>CM038145.1:215810697-218590748 GCA_021437245.1 Aegilops speltoides
GATCAACCCAAAACTCTTGAATGGGTCCTCGATGGGTGTCGAATCACATTGGTGACAAGAATCTATTGATGGATGCTCCTTATCACCGTCACCTCTGAAGCATATCATCTTTTGACAAAGGAAAAAGTCGGTATTGGGTCTTGGTAAGGTTGCAATCTCTAGGATAAACACATGGACAAAGTCATGCTTGTTGAGTCCTTAGGATACAAGCTCATGTTAGTCTCAATGCTTTGTGATCTTGATATGGTTGTTGTCTTTGGCAAATATCATTGTGTTGTGATTATGGAGTTGACAATTCCAAAGTCTTGAAGGCTTTAGGAGGAGATTTGGATATTGTTGATTTCTCTGGACACAACCAGCCGTGTGTCTACTTGCAAAAGCTTAGAGCTGGCTATAGCATCGACGACTTGTCATGCGAGGCATGAGAATTTACTGCAGCTGCAAGAAGAAGCATGTCATTGGCATTGAGAATGTCAAATTCCTCAAGGATCACTTATCCGAACTGTGAAGTGGAAAAATGACCAAGGCCAAGCATCCGGAAGACTATCATGACCACTACTGTCCATTGAATTGCTTCATATGGACCTCTTGGATCTAATCATTACTCAGCGGTCACTAATGATGCATCTCTATATGGTTTTGTCATTGTTGATGATTACTCTCGATATACATGGGTACACATTGTTACTTATAAACATGAAGTGCGGAAGTCTTCAAGCGATTTTCCTCGAGGCTTCAACCAACTTTGGTGTGAAGATCAAGCATATCGAAGTGACAATGGGCCGAGTTCAAAATTCGGTCTTGATGCCTATCTTGATGAACTTGGTATTACTCATGAGTTATCTGCTCCCTATACTCCTCGGAAAAATGGCGTCGTGGGCGCAAACAGAACTCTTGTTGAGATGGCTGCACTATGCTTGATGAATACAAAGCGCCTCGGCGTTTTGGATTGATGCAATTGATCTGCGTGCCACATCATCAGCAGTATATCTTCACAAATTCTTCAAGAAGATGGCCTATGAACTCCTCATGACAAGAAACCCAATGTGAGTTATTTCAAAGTCTTGATTGCTAAATGTTGGATTAGAGATCCTCACCACAACTCTAAATTTGCAAAGCACATGAAGGTTTATGCTTGGTTCTGAAAGGACTACACCTCTGAGTCTTCACATTGTTCTTCACAAGATTGTTGACCTTTGTAGATGTGCGGTTCGATGAAACTAATGGCTGAAAGAGAGCACCTACATACATGTTAGATGAACCAGCACTGAGGATTCTATCAAGTTCAAAGCAAGCGAGGATGTCATTCCTCTTGAAGAACTGCTTGAAGAATTCATTCTGTTCATGAAGAGCGTCGGTGATGCACAGAAGAACATGATGAGGAAAATGGTCTGAAGAAAATCTTGATCAAATTCCTCGGCGACAACCAGCTCATCCTCGCGTTGCAAAAGAAGTACAAGTGGAAAGATCATCGATGACATTAGCGCTGGGTCCTCTCCCGCTCAAAAGCTTCACATTTATCTAACTTTTGTGGGCACTATGCTTTTGTCTCTATCCAGAGCCCACTAAGGTAGATGAAGCATTTCTGGAGCGGAGTGGATTCGAGGCTATGCAAGAAGAATTACATCGATTCGAGCTAAACAATGTTTGGGAATTGGTCGTCGTCGGATCCTCATAAGCATAATATCATTGGCACAAAGTGGATCTACATACAAGCAAGATGAAAATGGCCTTGTGGTGAGGAATAAAGCCTGTTGTAGCTCAAGGCTACACGAGTTGAAGGAATTGATTTCGATCAAACTTTTACTGTTGCTAGACTTGAGGCTATTACATATTACTTGCTTATGCTAACCATAATGATATCATCTTATATTAAATGGATGTGAAAAGTGCATTCCTCAATGGTAAGCTTGAGGAAGAAGTATATGTTGCTCAACCCCGGTTTTGAAGATCCAAGAATCGACAAAGTCTTGAGACTTAATAAGGCCCTCTATGGCCTCAAGCAAGCCCCTCGGCGTGGTATGATACATTGAAGGAATTCTTCGTGAAGAATGGCTTCACACAGTTCACTCGACCCTACTCTCTTTACTAAATCTTATGATGGTGAACTGTTTGTGTGCCAAATATATGTTGATGATATTATCTTTGGCTGTCTTGACCAGCGTTATAGTGATGAATTTGCCTATATGATGGTGAAAGAATATCAAATGTCTATGATGGGAGGTTGAAATTCTTCTTAGGTCTTCAAATTAAATCGGTGCATAATATTCATATCTCGGGAAATACCTCAAAGAGATGTCTTGAGGAAATTCGGCATGCAAGATTGCAAAGGCGTCAAAATTCCTATACCCACAAATGGCCATCTATACCTTGATGAAAATGGTATTGACTTGATCACAAGGTATACGCTCCATGATTGGTTCTTTATTGTACTTATGTGCATCTAGGCGAGATATAATGCTTAGTGTTTGCATGTGTGCCCGATTTCAAGCTGCATAGAAGGAATCACACCATAAAGGCGTGAAGCATATTCTTGATATCTAGCTCACACACACACACTAGGATTATGGTACCCAAAGGACTCTGCTTTTGATCTCATTAGATATTACATTTCTGACTATCTGCTGGTGATCGTGTGGACCCGCAAATCAACATCTCAGCACTTGTCATTTCCTCGGACAATCTTTGGTGCATTGGTCCTCGAAGAAGCGAATGCGTATCATCTTTGTCTCTGAAGCTGAATACATTGCTCTTGGCTCTTCTGTTATCAATTACTTTGGATGAAGCAAACCCTCAAGGACTATAGGCGTCGACGTGAAGAATGTACCTCTCCTCTGCGACAATAGAGTGCCATCAAGATTGCTCACAACCCGATTCGGCACTTTCAAAGACAAAGCACATTCAGATTAAATCATCATTTTGCCAGTGATCATGTGTTGAAGGGCGATATCTCCATCGAGCATGTGAGGCGAAGAACGACTAGCGATATCTTCACTAAGCCCTTGGATGAGAAGAGATTTTGCAAGTTGCGGATTGTGAGCTAAATATCTTAGAATCTTGAATGTTCTTTGAAAAAGGACACACATCCTAACCCTTATGCAAAATTGATGACTTAGATGTGCAACACATGAAAATGTTTTCTTCAATCAATGAAGAATAACACTCTAAGTGTGAAGAAATTAATGAAGAATTTGATTCTCGAGAACCCTCGACAATTTCTTGCAGCGATTATGCGAAATCATCATTCTTATCTGATGAGTCACGCCACCTACAAAAGTTGAAAATCTTCAATTTGAGTTTTTCTCATTTTGAAATTCTTGAGTTTTTCAAATTCTTCAACTTTGCAAAATCTTCATTGTTTCCGTCGTTTTCTTCATTGGCTATATATATATATATATATATATATATATATATATATATAGTCGCTATGTTCATTACTTTTGGGTGAGGAATAGATATTCTTCACCCTCTATTTGCTGTATGAATGCATCGTGTTAATTTTACGTTTAAATAGAATTTTGTCTTATTTCAGACATAAAGGAAGGCGCTTAAAAATATATATTCGTAGTAAAAATAATATTTTTATATTACATAGAATTTGAAGCGTTAAAACATAGTGTAAAATGCACATAAAATGTAAATTTTAAATTATTACGACCTTTTTATGCCAAATTTTACTTGATGAATCAATATAATTTTGTAACTATTTATATTTGAAACATAATTTATTTATGAAACCATAAATAAATTATTATAAAAGGTTAAGAATAATGTAATACACTCAGGTGATGAATAGTAACACTATATATATATATATATATATATATATATATATATATATATATATATATATATATATATATATGATTTATGTCCTCTCTGACGTTCACTTATGGCTATTTCTTCAAGTTAGCGTTTTTTACCTGCTAAGTAGATGTGATCGGACCCTTCCCCTCTATGTATACTCAGCCCAATCTATTCACAAATTCTTCGTATGCGTTCTATTTGAAACTTCGTTCAAAATCTTCCTTTGTGTCTTGTCACTGAAGAAATTGCGAGCGAAACTTTAAAACAAATCTTATCAGATTTTGGTTTGTAAGCTCAAACCGTTCCGCATCCCGATGCATTATTTTATTCACCACGATCTTACGATCTCATCTACGATCGCATGGGTGACACATCGCGTGAAGGAGAAAGGGCGAGGCATGTTAGTCCCAAAATCTTGAAATGAACAGTTTTTCACCGTGGCTATAAATACCCTCTCCCTTTCTCACTTCATTTCCTCTCGACTTCGCTGTCTCTCGCTCGAGCTCCTCAAACCCTAAGCGCCCGCTTCTCCATCATCGCGGTGAGGAAGCTTAGCTGCCTCGACCTTTGCCCGCTCGTACTCGCGCCGGTTCAAATCTTCACTCCGCGCCGTGCATTAGTTGTTTCCCTCTGTAGAATTAGAGTGGGAGATCTAACGACGAACTTCTCATCTGTTCATCTCGGTTAAATGCTGTTCTTCACTTTGGAGTAATTAAAAGTTACTTTTATTACTCACTTTGATTCTCAAACTTTCTGAAAATCTTCAAGGTGTTTTTTTCTTCAAATCTTCACATATGAACACCTCACACGTTGTATGTCTTGATCCATTTCTCTAAGCAATCATTTTCTTCAGATTCCTCAATTGTGTGGCTTTTTGATCATACAACTCTGGAACCTAAGACAAAGAACACTTAGTGAAATTCCTCAAAACTCATCAGTCAAATTCCTCAAAACTTGTCTTTTTGAAAAACCGAGAGCATATGACCTCTCAAATTCCTCGCACCTACACTCATTCACAGGTACTCATGTCCTGCTTTGAATCACTAGGTTCTCATCAATGAACTCATTTGCAGCGTTCCTCGAAGAAAAATTGCATACTTCTCGAGTGTTCAATTGTTCAAATTCCTCATCGAAGATATAGGCTGAAGGAAGAGACATGAAAGGAGGAAAAAGCCTAAGGTCATGACTTCTTCGAGATCACGATGACATATATAAGGACTATGCACACGATGAAGCCAAGTTTGGCAAAGAATAAAAATCAGCGTAAAATTGTGCATTAGAATTGAGCGGAGATGGGCGAGGAATGGAGGGAATACCGATATGTTACTCCAAAGTACATGAAGAAATTAGCCCTCAATCCTCCATGCCCAAAAGCTCCATTGGCACCTGTCAGTAGCTGATCCCCGACATCAAAGTGGTGAGGACTTTCTGACAGTGGCTAGCGCCAAGCCAAATTGGCAAGACAAGCCAGGAGGCGGTGAACAAATTCAATGAGGATTACTGCCTTGTTTGCAGCTCTTGAGACCTCGATCGGACCGAGAAATCAATGCCAAAGAAGCCTACTCGTAAATGCCAAGTGCTTCACCAGCAGCGCCCTCACGGCCAAGTTCCTCGGCTATGCCCTCACGGCAAATTCCTCGAGCGCCTTTGCTCACAAAGTCCTCGGCAGCTCGTCAAAGTCCTCCACTCTGTGCATCGGCTACATGTCAAAGGACTCGGGTTTCTCAATTGCTTACAGTGTCTCGGCCAAGTTCCTCATGCACCAATGTCCTCATCGAGGCCCCACACTATTGAAGACTAAAGCAACTCTTGGGCCGGTCCTCGGCCAAATCAAGGCATGTCGCATTCAAGTGCCCTCGATGATGAACTTGCAGGAAATCATCGGGAAGGCAGACAAGTGATGAGGCAGCTAGAGCCAAAGGCACATCGTGCCCTTGCTTTTGGATCAGGAAAATCCTCGACTTCATTGACCTTTGGCACAGAGATCCAAACACCCCAATGCTGATTTCCATCGACTCTGGTCAAAGTCTATCTGACTCATTTCATCACTCAAGAGAAATGGAAATTTGAGAAACAAGAGAGATTAAGAAAGCACAATATAGAGGAGCTCTGCGAAGAAAAATGTTGTCGAGAATGACACACGAGGAACTTCTCAGGGCTCGATCTGAAATTCAAGCCCTCAGCAAGACTTTGATGCATACTATGCTGATTGGCAAGGGCAAAGTGAGATTAAATCGACTGACGAAGAAAATGACAAATATTGCAGCTCCATCATAACGAAAATCTCGAGCTGCGAATTACTGCTCATTTGCTGGAAATACCAGCTTGCTGACTTTCAACTGTCTTGAAGAAAATGTAAGTTCAGGGCTGATGACTCCATTCCAGCACTGAAGAAGCGGGGCATCCACTAGCGGTGCTTTGAAAAGCCCAGAAGATCGAGCAAGCGCATCGATTGCGCTGAAAAAAATCAACCGATTCCTCCAGCTCCTCCAGCGCCTACACCAACTCAATTCTTCCTTCTACCTATGAAGTGAAGAACCAAGGCTGTGACGAGCTCGGTGAAAAAAGAAGGCATCAGCTTCGTCAAATTCCGGCTGCGAAGAAAATGAAGACCAATAAGCTCACTTAAACATCCAATTGATGTGGTTCCAATTTCCTCCATGTCATCAAAAAATTGTTCCTTTTGGAGAAGACTATAAGATCCCAGCGATCGATGAAGAAAATCGTTATTTGCCGTCGAGAGTAGATTGATGAAGAAATTGAAGTGGATACAATCCCTTCACGATAGTCAATTCCTCACTATGCCTCAATTCACACGGTGAAGAGGTGGTGTTGAAAGTGAAGATGAAGATGTGGATATGGATGCACTACCCGGTGATGAATGACTTTTTGGAAATCGGCATCCCAATACTCCTTATTCACACCTATCCAGCAATTCCTCGGTCCCGGCAACAACGGTTCAAATGGGCTCTGAAGAAACTCATCCCACTCTCATTCATGAAGATACTCCGGCCGCTAGTCTTTGAAGAACTCGACTCTTGATCCTGGGTAGCACAAGAAGAGGAACGAAATTCCTCGGCACGAACACGACATAGCGATTCTGAGGTGATTGCAACTCCGACATCCCTGCCTTAAGCCAGAAGAATCCGTTCTCGAGAAAAGCGAAGTTCAAAGAGCTGACTTCTTTTCGAGCATGTATTCTTCACGATTACAACCCCTATGACTCTGCTTTCGCATAAGGAAAGGCGTTTACGGACTGCAAGTCAAGCCCATATATTACTCGGTGCTTTGTTTGACAAAGACATAATCTTGATCATGAACATATTCCTCACGTGGATATGGAATCTACGCCATAGCTTGAGCCGGTCCTCGGTGTTCTTCACGATGAAGGGATTACTGAATTTTTGCGCGACATTTGCGATTGGAATGAAGAACTCATTCTTCGATTCTCGCTGCTTATATCCTTTGAGAATATTTGAAGATGTCAATTCATGGGTGTTGGATTGGATGATTGAAAACACTCACTACAAGGCAGTGAAACAGCGAATTGCCGTGTCCTTCCTCTTGATCCTCCCCATGGTGATTGCATGTTGCATCTACAATGACCACAGAACTAACAAATCACTATATGCAAGTGCTCATGAAGCCTTTGAAGCTGGCGGGCCCCACAGACAAATTCCTCGTTGAGGAATTGCTCTATAATGCCTCGGATTGCCCATCTGCCGCGTGCACGGCGAAGACAATGAGTCCTATCAAGAGCCATGACTCAAATGATGAAGAGATGTCGTTGGCATCATGAAGAACATGCTTTTCAACATCATTCATGGCGTTCCGTCAACTTCCATGATTTCTTCATGAGGACTCAAAGCCAATGTTGCTATGTCACCTTTAAATTTGAAGCCCTATCGCCTTGGATTATGAGATTCATAAGGCGCAAGATCTTCCTTTGAATTACAAAGTGACACTCTAGAACCATGGTAGCTACTTGCACTCCCATTGAAGTCCTCAAGCAGACAGTTTTGTCGGCGATAAGTAAAAGGCAAGGCCATTCATTGTCGATAGATGAAGGAATTAGTCCATTGGATGGTCAATTTAAATCGGCTACATCTTACTCTACCAATGACAACTACGCCACATGACTACCTCTTAAATACCTCGGCTAAGCAAAATCCTCAAGCCCACGGCACCGGGTGGCCCGGAGAGTGAGTTACTCCTCGGTCTTCCATCGAGAAGGTTGATCATAATCAAAAATGGGTAAAAGCGTCGGTTTGCTGCCGTTCTTCACAATATGACCTCAACACATGATCAGTGAAGAAAGCAAATATCACCTTCATAGAAACCCTCAGCACTTTGGGCTCTCCTCACTCATGTCTATAAGCGGAAGAAGCGAAGACTATGGGTCTCTAAAGAAGCATTTGGTAGTGCACTTCCTCAGAAGAAATTCAAGAGGTCAAAGTTCCCCGATCGGTGGCCATCCCTTATTCTTCATCGCGTAACGAGTGAGTATGAAGATTTGGATTAACAACTTTAACGGCGGGCCACTGCTGACAACAACAACCGGCAAAACTTTGGTGCTCCTCCATCGACTTGAGATTCTTGAGCGTTAGCCCTCGGTTTCAATCCTTTTGGTCATTTGATGACAAAGGGAGAAATCTGAGTTAGTCTTCAAAAGCGGGTCTATATTAAGGGCGTTTTTTAAGTTACAACTCTGGTTCTTACGAAACTTTTATTGGATCGAGTTGTAATCTTGCGAATAATTATGCTACGATACTTTTGCATGGTGCTTTCGATACTTTTGATGCACTATGCTATAATGTACATGTACTATTACGCATGCTTATTCCTGGTTAATATTATTGCACGCATCTTTGAATCTCGCATGGCGCCATATTTCAACATGCATTTCAAATTCTTCATATTATATATCAAATGCGTATATGAATTACAAGATATAGGGAGATCTCCATGATTCAACTCTTCAAATGTGCATTGCCTCAAAAAGCAAATTCCTCCCTATGCACATCTTTAGGGGGAGTTCTTCTATATCTTACAATCAAATTCCACAATATCATTATTACACTTCATATGTTTATCCGATTGAAAACTTAACCTATGTTGTCATCAATCACCAAAGGGGAGAGTTATAAGTGCATCTAGTGCCCTTAGTGATTTTGGTGTATTGAAGACTTATACAGTTAAGGGGTGATCGTTGATTTAGTGTACACAGGTCTATAAGTCTATGGGAGTTTGATATTCTGAGAGAAAATCGACCCCTAAAATGAAGTTCTTCAATTGAAGACTTTGATATTAAAAACTTGAAAGACTTTGAAAGTGAACAGAAATTGTGTGACCTGAGAAGCTTGTATTCACTTGAGGAACATGGCGTGAAGACTTTTTGTTTTGAAGTTTCATTTTCTCTTTCTTGAGTCATAAAAACACCGTCTTTGTTAAAGGGGTCGAGTAAATACTAAGGAAAAATTTCCATGTGATGCTCAACTCAAAATCCTACCTACTAATCCCTTGAGTGAAGCCATTGGAAATCTCTGATTGATCAATTTCTTGATGTGAGGCAGATTCTTACAGTCCTTTGAGGACTTTATTCTGGCGAGGAGTTAGGAATTACATGATGCAAATTGCCTACAGGTGAGGAACATGATAGCCACGAAGAATTTGAGAGCCAAATTTAGACCAGTTCTTTGTCTTTATGGCTGTCCCAAAATATCTTATCCACTTGGTCATAACATTGAAGGGCATTTATGTCTTATCATATCGGGCTGCTCCTAGGCTATAAATAGCCGCCTACACCACTAGCTGGTTGGCTGCTCAAGAGAACTTGACACTTGTCATTTTGAGCAACCCATCCTCAAAGGGACTTTGGTGAAAATCATCAAGTGAGGAAAACAAAAACCAAACCCCCAAACCAAAGTGATTGAGCATCACTAAAAATTGATCCTCGTGGATCAGCGCTTATTACCTTTGAAATGTGCTTCTTCAGGCGGTTAGGCGTCATGGTCAATCCAGGAATTGTGGATCGCCGGTGACCAAGTCTGTGAAGGTTTGGAAGTCACTGAGACTTACCACGGTGATTGGGCCGAGAGTCTGCGTGGCCTTAGTTCAAGAGAATCTGGTGGGCGGGTGTCTGATTCGTCTTTCGTATTTGGGTGTCGGAATTGCGTGTCCTCGAGTTTAAATACTCAGCCCGCTCCAACCCGAGGCGTACAAATTGAGATAGTAGTTGGAACTGGTTTAGCAAATCATTGTCTTCACCAACTACTTTGGTTCTATTTCCTCAACCTTTCATTTCCTCATTCTTTGTGTTAGTGTTTGTTCATATACGTGTGAAGACTTGGTGAAGACTTTCCCAATTTCCTAAGTTGAAAGGATCGATATGGTTGACTAGAGGGGTGAATAGACAACTAACAATTTTAAGCTTTCTTTATCAAATTAAACTGCAACAAAATAGGTTGTCTAGATATGCAACTAGGTGAGCAACCTATATGATGCAAGAACAACTAACACACAAGCAAGCAAGAGATGTAACAATAAGTAAAACTGGAAGTAAAAGGCACAGAAATAACCAAGAGTGGAGCAGTGGAGGCGAGGATGTGGAGTTCCTTCCTTTAAGGAATCGTCCGTTAGGCGGTGTGGAGTCACAATGCTCCCCAAAGCCCTAGGGCCACAGTATTCTCCTCACGCCTCACCACGATCGAGATCTTTAGTGATTCACTATTGGTGCTTGTGGCGGCTGACCGAACCTTACAAGCAGGTTGGGGCAATCTCCTGCATAATCGGATGCTCCCGACAACAACAACACCACAGCTTCACCGCTGTGGGTATGGCTTGGTGACCTCAATCGTCTAGGGTGCTCAACACCCAAGAGTAACAAGATCCGCCAAGGGATAAGTGGGGAATCAAATATCACGTGGTGGAAATGTAGATCAGCCTTGTCACACCAACTTGAGCAAATCAACAAGTTTGATTGGCTAGGGAGAGATCGAGAAAAATGGGCTTGGAGCAACAATGGGCTTAGAGGTGGAAGAGGTAGTCAACTAGAGGTGAAGGCACCCCTTATAGTTAAGTGGAAAATCCAGATTATCCACATGTTCGACATGACGCGCGGTACTACCGCTCCAAGGAAGCGGTACTCTGCATGGACTCTGTCGTGATACTACCGTGAGGCGACCACGCAGTACTACAGCAGCGACAACACGAGCGAAACTAGCCTGACGGGGCAGGCGTACTACCGCTGGTAGCGTACGCTCCCCTGCGGCGGTACTACGCAAAGCGAGGAAAGTCCGCAACTTTGCAGAAAAGAAGTATGAGATGAAATAAATTACATCATGCCTACTTCCGCTGGCTGGGGTGGTGCAAAACCCGATGCGGTACTACCGCTTTGTTGTGATACTACAGTGGATGGCGCGAATATAAAATTACATCGCGCCTACCCGTGACACTCCGGTACTGGTCGAAGAACCCGCAGTGCTGCGACTCCTAGGGAAGCGGTACTACAGCGGCCAGGGCCAGCACTTACTACCGTAGAAGTAGCGGATGTAAGTTTATCCGCCCCTACTACGCCGAGCGGCACAAGGCAGAATGCAGCGACTACCGCACCAAAAGAGGCGGTACTACGTGACCGCCATGGTACTACCGCTTGTACTGCGGTACTACATAGAAATCTGGCCGTGTCGCCAGTTTTCCGCACAACCAAGATGACGGCAGTAGCTCAAAAGTGCAGAAAGGAGGGACAAGTTTGCGTGATTCCACCCTACCTTTAGGCGGACCCTCTTAATAGTGCGGCTCTCCTCGACTCAACTCCACCAAAGAAAAGCGTAGAACAGCCGGCTTCAGCAGGTCTCCGAGGGGCACGAATCGGTCTTGTGCCTAATGATGAAGTATCCCGAGGGACTCAAGGCACACGATCCACCAAAAAGCATTGTCATCAATCACCAAAACGCAGGATAAATATGCATACAATCTCCCCTTTTGGTGGATTGATGACAACACGGATTACACATAGATAAGATAATTTAGGAGAAGCAAACCCCACCACTCTAAAATTATGGAGTAATGGGCCACGGGGTGAGCTGACCGGGACCCAAGATCTTTCAAGACATCGGGGCAGGCCGCGCCCCTCGGCCGAGTCCCTATGGCGACCTTGAGGCCGAGTCTCTCTGGCGACCTTTGGAGGCCCAGGCCCCGTGGCGACCTTTGGAGGCTGAGTCCATAGACGGCTAAAAACAAGCCGACTCAGACTGCGACCTTTCAAGGGGCGACTGAGTCGACCCGATATGAAGACCCGTCGAGGTACAGCCCGAGTGGCCGTCCCCTCAAACCCAGCGGGAGGAAGGCATGGCGGCAGTTGGCGCATCACAGGAGATCTCCGTTGGCGGCCTTGTTGCCATCTCTGAACCTCGACCCGGTCATGAGGCATTGTGCCTGATGGCGGCATGTCGGCTGGTCGCCCAGACCCTCCGTCGATGAGAGAGAAGAAAGGCGGAGGAGGCAGAAGGCCTTGACCTGGGGTCGGCCTCCCAGTGGCCGCCTCGGCAGTGACAAGCCATAAGCCAGTTAGACGGGAAGTGGCGGCGGTGTCGCTGACGGGCGGCGCCTTCCCAATGCCCCATGACGAACCTGCGTCATCGGGTACCGCAGTGTTACGCACGTCATCGAGGCCCGTCGGTCGGCGGGCCCAGAAAGGCGAGGGAGGGCGGTGCAGAGGCCCGGCTAACTGGGGCCCGCCCGGTCAGTTACCGTTGTACCCCCGGTAGCCTACTCTACCCCAGGGCACCATACAAAGGTTGACCTGGATAGGTTTTGAACACATAGGAGAAGGGAAAGAGCCGCTGCCCTCACGCTCCGAAACAGCTCAGGAGCACCTCTGTACTATCATACCATAGTGATCATGCGGAGACCCCATGAAGCAGCGATGGGGTGTTATCTCCGGAGAGCCGGTAAGATTCACGGCGTGCATGTCTGCGCCTCATCCGTTCCGAGCACCGGCGGCGTTCTACTCGCCCCCACCATGATAAGCCACCCGTTGGCATATGTCGCATCAACCCCACACATTGGCCCCACCATAGGGCGAGTGCACCGTCGTCGGGATCATTACGGGCGGAACCCTTTTCCTCCTGGCGGCGCAGCCAGCGGCTTCGCAGATGGAGTGCATCGGCGCTACGTGGCGCGAAGCCGCATGTGCATGGCGGCCTCGCCCGAACTCGCCGGCGAGTGCGCCTCTCAAGCGAACTGCGCGGCGCGGCGCGGGTGGCGAAACCTTCTCGCGGGCCTCCTCATTAACTCCGCGTCGGCCGGCGAGCCCGCCGTGAATTTGAATCCGTGAAGCTCCTCGACCGATCTTTGGTCGACTCCGGCGCCCGTATCGCGATATCTTCCCCCACCAGCGTGTATTGCCTCGGAAACCACTTCCGTCACGGTGGCGGCGCCCGTCGCGGAGGTGCGTCATGACCCGCAGCGAGCACTCGTACGCCGAGACCCGCTGCGGCGGCCTACAAGAACGGCGCGCCCATCGGAAGGCGGACCTTGGTGCTAAGCTGCCTTCCAGATCGCCGAAGGCGCCAAGATTAGCAAGCATGAGGCGGCTTCAAAACATACCAGGCGAATGGATCGTCTTTGTGGCGGCTCGCCCGGCTCAAACGGCAGTACGTCCAGATGCGGTCCGTGGCGGCAGCATCGCCCGTTTGTTCGAAAACGCCCGTGTCGCCACCCGCGAACATCAGCGCCCGCCAGCGGCGACCAGCGAGAACCTCGGCGGCGCCCGTGTAATGCGGGCGAAATCCGGCGGCTCCTCGTCACGATTCTTTAGCGGCGGTAACTGTGACGTGCAGCGGCAGCAGCCAGTGACGACTTACCCTACGAGACCGGGCCGCGACTTCGGACGCCGGCTGGCGGAGTCCTGAAGAAGAAGGAGCGGCTGCTAGCCTGGCGGTTCGCATCACCATCGGCGCGACCAAACAGCGCCCAGGCGGTGGAAACGGCGAGATGATTATCTACCCCGCCCAAAAGCAGCGAGTTTCTCCACGCTGTCGAGCATCCGACTCTCGGAGGTCGCCTTGGCCGCCGAGAGAGTCGGAGAAAACGGCGCCCCCATACGGATCGGCCGACTCCACAGATCCTGGCGTTAGAAGAAGAAGCGAGTTAGGTCCGCCCTGCTTGAGCCCCGCGCCGAGCGAGCCCTTCCCCAAAGGGTTCACGCTCCCCGGATCGCCCAAGTGCCGGCTCCCGAATGGCGGAGGATGGCGATGAACTACTCCACAGCCGTCAACTTATGCAGCGGCAACAAAATCGCCGTAAAGTATGTTCCTCTCATGCTCGAGCCTGGCGGACATGGCTGAACACTGAAGCCTCGCTGGCATCAGCGGCTAGTCGACTTCTTTGAAGCCTTCATCATGCCTTCACCGGCACGTACAAGCGACCTCCCAAGCAGCGCCCGGCTCTCCTTGTGCGTGCAAGGCCGAAAAGAATCGTGGCGACTACCTCACGCTTCGGAAACTCCTGCGAGGCGTGCACGAGTGCGGCCATCGAGTAGTTCACGGCGGGTGCGAGGCACCCTCCTCAAGCCAAGCTCCTCTGCGGCAGGCGAAACCCTCGACAGCTGCTAGTCATAGCGGAGACAAGTATCTGCGGCCGACTCCTCTATGAAGAGCGGAGATCCAAGTCAGCAGTAAGAAAGTGACTCCGGGCTCCAGAACGCTGGAGCGCCAGCGCGGCGACGACAACAAACGACAACAAAGCAAGGCCTGACCCGACTTCTTGATGGTCGCTGGCGATGGAAGATCGGCCGGAAGGGGGCAGCCTCGACCAAGCGAAGAGGCAAAGTCAACTGGTTGCCCGGCTTTCTATGAGCAGACTCTGGATGGTCCTTACAGTTCCATAGCGGATGGCCGTCGAGCGATACCACGAAGTGCCGCGGCTCGTCGGGATCGCCAAGGAAGGTGACCTTGCCCTCAGCGCTTCTGAACGCCACCTCCGCCGCTGCCTCGGCAGCCGGCGGCCCGGCGGTCAGCGCTGATCCAAAACGAGTTCCTGAAAACGCGGGCATCGTAGTGTTCACCGATCTGGCGAGATGATCGGCGCAGCAGCGCCAAGCAGCAACCGAAATTGCCGGTGGCGACAGGCTCTGAATTCATGCATTAGTGCGAAGCCTGTCGGTGAGGTCGGGCGGATCACCCGAGGTGATCGAGTCCGGAGCTCTATCGCCTTGGTTCTGAAGTGCGACCTTGGCCCTTGATAGGCGGCCGCCCGTTTCTCGCGGGTCTGATGAAGGCGGAGGCGGCGGCATAAACATCATGTACAAGGACACCATGGGCTTCGGAATCGGTAGGAGCAGCTACGAGCAACGCGCGTGTTCCATGGAATCGTGCCGACCTCTCATTCACGATTGGCAAGATTCGATAGGCGTCCTCTTGGAGACAAAAGATCACTTCCGCCGAGAGCCGGTCTGGTTTGGTGGTAGACTTCAGAAACGTCTGCGCCACTTGCTTGACCTGCCTTGGCCAAGTTCATGGCGGTTCCCCATTATGCTACCTCAAGATGAAGATGCGAGTTCAAGGGATCGACCATTGCGGCGACTACAGAAGTCGTCGCTTGCTGCGGCGAGCGGTCGGCTGGCGAGTCTTTGGTGATCGCGGTAGGCGGCTCCTTGACGATGTGGTGGCGATGGGCGGGAAGCGGCGGAGATGTCGCTGACCTAAGAGTCGGGCGAGAAGGATCATTCAAGCGACTAAAGAAACCAGAAGATACCCTTGGACCGGGCACCCGGAATGCGCTGTCATAGGCCTGGGCCTCGGCAGCAAATAGGAGCGAGCTCATCGATTTCCTCCGTGAAATCGAGACATCTTCGCATGGTCCCCAAGGACATGCGGGTGTCTGCAAGGTCGCCGAGCACAAGCTACGTCGGGCGGATGTGAAGCCCGTCAAACATGCGCCGCTTTGTCGAGAAGAAGAAAAGTAAATCGGGAAGAATGAGCCCGCTCGGCAGCGGATTCATCATGGAGGTGTTTTTCGGAGTGGTTAGCAAACCCGATGCGGTATTGAAGAAGAATAAGCGATGGCGGATGTGCATCGACTACACCAGCCTCAATAAAGCCTGCCGAAGGACCCGTTTGCTCTGCCAAGGATCGATCAAGTGATAGACTCCACGGCGGATCTGAGCTGTTGAGTTTCTAAGCGCATCTCGAGGATATCACGAGATCAAGCTGAATCCAGCGAACAGATTGAAGACCGCATTCATCCGCCATTTGGAGCCTACGCTGCGGCGATGACGTTTGGCTTGGAATGCGGCGCCACCTTCCAGCGTTGCATGCGAGAAGTGCCTCCTCAAGCAACTTCGGCGAAATGCTTGCGTTTATGTAGATGATGTGGTGGTGAAGAGCGGGCGTGGGGCTGCTGCTGGAAGATCTCAAAGACCTTTGAATCTGCGCCGATTCGGATCAAGCTCAATCCGGAGAAGTGCGTGTTGGTCCCAGCGGCCAGCTCCTTGGTTTTTAGTCTGCGGCCTTGACATAGAGTGCAACCCGTGAAGATCAAGGCCATTGAGAGAATGGAGTACCCAACCCATTCTGGATGTCAGTTCACAGTTTGCTTGGCTTCAATCAACCGATTCATCGATCGTTTGGTAACTTCTGCCCGTTGTATCAATTGATGAAAGACCACCTTTTTGAGTGGAACCACAAAGGCGAGATGAGGCATTTCTCCAAGAAGAAGATCTTGGCGACTCCCCCGTGTTGGCGGCTCCGACCCCAAAGCCCATGCTCTTGTACATCGCCGCTTCTGCCGGGTAGTCAGACCGATTATTGTAGTTGAGCATAAGGAGGAAGGCAAGGCTTCGGTCCGAGACAGGTGTATTACGGCGGTCTTGTCGACCTCAAGCGAACTACCCTCACTATCGGAAGATGTGCTCTGGCGTGCATTTTGCCGCAAGAAGCTGAAGCCCTACTTTCAAGAGCATCCAATCACTATAGTGCGCATCGCTCCACTCGCCGAGATCATGGTCGAGGCGCCTCGGCCGAGTGGCCAAGTGGGCTATCGATCTAGCTCCTTACCATCTACTACCAACCTCGCACCACCATCAAGTCCGGTATGGCCGACTTCCTCGTCATTGGGCGAGACTCGATCCACACCACCAGCGAAGCTCTACTCATTGGCGGCCGGCCCGGCTCCAAGATGCGGCCTCGGGCAGGCGTCGTCCTCCACCCCCAAGGCGACAAGCTCAAATCGTGCTGCAAATCCGCTTCGCCGCCTCAAGCGTCGCCCGAATGAGCGCTCATCCACGGGCTCCGGCTTGCCAAGAACTCGGCATTCGCGGATCGTGCTATGGCGACTCGACTTGGTGGTTCAGCAATCATCTGTGGGGCGCCAGGATGCAAACATATGGGCCCTTCTGGTGCGACAACTCGGCGGATACTTTGAGTGCGAATTCCTTCACGTCCGAAAGCGACAGCGATCAGCGAGCGCGTTGCAGCGCGAGTCGGCTCTACTGCAGCGATACCTTACTGTGCGCCCTTGCGCCTCCTCCAAGCAGTCTATCAAACCATCACGAGAATCCGACTCCATTTTTGTGCCGGCTCCTTGACAAATGGTCGGATCCGACTCCAAAAGCAACAGCGACCTCAAAAGCAGCGATCGGCTCGGGGACTGGCCGATCGGCCGAGGACGCTACGCCCGGTCGGCAGGGCTAACGCCCAGTCGGCCGAGACTCGCCAGTCGACGAGACTTAAACCCGGCCGAGGTGCGCCCGATCGGCAGGAGCTGCGCCGTCGGAATTCCCTGATCCAATAGCGGCGGAACTCAACCGCCGCCTCCCAACCCAGCCACCCTTGTCCAATCGGCTGTGGTAGCAGTTGAAGAGATAGCAGCACCTTCATGGAAACAGCCCATCCTCAAGTTCCTAGTAAACAAGGTTACCAGCAGGCGAGACCTGGCTCGGCAAATGCTACAGCGGCAGCCTACACCATAGTCAGAAGAGTTAGTCAGCCGGCGTTCAGGGTGTCCACGGCGCTGCGTAGAAATCGAGACAAAGCCAGCGATCCTCGGAGACATCCATGCGAGGCGAGTCGTACCATGCGGCTTCAAGAGGCCAAAACCTTTAAACCCGCAGTTTCTTTGGCGGGCCACGGAAGAAGCTAAAGAACTAGTCAAAATGCAAGGGTGCGGTGTTCGCTCAAAGCCCCTTGGTGACTTCATGGCTGAAGACAATCCCATCGCGCTGGCCCTTGGTTTGGGGCTGGACATGGTAGGACCATTCAAAGGCGGCGGCGGCCTAACTCATTTGCTTATCGCGGTGGACAAGTTCACCAAGTGGGTGGAAGCAAAGCCCATCAAGAAATTAAGCGGGCGGCGGCGGTGACCTTCATTGCCGACATCACGATGCGGTATGGCATGCCGCACTGACATCATCCTGAACGCCCGACCAACCATAAAGCGCCTGGCGCTCGTTTACGTGGCGGGGCATCGGACTAGACTTAGCGTCCATTGCCCATCCGCGGTCAAGCGGCCGGTGGAGCAAAACCAACGGCCTCATCTGTCGACATCAAACCTCGATTGGTAAAGCACTTTCAGCGCTTCGGCTTGCTCTTTGGGGTTGAAGAGTTACTGCGAGTCCTGCGGAGTCTCTTACGACCCCAAACAAGTCAACGGCTTCACGCCTTTCTTCCTCGTCTCTGGGGCGCCGTCATTAAGACGGATATCGATTCGACTCTCAAGTCTCCATATACCGAAGAGGTGAAGCCACGTAAGGCAGGCGTCGATCTCTTTGAAGAGGGCCATTGTTGTCACTTTCGGTCGATCGAGGCATCTGGCCAGTGCGCATCGATACTACAATCGCAGCGTCAAGCCAAGATGTTCAAGAGGCGACCGTGCTCGGTGATTGATGGCGGCGACACAAGTTATTGGCGCCAGGAAAGTCATAGTCATCGACAAGGTGCTAAGGGAACATCCTATTTGTCGGCCTTCGAAGCCTCGAAACGCAAGAGACTTCCGGCAAAAAGCAGGCCCCGTGGAGCGTGAATCTTCTTCAAGATTTTCTGATTGTGCGGTATGTATCGCGCTACCTCTTTGTATTAAGTACTACAAGATTGCAAAGGCGTCAAAATTCCTATGCCCACAAATAGCCATCTATGCAGCGATGAAAATGGTATTGACGATCACAAGGTATACGCTCCATGATTGGTTCTTTATTGTACTTATGTGCATCTAGGCCAGATATAATGCTTAGTGTTTGCATGTGTGCCCGATTTCAAGCTGCACGAAGGAATCACACCATAAGGCTGTGAAGCATATTCTTCGATATCTAGCTCACACACCACTAGGATTATGACCCCAAGGGCTCTGCGCGATCTCATTGGATATTCGACTCGACTATCTTTGGTGATCGTGTGGACCGCAAGTCAACATCGGCACTTGTCATTTCCTCGGACGAATCTTTGGTCATTGGTCCTCGAAGAAAGCGTATCCATCTCTTCTTTGAAGCTGAATACATTCTTCTTGGCTCTTGCTGTGCTCAAGCTACTTTGGATGAAGCAAACCCTCAAGGACTATGGCGTCAACGTGGAAAGAATGTGCCTCTCCTCTGCGACAATGAGAGTGCCATCAAGATTGCTCAACCCGATTCGGCACTTTCGAAGACAAAGCACATTCAGATTCGTCATCATTTTCTTCGTGATCTCATGTATTTGAAGGCGATATCTCCATCGAGGCATGTGAAGTACGAAGAACAAGCTAGCTGATATCTTCACTAAGCCCTTGGATGAGAAGAGATTTAGCAAGATTCTTATTGTGAGGCTAAATATCTTAGAATCTTGAATGTTCTTTGAAAAGACACACTTCCTAACAACTTGCAAAATTGATGACTTAGATGTACAACACATGAAGAAATGTTTTTCTTCAATCAATGAAGAATAACACTCTAAGTGTGAAGAAATCAATGAAGAATTTGATTCTGAGAACCCTCTGACAATTGTGCATGGTGTCGAAATCATCATTCTTATACCGTGGGTCACGCCACCTACAAAGTTGGAAATCTTCAATTTGAGTTTTTTTCGTTTTGAAATTCTTGATTTTCAAATTCTTCAACTTTGCAAAATCTTACATTGTTTCCGTCATTTTCTTCATTAGCTATATATATATATATATATATATATATATATATCGCGTATACTATTAAATCATGGGTGAGGAATAGTTATTCTTCACCCTCTATTTTAACATGAATGCATCGTAATTTTTCGTTTAAGTAAATTTTGTCTTATTTCGAACATAAAGGAGGCATAATAAAATATATAATCGCCGTAAAAAATATTTTATATTCGCACATTTTGAAGCGTAAAAACATAGTGTAAAATGCACATAAAATGTGCATTTTACGGTGTTGACCTTTTTTATAGCCACTATTTTATTGAATCAATATAGGCTGTAACTATTTGTATTTGAAACATAATTTATTTATGAAATGATAAGTAAGATTACCTCGGAGTTAAGAATAATGTATTACGCACTTACAGGTGATGAATAGTAACACTATATATATATATATATATATATATATATATATATATATATATATATATATATATATA
The DNA here is from genome assembly GCA_021437245.1 of Aegilops speltoides. Taxonomy (NCBI): domain Eukaryota; kingdom Viridiplantae; phylum Streptophyta; class Magnoliopsida; order Poales; family Poaceae; genus Aegilops; species Aegilops speltoides. Next base: position 215,831,094 of record CM038145.1, read on the forward strand.
TATATATATAGCTATATCCTCTAAGCATTCACTTATGGCTATTTCTTCAAGTTGCGTTTTCTGCTAAGTGAATGTGATCGGACCCTTCCTCTATGCTATACTCAACCCAATCTATTCCAAAATTCTTCATATGCGTTCTATTTGAAACTGCGTTCAAAATCTTCCTTTGTGTCCTTCGTCAATTTGAAGAAATTGCGAGCGAAACTTTAAAACAAATCTTATCCAGATTTTTGGTTTTGTCGCTCAAACCGTTCCGCATCCCGATGCATTATTTTATTCACCACGATCTTACGATCTCATCTACAGATCGCATGGGTGACACATATACGGCGTGAAGGAGAAAGGAGCGAGGCATGTTAGTCCCAAAATCTTGAAATGAACAGTTTTTCACCGTGGCTATAAATACCCTCTCCCTTTCTCACTTCATTTCCTCTCGACTTCGTATTGTCTCTCGCTCGAGCTCCTCAAACCCTAAGCGCCCCGCTTCTCCATCATCGCCCGGTGAGGAGAGCTTAGCTGCCTCGACCTTTGCCCGCTCAATACTCGGCGCGATTCTTGCGAAATCTTCACTCCGCGCCGTGCATTAGTTGTTTCCCTCTGCCAAATTAGAGTGGGAGATCTAACGAGACGAACTTCTCATCTGTTCATCTCGGTTAAATGCTGTTCTTCACTTTGGAGTAATTAAAAGTTACTTTTATTACTCACTTTGATTCTCAAACTTTCTGAAAATCTTCAAGGTGTTTTTTTCTTCAAATCTTCACATATGAACACCTCACACGTTGTATGTCCTTGATCCATTTCTCTAAGCAATCATTTTCTTCAGATTCCTCAATTGTGTGGCTTTTTGATGCATACAACTCTGGAACCTAAGACAAAAGAACACTTAGTGAAATTCCTCAAAGGCTCATACAGTCAAATTCCTCAAAACTTGTCTTTTTGAAAAACCTTACGAAGCATATGACCTCTCCAAATTCCTCTTCACCTACACTCATTCACAGGTACTCATGTCCTGCTTTGAATCACTAGGTTCTCATCAATGAACTCATTTGCAGCGTTCCTCGAAGAAAAATTGCATACTTCTCGAGTGTTCAATTGTTCAAATTCCTCATCGAAGATATAGGCTGAAGGAAGAGACCATGAAAGGAGGAAAAAGCCTAAGGTCATGACTTCTTCGAGATCCACTGATGACATATATAAGGACTATGCACACGATGAAGCCAAGTTTGGCAAGAGAATAAAAATCAGCGTAAAATTGTGCATTAGAGATTGAGCGGAGATGGGCGAGGAATGGAGGGAATACCGATATGTTACTCCAAAGTACATGAAGAAATTAGCCCTCAATCCTCCATGCCCAAAAGCTCCACTTGGCACCTGTCAGTAGCTGATCCCCGACATCAAGCGTGGTGAGGACTTTCTGACGAGTGGCTAAGCGCCAAGCCAAATTGGCAAGACAAGCCAGGAGGCGGTGAACAAATTCAATGAGGATTACTGCCTTGTTTGCAGCTCTTGAGACCTCGATCGAGACCGAGAAATCAATGCCAAAGAAGCCTACTCGTAAATGCCAAGTGCTTCACCAGCAGCGCCCTCACGGCCAAGTTCCTCGGCTATGCCCTCACGGCAAATTCCTCGAGCGCCTTTGCTCCACAAAGTCCTCGGCAGCTCGTCAAAGTCCTCGGCTCCTCTGTGCGGCCGGCTACATGTCAAAGGACTACGGGTTTCTCAATTGCTTACAGTGTCTCGGCCAAGTTCCTCATGCACCAATGTCCTCATCGAGGCCCCACACTATTGAAGACTAAAAGCAACTCTTGGGCCGGTCCTCGGCCAAATCCAAGGAAGAAACATGTCGCATTCAAGTGCCCTCGATGATGAACTTGCAGGAAATCATCGGGAAGGCAGGACAAGTGATGAGGCAGCTAGAGCCAAAGGCACATCGTGCCCTTGCTTTTGGATCAGGAAAATCCTCGACTTCATTGACCTTTGGCACAGGAGATCCAAACACCCCAATGCTGATTTCCATCGACTCTGGTCAAAGTCACATCTGACTCATTTCATCACTCAAGAGAAATGGAAATTTGAGAAGGCAAGAGAGATTAAGAAAGCACAATATAGAAAGGAGCTCTGCGAAGAAAAATGTTTGTCGAGAATGACACACGAGGAACTTCTCAGGGCTCGATCTGAAATTCAAGCCCTCAGTAAAGACTTTGATGCATACTATGCTGATTGGCAAGGGCAAAGTGAGATTAAATCGACTGACGAAGAAAATGACAAATATTGCAGCTCCATCATAACAATGAAAATCTCGAGCTGCGAATTACTGCTCATTTGCTGGAACATACCAGCTTGCTGACTTTCAACTGTCTTGAAGAAAATGTAAGTTCAGGGCTGATGACTCCATTCCAGCACTGAAGAAGCGGGGCATCCACTAGCGGTGCTTTGAAAAGCCCAGAAGATCGAGACATTTTGCATCGATTGCGCTGAAAAAAATCAACCGATTCCTCCAGCTCCTCCAGCGCCTACACCAACTCAATTCTTCCTTCTACCTATGAAGTGAAGAACCAAAGAGCATGTGACGAGCTCGGATGAAAAAAAGAAGGCATCAGCTTCGTCAAATTCCTCGCTGCATGTGAAAATGAAGCACCAATAAGCTCACTTAAACATCCAATTGATGTGGTTCCAATTTCCTCCATGTCATCAAAAAATTGTTCCTTTTGGAGAAGACTATAAGATCCCAAGCAGATCGATGAAGAAAATCATTCTGCTTTGCCCATCGAAAGCAGATTGATGAAAAATTGAAGTGGATACAATCCCTTCAGCGATAGTCAATTCCTCACCTATGCCTCAATTCACAGCTGAAGAAGAGGTGGTGTTGAGAAGTGAAGATGAAGATGTGGATATTGGATGCACTACACGGTGATGAATGATGACTTTTGGGAAAGTCGACATCCCAATCCTCCTTTATTCACACCTATCCATGATTCCTCGGTCCCGGCAACAGCAGTTCAAATGGGCTCTGAAGAAACTCATCCCCTCCCTACATTTCAAAGAAGATACTCCAGCCGCTAGTCTTTGAAGAACCTATGACTGCTGATCCTCGAGTTGCACTGAAGAGGAACCAGAAATTCCTCGACTTTGAAGAACTGGCTTGCGATGATCTGAGGTGTGCGCAAATCAGCACATCCCTCTGCAAAGCGAAGAATCCGTTCTCGGAAAACAGAAGTTCAAGGCTGAAGACTTCTTTTCGAGCATGTATTCTTCATGATTACAACCCCTATGACTCTGCTCGCGCAAGGAAAAAGGCGTTTACGGGTACAGTCAAGCCTTCTATTCCTCGGTCTTTGTTTGACAAAGACAAAATCTTCGATCATGACATATTCCTCACGTGGATATGGAATCTCTGCCATGCTTGAGCAGTCCTCGGTGTTCTTCACGATGCGGGATTACTGAATTTTGCGACATTTGCGATTGGAATGAAGAACTCATTCTTCGATTCTCGCTTCGCATATCCTTGGAAGCGAAGATGTCAATTCATGGGTGTTGGATTGGATGACTGAAAACACTCACTACAAGGCACCGGCATTAGAATTGCCGTGTCCTTCTCTTGATCCTCCCATGGCGATTGCATGTTGCATCTACAATGACCACTGAACTAACAAATCACTATATGCAAGTGCTCATGAAGCCTTTGAAGCACAGGCAGGCCCCCAGACAAATTCCTCGTTGGAATTGCTCTATGTGCCTCGGTGTCTGCTCGCATTAGCGAAGACAATGAGTCCTATCAAAGGCCATGACTCAAATGATGAAGATAGCGTTGGCATCATGAAGAACATGCTTTTAACATCATTCATGGCGTTCCACGTCAACTTCCATGATTTCTTCATGAGGACTCGGCCAATGTTGCTATGTCACCTTTGAGCAAGCCCTATCGCCTTGGATTATGAGATTCATAAGGGAAGAGATCTTCGAATTACAAAGTGACACTCACGAACCATGGTATACTTGCCTCCCATTGAAGTCCTCAAGCGGACGGTTCATCGGTGATGATAAAAGGCAAGGCAACTGCTGTGATCGATGAAGAATTCGTCCATTGGATGGTGATTTGTTCGCTACATCTTACTCTACCAATGTGACTACGCACATGACTACACATAAATACCTCGGCTAAGCAAAATCCTCAAGCCAAGCACCGGGTGATAGTGACCGTGAAGTTACTCCTCGGTCTTCATCGAGAGGTTGATCTAATCAAAAATGGGTAAAGCGTCGGTTTGCTGCCGTTCTTCACAATATGACCTCAACACATAATCAGTGAAGAAAACCATTATCACCTTCATGAAACCCTCAACGCTGGGCTGTCCTCACTCATGTCTATAAGCGGAAGCGAAGACTATGGGTCTCTAGGAAGCATTTGGTAGTGCACCTCCTCAGAAGAAATTCAAGAGGGTCAAAGTTCCTGATCTGGTGGCCAGCTCTTATTCTTCATCGTGCAGTGATGAGTATGAAGATTTGGACGAAACTTTCGGCGAGGCCTCTGACAAACAACCCGACAACTTGGTGCTCCTCCATCAACTTGAGATTCTTGAGGTTAGCCCTCGGTTTCAATCCTTTTGGTCATTTGATGACAAGGGAGAAATCTGAGTTAGTCTTCAAGCGGGTCTATATTGGGGCGTTTTTTAAGTTACAACTCTCGTTCTTAAAACTTTTATTGGATCGAGTTGTAATCTTAAACCCGATAATGCTCTGATACTTTTGCATGGTGCTCGATACTTTTGATGCACTATGCTCTGATACTGATGTGCTATTCTGCATGCTTATTCCTAGTTAATATTATTGCCGCATCTGAATCTCGCCAGGCACCATATTTCAACATGCATTTCAAATTCTTCATATTATATATCAAATGCGTGTATGAATTACAAGATATAGGGGAGATCTCCATGATTCAACTCTTCAAATGTGCATTGCCTCAAACAAATTCCTCACTATGCACATCTTTAGGGGAGTTCTTCTATATCTTGCAATCAAATTCCACAATATCAGTATTTACACTATATGTTTATCCAGTTGAAAACTTAACCTATGTTGTCATCAATCACCAAAAGGGAGATTGTAAGTGCATCTAGTGCCCTTAGTGATTTTGGTGTGGACTTATAGGTTAAGGGGTAATCGTTGTGAGTGCTGGTCTATAAGTCTATGAGGAGTTTGATATTTACAGAGAAAGTCGACCCTAAAAATGAAGTTCTTCATTTGAACTTTGATATTAAAACAAGAAGACTTTGAAAGTGAAGAAATTGGTGTGACCTTGAAGACTTGGTATTCATTTGAGGAACATGACGTGAAGACTTTTTGTTTCTCATTTCTTTTCTGAATCATAAAGGAAACACCGTCTTGTTAAAGGGTCGAGAAAATACTAAGGAAAAATTTCCATGTGATGCTCAACTCAAAATCCTACACCTACTAATCCCTTGAGTGAAGCCATTGGAAATCTCCTCTGATTCAGTCAATTTCTTGATGTGAGCCTTGATTCTTACAGTCCTTGAGGACTTCTTGGCCGAGGAGTTAGGAAGTCGCTTGTGCAAATTGCCTACAGTGAGAACATGATATACGAGAATTTGAGAGCAAATTCCGGCCGTTCTTGTGCTCTTGCGCCGGCTGTCCCAAAATATCTTATCCACCTACTTGGTCATAACATTGAAGGGCATTTATGTCTTATCATGTCGGGCTGCTCCCTAGGCTATAAATAGCCGCCCCCTAACCACTAGCTGGTTGGCTGCTCAAGAGAACTTGACACTTGTCATTTGAGGCAACCCATCCTCCGAGGACTTTGACGAAAATCATCAAGTGAGAAAACAAAAACCAAACCCCCAAACCAAAGTGATTGAGCATCACTAAAAATTGATCCTCGTGGATCAGCGCTTATTACCTTTGAAATGTGCTTCTTCAGGCGGTTAGGCGTCATGGTCAATCCAGGAATTGTGGATCGCCGGTGACCAAGTCTGTGAAGGTTTGGAAGTCACTGAGACTTACCACGGTGATTGGGCCGAGAGTCTGCGTGGCCTTAGTTCAAGAGAATCTGGTGGGCGGGTGTCTGATTCGTCTTTCGTATTTGGGTGTCGGAATTGCGTGTCCTCGAGTTTAAATACTCAGCCCGCTCCAACCCGAGGCGTACAAATTGAGATAGTAGTTGGAACTGGTTTAGCAAATCATTGTCTTCACCAACTACTTTGGTTCTATTTCCTCAACCTTTCATTTCCTCATTCTTTGTGTTAGTGTTTGTTCATATACGTGTGAAGACTTGGTGAAGACTTTCCCAATTTCCTAAGTTGAAAGGATCGATATGGTTGACTAGAGGGGTGAATAGACAACTAACAATTTTAAGCTTTCTTTATCAAATTAAACTGCAACAAAATAGGTTGTCTAGATATGCAACTAGGTGAGCAACCTATATGATGCAAGAACAACTAACACACAAGCAAGCAAGAGATGTAACAATAAGTAAAACTGGAAGTAAAAGGCACAGAAATAACCAAGAGTGGAGCAGTGGAGGCGAGGATGTGGAGTTCCTTCCTTTAAGGAATCGTCCGTTAGGCGGTGTGGAGTCACAATGCTCCCCAAAGCCCTAGGGCCACAGTATTCTCCTCACGCCTCACCACGATCGAGATCTTTAGTGATTCACTATTGGTGCTTGTGGCGGCTGACCGAACCTTACAAGCAGGTTGGGGCAATCTCCTGCATAATCGGATGCTCCCGACAACAACAACACCACAGCTTCACCGCTGTGGGTATGGCTTGGTGACCTCAATCGTCTAGGGTGCTCAACACCCAAGAGTAACAAGATCCGCCAAGGGATAAGTGGGGAATCAAATATCACGTGGTGGAAATGTAGATCAGCCTTGTCACACCAACTTGAGCAAATCAACAAGTTTGATTGGCTAGGGAGAGATCGAGAAAAATGGGCTTGGAGCAACAATGGGCTTAGAGGTGGAAGAGGTAGTCAACTAGAGGTGAAGGCACCCCTTATAGTTAAGTGGAAAATCCAGATTATCCACATGTTCGACATGACGCGCGGTACTACCGCTCCAAGGAAGCGGTACTCTGCATGGACTCTGTCGTGATACTACCGTGAGGCGACCACGCAGTACTACAGCAGCGACAACACGAGCGAAACTAGCCTGACGGGGCAGGCGTACTACCGCTGGTAGCGTACGCTCCCCTGCGGCGGTACTACGCAAAGCGAGGAAAGTCCGCAACTTTGCAGAAAAGAAGTATGAGATGAAATAAATTACATCATGCCTACTTCCGCTGGCTGGGGTGGTGCAAAACCCGATGCGGTACTACCGCTTTGTTGTGATACTACAGTGGATGGCGCGAATATAAAATTACATCGCGCCTACCCGTGACACTCCGGTACTGGTCGAAGAACCCGCAGTGCTGCGACTCCTAGGGAAGCGGTACTACAGCGGCCAGGGCCAGCACTTACTACCGTAGAAGTAGCGGATGTAAGTTTATCCGCCCCTACTACGCCGAGCGGCACAAGGCAGAATGCAGCGACTACCGCACCAAAAGAGGCGGTACTACGTGACCGCCATGGTACTACCGCTTGTACTGCGGTACTACATAGAAATCTGGCCGTGTCGCCAGTTTTCCGCACAACCAAGATGACGGCAGTAGCTCAAAAGTGCAGAAAGGAGGGACAAGTTTGCGTGATTCCACCCTACCTTTAGGCGGACCCTCTTAATAGTGCGGCTCTCCTCGACTCAACTCCACCAAAGAAAAGCGTAGAACAGCCGGCTTCAGCAGGTCTCCGAGGGGCACGAATCGGTCTTGTGCCTAATGATGAAGTATCCCGAGGGACTCAAGGCACACGATCCACCAAAAAGCATTGTCATCAATCACCAAAACGCAGGATAAATATGCATACAATCTCCCCTTTTGGTGGATTGATGACAACACGGATTACACATAGATAAGATAATTTAGGAGAAGCAAACCCCACCACTCTAAAATTATGGAGTAATGGGCCACGGGGTGAGCTGACCGGGACCCAAGATCTTTCAAGACATCGGGGCAGGCCGCGCCCCTCGGCCGAGTCCCTATGGCGACCTTGAGGCCGAGTCTCTCTGGCGACCTTTGGAGGCCCAGGCCCCGTGGCGACCTTTGGAGGCTGAGTCCATAGACGGCTAAAAACAAGCCGACTCAGACTGCGACCTTTCAAGGGGCGACTGAGTCGACCCGATATGAAGACCCGTCGAGGTACAGCCCGAGTGGCCGTCCCCTCAAACCCAGCGGGAGGAAGGCATGGCGGCAGTTGGCGCATCACAGGAGATCTCCGTTGGCGGCCTTGTTGCCATCTCTGAACCTCGACCCGGTCATGAGGCATTGTGCCTGATGGCGGCATGTCGGCTGGTCGCCCAGACCCTCCGTCGATGAGAGAGAAGAAAGGCGGAGGAGGCAGAAGGCCTTGACCTGGGGTCGGCCTCCCAGTGGCCGCCTCGGCAGTGACAAGCCATAAGCCAGTTAGACGGGAAGTGGCGGCGGTGTCGCTGACGGGCGGCGCCTTCCCAATGCCCCATGACGAACCTGCGTCATCGGGTACCGCAGTGTTACGCACGTCATCGAGGCCCGTCGGTCGGCGGGCCCAGAAAGGCGAGGGAGGGCGGTGCAGAGGCCCGGCTAACTGGGGCCCGCCCGGTCAGTTACCGTTGTACCCCCGGTAGCCTACTCTACCCCAGGGCACCATACAAAGGTTGACCTGGATAGGTTTTGAACACATAGGAGAAGGGAAAGAGCCGCTGCCCTCACGCTCCGAAACAGCTCAGGAGCACCTCTGTACTATCATACCATAGTGATCATGCGGAGACCCCATGAAGCAGCGATGGGGTGTTATCTCCGGAGAGCCGGTAAGATTCACGGCGTGCATGTCTGCGCCTCATCCGTTCCGAGCACCGGCGGCGTTCTACTCGCCCCCACCATGATAAGCCACCCGTTGGCATATGTCGCATCAACCCCACACATTGGCCCCACCATAGGGCGAGTGCACCGTCGTCGGGATCATTACGGGCGGAACCCTTTTCCTCCTGGCGGCGCAGCCAGCGGCTTCGCAGATGGAGTGCATCGGCGCTACGTGGCGCGAAGCCGCATGTGCATGGCGGCCTCGCCCGAACTCGCCGGCGAGTGCGCCTCTCAAGCGAACTGCGCGGCGCGGCGCGGGTGGCGAAACCTTCTCGCGGGCCTCCTCATTAACTCCGCGTCGGCCGGCGAGCCCGCCGTGAATTTGAATCCGTGAAGCTCCTCGACCGATCTTTGGTCGACTCCGGCGCCCGTATCGCGATATCTTCCCCCACCAGCGTGTATTGCCTCGGAAACCACTTCCGTCACGGTGGCGGCGCCCGTCGCGGAGGTGCGTCATGACCCGCAGCGAGCACTCGTACGCCGAGACCCGCTGCGGCGGCCTACAAGAACGGCGCGCCCATCGGAAGGCGGACCTTGGTGCTAAGCTGCCTTCCAGATCGCCGAAGGCGCCAAGATTAGCAAGCATGAGGCGGCTTCAAAACATACCAGGCGAATGGATCGTCTTTGTGGCGGCTCGCCCGGCTCAAACGGCAGTACGTCCAGATGCGGTCCGTGGCGGCAGCATCGCCCGTTTGTTCGAAAACGCCCGTGTCGCCACCCGCGAACATCAGCGCCCGCCAGCGGCGACCAGCGAGAACCTCGGCGGCGCCCGTGTAATGCGGGCGAAATCCGGCGGCTCCTCGTCACGATTCTTTAGCGGCGGTAACTGTGACGTGCAGCGGCAGCAGCCAGTGACGACTTACCCTACGAGACCGGGCCGCGACTTCGGACGCCGGCTGGCGGAGTCCTGAAGAAGAAGGAGCGGCTGCTAGCCTGGCGGTTCGCATCACCATCGGCGCGACCAAACAGCGCCCAGGCGGTGGAAACGGCGAGATGATTATCTACCCCGCCCAAAAGCAGCGAGTTTCTCCACGCTGTCGAGCATCCGACTCTCGGAGGTCGCCTTGGCCGCCGAGAGAGTCGGAGAAAACGGCGCCCCCATACGGATCGGCCGACTCCACAGATCCTGGCGTTAGAAGAAGAAGCGAGTTAGGTCCGCCCTGCTTGAGCCCCGCGCCGAGCGAGCCCTTCCCCAAAGGGTTCACGCTCCCCGGATCGCCCAAGTGCCGGCTCCCGAATGGCGGAGGATGGCGATGAACTACTCCACAGCCGTCAACTTATGCAGCGGCAACAAAATCGCCGTAAAGTATGTTCCTCTCATGCTCGAGCCTGGCGGACATGGCTGAACACTGAAGCCTCGCTGGCATCAGCGGCTAGTCGACTTCTTTGAAGCCTTCATCATGCCTTCACCGGCACGTACAAGCGACCTCCCAAGCAGCGCCCGGCTCTCCTTGTGCGTGCAAGGCCGAAAAGAATCGTGGCGACTACCTCACGCTTCGGAAACTCCTGCGAGGCGTGCACGAGTGCGGCCATCGAGTAGTTCACGGCGGGTGCGAGGCACCCTCCTCAAGCCAAGCTCCTCTGCGGCAGGCGAAACCCTCGACAGCTGCTAGTCATAGCGGAGACAAGTATCTGCGGCCGACTCCTCTATGAAGAGCGGAGATCCAAGTCAGCAGTAAGAAAGTGACTCCGGGCTCCAGAACGCTGGAGCGCCAGCGCGGCGACGACAACAAACGACAACAAAGCAAGGCCTGACCCGACTTCTTGATGGTCGCTGGCGATGGAAGATCGGCCGGAAGGGGGCAGCCTCGACCAAGCGAAGAGGCAAAGTCAACTGGTTGCCCGGCTTTCTATGAGCAGACTCTGGATGGTCCTTACAGTTCCATAGCGGATGGCCGTCGAGCGATACCACGAAGTGCCGCGGCTCGTCGGGATCGCCAAGGAAGGTGACCTTGCCCTCAGCGCTTCTGAACGCCACCTCCGCCGCTGCCTCGGCAGCCGGCGGCCCGGCGGTCAGCGCTGATCCAAAACGAGTTCCTGAAAACGCGGGCATCGTAGTGTTCACCGATCTGGCGAGATGATCGGCGCAGCAGCGCCAAGCAGCAACCGAAATTGCCGGTGGCGACAGGCTCTGAATTCATGCATTAGTGCGAAGCCTGTCGGTGAGGTCGGGCGGATCACCCGAGGTGATCGAGTCCGGAGCTCTATCGCCTTGGTTCTGAAGTGCGACCTTGGCCCTTGATAGGCGGCCGCCCGTTTCTCGCGGGTCTGATGAAGGCGGAGGCGGCGGCATAAACATCATGTACAAGGACACCATGGGCTTCGGAATCGGTAGGAGCAGCTACGAGCAACGCGCGTGTTCCATGGAATCGTGCCGACCTCTCATTCACGATTGGCAAGATTCGATAGGCGTCCTCTTGGAGACAAAAGATCACTTCCGCCGAGAGCCGGTCTGGTTTGGTGGTAGACTTCAGAAACGTCTGCGCCACTTGCTTGACCTGCCTTGGCCAAGTTCATGGCGGTTCCCCATTATGCTACCTCAAGATGAAGATGCGAGTTCAAGGGATCGACCATTGCGGCGACTACAGAAGTCGTCGCTTGCTGCGGCGAGCGGTCGGCTGGCGAGTCTTTGGTGATCGCGGTAGGCGGCTCCTTGACGATGTGGTGGCGATGGGCGGGAAGCGGCGGAGATGTCGCTGACCTAAGAGTCGGGCGAGAAGGATCATTCAAGCGACTAAAGAAACCAGAAGATACCCTTGGACCGGGCACCCGGAATGCGCTGTCATAGGCCTGGGCCTCGGCAGCAAATAGGAGCGAGCTCATCGATTTCCTCCGTGAAATCGAGACATCTTCGCATGGTCCCCAAGGACATGCGGGTGTCTGCAAGGTCGCCGAGCACAAGCTACGTCGGGCGGATGTGAAGCCCGTCAAACATGCGCCGCTTTGTCGAGAAGAAGAAAAGTAAATCGGGAAGAATGAGCCCGCTCGGCAGCGGATTCATCATGGAGGTGTTTTTCGGAGTGGTTAGCAAACCCGATGCGGTATTGAAGAAGAATAAGCGATGGCGGATGTGCATCGACTACACCAGCCTCAATAAAGCCTGCCGAAGGACCCGTTTGCTCTGCCAAGGATCGATCAAGTGATAGACTCCACGGCGGATCTGAGCTGTTGAGTTTCTAAGCGCATCTCGAGGATATCACGAGATCAAGCTGAATCCAGCGAACAGATTGAAGACCGCATTCATCCGCCATTTGGAGCCTACGCTGCGGCGATGACGTTTGGCTTGGAATGCGGCGCCACCTTCCAGCGTTGCATGCGAGAAGTGCCTCCTCAAGCAACTTCGGCGAAATGCTTGCGTTTATGTAGATGATGTGGTGGTGAAGAGCGGGCGTGGGGCTGCTGCTGGAAGATCTCAAAGACCTTTGAATCTGCGCCGATTCGGATCAAGCTCAATCCGGAGAAGTGCGTGTTGGTCCCAGCGGCCAGCTCCTTGGTTTTTAGTCTGCGGCCTTGACATAGAGTGCAACCCGTGAAGATCAAGGCCATTGAGAGAATGGAGTACCCAACCCATTCTGGATGTCAGTTCACAGTTTGCTTGGCTTCAATCAACCGATTCATCGATCGTTTGGTAACTTCTGCCCGTTGTATCAATTGATGAAAGACCACCTTTTTGAGTGGAACCACAAAGGCGAGATGAGGCATTTCTCCAAGAAGAAGATCTTGGCGACTCCCCCGTGTTGGCGGCTCCGACCCCAAAGCCCATGCTCTTGTACATCGCCGCTTCTGCCGGGTAGTCAGACCGATTATTGTAGTTGAGCATAAGGAGGAAGGCAAGGCTTCGGTCCGAGACAGGTGTATTACGGCGGTCTTGTCGACCTCAAGCGAACTACCCTCACTATCGGAAGATGTGCTCTGGCGTGCATTTTGCCGCAAGAAGCTGAAGCCCTACTTTCAAGAGCATCCAATCACTATAGTGCGCATCGCTCCACTCGCCGAGATCATGGTCGAGGCGCCTCGGCCGAGTGGCCAAGTGGGCTATCGATCTAGCTCCTTACCATCTACTACCAACCTCGCACCACCATCAAGTCCGGTATGGCCGACTTCCTCGTCATTGGGCGAGACTCGATCCACACCACCAGCGAAGCTCTACTCATTGGCGGCCGGCCCGGCTCCAAGATGCGGCCTCGGGCAGGCGTCGTCCTCCACCCCCAAGGCGACAAGCTCAAATCGTGCTGCAAATCCGCTTCGCCGCCTCAAGCGTCGCCCGAATGAGCGCTCATCCACGGGCTCCGGCTTGCCAAGAACTCGGCATTCGCGGATCGTGCTATGGCGACTCGACTTGGTGGTTCAGCAATCATCTGTGGGGCGCCAGGATGCAAACATATGGGCCCTTCTGGTGCGACAACTCGGCGGATACTTTGAGTGCGAATTCCTTCACGTCCGAAAGCGACAGCGATCAGCGAGCGCGTTGCAGCGCGAGTCGGCTCTACTGCAGCGATACCTTACTGTGCGCCCTTGCGCCTCCTCCAAGCAGTCTATCAAACCATCACGAGAATCCGACTCCATTTTTGTGCCGGCTCCTTGACAAATGGTCGGATCCGACTCCAAAAGCAACAGCGACCTCAAAAGCAGCGATCGGCTCGGGGACTGGCCGATCGGCCGAGGACGCTACGCCCGGTCGGCAGGGCTAACGCCCAGTCGGCCGAGACTCGCCAGTCGACGAGACTTAAACCCGGCCGAGGTGCGCCCGATCGGCAGGAGCTGCGCCGTCGGAATTCCCTGATCCAATAGCGGCGGAACTCAACCGCCGCCTCCCAACCCAGCCACCCTTGTCCAATCGGCTGTGGTAGCAGTTGAAGAGATAGCAGCACCTTCATGGAAACAGCCCATCCTCAAGTTCCTAGTAAACAAGGTTACCAGCAGGCGAGACCTGGCTCGGCAAATGCTACAGCGGCAGCCTACACCATAGTCAGAAGAGTTAGTCAGCCGGCGTTCAGGGTGTCCACGGCGCTGCGTAGAAATCGAGACAAAGCCAGCGATCCTCGGAGACATCCATGCGAGGCGAGTCGTACCATGCGGCTTCAAGAGGCCAAAACCTTTAAACCCGCAGTTTCTTTGGCGGGCCACGGAAGAAGCTAAAGAACTAGTCAAAATGCAAGGGTGCGGTGTTCGCTCAAAGCCCCTTGGTGACTTCATGGCTGAAGACAATCCCATCGCGCTGGCCCTTGGTTTGGGGCTGGACATGGTAGGACCATTCAAAGGCGGCGGCGGCCTAACTCATTTGCTTATCGCGGTGGACAAGTTCACCAAGTGGGTGGAAGCAAAGCCCATCAAGAAATTAAGCGGGCGGCGGCGGTGACCTTCATTGCCGACATCACGATGCGGTATGGCATGCCGCACTGACATCATCCTGAACGCCCGACCAACCATAAAGCGCCTGGCGCTCGTTTACGTGGCGGGGCATCGGACTAGACTTAGCGTCCATTGCCCATCCGCGGTCAAGCGGCCGGTGGAGCAAAACCAACGGCCTCATCTGTCGACATCAAACCTCGATTGGTAAAGCACTTTCAGCGCTTCGGCTTGCTCTTTGGGGTTGAAGAGTTACTGCGAGTCCTGCGGAGTCTCTTACGACCCCAAACAAGTCAACGGCTTCACGCCAAGACACCGCAGGTTTCAAAAGAGAAAAAATGCCTTTGCAGGGAACTATTCACACACAAGCAACCACAAGAAGAACAGCAAGAAACCACCAAGTGACAAATCCTCTCGAGGAGAGAGGCGGTGGCAAGCCACCTATGTTTGAGTTGAATGGTATGGCACCGCAAAGAATTATCCTTAGGCCCATGACCAAAACTCGTCTTTGAAACACAAGTACCATCAAAAATGGCTAATGTGAAAGAGGTGATATATTTATGCATAATGGGGGGAGAGAGAGTTCATTGAGAGAACAACACTCCCCTTATGTCCATGCCTACACCTAAACAAGACAACAAGTTGAGTGTGGTGGGGGGTGCACGGTTTCAAGTCACATTGCTCAAATCAATGATATTTAGCTCATGCCTTAACTCGTGAAATCTTGCTTCATCCAAGGGCTTCGTGAAAATATCTGCAAAGTTATCATGAGTGTTGACATACTTGAGCTCGATCTCCCTCGCCTAATGTGATCCCGGATGAAGTGATACGAATCTCAATGTGCTTCGTCTTGAAGTGTTGCACGGGTTGAGAGAAATCTTGATGGCACTTTCATTATCACACCAAAGAGGCACTTTGTCACAAATGACCTTGTACTCTTTTAAAGTTTGCCTCATCCATAGGAGTTGAGCACAACAACTACCGGCCGCCACATACTCCGCTCGATTGGACAGAGAGACACACAACTTTGCTTCTTGGAAGACCAACTTACCAAAGAGCAACCAAGAAATTGGCACCCTCAGGAAGTGGACTTCCTATCCACTTTGTCTCCATGTCGAAATCAAGTGAAACCTTCAAGCTTGAAGTTTGCTCCTCTTGGGTACCATAAGCCAAAGTTTGGGGTATGAGCCAAATATCGAAAGATTAAACTTGACCGCCACAAAGTGACTTTCCTTTGGTGCGGCTTGAAAACGTGCACACATCCCCACACTCAACATGATATCCGGTCTAGATGCACAAAGGTAAAGCAAGGAGCCAATCATGGGCGATATACCTTTTGATCCACCGCTTTACCATTGGGATCGATGTCAAGTTGGCACTTGGTAGGCATTGGTGTAGTAGCCGCTTGACATCACTTAGCTTGAATCTTTTAAGCATGTCTTGAGTGTATTTGGCTTGGTTGATGAAGGTTCCTTCTCTTCTTTGTTTGATGTCGAAACCAAGAAAGAACTTCAACTCTCCCATCGAAGACATCTTAAACTTGGAGGTTATGAGGCGGCAAATTCTTCATTGAAAGCTTTGTTAGGAGAACCAAAGATAATATCATCAACATATAGTTGGCATACAAACAACTCCCGTTAACCTTCTTAGTAAAAAGAGTGGGGTCGATTAGCGCACCTCAAATCCACGATCTTGTAACAACTTCGGTAAGGTGGTCATACCACGCATGCGTGGGGCTTGTTTAAGGCCATAGAGTGCCTTATTGAGTTGGTACACATGATCCGGAAAGTAGGGATCCTCGAACCTGGGGGGTTGCTTGACATAGACCAACTCATTAATAGGACCATTAAGAAAAGCACTTTTCACATCCATTTGTTGCAACTTAAAGTTGTGATGGGAAGCATAAGCAATCAACAAGCGAATGGATTCAAGGCGAGCAACGGAGCAAAGGTTTCACCGTAGTCGATACCCTCGACTTGGGAGTAGCCTTGTGCTACCAATCTCGCCTTATTGCGAATGATGTTCCCATGAGCATCTTGCTTGTTCTTGAAGATCCACTTGGTTCCAATGACGTTGTGGTTCCCGGATGGTCTTGGCACCAATCTCCACACCTTGTTGTACTCGAAGTTGTTGAGTTCTTCATGCATGGCATTGAGCCAATCCGAGTCTTTGAGCGCCTCATAGACCTTTTGGGGTTCAACACAAGAGACAAACGCGTGATGTTCACAATAGTTTGCCAATTGTCTACGAGTGCTTACCCCCTTTCTTAGGCTTCCAACCACATTTTCCATGAGATGGCCTTGGGTGGTGAGCTTGGAAGCAATCTTCGCGGCACGATGCTCTAATTCCTCCTCGGGTGTGGAAGGAGGGTTGACTTGATCATCTTGAGCGCCGTCTTGAGCTTGTTCTTGATCTTGAGGTTGCTCTTGATCTTGAACTTGCTCAAGGGGGAGAACTTGACCTTGAGCATCATCTAGAGGTTCATCACCGTCTTGAGGTTGATCTTGCCCTTGGTCTTGTTCACGAGGTTGAGGGCCTTCACTTTGTTCTTCGGAAGCGTGTGGGTCTTGATGAGGTGATGGCTCTACTTGAGTAGAGCATTGTCCTTCTCCTTCGGCCACAAGGGGTTCCTCAATGGGTAGGATTTGACCAATACCCATTCTTCTTATGGCTTGGGGAGGAATTTCATCACCTACATCACAAGTACCACTTTGCTCCACTTGGCAGTCGTTATTTTCGTCAAACTCCATGTTACACGTCTCCTCAATGAGTCCGGTGGACTTGTTGAGAACACGGTAAGCATGAGAGTTTGTAGCATAACCAACAAATATGCCCTCATGAGCTCTAGCCTCAAATTTAGACAAACGAGCACCTTTCTTGAGAATGAAACACTTACAACCGAACACCCAGAAGTACTTGAGATTGGGCTTGTTACCGGTGAGAATCTCATCAGGAGTCTTGTTCAAGCCTTTGCGAAGATAGAGCCGATTGGATGCATGACATGCAGTGTTGATGGCTTCGGCCCAAAAGTTGTACGGAGACTTGAACTCCGCCATCATGGTCCTTGCCGCATCCATCAACGTCTGGTTCTTCCTCTCCGCAACACCATTTTGTTGAGGGGTATAAGGTGCCGCATATTGATGCTTGATCCCCTCATCACTAAGAAACTCATCAAGGTGTAGTTCTTGAACTTCGGTGCCGTTGTCGCTTCTTATTGTCAAGATCTTTGTATCATGTTGACGTTGAGCTTCATTTGCAAAGTTGATGACGGTTTGTTGGGTCTCACTCTTCCTCTTGAAGAAGTATACCCAAGTGTATCTTGAATAATCATCCACAATCACCAAGCAATACTTTCTTCCTCCAAGACTATCAAAGATGGAGGCCGAAGAGATCCATGTGAAGGAGCTCCAAGGGTCTCTTGAGTAGATGATGGTTGAAGGAGGGTGAGCCTTTCATGAAGCTTTCCTTGATACAAGCCTTGCAAGCACAATCTTTGGCAAAACTAACATTTGTTAGTCCATGAACATGGTCCCCCTTGAGAAGACTTTGCAAAGATCTCATATTGACGTGGGCTAAACGGCTATGCCAAAGCCATCCCATGTCAACTTTAGCCATTAGGCATGTCGCGGTCTTTGTGGGTCGCTCCGAAAAGTTAACCACATAGAGACCGTTCTCGACATGCCCAACAAAGGCTACTTTAAGAGTCTTGCTCCACAAGAGGGCCACGGTATCAATATCAAAGAATGTAGCAAAGCCCATGAGTGCAAGTTGATGAACGGAAAGTAAATTGAATGCAAGGGACTCAACAAGCATGACTTTCTCAATCGTTAGATCATGAGAAATGACAACCTTGCTGAGGCCCAATACCTTAGAATGTGATGCATCACCCCACTCGACATTGGTGGGCATAGATGGAATCTCTTGCACGTCCACCACCAAGTCCTTGCTCCCGGTCATATGATTTGTTGCTCCACTATCGAGCAACCATGATCCCCAGGAAGCAAACACCTACGAGATCAATGCTTGGTTTTAGGTACCCATTTAGTAATGGGTCCTTTGATGTTAGTAACAAGGGTCTTGGGAACCCAAATAGACCATTCAATGTACTCATAAGAAGAACCAACAAATCTAGCATAAACATGTCCATCACTAGCACGGCACAACACATATGAAGGGTTAAAGTCGCCGGCTTTGTTTGAGGAAATGCTTTTGCCCTTTTGGACATCACCTTCCTTCACTTTCTCCTTCTTCTTCTTAGAAGCACCCTCTCCCTCTTTCACGAACATTTGTTTGAGAGGAGGAGGACGATTGGCCTTGTTGTTCTTCTTCTTCTTCTTGCTCTTGGACTTGGGTGCAAACCCAATTCCTTCTTTGGCCACAACTTCCTTTTGATTGCTCAAAGGTCGTTGAGGTTTTTCTCACCTTGAATGCAAGACACAAGGCCTTTCTCAAGTTGATCCTTCAACTTGGCATTTTCCTCCACAAGATGCACATGCTCACAACAAGGGTTAGTAGCACATGCATTATCAATTAATACCATATGAGGAAAGGTGGTGTTTTCCTTGATTAGCTTGACTTGGAGTTGAGCATGAGACTCTTTGAGGCTAGCATGAGTACCCTTCAAGACCTTGTGGGCCTTGTCAAGTATCTCAAACTCCTCTTTGAGTCTAGCATGATCAACCCCAAGTTTAGCCTTCTCGGAGGTTAGCACACGAGACATGACAAGAGCATGATCAAGATCTTTCTTTAACTTAGCATGGTCATCATTGTGTGACTCCTCAAGAGTCAAACGATGCACGCTCTTCCTCAAGAGCATTAGAGATCCGATATCTCATCGGCATAGTCCGACTATGACCTTCCATCTTGGAGATGGTTTCTTCGTGAGCCTCGATCATGTCATTGGCCTCACTAAGTTGTTCCAAGAGAGCAACAAAGTGCTTCTTGGACTTTCCTTGAGCTTACTCATAAAAGACTCAAATTCATTCACTTCCTCATTAGACTCAACATGTCCATCAACGCAATCCTCCAAGGAGGATTGGTAATGATGGTGGTTGTGATGTTGGGGTTACCTTGTTTGAAGCTTTAGCCATGAGGCATCTAGCGGTGATGTTTTCATTGGGTGATTCGAAGAGACACCGGGGAGTAGCAATGGCAATGGGCGCCATGACCGTTGCTTCTTCATTTTCATCATCATCGTCATCCTCTTGGTATTCTTCTTGAACCACCAACCCACAGTGGGAGTCTTCTTGGCGAAGTTGTTCTTGTTGGGGAAGGACTTGGCTTTGTCTTTCGAATGAACTTGCCACCATTGTCTTCCGCTTCTCGTAAGGACAATCCATAACGAAATGGCTCACATTGCCACAGTTGAAGCAAGTTCTAACTCGTTGCTTGCCCTTGCGCCACTTGAGTTGTTTTTGTTGAAGTTGGGTCTTGAGCTCTTCTTGCTCCAAAATTGTCTTGAAGCAAGGGCCATGTGCTCATGGTAGTCAAACTTGGTGTCTTCGGGGTTGCTTTCCTCATATTCCACTTCTTCCTCTTCTTCCATAGTAACCTTGGCCTTCAAAGCAAGGTTAGGCTTCTTTGCTCTCTGAGAACGGAGCACCGCATTGTCGGCGGTCTTGTCCAAGATGCTCATTGCAACGAACTCATCCAACACTTCACTTGAGGTCATGGTGTGGAAGTCCGGTCGTTGACGAATGACGGAGAACATGGCCTTGTTGTAGGGCATCATGGCCTTGAGGAACTTCTGCTTGATCCAATTGTCATCCGTGTCCTTGCTTCCATGATCTCGAAGTGCGACCGCGAGTTTGGTCACTCTTCGGAAGAGCTCACGAGGTTCTTCATCTTCTTTCATTGCAAACTCATCGGCTTCATCTTGCACCACTTCATAGTTGGAGCGTTGAATGCTAGCACTTCCACGGTAAAGACCCTCGACACATTTCCATGCTTCTTTAGCCACGACATGGGGTCGAAGATGAGGGAGATCTTCGGGAAGGATTGCATCTTGGATGATGAAGAGAGCACTCTCATTGAATTGATTGTCCACGGCCTCTCGAGGGGTGAAGTTTCTTGGGTCATGAGGATAAAAACCTTCTTCAATAATTCTCCAAAGGTTAGTGTTCACTTGTTTCAAATGACGCTTAAAGCGATAGACCCAATTATCATAATCTTCATGTTTCTCATATTTAGGAGGTGGACCGGCATGATTCAAATGAGTGGAGGGGATTGGCCCTCCATAAACCGGGGGTTCCACATGGGCAAAGATGCCGGTGCCATTTCTACCACTAGTAGAAGGACTCTTTTCATTGTTAGCTTCCCCCTTGTCGGAGATAGCATCTGTCACCTTGTTAGTAGGATCACTCACTTTCATTGGCGCGGTAGATAGTTTAAGTCCCTCTAGAAAATCATTAAACATGCTTTTAAGCTCGGCCGTCATGGAGGTTTTCAATGTGTCTAAAGCCACATTGAATTCCTCCGAGAGACCGAGTTCCCCTTCGACGAAGGCGAGATGGGATTCACACGAGTGTTCCTCCGCACCATCGTTGGTGTCAACCATACTCTTGAGACGGCAAAGTCCTTAATAAAGAGGCGAGGCTCGATACCAATTGAAAGGATCGATATGGTTGACTAGAGGGGGTGAATAGGCAACTAACAATTTTAAGCTTTTCTTTATCAAATTAAACTTTGCAACAAAATAGGTTGTCTAGATATGCAACTAGGTGAGCAACCTATATGATTCAAGAACAACTAGCACACAAGCAAGCAAGAGATGTAACAATAAGTAAGCTTGCGGAAGTAAAGGCACGAAATAACCAAGAGTGGAGCGGTGGAGCGAGGATGTGTTACGGAGTTCCTTCCTTTTAAAGGAAATGCGTCTCCGTTAGAGCGGTGTGGAGGCACAATGCTCCCCAAGAAGCCACTAGGGCCACCTTATTCTCCTCACGCCCTCACACGATGCGAGATGTCGTGATTCCACTATTGGTGCCCTTGAAGGCGGCGACCGAACCTTTACAAGCAAGGTTGGGGCAATCTCCACAACAATCGGAGGCTCCCAACAACAACAACACCATGAAGCTTCACCACAATGGAGTATGGCTTCGAGGTGACCTCAACCGTCTAGGGTGCTCAACACCCAAGAGTAACAAGATCTGCAAGGGATAAGTGAGGGGAATCAAATATCCTGTGGTGGAAGTGTAGATCGGGCCCTTGTCACCCAATCCCGAGCAAATCAACAAGTTTGATTGGCTAGGGAGAGAGATCGGCGAAAATGGAGCTTGGAGCAACAATGGAGCTTAGAGGTGGAAGAGGTAGTCAACTAGAGGTAGAAGACACCCTTATATAGTCGTGGGAAAATCCAACCGTTATCCACATGTTCGGCCAGCGACGCCACGCAGTACTACCGCTCAAGGAAGCGGTACTACCCGCATGTGACTGCTTGTGATACCGTGGCGACCACGGTACTACATGGCTGACAACACGAGCCGGAACTAGCGACTAAGGGCGATACTACGGCTGGCGGCGGTACTACCGCTCCCGTTGCGGTACTACCGCAAGGCGAGAGAAGTCACGGCACGGGAAGGGCGCGGATGAAATAAATTACATCCGTGCCTACTTCGCTTGGCGGGGTGGTGCAAAAACCCGGCAGCGGTACTACCGCTTGCGGTATGGTACTACCGGACGGCGCGGATGTAAAATTACATCGCGCCTACTACCGCATGTTTCTTCGCGGTACTAGGTCGAAGGGCCACGCGATGCTGCGACTCTAGGGAGCGGTACTACCGTGGGCTCCAGCGTACTACGCGTTGACGAGCGGTACTACCGTGGGGGGCACGGATGTAAAAATTACATCCGCCCTACTACCGCCGGGCGGCACAAGGCGAGTGCAGCGGTACTACCGCACTAAAAGGGCGGTACTACCGTGACACGCCGCGGTACTACCGCTTGTACCTGCGGTACTACCGCAAGTACAACAGTAGTCGCCAGTTTTCCGCACAACCAAGATGACGACGGGTAGCTCCAAAGTGCAAGGAAAGGAGGGACAAGTGTACGTGTGATTCCACCCTACCTTTCCGACGCGGACCCCCTCTTAATAGTACGGCTCTCCTACAACTCAACTCCACCAAAGAGAAAACGTAGAACAACGCCCGGCTTCAACAGGTCTCGAGGGCACCGAATCGTCTTGTGCCTAATGATGAAGTATCTAAGGGACTCAAGGCACACGATTAGTCCGCAAAAGCATTGTCATCAATCACCAAAACACTTAGGGATAAATATGCCCTTACATCAGTTCAATTTCTTCAGTTTGTTTGTCTTCATCTTGTGTTATCCTGTGATTACGCTTTCTGTACTCTGTGCTAGTCTTCATTTCATCATGATGACCATGCTTGTATCTGTTATGCTTACTTCGAGTACTTATTCCCTTTGCAAGTAGTTCTTAGCTAAGAATTTCCTCACCAGCAAATTCCTCAGTGAAGAATTCATAAAAATTGCCTATTCACCCCCCCCCCTCTAGTCGATATAACGCACTTTCACAGTGCCAGAGTATCAAATGAAGAATCAAGCGATCTCAGCAATTTCTTCACTACCTCATGGTCGGTGATGTCAGTGGCGCCAAGCGCTTGAAGCTCATTTGAGATGTCGGTGAGGCGATCGAAGGTTTGCTGAACATTTTCATTGTCGAGTCTTTTGAAGCGGTTGAAGAGATTGCGAAGAACGTCAACACGAGAGTCACGTTGAGTTGAGACTCCTTCATTCACTTTGGACAGCCTATCCCAGACAATCTTAGCAGTTTCCAAAGCACTCACTCTTCCATATTGCCCTTTGCTCAGATGGCCACATATGATATTCTTCGCTTGAGAATCGAGTTGCTTGAATCTCTTCACATTTGTAGCGTTCAGAGAAGGTGTGACTGAGGGAACACCATTTTCCACAACATACCAGAGATCGTTATCAATTGCCTCAAGATGCATTCGCATCTTATTCTTCCAGTAGGGGTAGTCCATTCCATCGAAGGTAGGACACTTAGCAGAGACCTTGATCATACATGCGGTCGACATAAATAAAACTCCAGGCGGTTAAGCCAAAATCACACAGAACAAGGGAGTACCTTGCTCTGATACAAATTGAAAGTGCGTTATATCGACTAGAGGGGGGTGAATAGGCGATTTTTATGAATTCTTCAGTGAGGAATTTGTTGGTGAGGAAATTCCTAAATGAAGAACTATTTGCAGCGGAATAAGTACTCAAAAGTAAACATAGCAGAACACAAGCATAGTCATCATGATGAAATGAAGACAAGCACAAAGTACAGAAAATGTAAGCACAGGATAACATAGGATGAAGACGGACAGACTGAAGAAATTGAACTGAGGAAATTGAGAAAGTCTTCAGCCAAAGTCTTCAAACAGATATGAACAAGCACACAACAACAGAAATGAGGAAATGAAAGAGTTTAGGAAATAGAACCAGTAAGCTTTGTGAAGATAATGATTTGGTAGACCAGTTCCAACTGTTGTCTCAGTTGTACGTCTGGTTGGAGCGGCTAGGTATTTAAACCTAGGGACGCACAGTCCTCACCGTATTCTCATTGAGCAAAGGTCACACAGACTCGCCCAATCACTCATGGTAAGCCTTCAAGTGACTTTCAAACCTTCACAGACTAGGTCACTCGGCGATCCACAATTCCTCTTGGATGCTCTAGACCATGACGCCTAACCGTCTGGAAGAAGCACAGTCTTCAAAGGTAACAAGCGTCGGATCCACGCATGATCAATCTCTTCAGTGATGCTCAATCACTTTGGGTTTGTAGGTGTGTTGGGTTTGGGTTTTCCTCAATGATTTTTGCTCAAAGTCCTCGGAGGATGGGATGCTCTCAAATGACAAGTGTCAATTTTTCTTGGAGCAGCCAACCAGCTAGTGGTTGTAGGGGGCGGCTATTTATAGCCTAGGGAGCAGCCCGACATGATAAGACATAAATGCCCTTCAATGATATGACCGTTAGGTGGGTAGATATTTTGGGACAGCTGGCGCATAGCACAGCAACGGTCGGAAATTTGACTCTCAAATTCCTCAGGGCTATTGTCGGTGTCAAAACCGGCGGATCTCGGGTAGGGGGTCCCGAACTGTGCGTCTAGGCGGATGGTAACAGAAGACAAGGGACACGATGTTTTACCGAGTTGGGCCCTCTCGATGGAGGTAAAACCCTCGTCTGCTTGATTAATATTGATGATATGGGTAGTACAAGAGTAGATCTACCACGAGATCAAGGAGGCTAAACCCTAAAGCTAGCCTATGGTATGATTGTTGTAATGTATGTTGTGTCCCTCGGACTAAAGCCCTCCGGTTTATATAGACACGGAGAAGGCTAGGGTTACAGAGTCGGTTACAATGGTAGGAGATCTACATATCCGTATCACCAAGCTTGCCTTCCACGCCAAGGAAAGTCCCATCCGGACACGGGGCGGAGTCTTCAATCTTGTATCTTCGTAGTCTTGGAGTCCGTGAGACGATTATAGTCCGTTGTCCGGACACCCCTAGTCGAGACTCCTCGGTAGCCCCTGAACCAGGCTTCAATGGCGATAAGTCCGGGCGCATAATGTTCGACATTGCAAGGCGGGTTCCTCCTTTGAATAATCCGAGAAGATCATGAACACCAGGATAGTGTCCGGCTCTGCAAAATAAATTCCACATTCTACCATAGAGAGAATAAAATGCACATAAGTTCAATCTGTTGACGTATTTTGCGGCATGACGTCACACCACTACCAAGCCTTTACTTGAATCGTTTTTTATTATACCACCTCGACGCGTTTAGCGAAGCGGTTTCTTAGCATGTCTTGTCGAGCGAGATCGTGCTCCCCTTATTCCGGATTCTCATCAATCTGACGTTGGTAACCCAACCGTGCCCGTCGCCACGCCTCCTCTATCGAAGGTGAATCGAGCAGTCCACGAGGCGGCTCTTGGTATTTTCCCCTTTATAAGAGGACCAAGGCTCGTTTCTTTTCTTGATCTTCCATCGAATCTTCTCCTTGCTCCAAGTTCCAACACCCGAGCCCCAGTTGAGCGCGGATCTTCAACAATGTAAACCCGACCTTGAGGCGGTGGATGCCCTCCTCCGTCACGGAGGAGGGCGTGCTAAAGCTGCGTGAGGCCAAGTACCTATCCTACGAGATTTCGCGCAGGTTGCCCGCCCAAGGGCAGGCCGTACTCCACTCCGAGCCGGTGGTACGTCGTCTTTGTATCCCACCTCCGTCGGGGTTTAGGCTTCTCGGCGGACCCCTTCGTGAGAGGGCTCATGTTCTACTACGGGCTGGATTTTCACGACTTGGCTCGAGTCCATCCTCCATATTTTCGCATTCATTATTATGCGTGAAGCCTTCCTCGCGTCACCCCCACTTGGCATGTGGTGAAGACCTTCAAGGTGGAGCGAAGATGATCGGGGGCGTCAGCTGAGTCTTGGCGGGCGACCATAAGCAAGAGGGCGATGCCCGTGGCGAGGCTCCTTCAAGAGGAGCTCAGCTTATGGCAGCAGGAGTGGTTCTATATCACCGCTCCAAAGGGCGACAAGCAAAGCCACCGCCTTCATTCCGCCGGGACCTCCATGCCGATTGATGTCGTGGGTCGACCAAGGGCTCAATTGGGGCCGTCCAAGGCGTGCCTTTG
Source organism: Aegilops speltoides (assembly GCA_021437245.1). Taxonomy (NCBI): domain Eukaryota; kingdom Viridiplantae; phylum Streptophyta; class Magnoliopsida; order Poales; family Poaceae; genus Aegilops; species Aegilops speltoides. Next base: position 215,857,050 of record CM038145.1, read on the forward strand.
CTGCAGGGCGGATTCAAGACCTTCAGCGAGGAGATCAATCTGGTTGTGGTGATGCAGGTCATGCTAATCAGCGTCTTCGCCACTGCAAGCGCTGTCCTCTCCGGTTATGGGAGTTTAATCCGGAGGACCACGAACTCTCAACACTTCATGGGTATGGCGCTGTGGAGATGTACAAGTTGTTCTTCGGACGCGGCGGCGTGTTGAATTGACCGAGGGCCTTGAGCCTAAGCCGCTGTCGCCGGATACAGGTAAGTAGCTCGAGTCCGGACGTTCTATTTGCTTTTACGAAATTCGCCTTCTAACCCATTATTCTTCATCGAGTGGGTACGATCGAAGGCGATAAGGTGTCGGCCCCCTCCCGGAGACCGCACGGAGCCGTCTTTGGCAGAATGTTGGAGGTCGCGCCCGTAGAAGGGGGCGATGGGGAAAATAGAAGAGCTATCACCTCGCCCAAGGGGGCACATGAAGAGGGGGGATCGAAAATCCCTCCTTCCAGGGGGAGAAGAGGACCGCCTCAGAGACCGGAGGCCAAAGCCCTAAGCGGGGAAGAAATCTTTACCGGAGGGTTCTGCGTCCGGGGAGAGCCCGGACGTACAATCGTCTCGAAAGGATCAGCCCTCCAGCGAGCCATGAGTAGGAAAAAGGGGGGTTCATTAATAAGAAAATACCCCTATTTGTGCTTACATGGATAACCGAATTTTTACCTTGATTCGGATCTGCGGCCTTCTCGAGATGAGTTCGTCTTGGGGATCTTCGTCCGGAGATGATGGAGAGCCAACGCCTCCGTCTGCTGCGCCGTCGGACAGAGGCGAACGAGCTGAAGTATCGTCACGGAGGGTATCGAGCCGGTGGGGCGGAGAGTCTGGCGCCAACTAGTGTCCGGCGGGGAGTGAAGGACCTGCTTGAGAGGCGTCCATCTCGAAGATCACCGTGCTTTGATGAGTATGGTGATTGGAAGGATTTCGTCCAAAGCGGATTGCATAGTGCCGTCGAGTTCTTTGGCGGGATTTGAGGTCGCAAAACGACGCACCTTCGGCGATTTGGCACATAGAAGTGCGCCTGTATAGATAGTAGCCCACGAGACTCGGTAGGTTGTCGAAAGCGGCGCGCGTCGAGGATCAAAATCGCGAGTAATGAATTTCGCCGTTCCTATGCGGTGGCGGATAGTCGAGGCTAGCCGGACTAGTGGAGTTGTCGAGTTAATCGGCAACTCGATGTGGCGGATCTGGACATCGCGCTTGTCAACGGCGACTTGACGAGTAGCAAGGTAAATGAATTCTCCATGATCACTTATTTAAGGAGTCAAAGCTCGCTTCGATAATATATATGTTGTAATCTGACGGTGCTGCTGCTTTGTGGAGAGCCTTGGTCGAGCTTGCTCAAGCTAAGGAGCAAGCCGAAGGAAGCGATCGCGGTTGCCTCGGCGCCAAGGAGTTGAAAGCGAAAAGGCTGCACACTTGCCTAGCGAGGGAAAAGATGGCGAATTGGCCGTGAAATTGAAGGATCTTCTTGACCGCAATGAGGCTCTTGAAAAGGCGTCTATCGGGCGGGAAGACTGGGAAGGCCACCGCCGAGGCCAAGGATGCCGATTACGCAATGCGGGCTATGAAGGAGGAGCTGCGTCGGTAGGAGATATTGTGGCTAGCAGGCCTTTTACGCTGCGTCGCCGGTTCTGAATCAAAGTATGCCCAACTTGGCGGTTGTGGGGTCCGGAGGATCCATATATGGACTTAGCGGCAAGTGCGGTGATGCCGTTATGCACTTCCGGAGCTAGAAGGATCACAAGGCGGAAGAGCTATTTTGGTCTCAATTCCATAGTCCGGATCGTTCACTTCCGTTGACCGATCGGTTGGCGAATGGTGAGCTGAACAGGTTGTCCGGACTTGCCATGGCTGATATCGTGGCTCATATGCGCCGAGAGAGGCCCAAGGCGGCGAGCTATTTCGCTTATTGCAGCAATTTCTTGGAAGCGGTGCCGCATATCAAGGAGATGAAGCGGTCGGCCTGCATAGAGGGTGCGGATGGCCCTTGCCGTGTGAAGACACATTGGACGAGATGGATGCCACCGCTATTGCAGCCCAGGTTGGACAAAAGCGGTTACCGCCGAGCACTATTTTGGGGAAGTTATCTTGCGGCGCTCGTGTAATAAGTCGCGATGCTCGAAAAATGTCACATTCAAATGAGCGTTTTATCTTGTAAAACAATGATTATATTATAACTGCTTTTTATACTTGTGCGTTCCAAGTATTAAAATATCTCCTATCTGACCGTTTATGTATACGTTTGTATAACATGAAAGATTGCGATCTTGACCCCACGCACAAGTGCGGGGTGTTCATAAAAAATAGCGCGTTTTCACACTTAATCCGGCGTCTCGGTCCTGTTAAGGAGGTGGTAGCGTAGCAAGCGAGGCAATCCGGACTATGATGCTTTATCACTTTCACTTAGCCATTGGAGTTCGAGGTGGGGCTACGATATAGCCCTTGGGCACGCGCTTCTCGAATTCGGGCGCGTGTGTGCTGACCGAAGCAGTCCTTCGTCAAAGCGAGGAATTCTGAACATTTGGTAGTCGATCGAGTGGTTGACCATTCTCTCATTTGTATCATGACGATCGGTTTCGGCTTTCTCTCATTGAGGTGCTCGCCCAATTTAACCGGGCACAATCGCAATAGTTCTCCTAGTGCGCGTTAGCCGATGATCTGAGCGTAAGGCAGCAAAACAGGAGCCGGGCAAACCCAACATTTGACCAAATACATGATTGAGCTGATGCATATAAGGCCTAACTCGAGACGCCGAGCACTCCCTAAGGTGTTCGGTCTTTATAATAATGGGAAGAACAATGCCCTAAGCCCCTGGTGTCCAGGTACGGGCATGGTCCTCTGACGCGGCCGATGCCAAAACGTCAGGCTCCGCTTTGGTTATAATGAGAAACCAAGGGATTATAACAACAAGAGACAGTAAAAAAGGTTTACGCAGGGTCTTAATCTGAAAAGAATCCTCGTGACGGGTCCCTACTACACGTCTGCGCCTGTGTCTCCGTTGTCTTTGTTATCACGGGCCGGTGTGCACGTTGTTCATCTGTAAAAAGAGAGGAACTTAGTTTGAAAAGAACTCGTCTGAAAAATATATCTGAAGGAAGAAATATAAGTAAGTAAAGCGAGTCTGTATGAACTTCATTGTTGCTTGTCTTGCGCAGCCCTTGTGAAGGATGTGCGGCTAGGGAACCCCTAGCTTATTTATGCGGACTCGTCGGCCGTGTCCGGGTCTTTAAATGACCTTCGCCTTTGAAATGATGCCACGTGGACCGGGCATCTTAAGTGTAAGAGACGCGTAATGTGGTATGGCGTTGAAGCGGACAAAAGCTTCTCGTCCCAAGAGTGCTTGATAGCTACTTTTAAATGGGATGATATGAAAGATTAGTTTTTCGCGTCGGAAGTTGTTCGGTGTTCCGAACACAACTTCTAGTAATAAGGAGCCTGTGCACTTGGCGTAAGGGCCTGGCGTCACTCCTTTAAAGGAAGTGCGGCTGTGTCGAATTTTAGTAAGGTCTATCCCCAACTTGCGGATTGTGTTTGAATATAGCAGGTTTAAGTCACTGCCTCCGTCCATCAGGACTTGTGTAAATTGCAGTCCGTCGATTATAGGATCCAATATCGGGGCAGTCCGTCACGCATTTGAGCAACACGGAATAATCCGGTGGTCGAAAGTGATTGGTTTTGATGTCCAATCTCTATGTTCATTGGGTTGGACCGTCGAGGCCCATTTTAACGGGTGCCGCCTGTTTTTCCGTATTATCACGAAGTGAATTTACTGCTTTGACCTCTTGTGGGAAATTCTTTTGTTTTCCGGTGCTCTGCTGGTGGGGTTTATCGTCTTCGCTTGATGCGTCGAGCCCCTTGTGTTCGGCGTTTAGTCGGCAGGACCGTTTGAAAACCCAACAATCTCGGTGGGTGTGGTTTGCAGGCCTTCCGGGGGTACTGTGGATTTGACATATCCGACCCAAAATCTTGTTTAAGTTGGATAGCTTATCGCTGTTATCCTTAAGAGGCGGTGTTTTGTTATTTGGCCGCGAGCTTTTGAATCCGGCGTTGACTGCCGTGCTCTTTGGGCTTTTCTCTTTATTCCGGCTCTGCTCTTTTCTGCGTCGTGATTTTCCGTTTCCATCTCTGATCTCGGATGTACTTGGGTCGCTGGTGCTGCATCTTGCTAGCCAGCTATCCTCACCCGCACAAAAGCGGTCATGAGGCTTGTTAGCGCGGACATTGTCCTCGGCTTCTCTTGGCGAGGTGTTTGGCGAACCATTCGTCTCGGACGTTGTGTTTAAAAGCTGCTAAGCCTTGATGTCCGGACGATCGACTATTTGGTTCTTTTGGTGAGGAACCTGTTCGAAATTTTTGCTACCGACTCTCCGGGCTGTTGAGTTATATGACTTAGATCATCTGCATCCGGAGGGCGGACATAAGTCCTTGAAAGTTTGCTCTAAACGCATCCTCGAGCTCTTCCCAACTTCCAACAATGTTTTACGGGAGGCTTTTGAGCCAATGACGGCTGGCCCTTTGAGCTTGAGGGTAAGTATTTTATGGCGTGGAGATCATCTCCTCTAGCCATGTGTATGTGTAGTATGTAATCCTCTATCCGACTCGAGTGCATTGTTCCGTCAGAGGCCTCTATGCTTATGGGTTTAAACCTGCTGGGAATTCGTGATCCAGCACCTCGTTAGTGAAACATAGTGGGTGTCTGGCGCCCTGTATTTGGGTGCACCGATGTCTTGGACACTTGGCGTGTTGCATTCCTTCCTGGGGCCCTCTTTTTTGGCCCGTAAATGGACCTGGCTGGGCCATCTGTCTTTCCAGGGTCATTAGTCGGCTTATGTGCGGTGCCGCTTTCAGATTTTGGCCTATCATCGGCCGTCTATCCGACCAGCGGCCTCTTTGTTTTTTTTTGTGGGGCTCTATGGCCTCCTCGTCAAGTCTGGCAGCGACTTTGCGCCGGGTAGCTCTTTGATTGATGGCCATTGCCGTATTTGTCTGCGGTTTTGAGCACTTTGCTCCACCTCATTTCGAGTGTATCTTCCGCTGTTTTGAGCTTCGTTTTCCTTCTTCAAGCTTCTTGCGATGGCGCGAGTCTTTTCCGAAGGTTTTTATTCTCCGTGGTGTGTCCGCGTGAGGTCGTCTGGACTATTGTTTTCGCGAACTGGACTGATTATCGACTCGCCCTGTTCGGACGGTTGCTGTCTGTGTGTTAAATGCGTCCTTTGGTTTGCCCTGCTGTATTCTTTGGGTCATTAAAACCTTGTTGTTGTCGGCGGGACTTAGGGCGACGTCTGCGTCGCCGTTTTGGTTGTTTGTCGGCGGGATTATCTTCTGCCGCGCCCCGTTGGTCCTCGTTGTCGCTTCCTTTTGGGGTATCCACCATGTATACGTCGTATGACGAGGTGGTCTTCACGTGCCTTGTAGGCGCTGGTTCTTGTTCGTCTCCGGCATCGTCGTCCATGCCGTCGATGTCTTCGGAGTCATAGTTTAGCATGCCGGTTAGATCGTCGACAGTGGCTACAAAGTGGGTGGTGGGTGGGTTTTGAATTTCTTCATCGCCCGAATCCCAACCGTCCTGGCCGTAGTCCGGCCAGGTCTCTCCGGATAGCGAGAGGTGTTTTAATGAATTCAGGATGTCGCCAAAGGGCGAGTGTTGGAAGATGTCGCGGTAAATTCCATAATCGGCGCCAATCGATTCGATTGGGGGCGTGGGAGGTCGAGTCCGCAAGGAGTCGGCACCTCGAGTCCGAAGCCGCAAGGGACAAGGTTAGTGTTCGGCTCCATCGCCGTAGAAGTTGCAACCCGAGGCGGTGTCCAACCACCGACCCTCGATCTGGCGCTCGGCTCCGGACTAAGGGCGGGAGCGATTCTTGTCGCCACCAAGGCCTTGTTCGTGGCGAGCAGATCATGCCCATCGTAATATCGGCGGCGCTTGGCGTGGCTCGAGCCCGTCGAAGATCAAGTCCCCGCGGATGTCGGCCGTGAAGTTTAGGCTTCGAATCGACGATGGCGAGGGCGTAGCTTCGATCTGCTCGGATGGCCAAGTGAATTAGCCCTTGATCGCGAAGCCGCCGAATACAAAGATCTGCCCGGGGAGAAAAGTCTCACCCTGGACAGCGTTGTTGATTGAAGATGCCATCGAGCCTATCAGTGACGACACAAAGGAACTCTCAATGAAAGCACCAATGTCGGTGTCAAAACCGGTGGATCTCGGGTAGGGGGTCCCGAACTGTGCGTCTAGGCGGATGGTAACAGAAGACAAGGGACACGATGTTTTACCCAAGTTCGGGCCCTCTCAATGGAGGTAAAACCCTACGTCCTGCTTGATTAATATGGATGATATGGGTAGTACAAGAGTAGATCTACCACGAGATCAAGGAGGCTAAACCCTAAAGCTAGCCTATGGTATGATTGTTGTAATGTATGTTGTGTCCTACGGACTAAAGCCCTCCGGTTTATATAAACACCGGAGAAGGCTAGGGTTACACAGAGTCGGTTACAATGGTAGGAGATCTACATATCCGTATCGCCAAGCTTGCCTTCCACGCCAAGGAAAGTCCCATCCGGACACGGGACGGAGTCTTCAATCTTGTATCTTCGTAGTCTTGGAGTCCGGCGGACGATGATAGTCCGGCTGTCCGGACACCCCCTAGTCCAGGACTCCCTCCGCTATCATGTTCCTCACTGTGTAGGTAATCCGCACTGGCGAATTCTTGACTCCTCAGTCAGAACAAATTCCTCAGCAACTAGAAGAACTTCGTCTCATTCTTGAAGAAATTGGTGAAGCTGTATGAGATTTCAATGGCTTCACTCGAAGGGATTGGTAGGTGTAGGATTTTGAGTTGAGCATCACATGGAAAATTTTTCTTAGTATTTCCTCGACCCCCTTTAACAGTACGGTGTTTCCTATGACTCAAGAAAGAGAAAATGAAACTATAAAAACAAAAGTCTTCACGCTTCATGTTCCTCGAATGATTGCCAAGTCTTCAAGGTCACACCAATTTCTTAACTTTCAAAGTCTTCAGAAATACAAAGTCTTCAGTAGAAGAACTTCATTTTTAGGGGTCGACTTTCTCTATAAATATCAAACTCCTCATAGACTTATAGACCTGCGTACGCTCACAAACGCATCAGTCCCTTAACCTATAAGTCTTCAATACACCAAAATCACTAAGGGGCAGTAGATGCACTTACAATCTCCCCCTTTTTTGGTGATTGATGACAATATAGGTTAAGTTTTTAACGGGGATACACATATGAAGTGTAAATACTGATATTGAGGAATTTGATTGCTTGTTAGAAGTAGAAGGTGCTATGGCACAATCTTTACGGATAGACACGCAAAACAAAAATATCTTTACCATTACAAAAATATTGCAATAATTCATGTGATTGAAAAGAGAATTCCTCATTGTAGTCTTTTGAATTGTGAGGTACTACCTCCGTCCTGGTTTATAGGTCCCCTTTGTAGTTTGTGCTAAATTTTGACTAAAGATTTAACTAACAAAATGTTAATGCTGTCAAGAAAAATTATCTCATTGGATTCGTATTTCAACATAGTTTTAAAAAATATAATGTTTGATGACATGCGTGAACATTTTGTTAGTTTAATTTATGGTCAAAATTTGGCATGAAATACAATGGGAACCAATAAACCCGGACGGAGGTAGTACCATTACGAGCTTAATATAAAAGAGTTATTGTATTATTACATGATTCATATTTCAAATCATTCGGTTGCTTAGTACTCACTCTATTGCTTCGAACTACTCCCTCTGTTCCTAAATATTTGTCTTTCTAGAGATATCAACAAGTGACTATATATGGAGCAAAATGAGTGAATCTACACTCTAAAATATGTCTATATACATCCGTATGTGGTGGTCCATTTGAAATATCTAAAATGTGGTGGTTCATTTGAAATATCTAAAAAGACAAATATTTAGAAACGGAGGGAGTATTAAGGAGCTGGAGAAATGATTGGAATTCTAGGAAAGAATCCCAGGATCTACCACTTGGCTTATGTGAGATATATTGATTCCTCGGCACAATAATTTGCTTCTCATATCAAGAAATTAGAAGATGTGTCAATCACATAAACAATGATTAGTGAATAAAAATATCATAAACAACAATATAAACAACAATTGCCACGATGTGTCGGAGTAGGTTTTACCATACTTGGTGATTTTCCTAGTTTCGGACTGCATGCGTGGGCGTAATTATTTTCCGTGCAGAGAAGGGGGGAGGGGAGGACTCGCATCACAAAAATAAAATTAGGTATGTACAAACACCAACACTCCTTTAACAGTAATAATACGAAATCCAACTTCTGCACTATACACATTGTTCATGAGCTACAAAGGAAATGATAAAATGTTTTCCAGCATAGCGTTCCTCTAGTATCGGCGGCCACCACCGGTCGATAAGAGCACCTTGGTGCGCTTCTTGCCCGCCTTTCCGACTCCATTTGGTTTAGGCGTCTCGACGCTGCTGTCCGCAGCAGCTCTAGTGGAAGATAGGATGCTGGCAAAGGACACGGAAGACGCTGATACCGGCCCTGCACAACAAGCAGCACAGTTATGCGAGGATTTTATTAGTACAGATTACATATGTAAAAAGACCTGGTTATGGTGGGGCGTACCTTGATCCCTTGTGATTTCATTATTGGTGTCTCCAGTTTCAGCTCTCAGAGGAGGCGAGTCTTGCGCAGACGCAAAACCAAGCCGTGTAACATCGGAGAAAAGTTTACGTTCACCGGCCGGTGGACTCGTTGATGGTCCAGCAGCATTATTTCCCAGAGCTTCAGTGAGAAATATCCGTGTGTAAGGCACTCATGCAGAATTGCAAACATGAAGAGAACACAAAATGTTGGAATATCAAAATACGCAGTACTACATACTACTCCCTCCGTTCACAATTCAGATGTTCTAACTTTTTTCTGAATCAGATGTATATAGACACGTTTTAGTGTGTTTGTTCAGTCCGTATGTAGTCCATATTGAAATATCCAAAACTTCCTATATTTGTGAACGGAGGGAGTATATAGAGAAGGAATTTCCTTTATCAATTCCAATCTGGCTGAGGTTGGGCCAAATTTCTAGATGTCATGGTGAAGATATATCAGTTCTGAACATAACACAGGGTATATAATGAGCTACAAAATGTACCTTCAAAGTCATCCAGAGAGAACATAACATCGCTCTGAGTGCGAGAGAAATTTGTATATTCAAAACGCATAGCAGATTCCTGCGCAGCAGCAGCTACTTCGGCCTTCACCCTGTCCTTTTCTTCCTAGAAAACAGTAAGAACGTATTGTCATGCATGAGACATCTAAATATTGTTAGGAAAGCAACTTGACTTTATTGAAGGCCCAAGGGGCATATATATATTACACATGACTTGAGGTGCAAGGAAACTAAGGGCGTGTTCAGATGCTCTCCGCTCCTGGGCTCCGCTCCCGGAGTTGGTGGAGCGACACCGAACGTGTAAACTCCGTGGAGTAAAAAATGGGGAGTGGAGCTGGTTGCAGGCAAAAATTGCGGAGCTGCTGTTTCTGAGATCTCAGATCCTTAAATCAAGGAGTTGATAAGAATTACGAAGAAACTGCCACCGCCAAGTGAAAACGGTTCGCATGCCACGCCCAACTCGCTCGTTCCTGTTTCCCAGCCCAGCTCCACCTGAATCGTGAGCAGAGCTACCTGCCGAACATCTTTGTACTAGTGCCATTTTCTACAAGGAGCGGCAGTTCTGATGGAGAAGCGGGAGTTGAGGATTCAGTGGAGCTGGAGCATTTCCGAACAGGCCCTAAACATAGACTAATAAGGATTCCTAGACCAATACTAATACTCCTTAACACCCCCCCTCAAATGCAAAGCGTATGCAATAGCACTGCATTTGAAGAAGTGTAATACTAAAAAAATGATAATCCAAATCCGCGTCTTGAGAGTGTCGTCGTAGCATGAAGAGTCTTCACGACCTGTCGAGTCGCCAAAGGGAATAACGAAGAGATGGCACATCAGAGGAAGACACCGCATCACTTGAAGATACAAGATAAGTATTAAGAGAAGATGGCTTGTCAGAAGAAGATGGCACATCAAGAGAATAAAGCATTGCGGAAAAAATCATAATCCACGACAACCGACGGCGAAAGAAGCTCGGCGGTTAAGGCATGATGGACGTAGATCGACAATGCAAAAGGAGTCTAAAAAATCCTATGGAAAACAACAAGGGCAAGTAGGCCACAAAAGTTGTATAGAAAGGATCAGGACCGGAGAAAGGCTGACGGACAAAGGTATGGTGGACTCGCATGGCACGAGAAACGCAAAATATCAACGGATTTGATGGACGCAGCGAAAAATATAGAGCAAGAAGTAGGGAAGCACACACGAGACAAAGATGCAAAAGCCATCGTGTATGTAGAAGACATGGGACTTAAAAAAAAGGAACATACTAGCAGGGATGTAGCACCCATCACCATGACCAAGGTGAGATCCAGCAGGCACGAAGCGGATCAGAAACGCGATAGGCCGTGGCAGCGGTAGAGCCGCGAAGCCTGCAGCTGTAGGCTATGTTTTTAAGGCGACGCTTTGCTTTAAGGTGCTGGGGGGCGCTTCGACGCCTAGGCGACGCCTAGGCGCCTAAAGCGGACGCCTAGGCGCCTAAAGCACAAAGCGCTGGGGGGGCGCCTCGACGCCAAGGCGTCGCCTTACGGACGCCTTAAAAACACTGGCTGTAGGAGAGCAACACGCAGGCTGCTGGAGCTGTACATGCAGGCCTGCACGTGGAGCAGAGCCTTCTTGGAGGTGCTTCGAGCCGAGCGCACACTAGGCGATGGTCCCGATCTGGAGAGGCAGCCATCATCGATCTGGGAGTAGCGGCCTGAGCAGCGACCCGATCCAGTAGGCTTGCCGAGCGGGCAGGAGCAGCAGCGGCCCGCCAGATGGGAACGACGGAGGAGATGAGATCGACCAACAGGTCGATATAGGTGGAGAAAGAAAGAAAATCGATCGTAAGGACGAGTTGCGGCGTCCGGAGACCTAAACCTAGGCTCTAATACCATGTTAGGAAAGCAACTTGACTTTATTGAAGGCCCAAGGGGCATATATATATTACACATGACTTAAGGTGCGAGGAAACTAAACATAGACTAATAAGGACTCCTAGACCAATACTAATACTCCTTAACAAATATTAGATCGATCTTATTCCTAATAAATTTAAACTCGCCAGCTCCATCTAAGCAGTAGCAGGCACAGGATTACCAGGATGGGTGTTTGAAGTTTTAAAATATATTGAGCAATAAATAAGAGGCCTTTTTGTACATGTCATTGCAAAGATGACTGATAGTTATGTGCCTTTACAACAAGTTTTTCATAGTATATGTAGCAGCAATGGTCAAAAAAAACATTTTTTAGCTTCGCACAACTATGAGAAAAGAGACGCACACACAAAACCATTGGGTGTACCAATTTTACTCTTGAATATACTCTGGTTGCTTCAGAAACCAATTTCACAGAAATGGCTACCTGCCAACTACTCCCTCCGGACTTCACATATTAGGTTGATCTTAAGTTACACTTTATGAAGTTTGACCAAATTTAAATTAAAAAATGGAATACATCAGTATTGTTTGTAGGGCACCTTTTACCAAGCTAAACTTAGGTGGTACATATCCCCATTAATTTGATGTCGTATACTTGTTAAGTGTAGATATCTCCTTTTCTTTCATTCTTTTTTCTCGACAAGATAGACTGAAAATGAGATGAGATAGTCCAGGCAGCGGCTGTATGCAACAGGAGCCGAGATCCAAAAACATGTAACACTGCTAGGACTCGTCGTTGCAGTTCCGAACCCAATTGCTACATAGGAACTCATTTTTCCGAAGTTAGACCGTCACAAATAATCACAAATGCACAGGATGATGATGATTTTTAACAAAACAATAAAAGCATCAAACACCAAGCAATAGATCAGACCTTCTTGGCAGTTTGCATTCTTTGTTTCTCGCGCCTTTTGATTTCATCCATGAATGGAGCCAATGAGATAGGAGGTAGCATATCACTCAGGTCAATTTCGCAGAACTGTAACGTTTGCATCATAAAAGGTCAGAAGAATAGGATCAAAAGCAAGACTAGATTTGCGCACGAGATTTACCTGGAACGTTGTAGTTAACGAGAAGTGGCTTAAGAAGCGGTAGCGTTTTCTTGAAGCCTCGGACTGTGTTATAGTTTCCAACTCCAAGATTTTTCCAGTCACTCTGTACAAGGTGGGACGGTATCATTAGAGAACACAAGCAACACTCAGAACTCACACAAAAACACTCTCCAACCTGAATCTGTTATCATACTAGACATGCAAAATAAATCAGTTCACATATAGAGACAACACTAATACTAAATAACCACTCCAACTTTATAAACTAAAAAGCACAAAGACCTTTTGATTTGACCAAAAGACCCCACATAAATGTCTACACAAATCAAGATCTTCAAGCTACTAGACCAGTGGGGGGAGAAGCCCCTACTGATTTTTAATAGAGAAGGAGATGCGAGACCCGTGTAAGAACCGAAGTTCGAACCCACGCCGGCTAGGAGGCAGCACTGCACTCTGACCACTGAGCTGAGAGCTCAGCCACTTCGAACAGGGCAATTCTTCTCTTAATTAATCGATGAGGAAAATTGTTTGCCTCCGTGTCGGGAAAAAAAGATCTTCAAGCTACTGGCATTGCCTCACTGGTGAAGAGCTAAGAAGCACAGACACGGCTAGAAGTGCCATATGGCCGTCCTAGTATGGCGGGACACAAGGACACGGCTGGATACACCACGATACGCATATCCTGTAGTATCCCACTCTTTTTGAACTTTATAAAAAGCAAAAAAAAAAAAAAACAGGATACCGCCCAGATACGGTTTGGACACGCCTGGGACTCGGGAGCCCAATAACGGCCCGATAGAAAACCTAACATCGGGCAGGTTCCAGCGTTCCTCCACCTCCAGCGATACAGAAGACGACTTCGCTCCAGCCTCCTGCGCCGTCGCTGGGACTCGCCGCCGCCGCCGTTTCCCCCAAGTGGCTCTCCCGATGGCAAGGTGATCTGCTGTGACCTCTCTTTTGTGACTGATTTCTTGCTGTTGAGCTGCTGCTGCAGTGCTACTTGCTTTCCCATGCGGCCATGTTGCTGCTGCTGCTGCTTGCTTCCCCCTGCGACCATGCAGTTGCTGCTTGATTTTTTTGCTGTTGAACACTTGAGCTGCTGCTGAATACTGATTAGATTACTTGTTGACTGTTGTTGTTGCTGCTTGCCGTTAGGGACTCTGGAGAAGCAGTTGAAAAGGACAAAGGGAGACAACAAATGGGGCAGTGTTCTCTATTCAGATATCTTTCCCATTAATTTTTTGTCTTAACCCTATAAAAAAACGAGAAACTGGCAGGGGCATGCGGACTACTCGCGAATGAGAAAGCAACTAGATCTGTGCAACCGAATATCCATCAAAGCTAGGTGGGTAACTTCTTGGTAGGTCATCCTCTTGCTGGTGAAAACCCGGCGGTTCCTCTCCTTCCAAATGTTCCAGAGCGAGCCACAAAGTAAATAAAATACTGTATCCCGTGTCCCCGTATGCATATCGCTGTGTCTCCCTCCCCGTATCCGTGCTTCTTAGGTGATGAAGAGAAGTCACAAAGTAAATAAAATACAGCTCAGAAATCACATGTGCCCGTCAACTGTTTTATTACTCATTTATATAAATCTTAGTGCCACACTTAGATGCACAAATACATTTATATAAATCCTAGTGCCACACTTAGATGCACAAATACATTGAGACAGGGGTGGTGACCTTTGTGCAAAAGGCAGGTTCCAGTAAGGGAGCGGCGACAGCAGCGCGTCGGCGGTGGCTCGTTCTGGTAGCAGCAGTGGTTGTTCGGTGGTCTTGGAATCTCGATGTAATTTTTATTATGTTTGAGATGCTTTGCACTTCCGATAAAATTTTATAATAAATCTGATCTTTCCGCAAAAATATCAAATGACCATCATCTCACTCCCAGAGAAACAGCGAGTAGTACTAACAAATTGTCGGATCTAGCACTTACTGCTATTGGCCAAAACGTAAATTAACCAACACAATAGCATAGGTTAACTGCAGGACCTCATAAAAGGAGATTATCTCTATAAGCTGTTAATATCCAACAAAAACTCCAAATCATAATACCTAATATTGAAAAAAAAAAGATTAAATAAAAAATATCCAAAACAACAAGAATACCATAGTTAAAAAGGTGCGCCTAGGCAAGCGCTTAAGCACGCCTAAGCTCTAGGCGATAGCAAATCACCTAGCGCATAATTGCGGTTTGGTCAGAAAAGTGCAAGGTGGCGGCAAAACGCACAATTAACGCCTGGCGCTTTTTTGAACTTTGAAGAATACTTGCGGGTTTTTTCTTAATCACATCGAAGTTTAAATGAACACTTATCAAAGAATACTCCTGGTGTCCCCAAATTTAGCCGGCACCAGATGAACAATCAATGCTACAAAATTTTGACCAATGAAGACTAATATATATGGTGGTATATGGCTTGAGCATAAACAATAATACCGTTTGCCCTGCAAAAATACTTTTATGCCATATGTCCTTTTTACTAATTTGATGGCATGTTATAAATAAAAATCATAGTCAAAATTGTGCATTGAAGACTGTAAGAAGTGTCTTACATTTTGAAACAGAGGGAGTAACACAGTAGCCATATGTAGCGCCGCACTGCTCCTATGTGTTGTGCGTGCCTTTTTGTATGTACTCACTCCGTCCCAAAATAAGTGTCTGACACTTATTTTGGGACAGAGGGAGTAGCATACTAGCATATACATAAATAAATGATGCAGCAGTTTGTGGAAGAAACACACAATGCAGGGTAACCACAACAATCATATTTGACGTTCCTATATCTTCATTATACTAGTATTAAAGTGGAGTTGGTACGTTTGCTTTCTTGCCTCCAGCTCCCTCCAGTGATTGCCTCAACCACCACGATTTGTTTTCAAACCCATGCCCCACCTCCTCCCTAATTTCTGGTTTTTACTACGGTACCAATTTTGTGGTCATCATCACCTTTCCTTTTACTTCTCTTTCCTTGTTAGCACTTGCTCACCCACAGTCGCAACAAACATGTATATCTCCTAGATCCCCGCCTTCTCTTCCCGAAGGACGTCCTCTCAGCCGACTGCACTCGCTTCTCCATCTACCCCGCCTACCAGTCTCTCCCAAACGTAATACATGTCGCCGTCACTGGTGTCTCCGTATCATCAAAGCACCATCGGCACACCTTGCTAGAAATTAAATTACCAGAGTACATAACATTTTGCTTTGATTACCGAAAGAAGCATGAAGTTACTTCATCAGCACTTGCGCAATTAAGAAAGGATCCATTTGTTTATACATGTGTGTTGCATGTCACCATCTCTCTTCTATGGCAGGAGTAAAACTAATATGCACCAAAGGTGTGGCTCGTATTTGGGCAGGGTTCATGAACATTGGATCGGTAGCACTAAGGCTGGATTCTGCACCACTCTCGTGTTCAGGTAATATAAAGTAATCATGTGAGTGTTTGCTCCAGTAATTGATACATGTTTCTAATCTTGTCCGGGTTTTTAACGATGGGTCACCTGCAGCTGATCTTTGTATGTGATTGTAGAATTAGGATCCATGTGGCCTCTCGTCACCTTGATCGACAACCTCTCCGACCACGTTGGTATATTCATTGTGGCTTGTGGTTTCCAGTAACTTTTTCCTCTAATCCAAAGGTCGGAAGGCAATTTTAGATTGGTTATGCACTTCTTCGCAAGCAACCTTTCACCACAAGCGAAATTCTTAGGTTTGCTTGTGACGAAAGGCATGAACATGGAGAGCCACAGAGAGCTCTCGTGTATAGAACAATAACCCATGAAGAGCCCATGATGCTGGACGTGCCGCCACTGCCCACTGCTGCCTTCCTGGCTCACACAGGCAGCAACAAGGTTAACCGCCAACACTCGCTGCTGCCGTCCCCGCCCATGCAGGCAGCAATAAGGTAACCACCAAGGTCTGAGGATTTGGCTGGGAATTAGTTAGTTAAACTGTGGAACAATTAATTTTGTGGAAGGAAGATAATACTGTGACCAAATACCATGATAATAACATTTTTGCATGGACTCCAGTCTCCAACCTTTGATTTAGCTATGTTGGCCTGATATTTTTACACCTTTTGTAGCTATTGTTCGACAACAGAGCATATCCTCCCAGCTCAAGTTTATTGAGGTGCACAATGTGTGGCCATTCTTCAGCTGGGGTGATAAGCTATGTCATAGATTTGACAGAGGCAGAAAATATGACAATGAAGTTGACATGGAATAGGAAGGAAGGGGCCTGGAGGGTGTGTGAGAAGATAGATGCTGGAAAGTGGGTGTGTTCCGCACAGCCATCGTGCACCGGTCATTCGGTCAACATGTGGAGAGATATAATATGATAAGAGAAAATTGTTTGATTAATTGTTTAGTTGTTTACTATATGTTTTATTGTCCCGTGACACGGGTATTTAGCTAGTTTTATATGTTCTAGTCTTACAAACTTTGTTTAGCATCTGTCAACTGCAAGAGTTGGGGCTTCTTTGGAAAAAGGGATTTCTATAGGAATTTCGTACAATTAGAATCATGTGTATAATTATATGATCATATATTTCATTCCAAACATTCGCAGTGTGCACTGAACATCATATTTTCCTTACCTTCGACTTCAGGCAAATCCAATACAACATGTCGCTTTATATCTCTTTTTTCTCTGATCAAGAAACATTAGCCTGTAACTCTTCTGGAGCATTCAAACAGCTACGACTCACGGACTCCTCTAGGTCTGGCATGTTGTTGTAGGCCCAAGTACCAGAGCATGTCCGAAACCACAACAGCATTCATGCCACATGACTAAGTGGTGTCTCGGGTTTCGAAGGTTGATAAAACTGGCCCAACCTGGGAGTACAAAGCCACTAGGCTCATGGACGGTCACTAACCCCTTCATTAAGAACCTATTTCCTGCAGCTACATCCATCCTCCTTTCATGTGCCAGCAAGCTCCCATACTACCAATGAGCAATGTTCCGATTAACTGATTTATCAGCCGATTAACTAACCGGTTCGCCTATTTAACCCTACTCAGCACCTGACTGATATGGTACCAGTTACCGATATCCTGAACGTTGCCAATGAGAAGGGAGCCAAAACTTGGTTTGTAGACTGGTTACCAGATCAAGCAAAATGAATTATATTTAGTGCAAAATCTAATACCTCAAAGTTCTAGTAAGACTGGTTATCAGATCAAGCAAAATGAACTCTTTCAGGTACAAAATCTAATGTCCGAAAGTTCATCGTTAGGATGCAATTTAACCATTACAGTAGTTGTACAATAGCAATAAAATAATAACAGATTGTCTGGGTTTCCAGACGTTAGGGAATAAAAAAAAATCCTATATTACCTTGGTGGAAGCATATCAGAATTTCCAAAATGGTTAAGAAGGCATTTCATGTTCAATGGATGAAGAATTAGGTGCTGACCATCAATCACCTGCAACAAGATTTTAAAATTCAAATTTTTGTAAACACCAAACCTTCAGCACTTGGAGAATCATCATCACATAGTCTCAGGCATGACACAAACCTGGTAAAATGTGTATGAGTCTTGATCATTTGAATCAACTGCAACAGCGCGTCCCTCTTCCATTTTTTGTGGCACTCCCTTTTTGGAGTTAATATAACAGGGTGAAACAGAAAGCCCTGAAACACCGGTAATAATATCTCCATCTGAAAGAGGGGAGGGTTTATACCCACTGTTCGTATGTGAAGTTTTCGGATTATCAGAGTTCTTCAATTTGTTACTAGAGATAGGAGAGGAGCTATTTTTTAGAGGGGGGCTGCTACTGTAATATCTGAACTCAGACCAGTATTTCATCCTTTCTTCCAGTTGCTCCAAAGCAGCGGAAACATATGGAAGTTTCTCCAAGTCATCAACAAGGCCTAAGTCAGCCATCTGCAACCAATTACTGAGATCTGATTTTGCCCCTCTAACGGAGAGCTCGACATCAGATGTCAAAATGAACTTGGAGAAAACATTGCAAGGATCTTCATCTAAAGAAGAATATTCACTAGACGAATTCCTAAGAAAAGGAGTGAGTGAATTTTTTGGCCGCCCTAGAAGTGTGAAGGTCACATTGTCGCCAATATGGAAATGCTGAAGTTGAGTGACAAAGATGGTGGTCAACTCTTTTGCAGATATCATCATGAAACACAGTGGGCACTTCTTCCAGCACTCACCTCTGTAATCCTCTTTACCCATTAGTAAATAATGCAAAATGCATGGAAAGCAATATATATGACCACATGATGTAATCTGCGGGCACAGCGGGCTTTCCAAGCAAATTGGACATCGCACCTCAGAAGGACTACAATATCTTACACAGATGATATCTTCCCACTGGAGCATCTTATCAGGATCCATTGAATCAATCTGATAATTTCCAGTATCCAACACAACAAACTTAAAATTTGCTTGGAGGAACAAGTCCTTGTTGTAAGGCTTAATCTTCCTTTGCCTTCTCTGTGGATATGTTCTAGGGCCACGAGGCTGCGGTCGAGAAATAGGATCATACTGGAAATTCAGAAGATAATTTGCATTCACAGCCTGATTCTTTCTAGAAGCCAGCAGAGCTCCATTACCCTGAAGTCCATCAGAACTATGGTCAATCTCCAGGGACCCCACCAACTCAAGTCTCTGAACATCTGCCTGAACTGAGCCGCCACTGTGCACTGTGAGACCCAAACTCCCCTGTCCAGAAGACTGGCATTCAGAAACATCACTAACCTCTTGGGCGTACGGATCATCCTCTTCACCAGATATTCTAAATCCAACTACCTGGGATTGAATTCATTCGCATGGATAAGCCAAGGGCAGAAACAAAGTTATTTGTACATAAGCTGAAAACAGTTAACTTGAATTAAATTAAACTAAAATTATTCAGGTGTTCTTAAATAACTTTACCGCTTGGGATGTATCAACAGATTGTCCAATAAAACCCACTGAGTCTGCAAAATATATCCTATTGTTAGCATTAAACTGGAAATGGAAAGTTTTCAGATAGCGAGGGCGGGACTAATACCATGAAAGAAAGACAACTGTGGGGCATATACCATGTAGACAACTTATGAGACTGAAGCAGATACTTATCAATCAGCATGCTGATACGAGACATTATCAAGAGTCGATGTGATCGAATGTAAGACAATCAAGAACACAACATCACTGCACAAGGAGCAAACCAGCTAACATACTTTTGATTGAAAATATGAACTATTAATTTACACCGTTTCCATATGAAACTATTGTTCGGTATTATAGTAATAAAGGTTTCCAAACGGCAGTCTTATGCTCGTGGAGAAGCATTTGGTGTGTGTATATTGGGGTACGTGTGAAGCAGATGGACATGCTAATATCCTTAGATAACAGACTCATAGCCTACAGCTACTAGTCGTATAAACAGAGTACCTATGCTTCACAGAAAATAGCATCATCCAGAGCAATAATATGTACCTGAATTCCTTAGAGGCTACCGTCGAGCTAAATGGAGAGTCAAAAGCTCAGTTTAGCACAATCCCCAGAGTCAAAAGCTCTAACCCTAGAGCTAGAGACTTGACTCTCAATCTATCAAATATACTGTATGTACTACCAAAGCTTTCACCCGAAGCACGGAGCCAGTCCTGCGGAAGTAGTAATACCTAACCGCAGCCTGGTAGCATCTAATCGACCAGTTAACCAATCCAATACAGATCTACCCACAACACCCGCCAATCGATGTACGGCACGGAAAGGAAGGAGCGTGCGAAAAGACCGAGAGAAACTTCACCGGTGCTTGCGCCGTCCCTGCCGACGCCAGGCACGGCGGCAGAGGCCCGAGGGGAAGAGCGACTGCCGCGGCGAGAGGCGGTGCCATGGCGAGGGCTGGGGCTAGGGTTCGAGGCGCGCGGAGCGGGCGGGTGGGATCCTCTGGTGGATTCTGTAGGGGAGATGGACATGAACCCGCGCGGGAGCTCGTGGGTGAGTTTGGTCGGCGGCGAGGGGGGGACACCGGTAACTCCGGCACGGGGAAGGAGGTGCGAGCTTTTATACGTTTTCTTTCCTTGAAAGCCATTGTAGCGACTTTATTCCATTGGCATATACCGTTTGCTTGTAGTACTTTGTACGTAATGGACATATTGTCGATCAATGTAGCACCAAAATGTACTATTCCAAAAATCCTAAAATATTAGAGATTAAGTGAGTTTCAAGGTAAAACAAAAAGCATCGCTGAATTAGAATTTGTAATAATGTTCGGCAAGTATCATGCTATTTTAAAAAGAATCTAGAAAACTAAATAGGATGTAGAGCTCGTACATTTAGTAGATGACTCATTGTACTGCGCAAAAATCAAATACGACCAAAAAGTGAGAGTAATTGTATGAAATTGTAACGCATAGTTGTTATAGTGCTCTACATACCAAACATGACACTTGGTTCATGCAACTTTGGTTCTCAAACCAAACACATGCATAAAGAACATCTAAGGGCGTGTTCGGAAGTCCTCCACGGACCCAAACTCCACAACTCCTTCGCCGCGTGCCAGCAGCCAGCTCCTCGTCTGAAACCATGGAGCGGTCGATTCGATTCGCACGCTAGCTTCGATTTAAAGCGCCGGCGGTGGAAGGCATGTATTGGGCCTATCCACTGGTGTGAGCTGGTGCATGGGCTATAGGCCTGGTCGGGTGGATTTTTTTTACATGTTTTAGCCCATGCGGCTAGGGTTGGTCACGGGCCTGTAGGGGAATGCACGAGGAGGGGAGGAAAGGAATAGCGCTCGCTCGAACCGGTACGTGCATATCTCACTTGGCGGTGGCATAAGTTTGTAATTTCCATCAACTCTAGCTTCTCAACGAAACTGGAGCTCGAGAAACCCAGCTCCGCAAATCCTCGTAATTTGCATGGCGCTCCGCTCCAGCTTCTCTCGCTAAACTCCTGGAGTTGGAGCGTTTGGCCCAACTCCGGACGTGGAGCTGAAGGAGCGAGGAGCTGGAGGGCTCCCGAACAAGCCCTAAGTATGTAAGACGGTTTTGATGTAACCTAATCCGTGTGAAATTCTTAGTTTTGTATGACGTGAAGTGAGTGGTGCACTCTCGGGGTACCGCCTTGCCGACCAGTTGGTAGACGTAGTTTCTGACGGTCTTTGGAGCAACGCCTTTAGACTCAAGACATCGCATTTAGCTACAATCACGAGTGGGGAACTCGATACTCAACTCGTAATATGTTGGAGGTGCATTTTGGATGTCGTGTTGCTGCTTCCTTCTTGACACCTTTCTTTTCTAGTGCTCTGGCATCTGGTATAAGATCTTACAGATGACCAGCTCCCCGCCTTCTAGGCCTCGACGCCATCAAGGTGGTTCAGATGCATCACCAATTTGATCTTGTCCAGGACGACACCGGACTTGGTGTAAAGCTCATCTACACTCGTTGGCCTTCAATGCCAGGCTAGTCTTAAAAAGCAAAAGAATAAATGGTTGCCCATGTCCTCCATTGTCACGCATACTCGAGCAATGATCATACACAATAATCAATGGTTGATTGGTTCAAATACTGTTGCACGTGTCCGTGAGATGTCATCGTTCAGCATTCTCTCTTGGTTGATGCAACAAATTGGAATGTATGACATATTCCGTATCTAAACCAAACCCATGTCATAATGAGTAGACAACTCAACAAATACTAAAAATATTTATGTTCGTGGTTAGCTGCCTAGCAAGGAAGCAATGTGGATGGGTGTTTCACCTGGAAGTTTCTTTGGATGGATGCAACATATGGCTTCCTTGATAGCTATGGTGATATGAAATAATCAATCCGGGTGTGAGATCTCGTGCCATTATCGAGCCTGTAGCCGACCGGCAGCAACGACCAACACTTTTTGAACTACACACCGATTAATTTCATTGCAAACATGCTTAATATATCAAACATGTGTCGTTGCGAGGAGATAAGTCAACTGTCAATGCAAATCAAAATACAAATACAAGAAAACCCAACAAACTCTAGCATGCCTGATGTTACGTCTCCAGACCGGACCTAGGCAAGACAGTTGTCGCGCGTGTATAGATCGAGAATCTATACACACGCAAGGTGTAGTTTAAGCAAGCATTAATCAGCAGCGGAACATGAAAGCTCATATATTCACTTTACAAATTTCTTTACATTTGCAAATAGCTGAAGAATTACATAGGATTTTGAAGTCACTTCCCCTGTTGGTCAAGACTATTATGGATGACGACATTTCCCGGGCTCATGTAAATTTATAACTGCATCTAAAATACAGAGGAAGCAAGAGTGGGTATGACAAGACATACTCCGCGGGTAGATGTTTTACTAAAAATCAGAATACAAAATAAGCATGTGTGTAGAAGACCAACTGGAATATAAGAGGATGTATAAAGCATCAAAATAATGTTTAGAGTAATCAAAAGAAAAGGACTGGCGTCTACATGATCGCAAGCTTCCCAACCCAAGAGTCACTTGGGTGAAAATTCACACTTTAGCACTCTTAAGAGAGGTATTCCGACGTCGACAACCTCTGCTAGAAACACATGGGTTCCAAAAGAGCAGAGCTATTTTGCCCACTGAAACACGACAATCTTGTACTAGTATTGGTCGCTCGTACAGATCCATCATTGATACTCTGTTTGGAACAAGTGTCGTCCCAGCGAAGAATTTGAACAGTCCGACACTTGATCTACAACAGGTTCAATATGTTTGCAGATGTGACTCCAATAAAGAGTAAGGTGAAAGCACTTTTTTAGCGACAAGGGTATGTAACGACATCGTGTCTGCCATTCGCTCCAAAGTCTAGATTCATGTGTCGATCGGTTTGTGTAAAGATGTGAATCGATTTGATCTATACATTGCAATATGATCTTACACCACCCTGACAAGTACTTGAATACAACAGGTGGGACCAGGTTCTATTTGCATGGGCTTAACATGAAAAATCTTTTCCCCCTATCTATCTCATCTTTGTTTCGTGCCTTCTTCCCCGTGAAATCTACTCTCCCCTGTTGTCATTATTCCAGGTAGACATCTCATTTCTGCATCGAATCCACAGTTGTTTCAACTCGAGCTCTCACCCCAACTTATGACCTACGGATTTCACCTCCCAATTGATGGGGAACGAAGCATGAAAATCAAAAAAAAATCCTATGAACACCTAAGATTTTATCTAGGAGATGTATAGAAACTAGAGGGGGGTGTCTACATACCCTTATAGACCGAAAGCGTTAACGATCTAGAGATCGTGGTTGGCGTAGTCGTACTCGCGACGTGATCCAATCTGATCCAAGTACCGCACGTGCGGCACCTCCGAGTTTAGCACACGTATGGCCCGGGGGCACCCTCTCCTTCTTGATCCATCAAGGGAGGGAGAGGAGGTACATGAGATCTAAACCAACATGACGGCGTGGTGGCGGTGGTGGCAGGCAGGGCTTGGCCAAGCGCTGACAGAACGTGTAGGAGGAGTAACGGGAGGGAGACGGGGCAAGCATGGAAGGGCTAGCTGTCCCTGCGCCTCCCCACTATAAAGGGGTGAGGGAGGGGCGTAGCAGCCCTAGCCCCCCTCCCAACGCAGGGGGCGGCGGCCAAGGGGGGAGGAGTGCCCTCCAAGCCAAGTGGAGGCCCTCCCCCTTAGGGTTTCCTCTTCCCCATGCGCATGGGCCTTGTAGGGGCTGGTGCCCCTGGCCCATTAAGGCTAGGGCGCCCCCCCCCCTTACAGCACATGCTACTGTATGGGATGTGGTGGAACCCTCTGAGGACTTCCGGACCCCTCCGAAACCTTCTGGAACCTTCCGATGGCTTCTCGGTATAATACCGAAAAAATCGGACTTTTTCCTGGAACCCCGACAACAACTTTCCATATATAAATATTTACCTCCGGATCATTTAGGAGCTCCTCGTGACGCCCCGGATCCCATCCGGGACTCCGAACAACCTTCGGAATTTCCACTATTAATATCTCAATACTACCCTAGCGCTACTGAATGTTAAGTGTGCGACCCTACGGGTTCGAGAATCATGTAGACATGACCGAGACTCCTCTCCGGCCAATAAACAATAGAGGAACGTGGATGCACATATTGGTTCCTACATATTCAACGAAGATTTTTATTGGTTGAACCACAATGTCAAGGATTCAGACAATCTCGTATGCAATTCCCTTTGTCCGGTGATATGTTACTTGTCCGAGATTCGATCATCAGTATCTCCATACCTAGTTCAATCTCGTTACTGACAAGTCTCTTTACTCGTTTCGTAATACAAGATCCCGTGGCTAAACTCATTAGTCACATGAGGCTTCTTGTGATGTTGTATTACCGAGAGGGCCCAGAGATCTCTCTCCGTCACACGGAGCGACAAATCCTAGTCTCGATCCATGCAACCCAACAGACACCTTCGGAGTACCTGTAGAGCACCTTTATGATCACCCAGTGACGAAGTGACATTTGATAGCACACAAAGTATCCATCCAGTATCCAGGAATAGCATGATCTCATGGTCGAAGGAACTGATATTTGACATGAAGAAAGCTATAACAAATAACTAAACGATCTGATGCTAAGCTTACGGTTGGGTCTGTCCATCACATCATTCTCCTAATGATGTGATCCCGTTATCAAATGACAACTCATGTCTATGGTTAGGAAACCATAACCATCTTTGATCGACGAGCTAGTCTAGTAGAGGCTTACTAGGACATGGTGTAGTTTATGTAATAACACATGTATTTAAGTTTCCGATTAATACAACTCTAGCATGAATAATAAATATTTATCATGAACGGGAAATATGATAATAACATTTTATTGTTGCCTCTGGAGCATATTTCCAATACCAAATATTCCACATGCAGGTCTCATGCATACAAAATATAGAGGCGGTACTCAAATCTTATAAAGAGTGCCTAATCCAATTTCTGGGATACATGTACATGGATTCCGATTTATATATCTCGAGGAAGTTGTTTGTCGTGGCTAAATAAAATATTTGTGCCTTGGAAGAGGAATCATGTGACGCGGAACATTTTAGATCCATCCGGACAAACAATTGAATAAAGCTCGTTGATTGGTTTATACCAGGTAACTCAATAGTGTACTTGTGTTGCATCTAATCAGATTATAAGTTTACAGCTTGCATAGTAATAGCTGCAACTATCTAGAGTAGTAGTCGTATGGTCTACAACTTATGACAAATGGGTTAAGTAAAGTTGGATAATGTAGAACATGGCACAGTGATATTTTATGTTTTTATAGAAAAATTAGGACTCTCTTGCCTCACTTAAAAAATTTAGAGAGTTGAATAGTAATTGGTAATTTCCATGGGTTATATGCTCGTCCTAAAAATAATAGATATCCATGAGTGGTATGATAAAAACTTGCATGAACTTGTAGGTCAACTAAACTTGATAATTGGGTTCCTTGCAATAATTTTGAGATAGGATGTGCGTAATTTATTTGTGTGTAGCTGAAGGTGTTATAAGGTCGTGCACGTTAATACTTGCGGTCGTTTACGTGAAATTTATTGTGAGGGGGTGATTTTGGTAATTCATCACAATGTATATCTCACTGAAATAATGCATATTCAAAGAATATTTCAATAAAAGATTAATTTATTACAACCTTGAGATGTGAAAGTGGATCCCTCAAAATGCTAAGGACAAGTGTTGACCAAACCTCAAGACTCTCCATTTTATATTTGAGTGATCCGAGATCACATTAAATCCATAGGAAAGTCAATACTATTAAAGGGGGATAAGGTTATGACCATGGTCTAAACTGAAGAACATTGTAGGTAACCGCTTTTGTAAAATGGTTCCGAAAGCCAAGCGGTCTTCGGTTCGTGAAACTCACCCCTTGGAGTAGTTGGTCTTGTGGTTAACCCGGTGTAGACTATGAAGTATTAGTGAGATGTTTTGCTTTGTGAGTTGCGGTCTTTATGCACTTCCACATTTCCATATTTGCTAGCCAGTTCAATATCTATCATTGCCCTCTCTCACCTCGAGACATGGTGCATTTTTCACCTGTACGTCTGATACGTCTCCAACGTATCTATAATTTTTGATCGCTCCATGCTACTTTATCTACTGTTTTAGGCAAAATATTAGGCTTTATTATCCACTTTTATATTATTTTTGGGACTAACCTATTAACCGGAGGCCAGCCCAGATTTGTTGTTTTATGCCTATTTCAGTGTTTCGAGGAAAAGGAATATCAGACGGAGTCAAAACAGAACGAAATCAACTGGAGAAGTTATTTTTGGAAGGAAAGCAACCTGATAGACTTGGAGTGCACGCCTGAGAGTCCGGGCTGCCCACGAGGTGGGGCGCGCCACCCCCGGCACGCCCCGCCTCGTGAGCACCCGGAGGTCCACCGACGCACTTGCACCCATATATACCTACGTGCCTAAAACTTCCGTAATGAAGATAGATCGGGAGTTCCGCCGCCGCAAGCCTCTGTAGCCACCAAAACCAATCGGGACCTGTTCAAGCACCTGCCGAGGGGGATCCCATCACCGTGGCCATCTTCATCATCCGGCGCTATCCATGACGAGGAGGAGTAGTTCACCCTCGGGGCTGAGGGTATGTACCAAGAGCTATGTGTTTGATCTCTCTCGTGTTCCATCTATGGCACGATCTTGATGTATCCCGAGCTTTGCTATTGTAGTTGGATCTTATGATGTTTCTCCCCCTCTACTCTCTTGTGATGAATTGAGTTTCCCCTTTTGAAATTATCTTATTGGATTGAGTCTTTTATGAACACTTGATGTATGTCTTGCGTGGGATAACCGTGGTGACAATGGGTTATTCTATTGATCCACTTGATGTATGTTTTGGTGATCAACTTGCGGGGTTCGTGACACTTGGGAACCTATGCATAGGGGTTGGCACACGTTCTTGACTCTCCGGTAGAAACTTTGGGGCACTCTTTGAAGTACTTTTATGTTGGTTGGATGAATCTGAGATTGTGTGATGCATATTGTATAATCATGCCCACGGATACTTGAGGTGACAATGGAGTATCTAGGTGACATTAGGGTTTTGGTTGATTTGTGTCTTAAGGTGTTATTCTAGTACGAACTCTTTTACAGATCGATCCGAAAGAATAGCTTTGTGGTGGTTTCATACCCGACCATAATCTCTACGTTTGTTCTCCGCTATTAGTGTCTTTGGAGTGACTCTTTGTTGCATGTTGAGGGCTTGTCATATTATCTATCTATGTTATTATTGTTGAGAGAACTTACACTAGTGAAAGTATGAACCCTAGGCCTTGTTTCCTATCATTGCAATACCGTTTACGCTCACTTTTATCTTTAGTTACCTTGCTGTTTTTATTATTTCAGATTACAAAAACCTATATCTACTATCTATTTTGCACTTGTATCACCATCTCTTCGCCGAACTAGTGCACCTATACAATTTGCCATTGTATTGGGTGTGTTGGGGACACAAGAGACTTTTTGTTATTTGGTTGCAGGGTTGCTTGAGAGAGACCATCTTCATCCTACGCCTCCTACGGATTGATAAACCTTAGGTCATCCACTTGAGGGAAATTTGTTACTGTCCTACAAACCTGTGCACTTGTAGGCCCAACAACGTCTACATGAAGAAGGTTGTGTAGTAGACATCAAGCTCTTTCCTGGCGCCGTTGTCGGGGAGGTTAGCGCTTGAAGGTATATCTTTAGATCTTGCAATCGAATCTTTTTGTTTCTTGTTTTAGCACTAGTCTAGTTTATAAAAGAAAACTAAAAAAATAAAAAAAAATGGAGTTGAGTTTGTCTCAAACGCTTCACCTTTTTAATATCTTTCGTGAGTATGATGGAAAGGAAAATTGTGCTCAAGTACTAGAAGAAGAAATCTATAGAATGTTTCTATATGATGAGCATGATTGCAATGTTGTTAGTATGAATTCCTTGAATATCCATGATGCTAATGATATGCAAATCCACAAGCTTGGGGAAGCTATGTTTGATGAAGATGATATTTTTTGTCCCCCAAGCTTTGATGAGCAAATTTACTATGATGAAAGCATGCCTCCTATTTATGATGATTATTATGATGATACATATGCTATAAAGAAGAAGTTTGCTTATGTGGAGAGTAGAAAATTTTCTATGCTTGTAGATCATGAAAAAAATGCTTTAGGTGCTGGTTATATTGTCGAATTCATTCATGATGCTACTGAAAATTATTATGAGGGAGGAACATATGCTTGTAGGAATTGCAATAATGTCAAGTTTCCTCTCTATGTGCTTAAATTCTTGAAGTTATGCTTGTTGTACCATCCTATGCTAGTTGATTATTGTTCCCATAAGTTGTTTGCTCACAAAATCCCTATGCATAGGAAGTGGGTTAGACTTAAATTTGCTAGTCATATGCTTCATGATGCTCCCGTTATGTTTTAATTCTTATCTTTTATGTGAGCATCATCGTCATCATCATGCCTAGCTAGAAAGGCATTAAAGAAAAGCGCTTGTTGGGAGACAACCCAATATTTATCCTTACTGTTTTTGTGTGTCCGCATGATTATGCTACTGTATTAATCATGTTTTATAGCTTTTGTTTCAATAAAGTGCCAAGTAGAACCTTTGGGAAGACTTGGGTGAAGTTTATGTGATCTTGCTGTGAAAAACAGAAACTGTAGCGCTCACGAGTTTAGCTGCCATTTTTTACTGGAGAGTGATTTTAGGTTGATTCTTTTTGCAGATGATTAATAGACAAATTGCTCAGGTCCAGAAATTTATTTCATAATTTTTGGGGTTCCAGAAGTATACGTTTTATACAGATTACTACAGACTGTTCTGTTTTTGACAGATTCTGTTTTCTATGTGTTGTTTGCTTATTTTGATGAATCTATGAGTAGTATCGGAGGGTATGAACCATAGATAAGTTGGAGTACAGTAGATATTACACCAATATGAATTTATAATGAGTTCATTACAGTACCTAAGTGGTGGTTTTATTTTCTTATACTAACGGAGCTTACGAGTTTTGTTTTGAGTTTTGTGTGGTTGAAGTTTTCAAGTTTTGGGTAAAGATTCGATGGACTATGGAATAAGGAGTGGCAAGAGCCTAAGCTTGGGGATGCCCAAGGCACCCCAAGGTAATATTCAAGGACAACCAAGCAACTAAGCTTGGGGATGCCCCAGATGGCATCCCCTCTTTCGTCTTCGTTCATCGGTAACTTTACTTGGAGCTATATTTTTATTCACCACATGATATGTGTTTTGCTTGGAGCGTCATTTTCTTTTATTAGTTTTTGCTTGCTGTTAGTTAGAATTGTGTTATGACTCTTTAGTTTCAATAAAAAAGTCAAGGATAGCCTTTGCCATGCTTATTTTGCTAGTTTGCATGTTGCTGTTTGAAAACAGAAAGTTTACCACTGTTGCAAAAATTCCCTAGAAAAGTCAGAGCATGGTCTAACATTGAATATTTTTGCATATTGAGATCTGATAAATTTATTACAGTGGGAATTTTAGTTCATAATTTTTGGAGTCAGGGAAGTATTGATACTCTTGCATTCTTTACAGACTGTACTGTTTTGGCAGATTGCTGTTATGGTTGCATTGTTTGCGTATGTTTGCTTGTTTAATGATTCTATTTTGAGGATAGGAGTATTAAATATACAGAGGCATTTAGTATGCAATGGGTTTTGCATTGGTTTATACTAACCTATCTCACGAGTTCTGGTTGAGTTGTTGTGAATGAAGCTTTTGATAAAAAGAAGAGAAACCATGATATGAGAGGAATTAAGGAGACACAAAAGTTCAAGCTTGGGGATGCCCAAGGCACCCCAAGATAATATTTCAAGAAGTCTCAAGCATCTAAGCTTGGGGATGCCTCGGTAGGCATCCCACCTTTCTTCTTCAACAACTATCGGTTAGTATCGGTTGAGCCTAAGTTTTTGCTTCTTCACATGAGTTGTGCTATCCTTGCATTGTAGTTTTCTTTAGCTTTGCTTGCTGTTTGAATAAGTATCAAGATCTGAAATTCTTTAATGAGAGAGAGCCTTACACAAATTGGAATTTGCTATAATACTCTATGTGCTTCACTTATATCTTTTGAGCTTGATAGTTTTGCTCATAGTGCTTCACTTATATCTTTTGAGCTTGATAGTTTTGCTCATAGTGCTTCACTTATATCTTTTGAGAGTGATAATTTTTCCTCTAGTGCTTCACTTATATCTTTTAGAGCACGGTGGTGGATTTGTTTTAAAGAAACTATTGATCTCTCATGCTTCACTTAGATTATTTTGAGAGTCGTTAATAGCATGGTAATTCGCTTAATGTTAATATACTTGGTGTTCAAGATATGTGAAACTTTCTTTTGAGTGCGTTGAATACTAAGATAAGTTTGATGCTTGATAATTGTTTTGAGATGTGAAGATGGTAATATTAGAGTCATGCTAGTTGAATAGTTATGAATTCAAAGAATGCTTGTGTTGAAGTTTGTGATTCCCGTAGCATGCACGTATGGTGAACCGTTATGTGATGAACTCGGAGCATGATTTATTTATTGATTGTCTTCCTTATGAGTGGCGGTCGGGGACGAGCGATGGTCTTTTCCTACCAATCTATCCCCCTAGGAGCATGCGCATAATACTTTGCTTTGATAACTTCTAGATTTTTGCAACAAGTATATGAGTTCTTTATGACTAATGTTGAGTCCATGGATTATACGCACTTTTTCCCATCCTTTCACCTTTGCTAGCCTCTCTAATACCGCGCACTTTTTGCCGCTATCATACACCCACCATATACCTTCCTCAAAACAGCCACCATACCTACCTATCATGGCATTTCCATAGCCATTCCGAGATATATTGCCATGCAACTTTCCACCGTTCCGTTTATTATGACACGCTCCATCATTGTCATATTGCTAGCATGATCATGTAGTTGACATTGTATTTGTGGCAAAGCCACCGTTCATAATTCTTTCATACATGTCACTCATGATTCATTGCATATCCCGGTACACCGCCGGAGGCATTCATATAGAGTCATACTTTGTTCTAAGTATCGAGTTGTAATTATTGAGTTGTAAGAAAAATAAAAGTGTGATGATCAACATTATTAGAGCATTGTCCCAAGTGAGGAAAGGATGATGGAGACTATGATTCCCCCACAAGTCGGGATGAGACTCCGGACGAATAATAAAAAAAAGAGGCCAAAAAAAGAAAGGCCCAAATAAAAAATGAGAGAAAAGAGAGAAGGGACAATGCTACTATCCTTTTACCACACTTGTGCTTCAAAGTAGCACCAAGATCTTCATGATAGAGAGTCTCTCATTTTGTCACTTTCATATACTAGTGGGAATTTTTCATTATAGAACTTGGCTTGTATATTCCAATGATGGGCTTCCTCAAAATGCCCTAGGTCTTCGTGAGCAAGCAAGTTGGATGCACACCCACTTAGTTTCTCTTATAGGGCTTTCATATACTTATAGCTCTAGTGCATCCGTTGCATGGCAATCCCTACTCACTCACATTGATATCTATTGATGGGCATCTCCATAGCCCGTTGATACGCCTAGTTGATGTGAGACTATCTTCCCTCTTTTTGTCTTCTCCACAACCACCCTTCTATTCCACCTATAAGTGCTATATCCATGGCTCACGCTCATGTATTGCGTGAAGATTGAAAAAGTTTTGAAAATGTTAAAGTATGAAACAATTTCTTGGCTTGTCATCGGGGTTGTGCATGATTTAAATATTTTGTGTGGGGAAGATGGAGCATAGCCAGACTATATGATTTTGTAGGGATGAACTTTCTTTTGCCATGTTATTTTGAGAAGACATGATTGCTTTGATTAGTATGCTTGAAGTATTATTATTTTTGTATCAATATGAACTTTTGTCTTGAATCTTCTTCGGATCTGAATATTCATATCACAATTAAGAAGATTTGCATTGAAATTATGCCAAAGTATCACTTCGCATCAAAAATTCTTTTTTATCATTTACCTACTCGAGGACGAGCAGGAATTAAGCTTGGGGATGCCTGATACGTCTCCAACGTACCTATAATTTTTGATTGCTCCATGCTACTTTATCTATTGTTTTAGGCAATATTGGGCTTTATTATCCACTTTTATATTATTTTTGGGACTAACCAATTAATTGGAGGCCCAGCCCAGGTTTGCTGTTTTATGCCTATTTCAGTGTTTCGAGGAAAAGGAATATCAGACGGAGTCAAAACGGAACGAAATCAACTGGAGATTATTTTTGGAAGGAAAGCAACCGATAGACTTGGAGTGCACGTCGGGAGTCGGGCTGCCACGAGGTGGGGGCGCGCCCACCTGGGCGCGCCTGCCTCGTGAGCACCCCGAGGTCCACCGATGTACCCTTGCACCCATATATACCCACGCACCCTAAAACTTCCGAGCAGAAGATAGATCGGGAGTTCCGCCGCAAGCCTCTGTAGCCACCAAAACCAATCGGGACCTGTTCCAAGCACCTGAGGGGGATCCCATCACCGTGGCCATCTTCATCATCCGGCGCTATCCATGACGAGGAGGGAGTAGTTCACCCTTGGGGCTGAGGGTATGTACCAGTAGCTATGTGTTTGATCTCTCTCTCTCTCTCTCTCTCTCTCGTGTTCCATCTACGGCACGATCTTGATGTATCCCGAGCTTCGCTATTGTAGTTGGATCTTATGATGTTTCTCCCCCTCTACTCTCTTGTGATGAATTGAGTTTCCCCTTTTGAAGTTATCTTATTGGATTGAGTCTTTTATGAACACTTGATGTATGTCTTGCGTGGGATAACCGTGGTGACAATAGGTTATTCTATTGATCCACTTGATGTATATTTTGGTGATCAACTTGTGGGTTTCGTGACACTTGGGAACCTATGCATAGGGGTTGGCACACGTTCTTGACTCTCCGGTAGAAATTTGGGGCACTCTTTGAAGTACTTTTATGTTGGTTGGACGAATATGAGATTGTGTGATGCATATCGTATAATCATGCCCACGGATACTTGAGGTTGACAATGGAGTATCTAGGTGACATTAGGGTTTTGGTTGATTTGTGTCTTAAGGTGTTATTCTAGTACGAACTCTTTTATAGATCGATCCGAAAGAATAGCTTTGTGGTGGTTTCGTACCCGACCATAATCTCTACGTTTGTTCTCTGCTATTAGTGTCTTTGGAGTGACTCTTTGTTGCATGTTGAGGGCTTGTCATATTATCTATCTATGTTATTATTGTTGAGAGAACTTACACTAGTGAAAGTATGAACCCTAGGCCTTGTTTCCTATCATTGCAATACCGTTTACGCTCACTTTTATCTTTAGTTACCTTGCTGTTTTTATTATTTCAGATTACAAAAACCTATATCTAGTATCTATTTTGCACTTGTATCACCATCTCTTCGCCGAACTAGTGCACCTATACAATTTGTCATTGTATTGGGTGTGTTGGGGACACAAGAGACTTTTTGTTATTTGGTTGCAGGGTTGCTTGAGAGAGACCATCTCCATCCTACGCCTCCTACGGATTGATAAACCTTAGGTCATCCACTTGAGGGAAATTTGCTACTGTCCTACAAACCTGTGCACTTGCAACGTCCAAACTCCATGGGAGGACTTCCTCCTGCCATTCTACAAATAGAACACCTTCTCCTCAAAACAACCACCATACCTACCAATTATGGCATTTCCATAGCCATTCCGAGATATATTGGCATGCAACTTCCATTGTTATTATTCATGACTTATGTTTTCATTGTCATTATGTTTTTCATGATGATATAGAGTTGACATGATATTTGTGGCAAGGCCGCTATTCATCATTATCTTATATGTTACGTTGGATCATTGCACATCCTGATACACTACCCACCACAAAAAAAAACACTTCCATGACATTATGGCCCGAATGAAAACTTTTTCTGTCATGAATGTGACACTTCCATGACGATAATTGTGAAAAAAACACATATCATCATAGATGTGGTGGGCTCCTACTTCTATGATAAAAAATTATGATAGAAAATGGGCTTTTTGTCCTGGGCGGGAAGGAGGCGCACCTGCATGACATTCTTTGGGTCATCAATGATATAAAAAACCATGGTAGAAGTGAGGGCGGGCAATTTTTTGGGGAGTTTCCGATATACGTGGTGTGGTTGGGGCCGAGCGATGCAGTGGTTTGCGCGTTTCTCTCATATGCGCACGTGTGCGAGCCCTTCACTAACTGAACCCGAGCGAGTCATTCGCTTACTGAACCCGAGTGATCGATCAATCCCTCGCACTATGTACTGAATGTTGGGGTCACCTATTATAGGTAGGGCCACAATAATGCATCTGGGATCTTACCTAGGCCCCCACATCAATAAGCATTAAGGCTTTTGGGCCACAAGCACATTCAAATGTTCTTCAAGGCTTATTCACTCGGATGTCATTCATCCACTCAGACACTATCTATTTACTCGGGCGCTGGCGGTTCATTCGGCTACCATTCCATCCACTCGGTTACCCCACCATCACTCTGACAAGGGAGGCAAACAACTAACATGGAATTTGGAGCATTCGCAGACGCACATCTTCAAGCGTTACTAACAATCAATGATATAGTTAGAAGTAGTAACACTTGTAATAAATTTAATTCATTAATCCCCACTGTAATGCAGCGAGATAAAGGGGCGGCACACTCTATATAAGCTGCCCCATAGCACTAAGACACGGGTTCGCATCCACTGTAATCATCATACGCAAGAGCAACAAGCAGCTCCAGAAGCTCGAGACATAGGGTCTTTACCTCCATCGTGAGGGGCCCGAACTCGTAAACTCTTGTGTTACATCTTCGCCATAGCTAGACCAGGATCCTTTATCCTGCCCCTCTTCTACTGTCAGAATTGTTACCATGATAGTTGGCGCCCACAGTGGGCTGCGCGTCTAGCGTTCTACGATGCAAGTGGAATTTTCTCATTCACCATGGCTTCCGGCGGTGAGATGGTCCTCAACGATGAGATCCATTTAGGTGCCCTCCGCTTCATCGCCGACGGCTCAGCGTGGCTTCAAGAAGCCCTGCTGGATACAAAATTGATGCCCATATATGGCGTAGCACATGTGCGTGCAAGCTCTTACGAAGTTCTTCTCCAGCAACCATCGGTCATGTACCAGACGACCCCTTGACTCCCCGCTGGACGCGTGATACGTCTCCAACGTATCTATAATTTTTTATTGCTCCATGCTACTTTATCTATTGTTTTGGACTATATTGGGCTTTATTTTCCACTTTTATATTACTTTTGGGACTAACCTATTAACCGGAGGCCCAGCCCAGAATTGCTGTTTTTTGCCCATTTCAGTGTTTCGAAGAAACGGAATATCAAACGGAGTCCAAACGGAATGAAACCTTCAGGATCGTGATTTTCCAACCGAACGTGATCCAGAGACTTGGACCCTACTCCAAGCAGTGTTGAGGCGGTCACGAGGTGGAGGTGCGCCCAGGCGCGCCCTACCTCGTGGGCCCCCTGACGCTCCACCGACGTACTCCTTCCTCCTATATATACGTACGTATCCCCGAACGATCAGAACAGGAGCAAAAAACCTAATTCCACCGCCACAACCTTCTGTATCCACGAGATCCCATCTTGGGCCCTGTTCCGGAGCTCCACCGGAGGGGGCATCCACCACGGAGGGCTTCTACATCATCACCATATCCCCTCCGATGAAGTGTGAATAGTTTACTTCAGACCTTCGGGTCCATAGCTAGTAGCTAGATGGCTTCTTATCTCTTTTTGGATCTCAATACAATGTTCTCCCCCTGTCTCGTGGAGATCTATTCGATGTAATCTTCTTTTTGCGGTGTGTTTGTTGATACCGATGAATTGTGGGTTTATGATCCAGTATTATCTATGGAAAATATTTGATTCTTCTTTGAATTCTTTTATGTATGATTGAGTTATCTTTGCAAGTCTTTTCGAATTATCCTTTTTGGTTTGGCCAACTAGATTGGTAGTTCTTGCAATGGGATAAGTGCTTAGCTTTGGGTTCAATCTTGCAGTGTCCTTACCCAGTGACAGAAGGGGCAGCAAGGCACGTATTGTATTGTTGCCATCGAGGATAACAAGATGGGTTTTTAATCATATTGCATGAATTTATCCCTCTACATCATGTCATCTTGCTTAAGGCGTTACTCTGTTTTTACTTAATACTCTAGATGCATCTTTGGATAGCGGTCGATGAGTGGAGTAATGATAGTAGATGCGAATCGTCTCGATCTACTTGTTTTGGACGTGATGCCTATATACACGATCATTGCCTAGATATACTCATAAGCGTGCTCAATTCATCAATTGCTCAACGAGAATTTGTTCACCCACCGTAGAAAATCTATGCTCTTGAGAGAAGCCACTAGTGAAACCTATGGCCCCCGGGTCTATTCTCATCATATCAATCTCTATCACTTTATTTACTTGCTTTGTTTTTTACTTTGCCTTTTACTTTTTACTTTGCATCTATCTATCAAAAATACTAAAAATATTATCTCTATCAGATCTCACTCTCGTAAGTGACCGTGAAGGGATTGACAGCCCCTAAGCGTTGGTTGCGAGTTGCTATCGTTTTGTGTAGGTACGCGGGACTTGTGCGTGGTATCCTACTGGATTGATACCTTGGTTCTCAAAAAATTGAGGGAAATACTTACGCTACTTTGCTGCATCATCCTCTCCTCTTCGGGAAATCCAACGCAGTGCTCAAGAGGTAGCAAGAAGAATTTCTGGCGCCGTTGCCGGGGAGGCTCACGCAAGCAAGTCAACTATACCAAGTACCCATCGCAATCCTTATCTCTCGCATTACATTATTTGCCACTTGCCTCTCGTTTTCCTCTCCCCCACTTCATCCTTGCCGTTTTATTTGCCCTCTCTTTCCCAATCTCCTCCTCTCTTTCCCGTTTGCCTTTTCCCCCTTGCCTTTTTGTTTGCTCGTGTGTTAGTTTGCTTGTCGTCATGACTAGTTTCATATCGTCTCCGTTATCTCCCGAGAATGAAGTCTTAAATTTTAAACAAAGGGAGGGAGAAAATCTAAAAGATGCTTGGTATAGAATTTGGAATGCTCAAAATAAATCTACCAGGAAGCAATCTACCTCAGTTCTTCTTCGCAATTTTTACGTAGGTGCTAATCCTTGGTATAGATATATCCTTGATACCTTTACCGGAGGGAATTTTTTGGGTAGCCATACTTTTGATTCTTATAATGCTTTAATAGATATATTTGGCTCACCACCCCTTTTGATTAATGGAACCACGTTAACTTTGGAGCATGTTATGCAAAGGCTTGAAGCTATTGAAAATAAAGTTGCTACCATTGAATCAATTGAAAATCTTGATAAAAATACCCACAATCAAATTACCCAATATGGATCTAAGGTAGGAATGACTTTGAAAAATATTAAGGAAAAAGAACCCATAGTTAATGAGAAAATAAATCTAGATTCCACAAGAATCGACAAACTTGAGGGTATCATTACCAACTTGGGAACCGCTTTTTCTTCCGTTCAAAACACTCCAAGTTCTTCTACTAAAAATACTAAGCTTATTTATGTTCCTAAGAATAAGGGTGAATCATCTAGTAAGGAAACTGCGGATCTTAAATCTATAAGTGTTCATCCCAATCTTTTTACCATCATTAAGGAACCATTTGCTATAGATGAATTCTTTGATCTTTTGCCTGAAAATTTGTCAATTACTAGGAAGAAAGAAAATTCTAAGGGAGGTAGATGCCTCATTGAAGAATTGCCTACCAAAGATGGCAATACCTAGATCTATCCTTGCTTTTATGCCTAGCTAGGGGCGTTAAACGATAGCGCTTGTTGGGAGGCAACCCAATTTTATTTTGTGTTTTTTGTTTTTGCTTCTATTTAGGAATAAATAATCCATCTACCTTCTGTTTGGATGTGGTTTTATGTTTTAATTAGTGTTTGTGCCAAGTAGAACCTATAGGATAACCTACGATGATAGTTGATTTGATTCTGCTGAAAAACAGAAACTTTGCGCGTATGAATTTAGTTATGATAAATCACAGGAACGTGATTTTGCGTTGATTCTTTTTGCTGCTGTTCAATAAGCAAATTGTACAGGACTTCCTATTTTGGTAGAATTTTTAGAGTTCTAGAAGTTTGCGTTAGTTACAGATTGCTACAGACTGTTCTGTTTTTGACAGATTCTGTTTTTTGTGTGTTGTTTGTTTATTTTGATGAATCTATGGCTAGTAAAATAGTTTATAATCCATAGAGAAGTTGGAAAGTAGGTTTAACACCAATATAAATAAAGAATGAGTTCATTATAGTACCTTGAAGTAGTCTTTTATTTTCTTTCTCTAACGGAGCTCACGAGATTTCTGTTGAGTTTTGTGTTGTGAAGTTTTCAAGTTTTGGGTGAGTTCTTTTGATGGATTATGGAACAAGGAGTGACAAGAGCCTAAGCTTGTGGATGCCCATGGCACCCCCAAGATAATCCAAGGACACCAAAAAGTCAAAGCTTGGGGATGCCCCGGAAGGCATCCCCTCTTTCGTTCACTTCCATCGGTAATTCACTTGGAGCTATATTTTTATTCACCAACATGATATGTGTTTTGCTTGGAGCGTCTGGTATTATTTGTGTCTTTTTCTTGTTAGTTTACCACAATCATACTTGCTGTACACACCTTTTGAGAGAGCCATACATGATTTGGAATTTGTTAGAATACTCTATGTGCTTCACTTATATCTTTTGAGCTTGATAGTTTTGCTCTATGTGCTTCACTTATATCTTTTGAGCGTGATAATTTTTGCTCTAGTGCTTCACTTATATCTTTTAGAGCACGGTGGTGGATTTGTTTTAAAGAAACTATTTATCTCTCATGCTTCACTTAGATTATTTTGAGAGTCATTAATAGCATGGTAATTTGCTTAATGTTAATATACTTGGTGTTCAAGATATGTGAAACTTTCTTTTGAGTGCGTTGAATACTAAGATAAGTTTGATGCTTGATAATTGTTTTGAGATATGGAGGTGATAATATCAAAGTCGTGCTAGTTGGGTGATTATGAATTTAAGAAATACTTGTGTTGAAGTTTGCAAGTCCCGTAGCATGCACGTATGGTTAAAGTTGTGTAACAAATTTGAAACATGAAGTGTACCTGGCTTGTGCATCCTTATGAGTGGCGGTCGGGGACGAGCGATAGTCTTTTCCTACCAATCTATCCCCCTAGGAGCATGCGTGTAGTATATGAGTTCTTTTGACTAATGTTGAGTCCGTGGATTATATGCACTCTCAACTTTCCGCCTTTGCTAGCCTCTTTGGCACTGTGCATTGCCCTTTCTCACCTTGAGAGTTGGTGCAAACTTCGCCGGTGCATCCAAACCCCGTGATACGATACGCTCTATCACACATAAACCTCCTTATATCTTCCTCAAAACAGCCACCATACCTACCTATCATGGCATTTCCATAGCCATTCCGAGATATATTGCCATGCAACTTCCACCATCATCATCATGACATACATTACTTTTGTCATATTGCCATTGCATGATCATGTAGTCGACATCGTATTTGTGGCAAAGCCACCATGCATTATTTTCCATACATGTCACTCTTGATTCATTGCACCATCCAGGTACACCGCCGGAGGCATCCATATAGAGTCACATCTTGTTCTATGTTTCGAGTTGTAATCCTTATGTTGTAATCAATAGAAGTGTGATGATCATCATTATTAGGGCATTGCCCAAATAAAAAAAAGAAAAGAGAAAGGCCAAAAAAAGGCCCAAAAATATATATAAAAAGGGCAATGCTACTATCTCTTTTTCCACACTTGTGCTTCAAAGTAGCACCTTGTTCTTCATGTAGTGAGTCTCATATATTGTGCTTCAAAGTAGCACCTTGTTCCTCATGTAGTGAGTCTCATAAAGTTGTCCTTTTTCATACTAGTGGGAATTTTTCATCATAGAACTTGGCTTGTATATTCCTACGATGGGCTTCCTCAAATGCCCTAGGTCTTCATGAGCAAGCGAGTTGGATGCACACCCACTAGTTTTCTTTTGTTGAGCATTCATAGCTCTAGTGCATCCGTTGCATGGCAATCCCTACTCCTCATGTTGACATCAATTGATGGGCATCTCCATAGCCCATTGATTAGCCTCGTCAATGTGAGACTTTCTCCTTTTTTGTCTTCTCCACACAATCCCCATCATCATATTCTATTCCACCCATAGTGCTATATCCATGGCTCACGCTCATGTATTGCATGAAGGTTGAAAAAGTTTGAGATTATTTGAGTATGAAACAATTGCTTGGCTTTTCATCGGGGGTATAGAAGTTGGGAACATCTTTGTGTGACGAAAATGAAGCATAGCCTAACTATATGATTTTGTAGGGATGAACTTTCTTTTGCCATGTTATTTTGAGAAGACATGATTGCTTTGATTAGTATGCTTGAAGTATTATTATTCTTGTGTCAATATGAACTTTTGTCTTGAATCTTTCGGATCTGAATATTCATATCACTCTTAAGAGGATTTACATTGAAATTATGCCAAAGTATCACTCCGCATCAAAAATTCTTTTTTATCATTTACCTACTCGAGGACGACCAGGAATTAAGCTTGGGGATGCCTGATATGTCTCCAACGTATCTACAATTTTTGATTGCTCCATGCTACTTTATCTACTGTTTTGGACTATACTGGGCTTTATTTTCCACTTTTATATTACCAGAGGCTCGGCCCAGAATTGCTGTTTTTTGCCTATTTCAGCGTTTCGAAAACGGAATATCAAACGGAGTCCAAACGGAATGAAACCTTCGGGATCGTGATTTTCCAACCGAACGTGATCCAGGAGACTTGGACCCTACTCCAAGCAAAGGTGCGAGGCGGTCACGAGGTGGAGGGCGCGCCCTACCTACCGTGGGCCCCGACGCTCCACGGACGTACTCCTTCCTCCTATATATACCCACGTATCCCGATCGATCGTAACAGAGCCAAAACCTAATTCCACCGCCGCAACCTTCAGATCCACGAGATCCCATCTTGGGGCCTATTAGGAGCTCACGGGGGGGCATCCACCACGGAGGGCTTCTATATCATCACCATAGCCCCTTCGATGAAGTGTGAGTAGTTTACTTCAGACCTTCGGGTCCATAGCTAGTAGCTAGACGGCTTCTTCTCTCTTTTTGGATCTCAATACAATGTTCTCCCCTCTCTCGTGGAGATCTATTCGATGTAATCTTCTTTTCGTGGTGTGTTTGTTGAGACCGATGAATTGCGGGTTTATGATCCAGTATTATCTATGGAAATTATTTGATTCTTCTCTGAATTCTTTTATGTATGATTGAGTTATCTTTGCAAGTCTCTTCGAATTATCCTTTTTGGTTTGGCCAACTAGATTGGTAGTTCTTGCAATGGGAGAAGTGCTTAGCTTTGGGTTCAATCTTGCGGTGTCCTTACCCAGTGACAGAAGGGGCAACAAGGCACGTATTGTATTGTTGCCATCGAGGATAACAAGATGGGGGTTTTATCATATTGCATGAATTTGTCCCTCTACATCATGTCATCTTGCTTAAGGCGTTACTCTGTTTTTACTTAATACTCTAGATGCATGCTGGATAGCGGTCGATGAGTGGAGTAATAGTAGTAGATGCAGAATCGTTTCAATCTACTTGTTTTGGACGTGATGCCTATATACATGATCATTGCCTAGATATACTCATAACTATGCTCAATTCTGTCAATTGCTCAATAGTAATTTGTTCACCCACCGTAGAAAATCTATGCTCTTGAGAGAAGCCACTAGTGAAACCTATGGCCCCCGGGTCTATTCTCATCATATCAATCTCTATCACTTTATTTACTTGCTTTGTTTTTACTTTGCCTTTTACTTTTTACTTTGCATCTATCTATCAAAAATACCAAAAATATTATCTCTATCAGATCTCACTCTCGTAAGTGACCGTGAAGGGATTGACAACCCCTAAGCGTTGGTTGCGAGTTGCTATCGTTTTGTGAAGGTACGAGGGACTTGTGCGTGGTCTCCTACTGGATTGATACCTTGGTTCTCAAAAACTGAGGGAAATACTTACGCTACTTTGCTGCATCATCCTCTCCTCTTCGGGGAAATCCAACACAGTGCTCAAGAGGTAGCAACGCGTTGTCGGCAATCTGGATGATTGTTAGAATAAATCCGAGGCACTCCGATGATCATCCAAGGACCAAGCAATCACACAAGCATGACACCGAGATTTGTTAACGAGGTTCACCGATATGGCTACATCCCGGGGGCTTGACTACGGGCGCTCCTCCCCGTGATACCGTCACAATACCGCACCCTGGCTGCTCGGGCGCCGGCACACGCCGCCGGCTCCCCCGCGTGCCTATGCTATTATGTTGGCATAGGTTACATCGTGTGTCTACCCCCGATATATATGAGAGGCCTAGGTTACAAGTGCCCTATTAGGACACAACTCCTACCCTTTCTACACACAGTCCAAAACCAAGTCCAACTATAACCTACCTTGTACAATAATATTCGACACAATTCTACAAACTCCACCTTGGCGAATATTCTTCAGCGCCTTGAATTCATCCATGCGTCGAAACTTCATGTACATTGGACTTGAGATACGCCATGAGCACCGCTGTACTCCTAGACTCCACGTGACTCCACCTACAACTATAGTCCCTTCTCGTCTTCTTCACAGTCAACACTCTAGCAAAATTAAGTTCCTCATTACTCTACTTTGTGCTCCCAACTTCCAGAGTATCCGCTCAACGCCATCACACACCGATCATTGACCTGCGTGAAAGTGAACAACTCACATATTGAACGCCACAGATAAGAGTTACCTGAACTCAACATCCGCCCTTTCTTGACCGTCTGTCTGAAACTTGAAGGAATGTGCCACCCTGAGTCAAATTCACAGTTATCTCACCCTTCTTCCGGATAGTCTCTAGCACATCCCACAGCTATAGCACTCCGCCTCCTTCTGTATTTGTCATCCGCACTTTGCCATGTGCACTAAACACCACAGAATATATAGCCATGTACTCTCTTAGCTTTTGACAATTTCAGACTTTCTGCCACTTTCTCGGATTCTCCATGGTCAACTCCTATCCATCTTCCGGCACCGATAGACCCAGTCACCAACTTAAATCTGGTACTCTTCAACACTACTTCAGCACCCTTTGCACAATTTGTCTGACCACATGTCTGACCACCAGTGCCTTGGCCTGTCGCTGTGTCCCGTGCTTACCACACGCCTCGTCCTTATCACCGCGTGGAGCCTCTGTTGTCCTGGTCGAGCCTCCCCGGTAGCTAGCCCCCACTGCCTCAACCCCCACTGCAGAGAACCACCGATCATCACCGACTGATGCCGAGTATCATGTCTCCATTAGACCACTGGTACTCAGTCCGTTCCACGTGTCTCTCGCTATCCCGCTGAAATAGGCTCCGACTCTCCATGCATTTACACCGTAGCCCCTCCATCAGCTCAGAGTGTAGTCATCCATCAGACTTCAAATCCACCTTCAACATGACTCCATGTAGTTGCGCTATGCTACCACCACGCCCCGTCAACTTCAAGCTCTCATGTGTGCACTGCCTTGAATCAACCCTGCGTCATAGTCTTGTCGAAGCCGCACAAGCCCTCAGGCATGCACCACGTGTTTTCACACCCCAGAAGTCGGCCACCATCAGCATCATGCTCCTATGTCGTCGTTGCTAAAATCACCGCCATCTTCTGCATTGACCGACATCCCCGTCGATCGTCAGACAGTCCAGTCCTACCCAGCCGAAGTTATCCGACTGCAACCATGCTCCACCCCGCATCATGTCCGCCCCCACTTCTCCATGCTTTGCTTGACGCCCTGTGTATGCATGATCCTAACACGACGCACCCAGACTCCTCAAGTCTTATACGCACGTCGCCATCCTCGGTTCCCGTTTGACTGCTGGTCGAACAACACCACTACTACCATGCCGATCTCCTTAGCGTCCAAAGCAAAGAACCCAAAACTAGTCCATGCAGTCTCTTGTGTACATCTGCAACCAACTCAATTTTATCCACACCTGTAGCATCATGTGACTTCCTGACTAATTTTCTTGTTCTATTATTTTCCACGCCTGAGATGTAACCAGCAGATTCCAAGTTCCAACACGCTGCAATACCTTCTGGAACCGAATTTTGTCCTTAACAAATCTCTCTTACGCATGTCAGCGCCTTTGCCTATGCTCCAGCTCGCCTTGAGCCAGCCAACTACGCAGCCATGTGCCCTGGGCCTCCAGTTCAGCTAGCGTCCAGCCACCAATGTCGGTGGATCCCTACTAACCGTGCTGGTACGCGCATACGCCACGCGCTGTCGGCACACCTGCATGCACCGATCCGAGGATCTGCCATGCAAACACGCCTTGGCTAGCACGCACAGCCCAGCTGGCCTCACATACGCATATACACCTTGGACTTCCCGCGCTGCACAGCTGCCTGCCTACTTCGTGCACCCGTCGC
Organism: Aegilops speltoides; assembly: GCA_021437245.1. NCBI lineage: Eukaryota > Viridiplantae > Streptophyta > Magnoliopsida > Poales > Poaceae > Aegilops > Aegilops speltoides. The sequence goes on from CM038145.1 coordinate 215,901,694, forward strand.
CGTCCCTAATCCTGGATCTTCCGAGTCGCCGAGAAATCTTTGATCTCTCCTTTGATCTCTTGATCCGATCTGGAATGCTTAAGCGCCACGCCCGCTGCTACTGCACCACCTGCCGAACGCTACTTCTGATGTCGCACACTTTCGATCTCATCAAAACTGTCTTCGATTGCTTTGATCTCCATGCCACAGACTATAACACACCCTTGAGGACTTCGTTCCGGACCTGCCATGCGACCATATTGATGAAGCTCGCTCCATCGATCACCGCATCTGACTCCAACAATTCAGATCGTCTGCTTTACGCATGCAACTTTGACATCAATCCATACTCTAAATCAAAAGCACGACCTCAAATCGAACCTTGCTCATGATACCACTTGTTAGAATAAATCTGAGGCACTCTGTTGATCATCCGAGGACCAAGCAATCACACAAGCACGATACCGAGATTTGGCAACGAGGTTCATCGATATGACTACATCCCCGGGGCTTGACTACGGGCAATCCTCCCTATGATACTGTCACAATACCGCACCCTGGACGCCCGGGCGCTGGCACACGCTGCCGGCTCCCCCGGCGTGCCTATGCTATTATGTTGGCATAGGTTACATCGTGTGTCTACCCCCGATATATATGAGAGGCCTAGGATACAAGTGTCCTATTAGGACGCAACTCCTACCCTGTCTACACACAGTCCAAAACCAAGTCCAACTGTAACCTACCTTGTACAATAATATTCGACACAATTCTAACACCGATCACTCCTCCAGCGGTAGATCAAACACATTGTGGCTCTTTAGTCCGCGGTCGAGCAGGTAGCTGCACTCGAACCCGACTATTCATTCCATGATCCATTCACCTCTCTCCATGAGGGGTCGAAAGATAAAGTCAATTGCGAGAGTGTCGAGTCCACGGCAGAAGTTTTCGTGGCTGGTTCAAATAATGGCCCACCTTGTTTCCTTGATAACCAGGATGGTCTTGGCCACAGTTCACTTGAACAAGCTAATGATCCATGCATCTCCAACGTATCTATAATTTTTTATTGTTCCATATATCATTTTTTGGGACTAACCTACTAACCTAGTGCCCAGTTGAGGGTGTCTCGGACTAAGGGGTCCCGAGCTGCTGGTCTATCTTTCGTAGGCCGGACAGCTGGGCTGCTCTTGGTCCATCGTTGGAAGGCCGAGCTATAAGCGACTCCATGTTCCGGAAGGAAACCTCCGAAGCCTTGGTGTATCCTCCAAGTCAAGATAATCAAGTCGGCATGTTTATCCCCTGATGGTAACCGACCATGTGTAACCCTAGGTACCCCTGGTGTCTATACAAACCTGAGGGTTTAATCCGTAGAGGCTAGAACCATCATCCTACTCATCTAGGTTTAGTTCATCCGATCTCGTGGTAGATCAGCTCCGTAATCATCATACGAACACATCAATACAATCAAGCAGGACGTAGGGTTTTACCTCTTCGAGAGGGCCCGAACCTGGGTAAATACTGTCTCTGCATTCCTTGTTCCCCACTGATCCAAGATCCACAGCTCGGGACCCCCTACCCTAGATCCGCCGGTTTTGACACCGACATTGGTGCTTTCATAGAGATTTCCGCTGTGGGATCATCAAAGGATCAATGGCTCGCCTAGTCATCAGCGAGGGCATCCGCACCAGGGACATCTTCGTACCCGGCCAGCTTTTCATGCTTGGCGGCATCATTCTGCACGCTGACTCGGTCAGTCACCTTGACCAGATCGACAGCTTTGCCCCTGAATAGGAAATCAGGTTCGGTAACCTAGAGTACGTCATCGACGCCCGGGGAGATCTGATCTTTACTGAGTTCTTAGCCTCACCTGATGAGCCCGGAAATCCTGATGCTTCAACTTCGGACCTTCTTCCCGACCCCCTCTCTGTGTCGACCCTCATCTTGGATCTAGCTTTGAGCTCGGATCCAGCTTCAGCGTCCAAGAACCAGGGGTCAGCCTTGGCCAAACGTGCTCTCTTGGCTGGCATACCGGAGGTTAAGTCTGGGAGACGCCAGAAGATGAATTCTGCTAACCTCTTGCTCTTAAACGAGATGTTAGATCGGATCCAGACAATGAACATTGCAGACGACCCGTCCTCGGTCTATGATCGGATCGGACTAGAGGCAGGCCATGGGGATTTTACGTCCCACCCACCACCCACTTCATAGCCAATATCAAAGATTTAACCGATATGCTGGACTACGCCTCCGAGGAGGCCGAGCATGTCGACCCCATGACCTATATGGCAACCTCCCTAACCACCCCCATCTCGGGAAAGTGGACTGCCACTTCCACCTACGATGTGTACATGGCCGACACCCCCAAGGAGGACGACGATGACCCCGCAAGGGATTCATTGAAACGCCGGCACTAGCGAAAGCGATCAAGGGGACGTGGAAGGGGCAGGGATGACAACTTGAACACATACACAAATGGCACCGGAGATGACACCGCTCCGGACAACGTGGAGGAGCTCGGCGATAATGCCACCCCCGGACAACACCTAGCCGCTCCTGAAGGCCATGATGACCATGTTGACCCCGAGGACCACGGTGATCCCGATTACCGAAGCGACTCCGAAGACAACAACTACCTCCCTCTTTCTGAAGATGAGGAGAGCCTCGGAGCCGAGGATTTCATCGTCCGCGAAGACCCGCTAGACCAAGAATGGTTCAAGCGGCAACTTATAGCCACCGCCCAAAGCCTAAAGAGGAAGCAGAAGCGGTTAAAGTTGAATGGGATACCCTCAAGGATAGATGGACGAAAGTCCTAGCACCCTAAGAGGGATACGACAATGAGCGGTAGGACCAAAATAAAAGCTACACACAACAACGTTTTCTCCCGCAATTCGACGATGAGGCCCTTGAGCGCACACCCCCCAGACGCACTTAGGCACACAAGCCCGACTGGCCCCCTCGAGGACGGGACAGGACGGCTGGAGAAGTCGAAAATCCACCTGCACTCCCTCACCGAAGAGGCAAGGAACCAATGCAACTAGAAGATCCGTATGATCTGCGACACAACCTAACCGCCAAAGCAGGCCAAACAAGATCCATCTATGGATATAGAGGACACACTCCCGCTAGACGGGGCGGATACCAAACTTGGCGCGACAAAAACGATAGAGCCCAGGAACAACACCGTGCTCAGATGACAACTGACCTCTGGCATGATGTGGCCAGGGTGAGGGGCGCCACACACCAATGTGTTTCACCAACGAGGTGATGCAACACCAGTTCCCCGAAGGTTTTAAGCCCCTAAACATTGAATAGTACGATGGGACTACAGACCCAGCCGTGTGGATGAAAGACTTCCTCCTTCACATTCATATGGCCCGAGGAGACGACCTCCATGCCATTAAATATTTACCACTAAAGCTTAAAGGACCATCCAAGCACTGGTTGAACAGCCTCCCCGGAAACTCCATTGGGAGCTGGGGAGAGCTTGAGGATGCCTTCCGAGCTAATTTCCAGGGCACCTATGTTAGGCCCCCGGATGCCAACAACTTGGGCCACGTTGTTCAACAGCCCGGAGAGTCAGCTCGGCAATTTTGGAATCAGTTCTTGACCAAAAAGAACCACCCGGACGAACCCGACACCTCAGAAGTCTAAGACAGGAACGGGAAACCACAGCGCAACAAGAACAAGCGCCGGCACAACGGCGGTGAAGCCGATGATATGGCAGTAAATGTCGGATTCGGCAACTGCAAATCAGGACCGTGGAAGAAGCCCTCTAAAGGGAACCGGGATGGCCCGACCGCGCTAGACAAGATCCTGGATAGACCCTGCCAAATCCATGGCACCTCAGACAAGCCCGCCAACCACACCAACCATAACTGTTGGGTGATCAACCAGGACGGCAAGCTTACGACCGAGGAACAAGGCAAGGGTCCCCACAGCGAGGACGATGATGAGTCTCACGAGCCGAACAATGGAGGCCAGAAGCAATTCCCTCCTGAGGTAAAAACTGTGAACATGATCTATGTCACACATATACCCAAGAAGGAACGGAATTGCGCACTTTGGGAAGTCTATGCCGTAGAGCCGGTAGCCCCGAAATACAACCCATGGTTGGCTTGCCCGATCACCTTCGACCACAAAGACCATCCGACCAGTATCCGTCATGGAGGAACGGCGGCTCTGGTGCTCGCCCCCATCGTGGACGGATACCACCTCACAAGTGTCCTTATGGACGGAGGCATCAACCTCAATCTGGTTTACTCAGATACAGTGAGAAAGATGGGAATCGATCCATCAAGGATTGATGTCCCACAAGTATATGGGGTCAATTGTAGCATTTTTGATAAGTAAGAGTGTCGAACCCAACGAGGGTTTTCAGCAAGGTAATGTCTGTAAGTGCTAAAGTTGTAAGTAGCGGCGTAGTTTGATAGCAAGATAATTTGTAACGAGCAAGTAACGATAGTAGTAACAAAAGTGCAGCAAGGTAGCCCCCTTTTGAGGCAAAGGACAAGCCAAAACGGTTTCTTATGATAAACAAAGTGTTCTTGAGGGTACACGGGAATTTCATCTAGTCACTTTCATCATGTTGGCTTAATTCGTGTTCGGTACTTTGATAATTTGATATGTGGGTGTACCGGTGCTTAGGTGATGTTCTTACTTGAACAAACCTCCTACTTATGATTAACCCTCTCGCAAGCGTCCGCAACTACGAGAAAAGTATTAAGAATAAATTCTAGCCAGAGCATTAAACTTTTGGATCCAATCGGTCCCTTACGGAATAGCGCATAAACTGGGGTTTATGCTTCTGTCACTCTCGCAACCCACCATCTAATAACTACTCCACAATGCATTCCCTTAGGCCCAAATATGGTGAAGTGTCATGTAGTTGACGTTCACATGACACCACTAAGAGAATGACGACATACATATCATCAAAATATCGAACACATATCAGGTTCACATGATTACTTGCAACATGATTTCTCCCGTGACCTCAAGAACGAAATTAACTACTCACGAATGATAAAAAATCTCAAGATCAAATGGGTATTAAATAGAATAATGGATCTGAACATATAATCTTTCACCAAATAAACCATATAGTAAGCAAATACAAGATGTAATCAACAATACTAGTCACCCACAAGCACCAATCTATAGTTTTCATACAAAGATTGAACACAAGAGATGAACTGGGGTTTGAGAGGAGTTGGTGCTGCGAAGATGTTGATGAATATATCCCTCCCCAATATGGGAGAGTTGTTGGTGATGATGATGATGACGACGATTTCCCCCTCCAAGAGGAAAGTTCCCCCGGCGGAATCGCACCGCTGGAGGGCAAAAGTGCTCCTGCCCAAGTTCCGCCTCGAGGCGGCGGCGCTTCATCCCGAATGTCCTCCTCTGATTTTTTCTAGGTCAAAATGACTTATATACAAGAAGATGGGCACCGGAGGTGGGCCGAGGAGGGCAGCACCCAGCAGGGCGCGCTTGGGCCTCCTGGTGCGCCCAGGTGGGTTGTGCCCACCTGGTGGCCCCCATGTGGTACTTATTTGCTCCAATAATTCTTAAATATTCCATATAAAATCCTCGGGAACTTTCAGCTCATTTGGAGTTGTGCAGAATAGGTAGCTTGACGTAGCTTTTTCAGGTCCAGATTTCCAGCTGCCGGAATTCTCCCCGTTGGTGCTTACCTTGCATATTATGAGAGAAAAGGCATTAGAATTACTCCAAAAAGCATTATATACAATAAAACAACATAAATAACAGTAGGAAAACATGATGCAAACTGGACGTATCAAGGATCAAACCTAGCAACACCACCTTTAAAGGGGTAATCCCAGGCGTCGAGGCACACTACTCGGGCACCGTCACCTTGGGAGTAGTTTCTGGACCGACCGACAACTTCCGTAGTGAAGACTTGATCTTCGACATCATTCCTTTCTGCAGCGGTTATCACACACTCCTCGGTCGTACAACGTTCGCTCGCTTTAACGCCGTTCCCCACTATGCATATCTGAAGCTCAAGATGTCTGGACCTAAGGGCGTCATTACCATCAACGGCAACACTAAGCACTCGCTCCAAACTGAGGAGCACACAATAGCTCTAGTAGCCGAAGCCCAGGCCGGCAAAGGGGCACCAAAAACCCAGGCTCACATCAAGGTGCTAAACGCCCATGAATGATCCCGAGCTACACCACCGCTTCCAGAGCCTTCCCGCGCTCCCCCTAAATAGCGATATGCCCCCTACAGCACGGCCTCTTCATCCGTGAAATACGTACATCAGGTACATAATTTCACGCTTAAAATCCCATGGGCAGCTGTGGGGGCAAACGATCTAAGGTTCAAGTCCTCGGCTCGACCGAACCATGACCAAATATGTCTTTGGACCATCTACAGGTACCATCTAGGTCCTGACTAGCGTAAAGCTGATATGCTACGGCGGCTTTTCAAGACCTTCTGTCAAGGGCCCGTCCGCCGATCACCATTTCCCCTGTCTATAGAACCCTCTCAAAGAGCAAAGGCGCAGACGTGCAGCAAGGTCCAGTAGGGATGTCAAACCACTCATGGAGGCCGTGTGTAAACCTTTCCTCCGCCTATAATAGTTGCTTTGGTAGTTTGAATTGTATAGTTGGACGTCACGAATTCATCGGAAATAAAGACCATCATTACGGTCCCATTGCAGTCGTTTATATTGCATATCCCTTTCCGCCTTTTCACGCCAAAAAAACTAGTTCGATACATGTTTTGTTTAGATGCGATCGTCTAATAAACTAGGGGCTCGACTATAAATCTCTCCCCAAGCATCATTCCGGCACTATCTCTATCTCACATGCTTGGTGTCTCGAATATTGCATTATATGAATCCGTTCTGAATTATGTCTTTGGTCAATAGTTGGGTTGCCTGGCTCCTGTGCTTGCCCTCTTATGTTCCACATTGTTCGGCTAGGAGGGTAAAGGGAGAACCATTGCGATTGTACTTCTTGCTCATCTGGTTAAGTACCTCAGTGGAGAAAGCCAAAAATTGACTATCATAATGAGCGAGAACTGGTCCGTGATCCGATGACAAGTGTAAAACTAAAAATGGAGGTTATACCGTGTCATACGAAGGGTTGCTGTCAAAGAAACCAAGTGATGGTATTAACCTCGGCAGAACCGAATATCACAAAACACTAGGGCTAGTCACTAGCTTTTGCAGTCAAGCTCCTATGGCTAAGTGAAAGCACTAAAGCCGCATAGTCCGATTGCCTCGTTTCCCCTATACACTACCTCCTCTGGGCACCGAGACGCCTGCTAAGGGATAAAGTGTTAGTGAAGAAACACCCTTTGCAGTATCTACAAGGGGGTCGAAGCCGACGACTGGTAACTTTCAGTTTAAAACGGCCGCACACGAGTCAAAATCAATAGAGCATCATACACCATGCCAACTATTTGCATTATAAAGCACAAAAGGTTTCAACTTGCTTGGATAAACAACAGTACACTCAGACATAAATTACATCCTTAGAGCATTGGGACTCTATCGCTCGAGCACCATCTATCACAATGGGAAAATATTGATCGGGGCACCTATGCTCCTTCCCAGGAGGTGGGCGTCCAGTGGCCAACTCAGCCGGCTTGATCTTTGACTAGTTGCACCATAGTCTTGCCGAAGGCCATCTGAGCTCCCTCGATGCATATGGAGCACTTCCAGACATCAATCTGGGGTGTGGCATTGCACAACTTCTACACCAAGCCAAAGTAGCTGCTCGGTAGCGGCTCTCAGGGCCACAACTTGACATAAAGGTCCTTCATGGCCGGCTCCGCCATCCGATGCAACTCCATTAGTTGCTTCAGCTAGTTTTTGAGGAGGGGAGGGTGCTCGGGGGCTTAAAAAACTGCACCCAAAATAGCCTCTACTCGGTAGGACCCTCATGGGACGCGAAGTACTTGGCCGCATCAGATGCACTCTTTGGGAGGCCCGTAAAAGCGCCTGAAGAACGCCATACTCACATGAGAAATGCGAACCTGTTACCACCAAAGACACTTTACAGTAAGTACGGCTTACCATCCGCAATAAGCTTGACTTGGCGGAGCTCCTATTGGTAGCCTCGCACCTCTACCCTCGCCTCCTTGACCGTCGACCTCAAGGAGGTTAGCTCGGTGGCCTGATATTTGCTTTCCTGCTCAAGGGCCTCACATTTAGTGATGACATCTTGAGCTCTTGTTGCACCTCTGCTACCTTGGCCTCGTGCTACTAGCTGGCGGTCTTCACCGCTGCTAGTTCGGCGGCTATCTATTCGATCGCTGCCTTCTACCGGGCAGCCTCTTGTTGAGCCTTCCTCAGCTCGGCCTTGAGGGTTTTGACCTCGGCGGTGATAGCTGCAGCAATATTAATTGAACCCCATCTAGGTTAAATTCTAGAAAATTTCATTAACCACACGACTATTGCATTTAGCCCAATTCAGATCTACCTTGCACCTCGTTGAACTGCTTGTTAGTCCGATCGAGCTCGTCGTCGGAGCTCTTGAGCTTTTGATTAAGCTCGGCCCATTCCTCGGCCCGGGCAGCCACTGCTGAAGACGATTCGTACACATTACAGTTAACTTATTAGGCCCTCGTACATTCAATTTCCTATCCTCCGTCGGTGTTTTTAAATTTGACCATGGTCTCGGGGCTTCAGTCCGGTTATGATCGATACCCCTATGTATTGGACCCCCGCATGATTTTTTCAAACTCATTCAGGGCTCGGAGGCTACTATATACACGACTACATGATCATATAAGTAAAATAGTTGAGAGACAAAGGGCATTACATGGCTTACCTTGAAGCCCGTCAAGAGGCCGCTGAAAGCCTCTTTCAGTCTGTTGTCCACGGACCGAATGCTTTGCAAAACCATGCCCATTAGGGCACAATGCTACTCGGTGATGGAGGAGTTGGTCAACTCCTGCTCCACCATGTCCGGCCACCCAGTTGAAACCCGCTCTAAAGCGGGCTGGGGTGGCGGAGTTACCTCGGCTCCTCCCTCGGTGGCAGCCGGAATAGTTGGCTCCTGGTGAGCTCAGATTGACCAGGCTCCCCCTCTTTGTTCTCCAGAGGGGTCCTCCCCTCCTAGTTTTTGGCGGTCGAGGTATTCACCTCGGCCATAATGTTGTCACCTCAGCCCCCCGTGTTCTGCCCAGGAGGGGTCTTCTTGGAAAACACCTCCACGATCTCCTTGATGACTAGAGGAGGCGTGGTGCGCGACACAGTCCCGCTCTCTGCTAGCTCGGCTGGCGGAGAGTCCCCCTCCGAGACTTGATTGGTGGGAAGGTCATGCAGCGGACTGCTATGTTAGAAGCAAGCACAATAATCAAAGATGGATCTAGCTTGGTTAAGAATGCACGGGGCTTCATCCTGGGGTTCCTCCGAGGAACCTCTTTAGAAGGCTCGGACTCGTTGGCAGAGTCCGAGCTGTTGTCAGACAGGGCCACTTTGGCCCTGCATTGCTTCTTCGGGGCAGGAGGAGGCCGATCCTCCTCAGCATCATCCGGCGCCGCTCTCTTCCTTGTTCGGGAGGAGTCGCTCTCCTCCCCGTCCTCTCCCTGCTCTCCATCATGAGCGGAGGGAGTCTGGGTTTCCCCGAACTTAGGTTCCAGGGGTGATGTCTACTACACAACTTGTTCTTGTAGACTCGTGTTGGGTCTCCAAGCGCAGATTGTAGGACATTAGCAAATTTCCCTCAAGTGGATGACCTAAGGTTTATCAATCTGCAGGAGGCATAGGATGAAGATGGTCTCTCCCAAACAACCCTGCAACCAAATAACAAAGAGTCTCTTGTACCCCAACATACCAAATACAATGGTAAATTGTATAGGTGCACTAGTTCAGCGAAGAGATGGTGATACGAGTGTAGTAATGATAGTAGATATTTATTTTTGTAATAGGAACAATAAAAAACAGCAAGGTAGCAAGTAACAAAAGTGAGCACAAACGATATTCCAATGCTTGAAAATGAGGCCTCGGGTTCATACTTTCTTTTTTTAGGGTTCATACTTTCACTTGTGCAATCTCTCAACATTGCTAATATAATTGGATCATATAATCATCCCTCAATGCGCGATGAAAAATCACTCCAAAGTTCTTATCTAGCGGAGAACATAAGACAAAATTGTTTGTAGGGTACGAAACCACATCAAAGTTATCCTTTCCAATCGATCTATCGAGCTATTCCTATAAGTGTCACAAATAGCCCAAGAGTTCGTACTAAAATAACACCATATGATACACATCAACCAACTCTAATGTCACCTAGATACTCCAATGTCACAACGAGTATCCGTGAGTTGATTATATGATATGCATCAAACAAATTCAGATTCATAATACTCAATCGAACATAAATAACTTCAAAGAGTGCCCCAAGATTTCTACTGGAGAAATAAAGACGAAAATGTGCATCAACCCCTATGCATAGATTACCCTAATGTCACTTCAGGAATCCGCGAGTTTAGTGCCAAGACAAACATCAAGTGCTCTCAAATCCATAAAATATTCAATCCGATAATAATGAAATCTCAAAGGTAAAACTCAATTCATCACAACAAGATAGAGAGGGGAAAACACCATAGTCCAACTATACTAACAAAGCTCGCGATACATGAAGATCGTGCCAAATCAAGAACATGAGAGAGAGAGAGATCAAACACATAGCTATTAGTACAAACACTCAACCCCGAGGGTGGACTACTCCCTCCTCATCATGGTGGCCGCTGGGATGATGAAGATGGCCTCCGATGATGATTTTGAAGGAAATATGCCCTAGAGGCAATAATAAAGTTATTATTTATTTCCTTATATCATGATAAATGTTTATTATTCATGCTAGAATTGTATTAACTGGAAACATAATACATGTGTGAATACATAGACAAACATAGTGTCACTAGTATGCCTCTACTTGACTAGCTCATTGATCAAAGATGGTTGTGTTTCCTAACCATAGACATGAGTTGTCATTTGATTAACATGATCACATCATTAGGAGAATGATGTGATTGACTTGACCCATTCCATTAGCTTAGCCCTTGATCGTTTAGTATGTTGCTATTGCTTTCTTCATGACTTATACATGTTCCTACAACTATGAGATTATGCAACTCCCGTTTACCAGAGGAACACTTTGTGTGCTACCAAAGCGTCTAGCATGAATCGGGTGATTATAAAGGAGCTCTACAGGTGTCTCCGAAGGTACATGTTGAGTTGGCGTATTTAGAGATTAGGATTTGTCACTCCGATTGTTGGAAAGGTATCTCTGGGCCCTCTCGGTAATGCACATCACTATAAGCCTTGTAATCAATGTAACTCATGAGTTAGTTACAGAATGATGCATTACGTAACGGGTAAAGAGACTTGCCGGTAACGAGATTGAACTAGGTATTGAGATACGGACGATCAAATCTCGGGCAAGTAACATACCGATGACAAAGGGAAGAACATATGTTATTATGCGGTTTGACCGATAAAGATCTTCGTAGAATATGTAGGAGCCAATATGAGCATCCAGGTTCCGCTATTGGTTATTGACCACTTAAAGTTAGATGACGGTTATATTATGAGTTTATGTGTTTCAATGTACCGAAGATAGTTCGGAGTCCCGGATGTGATCATGTACATGACGAGGAGTCTCGAAATGGTCGAGACATGAAGACTGATATATTGGACGACTATATTCAGACACTAGAATGGTTCTGGGGGTTATCGGATGTATACCGGAGTACCGGGGGGATACCGGAACCCCCCGGGGGGTTAATGGGCCTCATGGGCCCAAAGTGGAGCAGAGGAGGGGCGGCCAGGGCAGGCCGCGTGCCCCCTCCCCCTCTAGTCCGAATATGACAAGGAGGGGGCGGCGGCCCCCCTTTCCTTCCTCCTCTCTCCCCTTCCTTCCCCTCTCCTACTTGGACAAGGAAAGGAGGGAGTCCTACTCCCGATGGGAGTAGGACTCCTCCCTGGCGCGCCCTCCCTGGCCAGTCGCCCCCCTTGGTCCTTTATATATGGGGGCAGGGGGGCGCCCCATAGACACAACAATTGATCATTGATCTCTTAGCCGTGTGCGGTGTCCCCCTCCACCATAATCCACCTCGATAATATCATTGCGGTGCTTAGGCGAAGCCCTGCGTAGGTAGAACATCATCATCGTCACCACGCCGTCGTGCTGCCAGAACTCTCCCTCAAAGCTTGGCTGGATCGGAGTTCGAGGGACGTCATCGAGCTGAACGTGTGCTGAACTCGGAGGTGTCGTGCGTTCGGTACTTGATCGGTCGGATTGTGAAGACGCACGACTACATCAACCGCGTTGTGCTAACGCTTCCGCTTTCGGTCTATGAGGGTACGTGGACAACACTCTCCCCTCTCATTGCTATGCATCACCATGATCTTGCGTGTGCGTAGTTTTTTTTGAAATTACTACGTTCCCCAACAGTGGCATCCGAGCCAGGTTTTATGCGTAGATGTTATATGCACGAGTAGAACACAAGTGAGTTGTGGGCAATACAAGTCATACTGCTTACCAGCATGTCATACTTTGGTTCGGCTGTATTGTTGGATGAAGCGGCCCGGACCGACATTACGCTTACGCTTACGCGAGACTGGTTCTACTGACATGCTTTGCACATAGGTGGGTGGCGGGTGTCAGTTTCTCCAACTTTAGTTGAACCGAGTGTGGCTACGCCCGGTCCTTGAGAAGGTTAAAACAGAACTAACTTGACGAACTATCATTGTGGTTTTGATGTGTAGGTAAGAACGGTTCTGCTCAGCCCGTAGCAGCCACGTAAAACTTGCAACAACAAAGTAGAGGACGTCTAACTTGTTTTTGCAGGGCATGTTGTGATGTGATATGGTCAAGGCGTGATGCTATATTTTATTGCAGGAGCCATATGGTTGTCGCTTTATTGTATGCAATGCAATCGCCCTATAATTGCTTTACTTTATCACTAAGCGGTAGCGATAGTCATAGAAGCAATAGGTGGCGAAACGACAACGATGCTACGATGGAGATCAAGGTGTCGCGCTGGTGACGATGGTGATCATGACGGTGCTTCGGAGATGGAGATCACAAGCACAAGATGATGATGGCCATATCATATCACTTATATTGATTGCATGTGATGTTTATCCTTTATGCATCTTATTTTGCTTTGATTGATGGTAGCATTATAACATGATCTCTCACTAAGTTTCAAGGTATAAGTGTTCTCCCTGAGTATGCACCGTTGCGAAAGTTCTTCGTGCTGAGACACCACGTGATGATCGGGTGTGATAGGCTCTACGTTCAAATACAACGGGTGAAAAACAGTTGCACACGCGGAATACTCAGGTTAAACTTGACGAGCCTAGCATATACAGATATGGCCTCGGAACACTGAGACCGAAAGGTCGAGCGTGAATCATATAGTAGATATGATCAACATAGTGATGTTCACCATCGAAAACTACTCCATCTCACGTGATGATCGCACATGGTTTACTTGATTTGGATCACGTGATCACTTAGATGATTAGAGGGATGTCTATTGCTACGTCTTGAGCTTGCATTGGTTTTCCTCGAAGAGGAGAGGGTGATGCAGCAAGTGTAGCGTAAGTATTTCCCTCAGTTTTAAGAACCAAGGTATAAATCCAGTAGGAGGCTCCTCAAAAGTCCCATGCACCTACACAAACAAACTAAGAACTCGCAACCAACGCAATAAAGGGGTTGTCAATCCCTTCACGGCCACTTGCGAAAGTGAGATCTAATAAAGATAGTATGATAAGATAAATATATTTTTGGTATTTTATAATATAGATGCAAAAAGTAAAGATGCAAATAAAGGTAGATTGAAAGCAAATATGATAAGAGATAGACCCGGGGCCATAGGTTTCACTAGTGGCTTCTCTCAAGATAGCATAAGTATTACGGTGGGTGAACAAATTCTTGTCGAGCAATTGATAGAAAAGCGCATAGTTATGAGATTACCTAGGCATGATCATGTATGTAGGCATCACGTCCACAACAAGTAGACCGACTCCTGCTGCATCTACTACTATTACTCCACACATCGACCGACTCTGCTCGCATCTAGAGTTAAGTTCATAAGAACAGAGTAACGCATTAAGCAAGATGACATGATGTAGAGGATAAACTCATGCTATATGATATAAACCCCATCTTGTTATCCTCGATGGCAACAATACAATCGTGCCTTGCAACCCTTTTGTCCTTTGGTAAGGACACCGCAAGATTGAACCCAAAGCTAAGCACTTCTCCCATGGAAAGAAAGACCAATCTAGTAGGCCAAACCAAACTGATAATTCGAAGAGACTTGCAAAGATAACTCAATCATACATAAAATAATTTAGAGAAGATTCAAATATTATTCATAGATAAACTTGATCATAAACCCACAATTCATTGGATCTCGACAAACACACCGCAAAAAGAGTTTACATCGAATAGACTCCATAAGAGAGGGGGAGAACATTGTACTGAGATCCAAAAAGAGAGAAGAAGCCATCTAGCTAATAACTATGGACCCGTAGGTCTGTGGTAAACTAATCACAACTCATCGGAGGGGCAAGGATGTTGATGTAGAAGCTCTCCGTGGTTGATTCCCCCCTCAGTGAGTGTCGTGAAGGCTCCAAGATGAGATCTCGCGGATCTGAGAAGATTCTACGGTGGAAATTGTGTTTCGTGGTGCTCCTGGATGTTTTCGGGGTAAGTAGGTATATATAGGAGGAATAAGTACGTCGGTGGCCGCCCGAGGGGCCCACGAGATAGGGGGCGCACCCTACAGGGGGGGGGCCTCCTATCTCGTGGGGCCCTCAGAAGCTTCTTGACTTGCACTCCAAGCTCTCCGGATCATGTTCGTTCCAAAAATCACGCTCCCGAAGGTTTCATTCCGTTTGGACTCCGTTTGATATTCCTTTTCTTCGAAATACTGAAATGGGCAAAAAAACAGCAATATGGGCTGGGCCTCCGGTTAGTAGGTTAGTCCCAAAAATGATATAAATGTGTAAAATAAAGCCCATAAACATCCAAAAGGGATAATATAGGGCATGTTCCGAAGTCCTCCATGGACCCAAACTCCACAACTCCTTCGCCGCGTGCCAGCAGCCAGCTCCTCGTCTGAAACCATGGAGCGATCGATTAGTTCGATGCGCTAGCTTCGATTCGGCGCTCGGCCATTTGGAAGGCATGTATTGGGCCAATCCACTGGTGTGAGCTGGTGCATGGGCTATAGGCCTGGTCGGGTGGAATTTTTTTACATGTTTTAGCCCATGCGGCTAGGGTTGGTCACGGGCCTGTAGGGGAATGCACGAGGAGGGGAGGAAAGGAATAGCGCTCGCTCGAACCGGTACGTGCGTATCTCACTTGGCGGTGGCATAAGTTTGTAATTTCCATCAACTCTAGCTTCTCAACAAAACTGGAGCTCGAGAAACCCAGCTCCGCAAATCCTCGTAATTTGCATGGTGCTCCGCTCCAGCTTCTCTCGCTAAACTCCTGGAGTTGGAGCTTTCGGCCCAACTCCGGACATGGAGCTGAAGGAGCGAGGAGCTGGAGGGCTCCCGAACAGGCCCATAATAGCATGGAACAATCAAAAATTATAGATACGTTGGAGACGTACCAAGCATCCCCAATCTTAATTCCTGCTCGTCCTCGAGTAGGTAAATGATAAAAACGAGAATTTTTGATGTGGAATGCTACCTAGCATAATTCATAATGTAATTTTCTTTATTGTGGCATGAATGTTCAGATCCAAATGAATACAAAATAAAGTTCATATTGATAAAAGAAATAGTAACACCTCAAGCATACTAATCAAAGTAATCATGTCTTCTCAAAATAACATGGCAAAAGAAAATTCATCCCTACAAAATAATATATTTAGGCTATGCTTCATTTTCGTCACACAAAGATGCTCCCAACTTCTATACCCCCGATGACAAGCCAAGCAATTGTTTCATACTTAAATAATCTCAAACTTTTTCAACCTTCACGCAATACATGAGCATGAGCCATGGATATAGCACTATGGGTGGAATAGAATATGATGATGGGGATTGTGTGGAGAAGACAAAAAAGGAGAAAGTCTCACATTGACGAGGATAATCAACGGGCTATGGAGATGCCCATCAATTGATGTCAACATGAGGAGTAGGGATTGCCATACAACGGATGCACTAGAGCTATAAATGAATGCTCAACAAATGAAAACTAGTGGGTGTGCATCCAACTTGCTTGCTCATGAAGACCTAGGGCATTTGAGTAAGCCCATAGTAGGAATATACAAGCCAAGTTCTATAATGAAAAATTCCCACTAGTATGAAAAAGACAACTTATGAGACTCACTATATGAAAAACATGGTGCTACTTTGAAGCACAATATACGAGAGTCACTACACGAAGAACAAGGTGCTACTTTGAAGCACAAGTGTAGAAAAAGAGATAGTAACATTGCCCTTTTTATTTATTATTCTTTTTTCTTTTTTTTTTCTTTTTTTCTTTTTTTCTTTTTTTGGGCCTTTCTTTTTTTGGCCTTTTTTTTCCTTTTTGGGCAATGCTCTAATAATGATGGTCATCACACTTCTATTGATTACAACATAAGAATTATAACTCGAAACTAGAACAAGATATGACTCTATATGAATGCCTCCAGAGGTGTACCGGGATGGTGCAATGAATCAAGAGTGACATGTATGAAAAATATGCATGGTGGCTTTGCCACAAATACGATATCAACTACATGATCATGCAATGGCATTATGACAAAAGTAAAGTATGTCATGATGATGATGAGCGGAACGGTGGAAAGTTGCATGGCAATATATCTCGGAATGGCTATGGAAATGCCATAATAGGTAGGTATGGTGGCTGTTTTGAGGAAGATATAATGAGGTTTATGTGTGATAGAGCATATCGTATCACGGGGTTTGGATGCACCGGCGAAGTTTGCACCAACTCTCAAGGTGAGAAAGGGCAATGCACGGTACCGAAGAGGCTAGCAAAGGTGGAAAGGTAAAAGTGCGTATAATCCATGGACTCAACATTAGTCAAAAGAACTCATATACTTATTGCAAAAATTTAGAAGTCATCAAAAATCAAGTACTATGCGCATGCTCCTAGGGGTCTAGATTGGTAGGAAAAGACCATCGCTCGTCCCCGACTGCCACTCATAAGGATGCACAAGCCAGGTACACTTCATGTTTCAAATTTGTTACACAACTTTAACCATACGTGCATGCTAAGGGACTTGCTAACTTCAACATAAGCATTCCTTGAATTCATAATCACCCAACTAGCATGACTTTAATATCACTACCTCCATACCTCAAAACAATTATCAAGTATCAAGTTGATCATAACATCCAATTCACTTCCTATGGTAGTTTTTATTATACCCAACTTGGATGCTCATCATTCTAGGACCAACTTTATGATAATAGCAAATACCATGCTGTTTTAAAAGACTCTCAAAATAATATAAGTGAAGCATGATACACTAGCAATTTCTTCAAAATTAAGACACCACCGTGCTCTAAAAGATATAAGTGAAGCACTAGAGCAAAAACTATCAAGCTCAAAAGATATAAGTGAAGCACATAGAGTATTCTAGCAAATTCTAATCAAATAGGCTTCTCCCAAAAGGTGTGTACAGCAGATATGATTGTGCTAAACTAAAAAGCAAAGACTAATATAATACACGACGCTCCAAGCAAAACACATATCATGTGGCGAATAAAAATATAGCTCCAAGTAAAGTTACCAATGAACGAAGACGAAAGAGAGGATGCCTTCCCGGGGCATCCCCAAGCTTAGGCTTTTGGCTATTCTTGAATACCTTGGGGTGCCATGGGCATCCCCAAGCTTAGGCTCTTGCCACCCTTTATTCCATAGTCCATAAAAGCTTTACCCAAAACTTGAAAACTTCACAACACAAAACTCAACAGGAAATCTTATAAGCTCCGTTAGTGAAACAAAACAAAACCACCACATAAGGTACTGCAATTAACTCATTCTTTATTTAATTTGGTGTTAAACCTACTGTATTACAACTTCTTTATGGTGCATAAACTAATTTACTAGCCATAGATTCATTGAAATAAGCAAACAACACACGAAAAACAGAATCTGTCAAAAACAGAACAGTCTGTAGCAATCTGTAACTAACGCAAACTTCTGGAACTCTAAAAATCCTACAAAAATAGGAAGTCCTGTAAAATTTGTTTATTGAACAGCAGCAAAAAGAATCAATGTAAAATCACGTTCCTGTGATTTAACAAAATTATATTCGTGCGTGCAAAGTTTCTGTTTTTCAGCAGAATCAAATCAACTATCATCGTAGGTTATCCTATAGGTTCTACTTGGCACAAACACTAATTAAAAGATAAAAACACATCTAAACAGAAGGTAGATGCAAGATTTATTACTAAACAGGGGTAAAAACAAAAAACATAAAGAAAATTGGGTTTCCTCCCAACTAGCGCTATCGTTTAACGCCCCTAGCTAGGCATAAAAGCGAAGATAGATCTAAGTAGTGCCATAATAATAAGATAGATCTTGAAAGCTCATCTCGTATTCTCTACGTTCGGCAGCAAGTTTTCTTTGAGGCAAGCAAAAGTAATCAAAAGGGCTAAATTTAGTGGGACAAAGGTCCCCAAGATCAATCACAGGAGGAACGGGTTCCTCCTTTGGCCCTTCATAGTGCACAACTATTTCATCACTAAAAGCATTCTTTTGGCAAAATCTTGTGAGCCTATACTCAAAAGAGTATCCTAGCTCATTGTTTCGAAGGGAAAAATCATTATTAAGTTCGTTAATGCAATCAACCAAGACATTGGTAGGAACCTTTTTTCTAAGGTTTTCATTAAAAGCGACATAGTCAAAAGATTGAAACCGTCTAAATTCCTCTTGATCATAGAGGATCACCTCTATGGGAGGACGACCGGCGTCCACCCTATAGTGCGCAAAGATTTCTTTGTCCTCTCTTATGATAAATCTAAACTCATGAGCCAGAAAGATAGTAACAGCATGCTTAACAGAAAAATGCTCAATATTAGAGAATTCTAGGAAAATTCTTTGTATGCAAGGATGCATATGCATAAATTGTCTTTCAAGTTCAACTACAAGCATAGCGATAGCATCCGCAAGACCACTAGTTTTATGAAGAGTAGAACAACCCATGGAAGGTAAAGCACCGGCACAAGTAAAGAAATCTTGAATAACACCTTTGCAAATGATGTTACCACTACCGATTCGAAACTTTTTAGTATGCAAGATAGGGGGTTCATCGGTCGGAGCCTCGGGATTTTCCGTGTTATCATTATTATCCATATCGACGATAATCTCCCCAATCTCAGACATAGCGGCAAACAAAAGCAAGGCAGAAGAAAGCGAGCAAAAAAGAGAGGAGGGGATTGGTAAAGAGAGGGCGAATAAAACGACAAGGGTGAAGTGGGGGAGAGGAAAACGAGAGGCAAATGGCAAATAATGTAAATGCAAGGGAGATGGGTTTGTGATGGGTACTTGGTATGTCTTGACTTGAGCGAAGACTTCCCTAGCAACGGCGCTAGAAATCCTTCTTGCTACGTCTTCAGCTTGCATTGGTTTTCCTCGAAGAGGAGAGGGTGATGCAGCAAGTGTAGCGTAAGTATTTCCCTCAGTTTTGAGAACCAAGGTATCAATCCAGTAGGAGGCTCCTCAAAAGTCCCACGCACCTACACAAACAAACTGAGAACTCGCAACCAACGCAATAAAGGGGTTGTCAATCCCTTCACGGCCACTTGCGAAAGTGAGATCTAATAAAGATAGTATGATAAGATAAATATATTTTTGGTATTTTATAATATAGATGCAAAAAGTAAAGATGCAACTAAAGGTAGATTGAAAGCAAATATGATAAGAGATAGACCCGGGGGCCATAGGTTTCACTAGTGGCTTCTCTCAAGATAGCATAAGTATTACGGTGGGTGAACAAATTACTGTCGAGCAATTGATAGAAAAGTGCATAGTTATGAGATTATCTAGGCATGCTCATGTATATAGGCATCACGTCCATAACAAGTAGACCGACTCCTGCCTGCATCTACTACTATTACTCCACACATCGACCGACTCCTGCCTGCATCTAGAGTATTAAGTTCATAAGAACATAGTAACGCATTAAGCCAGATGACATGATGTGGAGGGATAAACTCATGCAATATGATATAAACCCCATCTTGTTATCCTCGATGGCAACAATACAATACATGCCTTGCAACCCTTTTTGTCACTGGGTAAGGACACCGCAAGATTGAACCCAAAGCTAAGCACTTCTCCCATGGCAAGAAAGACCAATCTAGTAGGCCAAACCAAACTGATAATTCGAAGAGACTTGCAAAGATAACTCAATCATACATAAAAGAATTTAGAGAAGATTCAAATAATATTCATAGATAAACTTGATCATAAACCCACAATTCATCGGATCTCGACAAACACACCACAAAAAGAGTTTACATCGAATAGATCTCCACAAGAGGGGAGAACATTGTATTGAGATCCAAAAAGAGAAGAAGCCATCTAGCTAATAACTATGGACCCGTGAGGTCTGTGGTAAACTACTCACAACTCATCGGAGGGCAAGGATGTTGATGTAGAAGCCCTCCATGGTTGATTCCCCCTCCAGCAGAGTCGTGAAGGCTCCAAGATGAGATCAGCGGATCTGAAGGTTATGGCGGTGGAAATTGTGTTTCGTGGTGCTCCTGGATGTTTTCGGGGTACGTAGGTATATATAGGAGGAAGAAGTACGTTGGTGGCCGCACGAGGGGCCCACAAGACAGGGGGCACGCCCTACAGGGGGGGGGGGCGCAACCCCCTATCTCGTGGGCCCCTCGGAAGCTTCTTGACTTGCACTCCAAGCTCTCCGGATCACGTTCGTTCCAAAAATCATGCCCCCGAAGGTTTCATTCCGTTTGGACTCCGTTTGATATTCCTTTTCTTCGAAATACTGAAATAGGCAAAAAAATATAGCAATATGGGCTGGGCCTCCGGTTAGTAGGTTAGTCCCAAAAATGATATAAATGTGTAAAATAAAGCCCATAAACATCCAAAAGGGGTAATATAATAGCATGGAACAATCAAAAATTATAGATACGTTGGAGACGTATCATCTATCTAAGTGGGATTTCTTAAGTAATATGATTAATTGAACTTAAATTTATCATGAACTTAGTACCTGATAGTATTTTGCTTGTCTATGTTTGTTGTAGATAGATGGCTCGTGCTATTGTTCCGTTGAGTTTTAATGCGTTCCTTGAGAAAGCTAAGTTGAAAGATGGTGGTAGCAATTACACGGACTGGGTCCATAACCTGAGGATTATCCTCATTGCTGCACAGAAGAATTACGTCCTGGAAGCACCGCTGGGTGCCAGGCCTGCTGCAGATGCAACTGACAATGTTAAGAACATCTGGCAGAGCAAAGCTGATGACTACTCGATAGTTCAGTGTGCCATGCTTTACGGCTTAGAACCGGGACTTCAACGACGTTTTGAACGTCATGGAGCATATGAGATGTTCCAGGAGTTGAAGTTAATATTTCAAGCAAATGCCCGGATTGAGAGATATGAAGTCTCCAATAATTTCTATAGCTGCAAGATGGAAGATAATAGTTCTGTCAATGAACATATACTCAAAATGTCTGGGTATAATAATCACTTGATTCAACTGGGAGTTAATCTTCCTGATGATAGTGTCATTGACAGAATTCTTCAATCACTGCCACCAAGCTATAAGAGCTTCGTGGTGAACTATAATATGAAAGGGATGAACAAGACTATTCCTGAGCTCTTCGCAATGCTAAAAGCTGCGGAGGTAGAAATCAAAAAGGTGCATCAAGTGTTGATGGTCAACAAGACCACTAGTTTCAAGAAAAAGGGTAAAGGGAAGAAGAAGGGGAACTTCAAGAAGAACGGCAAACAAGTTGCTGCTCAAGAGAAGAAACCCAAGTCTGGACCTAAGCCTAAAACTGAGTGCTTTCTCATAAGCGATCGGTCCTCGAAGCGAATCGCCCCAAGTATTTGGCGGATAAGAAGGATGGCAAGGTGAACAAAGGTATATGTGATATACATGTTATTGATGTGTACCTTACTAATGCTCGCATGATCGTACACAGGTATTTGATCTGGTTACATTGCTAATATTTGCAACTCAAAACAAGGACTACGGATTAAGCGAAGATTGGCTAAGGACGAGGTGACGATGCGCATGGGAAATGGTTCCAAAGTCGATGTGATCGCGGTCGGCACGCTACCTCTACATCTACCTTCGGGATTAGTTTTAGACTTGAATAATTGTTATTTGGTGCCAGCGTTAAGCATGAACATTATATCTGGATCTTGTTTGATGCGAGATGGCTATTCATTTAAATCAGAGAATAATGGTTGTTCTATTTATATGAGTAATATCCTTTATGGTCATGCACCCTTAAAGAGTTGTCTATTTTTATTGAATCTCAATAGTAGTGATACACATATTCATAATGTTGAAGCCAAAAGATGCAGAGTTGATAATGATAGTGCAACTCATTTTTGGCACTGCCGTTTGGGTCATATTGGTGTAAAGCGCATGAAGAAACCGCATACTGATGGACTTCTGGAATCACTTGATTATGAATCACTTGGTACTTGCGAACCGTGCCTCATGGGCAAGATGACTAAAACGTCGTTCTCCGGAACTATGGAGCGAGCAACAGATTTGTTGGAAATCATACATACTGATGTATGTGGTCCAATGAACATTGAGGCTCGCGGTGGGTATCGTTATTTTCTCACTTTCACAGATGATTTGAGCAGATATGGGTATATCTATGAAACATAAGTCTGGAACATTTGAAAAGTTCAAAGAATTTCAGAGTGAAGTGGAAAATCATCGTAACAAGAAAATAAAGTTTCTACGATCTGATCGTGGAGGAGAATATTTGAGTTACAAGTTTTGTTTACATTTGAAATAAATGCGGAATAGTTTCGCAACTCACGCCACCCGGAACACCACAACATAATGGTGTGTCTGAATGTCGTAATCGTACTTCACTAGATATGGTGCGATCTATGATGTCTCTTACTGATTACGATGCCTTATGAACTGTGGTTTGGCAAGAAACCAAAGTTGTCGTTTCTTAGAGTTTGGGGCTGCGATGCTTATGTGAAAAAACTTCAACCAGATAAGCTCGAACCCAAATCGGAGAAATGTGTCTTCATAGGATACCCAAAGGAGACTATTGGGTACACCTTCTATCACAGATATGAAGGCAAGACTTTTGTTGCTAAATTTGGATCCTTTCTAGAGAAGGAGTTTCTCTCGAAAGAAGTGAGTGGGAGGAAAGTAGAACTTGATGAGGTAACTGTACCTGCTCCCTTATTGGAAAGTAGTTCATCACAGAAACCGGTTCCTGTGACGACTGCACCAAATAGTGAGGAAGCTAATGATATTGATCATGAAACTTCAGATCAAGTTACTGCCAAACCTCGTAGGTCAACCAGAGTAAGATCCGCACTAGAGTGGTACGGTAATCCTAGTCTGGAGGTCATGTTACTTGACCATGGCGAACCTACGAACTATGAGGAAGCAATGATGAGCCCGGATTCCACAAAATGGCTTGAGGTCATGAAATCTGAGATGGGATCCATGTATGAGCACAAAGTATGGACTTTGGTTGACTTGCCCGATGATCGGTAAGCCATCGAGAATAAATGGATCTTCAAGAAGAAGACAGACGCTGATGGTAATGTTACTGTCAACAAAGCTCGACTTGTTGCGAAAGGTTTTCAACAAGTTCAAGGGGTTGACTACGATGAGACTTTCTCACCCGTAGCGATGCTTAAGTCTGTCCGAATCATGTTAGCAATTGCCGCGTTTTATGATTATGAAATATGGCAAATGGATGTCAAAACTACATTCCTGAATGGATTTCTAGAAGAAGAGTTGTATATGATGCAACCAGAAGGTTTTGTCGATCCAAAAGGTGCTAACAAAGTGTGCAAGCTCTAGCGACCCATTTATGGATTGGTGCAAGCCTTTCGGAGTTGGAATAAACGCTTTGATAGTGTGATCAAAGCATATGGTTTTATACAGACTTTTGGAGAAGCCCGTATTTACAAGAAAGTGAGTGGGAGCTCTATAGCATTTCTAATATTATAAGTAGACGACATATTGTTGATTGCAAATGATATAGAATTTCTGGATAGCATAAAAGGATACTTGAATAAAAGTTTTTCAATGAAATACCTCGGTGAAGCTGCTTATATATTGGGCATCAAGATCTATAGAGATAGATCAAGACGCTTAATTGGACTTTCACAAAGCACGTACCTTGATAAAGTTTTGAAAAAGCTCAAAATGGATCAAGCAAAGAAAGGGTTCTTGCCTGTATTACAAGGTGTGAAGTTGAGTCGACTCAATGCTCGACCACAATGAAGATAGAGAGAAAATGAAAGATGTTCCAGTATGCTTCACCATAGGCTCTATCATGTATGCAATGTTGTGTACCAGACTGATGTATGCTTAGCAATAAGTTTAGCAGGAGGTACCAAAGTAATCCAGAGTGGATCCTTTGGACAGCGGTCAAGAATATCCTGAAATACCAAAAAAGGACTAAGGACATGTTTCTCGTTTATGGAGGTGACAAAGAGCTAGTCGTAAATGGTTACGTCGATGCAAGCTTTGACACTAATCCGGACGATTCTAAATCGCAAACCGAATACGTGTTTATATTAAACGGTGGAGCTGTCAGTTGGTGCAGTTCTAAACAAAGCGTCGTGGCAGGATCTACATGTGAAGCGGAGTACATAGCTGCTTCGGAAGCAAAAAATGAAGGAGTCTGGATGAAGGAGTTCATATCCGATCTAGGTGTCATACCTAGTGCATCAGGACCAATGAAAATCTTTTGTGACAATACTGGTGCAATTGCCTTAGCAAAGGAATCCAGATTTCACAAGAGAACCAAGCACATCAAGATACGCTTCAATTCCATCCGGGACCAAGTCCAGGTGGGAGACATAGAGATTTGCAAGATACATACGGATCTGAATGTTGCAGACCTGTTGACTAAGCCTCTTCCACGAGCAAAACAAGATCAGCACCAAGGCTCCATGGGTGTTAGAATCATTACTGTGTAATCTAGATTTTTGACTCTAGTGCAAGTAGGTGACTGAAGGAAATATGCCCTAGAGGCCATAATAAAGTTATTATTTATTTCCTTATATCATGATAAATGTTTATTTTTCATGCTAGAATTGTATTAACCGGAAACATAATACATGTGTGAATACATAGACAAACATAATGTCACTAGTATGCCTCTACTTGACTAGCTCGTTGATCAAATTGTGTTTCCTAACCATAGACATGAGTTGTCATTTGATTAATGAGATCACATCATTAGGAGAATGATGTGATTGACTTGACCCATTCCGTTAGCTTAGCACTTGATCGTTTAGTATGTTGCTATTGATTTCTTCATGACTTATACATGTTCCTACAACTATGAGATTATGCAACTCCCGTTTACCAGAGGAACACTTTGTGTGCTACCAAACATCACAACTTAACTGGGTGATTATAAAGGATCTCTACAGGTGTCTCCGAAGTTATATGTTGAGTTGGCATATTTCGAGATTAGGATTTGTCACTCCGATTGTCGGAGAGGTATCTCTGGGCCCTCTCGGTAATGCACATCACTATAAGCCTTGCAAGAAATGTAGCTAATGAGTTAGTTAGGGAATGATGCATTACGTAACGAGTAAAGAGACTTGCCGGTAACGAGATTGAACTAGGTATTGAGATACCGACGATCGAATCTCGGGCAAGTAACATACCGATGACAAAGGGAACAACGTATGTTGTTATGCGGTTTGACCGATAAAGATCTTCGTAGAATATGTAGGAGCCAATATGAGCATCCAGGTTCCACTATTGGTTATTGACCGGAGACGTGTCTCGGTCTTGTCTACATAGTTCTCGAACCTGTAGGGTCCCCACACTTAAAGTTAGATGACGATTATATTATGAGTTTATGTATTTTGATGTACCGAAGACAGTTCGGAGTCCCGGATGTGATCACGGACATGTTGAGGAGTCTCGAAATGGTCGAGACATGAAGATTGATATATTGGACGACTATATTCGGACACCGGAATGGTTCCGGGGGTTATCGGATGTATACCGGAGTACCGGGGGGTTACCGGAACCCCCCGGGGGGTTAATGGGCCTCATGGGCCCAAAGTGGAGCAGAGGAGGGGCGGCCAGGGCAGGCCGCGTGCCCCCTTCCCCTCTAGTCCGAATAAGATAAGGAGGGGGGGGGGCGGCGCCCCCCTTTCCTTCCTCCTCTCTCCCCTTCCTTCCCCTCTCCTACTTGGACAAGGAAAGGAGGGCGCGCCCTCCCCTGGCCGGCCGGACCCTCTCCCTTGGTCCTTTATATACGGGGGCAGGGGGCACCCCATAGACACAACAATTAATCATTGATCTCTTAGCCGTGTGCGGTGTCCACCTCCACCATAATCCACCTCGATAATATCATTGCGGTGCTTAGGTGAAGCCCTGCATCGGTAGAACATCATCATCGTCACCACACTGTCGTGCTGACGGAACTCTCCCTCAAAGCTCGACTGGATCAGAGTTCGAGGGACGTCATCGAGCTGAACGTGTGCTGAACTTGGAGGTGCCGTGCGTTCGGTACTTGATCGGTCGAATCGTGAAGATGTACGACTACATCAACCGCGTTGTGCTAAAACTTTCGCTTTTGGTCTACGAGGGTACGTGGACAACACTCTCCCCTCTCGTTGCTATGCATCACCATGATCTTGCATGTGCGTAGATTTTTTTTTTTGAAATTACTACATTCCCCAACAGATTTACCCCTCCGTTAGGGTGCCGGAACAATGTCAAGATTGGTTTTTCGTGACTACAGAGGCTTGCGGTAGCAGAACTTCTGATCTAGGGTTATTTCTAGGGGTTTCTGTATTTATAGGATTTTTAGGTGTCGGTCTCACATCCAGATGGGCTTCGAGGTGCCCACTAACCACCAGGGCGAGCCAGGTCCAGCTGGCGCGCTCTGATGGGTAGTGGCCACGTCCTTCACCTTCTAGCCCTCCCACGAAGCTTCTAGTGCCTCTTTTGTTCCAAAAAAATCGTAAAAAAGTTTCGTTGCATTTGGAGAACTTTTTTTCTGCACAAAAAACGACACCATGGTAGTTCTGCTGAAAACAACGTCAGTCCGGGTTAGTTCCATTCAAATCATACCAAAACCATATAAAATTGTTGTAAACATGGCATGAATACTTCATAAATTATAGATACATTGGAGACGTATCAGGGGGTCCTCTGGGACGGAGGCCTTCTCGGGCCTCCCTCTTCTCTCCTTTCTTCTTCTCTTTCTTCTCCAACGCCTTGTACGGTGCCACAGCCAGCATTTCTGTCAACAAGGCCATCCTGGGGCCCTCGGGAAGCGGGGCCAAGCTATTGATCTGCATGGCTTCCTTTAGCCAACTCTGTGGAGGAAGAGGGGGAATTAAGTACTTTATCAGAAAGGAATATCCAAACATAATGGTAAAACTTTTCATACCTCCCGAGGGGGTGTTGCGACATCGAGGCCGATGTCCTCCTCCGTGGCTGGCCGTTCTTTTTGGGGCTTGAGTAGCACCTTCCACAACTTGGTGTGGGAGGTGCGGTAGAAGTGGAGCAAGGTGGTAGGGATTGCCCGGTCTTGGTAGGGTAGGAGTCACCGGTGAAGCATGATTTGAATCACGTTGGGTAGCTCGACCTTCTTCTTCATCATCTTGGATATCCGGCTCTAGAGCGACTCCACCTCTATGGTTGACCCCCACTCTAGGCCTTTCTTGGTCCATGAGACCAGCTTAGTGGGGGGGGGGGTCCAGATCTCCGCCCAAGTCGTGCCTCGTGGTTTGGTGATATAGAACCACCCCTTCTGCGAGATCTTGACGGTCTCTATGAAAGTGTTGTCCGGCCACTCAACCCGGGGGAGTTTGCTGACCATTGCCCCCCCCATAGTCCACTTGTTGGCCGTCAACAATCTTAGGCTTGATGTTGAAGGCCTTTATCCATAAGCCGAAGTGTGGCCGGACTTGAAGAAGGGACTCGCGGATGATGATGAAGGCCGATATATGCAAGAAGGAGTTTGGGGCGAGAACATGGAAATCCAACCCGTAGAAAAACATCAACCCCCTGACGAAGGGGTGGAGAGGGAAACATAGTCCCCGGATGAAGTGGGGGAGGAACACCACCCTCTCGCTAGGCATCGACATGGGGATGACCTGGCCCTCCTCTGGGACGCGGTGAGCGACGTTAGCTAGTAGGTAGCCCGTGCTTTTCAGCTCTAGGATGGCATCCTCAGTGACTTTGGAGGCCCCCCACTTGCACTTGGAGCCCAAGCCGGCCATGGCTGATCGAGGATATGGCCGGAGGAGCTTTTAGAGGGGCGAGTGGATCTGGGCGCTGGAGCGCAGAAGATTGGGAAAGCAATGGCAAGGAGGGGAAGTGGGAGTGTGCGGTGAAAATTGGTGGTTGTTCCCCTTTTACGGGCAGCCATAATACCAAGAGCCCTTTTACTGCGCCGCAGACCTTGCGTCTTCCCAATGTAATCATGTTGTTATGTGCACGTGGCATAACACAAATCATTGATCATATCCCTTAAAAACGGGGCTTGATCTCCATATTGATGGAACATGCCAAATGGAGAAACTGCCTCGAACCACGAATTGAGTTTTCATAACTGGTCAATGATTGTGGCAAGCTGTGACCTTTCGCCAAAAATTGTCAGGTGAGGGCACTATTCACACTTGAGCGACTGGCCATCGAGGCCAAGTAATACATACAATTCACAAATTAGGGCATAATCCAAACAATGCATGGTTGGACATGCCAGGCAGCCCTTGAAGGTTTGGCTAAGGGTAATTGCATACCTGGCGCGAGCACTATGGAAGGAAGGAACTGGTCCACAAAGCCAATGATTCCCATACATACCTCAGCTTCAAAGATTAGTTTGGGGGATACTGAGGGTGTCCCGGACTAAGGGGTCCCCGGGCTGCTGGTCTATCTTCCGTAGGCCGGACAGCTGGGCTGCTCTTGATCCATCATTGGAAGGCCGATCTATAAGCAACTCCGTGTTCAAGAAGGAAACCTCCAAAGGATTGGTGTATCCTCCAAGTCAAGATAATCAAGTCGGCATGTTTATCCCCTGATGGTAACCGACCATCTGTAACCCTAGGTACCCCTGGTGTCTATATAAACCAGAGGGTTTAGTCTGTAGAGGCTAGAACCATCATCCTACTCATCTAGGGTTTAGTTCATTCGATCTCGTGGTAGATCAACTCTGTAATCATCATACCAACACATCAATACAATCAAGCAATACATAGGGTTATACCTCTTCGAGGGGACCCAAACTTGGGTAAATACTATCTCTCGTTCCTTGTTCCCCATCGATCCAAGATCCACAGCTCGGGACCCCCTACCCGAGATCCACCGGTTTTGACACGACACCAGTGCCAGTTGCTATTTTTTGCTTGTTTTTGGCTTTTCAGAAAATCAGTACCAAATGGATTCCAAATGCTACAAAACCTTTTGACATTTTTTTCTGACCAGAAGGGGCCCTAGAAGCTTCGGGAGAAGACCGCAAGTGTCATGAGGCAACGACAAGCCTGCCAGGTGCCCCTCAGGCTTGTGGGCCCCTTGTGGCACCTCTTGACCTGATTCCAGCTCTATAAATTTCCAAATATTTCCAATACATCAGGGAGCCACCCAAAATACTTTTTTGTTGCCGCAAGTTTCTGTTCTTCGGAGATCCCATCTGGAGACCTTTTCCAGTATTCCGCCAGAGGGAGAATCGATCACGGAGGGCCTCTACATCAACCTTCCCGCCCTTCCGATGATGTGTGAGTAGTTTAACATAGACCTACGGGTCCATAGCTAGTAGCTAGATGGCTTCTTCTCTCTCTTTGATCTTCAATACAATGTTCTCCTCGATGCTCTTGGAGATCTATTCGATGTAATCCTTTTTTGCGGTGTGTTTGTTGGGATATGATGAATCGTGGGTTTATGATCAGATTATCTATGAATATTATTTGAGTCTTCTCTCAACTCTTTTATGCATGATTGTTATAGATTTATTTTGCTCTCTGATCTACCCGTTTGGTTTGGCTAACTAGATTGATTTATCTAGCAGTGGGAGAGGTGCTTTGTGATGGGTTCAAACTTGCGTTGCTCAACCCCAGTGACAGGAAGGGACATTGATACGTCTCCAATGTATCTATTTTTTTATTGTTCCATGCTATTATATTATCTATTTTGGATGTTTTATATGCATTAATATGCTATTTTATATTATTTTTTGGACTAACCTATTAATCTAGAGCCCAATGCCAGTTTTTGTTTTTTTTCCTTATTTTTGAGTTTTATAGAAAAGGAATATCAAACGGAGTCCAAACGGAATAAAACTTTTGCGATGATTTTTCTTGGACCAGAAGACACCCAGAAGACTTGGGGAGGGGGTCAGAAGACTCACGAGGATCCCACAAGCCCTCAGGCCGCGCCCTAGGGGGGGCGCCCCTGGCTTGTGGACCCCGCGAGAGTCCCTCAACCTTAATATTTCGACTATAAATCCCAAAATATTCCCCAACATCAGAAGCATCCACGAAAATACTTTTTCGCCGCCACAAGCCTCTGTTCCCATGAGATCCCATCTTGGGGCCTTTTTCGGCACCCTACCGGAGGGGGATTCGATCACGGAGGGCCTCTACATCAACCTTGCCACCCTTCTGATGAAGCGTGAGTAGTTTACCACAGACCTCTACGAGTCCATAGCTAGTAGCTAGATGGCTTCTTCTCTCTCTTTGATCTTCAATACAATGTTCTCAATGTTCTTGGAGATCTATCCGATGTAATACCTTTTTGTGGTGTGTTTGTCAATATCTGATGAATTGTGGGTTTATGATCAGTTTATCTATGAATATTGTTTGAGTCTTCTCTGAACTCTTTTATGCATGATTAAGATATCTTTGTATTTCTCTTCGAACTATCAGTTTGGTTTGGCCAACTAGATTGGTTTTTCTTGCAATGGGAGAGGAGCTTAGTTTTGGGTTCAATCTTGCGCTGTCCTCACCTAGTGACAGAAGGGGTAGCGAGGCACGTATTGTATTGTTGCCACCAAGGATAAAAGATGGGGTTTATATCATATTGCTTGATTTTATCCCTCTACATCATGTCATCTTATTTAAAGCATTAATCTGTTCTTATGAATTTAATACTCTAGATGCATGCTGGATAGCGGTCGATGTGTGGAGTAATAGTTGATGCAAATATGCTAGAATTGTATTGATCAGAAACTTAAATACATGTATGGATACATAAGGAAATACCGTGTCCCTAGTAAGCCTCTACTAGACTAGCTCGTTGATCAAAGATGGTTTAGGTTTCCTAACCATAGACATGTGTTGTCACTTGATAATGGGATCACATCATTAGGAGAATGATGTGATGGACAAGACCCATTCGTTAGCTTAGCATATGATTGTCCAGTTTGTTGCCATTGCTTTCTTAATGTCAAATACATATTCCTTCAACTATGAGATCATGCAACTCCCAGATACTGGAGGAATACTTTGTGTGCTATCAAACGTCATAAAGATGTTCTACAGGTATCTCCGAAGGTGTTTGTTGAGTTGTCATGGATCGAGATTAGGATTTGTCACTCCATCTATCGGAGAGGTATATCTGCGCCCTCTCGGTAATACACATCACAAGAAGCTTGCAAGCAAAGTGACTAAGGAGTTAGTTACGAGATGATGTATTATGGAATGAGTAAAGAGACTTGCCGATAACGAGATTGAACTAGGTATGAAGATACCGACGATCGAATCTCGGGCAAGTAACATACCGATAGATAAAGGGAATTATGTATGTTGTCATAAGGTTCGACCGATAAAGATCTTTGTAGAATATGTAAGAACCAATATGGGCGTCCAGGTTCCGCTATTGGTTATTGACCGGAGAGGCGTCTCGGTCATGTATACATAGTTCTCGAACCCGTAGCGTCCGCACGCTTAACGTTCGTTGACGATATAGTGTTATATGAGTTATGGGATTTGGTGACCGAATGTTGTTCGGAGTCCCGGATGAGATCACAGACATGACAAGGAGCTCCACAATGGTCCGGAGGTAAACATTGATATATAGGACGATACTATTTGGACACCGGAAGAGTTTCAGGAGGTACCGAGTAGTCATTGGATCACCGAAAGGGGTTCCGGGAACCCCGGGAGGTTAATGGGCCATATGGGCCAAAGGGGGGAACACACCAGCCCACAAGGGGCTGGCGCACCCCCTCCTAAGGCCGCAGCCCTTGGGGAGAGAAGGAAAGGGGGGAGTCGGCCTCCCCCTTCCTTCCCTCTCCTCTCATTTTCCTTTCCCCCTTGTGCAAACAAGGTAAGGGGGGCGCCACAGGGCAGGAGCCCAAGGGGGCCGGCGGCCACCCTTGGGGCGCCTCCTGTCTGCCTCCCCTCCCCCACCTATATATAGGGTAACGCTATTCTATACGTGAGTTTAGAATAGCTTATTCTACACCCCAGTAACAGTATGTACAAAATCTAGTAAAACGCTATGTAAAATGTAGTAATTATGATATATATTTTTTACTATCCAAGTTTTTGATTTCTTACATGGTCAAAAAATTTACTATATTTTACATGTTACGTTACTATATTTTGTATAGAGCGTTACTAGGGGTGTAGAATAAGCTATTCTACACTCAAGCTTAGTTTAGCGTTACTATATATTTTTGGAGGGGCGCCACCACCACCATGACAATCTCTTAGCCGTGTGTGACGCCCCTCTCCACAGTTTCATCACTCGGTCATATTTTTGGAGTGCTTAGGCGAAGCCCTGCGGAGATAGCATCACCACCACCATCACCACACCGTCATGCTGCCGGAACTCATCTACTACTTTGCCCGTCTTGCTGGATCAAGAAGGCGAGGACATCACCGAGCTGAACATGTGCTGAACGCAGAGGTGTTATATGTTTGATACTTGATCGGTTGGAGAACGAAGAAGTTCGACTACATCAACCATGTTAATAAATGCTTCCGTGTATGGTCTATGATGGTATGCAGACACACGCTCTCCCCTCTCATTGCATCTCCATGGATAGATCTTGCGTGCGCATAGAATTTTTTTGTTTTCCATGCAACGTTCACCAACAGTGGCATCCAAGCCAGGTCTATGCATAGATGATATGCACAAGTAGAACAGAAAGGAGTTGTGGGTGGTGATGGTCATATTGCTTACCGCCAATGTCTTATTTTGATTCGGCGGTATTGTGGGATGAAGCAGCCTGGACCAACCTTACATGTCCACGCACATGAGACCGGTTCCACCGACTGACATGCAACTTGTTTTGCATATAGGTGGCTGGCAGGTGTCTGTTTCTCCCACTTTAGTTGAATCGAATTTGACTACGGCCGGTCCTTGAAGAAGGTTAAAACAGCAAACTTGATAATCACCGTTGTGGTTTTTGCGTATTGAAGAACGGTTCTTGCTAGAAGCCCGTAGTAGCCATGTAAAACTTGCAATAACAAAGTAGAGGACGTCTAACTTGTTTTTGCAGGGAATGTTGTGATGTGATATGGTCAAGATGTGATGTGATATACGTTGTTGTATGAGATGATCATGTTTCGTAATATCGACAACTGGTAGGAGCCTTAGGGTTGTCTCTTAATTATTGTATGAAATGCAAGTGCCATGTAATTGCTTTACTTTATCGCTATGCGTTAGCAATAGTTGTAGAAGCAATAGTTGGCGAGACGACCACGACACAAGAATGGATATCAAGTTGTCAAGCAGGTGACGATGGAGATCATGACGATGCTTTGGAGACTGAGATTAAAAGCACAAGATGATGATGGCCATATCATGTCACATATATTAATTGCATGTGATGTTTATCCTTTATGCATCTAATTTTGCTTAGAACGGCGGTAGCATTATAAGATGACCCCTTCACTAAATTTCAAGATAAAAGTGTTCTCCCCGAGTATGCCCTGCTGCCAAAGTTCGTCATTTTGAAGCACCTCGTGATGATCGGGTGTGATAGACTCTACGTTCACATATAGCAGGTGTAAGACAGTTTGCACATGCAGAATACTTGGGTTAAACTTGACGAGCCAAGCATGTACAGACATGGTCTTGGAAACTAGAGACCAAAAGGTCGAATGTGAGTCATATAGTAGATATGATCAACATAGAGATGTTCACCATTGGTGACTACCCCATCTCACGTGATGATCAGACATGGGTTAGTTGATTTGGATCATGTATCACTTATAAAACTTGAGGGATGTTTATTTAAGTGGAAGTTCATTAGTAATTTGATTAATTGAACCTAATTTATCATGAACTTAGTCTTAATAGTTTTGCATATCTATGTTGTAGATCAATGGCTCGTGCTACCGTTCCCCTGAATTTTAATGTGTTCCTAGAGAAAGCTAAGTTGAAATATGATGGTAGCAACTACATGGACTGGGTCCATAACTTCAGGATTATCCTCATTGCTGCACAGAAAAATTATGTCCTTGATGCACCGCTAGGTGACGGACCCGCTGCAGGAAAAAACATAGATGTTATGAACGTCTGGCAAGCTCGATCTGATGACTACTCAATAGTTCAGTGTGCCATGCTTTACGACTAGAACCGGGACTTCGAAGACGTTTTCAACGTCACGGAGCATATGACATGTTCGAAGAGCTAAAGTTGATATTTCAAGCTAATGCCCGGGTTGACAGATATGAAGTCTCCAACAAGTTCTATAGCTGCAAGATGGAGGAGAACAGTTCTATCAGTGAACACATACTCAAAATGTCTGGGTATCATAACGACTTAACTCAGATGGGGATTGATCATCCAGTTGAGAGTGTTATTGACAGAGTTCTTTAGTCACTGCCACCAAGCTACAAAGGCTTCGTGATGAACTATAATATGCAAGGGATGACGAAAATGATTCCTGAGCTATTCGCAATGCTTAAGGCCGCGGAGGTAGAAATCAAGAAGGAGCATCAAGTGTTGATGGTTAACAAGACCACTAGTTTCAAGAAAAAGGGCAAGCAAGGAAAGGACACTTCAAGAAGAATGGCAAGCAAGTTGCCACACCCGTAAAGAAACCCAAAGCTAGACCTAAGCCTGAAAATGAGTGCTTCTATTGCAAAGGGAATGTTCATTGGAAACATAACTGCCCCAAATACTTGGCGGATAAGAAG
The DNA here is from genome assembly GCA_021437245.1 of Aegilops speltoides. NCBI lineage: Eukaryota > Viridiplantae > Streptophyta > Magnoliopsida > Poales > Poaceae > Aegilops > Aegilops speltoides. The sequence continues at coordinate 215,936,960 of CM038145.1, forward strand.
GATGGAAAAGTGAACAAAGGTATATTTGATATACATGTTATTGATGTGTACCTTACTGATGCTCGTAGTACCTCCTGGGTATTTGATACTGGTTCGGTTGCTCATATTTGTAACTCGAAACATGAGCTGTGGAATAAACAAAGATTGGCTAAAGACGAGGTGACGATGCGCGTCAAAAATGCTTCCAAGGTCGATGTGATCGCCGTCAGCACGCTACCTCTACATCTACCTTTGAGATTAATTTTAGACCTCAATAATCATTATTTGGTGCCAGCGTTGAGCATGAACATTATATCTGGGGGGCGCCACAGGGCAGGAGCCCAAGGGGGCCAGCGGCCACCCTTGGGGCGCCTCCTGGCTGCCTCCCCTCCCCCACCTATATATATATATATATATAGGGTAACGCTATTCTATACGTGAGTGTAGAATAGCTTATTCTACACCCCAGTAACAATATGTACAAAATCTAGTAAAACGCTATGTAAAATGTAGTAATTATGATATATATTTTTTACTATCCAAGTTTTTGATTTCTTACATGGTCAAAAAATTTACTATATTTTACATGTTACATTACTATATTTTGTATAGAGCGTTACTAGGGGTGTAGAATAAGCTATTCTACACTCAAGCTTATATATGAGGGAGGGGGCGCCACACACCACCACGACAATCTCTTAGCCATGTGCGACGCCCCTCTCCACAGTTTCGTCCCTCGGCCATATTTTCTGAGTGCTTTGGCAAAGCCCTGCGGGGATAGCATCACCACCACCGTCACCATGCTTTCGTGCTGCCGGAACTCATCTACTACTTCGCCAGTCTTGTTGGATCAAGAAGGCGAGGACGTCACCGAGCTGAACGTGTGCTAAACGCAGAGGTGCCAATACGTTCGGTACTTGATCGGTTGGATCGCAAAGAAGTTCGACTACATCAACCGCTTTAATAAACGCTTCTGCTTACGGTCTATGAGGGTACATAGACACAATCTCCCTCTCGTTGCTATGCATATCCTTGGGTAGATCTTGCACGTGCGTAGTAATATTTTGTTTTCCATGCAACATTCACCAGCAGTGGCATCCGAGCCAGGTCTATGCGTAGATGATATGCACGAGTAGAACACAAAGGAGTTGTGGGCGCTGATGGTCATACTGCTTACCACCAATGTCTTATTTTGATTTGGCAGTATTGTGGGATGAAGTAGCCTGGACCAACCTTACATGTGCACGCACATGAGGCCGGTTCCACCGACTGACATGCAACTTGTTTTGCATATAGGTGGCTGGCGGGTGTCTATTACTCCTACTATAGTTGAATCAAATTTGACTACGGCCGGTCCTTGAAGAAGGTTAAAACATCAAACTTAATAATCACTGTCGTGGTACGCTGCGGGCACGAGCACCTATGGGGCAGGGGGCCCCTTCTAGTCCGGCAAGGGAGCGGAGGGCGCACGCAGAGCAGATCGAGGTCGCCGCTGGGGAAAGCAGGCGATTTTACCCAGCTTCAGAGCTCTCCGGAGAGATAAAACTCCTACTGCTGCTTTGTGTTTGTATTTGTTCTTGCTCGAGAGCGCGAGCGTGTGGTGTGCTGGATGTGTCGAATGAACTGAACCCCTTCTACGTGCGTACGGGCCTCCCTTTTATAGTCTAAGGGGTTACCGACAGGTGGCAGCGTAGAAAGAGGGGCAGAAAGGTAAAAACACAGGTTGGTACAATAGTGTTCAACAGTGTCCCCTACCTAACTCTAACGGCAGGGGACAAGGGCATTTAATGCCCGTCCGGTCGCCCCAACAGTGCAAGGAAACAACCGTTAGGAGCGCCACCGATCGCCACGATGGCCTCCTTGTCAGCTTTGCTTGCCACCTCGCACCGCATGGCTGCACAGCGCCTCGCCACGTGCCCCTGGGATGGCCCTGGAGTGACACGTCGTTGGATGCGCTGGAGCTTGGGTGCATGGCGGCAGCCTTGCCGCGACAAGAGCCTCGCCACGGCCCTTCTCTTGTCGTGCCGGCAAGCTTGCCGGCTGTCGGGCCTTGCCGGGACACGCGGGGCGTCGCGGCAAGTTCTCTGTAACGCCTTGGTTGGCCTTCCCGGCAAGCTCCTCTTGCCGGGGTCTTTGTCCTTCCCGGCAAGCTTCTCTTGCCGGGGCCTTGTCTTCTTAGTTGATACTTTGTTCTTGAATGGCAGTAATAGGAAATGATGGAGGGTCTTGGCGGGTGCCCGACAAGCCTTGCCGCGGGGTGCTGCAACCGCCCGTGCACAAGTTCGGGGTACTAAGGTACCCCTACTTTAGTACACCGACAGGAGCCCCCGGGCCTGGGCCATACACGATGCCGAGCGCTGTTGGGCCAGGCCCAAAACAGTGCATGGGCACGCACGGCCTGGGTCCAACCGAATCCACTCCGTATCCACCGCTGAAAGCACATTTGCTCCCTGGGTGGTTTTGGTAATTAATGACAACATACTTTGTGGTTGGACTAATGCTTTTATCAAGTATGTTTCAGGAAAGTCAATCACATAGGCATGGCAAAAGGACTGAAGAGGTGGACCCCTAAGATGCTAAGGCAAGCATTGGCAATAGCTCAAGACCCCTTTTTTGGTTTAGTGATCCAAGATCACATTGAGTCTATAGGAAAGCCAATACTATTAAAAGGGGATGAGGTTATGTTGATGATCTGGTTGCTCAAAGTGCTTAGTGATATATCTCCCAAACCATCAGCAATCTTTCATTCCAATACACACTCATAAGTAATCTCGGTCCCACCGATTCCATAAACTCAATCACACCGAGATGAACCACCTCAGCCACAAAGCCAAACCCTAGAAATTTCGGATTTTCCGATTCTGAACTCGGTCTCACCGAAACTAGTGTTGCCAAGCTTCTGTAACCTTCTGTCATCAAATCGGTGTCACCGAGATGATAAAGTCGGTCCCACCGAGATTGGCAAACCCTAGTCTTTGGAAGAATCGGACTCACCGAGATTGTATTTTCGGTCCCACGAAAATCCCAACGCTCACAAGATTTGAACTTTCGGTCTCACCGAGTTGTCAACTTCGGTCCGACCGAGATTGGTCAAATGTGTGTAACGGTTGGATTTTGTGTGGAGGCTATAAATACCCTCCACCCCTCTTCATTCGTGGAGAGAGCCATCGAAAGAACTACCACTCCTACCTTACATTTCGAGAAGAAAACTACCTACCCTTGTGTTGAGATCAAGTTGCTCCACTCCCACCATATGAAGCTTGATCTCTAGCCTTCCCAAGTTGCTTTCCACTCAATCCTTTCTTCCACCACAGCCAAATCAGTGAGGAGAGTTGAGTGTTGGGGAGATTATCATTTGAAGCACAAGAGCAAGGAGTTCATCATCACCAACACCATCTATTACCTTTTGGAGGGTGGTGCCTCCTAGATTGGTTAGGTGTCGCTTGGGAGCCTCCGTCGAGATGTGGAGTTGAACCAAGAAGTTTGTAAGGGCAAGGAGATCGCCTACTTTGTGAAGATCTACCCCGAGTAAGGCTAGTCCTTCGTGGGCGTATGCCATGATGGCATAGACAAGGTTGCTTCTTCGTGGACCCTTCGTGGGTGGAGCCCTCCGTGGACTCTCGCAGCCGTTACCCTCCGTGGGTTGAAGTCTCCATCAACGTGGATTGACGATAGCACCACCTATCGGAACCACGAGAAAAATCTCCGCGTCTCCAAATTGCGTTTGATCTTCTCCACTTCTCTTTACTACTCGTGCAATTTACTTTCCGCTGCCCATACTCTAGAATTGCATGTGTAGTATGCTACTTGACTTGTGTGATATGCAAAATCTGCCAAAAACTTGTCTTTGTCAAAAGGCATAATTTTTATCTTGTCGAGTAGTCTAATCCCCCCCCTCTAGACACTCTCACCTTCTTCGATCCTACAATTGGTATCAGAGCTTTGGTCTCCATTGCTTTGGTTTACACACCATTGGAGGAAGATGGACGTGTCTACGTTTGGGAGTGTTAGCCATAGAGTGCCTATTCTTGATGGAGTGTCCTATAACTCGTGGAGGATTGAAATGCTTGTTATCTTTAAGATGTATAACTTGCGCAAATATGTTGAAACCCCATATGTACCTCCATTTGACCCCTTGCACCCTACCATGGATGAAGAGCTTGATTTGCTTCGTAACCTTAGAACTGTAAATCTTATCATTAGAGGTTTGCCCGATAACTTGCTTGAGCTTGTCACAAACTTTGAGTGCGCCTATGCTATGTGGAAGTTTTTGGAAGAACTTTATCCGGACTACTCTTTGAGAGGTCTTGATGAAATTCTATACAAGACTATTGAATTTGATATGATGCGCCCCAATGACCCCAACTTTGATAAATGCTTCTTTGAGCTTCGTGATCTTATGAAAAAGAAGGGTGATCCCGGACTTATCAATGTTCTAATTAGAAATGCCCTTGTATTGCATTCCGATGATTATTGTCACATTGACAAAACTAATGCAAGTCATTGTCAAATTGACCTAGGTATTGATGATGAATTATCTATGGGTCAATATGATGATGAGCATGAGCATGATGATGATTACTCCGATTCGGACACCGAGCTAGACAAAATCATGAAGAGTCTCAATCTTATGGCAAATCTGAGAGACTACATATCCAGTGGAAAAGAGTGGATTCTTGATAGTGGATGCACCGATCACATGACCGGAGACGAAGACATGTTTCGAGAGCTTGCAAAGAACGATGGTCCACGCAAGTATGTGACTTTTGGAGACAACTCCAAGGGTAAGGTACTTGGCCTTGGTAAGGTGGCCATATCTCATGATAGCTCTATTCAAAATGTCATGCTATTTGAATCACTTGGATACAATTTACTTTCCGTGTCTAGATTAGCTGACTTTGGATTCAATGTGCTATTCACCGAAGTAGATTGCCAAGTCTTTCGTCGTGACAATCATAACATGGTTTTTACCGGTATCCGTAGAGGTGATCTATATATTGTTGATTTCACTAAGAAAGCTCAACCTAGAACTTGCTTCATTGCTAAATCCGCTAAAGGTTGGCTATGGCATAGAAGGCTTGGACATGTTGGTATGCGTAATCTAGACAAGCTAATCAAAGGTGATCATATTCTTGGTGTTAAAGATGTTTTCTTTGACAAAGATAGACTTTGTAGTGCTTGTCAGGCAGGAAAACAAGTAGGTGGAAGTCATCCCGTGAAGAACATCATGACTACAAGGAGACCGCTTGAGCTTCTTCATATGGATCTCTTCGGTCCCAATGCTTACAAAAGCCTTGGTGGTAACTCCTTTGGTCTAGTTATAGTTGATGATTATTCCAGATTTACGTGGGTATTTTTCCTTGATGACAAATCACAGGTTCAGAAAATCTTCAAAACCTTTGCCGAAAGGCCCAAAATCAATTTGAGGTGAAGATCAAGAAAGTTCGAGTGACAATGGAACGGAGTTCAAGAACGCCCATGTGGACTCTTTTCTCGATGAGGAAGGATTCTACATGAGTTCTCGACTACATACACACCTCAACAAAATGGAGTTGTTGAGAGGAAGAACCGAACGCTCATAGAGATGGCGAGAACGATGCTTGCGAATACAAGACATCAAGCACTTTTGGGGAGAAGCCGTCGAGACAGCTTGTCATGCTATCAACAAGCTTTATCTTCATAAGCTTCTCGGCAAGACTTCATCTGAGCTCCTCACCGTAACAAACCCCAAGTGGGATACTTTCGTGTCTTTGGTTCAAAATGCTATATCCTTGATAAGCATCGTCGGTCTAAATTTGCTCCTAAAACTCATGAAGGTTTTTTTCTCGGTTATGGATCAAACTCCCACACCTACCGTGTCTACAATAATATCACCCGAAAGGTTGAAGAGACGGTAGATGTGAAGTTTGATGAATCTAATGGCTCGCAAGTAGAGCAAATGCCTATTGATGTAGGAGACAAGGACCCATCTGAAGCCATTCAAGATTTATCTATTGGAAAGATCCGTCCCATGGAAGTGAAGGAGAGTACCTCATCTACATATGTGGAGCCCCCTACCTCACGGCAAGATGAACTTCAAGGCAACATGGAGGCCTCCACAAGTGGAACTCACCAAGATGAGGAAGTGCAACAAGAAGATCCACCACAACCTCCTTCTCCACCACCTCGAGACAACGCCAACAACAATGAAGAAGAAGAGGAAGATGAGGATGATGAGGAAGCTCAGCCACGACCACAACAAAAGCTATCTCGAGTTCGAGCAAGAGTCAAGAAAAATCATCCCGTGGAACAAATGATGAATGACATCGACTCCGGGAGAATTACTCGCTCTAAAACTCGCTTAGCTAACTTTTGTGAGCATTACTCATTTATCTCTAGTCTTGAACCTATGAAGGTAGAAGAAGCACTTGAAGACCCGTATTGGGTGAACGCTATGCATGAAGAGCTACACAACTTCGAGAGGAACAATGTATGGACTTTGGTAGAGAAGCCCAAGGATGATCAAAACGTCATTGGAACCAAATGGGTGTTTCGGAACAAGCAAGATGAGGATGGACAAGTCATCCACAACAAGGCTCGCCTCAGAGCTCAAGGTTACACACAAGTCGAAGGTATGGACTATGGTGAGACCTATGCCCCGTTGCTAGACTTGAGTCCATTCGCATTCTTCTTGCTTATGCCAACCACCATGATATTACTCTCTATCAAATGGACATTAAAAGTGCTTTCCTAAATGGTGAAATTGAGGAGGAAGTATTTGTGAAACAACCTCCGGATTTGTGAATCCTAAAAGCCTAATCATGTTTACAAGTTGCACAAAGCTCTTTATGGTCTTAAACAAGCTCCTAGAGCTTGGTACAAATGCTTGACTAGCTTTCTTCTTGAAAAAGGATTTGAGATTGGAAAAATAGACTCAACGCTATTCACTTAAAAGGGTTGATGGTGAACTATTTGTGTGCCAAATATATGTTGATGATATTATCTTTGGCTCAACTAACCCTCATTTTAGCGAGAAGTTTGGAAAGCTCATGTCGGAGAAGTATGAGATGTCCATGATGAGTGAACTCAAATTCTTCCTTGGGTTGCAAATCAAGCAATCTAAGGAGGGTACCTTTGTCTCACAAACAAAGTACACTAAGGATCTCTTCAAGAAGTTCAACATGCAAGAAAGCAAAGGTATGAAAACCCCCATGCCTACTAGTGGACATAATGACTTGACAAAAGATGGAGAACCTGTTGATCAAAAGGTTTACCGATCCATGATTGGTTCTCTACTATATCTCTATGCTTCTCATCCTGACATAATGTTGAGTGTATGCATGTGTGCTCGATATCAAGCAGCCCCTAAAGAATGTCATCTTAAAGCTGTTAAAAGAATTGTGAGATATTTGATACACACACCAAACTTTGGCATTTGGTATCCTAAGAGGGCCTCTTTCAATCTTGTTGGCTATTCCGACTCGGACTATGCCGGAGACAGGGTTGATAGAAAGTCAACTTCGGGTACGTGTCAATTCCTTGGTCGATCCCTTGTATCTTGGTCCTCCAAGAAACAAAATTCGTATCACTATCTCTTCGCGAAGCAGAATATATTGCTGCTGGTTCATGTTGTGCTCAGTTGCTATGGATGACACAAACGCTTAAGGATTATGGGATACATGTGAGACATGTTCCTTTGCTTTGTGACAATGAGAGTGCGATTAAGATTGGACACAATCCAGTGCAACACTCTCGCACGAAACATATTGAAGTTCGTCACCATTTTATTCGTGATCACATTGCCAAGGGTGACATCAATCTTAAGCATGTTCGAACTGACAAACAACTTGCTGATATCTTTACAAAACCACTTGATGAGAAAGTGTTTTGTCGTTTAAGGAGTGAGTTGAACATCATTGATGCTTCAAACTTGGAGTGAAAACTCCATTGATGCATGCAAGGCATGAGCCTACTTGACTAATCCTTGATATTTCTCTTATGATGATGATCATATGTCTTGGACACATTTTCCCCCTTGTATTGCATCTAACTCCTTGCAGGTACTTGGATGATCTACATTCCACAAGATTACCACACACTCAAATCTTGAGTAATCTTGTCATTGACCAAGTATCTAGCTCTTTGGGATGTTGAGTTCAAGGAACAAAATTCCACATATCCTTTTTGACACCTTATACATCTAGTATTTCACTCTTGTCATCTTGGATATTCTTGAGCACTTCCTTGCTTGCCTAACCCATGTAGGAAGATGAACTACACAAGTGGAAATGGTGCTCCAACTTCACATTCTATGAGCACCTACATCGAGTTCACCTACATGAGCAAAGCAACAACAAGCCCAAGGTATGTTCTTCACATCTTGAAGGAGCTTTGCTCAAAGTCATGAGTACAAGCAGCTTCATAAGATGTGATCACATCAAATGCTTAATCGAAAAATGGCAACCCCATTTTGAGCTTAAAAGATGAGTATGACCTATGATCAAATGTTCTCATTTGACTCCTAACTCAATATACTCAAACATAGGTGACTTTGTCGCCGACCCCTATCTAGATGAAGTACAAATGTTTTGGAGTTTTTCTATTTTCACTTATGTTCTCTCATTGAGTTTCCTTTTTAATCAAAAAAAAACACTTCATCTAGCAACCTTTTTATTTTCTATTCTTCTGTCTTTGTGAATATCCTTTGGCTCTGATCAATTCCTTGCAAATCATTTACAAATTCATTGCAATTTTTCTGAAACATTCCTTGCAAAGAGAGCTGAATTATTTCTGAATTTCCTTGGAATTAAATTCGGCGTCACCGACTTACATATTTCGGTCTAACCGAAAAAGGATCTGTCCTAAGTCCCAGACTTTCGGACCCACCGATCCATCTCACCTCGGTGTCACCGATTTTCTTTCAGGATATCATCTTCTGCAGCTCTACTCAATGATTGTCTTTGCATATTTCTTATTGCCCAGCTGTGATTCTTAAGGATCCCACTTCTTTCTTCCATCTTTCCTGACCTTCCTACTCTGCTGTCCTTTTCGGCACTTGATGTCAAAGGGGGAGAAGATTTAGGGGGAGTTAAGGGGAGAAGAGAAGATTTAGGAAGAAGAGCAATCTTATCTTAAGGGGGAGAGAATCACATCAAAGCTTTGCCGTGTTCCACATTGGATATTCCTTTTGGCATCTTTCTTTTGATTTTGCTTTCTTCGCTTTCACAATTGATATCTTATGGAAAGCAAAATCTCTCAGAGTTCATTGAAAATCTTTTAGTCTTGGGAGACATGTTTGCTGATTCAAGCTAGTGCTCAATATGAGACACTCTTTATACATGTCATCCCTGGCTTGGTACTCTTGATGTTCTTGCAGTTGGTTGAAGAAATACTCTTGTGTTATCTAACCTTGTTTTCCCAAGTTCTATTTCTTCAGGTACAATGCCAAGGAACCTCAAGGTAAGTATATGCATCTTGCAGAATGTGCATGATGGTGGCTTGCTCGTGAATATCTGTTTGCAAGAAATCACCATTCACATATGCATTATCACTCACTTATTTTCATCTGCTCTGATGCATATAGCCAAGCTGCATGTAGAACATCTTGCTTTTCTTGTGTGCTTGTGGTAGTCCAAAACCATAATCTATGAAAATCTTGCACACTTGTAGGGGGAGCCTGTGTACTACATGTTTGTCAAAGCTTTAGTGATAATTCTGTCTTTCTTTCAGTAAAGCTTTGATGTCTTGTTTTGTGTGTTGCCATCAATTACCAAAAAGGGGGAGATTGAAAGCACATTTGCTCCCTGGGTGGTTTTGGTAATTAATGACAACATACTTTGTGGTTGGACTAATGCTTTTATCAAGTATGTTTCAGGAAAGTCAATCACATTGGCATGGCAAAAGGACTGAAGAGGTGGACCCCTAAGATGCTAAGGCAAGCATTGGCAATAGCTCAAGACTCCTTTTTTGGTTTAGTGATCCAAGATCACATTGAGTCTATAGGAAAGCCAATACTATTAAAAGGGGATGAGGTTATGTTGATGATCTGGTTGCTCAAAGTGCTTAGTGATATATCTCCCAAACCATCAGCAATCTTTCATTCCAATACACACTCATAAGTAATCTCGGTCCCACCGATTCCATAAACTCAGTCACACCGAGATGAACCACCTCAGCCACAAAGCCAAACCCTAGAAATTTCGGATTTTCCGATTCTGAACTCGGTCTCACCGAAACTAGTGTTGCCAAGCTTCTGTAACCTTCTGTCATCAAATCGGTGTCACCAAGATGATAAAGTCGGTCCCACCGAGATTGGCAAACCCTAGTCTTTGGAAGAATCGGACTCACTGAGATTGTATTTTCGGTCCCACCGAAAATCCCAACGTTCACAAGATTTGAACTTTCGGTCTCACCGAGTTGTCAACTTCGGTCCGACCGAGATTGGTCAAATGTGTGTAACGGTTGGATTTTGTGTGGAGGCTATAAATACCCTCCACCCCCTCTTCATTCGTGGAGAGAGCCATCGAAAGAACTACCACTCCTACCTTACATTTCTGAGAAGAAAACTACCTACCCTTGTGTTGAGATCAAGTTGCTCCACTCCCACCATATGAAGCTTGATCTCTAGCCTTCCCAAGTTGCTTTCCACTTAATCCTTTCTTCCACCACAGCCAAATCAGTGAGGAGAGTTGAGTGTTGGGGAGATTATCATTTGAAGCACAAGAGCAAGGAGTTCATCATCACCAACACCATCTATTACCTTTTGGAGGGTGGTGCCTCCTAGATTGGTTAGGTGTCGCTTGGGAGCCTCCGTCGAGATGTGGAGTTGAACCAAGAAGTTTGTAAGGGCAAGGAGATCGCCTACTTCGTGAAGATCTACCCCGAGTAAGGCTAGTCCTCCGTGGGCGTATGCCATGATGGCATAGACAAGGTTGCTTCTTCGTGGACCCTTCGTGGGTGGAGCCTCCGTGGACTCTCGCAGCCGTTACCCTCCGTGGGTTGAAGTCTCCATCAACGTGGATTGACGATAGCACCACCTATCGGAACCACGAGAAAAATCTCCGCGTCTCCAAATTGCGTTTGATCTTCTCCACTTCTCTTTACTACTCGTGCAATTTACTTTCCGCTGCCCATACTCTAGAATTGCATGTGTAGTATGCTACTTGACTTGTGTGATATGCAAAATCTGCCAAAAACTTGTCTTTGTCAAAAGGCATAATTTTTATCTTGTCGAGTAGTCTAATCCCCCCCTCTAGACACTCTCACCTTCTTCGATCCTACAACCGCGCTCTCCCGTAACGGCACGCGTCAATCGCGGCATCGTGGGAGGCGTGGGTGGCGTGCGCGACTTTCGAGGCGCCCACCCCCGTGATCACGGGGCGGGGCGCAGTTATCTCACCTGTCGCCTTGGCTCTGCATCCCCGCCACGCGGCTCCCATGCGCGTGGGGTCGTGGGCGGTGGAGGTGGAAAACCGAGCCGTCACGGGCGGAGGCAGCGGGTCGGCCCCGATTCCCCGGCCTTCCCGTGCTCTGATTCGTCGAGCGGGGCGGCCGAGGCCCCACCTCGCCCCTTTAAGAAGGGCGAGAGGAGATCGCAGGAACCCGCACTTCCCCATCTTCTTCTTTCTTCAACCTCTGCTCCCCTTCCTCTCATCCGCCATGGAGGAAGGGAATCCTGGCCCTTCATCGGTGGCGGTGAGGGTCGCTGCCAGGCAGCGCATCCGTCCCTACCCCGTGCCCGTGGTGGCAGAACCAGCCCCAAGGGGGAGAGGGAGGGGGCGAGGTCGTGGGTGAGGACGAGGGCGAGGTCGAGGCGCGCGGGGAAGAGGTGGCCGGGGCGGCGCGTCGGCTTCGCCTCCGCCGGCGGTTCCTCTCCTCCCGGCGGTCCACACTGGGGATGACCATTGGGAGTTCTTCGTCAAGCTGCGCCGGCCACCTCGTCGTCGCCTCCGGCTTCCGGCTCCGTTTGCGAGCGCGATGGAGCCGGACCTGCCCGAGACGCTGAGATTGCGCATGAGGGGCTGCGGGATCAGCGGCACGCGAGTCAGCGTTGTGTCCCCAGCCCCCGGCGTGATGTATCTTGATCGAGGGTGGAAGACGTTCGCCCGCATCCATAGCTTGACGGCGGGGTTTACCCTCCATTTCAAGTTAATGGATGGCGACCTCCTCTCCGTCAAGGTCTTCGGGGACTCCGGCACCCGGGCGAGATGCTGCGTGGACAGCTCCTCCGATAGCGAAGACTCCTCCTCGAGCGAGAGTGACGAGGAGGGGAGCGACAACGACGACGAGGCCGGCGGGTCCGACTAGGCATCCGGCGTCGCTTCGCGCGCCACCGGCGACCCGATCATCCGGGTTGACGGCCTCCTGAACTCCTCGGGGCCGTCTCCTTGGGCGGCTGGCGTAGGGAGGCTGCGGAAGAGGAAGAGGGTTGGCGGCGAGGCCGTCAAGTCGGAGTACGAGGGCGTGGTGCCCTCGACAGCGTGCTGACGTCCTGCCGCCCCATCTTCGAGCTCTGCCGCCGGCGCCTCCGTCTCCGCCAAGCTCCTGGCCGGCCCCCGGGATGTTCTCTTGGTGTGTTCTGGCACCCGTAGTTCGCCTAGGCGCCTCTTTTGCCCTCTTCGCCTCCTTGACCTACCTCCTAAAAAAGGGGGGCAGGAAACGGGATTATGGGCATCTTAACTTTTTAGCTTGTAAGCCTTCGGGCCTTAGCTGCATTTAGAACTTGTAATCCTCTCTCTCATGTTTTTCATCCTTTATGGACTGTACTCAAATGGGATGTTTTTTAATGAAAAAAGGGGAAGCTTGCTACGTTACAGCCTTTACTAGTTTCTGTGCCTTGTATGTTTTTACCCTACGCTTTGAGGGAACTTGCCGGCGCGAACACGCTTGCTGAGTGCGGGACGTCAGCAGCCCACTGGCGGTGCTGCCTCCGGCAAGAAACCTTGTCGGGGCTAGTTGCAACTCGCTTGTATTGTTGAGCGGACTCGAAAACAAATCAAGGGCGCAAACTAGCCACGAGTCGATTCCTCCGCGCACAGGCTTTCCACACAAGGCACAGACGTTCAAGGGATATAACTTCGCGCTCCTCAGTCCATAAAAGGATGCATGATGAGGGATGAAAAACTTATATGATATCGCAGCCCCCGGCAACTCTGGCTCGCCGGGGATGAGTCTTGGTACTTGCAGCCCCCAGCGACGTTGGCTCGCCGGGGCCCAGGTGCCGGCGCACCTTTCTTTTCTTTCCTTGTTCTCGCCGCTGCTAGATGTGTCATAGGAACAATCTCTTAGAGCGCGGCGAGTTATTTACCGTAATATATAACTTTATTCTAAGCAAAACTTGCTATGTCATGCCCTTTTCTTGATCCAGTGCCTTGTATATTTTTACCCTACGCTTTGAGGGAACTTGCCGGCGCGAGCACGCTTGCTGAGTGCGGAACATCAGCAGCCCGCTGGCGGTGCTGCCTCCGGCAAGAAACCTCGTCGGGCTAGTTGCAGCTCACTTGTATTGTTGAGCGGACTCGAAAACAAATCAAGGACGCAACTTAGCCGCGAGTCGATTCCTCCGCGCACAGGTTTTTCATACAAGGCACGGTCGTTCAAGGAACATAACCTTAAAGATTTGAAACTGATTGCACTCTATGGCAATGATTGCTATGTTATATCCTGTATCCTGTCGCTTCCCTTGTATGTTTCTAGCCCACGCTTTTAGGGAACTTGCCGGCGCAAGCACGCTTGCTGAGTGCGGAACATCAGCAGCCCGCTGGCGGTGCTGCCTCCGGCAAGAAACCTCGTCGGGCTAGTTGCAGCTCGCTTGTATTGTTGAGCGGACTCGAAAACAAATCAAGGGCGCAACTTAGCCACGAGCCGGTTCCTCCGCGCACAGGTTTTCCATACAAAGCGCGACAGTTCAAGGAATATAATATAAGAATTTGAAACTGGCTGGGCTTTGCGCTTAGGCTTGGGCAAGTTAGCTTTTCTGTCGTCCGTGTCCCGGCAAGGCTGCACTTCTTTGAACGATGCCAACTGCAATGTCATGCCCTTTACTTGACCCCATGCCTTTGTATGTTTTTACCCTACGCTTCGAGGGAACTTGCCGGCGCTAGCATGCTTGCTGAGTGCGGAACATCAGCAGCCCGCTGGCGGTGCTGCCTCCGGCAAGAAACCTCGTCGGGGCTAGTTGCAGCTCACTTGTATTGTTGAGCGGACTCGAAAACAAATCAAGGGCGCAACTTAGCCACGAGCCGATTCCTCCGCGCACAGGTTTTTCATACAAGGCACGGTCGTTCAAGGAACATAACCTAGAAATATAAGAACGACTGCGCTTCTGGCTCGATGGTGCGTCCTCGACGGCAGCGCAGCACTCCGAGGAGGCGCGCTTGCCGGAGTGAGCATCAGAGCTACGCTTGCCGGACATGGTCTCCTGTGAAGCTGTCCTTGCCTTCTTGCACTTGCCGGAGGAGCTCGATGGTGCGTCCTCGACGGTAGCGCAGCACTCCGAAGAGGTGCGCTTGCCGGAGTGGGGATCAGAGCTACTCTTGCCGGACTTGGCCTTCTTCTTCCCCCCGGGAGCTTCAGCGGCAAGTGGTTTGTGCTCTGCTGTGGCTACTGCTTCCCAGTAGATCTTGTCGGTACAGATAAGTGCATCCTTCTTGTCGCCTTGGACAGAAATGACACTTATCGGACCAGGCACCTTGAGCACATTGTAGGCATAGTGAGAGGCTGCCATGAACTTGGCAAGCGCCGGTCGGCCGAGTATCCCATTGTAGGGCAATGGGAAATCAGCGACGTCAAATGTGACCCTCTCTGTCCTGAAATTCAGCTCGCTGCCAAAGGTCACTGGCAGTGTGATCTTCCCCTTCAGCTTGCTCCTTCCCGGGTTTATTCCTTGAAAGGTACCAGTCTCTTCGAGCTCGCTGTCGGGGATCTGGAGCTTCTTGAGCACTGCGGAGGAGATCAGATTCAGGCCGGCCCCACCGTCAACCAACATCTTCGTGACCTTGAGGTTGCGGATTGTTGGCGAGACCAACATCGGCAAGCACCCGACCGCAGTGATGTGATCAGGGTGATCCTCAACATCGAAGATGATGGGCGTGCTGGACCACTTTAGGGGCTTGCGCGATTCAACGGACGGTTCTGCTGCGCTCACCTCTCGCGCCCACTGTTTGAGTTGGCGGTGCGAGGTGTGCAGAGAAGCGCCGCCGTCGATGCACAACACCTCCGTTGCCTTCTGAAATTCCTGGTCGTCAGTCTCATCTTCCTCCATTTCGTCATCTTCATCCTCGTCTTCGTCCTTGTTGCGGCCCCGGGGAGGTCTGTCACCTTGCCGCTGCTTGGGTTTGCCGTGGCGCCCTCCCCGGGCGGGAAGCTTCTTGCCGGATCCCCCGCCACCTTTTTGGGCCTTCTCCTTGTCACGGCGCTTCAGACTCAGCTTTCAGAGTCCGCTTATCTGCTCAACTTTCTTGCAGGCTTGGAGGTCATGGCCCTTGGTGCGATGGATCTTGCAATATTGCTTGCCGGAGCCATCCTGCTTGTTGGTGGCTACCACAGCCTCGCCGGACTCACTAGCTTTGGCCTTGTCGGAGCTGCCTCCGTCGCCGGAATGCTCGACAACTAGCACATCCTTAGCCTTTCTTTTTCTGTTGTTCCGCCTCCGGTTCTTCCTTGCCGGGCGGCATCCTCACCGCCGATCCTTCGCTCCCACAATCTCTCCGGGATTTTCCTCCCTCCTCAGCCCGTGCACACTTGTCGGCCAGAGCGCATAGCTCGCCGACATCTCTAATCTTGCACATCGCCATCTCCTCCTCATCCTACGGTTACGACGCTCGATGGAACACGCTGATAACCGCGGCAGGGTGGACGTCTGGGATGTTGCGCTGCACTTGGCTGAATCTCTATATGTACTTGCGCAGGGGTTCTCCCTCCTTCTGGACGAGCAAGTGAAGGTCACTCTCCTGGCCATGAGGCTTGTGGCCACCTGTGAAGGCGCCGACAAACTGATGACACAGGTCCGCCCACGAAGAGATGGAGTTCTCCGGCAAGTGCATGAGCCAAGATCTGACGTTAGGCTTGAGCACCAGCGGGAAGTAGTTGGCGAGGATCTTCTCATCGCGCCCTCCGGCAGCCTGCACCGCGATGGTGTAGATGCTGAGGAACTCCGACGGATGTATCCTGCCATCGCATTTCTCGGCACGCCGGGCTTGAAGTTCTTGGTATCGCCATTGGATTTGCCACAGCTCACGGGTGAACGCAGGGTAACTCGCCGCGATACGCAAGTCGCTGGTTCTTCGGGCGCATGCATATCGACAATGGGCCCAGCGCTGGTCGATTGACGTCGCGCTTCTTCTGCGCCGATGCGTAGTACGAGCATCTTCGTGTCGCCGTTCTTGGAGAACGTGGCGTTGATCGCGCGGGTTCGCGGGACCGACGACGCGGTGGAGTCGGCGTCAAGGTTGGCCCGACGAGCCGGGCGACCTCGGCCTTCGGGCGGGAGGCGTGGTAGTGGCACCCCAATGGTCTTGTCGGCGTCGGCTTGCGCCGGGCGCTTTGTCGGGCTTCGGCGCGCGGTTGCGGGGCTTATCGCCGTTAAGCGCGGCCGATGAGGCTATAATGGTCATCCTCCGATCGTCAATCTTGTGTGGCGCCGGAGGGTAATCTAGAAGCAGCTGGGCTCGGGCCAGCGCTTCCTCTGTAGTCTTGGGTGGTGGTGGCGACGAGCGGCGCGAGGAGCGGGATGTGCTCGGACTCCCAACTGGATTGGAAGGAGCAACACCCCGTCCGGGCGACCGTACCTCACTCGCGCCAGCATGCTGGCGTGCATGCTGGTCTTGAACGTCCCGCGACCCACCAGCTTGGCCTTGCTCCAACGCGAGCACGGTGCTAGGAGAACCGGGGCGTTGTCGACCTTGCACCTCCTAGGAAGGGCGTGGTGTCTGCACGGTCGCCGATGCTTGTGGGGCCTTGTTTTTGGACCTGGTGACGACGTGAGTCCCACCATCGGCGCCCGCTCCTCCGCCGGCGTCCACTCCACCGCCCGTTTGCTCCTGCGGTGGTGGTAGAATCGATGTAGACGGAGCGGCCACCTCCGAAGGCTTCTTCTTTGGTGGCATGTTGATGAAGGCGTTGATGTAGCGCGCGGAGACCGGATCAGATGCTCACGACCTCGACGCCCCCTACCTGGCGCGCCAAAGATGTCGTGGTACGCTGCGGGCACGAGCACCTATGGGGCAGGGGGCCCCTTCTAGTCCGGCAAGGGAGCGGAGGGCGCACGCAGAGCAAATCGAGGTCGAGCGCGCGGGGGAAAACGGGCGATTTTTACCCAGCTTCGGAGCTCTCCGGAGAGATAAAACTCCTACTGCTGCTTTGTGTTTGTATTTGTTCTTGCTGGAGAGCGCGAGCGTGTGGTGGTGCTGGATGTGTCGAATGAACCGAACCCCTTCTACGTGCGTACTAGCCTCCCTTTTATAGTCTAAGGGGGTTACCGACAGGTGGCAGCGTAGAAAGAGGGGCAGAAAGGTAAAAGCGCAGGTTGGTACAACAGTGTTCAAAAGTGTCCCCTACCTAACTCTGACGGCAGGGGACAAGGGCATTTAATGCCCGTCCGGTTGCCCCAACAGTGCAAGGAAACGACCGTTAGGAGCGCCACTGATCGCCACGATGGCCTCCTTGTCAGCTTTGCTTGCCACCTCACACCGCATGGCTGCACAGCGCCTCGCCACGTGCCCCTGGGATGGCCCTAGAGTGACACGTCGTTGGATGCGCTGGAGCTTGGGTGCATGGCGGCAGCCTTGCCACGGCAAGCGCCTCGCCGCGGCCCTTCTCTTGTCATGCCGGCAAGCTTGACAGCTGTCGGGCCTTGCCGGGACGCGCGGGGCGTCGCGGCAAGTTCTCTGAAACGCCTTGGTTGGCCTTCCCGGCAAGCTCCTCTTGCCGGGGTCTTTGTCCTTCCCGGCAAGCTTCTCTTGCCGGGGCCTTGTCTTCTTAGTTGATACTTTGTTCTTGAATGGCAGTAATAGGAAATGATGGGGTCTTGGCGGGTGCCCGGCAAGCCTTGCCGCGGGGTGCTGCAACCGCCCGTGCACAAGTTCGGGGTACTAAGGTACCCCTACTTTAGTACACCGACAATCACCATTGTGGTTTTTGCGTAGTTAAGAATGGTTCTTGCTAGAAGCCTGTAGCAGCCATGTAAAACTTGCAACAACAAAGTAGAGGATGTCTAACTTGTTTTTGCAGGGCATGTTGTGTTGTGATATGGTCAAGATGTGACGTGATATATGTTGTTGTATGAGATGATCATGTTTTGTAATATCGACAACCGGTAGGGGCCTTAGGGTTATCTCTTAATTATTGTATGAAATGCAAGTGCCATGTAATTGCTTTACTTTATCACTATGCGTTAGCAATAGTTGTTAGAAGCAATAGTTGGCGAGACGACCACAACACAACAATGGAGATCAAGGTGTCAAGCCGGTGACGATGGAGATCATGACGATGCTTTGGAGATGGAGATCAAAAGCAAAAGATGATGATGTCCATTTAATGTCACATATATTTACTGCATGTGATGTTTATCCTTTATGCATCTAATTTTGCTTAGAATGGCGGTAGCATTATAAGATGATCCCTTCACTAAATTTCAAGATAAAACTGTTCTCCCCGAGTATGTGATATGTCTCCAACGTATCTACTTTTCCAAACACTTTTGCCCTTGTTTTGGAATCTAACTTGCATGATTTGAATGGAACTAACCCGGACTGACGCTGTTTTCAGCAGAATTGCCATGGTGTTATTTTTGTGCAGAAATAAAAGTTCTCAGAATGACCTAAAACTCCACGGAGATACGTTTTGGAATTAATAAAAAATATCGGCGAAAGAATCAGCGTAAGGGGGCCCACACCTTGTCCATGAAAGTGCAGGGCGGGCCCACCCCCTTGGGGCGCGCCCCTACCTCATGGGCCCCTTTGACCTCCACTGACCTCAACTCCAACTCCATATATTCACGTTCGGGGAGAAAAAAATCAGAGAGAAGGATTCATCGCGTTTTACGATACGGAGCCGCCGCCAAGCCCTAATCTTCCTTGGGAGGGCTGATCTAGAGTCCTTTCGGGGCTCCAGAGAGGGGAATCCATTGCCATCATCATCATTAACTATCCTCCATCACCAATTTCATGATGCTCACCACCGTGCGTGAGTAATCCCATCGTAGGCTCGCTGGACGGTGATGAGTTGGATGAGATTTACCATGTAATCGAGTTAGTTTGGTTAGGGTTTGATCCCTAGTATCCATTATGTTCTAAGATTGATGTTGCTATGACTTTGCCATGCTTAATACTTGTCAATAGGGCCCGAGTGCCATGATTTCAGATCTTAACCTATTATGTTTTCATGAATATATGTGAGTTGTTGATCCTAACTTGCAAGTCAATAGTCACCTACTATGTGTTATGATCCGACAACCCTGAAGTGACAATAATCAGGACCACTCCCGATGATGAACATAGTTTGAGGAGTTCATGTATTCATTAAGTGCTAATGCTTTGGTCCGGTACTCTATTAAAAGGAGGCCTTAATATCCCTTAGTTTCCAATAGGACCCCACTGCCACGGGAGGGTAGGACAAAAGATGTCATGCAAGTTCTTTTCCATAAGCACGTATGACTATATTCGGAATACATGCCTACATTACATTGATGAACTGGAGTTAGTTCTGTGTCACCTTATGTTATAACTGTTGCATGATGATTTGCATCCGACATAATTATCCATCATCGATCCATTGCTTATGAGCTTTTCACATATTCTTTGTTATGTTACTTCTCTGTTGCCATTGTTATGATTGCTACAAAACTGCTACTGTTACTTTTGCCACCGTTACTGTTACCCCCATACTACTTTGCTACTAAATACTTTGCTGCAAATATTAATTCTTCCAGGTGTGGTTGAATTGATAACTCAGCTGCTAATACTTGAGAATATTCTTTGGTTCCCCTTGTGTTGAATCAATAAATTTGGGTTGAATACTCTACCCTCGAAAACTGTTGCGATCCCCTATACTTGTGGGTTATCAAGACTATTTTCTGGCGCTGTTGCCAGGGAGCATAGCTCTATTCTTTGAGTCACTTGGGATTTATATCTGTTGATCACTATGAGGAACTTGAAAGATGAAAGAACCAAGATTTTTCCCTCAACTACGAGGGGAGGTAAGGAACTGCCATCTAGCTCTACACTTGATTCACCTTCTGTTATGAGTAAATTTGTGACACCTACACCTGCACCTGCTATTGATTCTGATATGTCGCATGCTATTGATGATGCCACTTCTGCTGTGCATGATGCTTATGATGAAACTACTTCTCTGCTTGATAATACTGTGCCATTAGGTGAATTTCTTGATGAACAACTTGCGAGGGTTGGAGAGAATAAATTATTTAAACTGATGATATTTAAACCTATAAGGATGCTAGCCGACCCTCCTCCATGGAGCTCCCCTGGATTGGCGCGTTCGTGGCCATCGGATGGGCTTTGACTTCCGCTGCTGGACATTGGATTAGTTGACCGCATGGTAAAAAATGTTACTTCTGCTTTGCTTTCACGTTTGGCTGACCTGTGGCCCTTTTGCTTCTATAGTTCGGCTTGTTACTTGTGGGTTTTTCGAATGGGTGTAAGTCAATGTGTTGCGTGCGCGTGGTCGTATATGAGAAGTCACCTGTCTCTCTGTGGCTGATGCGAGCGCGAGAACCATGCGACGTGCGAGAGAGAGCGTCGAGAGCACGTGAACTGCAGGGCGTGCGAGGGAGAGTAGCGCGCGTGAGGTCTTCAGTGTCCAATCCCTGTGCGCCTCAAGGGGCACTACACCCATTCGTCACCACCACACCAAACACCACAGCGGCTCCTCCGCAGTCGCCCGCAACCCTTTCCCCCGAACCCCACAGCTGCCTTCCTCCTCCATCCTCTTGTGCCCCCTCCCACTCTCATCCAGCCCCCTTCCCCGCTCATCCCTAAAAGGATCTGAGACGTGTGGGCATGGAGGTGAAGGGCGATGGCAGCGGCGCTTGATTTGAGGCAGCGTCATGGATCGGCCCCTGCTAAGCGTCAAGATTGCTGGACTGCCACCATCTCACCTCGCCCCACCAGCTTCTAGCACCATGGATCCGCCGGAGATGGAGGGAAACAAGTGAGAGGGAGAAGGAGAAGAGGTGAATCAAGGGAGCGAAAGAAGAAGCTCACACGGGAAGGGGAAGAGGGAGTCTTGTGGCATATCCTCATCTCATCTCGGCTGCAGATCTTTTGACGCCATGGAGCCAGCCGCTCTTGCTCGACGCCATGATACACAACACCGAGGTAGGCTTGACTACCTTTCTCCTCTCTCCCGTGTGATTTGTTCTCTGTTGATTTCCCCTCTTGCCTGTTCTAATTCGTGGGCAAAACAATGGAGGATCTCTTCATTGTTGATCTTATTTGGGGCTGATGCCCCCTAGATTCCTTCCTATTACAATTCCTTTTTGACTTGTTGTTCATGACATCAATGGCTTCCACAGAGCAGAGGAAAGTATGCCCTCTTCATCTAGGCAGAGGAGCGGGACGGCCAGGAGCTGTCGTCCTGGTACCCTATGCCAATGGATGTGCCTCCCAGATGGCTAGCAACGCCAGATCCAGCTGGAAAGGACTGTATGGTAGGTTTGGTTTGTTCTTCATCCCATGAAGTATGCTTTTTCTATAATTTATTTATGTAGATTAACCTCAGACTTCATAGAGGTAATCATATTAAATTACTTTGAAGTATTTTTATTGATCACATGTTTATTAGGTTTAGATGCCACTACTCTACATGGGCTGTAACACCCCGGATCCGATGCGCCAGGTGTCCGTCAGTTATTCGCCTTCGTTGCCATGTCATTTGCTTGCGTGTTGCATTTGCCATGTCATCATTTGCATTTTATCATGTCATCATGTGCATTTCATTTTGCATACATGTTCGCCTCATGCATCCGAGCCTTTTCCCCGTTGTCCGTTTTGCAATCCGGCGCTCCTATGTTCCCCGGCGTCCCCTCGTCTCTCTTTTCGTAGCGGGTATTAAACTTTCTCGGAATGGCCGAGGTTTGCCAATGCCTTGGTATACCACCGTAGACCGCCTGTCAAGTTTCGTGCCATTTGGAGGTCGTTTGGTACTCCAACGGTTAATCCGGTAACCGTAAAGCCCTCTTTTGTTTCAGCCCAACACCCCTTCCAAAGTGGCCCAAAACCCACCAAACTCCTCTCCATGCTCTCGGTCGTTCGATCACGATCGCGTGGCCGAAAACCGCACCTCATTTGGACTCTCCTAGCTCCTCTACCTATATAACACCCTCCCCTCCATTTTTGGATCTAATTCCCCCCGAAACCCTAAAAATGCCCTCTCCGCGCACCGGACATGTCCGCTCCGCCGCCGGACAAATCGCGCCGCCGCCCCGCAGCCACTGGCCGCCCGCCACGTGGCACTCCCGCCGCCTGCCGCCGCCCGCCCGCCCGCCCGCCGCCCAGCAAGGCCCTCAAGCGCCCGCCGCCGCCGCCGAAGCGCACCGCGTCTCGACTCCGGCCGCCGGCGAGCGCCGCCGCCGCCCGTCGGATCCGCCTCGCGCCCGAGCCGCCTCGCCGCCCGGCAGCTAGCGCCCGCCGCCGGCGACCTCTGCTGCCGCAAGCCCGGCGCCCGATGCCTCGCCCGCACCCCACCGACCTGCGCGCCGCCGCCCGCAGCCGTCGCCGCCGCCTCCTGCGTCGGCGTGGCCTTCGCCGCCTTCGCAGACACCGTCGCTGTCTGCCGGATCCGGCGCCGGGTCGATCCGCCGCTCTCGCGCCTCGCCCGCCTCCTCCTTGCCCGCTCGAGCCGCTGCCCATCGCCGAACGGCCGCCGCCGCTACTCCGGCCTCCCGATCCAGTTGGATCGGGAGGAGGACGACCCCCTCGCGTGGGCCTCCCCGAGGCGCCCCCACGGCCCAGATCCAGGCCGGCCTGCCCAACCGCGACTCTGCCCGGCCTCCTCTTCCCCAACTGCCCAAGGCCCGGGTGAGCAGCCCCTCCAGATCCCTCCTCCTGCACTTCTGGCCCATGCTCCAGATTCGCCCGTAGTGGTTTTTTTTCCGTTCTGCCATTTTTGCATTATCCAAAGTGTATTTTCAGATTTGCGTAAAACCTCAAAGTTCATGCATATAATAACTCCACAACCGTGCATCGGATTAAAATAATTTATATATGTAAAATGCTTAGAATTTCATCTAGTTTCTTAATATGCCATTTTCATCCGTGTTTGAAATGTTTAAAATGCTATTTGTGTTAATTTGCTTAATTGCCATGTTAAAATGATTTATTTCATAACTAAATAACCGTAGCTCCGTTTTAAATAAACTTTATATGTATTTGGGGTGGAAAAATGCCTAGTTTAACATGGTCCACTTTATTTTCCTGTTTAACAACTTTAAAATATGTTTTAGGGCAGAACAGTACCTAATCCATAAATATGCACATGAGGATTTTCCGGACTTGTTGTTTGTTCTTCCGGCCTCATTTAAACTTGCCTAGTTAGGTAGTGTTCTTATGCTTCACCAAATTGCCATGTTAATCAACATTTAATATTGTTGGGTAGCTTAAACAAGAGAGAACTAAATAATTGTTGTGGTGTTTCGTCGATATGCAACTCGTTGCATATTGAGCTCCACTTAATTTGTAGTGTTGTTTGTTTGTCCTTTGCCATGTCATCCTCATTAAACTGGACATGCATCATACTTGTTTGTGCATCATGCTATGCTTATGTGATGGATGTTTACTATGCTGTTTGTTTCTTTCCGGGTTGCTTCTCTCGTTAGCTTCGGTTTCGTTCCGGAGTTGTGAGGATTCGTTCGTCTACGACCGTTTGTCTTCTTCATGGAATCGTTCTTCTTCCTTGCGGGATTTCAGGCAAGATGATCATACCCTCGAAATCACTACTATCTTTGCTATGCTAGTTTGCTCGCTCTTTTGCTATGCCAATGCCACGATGCCTACCATTTGCTTGTCAGCCTCCCTAATTGCCATGTCAAACCTCTAACCTTTGACACCTTTCCTATGCAAACCGTTGTTTGGCTATGTTACCGCTTTGCTCAGCCCCTCTTATAGCGTTGCTAGTTGCGGTGAAGATTGAAGTTTGTTCCTTGTTGAACATGAAGATGTTGTTCCTTGTTGGAACATGGTTACTTATTGGGATATCACAATATATCTTATTTAATTAATGCATCTATATACTTGGTAAAGGGTGGAAGGCTCGGCCTTATGCACGGTGATTTGTTCCACTCTTGCCGCCCTAGTTTCCGTCATATCGGTGTTATGTTCCCGGATTTTGCGTCCCTTACACGGTTGGGCTATAATGGAACCCCTTGACGATTCGCCTTAAGTAAAGCTTCTCCAAAGAATGCCCAACATTGGTTTTACCATTTGCCTCACCTAGCCCTTTTCTTTCCCTTGGGTTCTGCAGACTCAAGGGTCATCGTTATTTTAACCCCGGCCGGTGCTCCTCTCGAGTGTTGGTCCGAACCGAGCTACTCTGGGCCACCTCGGGAAACTTGAGGGTTGGTTTTACTCGTAGCTAGACTCATCCGAGTGTGCCGAGAAAGAGATATGTGCAGCTCCTATCGGGATTTGTCGGCACATTCGGGCGGTGTTGCTGGTTTAGTTTTACCCTGTCGAAATGTCTTGTTGTACCGGATACCGAGTCGATCGGAGTGTCTTGGGTGGAGGTCTATTCCTCCGTTGACCGTGAGAGCTTGTCATGGGCTAAGTTGGGACACCCTGCAGGATTTGAACTTTCAAAGCCGTGCCCGCGGTTATGTGGCAGATGGGAATTTGTTAACGTCCGGTTGTAGAAGACCTGAAGTTGACCTTAATTAAAATACATCAACCGCGTGTGTTGCCGTGATGGTCTCTTTCCGGCGGAGTCCGGGAAGTGAACACGGTGTTGGAGTTATGCTTGACGTAGGTTGCTATAGGATCACTTCTTGATCATACTTTTATCGATCGTGCTTTGCCTTCTCTTCTCGCTCTCTTTTGCGATTGTAGCCACCACATATGCTAGTCGCTTGCTGCAGCTCCACCTCATTACTCCATCCTTCCTATAAGCTTAAATAGTCTTGATCTCGCGGGTGCGAGATTGCTGAGTCCCCGTGGCTCACCAGATACTTCCAAAACCAGTTTGCAGGTGCCTATGTTGCCGAGCAGGTGACACTTCCGAGCTCAAGGAGGAGCTTGACGAAGATCTTGCCTTTTGTGTTGTTTCGTTCTAGTTGATCAGTAGCGGAGCCCAGTTGGGGTCGATCAGGGTCCTTTGTCGCATTTGGGGTTCTTCTTTTATTTTGGTTCCGTAGTCGGACCTTGTTTGTATCTGGATGATGTAATGCTTATTCATGTAATTGTGTGAAGTGGCGATTGTAAGCCAACTATGTATCTCTTTCCCCTCATTTATTACATGGGTTGTGTGAAGATTACCTCACTTGCGACATTGCTTTCAATGCGGTTATGCCTCTAAGTCGTGCTTCGACACGTGGGAGATATAGCCGCATCGAGGGCGTTACAAGTTGGTAATCAGAGCCATCCCCGACCTTAGGAGCCCCACTGCTTGATCGTTTTTAGCGGCCGAGTTGTGTCTAGAAAAATGTTTTGAGTCATTTAGGATTATATATATCGGAGAGTTTAGGAATTCTTTTTACTCCCCAGTCCTTCGACCTTCCGGTGAGGTATCCCGACGAGAGTTTTGACTCTTCTCTTCTCAAATTTCACTTAAATTTTTTTAGGATCACGCTGGTATCTTAGAATCGTTCGATGGTTTTATGATGACAACATTGTCTTGGTTGCCTCGACATTTAGGGGTTGTGGCGGTGTCCCGGGAGTTGAGCTCGAGGTGTTGTCGTCATAATTTTATCGTTGCAGTTCGAATACCGAGTTTAGTCGTCGACATCGAAAATCTCTTTTATGCGTTGTTGGTGAGATAATCCCGCTAACCCAAGATCGAGGTGAGTACGGAGTATTGCCATGACTCGTATAACGGATGCTTTTCGAAGGTTGAGGTAGACGATTTCCGAAGGTTTCTTGGTTATGTGTTGACGGATGGATACAGCTGATGTAGGGATTGTTAGTTTGTGTGAGATATTATTGCTCCCCTGTATCCCCAACACCTGAATGCATAACCGGAAAATTTCGGGAGTTTCTTAGGTGGGAATTCAAGTAGCTCTTAGGATATCTTTCCGACGGATGTATGATATGAAATTGGGGTTCGACGTCTAGTGGTCCGCCTATTCACGGTTGGTTTTGATGGTCTCGTTGTGTCTTAAAGAGTCCTTGGCTATGCCGACTGGGACGCTTCAGTATGTCATGTGCTTTGCCTTGTACATGATGGTGCTGTACGATTGAGCCCGTGTAGGCCCCACCACGAAAACTTCGGACGAAATCTCTATCATATGTTTGTTCCGCTTATTCGCAAGCCATCCTTTGTTTTGTTTTGAGTTGTGGTATTCGAGTTGCTTCAATGTCAAGTGTTGATTCCATACCTTTCCGAAACGGTGTTCTCATATTGATATGTGAATACTAATCCTTTTTGATCATTGAGGTTGTCATGTTAATTCTTTTCCTACCGGCGTGCTTCTATTCAAATGGATCCGATCATTCTCCCCATCCGCAAGATCATTTCTAAGTTTTCTCAACGGTGTTTGTTTCATCCGTCCCAAGTTGCCTTTGTTTTTCCCGCCCTCCCACCCTTTTTCTTCAAGGACTCAGATTTCTTAACCAAGTATCCTTTTATTTTTGTGAAGTTTCTCCATTCTTTTCCGTCAGTGTTCTTACCCGGTGATTCTCAAGAAGATGTTCTACTAGTTCATCATCCTCCGTTCTCTTTTCTTCTCCGGTGGATTCAAGTCAAGTTTTGTTGATCATACCTTTTTCCTCATTTCAATGTCTTCTTATACCGGTGCACCTCATTATCATTCTTCTTCTCGCTATTTGTTATTCCAGAGTACTCAAGATATCTCGAAGATTCGTGTTTCCACTCTGCAATCGTTCAAGCCCTTTCGAGATTGTTATCTCATTCAAGCCATTTAATTCAACCAGTGCAACATCTCTTTTAAATCTTTTCAACGGTGTTCTTTTGAGTGGGCCCTAACCCACAGGTCTTTTCCCAGGATCTTACCTGACTCTTCTATTTTCCGAGAGCTATCCTAAATTCTTCTCCAAGTTTGACGTAATAATGAATTTTCATCAGTCAAATGCTTTTCTCCAAGATCTTTCAAATTCTTTTCATAGTTGGCTCAACCTCTTCGCTTTTGATTCTTCCGATGTGCCTCAATAATTCTTGGTGGTGTTTCTTGTCGTTTCTCATCATTTGAAGACCGAAGAAGAGTTTCTCTTTAATCTTGCTCTATTCTCTTCAAGATTCATGGTGCTAGCTTGGTCGCCATCCTCTCATAATTGTTTTCGATTGTGAGAATCTTTTTCACCCATCCGGAGCATTTTAGGAGTCTTTTCAGTTTCATTCTTTGAAGCCCATCATCTCAGTATTATTCATTCAAGCTTTCAGCTCTCGTTCTCCAAATCATACCAGTGTATCATTCAAGTATTATCTAATCAGCTCGGGATCTCTGCGTTCACTTGGATCTAAATCCCCTCAAGTATCTTCATTCATTTTCCAATTCTTCCCGGCGATTTGTGCCTTTGCTTCTTTCATTCTCAATTCTTACGGTGGTTCTTTCAAGAGTTCTCTTCCTTCGTTATCATACAGATTCTTTCGTTCTTTCCAATCCTACCGGTGGTTCGTTGAAGACCTTCTCAAGTTTTGATATATCTCTTTTAATCCTTTCTACAAGAATAAGTAGTATGCCAAATCCGTTGCTTGTCATCAATTAAATTTGATGAAGGATAAGCATACAATAAATCTTATTCTTATTTCCATGAGGTGATTCAATTCTTTTCTTCCGGAGTTCTAAGTTTTTCGCATTATCTCGTCGCGAAGCTCCATCTAAATCATTGCAAGGGTTCACCTTGTGTTTTCAGCTTCTCTTTCTTTTCATCATCCTTTTATTACCGGAGTTCTTCATGGAGTTTCTACATGGTGTTTCGTCAAGGATTCTTTTCATTCTTCAATTGTTCTTCAAGATTTCTCTTGAAGCTATGATCTGCCAAGCTATACTCTAAAATAAACATGGTGCTCAACACATGTTTTGTCTTGAGTAGTTCAAGCATTCTTCATCTTGCATTCCGAAGTGCAATTCTTTCGTCCTTATCTTTTGAGATGGTGTTATGTCACTCGTGACAATTTCCCTTGGTTATTCTTGTTGTCAAGAATGAGGTATTTTAAATTCGTCAATCTCTTCTTTGGAGTTATCTTGGTATAGATTTCACCTAAAGCCTTCCCTAAGGAATATTGCTAATTGTGGTGCTTATCAATGATCCAAGTTATATCTCTATCATCTTGGTGAAGTAGTTTTCATCTCTTCATTGATCTCAAGCAAGCAATTCTTTCCGTTAGTGGCCTGTTGTCACCTCATAATGTTGAGATGTTTCCATAAGCCCACTACAAACTTATTCTTTTCGTTGTTGGTTTTCCAACAACTCTATTCTAACCTTCTTGCAAGGATGCCTTCCAAATTCTATTGTGGTAGAAGTTGTCATTTTCTTCTCCGTCCCTTTATTCCTATTATCTATCTTCTATTCTTTTGTTTCGGAGGCATTGTGATGTTGCTCTCTTCACTCATCATCTCGTATTGTGAGGATCGTGTTCTTTTCTGGCTTATCCATTTAACCGGAGTGTTGTATCATCTCTTCAGCATCTTTTCATCTCATCAAGTTTTCCTTCTTTCAGACGGAGTGCTGCCCAAATTATATCAATCTTATTCCTTCTCTATCTAGTTTTAACCGGAGTGGTTTCAATATCTATCTTATCACTAAACCTCTTGGTTCTCGTTGTATCCCTTGTTCCTCTTTCCTAACGGAGTGTTTTCAACTTTGCTCATCTTCGTTATTTTCTTCCTTTCATTTTGCTCAACCTCTCAAGGTTCGTGGTTTCACCTCGTTCACAAAGAAGCAACTTAGTTTTACCTCTTCTCTTTCTCTTCCGTTTTCCCTCCGGTGCCATCCTAGATCTCGGGACGAGATCCTCTCATAGTGGTGGAGTGTTGTAACACCCTGGATCCGATGCGCCAGGTGTCCGTCAGTTATTCGCCTTCGTTGCCATGTCATTTGCTTGCGTGTTGCATTTGCCATGTCATCATTTGCATTTTATCATGTCATCATGTGCATTTCATTTTGCATACATGTTCGCCTCATGCATCCGAGCCTTTTCCCCGTTGTCCGTTTTGCAATCCGGCGCTCCTATGTTCCCCGGCGTCCCCTCGTCTCTCTTTTCGTGTGCGGGTATTAAACTTTCTCGGAATGGCCCGAGGTTTGCCAAGCGGCCTTGGTATACCACCGGTAGACCGCCTGTCAAGTTTCGTGCCATTTGGAGGTCGTTTGGTACTCCAACGGTTAACAAGGTAACCAGTAAAGCCCTCTTTTGTTTCAGCCCAACACCCCTTCCAAAGTGGCCCAAAACCCACCAAACTCCTCTCCATGCTCTCGGTCGTTCGATCACGATCGCGTGGCCGAAAACCGCACCTCATTTGGACTCTCCTAGCTCCCTCTACCTATATAAACACCCCTCCCCCTCCATTTTTCGGATCTAATTCCCCAAAACCCTAAAATGCCCTCTCCAAGACCGGACATGTCCGCTCCGCCCCGGACAATCGCGCCGCCGCCCGCAGCCATCGGGCCGCCCGCCACGTGGCACTCCGCCGCCTGCCGCCGCCCGGCCGCCCGAGCCGCCTCACGGCCCATGGGCGCCCGCCGCCGCCGAGCGCACCGCGTCTCGACTCCGGCCGCCGCCCGCGAAGCGCCGCCGCCGCCCGTCGCGGATCCGCCTCGCGCCCGAGCCGCCTGCGCCGCCGGCAGCAGCGCCTCGCCGCCGGCGACCTCTGCTACCGCAAGCCCGGCGCCCGATGCCTCGCCCGCACCCCACCGACCTGCGCGCCGCCCGCCCGCAGCGTGCGCCGCCGCCTCCCTCGTCGGCGTGGCCTTCGTCGCCTCTTCGCAGACACCGTCGTCGTTGCGGATCCGCGCCCGGCGATCGATCCGCGGCTCGCGCCTCGCCCGGCCTCCTCCTTGCCCGCTCAGGCCGCTGCCCCGCCGTCGAACGGCCGCCGCCGCTGCTCCGGCCTCCCCGATCCAGGTTGGATCGGGAGGAGGACGACCCCCCTCCGCGTGGTCCTCCCCCAGCGAGGCGCCTCCCACGGCCCAGATCCAGGGCCCAGCCGGCCCAACCGCGACTCTGCCCGGCCTCCTCTTCCCCAACCGGCCCAAGGCCCAGGGTGAGCAGCCCCCTCCAGATCCCCTCCTGTGCACTGCTGGCCCATGCTCCAGATTCGGCCCGTAGTGGTTTTTTTCCCGTTGCTGCCATTTTTGCATTATCCAGTGTATTTTCAGATTTGCAGAAAACCCTCAAAGTTCATGCATATAATAACTCCACAACCGTGCATCGGATTAAAATAATTTATATATGTAAAATGCTTAGAATTTCATCTAGTTTCTTAATATGCCATTTTCATCCATGTTTGAAATGTTTAAAATGCTATTTGTGTTAATTTGCTTAATTGCCATGTTAAAATGATTTATTTCATAACTAAATAACCGTAGTTCCGTTTTAAATAAACTTTATATGTATTTGGGGTGGAAAAATGCCTAGTTTAACATGGTCCACTTTATTTTCCTGTTTAACAACTTTAAAATATGTTTTAGGGCAGAACAGTACCTAATCCATAAATATGCACATGAGGATTTTCCGGACTTGTTGTTTGTTCTTCCGGCCTCATTTAAACTTGCCTAGTTAGGTAGTGTTCTTATGCTTCACCAAATTGCCATGTTAATCAACATTTAATATTGTTGGGTAGCTTAAACAAGAGAGAACTAAATAATTGTTGTGGTAGCCATCGATATGCAACTCGTTGCATATTGAGCTCCACTTAATTTGTAGTGTTGTTTGTTTGTCCTTTGCCATGTCATCCTCATTAAACTGGACATGCATCATACTTGTTTGTGCATCATGCTATGCTTATGTGATGGATGTTTACTATGCTGTTTGTTTCTTTCCGGTTGCTTCTCTCGTTAGCTTCGGTTTCGTTCGGAGTTGTGAGGATTCGTTCGTCTACGACCGTTTGTCTTCTTCATGGAATCGTTCTTCTTCCTTGCGGGATTTCAGGCAAGATGATCATACCCTCGAAATCACTACTATCTTTGCTATGCTAGTTTGCTCGCTCTTTTGCTATGCCAATGCCACGATGCCTACCATTTGCTTGTCAGCCTCCCTAATTGCCATGTCAAACCTCTAACCTTTGACACCTTTCCTATGCAAACCGTTGTTTGGCTATGTTACCGCTTTGCTCAGCCCCTCTTATAGCGTTGCTAGTTGCAGGTGAAGATTGAAGTTTGTTCCTTGTTGGAACATGAAGATGTTGTTCCTTGTTGGAACATGGTTACTTATTGGGATATCACAATATATCTTATTTAATTAATGCATCTATATACTTGGTAAAGGGTGGAAGGCTCGGCCTTATGCCTGGTGATTTGTTCCACTCTTGCCGCCCTAGTTTCCGTCATATCGGTGTTATGTTCCCGGATTTTGCGTCCCTTACACGGTTGGGCTATAATGGGAACCCCTTGACAGTTCGCCTTAAGTAAAGCTTCTCCAGCAATGCCCAACATTGGTTTTACCATTTGCCTCACCTAGCCCTTTTCTTTCCCTTGGGTTATGCAGACTCAAGGGTCATCGTTATTTTAACCCCCCGGGCGGTGCTCCTCTCGAGTGTTGGTCCGAACTGAGCTACTGCATGGGCCACCTCGGGAAACTTGAGGGTTGGTTTTACTCGTAGCTAGACTCATCCGAGTGTGCCCCGAGAAAGAGATATGTGCAGCTCCTATCGGGATTTGTCGGCACATTCGGGCGGTTGCTGGTTTAGTTTTACCTGTCGAAATGTCTTGTTGTACCGGGATACCGAGTCTGATCGGAGTGTCTTGGGTGGAGGTCTATTCCTCCGTTGACCGTGAGAGCTTGTCATGGGCTAAGTTGGGACACCCCTGCAGGGATTTGAACTTTCGAAAGCCGTGCCCGCGGTTATGTGGCAGATGGGAATTTGTTAACGTCCGGTTGTAGAAGACCTGAAGTTGACCTTAATTAAAATACATCAACCGCGTGTGTTACCGTGATGGTCTCTTTCCGTGAGTCCGGAAGTGAACACGATGTTGGAGTTATGCTTGACGAGGTTGCTATAGGATCACTTCTTGATCATACTTTTATCGATCGTGCTTTGCCTTCTCTTCTCGCTCTCTTTTGCGATTGTAGCCACCACATATGCTAGTCGCTTGCTGCAGCTCCACCTCATTACTCCATCCTTCCTATAAGCTTAAATAGTCTTGATCTCGCGGGTGCGAGATTGCTGAGTCCCCGTGGCTCACCAGATACTTCCAAAACCAGTTTGCAGGTGCCTATGTTGCCGAGCAGGTGACGCTTCCGAGCTCAAGGAGGAGCTTGACGAAGATCTTGCCTTTTGTGTTGTTTCGTTCTAGTTGATCAGTAGCGGAGCCCAGTTGGGGTCGATCAGGGTCCTTTGTCGCATTTGGGGTTCTTCTTTTATTTTGGTTCCGTAGTCGGACCTTGTTTGTATCTGGATGATGTAATGCTTATTCATGTAATTGTGTGAAGTGGCGAT
Source organism: Aegilops speltoides (assembly GCA_021437245.1). NCBI lineage: Eukaryota > Viridiplantae > Streptophyta > Magnoliopsida > Poales > Poaceae > Aegilops > Aegilops speltoides. The sequence continues at coordinate 215,969,697 of CM038145.1, forward strand.
TGTAAGCCAACTATGTATCTCTTTCCTCTCATTTATTACATGGGTTGTGTGAAGATTACCTCACTTGCGACATTTCTTTCAATGCGGTTATGCCTCTAAGTCGTGCTTCGACACGTGGGAGATATAGCCGCATCGAGGGCGTTACATGGGCTGTTACTAACACAAATTGCTGTTGCATACCAGTCCTATTATTGAATCCACTGGATAGCTGTCGTTAGCTGTAATGTGATTAGCTACCAATCCTATTATTGAAGTTATTATGGTATATGTTCCTGCTACATAAATATACTTTTGTGATAATGAAATTGCATTTAGTTTTAGTACTCTCCAGTGATGGAAAAGCTAACCTGTATCAAGCTAGGAGTATAATTCCTTTTTGTAAATCTAGCTAATGCTGACAATGGACATGCTTAGATGTTTTTTCTCTTCTAATATTGTTAGGCAGATTGAGAAGCTAATCCAAGCGAAGCAATGATGTAAGCTATTAGGATAACTTCTGCATGGTACTTCCTGTAAGAAAAGCTTCATATTTCGATCAAGTATACTGATGAAGAATGCATATAATGTTCAGAGATTATGACTTTACACTTGTAATGCTGATTTGAAAATTTCCCTTGATTTGTTCCTCAAATGTTCTGAGAGAGTGTTGCGTATTAGGAAACCCATTGGATAGTTAAGGTGTTGTTTCAACTGACTAATATAAAGTTATATTTCCAGCAGAAGATATTTGGGATTGATGTTCTGATGAGAAAGTAGCATACAGATGGATGGACATGAGCTATCTAGTGTAGGTTCAAACAATTCATTCATTCATTGCAGGTTCAGCATGTGTCATTCTTTTTCCTTCATATTCAGGGTCGATCTGGGCTATATTTCTTTCATTGAGGCGAGGGTGATTCGAGTAGGTGAGGTGCATTTTACACATTCGGATGTCTTGCTATGTTCAGGCGTACTCGCATCTTTTCTTGAAGTTAGGCGTCCGTTGTCTCTGTGGCAAGGTGAGCTTATCCCATTTACTTTGTTCATTCCAGAGTCAAGATTCATATCCCCTTAACTGTCATTTCATTTGCGAGCATTTATTCCATTGATCTATGTCGTCGGCATACTGCCAATTTAGATTTTTCTACGGATTCACAATTGCTTCTGAACACACCGACCCATCTCATTGAGGAAATTCCCCTGCTCCGCTTAACTAAAATTAATGTGAAATATGTTTCTACCAAAACTAATTACAATTTATTATTTTTAGTTTCTACTAATTTTCTGTATGAAATATTGGGGGCCGAGTACTTCAGTTCGTTTCCCAGTGGATATGGCACACACGTGTATCATCGCTGTTATCGTAATTGATACCAACACCTTAACAGAATCGCATAGAATAGACTAACCTGATAATTCTTGCACAGCTAAGCTATCTGTAGAACATAGAATAGACTGTTTGCATGCCCTGGGGACCTGTCTAAATAATTCCTGTACGCATGGACGCTGGGTATGTCAGTAATCGCCCAAGAAATTAGTAGGTGGAGATTATTTGTTGAAAAATCTAACGGTGTTTCCTTCTTACCTTCAGCTGCTATTTTAGTAGTTCTAAAATGTTCTGCGAGATAATGTATATGAATACATAGTGATACGTCTCCATCGTATCTACTTTTCCAAACACTTTTGCCCTTATTTTGGACTCTAACTTGCATGATTTGAATGGAACTAACCCGGTCTGACGCTGTTTTCAGCAGAACTGCCATGGTGTTATTTTTGTGCAGAAATAAAAGTTCTCGGAATGACCTAAAAATCCACGGAGAATATTTTTGGAATTAATAAAAAATACTGGCGAAAGAATCACCAGGGGCCCCACACCCTGTCCACGAGGGTGGGGGCGCACCCACCCCCCTGGGGCGCGCCCCCCAGCCTCGTGGGCCCCCTGGTGCTCCACCGACCTCAACTCCAACTCCGTATATTCACGTTCGGGGAGAAAAAAATCAGAGAGAAGGATTCATCGCGTTTTACGACACGGAGCCGTCGCCAAGCCCTAATCTCTCTCAGGAGGGCTGATCTGGAGTCTGTTTGGGGCTCCGGAGAGGGGAACCCGTCGCCGTCGTCATCATCAACCCTCCTTCATCACCAATTTCATGATGCTCACCGCCGTGCGTGAGTAATTCCATCGTAGGCTTGCTGGACAGTGATGGGTTGGATGAGATTTACCATGTAATCAAGTTAGTTTTGTTAGGATTTGATCCCTAGTATCCATTATGTTCTAAGATTGATGTTGCTAGGACTTTGCTATGCTTAATGCTTGTCACTAGGGCCTGAGTGCCATGATTTAAGGTCTGAACCTATTATGTTTTCATGAATATATGTGAGTTCCTGATCCTATCTTGCAAGTGAATAGTCACCTATTATGTGTTATGATCCGACAACCCCGAAGTGACAATAATCGGGACCACTCTCAGTGATGACCGTAGTTTGAGGAGTTCATGTATTCACTAAGTGTTAATGCTTTGGTCCGGTACTCTACGAAAAGGAGTCCTTAATATCCCTTAGTATCCAATAGGACCCCGCTGCCACGTGAGGGTAGGACAAAAGATATCATTCAAGTTCTTTTCCATAAGCACGTATGACTATATTCGGAATACATGCCTACATTACATTGATGAACTTGAGCTAGTTCTTTGTCACCCTATGTTATAACTATTGCATGAGGAATCACATCCGACTTAATTATCCATCACAGATCCAATGCCTACGAGCTTTTCACATATTGATCTTTGCTTAGTTACTTTACCGTTGCCAATGTTATGATTACTACACAATTGCTACTATTACTTTTGCTACAGTTACCGTTAACTTCCGTACTACTTTGCTACTAAATACTTTGCTGTAGATATTAAGTTATCCAGGTGTGGTTGAATTGACAACTCCACAGCTAATACTTGAGAATATTCTTTGGCTCCCCTTGTGTTGAATCAATAAATTTGGGTTGAATACTCTACCCTCGAAAGCTGTTGCGATCCCCTATACTTGTGGGTTATCAAGACTATTTTCTGGCGCCGTTGCCGGGGAGCATAGCTCTATTTTTGAGTCACTTGGGATTTATATCTGCTGATCACTATGAGGAACTTGAAAGACGAGAAAACCAAGATTTATCCCTCAACTACGAGGGGAGGTAAGGAACTGCCATCTAGATCTGCACTTGATTCACGTTCTATTTTGAGTAAGCTTGCGACACCTAAACCTGCTTCTGCTATTAATTCTGATATGTCACATGTTATTGATGATGCTACTTCTGCTATGCATGATACTTATGATGAAACTACTTCTATGCTTGATACTACTGTGCCATTAGGTGAATTTCTTGATGAACAACTTGCTGGGGCTAGAGAGAATGAAATTATTGAAACTGATAATACTGACGAAAGTGATGATGAAGATTCTCCCCCTAGATATGAATTGCCTGTTGTGCCTGAAGGTTATGTTATGGATGAAGAAACTGCTAGAGATTTTCTTGCTTGAAATGATAGATCTGACCTTAAGAAATTATTCGCTAAGCTGAAAGAAAAGTATCTGAATGCTAGAATGAAATATGACCCTGCTTTTGCTACTTCACCTATCTGTGTTACTGTTAAGGATTATGATTTCTCTGTCGATCCTGAGATAATTACTTTGGTTGAGTCTGATCCTTTTTATGGCAATGAATCTGAAACTGTTGTGGCACATCTAATTAAGTTAAATGATATAGCCACCCTATTCACTAATGACGAGAAAACTCATTACTACTATATCCTTCTCGTTAAAGGGTGATGCTAAAACATGGTTTAATTCTCTTGATCCTGGTTGTGTGCGTAGTCCCCAGGATATGATTTATTACTTCTCTGCTAAATATTTCCCAGCTCATAAGAAACAAGATGCCTTAAGGGAAATATATAATTTTGTGCAAATTGAAGAAGAGAGTCTCCCACAAGCTTGGGGGAGGCTTCTCCAATTACTTAATCTTTGCCTGATCATCCTCTCAAGAAAAATGAAATACTTGATATCCTTTATAATGGACTAACCGATGCTTCCAGAGACCACCTGGATAGTTGTGATGGTTGTGTTTTCAGGGAAAGGACAGTTGATCAAGCTGAATTGTTATTAAATAATATGTTGACTAATGAAAACAATTGGACACTTCCCGAACCAACTCCTAAGCCAACTCCAAAAAAACGGGGTATTCTATTTCTTAGTCCTGAAGATATGCAAGAGGCAAAGAAAGCTATGAAAGAAAAATGTATTAAAGCTGAAGATGTTAAGAATTTACCTCCTGTTGAATAAATACATGGCCTTAATTTACCACCTATTGAAGAAATACATGGTCTTGATAACCCGACACAGGTAGTAAAGGTAAATTCTCTCTATAGATATGATAAGATTGAAATCCCGGCTACTAAGTTTGCTAGCAAATGCTTGGATGAGTTTGATGACTTTATGGCTAAACAAGAAAACTTCAATGCTTATGTTGGTAGACAATTTAAAAGAAATGCATATATGATTGAACACTTGAGTGATTATATGTCTAGAGTTAAAGGTGAACTTAAATTCATTAGTAAACATGCTTCTATGGTTACTACTCAAGTAGAACAAGTGCTTAAAGCTCAAAATGATTTGCTCAATGAATTAAGAAAAATTATAATGTTGTTAGAGTTATGACTAGAGGGGGTAAAATGACTCAGGAACCTTTGTATCCCGAGGGCCACCCTAAGAGAATTGAGCAAGATTCTTAGAGAAATAATGTTGATGCACCTAGTCCTTCTAAAAAGAAGAAAAAGAAAAATGATAGGACTTTGCATGCTTCTGGTGAACCTGTTGTAGACAGACCTAAGAATCCCAATGATATTTCTATTTCTGATGCTGAAACACAATCTGGTGATGAACATGAATCTAGTGATAATGTTAATGATAATGTTCATGTTGATGCTCAACCTAGCAATAACAATGATGTAGAGATTGAACCTACAATTGATCTTGATAACCCACAATCAAAGAATCAACGTTATGATAAGAGATACTTTGTTGCTAGGAAGCACGGTAAAGAAAGAGAACCATGGGTTCAGAAACCCATGCCTTTTCCTCCTAAACCATCCAAGAAAAAGGATGATGAGGATTTTCAGCGCTTTGCTGAAATGATTAGACATATCTTTTTGCGTATGCGTTTGACTGATATGCTTAAAATGAATCGTTATGCTAAGTACATCAAAGATATTGTTACAAATAAAAGAAAGATACTGGAAGCTGAAATTTCCACCATGCTTGCTAATTATACTTTTAAAGGTGGAATACCAAAGAAACTAGGAGATCCGGGAGTACCAACTATACCATGCTCCATTAAAAGAAACTATGTTAAAACTGCTTTATGTGATCTTGGAGCTAGTGTTAGTGTTATGCCTCTCTCTTTATACCGTAGACTTGAATTGAATAAGTTAACACCTACTGAAATATCTTTGCAAATTTCCGATAAATCAACCGCTATACCTGTCGGTATTTGTGAGGATGTGCTTGTTGTGGTTGCAAATGTTACTATCTTAACAGACTTTGTTATTCTTGATATTCTCGAGGACGATAGTATGTCGATTATCCTCGGTAGACCCTTTTTGAATACTACAGGGGCTGTTATTGATTGCAACAAAGGCAATGTCACTTTTCATGTTAATGGTAATGAGCATACGGTACATTTTCCGAGGAAACAACCTTAAGTTCACAGTATCAATTCTATTGGAAAAATTCCATCAATTATTATTCGAGGTTTTGAATTTCCTCTTCCTACTGTCAAGAAGAAATATGATATTCTTATTATTGGGGATGTACATATCCCCATTGAGGTAACCTAGTGTTATTCAAACTTTCTCCGGTTCCATGTTATTCGGAATGAGTTTGTTAATAAGACTTGATCAACCTTGTTAGTGGACTCCTTTTGATGAGCATGAGATGGATGAAGTTAGAAAGCACAACTCTCTATACCCTCCTTTTACTTTCTGTTATTTAGATAAAATAAAGCAAAAATAGTATTTTTTGTCTGTTTTCTGAATTATCCTTGCAATAAAAAATACCCCGAAAATAAAAGTCCTCCAAATGCCCTGAAAATGAAATATCATTTTTTCTAGAATATTTGAGAATATTTGGCACTGAGAACACATCAGGGGAAGCCAGCACCTGGCCACGAGGGTCTAGGGCATGCCCACCCCCTGGGGCGCGCCCCCTGCCTCGTGGGCCACTGGTGGCCCCCTCCACTTATTCCTGCACCCACACTCTTCTTCTTCCTCCCAAAAAAAAATCACCAACCAGCTCAAGCACGAGTTCTAGCTCATCTTGCTGCCATTTTTGATCTCCTTGATCAAAGCTCCACTCACAAAACTTCTTTGGGGGATTGTTCTTTGGTATGTGACTCCTCCAATGGTCCAATTAGTTTTTGTTCTAGTGCTTTATTCATTGCAAATTTTTGCTGCTAAGGTGACCCTGTTCTTGAGCTTGCATGTCACATTTATATGGTCCCAAGTAGTTCTAATGCATGATATAGTCTCTAGGCACTTGTGGGAGTAGTTGCTACAATTTTGTTGAGTTTGGTTCACTTTTATTTTGAGTTACTAAGAATTTCAGAAATTTTTCAGAGGAAGAAATATGTTTAGGAAAATGTACCAAGGTGGTTCTTCAAGGAAGCAAGGACCCAGGCCCGCAATACGTGAGCAGGATGATGAACCACCAAGGGAAGCTCAAGTGCAACCTTGTGAATGGTCATCAGAGGAGTTTATGGTCCAAGCAGGCATCAAGGATGAATTTGATGCATATGTGCGTAATGCTGATCTTGAAGACTTCATGCTAGATAAGTGCCCTCAATATTACCACTTAACTGATTCCTTTGTGAGAAGGTTCAAATTTACATCTTCGCGCCATTCTCACAATGTCCTATTTGATCTTTACGATAAATCATATACCATGGACTTAGAAGATTTTAATACTGCTTGTAAACTCCCGCAATTGGGTAGTGCTAGTGAACCTCGCAAATCTGAATTTAAAGATTTTCTTGCTAGTATCACTATGGGGGAATCTAGATAAATAGCACAAGCTACCATAGGGAGCATTCATTTTCCTGCTATATATTATTTTGCTCTCTTTATAGGTAGATGCATAAATGGCAAGGACGAGGCAAGTCACATGTGTGTTCCAGATCTTAGAGTTCTCAAGAGTGCTGTGCTAGGAGATAAACAATATAACTTGGGGGCCATTGTTGCACGTAGGTTGCATAATAAGTTTAATTGGAGACTTGTTTGGGGGAATTTATGCAACCCATGTGGCTAGTTTTCTTGAGATACCCATACAAGAAAATGATATGGAGTTGCCTCCTACTTATCTAGATTATAATGCCATGGTTAGCCATCAGTTTCTAGAGAGGAATGAACATTTCCTCCAGTACCGACTAATCTTTGACAGACGGCGTACTGTCCATGTTGCTCTCCCTGCTCCCACTTTCTTTGACTTTCAGGCAAAAAGGAGATATATTATAACCAGGCAGGAGGCAAACAAATACGAGAGGAGGACGGAGGCAGCTCACCTCCAAGCTGTAGCTCGTGAGGCAGTAGCTGCTGCATCTCAGTACGACCCCAACTACAACTTTGATCCATGGGCATAAACCAACTTAGGCCAAAAGCCTAAGCTTGGGGGAGTACGTATTTCTCACCGACATTACATTCATGTTCACACACTCATTCTAGTTGTCGGTGCTCATACTTTTTCATTGTACTATCCATGCTAGTTTATTTTCTTTTCTAAGCTTTCTTCTTGTGTGTTTGAATAACCTTAAGAAAAACCAAAAAAATTAGCTGTAGCTTTAGCTAGTTTACTTTCCATGCTTGTAGTAGTAGTAATTAAAAGAAAACCCAAAAAGGTTTCTCGTTCTTCTTTTGCTTGTTGGGAGCTTTCCCGTGCAAATAGTTTTATTTCTTTTCTTTTCTTTGGGGGTCGAGAGGAGAAGGCCATGATGAAAATGTGGAGTGGCTCTCATATGCATTATTGTTGATTTAACCAAGAGCCCATATTACCTTGTCTTCTCCCTTGAATTCAATGCTTGCAGATTCCAGCTTAGTCCAATGCACGTGCACTATTATTATTATCCACACCGTTCGGTCGTGCGAGTGAAAAGCAATAATGACGATATAAGATGAAATGATTGAGATGAGAGAAGCTGGTATGAACTAGACCTATCTTGTTTTTGTAAATATGATTAGTTCATCGTTCCTAATTCAGCCTATTATGAATAAACATGTTTGCAATGACAATTAGAGATTATAGTTGCTTATGCCATGCTTGATTAGCTAGGAGTTTATAATGGTTTACCTTGCATGCCAAGATGCTATTCAAATGGTTGTGATGTGGTATGATAGGGTGGTATCCTCCTTTGAACGATTCGAGTGACTTGCCTTGGCACATGTTCACGCATGTAGTTGAAACAAAATCAACATAGCCTCCACGATATTTATGTTCATGGTGGATTATATCCTACTCATGCTTGCACTCAATGTCTATTAATTTTAATGCATGTTCATGATTGTTGCCGCTCTCTAGTTGGTCGCTGCCCAGTCTCTTTCTAGCATTCGCTTGTACTAAGCGGGAATACTGCTTGTGCATCCAAAATCCATAAACCCCAAAGTTATTCCATATGATTCCACCATACCTTCCTATATGCGGTATCTACCTGCCGTTCCAAGTAAATTTGTATGTGCCAAACTCTAAACCTTCAAATGAAATTCTGTTTTGCATGCTTGAATAGCTCATGTATCAACTAGGGCTGTCTATATCTTCCATGCTAGGTGGGTTATTCTCAAGAGGAGTGGACTCCGCTCCTCACTCACGAGAAAATGGCTGGTCACCGGGATGCCCAGTTCCATGCTCAAATCAAATCAAAAGAATTTGAAACAAAACTCTCCCGGGGTTGTTGTTAGTTGGAGGCACCCGTTGTTTCCGGCAAGCCATGGATTGATGATTGTTGATGTAGGGGGGTGGGGGTATAAACTTTACCATTCTGTTTGGGAACCGCCTATAATGTGTGTAGCATGGAAGATATCGAGATCTCTCGGTTGTTATGTTGACAATGAAAGTATGCCGCTCAAATTATTATTTATCTCTATTTCAAAATCAAGCTCTGGCACCTCTACAAATCCCTGCTTCCCTCTGCGAAGGGCCTATCTATTTACTTTTATGTTGAGTCATCATCCTCTTATTAAAAAGCACCAGTTGGAGAGCACCTCTGTCATTTGCATGCATTACTATTAATTTATATTGAGTATGACTATAACTGGATCTCTTTTACCATGAGTTACAATGTTTAGTCAGTCCTTGAACTTTAGGGGTGCTCTGCATTTATGTTTTGCAGTCTCAGAAAGGGCTAGTGAGATACCATCTTGTTATATCATATTATGATTGTTTTGAGAAAGTGTTGTCATCCGAGATTTATTATTATTTCTCGCTAGTTGATTATGCCATTGATATGAGTAAACATGAGACCTAAGTGTTATTGTGAATATGGTTAGGTCATAATCTTTGCTGAAAACTTGAATCCTGGCTTTACATATTTGCAACAACAAGAGCAAACAGAGTTTGTAAAAGTTTTTCTTTATCACTTTCAGTTTGTCAACTGAATTGCTTGAGGACAAGCAAATGTTTAAGCTTGGGGGAGTTGATACATCTCCATCGTATCTACTTTTGCAAACACTATTGCCCTTGTTTTGGACTCTAACTTGCATGATTTGAATGGAACTAACCCAAACTGACGCTGTTTTCAGCAGAACTGCCATGGTGTTATTTTTTTGCAGAAATAAAAGTTCTCGGAATGACCTGAAAATCCACAGAGAATATTTTTGGAATTAATAAAAAATACTGGCGAAAGAATCAACACCAGGGGGCCCACACCCTGTCCACGAGGGTGGGGGGCACGCCCACCCCCCTGGGGAGCGCCCCCTGCCTCGTGGGCCCCCTGGTGCACCACCAACCTCAACTCCAACTCCATATATTCACGTTCGGGGAGAAAAAAAACATAGAGAAGGATTCATTGCATTTTACGATACAGAGCGGCCACCAAGCCCTAATCTCTCCCGGGAGGGCTGATCTGGAGTCCGTTCGGGGCTCCGGAGAGGGGAATCCATCGCCGTCATCATCATCAACCATCCTCCATCACCAATTTCATGATGCTCACCGCCGTGCGTGAGTAATTCCATCGTAGGCTTGCTGGACGGTGATGGGTTGGATGAGATTTACCATGTAATCGAGTTAGTTTTGTTAGGGTTTGATCCCTAGGGCCCGAGTGCCATGATTTCAGATCTGGACCTATTATGTTTTCATGAATATATGTGAGTTCTTGATCCTATCTTGCAAGTCAATAGTCACCTATTATGTGTTATGATCCGACAACCCCGAAGTGACAATAATCGGGACCACTCTCGGTGATGACCGTAGTTTGAGGAGTTCATCTATTCAGTAAGTGTTAATGCTTTGGTTCGGTACTCTATTAAAAGGAGGCCTTAATATCCCTTAGTTTCCAATAGGACCCCGCTGCCACGGGAGGGTAGGACAAAAGATGTCATGCAAGTTCTTTTCCATAAGCACGTATGACTATATTCGGAATACACACCTACATTACATTGATGAACTAGAGCTAGTTCTGTGTCACCCAATGTTATAACTGTTGCATGATGAATTGCATCCGACATAATTATCCATCATTGATCCATTGCCTATGAGCTTTTCACATATTGATCTTTGTTATGTTACTTCTCCGTTGCCATTGCTACGATTGCTACAAAACTGCTATTGTTACTTTTGCCACTGTTACCTTACCTCCATACTACTTTGCTACTAAATACTTTGCTGCAGATATTAAGTCTTTCAGGTGTGGTTGAATTGACAACTGAACTGCTAATACTTGAGAATATTTTTTGGCCCCCCTTGTGTCGAATCAATAAATTTGGGTTGAATACTCTACCCTCGAAAACTGTTGCGATTCCCTATACTTGTGGGTTATCACACAGCTATGTTGATGTATGTGTAGATTTTCATAATAATTTTTTGTATGGCAAAGGTTCATATTGTTGGAAGGGAAATTAGTAGTTGCACCTTGGTACTTGCAAATAATTTGTTTTACAGTGTCCCTTGATGGTTCGCCACTTCAGACACTAAAGATACCGACGGTGCTTTGTTTAGGATCAGGGGAGTCAGATTGTGGATTACATGTAGTGGGGAAGAAGAGATGGGGACGAGGAAGAGGACACCCTTGGTGGCGTGCTATATCTCACTAGGCGACAATGTTGAGAGGGTGCCTGGCATCAAGAACCCGACATGCTTTTCCGGGAGTTCGTTCAGGTGAGCCATCTAGGCAGGTCTATGGGTTGAGGTGGTTTGATAATCCTGGGTTGTTCCTATCTTTCCTGTGTTTTTTGAGGAAATGACTTTATTAGTTGGAAAATGGCAATATCGTTTACAAGTATACATGAAACAAACTATTTTTCCTACACCTCTTTGTTCTGTGTAATGGTGCTCTTGGCTGAGTGTGTTGACGAAAGATATTCCATGCTACAGGCTAGGTAGCTTATCAGTAACTCTTCGTGATTTACTTGCAATGTTGTTCTTTGCAAAATTGTTCCTTGCAACCCTAAAATGGTTTCTCAAAACATGGGAAAAATTACATTCTTAAAACTGTAGGCACAGTGTGTGAAGCATATATATAATTCTATTATAACAGAGGTCACACACTGTATACATATAATTCTCTATATTCAAATTGTTATAATATTATTTTATTACAATAGAGGTCACGTACCGTCACGATGTAAGAAGGAAGGTGAGACACCAAGTTTTATACATATTGTGATTTCAGTTTTCATCAATGTCGCTATTATTATTATTATTATTATTATTATTATTATTATTATTATTATTATTATTATTATTATTATTATCTCTTTGTAGCTTCATATAAAATCAGTACTGACACGGTCATTTTACGAAGTGTAAAAATGGTAGGTTGTAGAATCATAACCTGTGACTGAGTGTCTTAAGAAGTTCCTTTCATTATCGTTAAATAATATAATGTTTAAGGCCAGTTTAGATGCATCGTCGAAAAATAAGAGTAAAATCAGTGAATATTTTGCATTGCCTTGTTGTTTGGTGTGTCTACTGCATAATCCTTTTCTTTTTTGCTTCTCTTTCCAAAGCAAGGACCCGGCTGGGAACATATATTTATAATGAATTTCTTTCATTACAGCTGCATAGTAACTTAGTTAGGTATCTCCGTGCAAGTGTAGTTTGCCTGCAGGTATGACATGTGTTTGAATATAATACTTTTCCTGCTTCTCTTTTCAAAGCAAGGACCAGTCTAAGAACATATGTTATTGAAGTTCTTTCATTGCAGACTGCATAGTATCTTAGCTAGGTCTCTCCAGCATGCTCCCACAAAAGCGGAGCCATGATGTTATGCCTATATCTGCATCGTCTATCAGTCCTAGAAGTTCTGATCTTCGTCTACCGTTAAACCGAGTTCATCTGTCTGGGTATGGATGCACACCTTTTTATGTAATTGGACATTAAAAACTAGAGCATTTGGTTGTACTGCATGTGCCAAAGCACTGTCGAAACAACGAATTTTAGTTATGTTATGAGCCAAACCATATTAAGTATGTGCATCCTGGGTGGAATGCTTTCTGTTCATGAGCTGGTCTCCCAACATGTACTGTTGAGAAAAGAAAAGAAAAGAAAGGAGCTTTTAAGTTCTTCAGAGGAGCATGAGAGCTTCGAAGTTGTACACATCAGATCTAGCTTTCTTATGCTGTTTGTCTAATTATTTTCTACTCACTGTATTTTCAGTTGTGTAATAGTAAACACACCCGTGTTTGAAGCATGTTTATGTCTTGCAGATCATATATATCATAGGCCTTTTTTAAACTTCGAGCTAACACAGAAAATTGTATAGATAATTTATGCTCGCATTTTGAAAATTCTATTGCATAGTTTGAACCTTCAATTTTCATTACTAAAAGGATCATTGGTATTGCCAAATTGCCAAGCATTTATTTTCAGTTACTCTTGGTTCGAAATGGGACACCTGCCATTTGGCGCCCAGCCGCTTCATATTGTGCTTCAAGTGGGCCAGCCAAAGAAAATGCTTTGTGGGCAAAATTGAATACCATACGACTACTTTTGAATAGACACGTGTCTAAGTGGCACAGAAACAGTCTTTTTTTTCAAACACATTTTTTTATAGAAACACTTTTAAAAAAAGGGGCTTCTTATATGGTTTATACATGGTGTTAGGTATACGTATATTCTTATTAAGCAAAAACTGTATTGTTTTTACATAGGGATGTAAACTCTTACCGTACTTGCTTGCTCAAACAAAAGATTGTTTGAAAAATACTCATATTTTCAATGCACATGGCTTTGAATGAGTTTGTACTACAAATTGAAATATGTATGTACATCTCATTGTAGACAACAAGACACCATTCCTTTTTATTAAAAGGGATTAAATTTGTTACCATATGTGCTTGCCCACAATGAAATCAACTAAACCATGTTTTTTATTCAAGGTGCATATGGATTAAGATGACTTTCTACTATCGAATTACAATGACAATAAGTGTAAACATTGCTTGTCCTTACTAAAGGAAACTATTTTCATCGCGAACATGGGTTTATTGGGTCTTTGCGCCATTTGGCGCAACGGGTCAACTAGTTAATGAAAGTGATGATGAAGATTCTCCCCCTAGATATGAATTGCCTCTTGTACCCGAGGGTTATGTTATGGATGAAGAAACTGCTAGAGATCTTTTTGCTTTCAAAGATAGATATGATCTTAAGAAACTGTTAGCTAAGCTAAAAGAAAAGTCTTTGAATGCTAGAATGAAATATGACCCTACTTTTGCTACTTCACCTATCTGCGTTGCTGATAAGGATTATGAATTCTCTGTCGATCCTGAGTTAATTACTCTGGTTGAATCTGATCCTTTTTATGGCTATGAATCTAAAACTGTTGTGGCACGTCTTACTAAATTGAATGATATAGCCACCCTATTTACTCATGAGGAAAAAAATCCGCTATTATTATATCCTTAAATTGTTTCCTTTCTCATTAAAGGGTGATGCTAAGATATGGTTTAATTCTCTCACTCCTGGTTGTGTGCTTAGTCCCCAGGATATGATTTATTACTTCTCTGCTAAATATTCCCCCGCTCATAAGAAACAAGCTGCCTTAAGGGAAATATATAATTTTGTGCAAATTGAAGAAGAGAGTCTCCCACAAGCTTGGGGGAGGCTTCTCTGACTACTTAATGCTTTGCCTGATCATCCTCTAAAGAAAAATGAAATACTTGATATCTTTTATAATGGACTAACCGATGCTACAGAGACCACCTAGATAGTTGTGCTGGTTGTGTTTTCAGGGAAAGAACTGTTGAGCAAGCTGAATTGCTATTGAATAATATATCGAGTAATGATAATGATTGGACACTTCCTGAACCAACTCCTAAGCCAACTCCGAAGAAAAGGGGTATTCTATTTCTTAGTCCTGAAGATATGCAAGAGACAAAGAAATCTATGAAAGAAAAAGGTATTAAAGCTGAAGATGTTAAGAATTTACCACCTATTCAAGAAATACTTGGTCTTGATAACCTGACACAGGTAGTAAAGGTAAATTCTCTCTGTAGGTTTGATGAAGGTGATATTCCTCGTAATAAGTCTACTAGCCAATGCTTGGATGAGTTTGATAATTTTATTGTTAAACAAGAAAACTTCAATGCTTATCTTGGTAGACTATTAAAACATAATGCTTATATGATTTAGCATTTGAGTGATTATATGTCTAGAGTTAAAGGTGACCTTAAGCTTATTAGTAAACATGCTTCCATGGTTACCACTCAAGTAGAACAAGTGCTTAAGGCACAAGATGAAATGCTCCATGAATTAAATAATAAGAACAATGATAATGTTGTTAGAGTTATGACTAGAGGTGGTAGAATGCCCTGGAACCTTTGTATCCTGGGCCACCCTAAGAGAGTTGAGCAAGATTCTCAGAGAACTAATGTTAATGCACCTAGTCCGTCTAAGAAAAAGAAAAAGAAAAATGATAGGACTTTGAATGCTTCTGATGAACCTGTTATTGACACACCTAAGAATCCCAATGATATTTCTATTTCTGATGCTAAAACACAATCTTGTAATGAACATGAACCTAGCGATAATGTTAATGATGATGTTCATGTTGATGCTCAACCTAGCAATAACAATGATGTAGAGATTGAACCTGTTGTTGATCTTGATAACCCGCAATCAAAGAATCAACATTATGATAAGAGAGACTTCGTTGCTAGGAAGCACGGAAAAGAAAGATAACCATGGTTTCAGAAACCCAAGCATTTTCCTCCTAAGTCATCCAAGAAAAAGGATGATGAGGATTTTGAGCGCTTTGCTGAAATGATTAGACCTATCTTTTTATGTATGCATTTGACTGATATGCTTAAAGTGAATCCTTATGCCAAGTATATGAAAGATATTGTTACAAATAAAAGAAATATATCGGAAGCTAAAATTTCCACCATGCTTGCTAATTACACTTTTAAGGGTGGAATACCAAAGAAACTTGGAGATCCAGGAGTACCAACTATATCATGCTCCATTAAAAGAAACTATGTTAAAACTGCTTTATGTGATCTTGGAGTCGGTGTTTGTGTTATGGCTCTCTCTTTGTATCATAGACTTGATTTGAATAGGTTGACACCTACTGAAATCTCTTTGCAAATGGCCGATAAATCAAGTGCTGTACCCGTCGGTGTTTGTGAGGATGTGCGTGTTGTGGTTACAAACGTTACTATGTTAACGGACTTTGTTATTCTTGATATTCCCGAGGACGACAGTATGTCGATCATCCTTGGTAGACCTTTTCTAAATACTGCAGGGGCTTTTATTGATTGCAACAAAGGCAATGTCAGTTTCCATGTTAATGGTAATGAGTATACGGTACACTTTCCGAAGAAACAACCTCAAGTTCATAGTATCAATTCTATTGGAAAAATTTCAACGATTACTATTGGAGGTTTTGAATTCCCTCTTCATACTGTCAAAAAGAAATATGATATTCTTATTATTGGGGACATGCATATCCCCATAGAGGTAACTTAGTGTTATTCGAAAATTCTCCGGTTTCATGTTATTCAAAAGAGGTTTGTTAACAAGACATGATCAACCTTGTTAGTGGATACCTTTTGATGAGCATGAGATGGATGAAGTTAGAAAGCACAACTCTCTGTACCCTCCTTTTACTTTCTGTTATTTAGATTAAATAAAGCAAAAATAGTATTTTCTGTCTGTTTTCTGAATTATGCATGGAATAAAAAAATACCCCGAAAATAAAAGTTCTCCAAATGCCTTGAAAATGAAGTATGATTTTTGTAGAATATTTAAGAATTTCTGGCACTTAGAACACATCAGGGGGACCCACCATTTGGCCACGAGGGCACAGGGCGCGCCCCCTGCCTTGTGGACCCCACATGGCCCCCTCCACTTATTCCAGCACCCCCACACTTCATTTTCCTACAGAAAATATCATCCCACTGCTCAAACCCATGTTCTAGCTCGTTTTGCTGCCATTTTCGATCTCCTTGCTCAAAGCTCCATTCACAAATTGCTTTGGGGGATTGTTCTTTGGTATGTGACACCTCTAATGGTCCAATTAGTTTTTGTCCTAGTGCTTTATTTATTGCAAATTTTTGCTGCTGAGGTGACCCCGTTCTTGAGCTTGCATGTCAAATTTATATGGCCCAAAGTAGTTTTAATACATGATATAGCCTCTAGGCACTTGTGGGAGTAGTTGCTATCAATCTTGTTGAGTTTAGTTCACTTTTATTTTGGGTCAGTAATTTTTTTAGAAATTGTTCAGAAAAGACAATGATGAAGAGATTGTTGAGGGGCTCCTTGAGCCGAAGCTCGAAGGATAAGCAGAATGAGGAGAATAAAAAGCCCAAATAGAATCTTCCTCGCACTACGGAGGTTTGGCCGTGCGAATGGCATTGTGATGCATTCTTGAGGGCCGCTGGAATTTATGATGACTTTTATTATTTGGCTGAAAATGCAGGCCTCACCGACTTCCTCCACGACTAGTGTGAACAGTATCTCCTACTCACTAATATTTCCATGTAAAACTTATACTTCCATGCTAGAAAATCACCACCTTCACTAGAGTTTTATTTATATGATGAGGTTAAGGAGATGTCACTCTATGATTTTTGTTTGGTTTGCAAGTTGCCCTTTGCGGGTAGCATCGAGGAACCACATCCTAGTGATGTGGATGGATTTATTGATAGAATTGCTGTAGGGGAAACAAGAAAAGTTTCAGATGCAAGGACTACTAGTATGCATTTTCCTGTTCTACGTTACTTTGCAATATTTGCTAGTAGATTCTTAATTGGTCGCGGGAACAGTGGAAACCTTAGTGCTCCTGACCTGCTCTTTTGCGCCATGCTTTATTTCGTGATACAACCTTCAGTTTAGGCGCTATTATTGCTAAAGTTAAGTCTGAACCATACAAAGGGCCCCATCTTCGCAGGTATCTTTGCTTCATGCCTTGCTAAACACTTTGAGATACCTATTAGGCATCATGAGAAAGAGGAAAAGTTACTAACCACTATTTTTCTAGACTATATGAGTATGGTAGCACATGACTTTATTGTTAAAAATAAGAAAAAGATACTTAAGTATAACTTGATATTTGCTAAAACTCATTGTGAGACTATTATCTTGCCAGCACCCTCTTTGTTTAACATACTTTCAGGCACATACCTCATCCTTCCCGATGACATTTATGCATACTGGAAGCTGACACAAGCTCCAGAGCCTGAGTCAGAGCCACCACTTGACCCATATCGACAGTCTATCTATCAGTGGGATCCGAAGGAGCTCGCTAACCAGTGGCACCCCGAGGACCCCTCTCAGTACATTAGAGAGGGTAGCTTAGGCCAAAAGCCTAAGCTTGGGGGAGTACGTATTTCTCACCAACATTACATTCATGTTCACACACTCATTCTAATTGTCGGTGTTCATAGTTTTTCATTGTACTATCCATGCTAGTTTATTTTCTTTTCTTGCTTTCTTCTTGTGTGTTTGAAAAACCTTAAGAAAAAAAATATATTTTAGTTGTAGCTTTTAGATAGTTTACTTTCCATGTTTGTAGTAGTAATATTAAAAGAAAACCCAAAAAGATTTCTTGTTCTTATTTTGCTTGTTGGGAGATTTCCCGTGTAAGTTTATTTCTTTTCTTTTCTTTGGGGGTCGAGAGGAGAAGACAACGATGAAAATGTTGAGTGGCTCTCATATGCATTATTGTTGATCTAACCAAGAGCCCATGTTACCTTGTCTTCTCCCTTGAATTGAATGCTTGCAGATTCTAGCTTAGTCCAATGCACGTGCACTATTATTATTATCCACACCGTTCGGTCGTGCGACTGAAAGGCAATAATGATGATATATGACGAAATGATTGAGATGAGAGAAGCTGGTATGAACTTGACCTATCATGTTTTTGTAAATATGATTAGTTCATCCTTCCTGATTCTGCTTATTATGGATGAAACATGTTTGCATTGACAATTAGAGATTATAGTTGCTCATGCCATGCTTAATTAGCTAGGAGTTTATAATGGTTTGTCTTGCGTGCCAACATGCTAATAAAATGATTGTAATGTGGTATGATAGGGTGGTATCCTCCTTTGAATGATTTGAGTGGCTTGACTTGGCACATGTTCACGCATGTAGTTGAAACAAAATCAACATAGCCTCCATGATATTTATGTTCATGGTGATTTATATCCTGCTCATGATTGAACTCATTGTTGGTTAATCTTAATGCATGTTCATGACCATTGTCGCTCTCTAGTTGGTCGCTTCCCAGTCTCTTTCTAGCCTTCACTTGTACTAAGCGGGAATACTGCTTGTGCATCCACTTCCATAAACCCCAAAGTTATTCTATATGAGTCCACCATACCTTCCTATATGCGATATTTACCTGCCGTTCCAAGTAAGTTTGTATGTGCCAAACTCTAAACCTTCAAATGAAATTCTGTTTTCTATGCTCGAATAGCTGATGTATCATCTAGGGTTGTCTGTATCTTTCATGCTAGGTGGGTTATTCTCATGATGAGTGGACTCCGCTCATCATTCACGAGAAAATGGCCGGTAACCGGGATGCCCAGTCCCATGCTCAAATCAAATCAAAATAAATGCAAACAAAACTCCCCCAGGATTGTTGTTAAATGGACGACACCCGTTGTTTCAGGCCAGCCATGGATTGATGCTCACTGGGGGTGGGGGAGTATAAATTTACCATTCTGTTTGGGAACCGCCTATAATGTATGTAGCATGGAAGATATCGAGATATCTTGGTTGTTATGTTGACAATGAAAGTATGCCACTCAAAATATTATTTATCTCTATTTCAAAACTCGAGCTCTGGCACCTCTGCAAATCTCTGCATCCCTCTGTGAAGGACCTATTTATTTACCTTTATGTTGAGTCATCATCCTCTTATTGAAAAGCACCAGTTGGAGAGCACCGCTGTCATTTGCATGCATTGCTATTAATTCACATTGAGTATGACTGGATCTCTTTTGCCATGAATTACAATGTCTAGTCAGTCCTTGATCTCCAGGGGTGCTCTGCATTTATGTTTTGCGGTCTTAGAAAGGGCTAGCAAGGTACCATCTTGTTATATCATATTATAATTGTTTTGAGAAAGTGTTGTCATCCGAGATTTATTATTATTGCTCGCTTGTTGATTATGCCATTGATATGAGTAAATGTGAGACCTAAGTGTTATTGTGAATATGGTTAGTTCATAATCTTTGCTAAAAACTTGAATGCCGACTTTACATATTTGCAACGACAAGATTAAACAGAGTTTGTAAAAGTTTTTCTTTATCACTTTCAGTTTGTCAACCGAATTGCTTGAGGACAAGCAAAGGTTTAAGCTTGGGGGAGTTGATATGTCTCCAATGTATCTACTTTTCCAAACACTTTTTCCCTTGTTTTGGACTCTAACTTGCATGATTTGAATGGAACTAACCCAAACTGATGCTGTTTTCACCAGAATTGCCATGGTGTTATTTTTGTGCAGAAATAAAAGTTCTCGGAATGACCTGAAACTCCACGAAGATACGTTCTGGAATTAATAAAAATATTGGCGAAATAATCAGCGTAAGGGGCCCATACCCTGTCCACGAGGGTGCAGGGCGCGCCCACCCCCTGGGGCGCACCCCTGCCTCGTGGGCCCACTGGACCTCCACCAACCTCAACTCCAACTCCATATATTCATGTTCGGGGAGAAAAAAAATCAGAGAGAAGGATTCATCGCGTTTTATGATACGGATCCACCGCCAAGCCCTAATCTTCCTCGGGAGGGCTGATCTGGAGTCTGTTCAGGGCTCTGGAGAGGGGAATCCATCCCAATTGTCATCATCAACCATCCTCCATCACCAATTTCATGATGCTCACCGCCGTGCGTGAGTAATTTCATCGTAGGATTACTGGACAGTGATGGGTTGGATGAGATTTACCATGTAATCAAGTTAGTTTTGTTAGGGTTTGATCCCTAGTATCCATTATGTTCTAAGATTGATGTTGCTATGAATTTGCCTTGCTTAATGCTTGTCACCAGGGCCCGAGTGCCATGATTTCAGATCTCAACCTATTATGTTTTCATGAATATATGTGACTTCTTGATCCTATCTTGCAAGTCAATAGTCACCTACTATGTGTTATGATCCGGCAACCCCAGAGTGACAATAATCGGGACCACTCTTGGTGATGACCATAGTTTGAGGAGTTCATGTATTCACTAAGTGCTAATGCTTTGGTCCGGTACTCTATTAAAAGGTGGCCTTAATATCGCTTAGTTTCCAATTGGACCCCGCTGCCACGGGAGGGTAAGACAAAATATGTCATTCAAGTTCTTTTCCATAAGCACGTATGACTATATTTGGAATACATGCCTACATTACATTGATGAACTAGAGCTAGTTCTGTGTCACCCAATGTTATAACTGTTGCATGATGAATTGCATCCGACATAATTATCCATCATTGATCCATTGCCTATGAGCTTTTCACATATTGATCTTTGTTATGTTACTTCTCCGTTGCCATTGCTATGATTGCTACAAAACTGCTATTGTTACTTTTGCCACTGTTACCTTACCTCCATACTACTTTGCTACTAAATACTTTGCTGCAGATATTAAGTCTTTCAGGTGTGGTTGAATTGACAACTCAACTGCTAATACTTGTGAATATTCTTTGGCTCCCCTTTTGTCGAATCAATAAATTTGGCTTGAATACTCTATCCTCAAAAACTGTTGCGATCCCCTATACTTGTGGGTTATCAGTATGCACTGTTGCCAATTTTTGTCGTTTTGAAGCACCTCATGATGATCCCCTTGATTTGGATCATGTATCACTTAGATAACTTGAGGGATGTTTATTTAAGTGGAAGTTCATTAGTAATTTGATTCATTGAACCTAATTTATCATGAACTTAGTCTTAATATTTTTGCATATCTATGTTGTAGATCAATGGCTTGTGCTACCGTTCCCCTGAATTTTAATGTGTTCCTCGAGAAAGCTAAGTTGAAAGATGATGGTAGCAACTACATGGACTGGGTCCATAACTTGAGGGTTATCCTCATGGCTGCACAGAAGAATTATGTCCTCGATGCACCACTAGGTGACAGACCTGCTGTAGGAGCAAACATAGTTGTTATGAATGTCTGGAAAGCTCGATCTGATGAGTACTCAATAGTTCAATGTGCCATTCTTTACGACTAGAACCAGGCTTCAAAGACATTTTGAACGTCATGGAGCATATGAGATGTTCGAAGAGCTGAAGTTGATATTTCAAGTTAATGCCTGGGTTGAGAGATATGAAGTCTCCAACAAGTTCTATAGCTGCATGATGGAGGAGAACAGTTCTACCAGTGAACACATACTCAAAATGTCTGGGTATCATAACCACTTAACTCAGATGGGGATTGATCTTCCGGTTGAGATCACAGACATGAATGTTATTCGGAGTCCCGGATGAGATCACGAACATGACAAGGAGCTCCAGAATGGTCCAGAGGTAAAGACTGATATATCAGACGATACTATTTGGACACCGGAAGAGTTTTAGGAGGTATCAAGTAGTCATTGGATCTCCAGAAGGGGTTCCGAGAACCCCAGGAGGTTAATGAGCTATATGGGCCAAAGGAGGAACACACCAGCCCACAAGGGGCTGGCGCGCCCCTCCTAAGGCCTCAACCCTTGGGGAGAGAAGGAAAGGGGGGAGTTGGCCTCCCCCTTCCTTCCCTCTCCTTCCCTTTTACTTTCCCCCTTGTGCAAACAAGGTAAGGGGGCGCCACAGGGCAGGATCCCAAGGGGGCTGGCGGCCACCCTTGTGGCGCCTCCTGGCTGCCTCCGCTATATATATATATATATATATATATATATATATATATATATATATATATATATATATATATATATATATATATATATATATATATATATATATATATATATATAGGAGGGGGCGCCACACACCACCATGACAATCTCTTAGCCGTGTTCGATGCCCCTCTCCACAGTTTCGTCCCTCGGTCATATTTTCGAAGTGCTTAGGGGAAGCCCTGCGGAGATAGCATCACCACCACCGTCACCATGCCGTCATGCTGCCGGAACTCATCTACTAATTTGCCCGTCTTGCTGGATCAAGAAGGCGAGGACGTCACCGAGCTGAACGTGGAGGTATTATATGCGCCACACACGACCATGACAATCTCTTAGCCGTGTTCGATGCCCCTCTCCACAGTTTCGTCCCTCGGTCATATTTTCGGAGTGCTTAGGCGAAACCCTGCGGAGATAGCATCACCACCACCGTCACCATGCCGTCGTGCTGCCGGAACTCATCTACTAATTTGCCTGTCTTGCTGGATCAAGAAGGCGAGGACGTCACTGAGCTGAACGTGTGCTGAACGTGGAGGTGTTATACGTTCGGTACTTGATCGGTTGGATCATGAAGAAGTTCGACAACATCAACCGCGTTAATAAACGCTTCCGCTTATGGTCTACGAGGGTATGTAGACACAGACTCTCCCCTCTCGTTGCATCTCCATGGATAGATCTTGCGTGTGCGTAGAATTTTTTGTTTTCCATGCAACATTCACCAACAATAGTAGTAGATGTAGAATCATTTCGGTCTACTTGTCATGGACATGATGCCTATATTCATGAACATTGCCTTAGATATTGTCATAACTATGTGCTTTTCTACAAATTGCTCGACAGTAATTTGTTTACCCACCATATGTTTTCTTTCAAGGGAGAAGCCTCTAGTGAAACCTATGGCCCCCGGGTCTTTTCCATCATACATTTTCAGATCTATGAATCAAAAAACCCAAAAATACCTTGCTGCAATTTATTTATATTTAATTTAGTTTCCTCTTTTATTTATCTTTTATACCTATCTCTATTAGATCTCACTCTTGTTCGTGACCGTGAAGGGATTGACAACCCCCTTTTCGCGTTGTGTGCAAGTGTTTGTTAGTTTGTGCAGGTGCATATATTAGGGACTTGCTTGTGCCTCCTACTGGATTGATACCTTGGTTCTTAACTCAGGGAAATACTTATATCTACTTTGCTGCAACACCCTTTCCTCTTCAAGGGAAAAATCAACACAAGGTCAAGAAGTAGCAGGAAGAATTTCTGGCGCCGTTGTTGGGGAGGTTCTACATCAAGCCTACCAAGTACCCATCATAAACTGTCATCTCTTGGACTTATATTATTTGCCATTCGCCTCTCGTTTTCCTCTCCCCCACTTCTAAAACATTTTCAGAAAAATACAAAAATACTTGCCTTTTTATTTGCCTTTCTTCCCTTCGTCTTTTTTGTTTGCTTGTGTGCTAGATTGCTTGATTTGTCATGATGTCTCAAGAAAATACCAAGTTATGTGATTTTTCCAACACTAATAATAATGATTTTATTAGTAGTCCGATTGCTCCTGCCACTAGTGCGGAATCTTATGAAATTCATGCCGCTTTGTTGAATCTTGTTATAAAAGAACAATTTTCCCGTAGTCCTAATGAAGATGCCACATCCCATCTAAATACTTTCGTTGAGTTGTGTGATATGCAAAAGAAGAAAGGTGTGGATAATGATATTGTTAAATTGAAGCTATTTCCGTTCTCACTACGAGACGGTGCTAAAACTTGGTTTTCATCTTTGCCTAAAAATAGTATTGATTCATGGAATAAGTGTAAATATGCTTTTATTTCCAAGTATTTCCCTCCCGCTAAGATCATCTCCCTTAGGAACGATATAACAAATTTTAAGCAACTTGATCATGAACATGTTGCACAATCTTGGGAGAGGATGAAATTGATTATAAAAAATTTGCCCTACTCATGGTTTAAGTTTATGGATGATCATACAATTGTTTTATGCCGGATTGAATTTTGCATCTAGAAATCTTTTAGAGTCCGCTGCAAGAGGTACTTTTATGGAAATCACATTAGGAGAAGCTACCAAACTCCTAAATAATATTATGCAAACTACTCTCAATGACATACCGAAAGATCTCCCACTAGTAAAAAAGTGCATGCGATTGAAGAAATTAATACTTTGAGTGGAAAGATGGATGAACTTATGAAATTGATTGCTAGTACGATTGCTCCTATTGATCCAAATCATATTCCTTTGTCCACTTTGATTGAGAATAATAATGAATCTATGGATGTGAATTTTGTTGGTAGGAACAATTTTGGTAATAAAGCATATAGAGGTAATTTCAACCCTAGGCCATTTCCTAGTAATTCCTCTAATAATTATGGTAATTCCTACAACAATTCTTATGGAAATTATAACAAAATACCCATTGATCTTGAGAACAATATTAAAGATTTCATTAATTCACAAAAGAATTTCAATGCTATGGTAGAAGAAAAATTGCTTAAGATTGATGATTTGGCTAGGAACGTCGATAGAATTTCTCTTGAGATTGATTCTTTAAAGATTAGATCTATGCTACCCAAGATTGATATTAACAAGTCCCCAAAATCTATTAAAATTTCTATGTATGAATGTAAAGAAAGAACCGCTAGGATGCATGCTAAGCGAGATTGTTTTGTAAAAGCGTGTTCTTCTATTTCTTGTGAAAGAATGATGAAGGTCTTAAAGTGATTGGTGTGAGTCCTATTAAATCTTTGTTTGCTAATATAAATCTTGATAAATATGGGACTGGAGATGAGTCAAATTTAGCTAGAAGTCATCCAAATAATTTGGAGTTTAAAGATCTTAATGAAAAAATTGATAAAAATGGGATTGGAGAGGTCAAAACTTTAATTAGCGATAAACACTCTTTTGGATTTCAAGGAATTTAATTATGATAATTGTTCTTTGATAGATTGTATTTCTTTGTTGCAATTAATGCTTAATTCACCGCATGCTTACAATCAAATAAAGCTTTTACTAAACATATCGTTGATGCTATTATGAAATCCTTTGAAGAAAAACTTGAGTAGGAAGTTTCTATCCCTAGAAAGTTTTATGATGAGTGGGAACCTACTATTAAGATTAAAAGTAAAGCCTATGAGTGCAATGCTTTGTGTGATTTGGGTGCTAGCATTTCCACGATTCCAAAAACTTATGTGATGTGCTAGGTTTCCATAAATTTGATGATTGTTCTTTGAATTTGCATCTAGCGGATTCCACTATTAAGAAACCCATGTGAAGGATTAATGATGTTCTTATTGTTGCAAATAGGAATTATGTGCCCGTAGATTTTATTGTGCTTAATATAGATTGCAATCCTACATGTCCTATTATTCTTGGTAAACCTTTCCTTAAAACGATTTGTGCAATTATTGATATGAAAGAAGGAAACTTTAGTTTTTAATTTCCATTAAGGAAGGGCATGGAACACTTCCCATGAAAGAAAATTAAGTTGCCATATGAATCTATTATGAGGGCTACTTATGGATTGCATACGGAAGATGACAATACCTAGATCTATGTTTTATGCCTAGCTAGGGGCGTTAAACAATAGCGCTTGTTGGGAGGCAACCAAATTTTTATTTTTTGTTTTTTGTTCTTGCTACTATTCTTGAATAAGTACACATTATTACTTCTGTAGTAATTGTGTTTCAGTGTTTTTAATTAGTGTTTGAGCCAAGTAAGACCTTTGGGATGGTCTATGGTGATAGTCGATTTGATCTTGCTGAAAAGCAGCAACTTTTGCGTCAAGTAGTAGTATTTCTAGAATTCATAGAAGTGTGATAAAATCCTGATTTTTCCACACAAGATTGATATAAAAATTTCCCAGATTTCCTATTTTTTCAGAATGTTTGGAGTTACAAAAGTATATGGTGTTTCCAGATTACTACAAACAGTTCTGTTTTTGACAGATTCTTTTTTCTATGTGTTGTTTGCTTATTTTGATGAATCTATGGGTAGTATCGAGGGGTATGAACCATGGAGAAGTTAAAATACAGTAGATATTACCAATATAAATTTAGAATGAGTTCACAACAGTACCAAAAGTGGTGATTTATTTTATTACACTAATGGATTCATGAGTTTTCTGTTGAGTTTTGTGTTGTGAAGTTTTCAAGTTTTGGGTAAAGATTTGATGGACTATGGAATAAGGAGTGGCAAGAGCCTAATCTTGGGGGTTCCCAAGGCACCCCAAGGTAATATTCAAGGAAAACCAAGCATCTAAGCTTGGGGATGCCCCGGATGGCATCCCCTCTTTTGTCTTCAATCCATTGATAAATTTACTTGAGGCTATATTTTTATTCACCACATGATATGTGTTTTGCTTGGAGCATCTTGTATGATATGAGTCTTTTCTTTTTTAGTTTGCCACAATCATCCTTGCTATACACCTTTTGAGAGGGCACGCATTAATCGTGAATTTAGTAGAATATTCTATGTGCTTTACTTATATCTTTTGAGCTAGGCAGTTTGCTCTAGTGCTTCACTTATATCTTTTTAGAGCACGGCGGTGGCTTTATTTTATAGAAATTGGTGAATATATGAGAGGTTTGATTCCTTGCATTTGTTTTGAGATATAAAGATGGTTATATTAGAGTCATACAAGTGAGTAATTGTGGATTGGTATAAATACTTGTGTTAAGTTTGTGATTCGTAGCATGCACGCATGATGAACAGTTATGTGATTAAGTCGGAGCATGATTTATTTTTTGATTGTCTTCCTTATGAGTGGCGGTCGGGGACGAGAGATGGTATTTTCCTATCAATCTACCCCCAGGAGCATGTGTGTAGTACTTTGTTTCGATGGCTAATAAATTTTTGCAATAAGTATGTGAGTTCTTTATGACTAATTTTGAGTCCATGGATTATACGCACCCTCACCCTTCCACCATTGATAGCCTCTCTAGTACCGCACAACTTTTGCCAGTGCATTAAACCCACCATATACCCTTCCTCAAAACAGCCATCATACCTACCTATTATGGCATTTCCATAGCCATTCCGAGATATGTTGCCATGCAACTTCCACCGTTCCGTTTATTATAACACATACCATCACTGTCATATTGCTTTGCATGATCATGTAGTTGGCATATTATTTGTGTCAAGGCCACCGTTCATATTTTTTATATACATGCCACTCTTGATCATTGCACATCCCCGTACACCGCTGGAGTCATTCATATAGAGTCATATTTTGTCCTAAGTTTTGAGTTGTAATTCTTGAGTTGTAAGTAAATAAAAGTGTGATGATCATCATTATTAGAGCATTGTACCATGCAAAGAAAGGATGATGGAAGCTATGATTCCCTCACAAGTCGGGATGAGTCTCCGGACTTTATAAAAAATAGAAGAGGCCAAAGAAGCCCAAATAAAAAAATAGGCCAAAGAAGCCCAAACAAACAAATAGAAAAAATGAGAGAAAAGAGAGAAGGGACAATGTTACTATCCTTTTTCACACTTGTCCTTCAAAGTAGCACCATGATCTTCATGATAGAGAGTCTCCTATTTTATCACTTACATATACTAGTGGGAATTTTTCATCATAGAACTTGGCTTGTATATTCCAATGTTGGGCTTCCTCAAAATTTCCCTAGGTCTTCGTGAGCAAGCCAGTTGGATGCACACCCACTTAGTTTATTTTGAGCTTTCATACACTTATAGCTCTAGTGCATCCGTTGCATGGCAATCCCTACTCACTCGCATCGATATCAATTGATGGGCATCTCCATAGCCCATTAATTTGCCTAGTTGATATGAGACTTTCTCCTTCTTTTTTGCCTTCTCCACAACCACCATATTCTATTCCACCTATAGTGCTATAGCCATGGCTCATGCTCATGTTGCGTGAAAGTTGAAAAAGTTTGTGAACATCAAAAGTATGAAACAATTTCTTGGCTTGTCATCGGGGTTGTGCATGATGAAATTGAAGATGGAGCATAGCCAGACTATATGATTTTGTATGGATAACTTTCTTTGGCGATGTTATTTTGAGAAGACATGATTGCTTTATCAGTATGCTTGGAGTACTATTGTTTTTATGTCAATATTAAACTATTGTTTTGAATCTTATGGATCTGAACATTCATTCCACAATAAAGAAAATTGCATTAATAAATATGTTAGGTAGCATTCCACATCAAAAGTTCTGTTTTTATCATTTACCTACTAGAGGACGAGCAGGAATTAAGCTTGGGGATGCTTGTACGCCTCCAACGTATCTATAATTTTTGATTGTTCCATGCTATTATATTATCTATTTTGGATGTTTTATATGCATTAATATGCTATTTTATATTATTTTTGGGACTAACCTATTGACAAAGAGCCTAGTGTCAGTTTTTGTTTTTTTCCTGGTTTTGAGTTTTACAGAAATGGAATATCAAATGGAGTCCAAACAAAATAAAACTTTCACAATGATTTCTCTTGGACCAGAAGACTTGGAGAGGGGGTCAGAAGACTCATGAGGAGCCCACAAGCCCTCAGAGCACGCCCTAGGGGGGCACCCCCTAGCTTGTGGACCCTCGGGAGTTCCCCAACCCTAATCTTTCCACTATAAATTCCAAAATATCCCCAACATCAGAAGCATCCACGAAAATGCTTTTCTGCCACCGCAAGCGTCTGCTCCCGTGGGATCCCATCTTGGGGCCTTTTCCGGCACCCTATCGGAGGGGGATTCGATCACGGAGGGCCTCTACATCAACCTTGCTGCCCTTCTGATGAAGCATGAGTAGTTTACCATAGACCTACGGACCCATAGCTAGTAGCTAGATGGCTTCTCTCTCTCTTTGATCGTCAGTACAATGTTCTCCTCAATGTTCTTGGAGATCTATCTGATGTAATACCTTTTTGTGGTGTGTTTGTCAAGATCCGATGAATTGTGGATTTATGATCAGTTTATCTATGAATATTATATGAGTCTTCTTTGAACTCTTTTATGCATGGTTAAGATATATCTTTGTATTTCTCTTCGAACTATCAGTTTGGTTTGGCCAACTAGATTGGTTTTTCTTGCAATGGGAGAGGTGCTTAGTTTTGGGTTCAATCTTGCGGTGCCCTCACCCAGTGACAGAAGGGGTAGCGAGGCACGTATTGTATTGTTGCCATCAAGGATAAAAAGATGTGGTTTATATCATATTGCTTGAGTTATCCCTCTACATCATGTCATCTTACTTAAAGTGTTACCCTGTTCTTATGAACTTAATACTCTAGATGCATGCTGGATAGCGGCTGATGTGTGGAGTAATAGTAGTAGATGCAGAATCGCTTCGGTCTACTTGTCACGGACATGATGCCTATATTCATGAACATTTCCTTAGATATTGTCATAACTATGCGCTTTTCTATCAATTGCTCGATAGTAATTTGTTTACCCATCGTATGTTTTATTTCAAGAGAGAAGCCTCTAGTGAAACCTATGGCCCCCAGGTCTATTTTCCATCATATATTTTCAGATCTATAAACCAAAAAACCCAAAAATACCTTGCTGCAATTTATTTTTATTTACTTTAGTTTTCTCTTTTATTTATCTTTTATACCTATCTCTATTAGATCTTACTCTTGTTTGTGACCGTGAAGGGATTGACAACCCCTTTTTCACGTTGTGTGCAAGTGTTTGTTAGTTTGTGCAGGTGCATATGTTGGGGACTTGCTTGTGCCTTCTACTGGATTGATACCTTGGTTCTTAACTGAGGGAAATACTTATCTCTACTTTGCTGCATCACCCTTTCCTCTTCAAGGGAAAAATCAACGCAAGCTCAAGAAGTAGCAGACATGACACGTACTTGTATCATTGTCATTAAGGATAAAAAAGATGGGGTTTATTCATATTGATTGGGTTTACTTTGTCTACATCTTGTCATCTTGGTTAAGGCTTTACTCTGTTCTTTATGAACTTAATACTCTTGATGCATGCTGGATAACAGTCGATGTGTGGAGTAATAGTACTAGATGCAGGCAGGAGTCGGTTTACTTGTCTCAGACGTGATGCCTATATACATTATCATTGCCTTGGATATCGTCATAACTATGCGCTTTGCTATCAATTGCCCAACAGTAATTTGTTTACCCACCGTGTGCTATGTTCAAGAGAGAAGCCTCTAGTGAAAGCTATGGCCCATGGGTCTATTTTAATCATATATCAAAATCCAAAAATACCTTATTGCAATATATCTACTTTTATTTTATTTTTTTTGTTTATCTATCTATCACTACGAGATTTGATCCTTGTAATTAACCGCCAAGGGATCGACAACCCCTTGTTTGCGTTGGGTGCAAGTATATGTTATTTTGTGTGTAGGTGTTGTTCATGAGGTATTGCGTGGTTCTCTTACTGATTGATAACCTTGGTACTTAACTAAGGGAAATACTAATATCTAATGTACAACATCATCCTCTCCTCTACGAGGAAATCCCAACGAAGCTCACAAGTAGGAGGAAGAATTTTCGGCACTGTTGCCGGGGAGACATGACCAACACCTATCAAGTACCATCTTATAAACTTTCATCTCCTTGCATTTACTTTCATTTCCCATTTGGCTCTTGTTTTCATCTCGCCCACTTCTAAAACGTTTTCACAAAAACACAAAAATATTTTGTGTTTGCCTTTTTGCTTGTTTGCTTGCTTAGTCGCTATGTCGCAAGAAAATATCAAGTTGTGTGACTTTTCCTATTCTACTAATAATGATTTTATTAGTACTCCAATTGCTCCTCTCGCCACTAGTGCGGAGTTGTGTGATATTAATGCCGCTTTGCAAAATCTTGTTATGAAAGAACAATTTTCTGGTAGTCCAATTGAAGATGCTACATCCCATCTTAATACTTTCGTTGAGTTGTGTGCTATGCAAAAGAAAAAATATGTGGATAATGATATGGTCAAATTAAAATTATTTCAGTTATCACTACAAGATCGTTCTAAATTTGGTTTTCATCCTTGCCATGAAATGGTATTGATTCTTGGGATAAGTGTAAGTATGCTTTTATTACCAAGTGTTTTCCTCCCGTGAAAATTATTTCTCTTAGAAATCAAATTATGAATTTTAAGCAACTTGAGCATGAACATGTTGCCCAATCTTGGGAGAGGATGAAATTAATATTAAGAAATTGCCCTACTCATGGCTTAAGTTTATGGATGATCATACAAAAAAATTATGCAGATGATTGAACTTTGTTTCTAGAAATCTCTTTGATTCCGGGTGGTACCTTTATGGAAATCACACTAGGATAAGCTACAAAATAGCTTGATAATATTATGGCAAATTATTCACAATGGCATACTAAAAGAACTCCTACTAGTAAAAAGGTGAATTATGTTGAAGAAATTAATACTTTGAGTGATAAAGTAGATGCGGTTATGAAGATGGTTGCTAGTAAAATTGCTCAAATTAATACTTTGAGTGAAAAGTAGATGCGCTTATTTTGCACACCATTGTCTACTTTGATTGAGCAAAATAATTATCCCATAGATGTGAATTCTGTCTCGTGAAACAACTTCAACAGTAATGATGTAGGGTAGAACCCTAGATGCCCGGTCTTTCACGATTGGAGGGGATCCTACGAAGATCACGAAGAACATGAGGGAAAACGCGAGGGAAATCACGAGGGGAAACATGAGGGAATCACTCAAACCAACAAGATATGGTCACACATGTGCTAGATCCTCAAAACACAAAGAGATACACGATTCAAATCCAACAAAGGACGATACAAGTAGCTAGTTCATCTCCATGAGGAGGTATTGAGGGTCATACCATGAATGGGGTCCTGAATCCAAGATGGATCTTCTCCGAAGAGGCCGTGGTCTCTCACGAGGAGTAGATCCGTATGGATGAGCAAAGCTCTCTCTCAAATGAGCTAAACCAATGCTAACCCTAACTAGGAGGAGGGGGTGTCCTATTTATAGTCATAGTGTAGGGGCGAAGTGAAGAGGTACATGGGCCTCGGCCCGATACTTTGCACACAGACAGGCGTCGGACGTCCGACGGTTACCGGACGTCCAGTGGCTCGCGAGGGACCGGACGTCCGAGAAGCGTCGAAAGTCCGATGTCTCGGCTCGAGTGTGGATTTGTCGGTCGTCCGGTCGGGGCCAGTTGTCCGGGCGCTGGAGGATGTCGGACGTCCGGTCGGCGTCGGTCATCCGACCGCTGTAGGTCTTGCTGGCTGGGACTTGGGATGGATGGTGAAGACTCCAGGCGTCAGACGTCCAACAGACATCGGTCGTCCGGAGGTTGTCGGATGTCCGAGAGCTGTAGATTCCTGGCAGCTCTTACTCTTGTTCCTCACGCTTGGTGTCCTTGCTGTCTTGTCCACTGCTCCTAGTTGATCCATGGCCTTTCTCCTGGTTCCTAGACATGCATAGCACACACGTTTGAGGTAGTAGCCATGTCTCACATGTGGAAAGTGACGATTCAAAGAGTAGCAAGTTCACCTTGTGTCCAATGGCGTATGTTCGAGGTCTCGTCATATGTCCTCTTGGGGCTTGGAGAGTAGTCGGAGTGTACATGGGGATGAACGTGGGATGCTCCGCATCATCTATCCCCCCCTTGGGAAAGATCTGACCTCGGATCGTGATCCTCGTCACCATGGAAACAGTTGTCGTGGACGGAGTTGAAGGCATGACGCAATCCAAGTACTCCAAGGTGTCTCCGGTATGTGGTTGTCGGCGTTCTGGGAATGGGGGTCCCCAGACTTGCCTGCTGCGGCCTGCGGCGTGGCTTAAAGGAGGCCCAGCACAGCCCATCTTCATCAACGCAAGCTCAAGACCCTCACGAGGGGCCAAGCCTCATGGGGCGGACGACAAGGAGCTTCCTCAGGCACGGCCTCGTCAGGCTGGCTCATGAGGAGGCGGAGAGTTCAAGGCAGGGTACCTCGCGAGGTGCCCATGACGCAAGCCGTGACGACCAAGGGCGCCAGTCGGGCGCCAGCCCGCGCAGTGTCCTCCCTTCCTCTTTGGTGCAAAGGGAGCAAGCGCAGGTGAGAGTATCAAGCAAAGGCATCCATTTCGGTGCAACAAGACCAAGACCAGCCCAACGGCTGGAAGGGAGTCATCGTGGAGCCCAAGCCGGCGTCATCACCAGAGCCTTTGGCAGGCAAGGACCAACTTTAGTCAGGATAAGTGTACCCGCTGTTCCCCTTCAAAATGGCCAATTGTTGGCGCCCTTCCCGCTCAATATTTGGGAAGAGGCCCAGGGCCTTCGCCTATAAATAGGACTAGCCACCCCCAGGGCAGAGGCATCTAGGTCCTCATCAAGAAACCAGTAGTTAGAGCGACTGAACCCCTCTCATCAGTTCATCGCACCAGCCAAGAACAGACCCTCGCGAGGCCGTTCTTCTTTGTACTTGTTCCTCATCAGCCCAAGAGGCAATCCACCACACCACACACTGGAGTAGGGTATTACACCACAATGGTGGCATGAACCAGTATAAATCTTGTGTCTCTTGTGCTGTTCTGTTTAGTAGTTTAGGTCCCAGCGATTCGGCGAGGTGCGAGACGGTAGAGGGTTGAATCTCCGCGCGCACCCCAGTGTTCGAACCTCAAGGGTCTGCCGGAACCCGAAATCCGACAGTGGTACATGCAAAATGAGCAAACACAAAGTACACCTGGAAATACAATGGTTAGCACACACAAAGTGTCCATCATAGAAGAATGAGTCCGTGCGGCAAGATTGTTCGTGACAAAGCGCATGAAGCTTATCAAGATGATCTAGAATGATATGCAAAGCATTCATGGGAGCAAATGCAATCACTGTGCACACAAATGTGTTGTGAATATGATCAATGCAACCACGGTGCAAAATGATATCATAGTGAGACGGTTTATCAATAGCATGAATATGGCAATGGATGCTCAATATGATTATGTTATCATGCAATTGATGGTGGACAAAATGATCATGATGTATGAATATGCCATCAAGAAAGATCACAACAAATTTGCTAAGGAAGTGCACAAGCTCATATATCATGCATGATATGGGAATATAAGATGCAACAAGGCAATCATAATGTGATTCAATCCATGCATAAGATGCAAATTTGTCATGTGTATGATATGTCCATTGAGCATGACATGTGTGAGCACAATCAATATATATGGAGATGTTGGTGCAATGTGTCAATGGATTGTTGATGTACCAATGCTCGATGTCATGGCGTGAATGGAAGTTTGAAGGTGCAACCAATAAGTCTGAGCGCTCCTCAATGTAAAGGTCCATAGAGTCCATATCCAATGTCGGCGCTCCATCCAATAGATGTATCATGTAGACAAGAAGAATGAGACAACAAGGAAAGAATGACCCGTCCAATATGCGTATTTGAGGATGGCTCAAAGGTAAAGAGGTCACCTTTAGAAGAATGTCGAAAATGTTGGTGTCGTGCATCATGTACGCCTTCACATGACCAAGTTGTCTCGTCATGGTTCCGCCTTGTGAATCCTTCAAAATGAAAGAACATGACAAACACTTGGAAAAACAAATGAGGTTAGCGGAAATGCAAAACCTAGAATTCATGTGGTAAGATACCCAACAAGTGTATGCATCATGCTCATCATAAGAAAGGACAAGGGAGCATTTCTTAGTATGGAGGCATATGATGCGAGAACAACCAAATACAATAGGCTCAAGTAAACAAGCATGCGTCACAAGTAATATGTCCAAGTCTCCAAGATCAATAAGCATAGCAAGTTGGCACTCAATACAAGGGGATATGAGAGATGCAACTAATGGACACAAGATACAATGATCAAGATATATCATGTGAGAGGCATGAACATATATGTCGTCAACCCAAGAAAGCGAGTAAGAATGGAACATGGGTGATGCGACAAAGCAAGCAATCATAGTGAGCAAGTCAAGCAAGCTAGTAGTGCGAAGATGCAACATACTAGAAGGAATCATGGCAAGCATGTTATGTGTGCAAATAGTGGGAAGAATAATTCACATGTCATAGCACAAGCATGAAAGCAAGATATGAGGAAAGTGTCATCATTGTATTGGCAATAAGTCCTAGGTAAATAGCAATGGAACATCATGACTCTCCCAACACAAGAATCAACAATAGCATGGGGCACAAAGAAATCATGGCAATAGCTACTAGGATCTCCACCAAGCATGCAGATACACATAGGAGTAGCATAATGGTGAATGGTGGGTAGATGCAAGCAAGGGTCACAATTGCATGGCAAAATCATGTAAAGAGGCATAGCATGCAAAGTGAACACGATAGTATGGGCATAAGGGGACAAGTGGTAACCCATAGCCGTGTGAGAGACAAGTAAAAGAGATGCGTATAGTCCTTGTGCAAAGGGAACGGTGGTAAGGATAGTCCACGGGATCCCAAATCATCGTTGCTCCCAAGAGCTTGTTTCGTCAACTCGTGGGATTGTGAGGTTGACGAGTATGCATGAGTACCTACACAAAACAAAGGCAAAGGGAAAATTGTGTGTGCGTGGTATATGTACACATCATCCATCATGATGTGCACGTGCATGGGTTGGTTAGCACTAAGTAGCCAATGCTCAAATAAATGAGATGCGTGATATAGAAACATGTCATCCATCATGATAGGTTTGTAATTATGAATGCCATAATGGAGACTCAAATTTTGTAATGCATCACGAGAAATATGTAGAGCATTGTTATTCATGGAATGCATATGGTGTACACTATCATGGGAATCATGCAAAGTATAGAATGCATCAAAATCTCCTAATATGTATAAGGAAACTATGGGGGTCTCCTCATGAGCATTTGTAGAAACATCACATGGAGAATATTGACAACATCCAAAACAAAGAATATTTGGAACAATGTGATCATGGCATGGCATAGTAGATGAAATGCGCAAATCATGTAAAGGAAGCATAGCAATATCATCACATGAAAAACAAAAGCCAATGACCATCATCTCGTCATCTCTGCCATAAGTGCATATGGGATTTATTTTAATGGGGCATGCATAGTTACTATGTTGAGATTGAAATGATGCAATATGGGAGGTCTCACTCATAACATAAGACAAGTTTAAAGGGTTTTCAAACATGACGTGACCAATAGAATTTTCACATGATATCCTATGGAGCATAGCATCACAAGTATGCACTTCAACATGCTCATCATCATATTCATCATAAATGGGTGGCATATCGAAACAAGACATAGTATGTGATGAATCCATAGGGTGATCAACATCATGGGAGCAATTGATGTCAAGAGAGTCCATTAATGGGACAAGAGAAGCACCATCACCTATGTTACCTTTGGAGCATTGCTCATGTGTTGTAGGTGAGGTGTCGAAGATCCACTCGTTGTCATCTTAATCTTGATGGAACCATGTGGGGGGGGGGGGTGCATCATCGTCCACCATGGTCATCGTCGTCTCCATTGGAGGGATGGACACGTCGAGGATAGGCATGTCGTCATGTAGGAGACCTAGCACCAAAGAACAAAACACACTCGGAGTAGAGGTTAAGTCGCTAGAAATCATAGTGGCCTCACATGCCGTGTCAACTACCTCACTCACTAAGTGTTGTGTCTCACTCCCTCTTGGATGCTCTCACTCGTATGGTTGGTGGAGTCACTCAAATGGATCTCAACCTCACATAGGATGTGTGGCATGCTCTCATGTGTGGGGCTATTAGTGGTCACACTCATCCTCTCATAGGAAATGCACTCAATGTCACATATGGTGGAGTCACTCATGTCACTCATGTGGTTGTGGCTCTCCTCACATGGCAATTGGGGCATCTCGACATATGTGGGTGTCGGAGAGATGTAGGTGCAAATGTCTCCAAGTGTGGTCGCGTATCTTGAATCGGAGTAGGGGTACTGTTGGGGCGCCGTCTTCATGTTGTTGAAGAGGTCGAAGGGGATGGCCCTTGCTCGACCTTCTTGTCACCGTCTTGGTGTTGGAGGCCCATATGATGTGGCACCTCATAGCTCGTCTCCATGACCATAGTGAATTTCCCATGCTCGTCCATCTTCCTTGAGGGCTTCCGAAGATGGAAGTGTCACCCTCACTTGTAGGTGGTTGCCTCGTTGTTGAAGATGTTGATGTAGGAGAACTCGTGGGAAGTAGGCGAAGATGCCGTACGTCCAAAGGCGAAGATGACTTGATAGCACTTGGCGAAGATGCCGAAGTGGTAGTAGTCGTAGCTCCGTCTTGGTGGTGCTCATCTCGCGGTCTTCTCTTTTGATCATGAAGCTTGGACTTGGCATGAAGTAGGGCTTGTTGGGACTTGCACGTTTGCGCTTGTGGAGCATATTCATGATGATGGTGTCGTTGTCATACTTGAGCTCATAGTAGATGTCGTTCATCATCGTCGTGCACATGATGCTTGGAGGTGACTTGCCCTTCATGACGATGTGGAAATGTGATGGTGGTTGCCATGGAGATGTGGACGTGGACGAATTGCGCTTGCATTGCTTTGGCGCTCCGAAGATGCTCGACTTGGTCGCCGCCACCTTGAAGATGACGAAGGGTAAGTAGACTTGATTAAGGCCTGAATCTCCTCCATCCTTGCATCTTGCTCCTCCTTTTGTGCGAAAAGCTTGTTGTCGATGTAGTCCCTTTTCCTTGCTTCGGAGTGACAAATGTCGATGGAGAGGTTCTCGATGTGCTCTCACAATCTTGATTGTGCGCCTTGCATTTGTCATTGTAGATTGAAGATTGATGATTTGGTGATGTAGTTGTTCACGCCGTCGTTGTTGTCGAAGAGCGGAGATGAAATGCCTTCCCTATCCATCACAAGACTCGAGAAAATATGAGTGGAAGAAAGGAGAGAACTATACCAAATGTACCTTGACCGATGTTGAAAATGGATCAATGATTACTCAATGATGTAACAAGGAAATAGCACAATTGGTACCGATCTCGTCGATTCTCACACCTGCACAAGTAAGGCTTATGGTGGAGCTCGGTGAGGATAGTGGCACAAAATTTTTGATGCAAAATGTTAGCAAGCGTCAATAATTTTGAAAGATATTCACAAATTCGCAAGTGAAAAAAAGTAGACCAGTAGCAATGAATGGCACACGGAAACACACACACGGATAGATAGATGGGGTCGTGCAACCAAGGAATGAGCACAAAATGTGGAATCCATGGAAAACGCTCGTGTTGCACAACTCAAGAGAGATGCTAGCATGATTGCTCAATAGGCAGGTACGACACTTGTGCACAACCTATAAGATGCAAAATGTAGCAACTTTCTATCCCAAGTATGCTATGTATGTATGGTTCCCGGTGTTCCACAAGATGATCCAAGATGATCGGATATGACAATCTTATATGTAATGTGGTATGATGCTATCGAACTTGCTTACAAGCTTCTTTGCTCTCTCTTTTTGCTTAAATGCTTATTCTTTTTTATGGCCACTTTTGCACAATGCACAAACCAAGATAGCAATTGTGTATACGCGGGAACAATCTTGTGACACAAGAGATGATTTGATAGCAAGATGATACCAATATGATATGGTATATATGCAATGGAAGGTGTAGATCAATGATCACTAATGTGCACAAGTAACGTTGCAAGCAATACTCAATGGCTAGTCTCGATAGGCAAGTGACGCAAAATGGGCTAGGGGTTATCGTTGGTTTTTCGTTATCATTGTAATATCAAGGTTACTATCTGTGGCGATGATGAGAGGCGGTGTTGCCGATGTCGACCCATTCCTAATTAGCCCAAACACCTTAGGAAACGGAAAAACCACAGCTGAAAATCTCAAGGACAAAAGTCAAATAGTGGTAGCGAAAAAGCGGTGGTGGTTTGCACTCGGCAATGCGGAAGTGGAATCAAGGGCTATACACGTGTCGAAGTTGAAGTTGCCATCCCTAAGTAGCCGAAACACCTTAGGAGACACAAGCCACAACTCAAGCAAGCTCAAACAAAATTTGGTTAAGTTGGGGTGATGAAATGTATGGTGAGCAAGGTTATGCGGAAGTGGTGGTGGTGGTTGATGAAGAAGTAACCGTTCCTAAGTAGCCGAAACACCTTAGGAGACTCGAATCACTACTCAAGCAACCACTAATGCTATCACAAGCAAAATGGATTAGGTTGCCGAAGTCGGTGGTGGTGTAGCGGATGATGTGGTGGAAGCCCTAGGCAAAGATGCCAAAATTCACAAAATTTGATGGAGTCAAATGATGTTGGTGGTATTTTTGTGGGATGGGGGTGTCAATAGCTTCAAAATGAGCTAAAGAACGTCAAAATTGGAGTTCAAATGAACTAGTTATGGCCGAAACAAAAATCAGCCGAAGTCAGTTTTCACAGCTGTCGGACGTCCGATAAGGGTCGGACGACCGGTGGCTGGAGCGCAGGACGAACGTCCGAAAATGGCCGGAAATCCGATGTTTTGGTTCGGGATGGGTGGTGTCGGATGTCCGGTAAGGGTCGGACGTCTGGTGCTGCGGACGGGCTAGTCATCCGGTAAAGTGTCGAACGTCTGGTGGGTCTGGGTCAACTCGAGATCCGAGTTTTGGGACGCGATTTTGGGCGGAAAATGGAGATTTCGGGATCAAAATTGCTGAGATTTCATGGATGGAAAGATAGGAAACTTGGGGAGATGCTAGATCCACTCGAAACCAAGCAAATCCATGGATCAAAATCAACAAAACATCATCAAACCAACAAATCACAAAAAAATTGGGGCTATTTTTGGTGGGGATTTTCGAAATTGGGGAAGAACACAACAAAATCAAGCTAGAAAACAAGGGGTAGGGGCTCCAAATACGTGATCAACGTGGCTCATGATACCAAGATGATGTAGGGTAGAACCCTAGATGCCCAATCTTTCATGATTGGAGGGGATCATACGAAGAACACGAAGAACACGAGGGAAAACACGAGGGAAATCACGAGGGGAAACACAATAGAATCACTCAAACCAACAAGATATTGTGACACATGTGCTAGATCCTCGAAACACAAAGAGATACACGAGTCAAATCCAACAAAGGACGATGCAATTAGCTAGTTCATCTCCATGAGGAGGTCTTGAGGGTCATCCCATGAATGGGGTCTTGAATCCAAGATGGATCTTCTCCGAAGAGGCCGCGGTCTCTCACGAGGAGTAGATCCGTACGGATGAGCAAAGCTCTATCTCAAATGAGCTAAACCAATGCTAACCCTAACTAGGAGGAGGGGATGTCCTATTTATAGTCACAGTGCAATTGGGGGCGAAGTGAAGGGGTACATGGGCCTCGGCCCGATACTCTGCACACAGACAGGCGTCGGACGTCCGACGGTTACCGGACGTCTGGTGGCTCGCGAGGGACCGGACGTTCGAGAAGCGTTGGAAGTCCGATGTTTTGGCTTGGGTGTGGATTTGTCAGTCGTTCGATTGGGGCCAGTCGTCCGGGCACTGGAGGATGTCGGATGTCTAGTCGGCGTCGGTCATCCGACTGTTGTAGGTCTCGCTGGCTGGGACTTGGGCTGGATGGTGAAGACTCCAGGCGTCGGACATCCAGAGGTTGTCGGACGTCTGAGAGCTGTAGCTTCCTGGCACCTCTTCCTCTTGTTCCTCGCGCTTGGTGTCCTCGCCATCCTGTCCACTGTTCCTAGTTGATCCATGGCCTTCCTCCTAGTTCCTGGACGTGCATAGCACACACGTTTGAGGTAGTAGCCATGTCTCACATGTGGAAAGTGACGATTCAGAGAGGAGCGAGTTCACATTTTGTCCAATGGCGTATGTTCGAGGTCTCGTCATATGTCCTCTTGGGGCTTGGAGAGTAGTCGGAGTGTACATGGGGATGAACGTGGGATGCTCCACATCAAGTAATGCTTACAAAGGTAATTTTAATCCTAGGCCATTTCCTGGAAATTCCTCTAATAATTATGGCAATCCCTATGGTAATTATAATAATAATAGGATGCACTCTGATCTTGAAAGTAATATTAAAGAATTCATGAATTCTAAAAAGATTTTCAATACCACGATAGAGGAAAAATTGAGTAAAACTGACGATATGTCTAGGAGCATGGATAGAATTGTTCATGATGTGGAAAATCTCAAAACTAAAATTTTGCCACCCAAGCTTGGTATTAGTGAGTCTATTAAAGCTACTTATGTTTCCTCGTAAACGTTTTGGGTGGAATCATGATGGATGAAGGAATAAGGAGCGGCAAGACTCTAAGCTTGGGGATGCCCAAGGCACCCCAAGGTAATATTCAAGGAGACCCTAGCATCTAAGTTTGGGGATGCCCCGGATGGCAACCCCTCTTTCGTCTACAATCCATCAGTATACTACTTGGAGCAATATTTTTATCCATTACATGATATGAGTTTTGCTTGAAGCGTCTTGTATTATAGTAGTGTTTGCTTTTTTTGCTTTTTATTTTTCCACAATCATTGTTTGATGCACAAACACCTTTTGAGAGGGACACACATTTATTCGTGATTTGTTACGATACTCTATATGCTTCACTTATATCTTTTGAGCTAGGCAATTGCTCTAGTGCTTCACTTATATCTT
Organism: Aegilops speltoides; assembly: GCA_021437245.1. Taxonomy (NCBI): domain Eukaryota; kingdom Viridiplantae; phylum Streptophyta; class Magnoliopsida; order Poales; family Poaceae; genus Aegilops; species Aegilops speltoides. The sequence goes on from CM038145.1 coordinate 216,011,748, forward strand.
TTTGATTATGGCGGTTGTTATATTTTAAAGAAATAGTTGCACTCTCATGCTTCACTTAATCTTTTTGAGAGTCTAATAAATATTAATGGCAATAGGCATACATTATGAATTTGGTCCTGATATCACTGGTACAGCAAGGTGCTATACAAACGGTTTTTAACCCCTTTCCGGGACGACATTTTGAACTGTCGCCAAGTGAGTGTGGGCGATAGGAGGGGTCCTTCCCACACAACCCAGAAACCGTCGGGGATAGGCCCTTCGGTCACAAACGCTGGGCAAAATGATCGTGTGCAATGGGCGAGCGATCAAAACAATTATACAGGCCTAATCGGTTTCGGTCGTAAGTACATCCCACACAGTCAGTCCCAGACAAACGTTTCTATTTGGTATGTACATTCTATACAGTCAATCCAAGGAATAAGTTTCCATTCTTATGTACATCCCACACAGCCAATCCAAGAAGTACGTTTTTGTTCATATGTACACCCCACACAGTCAATCCAGGGAAAACATTTCATTCGTATATACATCCCACACAGTTTTACGTATAGCCTCGTGTGTGATAGGTGTAACTATCACACACTCTCTGCCTTGGTTAACCATTTGCTTTTATTCAACTACGTCACACACGATTTGATGAAGAAAATTTATGGCATTGGGCTATCCTCACAACCGCTTTTACTGTTAGAACCATTTGCAAAGTTCCATCACCCATTTAGCTCACCCATTTAGCAGGTTTAATAGTTTACAATTAATAATTCCAGTATTACGCAAATTCACATTGCATATCAAATAGCGGTTTGCCAATTTCATATTAGGCACATAAATATATTTTAACATCACGGTACGATAACTACCTGAAAACATCACAGTACATCATATAGCTAGTTCACCTTCATAAGAACAATATTAGAACAATATATTCATTCCCTAATTGAGATCATCCAGGCTTGTCTTATCCACCTCTGCTTTCAGTTCAATAGGAACCTGTTTTGCTCTGACCAACTAGGAAAGTGCCTCCTCCTTCGCCAACACCATCTTAGCAAATTCTAATTTCAAAAATCTGAGCTCATTCTCCATCTTCCTCTTTTATTCCCGCATCTTGAAATGTTCTTCGGCGTTGACAACACTTTCTCTAAGCTTACCTCTGTTCTCTTCTTCATACATGCTCTAGAGCTTTCCTTGGCACAGCTGTAGCCACTCTTGATCAACCCACTCCAGGTAAGAACACTTTCATTCATCCTAGAATATTTAAAACTAGATCAGTAACAATTGTAGGGAAAATGAGTTTCTAGCAACTTATAAAATCACCAAATACATATTTTGAAAAATAAAGAAGGAAGTTAATTATGACATATCCTCTCAAAAAGATCAATGTGCAAATGAACTAATTGCTACTGAGACAACAACCAAATTTTGAAACATCAGAAGCTATAACTAAATACAACAATGCTACAAGTTCTTCGTCATGTACCATAAATAACAAATTGAACATTTTATGAGGAAGCTAAATATAACTGCAACAGTATAGCGATAGTGTTTGGATGACATCAAATTGATACTAACAGGTGTTGGGTAACGTAGTAATTTCAAAATTTTCCTACGCAGACGCAAGATCATGGTGACGCATAGCAACGAGAGGGGAGAGTGTTGTCCACGTACCCTCGTAGACCGAAAGCGGAAGCGTTAAAACAACGTGGTTGATGTAGTCGTACGTCTTCATGGCCCGACCGATCAAGCACCGAAACTACGGCACCTCCGAGTTCTAGCACACGTTCAGCTCGATGACGATCCCCAGACTCCGATCCAGCAAAATGTCGGGGAAGAGTTCCGTCAGCACGATGGCGTGGTGACGATCTTGATGTTCTACCGTCGCAGGGCTTCGCCTAAGCACCGCTACAATATTATCGAGGACTATGGTGGAGGGGGCACCGCACACGGCTAAGAGATCAAGAGATCAATTGTTTTGTCTAGAGGTGCCCCCTGCCCCCGTATATAAAGGAGCCAAGGGGGAGGGGGCGTCCGGCCAAGGAGGGGCGCGCCAAGGGGAGTCCTACTCCCACCGGGAGTAGGACTCCCTTCTTTCCTAGTTGGAGTAGGAGAAGGGGGGAATGAGGAGGGAGAGAGGAAGGAAAGGGGGGGCGCCGCCCCCCTCTCCTTTTCCTATTCGGACTAGATGGGGAGGGGCGCGCGGCCCAGCCCTTGCCTCCTCTCCTCTTCTCCACTAAGGCCCATGTAGGCCCATTAAGCCGCCGGGGGGTTCCGGTAACCTCCCTGTACTCCGGTAAAATCCCGATTTCACCCGAAACACTTCCGATATCCAAATATAGGCTTCCAATATATCAATCTTCATGTCTCGACCATTTCAAGACTCCTCGTCATGTCTGTAATCTCATCCGGGACTCCGAACAAACTTCGGTACATCAAAAATCATAATCTCCTAACATAACTGTCATCGAAACCTTAAGCGTGCGGACCCTACGGGTTCGAGAACTATGTAGACATGACCTAGAACTGTTTCCGGTCAATAACCAATAGCGGAACCTGGATGCTCATATCGGCTCCTACATATTCTACGAAGATCTTTATCGGTCAAACCGCATAACAACATACGTTGTTCCCTTTGTCATCGGTATGTTACTTGCCCGAGATTCTATCGTCGGTATCTCAATACCTAGTTCAATCTCGTTACCGACAAGTCTCTTTACTCGTTATCTAATGCATCATTCCATAACTAACTCATTAGCTACATTGCTTGCAAGGCTGATATTGATGTGCATTACCGAGAGGGCCAAGAGATACCTCTCCGACAATCGGAGTGACAAAACCTAATCTTGAAATACGCCAACTCAACATGCACCTTTGGAGACACCTGTAGAGCTCCTTTATAATCACCCAATTACGTTGTGACGTTTGGTAGCACACAAAGTGTTCCTCCGGTAAACGGGAGTTGCATAATCTCATAGTTATAGGAACTTGTATAAGTCATGAAGAAAGCAATAGCAACATACTAAACGATCAAGTGCTAAGCTAATGGAATGGGTCAAGTCAATCACATCATTCTTCTAATGATGTGATCCCGTTAATCAAATGACAACACATGTCTATGGTTAGGAAACATAACCATCTTTGATTAATGAGCTAGTCAAGTAGAGGCATACTAGTGACATTAAGTTTGTCTATGTATTCACACATGTATCATGTTTCCGATTAATACAATTCTAGCATGAATAATAAACATTTATCATGATATGAGGAAATAAATAATAACTTTATTATTGCCTCTAGGGCATATTCCCTTCAGTCTCCCACTTGCACTAGAGTCAATAATCTAGATTACACAGTAATGATTCTAACACCCATGGAGTCTTGGTGCTGATCATGTTTTGCTCGTGGAAGAGGCTTAGTCAACAGGTCTGCAACATTCAGATCCGTATGTATCTTGCAAATCTCTATGTCTCCCACCTGGACTTGGTCCCGGATGGAATTGAAGCGTCTCCTGATGTGCTTGGTCCTCTTTGTGAAATCTGGATTCCTTTGCCAAGGCAATTGCACCAGTATTGTCACAGAAGATCTTCATTGGTCCCAATGCACTAGGTATGACACCTAGATCGAAAATGAACTCTTTCATCCAGAGTCCTTCCTTTGCTACTTCTGAAGCAGCTATGTACTCCGCTTCACATGTAGATCCCGCCATGATGCTTTGTTTAGAACTGCACCAACTGACAGCTCCACCATTCAATATAAACACGTATCCGGTTTGCAATTTAGAATCGTCCGGATCAGTGTCAAAGCTTGCATCGACGTAACTATTTACGACTAGCTCTTTGTAACCTCCATAAACGAGAAACATATCCTTAGTCCTTTTCAGGTATTTCAGGATATTCTTGACCGCTGTCCAGTGATCCACTCCTGGATTACTTTGGTACCTCCCTGCCAAACTTATTGCTAAGCATACATCAGGTCTGGTACACAACATTGCATACATGATAGAGCCTATGGCTGAAGCATAGGGAACATCTTTCATTTTCTCTCTATCTTTTGCTGTGGTCGGGCATTGAGTCTGACTCAACTTCACACCTTGTATTACAGGCAAGAACCCTTTCTTTTCTTGATTCATTTTGAACTTTTTCAAAACTTCATCATGGTATGTGCTTTGTGAAAGTCCAATTAAGCATCTTGATCTATCTCTATAGATCTTGATGCCTAATATGTAAGCAGCTTCACCGAGGTCTTTCATTGAAAAACTTTTATTCAAGTATCCTTTTATGCTATCCAGATATTCTATATCATTTCCAATCAATAATATGTCATCCACATATAATATTAGAAATGCTCTGAGCTCCCACTCACTTTCTTGTAAATACAAAGCTTCTCCAAAAGTCTCAGTATAAAACCATATGCTTTGATCACACTATCAAAGCGTTTATTCCAACTCCGAGAGGCTTGCACCAGTCCATAAATGGATGGAGCTTGCACACTTTGTTAGCATCCTTTGGACTGACAAAACCTTCTGGTTGCATCATATACAATTCTTCTTCCAGAAATCCATTCAGGAATGCAGTTTTGACATCCATTTTCCAAATTTCATAATCATAAAATGTGGCAATGGCTAACATGATGAGGACAGACTTAAGCATCGCTACGGGTGAGAAAGTCTCATCGTAGTCAACCCCTTGAACTTGTCGAAAACCTTTTGCAACAAGTCGAGCTCAGAGAAGCGAGAATATTACCATCGCGTCAGTCTTCTTCTTAAAAATCCATTTATTCTCGATGGCTTGCCGATCATCGGGCAAGTCAACCAAAGTCCACACTTTGTTCTCATACGTGGATCCCATCTCAGATTTCATGGCTTCAAGCCATTTTGCGGAATCTGGGCTCATCATCGCTTCCTCATAGTTTGAGGTTTGCCATGGTCAAGTAACATGACCTCTAAAATAGGATTACCGTAACACTCTGGCGCGGATCTTACTCAGGTTGACCTACGAGGTTCTATAGTAACTTGTTCTGAAATTTCATGATCATCATCATTAGCTTCCTCACTTATTTGTGTAGTCCTCACAGGAACCGGTTTTTGTGATGAACTTTTTTCCAATAAAGGAGCAGGTACAGTTACCTCATCAAGCTCTACTTTCCTCCCACTCACTTCTTTCGAGAGAAACTCCTTCTCTAGAAAGGATCCGTTCTTTGCAACAAATGTCTTGCCTTCGGATCTGTGATAGAAGGTGTACCCAACGGTTTCCTTTGGGTATCCTATGAAGACACGTTTCTCCGTTTTGGGTTCGAGCTTATCAGGTTGAAGCTTTTTCACATAAGCATCGCAGCCCCAAACTTTAAGAAACGACAACTTTGGTTTCTTGCCAAACCACAGTTCATAAGGCGTCGTCCCAACGGATTTTGATGGTGCCCTATTTAACGTGAATGCGGCCGTCTCTAAAGGATAACCCCAAATGATAGCGGTAAATCAGTAAGAGACATCATAGATTGCACCATATCTAGTAAAGTATGATTACAACGTTATGACACAACATTACGCTGTGGTGTTCCGGGTGGCGTGAGTTGCGAAACTATTCCGCATTGCTTCAAATGTAAACCAAACTCGTAACTCAAATATTCTCCTCCACGATCAGATCGTAGAAACTTTATTTTCTTGTTACGATGATTTTGACCTTCACTCTGAAATTCTTTGAACTTTTCAAATGTTTCAGACTTATGTTTCATTAAGTAGATATACCCATATCTGCTCAAATCATCTGTAAAGGTGAGAAAATAACGATATCCGCCACGAGCCTCAACATTCATTGGACCACATACATCAGTATGTATGATTTCCAACAAATCAGTTGCTCTCTCCATAGTACCGGAGAACGGCGTTTTAGTCATCTTGCCCATGAGGCATGGTTTGCAAGTACCAAGTGATTCATAATCAAGTGATTCCAAAAGTCCATCAGTATGGAGTTTCTTCATGCGCTTTACACCAATATGACCTAAATGGCAGTGCCACAAATAAGTTGCACTATCATTATCAACTCTGCATCTTTTGGCTTCAACATTATGAATATGTGTATCACTACTATGGAGATTCATCAAAAATAGACCACTCCTTAAAGGTGCATGACCATAAAAGATATTACTCATATAAATAGAACAACAATTATTCTCAGATTTAAATGAATAACCGTCTCGCATCAAACAAGATCCAGATATAATGTTCATGCTCAACGCTGGCACCAAATAACAATTATTTAGGTCTAAAACTAATCCCGATGGTAGATGTAGAGGTAGCGTGCCGACCGCGATCACATCGACTTTGGAACCATTTCCCACGTGCATCGTCACCTCGTCCTTAGCCAATCTTCGCTTAATCCGTAGTCTCTGTTTCGAGTTGCAAATATTAGCAACAAAACCAGTATCAAATACCCAGGTGCTACTGCGGGCATTAGTAAGGTACACATCAATAACATGTATATCACATATACCTTTGTTCACTTTGCCATCCTTCTTATCCGCCAAATGCTTGGGGCAGTTCCGCTTCAAATGTCGACCGCTTGCGGTAGAAGCACTCGGATCTCGGGCTTAGGTCCAGACTTGGGTTTCTTCTCTTGAGCAGCAACTTGTTTGCTGTTCTTCCTGAAGTTCCCCTTCTTCTTCCCAAAATTGGTGGTCTTGTTGACCATCAACACTTGATGCTCTTTCTTGATTTCTACCTCCGCAGCTTTTAGCATTGCGAAGAGCTCGGGAATAGTATTGTCCATCCCTTGCATATTATAGTTCATCACGAGGCTCTTGTAGCTTGGTGGCGTGATTGAAGAATTACATCAATGACTCTATCATCGGGAAGATTAACTCCCAGTTGAATCAAGTGATTATTATACCAGACATTTTGAGTATGTGTTCACTTGTGTAACTATTCTCCTCCATCTTACAGCTACAGAACTTATTGGAGACTTCATATCTCTCAATCCGGGCATTTGCTTGAAATATTAACTTCAACTCCTAGAACATCTCATATGCTCCATGACGTTCAAAACGTCGTTGAAGGCCCGGTTCCAATCCGTAAAGCATGGCACACTGAACTATTGAGTAGTCATCAGCTTTGCTCTGCCAGACGTTCTTAACGTCATCAGTTGCATCTGCAGCAGGCCTGGCACCCAGCGGTGCTTCCAAGACGCAATTCTTCTGTGCAGCAATGAGGATAATCCTCAAGTTACGGACCCAGTCCATGTAGTTGCTACCATCATCTTTCAACTTAGCTTTCTCAAGGAACGCATTAAAATTCAACGGAACAACATCATGAGCCATCTATCTACAACAAACATAGACAAGCAAAATACTATCAGGTATTAAGTTCATGATAAATTGAAGTTCAATTAATCATATTACTTAAGAACTCCCACTTGGACAGACATCTCTCTAGTCATCTAAGTGATCACATGATCCAAATCAACTAAACCATGTCCGATCATCACGTGAGATGGAGTAATTTCAATGGTGAACATCACTATGTTGATCATATCTACTATATGATTCACGTTCGACCTTTCGGTCTCCGTGTTCCGAGGCCATATCTGTATATGCTAGGCTCGTCAAGTTTAACCTGAGTATTCCGCATGTGCAACTGTTTTGCACCCGTTGTATTTGAACGTAGAGCCTATCACACCCGATCATCACGTGGTGTCTCAGCACGAAGAACTTTCACAATGGTGCATACTCAGGGAGAACACTTCTTGATAATTAGTGAGAGATCATCTTAAAATGCTATCGTCAATCAAAGCAACATAAGATGCATAAAGGATAAACATCACATGCAATCAATATAAGTGATATGATATGGCCATCATCATCTTGTGCTTGTGATCTCCATCTCCGAGGCACCGTCGTGATCACCATCGTCACCGACGCGACACCTTGATCTCCATCGTAGCATCGTTGTCGTTTACGCCATCTATTGCTTCTACGACTATCGCTACCGCTTAGTGATAAAGTAAAGCAATTACAGTAGCGTTGCATTTCATACAATAAAGCGACAACCATATGGCTCCTGCCAGTTGCCGATGACTTTGGTTACAAAACATGATCATCTCATACAATAAAATATAGCATCACGTCTTGACCATATCACATCACAACATGCCCTGCAAAAATAAGTTAGACGTCCTCTACTTTGTTGTTGCAAATTTTACGTGGCTGCTACGGGCTGAGCAAGAACCGTTCTTACCTACACATCAAAAGCACAACGATAGTTCGTCAAGTTAGTGCTGTTTTAACCTTCGCAAGGACCGGGCGTAGCCACACTCGGTTCAACTAAAGTTGGAGAAACAGACACCCGCCAGCCACCTATGTGCAAAGCACGTCGGTAGAACCAGTGTCGCGTAAACGTACGCGTAATGTTGGTCCGGGCCGCTTCATCCAACAATACTGTTGAACCAAAGTATGACATGCTGGTAAGCAGTATGACTTGTATCGCCCACAACTCACTTGTGTTCTACTCGTGCATATAACATCTACGCATAAAACCTAGGCTCTGATACCACTGTTGGGTAACGTAGTAATTTCAAAATTTTCCTACACACACGCAAGATCATGGTGATGCATAGCAACGAGAGGGGAGAGTGTTGTCCACGTACCCTCGTAGAACGAAAGCGGAAGCGTTAGAACAACGCGGTTGATGTAGTTGTACGTCTTCATGGCCCGATCGATCAAGCACCGAAACTACGGCACCTCCGAGTTCTAGCACACATTCAGCTCGATGACGATCCCCGGACTCCGATCCAGCAGTATGTTGGGGAAGAGTTCCGTCAGCACGACGGCATGGTGATGATCTTGATGTTCTACCGTCGCAGGGCTTCGCCTAAGCACCGCTACAATATTATCGAGGACTATGGTGGAGGGGGCACCGCACATGGCTAAGAGATCAAGAGATCAATTGTTGTGTCTAGAGGTGCCCCCTGCCCCCGTATATAAAGGAGCCAAGGGGAGGCGGCCGTCCAGGAGGGCGCGCCAAGGGAGTCCTACTCCCACGGGAGTAGGACTCCTTCTTCCTAGTTGGAGTAGGAGAAGGGGGAAGGAGGAGGGAGAGAGGAAGAAGGGGGGGCGCCCCCTCTCCTTGTCCTATTCGGACTAGGGGGGAGGGGCACGCGGCCCAGCCCTTGCCTCCTCTCCTCTTCTCCACCAAGGCCCATGTAGGCCCATTAAGCCCCCCGGGGGTTCCGGTAACCTCCCGGTACTCCTGTAAAATCCCGATTTCACCCGAACACTTCCGATATCGAAATATAGGCTTCCAATATATGAATCTTCATGTCTCGACCATTTTGAGACTCCTCGTCATGTCCGTAATCTCATCTGGGACTCCGAACAAACTTCGGTACATCAAAACTCATAAACTCATAATATAACTTTCATCGAAACCTTAAGCGTGCGGACCCTACGGGTTCGAAAACTATGTAGACATGACCTAGAATTGTTTCCGGTCAATAACAAATAGCGGAACCTGGATGCTCATATTGGCTCGACTGGAGAACCTGCAGCATGCTCTCGACGTGCGGGCTCGGGAGTGGGTCCCTGAGTCCAGTCGACGGCAGCTTTTCCCGCCTCCACCTAAGGTTTACTGTACTCCAATTCAGAACCTCACAGCTGTGGCCCGAATTGCAGAGTCGATCCAACCTTTCCAGTTGGAGGCTGGCAGAGGGTTGATGCAGATCCGGGCCTTGCTCCAGGCAGCAGGAGAGCAGAACATTGCAGTGTCTCAGTCGTGGAATAGGATTCACAGCAGATCCGTAGTAGCGGATACAGTTCAGTCGGTCCACAGCCCAAGATCGCCCCTGCGGCATGAAGGCCGTGGACAGTATGATCGTCAGCTTGACCGGGACAATCTTCGTCAAGTGCCTACGCCTCCTCCGAGGAGTGCGTCATATGTGCCTCGGCAGAACGATGATAGACGCCATCACAGTGATGAGCGTAGAGCACCATTCGACCCAAGGGAGCCAGGCTTCAATGCGAGATCTATTCTCGTTCCAGGCCTGGTCGACCGGAACAGAGCGCATAGAGAAGACCCTGGTAGAGATCGTCCAAGTGGCAGCAGACTGCATGTTTCAGGTCCAGAGTGTTTCAGCAGAGCCATTAGGGCGGCAGTGATTCCTCCCAACTTCAGGTTGGCAACCGGAGTCAGTAAGTTCACTGGAGAATCCAAGCCTGAAACCTGGCTTGAGGATTACCAAGTGGCTGTGCAGATTGGAGGCGGAAACGATGAAATAGCGATGAAGCATCTCCCTCTTATGTTGGAAGGATCGGCCCGAGCGTGGTTGACTCAGTTGTCTCCAGGCAGTACACACAGTTGGGAGGAGCTGGCTCGAGTGTTCGTCTGAACTTTTGAGGGCACGTGCAAGCGACCAGCAGGATTGCCCGAGTTGCAGCATTGTGTGCAGAAGCCGAATGAGACTTTGAGGGAATTTATTCAGAGATGGACCACTTTGCATCACACCATTGAAAATGTATTAGAGCATCAAGAAGTGTGCACTTTCAAGGAAGGCGTCAAATACAGAGAGTTGGTCCTGAAATTCAGTTGGACTGGAGATATGACTCTGACTCAGATGATGGAGATAGCCACCCGGTACGCTAACGGAGAAGAGGATCGACTCCGTAGCAGGAAGAGTAAGCCAGTCGGCCAAGAGGCCGGTGGAGGTAATTCCAGTCGGAAACAGAAGCGTAAGGCCGAGCTAGTAGCACCCGGTGAGATTGCAGCAGTGGCTCAAGGAAAGTTCAAGGGAAAACCTAAAGGGCCTTGGCCCCCTAAGAAGGTAAAGGATCAAGCAAGGAATGATGTGTTGGATTTGCCATGTCACATCCACACGAATAAAGATGAAGAAGGGAATCTGATCTACCCTAAGCATACCACTCGGCAATGTCGACTCCTGATCCAGCAGTTCCGAGAGAAACAGCCCAATGAGAAGGAGAAAGAGTCAGACAAAGATGAGGATGAAGAGGAAGACGATGGTTATCCCAAAGTCAATTCCACTCTCATGATTTTTTCTGATGTTGAGAGCAAGAGTCGGTTGAAAGTTATCAACAGAGAAGTGAATATGGTCGCTCCGGCAACGACGACCACATATTTGAAATGGTCTCAAACAGCCATCACATTCGACCAGTCTGACCATCCTGCTCGTGTAGCCTCCCCCGGGAGGCAAGCACTGGTGGTCGACCCCCTGGTCGGAGGCACTCGACTGACTAAAGTGCTGATGGACGGTGGTAGTGGTCTGAATATCCTTTATGATAAAACCTTGAAAGGGATGGGCATTCCTATGTCCAAACTAAGCGAGAGCAATATGAGTTTTCATGGTGTTATCCCCTGAAAGAAAGCCAAATCACTCGGCCACATCGCTCTCGACGTGGTTTCCGGTGATTCCAAGCATTACCATAAGGAAAAGTTGACATTTGAAGTAGTGGATTTCCAGAGTGCCTATCATGCCATTCTGGGTAGGCCTGCTTACGCACGTTTTATGTCTCGACCATGCTACGTGTACCTCAAGTTGAAGATGCCTGGCCCCAAATGTGTGATCACAGTTACTGGCAATCGGCAGAAGGCGGAGGAATGCTTCCAGAAAGGTTCCAAAATTGCCGATGCGCAGATGGCAGTGCAACGTCTTGAGCTTGCGTTGGTTTTCCTTGAAGAGGAGAGGGTGATGCAACAATAGTAGCATAAGTATTTCCCTCAGTTTTTGAGAACCAAGGTATCAATCCAATAGGAGGCTCCTCAAAAGTCCCATGCACCTACACAAACAAACTGAGAACTCGCAACCAACGTGATAAAGGGGTTGTTAATCCCTTCACGGCCACTTGCGAAAGTGAAATCTAATAAAGATAGTGAGATACGATAAATATATTTTTGGTATTTTATAATATAGATGCAAAAAGTAAAGATGCAAATAAAAGTAGATTGGAAGCAAATATGATAGGAGATAGACCCGGGGGCCATAGGTTTCACTAGTGGCTTCTCTCAAGATAGCATAAGTAATATGGTGGGTGAACAAATTACTGTCGAGCAATTGATAGAAAAGCGAATAATTATGAGATTATCTAGGCATGATCATGTATATAGGCATCACGTCCATAACAAGTAGACTGACTCCTGCCTGCATCTACTACTATTACTCTACACATCGACCGACTCACCTTTTGCATCTAGAGTATTAAGTTCATAAGAACGAGTAACACATTAAGCAAGATGACATGATGTAGAGGATAAACTCAAGCAATATGATATAAACCCCATCTTGTTATCCTCGATGGCAACAATACAATACGTGCCTTGCAACCCTTTACATCCTTTGGTAAGGACACCGCAAGATTGAACCCAAAGCTAAGCACTTCTCCCATGGCAAGAAAGATCAATCTAGTAGGCCAAACCAAACTAATAATTCGAAAAGACTTGCAAAGATAAATCAATCATACTGAAAAGAATTCAGAGAAGATTCAAATATTATTCATAGATAAACTTGATCATAAACCGACAATTAATCGGATCTCGACAAACACACCACAAAAAGAGTTTACATCGAATAGATCTCCACAAGAGAGGGGGAGAACATTTTATTGAGATCCAAAAATAGAGAAGAAGCCATCTAGCTAATAACTATGGACCCGTAGGTCTGTGGTAAACTACTCACAACTCATCGGAGGGGCAAGGGTGTTGATGTAGAAGCCCTCCATGGTCAATTATCCCTCTGGCAGAACGCCGGCGAAGGCTCCAAGATGGGATCTCGCGGATACAGAAGGTTACGGTGGTGGAAATTGTGTTTCGTCTGCCCCCTGGATGTTTTCGGGGAACGTAGGTATATATAGGAGGAAGAAGTATGTCGGTGGCCGCCCGAGGGGCCCACGAGACAGGGGGCGCGCCCTATAGGGAGGGGGGGCGCCCTCCTATCACGTGGGAGCCTCGGCTCATTCTTGACGTGCACTCCAAGTCCTCTGGATCACGTTCGTTCCAAAAATCACGCTCCCGAAGGTTTCATTCCGTTTGGACTCCGTTTGATATTCCTTTTCTTCGAAATACTGAAATAGGCAAAAAAAACAGCAATATGGGCTGGGCCTCCGGTTAGTAGGTTAGTCCCAAAAATGATATAAATGTGTAAAATAAAGCCCATAAACATCCAAAAGGGGTAATATAATAGCATGGAACAATCAAAAATTATAGATATGCTGGAGACGTATCAGGCAGCTGTTGAACTTCAAGAGTATCAGAAGAATGCAGATCCGAGTGATTTGCTCCGAGCCAAGAAGCCTGCCACAGATTCTGCGTTTCAGTCATCTGGTGAAACGAAGCCGATTCATATTCACCTGACCGATCCCAATGCCGCACCGACTCATATATCGACGACACTCGACAGCAAATAGGAAGAAGCACTCATCCAGTTCCTCCGTGGGAACTGGGACATCTTTGCATGGAAACCCTCTGACATGCCGGGTGTACCCAGAGGACTGGCTGAGCACCGTTAGCATGTCGACCCCAAGGCAAAACCCGTCAAAGAGCACCTTCGGCGGTCCGCCATGTAGAAGAGGAAAGCAATTGGCGAAGAAGTGGCTCGGCTGCTAGCAGCAGAGTTCATCCGAGAGATCTACCACTCCGAGTGGCTTGCCAATGTAGTCATGGTCCCTAAGAAGGACAATTCACTTTGTATGTGCATTGATTTCAAGCATATCAATCGAGCCTACCCAAAAGATCATTTCCCTCTCCCCCACATCGATCAGATTGTTGACTCGACTGCGAGGTGTGAGCGCTTGTCATTTTTAGATGCGTATTCCGGGTATCATCAGATCCGACTGTATGGTCCCGATGAAATAAAAACAGCCTTCATCACCCAATTCGGGTGCTTTTGCTATGTCACCATGCCATTAGGTCTTAAAAATGCCGGAGCCACATTCATGAGAATGATTCAGAAGTGCCTGCTCACTCAAATCAGTCGGAATGTGGAAGCATACATGGATGACATTGTGGTCAAGTCTCGCAAAGGTTCCGACCTATTGACTGACCTTGCAGAGACCTTTGCCAACCTAAGGAGGTACGATATTAAGCTTATTCCGTCAAAGTGCATGTTCAGGGTTCCAGGAGGAAAGTTACTCGGTTTTCTCGTTTCCGAATGAGGGATCGATGCTAATCCAGAAAAAGTTGATACCATCCTCCGAATGAAACGCCCTGTGCAAGTGCATGATGTTCAGAAGTTGACTGGTTGTTTGGCCGCCTTGAGTCGATTCATTTCTCGTCTCGGTGAAAAGGCTTTGCCTCTTTACCAACTGATGAAGAAATCTGATAAGTTTGAGTGGACCGAGGAAGCTGATGCAGCGTTTGCAGAACTCAAAACCCTGCTTTCTACCCAGCCGGTGCTCGCTGCGCCAATCAGCAAAGAGCCTTTACTGCTTTATATTGTAGCCACTGGACAAGTTGTCAGCACAATACTCACGGTCGAGCGAGTAGAGGAAGGAAAAGCCTACAAGGTTCAGCGCCCAGTTTATTATCTCTCCGAAGTTTTGACTCCATCCAAGCAACGATATCCTCATTATCAGAAGCTTGTTTATGAAATTTACATGACCATGAAGAAGGTTGCACATTACTTCTCTGATCACTCCATTACAGTCGTCAGCAACGCACCATTATCTGAGATTCTGAATAATAGAGATGCAACTGGTCGAGTGGCAAAATGGGCGATTGAACTCCTTCCATTGGATATCAAGTTTGAGGCAAAGAAAGCCATCAAGTCCCAAGCAATCGCAGATTTCCTTGCCGAGTGGATTGAGCAACAACTACCGACTCAAGTTCACTTGGAGCATTGGACTATGTTCTCTGATGGCTCCAAGATGCTGAATGGATCAGGTGCTGGGGTAGTATTGGTGTCCCCCCATGGAGAAAAGCTTAACTATGTTCTCCAGATTCATTTTGATTCCTCCAATAATGAAGTGGAATATGAAGCACTTTTATACGGGTTGCGTATTGCCATTTCACTCAGCGTCCGTCGCCTTATGGTATACGGCGACTCAGATTTGGTGGTTAATCAAGTGATGAAGGAGTGGGATGTCAGAAGTCGAGCCATGACCGGTTATTGCAATGCAGTAAGGAAGCTGGAAAAGAAGTTTGAAGGATTGGAGCTTCATCATATACCCCGACTGAAAAATCAGGTTGCAGATGAGTTGGCGAAGATAGGTTCAAAGACAGAGGCCATTCCCGCAATGTGTTCCTGGAACATATTCATTCACCTTCAGTTCAGGAAGATCCTTTCACTGAAGAGTCATCACAGCCCAAGAGCGCCACAGATCCGACTGAAGTCGAAATCCCAGCCGTGGTCGACTTAGTCATGGAGGTTTTGGTCATCACTCCCGACTGGACAGTGCCGTACATTGCATACATTCTTAGGAAAGAACTTCCAGAGGATGAAGAAGAGGCTCGACAGATCGTCCGACGATCTAAGACCTTTACCGTGATAAAAGGACAGCTGTTCAGAGAAAGTGTAACTGGGGTCTGCCAGAAGTGCATCACGCCAGAAGAAGGCTGAATGATCCTCAATGATATTCACTCGGGAACCTGTGGTCACCATGCATCCTCTCGGTCCATCGTGGCCAAAGCATACCGAGCCGGACTTTACTGGCCACGGGCCAACGAGATGGCAAAGGAAATAGTGGACAAGTGTGAAGGCTGTCAGTTTTACTCCAACATGTCTCACAAACCTGCGTCCGCTTTGAAGACAATTCCACTCGTCTGGCCTTTTGTTGTCTGGGTATTGGACATGGTTGGACCTCTGAGGACTGGCATGGGTGGATTTACTCATGTGCTGGTGGCAGTCGACAAGTTCACCAAATGGATCGAAGCCAAGCCCATTAAAAACCTTGAAGCAAGTACAACTGTGAGTTTCATCAGGGAACTGATATGCAGATATGGTGTTCCGCACAGCATCATCACAGATAACGGCTCAAACTTCGACTCTGATTAGTTCAGGACCTTTTGTGCTTCCCAAGGCACGAGGGTCGACTACGCTTCGGTGGATCATCCTCAGTCGAATGGACAGGCTGAGCGAGCAAATGGATTGATTCTCAAAGGACTGAAACCTTGGTTGATGCGTGACCTCAAGCATGCAGCAGGAGCTTGGGTCGTCGAGCTCCCATTAGTACTTTGGGGACTGAGGACAACTCCTAATCGGTCGATTGGACGGACTCCATTCTTCTTAGTCTACAGAGTCAAAGCCATACTCCCGAGTGATTTGCTCCACAACGCGCCCCGAGTTGAACTCTTCTCAGAGGAGGAAGCAGAGCAGGCTCGGCAAGATGCAGTCGATCTCCTGGAAGAAGAAAGAGAGATGGACTTGATCCAGTCGACCATTTATCAGCAAGACTTGCGTCGATTCCATGCCAGAAACGTAAGGGGTCGGGCATTTTAAGAAGGAGACCTGGTTCTTCGAGTGGACCAGCAGAAACCACACAAGCTCTCTCCTGCTTGGGAAGGCCCTTTTATAGTCACCAAAGTGCTTCACAATGGAGCATATCGTCTCTTCAATGTCGAGCACAACAAAGATGAGCCACGCACCTGGAATGCGGAACTGCTCCGCCCTTTTAACTCTTAAGCTTTTATAACTGATGAGATGTAATAAGAAGTACCCTTTAGTTTTATTATCAAAAGACATGATTTCACAGTCTTCCGAATGATTGTCGTTCATTTTTTACTTGTTCTAAAATCCCCCAGCGGGTGCATTAGTTGCGAATCTGTTTCGCCTAAGTCAAAGTGAAAATCCTGCCGAGTGGTGAGTTTGTCTCTCACTCGGGGGCTTAGTTGCGAATCCGTTTCGCCTAAGTAATAAAAAATCCTGCTGAGCGGTGAGTCTGCCTCTCACTCAGAGGCTTAGCTGCAGTCCAGTACTCGCCTAAGTAATAAAAAATCCTGCCGAGTGGTGAGTCTGCCTCTCACTCGGAGGCTTAGCTGCAGTCCAGTACTCGCCTAAGTAATAAAAAATCCTGCCGAGTGCTGAGTCTGCCTCTCACTCGGGGGCTTAGCCGCAGCCCAGTACTCCCCTAAGTTTAAAAAGTCCCATCAAACGGTACGGGTCAGCCATGACCCCCCGGGGTTGCACCGTCAAGAAGAAGGACGAGATTGTGAGAGCGATCTTCCCGCTCGAGGGCTTAGCTGCAGTCCAGTACTCGCCTAAGTTTGAAAAATCTTACCGAGTGGTGAGCAATCCTCCCACTCGGGGGCTTAGCTGCAGTCCAGTACTCGCCTAAGTTTGAAAAATCCTACCAAGTGGTGAGCAATCCTCCCACTCGGGGGCTTAGCTGCAGTCCAGTACTCGCCTAAGTTTGAAAAATCCTACCGAGTGGTGAGCAATCATCCCACTCGGGGGCTTAGCTGCAGTCCAGTACTTGCCTAAGTTTGAAAAATCCTACCGAGTGGTGAGCAATCCTCCCACCCGGGGGCTTAGCTGCAGTCTAGTACTCGCCTAAGTTTGAAAAATCCTACTGAGTGGTGAGCAATCCTCCCACTCGGGGGCTTAGCTGCAGTCCAGCACTCGCCTAAGTTCGAAAAATCCTACCGAGTGGTGAGCAATCCTCCCACTCGGGGGCTTAGCTGCAGTCCAGTACTCGCCTAAGTTTGAAAAATCCTACCGAGTGGTGAGCAATCCTCCCACTCGGAGGCTTAGCTGCAGTCCAGTACTCGCCTAAGTTTGAAAAATCTTACGGAGTGGTGAGCAATCCTCCCACTCGAGGGCTTAGCAAAGTGCGGGTCGGCCACGACCACCACTTCAGAGTTGTACCATCAAGAAGAAGGACGAGATTGAGCGTGTCGCCAGGGCGAGTCACTTTCAGGAACGTCAAGACCATTCCGGAATTTCTCATCGATGAGTTGACCGGCCCCGCTGAATGGTGCGGGTCGACCGCGACCCCCCCCCCCCGCCCCGAGGGTTGCAACGTCAAGAAGAAGGACGAGATTGTGCGCACTGTCAAAGGCCCATCCAACGGCTGATGCCAAAGCTGACGGCTGAAAGGAACGTCAAGACCATTGCTGAGTGCCTTGCTGATGTGCTGATCAATGCTGCTCAAGGTTCGTCCAATCGGTCGACTGCCGATTCTTCTTCAGAAGTTGCATCAAGCAAGCAGAAACCAATCCGAGAGAAGAACGAATTTCACTCGAAGATAAACGCAACATATTTGAAGATAAATCCAAAGATTTCTAACCGCGGATTAAAGTGCTCGGGCGTCAGGCCCGAAGGAGTTTTAACGGTTACAAAATCACTCGGCATTCCAAGGCAAATAAAGGTGAAGCATAATGTTTTTCAGTCACTCGGCAGGAGAAGGACAGGCCGGATCGCAGAAGCTGTCAAGGTCAATGCTGTCGGCAATACAAGTGGCTGGCTCGAGGAAGGTGTCCATGAAGGAGTGGAAAGAGTGCTTCTTAGTATTCGCTACCTTGAGGGCAGCCAGCTTGTCTTCCTTGGCCTCCTTACAGTGCACTCGGACCAACGACAGGGCGACGTCAGCACCACAGCGAGCAGAGGACTTCTTCCACTCTTGCACTCGGCCTGGAATCTGATTAAGTTGAGTCATCAGCGACTCGAGGTCTTGAGAAAGTTCCACCTAAGGCCAGAGTTCAGCGTCCACTCGGGTCATCGCCGCCTTCAGTCGAGCCAAATAAGCGACTGCACCATCCAAACTGGACTCCAATCGCAGCAGGTTCATTGCAATGTCATCCTTCATGGGACAATTGATGGGGTCGAGACCTATCTCGACCTGCCCAGTCTCAGCTTCAAAGTCCTGACACAGTTCTCTCCCATCGCGAAAAATGATGAGTCGACAATATAACAACAAACTTCAGTCAACGACAAATTGACTAGTCGAATGATCATACCTTCAAGCTTCAGAACAAGTTTCGTTGCAAGTTGTTCCAGATAAGACTCTAGCTTGTCTGTCTTGGCTCTGAGGCCGCCGACTTCTGTGGTCAGGTTCTCCTTGTCCTTCCTCAGCTGCTCGACTTCCTGATTAGCTTCCGAGATGGTGGCCTTCAACTTCGCGTTCTCCTCTTCCAATTTGCTGACTGAAGCCAGCTTTTGGTCCGCAAGCTTCGTCTTCTCACGTGCTTCCTTCTGAGCAGCAGCAAGGTCCAGGTCCTTCTTCTCCAAAGCCTCCTTCATCCTCTCTAAAGAAACAACACTCTTCAGACGAGCCTGAAGTTGGCGATTTTCACTATGCACATCTTCTTGTGTGAAGTCACTCGGTTCAAAGAGACTGGAAGAAAAACCAGTGCGAAGTGCAAGCTACAAAGCAGACAAAACGGTCGAATGATTACCTCCCATGATGGCCGTTTCTTCTTGAGCAGTCTTGAGATTCTTCTTTGCGAGTTCAAGGTCAAGTTTAACGCTGATATGCTTCTTCTTTAACTCGGAGAGTCGAGCTCCAAGATCACAAGACCTCTGCAGTCAGCAACAGAGATATGTCAGTTGACAGAAATAAGAGACAGTGACGGAGAAAAGTTACTCTAAGACTACTAACGAATCAAATATTCAACAGTAGTCTCGGGGACTACACCCAGTGGGTGCACTTAGCGTGTCCCCACTGGTTCAGATCAATACTCAGCAGGGTCTGCCCAGCGTGAGTTTAAAAATAAAAAAAAGAAGCAAGAGGATACATCATTAGACCTCAGTCGACTGCCAGTAGTCGACCGTGGTCTTGGGGACTACACCCAGTGGGTGCACTCGGCGTTCTCCCACTGATTCGAACAGTTTACTGAGACTCAGCTCGAGGCGAGCGGAGTTGAAGATTTCCTAAGCTCTAAACAAAGGAACACCCATTGGGTGATCAGATATGAAGCCACACTCAAAAGTTCAGTCAGAGTTTTGCTGACCTGAACATTGGTCTGAAGGGCAGTGCTGGCGTTGTAAGCTACCTGGCTGGCTTCATGCATCACCTTCACCTGCTCCATGACAAGGTTCACCTGACGAAGAGCTTCCTTAGCGGCGCCTGGCGAGTTGTCTGGAGTCTGATAGGTGGCAAAGAGTGATGGCTCCAAGGTGGTCGAAGCAGTTACCGGGTCGGACAAGTGGAGTTGCACTGGAGCGGCAGGAGTCTGTGTAGTCGATCCGACGGACGATCAGTCGTCAGCGGGCTGGCGAAAATGACGTTGGTCTGAACCGGCCCTTCGGAACATTCGACCACCGCCTCAAGCGCCGACGTCGACTGAGGGACTTGGATTTCAAGCCTCCTCCTGCTCGAGCCTCCACTCTTCTTCCGCCTCTCCTGTAGAGGCGCTTCTTCTTCCTCGTCATCAAGAAGCACAACAATCTCTTGCGGAGCTACAGAAGAGAGAAGTATCAAATATTCAGCCGATTGACTACCCACTCGACTAAATGAAACTTGGTCGAACGAACTTACCAGCTCGGGAGGTGGCCTCCTCGTCTCCTGGTGCCTTATCGACATCCATGTCAGTAGCAGCAGAGGTGGGTCTGGAAAGATGCGTAATCCAATTGGTCAGAACAGAAATTTTAGTCGGTTTGTATAAGCACAGGTGTGTTACTCACTCCGAAGCCACTGGGACGTCCATCTTGATCCACGACAAAGTCTTCCGAGTCTTGGGAGGAGCAACCTTGGGCTGCTTGGCGGTCTTCTCTGTCGGTTCCGGAGTTGACGTCCGAGTGCGCTTCTGAGCGTGAGTACTTGGAGCCACGTTCTTCCCATGCTCGCCCGCCGGGTCGTGTTGCTGCTTGGATCGGCGCTCGAAACGCGGCAGCGAGTCGACCTCTTCCTCGTTGTCTGACTCCTCACTCTCCTCCTGCTCCTCCTCTCCATCCGAAGACTCCCAGTCGCCGCTCTTGTCTGCGCTGGCCTCTTCCTCCTGGCCCTACTCCAGGGCTTGTTCACTGTTGAGTATAGAATACATCTCGGTGAAAACCTACAAGACGAAAAGTCAAGCAAAGATCAGTCGACATCAAGTGCAGTCGGAACTTATGCGCCAAGCAGTCAGAACAAAAGGGCATACCTTGTCGGGTGGATTGTTGTCTCTGAAAGGGATAACTCACCTGGATCCTCTGGGATTGTCCTGATTGCCTGTGATACTCCTCAACCACATGGCCACGGTCTTGGACGACACTTCCTCTGGATGGACCCGAGCGGTGTCTTCAGGTTCAGAGTACAGCCACATAGTATGATCACGGGCCTAGAGAGGCTAGATGCGTCGACTGAAGAACGCTTCCAGCAGGTCCAAGCCGGTAACACCCTCATTGATAAGCTGAACCACTTTCTCTACCAGCATCTTCGTCTCCACGTTCTCAGCAGCGGTCACTTTGAGTGGAGAAGGAGTTTGGACGTGGTCGAATGTGAAGTGGGGGAGGCCGGTCGACCGACCTGGAGCTGCCTCATCCTGGCAATAGAACCAGGTCCATTGCCAGCCCCTAACCGATTCAGGGAGAGTCATAGCAGGGAAGGAGCTCCTATGCCTTTTTTGGATACCTAAACCCCCACACATCTGGATGATATTGGTCTTTGAGTCACTCGACTTCGCTTTTTTGACCGACTGGGATCGGATGGTGAAGATATGTTTGAAAAGACCCCAGTGCGGTCGACACCCCAAGAAATTTTCACACATCGACACAAAGGCGGCCAGATACGTGATGGTGTTAGGAGAAAAATGGTGGAGTTGGGCGCCAAAAAAGTTCAAGAACCCCCGGAAGAAAGGATGCGGAGGAAGCGAAAAACCCCGGTCGACGTGGGTGGCGAGTAGTACGCACTCACCCGGTCGAGGCTGAGGTTCCATGTCCCCCTCCGGTAACCTTGCCGCTCCCTTGGCGATCAGCCCGGACTCCGCTGATGAGGGAGTCCTGGATTAGGGGGTATCCGGGACGCCGGACTGTGTACAACGTCCGGACTATTGAAGCATGAAGATACAAGACTCAAGACTTCGGCCAGTGTCCGGATGGGGCTCTCCTTTGCGTGGAAGGCAAGCTTGGCGATCCGGATATTATATTTCCTTCCTTGTAACCGACTCCATGTAAACCCTAGCCCTCTCCGGTGTCTATATAAACCGGACACTACTAGGAAAAGGCATGCTAGTGGCGCACCAGTTTTGCCTTCTAATGGCGCATGGCTGGTGCGCCACTGGCATCACGCCATTAGAATTTTTTCCTAATGGCGCACCACATGTGCGCCATTAGAATCAGTATTCTAATGGCGCACTGTGCAAGGCGCCATTAGTCTTGCCCCACAAGGCGCCACTATTATCTCGCTATACTTACAGTAAACACATTGTAGTCGCCATTAGTAACAACTTTTTAATTCTTTTCTTCTTAATCTCAGGTCACTATTTCACATATGAGATATTCAACACATATATATATACAACAAGCATCCATATAGCAATCATATCCAACACACAAGTTTCATCATATATACATACGTACATAGCCAACACATAGTTCAAATCGTTACAAAAGTTTCACATTGTTCATCCAACACCGTTATCCATCAATTCACAAAAGTTTCACATTGATACAAAATAAAAACACAAATGGAAAAGAAGCACCCCATCCACGCAAGCTTCCGTCAATTAAATCAAATCTGCAAAATGATAAACAAGAAGTTAGAAGAAGAAAAAGAAGAAGACTAGAAGAATACTAGAAGAGGAAGAACACTAGAAGAAGAATAAGAAGAGTTTTGGAAAAGAAGAAGAATAAGAAGAAGACTATAAGCTTATTATGTAAACTTGATCATTTTGTGCTAACATAAGTTATTTTGGAGCTAACCTATAGGAAACTAAGCATATAAGGTCTAAGTTAGTATATTAGAGCCAACTTAGGTAAAATGAAGCTAACCTATGTCATTTTGGAAAAGAAGAAGATTAAGAAAAGACTATAAGCTTATTATGTAAACTTGATCATTTTGTGCTAACATAAGTTATTTTGGAGCTAACCTATAGGAAACTAAGCATATAAGCTCTAAGTTAGTATATCAGAGCCAACTTAGGTAAAATGAAGCTAGGCTATAGGAAACTAAGCATATTAGAGATAACATAGGTAACTAAGTATATATATATATATCATTTTGGATAGCTAACCTATAGGAGATCTGACATACCTGACAAAGTAGGCAGTTCTTCTCCTTCTTCTCCTTCATCTCCCTGATGCGCCTAGAGCGGCGAGGTGGTGGAGGCAGTGGAGGTAGTGGGATGTAGTCTTCTACCACAATTGGCGTGGTCATGTCGCCCAGCTGTGGGATCGCCGGCGCCACCACCGGTGCATGGTCATTGTCAGCACCACCACCATCGCGAGGCCACCTTCAGCACGACCATCGCTAGGTCATCCTCAGCCACCTCCATCTCTTGCCCATGGTCACCACCACCATCTCTTGCCCTTGGTCACCACCACCAGCGCTAGGTCATCCTCACTGATGCCCATCGTCATGATGCAGCTCCTCATCCTCACTCTGCTCCTCTTCTCCCGCACTCCAATCCGGATCATCCTTCTTGTTGTCTATCTTTGGTGCAGAATCGCTGCTTGCTTCGCTATAGCCGTAATCGCTGCTGCTTCGCTACTGACCATAGTCGCCGCCGCTTTGGTCAGCGATGTCGCTGCCGCTGCTCCTACTGTCCAAAATGCAACAATGACCGTTAACAATCGATGTGAGACAAAGCCAAATGTAGAGGAATAAGAAGAGGCGAACGTCTCGCATCATCATCGGTAGTGTATCGCATGCGACACATAGTCTTGTTGTACACCTTCACGATGAGCATGTTGGCGTCGCGTCGTACTCAAGACAAGGAAGTACCCCAGCTGCAGGTCGAGGCACGGTAGAACTTCTCCCACCCACGAGACAAGTACATGTGGCCCTTCTTGATCGCCAATTGCACATCCCATTGCTGCGAAACCCGCTGCCGGCCTGTCGCAGCTTCACATTATTTGGCGGATCTTCACCCATCAGCATGTTCATAAAACTGTCAGGCAGCCTCTGCAGTTTGGGAAAATGAGTGATGTAGCAAACAACAGATATCATAATGAAGGGGAGATCTCTCGTTTTATATACCAGCGTCATGGATCCAACTGAAGCCTCAAGTATGATCTTGAAGAACTCGGAAGCATCCAACTCGTACTGCGGTGTCGCAGATTGGCGGTGGCTGCTTCCCGCCATCTCTGATAAGTAGCAGAAGAGACCAATTAGTACCCTTACAACAGATCATAAAACATGCATTAGTCGCAGTATTTTATATGTCCTATTTTTAGCAAAGTCATGCTAAAATTCATGGAAAATTTCAGCATGACCTTTGCTGAAAATAGGACATATGGAGTACCGAATTTGCGGAACGGAAGTTAGTCGACATTCCGCAAACTCAAGGGCCTCTCGGGTACTGCAAATTCATCACGACACAATGGTCGGAGACAAAACCCAACAAACTAGCAAGATGATCATCATCCTTCATATACACTGGAGTACAATTAATGCTTTATAATGTTCCATCATCATTACAGAAAATTGACAATTGTCCATAACAGTTAACTGAAATGCAGTACTCACTAGATCTATCCATCACCCTAGAATAAAAATGCACTCCTAGTACATGGCTACTACTATTTTTCTGCTGCTAGGAAAAACATCACTCATTGGAAATGAAAATCTCAGTACCAGCATTTTGAACTTTGAAATGAAATACAGTAGTAGTATTAGTAGTATATGGAGTAGTATCTTGTCTGTGTGCTATCTGAAGCAGAGCATGGAAGCAAGTTTTGAGCATCAAAAGTTCCAATAGCCCGTTGCAACAACTATTTGTGCAGAGATAAGCATGAACAGAGACAATAACTATAGGATTTGTTTGATGATATCTTTTTTATACACTTACTAAAACAAGTGTGATACCAATTGGATCATTGTTCACTGTAATCTTTTCTTTTGAACTAAAAAGGGAGGTCAGTTTTTTCAGAGAGAAAATAAATCTGCAGATTCAACTAATGATACTATGAACTTTTGATCTGAAAGAACATGATCTTGTCAAATGCAGCAAGCAGAAACAGAGAAATCTCCTAAAGGTGTCCTAAGCACCTGCTGTTACTCTTGGAAGTAATGCAAACATGTAAAAGTTATTACTGTTGATAGTACTACTCAAATATCCTGATCATGGTTCATGCCCTAAACTTTTTCAGTTAACAGAACCTAAACCTGAAAATGTTCAGTTAACAGAAAGGAGGGAGGGGAACCGGTGCATCTCACCGAGAGGAAGACGATGGCGAGCTCGTGCAGGGCCGGGGTTGACGAGGTGACGCGGATCGACGTTGAGGCGTCGGTGTCGTAGAGGCGCCAGAGACCTTGCCTCGCGAGATGAGAAGGGCCATCAGCCCTGGCGCAGGTGAGGGGCAAGGGGAGGAGGAGGAGGAGGGGAAGGGAGGAGGATGGTCGGGGCGACGGTGCTGCGTTGTTGCTCGGCGCCGACGACGAGGAGGAAGGCAAGGACGTTGAGGGTCGGGCGGGGGGTGGGGCGGGTGAGGGGCGGCGGGGTGGAGTCCGGCAGGGTGGGGCGGGGGCGGCGGCGGCGGGGGGTGGGGGCGCGGGGCGGCGGGGTGGAGTCCTGGGGGGGGGGGGGGGGGGGGGGGGGGGGGGGGGCGGGGGGGGGGCGCGGGGGGGGCGGCGGGGTGGAGTCCGGGGGTCGGGCGGCGGCTGTGGGTCAAGGCGGGGCGGCGGCGTACGGTTAGGTCGAGTGGGGGATCTGGCGAGGGAGGGAGAGAGGCCAGAGGGGAGTAGGTGGAGGGAGGGAAGCTTTCTAATGGCGCACCACACCCCGGTGCGCCATAAGTACAACTATTCTAATGGCGCACCACACCTTGGTGCGCCATAAGAATTTTGTTTTAACCTAGCCTCGTAGCCATATCTACAGCCCAACCCTATCTACAACAAAACCCACCCACTAGCTTGTTGGTCAAGACGCAAACACACACACTGGGAGGTCTGGGTTCGATTCCCAGGATCCCCAATATTTTTTTATGCATTTTAAATGGTGTTTTTATGTTTATTTGTGTTTAAATATGTTCAAACTTGTTTAAATCATAACAGTAATATTTTTTATGCATTTTAAATGCTGTTTTTTATATTTATTTGTGTTTAAATATGTTCAAACTTGTTTAAATTATAACAGTGTAATATTTTTATAAAAATAGTAAAAAATTTAAAAATATGTTCAAAAAGTGCTTGGTGGGGGGGGGCGGTGCTCGGCGGTGGAGCGGGAGGTTGCGATGTGTGGAGCTAGCGGGGGAGGGTGCGGGTGCGATCGAGATGGAGGGGGATCGAGATCGAGATGGTCAGCACGCAGCACACACACCAGGAGGTCCTGGGTTCGATTCCCAGGATCCCCAATATTTTTTATGCATTTTAAATGGTGTTTTTTATGTTTATTTGTGTTTAAATATGTTCAAACTTGTTTAAATCATAACAGTAATATTTTTTATGCATTTTAAATGCTGTTTTTTATATTTATTTGTGTTTAAATATGTTCAAACTTGTTTAAATTATAACAGTGTAATATTTTTTATAAAAATAGTAAAAAAAATTAAAAATATGTTCAAAAAGTGCGGGTGCGGGGGGCCGGGCCGGTGCTCCGGCGGTGGAGCGGGGGAGGGTTGCGATGGGTGGAGCTAGCGGGGGAGGGTGCGGGTGCGATCGAGATGGAGGGGGATCGAGATCGAGATGGTCAGCACGCAGCACACACACCAGGAGGTCCTGGGTTCGATTCCCAGGATCCCCAATATTTTTTTATGCATTTTAAATGGTGTTTTTTATGTTTATTTGTGTTTAAATATGTTCAACCTTGTTTAAATCATAACAATAATATTTTTTATGCATTTTAAATGCTGTTTTTTATATTTATTTGTGTTTAAATATGTTCAAACTTGTTTAAATTATAATAAGTGTAATATTTTTATAAAAATAGTAAAAAATTAAAAATATGTTCAAAAAAAGTGCTTGGTCGGGGGCGGGTGTGCTCGGCGGTGGAGCGGGGAGGTTGCGATGGGTGGAGCTAGCGGGGAGGTGCAAAGTGCGATCGAGATGGAGGGGATCGAGATCGAGATGGTCAGCACGCAGCACACACACCAGGAGGTCCTGGGTTCGATTCCCAGGATACCCAATATTTTTTATGCATTTTAAATGGTGTTTTTTTATGTTTATTTGTATTTAAATATGTTCAAACTTGTTTAAATCATAACAGTAATAATTTTTTATGCATTTTAAATGCTGTTTTTTATATTTATTTGTATTTAAATATGTTCAAACTTGTTTAAATTATAACAGTGTAATATTTTTTATAAAAATAGTAAAAAAAATTAAAAATATGTTCAAAAGTCTTGGAAAAGGGGGGCGGGCGGTGCTCGGCGGTGGAGCGGGAGGTTGCGATGGGTGGAGCTAGCGGGAGGTCTTGGTGCGATCGAGATGGAGGGGATCGAGATCGAGATGGTCAAGACGCAGACACACACACCAGAGGTCCCTGGGTTCGATTCCCAGGATCCCCAATATTTTTTATGCATTTTAAATGGTGTTTTTATGTTTATTTGTGTTTAAATATGTTCAAACTTGTTTAAATCATAACAATAATATTTTTATGCATTTTAAATGTTGTTTTTATATTTATTTGTGTTTAAATATGTTCAAACTTGTTTAAATTATAATGAGTGTAATATTTTTATAAAAATAGTAAAAAAATTAAAAATATGTTCAAAAAGTGCAAAAGTGGGGTCGGGCGGTGCTCGGCCATGGTGGAGCGGGAGGTTGCGATGGGTGGAGCTAAGCGGGAGGTCTTGAGTGCGATCGAGATGGAGGGGATCGAGATCGAGATGGAGGGGGAATCGAGATCAAGTGTCCTCATGAATTCAAAAAGTGCCCATGAAATTTAAAAATATTCATGATATCAAAAAGTGTTGACCCTCTAAGTGTTGACCCTCGAAGTCTCCTCACGACAACACGACACGTCTATGTGTTGTAGCGCGACTAGGTTTGCTCTTTCAAAGTCGGTGAGTCGACCCTCGAAATCGACATGCATTTCGCGGCGACCCTCATGGTGACCCCATCCAATGAGCTGCCGAGGTGCTGCTGATGGGCAGACCAACGGGGTTACTAATGGCGCACCCTCTGGCGATGCGCCATTAGTAACCTCAGTTACTAATGGCGATCGGCAGAGGTGCGCCAATAGTAGTTTTGCAAAAAAAGAATAAAACAAAATTTACAATAATGGCGCACTGCCTGACTGGTGCGCCATTAGTTGTTATATATAGTAATGGCGCATTGTAGACATCATGCGCCATTAGTACGTACGGGAAAATGGAAAAAAAATTCATACTAGTGGCGCACCCTGTCCACGGTGCGCCATTAGTGTCTTCCACACTAATGGCGTATCAGGAACAGGTGCGCCATTAGTATATAGTAGTGGCGCACTGCCTCCACGGTGCGCCATTAGAATCAATCCTATCTATAGCCCTTTTCCTAGTAGTGGGAGAGGTTGGTCCTTAGAAGGCCGATCACAATTACAATCATACCATCATAGGCTAGCTCTTAGGGTTTAGCCTCTACGATCTCGTGGTAGATCTACTCTTGTACTACCCATATCATCAATATTAATCAAGCAGGAAGTAGGGTTTTACCTCCATCGAGAGGGCCCGAACCTGGGTAAACATATGTGTCCCTTGCTTCCTGCTACCATCAGCCTGGACGCACAGATCGGGACCCCCTACCCGAGATCCGCCGGTTTTGACACCGACATTGGTGCTTTCATTGAGAGTTCCTCTGTGTCGTCGCTGTCGGGCTCAATGGCTCCTTCAATCATCATCAACGACGCTGTCTAGGGAGAGACTTTTCTCCTAGGACAGATCTTCGCGTTCGGTAGCTTCGCACTATGGGCCAATTCGCTTGGCCACTTAGAGAAGATCGATAGTGATGCACCCGGCCACCAGGTCAGGTTCGGAAACTTGAACTACACACCAAATATTCGCGGAGACTTGATCTTCGATGGATTCGGGCCAGCGCTAGGATCGCCGAACAATCACGATGAGCACGGCTTAGACCTGCTGTTAGATGATGCTCGGGATATCACCCCGGCAGAAGCCTCGGATCTAAATCCGGGGCAGGTTGCGTTGCCCAAGGACGGAGGGCTGGACCCCGCCCCGCAGGCCGTACCCTCATCGGTGATGGAGCCAAACACATGCCTCACTTCTGAGGGAACCTGTGACTCCGGACCCCCGGATTCATATCCGGTTGTAGGTTCCAGTCTGCGCGTCCCTGAGCCCGCCGAACCTGGTTGGGCTCCGGTGATGGAGTTCACCACGGCAGACGTCTTTCAGCACTCGCCCTTTGGCGACATGCTGGACTTATTGAAGTCTCTCTCTTTGTCAGGAGACTCCGGGCCGAACTATGTCTGGCTCGAGTGGGAAGCAGACAACGACGGAATTCGTTGCCCACCCACCACCCACTTCATTGCCACGATCAATGATCTAACCGACATGCTTGACTTCAACTCATAAGACATCGACGGTATGGACGATGATGTAGGAGAATTACAGGAGACACCGCTCACCGGGCGGTGGACGGCCACCTCCTCATACGATATATATATGATGGACACTCCGAAGGAAACAAATGGCGATGAGGCAATGGAGGATAGCCCCTCGGGAAGAAAAAGAAAGCATGGGCGGCATCGGCGCCGCTCCAAGCCCCGCCACAGAAATACCGGCCCTAGAGACGAAAATAACCCGGATGGCGCCGAAGAAGAATATGAACCTAACCAGCCTACCATCGAGCAGGCCGAACAGGAAGATGAGAAGATCAACCCAGAAGAACAGGCGACAGACGTATACCCGAAGGAGGACAACTACATGCCCCCCTCCGAAGACGAGATTAGCCTCGGCGACGACGAATTCGGCGTGCCTGAGGATCCCGTGGAGCAGGACCGCTTCAAGCGTAGGCTTATAGCCACTGCGAAGAGCCTGAAGAAGAAGTAGCAGCAACTCCAAGCTGATCAAGATCTGCTCACAGATAGATGGACTAAAGTCCTGGCAGTCGAGGAATATGGACTCGAACGCCAAATGGCTAACCAGCCACCCCACGGCCGGGATAAAATGGGATATCAGCCCGGATACCAGCCTGCACCCCCACACCGATACACTACGGCTCAGGGCAACATGCAAGACCTGCAAGATATTCAGGAAAACAAAGCAGGACAGCCAAGATCGATCTACGGATCGCGGGGGCGCGCCCCAACACGCGACGATGATCGTCGTGCCGGATACATCATCAACAAGTCCGGCCGGGCCGAACACAACAACCCAGAACAATTCGAGCTGCGTAGCCACATAGCCCGGCACAGAGGCGCCGCACACCCCCTCTGCTTCACTGACGAAGTATTGGATCATGAATTCCCAGAAGGGTTCAAACCCGTAAACATCGAATCATACGAAGGCACAACAGACCCCGCAGTATGGATCGAAGATTTTCTTCTCCACATTCACATGGCCTGCGGAGATGATCTGCACGCCATCAAGTATCTTCCCTTAAGCTCAAAGCACCAGCCCGCATCTGGTTAAACAGCTGCCAACCAAATTCCATTGGCAGTTGGGAAAACACGGAAGACGATTCTCGATAACTTCCGGGCACATATGTGCAACCGCCAGACGCCGATGACCTGAGCCGCATTACTCAACAGCCCGGAGAGTCAGCCCGGAAATTCTGGACTCGGTTCCTCACTAAAAAGAACCAAATAGTCGACTGTCCGGACGCCAAAGCTCTGGCGGCTTTTAAGCATAATATCCGTGACGAGTGGCTTGCTCGACACCTCGACCAGGAAAAACCCAAGTCTATGGAAGCTCTCACAACCCTAATGACCCGTTCTTGTGCGGGTGAGTATAGCTAGTTGGCTCGCAGCGGCACCACGCCACATTTCGGCACTTCGGACGGCCGCGATGCTAACGGCAAGCCACGGCGTGATACGTCTCCAACGTATCTATAATTTTTGATTGCTCCATGCTACTTTATCTACTATTTTAGGCAATATTGGGCTTTATTATCCACTTTTATATTATTTTTGGGACTAACCAATTAACCGGAGGCCCAGCCCATATTTGCTGTTTTATGCCTATTTCAGTGTTTCGAGGAAAAGGAATATTAGACGGAGTCAAAACGGAACGAAATCAACTGGAGAGGTTATTTTTGGAAGGAAACCCACCTGATGGACTTGGACCCCACGTCACAAGATACGGGAGGTGCTCACGAGGGTGGGGGGCGCGCCCACCCCCCAGGGCGCGCCCCCTGCCTCGTGGGGCCCCCGTAGCATCACCAACGTTCTCCTTTCACCCATATATACCTACGTACCCTAAAACTTCCAGAATAGAAGATAGATCGGGAGTTCCGCCGCCGCAAGCCTCTGTAGCCACCAAAAACCAATCAGGACCCTGTTTCGGCACCCTGCCGGAGGGGGATCCCATCACCGGAGGCCATCTTCATCATCCCGGCGCTATCCATGACGAGGAGGGAGTAGTTCACCCTCGGGGCTAAGGGTATGTACCAGTAGCTAAGTGTTTGATCTCTCTCTCTCTCTCTCTCGTGTTCTCTCTCGTGTTCCATCTATGGCATGATCTTGATGTATCCCGAGCTTTGCTATTGTAGTTGGATCTTATGATGTTTCTCCCCCTCTACTCTCTTGTGATGAATTGAGTTTCCCCTTTTGAAGTTATCTTATTGGATTGAGTCTTTTATGAACACTTGATGTATATCTTGCGTGGGATAACCGTGGTGACAATGGGTTATTCTATTGATCCACTTGATGTATGTTTTGGTGATCAACTTGTGGGTTTCGTGACACTTGGGAACCTATGCATAGGGGTTGGCACACGTTCTTGACTCTCCGGTAGAAACTTTGGGGCACTCTTTGAAGTACTTTTATGTTGGTTGGATGAATCTGAGATTGTGTGATGCATATCGTATAATCATGCCCACAGATACTTGAGGTGACAATGGAGTATCAAGGTGACATTAGGGTTTTGGTTGATTTGTATCTTAAGGTGTTATTCTAGTACAAACTCTTTTATAGATCGATCTGAAAGAATAGCTTTGTGGTGGTTTCGTACCCGACCATAATCTCTATGTTTGTTCTCCACTATTAGTGGCTTTGGAGTGACTCTTTGTTGCATGTTGAGGGCTTGTCATATTATCTATCTATGTTATTATTGTTGAGAGAACTTACACTAGTGAAAGTATGAACCCTAGGCCTTGTTTCCTATCATTGCAATACCGTTTACGCTCACTTTTATCGCTTGCTACCTTGGTGTTTTATTATTTCAGATTACAAAAACCTATATCTACTATCTATTTTGCACTTGTATCACCATCTCTTCGCTGAACTAGTGCACCTATACAATTTACCATTGTATTGGGTGTGTTGGGGACACAAGAGACTCTTTGTTATTTGGTTGCAGGGTTGCTTGAGAGAGACCATATTCATCCTATGCCTCCTACGGATTGATAAACCTTAGGTCATCCACTTGAGGGAAATTTGCTACTGTCCTACAAACCTGTGCACTTGCAGGCCCAACAACGTCTACAAGAAGAAGGTTGTGTATTAGATATCAAGCTCTTTTCTGGCGCCGTTGCCGGGGAGGTTAGCGCTTGAAGGTATATCTTTAGATCTTGCAATTGAATCTTTTTGTTTCTTGTTTTAGCACTAGTCTAGTTTATAAAAGAAAACTACAAAAAAATGGAGTTGAGTTTGTCTTATACGCTTCACCTTTTTAATATCTTTCGTGAGTATGATGGAAAGGATAATTGTGCTCAAGTGCTAGAAGAAGAAATCTATAGAATGTTTGGAAATAATATGTGAATGATGAGCATGATTGCAATGTTGTTAGTATGAATTCCTTGAATATCCATGATGCTAATGATATGCAAAGCCACAAGCTTGGGGAAGCTATGTTTGATGAATATGATATTTTTTGTCCCCCAAGCTTTGATGAGCAAATTTACTATGATGAAAGCATGCCTCCTATCTATGATGATTATTGTGATGATACCTATGCTATAAAGAAAAAGTTTGCTTATGTGGAGAGTAGAAAATTTTCTATGCTTGTAGATAATGAAAGGAATGCTTTAGGTGCTGGTTATATTGTTGAATTCATTCATGATGCTACTGAAAATTATTATGAGGGAGGAACATATGCTTGTAGGAATTGCAATAATGTCAAGTTTCCTCTCTATATGCTTAAATTCTTGAAGCTATGCTTGTTGTGCCATCCTATGCTAGTTGATTATTGTTCCCATAAGTTGTTTGCTCACAAAATCCCTATGCATAGGAAGTGGGTTAGGCTTAAATGTGCTAGTCATATGCTTCATGATGCTCCCGTTATGTTTCAGTTCTTATCTTTTATGTGAGCATCATTGTCATCATCATGCCTAGCTAAAAGGCATTAAAGAAAAGCGCTTGTTGGGAGACAACCCAATATTTATCCTTACTGTTTTTGTGTGTACATATGATTATGCTACTGTAGTAATCATGTTTTATAGCTTTTATTTCAATAAAGTGCCAAGTAGAACCTTTGGGAAGACTTGGGTGAAGTTTATGTGATCTTGCTGTGAAAAACAGAAACTTTAATGCTCACGAGATTAGCTACCATTTTCTACTGGAGAGTGCTTTTAGGTTGATTCTTTTTGCAGATGATTAACAGAAAAATTGCTCAGGTCCAGCAACTTATTTCATAATTTTTGGTGTTCCATAAGTATACGTTTTATACAGATTACTACAGACTGTTCTGTTTTTGACAGATTCTGTTTTCTATGTGTTGTTTGCTTATTTTGATGAATCTATGAGTAGTATCGGAGTGTATGAACCATAGATAAGTTGGAGTAAAGTAGATATTACACCAATATGAATTTAGAATGAGTTCATTACAGTACCTAAGTCGTGGTTTTATTTTTTTATACTAACGGAGCTTACGAGTTTTGTTTTGAGTTTTGTGTGGTTGAAGTTTTCAAGTTTTGGGTAAAGATTCGATGGACTATAGAATAAGGAGTGGCAAGAGCCTAAGATTGGGGATGCCCAAGGCACCCCAAGGTAATATTCAAGGACAACCAAGCAACTAAGCTTGGGGATGCCCCGGAAGGCATCCCTCTTTCGTCTTCGTTCATCGGTAACTTTACTTGGAGCTATATTTTTATTCGCCACATGATATGTGTTTTGCTTGGGACGTCAATTTCTTTTGTTAGTTTTAGCTTGCTGTTATTTAGAATAATGTTTTGCATCTTTAGTTTCAATAAACAGGTCAAGTATAGCCTTTGCCATGCTTATTTTGCTAGTATACATGTTGCTGTTTGAAAAACAGAAAGTTTACCGCTGTTGCAAAAATTCCCTAGAAAATTCAGAGCATGGTCTAACGTTGAATATTTTTGCATATTGAGGTCTGATAAATTTATTACAGTGGGAATTTTAGTTCATAATTTTTGGAGTCAGGGAAGTATTGATACTCTTGCATTCTTTACAGACTGTACTGTTTTGGCAGATTGCTGTTATGGTTGCATTGTTCTCGTATGTTTGCTTGTTTAATTATTCTATTTGAGGATAGGAGTACTAAATATACAGAGGCATTTAGTATGCAATGTTGAATAATAATTCAAGTGATTTTCTACAGTATAATATGATAAGGTTTTGCATTGGTTTATACTAACCTATCTCGTGAGTTCTTGTTGAGTTTGTTGTGAATGAAGCTTTTGATAAAAAGAGAAAACATGATATGAGAGGAATTAAGGAGACACAAAAGCTCAAGCTTGGGGATGCCCAAGGCACTCCAAGGTAATATTTCAAGAAGTCTCAAGTATCTAAGCTTGGGGATGCCCCGTTAGGCATCCCACCTTTCTTCTTCAACAACTATCGGTCAGTATCGGTTGAGCCTAAGTTTTTGCTTCTTCACATGAGTTGTGCTATCCTTGCAATGTAGTTTTCTTTAGCTTTGCTTGCTATTTGAATAAATTATCAAGATCTGAAATTCTTTAATGAGAGAGAGCCTTACATGAATTGGAATTTGCAAGCATACTCTATGTGCTTCACTTATATCTTTTGAGCTTGATAGTTTTTGCTCTAGTACTTCACTTATATCTTTTAGAGCACGGTGGTGGATTTGTTTAGAGAAACTATTGATCTCTCATGCTTCACTTCGATTTTTTTGAGAGTCTTTAATAGCATGGTAATTTGCTTAATGTTAATATACTTAGTGTTCAAGATATGTGAAACTTTCTTTTGAGTGAATTGAATACTAAGATAAATTTAATGCTTAATAATTGTTTTGAGATATGGAGGTAATAATATCAAAGTCGTGCTAGTTGAGTAGTTGTGAATTTGAGAAATACTTGTGTTGAAGTTTGCAAGTCCCGTAGCATGCACGTATGGGTAAAGTTTTGTAACAAATTTGAAGCATGAAGTGTACCTGGCTTGTGCATCCATATGAGTGGCGGTCGGGGACGAGCGATGGTCTTTTCCTACCAATCTATCCCCCTAGGAGCATTGTGCATAGTACTTGATTTTTGATGACTTCTAAATTTTTGCAATAAGTATATGAGTTCTTTTGACTAATGTTGAGTCAATGGATTATACGCACTTTTACCTTTCCGCATTTGCTAGCCTCTTGATGCCGTGCATTGCCCTTTCTCACATTGAGAGTTGGTGCAAACTTCCCGGTGCATCCAAACCCCGTGATATGATACGCTCTTTCACACATAAACCTCCTTATATCTTCCTCAAAACAGCCACCATACCTACCTATTATGGCATTTCCATAGCCATTCCGAGATATATTGCCATGCAACTTTCCACCGTTCCGTTCATCATGACATACTTTACTTTTGTCATATTGCCATTGCATGATCTTGTAGTTGACATCGTATTTGTGGCAAAGCCACCATGCATTATTTTCCATACGTGTCACTCTTGATTCATTGCACAATCCCGGTACACCGCCGGAGGCATTCATATAGAGTCATACTTTGTTCTAAGTATCGAGTTGTAATTGTTGAGTTGTAAGAAAAATAAAAGTGTGATGATTATCATTATTAGAGCATTGTCCCAAGTGAGGAAAGGATGATGGAGACTATTATTCCCCCATAAGTCGGGATGAGACTCCGGACGAAAATAAAAAAGAAAAGAAAAAAAAGAGGCCATTAAAAAAGAGAGAGAGAAAGGTCCAACCAAATAAAAAATGAGAGAAAAAGAGAGAAGGGACAATGTTACTATCCTTTTACCACACTTGTGCTTCAAAGTAGCACTTTGTTCTTCATGTAGTGAGCCTCATATATTTGTGCTTCAAAGTAGCACCATGTTTTTCATATAGTGAGTCTCATATATTGTCTTGTTCATACTAGTGGGAATTTTTCATTATAGAACTTGTCTTGTATATTCCTACGATGGGCTTCCTCAAATGCCCTAGGTCTTCATGAGCAAGCAAGTTGGATGCACACCCACTAGTTTTCTTTTGTTGAGCATTCATAGCTCTAGTGCATCCGTTGCATAGCAATCCCTACTCCTCATGTTGACATCAATTGATGGGCATCTCCATAGCCCGTTGATTATCCTCGTCAATATGAGACTTTCTCCTATTTTGTCTTCTCCACACAATCCCCATCATCATATTCTATTCCACCCATAGTGCTATATCCATGGCTCGCGCTCATGTATTGCGTGAAGGTTGAAAAAGTTTGAGATTATTTGAGTATGAAACAATTGCTTGGCTTGTCATCGGGGGTATAGAAGTTGGGAACATCTTTGTGTGATGAAAATGAAGCATAGCCTAACTATATGATTTTGTAAGGATGAACTTTCTTTGGCCATGTTATTTTGAGAAGACATGATTGCTTTGATTAGTATGCTTGAAGTATTATTATTTTTGTGTCAATATGAACTTTTGTCTTGAATCTTTCCGATCTGAATATTCATATCACAATTAAGAAGATTTACATTGAAATTATGCCAAAGTATCACTCCACATCAAAAATTCTTTTTTATCATTTACCTACTCGAGGACGAGCAGGAATTAAGCTTGGGGATGCTTGATACGCCTCCAACCTATCTATAAATTTTGATTGCTCCATGCTACTTTATCTACTGTTTTAGGCAATATTGGGCTTTATTATCCACTTTTATATTATTTTTGGGACTAACCTATTAACCGGAGGCCCAACCCAGATTTGCTATTTTATGCCTATTTCAGTGTTTCGAGGAAAAGGAATATCAGATGGAGTCAAAACAGAACGAAATCAACTGGAGAAGTTATTTTTGGAAGGAAACCCACCTGATGGACTTGGACCCCACGTCAGAAGATACGGGAGGTGCTCACGAGGGTGGGGGGCGCGCCCTCTCCCCTGGGCGCGCCCCCTACCTCGTGGGGCCCCCGTAGCTCCACCAACGTTCTCCTTTCACCCATATATACCTACGTACCCTAAAACTTCCAGAACAGAATATAGATCGGGAGTTCCGCCGCTGCAAGCCTCTATATCCACCAAAAACCAATCGGGACCCTGTTTTGGCACCCTGTCGGAGGGGGATCCCATCACCGGAGGCCATCTTCATCATCCCGGCGCTATCCATGACGAGGAGGGAGTAGTTCACCCTCGGGGCTAAGGGTATGTACCAGTAGCTATGTGATCTCTCTCTCTCTCTCTCTCTCTCTCTCTCTCTCGTGTTCTCTCTCGTGTTCCATCTATGGCACGATCTTGATGTATCCCGAGCTTTGCTATTGTAGTTGGATCTTATGATGTTTCTCCCCCTCTACTCTCTTGTGATGAATTGAGTTTCCCCTTTTGAAGTTATCTTATCGGATTGAGTCTTTTATGAAAACTTGATGTATGTCTTGCGTGGGATAACCGTGGTGACAATGGGTTATTCTATTGATCCACTTGATGTATGTTTTGGTGATCAACTTGCGGGTTTTGTGACACTTGGGAACCTATGCATAGGGGTTGGCACACGTTCTTGACTCTCCGGTAGAAACTTTGGGGCACTCTTTGAAGTACTTCTATGTTGGTTGGATGAATCTGAGATTGTGTGATGCATATCGTATAATCATGCCCACGGATACTTGAGGTGACAATGGAGTATCTAGGTGACATTAGGGTTTTGGTTGATTTGTATCTTAAGGTGTTATTCTAGTACGAACTCTTTTATAGATCGATCCGAAAGAATAGCTTTGTGGTGGTTTCGTACCCGACCATAATCTCTACGTTTGTTCTCCGCTATTAGTGGCTTCGGAGTGACTCTTTGTTGCATCTTGAGGGCTTGTCATATTATTTATCTATGTTTTTATTGTTGAGAGAACTTACACTAGTGAAAGTATGAACCCTAGGCCTTGTTTCCTATCATTGCAATACCGTTTACGCTCACTTTTATCGCTTGCTACCTTGCTGTTTTTATTATTTCAGATTACAAAAACCTATATCTACTATCTATTTTGCACTTGTATCACCATCTCTTCGCCGAACTAGTGCACCTATACAATTTACCATTGTATTGGGTGTGTTGGGGACACAAGAGACTCTTTGTTATTTGGTTGCAGGGTTGCTTGAGAGAGACCATCTTCATCCTACGCCTCCTACGGATTGATAAACCTTAGGTCATCCACTTGAGGGAAATTTGCTACTATCCTACAAACCTGTGCACTTGCAGGCCCAACAACGTCTACAAGAAGAAGGTTGTGTAGTAGACATCAAGCTCTTTTCTGGCGCTGTTGCCGGGGAGGTTAGCACTTGAAGGTATATCTTTAGATCTTGCAATTGAATCTTTTTGTTTCTTGTTTTAGCACTAGTCTAGTTTATAAAAGTAAACTACAAAAAAATGGAGTTGAGTTTGTCTCATACGCTTCACCTTTTTAATATCTTTCGTGAGTATGATGGAAAGGATAATTGTGCTCAAGTGCTAGAAGAAGAAATCTATAGAATGTTTGGAACTAAATATGTGAATGATGAGCATGATTGCAATGTTGTTAGTATGAATTCCTTGAATATCCATGATGCTAATGATATGCAAAGCCACAAGCTTGGGGAAGCTATGTTTGATGAAGATGATATTTTTTGTCCCGCAAGCTTTGATGAGCAAATTTACTATGATGAAAGCATGCCTCCTATCTATGATGATTATTGTGATGATACGTATGCCATAAAGAAAAAGTTTGCTTATGTGGAGAGTAGAAAATTTTCTATGCTTGTAGATCATGAAAGGAATGCTTTAGGTGCTGGTTATATTGTTGAATTCATTCATGATGCTACTGAAAATTATTATGAGGGAGGAACATTTGCTTGTAGGAATTGCAATAATGTCAAGTTTCCTCTCTATATGCTTAAATTCTTGAAGCTATGCTTGTTGTGCCATCCTATGCTAGTTGATTATTGTTCCCATAAGTTGTTTGCTCACAAAATCCCTATGCATAGGAAGTGGGTTAGGCTTAAATGTGCTAGTCATATGCTTCTTGATGCTCCCGTTATGTTTCAATTCTTATCTTTTATGTGAGCATCATTGTCATCATCATGCCTAGCTAAAAGGCATTAAAGAAAAGTGCTTGTTGGGAGACAACCCAATATTTATCCTTACTGTTTTTGTGTGTCCACATGATTATGCTACTGTAGTAATCATGTTTTATAGCTCTTGTTTCAATAAAGTGCCAAGTAGAACCTTTGGGAAGACTTGGGTGAAGTTTATGTGATCTTGCTGTGAAAAACAGAAACTTTAGTGCTCACGAGATTAGCTACCATTTTTTACTGCAAAGTGATTGTAGGTTGATTCTTTTTGCAGATGATTAATAGTCAAATTTGTCAGGTCCAGCATATTATTTCATAATTTTTGGGGTTCCGGAAATATACGTTTTATTCAGATTACTACAGACTGTTCTGTTTTTGACAGATTCTGTTTTCTATGTGTTGTTTGCTTATTTTGATGAATCTATGAGTAGTATCAGAGGATATGAACCATAGATAAGTTGGAGTACATTAGATATTACACAATTATGAATTTAGAATGAGTTCATTACAGTAACTAAGTGGTGGTTTTATTTTCTTATACTAACGGAGCTTACGAGTTTTGTTTTGAGTTTTGTGTGGTTGAAGTTTTCAAGTTTTGGGTAAAGATTCGATGGACTATAGAATAAGGAGTGGCAAGAGCCTAAGCTTGGGGATTCCCAAGGCACCCCAAGATAATATTCAAGGACAACCAAGCAACTAAGCTTGGGGATGCCCCGGAAGGCATCCCCTCTTTCGTCTTCGTTCATCGGTAACTTTACTTGGAGCTATATTTTTATTCGCCACATGATATGTGTTTTGCTTGGAGCATCAATTTCTTTTGTTAGTTTTAGCTTGATGTTATTTAGAATAATGTTTTGCATCTTTGGTTTCAATAAAGAAGTCAAGGATAGCCTTTGCCATGCTTATTTTGCTAGTATACATGTTGCTGTTTGAAAAACAGAAAGTTTACCGCTGTTGCAAAAATTCCCTAGAAAATTCAGAGCACGGTCT
Organism: Aegilops speltoides; assembly: GCA_021437245.1. NCBI lineage: Eukaryota > Viridiplantae > Streptophyta > Magnoliopsida > Poales > Poaceae > Aegilops > Aegilops speltoides. Next base: position 216,052,254 of record CM038145.1, read on the forward strand.
AACGTTGAATATTTTTGCATATTGAGATCTGATAAATTTATTACAGTGGGAATTTTAGTTCATAATTTTTGGAGTCCGGGAAGTATTGATACTCTTGCATTCTTTACAGACTGTACTGTGTTGGCAGATTGCTGTTATGGTTGCATTGTTCGCGTATGTTTGCTTGTTTAATGATTCTATTTGAGGATAGGAGTATTAAATATACAGAGGCATTTAGTATGCAATGTTGAATAATAATTTAAGTGATTTTCTACAGTATAATATGATAAGGTTTTGCATTGGTTTATACTAACCTATCTCACGAGTTCTTGTTGAGTTTGTTGTGAATGAAGCTTTTGATAAAAAGGGAAACCATGATATGAGAGGAATTAAGGAGACACAAAAGCTCAAGCTTGGGGATGCCCAAGGCACCCCAAGATAATATTTCAAGAAGTCTCAAGCATCTAAGCTTGGGGATGCCCCGTTAGGCATCCCACCTTTCTTCTTCAACAACTATCGGTTAGTATCGGTTGAGCCTAAGTTTTTGCTTCTTCACATGAGTTGTGCTATCCTTGCAATGTAGTTTTCTTTAGATTTGCTTGCTGTTTGAATAAATTATCAAGATCTGAAATTCTTTAATGAGAGAGAGCCTTACATGAATTGGAATTTGCTAGAATACTCTATGTGCTTCACTTATATCTTTTGAGCTTGATAGTTTTTGCTCTAGTACTTCACTTATATCTTTAAGAGCACGGTGGTGGATTTGTTTTAGATAAACTATTGATCTCTCATGCTTCACTTAGATTGTTTTGAGAGTCTTTAATAGCATGGTAATTTGCTTAATGTTAATATACTTAGTGTTCAAGATATGTGAAACTTTCTTTTGAGTGAATTGAGTACTAAGATAAATTTAATGCTTAATAATTGTTTTGAGATATGGAGGTAATAATATCAAAGTCATGCTAGTTGAGTAGTTGTGAATTTGAGAAATACTTGTGTTGAAGTTTGCAAGTCCCGTAGCATGCACGTATGGGTAAAGTTGTGTAACAAATTTGAAGCATGAAGTGTACCTGGCTTGTGCATCCTTATGAGTGGCGGTCGGGGACGAGCGATGGTCTTTTCCTACCAATCTATCCCCCTAGGAGCATTGGCGTAGTACTTGATTTTTGATGACTTCTAAATTTTTGCAATAAGTATATGAGTTCTTTTGACTAATGTTGAGTCCATGGATTATATGCACTTTTACCTTTTCGCATTTGCTAGCCTCTTCGGTACCGTGCATTGCCCTTTCTCACATTGAGAGTTGGTGCAAACTTCGCCGGTGCATCCAAACCCCGTGATATGATACGCTCTTTCACACATAAACCTCCTTATATCTTCCTCAAAACAGCCACCATACCTACCTATTATGGCATTTTCATAGCCATTCCGAGATATATTGCCATGCAACTGTCCACCGTTCCGTTCATCATGACATACTTTACTTTTGTCATATCGCCATTGCATGATCTTGTAGTTGACATCGTATTTGTGGCAAAGCCACCATGCATTATTTTCCATACGTGTCACTCTTGATTCATTGCACCATCCCGGTACACCGCCGGAGGCATTCATATAGAGTCATACTTTGTTCTAAGTATCGAGTTGTAATTGTTGAGTTGTAAGAAAAATAAAAGTGTGATGATTATCATTATTAGAGCATTGTCCCAAGTGAGGAAAGGATGATGGAGACTATGATTCCCCCATAAGTCGGGATGAGACTCCGGACGAAAATAAAAAAAAGAGAAAAAAAGAGGCCATTAAAAAAATAGAGAAAGGCCCAAACAAATAAAAAAAATGAGAGAAAAAGAGAGAAGGGACAATGTTACTATCCTTTTACCACACTTGTGCTTCAAAGTAGCACCTTGTTCTTCATGTAGTGAGCCTCATATATTTGTGCTTCAAAGTAGCACCATGTTTTTCATATAGTGAGTCTCATATATTGTCTTGTTCATACTAGTGGGAATTTTTCATTATAGAACTTGGCTTGTATATTCCTATGATGGGCTTCCTCAAATGCCCTAGGTCTTCATGAGCAAGCAAGTTGGATGCACACCCACTAGTTTTCTTTTGTTGAGCATTAATAGCTCTAGTGCATCTGTTGCATGGCAATCCCTACTCCTCATGTTGACATCAATTGATGGGCATCTCCATAGCCCGTTGATTATCCTCGTCAATATGAGACTTTCTCCTTTTTTGTCTTCTCCACACAATCCCCATCATCATATTCTATTCCACCCATAGTGCTATATCCATGGCTCGCTCTCATGTATTGCGTGAAGGTTGAAAAAGTTTGAGATTATTTGAGTATGAAACAAATTGCTTGGCTTGTCATTGGGGGTATAGAAGTTGGGAACATCTTTGTGTGACGAAAATGAAGCATAGCCTAACTATATGATTTTGTAGGGATGAACTTTCTTTGGCCATGTTATTTTGAGATGACATGATTGCTTTGATTAGTATGCTTGAAGTATTATTATTTTTATGTCAATATGAACTTTTGTCTGGAATCTTTCGGATCTGAATATTCATATCACAATTAAGAAGATTTAAATTGAAATTATGCCAAAGTATCACTCCGCATCAAAATTCTTTTTATCATTTACCTACTCGAGGACGAGAGAGAATTAAGCTTGGGATGCTTGATCGTCTCCAACGTATCTATAATTTTGATTGCTCCATGCTACTTTATCTACTGTTTTAGGCAATATTGGGCTTTATTATCCACTTTTATATTATTTTTGGGACTAACCTATTAACCGGAGGCCCAGCCAGATTTCTTTGTTTTATGCCTATTTTAGTGTTTCGAGGAAAAGGAATATCAGACGGAGTCAAAACGGAACGAAATCAACTGGAGAAGTTATTTTTGGAAGGAAACCAACCTGATGGACTTGGACCCCACGTAAGAAGATACGAGAGGTGCTCACGAGGGTGGGGGGCGCGCCCTCCCCCTCTGGGCGCGCCCCCTGCCTCGTGGGGCCCCTGTAGCTCCACCGACGTTCTCCTTTCACCCATATATACCTACGTACCCTAAAACTTCTAGAATAGAACATAGATCGGGAGTTTCGCCGCCGCAAGCCTCTGTAGCCACCAAACACCAGTCAGGACCCTGTGCCGGCACCCTGCCGGAGGGGGATCCCATCACCGGAGGCCATCTTCATCATCCCGGCGCTATCCATGACGAGGAGGGAGTAGTTCACCCTCGGGGCTAAGGGTATGTACCAGTAGCTATGTGTTTGATCTCTCTCTCTCTCTCTCTCTCTCTCGTGTTCTCTCTCGTGTTCCATCTATGGCACGATCTTGATGTATCCCGAGCTTTGCTATTGTAGTTGGATCTTATGATGTTTCTCCCCCTCTACTCTCTTGTGATGAATTGAGTTTCCCCTTTTGAAGTTATCTTATTGGATTGAGTCTTTTATGAACACTTGATGTATGTCCTGCGTGGGATAACCGTGGTGACAATGGGTTATTCTATTGATCCACTTGATGTATGTTTTGGTGATCAAATTGCGGGTTTCGTGACACTTGGGAACCCATGCATAGGGGTTGGCACACGTTCTTGACTCTCCGGTAGAAACTTTGGGGCACTCTTTGAAGTACTTTTATGTCGGTTGGATGAATCTGAGATTGTGTGATGCATATCATATAATCATGCCCACGGATACTTGAGGTGACAATGGAATATCTAGGTGACATTAGGGTTTTTGTTGATTTGTATCTCAAGGTGTTATTCTAGTACGAACTCTTTTATAGATCGATCCGAAAGAATAGCTTTGTGGTGGTTTCGTACCCGACCATGATCTCTACGTTTGTTCTCCGCTATTAGTGGCTTCGGAGTGACTCTTTGTTGCATGTTGAGGGATTTTCATATTATCTATCTATGTTATTATTGTTGAGAGAACTTACACTAGTGAAAGTATGAACCCTAGGCCTTGTTTCCTATCATTGCAATACCGTTTACGCTCACTTTTATCGCTTGCTACCTTGCTGTTTTTATTATTTCAGATTACAAAAACATATATCTACTATCTATTTTGCACTTGTATCACCATCTCTTCGCCGAACTAGTGCATCTATACAATTTACCACTGTATTGGGTGTGTTGGGGACACAAGAGACTCTTTGTTATTTGGTTGTAGGGTTGCTTGAGAGAGACCATCTTCATCCTACGCCTCCTACGGATTGATAAACCTTAGGTCATCCAGTTGAGGGAAATTTGCTACTGTCCTACAAACCTGTGCACTTGCAGGCCCAACAACGTCTACAAGAAGAAGGTTGTGTAGTAGACATCACGGCACAACAAACATAAGAGACGGAACAACGGTGATAGCACTGAAGACACGACAATCAACGCCGGATTCAGCGGATCTAAGTCCGGACAGCGGAGAAAGCCGTTCAAAAGAAATAATCAGGGACCGTCCAGTTTGGACCCATGCAAAATTCACGGCACACCGGACAAGCCAGCCAACCACACCAATAGAGACTGCTGGGTGTTCAAACAGGCCGGTAAGATAAACGCCAAAAACAAGGACAAGGGGCTGCATAGCGACAACGACGAAGAGCCCTGGCGTCCGAATACAGGGGACAAAATAAATCCCCCCCAGGTGAAAACGGTCAATATGATCTACGCCACTCACATCCCCAAGCGGGAACGGAAGCGAGCACTATGGGATGTCTATGCGATGGAGCCAGTCGCCCCCAAATTCAACCCATGGTCAGCTTGTCCGATCACGTTTGATCGTAGGGATCATCCTACCATCATCCATCATGGTGGCTCAGCCGCATTGGTCTTAGACCCAATCATCGACGGATTCCACCTCATGCGAGTCCTTATGGACGGCAGCAGCAGCCTGAACCTGCTTTATCAGGACACAGTGTGCAAAATGGGCATTGACCCTTCAAGTATCAAGCCCACCAAAACCACATTTAAAGGTGTTATTCCTGGAGTAGAGGCCCGATGTACGGGCTCTATAACACTGGAAGTGGTCTTCCGATCCCCGGACAACTTTAGGAGCGAAGAGCTAATCTTCGACATCGTCCCTTTCCGTAGTGGCTACCATGCACTGCTCGGACGAACTGCATTTGGTAGATTCTATGCGGTACCACATTATGCATACCTCAAGCTCAAGATGCCAGGACCGCGCGGGGTCATCATTGTTAATGGATATATGGACCACTCCCTTGGAACAGAAGAGCATACGGCAGCCCTCGCGGCAGAAGTACAATGCGGCCTACTCCGACAAACCAATCCGGCGACAACTTCGAGCACAGTCAAGCGAGCCCGGAGCACCCCGCAACAGGATCATCATGAATGCCAAGAGCGTGATTAGCAGTCCGGCCTCCGCCCAAGCCCCTTCAAAGCAGCAATCACGCCACGCGCACACAATTAAGCACTCAAGATACCATGGGCATAAGCGGAGGCGCATCAACGACTCATTCAATAGTGCGGGTAACCGCCAAATACCTTCATACACTTTTCCTCTCACATTTCAGGACACCGCGTTAGTGCAGCATCCTCATAAGAGCCGAATTGCCGGACTCATATGGGAGAGACATCCAAGGAGGCAACAGACGGTGTGCACAGAAGGAAATACCCAGGTGGAATCTATTTACGATCATTATACCTGTTTTATCTATCTGTACACAGCTCGCCCCTGGATAGGACATGTCAAATAGTCCTATTTTTATCTCTGCTTAATGCATCCATTGTAAACATACGCCTAAACGTATTTTTCGTCAATGGGAGATTATACATAGTGTCAGCTTATTATTCTTATTTGAGTATTTTTTCTCTTATAGATGTTTATTTGATATCGCATCCGTACACCTTGGTATGGTCGGTTTGCCAGGGGCTTCTCATGGCGCCCCGTAATATGGCAAGTAAAGTCCGAACACTTTCAACAGTGCGGCACCCCGAACTTATAGCACTATATGCATCAGCTCCGAATCATGTCTTGGGTCTACAGTTGGGATAGCCCGGCTCCCTTGTTTTGGTGCCTTACGTTCCGTTATATCGGCTAAGGTAGCACAGGGAGAACTACTACGATTGTGTCCCGGTTCTTCCGGACGAGCACCTTAGTAGAGAAAGCCGAAAACTGACCGACATGATGTGGCGAGAGCTGGTCGCTGTTCGAGAGGTCTTAAAATCCTTAAAGATTTTCCGCTTTAGGCGATAAATCGGCTTCATCCGATCTAGGCGTGTATAGCGCCCCGATTCGGCCTTCCGGATTCTAGGGGCTTCATCGAAATTTAAAATTGTAGACTTCTATGGCTAAGTGAAAGTTATAAAGCCGCATAGTCCGATTGCCTTGCTCGCTGCGCCGGACACCTCCTTAAGGGACCAAGCATTTGGATAAAGAGTGTCCGAGTTTTCCACGAACACCCCAGTACTAGTTACATGGGGGAGGAAGCCGACAACTGGCCTACTTTTAGAATTTTATAAACAGCCGCACAGAAGGTAATATTTTAAATAACAAAAGCGCTACATAGCGCAAGTAACTTCGTCTTTATAGTACAAACATGACAGAAGTGAATTCACTCTAAAATGGCGTCCTTGGTACACTCATCGGCGACGAGACGAGCACCCTGCATCACGCCATCATAATACATCTCGGGATAGCGATGCCCCTTGCCCTCCGGCGGACCGTCCTTGACCAGCTTCTTCGCATCCAGCTTGCCCCAATGCACCTTGACGCGGGCAAAGGCCCGGTGGGCACCTTCGATGCAAATAGATCGCTTGATCACCTCAAGCCGCGGACATGCATCCACCATCCGCTTGATCAGGCCAAAGTAGCTACTGGGCAGGAGCTCACCCGGCCACATCTGAACTATGAAGCCCTTCATAGCCAGCTCGACCCCCTGTGGAGTTCGACCAACTGCTTCAGTTGGTCGCTCAGAGGCATCGGATGTTCGGCCCCATCATACTGGGACCAGAACAACTTCTCCGTTGAGCTCCCCTCCTAGGCACGGTAGAACTCCGCAGCGTCTGATACGCTGCGTGGCAGATCTGCAAATACCCCTGGAGAGCTCCGAATTCAAGTAAGTAAAAGAAACGCCTCCTCCACATGTTTGCTTTGCATAAAGAACTTCTTACCCGCTGCTATCTTTCTGGCCTCTTGGATCTCCTGCTGTGCTTTCCCGGCTTCGGCCTTGGCATCTTTCAAATTTACAAGGGCCTTCGCAAGCTCGGCCTCTTTCACCTTCAGCTCATGCTCCACAGACTCGCACTTCTTGCCGAGGTCCCGGAGCTCTTGTTGTACCTCGCCCACTCTGGCACTTTGCTTCTCGCGCTCCTTACATTCCGAGGCCGCCTTGTCTTCGGCCTCGGACAACGCCTTCTTCAGGGACGCCACTTTGGCGGTGGCCCCTGTTACACAGTCACGACACTTAGGTGTTAGACTCACCAATTTTGACTATCCTCAAATGCATAAGAGAGGGAATCACTTACCCTTGTTCTCTTCGAGCTGCCTCTTCGTGAGGTTGAGCTCTCCCTGCGCCTGCTCCAGGTCCTGCTTCAGTTCGGCAACCTCGGCAGTACGGGCAGCAGCAGCAAGCAGCACAGCCTGCTTATTCACAACAATACCTATTATTAGACTCCTGCGGATTATATTTGATCCTCCGTTTGGATTTTCTTTCCGAACACCAAACAGAGTATCAGGGGCTAGTACCTATCGGGTGGTAATTTTGCACATATTTATTGCTTACCTCAAAGCCTGTCAGGAGGCTGGTGCAAGCTTCGGTTAGTCCGCTTTTGGCGGACAAAACCTTCCGAATCACCGTACTCATGAGAGTATGGTGCTCTTCATCCATGGAAGCGCCGCGAAGCGCTTCCAGCAGATAGTCCGGCGCCTCATGCGCAACGGAAGTCCTCGACACAGACAGTTCGCCCTCCCTAACGAGGGGTCGCATGCCTGAGTCCGGAACCATCGAAGGTTCCGGAATTGTGTTCGGCTGAGAGCCCGGCTGGCCATGGCTCTCGTCGACACGATCCGCGGAGATCTTGAACCCCGCGTGGCCGACGTCTGGGACCCCGCCTCGGGGCGTCTCCAGAGTCACCTCCCCCCGCTCTGGGAGCCTTTGGGACAACACCTCCGTGTCATCCGCGGGTTGAGGAGTAGTGGCCGTCGGAAGCGAATTCATCGCTGAATCGCTCAGGGACCCGGAGGAAGATACCTCGGGGTGAGCCCTGGCCGGACTGCATACATGTTCGGTATTATAAATACAAAACTATGAAGTGAAACCATGATAGAATGTGGACGATTCACGATCGCCGACCGGGGCTTCCCACAGGCAGCCACCCCTCCTCGCTGTGAGCGGCCGTGGCGGAATAGTCGGAAGGATCCTTTCCCTTCTTGGGACTGACCTCCCCTCCCGGGGCGGCCTTCCTCTTCTTCTCCCCCCAGTGGGGGGTGGTGGGATCTCTTCCTGATTTCCCCCCGCCTCCGCGGGAGGAATCCGTCTCGTCGTCATTAGACGACAGGGGAATGACAGCCCTACGCCGAGGGCCTTTTCCGGCCCCCGGTCCGCTTCCCCGGGCCCCTTATCCTCTTCGGATGGGGCGTCTTCTTCTTCTTCCTCCTCCCCTTCGTGGGAGGAGTCCGCCTCGTCATCTTCGGACAAGGCTTCTGGCACAACCTTACGCCGGAGACCCTTTCGGATCCCCGGGGCCTTCTTCTCGTCCTTCTTCTCCGGCACCTTGTATGGCGCCAGGACCAGCATCTCCGTCAGGAGAGCATCAGCTGGGCCTTCTGGCAGCGGAGCCGGACAGTAAACCTGCTCCGCTGTCTCCACATAATCTTGAAGCAAACATGCATAATTACTTAAGGCTCTCCCATGAATATATTGGAAAGAACCGGGTCCGGTGGCAGCCTGAGAACTCACCTGACTAGGAGCTTGTGCGGCGTGAAGCCCGCGGTCCTCGGTTGTGGGAGGAGGTAATTCGGAGGCCTTGAACAGCACCTTCCATGCGCCTTTATGTGTCCTCTCATAGAGCTTCTGGAGCGTCCGGTGTTCGGCCGGGACGAACTCCCACAGATTGACTGCCCGCCTTTGGCATGGCAGGATCCGGCGGACGAGCATGACCTGGATCACGTTGACAAGCTTGATGTTCTTGTCCTTCATGCTTTTGATGCATGTGTGGAGTCCGGTCAACTCCGTAGAATTGCCCCAGGACAGGCCCTTCCTTTCCCAGGAGGTGAGCCGCATGGGGGCTCCGGATCTAAATTCGGGGGCCGCCGCCCAGTTGGCGCCGCGCGGCTCGGTGATGTAGAACCAACCCGATTGCCATCCTTTTACGGTCTCCGCAAAGGAGCCGTCGAGCCATGTGACATTGGGCATTCTGCCCACCATGGCCCCTCTGCTCTCCGCTTTTTGGCCGCTTACAACCTTCGGCTTCACGCAGAAAGTTTGCAGCCATAGGCCGAAGTGAGGCCGGATGCGGAGGAAGGCCTCGCATACGACAATGAATGCCGAGATGTTGAGGACGAAATTTGGGGCTAGATCATGGAAATCTAGCCCGTAGTAGAACATGAGCCAGCGGACGAAGGGATGGAGTGGAAATCCCAGTCCACGGATGAAGTGGGCGGCGAATATGACCCTCTCGTGGGGTCCGGGGGTCGGAATGACCTGCCCGGCGTCCGGTAGCCGGTGCGCTATGTCCGCGGCCAAGTATCCGGCCGCCCGAAGATTTGTGATGTGCTTCTCCTTGACGGTAGAAGCCTCCCACTTGCCTCCAGCTCTGGACATGTTTAGCTGTGCGGATAAGACTTGGGCTTGGGCTGGAGCTCGAGGGGGCAAGAGTGGGCAAAGGAGGAAGAAGGCGTGGGTGAAAATGGAGAAATCTTATCCCTTTATAGAGGAGCCGAGAGTGGTGCGCCTCCCCACTTGCCCGTTGAGAATCGCTTGTTTCCCAAGTGCCACAATTAAATGGCATGGTAGGATTACCCTTACCCGAATTGATGAGAATCCCGTGATAAGGGGACACGATCTCTGCTTTGACAAGACGTGTCAAAGAAACCGCCTCGCAATATGCACTGTATCTGGTTGTGGGAAAACGGATCGAATAATGATCTGACCGTAATAACATGTCACGTCATCAGAAAAAGTTGTCAGCAGATTGCATTTGTGAAATATCATTCTCTATACAGTGGTGTGTAAGGATCATCTCACAGATTCGGACATGGTTTAAGTGTTCGATAATTATTTTGGAGTATTCAGAGGAGGAACCCGCCTTGCAATGCCGAAGACAATACTGCGCGCCGGACTCATCGTCATTGAAGCCTGGTTCAGGGGCTACTGAGGGAGTCCTGGATTAGGGGGTATTCGGGACGCCGGACTGTGTACAACGTCCGGACTATTGAAGCGTGAAGATACAAGACTCAAGACTTTGGCCTGTGTCTAGATGGGGATCTCCTTTGCGTGGAAGGCAAGCTTGGCGATCCGGATATTATATTTCCTTCCTTGTAACCGACTCCATGTAAACCCTAGCCCTCTCTGGTGTCTATATAAACCGGAGAGGTTGGTCCTTAGAAGGCCGATCACAATTACAATCATACCATCATAGGCTAGCTCTTAGGGTTTAGCCTCTACGATCTCGTGGTAGATCTACTCTTGTACTACCCATATCATCAATATTAATCAAGAAGGAAGTAGGGTTTTACCTCCATCGAGAGGGCCCGAACCTGGGTAAATATATGTGTCCCTTGCTTCCTATTACCATCAGCCTTGACGCATAGATCGGACCCCCTACCCGAGATCCGCCGGTTTTAACACCGACAGCCAGCTCGTCCAGATCCTCCTGCCGAATCGAAGACCGGATCCAATCGCCCTGGATCCAGCCTGGCGGCAGCCCCGCGCGCGATGATGACCCGCGGTGCTGCTATTTGCCCTTCGCCACCCCCTTCGCCTTCTTTGCACGCTCTAGCGCTGCCGTCTTCTCCTTCACCATGGCAGCAGGGTGGTAGCGTCGGAACAAAAGAGCTGGGCGCGACGGAGAAGTGGAGGAAGAAGAAGGAGGAAAGAGCATGCACAGTGCAGGCGCCTCGGCCCCGTCACCTTATAAAGGGTCGCTTCCGAGTGACTGACGCGTGGGTCCAGGCAATCCTGTCAAATCCCGCAACAGTCACACGCAGCATACGTGGTGAAAAAGGCGGTGTGGAAATGGAGGCATCACTGTTTATCCGCTCCGCCCGCTTCGGCACTCCCCGTCCCGCGCGCTTCCCCGAAATTTCGTATCACGCGAAATCCAGGATACGCAGCGACCAATCGCGCCCAAGATCCTGCACTCTAATACAGCACTCGGCAAACGACGCCACAAGTTTAGTCGATGACTCTTTGAATGGATCAAGGCGACTGAATCAACGCTGAAGTACCAACGTGAGTTTTCCATCTTGCAGAAAATGCTCGCGAAGGCGCAAGACTCAGAACAAGTTCAACTCCAACCTACTTTCCACTCAAACCTTAATCCATTCGGGGGCTACTGGTGAGGATACAGACCTGGGGTAGGTTCATAGGCGTGACCTAAACATCCTACCCAAGGTCACTACCCAAGAAGACAAGAAGTTCAAGAGGCAGCATGGGACCCCCGATCGAAGATGTCGAGTGCAATCCACTCAACATCATGTCACTCGGGAGTCTTCCTACCTACTGTTATTCGACCATCTAGAGAATCACTCGATCTTCGGAAAACCAGGAGTCACTCAGCGTTACAACGGGCATGCATTCATTCTGTAGTCTTTAAGGTCATTAACATCACTTAAGGCTGGCGTTACCAGTAACGCCCTCACTTTATGTACATCAAGTCCCTTGTAATGGAGGCCAGAGAGGGTCCCGGCGAACTCTATATAATCCACCCTCCTCCTATAGCACAAGGGTTCTCACCCCCTGTAACATCACACATATAATCCAGTCGACCACTGAGACATAGGGCTATTACTTCCTCCGAGAAGGGCATGAACTCGTAAAACCTGTGTGTACACCTTCACCATAGCTGAGATCTTGCCTCTCCATATCTACCCCCTTTCTACTGTTAGTCTTAGAACCACGACATGTGGTAGTCCATTTGAAATCTCCAAGAAGACAAATATTTAGGAACGGATGGAGTATATGGGAATTATGCAATGCCATCTTCTTGAGCCAGGCATCATATACATGAATCATGCAATGCCATCTTGTTTAGCCAGTCATCGTATATGTGAATTGTACCGTGCCATATGTTTTTTCATAATGTATTCCATTTGTCAACAATGTTTATACATTCATCTACTCTTCTTGTGCATCAGCCATTTGAGTCGGTCATGGGAAAATCTGGAGTGAAAACAAGGTCTTCTGAGCAGTGAGTGCTACCTGTCGATGGAGATTTCTTGTTGGTTACAGATAGCTCCTCAGAGGAGGATTCAGAGATAGATGACCAGTCGTATCCCCCCCGAGGTGCATGCTCTAATTTGGCAGGGTTATATTGCTCATATCATGCATATGGTGTCTTGCATTGCCATGCCATCTGCTTAGATTAGACATGCTTTGTGTGAATGCCTCCTGTTTGCTTTCTATTTCAGATATGTGAATTATGCAATGCCATGTTTTTCAGCCAGTTATCATATATGTGAATTATGCACCGCCATGTAGCCAGGCATCATATATGTGAATTATCTCATGCCATCTTTTTTTTCATTACATATCCCATTTGTCGACAATCTGTGTGTATTGAACTACTCTTCATGCGTATCAGCCATTTGAGTCGGTTATGGAAAAATCTGGAGTGAAAACAAGGTCTTCAGAGCCGGCAATGGTACCTGTTGAAGCATATATCTCGATGGTTATAGGGAGCTCCTCAGAGGAGGATTCAAAGACAGATGATCAGTCTTATATCCCACCTGAGGTGTATGCTCTAAGTTCAAATGTTTATATTTATCATATCATGCATATGGTGTCTTGCATTGCATGCTTAGTTTAGACATCATATGCACAATATTGAATTCCATCTGCTTAGTTTAGATATCATACATGCGAGTGCCAGCTGCTTAGTATATGAATCAATTTTGTCAATTATATCATGCCATCCTGTATACTTAGACAACATGTATGTGAATTATTTCATCCAAACCTATTTTAGAAAGACATCATATAGTTTTGTCATGTAATCCTATTTAGATACTCATCATATGTTGAATTATGCCATTATATCCTGTTAAGTTATCCATCATATATCTGAAACTGTGTCATGCTATCCTGTTTAGTTAGGCATCATATATGTGAAATTGTGTCATGCTGTCCTGTTTGCTTAGACAACATATATGTGAATTACCACATCTGTCTATCATACAACGTCTGTACATTCAATTTCTTTTCTTGTTTATCAGCCATTTGAATTGGAGGGGGTGATGGCAGTATCTAAGGGAGCAAAACCCCGTTCTTCACAAAAGACAGTGCTACCCGTCGATGCAGATAGAACCATGGTTGTACTGGCCCACAAACTAGCCCCACCACACATAATCGAGACTCTTCCAGATTGCACACTTACACCGTTGGGCAGAGAACCAGCTACAACCCATCTAACTGCAACCCCAGCGGATAGTAACCCACTTCTAGTTGACAAAGCACCATGTCCACCACAAAGTACCCCCACACGAGCAGTTTGTAAAGCAACTACAGTGCCCAAAGCACGAAGACCACCACAGCTAACCCAAACTCCAAGCTTAAAGCAGAAGAGCAACTGTTCTCAGATCAGATTCCATAGCTACGGTCCATACTCCTTTGCTGTTGCATCACTGTATTTACTCATACCAACTACTTTCAAATTTGAAGGATCCAATTGAAACTCCAATGGAGCTACATGTATGTTTTAAACCTATTTCTTTAACTGGATTGCTGTTCTAACTTCTTGCTCTATGTTGATTTCAGTATAAGTTGTATAAATAGTTATGTTCTCATGTGATGCACATTACAAGTGTTGCCAATGCTGTGTAGTTTCTCACACTTATATTCTGTCTATGCTGCTGTGTCTTAAAAATATATGAGTTGAACTGTGTCTCTATCTTGATTAAGCAACATAAACTAGAATGATATGGACAATACAGTGACCATAGTACATAGATATATGTTTGTTTCATGCTGTTATCTTGTCCACCTTACTACTGAACCAGTTTACCAAAATGAGTTTCGTATACTACACGCTAAACCTGTGATGTGTCTGCTTGTTTCTCTTATAGTATGCAAACAAAATATTGGAGAAGAGCACCCCACTATGCAATGGTAGAGAAAGTATTGCAGATAAGGTTCAAGATAGTGAGACAACCCTGTTGGTCTCCAAGAAAGGTGATAAAAACGATCTTGTAGACAGTGAGAAAACCCCACAGTCCTGCGTTGATGTAGTGTTCGAGTTACTGGCCAGTACCTCTAGCAGAAGCTCTTCGAACTCGCTGCCTGAATCACTTCGGCTTCCTTAGTCTCAGCTACAAGCTGAAAGGCATTAGTCAGCTGTGCTGTGGCAAGAAGACGTAGGACTGAGGAAGTCCCTGCAGAATTCAGATGCATACTTTCTTGTACAACAACAAGCACTGGAGGATTTAAGCGCCAAACAAGAGAAAGTTTATAAGCTTGCTAAGCATCTTGCCAGCATTATGGGTACCCAGGATATTGTTTCTTGAGCTCTTCTAAAGTGGTTTCAGTTCTGGACTTGTTTTGATGTGGCGTTTATATGCTGCTTTGTTCCCTATATTTGCACTGGTGGCGAACTTTGATGCCGAGTGGATGTAATATGTGTAATAGCCGTGATAGCCTAGCATATGTTGCTTGCTTATTTATTTCCTTGTTGTCTTGTTTATTTGTTTGCTTGTAGTCAGTGCAGTTCTTTTTCCGCGATTTGCTAGTGGCCGCAATAACCTATTTTTTAAAATTAGCCCACAATAAGCATGGGCTACATATTTACTGTAGTGACATTGGGCCTCCTACCGGCATTAGAAACAAGGGATAATTAGATTTATGCCCCTAGTTGTGCCCCACTCGTCTGTTTTACCCCTAATTCCAAAAAGTCACTGGTTCTGTCCAAATCACTTTGCTCCTCTTATGCTTTTGCCCTTTGACTTTTTGACCGTCAGTTTGAAAACTTCATAACTAATTCATACTAAATCAGAAAAATGCAAATAAGATACCAAAATGTTAGGAAAAACATCACCTATATATGGGTGTCATTTGCATTCATGAAAAAAGTGTTGGAAAGTGCCCATCCGAGTTTAGCTCTTATGCTACCACCATGAGCAGTAAAATCTAAAAAGTTCAAAAAATTCAAAAAAAAATTGGTGGCAAGAATGACAAATGTTTTAAGTGCGCTTAAGTTTCATCGAGGAACAACATTAAGTGGGTGCATGCAAAAAAAACAATCAGCACTCCAAAATAGATTATTTTTTTGCCATGACTTCCATGAATGTCGTTCCCCAATGAAACTTGGCAAGCACTTAGAACATTTGTCGTTCTTTGCCACCATACTTTTTTTGAATTTTTTTGAATATTTTTAGAGTTTACTATTCATGGTGGTACCAAAAGAGCTAAAACTCGGGTGTGCACTTTCCAACACTTTTTTCATGTATGCAAATGACACTGGCATATAGGTGATGTTTTTTTGAACATTTTGGTATCTTATTTGCATTTTTTTGATTTAGTACGAATTAGCTATGAAGTTTTCAAACTAACGGTCAAACGGTCAAAGGGCAAAAGCATAAGAGGAGCAAAGTGACTTGGACAGAACCGGTGACTTTTGGGAATTAGGGGTAAAACAGACGAGTGTGACACAACTAGGGGCATAAATCTAGTTATCCCTAGAAACAATGCCGTAGAAACAATGGGCCTTCTACAGGCCGTAGACACAATGGGCCTTCTACGGGTCGTATCATCAATGGGCCTTATATGGGCCGTATGATCGATTGACCAAACATGGGCCAATAACAGACCACATTATGGCCGTAAACGGGCTAGAGTTGGAATCGTCCGTTCATGGGCTGACTGAGGGAGTCCTGGACTAGGGGGTGTGTGACGCCCCCGATTCAATCGTACACTAATCATGCACGCAAATGTGTACGATCAAGATCAGGGACTCACGGGAAGATATCACAACACAACTCTAAAACATAAATAAGTCATACAAGCATCATAATACAAGCCGGGGCCTCGAGGGCTCGAATACAAGTGCTCGATCATAGGAAGTCGTGGAAGCAACAATATCTGAGTACGGACATAAGTTAAACAAGTTTGCCTTAAGAAGGCTAGCACAAACTGGGATCTGAGATCGAAGAGGCGCAGCCTCCTGCACAGGATCCTCCTAAATTACTCAGTGGTAAATCGTCGACACTGCACGTAGTAGTAGGCACCTCCGGTGTAGTAGTAAGTCGCCGACAAGCGATGGCTCGCTTCGACGGACTCCAAGCATCTGGTTGCGACAACCGAAAGAAAGGAAAGGGGGAAAAGGGGAGAAATCAACCGTGAGTACTCATCCAAAGTACTGCAAGCAAGGAGCTACACTACATATGCATGGGTATGTGTGTAAAGGGCCATATCGATGGGTGAAGCTGCGAGAATGCCGAATAAGAGGGGATAGCTAATCACAGCCGAAGACTACGCTTCGCAGCCTCCGTCTCATGACATGTAGAAGAGAGCAGATTGAAGTCCTTCAAGTAGCATCACCAAGTAGCATCTCCGGTAGCATCTCGGTAGCATAATCCTACCCGCGATCCTCTCCTCGTCGCCTTGTTAGAGAGCGATCACCGGGTTGTCGTGGAACTTGGAAGGGTGTGTTTTATTAAGTATCCGGTTCTAGTTGTCATAAGGTCAAGGTACAACTCCAAGTCGTCCTGTTATCGAAGATCACGGCTATTGAATAGATTAACTTCCTGCAGGGTGCACCACATAACCCAACACGCTTGATCCCATTTGGCGGACACACTTTCTGGGTCATGCCCGCCTCGGAAGATCAACACGTCGCAGCCCCACCTAGGCACAATAGGCGGTCAAGACGCCGGTCTAAACCTAAGCGCCGCAGTGCGGGCCCATCGCCTTAGCACACCTGACGCTATAACGCGGCCGGAAGCGTAACTAGCCCCTTAATACAAGCGCAGCTTACGTTCCAATCCGCGCGCGCCACTCGATCGGCCGACGTCAAGAAGGCTTGGTGATACCACGGCGCGGGATACCCATAACTACTCCCACGTAGATGGTTAGTGCGTATAGACCAAATGGCGGACTCGGATCAAATACCAAGATCTCGTTAAGCGTGTTAAGTATCCATGAGCGCCCGAGCAGGCCAGCCCACTGTCTCCTAGGTGGTCTCAACCTGCCTGCATATCGCTCCGCCAAAAGTAACATCGGGGGCGTCGGGAACCCGGGCCCACCTCTACGGATGGAGCCACTGTCCTTTCAGCCCCACATCGGAATCACTTGCGGGTACTCAATGAGTGACCGACTTTAGTCACCATCGTAGTATGTATATGTATAGTATATACCGTGATCACCTCCCAAGTGATCACGGCCCGATAATATAGCAAGGCGATCGACAAGAATGTAGGGCCAATGATGATAAACTAGCATCCTATACTAAGCATTTAGGATTGCGCGTAAGGTATCAATGATGTAGCAACAATGACAAAGCTATGCAACATAATAGGAGTAACGAACGGTAACATGCTACACTACTCTAATGCAAGCAAGTATAGAGAAGAATAGGCGATATCTGGTGATCAAGGGGGCTTGCTGGTTGCTCTGGCAAGAGAGAGGGGTCGTCGACACCGTAGTCGGTAGGCAGCAGCTGTCGGTCTCGTAGTCTACGGAGAGAAGAGGGGGAGAAACAGTAAATACATAGCAAGCAAATGCAGAACAAGACAACAAGCGAGCTAGGCGTGTTCTAACGCGGTATGAGGTGATCTGGGTGAAGGGGAAACATCAGGGAAAGTACCCCGGTGTTAGTGTTTCAGACGAGATGAACCGGAGGTGAAATGTTGCAGGTTCACTATGCTAGGGACGCGTGGCGAGATGAGCGGGCTGCGTATCCGGATCCGTCTCGTCGTTACGAGCAACTTTCATGTTGAAAATAATTTAATCCGAAGTTACGGATTAAAAGATATGATTTTCTAAAGATTTTAATAATTTCTGGAATTTAATTAATTATTTAATTTAATTCGAAAATGTATTTATGACATCAACATGATGTCATGCCGACGTCAGCAGTCAACAGGGTTGACTGGTCAACCTGACCAATGGGTCCCACTGGTCAGTGTCACATGTTAATTAACCAGTTTAATTAATCTAATCAAAATTAATTAGGGGGGTGGGCCCCATTGTCATATTAATTAATTTAGCTAATTAATGATGAGTTAATTAGGTTAATTAACCTTAATTAGTTAATTTAATTAGAATTAATTAAGTTAATTAATTAATTAATTATTTAATTTTCCATTATTTATTTATTTATTTATTATTTTTATTTACTCTTTTTTTAACGTTCTGGGGCTGGCCCCACATGTCATAGGGCCATAGGGCCTTGCGGGTTTCGGGCGCATGGGCGCGGTTGTTGTCGCCGAACAGGCAGAAGTATAACGGTGCCCAACACCCGCTCGTTAAGCGCACTAGCAGGGGGCAGAGCCGGCAGATCGCCGAAGCGAGGGGGTTAGTGACACGGCGGGGCTCGCCGGGCGCCAACCGGCAGAGGACGGGATGGCGGCAGTGCAAGACGACAGGGACGAGAGGAAGGAGGCGGGCTGCGCGGCATCATGGCAGCACCACCAGGCGCGCGGGGTGGCGAGCAGGCGCGCCACGGGCGCAGCGCCAAGGGACGGGCGAGCGCCGGTGCGCCCGGCGCGTGTCTGTGGGCACGCCAGGGGCGGCCACAGTGGCGTGGGCGGGCGCGTGATGTGTGAGCGCGAGTGCGGTGAGCAGTATGGGCCTCCAGCGTCTTGATGGCGAATGTAAGCGCGCCGACGGTGTGGCTTGGCTTGGTGTACGCCGAGGCGAGGGAGAGAGAGGAGGCCGGGACCTCACCGGGGGAAGTAGGGATCGTGGCAATGGGCTCGGGGAAGGTTGGGGAGGACGATGGGGACGACACGTCGGAGCGGGAGGCAGGCCGGTGGGGTGGAGAAGCGATCCGTGAGGGGTTGAAGCTCGGCGCCGCGACGGAGGGTCGTGGGGCAGCACGCATCGTCGTCGGGGGCAAGCGCGGTCGTGCCCCGATCCAGATTGGATCGGGGGAAGGAGACGAGGGAGCGAGGGGGAGAGATCGGGGAGTGGGAGCGTGGGGAGTGGACCGGTTAGGGTTCCGGTCGGGGTGGGGGTTAAGGGGCCATGGGGTGGGTCGGCCTGGCAGGGACTTGGCCCAGTTGGGCCGGGGCCTGCTGGGCCGGAGCCCCGAGGGGTTCTTTCCCTTTTTTTGGGGGTGTGTGTTAGTTCTGTTTCTATTTTGATTTTTTTTCTTATTTTCTTTTCTGTTTCATTTCTAGTTTCTTTTAATTTTTAGTTTTTACAAAAATCACCACTAGTACCTAAAGTAGTATTTATAAACAAACTGCTATCACATCAATTCTTAACCCATAATAAATTATTTTTTACTATTTTATAAAATTCAATAGGTATTTGTTTAATTGTTTTCACTACTGTTTTAATTAGTTTAGAGCCCTTAACATTTTATCAAGGTTTGGTTTCTCCACCATAATCACCTATGTATTATTTTGTTCACTCAGAACATTTAAATTTTAATATTTGAAAACTTTTATTGTTTGTGTGAATTTGAATTTGAATTTGAATTGGTTTCGAACTAACTCGAGATTAGCAACTATAATCGAGGTGACGTGGCTTCACTAGCAGAGGATCACTGTAGCTTAATTACCCGGGCGTCACAATTCTCCTCCACTACAAGAAATCTCGTCCCGAGATTTAAGAGGGGAGTAAGGGGGAAGGTGCTTGTAGCGAAAAATCTAACGAGTCATCTCGGTCTTGGTTACCCTTTCGAAGAGGTTGATCTCTTTCGTTGATGTCTTCATTTCTCGTCTTCAAGTCACCATGATCAAGTCGTCATCCTTTCGTCAGGAGTCCCATCGTACTTATGGAAAAATAAGAGGGTGCCGGAGAGCGGACCCGGCAAGGTTGACTATTTGGTAGATAACATCGGGAGGGAGGCGGAAAGTAACTCTCGAATTGAAACTTAAGAAAATATTGAGAGCAAAGTAATGAGATTGCACGGGAAGTTTACATGAAGTGCAACCGTTCGATGCAAGCAGGCGTGAAAGGGCCCAAAGCAATCGGGAATAAGTATTGTGTCCGGCAACAGATTTGATGATCCCTCGGAAGATGGCTCGTGAGTTACATGCGAGGCCATACGCGAGGAGGAACCTTGGGAACAGGGGGTGCAGGAGAGTCAGGTTTCGATCCAGTGGAACTATGGGTTATGGGCCCACCATGTGGTCCAAAAGCAGGAAGGACGCCGACATATTGCACGGTCATGGTAGCAAGGCATAGCAGAGGATAGCCTGTCAGTTATGTTGGCAACAACGTTGGTACCAAGGGCGAGGGACGAAGAGAACCATTTTCCCGCTCGTTGAACGAGGCGGACCAATAGGCAAAGTTCTCGTCCATCGGTGGTTACCGGAATGCTATCAACAAAAGCAACAGAGTCTTACCGACACGGTTGTACACCAAGGTGTTTTACATAAGCAGAAGAATACTACTGCTTATTTAATATAGATTACAAGAAGGGTTAAGCAAACCAATGGAAAGGAAAGGTGATTACCAGGTTTAATCAGAAAAATGGGGAGGAAAATGTGTATACACACATATTTCAGGGGTATATCCTTCCCAAGGACAAGCAGCGCATGATATCCATGACAGGATATTATGTAGAAAACTCCTTAGGTAGGGGAGAGAAATTTCATGACATTACCCATACAACGGTGTTTGGATAATTGAGCAAGAAACATTTAGCATTAGGCTTCAAATGTTCTTGTTGAAAATTGGAGTACCACAGACAAGCTTTTGAGATAGCATTGACATGGTATTCAAACAAAGGTCGGACTTTAGATACTCATTGGATCCATCAGGAACAACTTATAAAATAGGTCTTACAATTTCCTCCTGGAAGAGTGGTTATCCTTGCAAAAGAAATTATAACGATAGGTCCTCCACCCAGGCGGGGGTGCTAGGCATGACATCATGTTACCGGGTCATCAAAAGACCAACATCATAACTCCTGGAAAGTTGTCCCAACCATCATATCTGACCGAGATTCAGATCCGATTGGTGTCATGATACCTCAGACTCAGGATGTCCGAGAAGAAAAGGTGCAACACAAATAGACAAAAAGACATTTCAAGATTCTCAGGAAATGAACTATGGGAGCGGATTCTTGAAGCAATAGTTTATCCTTAAACCAAGAAGGGGATGAGAAGGTGGCTGATGGGCTCAGCGACAATTCATCGAGAATCCTATACGGATGGCTTTCCACAATAATGTGAACAAGAAGATGACACTTGTCAATTCAAATGATATAATGTTGTATGCTCGAGGAAAGACATACACAATTAAACATTGGTTGAAAGGTGCACCGAAATATGAGCTGGGTTGCACGATCAATGTTGGAAAGGTGACTTGACGAACATAAAATTAGAATGAAACTCGACCATTCCCTCCAAAGCAATAGGGTTGCTAGAAGTTTTGAATTCACACATCATAGTTCAATTGCCGGTATTCCGGTTAGAAACAACACGTGTACCAAGAAAGAATGGTGAGGGTGAGAAGTATCACCATACCAAGAATTCTCAAGAGGTGGTGAAATTCTCACGACATTCTTGACATGGAAGATGGTAATACTTCAAGGTAGAACATAACATAAGTCGGTTAACGAGGAACTCAAGGTATAGCCACAACACGAACAAGTTTGTGTTGGAAAGAAAACAAGGAAGTAGTCGATGACAACACAAATCATCGAGGGCAAGGATGGAAATTCTCATCATGAATTTGATTGATATTCGGAAGAGCTCGGAATGTTGATAATGATCACGACACATTTGTCGAGAGATTGCTGAAGATGTAATCGATCCGATCACATCAAGTCAAAAGAATGATGAAGCAAGAGGTTATTGGAACCATGGAGTACGACACAAACTCGAAACCAAGCTTGTTGTTCAAGGCGAAATAATATGACGATGAGGATCAACGTAAGGTTAGTTCATCGTCGAAAATTGTGCTTAGGGAAGAAGGACCAGGTAGCACAGTTAAAATTAGCTCGATAATGATATAGCCGATCAGGCTAGGAATGACTCAAAGGATTAATAAATTTGTAAGCAGTGAAGGGTTCAAATACTTGTTGAATCGCAATGCGAACTCGATTCAGTTATCGGTGTCTTTGAGTTTTTTTAATAACTCAGAGCCCGTGAAAAATTTGAATCAGTGAGGAGGTAGTACTTGATGAACTCATAAAAAGTTATGCAGTTCCATGATAATCTCGAGATATCAGGGGGTAATACTCAACGACAAATCAAAGTAGAGGTTGGACTAGGGGATTGCTCTGTAGAAGACAAGTGCTTAAACTTGCACGAGAAATGGTATTTAAAGGAGAACATGGTCGGAACCACGATTGCAAAAAGGCCAGATCACAGATATAAGATGATCTTATACCAAGGGAATAATTATTTTTTTAAAAGAAGCTTCGATGAGAAGATGTACATCGTGTCCATGGGCATGAACACCAAGTTCAAGGTCGACTCCCACTTCTCCAATGCACAACCTTTCATTCACTTCTCGCGTTCAATGAAGTTGTAGTGTTGAAATTTTATCTGGCAAAATACCAGAAGAGTACGACTCGTGAAAACTTTCGAGTTCACACATATTGAGGAAGGCATAGGTTCAACCCATCGGGGCATCTTAGAATCATATACCAGAATCTTTAGAAGTAATTAACTCAAGCTCGAAGGCAGAGCATGGTTGAGAAAGCAGAGGATACAATTTACCAAAGGCATTATGTATCCGTGGAAAGGCTCACAAGGTTATTTGAATATGAAGGACAACATCGGATAATAATCCAACAAAGGACTGTTGTCCACAAAGGATCGATGTGAGTATCGCTACTCAACTAGAAAAGGAAAGAATGCAAATGCATCAGGTTATAGAATCATCGACTAATTCAAGCATAAATGCAAAGGATTATGAATCCAAATCGAAGGATCGAAGTAATGCTCGATTAGGGATGGATAAGTTGAATAGCCTTAGGGTACAATCAACGACAATTGGATTGGTCGAGAACCAATTCGAGTTAAAAGAATGGCAGCTCGATCGAAAGGTAATTTATAAGGATCAATGATGATTGCATGTATTCACAAACATATTGAGTCAACAGACTCAAAATGATAATGACAAGGAATGTCAATAAGACTACGAGGCTTATGGGATTAACCATAATGCAAGTAAGCAAGAATTTCAAGAGCAATAGGCTGCTCAGGATTTTGGAAGATCGGGTAGTATTTGAATGTATTTTGTGAAACACATGAACAACTTTGGACAAGCGGATACTCGGCAAGCGCGAGTAATTATCCGTAGGGGTATTCATGCAGCAAGGAACTGCAGGCGATAAGCATAAAGAATTCTCGGAATATCGAAGAGTATTTGGGACATCTTGTAATAACAAGAGCAACTAGGGATGAAAATATGAGCGATAGGTGTAAGTAGTTATCGAGAGGATTTATCGATGGAAGTGAATTGCAAAAGCGATGGCACATAGTCTCGAGAGCACATCGTAGAGTATCTTCGAATCTTACAGTGCAAAGTGACGGCCATAATCGGTAACAAGGGCTCTCCGGAGGAAGTACTTGCGAGAACCTAAAGTTAGTTTTGTTTTTGCAAAATCATTTAACCCGAATAGAAGAGAGCTCGAGTCCCGAGTAAAGGCGAGGAATAAAAGATCCTACTACCACCCAATGGCGGCGTGGGCCCATGGGCCGCACAGCCATGTTAGTAAAAGTTTTGTAAAGTCTAGACTCGACTTCGCCAAGGAGTTGGAAGGGGATTCCTACGAGCGATCGGCTCGATACCAACTTGGCGCCCGATTCAATCGTACACTAATCATGCACGCAAATGTATACGATCAAGATCGAGACTCACGGAAGATATCACAACACAACTCTAAAACATAAATAAGTCATACAAGCATCATAATACAAGCCGGGGGCCTCGAGGGCTCGAATACAAGTGCTCGATCATAGGCGAGTCAGCGGAAGCAACAATATCTGAGTACGAGACATAAGTTAAACAAGTTTGCCTTAAGAAGGCTAGCACAAAGCGGGATACAGATCGAAGAGGCGCAGCCTCCCGCTGCAGGATCCTCCTAAATTACTCACAGTGGTAAATCGCCAGCACTGCGTAGTAGTAGGCACCTCCGGTGTAGTAGTCGTCATCGACGGTGGCGTCGCTTCGGACTCCGGCATCTGGTTGCGACAACCGTAAAGAAAGGAAAGGGGAAAAGGGGAGAAAGCAACCGTGAGTACTCATCAAAGTACTGCAAGCAAGGAGCTACACTACATATGCATGGGTATATGTGTAAAGGGCCATATCCGTGGACTGAACTGCAGAATGCCAGAATAAGAGGGGGATAGCTAATCCTGTCGAAGACTACGCTTCTGGCAGCCTCCGTCTCGCAGCATGTAGAAGAGAGCAGATTGAAGTCCTTCAAGTAGCATCACCAAGTAGCATCTCCAGGTAGCATCTCCAGTAGCATAATCCTACCCGGCGATCCTCTCCTCGTCGCCCTGTTAGAGAGCGATCACCGGGTTGTCTGTGGAACTTGGAAGGGTGTGTTTTATTAAGTATCCGGTTCTAGTTGTCATAAGGTCAAGGTACAACTCCAAGTCGTCCTATTACCGAAGATCACGGCTATTCGAATAGATTAACTTCCCTGCAGGGGTGCACCACATAACCCAACACGCTTGATCCCATTTGGCCGGACACACTTTCCTGGGTCATGCCCGGCCTCGGAAGATCAACACGTCGCAGCCCCACCTAGGCACAATAGAGCGGTCAAGACGCCGGTCTAAACCTAAGCGCCACAGTGCCGGGCCCATCGCCTTAGCACACCTCGCACGCTTATAACGCGCGGAAGCGAACTAGCCCCTTAATACAAGCGCAGCTTACGTTCCAATCCGGTAGCGCGCCACTCGATCGGCCGACGTCAAGAAGGCTTTGGTGATACCACGACGCCGGGATACCCATAACTACTCCCACGTAGATGGTTAGTGCGTATAGACCAAATGGCGGACTCGGATCAAATACCAAGATCTCGTTAAGCGTGTTAAGTATCATGAGAACGCCGAGCAGGCCAGCCCACTGTCTCCTAGGTGGTCTCAACCTGCCTGCCGCTCCGCCACAAAGTAACGATCGGGGCCGTCGGGAACCCAGCCCACCTCTACCGGGATGGAGCCACTGTCCTTTCAGCCCCACATCGGAATCACTTGCGGGTACTCAATGAGTGACCCGACTTTAGTCACCATCTCGTAGTATGTATATGTATAGTATATACCGTGATCACCTCCCAAGTGATCACGGCCCGATAATATAGCAAGGCGATGACAAGAATGTAGGGCCAATGATGATAAACTAGCATCCTATACTAAGCATTTAGGATTGCGGTAAGGTATCAATATTTATGAGCAACAATGACAAAGCTATGCAACATAATAGGAGTAAGAACGGTAACATGCTACACTACTCTAATGCAAGCGGTATAGACAAGAATAGGCGATATCTGGTGATCAAGGGGGGCTTGCCTGGTTGCTCTGCAAGAGAGAGGGTCGTCAACACCGTAGTGGGCCAGGCGCAGCAGCGTCGGTCTCGTAGTCTACCGGAGAGAAGAGGGGGAGAAACAATAAATACATAGCAAGCAAATGCATAGCAAGACAACAAGCGAGCTAGGCGTGTTCTAACGCGGTATGAGGTGATACCGGTGAAGGGGGAAACATCAGGAAAGAACCCCGGTGTTAGTGTTTTAGACAGATGAACCGGAGGTGAAATGTTGCAGTTCACTATGCTAGGGACGCGTGGCGGATGAGCGGGCTGCGATCCGGATCCGTCTCGTCGTTACGAGCAACTTTCATGTTGAAAATAATTTAATCCGAGTTACGGATTAAAAGATATGATTTTCTAAAGATTTTAATAATTTCTGGAATTTAATTAATTATTTATTTTAATTCGAAAATGTATTTATGACATCAGCATGATGTCATGCCGACGTCAGCAGTCAACAGGGTTGACTGGTCAACCTGACCAATGGGTCCCACTGGTCAGTGTCACATGTTAATTAACCAGTTTAATTAATCTAATCAAAATTAATTAGGGGGGTGGGCCCCACTGTCATATTAATTAATTTAGCTAATTAACAGTAGTTAATTAGGTTAATTAACCTTAATTAGTTAATTTAATTAGAATTAATTAAGTTAATTAATTAATTAATTAATTAATTTTCCATTATTTATTTATTTATTTACTCTTTTTTTAACGTTCTGGGGCTGGCCCCACATGTCATAGGGCCATAGGGCCTTGCGGGTTTCGGGCGCATGGGCGCGCGGTTGTCGCCCGAACAGGCGCGGGCGCAACGGGTGCCAACACCGCTTCGTCGGGCGCACTACAGGCGGGCGAGCCGGCAGATCGCCAAGCGAGGTGGTGACCACGGCGGGGCTCGCCGGCGCCAACCGAGGCGGAGGACGGGATGGCGACAGCGCAAGACGGCAGGGCGAAGAGAAGGAAGGAGCGGCTGCCGCGGCATCGCAGCAGCACCACCACTAGGGCGGTGGCGAAACGGCAGCGCCCGCCACGGCGAATCTGCGTGGGGCGAGGCGAACGCCGGTGCCCGCGCGCGGCGTGTCTGAGGCACGCCGGCAGGCGAAGCCACGGTGGCGTGGGCCGGGCGCGGTGACGGTGAGCGCGTGAGCGGTATGAGTGAGCAGTGGGCCTCCCACGTCTTGATGGCGAGATGTGGCGCAAGACGTGTGGCAGGCTGTGTGTACGCCGAGGTCGAGGAGAGAGAGAGGAGGCGGGACCTCACCGGGAAGTAGGGATCGTGGCAATGGGCTCGGGAAGGTTGGGGAGGACGACGGGACGACACGTCGAGCGGGAGGCAGCCGGTGGGGTGGAGGAAGCAGTCCGCGAGGGGTTGAAGCTCGAGGCGCCGGCGACGGAGGGGTCGGCCTTGGCGGCAGCCTTGATCGTCGAAGCAAGCAGCGGTCGTGCCCCGATCAAAATTGGATCAGGGGAAGGAGACGAGGGAGCGAGGGGGAGAGATCGGGGGGAGTGGGGAACGTGGGGAGTGGACCGGTTAGGGTTCCGGTCGGGGTGGGGGTTAAGGAGCCATGGGGTGGGTCGGCTGGCGCAGGACTTGGCCCGGTTGGGCGGGGCTCTTGGGCGGAGCCCAGGGGGTTCTTTCCCCTTTTTTTTGGGGGTGTGTGTTAGTTCTGTTTCTATTTTGATTTTTTTTCTTATTTTCTTTTCTGTTTCATTTCTAGTTTCTTTTAATTTTTAGTTTTTACAAAAATCACTACTAGTACCTAAAGTAGTATTTATAAACAAACTGCTATCACATCAATTCTTAACCCATAATAAATTATTTTTTACTATTTTATAAAATTCAATAGGTATTTGTTTAATTGTTTTCACTACTGTTTTAATTAGTTTAGAGCCCTTAACATTTTATCAAGGTTTGGTTTCTCCACCATAATCACCTATGTATTATTTTGTTCACTCAGAACATTTAGATTTTAATATTTGAAAACTTTTATTGTTTGTGTGAATTTGAATTTGAATTTGAATTGGTTTCGAACTAACTCGAGATTAGCAACTATAATTGAGGTGACGTGGCTTCACTAGCAGAGGATCACTGTAGCTTAATTACCCGGGCGTCACAGGGTGTCCGGGCAGCCGGATTATCATCGTCAGCCCGACTCCAAAACTATGAAGATACAAGATTGAAGACTTCGTCTCGTGTCCGAATGGGACTTTCCTTGGCGTGGAAGGCAAGCTTGGCGATACGGATATGTAGATCTCCTACCATTGTAACCGACTCTGTGTAACCCTAGCTGTCACGCCCAATATGCGATACTATCCTAAAGAGACTCGAAGGTCCCACCAAGGATAGAACCGCATATTGAAACGCTTTTGCAAGGTGGACATCGTTACATCAACATTACATAATAGATGGGGATACATACAAAAGGCATACAATGCCACACGAATACAACATCATCCATAAGATCAACATCCGACTACGGATGAAACACAAACAGAAACTCAAACGACATCCACCCTGCTAGCCCAGGCTGCCGACCTGGAACCTATCCCCTGATCGAAGAAGCAGAAGAAGAAACTCCAAAACAAGCAACATCGCTCTCGCGTCGGGATCATCGCATAACCTGTACCTGCAACTGTTGTTGTAGTAATCTGTGAGCCACGAGGACTCAGCAATCCCATTACCATGGGTATCAAGACTAGCAAAGCTTAATGGGAAAGGAAGGGGTAAAGTGGTGAGGTTGCAGCAGCGACTAAGCAAGTATGGTGGCTAACATACGCAAATGAGAGCGAGAAGAGAAACAAGCGGAACGGTCGTCATCTAGTAATGATCAAGAAGTGATCCTGAGCTCCTACTTACGTCAATCATAACACATAAACCGTGTTCACTTCCCGGACTCCTCCGAGAAGAGACCATCACGGCTACACACACGGTTGATGCGTTTTAATTCGGATCTGGTGTCAAGTTATCTACAATCGGACATTAACAAATTCCCATTTGCCACATAACCGCGAGCACGACTCTCGAAAGTTTAAACCCTGCAGGGGTGTCCCAACTTAGCCCATGATAAGCTCTCGCGATCAACTAAGGATATTCCTTCTCCCAGGAAGACCCGATCAGTCTCGGAATCCCGGTTTACAAGACATTTCGACAATGGTAAAACAAGACCAGCAAAGCCGCCCGATGCGCCGACAATCCCGATAGGAGCTGCACATATCTCGTTCTCGTGGCAACACGGATGAGACTAGCTACGAGTAAAACCAGACTTGAGTTTCCCGAGGTGGCCCAGTAGCTCGATTCGGACCAACACTTAGACAAGCATTGGCACCGGGGGCTAAAATAAAGATGACCCTTGGGTTGGCCGACCCAAGGAAGGGTATAGGTGGTGGTGAGGCAAATGGTAAAACCAAGGTTGGGCCTTGCTGGACAAGTTTTATTCAAAGCGAACTGTCGGGGGTCCCATAAATCACCCGACCGCGTTAGGGAGCATAAAATCCGGGAACATAACACCGGTATGACGGAAACTAGGGCGGCAAGAGTGGAACAAAACACTGCATAAGGCCGAGCCTTCCACCCTTTACCAAATATATAGATGCATTAATAATATAAGAGATATTGTGATATCCCAACATAACCCTGTCCACCTTGGAGCAATCTTCAACTTCACCTGCAGCTAGCAACGCTATAAGAGGGGCTGAGCAAAAGCGGTAACATAGCCAAGCAACGGTTTGCTAGGAATGGTGTCAAAGATTAGAGGTTCATGGCAATTTGGGAGGCTTGATGAGCAAAAGATAGGTAACGCAGCATAGCGATAGAACGAAGCAACTAGCATAGCAATGATAGTAGTGAGATCCAGGGTAGCGGTCATCTTGCCTGAAATCCCGCAAGGAAGAAGAACGAGTCCATGAAGAAGATGAAGCCACGAAGACGAACCTAGCGTAGACGAACGAATCCTCACGATCGCAACGAAAAGAAAACTATCGAGAATAAACACACAACATAGTAAACACACCACACATAGACAAGACATGATGCACAACAAGCATGATGCATGAGAAAGCTAGATGAGGCTACTCATGGCAAGAGATGATGCAAACAAGAACAACACATCAAGGCAAGTTTAAATGAGGCCGGGAACAACATATAACAATTCCGGTAAGTCCTCATATGCAAATGTCGAAATTGGTCCAGATCTGAACAAACCTTATGTTCAAGTTGTTAAACAGCAAGTTAAGATGCACCAAGATGATCTACACGAAATTCTAGTCAAGTTACATATAAAGTTCATTAGATTCGGAGCTACGGCCTAGAAGATATGAGCAAAACAAGTTAAACATGGCATTGATGCAAAATGCATACAAACATCAAACAAACACACCAAAACAAGGATGCATCATGATAATATGAAACTACATGCAAAATCAAGCAAGTTTCATATAGAGCACACTCAAAATGGAGCAACGGTTCCACACATACACTCTATACAAGTCATAACCACAATGTGTCCAAAACAGCAACTAGGCATATTGCAAGAACCAAAACAGCAAGCTGCAGCATCCCAACATAATAACAAAAGGCATGGACATGAAGTACAGGTAAAGCATAACAAAACATGAACACTGAGCTATCTCCAGAAACAACTAGAACATGCTCGAAAAGACATGGTAAGATTGCAAATAATAACAGTTTCAGACTTATCAGGAAATAACATCAGGTTGCAATATTTAGAGCTATCAAACGACATGTTACATGAACTTAACATGGCAAACAAAGGCATGAAATGAAACTACTAAATGCATAGAACAAGAGTCCCTTACTGACCATGAGCCAAAAAGGCACAGAAAATATGATGGCACCCATGTAAACATGGCAGGTTATAATACAGATTCATACATGGCAGGAACAACAATAAGTAGGCATGTTGGTGAGCTTGAACCACTCACCACAGAGCAATACATGGCATGGCAAGGCAACCAACAGAAAGAAGACATTTTTATGAAGCTAAGCATGGCAAGAACAAGTTCATAGGGTGCACGGAACACTAGTGAAACACATGGGAACTAGTGAACTTAATGTTAACAGGCTGATAGCAACATTATCAAGCAACTCTGGGGCAAGATATGGACAATCTAGAGCAAGCTATAAATGCAATCAGGGGCATGGATGGATAGGGCATAACATGTAGATCAAAACATGTTTATAGAACATCTCCAGATTATGCATAGAATGATTAGTAGCGACATGTTTATATAGCATCATGAAATAACAGATTCAGCCTAGCAAAACAGTAACAGCAAGTACACTACTTAACAAGCTTGAATCACTCACCACAAGTCATTGCATGACAATATAAGCATAGCATCATCAAGAAGGCATGTTTTTGAAACAAACCAAGGCAAGAACAAGTCCATAGCATGCAAGGATCAACTATAGCAACCTTGGCCAAATTGAATAACAAGTAAACAATCCGCCAGGAAACATTTTGAAGCAAAAGTAGAGCACCAAAATGACATGCTAGACTACTCCATAATTGCAAAAAAGGGCATTAATGGATAGAAAATAACCATATGTTCAAAAAACCCTTACTGAAGTATGTCAAAATATGCATGGATCTCTCTGTAGCATCAAGTTTGCATGGCATCAAAATAACAGCAGAACAGGGACTAAAATCAGCAATATCTCGAAGCCTAGTTTGCATGCTTGTGCCAGTCACCACATTGATCACAAAAATACATGGCATACACCCCTGGAAAGATGGCATGACATAGATCAAAACACATGTAGACATCAACCTCATAGGATGCACACATCAATCATGGAAAAAATGACAAATGAGCAAGTTATAACAGTTTCGGCAGGTTAACATCAACATGCACTATTCCAACAGCATTTCGGGCATCAAGATGACCTCAAATGAACATGATGCAATGGAATGAAATGATGTACTCGTCGAGACGAACAATTTGACATATTACACGTGCAAAAGGAGCTAGGGATGCAGAGATATGATGGCATGAACATGGCATGAAAATTACAAAAATCTGGGACGGTGAAAAATATACCTCCGCGAAAGTCAACGCGGGACGGAGGCGTGCGGGACGAGGAGATCCGGGATCGGGGGCGCTGTTTGGTTGGAGGGATGGGTGGATCTCGTCCACCCCGACGAGATCTCACAGGAAAAGAACTCCGGCAAGCGGCGGGCGGCTCCGGCGAGGTCGGGACGGCCGGAGGGAGGACGCGGGCGGCGGACCCGGCCGAGGCGGAGCCGTGAGGGCGGAGGCGGGCAGGTGCCGGGCGGCGGCTCCGGCTGGCGGCGGAGGAGCTCGCCCGGCGGCGGCGCGGGCGGACGACGCTGGTGGCCGGAGGGCGGCGACGGAGGGAGCACGGCCGCGGGAGCGGTGATTTAAGGGCCGGGTTGCATGGCGCCTTGCGGCTCGGGCGGCGGCGTCCATGCAGACGGAAGCGCTGGTGGCGCGCGTGCATGGCGGCGGCGGCGGCGGCAATGGCCGGAAGGCGCGAGGCGAGGCTTGGGAGGCAGGAGCTGCTGGGCCCGTCATGCCAGGGACGGGCCTCCGTGGGCAGGCGGGCATGGCGGCGCGAGGAGAGAGAGGAGGCCGTCGGGGACACGTGTCAGCAGGGAGTGGCTGCAGACGGCGGCGCTGGTGTGTCCGCGGAAGCGGACATGTCCGCGGCGGAGGTAGGTGGAGGCTAGGGTTAGGGGAAAATCATCCGCGAATTTGGAGAGGGTTGCACATATTTATAGGTAGAGGGAGCTAGGAGAGTCCAAATGAGGAGCGGTTTTCGGGCATGCGATCGTGATCGAACGACCGAGAGCATGGAGGGATGTTAGATGGGTTTTGGGCCACTTTGAAGGGGTGTTGGGCTGCACACAAAAGAGGCCTTTGCGGTTACCCGGTTAACCGTTGGAATACGAAATGACCTCCAGATGGCACGAAACTTGATAGGCGGTCTACCGGTGCTATACCAAGGCCGCTTGGCAAACCTCCGGCCATTCTGAGAAAGTTTAACACCCACTCACAATAAGAGACAAAAAGGGGAACGCCGGAGGACATAGGAGTGCCGGATTGCAAAACGGACAACGGGGAAAATGCTCGGATGCGTGAAACGAACACGAATGCGAAATGAGATGCACATGATGACATGATAAAATGCAACACGCAAGCAAATGACATGGCAACGATGGCGAAAAACTGGCAGACACCTGGCGCATCGAAACCGGGGCATTACACTAGCCCTCTCCGGTGTCTATATAAACCGGAGGGTTTTAGTCCGTAGGAAAAGACAACCATTACAACAATCATACCATAGGCTAGCTTCTAGGGTTTAGCCTCCTTGATCTCGTGGTAGATCCACTCTTGTACTACCCATATCATCAATATCAATCAAGCAGAGTAGGGTTTTACCTCCATCGAGAGGGCCCGAACACAGGTAAAACATCGTGTCCCTTGTCTCCTGTTACCATCCGCCTAGACGCACAGTTCGGGACCCCCTACCGAGATCCGCGGTTTTGACACCGACATTGGTGCTTTCATTGAGAGTTCCTGCGTCGCCACCGATAGGCTTGATGGCTTCTTCAATCAACAACAACGCCGTCCAGGGTGAGACTTTTCTCCCGGGACAAATCTTCGTGTTCGGCGGCTTTGCACGGCGGGCCAATTCACTTGGCCATCTAGAGCAGATCGAAAGCTACGCCCCTGGCCATCAGGTCAGGTTTGAAAGCCTAAACTTCACAGCCGACATCCGCGGAGACTTGATCTTGACGGATTCGAGCCTGACCAGCGTGCGCGCGCTATCATGATGGGCATGATTTAGCTCGCCGCGAACGATTGCCACGAGGTCGCACATGAGTCCGCTCTGACCCATAGTTCGGAGCAGACCGCGCAGACCGAGGACGGGTGGCTGGACACCGCCTCGGGAGCTGCAACTTCTACGGCAATGGAGCCGAATGCTGACCTTGTCCCTTATAAAGCTTGTGACTCCGAGGCGCCGGACTCCTTGCCAGACTCCGAACCTCCTGCGCCCCTTCCAATCGAATTCGATTGGGCGCCGATCATGGAGTTCACCGCCGCGGACATCTTTCAGCACCCACCCTTTGGCGACATCCTAAATTCGCTAAAGCATCTCTCATTATCAGGAGAACCCTGGCCGGACTGCGGTCAGGATGGTTGGGATGCGGACGACGAAGAAATTCAAAACCCACCCACCACCCACTTTGTAGCCACTGTGGACGACCTAACCGACATGCTAGACTACGACTCCGAAGACATCGACGGTATGGACGACGATGCCGGAGACGATCAAGAACCAGCGCCTACAGGGCATTGGAAGACCACCTCGTCATACGACATATACATGGTGGATACCCCAAAGGATGGGGACGGCGAAGAAGCAGCGGAGGAGGATTCTTCTAAGAAACAACCCAAGCGCCGACATCAGTGGCGCCGCTCTAAATCCCGCCACAGTAAGAATGGAGATTCCGGCACCGGAGATAATAACACCCCAGAGAGTGCCAAAGACAACCCCCTCCAGCAAGATTCAGCACAGGAGGACGGGGAAGCCAACCCTCAAGAAAGAGCGGCAGACGAGGAGGATGAGGACTACATGCCTCCCTCCAGAGACGAGGCAAGCCTCAACGACGACGAATTCGTCGTGCCAGAGGATCCCGTCGAACAAGAGCGTTTTAAACGCAGGCTTATCGCCATGGCAAATAGCCTATAGAAAAAGCAGCAACAGCTTCAAGCTGATAAAGACCTGCTGGCCGACAGATGGACCGAGGTCCTCGCGGCCGAAGAGTATGAACTCGAACGCCCCTCCAAGAGCTACCCAAAACGCAAGTTACTCCCCCGACTAGAGGAGGAAGCATACAAACCTTCATCACCAGCGCTGTCTGGCGGACCGACCACCCCGTGGTCGTGACAGAGAGGCATCTAGGCCCTCCATCAGGACCGTACCCCGGCAACGCTCGAAAAGTACGAAGCCACGAGGGAATGCGCCGGACTTGCGGGATATATTGGAGGACAAGGCAAGACAATCCAGATCTATCAACGGATCACGTGGGCGCCCCATGACCCACGACGACTACCGTCACGCCGGATACAGCAACTCCGGCCGGGCCGAACACAGCAGACAACACTCTCTTGAGCTACGTCGTGATATTGCTCAATATAGAGGCGCCGCACACCCACTATGCTTCACAGACGAAGTAATGGATCATCAAATCCCTGAAGGGTTTACACCCGTGAACATTGAATCCTACAATGGCACAACAGACCCCGCGGTTTGGATCGAAGACTATCTCCTGCATATCCATATGGCACGCGGCGACGATCTCCACGCCATCAAGGACCACCCACTCAAGCTTAAAGGACCAGCTCGGCATTGGCTTAACAGCTTGCCCGCAGAGTCAATTGGGTGTTGGGAGGACCTGGAAGCCGCATTCCTCGACAACTTCCAGGGCACATATGTGCGACCACTAGACGCCGATGACCTAAGCCACATAATTCAGCAGCCAGACGAATCGGCGAGATAGTTCTGGACACGGTTCCTAACAAAGAAAAATCAAATCGTCGACTGTCCGGATGTAGAAGCCCTCGCAGCCTTCAAACATAACATCTGCGACGAGTGGCTGGCCCGGCACCTAGGACAGGAAAAGCCGAAATCCTCATGACCCGCTTCTGTGCGGGAGAGGACAGCTGGCTAGCTCGCAGCAACAACCTCAACAAAAATGCTGGCAGTCCGGATACTAAGGACCATAATGGCAGGACACGTCGAAATAAAAACAAACGCCGCGTTAACGGCAATAACAATGAGGATACGGCGATCGACACGGATTCAGAGGCTCTAAACCGGTCGTGGAAGAAGCCATTCAAAAGAACTACTCCGGTCCGTCCAATTTGGACCGAATAGTCGACCGCTCTTGCGGATACATGGCACCCGAAAAGCCAGCTAATCACACCAGCAGAGATTGTTGGGTATTCAAGCAGCAGCAAGTTAATTGCGAAAACAATGACAAGGGGCTGCACGGCGACGACGAGGAAGAGACCCGCCACCGAACGAAGAGAGGATGAAGGTTTCCCCCACAAGTGCGGACGGTAAACATGATATCGCAACCCATATACCCAAGAGGGGCGGAAGCGTGCACTTAGGGCGTATATGCGATGGAGCCAGTCGCCCCGAAGTTCAACCCATGGTCCTCTTGCCCGATCACTTTCGATCGAAGAGACCACCCGACCAGTATCCGCCATGGCGGATTCGCCGCATTGGTTTTAGACCCAATCGTCGATGGATTTCACCTCACTAGAGTCCTGATGGACGGCGGTAGCAGCCTGAACCTGCTTTATCAGGATACAGTGCGCTAAATGGGCATAGACTCCTCAAGGATTAAACCTACAAAGACGACCTTCAAAGGCGTCATACCAGGTGTGGAGGCCAATTGTACAGGCTTAGTCACACTGGAAGTGGTCTTCGGATCCCCGGATAATTTCCGAAGCAAGGAGTTAATCTTCGACATAGTCCCGTTCCGCAGCGGCTATCACGCTCTGCTCGGACGAACCGCATTTGCAAAATTCAACGCGGTACCGCATTATGCATACCTTAAGCTCAAGATGTCAGGCCCTCGTGGAGTCATCACGGTCAACGGAAATATTGAACGCTCCCTCCGAATGGAGGAACACACCAGCCCTTGCATGATTGCAAGACCAGCTGTTCGCGTACATCATTACGCTCTGGAGATACCATGGGCATAGGGGGAGGGGCACGACCACGACAGGCCCAGACTGCGGCTTAACCACACCAGGGGCTCCCAAGTGTGTCACTCTTTTTTCTTCCTTTTTATTTTTTCATAGGACTCCGTTCACCAGAGGCCCTGTTCGGCAGTGGATCTGCCGAACTCACGATGCAACAACCAGGGAGGGACAAAGGCTACGACGAACACTCAGGTGGTCTCCATTACGAGCATTAAATTTGTTAAATACACCATTCCACAGCCTACCCCTGGAGGGAGACACTTCTAATAGCCCAGCCCTTGCTTACCACACTATTTGTATCGTTCTGCACTCATGGCAGAATCTCTGGAATAAATAATGCATCACTTTTTTTATAATTGCATTTCCTTTTTACATATATGTTTATTCTTGACATCTTGCACCCGTACATTTTGGTACGGACGAATACACCAGGGGCTTAAGTTTCCCGCATTATGGTGTGATAAGTCTGAACACTTTCACAAGTGCGGCACCCCGAACTTATAGCATTATATGCATCGGCTCCGAATCATGTCTTGGGCCAATAGTTGGGTTTGCCCGGCTCCCATGTTTTGGTACCTTATGTTCCGTTCTGTCGGCTAAGGTAGCACTGGGAGAACCACTGCGATTGCGCCCCGGTTGAGCTGGGCGAGCGCCTCAGTGGAGAAAGCTAAAACTGACTGTCATGATAAGGTGAGAGACTGGCCGCTGTTCGTGAGGTCTTTTCGAGTCCCTAAAGACTTATGCCGCTTCGAGCGAGGAACCGGATGTGTCCGGCCTAGGCGTGGATAGCACCCCGAACTCGGTCTTCCGAATACTAGGGGCTTCGCCGAAATTTAAAATTATAGAATTCTATGGCTAAGTGAGAGTGTTCAAGCATTATAAGTCCGGTTGCCTTGTTCATTGTGTTGAGCGCCTCCCTAGATGGACCCAAGAATGGGAACAAGAGTGCTCAAGTTTATCCCGAACTCCCCAGCACTCGTGGCATGGGGGCTGAAGCAGACGACTTGCCATCTCTCAGATTTAATAAACGGCCGCACAAGAAGGTAATATTTTAAATCAATAAGCGTTGCTTAGCGCATATGAACAAAGTTTTCAGCACACAGGATAACACATTGCGAGTTCACTCAATAATTACATCCCTGGGGCACTCATCCGCAATCTTGCGGGCACCCTTCAGGACAGTTTTATAGTACATCTCGGGCGACGATACTCCTTGCCCATTGGCGGCGCGTCGATGATAAGCCTCTCCGCATCCAGCCTGCCCCAATGCACCTTTTGCGGGCAAGGCCCGACAGGCACCTTCAATGTAGGCGAGCGCTTGATGACTTCCACCCAGGGCACGCATCCACCAGCCGCAGACGAGGCCGAAGTAGCTCCGTGCATGGCCTCTCCGAGCCACACCGGACTATGAGGCCCTTCATGGCCTGCTCGGCTACCTTGTGGAGCTCGACCAGCTGCTTCACCTGGTCGCTAGGGGCACTGGTGTCCGGCCTCAAGATATCGAGACCGAAGACCTTCTCCGTTGAGCTCCCTCCTCGGCTCGGTAGAATGCGGCAGCATCGGACACGCTATGAGGCAGATCGCAACGCCTACGAGAGCTCCGATTCGGGTAAAGTAATGTAATTTACATTCACATGCTTACTTTGCACGAAAAATGCCTTACCTGCCTCTATTTTCTTCACATCTTCAATCTCCTGGAGGGCCTTACGGGCCTCGGCCTTAGCGGCTTTATCACTTTCAAGAGCCGAGGCAAGCTCGGACTCTCGAGTCTTCGAGTTGCGCTCCAAACTCTCATGCTTTTTCATGAGAGCCTGGAGCTCTTGCCACACCTCCACCACCCATGCCTCCTGCTTCTCTCGCTCCGCTTGTTCCGCGGCCGCATTGCGTTCGGCCAAGGACACGGCCTCCTTCAGGGTCGCCACCTCATTCGTGGCCCCTGCAGTGCCCACGTTATCCTTGTTATTTCTATTGCAACCAAAATCCTTTTCTGTAAGGTACAAATTTTAAAGTGGTGTTACTCACCTTCTTTGTCCTCGAGCTGCTTCTTGGCAAGGCCGAGCTCTTGCTCGGACCGCCGAGGTCCTGCTTCAAAGCACCGACCTCCGCATCGGGCGGCAGAGGTCAAGAACGCAGCCTGCAAACCCATATTGACATAATTTTAGCACTCCTGCGTATATCTTTTTAGATCCCCATCCGTTTTTCTTTCCAACACCGAACCGAGCATCGTGGGCTATTGTCTATCTTGGTATTACATTACATATTTTAAACTTATTACCTCAAAGCCTGTTAGAAGGCCACTGCAGGCTTCGGTCAGCCCGCTCTTGGCGAGCTGAACCTTCTGAATCACCGCACTCATGATAGTGCGGTGTTCTTCCTTGATGGAAGCGCCGTTAAGCACCTCCAACAAATTGTCCGGCGCCTCCGGTTGGACGGAGGCTGCCGGGCGTCACGGTCTTGCCCCTCTTACGAAGGGGCCGCCTGCCGGACTCCGGAACCACTGCGGGTTCCGGCATAGAGTTCGGTGCAAACTCCGGGAGGCTGCCTTGCGGCACCTCCGGAGCCTCCTCCTGATGGTCCCCTCCCGGGATCCCACCTCGACGTCGTCAGCGTCACGAGGGGTGGAGGCGGTCGGAATGGAATCCACGTCCGACGGAGCCAAGGACCCGCTCGATGAAGCGGGAAGATCATCATCGGCGGACTACGCAAGCGGTGTGCGGCATTAGAAGGACACTATGTGACACAAAGATAAATTATAAACCATTCAGAATCCGGATACTTACGATCGGCGGAGGCTGGCCCTTGAGGGCCACTCTTCTTCGCCAATGTTGGCGCATGAGTTGTCCGGGAAGGGTCCTTCCCTCTTGGACCCTTCGGCCTCCCCGCTGGGGAAGCCTTCCTCTTCCTCTCTCCCTCCTCGGGAGAGAGTCCTCTTCTCCTCCTCGTCTTCGGGAGGAGTCCGCCTCGGAGCCATCGGACGATGAGTTCGATATCACCTGGCGCCGGGAACTTCTTCGAGTTCCCGTGGCCTTCTTCTCCGGCACCACATAAAGTGCCGGGACTAGCAGCCCCGTTAAACGGGCGTCCGTTGGGTCTTCGGGAAGGGGAGCCGGACAGTCTACCTGTCCGGACGTCCTCTGCCAGTCTTGTCAAAGGCATTGGGAGTTTCAAATCCCGCATAGAATTAAACTATGAGAGAAAATAAATGTCCCATAGAGGATAACAAAGCTTACCTCGCCGGCCGGGCGCTTGGTGCTGAATCCGCGGTCTTCCGTTGCGGATGCAGGGGCTTCTCCGCCCTTGAACAGCACCCTCCAGGCAGCTTCGTACGTCGTGTCGAAGAGCCCGCTCAGGGTCTGGTGCTGTGTCGGATCGAACTCCCACAAAGTAAAGGCCCGCTGTTGGCAGGGGAGAATCCGGCGGACGAGCATGACCAGGATCACATTGACAAGCCTAAGCTTCTTGTTTACCAAGGTCTAGAGACAGGACTGGAGTCCTGTCAGCTCCTCCGAACTGCCCCATAGCAAGCCCTTCTTTTTCCAGGAGGTGAGCTGCATGGGGGCACCAGATCTGAACTCGGGGGCCGCTGCCCATTAAGGGTCCTGCAGCTCGGTGATATAGAACCACCCCGATTGCCACCCTTTGATGGTTTCCACAAAGGCGCCCTCGAGCCAGAGGACGTTGGGCATCTTGCCCACCATGGCGCCTCAAGACTCGCTTGGACGCCCTTCACTACCTTGCTTGACGTTGAAGGTCTTGAGCCATGTCGAAGTGGGGCCGGATGCAGAGAAAGGCCTCGCACACGACGATAAACGCCGAGATGTTGAGGATGAAGTTCGGTGCCAGATCGTGGAAATCCAGGCCGTAGTAGTACATGAGCCCCCGTACAAAGGGATGAAGTGGGAAGCCCAGTCCGCGGAGGAAGTGGGGAAGAAATACGACCCTCTCATGGGGCCTGGGGGTGGGGATGAGCTGCCCCTCGTCAGGCAGCCGGTGCGCGATGTCGCTGGAAAGGTATCCGGCGCCACACAGCTTTGCGATGTGCTCCTCCGTAATGGAGGAGGCCAAGCACTTGCCTCCCGCTCCGGACATGACTGGAGGAGGTTGAGACGAGATGTGCGGACTTGGGCGCTCGAGCTCGAGTGCGCAGAGATGGATAAGCAAAGGAGGAAGAAGGCGTAGGTGAAAAGGTGGATCCTTATCCCCTTATATATAGATGGACGAAGACTATGCGTCCCCACCGGCCTGGTAAAACTCGCTTATCTCCCAAGCGCCACCATCAATGGCGCGGTTGGGTTACCCACGTCCGTATTGATGGGAATCCGGAATAAGGGGAACACGATCTCGCTTCGACAAGGCGTGCCAAGAAACCGCCGCTAAACGCTAGCGAGGTGGTATAATAAAAAACGATTCAAGTAAAGGCTTGGTAGTGGCGTGACGTCATGCCACAAAATACGTCAGCACATTGAACTTGTGTACATATTATTCTCTCTAAGGTGGAATGTGGAAATTATTCTGCAGAGCCGGACACTATCCTGGTGTTCACAATCTTCTATGAACTATTTGGAGGAGGAACCCGCCTTGCAATGCCGAACAATATGCACGCCGGACTCATCGTCATTGAAGCCTGGTTCAGGGGCTACTGAGGGAGTCCTGGACTAGGGGGTGTCCGGACAGCCGGACTATCATCGTCAGCCGGACTCCAAGACTATGAAGATACAAGATTGAAGACTTCGTCCCGTGTCCGGATGGGACTTTCCTTGGCATGTAAAGCAAGCTTGGCGATACGGATATGTAGATCTCCTACCATTGTAACCGACTCTGTGTAACCCTAGCCCTCTCCGGTGTCTATATAAACCGGAGGGTTTTAGTCCGTAGGACAAGACAACCATTACAACAATCATACCATAGGCTAGCTTCTAGGGTTTAGCCTCCTTGATCTCGTGGTAGATCCACTCTTGTACTACCCATATCATCAATATCAATCAAGCAGGAGTAGGGTTTTACCTCCATCGAGAGGGCCCGAACCTGGGTAAAAACATCGTGTCCCTTGTCTCCTGTTACCATCCGCCTAGACGCACAGTTCGGGACCCCCTACCCGAGATCCGCCGGTTTTGACACCGACACCGACCATAACGGGCCATCGTTAATAGGCCGTATTTGACGACTCTATGAAAACGGCCCAACGTATTAACAGGCCACAAACGGGCCGACTGTAACAACAGGCTGAATTTGGCCCACAAGCAGAAAATGACAGTAACGGGCCGTAAGTAACCGAATGCTGGAAATGAGCCCAGGAATAAATGGGCCGTGAGAAGGCTGAAAGATAACATGGGATGGAAACGGCCCAATGGATTAATGGGCCGTTAATGGGTATAAAGTGATACACTGTTCATTATGGGCCAGTTTCACCACGGGCCGTTAATGGGCCAAGAGTTACAAAGGGCCTCATATGGGCCGAAAGACGTCATGGGCCATACATGGGCCAGAAGTTAAAACGGGCTGGAATCATATTGGATGGCCCATATGATGCTACTGGGCCTAATTCGGATAGGCCATAACGGGCCTTGGGTTAGCAGGCTGTAAATGGGCTATATGCGAATAGCCCGTTAACAGGCTTTTCGTGGGCCGGCCCGCCACCTTTTGACCAAGTCAAACAGGCCAACCTTTTCACAAGAATTGGCCTCTGTTGGGCCGTGCCACGTGTCAACGTATCATAGGCGCCTTCAGTACAATGAGTGGATGACATCTGTCCCAATGGTGAGCCGACACGTGTTTCCTCCAGCCAATGATGATTTTACACGTGGAAAAACCCCATTGGTCGGGGCTGTTAACGGGTTATCGGATCCTAAACTGGACCCGATAGCTTAACGGCGTTCCGTTACGGCGGATGCCACGTGTCGGTCACCCTTGACGAAAGCACTTCTGTGACACGCGATTTATCGTCATGGAAGTGGACACTTCCATGATGATAATTTTGGTAATGTCATGGAACACTTCTAGGACAGCACAGGTATGACTATCTTGATTCTATCATAAAATCGTCATGGATGTACATGCATGAAAGAAAACGTGACCTACTGTGACAAACATGTATCATCATGGAAGTGTATTTTTTGTAGTGTATGTTGGAGGTACTAGTGAATGATTGTGGTTGAGTAAGAATATTGTTGTTAAGGTTTGTGATTCCTAAAGCATGCATGTATAGTCTCTCGTTATGCTAAGAAGCTGGAGCATGATTTATTATTGATTCTCTTCCTTATGAGTAGCGGCCGGGGATGAGCGATGGTCTTTTCCTATCAATCTACCCCGTAGGGGCATGCATAGTAGTACTTTG
Organism: Aegilops speltoides; assembly: GCA_021437245.1. Classification (NCBI taxonomy): domain Eukaryota; kingdom Viridiplantae; phylum Streptophyta; class Magnoliopsida; order Poales; family Poaceae; genus Aegilops; species Aegilops speltoides. Next base: position 216,095,161 of record CM038145.1, read on the forward strand.
CTTCGAGGGCTAATAAACTTTCGCAATAAGTATGTGAGTTCTTTATGACTAATGTGAGTCCAAGGATTATATGCACTCTCACCTTTCCGCAATTTTTTAGCCTCTTCACTACCCTGCATTGCCCTTTCTCACCTTGATATGTGGTTTAAACTTCACCAGTGCATCCAAACCCCGTGATACAATACACTCTATCACACATAAGCCTCCTTATATCTTCCTCAAAACAGCCACCATACCTACCTATTATGGCATTTCTGTAACCATTCCAAGTTATATTGCCATGCAACTTCCACCGTTCCATTTTTATGACACACATCATCATTGTCATATTGCTTGAATTGACAATATAGCTGACATAGTATTTTTGGTTGAGCCACCGTTTATCATTTTTTGTACATGTTGCACTAGATCATTGCACATCCCGATACACCGCCAGAGGCATTCTTATAGAGTCATATTTTGGTCTAGTATCGAGTTGTAATTTTGAGTTCTAAGTATATAGAAGTGTGATGATCATCATTATTCATGATTAGATCATTGTCCCAAGTGAGGAAATAATAAAAGAGGCCAAAAGAGCCCATAAAAAAGAGGCCAAAAAGATCCCAAGAAAGAAAAGAGGAAAAAGAAAAGAAAAAATGAAAGAAAAGAGAAGGGGCAATGTTACTATCCTTTTCCACACATGTGCTTCAAAGTAGCACCATGTTTTTCATATAGAGAGTCCCCTATGCTTTCATTTTCGTATAACTAGTGGGAATTTTTCATTATAGAACTTGGCTTGTATATTCCAATGATGGGCTTTCTCAAATGCCTGAGGTCTTCATGAGCAAGCAAGTTCGATGCACACCCACTTAGTTTTGTTTTTTGAGCTTTCATAGACTTATAGCTCTTAGTGCATCCGTTGCATGTCAATCCCTACTCCTTGCATTGACATCAATTGATGGGCATCTCCATAGACCGTTGATTAGCCTCGTTGATGTGAAACTTTCTTTCTTTCTTGTCTTCTCCATATTATCTCTACCACCGTACTCTATTCCATCAATAGTCCTATATCCATGGCTTGCGCTCATGTATCGCGTGGGGGTTGAAAAAGCTGAAGCGCATTCAAAAGTATGAACCAATTGCTCGGCTTGTCATCGGGGTTGTGCACGATAAATACGTTGTGAAGATGGAGCATGACAAGGCTATACGATTTTGTAGGGATAACATTCTTTAGCATTGATATTTTTGAAGGCGTGATTGTTTGTTGGTATGCTCGAGTATTGATGTTTTTATATCAAATTATAGACTACTTCTTTGAATCATTCGGATCTTAATATCCACTCCACAAAAGATATTACATGATGAATATGATAGGTAGCATTCACATCGAAAGTTCTGTTTTTATCATTTACCTACTCGAGGACGAGCATAAATTAAGCTTGGGGATGCAGATACGTGTCCAACGTATCTATAACTTTTGATTCTTCCATGCTATTATAGTATCAATCTTGGATGTTTATTATGCAATTGTATGCAATTATATATCATTTTTGGGCCTATTAACCTAGTGCCTAGTGCTAGTTGCTTTTTTTCATTGTTTTTGGATTTTCAAAAAATTAGTACCAAGCAGAGGCCAAATGCTACAAAAAATTTTGACGATTTTTCCTAGACCAGAAGGGACCCTAGAAGCTTCGGGAGAAGACCTGAAGTGTCACCTCGCAGCGACAAGCCTGCTATATGACCCCAGTGGAGGCGTCCCCTAGGCCTATGGCCCCCCCATGGCACCTCTTGACCTAATTCCAGCTATATAAATTCCCAAATATTCCCAATACATCAAAGAGCCATTCAAAATACTTTTTCTGCCACCGCAAGTTTCTGTTCTTCGGAGATCCCATCTGGAGACCTTTCTGGTACTCCACTGGGGGGAACCGATTACGGAGGGCCTCTACATCAACCGTGCTACCCTTCCGATGATGTGTGAGTAGTTTACTGTAGACCTACAGGTCCATAGCTAGTATCTAGATAGCTTCTTCTCTCTCTTTGATCTTCAATAAAATGTTCTCCTCGATGTTCTTAGAGATCTATTCGATGTAATCCTTTTTGTGTTGTGTTTGTTGGGATCTGATGAATTGTGGGTTTATGATCAGATTATCCATGACAATTATTTGAGTTTTCTCTCAACTCTTTTATGCATGATTGTTATAGCTTTGTATTTCTCACCGATCTATCCGTTTGGTTTGGCCAACTTGATTGATTTATTTTGCAATGGGAGAGGTGATTTGTGTTGGGTACGATCTTGCATTGCTCAATCCCAATGACAGAAAGGGACATGACACATACTTGTATTGTTGCCATTAAGGATAAAACGATGTGGTTTATTCATATTAATTGGGTTTACTTTGTCTACATCATGTCATCTTGCTTAAGGCGTTACTCCGTTCTTTATGAACTTAATACTCTAGATGCATGCTGGATAGTGGTCAATGTGTGGAGTAATAGTAGTAGATGTAGGCAGGAGTCAGTCTACTTGTCTTGGACGTGATGCCTATATGCATGATCATTGCCTTGGACATCGCCATAACTATGCACTTTTCTATCAGTTGCCCAACAATAATTTGTTTACCCACCGTATGCTATGTTCATGAGAAAAGCCTCTATTGAAAAATATGGCCCCCAGGTCTATTTTTATCATATATTAAAATATAAAATACTTTGCTGCACTTTATTTACTTTTATTTTATTTTATGTTTTTGTTTATCTATCTATCACTATGGGATTTGATCCTTGCAATTAACCGCCAAGGGATAGAAAACCCCTTGTTTGCGTTGGGTGCAAGTATTTGTTATTTTGTGTGTAGGTGTTGTTCACGTGGTATTACATGGTTCTCCTACTGGATTGATAAGTCTGGTTTTTAACCAAGGGAAATACTTATGTCTACTATACTACATCATCCTCTCCTCTTCGTGGAAATCCCAACACAGCTCACAAGTAGTAAATACCTCTTCGTCCTCGTGGAAGATGGGGTCGTCGTCTCGACGATACGTCCCTGGCTCAGATGCTGGGTAGCTCAGTTTTTCGATCCAACATCTCCATCTCCATTGAAGATGTGTGAAACAACTTATTAAAGGAGCAAAATATGTTGCTTGGATTGACATGAGAGTTCGGAGAAGCTTACAATCTCGACACGTTTATAGTAGGAGGGGCCAAATTTCTGCTTGGTCAACTCCGATGGGTGTCCTTTGTATATACTGTCCAGGGTGGCACCAATGGCCGTTTGGTCCTTGAATCCCTCCCAAATTGATCGGGTGGAATCGTATGTTCCGTTGTTCATCCATAGCGGCTGCATATGTCGCATAAGAGGTTGGACTCTTTGGTCGATGGCCGTTGCCATCACATCTATGATGGTAAGGCCAGTATTTGTCAAACACCTAATCTGAGCGGTTGATGTCTGCAATAACTACGTCGGTATTTCCCCAAAGAGGAAGGGATGATGCAGTATAGCGATGGTAGGTATTTCCCTCAGTGATGAGACCAAGGTTATCGAACTAGTAGGAGAACCTCCTAACACCACGTAAACAACAGCTGCACGCAAATAACAAATACTCGCAACCCGACGTGTTAAAGGGGTTGTCAATCCCTTTCCGGCACGGCGCCTCAAGCAGGCAAGATAATGTGAGATAATTGTGGTAGATAGGCTAAATAGATCGCGGAACAAATAAATTGCAGCAAGGTATTTTTGTATTTTTGGTTTAATAGATCTTGAAATAAAAGCAAAGGAAAATAGACCGCAAAGGCAAATATGATGAAAAGAGACCCGGGGGCCGTAGGTTTCACTACTGGCTTCTCTCAAGAAAAATAGCAAACGGTGGGAAAACATTTACTGTTGGACAATTGATAGAACTCCAAATAATCATGGCGATATCTAGGCAATGGTCATTATATAGGCATCATGTCGTAGACCGACTCGTGCCTGCATCTACTACTATTACTCCACACATCGACCGCTATGCAGCATGCATCTAGTGCATTAAGTTCATGGAGAAACAGAGTAATGCAATAAGAACGATGGCATGATGTAGACAAGATATATTTGTGTAGAAATAGACCCCATCTTGTTATCCTTAATAGCAACGACACATACGTCTCATTTCCCTTTCTGTCACTGGGATCAAGCACCGTAAGATCGAACCCATCACAAAGCACTTCTTCCCATTGCAAGATAAATAGATCAAGTTGGCCAAATAAAACCCAAATATCGGAGAAGAAATACGAGGCTATAATAAATCATGCATATAAGAGATCAAAGAATACTCAAATAACTTTCATGGATAAAAACATAGATCTGATCCTAAACTCAAAGTTCATCGGATACCAACAAACACACCGCAAAAAGACTTACATCATATGGATCTCCAAGAGACCATTGTATTGATAATCAAGAGAGAGAGAGGAAGCCATCTAGCTACTAACTATGGACCTGTAGGTCTACAAAGAACTACTCACGCATCATCGGAGAGGCACCCATGGACATGATGAACCCCTCCGAGATGGTGTCTAGATTGGATCTGGTGTTTCTGGACTCTGCGGCGGCTAGAATTGATTTTCGTCGACTCCCCTAGGGTTTCTGGAATATTGGGGTATTTGTAGAGCAAAGAGACAGTGCGGGAGGCCAACGAGGAGAGAACAACCCACCGGGGCATGCCTGGGCCCCCAGGCGTGCCCTGGTGGGTTGTGCTCCTCTGAGCTCCCTCTCAGTGCGTTCGCCCTGCTGGATGTCTTTCGCCCAAAAAATCCACAAAAGTTTCGCTGCGTTTTGGACTCTGTTTGGTATTGATTTCCTGCGATGTACAAAACATGCAGAAAACAACAACTGGCACTGGGCACTATGTCAATAGGTTAGTACCAAAAAATGATATAAAATGACTATAAAATGATTGTAAAACATCCAAGAATGATAATATAATAGCCTGGAACAATAAAAAATTATATACGTTGGAGACGTATCAGCATCCCCAAGCTTAATTCCTGCACATCCTCGAGTAGGTAAATGATAAAAACAAATTTTTTGATGTGGAATGCTGCCTAACATGTTCATCACATTTTCTTTTCTTTATAGCATGGACATTTGGACTTTTATATGGTTCAGAGCGATAGTCTAGTTTTGACATGAAGACTTTAATACTCAAGCATACCAATAAGAAACCATGTCTTTCAAAATATCAACACTAAAGCAAGTTATCCCTAGCTCATTATGCTCAACCATTGATCCATTCATGAAACACACTCGAATATTAGCTACACCCAATGCTCAAATATGATCATAGTGCCCCTTAGTTGGTGCTTTATAAGAGATGATGGAGACTCAATTTCAAAAATAAAAATTGCATAAGTAAAATAAAGGCCCTTCACGAAGGGAAGTAGGGATTTGTAGAGGTGCTAGAGCTTAAAGCAAAAATTGAGAGATAAAAACATTTTGGGAGGCATACTTTTCCCACCAACGAAACGACTTAGAGCTCCCAACACTTTCCATGCTAGATACATCAAAGGCGGTTCCCAAACAGAAAATAAAGTTTATTCCTTTTCCACCATTACTTTCACTTTCCATGGCTAACTGTATCAACGGGTGCCCTCCATACCAACACTTTCCAAGGAATTTATTATTTGACAACATAAAGTAAATTCATTTTTTCATTTCGAGACTGGGCATCCCTAATACGTTTGCTATACTCTCGTGCAATGACAAGTGAATAAACACTCATCGTGAGAATAACACATCTACCATGGAAAATATTGGCCGCCCCTCACCTCCTCGCGAGTGGTAAAGCACACAAAAGAGAAATTTAGTTTGAAAATTAGAGATGGCATATGCAAATTTGCTTAGAACGTCACGGAAATACCGCATATAGGTAGGTATAGTGGACTCATAAGGCAAAATTGGTTTAAAGGGTTTTGGATGCACAAGTAGTGATCATACTTAGTGCAAGATGAAGGCTAGCAAAAAGATTGAAAAGCGGCCAACCAAGAAACGACAAATCTCATACCCAAGCATTAAGCATAAATAGGACCGAATAATGCACCCCAAGTAGGATATAAATTTCATTGCATAACTATTGACTTTCGTGCTTGCATAGGGAATCACAAACCTTAACATCAATATTCTTTACTAACGCACAATTACTCATCAACATGACTCACATATCATATCGTCATGTCTCAAAACCATTACTAAGAATCAAGTTTATTTTGTCCCATGATCTTCATGAAAGTTTTTATTATATCCTCCTTGGATATCTATCACTTTGGGACTATTTTCATATGTTGCTTTTGATAAGCTCAAACAAATTTAAGTGAAGAACATGAGCATAATATTTCTTTCTCTCAAAATAATCTAAGTGAAGTAAGAGAGAATTTCATAAAAAATTTACTAACTCCCAAATAAATCTAAGTGAAGCATGAGAGCATTTCTTCAAAAATAACGAAGCACACTGTGCTCAAAATGATATAAGTGAAGCACTAAAGCAAATCCATGGCTCTAAAAATTTAAGTGAAGCATAGGAGCAAGCATAACATAATTTTTGGCTCTCTCAAAAAGGTGTGTCCAGCAAGGATTCAAGACTTAAAACACAAAGCAAAACAAGCAAAGACTCATGTCATAAAAGATGATCCAAGAAAAACTCATAATATGTGACGAATAAAAACTATAGTTCCAAGTAAAATACCGATGGTTGTTAGAAGAAAGAGGGGATGCCACTCGGGGGCATCCCCAAGCTTAGTTGCTTGCTACTTCTTGAATATTATCTTGGGGTTCCTCGGACATCCCCAAGCTTAGGCTTTTGCTAATCCTTATTCCTTCATCCATCGTAAGATCACCGAAAACTTGAAAACTTCAATCACACAAAACTCAACAAAACCTTCATGAGATCCGTTAGTATAAGAAAGCAAACCACTAATATAAGTACTGTTGAAAACCCATTCATGTTTTATTTTTGCATTATATATACTGTATTCCAACTTTTCTATGGCAAAAACTCATCAAAGAAAACCATATAATCATCAAAACAAGCACACAACGCAAAGAAAAAATCTGTCAAAAACAGAACAGTCTGTAGCAATCTGGCTACTTCAAATACTTATGTAACTCCAAAAATTCTGAAAAATATGGAAGACGTGTATAATTTGTTTATTAATCTTCTGCAAAAAGAATCAACTCAAAAGCTCTCTTCTGATAAAAACGGAAAATAATTTCATGAGCGCAAAAGTTTCTATTTTTCAGCAAGATCAAACCAACACTCACCCAAATCATCCCAAAGGCTGCGTGGCACAAATACTAACTTAAACCACAATAACACATCTAACCATAGGTATAACTGTGTATTTTATTGAAAACAACAAGAAAACCAAAAAGCAAAAGATACAAGTTAGGTTGCCTCCCATCGAGCGCTATCGTTTTACGCCCCTAGCTAGGCATAACGCGTAGGATCTAAGTGTTGTCCTCGGTAATCTTTGCCACTTTAGTAAGGGTCTTTTCAAATCTAGGAGGCTCTTTGCGCTTCCCTAAATTTTTTGGAAAAGAAACCATCTTGAGATCTAAAATATCCAACCGTTTATTGCAAAGGTAAATCAAAGTTTTCATCCGGTTGATGCTACCATTGAGATATTTAAGAGGTTCATTATATTTTTGCAACTCGACCATATGCTTATGCAAATCACCAAGTTTGTCTAAGATTTGAGCTCCCTCTGGGGTAAAAGAAAACCCTTTCTTTGTGGTGGAACCCCCAAAATTTCTTCTAAGATTACATAGGCAGCATTGACATCAAGCTAAATAAAATTCCCTTTTGCGGAAAAATCTAAAAGTTATCTAAGATGCAAAGCCAATCCCGCATAAAAATTTCTAAGAATTTTTTTTGCATCTCCCTTTAAATAGCAAACACGATAGGACTCCATTAACCTATACCAAGCATCTTTCAAATTTTCTCCTTGTCTTTGTTTGAAGTATAAAACTTCAAAATCTGGTAACAAAGGAGGAGCGTTCAAACTAGCCATTGTAACAAGAGAACAAGAACACGAATAGATCTGACGAGAAAACGACGAACGAAAAAGAGGGCGAATAAAACGAAAAATTTTGTGAAGTGGGGGAGAGGAAAACAAGAGGGAAATGGCAAATAATGTAAATTGCGAGGACATGAGATTTGTGATTAGGAACCTGGTTGATGTTGAAGATCCTCCCCGGCAACGGCGCTAGGAATTCCTTTTGATATCTTCTAGAACTACGTTGGTATTTCCCCAAAGAGGAAGGGATGATGCAGTATAGCGACAGTAGGTATTTCCCTCAGTGATGAGATCAAGGTTATCGAACCAGTAGGAGAACCTCATAACACCACGTAAGCAACACCTGCACACAAATAGCAAATACTCGCAACCCAACGTGTTAAAGGGGTTGTCAATCCCTTTCAGGTACAGCGCTTCAAGTAGGCAAGATAACGTGAGATAATTGTGGTAGATAGGATAAATAGATCATGGAACAAATAAATTACAGCAAGGTATTTTTGTATTTTTTGGTTTAATAGATCTGAAATGAAAGCAAAGGAAAATAGATCGCAAAGGCAAATATGATGAAAAGAGACCCGAGGGCCGTAGGTTTCACAAATCGTTTCTCTCGAGAAAAATAGCAAACGGTGGGAAAACAATTACTGTTGGGCAATTGATAGAACTTCAAATAATCACGATGAGATCCAGGCAATGATCATTATATAGGCATCACGTCGTAGACTAACTCCTGCCTGCATCTACTACTATTACTCCACACACCGACCGCTATCCAGCATGCATCTAGTGTATTAAGTTCATGGAACAACGGAGTAATGCAATAAGAACAATGAAATGATGTAGACAAGATCTATTTATGTAGAAATAGACCCCATCTTGTTATCCTTAATAGCAACGATACATATGTGTTGTTTCCCTTTCTATCACTGGGATCAAGCACCGTAAGATCGAACCCATCCGAAGCACCTCTTCCCATTGCAAGATAAATAGATCAAGTTGGCTAAACAAAACCCAAATATCGGAGAAGAAATATGAGGCTATAATCAATCATGCATATAAGAGATCAAAGAAGACTCAAATAACTTTCATGGATAAAAACATAGATCTGATCATAAACTCAAAGTTCATCGGATCCCAACAAACACACCGTAAAAAGAGTTACATCATATGGATCTCCAAGAGACCATTCTATTGATAAATAAGAGAGAGAGAGAGAGAGGAATCCATCTAGCTACTAACTACGGACCCGTAGGTCTACAGAGAACTACTCACACATCATCAGAGAGGCACCAATGGACATGATGAACCCCTCCGAGATGGTGTCTAGATTGGATATGGTATTTCTGGACTCTACGGCGGCTGGAATAGATTTTCGTTGACTCCCCTGGGGTTTCTGGAATATTGGGGGTATTTATAGAGTAACGAGGCAGAACAGGAGGCCAACGAGGAGAGCACAACCTACCAGGGCGCCCTAGTGGGTTGTGCTCCCCTCAGAGCTCCCCTCAGGTGCGTTCCTGGCCCACTAGATGTCTTCTGGCCCAAAAAATCCACAAAAAGTTTCGCTGCGTTTGTACTCTGATTGGTATTGATTTCCTGCGATGTAAAAAACATGCAGAAAACAAGAACTGGCACTGGGCACTATGTCAATTGGTTAGTACCAAAAAATGATATAAAATGTCTATAAAATGATTGTAAAACATCCAAGAATGATAATATAACAGCATGGAACAATCAAAATCATAGATATGTTGGAGACGTATCAGCGGCCAGATGGGCTAGTCATCCTTTTGGGCGATGCTCCGGTGCCTCCAACTGAAGCATTCCATTGGGGGATCCGAAGAGAAGGTCGGAAGTCCGGGCTGAGTTGGATCATGTACGTAGCAGGACGTTGGCCATATAAAACCACTCAGAGGCCCATGTGTCAGCATCCTCTCCGGGGGTGCCCGTGGAATAGCCGGTCTCAGCTATTCGGCAAACCTCGGCCGCACCCACTTCATTGAGTTTCCCTCCTCGGGAGCAGGGCATCAGGCAGAAGTACTTCCTCCACAGCCCGAAGTGTGCCTGGCACCCGAGGTACATTTGGCAAAGGGTGACGAACCCCGCGATGTGTGAAATGGAATTGGGCGTGAGGTGGTGGAGTTGGATCCCATATAATTCGAGCAGGCCCTATAGGAAGGGGTGAATAGGAAACCCTAGACCACGGAGAAGGAAGTGGACGATGCATACTTGCCCGGTCCGAGGCGGGATGGGATAGTTGTCGGTGTGAACTTGCCCGTCCATGGATATTAAGCCTGGACGGGTGGAGGCCAGATCTGAATCAGGCAAATAACCTTGGGTGGCAAGCCGGTCCAGTTGGAGATGGCTGATGGAGCAGCTTCCCCAATCACCTTTGGGGGGACCATGGGGGCGCTTAGAGGAGCCCGTGTTAGTCGCCATGTCTAGAGCTCTCAAAGCTAGGCTTGGGGGGGGGGATTTCGTGTTGAACTATGAAAGGGGAAGGTCAAGGTGCGCCTTGCCGTAACTTTGGACCGAGTACCTGTTAAATAAAGCTAAAAGGATGACGCTTCTATGTCTGACTATAAAGTGGCTCGTTCTCCAGATGGCTCGACGATCGAGGATAGATTATTTTAATAAAAACAGTGTCGGGTGCGACCCGAGGAGAAATACGAAAGGCCTCGGATGGCGATCTTATCCCGAAGGGGCCGAGGAGGCAGCATGAGCTCCGAAGTCGAACTCAAATTACTTATGGGAACTCATCTGTCAAGCTAAAGACATATGTCCGAAAAAATCATCATCTTCAGTGTCGAAGACTAGTTCAGGGGCTACTAACAGTGTGCTGGACTAGGGGATACCAACCTAGTCGGCCCACAGTCCATGGGCCGAGCTTATGGCCTACTGTACTCACAAGGAAAGACTCGGAAGCCTCGCACTTTGATGTGATCGAGATGGGCTCTGCCGAAGACTTGACATGTACTCCAAGGACAACATCGGCCGCCGACATGTTTATCCCTAGTTTGGTGCTACTCGTGAGGTGTGTTCAAATTTTCCCCGAATAGGAGGGGAGATGCAGTACAGTAGAGATAAGTATTTCCCTCAATGAGAACCAAGTTTTATCAAACCAATAGAAAAATCAAACAAAGCCTCGTGAACATCGCCTTCACCCACAAAAGCAAATACTTGCACCCAACACAGGAAAGAGGGTTGTCAATCCCCTTGAACTCGTTACTTGCAATGATCAAATCTTGTAGTGGTAGATAGATAACTTGCAAAACAAAATAAAAGAAATAGAATTGTAGCAAAGGTATTTTTGCTTTTATAATATGATAAAGGTTGACCGGGGCATAGTTTTCACTAGAGGCTTCTCGCTCGAACACATAGCATACGGCGGGTGAACAAATTATTGTTGGGCAATTGATAGAAAAGGGCATAGTTATGATGATATCCAAGGCAATTATCATGTATATAGTCATCACATCCAAGACAAGTAGATTGACTCCTACCTGCATCTACTACTATTACTCCACCAATCGACCACTATCCAGCATGGATCTATGGTATTAAGTTAATGAAAAACGGGGTAACGCCTTAAGCAAGTTGACATGATGTAGACAAAGTAAACCCAATCAATATGAATAAACCCGTTCATTTTACCCTTAATGGCAACAATACAAATACGTGCATTGTCCCCTTCTATCACTAGGATATAGAGCACCACAAGATTGAACCCATCACAAAGCACCTCTCCAACTGAAGATAAATCAATCTAGTTGGCCAAACAAACAGACAGATCGGAGAGAAATACAAAGCTATGACAATCATGCATATTAAAGTTTAGAAAAGACTCAATTACTTCTCATGAATATATAGATCATAAACCCACAATTCATTGGATCCCAACAAACACACCGCAAAAGATGATTAAATTGGATAGAACTCTAGGTACACCGATGAGAACATTGTATTGAAGATCAAAGAGAGAGAAGAAGCCATCTAGCTACTAGCTATGGACCCGTAGGTGTGTGGTGAACTACTCACGTCATCGGAAGGCAGCAAAGAGAATGTAGAAGCCCACTGTGATCAATTCCCCTTCTGGCAGAGTACCAGAAATGGCCTCCAAATGGGAACACAGAAGAACAGAAGCTTGCGACGGAGGAAAAAGTGTTTCGGGGGTTCTCTGTTGGTTTGGGAATATGTTTGAATCTATAGAGGGGGAATTAGGTCAAGGGGTGCTATGAGGGGCCCACAAGCTAGGGGGCGCACCTACCCCCTGGGACACACCCTCTAAGCTGGTGGATCTCCCTTCGCTCTTCCGCCCTACTCCCGAACCTTCCAGGGCCCCTTCTGGTCAAGAAAAAATCATTGTAAAGTTTTGTCGCGTTTGGACTTAGTTCGGTACTGATTTTCCGAAAAGCCAAAAAAGGAAAAACAGGAACCGACACTAGGCACTAGGTTAATAGGTTAGTCCCAAAAATGATATAAAATAGCATATAAAGATCCAAGATTGATAATATAATAGCATGGACCAATAAAAAATTATAGATACGTTGGAGATGTATCATTTGGCAACCAATCATGTGTAACCCTAGGTACCCCCCAGCATCTATATAAGCTACGGGGTTTAGTCAATAGAGAGGATGGTCACAATTACAACCACCTAGCCATTGGGTTAGAACACATACTTACGATATTGAGGTAGATCAAGCTTGTACTCGATACACAATCATCAACACAATCAAAGTATGACGTAGGGTACTACCTCTTCGAGAGGGCCTGAACCTGGGTAAATACTGTCTCCTTCATCCAGGTTCAGGCCCTCTCGAAGAGGTAGTACCGATAGTATTTACCCACATGACTTTAGGGACGTGTTACTCTATGTGCACTAGCAAACACATCAATCCCTCACTGTTTATGACAACAATCTCAAAAACATAAGGAGTCAAACTATTGCACCAACAAGGAAATACGTTTGGCTACCACACTACATCACCCTTCCTCTTCAAGGAAAGCCCAATGTTATCACAAGTAGCAACGGCCAAGAGGTGTTGTTCAGCTGCAGATAGCCCAGGGAGGCAGGTGTCGGTGTCAAAACCGATGGATCTCGAGTAGGCGGTCCCGAACTGTGGATCTTGGATCGATGGGGAATAGGGGACGGGGACACGATATTTACCTAGGTTCGGGCCCTCTCTAAGAGGTAATACTCTATGTCCTGCTTGATTATATTACTTGTGTATATGGGGATTACATAGTTGATCCACCATGAGATCGGACAAACTAAACCCTAAACTAGTGGGATGGTGATTGTTGTCTTAGCCTCTATGGATTAAACCCCCTAGTTTATATAGACACCAGGGGTGCTAGGGTTTACATATAGTTGGTTACGTAAGGGGAACACCGGATCTTCCATCTTGACTTGGAGCACACACCAAGGCACAAAAAGTCTTCGGTCCGGATACAGTGTGGCCCAATAGTCCAGCCCATGAGAGATAGGCCGGCCACCTGAGGACCCCCTAGTCAAGGACTCCCTTAGTAGCCCCCAAACTAGCCTTCAATGCTCGCTTCCTGTAACTCCAATGACTGCAGACTCCGGCTTGCAGGCGAGTTCCCTTTCTTCTCCGTTGGTTATCCTCGAAGGAGCCTGTCCGGCCAGGTTTGCCCACATAGTTCGTCAAGTAGTATTCGGAATCAGGGTCGTCGGTCATACTTAGCCTTGAAGGCCAAATGCTTGAGTGTGAACAATAATTTCAACTGACAACTTTTGGGCGAAGGGTCGCGTCCTGTCATAAACATTGAACCGTTGCGGTCCCTTGAAGCACGGTTCGAGGCCGCCTCCATAGGCACGTCCTATGTAGGTGAAGATCGTGTCCGCTTTTTAAGGGATATATGATTAATGATTTCGATCATCTCACTCGTGCATAACGCTACGAGTATATCGGGAAGTGGAGAGGTCTGCGGCGCAGTAAGGGGACCCTTGGTCGTCCCAGCAGCATATAAAAGGGGAACGACCATTGTCGTCAGCATACGCCTCCTTCCTCTTTTTGCCCACGCTCTCCCGATCTCCAGAGCTCTGGCGCCCTGAGCCACTTCTCCCAGCTAAACCTTCCTAGCCACTTCCTTACTCCGGCTTTGGCCAGATCCGGTGCCAAGGGAAAGTGGGCGGCCTCCTCCATCACCAATAGCGACATCGAGGATCTGAAGAGCGTCGGTTACCTCTCGATCGACATTGCTCATTGCACCCCAGAAAAGGGCCAAGCCATCCCCACGCCTCAACCGAGCGAAAGGGTGGTATTCTTTTCCCACTTCGTCCGGGGACTAGGCTTCTGGCTCCACCCCTTCGTTAGGGGGCTCATGTTCTTCTATGGGCTAGATTTCCATGATCTGGCCCCAAACTCCTTCCTCCACATCTCGGCCTTCGTCGTATCCTATGAGGCCTTCCCGTGTATTTGGCCGCACTTCGGCTTGTGGTTGAAAGTGTTCAACGTCAAGCCGAAGATAGTTGGCGGCGAGCAAGCAGACTGTGGCGGGGCCATGATTAGGAAGCTAGCGTAGGTCCAATGGTCGGAAGGCACCTTCATCGACATTGTTAAAGTTTGGCAAAAAAATGGTTCTACATCATAGAACCACGGGAAGCGCCTGGACGGCGGCTCCTGAATTAAGATCTAGGCCCCGAGCAAGGCTAACCTCGTGGACTAAGAAAGGTCTTGACTGGGAACCTAACGATTCCACCTGATAGAGGCTGGCACTAAATTGACCAATGTGGTCCAGGTTATGCTCCATTGCCACCTCTTCCCCTGTCAATAGAGGGCCACCTCCTCCCCTGTCAACAGAGGGCCACCTCAATGTGATCTTACAAGCCTGAGGATCTGGCCACCGTGAAATACTTCTACGGCACTACCCCACGACTAGTGAATTGAACATGCTTTGCATGTGGGTTGTGAGATGTTGTTACAACACAATGTTGACAAATACTCTAAGAAAACACAATTTTGACAAACAACTGACACTTACATATTATGTGCATAAAGTTCAAGATACAAATTTCATGCTAACGATAGCTAAATTTGTTGAGAAATAAAAACCTTTGCGACATAGTGCTCCAAGACGTGTATATAACACATTATATGTATGAACCTTAAGGATTATTTCGTTGGTATGAATATGCAAAGATAGTGTTGCGATATTTGGTTGAAATTCTCTTAAAAGATATATGTACTTTGAGAAATTGTTGATCATAAGTCTTCTGCCTTGAGTAAAAGTTGACGACACGTAATCTCATAAATGGATACACTTTTATTCAAGCGAGAAACTCTAATGAAGCAAGATCATGCATGGAAGATTCTAGAGTAAATGAGAAGTGTGAAAAGATAGTATATGTGACAATTACAAGGCTGTACTTAGTTTTTAATTATTAGAAACTTCTAGACATTACACTTGGCAGAATCTGATGTAATGGATAGGAAATCGAGTAGCCAGCAACGCTCGGATTTGCAACCCCTTGACCGTCGGATAGAGTTCATCCAACGATCCATATTCAAACTTATTCACACACTATATAATGATATAGATAAATTGTGGAAAGTGTTGTTTAAACCTTAGAAGTCGTGGTCGGCCAAGGAGGAAGACATCAGCCTTGAAGCCTCGAATCCCTCGAAGGAGGTAATTGAGTTCTCACCCGCTTTATGTTCGCATATAAGTATCATGAGAGATCTAGTCTATGTCTGTGTTATCTCCACAGGGCTGGCTCAAGAAGGCCAAGAAGATCAATAGTCCAGCCCTGATGCCCGAAGATCCTTGGTCTGCTCCGCAGGAGGGGATGTTGACCGTGGCGCGTTACAAGGCGCCAGAGAAGAAGAAGAACGCACCGAAGGCCAGGGAGGGCCTCGGCGCAAGAGGTCATCTGAATGGAAAATTCGGAGGCACCGCGGCCACCTCCACCCAAGACGGGGAGGAGGACGAGGACGAAGAGGAGAATGACTCATCCCACTCCAACAAGAGAGCAGCGTCTAAGCATGTCGAGGAGGAGCAGCTTCGTTAGGCTCCGAGGAAGTAGTGCAGGCCCAAACTGGTTCTGCCTGATAGCTCGGACTCCGATGAGGAGTCCGTGGCGTCAGAAAAGGTCCCGGAGTGGAACCCCAGGGTCAAGCCCCCTGCCAAGAGGTATGTACATCATTATTTTTCTGATGTTTATTTTGCCAGTCTTTTTGCAGGTAGCGTCTGTATTGCGTACTATAGCCCACCGCGCGACCGTCCCACCAACGAGACCTCGGAGGGGAATGCTCCGCCAGCCGAACTGGCAGAGAGAGGGTATGCCTCGCTCTCCACACCTCCCCAGGTTACCGGAGAAACCGGGGAGGTGCTGTCCAGAAAGACCCCTCCACGCCCAAATGTGGGGGGAGGTGGTGACGAAGTTTTGGCCGAGGCTAACACCTCGGTCGCCAAAGACCAAGAACATGAATCTCTCCTGGCGCACAAAGAGGGAGAGCTCGGCCAATCCGAGCCCTTTGAACGGGTCGAGCCGGAGCCACTGATGTCCTCGGAGGCACCGATCCCGCCCGCCAACGAGGGGGAGCCAGGGGTCCGCCCCCTGTGCTAGATGCCGACAACGGGGAAGCCACAGGGTGGCCGAATGTGATGGAGGAGGTAGTAAACGACTCCTCCATCATTGCGAAACACCGTGCCCTGAAGGGCGTGGTTCTACAAGATATTCGGTCCGTTAATACTGGACTGAAGGAAGCCTTCAGGGGCCTCCTAACAGGCTTCAAGGTGAGCTATGTAATACTTTTTATCATAAAGCGGATGTAGCCACAAAAGAACTTATATGTAGCAGCCCCCCTGAGACTTGGTTAGGGCTGAAAATCCTCACTAAGGATCAAAAATTAGGATGTTTAAACGATATGCATGCTTTGATACGACAAGCCTCTTCCTTGGTAGCGGCTACCAATGCCGAAACACTGGAGGAGATAAATCAGAAGCTCAAGAGCTCTGACGGGGAGCTCGACCTCATCAACAAGCAGTTCGACGAAGCGTAAGGTAAGCCAGATCGAAATGCTATAGCCCCTATTTTTAGCAAAGTATTCAGGATTGTTCGTGAGCGAGCGTTGATTAATTCACCGCCGCCACCGCTGAGGTTGAGAGCCTCAAGGCCGAATTGAAGGAGACCAAGGTGGAAGCGGTGAAGCAGAAGGCAACGGTTGACAAGGCGGCTGCTGAACTCACCACCATGAAAACTGTGAGCGAGAAGCATGACGCCCGAGTGGCCGAAGTGCAACAGGAGCTCAAGGATGTCGTCACGAAATGGGAGGACCTTGAGAAAAACAGTAAGGGCCAGTCCTCCGATCTGTCTAAGGTGAAGCAAGAGGTCCAGGTGGCGAGGACAGAGGTGTGAGGTGTCCAGGAAGAGCTTCGCCAGGTGAGGCAAATTGCTGATGGTAAGTCGTATTTACCTTAAAGTGTCTTTGACGGTAATAGATTCGCGTTGCCCACCCAGATCCGGCATGCCGCAGGCGCTTTTGCGGAGCTTCCGAGGAGTTAGGTGGATGCGTCCAAGCACTACGTGAGGAGGGAAGAGGACACCAATCAAAGGCTGTTCTGGGCGCAGTTCCAGGCGCCCGAACACCCTTCCCTCCTGAGCAACCAGATGAAGCAGCTGATGGAGCTGCATCAGATGGCAGAGCCGTCCGTGAAGGACCTTTGTGTCCGGATATGGCCCTCGGAGCCAGTACCGAGCAGCTACTTTTTCCTGGTGCAGAAACTGCATGATGCGTCACCCCGGATTGATGCCATGAAGCGCTCCATGTGTATTAAAGGAGCATGGATGGCCTTTGCGAGGACCATGATGCACTGGCCGAAGATCAAGCCAGCAGAGATGGCCACCGGTCCTCCTCTGGCTTGGAAGGAGAATCATCGTCCCGAGCAGTATTTCTCCGTTGTTATGGACGATGCTCGGGCGATAGAGGGCCAGTGCTCCAAAGATGTAATCCTTGACTGAGTTGCCTTTCGTGGGAATGACAATTTGGCCTTTTGCTTATGAATGTGGTCCTTTGAATGCTTTTACCATATGTGTATCCGTGTTGATCTGACTCCTGTGCGGCTGTTTTAAGTCTGAAAGTAACCGGTCGTCGGCTTCAGCCCCCAGGTAGATGCTACAAGGGGTCTTTCGTCCCCGCACTACTCTTAGCCGACGTCTCGGTCCCCGGAGGTGGTAGTTTGTGGGGGAAACTAGGCAATCAAACCATACAACTTTAATGCTTTCACTTAGCCATAGGAGCTTGACTGCGGGGGCTAGTGACTAGCCCCCAGTGTTTTGTGATGTTTGGAAAATCCGAGGCATGTGCCCATGATCACGTGGTTTGTGTAAGTATAAACCCTTCTTATAACACAGGGAAATCACTATCAATTTGTAGTTTAACACTTGTTATCAGATCGCCCACCAGTTTTCGCTTATTATGATAGTCAGTTTTCGGATTTCTCCACTAAGGTGCTTCACTAGACTAGCCAGAAGCACAATCGCAGTGGTTCTCCCTTTACCCTCTTAGTCAGACATGCAGAATGTAAGGGGCTAAGCATAGGAGCTGGGGAACCCAACTATTGACCCAAGACATAATTCAGACCTGATTCATAGACCCTCCGTTCCTTTATATAAGGTGTATTTGTTTTTCAAAAGTCAAACGACTGCATGTTTGACCATGATTTTAGAAAAAATATATCAATATCAACAATATGAAATTTATATCATTTGATTCATCATGAAAAGTAGTTTCATATTTTATCTATTAGGTATTGCAGATATTGTTATTCTATTCTATAATCTTGGTCAAACATTCAAATGGTTGACTTGCATGGAAACCAATACACCTTATATTCTGGAATTGAGGGAGTATAACGCAATATCCGAGACACCGGACACTCAGTGAGAATGTAGTATCGGACTTGGTGCGCGGGGTGAGTGAGATTGCGCGCTTGGTTTATTAGCCGATTGTAACTTGTGAAAAATATGTGTGTGCCGAGCAAGTCGAAGAGCAACAAGGAAATAAATAAGGGCGATAAAGATGTCTGCCCGAATACCGTAAAAGACAATTTTATTTCCAATAATCTCGGGACATCTATCTGTACAATTCAGACTATCGATGCCTCTATTACAGGTAAATAGAAAAGAAAAAACATTAATAGATGAAAGGTTTACACAGGGCCTTGATGCGTGGGTTGAAGCCTCTGCTGTGCCCTGATGCACGTCTGCGCCTTTTCTCTTGCTTGGGTGAAAGAGATCGACTAATAGGTCCTTGGATAGGAACCTTGAGAAGTAGCTATTAGAGCTTGATGCTGGATGGGTCCGAGATGGCACCCGTTACCATCCAAAGACATACTTGACTATAGTTCGGTTTAGCCGAACACAAGGTGTTGAGGTTTATCATTAAGCCTCCACGATGACCCATGGTATCTTGAGTGCAAAATTGTGCTGCCGAGGCCCATAGTGTGCGATTGGGGTGAATATGCCATGGGGGGTGTCCTATTTGCAACGTACGCATGGAGGTTCCCAAATAGGGGAAGGGCTCGAGCCCATTTTGCTGTCCCTCGGGCCTTGATGGCGGTCTGGTTTCTAGTCCCCTCGACGTTGGTGTGGTCCTCGGCTGCCAAGGCGGCAGTGTGTTCCTCGGTCCAGAGTGAGCATTCAGTACTACCATTGACCATGATAACACCCTTGGGTCTGGGCATTTTTTATTTTAGGTATGCGTAATGTGGGGCGACGTTAAAACGTGTAAACGTTGTTCGGCCGAGGAGGGCATGATAGCCGCTGTGGAAGGGGACTATGTCAAAGACCATGGCTTAACTACGGAATTTGTCCGACGATCCAAGCACCACTTTCAATGTTATGGTGCCCGAGCAGCGGGCCTCCACGCCTGGGATAACCCCCTCGAAGGTAGTGTTACTGGTTTGATCCTTGATGGATTGATCCCCATTTGCCACACCGTATCTGCATAGACATCCATAAGGACTCTAGTGAGGTGGTATCCATCGACAATGGGGTCGAGAACCAGGGCTGACGTTCCTCCGTGACGGATACTGATTGGGTGGTCTCTGCGGTCAAAAGTGATCGGGCATGCCGACCATGGGTCGAATTTAGGGGCAATGGGCTCGACGGCTTAGACATCCCGTAGCGTGCGTCTTCTCTCCTTCTTGGGTACATGGGTGGCATAGATCATGTTCACCGTCCTTACCTCAGGAGGGAACTGTTTTTGGCCTCCATTGCTCGCCTTGCAAGGCTCCTCATCGTCCTTGCTGTGTGGGCTTTTGCCCGAGTCCTCGGCTGTGAGCTTGCCGACCTATTTTATCACCCAATAGTTACAGTTGGTGTGATTGGCGGGCTTTTTCGAGGTGCCGTGGATTTGGCAAGGCTTGTCCAAGATTGTATCCAGCTTGGTTGGTCCGTCTTGGTTGCCTTTAGAGGGATTTTTCCGCGGTCCTGACTTGGGGTTGCAGAATCCGGCATTTACTACCATGTTGTCAGCTTCGGCGCCATTGTGTCATCGCTTATTTTTATTGCGCCATGGCTTTCCGTTGCCGTCCTAGACTTCTAAAGTGTCGGGGTCTTATGGGTTGGTGCTTTTACGAGCTAACCAACTATATTCTCCTACGCAAAAGTGGGTCATGAGGGAGCTAAGAGTCGCCATTGTCTTCAGCTTATCTTGGCCGAGATGGCGTGCGAGCCATTCGTCCTGGATACTATGTCTAAATGCGGCTATGGCTTCGGCGTCTGGGCAATCAACTATCTTATTCTTCTATGTCAAAAACTGATTCCAGAATTGTTGGGCTGACTCACCAGGCTGTTGGACCACATGGCTCAGGTCAATGGCGTCCGGCGGCCGAACATAGGTGCATTGAAAGTTGGCTCACAAAGCATCCTCGAGCTTTTCCCAGCTCCCTATGGAGTCTTTGGGTAGGCTGTTCAACCAATGTCGGGATGGTCGTTTAAGTTTTAATGGCAGATATTTGATGGCGTGGAGGTCATCTCCTCGTGCCATATGAATGTGGAGAACAAAATCCTTAATCCACACTGTTGGGTCTGTAGTTGCATCATATGGCTCGATGTTTACGGGTTTAAAATCTTCTAGCAATTGGTGCTGCATTACCTCATTGGTGAAGCACATTGGGTGAGTGGCGCCCTTATTTGGGCCACATCACCTTGAACCTCGGATTCCATCCTAGCCCGGTGTTGATCCCGAAATCTATCATTTCGGTCGAGCTATTCTTGGTATCCGTCTCTTCTATTGGGAGGGTAACTCTTGATGCATAGATAGACCTTGACCGACCTACTCTAACGGCCATGTCGTGTCAAAGGTTGGTGTTGATATTCTGGCTGTGCCACCTCCCTTCCTTTATGGCGAGGAGGGGCAGGTGGGTATTCGGCCTCGCCCGCTGGCCTATCCTTTCCTCAAGGGGGGCGGTCAGGCTGGCCGCCTTGAGTTCGTCTGGGTGGTGCGGGCTCAAGGGCCTCATCATCGAATTGCGGCAACAATTTGCACTTGGGGTAGCTCTTTGTCTACTGTTCATAGCCGTGCCCTTCTTCAGCTACTAGGACTTTCATATGTCGTTAAGGGTGTCTTGTTCAGCTTTTATCTATTGCCGCTCCTTCTTCAAGCTCCGCACGGTGGCTATGAGCTGTTGCTTGAACCGCTTTTGTCCCTGTCGGTGGGAAACGACACCTATGGGATCACTGGAACCCCTTCTGCGGTTGCGGGGCGCGGAATCGTGAGAAGAACGGGAATAGGGGATGGCACACAGGGGATTTACCCAGGTTCGGGCCGCAAAGATGCGTAAAACCCTACAATCCTGCTTTGGTGGTTGTATTACTGTTCTTGAGTTCTCAAACTAGCTCTGGGTGCTACGAGGTTCAAAAGAGATGAATCCCTTCTCAGTATGCCATGGGCCTCCTTTTATAGGCGAAAGGGGCTGCCACAGTGGCATATAGGAGGTGGAAAGTGCTACAGCGTTGCGAGGTTATCGCTAGTATTACAGGACAATACGCATTAAATGCGGGGCTTAGGTGTCCGTTACTTTATTGGGGGACGGGGGTGAGGCCCGTCCCGTACGTCGCCGCCCCTCCTGGCTTCGACACGCGCCCCGGCCAGCAACGCATGCAGCGCCATGTAGGCAGGCAGGCAGCTGGGGTGGCGCGGCGGTGGAGCTTCCGCGAAGGTCTGCATGCTACCACGCAGGTGCCTGCCCACTGGTTGGGTTGGTGGCTGCGCATGAATGGCGCTAGGAACTTGGCTGGTGCGGGCCTGGCAGTGGCCTTGCCGGGACGCGTGGCGACGGTCTTGCCGGGTGGGTCGGCAAGGGTCTTGCCGCGGCGCGCCGGCTTCCCCGGCAAGGATCTTGCCGGGGGGGTCCTGTGGGTTTCTTCGGTGGCGACGGCTGCCTTCCTATCCCCATTTGATCTTGATTGCTCTATGTCTTCACAAAGATCTGCATGCCATCACAGAGGTGCCTCCCGAACCCTGTCCCGATGCGACTGCTCAGCGTCGGTGGGCTCGAAGGTGGTTCGCTGAGCGGGCGTGGACGAGCTGCCCCGGCAAGGATCTTGCCGGGGCTGCTGGGGCTGCCCTCGGCAAGGGTCCCTGCCGGGGCAACCTGTATTGCTCGTGCAACCTTTGTGGTCTTGGTCCTTTGTTGTTTTGCTTTGCTTGTCCCTGTGGCTTGGCTCTTCTCCGGCTTCCCTCTCTTGCCTTGCTCATGTGTGGTCGTGGCAGGTGGCTCTGACTGCCCGTGCACATGTAAAAGGGGTCAAAAGCTAGGCCCCTACTTTTGTACACCGACAGGAGCCACCGAGCCTGGGTCACGCATAGGCACATCACGTTGTTGGCCCAGGCCTAGGACGGTGCGCAGGCAGTTCAGGCGGATTTTACTGTGGCCACTGTTCCGCCCGCTGCGCTTCCCCACGACCTGCGTTGAACGCACGACGTGGGGGTCATGCACGCGCATGATGTGGGCACGCTGGCATCACTTTTCGGTGGACAGTAAAGATGCGGCTTGTGTGTCTCTTCGAGACCACAGGGCTGCCTCCCATTTACTGCCCTTGCTCGGGAACCGTCGTTCCACGCGCCCCATCGCACCCGCTCCTTGCGCCATGTTCGCTACATGTAGAGCAAATGACAGGCGCAGGGGTCGTGGATAGTCGCCCGCGAGCGGGTCGATTCCCACGCGCCTTCAATGGCGCGGGGAGGGCGGTTAACGGCCCTGCACGCTGTCATCTCCAGAGGCCGGATTGGCCAAGAGGGGGCGGCCGCGCCTCGCCCCCGCCCCTTTATAAAGAGGGGCATGGGAGGGATGGTGCCTCCCAACCTTTCGCCGTATGCCTCTTCCCATCTCTGCTTCCTTTCTTCTTCTGCTATGGCGAGGGGGCGTGGTGATGCTTCATCAGTGGCGGCGAGGGTTTGGCCAGACAGCGCATCACTCCTCCCCAAGAACTCGTAGAGGCGGGGCCGGCCGCTAGAGGGAGGGGAAGGGGGCGAGGCCGAGGCCGCCGTGGAGCCAGGGGGAGAGGAGGACGGGGCGGCAGATCCGCCTCTCCCCCTCCAGCGGCCCTTCCTCCGATGGAGGGCCATGCTGGGGATAATCCCTGCGAATTCTTCATCAGGCTGCGCCATCCGCCACGCCGTCGCCTTCGCCTTCCGACCCCGTTTGCACGGGAGATGGAACTGGATCCGCCGCAGGCGCTGCGGCTACACACGAGGGGTTGCGAGAACAGTGGCACGTGGGTCGACGTCGAGTTCCCCACCCCTCACGTCATGTATCTTCACCGAGGGTGGAAGACCTTCGCTCGCCTTGACAGCTTGATGGACGGGCTCGCTCTCCATTTCAAACTAATGGAGGGCGGCCTCGTCTCCATTAAGATCTTCGGGCATTTCGGGACCCGCGTGAGGTGCTGCGTAGAGAGCTCCTCTGACGATGAAGAGTTCTCCTCAAGCGAGTGTGGCGAGGAAGACAATGGCAGCGATGACGTGGGCAGCGGGCGGCAGGATGACGGGTCCGACTAGGTGTCGAGCGCCGCACCGAGCGGCACCAGCAACCCCATCATCCGTGTTGCCGTCTCCTTGAACTTCTCGGGGTCGCCTCCTTGGGCAGCTGGCGTAGGGAGGTTGCGGAAGAGGAAGAGGACGAGCGACGAGGCCGTCAAGTCGGAGTACGCGGACACCGATGCCTTCGTCGCGTGTTGGCATCCTGCCGCCTCGTCTTTGAGCTCTGCCTCCGGCGCCGCCATCACCATCCGGCCCTTGGACGGCCACCGAGATGTTCTCTCGGTGTCTTCTGCCACTCGTAGCTCGCCTAGGCGCCCCTTTTGCCCTTCTGCTTCCTCATTCCATTTCCTGAGGAGAGGGACAAGAAAGGGATTACGGGCACCTTATATCTTTTTGGTCTTGTAAGCCTTCAGGCCTTTGCTAGCTTTAGAACTTGTAATCCCCCTTTTTCATGTTTTTCATTTCGTTTGGACTGTACCTGTACGGGCTTTTTTTAATGAAAAAAGGGATGTTTGCCGGGGATTTTCGTTCATGGGAGGAACCTATGACAAGGGGTGATTCCTTGTCATCCTTAAGATAAACGTTTTTTTTCGGCAACAGGCCTTGCCGTCTTCCCACCTCGCTTGACCTTTCCCACGCTCTTGGCGGAGGCAAGGGCGAGGTGGGCTTAGGCCCCTCGTTCCCCTCTTTGCTGCCGCGGCTACGACCAGATCTAGACCCAGGAAATAATCCTCGGGTGCCGAAAAGGGGGAGCACGGTAGCTCAGAGATGGAACAGGGTTTCACGCATCCCAGTCCATAACGAAACGTATGATAGGGGATAAAAGACTTATCTGGATTTGCATCCCCCGGTGATTTTGGCTTGCCGTGGAAGGATCCTTGTTGTTGCAGCCCCCGGCAACTCTGGCTTGCCGGGACCCGGGCGCCGGTCTGTTCCTTTTCTTTCAGGATAGCTCCGCAAGAATACTTACGTGCCCTGCGAACCAAAGAAAGACAGAAAAGAACAGAGAGATGCGCACTCGACCTCTAAGCTAGGAGCCACCGCTAAGCACTATCAACCCTAACCGAGGAAGAGTCTCAACCTAGCATGCATGCTATAACTTAGGGCGCCAGCGCTTCGTTTATTTATGCTCAGGGTCTGCGCCTGGCTTTGTACAAAGGGTTAAATGCCTTGCCAGCAAGGCTTGTACAAAAGGGTGCCTTGCCAGGAGGCCCGGCAGCCGCGCCTTATGGGTAAAACTTGCGAAGATGCTCGATGTTCCATGAGTTGCTCACTGGAATGGCATCTTCGGTCTCCAGCCGGACTGCGCCGGGCCTGGTGACTCGCGTTACCCGATAAGGGCCTTCCCACTTTGGCATCAACTTGTTGGAATTCTTGGCTGAATGAATGTGCCGAAGAACAAGGTCGCCTTCCTCAAGGCTCCGGGCATGAACCTTGCGGCTATGGTAGCGGCGCAAAGCTTGCTGGTAGCTTGCTGCTCTCACAGCCGCCGGGAGACGATCTTCCTCAAGGAGCGTTGCGTCATCTTGCCGCAATTGCTCTTGCTCAAGCTCATCATAAGCGAGCACTCGAGGTGACCCGTATATGAGTTCCGTGGGGAGAACTGCCTCTGCCCCGTAGACCAGGGCAAAGGGTGTCTGGCCGGTGGCTCGATTTGGCGTCGTTCTGATCGACCAAAGAACCGCTGACAACTCATCAATCCAGTGCCTTCCACAATTGCGCAGCCTGTCAAAAGTCTTCGTCCTTAGGCCCCGCAGGACTTCTGCATTCGCCCTCTCCGCTTGGCTGTTGCTCCGTGGATGTGCCACGGAAGCAAAACAGACCCTACTACCGAGATCCTCAATGTATTGCATGAAGGCGTGGCTCGTGAACTGTGTGCCGTTGTCGGTGATGATCCTATTGGGTACCCCAAAACGGCACACTAGTCCCTTGAAAAACTTGATGGCTGACTGCGCTGTCACCTTCCTCACTGCTTCCACTTCTGGCCACTTTGTGAACTTGTCGATTGCGACGTACAGGTACTGTCACATCCCTAATTCTGGTCTGACCTATGCTAGTTTCCATGTGAGCATCATGTTTAAATTCAAGAAACTTGAATTGAGGAAATTTGAAAGCCTCAAAATTTTAATTAAAAGAAGGGCAAATAACCCTGGAAAATGCATCCATTTTTTCCAAAATGCTCTTCAATGATGTTTAATATTTTTGGCAAGGGTTTTGGTCCGAACCAAAAATATGGAACATTTTTGAGGAATTATTTTGGCCATTTGGATTTAAATCAATAAATATTTGAGTTGGATTTAATTCTTCTATAAAAGAATTGCAAGTCCAACAATTCTGAAAAAATCCTGTGAGTGGCTTTGAATATATTGCATCAAGCCACATATATATTTTCAGAAGCTACTAAATGATTTGGGCTGTGAATCTAATCAAAACAGAATTGAAATATTAGAAAACAAAAACATGAATGTGAAAAAGGAGAAAGAAACCTACCTGGCCCACTTACCTGTAGCCGGCCCAGCTTGACTGGCCCAGCCCACTTAACCCCTCGCTCATCGTCTTCCTCTGCCACTAGGCAGAGGCGAAGGCGCACGCGCGCGCTTGGAGGCCTCCACCTCCTGCTTCGCACTCGCAGCGCCCTCGCGAGTCCAGCTGCTCGCCTGGAGACGCCCAACCCCCCTGCACCTCTTCCCTCTCCCCTGGACCTCTTCCCCTGCTCTGCTCTCTCCGTGTGGCACCACCGAACACACCCGCCGCCGTCGCCGAGCTCCATTACGGCCACCGGCCTCCACACGCCTCCCCGACGCGCCAAGAAGCTCCTCCGTCGACCTCTATGTCGTCCCCGCCAAGCCACGCGAGCGGAAGCAACCTGCAGCGTCGTCCCTGACCTCGTCTTCAACCTCCGGCCGCTGGCAACCTCGCCGTGGATTCGCGAGCTTCAGACCCTCCCGGACCTCGCCGTTGCCTCTGCTGGTTTCGCTGTGAGCTCCGCCGCATCTCCCCTCTCTCCATTTGCTCGCCCTCATGCCGTAGCGTCGTTCCCCGCCATCACCAAAGCTCGCCGGCGCAGCGTTTCTCATCACCGTCGGTAGCAGCCCTACCTGGCTAACCCAAGAACGCAAGCGTGCTCAGGGAGCCCAGAAGCCCAACGTGGCCATCAGCTCGCTCGCTAGCATGATGCAGTCCTCACGCCCATGGAGTCGTACCTTGCTCGCCGCCGGCGCTGATCCCGGCCACCCCGCGGCCTCCCGTCTGGTCCTTTGGATGCGAACAAGCAAGAGCTACTCTCTGGTGCCCTCAGCTCGCCAAATCACCACCCGTAGCTCAAATCCGAGCCAAGCCGAGCCGCCGTCGTTTTGGTCGCCGCCGGCAAGGCTCCGGCGACTGCCAACATGGCCGTCATTAGCAGCTAATGACATCACTAATTAACCCTAGAGCCACTTACAGATGGGCCCCACTAACTAATTAACCCTGGTTTAGTCTTGCTTAGGTTAAACTAACCCCGTCGGGCCCACAGGTCAGTTTGACCTGGCCACGTCACCTGTTGACCTGACCCCACCTGTCGATAACTCAACGGAACTGTGTGACTGACCAGTGGACCCCACTGGTCAGGTTTGACCCTGGTCAACCTCGGTTGACTTGCTGACTTCACTCAGACGTCATGCTGACGTAGTAATGATTTTCTGGATTTAAAATAATTCAGAAAATCCCAGAAAATAGTATAAACTTCAAAAATTCATAGAAATTCAACCATAACTCCAAATGAAATAAGTTATTTATGAAATATGATTAGAAAAATTCAATCTATCCATCTGTACTGCTATCATGCATGTTAAAGCAACTTAAACCTGTTGTTCATATCAAAACATGATAATGCACTTTATAAATTCATAGTTTGAGTTTGAACTTGAATCTTGGGTTCAAACTAACTCAAACCCATCTGATTATAGTTGCATTAGCCCAACACACTCATTTTGCCATGTCATGATTATGCATCATAATTGCATTGATTGTGTCCCCTCTCTGTTGCTGGTGTTTGTCCCCTCTCAGTAGACGACGTGATACCGACGATGAGATCAATGACACTGATGAAGAGCTATTCTATCTTCAGAAGTGCCAAGCAAGCAAAAACCCCTTGTTCATTCCAATACAATCCCACTCTCTCACTTCTGCTCTCTTTTACTTCATTAGGACAACAATGTTCAACTGTTACATGCTACGGTAGCTGAACCCCTTTCCTCTGCATGACCTATCATTGCCACAGTAAATAGATGAAACCCACTAGCATGAGTAGGAGTTGTTTGAGCACTGATGTGCCTACTCATTCATGCTTGTTTGTCATTCCTGCTATTGCTTATAGTTGTGTCAGGTCTGATTCATTGGGGATGAATTGGAAAGTTTTGAACATGTCCTACTGTTGAGAGCTAAGTGTGTGAACACGATTTGGTAAAGGTAGCGAAGAGAGGCCATGTAGGAGTACATGGTGGGTTGTCTCATTGCAGCCGTCCTCAGGAACTGAGTTCTGTGTTTGTGATCCATGAATAGTTACTACCACACACTGGGCTCCGGGCGCTCCAAGGTCTCTCGACTTATTAATCAAGTCGATCTCTGTCCAGGAGTTGCAACTAGTTTCTGGTGTTTTTAGGTAGTGCTAGTAGTCTACCAAGTGGAACCCGGTACAGGTGGGCTTGGGACAGACTAGGTGCAGTGGCACGGTGTACCAAGTGGCACCCGGATGGTGGGCTTGGGAACCCTGCTCACATCGTTTGGGGCTGTGAGAGACACCCTGGCCGGATCTCCTTGCGGATGGAACCCGAATAGGTGATAAACCTCGACGAGAGACTTGTGTGGTTAGTCAGGTCATGGCCGACTCCCTCACTAGGCTTCCGCTTGAAGGTTGCCGAGATACACGACGTGTACATGGTGGTAAGTGGGGAGAGCGTGTGTGAAGAAGTACACCCCTGCAGGGTTAACATTATCTATTCGACTAGCCGTGTCCGTGGTAAAGCACTTCTAGGTTGCCTGTACAGTTCATAGACAAGTGAAAGTGGATACTCTAAAATGCGCAAGATAAGCGTGAGTGTTATGGATGGCGTTCTCGTAGGGAGATGGGAGCGGATCCATAGTGGTGTATTGATTGGTGAATATGTGGACTCGTGTGAGCCACCTCAAAAGAGTTACATTGCAGTCCTAGTTCAAGATAGCCACCGAGTCAAAGCTGGCTTGCTGCAGTTAAACTCCACCACCCCCTTTGTTGACACTGATGGATATGTAGATAGTTCTGATGTAAGTCTTGCTGGGTACATTTGTACTCACGTTTGCCTATTTTATGTTTTTGCAGAGAGACTTCAGTCTCACAAGTAGTACCGTGTGGACTTCGACGTTTAGCTTGTTACCTCAGCTATGATCTTGTGCCCTCGGCAGAATCTGGTAGATAGTCAGGCTTTTCATCCTTTTTCATTTATAAATGTCTGTACCCAGACATGTTGAGCTTCCGCTTGTGCTTTGACTTGTATGCTCTGAGTGTTGGGTCATGAGACCCATGTTTGTAATATCTCGCTCCTCGGAGCCTATTGAATAAAATACTTGAGTTGTAGAGTCATGTTGTGATGCCATGTTGTATTTTGCACATATCGAGCATATTGTGTGTATGTTATTGAAATGCTTGGTATTTGTGGGATCTGACTATCTAGTTGTTTATCCTTGGTAGCCTCTCTTACCGGGAAATATCTCCTAGTGCTTCCACTGAGCCTTGGTAGCTTGCTACTGCTCCGGAACACTTAGGCTGGCCGGCATGTGTCCTTCTTCATTCATGTGTCTGTCCTTCGGGGAAATGTCACGCGGTGTCTACCGACTGCTACAGCCCGGTTTACCGGAGTCCTGCTAGCCCAGTTGCTACAGCCCAGATTCACTCGCTGATGACCGACACATTTGTTGTTGGGTCATGTATGCCTGTCCCTGTAAGTTAGTGCCACTTTGGTTTCACAACTAGCCATGTCAGCCCGGGCTCCTTGTCATATGGATGCTAGCAACACTATCATATACGTGTGCCAAAAAGCGCAAATGGTCCCGGGCCTAGTAAGGCGACACCCGCGGGAATACCGTGTGTGAGGCGACAAAGTGATATGAGGTGTTACATGCTAGATTGGTGTGCCTTTGAGTCGGTGTCCTGACAGCTTTGGTATCAGAGCTTGACTGCCTGTAGGATTACCAAGCCAAACTGGTCGAAGTTGAGTCTAGAAATTCTTTAGTTATATAAGGGAATTGATTGTGGTTGGGAACGTAAGGCTCTTTTTACTCCTTTACCTTATGCCCTTCTGATCCGAGTCATGTTATCTTCCTACGGGGTCAAGGAACTAGGCTTTCCTTTCTTTCTATTAGGATCACATGTTACTAATATGTAGACCTATAGGATTGATGGTTCTAAGCTTCAGTTTAGTTCCTGCTACTTCCATGTATTCCTAGTTGGCTTCAGAATCTTGATATTATGATGTTAAGTGGCTATGCCACCTTTTTGTAGGATGTCTCAAATCTTTTTGAGCATTTACAGCTGTTATGCTGTCCGAGTTACCCCAGGTTTCTAAATAGTCTGATGCATTTGCAAATCCCTTCCGCCTGTTCCCGATGTCCCTTTGGGCCAGATTAACCATACTAATCAGTGAGTTGAGGTACCCTATTGCCTCGACGTATATGTTGGAGCTATTATTATGACCCTAGGAGTCCAGAGTATCACCTAGTAATCTAGCCATGTTTTGTGTTCCAAGTGTGATGATTCTAGCCGTTATCCTCGAAAGCATCCGTGATGCTATTTAGTTAGTAGGTATTCTATTTTCGGGTTTCTGAACCCAAGATTCACACTACTTATTTCATGTTGATAGTGTTTGCTAGTTCCTTTAGGTTATTAGTGACCTTTGCGTTAGTCCTCGAGGTCCGTGGTATTTCCTTCCTCCAAATACTATGAACCATTTATGGCAGTAGTTCTTTGAACCAAATATCACAGCCAGAGTGCTCTTGACGAGTTCTCGATGCTATGCCGTGACTCTGCCAGTTCTACCTTCTCTGCATGGGTTATCTGGAAGAAACCTGTTGAACTTGGTTCGACATACTAATCTATGCATCCACAACTCAGAAAGTTATATGCTCCTTTGAGTTGTCTCTCTTTAGTTGTATTCCGACCCTCGTCTATCAATTGATAGTCAAGAGTATGCGTGCATTCGTTCATCGATACCTATTACTCTTGTGGTCCGTCAAGCCATTCTATTCTGGAATGACTAGGAAAAACAAACTCCAGTACCTCATCCACATCCAGGATTGGGTCAAAGTAGTTGTATTCCGCAGATCAAAATGCCAACCCAGCTTTTGATCTGTTCTACCTGAAGTATTACCCACTTTACATCAAGAATATCATGAGGATTGCACCTTCTCTTATGGGTTCTTGACGTAGTGATACTTCTTGCCATCATTTTTCATTTCTCGGTTTCGTGTTGTCGCAACCGGAGTGCCGGCAAGTGAGTCGTGATGTGTGAAATCAATACTCCTAGCAACCTTGCTGCTTGGTAGTTAAATGGACAACAATTTCATTCTTAGTGTGTTGGTTATTGAACCCTCATTCTAAGACTGATTGTGCTACCTAGTCTTTATTTCTGGTGCACTCTTCGATCAATGAGTTAGGATTATTCAAACCCTTGCTCTGTTGATCATATCGTCTTGCCCTGAATAGCAAGATTGTTCTCGAGCTTAGTAACATATCGGTGGTTCGTGATTTTCCGAATATCTTCTCAGAAGTATCACCAGGTTGTCACCTGACCGCTATGTTGAGTTCGTGATCAAGTTGGTTTTCTTGTAAACCACCCCTTCTCCAAGAATCTGTGTTTGATACCCCTGAGCTAGTTGGTTAAGCTGGACAACAACTTGGAGAGTTGGAAGATGAAAGCTTGTCTGACTTAATTCATTTTAGGGGATATCTTGTATGTGTGTTGAAGAAAGTTGATATTTTCATTGACTGACCCTCGTGATCAGTTAATGGACCTGTCATTTTATCCAACCTTTGATTTGAGTATGGGCTATCATCAAATCAAACCAGAACCAACGATATTCATAATGTTGTCTTACTCGTGGTTGTTTCCTCGAGCATACACCATTATATCTCTTGGGTCTGACCAACGATAGTTGTGGAATTCCATCACCATGGGAATCTTGATGACTTGTTGTTGAGCTCATCAGCAACATTTTATCCCCTCCATGACTCATGTTGAACATCTAAGCTAGCATTGGAATCTTGTGTAAGCATTTTCTTCATGACCCGTTCGTGAAGAATATGTTTGGACGAAAGAAGTGAGTCCCTCTAGTTCATGTGCACTTGATGCAAGTTGCCACCATGAATTTGAGAAGGCTTGTTTTACCTTCTCTGGAATCATCCCAAGTCAGTCATGCACGTGCGAAGTATTCTATGGTCTGATAGACTGATCATCTTCATTCCATACATATCCCTAGCACACCAAGCCACTGATTGATTTGTTCAAGGATAAGAAGTTCATCGATAAGTGCACAAGGACTTTGATATCCTCAATGATGGTTCCCAACCAGAACTCGGTAGTGTTTTATTATAAGACTACCATGTGGTCATGCTTGTCTGGGATAGTGTGTTCACATGTGAGTAGCAGAATCAGCTCATGTTTTGGAGCTTGCTGCCGTAGCTCATTCCCCGAGAATCTCGCAACTCCATCTCGTCGATTTGTGTTGCAAAATTTCATTTTCTTCTAGACTTGATGAGTCTGGAATTTTCTGACACCAACCAAATCTGAATCTTAGGCAGATATGATGGTTGGAACGTGTACCAAGAATTATAATATTGGTCTCTCTGTAACCCGGTAACGTGGATGTCGTGGATAACACACCTAGCCGGAAGGCCTATTGTTGTAATATCTTGGTTGAAGAAGTTGACCACCTCCCCATGGGGATTTCATAGGATTTACTCCATAGTTGTTCCGTATGGATTTTTGAGTTCTCGAAGTCCGACCTTTTACTTGATGTTCTAGATACCAAACCATATCAATAAATGGGTTACGCTAGCACATCAAGGAGAACATTAGAAGCGGAGTGCTAAATGTCTCTCGGTCGATCATCCAGATTTTGTTCCCTTGGCCCCACTAAGGTGAAATCTGAGAAGGTTATCTTCCTTTGCATCTGCATCGTCCATCGCTATTCATCATGGTAGTATGTTGTGTTGATAGGATCCTTGACACGGATGTTGGTAAAACCTTGATGAATATGGAAATGCTCAAGTTCTTGAGAGCACGCACAAGCGCTAGGTGATATCATCGGCACTAACTGGGATTCCTCTCAGTTTCCTCGGTTATGCTATAACTTTTCAAACAGTGGACTCACTCTCTACTGATGAGCTTCTCCCCAGTTACTAAAACCATCCCTTGTGTTGTTTTCAACAAGGTAATCCACATCATCCATTCTAATTCGGGTATGCCATTCTACTAAACCCCTCCAAATGGCCGCTCGAGAATTGCCTTAGGCTGGTATAAAGAGTTTCAATGATATCTGGATCAAAGGTAATTCTTTTGCCACTTAAAGGGATATTTCTATGAGTCACCTTCCCTAAGGTGCCCCGTTATGGTATCATGGCAACTCAACTCCTCGCTACGTTGACAACCTGAAAGTGCAACTAATCCCCGGGTGGTTTTGGTAATTAATAACAACATATATATCATTGAACTAATTATTCCTTGAGAATGTTTCAGAAAGTTCAGTGATATGGGAATGGCAATGACTGATGATGTGGACCCCTCAAAATGCTAAGGAAAACATTGGCAAAAGCTCAAGACTCCATTTTTGGTTTAGTGATCCAAGATCACATTGAGTCCATAGGAAAGCCAATACTATTAAAAGGGGATGAGGTTATGATGATGATCTGGTTGCTCAAAGTGCTTAATGATTTATCTCTCAAACTATCAACAATCTTTCATTCCAACATAAACTCATAAGTAATCTCGGTCCCACCGATTCCATAAACTCACCACACCGAGATGAACCACCTCAGCCATATAGCCAAACCCTAGTAATTTCGGATTTTCCGATTCCAAACTCGGTCATACGAAATTGGTGTTGCTAACCTTCAGAACCTTCAGACTCAAATCGGTGTCACCGAGATGAGAAAGTCGGTCCCACCGAGATTGGCAAACCCTAGACTTTGGAAGAATCGGACTAACCGAGATTGTATTTTCGGTCCCACGAAAATCCCAACGCTCACAAGATTTGAACTTTCGGTCTCACCGAGTTGTCAACTTCGGTCCGACCGAGATTGGTCAAATGTGTGTAACAGTTGGATTTTGTGTGGAGGCTATAAATACCCTCCACCTCCTCTTCATTCGTGGAGAGAGCCATCGTAAAGAACTACCACTCCTACCTTACATTTCGAGAAGAAAACTACCTACCCTTGTGTTGAGATCAAGTTGCTCCACTCCCACCATATGAAACTTGATTTCTAGCCTTCCCAAGTTGCTTTCCACTCAATCCCTTCCTCCACCACAGCCAAATCAGTGAGGAGAGTTGAGTGTTGGGGAGATTATCATTTGAAGCACAAGAGCAAGGTGTTCATCATCACCAACACCATCTATTACCTTTTGGAGGTGGTGCCTCCTAGATTGGTTAGGTGTCGCTTGGGAGCCTCCGTCAAGATGTGGAGTTGAACCAAGAAGTTTGTAAGGGCAAGGAGATCGCCTACTGTGAAGATCTACCCGAGTAAGGCTAGTCCTCCGTGGGCGAGGCCATGATGGCATAGACAAGGTTGCTTCTTCGTGGACCCTTCGTGGGTGGAGCCTCCGTGGACTCTCGCAGCCGTTACCCTCCGTGGGTTGAAGTCTCCATCAACGTGGATTGACGATAGCACCACCTATCGGAACCACGAGAAAAATCTCCGTGTCTCCAAATTGCGTTTGCTCTTCTCCACCTCTTATTTACTACATGTGCAATTTACTTTCCGCTGCCACTACTCTAGAATTGCATGTGTAGGGTGATACTTGACTTGCTCATCATTGTGAACTTGCTAAAAACTTGTCCTAATCAAAGGCTAAACTTTTAAGTTGTCAAGTAGTCTAATCACCCCCCCTCTAGACATACTTCCGATCCTACAAGTGGTATCAGAGCTTTGGTCTCCATTGGATTGGTTTCCATTGCATTGACTCCATAAGCTTGGTTTCACAACCTAGGAGAGTATGGCGTCTAGTGAGGGTAATTTTCATAGAGGTCCTTACTTTGATGGTTCAAACTTTGCTAGTTGGAAGCATAAAATGAAAATGCATATTCTTGGACATAACCCTGCCGCATGGGGCATTATTTGTGTTGGCTTGCAAGGTGAGTTCTTCGAGGAAGGAAAAGTTCGGATCGCGGTTACAAATGGATGAGTTGCGGATGTTACGAACAATGCTCAAGCTTGTGACATTCTCTTCAATGCTTTGTGTCCCGAGGAGTTCAACAAGATCAGCCGCCTTGAGAATGCAAAAGAGATTTGGGATACTTTGGGTGAAATGCACGAAGGTACCGAGTCCGTGAAGGAATCAAAGCTAGATGTTCTTCAAGGTCACTTGACAAGTTCAAGATGAAGGAAGGTGAAGGAGTCATTGAAATGTACTCTAGGCTTGCTCTCATCACCAATGAGATGGCAGGCTTAGGAAGCGAAGAAATGACCGACCGATTCATCATCAAGAAGATCCTCAGAGCTTTGGATGGAAAGTATGACACCGTGTGCACTTTGATCCAAATGATGCCAAACTACAAAGATCTCAAGCCTACCGAAGTCATTGGAAGAATTGTTGCTCATGAGATGACACTTAAAGATAAGGAAGAGCTTCACAACAAGTCAAGTGGTGCTTACAAAGCTGCAGTTGAAGCTCCCACAACCTCAAGTGACAAGCTAATTTCCAATGAAGAGATAAGCCTAATGGTGAAGAACTTCAACAAATTCTACAAGAGTAGAAGCAAGGAAAGAAGCTCAAAGTCTAGATCATATGATGATAAGAGATCTTCTAGTCGTGATCGAAACTGCTACAATTGTGGAAGACCCGGACACTACTCAAATGAGTGTTCGACTCCCCACAAGAGAAGAGAAGAATCTCCAAGAAGAAGAAGCTCAAGAGAAGAGTCGCCTCGGAAAGAGAGAAGGAGTAGAGATGATCGTTATGAACGAAGATCCTCTCGGAGAAGCAAGGATTCGGAAAGGAAAGACAAGTCATCAAGGAGCTACACAAGAAGAAAACATCAAGCTCATGTTGGTGAATGGGTCTCGGCCCGACTCAGACAATCACTCCGAAAGAAGCTATCACTCCAACTCCGAATATAGTCAAGATGAAGGTGTTGCCGGTCTTGCTCTCGTATCCTCCAACTCCAACTCCTATGACTTATTTGATTCACCAAATGAGGGAATTGGAAGATGCTTCATGGCAAAAGGCCCCAAGGTATCACACCCTGAGTTTATTGACTTTGATAGTGATGAGGATGACTTGCTTGGTGAAGATGAGCTTTTACATGACAAATCTAGTGAACTTAGTAATGATGAACATGCTAATAGTCTTTATAGTCGAGAAGAGTCGAATGACAATGCTATGAAGGAGATTGAGCGTCTAACTAAAGAACTAAACACTCTTAAGTTAGCTCATGAAACAACTCAAGAAGATCATAGAGAGCTCCTAAGATCTCATGAGAAGCTACGCTTCGAGAAGCTCAATCTAGAGCAAGAACATGAGTTTCTAAAAGCTATCAATGACGATCTTCGAAAGAAGAGTTCTTCATATCTTGCCAAACGACTTCTCTTGTCTAATTTCT
Source organism: Aegilops speltoides (assembly GCA_021437245.1). Taxonomy (NCBI): domain Eukaryota; kingdom Viridiplantae; phylum Streptophyta; class Magnoliopsida; order Poales; family Poaceae; genus Aegilops; species Aegilops speltoides. The sequence continues at coordinate 216,132,027 of CM038145.1, forward strand.
TGCCACCTATTAAAACTAAGCATGACAAGCATAAGAAAAACTCTTCATCTAGTAGTAACAATAATCATGCTAAATCAAATGATGTTACTTCTAGTAGTTCTCTTGATTCCACTAACAATGTTTCAAGCCAAGTTTCACTTGAGCAAGAAAATAGTTTATTGAAAGGGATTATAGAGAAAGGTGTCTACAAGAGTCTTGCCGGAAGCAAGAGCTTTGAGGAAATTGTTCGCAAGCAAGGAAGACACCGGAAGAATCAAGGAATTGGTTTTGAGCGAAAGTTCAACGCTGAAGGTGTTGAATGGGAAGAAGGTCAATATCCCACTCCAAAGTTCGTTTCTCAAAAGAAGAAGTATGATCCTACTTCTTCCAATGAGGAACAAGCTCAAGATGACCTTCCACCACAAGACCACAAGCTAAAAGGCAAGGACAAGCTTCAAGAGGAGATTGATGCATTCATTGAAGCACCCAAGGCCATGGTCAAGTGGGTTCCCAAGGCAACTTCAAGTTCTACTTGACAAGCTCAACTACTACCCCAAGGATTCCCATCAAGATGATGTGGATCCCGAAGAAGAAGAACTAGAGAGTTCTTGAGGGTGACTCCGCCAACATACTTCACTCACATTCATTTTGGCAAAGAACTTGTGCACTCAACTTCCACATCTTGCACTAGTTCATGGAGTCACAAACCCTCATGTTGGTAAGTCAAGGGACAAGGTAATCATTGCTTTCATGGACATCATCTATTGTGTACTTCAATCTATGTCCATGGATATCCTTGTTTGTTCCTTGTGGGACTAACCCATGTAGGTATTGAAAGTGCCCGAATCCAAAGGATTGCTCCCAACTCTTGATGATCTTCATCAACATTGAGCATCCACATCTTCAACATCTACATGAAGTCTTCAACGACAACCCAAGGTTAGTTTGACCCTTTAAAAGGGGTTCTCACATCAAGGGGGAGCTTTGCTCTAAAGAATTGAGCTAATGCATCTTCTAATGATGTGAACACATTAATGCTTTATGTAAAAGTGGTAACCCCACTTGTGATTAAACGATGAGTATGACCTATGATCAAATGTTCTCATTTGACTCCTAAGTCAATATACTCATATATAGATGACTTAGTCATCGCCAAATTGTGTGCTAGTTGCTAGAGTTTTGTTTGTGCATGTTTGACACATATTTTATTTGCTATCTTATTGTGTGAGCATGTTGGATGCATGATTTAATCCATTCGAGGACATCCATTTGTTGCTTTGGTTTTTTGGATTTTTCTTTTTGACCAAATGGATGGACAAGAATGCCTAAGGTCCTCCCCTAGCTATCTATGCTTTCTTGTCTCAAACTCTATTCATGCTTATATCACAAACTTTGAACAAGACTTTTTGGACAGACCGAGTGAGGAGCACTCTGAGCCACCGATCCGTCAAAAGCCTAAATTCCAAAACCTTCTAAGTACTTTCGGTCAAACCAATATACTCAAATCGGACAGACCGAAATCACTTGGATTGATCTAGGTTTTCACCTCGGTGAAACCGAGTTGCAAATCTCGGCGTGACCGATGTGTGTAACTGCTTGCAGTTAACCATCTCGGTGCCACCGAGTTTTCCAACTCGGTCCCACCGACAGCCGAAGGGTATATATACCCGAGGGCAGCGCGCGTTGATTATTCCTTCAAAACGCCTCGCTCCCAAACCCTTCGCTGCCGTCGCCGTGGTCTTCGGATCGTCTCCGCCGTCGCCTGTGCGCCCTCGCCGCGGGTCTCCATCGTCGTCAACGGTCAATCTCATCGCGCCGTTGCCACCGTAGTGAAACTCCACCAACTTGGGTGAGTTTCATCCCTCTCGTGCTTCAACCTCTGATTCAATGCACGATAGGTTTTGCCTAGTTTCTTGCCATGTTTGAAATCTTCCTATCCAGCAGATTAGATCTTAGAACAAAATTCGAGTGGAAACTTTAGGGTTAGGTTTCCGCCGAACACATCTCGGTGTGACCGATTCTACATTCTCGGACTGACCGATTTGGCCTCTGGCCATTGCACTGCACTTTTCGGTTAAACCGAGTTGTGCAAATCGGTAAGACCGAAGTGAGGATTCAGTGAAACCCTAGTGCTCTCGGCTAGACCGAAACCCATTTCGGTCCAACCGAAAGTGGTGTGAATGGTCTGTTTAGACACTTCGGATTCACCGAATTTTAGACTCGGTCAGACCGAAATGCATTCTGTGATAACCTAAAACTGAAGTTTGAACTCATTTCTTTTGCAAAATCCTCTGCAGTTTGTGATAACTCTTCTATTCTGCCTATACCTATTCCATTCACAGGTTGTCGGTCATGTGCGATGCAAGTGACAGCGAACAGTCCGAATCACCGGTTGAGATTCCAGAGGCGGTGACAAGTCTGAAGCAAGCAGTTTTTCAGATGATGGAGAGAGGAGCACCCCAAGTGGATTGCCTCCTGCTGCCACCAGGGCCAGGAAGAAGAGGAATTCTGATGAGGAGGATTCTGACTTTGTTGCAGATGAGGAGATTACTTCCAAGCCAAAAAGACAAGTGGTTGCCAAAGGCTATCAAGGGCAACAGTCAAAGAAAGGCACCAGCAAGTTGAAGAAATCCACAGTTGCAAAGAAGCTGAGCATGGAAGAAGAAACCTCCAGCAAGATCAAGAAAACTTCCAAGAGGAAGAGGCTAGTTCATGATGAAGCTGATGATGATTCTGATGAGGAAGCACCTCAGCCTCCTCAGAAGCAAAAGTTGATGGGAGATGCCATCAGGGCAGGAGCACCCACAAAATCTAAGCCATCAGCTCCAGCAAAGGCAGCCCAAGCCAAACCTGCTGCCAAGCCAAAGAAAACAGTGAGAAATATTCCTGCTTCAGAGAAGAAGAAGGACAATGTGCCACCTGCTGAATCTGATGAAGAGGCACATGTATTGCTAAAGCTTAGACAGAAACTGCCAGCTCATAATGATGCTCATCCTCGAGCTGAAAATATGAAGGAAAGGAAGCACAAAGGTCTCAGGCTATGGAGGCAAATTGATCCATATGCCACCAGGAGAAGGACAGCTGTTGACTCAAGGTTCCACACCAGAGAGCAACAAGATTTCTATGAGACAGTGCTCATGGACAAGAAACCAATTGTTGCTGACACCAGGTATGTTGACTGGGCATACATCGACAGTGAAGAGCACAGAGACTACTTCCCACATGTGCATGAGAGCTTCACTGCTTGTGGAGTTGCTGAGTTTGTTGGTCAGAAATTGACAGCATGGAATGATGAGATGATCATGCAGTTCTATGCCACAGCACATTTCTATCCAGATGGCAGAATTGTGTGGATGACAGAAGGCCAGAGATTCTCTTCAACAGTTGAAGAGTGGGCTAGACTACTGAATGCTCCAGTATCAAGAGATGATGATGTAGATGTCTATGGAATTCCCAAGAAGAATCATGAGTCGATGAAGAACGTGTACAATGAGGTACCTGACAAGGATGTTGAGATATGGAAGCTTGGATCAGTTTATCATCTTCAGGCAGGTCTCCCAACCACTAACACCATTTTGAGGCATACTTTGATGCCCAAGTCAGGAGACCATCGCATGATAAGAGGCTATTCTATCAACATGCTGCATATTCTGGATCAGAAGACACCTTTTAAGGTGATGGACACGATAGTAGAGACTATCAAGAGGAATGACGAGACAGACTGAAGAGGTCATGTGGGTTTGCCCCGCACATTCAGATGCTCATCAATGCCAAGTTTGGCACGGGCACCTACTTGTTGGATAGACCCCACTTGCCATTGCAGCCTGAACATGAAGATAATGAAGTTGTGATGACTGAGGATGCTCCCACATCTGTTGAAGGACATGCTAAGTCTGAAGCTGCCAAACAAGCCAAAGCTGAGAAGGAAGCAGCAGCAGCAGCAGCAAAGCCCAAGAGCGTTGGAGAACAACTTCTTGAAGCCACTCAGAGAATTGAACTACGCCTGGCCAGCATAGTGCGATCTCGGGAGAGTCTTGAGAGGATAGTTGAAGATAAGTTCCATGCTCTGGATGTCAAGTCGATGAAGTGCAGTCACCGTCAACAAGCTTGAGGCGACATTGAGGAAGCCAAGAGGGAGAAGGCAGAGCTCATGAAGGAGATGGAAGATGATCTAGTCCAGGATGACTATGAGCAGCCTGCTGCGGTGCCCACAAAGCCCAGATCATTTGCTATTCAAAGGATGACCCTGTGGCTACTACATCAGCACCTCCTACAGCTCCATCGGCCCAAAGACCAGCTCAGTGTCTACTCCTCCAGCTCCACAGACTTCAGCAGAAGCTTTTGCAGATGCAGCTATCTCCACTCCTTCGACGCAGACAGGAGCCGCTAGCAGAGTCCCTAGTGACGATTAGCTCTATACCTTTCGAACTTTTTGGTAACTTGTTGCCAAAGGGGGAGAAATTGTATAGATCATAGGACTTCGAGAGAGAGAGTGCTCGTTTTTGCTCTTTCATTTGCGGTTTTCCTTGAGATACTTTTGAGTTTTTCCGAGACATTTCGTGTGTTTGATACTACGTTTGCTCTATCTTGATGAGTGCTTGATCATACTATGCTTAATGTGTGCTTAATGCTTATCATATTCTATCCATATCTTGTATGATCATTTACTCATGTCTTGGTGATTGGGTGCATGCTATTCATTCTTATCATTTTGTGCGCTCCACCAAGATGTATGTGACATGGAAGAGTGACCCATGATCCTAATCGATTGTGCATTTGCATTCAAACGCAAATCTTAAATAATGCACAAATTTAGGGGGAGCTCTTGCTTATCACATACTTCTCAAAGCTTATTTATGTTATTCATTGATTATATCATTTGTCGAAGCTTTGATCTATATGTTGTCATCAATTACCAAAAAGGGGGAGATTGAAAGTGCAACTAATCCCCGGGTGGTTTTGGTAATTAATAACAACATATATATCATTGAACTAATTATTCCTTGAGAATGTTTGAAAGTTCAATTGATATGGGAATGGCAATGACCGATGATGTGGACCCTCAAAATGCTAAGGAAAACATTGGCAAAAGCTCAAGACTCCATTTTTGGTTTAGTGATCCAAGATCACATAGAGTCCATAGGAAAGCCAATACTATTAAAATGGGATGAGGTTATGATGATGATCTGGTTGCTCAAAGTGCTTAATGATTTATCTCTCAAACTATCAGCAATCTTTCATTCCAACATAAACTCATAAGTAATCTCGGTCCCACCGATTCCATAAACTCACCACACCGAGATGAACCACCTCAGCCATATAGCCAAACCCTAGTAATTTCGGATTTTCCGATTCCAAACTCGGTCATACCGAAATTGGTGTTGCCAACCTTCTGTAACCTTCTGTACTCAAATCGGTGTCACCGAGATGAGAAAGTCGGTCCCACCGAGATTGGCAAACCCTAGACTTTGGAAGAATCGGACTAACCGAGATTGTATTTTCGGTCCCACCGAAAATCCCAACGTTCACAAGATTTGAACTTTCGGTCTCACCGAGTTGTCAACTTCGGTCTGACCGAGATTGGTCAAATGTGTGTAACGGTTGGATTTTTGTGTGGAGGCTATAAATACCCCTCCACCTCCTCTTCATTCGTGGAGAGAGCCATCAGAAAGAACTACCACTCCTACCTTACATTTCGAGAAGAAAACTACCTACCCTTGTGTTGAGATCAAGTTGCTCCACTCCCACCATATGAAACTTGATTTCTAGCCTTCCCAAGTTGCTTTCCACTCAATCCCTTCCTCCACCACAGCCAAATCAGTGAGGAGAGTTGAGTGTTGGGGAGATTATCATTTGAAGCACAAGAGCAAGGAGTTCATCATCACCAACACCATCTATTACCTTTTGGAGGGTGGTGCCTCCTAGATTGGTTAGGTGTCGCTTGGGAGCCTCCGTCAAGATGTGGAGTTGAACCAAGAAGTTTGTAAGGGCAAGGAGATCGCCTACTTCGTGAAGATCTACCCCGAGTAAGGCTAGTCCTCCGTGGATGTAGGCCATGATGGCATAGACAAGGTTGCTTCTTCGTGGACCCTTCGTGGGTGGAGCCCTCCGTGGACTCTTGCAGCCGTTACCCTCCGTGGGTTGAAGTCTCCATCAACGTGGATTGACGATAGCACCACCCATTGGAACCACGAGAAAAATCTCCGTGTCTCCAAATTGCGTTTGCTCTTCTCCACCTCTTATTTACTACATGTGCAATTTACTTTCCGCTGCCACTACTCTAGAATTGCATGTGTAGGGTGATACTTGACTTGCTCATCATTGTGAACTTGCTAAAAACTTGTCCTAATCAAAGGCTAAACTTTTAAGTTGTCAAGTAGTCTAATCACCCCCCCTCTAGACATACTTCCGATCCTACACAACCGTTCACCACCTTCTAAAGTGTGGAATTGTTCCCTACTAAATTGAACCCCCGTCATATATTTTCCCTCCCTCCCGAAGTTTGTTTGAACATCTCAGCTCAAGAGGTCTTCTATGCCTCATTCCGTGAGTTGATCGTCAGTTGCTCGATCCTCGCGAAGATCGATTCTTCTAGAGTTTTCATTTCTTCTCGTGGTCATGTTGAATGGAGTTCTCAAAGCAAGATGTCAAGATCAAGATGATGGAATGAATCAACATCTTCAAGAAGGGAAGTTGGATCCTGAAGATCGTGATAGTTTTGTGCCCCCCTTTCCTCTTACCTCACGTCTTGAATCTCGGGACGAGATTCTTGTTTAGTGGGGGCGAGTTGTCACATCCCTAATTCTGGTCTGACCTATGCTAGTTTCCATGTGAGCATCATGTTTAAATTCAAGAAACTTGAATTGAGGAAATTTGAAAGCCTCAAAATTTTAATTAAAAGAAGGGCAAATAACCCTGGAAAATGCATCCATTGTTTCCAAAATGCTCTTCAATGATGTTTAATATTTTTGGCAAGGGTTTTGTTCCAAACCAAAAATATGGAACATTTTTGAGGAATTATTTTGGCCATTTGGATTTAAATCAATAAATATTTGAGTTGGATTTAATTCTTCTATAAAAGAATTGCAAGTCCAAAAATTCTGAAAAAACCTTGTGAGTGGCTTTGAATATATTGAATCAAGCCACATAAATATTTTTAGAAGCTACTAAATGATTTGGGCTGTGAATCAAATCAAAACAGAATTGAAATATTAGAAAATAGAAACATGAACGTGAAAAAGGAGAAAGAAACCTACCTGGCCCACTTACCTGTAGCCGGCCTAGCTTGACCGGACCAACCCACTTACCCCCTTGCTCGTCGTCTTCCTCTGCCAGTAGGCAGAGGCGAAGGCGCACGCGCGCGCTGGGAGGCCTCCACCTCCTGCTTCGCACTGGCAGCGCCCCCACGAGTCCAGCTGCTCGCCTGGAGACGCCCAACCCCCTTGCACCTCTTCCCTCTCCCCCTGGACCTCTTCCCCTCCTCTGCTCTCCCCGCGCGGCACCACCGAACACACCCACCGCCGCCGACGAGCTCCATCACGGCCACCGGCCTCCACACGCCTCCCCGACGCGCCAAGAAGCTCCTCCGTCGACCTCTACGCTGTCCCCGCCAAGTCAGCGAGCAGAAGTGTCCTGCAGCATCGTCCCCGACCTCATCTTCAACTCCGGCCGCCAGCAACCTCGCCGTGGATTCGTGAGCTTCAGACCCTCCCCGACCTCGCCGTTGCCTCTGCTGGTTTCGCTGTGAGCTCCGCCGCATCTCCCCTCTCTCCATTTGCTCGCCCCCATGCCGTAGCGTCGTTCCCCGCCGTCACCGAAGCTCGCCGGCGCTGCGTCTGTCATCACCGTTGGTAGCAGCCCCGCCTGGCTAACCCAAGAATGCAGGCGTGCTCAGGGAGCTCCCAGGAGCCCAACGCGCCCATAAGCTCGCTCGCTAGCACGCTGCAGTCCTCGCGCCCATGGAGCCGTACCTTGTTCGCCGCCGGCGCTGATCCCGGCCACCCCGCGGCCTCCCGTCTGGTCCTTTGGATGTGGACGAGCAAGAGCTACTCCCTGGTGCCCTCAGCTCGCCAAACCACCACCCGTAGCTCAAATCCGAGCCGAGCCGAGCCGCCGTCGTTTTGGTTGCCGCCGGCAAGGCTCCAGCGACTGCCAACGTGGCCATCATTAGCAGCTAATGACATCGCTAATTAACCCTAGAGCCACTTACAGACGGGCCCCACTGACTAATTAACCCTGGTTTAGTCTTGCTTAGGTTAAACTAACCCGGCCGGGCCCACAGGTCAGTTTGACCTGGCCACGTCACCTGTTGACGTGACCCCACCTATCGATGACCCAGACGGCACTGTGTGACTGACCAGTGGACCCCACTGGTCAGTTTTGACCCTGGTCAACCTCAGTTGACTTGCTGACTTCACTCAGACGTCATGCTGACGCAGTAATGATTTTCTGGATTTAAAATAATTCAGAAAATCCCAGAAAATAGTATAAACTTCAAAAATTCATAGAAATTCAATCGTAACTCCAAATGAAATAAGTTATATATGAAAAATAATCAGAAAAATCCAATCTATCCATTTGTACTGGTTTCATGCATGTTAAAGGAACTTAATCCTGCTGTTCATATCAAAATATGATAATGCACTTTATAAATTCATAGTTTGAGTTTGAACTTGAATCTTGGGTTCAAACTAACTCAAACCCATCTAATTATAGTTGCATTAGCCCAACACCCTTATTTTTCCATGTCATGATCATGCATCATATTGTCGCATTGCATTGATTGTGTCCCCTCTCTGTTGCTGGTGTTTGTCCCCTCTCAGTAGACGACGTGATACCGACGATGAGATCGATGACACTGATGAAGAGCTATTCTATCTACAGAAGTGCCAGGCAAGCAAAACCCCCTTGTTCATTCCGATAAAATCCCACTCTCTTGCTCTTGCTCTCTTTTACTGCATTAGGACAACAACGTTTCAACTGTTACATGCTGCAGTAGCTGAACCCCTTTCCTCTGCATGACCTGTCATTGCCACAGTAAATAGATGAAACCCACTAGCATGAGTAGGAGTTGTTTGAGCCCTGATGTGCCTACTCATTCAGTCTTGTTTGTCATGCCTACTATTGCTTAGAGTTGTGTCAGGTTTGATTCATTGGGGATGAATTGGAAAGTTGTGAACATGTCCTACTGTTGAGAGCTAAGTGTGTGAACACGATTTGGTAAAGGTAGCGGTGAGAGGCCATGTAGGAGTACATGGTGGGTTGTCTCATTGCTGGCGTCCTCAGGAACTGAGTTTTGTGTTTCTGATCCATGAACAGTTACTACCACACATTGGGCTCCGGGCGCTCCAAGCTCTCTCGACTTATTAATCAACTCGATCTCGGTCCAGGAGTTGCAACTAGTTTCTGGTGTTTGTAGGTAGTGCTAGTAGTCTACCAAGTGGCACCCGGTACAGGTGGGCTTGGGACAGACTAGGTGCAGTGGCATGGTGTACCAAGTGGCACCTGGATGGTGGGCTTGGGAACCCTGCTCACATCGTTTGGGGCCGTGAGAGACAGCCCGGTCGGATCTCCTTGCGGATGGAACCCGAATAGGCGATAAACCTGGACGAGAGACTTGTGTGGTTAGTCAGGTCGTGGCTGACTTCCTCGCCAGGGTTCCGCTTGAAGGTTACCGAGATACACGACGTGTACATGGTGGTAAGTGGCGAGAGCGTGTGTGAAGAAGTACACCCCTGCAGGGTTAACATTATCTATTCGAATAGCCGTGTTTGCGGTAAAGGACTTCTGGGTTGCCTGTACAGTTCATAGACAAGTGAAAGTGGATACTCTAAAATGCGCAAGATAAGCGTGAGTGCTATGGATGGCATTCTCGTAGGGAGACGAGAGCGGATCCATAGTGGTGTATTGATGTGTGAATATGTGGACTCGTGTGCGCCACCTCAAAAGAGTTACGTTGCAGTGGTAGTTCAGGATAGCCACCGAGTCAAAGCTGGCTTGCTGCAGTTAAACTCCACCACCCCCTTTGTTGACACTGATGCATATGTAGATAGTTCTGATGTAAGTCTTGCTGGGTACATTTGTACTCACATTTGCCTATTTTATGTTTTTGCAGAGAGACTTCAGTCTCACTAGTAGTACCGTGTGGACTTCGACGTTTAGCTTGTTACCTCAGCTACGATCTTGTGCCCTCGCCAGGATCTGGTAGATAGTCAGGCTTTTCAGCCTTTTTCATTTATAGTTGTCTGTACCCAGACATGTTGAGCTTCCGCTTGTGTTTTGACTTGTATGCTCTGAGTGTTGGGTCATGAGACCCATGTTTGTAATATCTCGCTCCTCAGAGCCTATTGAATAAAATACTTGAGTTGTAGAGTCATGTTGTGATGCCATGTTGTATTTGCACATATTGAGCATATTATGTGTATGTTATTGAAATGCTTGGTATTTGTGGGATCTGGCTATCTAGTTGTTTATCCTTGGTAGCCTCTCTTACCGGGAAATATCTCCTAGTGCTTCCACTGAGCCTTGGTAGCTTGCTACTGCTCCGGAACACTTAGGCTGGCCGGCATGTGTCCTTCTTCGTTCCTGTGTCTGTCCCTTCGGGGAAATGTCACGCGGTGTCTACCGAATTCCTGTTAGTCTGCTACAGCCCGGTTTACCGGAGTCCTGCTAGCCCAGTTGCTACAGCCCGGATTCACTCGCTGATGACCAACACGTTTGTTGTTGGGTCATGTATGCTTGTCCCTGTAAGTTAGTGCCACTTTCGGTTCACGACTAGCCATGTCAGCCCGGGCTCCTTGTCATATGGATGCTAGCGACACTATCATATACGTGTGCCAAAAGTCGCAAACGGTCCCGGGCCTGGTAAGGCGACACCCGCGGGAATATCGTGCGTGAGGCCACAAAGTGATATGAGGTGTTACATGCTAGATCGGTCTACCTTTGAGTCGGGGTCCTGATAGGTACTCAAAGCCCCCGTCTGCAAGGGGGAAAGGGCCCAAGATGTCGAGCCCCCAGGCCGAGAAGGGCCAGGAGAGAGGGATAGTTTGAAGGGCTTGAGCCGGTTGATGAAGCTTCTTCGAATGGAACTGGCATGCTTCACAATTGGTTACTAGTGCCGTCGCATCCTGGAGGGCAGTGGGCCAGAAGAAACCTTGCCCGAAAGCCTTGCCGGCAAGGGCCCTTGACCCTATGTGAGAGCCACATATGCCTCCATGTATCTCCGCAAACAGCTTTAGTCCTTCCTCCCGGGAGATGCACATTAATTTCACCCCGTTTGGCCTTCTTCCGTACAATACGCTATCAATGAACTGGTACAGAGCAGACCGGCAAGCTACTTTTTCTGCCTCTTCCTGCACCTCAGGAAGCTCCCCTTTTTGAAGGAATCGGACGGTGTGCTGTGCCCATGCCGGAGCCTGTGGCTCGACGGCAAGGACCCAAGGCATTTCTTCTGCCGCGGGAGTGGCCGGCTCCACGGCCATGACCTGAGGTCCTGCCGGAGTCGGTTGCCCTGCGGCAGGATCGGCATCCATGGCAACATCTTCGCCAGCGGCTCCGGGGTACTTGCCGGGGCCTAGCTTCCTCCGCTTGCTCTGCCCGGTCAACGGCTCAATGGATGGTTGGGTTAACTGAAGCACAAAAGTACCTGGTTCCACAGGTAGCTTGAGGGCAGCGCGCTTCGACAGGTAGTCGGCGATGTCGTTCTCCACTCGAGGGACATGTTCCGCTTGTATACCGTCAAAGGGCTCCTCCAGTTTCCTCACCTCATCTACGTAAGCTTCCATCAATAGGCTTTGATAATCTTTGGTTACCTGCCTAGCGACGAGCTGTGAGTCACCCCTGACGATGAGCTTCTTAACTCCGAGGTCTGCCACAATCCTGAGACCGGCAAGCAAACCCTCATACTTGGTGGTGTTTTTGGTCGACATCTCCTGGGGGAAATTCATCTGGACGACATACTTGACGTGCTCTCCGGTGGGTGCGACAAGCAGCACACCAGCACCGACGCCTTTCATCGAGAAGGCACCATCGAAGTACATGATCCAGTTGCAGCTCGCTTCCTTGCCGGGGAGAGTGGTCTCCTGTACCTCTTCGTCGGGCGTCGAGGTCCATTCCACAATAAATTCCGCCAAGACTCTGCTCTGAATCGTCGAGGTCCTTTCAAACTTCAAACCGAAACTCGACAGCTCCAGGGCCCATTCCACGATCCTCCCCGTTGCATCTGGGTTGTGTAGTATCCGTTGCAGTGGGAGGCGGGTGACTACCGTGATCTCATGCGCTTGGAAGTAGTGGCGCAGCTTCCTCAAGGCCATAAGGAGGCCGAAGAGCAGCTTTTGCACACCTGAGTACCTCGACCTAGCCCCCTGCAAGAGGGAGCTGACGAAGTACACTGGGTGCTGCACCATTTTCTTTTTCTGCGCCTCTTCACCCGGTCGTGTGGGTCCTGTCGTGCTGGCGCCGGCCCCGAGGACTCGATCTTGCCGCGATCGAGCCCTACAGGAGAGGGTTTTGGTTTGCCTTTTGTTGGCTCTGCCGCTGTTGCTGCCTTCTTGTCGACCTCTCTCTGCGCCACTAGTGCGGCGCTAACCACTTGATTTGTTGCCGCTAGGTAAAGCAGCAACGGTTCTTGTGGTTTGGGCGCAACTAGCACTGGGGTATAAGAGAGGTATTTCTTCAAATCTTGTAGCGCTGCCTCGGCTTCTGGGGTCCACTCCACTGGCCCTGCCTTCTTCAAGATCTTGAAGAAAGGTAGGGCACGCTCCGCGGACTTGGAGATGAACCGGCTCATGGCAGCAACGCAGCCAGTGAGCCGATGCACGTCCTTGATCCGCTTGGGTCCCTCAATCTGCTTGATGGCCTTGATCTTATCTAGGTTTGCTTCAATCCTGCGCTGGGACACAAAGAACCCAAGAAGCTTGCCGGACGGGACGCCAAAGACACACTTCTCAGGGTTCTATTGGAGGTTGATCTTGCGCAGGTTCCCGAATGTTTCCTCCAGATCTTGCACAAGCGTTGCTTTGTCCTTGGTTTTGACCACTATGTCGTCCATATAAGCTTCCATATTTCTATGTAGCTGGGGTTCAAAACCAATTTGGACTGCTCTTGCAAAGGTCGAGCCAGCACTCTTCAACCCGAAAGGCATTCGTAAAAAGCAGTACGTACCACATGGGGTGATGAATGCTGTCTTTTCCTCGTCTTCTTTCGCCATGAAGATCTGGTGGTATCCCGAGTAGGCATCAAGGAATGATAACAGGTCGCATCCAGCCGTGGAGTCAACAATCTGGTCGATGCGCGGTAACAGGAAGTGATCCTTTGGACGGGCCTTATTGATGTCTGTGTAATCAATACATAGCCTCCACTTCCCATTTGCCTTGCTCACCACTACCGGATTGGCCAACCACGTTGGATGGAGCACTCCCCTCACCAAGCCTGCTGCTTCTAGCTTTCAGATTTCCTCCATGATGAACTCTTGTCTTTCCAGAGCTTGCTTCCTGAATTTCTGTTTGACGGGCTGCGCATGAGCACAGACAGCAAGGTGGTGCTCAATCACCTCCCTGGGAACGCCGGGGATGTCGGAGGCTTGCCATGCAAACACGTCGACATTCGCCCGCAGGAAGGTGACGAGCTTGCTTTCTTATTTGCCATCAAGGGTGGAGCTTATGGTGAACGCTCCCCCTGTGCCATCCTCCTTGACGGGCACCTTCTTAGTCTCTGGTGGTGCAGCCCTGGACTTCTTGCTCTTGCCGGCGGAACTCTCTGGCACGTTCTCAATGGAAGCGCGACACCCCGAAGAGGTGCGCTTGCTGGAGTGGGTGCGAGGGATCTTGCCGGTCTTCTTCTCCTCCGGGCTCCGTCGGCAGGAGCGCGTGCCTTGGCAGCAGCTGCTGCAACTGCTTCCCGGTAGAGTTGGTCGACGCAGATCAGTGCATCTTTCTTGTCGGAGGGGACGGTGATGATGTTCATCGGCCCGGGCATCTTCAGCATGTTATAGGCGTAGTGTGAAGCCGCCATGAACTTGGCTAGCGTCGGGCGGCCGAGGATCCCATTGTAAGGCAAGAGGATCTCGGCCACGTCGAAGACAATCCTCTCCGTCCTGTGGTTCAGCTCGCCCCCGAACGTCACGGGCAGCGTGATCTTCCCCTTCGGCTGGCTCCTCCCCGAGTTGACCCCTTGGAACGTACCCGTCTCCTCGAGGTCTCCATTAGGGATCTGCAGCCTTCTAAGCACAACGGGCGAGATCAAGTTCAGGACGGCCCCGCCGTCAACCAACATCTTCATCACCTTGAGGTTGCAGATTGTTTGTCAAACCAACAACGGCAAGCACCCTATTGCAGTGGTGCGGTTAGGGTGGTCCTCGGTGTCGAAGATGATGGGGGTGCTGGCCCATTTCAGCGGCTTTCGTGCGTCAAATGATGGCTCCACCACCGCGACCTCACGCACCCACTGCTTGAGTTGGCGGTGAGACATATGTAGTGAGGCGCCACCATCGACGCAGATGGCCTCTGTGGCTTTCTGAAACTCGTGGTCGCCGGACTCGTCGTCCTCGTCATGATCATCATCTTCCTGCTTCTTTTCATGGCCCCGGGCGGGCCTCTCTTGTTGATTATCCTTGCCGCTACGGCCTCCTTGGCCACCACGTTTCTTGCCGGATCCCTCGGCACCATCTGGACCTTTTTCCTTGTCCCGCCGCTCATACTCGGCTTTCTGCTTCTCGGCGAGCAGTTCTACCTGCTGGCAGTTTTGGAGAACGTGGCCCTTGGTGCGGTGGATCTTCCAGTACTGCTTGTCGGAGCCTCCTGGCTTATCGGTAGCTGCCAGGGCCCGGCAAGCGTCACACCCGGCAACCTCCTTGCCACGGTCGCTCGCCTTGGTCTTCTTGATGGTACCGGTGTCGTTGGATCCTTCAATGGCAAGCACGGCCTTGCCCTTGCGCTTCCTATTATGGCGTCGACCTTTCTTCGCTGGGGTGGCGGTATTGCCAGTGGAGTCGGTTTCCGCACCGGCATCTTCGCCGGGGTACTTCCTTCCTTCCTCGGCACGAGCGCACCGATCGGCCAGAACATAGAGTTCGGCCACATCCTTAACCTTGTTCATCGCCAGTTCTTCACACATTTTGCGATTGCGCATGTTCTGGTGGAACGCACTGATCACGGCAGCGGGATGAACATCGGGGATGTTGTACTGCACCCGGCTGAACCTTTGGATGTACTTGCGCATGTTTTCTCCTTCCTTCTGGGTGGATGATGTGTAAATCACTCGCCCGGCCATTAGCTTGGTGACCTCCAGTAAAGGTGCCAACAAACTCATGGCACAGATCCGCCCAAGAAGAGATGGAATCCACCGGCAAGTGCATCAACCATGACATGACATTAGGCTTGAGTGCCAACGGGAAGTAGTTGGCAAGCACCTTATCGTCGCGGCCCCTAGCAGTTTGCATCGCGATGGTGTAGACGCTGAGGAACTCTGACAGGTGGGTCTTGCCATTGTACTTCTTGCCAACGTCAGGTTTGAACGTACGGTGGGAGGGCCACTGGAACTGCCACAGCTCACGGGTGAAGGCCGGACAACCCACCTCGTAAGGTAGGCCACCATAGCCTCTCGGCGCTGGGTGGTCCATAGCGGGCCCTGCCCGCCTATCCGACTAGTGGCGCGCGTCACGTCGGCGCTCGATCGTAGTTCGAGCGTCCTCGTGAGCCCGCTCTCTGAGGACCTCGCGCTGATCGCGGTTGGTTCGCGGATCGGACGAAGCGATGGAGATATCATCACATGTGTCGCCGCGGCGGGCCGACGCCCAGGGCGGTCGGGATGGAGGCGGGGAATACTCTGTGGCCGCATCGCCTCCGCTAGCACGTAGCAGCCCAGCGGAGCAACGGCCGACGGGTCCCGCCGGCCGTGGCCCGTCGTTGTTGGCGATGCCGACGAGGCTCCGGACGGTGGCCCCCCATTTGTCAAGCTTCTCCGCGGCGGGAGGAAAATCGAGGAGCAGCTGTGCGCGCACTAGGGCTTCGCTGGCGTGGGTGGCGGCGAAAGCTGCGTGGACCGCGATGCGCCTCGACTCCTAACCATGTTAGAAGGAGCTGCGTCATGGCTCCGCAGCCGTTCGCCACCTCCACCAACACCCCGGTGTGCACGCTGGCCCTCCTCTTCATGTGATTGGTGCACGGGTGTCGGGGCCGTCTCTCTGTGGCCACGAGCACCTATGGGGCAGGGGGCCCCTTCTAGTCCGCAAGGAGCGGGCGTCTTGTGAGCAGAGCAGATCGAGGTCGGCGCAGGGGGTGACGGGCGATTTTTACCCAGCTTCGGAGCTCTCCGGAGAGATAAAACTCCTACTGCTGCTTTGTGTGTGTATTTGATCTTGCTCGAGAGTGCGAGCGTATGGTGGTGTTGCGTGTGTCGAATGGACCGAACCCCTTCTACGTGCGCATGGGCCTCCCTTTTATAGTCTGAAGGGGGCGCCAACAGGTGGCAGCGTAGGAAGAGGGGGTAGAAAGGTAAAAACGCAGGTTGGTACAACAGTGACCAACAGTGTCCCCTACCTAACTCTGACGGCAGGGGACAAGGGCATTTAATGCCCGTCTGGTCGCCCCAACAGTGCAAGGAAACGACCGTTAGGTGTGCCACCGGTTGCCACGATGGCCTCCTTGTCAGCTCCGCCCGCCACCTCGCTCCGCATGGCTGTGCAGCGTCTCGCCACGTGCCCCTGGGACGGCCCTGGGGTGACACGTCGCTGGATGCGCTGGAGTTTGGGTGTAGGGTGGCAGCCTTGCCGCGGCGAGTGCCTTGCCGCGGCCCTTTTCTTGTTGTGCCGGCAAGCTTGCCGGTCGTCGGGTCTTGCCGGGGTGCGCGGGGCGCCACGGAAGGTCTTCTGGAAACGCCTTGGTTGGCCTTCCCGGCAAGCTCCTCTTGCCGGTGCCTTTGTCCTCCCCGGCAAGCTTCTCTTGCCGGGATCTGTGTCTTCTCAGTTGATACTTTGTTCTTGAATGGCAGTAATAGGCAATGACGGAGGGTCTTGGCGGGCGCCCGGCAAGCCTTGCCGCGGGGTGCTGCGACTGCCCGTGCACGAGTTCGGGGTACTAAGGTACCCCCTACTTTAGTACACCGACAATGGGACTCTTCCCAGGGTGGCGCGCAGGATCACCGGCAGGGTGACGCTGCTCATCACGCACAACCTGAGAGGAGCACGCCATGGGCGCCAGTGTTGGCATCTTGGAGGTCGCCATGCCGCCGCCTGGCGGGACGGTGGCACCCCTAAAGGGCCCCGCGCCGCCTGCGGGTGGCCCGACTCCGTCTCTGGAGCCCGCGACTGGTGGCTCATTGCCTGGCGCGCAAATGGCGCCACTCGCCAGGCCTAAACCGCCAGGGTGATGTGGATGTTCGCGGGCCGCGCCACGGGTTCTCTCCACGACTGGCCCGCTACTGGTTCGCACCGGTGCTGGCAACTTGGTCCCGGACGAACCGATCGCCGTGGTCGTCTTCTTCTTAGGAGCCATGGTGATGAAGAACAGCTAGGCCAACTGCTAGACCAGATTCTCGCAATAGCGCTGCCCCCTACCTGGCGCGCCAAAGATGTTGGTGGGAAACGACACCTATGGGATCACTAGAATCCCTTCTGCGGTTGCGAGGCACAGAATCGTGAGAAGAGCGGGACTAGGGGATGGCACACAGGGGATTTACCCAGAAAAAGGTTCGGGCCGCAAAGATGCATAAAATCCTACGATCCTGCTTTGGTGGTTGTATTAATGTTCTTGAGCTCTCGAACTAGCTCTGGGTGCTACGAGGTTCAAAAGAGCCGAATCCCTTCTCAGTATGCCATGGGCCTCCTTTTATAGGCGAAAGGGGCTGCCACAGTGGCATACAGGAGGTGGAAAGTGCTACAGCATTGCGAGGTTATCGCTAGTATTATAGGACAAGACACATTAAATGCAGGGCTTAGGTGTCTGTCACTTTATTGGGGGACAGGGGTGAGGCCCGTCCCTTCCATTGCCGCCCCTCCTGGCTTCGACACGCGCCCCGGCCAGCAACGCATGCAGCGCCATGTAGGTAGGCAGGCAGCTGAGGTGGCGCGGTGGTTCAGCCTCCACGAAGGTCTGCATGCTGCCACGCAGGTGCCTGCCCAGTTGGTTGGGTCGGTGGCTGCGCATGAACGGCGGTAGGAACTTGGCTGGTGCGGGCCTGGCAGTGGCCTTGCTGGGATGCTTGGTGACGGTCTTGCCGGGTGGCCCGGCAAGGGTCTTGCCATGGCGCGCCGGCTTCCCCGGCAAGGATCTTTCCGGGGGGTCCTATGGGTTTCTTCGGTGGGGACGGCTGCCTTCCTATCCCCATTTGAACTTGATTGCTCTATGTCTTCACAAAGATCTGCATGCCATCACGGAGGTGCCTCCCAAACCCTGTCC
Source organism: Aegilops speltoides (assembly GCA_021437245.1). Classification (NCBI taxonomy): domain Eukaryota; kingdom Viridiplantae; phylum Streptophyta; class Magnoliopsida; order Poales; family Poaceae; genus Aegilops; species Aegilops speltoides. Next base: position 216,150,398 of record CM038145.1, read on the forward strand.
CAACGCGACTTCTCAGCATCGGTGGGCTCGAAGGTGGCTCGCTCAGCGGGCGTGGATGAGCTGCCCCAGCAAGGATTTTGTCGGGGCTGCTGGGGCTGCCCTCGGCAAGGGTCCCTGCCGGGGCAACCTGTATTGCCCGTGCAACCTTTGTGGTCTTGGTCCTTTGTTGTTTTGCTTTGCTTGTCCCTGTGGCCTTGGCTCTTCTCCGGCTTCCCTCTCTTGCCTTGCTCATGTGTGGTCGTGGCAGGTGGCTCTGACTGCCCGTGCACAAGTAAAAGGGGTCTAAGCTAGGCCCCTACTTTTGTACACCGACAGTCCCAATGGATCTTCTAGGACGATAAAGTATTCAGCTCCAAGGCTGACCTCCTCTTCGGAGAGAGGCATGTAATTGCCATCTTCGGAATCATTGGGATCCTCAGGAGTATGCTGACCCTCATGCCCCTCTAAGCCATCGGGTTGGTGCTCGGGTGCGGGGTCCGAGGTCTTCCCCGTACTCCGCGGTGTCGCCCTCTCTGGTGCCCGTGTTGCTTTCCCTCCCTCGTCGCCCCTTGGATCATCGGCGTTGTCTCCAACGTTTGGGGGGCTCCTCTCTAGGCCTGTTACTGTCCCTTCTGGGGGTGCCATCCCCATTAGCGCCATCACCATCGTCCTTAGGGGTGTCCACCATGTAGGTGTTATAGGTGGATGTGGCTCTTCATCGGCCGGTGACGGGAGGGGCGGCGTCCGTGTGGGCCATGGCTTCACTATCGTCATCCATGTCATCAGCCTCCTCAGCGGCATAGTCCAGCATGTTGGTTAGGTCTTCGACAATGGCTACTAAGTGGGTGGTGGGTGGGATGTAAAATTCCCTGTGGCCTGCCTCAAGGTTTCGTTGAGCGTGAGCCTTGGGCGGGCCATCGACAATGGTCATCATCAGAATCCGATCGAGCACTTTATTTAACAGGGCGAGGCTAATCGGGCTGGCATATGAGGTTTCTTCGGAGCTGACCTCTGTCGTCACTGTGAGGCGAGGCATGGGTCTGGCTAGGGTGAGATACTAGTCTTTGGAAGTCGTACTTGCATCAAGGCTCGAAGCCGAGTCTGCGGTGAGGAGGGCGAGTCCGGTCGGGGTTAGCCCCCGTCTTTGGATGCCAAACTCCAGTTGTGGCTCGAAGCCAATCCCGGTAAGGTGGAAAAGTCTGGACCAGCTTGATTCCAAGTCTTCGGGATATGAGTTGCTTCCGTGCTCAAAGCTGACGGAGTTGTAAGGGTTGATCCGGAGATCAGATCGGGGAAGAGCCCTAAAGTCAATGCTTCGAAGGCCGTGGCTATTTCAGATAAGGCTGAAAAGCCAGTGAAGATCAGATCACCCTTAGTGTTGGTGATATACCCAAGTTACCGAACCTGATCTGATGCTCAGGGGAAAAACTGTCGACCTGGTTGAGATGACTGGTCGAGTCGGCGTGCGGGACTATGCTGTCGAACGTGAAAAGCCGCCCGTGGACGAAGATGTCCCCGATACTGATGTCGTCTCCAATGATCAGGCGAGCCATCGATCCCTCTGCGATCAACCAGAGTAACTCTCAATGAAAGCATAGTGTCAAAACCGGCGGATCTCGGGTAGGGGGGTCCCGAACTGTGGATTTTGGATTGATGGGGAACAGGGGATGCAGGACACGAAATTTACCCAGGTTCAGGCCCTGTCTAAGAGGTAATACCCTACGTCCTACTTGGTTATATTACTTGTGTATATGGGGATGATATAGTTGATGCACCATGAGATCGGATGAACTAAACCCTAAACTAGTAGGATGGTGATTGTTGTCTTAGCCTGTAAGGATTAAACCCTTTGGTTTATACAGACACCAGGGGTGCTAGGGTTTACATATAGTCAGTTACATCAGGGGAACGCCGGATCTTCCATCTTGACTTGGAGCACACACCAAGGCACAAAAATTCTTTGGTCCGAATACAGTGCGGCCCAACAGTCCGGCCCATGAGAGAAGGCTGGCCACCCGCGGACCCCTAGTCTAGGACTCCCTTAGCGGGTACTCCACCATCCTTTATAGGAGTAATATGAGTATTAATTGTGAAGATTTTTCCATTTATTACATATCTCGAATATTATCTAGGCATTAATACTCCAAGATTTTGGTTGTAAAACTAGGACGTGGTGCAATTATCGTATCTTATCTACTATAAGTGTGACCAATCAACTAGGGTTAACAATATCCATATGAGAAGATAATGTGAAGATCTTTCCATTTATTACATAAGTCAGATGGTTTTTGGGCATTAGTACTTCAAGATTTTTGTAATAAAAACCAATAGGTGGTCAATTATCATATCTTATGCAATTAATACCATGACATATTTCATTCTAGCAATGCAATTTATTGCTCTTCTTGAATGACAACCATTCATTTCATGATAGTTGCATAACTTTATAAATAAGATGGTAGACACATTAACAAACTGAACATTTCATATTTCCACCATGAAAGAAAATCCATCTATCAGTGTGACCATTCTCTTCGCATATTTTATTCTAACCATCGGAGGAAAAGAAGTAAAATGTATAACACAATAAGAAATTACTAGCGCGATCCCATCGAATAAAAGAGTCAATAAGACTATTCTGGTATGTATAGATTCATCTTAGTTTGTACATCTATAATCATTTTTTTGGACTATGAAGTTTAGGAGATACAAAAATAGGTTGACGGAAGCGATGTTTACGACTGCATCAATGTGAATCTACAACCAGCCTTTAGCCATCCACTACTGAAAGACCACAAGATCCAGGCAAGTTTTAATAATCAATATATTATAACATTCATGTACTGGCTAAGTAAAATGTAGATGTACATGAATGGTATGTTATTTTAAATAGACAGTTCCAGGTAGGTAGCTAATGTATATAATCATGGTAGCAATTATTTGAACTCCAGTGTTTATACTAATACTTCATAAATAAGCTTTCACAACACATCTAGTGTTCTTAATTTATCTCCACGCTACCTTTGTTTTATAGAATAGAAATATACAACATTTTGGTATGATCACCAAGCAAGGCAACATGCAAATTCAAAAATTTCATCAATATGTTTAATTGCGCATTATAACACATAAATCTGAACACTTTTGATCATTTTTTCTTGAAGTACATATTGATTAAATTTTACTCATTAATAGATGGAACCAAGCTCTTTCCCACTAAGTACTTCTACCAAATCTCCATTGATGGATGCCATCCCACAAGCCCATTTGCCCCGGATTGAGTGCCCTACAGGAACGATTCCAATATTACGCAACAACAGAAGGGTTCACATGCCAGTAGAAATTATTGGTAAAGTGATTAGCCAGGATGAACATGAGGTGAGTTTTTAATATAATTTTTTGGGTGATTCAGTTATCATGGTAGATTATGGCAATGCAAACTTTTCCTTGGAGTTGTAGAATGCACAACATTATTGCCTTGCAACCACATGTTGAAACGGTAATTACCTAACAACATTCTAGGATTTTATCACATTACATTCATCCTTTAGATAAAATATATGGCCCAAGGTAGTCAAATAAGTAAATGCAAATGATTACTTGTATAAACATTTTTACACTTAACATTTGTGTTACCATTCAAGTGGACTAAACTTTTCTCCAAGTGTTTCATCTATATTGACATTAGTTGCACCACTAAGTGATGTTCATCAAAATTTTGTTGTGATATGATGTCAATCTTTCTTATGTTTAATAGGCATTAGTATTTTCATTGTAAACAAGTCAATATCTTGTTTGGGCTTGCAGGTTGCAGGAATAGAGTATTTTGATGTGCTATATGGGACGCGGGCAAAAATAAATGTCTACAATCCTGTGGTGAAGAATAATAGTAAGGATCTAAGCGCATCATGGGTACAAATTAGTAAGGTACAAAAAGTAGGTGTTGCAGATGGGATAGGGGCCGGTTCTTGGGTATATCCAAGCTACAGTGGCGACAGCTTTGCTAGGTTTCATGTTGCTTGGGTAAGCCATAACTATTTCTTTGGATGCATGTTCTTTAATTTAAGAATAACCTATAATGATACCCTTTTATTGACATTTATACACATTTATGTAAAGCTTGATGGCTTAAAGACTTGCCCTGATCATGATTGTGGCACTTTTGTGCAAGTAAGCTCAAGTATTGGTCTAGGAGGAAGACTTACACCAGTTTCTATCTATAATGGACCACAATACGTCATAGATGTTATTATTTTCAAGGTATTCTCGTGTAAATATGTTTGTTGATTCTTGTATTTTGTTTTTTCATATGAATTACATGAATGATATTTTTATGAAAGCTTGAAGACTTTGCTTAAACCAAACTTATAGGTCATAAATCCATGATATAACACAATATTACTAAGAACCTTTGATTGTACAAAATATTTGAACATAGGGGGAGACTCCCAGATATCTCTCTAATATTATATTCATGTTAACACGACATACAATTAACGGATAGTTTCACCTTACCACAAGCATTTCATCAACTGTTATTCATTTCAACTTTGTTAAGCATTTACATGAATCTTTGATTTATTTTAGGACCCAAAGACTAAAAATTGGTGGGTGGCTTATGGTCCGCAAAACATACATATTGGATATTGGCCAAGGGAAATTTTCCATTTCATGAAGGATCAATGTAATTATGCATTATGGGGTGGATATGTTCAAGGTCCAACGGCCTCATCAAACTCTCCACAAATGGGTAGTGGTCATTTTGCTTCGGAAGGATTTGGAAAAGCAGCGTTTGTGAGTAATATCCAAATTATAGATAATGAAGGCAAGTATGTTACTCCAAATGACAAGCAAACTGGTCTCGTCGCCACCAATTTATCCAAATATACTGCGAAGGCTCATGGTTATGGATATAGTCACTATGGTGTGCATACTTACTATGGTGGACCTGGTGGTTTTGTTTGAATATATATATATATGTATGTATATTTATTAATAAAGTTTCCATAATCTAATTAATATGTCAACTTGGACAAATTATTTTGTGATTTTTCATGTTCGAATGTATTTATAGTGGTGGATAAGTTGAGTCATCCAACAGTGTTGGTTAGGTTTGATTTCCTCGGCTATACACTGTGTATTTTAGTGTTTCTTCTAGAAAGTGTTATGTTTGATGACGTATAAGAATAAGAGAGACAAACCTGTTAATTGCACTATATGTGTACTTCACTCTATGTAGATAAGACACGGAATACATTGCCTATTCTTGCGATAATTGAGAACCATTTTATTTGTGTGTCTCATCTTTCAAGGTACGTTGGGAAAACTTCATAGATTTCCTAAAAGTTTAAAAAGGTTCCCAAGTGATGGTAAGAAGACATGATGAACTTCTAAAGCAATGATAATACCTAGACCAATGGTGGACGAAGAGAGTGGAGACAGGGTTAAAGGAGATGAAGGGGGAGATGTAGCTTTGTCTTCTGGCAATGACATGGTGGTTAAGGACATGCAAAAACTATCAACAAGGAAATGAGTGGGGAGAGATTTTACATTTCCCTCTATGAATAAAACACATGTCATCACGTTGGACACACATCTCTGAACTAGAACAACCATTGATCTGTTTTCCTTTTATATTTTCATTATTCCATGCATGTGCATTTAATTAGCTTGTCTACGAGGTGAAGTTGTTAGGTATGTAGATGCAATCGACAACATGTAGCATGGTGATTAAGTCATCGAGGATGGGAATCGGGTCAACGTATGAATGTTGGACGGTATTGCTTCTATAAAGGATGTTGGAGTACCCGCCTTCCAAGGCTCGTGGAGAGCGAAGAGCGCCTCCTAGCCGTTCGTTGATGGGTGGCATGTGTCAGGAGCCTCTCGGGCGGCTCTGCGCCGTCTGGTCTCCCTAGACGGCAAGGACTTGGGCGACATGGCTGGAAGGTCCATGACGGGTGGACCACCCGGTGTCCATCGCGCCCCTGGTGACCTGCAAGGTCACACGATTTAGATGTAGCTTTATCAGAGTAAACGTTTATATTCTACGCTATAACTCCCATGATCCTACAAAATGTGATTCCATGGGAAACTCATATGCACGTGTGGAATGACAAATAGTAAAACCTCATTCATAGTCTTGCCTCTAAGACGTACTCAAGTGTTGTTTGTGATCATGTTTTCCGGATCTTGGGATGTCATTGAGTGTAACGATAGTCCCAAAACAAATTTCAGAATATGATGTTGGAAGAATGATCATATTGAATTAACCTAACTCGTTTCTTATAACTTTGAGATGCTACCATCACAAGTCAATTGTGATAACACTACAAAAAACACTTCCGTGATGATATGTGTTTGTCACAGTAGGTCACGTTTTTTGTCATGCATGTACATCCATGACGATTTTATGATAGAATCAAGATAGTCATACATGTGTTGTCGTAGAAGTGTTCCATGACAATACTGAAATTATCATCATGGAAGTGACCACTTCTATGATGATAAATGGCGCCTCTTGGAAGTGTTTTCGTCAAGGGTAACCAACACGTGGCATCCACCGTAACTGGTTGTCGTTAAGCTAATGTGTCTAGTTTTGGATCCGATAACCCATTAACAACAATGACCAATGTTGGTTTTCCACGTGTAAAATTCTCATCGGCCGAAAGAGCCACATATCAACTCTGCATTGGGACAGATGTCATCCAGCGAATGGACGAGATGCGCCCATGATACATTGACACGTGGCTCGTCCCAATAGTGGCCCATTAGGTCAAAAGGCTGGCCCTTTTGACTTGGTCAAAAGATAGTGGCTGGCCCTCGGAAAGCCTGTTAATGGCTTGTTCGCATATAGCCCATTTATAGTCCGCTAACTTGTGACCCATTATGGCCTATCCGAATTAGGTCCAGTAGCATCATCTGGGCCGTCCAATATGATTCCAGCCCATTGTAACTTCTGGCCCATGTATGGCCCATGACGTCTTTCAGCCCATATGAGGCCCTTTGTAACTCTGGGCCCATTAACGGCTCGTGGTGAAACTTGCACATAATGAACAGTATATGTCTTTATACCCATTAATGACCCATTGTTCCACTGGGTCGTTTCCAGCCCTGTTATCTTTCGGCCTTCTAAGGTCCCATTTATTCTTAGGCTCATTTCCAACATTTGATTACTTACGGTCCGTTACTGGCTTATTCCACTTGTGGGCTAAAATTAGCCCGTGGTTACAGTTGGCCTGTTTGTGGCCCGTTATCCATTGGGTCGTTTTCATAGCGTCATCTAATACGGGCCATTAATGAACTATTATGACCGTCGATAGAATTAAGCCCATTGTACATATCAGCCTATTAACGACCCGTTATGGTCGGCCCATAAACAGAGGATTCCCATTCTAGCCCGTTTAGGGCCCATATTGCGGTCCATTATTGGTCCATGAATAGTATGGCCCATGTTTAGCCAATCGATCATATGGCGCATAGAAGGCCCATTGATTCTATGGCCCATAGAAGGCCCATGGATCCTATGGCCAGTAGGAGGCCCATGGTCACTACAACAGGTAGCATGACCATGGCTACAACGGTCTGTATGTTACCCATGGTTATTGTGGCCTAATTTTAAATAAAAGGTTATTGTGGCCACTAGCAAACCGCGAAAAAAGAAATGCAGTGACTACAAGCAAACAAATAAATAGGACAATAAGGAAATAAATAAGCAAGCAACTTACACTAGGCTATTATGGATATTAAACATATTACATCCAATGGGCATCAAAGTTTGCCCCAGTGCAAATATAGGGAACAAAGCAGCATATTACACACACTGGATGTCCAAATTGGCCACCAATGCAAATAAACGCGGCAGCAAAATAAGTTCATAACTGAAACAACTTCAAAAGAACTCAAGAAACTTTATCCTGGGTATCCACCATGCTGGCAATAAGCTTAGCAAGCTTATTAGCTTTCTCCTGTTTGGCGCTAAAATCCTCTAACACGTGTTGTTGCACCAGAAAGTATGCATCTGAATTCTCCAGGGACTTCCTCGGTCCTTCGGCTTCTTGTCGAAGCACAACTGGTCGATGTCTTTCAGCTTGTAGTTGAGACTCAAGAAACTGACCTGATTCAGACAGTGAGTTCATAGATCTTGTGCCAATACTCGAACACTACATCAAGGCAGGACTTTGGGGTTGTCTCACTGTCACCAAGATAGTTTTCCTTAGCTGTTTTATCAGCTTTGTTGGAGACCAACAAGGATGTCTCACTATCCTGAACCTTATCTACATTACTTCCTTTACCATTACTTAATAAGGTACTCTTCCCCAATACTATGTCAGCATTCTAAAAGAAGAAACAAGGAGATATATAACAGGTTTAGCATGTAGTATATGAAACTCATTTTGGTGAACCAGCTCAATAGTACGGTGGACAATATTAAACTACCAAGTCTTCTATTGCCAAGTAGTACATAATAAAAGCATGAAACAAACATATATCTATGTGCTATGGTCACTGCATTGTCTTGCCAAATCAAAATAGAGACACGGTTAAAATCATATTAGTTCAAGCAAAGCATCATTGAAAGAATACAAGTGTGGAAAACTACACGACACGACAAGATTCTGATGGGTACCATGGGTATACATGTAAAACAACACCATTGGCTCTGTTGTGATGCTAGTAATGTGCATGATACGAGATGACAACTGTGTGCACAATTGAAATTGAAATCAACAGAGCAATTTAGAAGAGCAAACCAATTAGAGAAAAATGTTTAAACATACCTATTGTGCCATTGGAGTTTCGATCAGATCCTTCAATTTAAGAATAAGTTTGTATGAGTAAATACAGTGATACAAGAGCAAAGCAGTATGCACCATAGCAATGGAATCTTAAATGAGAACAATTGTTCTTCAGGTTTACGCACTTGTTCTACACGAACAGATTACAGTAACATGCAGGCATATCATACCTTGATGTCTACTTCACAACCTTCTTCTTGTAGACGTTGTTGGGCCTCCAAGTGCAGAGGTTTGTAGGACAGTAGCAAATTTCCCTCAAGTGGATGACCTAAGGTTTATCAATCCGTGGGAGGCGTAGGATGAAGATAGTCTCTCTCAAATAACCCTGCAACCAAATAACAAAGAGTCTCTTGTGTCCCCAACACACCCAATACAATGGTAAATTGTATAGGTGCTAGTTCGGCGAAGAGATGGTGATACAAGGGCAATATGGATGGTAGATATAGGTTTTTGCAATCTGAAAATATAAAAACAGCAAGGTAACTAATGATAAAAGTGAGCGTAAACGGTATTGCAATGCTAGGAAACAAGGCCATCGGTTCATACTTTCACTAGTGCAAGTTCTCTCAACAATAATAACATAACTAGATCATATAACTATCCCTCAACATGCAACAAAGAGTCACTCCAAAGCACTAATAGCGGAGAACAAACGAAGAGATTATGGTAGGGTATGAAACCACCTCAAAGTTATCCTTTCTGATCGATCTAATCAAGAGTCCGTAGTAAAATAACATGAAGCTATTCTTTCCGTTCAATCTATCATAGATTTCGTACTAGAATAACACCTTAAGACACAAATCAACCAAAAACCTAATGTCACCTAGATACTCCAATGTCACCTCAAGTATCCGTGGGCATGATTATATGATATGCATCACACAATCTCAGATTCATATATTCACCAACACAAAGTACTTCAAAGAGTGCCCCAAAGTTTCTACCGGAGAGTCAAGACGAAAACGTGTGCCAACCCCTATGCATAAGTTCATTGAACTCGCAAGTTGATCACCAAAATATACATCAAGTAGATCACGCAAATATCCCATTGTCACCACAAATAAGCACGACAAGACATACATCAAGTGTTCTCAAATCTTTAAAGACTCAATTCGATAAGATAACTTCAAAGGGAAAACTCAATCCATTACAAGAGAGTAGATGGGGAGAAACATCATATGATCCAACTATAATAGCAAAGCTCGCGATACATCAAGATCATGCCAAATCAAGAACACGAGAGAGAGAGAGACAGATCAAACACATAGCTACTGGTACATACCCTCAACCCAAGGGTGAACTACTCCCTCCTCGTCATGGAGAGTGCCGGGATAATGAAGATGGCCACCGATGAGGGATCCCCCCTCCGGCAAGGTGCCGCAACAGGCTCCCGAGAGGTTTTTGGTGGCTACAGAGGCTTGCGGCGGCGGAACTCCCGATCTAGGTTATTTTCTGGAGGTTTAAGTAGTTATAGGAATTTTTGGCGTAGGTCTCATGTCAAGGAGGTTTCCGGGTTGTCCACGAGGCAGGGAGGCACGCCTAGGGGGAGTGGGCACGCGCCCCATGACAGTGTCCTGTACTAGGGGGTACTCACCACGTCGTCTCCCGATCAATGGATAGGGCCAAGGACCCCCATGGCCGTATACTCATGGGCCAGTTCGGACAAACCCTGCCGCATACAAGGAAGACTCCGGATGACTTGGCGCCCAAGAGAAGGACTGTCCTAAACCCTAGGCCTCCGGTGTCTTATATAAACCGAGGCCAGGCTAGTCAATAGACAATCTCATATTCATTACTATCATCTCGTGGTAGACATATGTACTCTGTACTATCCCCATATGAATACAATCAAAAGCAGGACATAGGGTTTTACCTCTATCAAGAGGGCCCGAACCTGGGTAAAATCCGTGTCGATGTTACCATCGCTCCAAGACGCCTAGCTTAGGACCCCTACTATGAGATACGCCGAATATTGAACCGACATTGGTGCTTTCATTGAGAGCCTGCTGGGTGATCGTCGCGGATCGATGGATGATCAGGTGATATTTTTTCAGTTAGATTTGTGCCGTGCAAATTATCTCCTTTACAAAATTGTTGCTATCATGTCTATGAATTTTGTCTGCGGTCAGATCGAGAATAAAATTCTGAGCAGCGGTTGTGGTGCAACCTATACGAAAGCGGCAACACAAAGTTGGAGGATTTGTGGCGGCCGAGGACCTGCCAAAGCGGAGTAGTACGGACGGGCTGGCCGACAGGAATCCAGATCGGCGGCCATACAGAGGGAGATTCCATCCTTCCTTTTCTTTCTATACTTATTGTTTAATGACAATCTTTTAGCTAGTGGTTTGTCCCATGCGTGTTGATGTACTAGATTGACTTGACCCTAGCATGAGGAGCAGTACTATACTACTAGTCTACTACTACTTGCTAACCCTCGCGTGACATGCTAGATCTCCTGTGCCGTATTGATTTTAACCTGATGACTAATTGCTACAGCATCCGCTATTGTTGCACCGGATTACAGTATGGCCTATATAATAGTGCAGTCATATCCGCGGTCCGACGAACGCATCATCGGAAACTCCAACCGGCCTGTGATTTCGGGATTTTTCACGCCTTCACTCGTGACTCCTGCGCCCAGCATCAACATCGACTTCGGTGCTAGATACCAATGGCCCATGCAGGTTATCAATGTGGCAAGAGGTCTGGCGACCGAACTCTGTCCCAGCGTCGGGGACGCGTGTCGAGCCAACCCGATTAGGGCCAGAATCATACACAGGCTGGATAAGAGCTCACCTGCCAGAAAAGGAAATCCGACCCAACAAGGAGACCGCACAGCGCTAGTACTGCCCATGCAGAACAGCGCACGGGGGCCAACCAGAATTCGGATCGAGGGACGCACAACAGGGAGACCTGATCCTTTTCCTATTTTATTTATTATTTAATTATTACTAAAGCAGTCTATGCTTTTGACTAATCATCTGTCTTTGTGCACTTCCCACGTGTAAGTACTAATACTAGTGCTGCCCGTGCCCACGTAATGGAAGCAACAAATCTTTCTCCTCGGATTGCTACGTAGTGGAGGCAAGGACCTTAAGCACACACAGCACACAGGACTATAGATTTGTATAGACTTCTATTTATCTGCTTTGATCGGCTATGGACAACATCATCAAACAGGTTTAATTTCTCCTGTCTATTCCCTTTAGCACGTAAAATTATTATTACGCACAGAGCATTTTTCTGTTGCTTTCTACTGCCTTAATTTTGCAGAAATATTCTATCGGCATTTGTACATGGTGATTTCCGTCCGCGTCAGTCTGACCAATGTCTCGATTAGGAGATCGCCTTTTCATAAGCCTGGCACACATCTAAAATTGATTGTGGCTGTGTCATCACCTCGGCCAATCGATCTACGCAGACGCCTCCGCGCGACCACTCCATCGGGCTGACCCCGGCGCTCAGGCCATGTTTTTTTCTTTAATCATTTACTTTGCTTAAATCAATTAAGTAGACGAGATTTCTTTTTTATTATCTCTGGCTTGCACTATTTTACCTGTGCAGGAAATTGACTTAGATCGGGCCACACTATCCGCTCGGCGTGGTGTCCTCGTCGCCCACCTCTATTGACCGAATTGTATCGTCGCCGAGTGCTGCCGTGTATTGGCAACCCTGCATCGTCTCTTCATCAACCTACTCGGCCGGAGATTCCAATGTCACCCGGCGACCTGCTCCAACACCTCGGCTAGACTGGGGGCTTCACCTCATCGGAGTGCCAAGCTATTCGCTCAGCCACATCGGCCTTGGGGGCTGAGACCTAGTCCTGCACCAAGCTCGGACCGCATCATCAATGTCGAACACAGTAACCAGCTAAGTCGCTTTCATGCTCAAAAACTCTCAGTTTTAAATTTTGTTCGGTTCGACCAAGCATTATACTTTTTTGGCAAAAATTTGCTTGTGAAAAACTACCTTGTCGAAACCTTGTTTGTGGCACACAAATTCAAATACCCCATTTAACCGGGGGCTTCCTTTATGGAGCCTTTCCTCTTGCAAATGATTATACTTGTACAGCTTCGTTCCTTGTTCGTGTATTACACCACAATATGCACCATGTTGACTTAAGCGATTTGCAAGCTGGGTTGCCTTGCTCCTGTGTTTACCCCTACGTTCCCGATTGTTCAGGCAAGGAGTAAAGGGAGCACCTCTGTGATTGTCACAATCGGGCCATCCGAGCCGGACCTCAGACTGGGTGAAGCCGAAAGCTAGTGCTCTTATTGTTTTCAATTGTGGTCAGGACACAATGGAACTCATGAGTACAAAAATCTATTGCACAAGTCTCATATTAACAATGAGCACCGAAGAAAGGTATCAGTGGGGGTACTATTTTCTTTGAAGATGCTTCTTACACTTTGTCAGTAATATAGCATAAGTTCCCTGAGCGCGCTTTGTCTGTTACAGCCTTATGACCTGATTGCCTGGTTAACGAAAACACCGTCGATATTCTCGATAGGTGGAGTACATAACACTTCTCGGTCCTTGACCGAAGAGGGAGAAGCCGACGGTCGGTTAAGACGCGTTTAAAGTTCGGGTGAACATAGATATGATATAAGTACTTTGGTACATACAATCATTCGTTTACTCAAGTCACTTGGGGGCTCTTAAGTTTATTTGAGTCGTTTTATAATAAATGTTTTTCTTCTTAGTCGTTGCAAAGCTTTTATTATTATTATTATTTATCATTGCTTTTTTCGACACAAGTATGCGGTCACTAGCTGAGGAGCCTCTCAAAGCCACTAGAGTTTAGTTCGCTAAACTGGCCTAATGAGAAATACTCCACCTTCGGGATAGGAGGTTGAAGCCGTAGGCTGACCCGCTTGAAGTCTTGAGATAGGATGTGTCATGTTAAAACACGACAGAAGCACCTTTTTTCTAAGACCAATTTTCGATTTGGCACCGAACACTTGATCTAGTTCGGACGTCTAGTTTTTACTAACGTTTTTTTGGTTTTCCAATCCTGGGGCACTTTTCAGCTATTTGTGTGTTTTCCGCATAAGTCTCGCCGTGCAACGCCGGACACCTTTAGAGATTCGGCAATTTTTTTTGGATATTGCTATATATGCATCAGTTTCGAATTGTGTCTTCGTTCAATAGTTGGGTTGCTCGGCTCCTGTGCTTGCCTCCTTCGTTCCATTTTGTTCGGCTAGGTGTGCAAAGGGAGAACCACTGCGATTGTGCTTCCAGCTCGCATGGTTAAGCACCTCAGTGGAGAAAGCCGAAAGCTTACTGTCACAATAAAGCGTAAACTGGTCAGCGGTCCGATGACTGTATTAAATGACGGGCCCTTCATAACATTGGCCGAAGTGTTTACGGCTTGACCTCGGCTGTCGCTGAACACTAACCGAGGGGCTACTTGCTGGCCTCCCAACTTTAAGCTCCTATGACTAAGTGAAACTTATAAAGCCCGCATATCTGATTGCCTCATTTCTGCCAACACAACCACCTTCGGGCATCGAGACGTCGGCTAAGGGTTGTTTTTTTATTATGGAAACACCTCGCGTAGCATCTACAAGGGGGTAGAAGCCGATGATGGGCCACTTTCAGATTATAAACGGTCTCAACAGAAGTGAATATTTGGGTTCATTTAGACCACAGAGTTTGGAAGCTTTCCCCGAACTAAATCCTCAGTATTTTCCTCCCACATTGTTCGGAGCTGAGGTTTCATGATCATGCTTAGCATGACAACCCAAAGAAAGGAACCGATAGCAGGACTATTTTCTTTGGATGATGTTTCTAATGTTAAACAATAATATAACATGTCTCTCTGCGTACCTTTATTTATAAAACCGTATGGCCGGATTGCCTTGATTGCCGTAAATCTTTGCCCTCATAAAGGCTTAATAAAGTAGGACACACACTCCCCGGCTGCTGGCCGAGGAGGTTGAAGCCAATGGTTGGTCAATAAAGTTTTGTGCAATGTGGATCCGAGCATTAATGACGTAAAGTACTTGGATACTTAGAGTCATTACATACCATTTGTGATTTTACTATGGATGTCGATCCTTAATTCGGCCTCCCATGCCTGCATTAAGGCTCGGGGGCTACTAGGTCTAGGGCTTATTATTTACAAATATTAAAAGGGCACATCGATCCCCTGATCTGGTACTGCCACCCGACGAGTGTCTCGGGGGCTACTGCATTGACAATTCAATGCAGAAAATTTAAAATGCAATATAGTTTTCGAGGAGATTATTATCCTCAGGTTGGTCGGCCGGACCCAACCTGAGTCTCGAGAAGTTTGCACACCGCGTTTCTATTCCTAAGTATGCTGCCGAGCTAGGACTTGATCCTCAGGCCGATTTTGCGAATCAACCTGAGTCTCATGGGCTACTGGGATCAGCGGTATTATGTCATCCTTCAGGTGCATCTCGGGTTTTAGACCGACACACACCTTGAGGGCTACTGGTTATACATATTAACAACAAATAAATATGCACGCATTGGAAATAAAAGCCACAAACAATCAGCCCATCACCGAGGTGCTGATCCACCTCGAAAGCATTCCGAATATAGTTCGGATGCGAGTGGTTGGCTCCATAGAAGGCATTTCTGGCATTAAGCTCGGCTAAACTCCTGCAACTTTTTTGAACCAAGGGGATCTATGACACCTCGGATATAGTCCGACGTTGGAGCTCGGACATAGTCCGGCGGTGGAGCTCGGATACATTCCAGCGGTGGAGCTCGGATACATTCCGATGTTGGAGCTCGGAAGCGGTCCGGTGTTGGTGGTCGGCTGCAAAAGATACCTCGAATGCAGTTCGGCGTTGGAGCTCGGACACAAGAGGACACTGCCTCCCAGGAACAAGTTCAAACCCGAGGTGTGGCATAAAAATAACAAGGCATTGATAAAGGCCGAAAACTTAAAGGGGCTCCTCGGATAGCCGACGTGTAAACTCTTCGAATTCAATTTGGCGATCCTCAAGATCGAAGATGGAAAGATTTGTTGAACCAGTTTTCATGACCGACGACCGAAGATGAAGAATAGTTCGGAAGAATAGAGGAGCGTCCCCAACTTGAAGACTAGTTCAGGGGGCTACTGACGGTGTCCTGGACTGTGGGGGTACTCATCATGTCATCTCCCGATCAGTGGATTGGGCCGAGGACCCCTGTCGGTGTCAAAACCGGCGGATCTCGGGTAGGGGGTCCCGAACTGTGCGTCTAGGCGGATGGTAACAGGAGACAAGGGACACGATGTTTTTACCCAGGTTCGGGCCCTCTCGATGGAGGTAAAACCCTACTCCTGCTTGATTGATATTGATGATATGGGTAGTACAAGAGTGGATCTACCACGAGATCAAGGAGGCTAAACCCTAGAAGCTAGCCTATGGTATGATTGTTGTAATGGTTGTTCGTCCTACGGACTAAAACCCTCCGGTTTATATAGACACCGGAGAGGGCTAGGATTACACATAGTCGGTTACAATGGTAGGAGATCTACATATCCGTATGGCCAAGCTTGCCTTCCACGCCAAGGAAAGTCCCATCCGGACACGGGACAAAGTCTTCAATCTTGGATCTTCATACTCTTGGAGTCTGGCCGATGATGATAGTCCAGCTATCCGGACACCCCCTAGTCCAGGACTCCCTCAGTAGCCCCCGAACCAGGCTTCAATGACGACAAGTCCAGCGCATATAGTCTTCGGCGTTGCAAGGCGGGTTCTCCTCCAAATTCCATGTGCTTGCCGAATAGTGTCCGGCTCCCTTACAAATGTTGCGCTCCTTGGCTTCCACGCCCAATAATGGCCCTCTTCCACGCGTCGCACGAATGCGAAAAGCCAGGGTATCTTTCCTGTTTTACCCCCTAGCTGCGCAAATAATCTGCCTATAAGAGAGATAAGAATCCAGATCCTAATCACACCATCCTCCTTCCGCAAGTACTAATTGGAGAGCTTCTGACCTAAAACCCATTCCATCATGGACCGTCGACGCGGCTCCTCCTCTCGCGCTCCCAGCCCTCCGCCAGGAGATTGGAGGAGATGTTCAGTTCCGCATAACGAGCTGGTGAAGCTTCAAGCGAACCATTCCTCGAGCCGGGCTGGCCACCTACAAAGGTGGGAAGCAAGCGGAGGCCACCCCTAGCCCCTCTAAAGGAGAGCGGGTGTGTTTCGTCCCCTATCTAATAAGGGGGCTTGGATTTCCCGTACATCCGTTCCTCCGCGGGCTTCTGGAGTTCTATGGAATTCAGCTCCATCACCTCACGCCCGCCTCTATTCTGCACATCGCGGGTTTCGTAGCTCTCTGCGAGCTATTCCTAGGCATCGAGCCCCATTTTGCACCGTGGAAGAGGCTATTCTGCCTCGTACCCCGTTCTCACGAGGGGTCAATATATCAAGTGGGCGGTGCCGAAATATGGCGCATCACCGGGACCGGATATCCATCCGGAACCCCAAAGAAGGCATCCGAAGACTGGCCTTCGGAATGGTTCTATGTAGAAAGGCGCTCCTTTGCGGACCCGTTGGATCGGCCTCCCGAGTTGATGAGGGCTCCTCTGAAGAAACGCCTAAGTTGGCGCCCATGAGCCCTCAGCTGGAGGAAGACAAGGCGTCCATTATTTCTTTGGACGAATAAGGTTGTTGGCCCATTCGGATTGACCATGATTGGAGTCATGGACACGTGCATAATCGCGGGGGTGCAGCCACTGCATCTGAGGGCCACCCAATGTGGGATTTCAGCGGGAAAATGATGCCACCCGTCATGGCGCAAAGGGCGAGAATCGGCGAAGATCTGGTGAAGATTACGTCCGCCTGTACAAGGGGGAGAAGGAGGACTTCCTCGAGGCGAGCCCATTGAATGGGTTCTCCATGAATAACCCTCGGCTGGGTAGCGGACAGTTTATTTATCCGACCCATGCCTTCAAAGTTTAAGTTCCTTACTTTACGATTTCGACGCAGGAGCTGCGTCGGGATGTGGAGGGCATACATAGTCCGGCTCCACAACCCGAGGATCCAGGAAGATCCCTTGATCCGACCTCCGAAGAGGATCCGGACATAAAGGTGGAGCTAATGTACGGGGTGTTCCACCAACTTAGCATGGACAATGCTCTAGTCGCCATTACGGCTGACTACCCCGGCTTGTTACCGGCTTCCCAGGTACTTATGACCGAAGTCCTGACACCATTATTTCATCCTTGCGCATTCCTGACCACTGTATACAACGGTGTCTTGCAGGAGGTGCCTTCAAGGCGGGAAGCCGAACCCGCGGCGGCTGACCAACAAGGGTCAGTCCGACCCTGCAGGCGGAAGAGGAGTGCGGTGCGAATCGAAATGTCGCCGCAACGGTATAGTTCGCGACCGTTATTTAGGAAAAGATTCCTAGGAGGTGTATTAATGCTCATGACTTTTTCAGGAGAAAAGCGCCGCGGACTGTGCCGGCGAGGTTACATAAACCTCCACTTGACCAGGCTCCACCACTGGTCCGGAGGGGGAGGCGGCGCAAGGCGCGAGCGGATACTCCTCAACGGAGGATGCCGACAGCTGTCGCCACCAGTGCGAGGTGGAGAGCGCCATGAACCATAAGCGCCGCTGAACAGTTTTTCGTGGCGTGTTTCTCCCTGAGGCGTTGAATGCCTTTAGCAGGAGGCGTGCACCTCCGTGCTGCTCAAGATGGTTTGACCAGAGCCACGGAGCAGTATGTAAAAGACATACGGGTGAGAGATTATAATAGCGGTATATGCCAGTAGCCCCCGAGACTTAAAGTAGTTAAAATTACTGATTTAAGGATGTTTTAATGTGCAGGATCTTACAGAGAAGAATACCCAATTGTCCCAGGA
Organism: Aegilops speltoides; assembly: GCA_021437245.1. Taxonomy (NCBI): domain Eukaryota; kingdom Viridiplantae; phylum Streptophyta; class Magnoliopsida; order Poales; family Poaceae; genus Aegilops; species Aegilops speltoides. The sequence goes on from CM038145.1 coordinate 216,168,998, forward strand.
GCTACAAGAGTGCAAGGCCCAACTTGAGGCCGCACTCGCTGCCGCTGGAGGAGACATAGAGACCCCTCCTGGTAACACATTATTTCAAAAAGATAAGCGGTGTGCGGCATGCGTGTAAGTCTGACAATGATATTGCAGATGTTGCCGGACTGGATCCGGACAAGCAACACCTACTGCGCGAGCTGAAGGCCGGCAAGAGGGTGCTTATGAAGGTACAACAGGAGAGGAACAAACTCCAGGATGCCCACACCCAGCTTGGGGAAGAGCTGAAAGGTGTTCGGGCCGAGCTGTCTGGCTCCGTGAAGGAGAATCAGTGGCTTCATCGCGGCATCTATGGTAAGTGCTTGAGCGAATTCTTTTGAAAAGAAGAGTTCGACCCTATTGACAGAAATATGTCTTGTAGGTGCGCTCACAGTCGCCTGCGGAGAAATGCCCGTTTGACGGGTGACCAACTTCGAGCTGGTGCAACTGCTCGAGCGTGTTCAGCGAGCGATGAGTGGCGTCGTCCGGGCCCTATGGCCATCCGTCTCCCTACCGAGGGCCTTGGAGAGCTTGCGGAGAAGCTTGAGGGGAGCAGCAGCGCTTCGCTTATGGAAGATATCGGCTGCCGTCAAGGTGCCAGGGAGGCCTGGGTCATGGTGAAGACGCGGTACAAGAAGGCGGATCCAAACCACATGGCCGAGGTCGGACCTGTGGGGCCCGATGGGAACGAGATCCCTGTGTGTCGTGCGGTTCTGCGGGGCACGAGCACCTATGGGGCAGGGGGTGCCCTTCTAGTCCGGCAGGGGAGCGGAGGGCGCGCGCAGAGCAGATCAAGGTCGAGGCGGCCAGGGAAGCAGGCGATTTTACCCGGCCGGAGCTCTCCGGAGAGATAAAACTCTTGCTGCTTTGTGTTTGTATTTGTTCTTGCTCGAGAGCTTGGCGTGTGGTGGTGTTTGATGTGTGAATGAAGAACCCCTTCTACGTGCGCATGGGCCTCCCTTTTATAGTCTAAGGGGTCACCGGCAGTGGCAGCGCAGAAAGGGGGTAAAAGAATAAAAAGCATGAGTTGGTACTTGATGTCCAACGGGGTCCCCTACCTAACTCGGCGGCGGGGACAAGGGCATTTAATGCCCGTCTTGTCGCTAACAGTGTGAGAAGCGACCATTAGGGCGCCACCGATCGCCACGATGGCCTCCTTGTCGACTCCACTTGCCACCTCGGTCCGCATGGCTGCACGCGCCTCGCCATGTGCTCTGGGATGGCCTGGGTGACACGTCGCTGAATCTTGTTGGAGCTTGGGTGTGGGGTGGCAGCCTTGCTGCAAGCGCCTTGCATGACCCTTCTCTTGTCGGCAAGCAAGCTTGCGGTCGCTGGCCTTCTCCGAGGACAGCGGCGTCGTGGCAAGTCTTCTGAAGCGCCTTGGTTGGCCTTCCGGCAAGCTCCTCTTGCGGGGTCTTTATCCTTCGGCAAGCTCCTCTTGCGGGGCCTTATCTACTTGGTTGACACTTTGTTACGGAATGGTAGTAAATGGAAATAGCGGAGGGTCTTGGTGGGCCTTTGGCGAGCCTTGCCACGGGTCTTGCTGATTGCCCGTGCACAAGTTCGGGTACTAAGGTACCCCTACTTTAGTACACCGACAGGAGCCCCGGGCTGGGCCATACAGTGCTGCGCTGTTGGGCGAGCCCAAAAAGGCTCGACACGCGGCACGGGTCCACACGGTCGGACTCCGTGTCCACCACGTCCTCTCGCAGCGGCACGCGTCGATTGCGGCGTCGTGGGAAGAACGTGGTCAATACTTAACTCCAGGAAATGCGTGCGTTCGCATCCCTGTTTATAAGCGAGCGGCAGGGGCTGTTCCCCACTTTCGCCACTTGCGGTTCCTTCCTCCGAAGCTCCGCCGCTCCCTCCACTTCCCGAGTCGAAGAAACGGCGCTCGCCGCCCATCGCCGCCGTCGCCTTCGCCTTCCCCCACTGCTTCCGCCATGGCTCCGAAGACCGGGAAGGCTGCGAAGGCTGTGAAGGCTTCGAAGGCTGCGAAGTCGACCGAGGCGCTGGAGCTCGAGGCGCTGCGCAAGAAGCATGTGCTTTCCTCCCGAACTCACCCGGGCGCTGCGGGCGGAGTTCTACCTCTTCAGTCAAGCCAGGCAGGCGCATCCGCGCGCCGGTGCTTTCGCTGAGGCTTCCAAATCGAAAAAAGTGCCCCGAGGTACTACTTCTTCCTGTGTTCTTCTATTGCGGGCTCTGCCCACCTTTTCGATTTTCTTTGCGACATCATGAACACCCTGGGTTTCATCTTCTTGATTTCACCCCTAACGCCGTTCGACAATGGCGGTTTTCAGACACCTCTGCGAGAACTTTGTTGGCATCCTCCCCAATGTTGCTCTTTTCCGTCATTATTTCTCCCCTCGGGGCGAAAAGGGAACCACCGGCGGCGGAATCGCTGGACCTCCCGGATGGGCATGAAGGAGGTGTACTTGGCAGGCGAGCTCGGCGGCAAGTGGGACGAGTGGAGGCGGAGTGGTGCTGGTTGTGATGCCAATCCGCGCCATTCACCCGTTCGCGCCAGACCTGGGTGGTGCGTGGCAGCGGCTGGAGCGCTCTGTCGCGAGATGGCGTAAGCCGACGATCGCCACCACCGAATCCTCCGGCTCGGGCATGCCGGACTCTAGCGAGGGCAGTTGGCGCGGATGTCGCCGCCGTCGCGCCGCTCCCCTGCAAAGAGGGGAGGCCCGCTGGCTGTTTGGCGGCCCGACGGATATCATGAGGCTGCATCAGGCCTCAACTTCAACTTCACAGTTACGGAGCTTGGCGCGATCTTTGAGGGAGATGTTCAAGCATGGCGCCAACCATCGGTGTGGTTCAAGTTGCCGCAGGCGTCGTCCCCTTGTGCAACAACTCGGCGTGATAGCATCTGCGCAATGATGCCGGTTGCAACTTGCGGGATAAGTGCAAATTGGATAGAGCCAGCGCCGAGGTCGTGCAGCAATTCTTGATAACTTGGCGGAGGTGGCCGTCAACTCCGACGGCGAAGCTCCTTACCAGCGCCTGGCAATAGCGAGTTGGCGTACATTGCTAGCGAGGGCGAAGAGGCGGCGGCAGGCCGCCGTGGCGAAGTTGGCTTCACGCGGTGGTGGGCGGATGCACATTGGCGGCAAGCCTTGCCGCCGGGAAGATCTTGCGGAGAAGTCGGCGGCGAAGGGAGGCCGAGGTCGAGCGAGCGAGCCCGCCGAGGTGTGGCGGCCAGCCGTCTTGAGCAACTTGCATGGCGGAGCCCCCAGCGCAGCCCCAATTCCGACCGAGAAGGCGTTTCCGTCGAGTTGGAGAGCTGGCAGAGGAGCAGGCCGACCAGCAGCCACGGCACCGTGGGACACGCTCCACCGCGGCAAGTACCGTCGCCGCGGGAGGGTCCCAGGCTGCGCCGGCAACTGAGGCGGGGTCTTCCCGGGGCGCCACGCCTGATCCTGCCGCAGCCCTCGGCAAGCGCCGGAGGGAGCCTACTCCTCCGCCACGCCGCGCCGAGAGGGTACCGGAGTTTGACCTCTCCGCGCTGAGCTCCGATGATGATGAAGAGTAGGAGGAGGAGGAGGAGTAAGGCTTTCTTCTTACTGTACTTGTCTTTGTTTGATCCTTGTTATTGTTTGCCTTGTATCCAATTTGCTTCTCGCTAAATCCCTGTTCTGTTTCAAGGCTTTGGCGGAGAGGGCGGCGAAGAGGGCCAAGGTCCCCGTGGTTAACATCGAGGACGATCCTGCTGTGGCGGCAGAAGATACGTCCGAGACCACCTTGACGGACCGGTCCCTTCTCCTCGCAGCAGCCCCAGCCTGAGCCCCCAACGTAAGTGTATTGGTTTGCTTCTGTTGGGGGGCGGCGCATGGGTGCTTCTTCTTTGCTAACATCTTGATTGTTGACTCATTTGTATATAGGAGTAGAACAGGCCCTGGGGAGCAACCGGAGGCCGACCTGCAGGTGTCGTCGGCCGACTACGCCACCAAGGGCCGATTCCCCGATATGGGAGCACTCTCCGGCAAGGAAGGGATCTCCGGCAAGGGGTGGAACCAGTGAGCCCCCAGTGGTGGAGCCCATGATCACAGAGCCCAGCACAGGTGACCCTCCTTGTCAGAAACTTTCCCTTGGGTTCTGCTGATCTTCTTTTTCTTCCTTTTGGATATTTGCTTGACTTTTCCTTCTTCTTCCTGTCTTCAGATCCCCCTCTTGGGGACCCGATGGAAACTGAGGCCACCGGCGAGGAGGCGCATCTTGGCGACATCGCGGACGTCGCTGCGGAGACGAGGGAGAGGCCGGCGCCGAGCAGCACGCCGACGAGGAAGCTGCCAAGACTGCTGGTGCAGGCCGGGCGAGGATCCGGTGATCGTCTTGACGACCCGGAGGGCCAGGAGGCGCAAGGCGCTGCACCGACCGCCGACCCTTCCCGCCGCTGACGCGGCGTCGGACTCTGAGAGCCCCAGCCAGCGCTGTTGAAGGCCGGGCGTGTACATCAAGCTTCCCAGGCGTCGAGCTCGAGGCGCCGGTCGAAGGAGAGGAGTTTGATGGGGAAGTGCTTGCTTCGCGGGTGGCGATGGTTAGCCTTCAGCAGCGATGGCGAAGTCGGAAGAGGAGCGATTGCTCGGAAGCTGGTGTCACTCTACTGCGTCCGCAAGCGAAGCTTGAGTCCCGAGAAGCGCTTGTCGCGGCGCGGAGTTGACATAGAGAAACATCGCATGAAACTCGGAACGCAACCAGGAGGCCCTCCGATCCATTGCAGCGAGAGGGCGCCTTCGGCGAGGCAAAGGCGTTCATCATCGGAGAAGGCTGAAGCCGAGGAGCAGAGAGAGGCTCGCCGCCGAGGAGATGTCGAGCGGGAAGGTGAGTGACCTGAAGAAAGCGATCTGGACAGTCACGAGGAGGAGCTCGAGGCACGAAGCGATCGCTGGCGGGACGCTCAAGGAGGCAAAGGGCGAGCCGCTTGACGCCGAGGCTGCTAATAAGGATTTAGAGGAGAGGGTGGCGCGGCTGGAGGCGAATATGGGAAGAAGAATGAAGAGCTTGCCGCACTCAGAAAGGCAGAAGGATGCACTTGCCCATGGCGATCTGCAAGCTCAACTTGCCGAAAAAAATCAAGGAGCTGAACGCCGCCAAGGACTCAAGCGCTGATCTGGAGCTGAAGTTGGCCACCTTGGCGGGACGCTGGGACGCCGCCAAGAAGCGGAGGATGACTTGAGGAAGGAGCTCAAGAGCAACGAGGAGCTGCCGGCGAGGGCAGCCGAGACCAGAACACCTTCAAGACCACGGTGGAGCTACGGGCGGAGGGCCTCGTCAACATTGCAGCGTCCATCGACGAGGAGTTGGCGGAGCTGGACTTGGCAGCTTCGGTATTCTCTTGAGGAGAATCTCAACCTAGCGCCAAGCTCACGCTTTTCTTCAAGGATGTGGTGGCGGCTCTCCAGCAGCTCGTGAAAGGATCCCGGCAGCTGGCCAACGAAGTCGCGCGATCTACCAAGGTCTGGAGAAGGTGTTGGTGAAGATACTTTTCCGCAACCCGAGCGTCGACCTCACCCGTGTCACCAAGAAGCTACCGGCGGGTGCCGATCTTGAAGAGCTCAAAGGCATCGTCGCACCCATCGTGGACAAGATCAACGAAGTTAGGAGGGTTGACGGCGAGCGTGTGGATTAGGCCGCCCTTCTTCTCCCTTTTTCCTGCCGCTGCAGTTTCAGTTATGAGAACAATCTAGTCCGTGCCACAATAAGTCATTCTTGTAATATAACTTTATTCTGGGTACTATCTGCTATGTTACTTCCTTGACTTGATTCCACCTCTTGTATGTTTTTACCCTACGCTTTTAGGAACTTGCCGGCGCTAACACGCTCGCTGAGTGCGGAACATCAGCAGCCTGCTGGTGGTGTTGCTTCCGGCAAGAAAACCTTGTCGGGATCAGTTGCAGCTCACTTTCATTGTTGAGCGGACTCGAAACAAAGCAAGGGCGCAACTTAGCCACGAGTTGGTTCCTCCGCGCACAAGTTTTCCATACAAGGCACGGTCGTTCGAGGAATGTAACTTAAAAATTTAAAACTGACTATGCTCAAATTTTGGCAACTTAGCTTTTTCGTAATCCTGCGTCCGGCAAGGTTAGATTCCCTTGAGCGACTTTGGTCCATACCTTTATCTTCCCTTCCCCGGTGAACTTGTGGGCGGAGGAATCTTCTTTTTTGAGAAGAAAGAAGAGAAAATAATGATATGGAACCTTAAGGTTCGCTATTGCTTACCGGGGGTGAGTGATGCACAAAGTGTCAGATATAGATGCAAAAGAAAGGAAGATGCATTAAATTTGACAAGATGTGCGAGGCACATAAACTTTATTTACACACGGGAGCTGCGCCCGGCTTTGTACAAAGGGTTACATGCGACAACGACAAGGCTTGTACAAAAGGTGGTTGCCGGAATGGGTCCGGCAACTGCGCCTTATGGGTAAAACTTGCGAAGATGCTCTATGTTCCAGGAGTTCCTCACCGGAATGCCATCTTCGGTCTCAAGGCGGACAGCGCCGGACCTAGTGACTCGTTTCACTCGATAAGGGCCTTCCCACTTCGGCGTCAACTTGTTTGAATTCTTGGCGGATTGAACACGCCGAAGAACAAGGCCGCCTTCCTCGAAGCTTCTGGCATTAACTTTGCAGCTATGATAGCGGCGCAAAGCTTGCTGATAGCGAGCAGCTCGCACAGCAGCCTGAAGACGATCCTCCTCGAGGAGCAGCGCGTCATCTTGCCGCAGCTGCTCTTGCTCAAGCTCATGATAAGCGAGCACTCGTGGCGACCCGTATACGAGTTCCGTGGGGAGAACTTCCTCTGCTCCGTAGACAAGAGCAAAGGGTGTCTGGCCGGTGGCCCGATTTGGCGTCGTCCTGATCGACCAAAGAACCACTGGCAGCTGCTCGATCCAATTCCTTCCGCATTTGTGCAGCCTGCCGAAAGTTCGGTCATGAGCCGCGCAGCACTTCGGCGTTGCCCTCTCGCTTGACCGTTGCTTTCGGGTGAGCAGCGAAGCGGCAGATCTTGGTGCCAAGATCTTGGGCGATTGCGTGAAGGTGCGGCTCGTGAATTGCGTGCCGTTGTCGGTGATGATCTGTTAGGGACCCGAAGCGGCAAACAATTGACTGAAGAACTTGATCACGATTGCGGTTGTCACCTTCCTCACTGGTTCCACTTCAGGCCACTTTGTGAACTTGTCGATTGCAACGTACAAGTACTCAAAGCCCCCGATGGCTCGGGGAAAGGGGCCGAGGATGTCGAGCCCCCAGACCGAAAATGGCCAGGATAAAGGGATTGTTTGGAGAGCTTGAGCTGGTTGATGAATCTGTTTGGAATGGAACTGGCACGCTTCACACTTGGTTACTTGTGCAGTTGCATCCTGGAGGGCTGTTGGCCAGAAGAAGCCTTGCCGGAAAGCCTTGCCGGCAAGTGCTCTTGCGCCAATGTGGTGGCCACATATGCCTCCATGTATCTCCGCCAACAGCTCTTGTCCTTCTTCCCGGGAAATGCACTTCAATTTCACTCCGTTGAATCTTCTTCTGTAAAGTATGTCATCGACAAACTGGTACATACTCGATTGCCGGGCTACTTTCTCCGCTGCTTCTTGCTCCTCGGGAAGTTCTCCTGTCTGAAGGAAATGGACGATCTGTTGTGCCCATGCCGGAGCTCGTGGCTCGACGACAAGGACTAAAGGCGCAAATGCTGCTGCAGGAACGTCTGCTTCGACGGCAAGGATCAGCGATCCTGCTGGAGCGTGATGCTCCCCGGCAAGCGTGTCGGGACACAGCTTGTCGGGAGCGTCTGCTTCAATGATACAAGCCACAGGGCTTGTCGGAGCAGAACTGCTCCAAAGACTTTCTGTGTTAATCACAGGAACCTTCTTGGTGGCGGCTCCGGGGAGCTCTGCCGGAAAGTGGTCGCCGGCAGGCAACTTTCTCATCTTGCTCTGTCCGGTTGATGGTGTGACGGATGGCTGAGTCAGCTTGAGCACAAAAATCCCTGGTTCCTGAGCAATTTGAGTCGCGGCACATTTTGTGAGCCATCTGCAATGTCATTCGAGCTCTTGGAACATGTTCCATTTGCAGGCCATCAAAATGCTCCTCTAGCTTCCTCACTTCATCAATGTATGCTTCCATCAACGGACTCTGGTAATATTTGTTGACTTGGCGGACGACAAGCTGTGAGTCACCCCTGACAATAAGTTTCTTAATCCCAAGCTCGCTGCTATCTCGAGTCCGCAAGCAAGCCTTCATACTCCGCAGATATTATTTGTTGCTTGCTCCTTGGGAAAGTGCATTGGACCACATACTTGAGGTGCTCTCCGGTGGGGGCGACAAGTAATGCGCCCGCCTTGGCGCCTTTTGAGAAGGCACCATCAAAGTACATGATCCATTCTTTGCTAACTTCCTTGACGGGATGCTCTTCTCGGAGTTTCTTCATCCGGTGTTGGCGCCCATTCGCTATAAATTCTGCCAAAGCCCGGCTCGAATAGTTGAAGTACTTTCAAACTTGAGGCCAAAGCTCGACAATTCTAGTGCCCACTCGACAATCCTGCTGTTGTACGGATTCTGCAGTATCCTCTTGATGAAAGCGAGTGACAACCGTGATCTCATGTGCTTGAAAGTAATGGCGCAGCTTCCTTGAGGCCATGAGTAGGCCGAAAAGCAACTTCGCACACCGAGTACCTTGATCTAGCCCCTGCAAAAGGGGCCGACAAAGTAAGCTGGGCCTTTGCACCTTCTTCTTCGTTCTTGTTCGCAATCTGCAGATCTATCCTTGGCGGAGCCAGAACTTGCCGGATCGGGGCTTGCGGGGCGAGCTTGTCGGAGTAGCCCACAGCTTGTCATTTGGACTCGCTTGCATGACGTGACTCATCATCCGCCTCCCTCTCCGCCACTAACGCAGCACTAGCCACTTGATTGGTTGCCGCCAGGATCTGACAACTTCTCTTGTGTCTTAGGTGCGACAAGTGTTGGAGTAGAGGACAGGTATCTCTTCAAGTCCTGCAGCGCAGCCTCCGCTTCCGGAGTCCATTTCATTGGACCTGCCTTTTTCAAAATCTTGAAAAATGGCGGTAGCTTCTGATTTAGAGATGAACCTACTGAGAGCAGCAATGCAGCCGGCAAGCTTTCGCACGTCCTTGACTTGCTTTGGTGCTTCAATTTGCTCAAAGGCCTTGATCTTGTCGGGATTGGCTTCAATCCCCCTCTGAGACACAAAGAACCGAGAAGCTTGCCGGAAGGAACTCCGAACACACCCTTCTCGGGGTTCAACTTGAGATTGACCTTGCGCAGATTTGCAAAAGTCTCATCCAAATCTTGGATCAGAGTCTCTTTGTCCTTGCTCTTGACCACTATGTCATCCATGTAAGCTTCTACATTTCTGTGCAGCTGTGGCTCAAAAGCATGGCTGACTACTCTTGCAAATGTTGAACCAGCATTCTTTAGTCCGAAAGGCATCCGTACAAAGCAGTATGCGCCACATGGAGTAATGAATGCGGTTTTCTCTTCATCCTCTTCTGCCATGAAGATCTGATGATATCCTGAGTATGCATCAAGGAATGAAAGCAGATCGCATCCTGCTGTGGAGTCGACAATCTGGTCAATGCGCGACAAGGGAAATGGATCCTTGGGAAAAGCTTTATTGACATTAGTGAAGTCAATAAAAAGCCTCCACTTCCCGTTTGCCTCGCGCATGACCACTGGATTCGCTAACCATGTCGGATGGAGCACTCCTCGGACCAGGCCTGCTGCTTCCAACTTCTTGATCTCTTCTGCAATGAACTCTTGTCTCTCCACTGCTTGTTTTCTGACTCTCTGCTTGACGGGCCACGCGTGAGGGCGACGGCAAGGTGGTGCTCAATTACTTCCACAGGAACACCGGGATGTCGATGGTTGCCATGCAAACACATCGACATTCGCCCGCAGGAAAGCAACGAGCGTGCTTTCCTATTTAGGATCAAGCGTGGCACTGATGGTGAAGGTACCACCAGTGCCGTCCTCCTTGGCGGCCACTTTCTTAGTCTCTGGTGAAGCTGCCTTTGCCTTCTTGCACTTGCCGGTGGAGCTCGATGGTGCGTCCTTGACGGTAGCGCAGCACTCCGAAGAGGTGCGCTTGCCATAGTGGGCATCAGAGCTACTCTTGCCGGACTTGGCCTTCTCCTTCCCCCGGGGAGCTTCAGCGGCAAGTGGTTGGCGCTCCGCTGCGGCTACTGCTTCCCGGTAGATCTTGTCGGTGCAGATAAGTGCATCCTTCTTGTCGCCTTGGATAGAAATGACACCTATCGGACCAGGCTTCTTGAGCACGTTGTAAGCGTAGTGAGAGGCTGCCATGAATTTGGCAAGCGCTGGTCGGCCGAGTATCCCATTGTAGGGCAATGGGAAGTCGGGGACGTCAAATGTGACCCTCTCTGTCCTGAAATTCAGCTCGCTGCCAAAGGTCACTGGCAGTGTGATCTTCCCCTTCGGCTTGCTCCTTCCCGGATTTATCCCCTGAAAGGTACCAGTCTCTTCGAGCTCGCTGTCGGGGATCTGGAGCTTCTTGAGCACTGCTGAAGAGATCAGATTTAGGCCGGCCCCGCCGTCAACCAACATCTTCGTGACCTTGAGGTTGCGGATTGTTGGCGAGACCAACATCGGCAAGCACCCGACCGCAGTGATGCGATCAGGGTGATCCTCAACATCGAAGATGATGGGCGTGCTGGACCACTTCAGGGGCTTGCGCGATTCAACGGACGGTTCTGCTGCGCTCACCTCTCGCGCCCACTACTTGAGTTGGCGGTGCGAGGTGTGCAGAGAGGCACCGCCGTCGATGCACAACACCTCCGTTGCCTTCTGAAACTCTTGGTCATCAGTCTCATCCTCATCCATCTCATCATCATCTTCTTCTTCGTCCTTGTCACGGCCCCGGGGAGGTCTGTCACCTTGCCGCTGCTTGGGTTTGCCGTGGCGCCCTCCCCGGGCGGGAAGCTTCTTGCTGGATCCCCTGCCACCTTTCTGGGCCTTCTCCTTGTCGCGGCGCTCGTACTCAGCTTTCTGTAGCTCCGCCATCTGCTCAACTTTCTTGCAGGCTTGGAGGTCGTGGCCCTTGGTGCGATGGATCTTACAATATTGCTTGCCAGAGCCATCCTGCTTGTCGGCGGCCACCACAGCCTCGCCGGACTCACTAGCTTTGGCCGTGTTAGAGCCGCCTCCGTCGCCGGAATGCTCGACAACTAGCACATCCTTAGCCTTTCTTTTTCTGTTGTTCCGCCTCTGGTTCTTCCTTGTCGGGCGGCATCCTCCTTGCCGATCATACGCTCCCGCAATCTCTCCGGGATTTTCCTCCTCCTCAGCCCGTGCACACTTGTCGGCCAGAGCGCATAACTCGCCGACATCTCTAATCTTGCACATCGCCATCTCCTCCCTCATCCCTGACGGTCGCACGTTCGATGGAATGCGCCGATAACTCGCGGTGGTGGACGTCAGGGGATGTTACGGCGCACTAGCTGAATCTCTATATGTACTTGCGCAGGGGTTCTCCCTCTTTCTGGACGAGCAAGTTAAGGTCGCTCTCCTGGCCATGAGGCTTGTGGCCGCCTGTGAAGGCGCCGACAAACTGATGGCACAGGTCCGCCCACGAAGAAATGGAGTTCTCCGGCAAGTGCATGAGCCAAGATCTGACGTTAGGCTTGAGCACCAGCGGGAAGTAGTTGGCGAGGATCTTCTCGTCGCGCCCTCCGGTAGCCTGCACCGCGATGGTGTAGATGCCGAGGAACTCCGACGGATGTATCCTGCCATCATACCTCTCGCGCACGTCGGGCTTGAAGTTCTTGGTACTGGGCCACTGGACTTGCCGCAGCTCACGGGTGAACGCAGGGCAACCAGCCGCATACGGCAAGTCGCTCGTTCTTCGGGCGCATGCATATCGACAAATGGGCCCAGCGCTGGTCGATTGACGTCGCGCTTCCTTCTGCGCTGGCGATCAGTACGAGCATCTTCGTGTCGTCGTTCTTGGAGAACGTGGCGTTGATCGCGGCGGGTTCGCGGGTCCACGATGCGGTGGAGTCGGCGTCAAGGTTGGCCCGACGAGCCGGCAACCTCGGCCTTCGGGGCGGGGAGTGCGTGTAGTGGCACCCCAGTGGTCTTGTCGGTGTAGGCTTGCGCCGGGGCGCCTTGCCGGGGCTTCGATGCGCTCGGCTGCCGGGGCTTGTCGCCGTTGGCGAAGCCGATGAGGCTATAAATGGTCATCCTCCAGTCGTCAATCTTGTGTGGCGCCGGAGGGTAATCTAGAAGCAGCTGGGCTCGGGCCAGTGCTTCCTCTGCAGTCTTGGGTGGTGGTGGCGACGAGCGGCGCGAGGAGCGGGATGTGCTCGGACTCCCAACTGGATTGGAAGGAGCAACACCCGTCCGGCGCATCAGACCTCACTCGCGCCCAACATCTTTGGCGTGCATGCTGGTCTCGAACGCCCCGCGACCCACCAGCTTGGCCTTGCTCCACGCGAGCACGGTGCTAGGAGCACCGGGCGTTGTCGACCTTGCACCTCCTGGGAAGGTGTGGTGTCTCCACGGTCGCCCGGCGCTTGCGGGGCCTTGTTTTGGACCTGGTGACGACGGAGTCCCACCGTCGGCGCCCGCTCCTCCGCTGGCGTCCACTCCACCGCCCGCTTGCTTCTGCGGTGGTGGTAGAATCGACAGACGGGGCGGCCACCTCCAAAGGCTTCTTCTTTGGTGGCATGTTGATGAAAGCGTTGATGTAGCGCGCGAAGACCGGATCGGATGCTCACGACCGACGCCCCCTACGGGCGCGCCAAAGATGTCGTCTTGGTTCTCTGGGCACGAGCACCTATGGGGCGGGGGCCCCTTCTAGTCCGGCGAGGGAGCGGAGGGCGCAGAGAGATCGAGGTCGAGTCGGCTGGGGAAGCGGGCGATTTTACCCAGCCGGAGCTCCCGGAGATAAAACTCCTACCGCTGCTTTGTGTTTGTATTTGTTCTTGCTCGAGAGCGCTTGGCGTGTGGTGGTGTTGGATGTGTCGAATGGCGAACCCCTTCTACGTGCGCATGTGCCTCCCTTTATAGTCTAAGGGGTCACGGCAGTGGCACGCAGAAAGAGGGGGTAAAAGAGTAAAAACGCAGGTTGGTACAACAAAGTGTCCAACAGTGTCCCCTACCAAACTCGACGGCGGGGGACAAGGGCATTTAATGCCCGTCTGAGTCGCCCCAACAAAGGTGAGGAACGACCGTTAGGGCGCCACCGATCGCCACGATGGCCTCCTTGTCGGCTCCACTTGCCACCTCGCTCCGCATGGCTGCAAATACCGCCACGTGCTCTCGGATGGCCCTAGGGTGACACGTCGCTGGATGCGCTGGAGCTTGGGTGCAGGGTGGCAGCCTTGCCGCGGCAAGCGCTTGTGCGGCCCTTCTCTTGTCGCGCCGGCAAGCTTGCCGGTCGCCGGGCCTTGCCGGGACGCGCGGGGCGTCGTGGCAAGTCTTCTGGAAGCGCCTTGGTTGGCCTTCCCGGCAAGCTCCTCTTGCCGGGGTCTTTGTCCTTCCCGGCAAGCTCCTCTTGCCGGGGCCTTGTCTACTTGGTTGACACTTTGTTCTTGAATGGCAGTAAATGGAAATGACGGAGGGTCTTGGCGGACGCCTGGCGAGCCATGCCACGGGATGCTGCGACTGCCCGTGCTCAAGTTCGGGGTACTAAGGTACCCCTACTTTAGTACACCGACACTGTGAGCTTAGTGTACGGCCAAGTAGAGTTGGCCGCTAAGTATTCCCAACGGGACTATAAATTAGACAGCCTGTTAGACGGGATTGAGGAGGAGTACAGTCAGTCGATTTGACGATGTATTTAAAATGACATGTAAAATGCCTTCTAGCCGGATTGTTGATCGTTTATCTTTGCCGACCTTTCCGCTTCGACCTCGGGACCCTAGAGTCCGGAGTGTGTCCGAATACCTTCTTGGTTATGAAAAAACCGGGGCATGCATGGAGACTAGGCGTAGGGGTCATTAGTGCTTTATCAGACAAGTGCCCAACTAGTTATGTTATATTACATGGTTAGTAAGAAACATCTTCCAGGGAAAATAGTTCCGTTAAGGGTTTCTTTCCCTGGGAAGCATGCCCTAAAGTGCATGTTCGGACTGCGAAAAAAGTAGGAAAACATCTGGGGGCAGATAGATAAATGTTTAAAAAATCATCTTTCAAGTCACCGACCAAATATTCTCTTAAGAACGCTAGCTTTCGGCTTCACCCAGTCTGAGGTACACATCCGGCTGACCCGGCAGTAACAATCGCAGAGGTGCTCCCTTTACCTCCTAGCCGAACAATTGGGAACGTAGGGGTAAGCACAGGAGCCAGGCAACCCAGCTTGGCCAAAACTTAAGTCATATCGATGCATATAATGGTGAATAAAAGGTACATGTGGAAGTTTGACACATGTGCTGGGCATGAAGCCCTTATAAGTAAGCTTCTGTTAGAGAAGCCCCTAGGTATAATGAGTGCGGGTAGCACGTCAGGTGTGTGCGAGTAAAGCGCAAATAGGCCCTCAAGGGATTTTATGAAAAAGGTAGGAGAAGGGAGAGAAACAAAAGACAGTTGAATTGTGAAAATGTGGAGGAAGGAGATGAACTCTTAGTCCGGCGCTAAGCGTAGAATCTTCGGAGGCGGGCTGCGTTCCATGGGTTCGGCTCTAGTCGGTTATCCGATGCATTCCGCAGACGGTATGCTCCGCCGGTCAGGACTTGGTCGATGATGAAGGGACCTTCCCATTTGGGCTTGAGTTTTTCCTTTTTCTTGTCCGGCAGGCGTAGAACTAATTCGCCAACATTGTAAGTTTTAGCCCGTACTTCTCTACTTTGATATCTTCGAGCCTGCTGCTGATAGAATGCGGAACGGGCCTTTGCCACGTCGCGTTCCTCCTCAAATGCGTCCAAGCTGTCCTGCCGATCCAGCTCGGCTTCTCTTTCTTCGTACATGCGCACTCGAGGTGAGTCATGAATTATGTCGCAGGGCAAAACTGCCTCTGCGCCGTATACCATAAAGAATGGTGTGAATCCGGTAGTACGGTTTGGCGTGGTCCGCAGCCCCCAGAGTACGGAGTCGAGCTCCTCTACCCAGTGTGTATTGGATTCCGTAAGGGACCGCACTAGCCTGGGTTTGATGCCGCTCATTATTAGACCATTTGCTCGTTCCACTTGACCGTTGGTTTGAGGGTGGTAAACTGAAGCGTAGTCGAGCTTAATGCCCATATTTTTGCACCAGAGTTTACCTCATCGGCCGTGAAGTTCATGCCATTATCAGTAATGATGCTGTGGGGGACGCCGTAACGGTGTACTACCCCGGATATGAAGTCTATCACTTGTCCGGACTCTGCCGTTTTAACTGGCTTAGCCTCTCTCCACTTGGTGAATTTATCCACCATGACCAGTAGGTATTTTTGCTTGTGGGTTCCCCCTTTAAGGGGTCCAACCATGTCAAGCCCCGGATCATGACGGCCAGGTAATGGGTATAGTTTTGAGGGCGGTGGGTGGCATATGGCTCTGATTAGCAAAGAGCTGACAACCAACGCATCTTTGGACTAAGTCCTGAGCATCTGCCCGGGCCGTCGGCCAATAAAATCCTGTACGGAATGCCTTGCCTACAAGGGCCCGGGCTGCGGCGTGGTGTCCGCCTAGTCCGGCATGAATTTCAGCCAGAAGGTTTCGCCCTTCCTCTTCGGAGATACACCTTTGAAGGACTCCGGTTGTGCTTTTCTTATAAAGTTCTCCCTCGCGGACCTTGTAGGCTTTAGATCGCCGAACTATGCAGCGAGCCTCATTTTGGTCTTCGGGAAGTTCCTGCCTAATTAAGTAGGCTAGGAATGGCTCTGTCCACGGGGCGATTACTGCCATTATTTCGTGGGCTGAAGGTGTTATTTCATCGGCTGAGCCGCCGATTATGTCAGATTGTTCTGTGTTGGGTGGTGCGGCTGCTTCCGGGTTGTTATTTCCGGACTCCTCTTCCCATAGTACGGATGGCTTAAAGAGCCGTTCCAGGAAGATGTTTGGAGGGACCGCGTCGCGTTTCGCGCTGATGCGTGCCAATATGTCGGCTGCTTGGTTATTATCCCGGGCTACATGGTGGAATTCGAGTCCTTCGAACCGAGCTGACATTTTTAGGACAGCGTTACGATAGGCTGCCATTTTCGGATCCTTGGCGTCAAAGTCTCCATTTACTTGGGATATTGCAAGGTTTGAATCCGCGTGCACCTCTAGGCGTTGAATGCCCATGGAGATTGCCATCCGGAGGCCATGTAGGAGAGCCTCGTATTCGGCTGCATTGTTGGAGTCCGTGTACATTATATGAAGTACGTATTGGACTGTGTCCCCGGTTGGGGACGTCAATACGACGCCAGCCCCCAAGCCGGCCAACATTTTGGAGCCGTCGAAATGCATAATCCAATTGGAGTATGCGCCGTACTCTTTAGGGAGTTCGGCTTCAGTCCATTCAGCAACAAAGTCAGCCAAGACTTGCGACTTTACAGCTCGCCGAGGTTTGTAAGTTATATCGAATGGTAAGAGCTCAATGGCCCATTTTGCAATCCTGCCCGTCGCATCGCGGTTGTTTATAAGGTCGTTGAGGGGCACCTCTGAGGCCACTGTTATTGAACACTCTTGAAAGTAGTGTCGGAGCTTCCGAGATGCCATGAACACCGCGTACGCTATATTTTGATAGTGCGGGTAACGGGACTTGTAGGGGGTTAAGACAGTGGATACGTAGTACACTGGTTTTTGAAGAGGGAATTTATGCCCTTCTGTTTCTCGTTCGACGACGAGCAACGCGCTTACAACTTGATGTGTTGCCGCAATATATAACAACATTGATTCGCCCAGGTTAGGCGCAGCGGGACCGGATTTGTTTCAATATGGCTTTTATTTCTTGAGTCGGCGATGGCGGCATCCGCCCACTCGAAGTGTTTAGTGCTTACTGAGGAGGCGATAGAGGGGCAATGCCTTTTCTCCCAAACGGGAGATGAAGCGGCTTAGAGCCTCCACGCATCCAGTCAATTTTTGTATTTGTTTGAGGTCTTTTGGAATATCCAGCTGTGACAGAGCTCGGATCTTGGCTGGGTTTGCTTCAATTCCTCTACTGGATACGATGAAGCCTAGGATCTTTCCGGCTGGTACGCCGAAAACGCATTTTTCTGGATTAAGCTTGATGTCATATGCTCGGAGGTTGTCGAATGTGAGTCACAAATCGTCTACTAGAGTTTCGACGTGTTTGGGTAGCCTCTACTGTTTTGCCAATCTGGGTAGCCAGACATGTCTGAATCATGCGCTGATATGTTGCGCTGGCGTTTTTGAGTCCGAAGGGCATTGTGTTGAAGCAGAATGGTCCATATGGAGTAATGAATGCCGTTGAGGCTTGGTCCGCCTCTGCCATCTTAATTTGATGGTAGCCGGAGTATGCGTCAAGGAAGCACAATGAATCGTGCCCTGCAGTAGCATCGATTATTTGGTCGATGCGGGGGAGGGGGAAGGGATCCTTTGGGCAGGCCTTGTTGAGGTCTTTAAAATCGGCACATAGGCGCCAGGATTTATCCTTCTTTGGTACCATTACCAGGTTTGCTAGCTAGTCCGGATGTTTGATATCTCTGATGAATCCGGCTTCCAGTAGTTTGGCTAGCTCTTCTCCCATTGCCTGTCTTTTAGGTTCGGAAAATCGCCGAAGAGCCTGTTTGACTGGCTTGAATCCCTTTAAGATGTTTAGGCTGTGTTCTGCCAATCTGCGTGGGATTCTTGGCATATCTGAAGGGTGCCAGGCAAAGATGTCCCAATTTTCCCGAAGGAATTCTCGTAGTGCGGCGTCTACATCAGGGTTCAACTGTGCCCCGATGGAGGCCGTCTTTGTTGGGTCCATTGGATGGACCTGGAATTTGACTATTTCGTCAGCCGGTTTAAAGGAGGTGGACTTGGATCTCTTATCGAGTATCACATCGTCCCTATTCACCGTAGAGCGCAGCGCAGTGAGTTCCTCTGCAGCTAGGGCTTCGGATAGTGCCTCCAAGGCTAATGCGACTGTCTTGTTTTCGGCGCGGAGTGTTGTGTCCGAATCACTAACGAGAGTGATTATTCCACCGGGCCCGGGCATCTTAAGCTTCATGTACCCGTAATGGGGTATGGCTTGAGAAATTGTGAATGCCTCCCATCCTAATATAGCGTGATATCCACTGCTGAACGGGGCGACTTGGAACGTGACCTCTTCGGACCTGTAATTGTCCGGTGAGCCCAACACCACATCAAGTGTGATATTTCCTGTGCAGCATGCTTCCCGGCTAGGGATTATTCCTCTAAAGGTTGTGCTGCTTCGCTCAATGCGGCTCCAGTCTATTTCCATTTTTTGAAGAGTTTCCTCGTAGATGAGGTTTAATCCGCTGCCGCCATCCATGAGTACCTTGGTAATGCGAAAGCCGTCCACTATTGGACTGAGGACCAATGCGGCTGGTGCTCGGGCTGTTCGGAATTTAGGTTCGTTGCTGGCGTTGAAGGTGATGGCCGTGTCGCTCCATGGATTTGTTGTTGCTACTTGGTAGACTTCGGCGAGGCTGCGGATTGTTCGTTTCCACATATTATTTGATGCGAAACTCTCGAAGACTGTTGACACCGTACTGGTACTGTTGGAGTGGCTCTCCGGGGCTAGAAGCTCTTCGCCGCTTTTGGCCACCTGTCGCAGTATCCAACATGCTCGAAGGCTATGTGTTGGAGTGGCGCCTTATGTACTGTGAATTTTACAGGGTCCGCTGAGCCATCCCTCCAGTACGGTTCCGTGCCCTTTATGGGGTTTTTGCTTTTTGGTTTTTGTACCTGGTGCCTGAGTGTGATGCACCCTTTTGTTACGGACTAGGGTTGTATTCGGGGCCGGATTGTCCCAAAACTTAGTTTCGGTTTTCCGGAAACTCTCCATCGCATAGTACTTTCGTACTATGGACGCCAGATCGGAGAAGCGTGTAATTTCACGGCGACTGACGGCGTTCAAGATTCCCTCGTCCGTGCAATTATTGCAGAAAATTGAAATTGCGTTTTCCTCTCGGCAGTCCTTTATCCTGTCCATAACCAGGAGGATTCTGGCCCAGTAATGATGTACTGTTTCATCGGGCTCTTGCCGGATTTGATATAGATCGCATATGTCTGGGTGGGTGGGTGGAATTGAGTCCGGAACCCCACCCATCTCGAGGCTCAAGGGCCGAAAAGTTTCCGGATTTGGAAGCTTGGATTGCTAGACATTGTCCAACGAGTCCGTTCCGATGCCTGACTTTAGGTTCAGTGCTTGATCGAAATCCATCCCTCCGCGGGAAGCCGGCATGGAGGGTTCGGGAGTCCGGACATGGCTAGTTTTCAACATAGGAGAAGAGTCGCCACGTTGTTCCTCTACCACCGCAACGTGGTGGGTAACCTGGGGAGAGTTAATCTCTCTCAGATCAGTTTTAAGCCCAATCTTATTGTAGTCTGTAGCGACTCCCAGGGCGGCGATGCGATCCAAGTGCTCGTTTACGGATGAGAGCTCTATTGGATCCAGCTGCTCGGCGAATTCCGAGTTGACGTGAAGATTGCTTTTGATGACCCGAGAGGTCATCGTCGAAGCGGTGGCCGAACAGGCGGTCATGAGAAAACCACCCAGCCGGATAGTTTGGCCAGCGGCCAAGGCTCCTTTGGCGAAGATACCGTCTTTAAAGACGGGAAGAGGCATCCTTCCTATCGGTGACGGCACAGAGGAACTCTCAATGAAAGCACCAATGTCGGTGTCAAAACCGGCGGATCTCGGGTAGGGGGTCCCGAACTGTGCGTCTAGGCGGATGGTAACAGGAGACAAGGGACACGATGTTTTTACCCAGGTTCGGGCCCTCTCGATGGAGGTAAAACCCTACTCCTGCTTGATTGATATTGATGATATGGGTAGTACAAGAGTGGATCTACCACGAGATCAAGGAGGCTAAACCCTAGAAGCTAGCCTATGGTATGATTGTTGTAATGGTTGTTCGTCCTACGGACTAAAACCCTCCGGTTTATATAGAGACCGGAGAGGGCTAGGGTTACACAGAGTCGGTTACAATGGTAGGAGATCTACATATCCGTATCGCCAAGCTTGCCTTCCACGCCAAGGAAAGTCCCATCCAGACACGGGACGAAGTCTTCAATCTTGTATCTTCATAGTCTTGGAGTCCGGCAGATGATGATAGTCCGGCTATCCGGACACCCCTAGTCTAGGACTCCCTCAACCCCCATGGCCGTATACTCATGGGCCGGTTCGGACAACCCCTGCCGCATACAAGGAAGACTCCGGATGACTTGGCGCCCAAGACAAGGACTCTCCTAAACCCTAGGCCTCCGGTGTCTTATATAAACCGAGGCCAGGCTAGTCAATAGACAATCTCATATTCATTACTATCATCTCGTGGTAGACATATGTACTCTATACTATCCCCATATGAATACAATCAAAAGCAAGACGTAGGGTTTTACCTCCATCAAGAGGGCCCGAACCTGGGTAAAATCCATGTCCATGTTACCATCTCTCCAAGACGCCTAGCTTAGGACCCCTACTACGAGATATGCCGGATATTGAACCGACATCCCACCCTCGTGGGCAGCCTGGGACTCTCTTTTTCCAACTCTTTCACTCCAGGGGCTTCTTTTGGTCCACCAAAAATCGTCAAAAATTGGCACGTCAATTGTACTCCATTTGGTATTCCTTTTCTGTAAAACTCAAAAACAAGGAAAAAACAGAAACTGGCACTGGGCTCTAGGTTAATAGGTTAGTCCCAAAAATGATATAAAAGTGTATAGTAAAGCCCATAAACATCCAAAACAGGTAATATAATAGCATGGAACAATCAAAAATTATAGATACGTTGGAGACGTATCAAGCATACCCAAGCTTAATCCCTGCTCGTCCTTGAGTAGGTAAATGATAAAAACATAATTTTTGATGTGGAATGCTACCTAGCATAATTCTCAATGTAATTTTGTTTATTGTGGCATGAATGTTCAGATCCAAATGATTCAAGATAAAAGTTCATATTGACATGAAAAAAATAATACTTCAAGCATACTAACAAAGCAATCATGTTTTCTCAAAATAACATAGCTAAAGAAAGCTATCGCTACAAAATCATATAGTCTGGCTATGCTCTATCTTCATGACACAAAGTATTTAATCATGCACAACCCCGATGACAAGCCAAGCAATTGTTTCATACTTTAGTATTCTCAAACCTTTTCAACTTTCACGCAATACATGAGCGTGAGCCATGGACATAACACTATATGTGTAATAGAATGTTGGTTGTGGAGAAGACAAAAAAAGAGAAGATAGTCTCATGTCAACTAGGTGTATCAACGGGAAATGGAGATGCCCGTTAATAGATATCGATGTGAGTGAGTAGGGATTGCCATGGAGCGGATGCACTAGAGTTATAAGTGTATGACAACTCAAAAAGAAACTAAGTGGGTGTGCATCCAACTTGCTTGCTCATGAAGACCTAGGGCATTTTGAGGAATTCCATCATTGGAATATACAAGCCAAGTTCTATAATGTAAAATTCCCACTAGTATATGAAAGTGACATCATAGGAGACTCTCTATCATGAAGATCATGGTGCTACTTTGAAGCACAAGTGTGGTAAAAGGATAGTACCATTGTCCCTTCTCTCTTTTTCTCTAATTTTTTTTGGGCCTTTCTCTTTTTTTATGGCCTCCCCCCTTTTTTTAAGTCCGAAGTCTCATCCCAACTTGTGGGGAATCATAGTCTCCATCATCCTTTCCTCACTTGGGACAATGCTCTAATGATGAAGATCATCACACTTTTGTTTACTTACAACTCAAGAATTAGAACAAAATATGACTCTATATGAATGCCTCCGGCAGTGTACCGGGATATGCAATGAACCAAGAGTGACATGTATGGAATTATGAGGGTGGTTTTGCCACAAATACGATGTAAACTACATGATCATGCAAAGAGCAATATGACAATGATGATGCGTGTCATAATAAATGGAACGGTGGAAAGTTGCATGGTAATATATCTCGGAATGGCTATTGAAATGCCATAATAGGTAGGTATGGTGGATGTTTTGAGGAAGGTATATGGTGGGTGTATGGTATCGGCGAAAGTTGCGCGGCACAAGAGAGGCTAGCAATGGTGGAAGGATGAGAGTGCGTATAATCCATGGACTCAACATTAGTCATAAAGAACTCATATACTTATTGCAAAAATCTACAGGCCCTTGAAAACAAAGTACTACGCGCATGCTCCTAGGGGGGTAGATTGGTAGGAAAAGACCATCGCTCATCCCCGACCGCCACTCATACGGAAGACAATCAATAAATAAATTATGCTCCAACTTCATCTTAAAGCGGTTCACCATGCGTGCATGCTATGGGAATCACAAACATCAACACAAGTATTCTTTAAATTCATAATTACCCAACTAGCATGACTCTAATATCACCATCCTCATATCTCAAAACAATTATCAAGCATCAAATTGATCATAGCATCCAATTCACTTTCTATGATAGTTTTTATTATACCCAACTTGGATGCCCATCGTTCTAGGACCAATTTTATAACCATAGAAAATACCATGCTGTTCTATAAGACTCTTAAAATAATATAAGTGAAGCATGAGAGATCAACAATTTCTTCAAAATTAAGCCACCGCCGTGCTCTAGAAGATATAAGTAAAGCACTAGAGCAAACGACAAACTACTCCGAAAGATATAAGTGAAGATCAATGAGTAGTCAAATAATTGTGCAACTATGTAAAGACTCTATAACATTTAAGAATTTCAGATCTTGGTATTTTATTCAAACAGCAAGCAAAACAAAAGAAAACAAAATGACGCTCCAAGCAAAACACATATCATGTGGTGAATAAAAATATAGCTCCAAGTAAAGTTACCGATGAACAAAGACGAAAGAGGGGATGCCTTCCAGGGCATCCCCAAGCTTAGGCTCTCGGTTGTCCTTTAATATTACTTAGGGTGCCTTGGGAATCCCCAAGCTTAGGCTCTCGCCACTCCTTATTCCATAGTCCATCGAATCTTTACCCAAAACTTGAAAACTTCACAACACAAAACTCAACAGAAAACTCGTAAGCTCCATTAGTATAAGAAAATAAATCACCACTTTTGGTACTGTTGTGAACTCAATATAAATTCATATTGGTGTAGTATATACTGTATTCCAACTTCTATATGGTTCATACCCTACGATACTACTCATAGATACATCAAAATAAGCAAACAACACATGGAAAACAGAATCTGTCAAAAACAGAACAGTCTGTAGTAATCTGTTACTCTCGAATACTTACGTAACTCCGCAAATTCTACCAAATTAGGAAATTCTGAGAAATTTGTGTACCAATCCAGATAAAAAATAATCAGATGAAAAGCACGTTTCTGCGAATTATCAAAATTAGTTTACTGGGTGCAAAAGTTTCTGATTTTCAGCAGGATCAACACAACTATCACTGTAAGCTATCCTAAAGGTCTTACTTGGCACTTTATTGAAACAAAAGCTATAAAACATGATTACTACAGTAGCATAATCAAGTGCACTTACAAAAACAAGTAGGGGTAAATATTGGTTTGTCTCCCAACAGGCACTTTTCTTTAATGCCTTTCTAGCTAGGCATGATGATGACAATGATGCTCACATAAAAGATAAGAATTAAAACATTAGGGGAGCATCATGAAGCATATGACTAGCACATTTAAGTCTAAACCACTTCCTATGCAGAGGGATTTTGTGAGCAAACAACTTATGGGAACAATAATCAACTAGCATAGGAAGGCTAAACAAGCATAACTTCTAGATTTAAGCTCATAGAGAGGGAACTTGATATTATTGCAATTCCTGCAAGCATATGTTCCTCCCTCATAATAATTTTCAGTAGCATCATGAATGAATTCAACAATATAACCAGCACATAAAGCGTTCTTTTCATGATCTACATGCATAGAACTATCATGTGAAGCATAATCCAATTGAAAATTAAAATCATGCTGACAAGTTTCATGGTTATGTTTATTCTTTATGGCATACGTATCATCACAATAATCGTCATAAATAGGAGGCATGCTTTCATCATAATAAATTTTCTCATCAAAACTTGGAGGACAAAAAATATCATCTTCATCAAACATAGCTTCCCCAAGATTGTGGCTTTGCATATCATTAGCATCATGGATATTCAGGGAATTCATACTAACAACATTGCAATCATGCTCATCATACAAAGATCTAGTACCAAACATTTTAATGCATTCTTCTTCTAGCACTTGAGCACAATTTTCCTTTCCATCATTCTCACAGAAGATATTAAAAAGATGAAGCGTAGGAGGCAAACTTAATTCCATTTTTTGTAGTTTTGTTTTATAAACTAAACTAGTGATAAAACAAGAAACTAAAAGATTTGATTGCAAGATCTAAAGATATACCTTCAAGCACTCACCTCCCCGGCAACAGCGCCAGAAAAGAGCTTGATGTCTACTACACAACCTTCTTCTTGTTGACGTTGTTGGGCCTCCAAGTGCAGAGGTTTGTAGGACAGTAGCAAATTTCCCTCATGTGGATGACCTAAGGTTTGTCAATCCTTGGGAGGCGTAGGATGAAGATAGTCTCTCTCAAACAACCCTGCAACCAAATAACAAAGAGTCTCTTGTGTCCCCAACACACCCAATACAATGGTAATTTGTATAGGTGCACTAGTTCGGTGAAGAGATGGTGATACAAGTGCAATATGGATGGTAGATATAGGTGTTTGTAATCTCAAAATATAGAAACAACAAGGTAACTAATGATAAAAGTGAGCATAAACGGTATCTCAATGCTAGGAAACAAGGCCTAGGGTTCGTACTTTCACAAGTGCAAGTTCTCTCAACAATAATAACATAACTAGATCATATAACTATCCCTCAGCATGCAAGAAAGAGTCACTCCAAACCACTAATAGTGGAGAACAAACGAAGAGATTATGGTAGGGTATGAAACCACCTCAAAGTTATCCTTTCTGATCAATCTAATCAAGAGTCCGTAGTAAAATAACATGAAGCTATTCTTTCCGTTCAATCTATCATAGTGTTCGTCCTAGAATGACACCTTAAAACACAAATCAACCAAAACCCTAATGTTACCTAGATACTCCAATGTCACCTCAAGTATCCGTGGGCATGATTAACGATATGCATCACACAATCTCAGATTCATCTATTCAACCAACACAAAGTACTTCAAAGAGTGCCCCAAAGTTTCTATCGGAGAGTCAAGACGAAAACGTGTGCCAACCCCTATGCATAAGTGTCACGCCCAATATGCGACCCTATCCAAAAGAAACTCGAAGGTCCCACCAAGGATAGACCCGCATATTGGAACGCTTTTGCAAGGTGGATATCATTACATCAACATTACATAATAGATGGGGATACATACATAAGGCATACAATGCCACACGAATACAACATCATCATACATAAGATCAACATCCGAACTACGGATGAAACACAAACAGAAACTCAAACGACATCCACCCTGCTAGCCCAGGCTGCCGACCTGGAACCTATCCCCTGATAGAATAAGAAGCAGAAGAAGAACTCCAAACAAGCAAACATCGCTCTCACGTCCTGATCCTCGCATAACCTGTACCTGCAACTGTTGTTGTAGTAATCTGTGAGCCACGAGGACTCAGCAATCCCATTACCATGGGTATCAAGACTAGCAAAGCTTAATGGGAAAGGAAGGGGTAAAGTGGTGAGGTTGCAGCAGCGACTAAGCATGATGTGGTGGCTAACATACGCAAATGAGAGCGAGAAGAGAGCAAACGGAACGGTCGTCAACTAGTAATGATCAAGAGGTGATCCTGAACTCCTACTTACGTCAAACATAACACAGAAACCGTGTTCACTTCCCGGACTCCGCCGAGAAGAGACCATCATGGCTACACACGCGGTTGATGCATTTTAATTCGGATCTGGTGTCAAGTTATCTACAACCGGACATTAACAAATTCCCATCTGCCACATAACCACGGGCACCGCTCTCGAAAGTTTATACCCTGCAGGGGTGTCCCAACTTAGCCCATGATAAGCTCTCGCGATCAATGAAGGATATACCTTCTCCCAGGAAGACCCGATCAGTCTCGGAATCCCGGTTTACAAGACATTTCGACAATGGTAAAACAAGACCAGCAAGACCGCCCGCTGTGCCGACAATCCCGATAGAAGCTGCACATATCTCGTTCTCAGGGCACACCGGATGAGCCAGACGTCGGGTTGGCATAGACCCTGGTTGCCCAGGGGGCGCCGGACATCGCTCGGTTTGGACCAACACTTAGACAAGCATTGGCCCGGGGGGGCTAAAATAAAGATGACCCTTGGGTTAATTACTCCCAAGGGAAAAGTAGGTGGTGGTGAGGCAAATGGTAAAACCAAGGTTGGGCCTTGCTGGAGGAGTTTTATTCAAAGTGAGCTGTCAGGGGGTCACATAAATCACCCGACCGCGTTAGGAACGCAAAATCTGGGAACATAACACCGGTATGACGGAAACTAGGGAGGCAAGAGTGGAACAAAACACCAGGCATAAGGCCGAGCCTTCCACCCTTTACCAAATATATAGATGCATTAATAAATATAAGAGATATTGTGATATCCCAACATAACCCTGTCCACCATGGAGCAATCTTCAACTTCACCTGCAACTAGCAACGCTATAAGAGGGGCTGAGCAAAGCGGTAACACAACCAAGCAATGGTTTTCTAGTAAGGGTGTCAAAGGTTAGAGGTTCATGGCAATTTGGGAGGCTTGAAGAACAAGTTATAGGAAGCGCAGCAAAGCGATAGAACGAAGCAACTAGCATAGCAATGATAGTAGTGAGATCCAGGGTAGCGGTCATCTTGCCTGAAATCCCGCAAGGAAGAAGAACAAGTCCATGAAGAAGATGAAGCCACGAAGACGAACCAAGCGTAGACGAACGAATCCTCACGATCGCAACGAAACAAGAACTATCGAGAAGAAGCACACAACAAGGTAAACACACCACACATGGACAAGACATGATGCACAACAAAGCATGATGCATGACAAAGCTAGATGAGGGTACTCATGGCAAGATATGATGCAAACAAGAACAACACATCAAGGCAAGTTTAAATGAGGCCGGAAACAACATATAACAATTCCGGTAAGTCCTCATATGCAAATTTCGAAATTGGTCCAGATCTGAACAAACCTTATGTTCAAGTTGTTAAACAGCAAGCTAAAGAGCACCAAGAGGATCTACACGAAATTCTAGTCAAGTTACATATAAAGTTCATTAGATTTGGAGCTACGGCCTAGAAGATATGAGCAAAACAAGTTAAGCATGGCATTGATGCAAAATTCATACAACATCAAGCAAAACACCTCCAAACATGGATGCAACATGATAATATGAAACTACATGCAAAATTAAGCAAGTTTCATATAGAGCACACCTAAAACGGAGCAACGGTTCAACACACACACACTATACAAGTCATAGCAACAATCTAACTAAAACAGCAACTAGGCATCTAGCAAGCATCAAAACAACATGCTATAGCACCCCAACATAATAACAAAAGGCATGAGCATGAAGTACAGGTAAAGCATGACAAAACATGAACATTGAGCTATCTCCAGAAACAACTAGAACATGCTCAAAAGGACATGGGAAGATTGCAAATAATAACAGTTTCAGACTTTAGCAGGAATAACATCAGGTTGCAATGTTTAGAGCTATCAAACAACATGTTACAAGAACTTCTCATGGCAAAAAAAGGCACGGCATGAATCTACTAAAAGCATAGATCAAAAATCCCTTACTGACCATGAGCCAAAAAGGATCAGAAGATATGATGGCACCCATGTAAACATGACAAGTTATATTACAGATTCATACATGGCAGGAACAACAATAAGTAGGCATGTTGGTGAGCTTGAACCACTCACCACAGAGCAATACATGGCATGGCAAGGCAACCAACAGTAACAAGAAATGTTTATTAAGCTAAGCATGGCAAGATCAAGTTCATAGGGTGCATGGATCACTAGAAAAGTACATGGCCAAAACTGAACTTCATGTTAACAGGTTGACAGCAACATTATTTAGCAAATTTGGAGCAAGATTACAACATGCTACAGCAAGCTATAAATGCAACCAAGGGAATTAATGGATAGAGCAAGACATGTATAACAATTCATCCTTAGTGAACATCTCCAGATTATGCATAGAATAACTAGTAGAAGCATGTTTACATAGCAACAAAATATAACAGAATCTGTCAGGAAAACAACAACAGCAAGTACCCTCCTTAACAAGCTCGATGCACTCACTACACAAGCCACAAAAAATACATGGATAGCACACCTGGAAAGATGGCATGGCATAGATCAAAACACATGTAGACATCAACCTAATAGGATGCACACATCAATCATGGCAAAAATGACAAATGAGCAAGTTATAACAGTTTCAGCAGGTTAACATCAACATGCACTCTTCGAACAGCATTTCGGGCACCAAGATTAGCTCATAAGAAAATGATGCAATGGAATGAAATGAAGTACTCATCGAGGCGAACAATTTGACATATTACACGCACGAAACGGAGCTACGGGTGCAGAGTTATGATGCGTTGAACATGGCATGATTATGCAAATACTTCGGGACTTGGGCAAAATATCACCTCCGGATCTGGGGTTGACCCGGGCGCGGATTTCGAGGCAGTGACGGAGATGCTCGCTGGAGTTCGTCGGAATGGCCGGAGAAGGGCCAGATCCGGGCGGGCTGCGGATCCGGATCGATGGCGAGGGCGAGGGCCGAGGCGGCTGGCGGCGGCGCGCTTCGGGCGGCGCGGGTTGGCGGCGACGGCAGCGGGCGCGAGGCGCGCCATGGCGCACGGCGGCGAGGCCGGTGACACGGATGGAGGCGCTTCCGGCGCAGGCGGAGCGAGGCCGCGGCGGCGGCGGGCGCCGGGCGGCGGGTCGTCGTGGCGGAGCCACGGGCGCGGGGCAGCGCGCGGATGGCTTGGGCGCGGGCCGGGAGACAACGGCGGCGGGCGTTGGCTCATGGGCCCGAGGCGGGCCGGCGCGAGCTGCTGTGTGTGTGGACGGCGACGGACAGGTGGCGGCTGGCGATTGGTCGGGGGCGGCGGCTGGACATGTCCGGCCGGGCGGACGTGTCCGGCGGCGCGAGGATGAAGATGGCTAGGGTTAGACCGGGATTTCGGGTGAGATGCACATATTTATAGGTAGAGGGAGCTAGGAGAGTCCAAATGTAACGCCCTCGATGCGGCTATATCTCCCACGTGTCGAAGCACGACTTAGAGGCATAACCGCATTGAAAGCAATGTCGCAAGTGAGGTAATCTTCACACAACCCATGTAATACATATGGGAAAAAGATACATAGTTGGCTTACAATCTCCACTTCACACAATTACATGAATAAAGCATTACATCATCCAGATACAATCAAGGTCCGACTACGGAACCAAAATGAAGGAAGAACCCCAAATGCGATAAAGGTCCCCGATCGACCCTAAGCGGGCTCCACTCTCGATCAACTAGAATGAAACAACACAAAGGGCAAGATCTTCATCGAGCTCCTCCTTGAGCTTGGTTGCCCCCCCCTTTCATTAACATAGGCACCGCAAACTGGTTTTGGAAGTATCTGTGAGTAACGAGGACTCAGCAATCTCACACCCCGAGATCAAGACTATTTAAGCTTATGGGTAAGGTAAAGGCATGAGGTGGAGCTGCAGCAAGTTTACTAGCATATATGGTGGCTAACATACGCAAATGAGAGCGAGAAGAGAAGGCAAAGCACGGTCGATAAAAGTATGATCAAGAAGTGATCCTATAGCAACCTACGTCAAGCATAACTCCAACACCGTGTTCACTTCCTGGACTCCGCCGACAAGAGACCATCACGGTTACACACGCGGTTGATGTATTTTAATTAAGGTCAACTTTGGGTTTTCTACAACCGGACATTAACAAATTCCCATCTGCCACATAACCACGGGCACAGCTCTCGAAAGCTTATACCCTGCAGGGGTGTCCCAACTTAGCCCATGATAAGCTCTTGCGATCAACGAAGGAATAGACCTTCACCCGAGACACTCCGATCAGACTCGGTATCCCGGTACTTCAAGACATTTCGACAATGGTAAAACAAGACCAGCAAGACCTCCCGGCGTGCCGACATCCTGATAGTAGCCGCGCGTATCTCGTCTCAGGCCACGACCGGATGAGCAGTACGTACAACTAGAACCAGACCTCAAGTTTCCCCAAGGTGGCGCTGCAAGTGGCTCTAGTTTGGACCAACACTTAGACAAGCATTGGCCCGGGGGGGCTAAAATAAAGATGACCCTTGGGTTAATTACTCCCAAGGGAAATATAGGTGGTGGTGAGGCAAATGGTAAAACTAATGTTGGGCCTTGCTGGACAAGTTTTATTCAAAGCAAACTGTCAGGGGGGTCCCATAAATCACCCGACCACGTTAGGAACGCCAAATCCGGGAACATAACACCGGTATGACGGAAACTAGGGCGGCAAGAGTGGAACAAAACACCAGGCATAAGGCCGAGCCTTCCACCCTTTACCAAGTATATAGGTGCATTAATAATATAAGAGATATTGTGATATCCCAACCAAAAATCCAGTTCACCATCGAGAAATCTTCAACTTCACCTGCAACTAGCAACGCTATAAGAGGGGCTGATCAAAGCGGTAACATAGCCAATCAACGGTTTGCTAGGACATGGTGGGTTAGAGGTTTGACATGGCAATTTGGGAGGCTGACAAGCAAATGGTAGGCATCGTAGCATTGGCATAGCAAAAGAGCGAGCAAACTAGCATAGCAAAGATAGTAGTGATTTCGAGGGTATGATCATCTTGCCTGAGATCCCGCAAGGAAGAAGAACGATTCCATGAAGAAGACAAACAGACGTAGTCGAACGGATCCTCACAACTCCGGAACGAAACCGAAGCTAACAAGAGAAGCAAACCGGAAAGAAGCAAACAATATGGTAAACACACAAGCATAAACATGTCATGATGAACAAACAAGTATGATGCATGTCCGGTTTAATGAGGCATGGCATGGCAAAGTGCAACGAACAATACTACAAATTAAGTGGAGCTCAATATGCAACGAGTTGCATATTGACGGAACGCCACATCAATTATTTAGTTCTCTCTCGTTAAGGCTAACCAACAATATTAAATGTCGTTAAGCATGGCAAGAGGTGAAGCATAATTAAACTAACAAGTTAGGCAAGTTTAAATGAGGCCGGAAGCAACAAACGACAATTCCGGAAAAACCCCATATGTCATTTAGCAATATAATGCAAACACAATTTTAATCATTTAAATTATTATTATCATGATGCGGATGACATATGCAAGTTTTATGCAATTTTTATGAAAATGTTGACATAAGCATGTTATGAAGCATTTGGTCACCATGGCGGAACAAAAGGGTGCCACGACGGCGAAACGAAAATGGTGCCACGGCAACATTCCTGTCCCGGTAACTCATGGAGATACCGTGCAAAAGGAGGCGTGCGGATATGCGTAACATGCTAGAGATGGTGGGGTGCTCCCAACTACCGGGTTCCCACGGGTTAGTGGCATGGAAAACGAGTGACAAAACGAACACGGTGCGAACATGGCCAAACAGGAGCATATCATGCAACACATCACAAGCATTAGTCCACGGGCGTCGTCTCGAGGTTATACCTTTGAAGCGTGTGGTATTGCGGCGGTTCGAGTTCGTAGTGGAAGTAGTGGTACTCGCGGATCGTACTGGAAGTAGAGGTACACGAGTCGAAGAGGAAGTAGACGTTCATGGGTCGTCGAGGGAAGTAGTGGTACTCGCGAAACGAAGGGGTACTTGGTACAATCCTCGTAGTAATGCACTTGTCGTCGACGGACTTGATGGTCTTGACAAAACGAAGGGCAGCAAAACCCTGTTCTTCGGAGGTCGACGGTAGTGGTTCCTGTATCTACATGGTGTGGTTGTACTTGACGGGTCTGGTCTTGGCGTGCGAACGAAGGATCACAGAAGCATGGGGGTGCAAGTGGTGCCGAGGTGGAATTTTGCAGCAATCATGGAAAGCCTCGGGGCTGCATCTTGGCAGTCCAACGACAAGAAGCGGTCACGGTCTTGGCTACGGCGTATAGCAAAGAACGGAGAGGTTCTCGGGGAAACCGGAGTAGAGCAAGGTCCGAGGTGAGGCGGCTGTCAAGGAGGAATTGGGCGGAGCAGAACCCAAGGCAGCAGCGGAGCTCTAAGGCTCGTTCCATGGCGGCAGCTGTGGACGATGCTAGATCGAGGGGAGGCGGGTGAGCGGGAGGCTCGCAGGGCCTTGGGTGCTCGAGGAGAGGCCGAGGGCGGCTGGAACCGACCAGAGGCGACGCCCTACGGCACAGGGACGAGACAGGAGGCACCTCGGTCTGCGGCTACTCGGATGCTCGGGCATGGGCAGAACCGGCGCGATGAAGAGGAGCCTGGCATGGCTCCCGCTTGAGGTGGCCTTCCTGGAGGAGCTCGGTGGCGGTGGTCGCAGGCCGGCGCGGCGGAGGAAGGAGGCGAGGGGATTGGGGAGAGGGGTGCAGCACGAGGAAGAAGAGAGTGAGTTCGAGAGGAGGGAGATGGGAGGTTGGTCGCACGGAGAGAGGGCGAGGAGAGATGGGATCGAGCAATGCTCTCCTGTGGCGCGCGAGGGGAGAACACGAGAGGAGAGGCCGGGGATCGGGCTAGCTAGGGTAACCACGGGCGCGGTTGGGCCTCGAGCCAGTTAGGTCAGCCGCAGTGGCCTTAAGCGCAGAAGGTAGGGATGCCCACTGGGCTGGCTAATCACTCGTGGTGCTGGACTGGGCTGCACTGGAAAGCTGTTGTCTCTTATCTATTTCTTCAAACAGAAATAAAAGGACAAAAGTACGGAGTGATTGGAGGGGGTGGTGAGAGATATGAAAATATCCTCGGGACCTGGAATTATGCCCTATTTAAGAAAATGATTTAGGGATTTTAGAGGTTGAAAAATAATTCAAGTTTGAATTAAATTCAAACTTGAGCCATTTTAAAACCTAACCAAAACATTTCCAAAAGAGGTGAAATTTGGCGGTGGGGTTTAGGGCAATAAGTTTGACTATTTGGGAGAAAGTGAACATTAAAGGAGAAGGGAAAATGGCACTTGTCAAAAGAAGGAAGTAGAGGGAAGGAGAAGGTGGGTGATGCGAGATTCATGCATGGAACATGCAACAACATAATATGTATGAGAAATCACACCATGCACATGATGACATGATGAAATGCAAAAATAAAAGGATCAAGCAAAAAATGAAACACACGGAGAGACCCGGAACCTATGGAAGTCTTCTCGAGCATCGGTCTCGGGGCGTTACAACACTCCACCACTACGAGAGGATCTCGTCCCGAGATCTAGAATGGCACCGGAGAGAAATGGGAGAGGAAGAGAGGAGGTAACACTAAGTTGCTTCTTCGACCAATGAGTGAAACCCAAAGAACCTTGAGAGGTTGAGCAATTTAAAAGCAAGAGCACAACTGAGAAGAGCGAGATTGCAAACAATCCGTTAGAAAAGAGGAAGAAGGATCATTACGAGAACTTGAAGGTTGAAAGACATGGAAATAAGAGCTTCACGAACGAAAAGAATATGACCACATCGGTATAATGAGATAGCCAAGGAACAAGAATGGCTGAATTTGGACAGCTCTCCGGTAGAAAAGAGAAGAAAAACTTGATGAGATGAAAAGATATTGAAGAGATGATACAACACTCCGGTTAAATGGATAAGCAAGAGAAGAACACGCTCCTCAAAAAATGAGGTGATGGGTGAAGAGCACAGCATCACAATGCCTCCGTAACGAAATAATAGAAGTTAGAACGTTGGGATAAAGGGACGGAGAAGAAAATGACAACTTTTGCCACAAATGAACTTGGAAAGCATCCTTGCAAAGTAAGATTTAATAGAGTTGTTGGAAAATCAACAACGAGAAGCACAAGCTTGTAGTGGGCTTATGGAAAACATCCCAAAATTATGAGGTGACAACCGGCCACTAACGGAAACAATTGCTTGCTTGAGAACAATGAAGAGATGAAAAACCTCTTTCACCGAGAAGGATATGGAGAAAGCTTGGATCATTGATAAGCACAACAATAGCAACATTCCTTAGGGAAGGCTTTAGGTGAAATCTATACCAAGATCACTCCAAAGAAGAAGTTGATTGGTCGAAAAGATCTCTTGAACGAAGAGAAAAAGATGGATTTAAAATACCTCATTCTTGACAACAATATGAATCATGAAACATGAAGGAAATTGTCAAGAGTGAGATAACACCACCTGAAAAGATGAGGTCGAAAGAATTGCACTTTGGAATGCAAGATGAAGAATGCTTGAACTCCTCAAAACAAGACATGTGTTGAACACCATGTTTAATTTGAGTATAGCTTGGTGGGTCATAACTACGAGAGAAATCTTGAAGAACAACTGAAGAATGAAAGGAATCCTTGACGAACCACCATGTAGAGACTCCATGAAGAACTCTGGTAATAAAAGGATGATACAAAGAGAGAGAAGTTGAAAACACAAGGTGAATCCTTGCAATGATTTAGATGGAGCTTCGCGACGAGATAATTGAGAGAGCTTGGAACTCCGAAAAGAAAGATGAACATCTCGAACCGAGAATGTGATATGATGACCAACTCCGGAAAGAAAGATGAATCACTTGTAAACAAGAATTTATTCATCATGAATAATCTCCGAAAGAAAATAATTGAATCACCTCGAGGAAATAAGAATAAGATTTATTGTATGCTTATCCTTCATCAAATTTAATTGATGACAGACAACAGATTTGGCATACTACTTATTCCCGTAGAAAGGATTAAAAGAGATATAGCGCGAACTTGAGAAGGTCTTCATGAACCACCGGTAGGATAGGAAAGAACGAATGAATTGATATGATAACAAAGGTAAAGGATCTGAAGGAACCACCGATGGGATTTGGAAACAACGAGTGAATTAATATGATAACAAAGGAAGTGAAATCTTGCACAAACCACCGTAAGAATTGAAAATGATCGAAGTAGGGGTGCATCACCGGTAAGAATTAGCAAATGAACGAAGGTGCTTGAGGGTATTTAGCTACAAATGAACGAATAGATCACGAGCTGATTAGAGAATACTTGAATGATGCACCGGTATGATTTGGAGAACGAGAGCTGAAAGCTTGAATGAATAATACTGAGATGATGGGCTTCAAAGAATGAAACTGAAAAGACTCCTAAAATGCTCCGGATGGGTGAAAAAGATTCTCACAATCGAAAACAATTATGAGAGGATGGCAACAAGCTAGCACCATGAATCTTGAAGAGAATGGACCAAGATTTAAGAGAAATCCTTCTTCGGTCTTCAAATGATGACAACGAGAAACACCACCAAGAATTATTGAGGCACACCGGAAGAATCAAAAGCGAAGAGGTTGAGCCAACTATGAAAAGAATTTGAAAGATCTTGGAGAAAAGCATTTGACTGATGATAACTCATTCTTACGTCAAACTTGGAGAAGAATTTAGGATAGCTCTGGGAAAATAGAAGAGTCAGGTAAGACCCTGGGAAAAGACTTGTGGGTTAGGGCCCACTCAAAAGAACACCGTTGAAATGATTTAAAAGAGATGTTGCACCGGTTGAATTAAATGACTTGAATGAGATACCAATCTCGAAAGAGCTTGAACGAATGCAGAGTGGAACCAGAATCTTCGAGATATCTTGAGCACTCCGGGATAACAAATAGCGAGAAGTAGAATGATAATGAGGTGCACCGGTATGAGAAGACATTGAAATGAGGAAAAAGGTATGATCAACAAAACTTAACTTGAATCCACCGGAGAAGAATACGAGAATGAAGAATGATGAACTTGAAGCTCGTGAGCATCTTCACGAGGGATCACCGGATCAGAACATTGATTGAAAAGAGTGAAGTGCCTTCACATGAATAAATGGATACTTGATTAAGAAATCTGTGTCCTTGAAGAAAAAGGGTGGGAGGTCGGGAAAACAAAGGCAACTTGGGACGGATGAAACAAACACCGTTGAGAAGAAATGATAATTGGTCTTGCTGATGTTGAAGTGATCGGATCCACTTGAAGAGAAACCCGCTGGTTGAAAAGGATTGACATGACAATCTCGATTGTCGAGAAGGATTGGTATTCACATCGGAGTATGAGAACACCATTTCGGAAAAGTATGGAATCAACACTTGACATTGAAGCAACTCGAATACCACAACTCAAAACCAAAACAAAGGACTGGCTTGCAGAATAAGCCGGAACAAACATATGATAGAGATTTCGTCCGAAGTTTTCGTGGTGGGGCCTACACGGGCTCGATCGTACAACACCATCATGTACAAGGCAGTGCACATGACATATGAAGCGTCCCAGTCGGCATAGCCAAGGACTCTTTAAGACACAACGAGACCATCAGTAAAACCAACCGTGAATAGGCGGACCACTAGACGCCGAACCCCAATTTCATATCATACATCCGTCGGAAAGATATCCTAAGAGCTACTTGAACTCCCACCTATGAAACTCCGAAATTTTCCGGTTATGCAATCAGTGTTGGGGATACAGGGAAGCATAATATCTCACCCAAAACTAGCAAATCCTACATCCATTTGTATCCATCCTTCAACACATAACCAAGAAACCTTCCAAATCGTCTACCTCAACCTTCAAAAGCATCCGTTATACGAGTCATGGCAATACTCCCGTACTCACCTCAAGATCGGGTTATCGGGTTATCTCACCAACAACCGCATAAAAGAGATTTTCGATGTCGGCGTACTAAACTCGGGTATTCCAGAACTGCAACGATAAAATTATGATGACAACACCTCGAGCTCAACTCCCGGGACACTTCCACTAAACCCCGACGGGAGGCACCAAGACAATGTTCTCATCATAAAACCATCGGAACGATTCCAAGATACCCGCGTGATCCTAAAAAAAAATTTAGTGGAATTTGAGAAGAGAAGAGTCAAAACTCTACGTCAGGATGCACTACCAGAGCGATGAAGAGACTGGGGAGTAAAAAGAATTCCTAACTCTCCGATATATATAATCCTAAATGACTCAAAACATTTTTCTAGACACAACTCGGCCGCTAAAAACGATCATACAGTGGGGCTCCTAGGGTCGGGGATGGCTCTGATTACCAACTTGTAACGCCCTCGATGCGGCTATATCTCCCACGTGTCGAAGCACGACTTAGAGGCATAACCGCATTGAAAGCAATGTCGGAAGTGAGGTAATCTTCACACAACCCATGTAATACATAAGGGAAAAAGATACATAGTTGGCTTACAATCGCCACTTCACACAATTACATGAATAAAGCATTACATCATCCAGATACAATCAAGGTCCGACTACGGAACCAAAATGAAAGAAGAACCCCAAATGCGACAAAGGTCCCCGATCGACCCCAACTGGGCTCCACTCTTGATCAACTAGAACGAAACAACACAAAGGGCAAGATCTTCATCGAGCTCCTCCTTGAGCTTGGTTGCGTCCCCGCTTTCGGTAACATAGGCACCGCAAACTGGTTTTGAAGTATCGTGAGTCACGAGGACTCAGCAATCTCACACCCGCGAGATCAAGACTATTTAAGCTTATGGGTAAGGTAAAGGCATGAGGTGGAGCTGCAGCAAGCGACTAGCATATATGGTGTCTAACATACGCAAATGAGAGCGAGAAGAGAAGGCAAAGCACGGTCGATAAAAGTATGATCAAGAAGTGATCCTATAGCAACCTACGTCAAGCATAACTCCAACACCGTGTTCACTTCCCGGACTCCGCCGAGAAGAGACCATCACGGTTACACACGCTGTTGATGTATTTTAATTAAGGTCAACTTCGGGTTTTCTACAACCGGACATTAACAAATTCCCATCTGCCACATAACCGCGGGCATGGCTCTCGAAAGTTTATACCCTGCAGGGGTGTCCCAACTTAGCCCATGACAAGCTCTCGTGATCAGCGAAGGAATAGACCTTCACCCGAGACACTCCGATCAGACTCGGTATCCCGGTACTTCAAGACATTTCGACAATGGTAAAACAAGACCAGCAAGACCTCCCGGCGTGCCGACATCCTGATAGTAGCCGCGTATCTCGTCTCGAGCCACGACCGGATGAGCGAAGACGCATAACTAGAACCAGACCTCAAGTTTCCCCAAGGTGGCGCTGCAAGTGGCTCTAGTTTGGACCAACACTTAGACAAGCATTGGCCTGGGGGGGCTAAAATAAAGATGACCCTTGGGTTAATTACTCCCAAAGGAAATATAGGTGGTGGTGAGGCAAATGGTAAAACCAATGTTGGGCCTTGCTGGACATGTTTTATTCAAAGCGAACTGTCAGGGGGGTCCCATAAATCACCCGACCGCGTTAGGAACGCAAAATCCGGGAACATAACACCGGTATGACGGAAACTAGGGCGGCAAGAGTGGAACAAAACACCAGGCATAAGGCCGAGCCTTCCACCCTTTACCAAGTATATAGGTGCATTAATAATATAAGAGATATTGTGATATCCCAACAAAAAATCCTGTTCACCATGGAGAAATCTTCAACTTCACCTGCAACTAGCAACGCTATAAGAGGGGCTGAGCAAAGCGGTAACATAGCCAATCAACGGTTTGCTAGGACATGGTGGGTTAGGGGTTTGACATGGCAATTTGGGAGGCTGACAAGCAAATGGTAGGCATCGTAGCATTGGCATAGCAAAAGAGCGAGCAAACTAGCATAGCAAAGATAGTAGTGATTTCGAGGGTATGATTATCTTGCCTGAGATCCCGCAAGGAAGAAGAACGATTCCATGAAGAAGACAAACAGACGTAGTCGAACGGATCCTCACAACTCCGGAACAAAACCGAAGCTAACGAGAGAAGCAAACCGGAAAGAAGCAAACAATATGGTAAAGAAACAAGCATAAACATGTCATGATGCACAAACAAGTATGATGCATGTCCGGTTTAATGAGGCATGGCATGGCAAAGTGCAACGAACAATACTACAAATTAAGTGGAGCTCAATATGCAACGAGTTGCATATTGACGGAACGCCACATCAATTATTTAGTTCTCTCTCGTTAAGGCTAACCAACAATATTAAATGTTGTTAAGCATGGCAAGAGGTGAAGCATAATTAAACTAACAATTTAGGCAAGTTTAAATGAGGCCGGAAGCAACAAACGATAATTCCGGAAAATCCCCATATGTCATTTAGCAATATAATACAAACACAATTTTAATCATTTAAATTGTTATTATCATGATGCGGATGACATATGCAAGTTTTATGCAATTTTTATGAAAATGTTGACATAAGCATGTTATGAAGCATTTGGTCACCATGGCGGAACAAAAGGGTGCCACGACGGCGAAACGAAAATGGTGCCACGGCAACATTCCGGTCCCGGTAACTCATGGAGATACCGGTGCAAAAGGAGGCGTGCGGATATGCGCAACATGCTAGAGATGGTGGGGTGCTCCCGACTACCGGGTTCCCACGGGTTAGTGGCATGGAAAACGAGTGACAAAACGAACACGGTGTGAACATGGCCAAACAGGAGCATATCATGCAACACATCACAAGCATTAGTCCACGGGCGTCGTCTCGAGGTTATACCTTTGAAGCGTGTGGTATTGCGGCAGTTTGAGTTCGTAGTGGAAGTAGTGGTACTCGCGGATCGTAGTGGAAGTAGAGGTACACGAGTCGAAGAGGAAGTAGACGTTCACGGGTCGTCGAGGGAAGTAGTGGTACTCGCGAAACGAAGGGGTACTTGTACAATCCTCGTAGTCGTGCACTTGTCGTCGACGGACTTGATGGTCTTGACAAAACGAAGGGCAGCAAAACGCTGTTCTTCGGAGGTCGACGGTAGTGGTTCCCGTATCTACATGGTGTGGTTGTACTTGACGGGTCTGGTCTTGGCGTGCGAACGAAGGATCACAGAAGCATGGGGGTGCAAGTGGTGCCGAGGTGGAATTTTGCAGCAATCATGGAAAGCCTCAGGGCTGCATCTCGGCAGTCCAATGACAAGAAGCGGTCACGGTCTTGGCGACGGCGTATAGCAAAGAACGGAGAGGTGCTCAGGGAAACCGGAGTAGAGCAAGGTCCGAGGTGAGGCGGCTGTCAAGGAGGAGTTGGGCGGAGCAGAACCAAGGCAGCTGCGGAGCTCTAAGGCTCGTTCCATGGCGGCAGCTGTGGACGATGCTGGATCGAGGGGAGGCAGGTGAGCGGGAGGCTCGCAGGGCCTTGGGTGCTCGAGGAGAGGCCGAGGGCGGCTGGAACCGACCAGAGGCGACGCCCTACGGCGCGGGGACGAGACAGGAGGCACCTCGGTCTGTGGCTACTCGGATGCCCGGGCATGGGCGGAACCGGCGCGATGAAGAGGAGCCTGGCATGCGCTTGAGGTGGCCTTCCTGGAGGAGCTCGGTGGCGGTGGTCGCAGGCCGGCGCGGCGGAGGAAGGAGGCGAGGGGATTGGGGAGAGGGGTGCAACACGAGGAAGAAGAGAGTGAGTTCAAGAGGAGGGAGATGGGAGGTTCGGTCGCACGGAGAGAGGGCGAGGGAGAGATGGGATCGAGCAATGCTCTCCCTGTGGCGGCGCGAGGGGAGAACACAAGAGGGAGAGGCCAGGGGATCGGGGCTAGCTAGGGTAACCACGGGGCGCGGTTGGGCCTCGAGCCGGTTAGGTCAGGCCGCAGGTGGCCTTAGGCGCAGAAGGTAGGGATGCCCACTGGGCTGGCTAATCACCTTGGTAGTGGCTGGGGTGGGGCTTATTTGGAAAGCTGTTGTCTCTTATCTATTTCTTCAAACAGAAATAAAAGGACAAAAGTACGGAGGTTGGAGGGGTGGTGAGAGATATGAAAATATCCTCGGGACCTCGGAATTATGCCCTATTTAAGAAAATGATTTGGGGATTTTAGAGGTTGAAAAATAATTCAAGTTTGAATTAAATTCAAACTTGAGCCATTTTAAAACCTAACCAAAACATTTCCAAAAGAGGTGAAATTTGGCGGTGGGGTTTAGGGCAATAAGTTTGACTATTTGGGAGAAAGTGAACATTAAAGGAGAAGGGGGAAAATGGCACTTGTCAAAAGAAGGAAGTAGAGGGAAGGAGAAGGTGGGTGATGCGAGATTCATGCATGGAACATGCAACAACATAATATGTATGAGAAATCACACCATGCACATGATGACATGATGAAATGCAAAAATAAAAGGAGCAAGCAAAAAATGAAACACACGGAGAGACCCGGAACCTATGGAAGTCTTCTCGAGCATCGGTCTCGGGGCGTTACACCAAAAGAGGAGCGGTTTTCGGCCACACGATCGTGATCGAACGACCGAGAGCATGGAGGGGAGTTTGCTGGGTTTTGGGCCACTTTGGATGGGGTGTTGGGCTGCACACAAAAGAGGGCTTTACGGTTCCCCCGTTAACCGTTGGAGTATCAAACGACCTCCAAATGGCACGAAACTTGACAGGCGGTCTACCGGTGCTATACCAATGCCGCTTGGCAAACCTCGGGCCATTTCGAGGACATTTAATATCCGCACAAGAGAAGAGGCAAAAAGGGGACGCCGGATGACATAGGAGTGCCGGATTGCAAAACGGACAATGGGGAAAATGCTCGGATGCGTGAGACGAACACGTATGCGAATGCAATGCACACGATGACATGATATGAAATGCATATGATGACATGGCAAAGTGCAACACGCAAGCAAATGACATGGCAACGACGGCGAATAACTGGCAGACAGCTGGCGCGACGAATCCGGGGCGTTACAATAAGTTCATTAAACCAGCAAGTTGATCACCAAAACATACATCAAGTAGATCACGTGAATATCCCATTGTCACCACAGATAAGCATGGCAAGACATACATCAAGTGTTCTCAAATCCTTAAAGACTCAATCCAATAGGATAACTTCAAAGGGAAAACTCAATCCATTACAAGAGAGTAGAGGGGGAGAAACATCATAAATCCAACTATAATAGCAAAGTTCACGATACATCAAGATCGTGCCAAATAAAGAACACGAGAGAGAGAGAGAGAGAGAGAGAGAGAGATCAAACACATAGCTACTGGTATATACCCTCAGCCCCGAGGGTGAACTACTCCCTCCTCGTCATGGAGAGCACCGGGATGACGAAGATGGCCACCGGTGAGGGATCCCTCCGGCCGGGTGCCAGAACGGGCTCCCGAGAGGTTTTTGGTGGCTATAGAGGCTTGCGGCGGCGGAACTCCCGATCTAGGTTATTTTCTAGAGGTTTAAATATTTATAGGAATTTTTAGCGTAGGTCTCACGTCAAGGAGGTTTCCAGGCTGTCCACGAGGCAGGGGGCGCGCCCAGGGGGAGTGGGCGCGCGCCCCACCCTCGTGGGCAGCCCGAGACTCTCCTGGCCCAACTCTTTCACTCCAGGGGCTTCTTTTCGTCCACCAAAAATCGTCAACAATTGGCACGTCAATTGGACTAAGTTTGTTATTCCTTTTCTGTAAACTCAAAAACAAGGAAAAACAGAAACTGGCATTGGGCTCTAGCTTAAGAGGTTAGTCCCAAAAATGATATAAAAGTGTATAGTAAAGCCCATAAACATCCAAAACAGGTAATATAATAGCATGGAACAATCAAAAATTATAGATACATTGAAGACGTATCAGACCTCCCCGAGCTCGCCATCCGCACCAGAAGATCTGCTGTTTCCCACTTGCGCTCGAGCTCTAGGAGTGCCTGCCTCCACACGCGAGAGCTCCCCGCCGCCGTCCATCTTGCCGCCGAGCCCAGAGCTCGAGTCACCCCAACCCGAGCATGTTTTCGTGCTCAGCAGCTCCCCAGCAATCCAACGCCACCACTTGCACCTTTTGTGGTGCGCTATAGCCTCGTTCCGGCCAACCCCATGCTCTGACGGCCGCAGCCAAGCTCACCGCCGCCGACTCCGTCCACGCCCGTTAGAACCACAGCCACCAACAAGTGTGCCTCGCTCCCCTCTTTCGAACACGCCCTCCCACACATCAAACGGTGGCCCATAGAGCAAACTCGATGCGAACACCGCCGCGGTCTGTGGTCGCCGGCATAAACGCTGGTAGCTAACGTGGCACCATGAGGTTAGGTGCTAATCATGTTTAGTTAGTGTCCTATGTCGATGATATGTGGGCCCTGCCATTGACCCATGGGACCCACTGGTCAGGTTTGACCTGGACAGGCTCTGTTGACTAGGCTCCATTAGCATGACTTAATGCTGACGCAGTAAACATTTTTGTAATTAATTTAAATCTAAAATGATTTACTAATTTTAGAAAATGTCCTAAACTTCAAAAATTCATAGAAAATAAACCGTAGCTCCAAATAAAATAATTTATATATGAACAATTATCAGAAAAATATAAAGAACCCGATAGGCCACTTTCATGCATGTTTAAACAAGTTAACCTCATTGAATAGGACAAATGAATATTAGGGCAATTTATGAAATAATATTTGGAGTTGGAATTTGATCTTGTTTGTATTCCACTTCAATAAAAATTACCTAATGTTGCATTAGGTAAATGAAGCACCTTTCATATGACATATCATTCATTTGTATGTGCATTGCATTGAATGTGATCTTTCTTTGTTTGCTGTTTTTTGTCCCCTCTCGGTAGCAGAATGTTTCAGACATTGTGACCGTTGACACCGATGAAGAACCATACTATCTTCAGAAGTGCCACGCAAGAAACCCCCCTTGAGCATTCCAATACAATCCCAGTCTCTCGCTCCTGCTATCTTTTACTGCATTAGAACAATAATGATTCTACTGTTACATGCTGCGATAGTTGAACCCTTTCCTCTGCATGACCTATCTTTGCCACAGTAAATAGTTGAAACCCACTAGCATGAGTAGGAGTTCTTTGAGCCATGTCATGCCTACTCCTCTATGCTTGCTTGTTATGCCTGCTATGCTTAGAGTTGTGTCAGGTATGATTCATCTAGGATGGTGTGA
Source organism: Aegilops speltoides (assembly GCA_021437245.1). Classification (NCBI taxonomy): domain Eukaryota; kingdom Viridiplantae; phylum Streptophyta; class Magnoliopsida; order Poales; family Poaceae; genus Aegilops; species Aegilops speltoides. Next base: position 216,213,122 of record CM038145.1, read on the forward strand.
ACATGTCCTACTGTTGAGAGCTAAGTGTGTGAATACGATTTGGTAAGGGTAGAGACGAGAGGCCATGTAGGAGTACATGGTGGGTTGTCTCATTGAAACCATCCTCACGAACCGAGTTCCGTGTTTGTGATCCAAGATAGTTAATACCACACATTGGGATCCTTAATTGTCTCTCTCGACTTATTAATCGCCTTGATCTTCGTCCAGGAGTTGCAAGTAGTTTTGGTGTTTGTAATATGATGGAGGTCGTGCGTAGCACTGACCCTAGGGTGGGATTTGATGCGGTGGTCAAGTGGCATGGTGTACCAGTGCACCCGTTTGGTGGGCTCGGGAAGCCTGCACACATCGTTTGGGGCTGTAGTGGAAACCTCGGCCGAACTTCTTGTGGATGGAACTCAAATAGACAATAAACACGGACTAGAGTCTTGTGTGGTTAGTCAGGTCGTGGCCGACACCCTCGCTGGGCTTCCTCTTGAAGGTTGCTGAGTACATGTCATGTGAACGGCGATAAGTGGTGGGAGCGTGTGTGAAGAAGTACACCCCTGTAGGGTTATATATGATCTATTCGAATAGCCGCTTCCGCGGATATGGACTACTTGGAACGCTTACATTGTTCATAGATAACTTTTAGTGGATACTCTAAAATGCGCAAGATAAGCCTGAGTGCTATGGATGACTTCTCCTAGGGAGACGAGAGCGGATCCATAGTGGTGTATCGGTATGGTGAATATGTGGACTCATGTGCGCCACCTCAAAGGAATTATTTGTAGTCATAGTACAGGATAGCCACTGAATCAAAGCTAGCTTGCTGCAGTTAAACCCCACAACCCCCTTGTTGACACTGATGCATGTGTAGCTAGTTCTGATGTAAGTCTTGCTGAGTACATTTGTACTCACATTTGATTAATTTATGTTTTTGCAGAGAGACTTCTTTCTCACTAGTGGTTTCACATGGGCTTCGACAATTAGCTTGGGAATCCCAAACACAGGTCTAGTTCCTTTGGAGGGTCTTGTAGATAGACAGGCTTCGTAGCCTTCTTTCCTTTCAGATGCCTGTACCCAGAGATGTTTATGCTTCCGCTTGTTGTGTGTATGATTTGTATGTTGAGTCATGAGACCTGTCGGTGTCAAAACCGGCGGATCTCGGGTAGGGGGTCCCGAACTGTGCGTCTAGGCGGATGGTAACAGGAGACAAGGGACACGATGTTTTTACCTAGGTTCAGGCCCTCACGATGAAGGTAAAACCCCACTCCTGCTTGATTAATATTGATGATATGGGTAGTACAAGAGTAGATCTACCACGAGATCAGAGAGGCTAAACTCTAGAAGCAAGCCTATGGTATGATTGTTGTCCGTCCTACGGACTAAAACCCTCCGGTTTATATAGGCACCAAAGAGGGTTAGGGTTACACAGAGTCGGTTACAATGGTAGGAGATCTACATATCCGTATCGCCAAGCTTGCCTTCCACGCCAAGGAAAGTCCCATCCGGACATGGGACAAAGTCTTAAATCTTATATCTTCATAGTCCAGGAGTCCGGGCAAAGGTGAAAGTTCGGCTATCTGGACACCCCCTAATCCAGGACTCCCTCAGTAGCCCCGAACCAGGCTTCAATGGCGATGAGTCCGGCGCGTAGATTGTCTTCGGCATTGCAAGGCGGGTTCTTCTCCAAATCCTGTGTACCTGTTGAATAGCGTCCGGCTTCTCGTATATATTGCGCTCCTTGGCTTCCACGCCCAATAATGCCATCTTCCACGTGTTGAACGAATGCGAAAAGCCAGGGTATTTTTACATTTACCCCCCTAGCTGCGCAAATGAGGTGCCTATAAAGGAGACGAGGATCTAGATCCGAATCACACCATCCTCCCTTCGCGAGAATTCATCAGAGCGCATCTGACAGAAATCCATTCCATCATGGACAGTCGACGCGGCTCCTCCTCTCGCCCTCCCAGCCCTCAGCCTGGAGATTGGGAGAGATGCTCCATCCCGCACAGCGAGTTAGTGATGCTCCAAACCAAGGGATTTCTTCCCCCAGCCTTCATGGTTCCGGTTCGAGCCGGACTCGCCACCTATAAGGGAGGAAAGCAAGCGGAGAGCGTCCCCAGCCCCTCCAAAGGAGAGCGGGTATGCCTTGTCCCTTATTTGATAAGAGGGCTTGGATTTCCAATTCATCCGTTTCTCCGGGGGCTCCAAGAGTTCTACGGCCTCCAGTTGCACAACCTTACGCCTGCCTCCATTTTGCATATTGCGGGCTTCGTGGCCCTTTGCGAGCTGTTCTTGGGCATCGAGGCTCATTTTGCGCTGTGGAAGAAGCTGTTCTGCCTTGTGCCCCATTCTCAAGAGGGGTCAATATATCAAGTGGGCGGAGCCGAACTATGGCGCATCGCTTGGACCGGATATCTATCTGGAACCCCGAAGAAGGCGTCCGAAGACTGGCCTTCGGAATGGTTTTATATAGAAGATGTCCCCTGCTGGACTCGCTCGGATCGGCCTCCCTGAGTTCAATGATGCTCCTTTGAAGAAACGCCTAAGCTGGCGTCCACGGAGCCCTCAGAAGGAAAATGACAGGGATGTCCTTTACTTGATGAGCCGAATTAGGTTGTTAGCTCATTCCGGACTGACCATGATTGGGGTCATGGCCACATGCATTATGCGGGGGGTGCAGGCGCTCTAGTATAGAGGCCACCCCATGTGGGATTTCAACGGGGAGGATGATGCCACCCGCTGCGGCCGTAAGGGGCCGGGATCGGTCGCCGATCTGATGAAGATATTGTCCGCATTGTACAAGGGAGAAGAGGAGGAATTTCTCCGCATCAATCCACAGGACGGATTTTCTATTTACAATCGTCCAAGCTAGGTAAGCGGACATTTCTTTTTGCCCATCCGATCCATATTCCCATAGTCAAGTATCTCATTTTGCGATTTTGACGCAGGAAGTGCGCTAGGCCGTAAGGGATATAAACAGCCCGCCTCCACAACCCGAGGATCCGGAACGGTTCCTCGATCCGGCCTCCCAAGAGGATCCGAACATATCGGTGGAGCTGATTGATGGGGTATTTCACCAACTGAGCATCGATAATGCCTTCGTCGCCATTACGACCGATTACCCCGGAATACTTCCAGCCTCACAGGTAACTGAGACCGAAGTCCCAATACTTTGAAAATGAACCATCCGTGCTTATTTTTAATCACCGTATACCAATGGTGTTTCGCAGGGGAAGTCCTTGAGGCGGAAGGCCGAGCTTGCGGTGGCTAGTCAACAAGGGACAACAAGGCCCAGCAGGCTGAAAAGGAGTGCGGTCCGGCTTGAGACGCCGGCGCAACGGTATGGCGTGTCATCTTACTCCCAGGTTTTATTCCCGGAAGGCATACTAACACTTGTGCCCTTTTCAGGAAAAAGAGCGCTCGCCGGACTGTATCCGGAGAGGTTGCCCATCGAGCCTCTGTCAGCCAGGCTCCAATGCCAGGTCCAGAAGCGGAGGCAGACACGAGGCGTGCGTCGGACGCTCCTCCGACAGATGAAGCCGACAGGTTATCTGCCAGCAATACCGAGGTGGAGAGTGCCATGAATCACATGCGTCGCTGGACAGTTCTTCGTGACGCATGTTTCTCCCCAGAGGCATTGGATGCCTTTAATTCAGGAGATGCACACCTCCATGCCGCTCAAAATGGTCTAGCCAGAGCCACGGAGCAGTATGTAAAAGACATACGGGTGAGAAAATTTGACAGTTATATATGCCAGTAGCCCCGAGACTTGAAATAGTTAGAATAACTGATTTAAGGATCATTTATTATGCAGGATCTTACAGAAAAGGATACCCAACTGTCCCAGGAGCTAGATGAGTGCAAAGCGCAACTTGAGGCCGCACTAGCCGCGGTGGGGGAAGCCAAAGAGACCCCCTCTAGTAATTTATGCTTCAAAAGATAAGTAGTTTGTGAAGTCGGCATGTGTATAAGTCTGACAATAACATTGCAGATGGCGCCGGGGTAGATCCTGACAAGCAACAGCTCTTGCACCGGTTAAAGGCCGGCAAGAACGTGCTTACGAGGGTGAGGCAAGAGAAAAATAATCTCCAAGATGCCAACACCCGGCTGGGTGAGGAACTAAAGGATGTTCGTGCCTAGCTGTCTGACTCTGTTAAGGAGAATTGGCGACTTCGACGCGGCATGTTTAGTAAGTACTTGAACGAACTTTGAAAAAAAAGAGTTCGGCGAGGAAGTCGACTAACAGAGTTATGTCTGTAGGTATGCTCACAGGTCGTCCTGCAGAGGAAATGCACGGTTCTATGGGTGACCTTCTTCCCGAGCACTTACAAATGCACGAACGAGTTCGGCACGTGATGAAAGGCGTCGCCCAGGCCTTGTGGCCATCTGTTTCCCTGCCCGAAGGCCTTGGAGAGCTTGTAGAGAGGCTTCAGGGAGCACGGCGGCGCTTCTGATTATGGAAGATATCGGCCTGCCGTCAAGGCTCCAGGGAGGCCTGGGCCATGGTGAAGACGCGGTACACGAAGGCTGACCCAAACCACATGGCCGAGGTCGGACCTGTGGGGCCCGATGGGAAGGAGATCCCTGTGAGCTTAGTGTACGGCCAAGTAGAGTTGGCTGCAAAGTATTCCCAGCAGGACTGTAAACTAGACAGCCTATTAGATGGCATTGAATAGGAATACAATCACTCGAATTGACTATGTAATTTAAGATGACATGTAAAATGCCTTCTAGTTGGATTGTAGATCATTTGTCATAGCGGACCTTTTCGCTTCAACCTCGGGACCCAATAGTCCGGAGTGTGTCCGAATACCCTCGCAGTTAAATAAGAACCGGGGCATGCGTGGAGACCAGGCGTAGGGGTCATTAGTGCTTTATCAGACAAGTGCCCAACTAGTTATGTTATATTACATGGTTAGTAAGAAACATCTTCCAGGGAGAATAGTTCTGTTAGGGGTTCCTTTCTCTGGGAGGCATGCCCTAAAGTGCATGTCCGGACTGCGAAAAAAGCAGAAAAACATCTGGGGGCAGATAAATAAATAGGTAAGAAATCATCTTTTAGTTCACCGACCGAATATTCCCTTAAGAACGCTAGCTTTCGGCTTCACCCAGTCTGAGGTACACATTCGGCTAACCCGGCAGTAACAATCGCAGAGGTGCTCCCTTTACCACCTAGCCGAACAATCAGGAACGTAGGGGTAAGCACAGGAGCCAGGCAACCCAGTTTGGCCAAAACTGAAGTCATATCGATGCATATAATGGTGAATAAAAGGTACATGCGTAAGTGTGACACATGTGTTGGGCATGAAGCCAGTATAAATAAGCTTCTGTTAAAGAAGCCCCCAGGTATAATGAGCGCGGATAGCGCGTCAAATGTGTGCGAACAAAGCGCGAACGAGCCTTCAAAGGTTGTAAGAGAAAAGGAGGGAGAAGGGGAGAAATATAAGACAACTACTGTATAAAATATAGACGGAGGAAGGAGACGAACTCAGAATCCGGCGCTAGGCGTAGAATCATCGGAGACGGGCTGCGTTCCATGGGTTCGGCTCGAGTCGGTTATCCGATGCATTTCACAGACGGTACGCTCCGCCGGTCAGGACTTGGTCGATGATGAAGGGACCTTCCCATTTGGGTTTGAGTTTGTCCTTTTTCTTGTCCGGCAGGCGTAGAACTAACTCGCCAACATTGTAAGTTTTGGCCCATACTTCTCTGCTTTGATATCTTCGAGCCTGCTATTGATAGAATACGGAACGGGCTTTTGCCACGTCATGCTCCTCCTCCAAGGCGCCTAAACTGACATGCCGATCGAGCTCGGCTTCTCTTTCTTCGTACATGCGCACGCGAGGTGAGTCATGAATTATATCGCAGGGGAAAACTGCCTCTGCGCCGTATACCATAAAGAATGGTTTGAATCCGGTAGTGCGATTCAGCGTGGTCCGCAGCCCCTACAGTACGGAGTCGAGCTCCTCTACCCAGTGCGTGTTAGATTCCTTGAGGGACCGCACTAGTCTGGGTTTGATGCCGCTCATGATTAGACCATTTGCTCGCTCGACTTGACCGTTAGTTTGAGGGTGATAGACTGAAGCATAGTCGGGCTTGATGCCCATGTTTTTGCACCAGAGTTTGACCTCGTCGACCGTGAAGTTCATGCCGTTATCAGTGATGATGCTGTGGGGGACGCCGTAACGTTGTACGACCCCTGATATGAAGTCTATCACTGGTCCAGATTCGGCCGTCTTAATAGGTTTGGCCTCTATCCATTTGGTGAATTTATCCACCATGACCAGTAGGTATTTTTGCTTGTGGGTTCCTTCTTTAAGGGGTCCAACCATGTCAAGCCCCCAGACCGCGAAGGGCTAGGTGATGGGTATAGTTTTGAGGGTGGTGGGTGGCATGTGGCTTTGATTAGCAAAGAGCTGGCAACCGATGCATCGTTGGACTAAGTCCTGAGCGTCTGCTCGGGCCGTCGGCCATTAAAATCCTGTACGGAAGGCCTTGCCTACAAGGGCCTGGGCTACGGCGTGGTGCCCGCCGAGTCCGGTATGAATTTCGGCCAGAAGATTCCGCACTTCCTCTTTGAAGATACACCTTTGAAGGACTCCGATTGTGCTTTTCTTATAAAGCTCTCCCTCGTGGACCTTGTAGGCTTTAGATCGCCGCACTATGCAGCGGGCCTCATTTTGGTCCTTGGGAAGTTCCTGCCTGGTTAGGTAGGCTAGGAATGGTTCCGTCCACGGGGAGATGATTGCCATTATTACGTGGGCTGAGGGTGTTACTTCATTGGAAGAACCACCAATTGTGTCAGAATGTTCGGTGTCGGGCAGTGCGGTTGGGTCCGGGTTGTTATTTCCGGACTCCCCCTCCCATAGTACGGATGGCTTAAACAGCCTCTCTAGGAAGATGTTGGGAGGGACGGCATCGTGCTTTGCGCCAATGCATGCCAATACGTCTACTGCCTGGTTGTTATCCCGAGCTATATGGTGAAATTCGAGCCCCTCGAACCGAGCTGACATTTTTAGGATGGCATTGCAATAGGCTGCCATTTTCAGATCCTTGGCTTCGAAGTCTCCATTTATTCGGGATATCGCGAGGTTCGAATCCCCGTGCACCTCTTGGCGTTGAATGCCCATGGAGACTGCCATCCGGAGACCATGTAGAAGGGCCTCGTATTCGGCTGCGTTGTTAGGGACGTCAGAACAATGCCAGCCCCCAAACCATCCAACATTTTGGGGCCGTCGAAGTGCATGATCCAGTTGGAATATGCGCCGTACTCTTTAGGGAGTTCGGCTTCAGTCCATTCAGCGACGAAGTCGGCCAAAACTTGCGACTTAATAGCTCACCGTGGCTTATAGGTTATGTCGAACGGGAGGAGCTCAATGGCCCATTTGGCAATCTGGCTTGTCGCATCGCGGTTGTTTATAATGTCGTTAAGAGGTACTTCAGAGGCTACTGTTATCGAACACTCTTGAAAGTAGTGTCACAGCTTCCGGGATGCCATAACACCGTGTACACTATATTTTGATAATGCGGATACCATGACTTGCATGGAGTTAGGACAGTGGACACATAGTACACTGGTTTTTGAAGGGGGAACTTGTGTCCGTCCATTTCTCGTTCGACAACGAGTACCGCGCTTACACTTGATGAGTTGCCGCGATATATAATAGCATTGGTTCACCCATGTTGGGCGCGGCCAGGATCGGGTTTGTTGCCAATATGGATTTTATTTCTTCAAGTCCGGCCGTGGCGGCATCTGTCCACTTGAAGTGTTCGGTGCGTCGGAGGAGACGATAAAGGGGTAATGCCTTTTCTCCCAAACGGGAGATAAAGCGGCTTAGAGCCGCCACGCATCCAGTCAATTTTTGTATTTGTTTGAAGCTCTGGAGTTAGAAGCTCTTCGCCACTTTTGGCCACCTGCCGTAGTATCCAACATGCTCTAAGGCTATGAGTTGGAGTGGCGCCCTCTGTACTATGAATTTTGCAGGATCCATTGAGCCATCCTTCCAGTACGGTTCCATGCCCTATAGAGGGTTTTTTCTTTTTGGTATTTAATCCAGGTGCCTGGCGATGAGGCAACCTTTTATTTCGGACTGGGGTTGTATTCAGGGCCGGATTGTCCCAAAAACTAATTTCGGTTTTCCAGGTGCTTTCCATCGCACAGTACTTTCATACTGTGGATGCCTAGTCAACGAAGCATGTAATTTCACGATGACTTACAGCGTTGAGGATTCCCTTGTCCGTGCAACTATTGCAGAAGAATGAAATTGCGTCCTCCTCACGGCAATCCTTTATCCTGTTCATGACCAGGAGGAATCTGGCCCAGTAATGGTGTACTGTTTCTGCGGGCTCTTGCCGGATTTGGGATAGATCGCTTATGTTTGGGTGGGCGGGTGGAATTAAATTCGGAACCCCGTCCAATCTAAGACTCAGGGGCCAAGAAGTTTCCGAACTTGGAAGCTTTGGTTCTTGGATGTTTTCCAATGAATCTATCCCATTGCCTGACTTTAGGTTCAGGGCTTGAGTGACGTCCTCCCATCCGCGGGAATCCGGCATGGAGGGGTCGGGAATCCGGACATAGCTAGTCCTTAAAATAGAGGAAGGGTCGCCATATTGTTCCTCAACCACGACAACATGGTGGGTAACCTGGGCCCAATCTAATCGTAGTCTGTAGCGACTCCCAGGGCGGCGATGCGATCCAAGAGCTCATTTAAGGAAGAGAGCTCCATCGGATCTAATTGCTCAGCGAGTTCCGAGTTAACGTGAAGATTGCTTTCGATGACCCGAGAGGTCATCGTCGGCGCGGTGGACGAACCGGCGGTCATAAGAAAACCACTTAGCCGGACAGTTTGGCCGATGGCCAAAGCTCCTTTAGCAATAGTGTCGTCTTTAAAGACGGGATGAGGCATCCTTCCTGATGGTGAAGGCACAGAGGAACTCTCAATGAAAGCACCAATGTCGGTGTCAAAACCGGCGGATCTCGAGTAGGGGGTCCCGAACTATGCGTCTAGGCGGATGGTAAGAGGACACAAGGGACACGATGTTTTTACCCAGGTTCGGGCCCTCTCGATGGAGGTAAAACACTACTCCTGCTTGATTAATATTGAAGATATGGGTAGTACAAGATTAGATCTACCACGAGATCAGAGAGGCTAAACCCTAGAAGCTAGCCTATGGTATGATTGTTGTCCGTCCTACGGACTAAAACCCTCCGGTTTATATAGGCACCAAGAGGTTAGGGTTACCTGAGTCGATTACAATGGTAGGAGATCCACATATCTGTATCGCCAAGCTTGCCTTCCACGCCAAGGAAAGTCCCATCCGGACACGGGACGAAGTCTTCAATCTTGTATCTTCATAGTCCAGGAGTCCGGCCAAAGGTGATAGTTCGGCTATCCGGACACCCCCTAATCCAGGACTCCCTCAAGACCCATGGTTGTAATATCAGGCCCTCATAGCCTATTGAATAATACTTTGAGTCATAGAGTTTTGTTGTGATGCCATGTTGTATTTACATATATCGAGCATATTGTGTGTATGTTATTGAAATGCTTGGTATGTGAGGGATCTGACACCTAATTGTTTATTCTTGGTAGCATTCCTTATGGGGAAATGTCTCCTAGTGCTTCCACCGAGCCATAGTAGTTTGCTACTACTCCGGAACACTTAGGTTGGCTGGCATGTATCCTTCTTTGTTCCTGTGTCTGTCCCTTCGAGGAAATGTCACACGTTGTTCCTTTAAGTCCTTGTAGCTTGCTATGACTTGGGTTCATACGTTGATGACCATCACATTCATTGCTAGGTTACGTATGCTTGTCCCTGTAAGTTTGTGCCACCTTGGGTTTGTGTCTAGTCATGTCGACCCGGGTTCTCTGTCATATGGATGGTAGCCGCACTATCATCTACGTGAGCCAAAAGGCGCAAATGGTCCCGTCCCACGTATAGGCGATACCCGTGGGAATACCGTGCATGAGGCTGCAAAGTGATATGATGTGTTACATGCTAGATCGATGTGACTTAGGATCGGGGTCCCGACAATAAGGGAATTTGATGAGTTTCCTTGCCAGTGAAGTACGTTTTTTTCTAGTAATTCCGGTACTGCCACAAAGCATTCTTGAAGATAGCATAGGTATTAGCACAGTTTACCTCATCTCGAGTTTCCAAATCGATCCTTTTCTATAGAGAAAAAATGGGAACATTTGCTGTATTATAACCAGCATGCAGGTAGAAAGTATGGGACTAAGCAAAGTAATTGCCATGAATAACATTACATATACATACTCATGGACGAACACGTACAACAGGATTTTTCCTTCATCTTCAGTACAATATTTCCATGATGGGAAGATACACACATAGGATTTAACAACATCAAATGCGATAGATGCTAACTACGACTGGCTGGTTGTGCTTCGTCCACATGAATGGGTGTACTAACTGGTGGAGTTGGGGTTCATCATGGTAGTCTTGGCGCTTTGAGCACTCGAGCTGCCTTACTAACTGCTCTTGTTTGTGAGCTCTGTGGTGGAGATGGTGCTGTGTCAACTGGAACTGTGTTACTATCTGCTGGGGTTGGGGTTAGATTGGGTGAAGCTGGTTTTGTGTCCTTCAGAGTAGGAATACAATCTGTGAGAGTCTGGGTTATGTGTGGTAGGGCTGGTTCTTGTGCATGTCAACCGGGGTGCTATCTCCACCAAGAGGTAGAACTGTTTTATTTGAAGACCGTGTTTTTACTCTACTAGATACTGGCATCACCCCCTCCAATTCAAATGGCTGATAAACAAGAAAAGTAGTTAAATGTACAAACCTTGTACGAGAGACAAATGCAATAGATAGTGTGGAAAAAAGAGGGCATGAAATAGTTCAGATATATATTGTTTAACTAAAAAGGATTGCATGACATAATTTCACATGTATGACATCTATCTAGACTGGATAGCATAGCATGATATAATTCAAAGATATGATGACTAACTAAACAGGATGATATGAGATAATTATATGATGTCTTTAGTAAATAGGTTCGCATAACATAATTCACATACATGTCACTAGTGGAAAAACGGCTAGCCACAACTTTCGTTGGCGGCGCGCCATTTCCCATCAACGCCAGCACTACTTTTTAAAAATAGTGCCAGCGTAGGCCAAATCAGCATGTCAGCTTTACATGCTTAATGCTGCTGTTGCTTTTTTGGAAATGCCACAAATCTGTTGGCCCATATGCAATCACCGTTTGGAATACACTAGTGGTGTTGGTTTTCTTTGCACGCGATAATTAATTTATTAGTGTTGGCATCCGTCTGCTTCACATGGCAGAAACACTTTTTCCATTTGATCAAGTGTTTTAAGTATTTAATTATTATACTAGTCACAAAATCATAAAAATTTATATTCTATTTTTGGTCATCATTAATTTTACTGCTTTTATCAATTTAGGAATTTTATTTCTTTACTACTAGTTCAAATTTCGAGTCTTCAATTTTTCAAGTCTTTCATTAATCTTAGTCTTTTTTTTATTTGGCATGCTATTAGCTATGGTGTTGCCATTTTTTCCAACGCCAGCGATAACCTATCTGAGTCAACTTAGTAAAAGACCTAAGTCACCGCTCCCTCTCATTTCACACCCCTCCCACTAGACCAAAGCCGCCACTGCCGCCGCCCTGTCGACGCCCCTCGCCGGCACCATGGTTAGATCCACTACTCCTCCCATTGCATCTCCTTCCTCTCCACTCTCCCACGCCCTCCGTTCACGAACATGCCACACGGCTGGGATCCATTGGGATTCATGTAGTTGATTAGGAGATTTCTTTAATTTGTGTAGAAATTTTAGTATATATATCATGGATTGCTTTGTGTCATGTAGAATCCAAAGTTAGTTGCATGGATTGCTTTGTGTCATGTAGTGATAATCCGATGGCTATTGTGTAGAATCTGGTATTTATAATGCAGTTTGATTATAATCCGATTACTTGTGTGTCTCACTCTGTGGATTTTGTTTATTTGTGTATGCAATTACTAGCGTAGAAGTATATACTTAGTTTATGTAGTGGCATGTTTGGTATAAATTGTTTTACTAGTGTACAAAGTGTTTATATACTTAGTTTCAATTATATTTTATGTAGAATGGTGCAGCCGCCACCATGTCCCATATGCAAGTCAAGGTGCACAACCGACCTTGCAAGTGACACGCTGTTTGGCATCTACTTTTAGCTGTGGTTTGTTCCTGCAGCGGTAACGCGTTACATGAACCTTCTAACAATTTGTTCTTTTGTTTTTCTTGCTATTTTCCATAATGCAGTGTGTTTGTTTTTTGGGTTTTACACAGATCGTCCCTTGCAATGTGAGATTGGAGTTCAATGAGCTCATTACACTACTAGGGAAAAGCCTAGCGAGGCAGCGATAGGTGTATCTCAGAAGCGCAGGATGGCGGCCATCGATACAACGCTAACTAACGTGTATCGATGGCGTGTCGACTCCACGCCATCTTGCTATACATGGCTAGCAGCAGTAGGCTTTTGGGCAACTCGCTACTGCTAATATCTGCAGCGCTTTAGTTTAGGACGCGCTACTGGTAAGGGCGCTCTGTTGCTAACTCTACTCCCCTCGCTACTGTTAGTTTTTTTCTGCATATTTGTTTTGTATATGAACAGGGTTTATACAATAATCTTTACATCATACACATACAAATGTAGTCATAGCATCAAATCATTTCATCATCATAATCATCATCCAACTCAAAGTGGTCTCTCGTCATCATCTCGAAAATAGCGATACAAGTTCTTGCAACTACATCGTCATCCATCTAAAAAATGATATACGCGAGAAGAGCTATCACTATGAGTGAGAGTGGAACTATTAAGTACATGAGTTCGTACCCCTCTCTCGCACTACATTGAACCTAAACTAACTACTGGCTGCCACTTGGAAACCGGAAACCGGTACACCTGGGCTTGACACTCCGGCACTCGTCGTATACTCCTGGCGTAGCACTTCTTCGCCATCGATGATCTATGCACCTGCATTGTCACATGAGTCGATGATATGCAACATATATAGTTGAGCAACAGAAAGAGACAGACTTGGCAAAAATTGAAGCAACATATCATAAGAATAAATAACAAAGTTCATCGTACCCAAAATGCCCTAACTAGAGTGATCTTCGCTAGTCGAGGAGGATGGTTTAATTACATCACAAATAAAGTTTCATCGTGCATAACTCAAATTTTCGTCATACATAAAGTATGGACTAAACGAAACCATTGTCAAATATCAACAATCACTCAAGCATCTTGTGCCATCCATCCAAGTCAGGGAGATAGTCCCCGAGCTTAGTGAAAGGCTTCTGGTCGAGACGCTGAGCCGCTATGCGTGTTTGGACATCTTGCCACGACATTTCCCCTTCCTCGTAGAACACCCCTATTTTTTCGAGGACCTCCTTCATGATGATTTGGGCAAGTTCATGTTGGATGCGATAGAACTCAGCTCGAAGCCGATGATTGTGGATATCTCCTACGGTCCTTGCCCATTGCAGAATATTGGCATCCCCGACTGTAGGTGACATGCGAATGTTCTGCCGATCCCGTCTGTACTCCAGCATCTGGTGCATGACATAGAATCCATCATTAAGACTATCACTCGGTTGCTGGATGCAGCAGAAGTCGATCTTATGGCTGAAGGCGGCCCTGCCGTTCCTAGTCTTCCTGATCTTGACCTCTCCACCCCGTACGCTGTAGAAAAAGATAGCATTGTCGAGAACAGACTTGATGTGGGTGTAATCCTTTTTGTTAATGTTCTTCGACGAGTCCAAGTAAAGAGCGTGGCAGTACCAGGGGTAAAGTATGATGAGGACGGCATGCCCGTTGCTGCACAAAATAAGTACACCTCAAATTAATTAGCCTCCATCATGCAAATGAATGATTGAAATTGAAGGAAGGATATCCGTGCGGATGACTTACAGGGGATGATAAGGCACGAGAATCGTCTCCTTGTCCTTATTGGTGAGCATGAATTGATGAGGTACTCCCTCGCGTATTCATGGTGCTCTACGCAGACCGCCAAGAAGCTCTCGTGCATGAAGTAGTGGTCAGCGACACATATATAAGGTATCTGCTCAATCCCAATGATGTAGTTCATGTACAAGGCATAAAGGTGGACAAACGTCAAATCCAGCTTCTTCAAGTGAAACATGTCGAAGATGTAATCGAATCAAAGGAAGAACTTCTCCGTGGGGATTGTGTTGACATACAACCTTTGCCGCGGCACGTTAATCACATGGAGTGGGTATCCTGGATTTCCGAGGTGATTAGGCTTTTCTCTCTCCACGGTACATCGTCATGAAGTTTCCTTAGATCGCTGTGTATGGCCTATACTGATGCTTTAGGTAGGATTGGTTCACCGGCGATATGGTATTTCGCCGCACCGGGGACAGGTATACAGTCTTGAATCTGAGGCTGCGGAGGTGGCTGGATCATAGCAGCAGTTTTATTGCTGCCTTTCCTCACTCTCTTCCGATGCTTCTTTAGTGGAAGGTCGTTGTCGGTGTCAAAACTGGCGGATCTCGGGTAGGGGGTCCCGAACTATCTGTCTAGGCGGATGGTAACAGGAGACAAGGAACACGATGTTTTTACCCAGGTTCGGGCCCTCTCGATGGAGGTAAAACCCTACTCCTGCTTGATTGATATTGATCATATGGGTAGTACAAGAGTGGATCTACCACGAGATCAAGGAGGCTAAACCCTAGAAGCTAGCCTATGGTATGATTGTTGTTGTTCTGTCCTACGGACTAAAACCCTCCGGTTTATATAGACACCGGAGAGGACTAGGGTTACACAGAGTCGGTTACAATGGTAGAAGATCTACATATCCGGATCGCCAAGCTTGCCTTTCCACGCCAAGGAAAGTCCCATCCGGACACGGGACGAAGTCTTCAATCTTGTATCTTCATAGTCTTGGAGTCCGGCCGATGATGATAGTTCGGCTATCCGGACACCCCCTAATCCAGGACTACCTCAGTAGCCCCCGAACCAGGCTTCAATGATGACGAGTCCGGCGCCTATATTGTCTTCGGCGTTGCAAGGCGGGTTCTCCTCCAAATTCCATGTGCTTGCCGAATAGTATTCGGCTTCCTTATAAATGTTGCGCTCCTTGGCTTCCACGTCCAATAATGGCCCTCTTCCACGTGTCGTATGAATGTGAAAAGCCAGGGTATTTTTATGTTTTACCCCCTAGCTGCGCGAATAATCTGCCTATAAGAGGAGCAAGGACCTAGATCCGAATCACACCATCCTCCTTCCGCGAGTACTAATCGAAGCGCCTCTGACAAAAATCCATTCCATCATGGACAGTCGACGCGGCTCCTCCTCTCGCGCTCCCAGCCCTCAGCCCGGAGATTGGAGGAGATGTTCAGTTCCGCATAGCGAGCTAGTGACGCCCCAGGCCGAGGGATACCTTCCCCCAGCCTTCATGGTTCCGGTTTGAGCCGGACTAGCCACCTACAAAGGTGGAAAGCAGGTGGAGAACACCCCCAATCCCTCCAGAGGAGAGCGGATGTGCTTCGTCCCTTATCTAATTAGGGGGCTCGGATTTCCCATACATCTGTTTCTCCGAGGGCTCCTGGAGTTCTACGGACTCCAGCTTCATCACCTTACACTCGCCTCCATTTTGCACATCGCGGGTTTTCTAGCTCTTTGCGAGCTGTTCTTGGGCATCGAGTCCCATTTTGCGCCGTGGAAGAGATTGTTTTGCCTCGTACCCCATTCTCACGAGGGGTCGATATATCAAGTGGGCGGAGCCAAAATATGGGGCATCGCCAGGACCGGATATCTATCCGGAACCCCGAAGAAGGCATCCGAAGACTGGCCTTCGGAATGGTTTTATATGGAAGATGCTCCACTGCCGGACCCAGTTCGGATCGGCCTCCCGGAGTTCAGCAACGCTCCTCTAAAGAAGCGCCTGAGTTGGCACCCGCGGAGCCCTCAACAGGAAGATGATAGGAGCGTCCAATACCTGATGGGCCGGATAAAGTTGCTGGCCCATTCCTAATTGACCATGATTGGGGTCATGGCCACGTGCATTATGCGAGTGATACAGCCGCTCCAATATAGGGGCCACCCCATGTGGGATTTCAACGGGGAGAATGACGCCACCCATCATGGACGCAAGGGTCCGGGATCGGCCGCCGATCTGGTGAAGATCCTGTCCGGCTTGTACAAGGGGAAGAAGGAGGACTTCCTCCGCACGAGTCCGTTAAATGGATTCTCCATGAATAACCCTCGGAGCTGGGTAAGCGGACGTCTATCTACCCGATCCGTGCTTTCAAAGTTAAGTATCTTACTTTATGATTTTGACGCAGGAACTGCGCCGGGATGTGGAGGGCATACACAGTCCGACTCCACAACCCGAGGATCTGGGAAGATCCCTTGATCCGGCCTCCGAAGAGGATCCGGACATAAAGGTGGAGCTAATTGATGGGGTGTTCCACCAACTCAGCATGGACAATGCTCAAGTCGCCATTACGGCTGACTACCCCGGTTTATCTCCGGCTTCCCAGGTAACTATGACCGGAGTCCTGACACCATTACTTCATCCTTGCTTATTTCTGACCACCGTATACCAACGGTGTCTTGCAAGAGGTGCCTTCAAGGCGAAAGTCAAACCAGGGCGGCCGACCGACAAGGTCGATTCGCCCAAAGAAAGGAAGAGGGTGCAAGTGCAAATCGAAACATCGCCGCAACGGTATAGCACGCCACCGTTTTTAAGGAAAAGATTCCTCGGAGGTGTATTAATGCTCATGACTTTTTCAGGAGAAAGAGCGCCGCGGATTGTGCCCGGAGAGGTTGCCAACTAGCGGCCCGCCACCAGGCTCCAACACCTGGTCCGGAGGGGAGGCGAGCGCAAGGCGCGAGCCGGATGCTCCTCTAACGGAGGATGCCGACAGGCTGTCCGCCACCAGGTCTGAGGTGGAGAGCGCCATGAATCATAGGCGCTGCCGGACAGTTCTTTGTGACACGTGTTTCTCCCCAGAGGCGTTGAATGCCTTTAATGCGGGAGATGCGCACCACCGTGCCGCTCATGATGGTTTAACCAGAGCCAAGGAGCAGTATGTGAAAGACATACGGGTAAGGAATTTTAATAGTTGTATATGCCAGTAGCCCCCGAGACTTAAAGTAGTTAGAATAATTGATTTAAGAATCGTTTGATATGCAGGATCTTATGGAGAAGAATACCCAATTGTCCCAGGAGCTTCAAGAGTGCAAGGCCCAACTTGAGGCCGCACTAGCGGCCGCAGGAGGAGACACAGAGACCCCCTCTGGTAACACATATTTCAAAAAGATTTTATGGCGTGCGGCGTGCGTATAAGTCTGACAATAATATTGCAGAGGGCGCCAGACTAGATCCGGACAAGCAACATCTGCTATGCCAGCTAAAGGCCGGCGAGAAGGTGCTTATGAGGGTGCAGCAGGAGAGGAACAAACTCCAAGATGCCAACACCCAGCTGGGAGAAGAACTAAAAGATGTTCGGGTCCAGCTGTCTGACTCCGTAAAGGAGAAACGGCGGTTTCGTCGCGGCATCTACAGTAAGTGCTTGAGCAAACTCTTTTGAAAAGAAGAGTTCGGCGAGGAAGTCGATTGACAGAAATGTGTCTGTAGGTGTGCTCATAGGTCGCCTGCTGGAGGAAATGCCCAGTTCAATGGGTGACCAACTTCCCGAAGCCGCTGAATCGCATTTAACGTGTTCGCAAAGCGATGAGTGGCGCCGCCAGGCCTTATGGCCGTCCGTCTCCCTACCCGAGGGTCTTGGAGGGCTTGCGGAGAAGCTTCAGGGAGCACGGCAGCGCTTTTGTCTGTGGAAGATATCGGCCTGCCGTCAAGGCGCCAGGGAGGCCTGGGCCATGGTGAAGATGCGGTACACAAAGGCGGATCCGAACCACATGGCTGAGGTCGGACCTGTGGGGCCCGATGGGAAGGAGATCCTTGTGAGCTTAATGTACGGCCAAGTAGAGCTGGCCGCTAAGTATTCCCAACGGGACTGTAAATTAGAAAGCATGTTAGATGGGATTGAGGAGGAGTACAGTCAGTCAATTTGACGATGTATTTTAAAATGACATGTATAATATCTTCTAGCCGGATTGTAGATCGTTTGTCTTTGCGAACCTTTTCGCTTCAACCTCGGGACCCTAAAGTCCGGAGTGTGTCCGAATACCCTCACGGTTATGAAAAAACCGGGGCATGCATGGAGACCAGGCGTAGGGGTCATTAGTGCTTTATCAGACAAGTGCCCAACTAGTTATGTTATATTACATGGTTAGTAAGAAACATCTTCCAGGGAGAATAGTTCCGTTAGGGGTTCCTTTCCCTGGGAGGCATGCCCTAAAGTGCATGTCCGGACTGCGAAAAGAGCAGAAAAGCATCTGGGGGCAGACGAATAGATAGGTAAAAAATCATCTTTCAAGTCACCTACTGAATATTCCCTTAAGAATGCAAGCTTTCGGCTTCACCCAGTCTGAGGTACACATCCGGTGACCGGCAGAATAATCGCAGAGGTGCTCCTTTACCTCCCAGCGTAACAATCGGGAACGTAGGGGTAAGCACAGGAGCCAGGCAACCCAGCTTGGCCAAAACTTAAGTCATATCGATGCATATAATGGTGAATAAAAGATACACGCGGAAGCTTGACGCATGTGTTGGGCATAAAGCCCGTATAAATAAGCTTCTGTTTAGAGAAGCCCCCAGGTATAATGAGTGTAGGTAGCACGTCAAGTGTGTGCGAACAATGCGCAGATCAGCCCTCAAAGGCTCTATGAAAAAGGGAGGAGAAAAGAGAGAAACAAAAGACAACTGAAGTATAAAATGTGGACGGAGGAAGGAGACGAACTCTCAGTCCGGCGCTAGGCGTAGAATCTTCAGAGGCGGGCTGCGTTCCATGGGTTCGGCTCGAGTTGGTTGTCCGTCGTTTTGCAGACGGTATGCTCCGCCGGTCAGGACTTGGTCGATGATGAAGGGACCTTCCCATTTGGGCTTGAGTTTGTCCTTTTTCTTCTCCGGCAGGCGTAGAACTAGTTCGCCAACATTGTAAGTTTTGGCCCATACTTCTCTACTTTGATATCTTCGAGCCTGCTACCGATAGAATGCGGAACGAGCCTTTGCCACGTCGCGCTCCTCCTCCAATGCGTCCAAACTGTCCTGCCGATCCAACTCGGCTTCTCTTTCTTCGTACATGCGCACTCGAGGTGAGTCATGAATTATATCGCAGGGCAAAACTGCCTCTGCACCGTATACCATAAGGAATGGCGTGAATCCGGTAGTACGATTTGGCGTGGTCCGCAGCCCCCAGAGTATGGAGTCGAGCTCCTCTTCCCAGTGAGTGCTAGATTCCGCAAGGGACCGCACTAACCTGGGTTTGATGCCGCTGATGATTAGACCATTTGCTCGTTCGACCTGACCGTTAGTTTGAGGGTGATAGACTGAAGCGTAGTCGAGCTTGATGCCCATATTTTTGCACCAGAGTTTAACCTCATCGGTCGTGAAGTTCGTGCCGTTATCAGTGATGATGCTGTGGGGGATGCCATAACAGTGTACTACCCCGGATATGACGTCTATCGCAGGTCCAGATTCGGCCGTTTTAACTGGCTTGGCGTCTATCCATTTGGTGAATTTGTCCACCATGACCAATAGGTACTTTTGCTTGTGGGTTCCCCCTTTAAGGGGTCCAACCATGTCAATCCCCCAGAACGCGAACGGCCAGGTGATGGGTATAGTTTCGAGGGCGGTGGGTGGCATGTGGCCCTGATAAACAAAGAGCTGGCAATCGACGCATCGTTGGACTAAGTCCTGAGCATCTGCCCGTGCCGTCGGCCAATAAAATCCTATACGGAAGGCCTTGCCTACAAGGGCCCGGGCTGCAGCATGGTGCCCGCCGAGTCCGGCGTGAATTTCAGCCAGAAGATTTCTCCCTTCCTCTTCGGAGATGCACCTTTGAAGGACTCCGGTTGTGCTTTTCTTATAAAGCTCTCCCTCGTGGACCTTGTAGGCTTTAGATAGCCGTACTATGCAGTGGGATTCATTTTGGTCTTCGGGGAGTTCCTGCCTGATTAGGTAGGCTAGGAATGGTTCTGTCCACGGGGCAATGACTGCCATTATTTCGTGGGCTGAAGGTGTTATTTCATTGGCTGAGCCACCGATTGTGTCAGAATGTTCGTTGTTGGGCAGTGCGGTTGGTTCCGAATTGTTGTTACTACTTGGTAGACTTCGGCGAGGCTGCGAATTGTTCGTTTCCGCATATTATTTGATGCGAAAGTTCTCGAAGACTGTTAATACCGTACTGGTACTGCTGGTCTGGTTCTCCGGGGCTAGAAGCTCTTCGCCACTTTTGGCCACCTGCCGTAGTATCCAACATGCTCGAAGGCTATGTGTTGGAGTGGCACCCTCTGTACTATGGATTTTACAGGGTCCGCTGAGCCATCCCTCCAGTACGGTTCCGTGCCCTTTAGGGGATTTTTGCTTTTGGTTTTTGTCCCAGGTGCCTGAGCATGATGCACCCTTTTATTTCGGACTAGGGTTGTGTTCGGAGCCGGATTGTCCCAAAACTTAGATTCGGTTTTCCAGGCACTCTCCATAGCACAGTACTTTCGTACTATGGATGCGAGGTTGGCGAAGCGTGTAATTTCGCGACGACTTACGGCATTCAAGATTCCCTTGTCCGTGCAATTGTTGCAGAAAATTGAGATTGCGTTTTCCTCACGGCGGTCCTTTATCCTGTCCACAACCAGGAGGAATCTGGCCCAGTAATGATGTAATGTTTCGGCGGGCTCTTGCCAGATTTGAGATAGATCGCTTATATTTGGGTGGGCGGGTGGTATTAAGTCCGGAACCCTGCCCAACTTGAGGCTCAAGGGCCGAAAAGTTTCCAAATTTGGAAGCTTGGATTGCTGGATGTCGTCCAACGAATCTGGTCCGCTGCCTAACTTTAGGTTCAGTACTTGATTGACGTCCGTCCCTCCGCGGAAATCCGGCATGGAGGGATCCGGAATTGGGACATAACTGGTCTTTAATATAGAAGAAGAGTCGTCGCGTTGTTCCTCACCACAGCAACGTGGTGGGTAGCCTGGGGAGAGTTGATCTCTCTCAGATCGGTTTTAAGACCAATCGATGCGTAGTCATAGCGACTCGAGTATGCAAAGCGATCCAAGAGCTCGTTTACGGAGGAGAGCTCCATCGGATCTAGCTTCTTGGCGAATTCCGAGTTGACGTGAAGATCGCTTTTGATGACCCGAGAGGTCATCGTCGGAGCGGCGGCCGAACAGGCGGTCATAAGAAAACCACCTAGCCGGACAGTTTGGCCGGTGGCCAAAGCTCTCTTGGCAATAGTACCGTCTTTAAAGACGGGAAGAGGCATCCTTCCTGATTGCGACGGCACAGAGGAACTCTCAATGAAAGCACCAATGTCGGTGTCAAAACCGGCAGATCTCGGGTAGGGGGTCCCGAACTGTGCGTCTAGGCGGATGGTAACAGGAGACAAGGAACACGATGTTTTTACCCAGGTTCGGGCCCTCTCGATGGAGGTAAAACCCTACTCCTGCTTGATTGATATTGATGATATGGGTAGTACAAGAGTGGATCTACCACGAGATCAAGGAGGCTAAACCCTAGAAGCTAGCCTATGGTATGATTGTTGTTGTTCTGTCCTACGGACTAAAACCCTCCGGTTTATATAGACACCGGAGAGGACTAGGGTTACACAGAGTCGGTTACAATGGTAGGAGATCTACATATCCGGATCGCCAAGCTTGCCTTCCACGCCAAAGAAAGTCCCATCCGGACATGGGATGAAGTCTTCAATCTTGTATCTTCATAGTCTTGGAGTCCGGCCGATGATAGTTCGGCTATCCGGACACCCCCTAATCCAGGACTCCGTCAGTCGTCTATAGTATGTTCAGGCTCCGGAGGCGGCAATTCAGGCACCAACTCATGACGCTCAAACCATGAGTACTCATACTACTGAGCCATCGATCCTCCTTCATTAGTGGCGCCAGTATTGAGATACTGTTGAGTGTCATCGTCATCCTCATCCTCATATATGGCGACGTCATCAGTGACTAATGTAGCCTCTTCCTCACCCAGTCCGCTATCACCCAGCACAATAGGCGATTCTAATTGGGTACGTGGGGTGCTGATGTTCATACCTTGCGGAGGCTGCTTGGTTGTGGGTGTCCTCCCGGCCACCTCCAGACGAAGCAGACTCTTTGGCCACAATAGGACCCACGTCTTGCAATCGCCAAGCCGCCGCGAGGTCTCATCGTCATCTCCACATAGTACCGGAGGAACCAAATTCTCGTGGCCCGGTTTGACACTGGCCACGGAAACCCTGAAGACGTCTGGGGCGATCGGCCGGCTGTGGAAGAATTGTTCCTTCAGATTCGTTATCATCGCCTTCCCCACATCCACCTTCTGGCCGTTGATGCCGTACAATATGGTGCACGGGGCGACGGCCTGCAAAGACATGTCTGCGATGTGAGACATCCGGAAGGCAACGGAAACAAGAGATTATACATTTCTTGAAGAGGGTCGGTGTGACAGGTACCATGAGGGCGTCGAGCTCAGCCAAAGAGGATTCAGGTGTGGGAGCTGGTGCAAGAGGAGGTGCTGGTGCAGGTACAGGTTCCGGTGCAACGCTAGTCGAGTTGCTCCCGAAGAAGTCGGCATGGGGAAAGTCCGTTGCATCTTTTTTTGGATTTCGCTTGCTCCAACCGACGATGGCCGGAACCAAGACTATCAGCTCCCGTTTTATGGCAGCTACCGCTGTTGCGAGTGTCTTAGCTGAATTCTTCTCAACCGCAATCTCAACCTTCTTGTCAATGCTTTCTTCAGTTAACCTCCGTCTTTCCTTTCTCTCCTCCGTGGTCTCAGCGTAGTACTTCTTCCACGTGGCGCTGTCTCCAACACCGTGCACGCGTCCATATGACGACCGGGTGTCCATCGGAGTTGTTTCAGTATGTTCAATGCCTGGTTGAATGGGGTGTCCAACTTGGGCCTCGCCAATGCCTCTGACGGCGAGTCGCTTTTGGCCGCAATCCTGTGCTGCTCTCTCTGCAAAAGGAACAAGGATCGTTTACAAATATGACTAAACGTGCAGTCCAATTGATCAGAAACTAAAATTGCCAGCAGTCTAATGAACTTCGTCGTGACCGGGTCCATCTCGAAAACCTTCTTGACTGGGTCCCAATGGTACCGAGCCCTGAGGACGTCAAACTCCTGCGGGACGGTGAACTCCGCCAAGGGGTCTGGGATGCCCAGACTTTCGCGTTCCGCGTCGTTGGACCATATGGACCTCTACCCCGCGTAACCACGGCATCCGAGGTGGTGTTGCCCCATGTTCCTCTGTTGAAGCCCCTTCATGTACATTGACTTTTTTTGGCATCTTCGGCAGCGCAAGCCACCTTGAATAGTTCAAACTGCTCTAGCATGATTGTCGTATTTTCCTTCGCAATCTCGGAGTAGGGTTCCTTTTTGTCGATAGCGCATTTCACCCTTCCTTTCCAGGTAGCCAACACGCCGCTACACTTGGTCACGGCGCATTTTTTTATCCACTTCATTGTCGAGTCTTCCTGTGGATCTTTATATTGGATTTTATCCTGGCCCGGGAACAAGAATATCTGGCGCAGCAGGGTTAGGATGGATTTCTTCATATTTGGCCTCTTCTTTAGTTTCTCATCATTAATGGTGGTGCACGCCCGTATGATGCAGCCTATCTGATTGCCGTAGTAGGAGCGCGCTTCCACAGGCAGTTTTGGCTCAAAATTGCCGTCATCCACCTTCGTGACCACCAGTATAGTAGTGAGGAGCTGGTTTAGGCGCCGACATCTCCTCTTCGCTTTTGGTTCTATGGCTTTGCCAGTCTCAGTGCCGGTGTCGGTGCCGGTCTCGATGCCGGTCTCAGTGCCGGTCTAGGTTTCAACGCCAGTCTCGGCACCGGTATCAATGTCAGTCTCGGATGAGACAGGTGGGCCCAGCAACAGCAACCGTTGATCGTTGGCAAGGCTCAAATATTCGTTTGCCGCCAAGTAGACGTCATCGCAATCACCAGAACCCTGTCCTTCATCGTTTCTAGCAATGTTTCCTATGATTAAATCT
This sequence comes from Aegilops speltoides, assembly GCA_021437245.1. NCBI lineage: Eukaryota > Viridiplantae > Streptophyta > Magnoliopsida > Poales > Poaceae > Aegilops > Aegilops speltoides. Next base: position 216,237,233 of record CM038145.1, read on the forward strand.
AGTCAATTAATTCTAGACCAAATAAAATGAATAATGACATAAAAAAGGCCTATGTTTTGCAGGAACGTTGAGTCCTTCCCGGTGCGGCAAATCCTGGGCACTCAATATGTCCTAGTTTGTAGCACAAGTCATTTTGAAATTCACGGAAAATTTTGGCATGACCTTTGCTAAAATGTGGAAAAATCGAGCACCTGAAATTTGCCGGAACGGAAATGAATCAACATTCCGGCAAAACATAGGCCACTTGGCTTCATTCTCTGGAAACAACAAAAGGCCACTTTGGCACAATCGAACCACTTCAATGAAAAGATATAACATGACCACTTGAACGAAAAGATATAGTCAACAATAAAAGTCTAGGAAGGGAACATCTTTAAAATAAAACTGGCCTAAATTATTTTCCTTGAAAAATAGTAGTCTTTTCAAAAATCAAAAACCTTTGCCAAATGACCTCACTAAACACTTCTCTGTCTAGGACAGAACCCAAATTATGTTGATCTAGCTATTCCTCTCTCTCACACACACATTATTTTCTCTAACCCTTCTCTGCCTAGGACAAAACCCAATTAAATTGCAAAGGAACTCCATTTCTCTAACCCGTCTGACCTAATGCTCAAAAATAATTTTTTGCTCTAACCTAGCCAACCTACTTAACCTAGCTTGTTAACCTAACAAACCTAATTAACCTACCTATTTAACCTAGTTTACCTAGATAATAAACCTAATTAAACTAGTTAACCAAGCTAGTTCTCTGTCAAAGCCCTAAATAAATTTTTGCACTAACCTAGATAATTAACCTAATTAAACTAGTTAACCTAACTAGTTCTCTGTCAAAGCCCTAACTAAATTTTTGCACCAACCTAGATAATTAACCTAATTAAACTAGTTAACCTAACTAGTTCTCTGCCAAAGCCCTACCTAAATTTTTGCACTAACCTAGATAATTAACCTAATTAAACTAGTTAACCTAGCTAGCTAGTTATCTTTCCAGTGTTTGTGCTATGCATGAGAGAGAGAGGAGGGGTGGGGGCTTACAGAGGATGGCTCCGGGGGTGGCGAGGGAGGCAGTGGCATCTCCGGTGACGGCGAGGGAGGCAGTTGTGGCGAGGGAGGATCCGGTGGCGTTGACGGTGGCTCCAGTGGCATTGATGAGGCCGCGCGGCTCTGCTGGCCTTGGGAGCAGCTCCGGTGGCGTTGACGGCGCGTGGCTCTGGTGGCTCCTGGGGCATCGACGTCGGCAGGAGATGGCCGCAAAGTGGGGCAACGGCGAATTGGCGAGACGACGGCGAAGTGGGGCAAGGGATTTGGGGGAGAAGTGGTGGCCTGGGGAAAACCATTTTTGGGTTAAGTCAAACTTAGCGGTAGCGCGTCTTGCAAAACGTGCTATAGCTAAGATAGCTATACCGGTTTTTACGAAATGCGCTACTGCTATAGCTATGTAATTTCCTTTCATTTTCTTATTTTCTTTTCAATTTTATAGCGGGGTCTAGGAAACGCGATGCTGCTATATTATCTATAGCGCCTCTTATGAACAGAAGCTACTGCTATGCCTTTCTCCTTTTTTCCCTTTTTCATTTATTTTTCTTACATTTTATTTTTGACTTTCTCCCTTTTCTATTTATTTCATTTTCATTTAATTTTATATTTGTTTTTCATTTTATTTATTTCCATTAGCAATAGCGCTTTTCTAGAAAACACGCTACTACATAGATCCTAGCGGTAGCGCGCTTTCTACAAGCCCGCTACTACTATGTGTAGCCTATTGACTTAGTTACGGGAATATTAGTAGTAGCGCTTTTATAGGAACACACGCTACTGCTACATTTTTATCTATAGCGCCCTTTTCCCGCACACGCTACTGCTATCTAGCACTACCGCCATTTTTTAACCCGTGCTACTGCTAAAGTTCTGTGTATAAGGTTTTCCCTAGTAGTGTTACTGAAGACACTGTGATCTTCGACGCTCCAGGGGGGCCCTACACTATGGAGCTCCACAAGGGACTAAAATATCCCAGATTGGAGCAGATAAATGGAATCATTTCATCGCCCACATGCATCTCACTGGGGGTGAACTTATTAGCTTCTCCTTCAAAAGACAAACTCTAAGGCTAGCTGTTATCTGCATCAATTCGGAGGACGAAGATGATGACCCACTTGATGAAGCCCTCTATGCCAAAGGAACATGCAAAGTGAGGACGAATCGGGCAACCTTCGGTACATACTTCCTCCATGTGATGACTACGTCGGGATGCCATTCATGACTCGCCTGACAAGGACAAATGTTTACCGCCATATCATGGTATGTTACTTATTAGTGTAGAAATATATATGCTTATTTGTTACATGCTTGTAGTAATGTGATATGCTTAGTGTACTAATGTTGTGATATTCTTAGTGTGTGGTGATGCGGCTTGAAACTGTGTCGGTACTCCCCCGAAGAGGAATGGATGATGCAATATAGCTACGGTAGGTATTCCCTCAATTATGAAACCAAGGTATCAATCCAGTAGGAGAACCAAGCAACACTATGTAAATGGTACCTGCACACAAAGAACAAATCCTTGCAACCCAACGTGTAAGAGGGGTTGTCAATCCCTCCTCAGTAAAAGGATAGATCGGTTTATATGCGTTTGGATAAATAGATATGAATAAAATGCGAAATAAAAGATGAAAATAAAAAGTGCAGCAAAGTATTTTTGGGTTTTTGGAATAATAGATCTAAAAAGAAATGTGATGAAAAATAGATATAAAAGCAATATGATAAAAGATAGACCTAGGGGGCGTAGATTTCACTAGTGGCTTCTCTCAAGAAATTAGCATATGGTTGGTAAACAAATTACTATTGTACAATTGATAGAAGATCGAATAGTTATGATGATGTCCAAGACAGTGATCAATACATAGGCATCACGTCCAAAATTAGTAGATCGACTCCTGCATGCATCTACTACTATTACTCCACACATTGACCACTATCCAGCATGTATCTAGTGTATTAAGTTCATGGAGAAATGGAGTAATGCAATAAGAACGATGGCATGATGTAGACAAGATCTATTCATGTAGGAATAGACCCCATCTTGTTATCCTTAGTAGCAATGATACATACATGCCTTGCTACCCCTTCTGTCACTGGGTGAGGACACCATAAGATCGAACCCATCACAAATCACCTCTTCCCATGGCAAGAAAAATCGATCTAGTTGGCCTAACTAAACCAAAGATTCGAAGAAGAAATACAAGGCTATAAATAATCATGCATATAAGAGATCAAAGAAGACTCAGATAATATTCATGGATATAGATCTGATCATAAACTCAAAGTTCGTCGAATCCCAATAAATAGACTGCAAAAAGGTTTAGATCAAATAGATCTCCAAGAGACCATTGTATTGAAAATTAAAAAGAGAGAAGAAGCTATCTACACTAAAAAAACACACATCCGTGACATTTTGGCCCAAACAAAAAGTTTTTTTGTCATGCTTATGACACTTCTATGACGATAATTGTGACAAAAACACTTATCATCATAGATGTGGTGGGCTCCTACTTCTGTGAAAAAATGGGCTTTTCATCTTGGGCGGGCCGGGGACGCACCTGCATGGCATTCTTTGGGCCGTCCACGACATAAAAAATCTTGGTAGAAGTGAGGGCGAGGAAGTTTTTACTGAGTTCCTGGTCACGGTGGGTGGTCGGGGCCGATTGATGCAGTGTGGTTTCGCGTTTCTCTCGTAGGCGCGCGTGTGTGCGAGGCGTTCACTAATGGAACCCAAGCGTGATGGAGAGTGTCGGTGTACTAAAGTAGGGGTACCTTAGTACCCCGAACTTGTGCACGCGCAGTTGCAGCGCCCCGCGGCAAGGCTTGCCGGGCGCCCGCTGAGGCCCTCCGTCATTTCCTATTACTGCCGTTCGAGAACAAAGTATCAACTGAGAAGGCAAAGATCCCGACAAGAGAGGCTTGCCGGGGAGGACAAAGGCCCCGGCTAGAGGAGCTTGCCGGGAAGGCCAACCAAGGCGCTTCCAGAAGACTTGCCGCGACGCCTCGTGCGTCCCGGCAATGCCCGGCGACCGGCAAGCTTGCCGGCACAACGAGAGAAGGGCGACCATGCGGAGCGAGGTGGCAAGCGGAGCTGACAAGGAGGCCATCGTGGCAACCGTGGCTCACCTAATGATCGTTTCTTTGCTTTGTTAGAGGCGACCGGACGGGCATTAAATGCCCTTGTCCCTGCCGTCGAGTTAGGTAGGGGACACTATTGACACTTGTTGTACCAACTGCGCTTTTACTCTTTTACCCCTCTTCCCTCGCTGCCACGTGGGTGCCCCTTCAGACTATAAAAGGGAGGCCCATGCGCACGTAGAAGGGGTTCGGCGGTTCGGAACTTTTCCACACAAGGGTTCCGCCGTTCGTAGATCCAACACCACCACACGCTCGCGCTCTCGAGCAAGAACAAATAAAAACACAAAGCAGCAGTAGGGGTTTTATCTCTCCGGAGAGCTCCGAAGCTGGGTAAAAATCGCCCGTCTCCCCCGCGCGCTCGACCTCGATCCGCTCTGCTTGCGCCCTCCGCTCCCTTGCCGGACTAGAAGGGGCCCCCTGCCCCATAGGTGCTCGTGGCCACAGAGAGGCATTCGCTTACTGGACCCAAGAAAACGATCTCCCCCTCACACGACCTCTAGCCACACTAAAGCCGGTCGATCCATCGCTGCCTAACTGAACCCGAGCGATTCCTTCGCTGACTAATTGAACCCGATCAATCCTTCCTGCTGCTTACTAAAGCCGAAGGCACCCGTACATGCGAGACGTAGACGGTTGGGTTGCCTCTTGGTGAATAGTGCCTGCACTGCCTCGCGCACGATACGTAGACATGAGTCGAGACACATCGATCGATCGAGCAGGTTGGTTGGCTACGGATGAATAGTTCCCGGAGGGGGTTGGATGAATAGGACCCAGAGGAGGCCGCCACAACCCAGTCAGTTGGGGTGGATGAACAAGAACCCATGGAGGGCTGGAAGAACAATAGCCGGTGGAGGGTGGAGGAGGTGGACGGTGGATGAACAGTAGCCCGTGGAGGCTGGAGTGAGGCGGTAGACGGTGATGAACAGTAGCCTCGGGAGTCCCCTTTTGTGATACGCCACACCTCTGCCGATGAACAGGAGCCCATTTTGATTGTAGGCACTCGAAGAGTAGCCCGTTTTCTCTGTTTTGCGGTATGCCACACCCCTCCTGATCAACAGGATGCCGTTTTGACCGTAGGAGGTCGAAGATAACTCTGTTTCATCTATTTTGCCGTACGCCAGACCCCGAGCCAATGAACAGGACCCCTCTTTGACCGTAGGCAATCGAACAGAAGGCCATTTCCTCTGTTTTGCGGTATGCCAGACCCCTCCTGATGAGCAGGACCCCGTTTGGTTGTTCCATGAAAGCCGGTTGGCTCCCGGTTGATGAACAGGACGCGTTCTGACCCAGTTGGTTACCTTTGATGAACACAACGTTGTTTCTCCATTCTGACCTAGCTGGTTGGCTGCCAATGAATAGGACGCAGTTGTTGTACGCATTTGAGACCCCGCCCGTATGTATGTACATGGCCGCATTTTTTGCTGTGTGGCTGTAGGTACGCGTACACGATTTAGACGGGATTTGCCTGAACTACTACGTCGGGGGCTCTACTATGACACATGCCACTACTTACTCGGCCATGGTTCATCCTTGCAGAGAGACCGATCAACAAGTATATACGTACACGTTCATGACCAGATAGACAACACTACGTACAGTTCAACCGGGTGGTTCCCAGCTATTAGGGATGATAAGGAGGTACTCCCTTGCGTGCGGAGATATATGTGGTGGGTGACAACTGTCAGGGGGAGGAATCATTTTTTTGTGCATAATAAGGAGGCACTTCCTTGCATGCAAAGATATAGCTGGTGGGTACAGCTGTCGGCCTCACCATGTACAGTCGTCTTCCGACGGTTGTCGTTCTTTGACAATGTTAACCACGCCGCGCCAAGAGAACCAAGGCAGTAGAAGACGGCGAGGCCTGCTAAGGGAACGATGTGGAGCTAAGGAAGACGAGGCAGTGGATGCCCACGTGGAGGGGAGTACGAGGGTTCACTGGTTCAGCTGCAGTGTGGGGCTGTCGTTGCCAAAGAATAACATGGGGTGTGGGTGAGTAGAGGGAAGGCCTGCCGGCGGTGGGATTAGGGTGCGGCGGTGAGACCTGCGTGGCAGCACTGTCACACATGGGAGGCAGGAGCAGGCGGTCCCGCCGATGCTGGTTTGGGCGGATGGAGCAAGAAGATCGGAGGTTGAAGAAGTAGCACGGTTGTTGGATTAACATCCAACGGTCCAACTACTAGAATCATTTGCTGACTAAGTTGACAAATCCCTGACTGTGAGTTAGCTTAGTAGGCTCACAAGTCAGCCACCAAATCCATTGGGTCCCAGCTATCATCGGGAGGAATAGTTTTTTTGCATAATAAGGAGGCACTTCCTTGCATGTGAAGATTTTGTCGGTGGGTCCCAGCTGTCAGCAGGAGCAATCATTTTTTCGCATAATAAGGAGGCACCTGCTTGTGTGGGTCCCCACTGTCAGCCTCTCCACTTACATCCCTCTTCTTATGGATATCGTTTGTTGACCATGTTGACCATGCCACACCAAGAGCACCAATGCGGTGGACGATGGATAGGCCCAAGAAGGGAACAACCTGGAGCCGGCGAAGCCACAACAATGTATGCCCATGCTAAGGGGAGTATAAGGGCTGACTGGTCGGTTGCGGGGTGATGTCGTTGTTGCCGAAAAATAACAGGAGGTGCGGGTGGGTAGAGGGATGGCCTTCCAGCGGTCGGAGTAGGGTGGGACGGTGAGGCCTGCGTGGTAGCAGAACTGGCCATGGAAGGAGGGAGCAGGCAGTCCTGCCAGCGCTGGTTTGGGTGGCTCAAGTAGGAAGATTAGAGATTGAAGAAGCACGACGGTGGTTGGATCGACATCCAACAATCACAACTCTGTGTTGATTAAGTTGACAAACCGTCAAAAAAATTTAGGACAGCGTCATCGTCAACCTAGTAGGCCCGCAACTCAGCCTCCAAATCCGCAAAAAACAGCATACATCCCATTTGCCATTATTTTTAATAATTTACAGCCCATTTGCTAATTCTTAAGGATATTTTGAAGCCCATATTAGTTTTGTTAGCATTACAGACCATATTGTGGGGTTCGAACTCTTTTAATCACGAAATTTCGAGTCACTTTAAAAATAATTATAAAAATAATTTTATTTCAAATTTAAATACAACGAATTTTTCCGAAAAAAGCAATGAAATTTAAAATCTTGAAATATAGAAAAAATTGAAATTTGAATCTAGTTTCCGGTTTTCTGTGTTTTTAAAATTTACAACCCATTTCTTACTACTTATAGCCCATTTTTTGGGGAAGCCCAATACATCCCTCCACGTCTTTAAATATTTGCAGCCTAGCAGGGCTGAGAAAAGCAAGTAGGCCTGGGTTGGGTATTGTCCCAAAAAAATAGAACTAGGCTAGCCATTTTCAGAAAGAAAAAACATATAAACTGGGCTCGTCATGTGCTTAAATAAAAGCCTGGGCTAGACGGGCCATAGCCCCCACACCAACGCTGTTGATACCCTGGTCCGTCTATATAACATGGCGAGTTGTTGGGTCCCTATTGTTACAATATTTCTCTCTTTAATAAAGGAAATGGCAAGCCATTTGCCTTGTTTCGGACAAAATATGACAGTCACAACCGAGTTGAAAAGGGCAACAACATCTAACTCAAGCTTACAAACGGTACAAAAGCCCAAGGATTATTTGTTCATCGGGTTTAGACAAAACCCAGACTGAACATGGCAATAACATCTCACCCAACCACTATTTTTGGCAGTCACAAACAAATGGATCGGTTTGATCCATAAAATCAACATTCTATGCCAAAAAGTTTACTGGAATATGACCACAAGTTGTTGTAAATAGAAGTCGAGCGTGTTCAGAAGCCCATTTGTCCACCTGAAACTTATTTTTTTGTTGTTAAACATATCAATCTGTGATAATTTCTTGTTGAAAAACTTAAGCCTCATTGACAATAGTAACCTTGCATTTAACAGGAAGAATGTGACCAAGCTTATGTTCGCTTGGTTGGATGCATATCCTTCCATCGTTATTGTCCTCAAACAAATGTCATGAGAACTAAGAAAATCCCGGTGCTTATTACGCCACTAATTGGTTATATGTTTTCCACCATGTGTTAGTGCCTACGTAGAGATGAAAATTGAAAATAGTTAAGGTCTAAATAAAGAGAGTGTCAAAAGAGCGACAACTGAACGGTAATTCTAGTACAATATATATGGGATTTCAATGTGCATGAAATAATCACCTTTATGTACAAATTCTCCAGGCATGGAAAGCATCGCAGCAAGCCAATAATTTTATTCAGATCGATACTAAACATTCTGATATATAAGGTCTTGATAGAATCTAGCACCATTGATAAGCTATCAATGGACAAACCCTTCATTGAGCATATAACATAATATTAGTATACAAAGTGTACTCCAAGATGATATAAAACTTATGCGCATAAATGAAAAATGCAACTTGTGATTGCAAAAGTGTAGATGATAATATAATACCTGAATAAGTGTGGAGCCAAAGACCATGTTGTGATGTTTAAATGGATCACGAATTACACCCAAGGTCACAAGTTTAGGCATAGAGACGACAGTTATTTGCGAAGGGTTATACAATTATCATGGAGCAACCTTTGAAGTGAAGGGGCATGTCCGATGATGAGCTGTTGTCCTTCAAAACAAATTCCAATGTTTTTAACATGAGGCAATTTTATTTGGAGAAAATGGGTACAGATTTCTAATCCGAAAACAAGCAGCAAGCAATCCAGGGCAGGGTAACCGGAGTAGATGATGCTGTGTAGTGAGGCCTCCGATAGATGAACCACCACAAGTGGAAGTCTTTTTAGCAGTGGGAGTTAAACCATTAGTACCAGATTGTCTGGTAGATGACATCGGGCTATGGTGAGGGTGTGGAGAGGGGAGGAAAACCATGAGACGGACAACAGTGGTGTGGGCACAAATACATGGCGTTTGGGTCGCGGTATGTATTTTTTTGTAGTAATGGTAGAACTCAAGCTGCTACAGTTTTTCGAATTCAGTGGATGTCAGCCATGCATCCACCGGGCAGGATACGGACAACAGGTAGTGTGTCAGGAAGCAAAGGCATTGAATGAGGCCTTGGTGGGAGGAGATGATGGCTCTGAGAGTTCAAATTCATGAACGACAAATATCTGACAAAGTCGAGATTATGAGGCACGATGCGCCAGAGAGTGCGCCACCGAGATGCGAGGACTTGTGTGTGTGGAAGCCATCCTTGGTGGGGATAAGGGAGATGATCTCCCCAAGGATGGCATCCGGTAGATCATTGATGCGGTCCACCAGAGATTCTACTGGTTCCTTAGATCTGGGTCGGGGGGCTCGCCGCTTCTCCCCGCACTGCCGGGTGCGGGATCCACAACCGGCTTCACTGCTGGCGGGAGCCTCATCTCCTTGGTGCTGGGTCTAGCCGAGTCCATTTTCCTTGCGAGTGTCACGTCGAGCTCACGAATTTGAGCAGAGCCAGAGACGAGCCTAGTGGCAATGCGAGTGGGGAAGAAGAAGGGCTGGGGTTTTCTGTAGGAGCGAGGAAGAAGGGGAACATGTGTTTTTTGTACGACCGAGGAAGAAGGTGAGCGGGGGTTTTCTGTACGAGTGAGGAAGATGGGAAACAGAGGGAATTAGGGGGCGACAGAAGGGGGAGAGTCCAGCGTGATGCAGGTTTTTTCGGGAGCTCCCCAAATTCAAGAAATATGGTATTTTCCTTGCAAAAAACTAATGGACTTTAAGATGGATTGGCTTTTGTATCTGCGTGGTCATCTGCTGTCATGTTTCTCATCCTGGATGGTCTTAACACTAGAGGAAGCCCATAAGAGACACTCTCTAGCTCTCCTAGCTTATTGCCCATTCGAAAGAAAAAAAGAGACGCTCTCCAGCTTATCCCTCCTCATCGGCAATCTTTTTCAACTTTTAAAAAATTATGGCTCCTTCTCGGGCCCGCTTGCCATCCACCAAATTAGAGGATGCGGAACTGCATGCAGACACTCACACTGGTCGGAGCGTGGAAAAATGAGGTGTCAAATGAGGTTTCAATATTCACATTAAACTAAGCTTTAGAAGATACAGTATGCATACTAACATTCACAAGAACAAAAATTTAGCATGTTTGTGCATCTCAATGATTCACCAAACTATAACAAATACAAAGCTGTGAGAAGGTGCAGAAATAAAGAAAAACGAACCGATGCTTCTTTGAGCAAAGGGCCTCCCTACGCATGCATTAATTTCCTGGGCATGCTTGTTTCGTCTCAATGTTGCGAGCACTTTGAGCATGTTGGCAACTCCGCAGCTAGCCACTTGTTTACTCCTCCACTACTCGCCGGCCAGGCTGTATTTGACTCGGAACTCTTTTATCTTGCGGTGATGTTGTGGCTGCACTACTTGTTTGCTCCTTCACACATGACAGGCTCGTTCACTACTAGGGAAAACCCTAGCAGTAGCGCGTGTTTTGTGCCTACTAGTAGCGCGGTAAGCAGCGCTACTAATAAGGCGCTACAGACTAATGCTTAGCGAAGAACGCGTGCCATCACGCGCCATCGCTAGTACAAATAGCTGCAGCGCTTGTTTAGTCTGGCGCTTCATTGCTAAGTTATCTACTTGCAGCGTGTTTCCCACCCATCGCTACTAGTATTTTTTTATAATTTTTTATTTTTGTGTATTTATGCGCCATCATACAAATATTGGTACAATACCAGCTGTTATGAGGTTTACATCATTATGTCCATAACAGTGTATTAAATGAAGGTGGATTAGGTTCAAGTGGAGGCAATATGTGGTGCATGTCAAAAGTATACTACTAATCCAAACTTGATCTACTTTGGATTAGTAGTACTTTCGATGTGCACCACATGTTGCCTCCACTTGAATCTAATCCGCCAAAGACAAGATATGTAATCATCATCATGGTCATTACCATCAAAATTATTTATTTAATCACCACTAACACTAGCTAATAATAAACATCATAGTCATTACCAAGAACACTAGCTATTTTATCATCATAGTAATAGTGTAGCACATCATCATCCTGAAACTCATTTCTAGCCAGCTACTCACTCCTGCTACTCACTCCTGCTGCTCTCTCTTAGGTAAAAGAACATAAAACATGTATAGCTCTCCTCCTTGATCAAGTTGAAGCATGCAGATGAACACATCTCCCTAATCGTGGAAGGCGTCTCTGGTTGCTGCTCCCTAGTACTTCTCTGCGGCCCCCAACACATATTTGGTCCAGTCTTGCACTATTAAGCATCCGTCGCTAATCTTGAATGCACTAAAGTAAGCTGTAGGATATCTTGGCCGTAAGTTGACAATACTCATGACACCTTTAGTCTCGATCCCATAAGGCACAACATTCATCAGGAGTCCCTGTTGAAGAACATCGTATGGTAACATACTTAGCAATGAAGTTTAGCTTCAAAAATAATGTATGGAAAAGATGCAATGGATAAAAAGTAAAAGTCTTACCATCCTTCCTAAATGGATGTGACCGTAGTTCATTATGAACACTATGGGTCGCACATTTTCAGTACTAAGATTTCTAAATGCACGAAGAAAATTTGTCTTGACAAGATCAAGATCCTCAAGCCATGAAACATAATGACCGAGCTCCTCGCATTGAGTTCAGCCCAGAGAAGATATCTGGTCCTGTCTACCAAGCTACTGGACATGTTTGCTTGCACGGAAATAAGTGACAATACAAATTAGTTGTCAATTATTTTGAATAAACAATATCAAAGACATAAATATGGTTGAGAAACTTACATAATGGTATAATCGAGGCATTTGCACATTGACCCAGATGTCGGTATTACCTTCAATATCATCTTCCTGGACGAATATCAAAGGTGATAACCATACCAGGCTCAAATGCATAAGTCTTGCATCTTGCTCGCCATGTTTTGCATCCAAAATAGGTGTAGTCGTCTGAATTGTATAACTTCGCATGGAAAATATAACCATGCTCGGTCTTCAAGTAAACTTTCTTTTCCTCCATACTATGACTGAAACCTATCTTATCCAATACAAAAACTCTTGCATGGCGGGGATACGCTTAGTAGAATAGTAAAAAAAATAAGTTGAAGCAAATGAAAGCAGATGTCATGCTTAATTACGAAAAAGACTTGTCGTTGTGACTTATCAGTATCCACTTCAAGTTCACGCCCAGCTTGATGCTGAAGCGCCTATCATCATCTAGGAAGATTCCGTCAAGACAAAGTCGCGCTTCGTCTTCGCAGATTTGCAAATACCGAAATCCTTCTTGTCGTCGACATTTCCTATGTTCATAGTTAAAACATTAATTGAAAATCGATCAAGACAACTACCAAGATATGAACACACAAATCCGGGCACTCGATATTTCCTACATATATATTCTAGCACAAGTCATGCCAAAATTCACGGAAAAATCCGTATGACCTTTGCTAAAATAGGACATATCGGCGCTGAAATTTGCCGAACGAAATGAATCAACACTCCGCAAAACATAGGCCACTCGGAGGTGTAACACGCAAACATGACCGCCACTTGGATATTGAGCAACACAAGATATACATTTCAAAATATCTTATAGGACTCAAATTAGCATGCATTCAATAAGCAAAAGTAGATCATCTCATGCATTTCAAAATATTGTCACTAATACATCACGAATAGTGTCATACATATAACATCACTAATACAACTAAAACTCTAGCACACGACGGGTATCGGCGCCAGGCGGTGGACACCACAGAGAAGGCACCATCACGGGATCATAGCTCCGGTGAGATCCCGAGAACCTGCGGTATTGGAGAACGGCTCTGTGCTCCAACGCAAACAAGTAGCGACGGACGCGCGCGTCCTCCTCATCGACACGGTGACGCACCACCTCCATGAGTCCTCGAGCCTCTGGATCGCCATCGCCCACGCGACCGCCACCAAGCAAGGTTGGTCAACGACAGTGGCTCTTCACCAACCTCGCGCCCGGTAGGTAGCGCCTCCAGTACCACCCAGTGAGCCAGGTCCCGAACAAGGCCGATCTGGTCAAGCGGTGTCGTCCTCCGCCGACTCGATGACGAGGATGCGGATAGGCATCGCCCACGCCGAGGCGGAAAAATTGCTTTTAACTAAAAAATAGAAACAAGTTCTTACTAACTAGTTCTATTTATTCAACTAGTTCTTACTAAAAATAATACTATAAATAAAAATATTCTAGTACCTAATTAGTACCTAATTCTTACTAACTAATTAGTACCTAGGAACTACTGCCCTAATTACCATCTAAGTAATTAACTAACTAGCACTAAAAATAGCCTAGGGTTCATACTAACTAGCACTAAATACCTAGGGTTCATACTAAGAGAGAAGAGGATCGAGAAGGGAGAGAGGATCGGAAGGGAGAGTGCTTACAGAGGGCGGGAGAGATGGGTCGGGGAGACGGGGCACCGAGGCGAGGCGGCCGGTAGGGGGAGACGGCGGCGAGGCGGCCGGGTCGGGGAGAGGCAAGGCGGGTCGGGGAGACGGCGGGCAGGTGGTCGGGAGACGGCGGCACCGAGGCGCCAGCGAGGCGGGTCGGTGGAGACGGCGGCAGGCGGGTCGGGGAGACGGCGGTGGCGAGGCGGGTCGGGAATTGGGGAGGAAGTGGAATCAAGCCAGGCGGGCCGGGGTAAGGTGAAGTAGCTTTAATCATGGCGTGGGAAGCAAAAATCGCTGCTGCTAAATACCATAGTAGTAGCGCTGTCCATGGGCGCTATTACCATGCCTACCACGCCGAATGGTGTGGCAATTGTAGTAGTAGCGCTTTCATGAGGACAGCGCTCTTGCTATCTGATGTAATCAGCAGCAGTTACGCGAAGCTCTATCAAAAGTAGCAGCAAGCGCCTCATTTTGACAAGCGCTACTGGTAACATTCTGTGTATAAGGTTTTCCCTAGTAGTGGTTCCACACTGCAATCAGCAAAAAAACGTACAAATAAGCTTATTTCATCTTTCGTTGGTCATTGTACCTAGTTACGAATGTAGGAATGCTTGGAGAACCATGAGGTTAGCTGACAACAGGTAGATGTAGCCATATAATTTTGTGCGGTTCTAAAAAGTTGAGGTTTGTGTCCCTTCCCCTTCTTATGAGAATTCTTCTTGAAGTTGGTATAATGCGATGGCTTGTTCTTTGCATCAAACTTGCCTTTCCCTTGAGATTTGTTCTTGTTGTTTTTGGACTTGTTGGGCTGGAAGTTCTTCTAGTGTACCATGTGGGCACTAGAAGCTTCCTCAGCGACTCAAGCACGTGTGTCTTTTGCTCTCGCATTCTCTTCAAAATCAAGGGTGCTAATGACATCCGAAACAAAAAAACTCCTGTCTCTTGTGTTTTAGAGAAGTAGCAAAATTGTTCCACGAAGGTGGAAGCTTGGAAATGATGGTCCTAGCAACACACACTTAAAGTACTCAAGTTCCTTAGCGAGTGACTGTATATCATGAGTTTGCTGAACAAGAGAGTGCTCATCAGTCATCTTGTAGTCACATAATTGCTCTGTGACGTACAACTCGCTCAGCCTCCGAGGCCCCAAACGTGGCCTCGAGCACAGCCCACATGTCTTTGCTGTTGTCAAATGACATATATGAATCCACAATGAAAATTTCAAGAACACTCAGAAGGGCGCCTTTGAAGAGGGTATCCATGTTCTCAAAAGCTTCCTGCTGTGCAGGATTAAGATCACCCTCAGGCTTGCCCTTAGTGGTGTCATAGTAGTACATGATCTAAAATTAGTAAACTGCTCTCATGCACCACCTTTTATATTGCACCCCCTTAAAGGTAGGCGGCTTCAAAAGTGCAGCAAAACCACTCAGAGTAAATTTCCTATAATTAGGTTTTTGGATTGGATTGTTGATTATATTAGCAAATTACTATGAGATTAAATCCGAATAAATAGTAAATAGATCATGACCACAATTGCAGAGATCAAAGTAATGATGCAGACTAAACCAGGAGGACTGAATAACATACTGTGTAGCAGGAGAAGAACCGTTGTGGTTGATGTTGTCACTCATGTCGTTGATGAAGAGGTTGTCGAGGTCGGGGAAGAACGTTGTCGTTGATGAAGTCGTCACTCGCAGCAGTCGCGCGAGTGTGCTCCCCGAAACCTGATCGCCCCTCTCCCGTACAGGTTCACGAAAGGCGGGGTTCCGGAGGACTATTGTCCCTTCTCGTGGTGCACGCTGGAAGGGGGATGGAGAAGTCTTGCGTGACAGCAATGTGATCTGGAATGGTGCTAAACCATATGATACAACGGCGGCTAGGGTAGAGCCTGTCAGGTCGGTCGTGCGAGTAAACCCCATATCCAAGTCAATAATAGCCCCACTAGCCAAAAGAATTGGAAACGGCTGAGTAATTAAGGCATCTGTTAATTATTAGTTAATGAATGGATTTGTGCCATTTTTGTTCTTGTCAGTGACCTTTTCCTATGTGACCATAGGAAATCTAGATGTGCTCATTCTCAGTTGCATTGTCAACCCAACATTCCCTCACTTTCCTTCCTTTTTCGACCAAGAGCCCGGTCAGGCCCGCCTCAACCCCACTTTATTTCCCTTTTCAACCAAGAGATCGGGTTGATATCCAGTCTATGTAGTACCTTTTTTTCCTCTATTTGTAAAAATGTAGGTGGTGTTCCAGTGTTTGACAAGCCGAAGCATCTAGCTACAGTGGCAGAGACAGGGGAGCGGTAGGGGCTGAGTGAGTCCTAGACTAGAGGGTGTCCGGACAGCCGGACTATCATCGTCCGCCGGACTCCAAGACTACGAAGATACAAGATTGAAGACTCCGTCCCGTGTCCGGATGGGACTTTCCTTGGCGTGGAAGGCAAGCTTGGCGATACGGATATGTAGATCTCCTACCATTGTAACCGACTCTGTATAACCCTAGCCCTCTCTGGTGTCTATATAAACCGGAGGGCTTAGTCCGTAGGACAGAACACACATTACAACAATCATACCATAGGCTAGCTTCTAGGGTTTAGCCTCCTTGATCTCGTGGTAGATCCACTCTTGTACTACCCATATCATCAATATTAATCAAGCAGGACGTAGGGTTTTACCTCCATCAAGAGGGCCCGAACCTGGGTAAAACATCATGTCCCTTGTCTCCTATTACCATCCGCCTAGACACACAGTTCGGGACCCCCTACCGGAGATCCGCCGGTTTTGACACCAACATTGGTGCTTTCATTGAGAGTTCCTCTGTGTCGTCACCGATAGGCTTGATGGCTCCTTCAATCAACAACAACGCTGTCCAGGGTGAGACCTTTCTCCCCGGGCAGATCTTCGTATTCGGCGGCTGCGGGCTAATTCACTTGGCCATATGGAGCAGATCGAAAGCTACGCCCCTGGCCGTCAGGTCAGGTTTGGAAGCCTAAACTTCACGGCCGACATCCGCGGGGACTTGATCTTCGACGGGCTCGAGCCACAGTCGAGCGTGCCGCACTGTCACAATGGGCATGATCTAGCTCGCCATCGACAAAGTGCCTTGGCGGCCGCGACACGAATCCGGCCCTCCTCACCCGAGCCGCCCGGATCGAGGACCGGTGGCTGGACACCGCCTCGGGGGCTGCAACTTCCGCGGCGATGGAGCCGAACTCTGACCTTGTCCCCTATAAAGCTCGTGACTCCGAGGTGTCGGACTCCCTGCCGGACTCCGAACCTCCTGCGCCCCAGCCAATCGAATCCGATTGGGCGCCAATCATGGAGTTCACCGCTGCGGACATCTTTCAGCACTCGCCCTTTGGCGACATCCTAAATTCGCTAAAGCATCTCTCGCTATCCGGAGAGCCCTGGCCAGATTATGGCAAGGATGGTTGGGAAGCGGATGACGAAGAAATTCAAAGCCCACCCACCTCCCACTTTGTAGCCGCTGTCGACGATCTAACCGACATGCTAGACTATGACTCCGAAGACATCGACGGTATGGACGACGATGCCGGAGACGAACAAGAACCAGCGCCTACAGGGCACTGGAACACCACCTCGTCATATGACATATACATGGTGGACACCCCAAAAGATGGGGACGGCGAAGATGCAGCGGAGGCAGATTCCCTAAAGAAACAGCCCAAGCGCCGACATCAGCGGCGCTGCTCTAAATCCCGCCACAGCAAGAATGGAGATTCCAGCACAGGAGGTAATAACACCCCAGAAAGTGCCAAAGACAATCCCCTCCAGCAAGATTCAGCGCAGGAGGATGCAGAAGCAAGCCCTCATGAGAGAGCGGCAGATGAAGAGGTCGAGGATGATAATTACATACCTCCCTCCGAAGACGAGGCAAGCCTCAACGACGACGAATTCGTCGTGCCCAAGGATCCCGTCGAACAAGAGCATTTCAAACGCAGGCTAATGGCCACGGCAAATAGCCTAAAGGAAAAGCAGCAGCAGCTTCAAGCTGACCAAGACCTGCTGGCCGACAGATGGACCGAGGTCCTCGCGGCCGAAGAGTATGAACTCGAACGCCCCTCCAAGAGCTACCCAAAACGCAAGTTGCTCCCCCGATTAGAGGAGGAAGCATACATACCATCATCACCGGCGCACAATACGGCCGACCGACCACCCCGTGGTCGCGACAGAGAAGCATCCAGGCCTTCCATCAAGACCGTACCGCGGCATCGCTCGAAAAGTACGAATCCACGAGGGAATACGCCAGAGGGAATACATAGGACTCCGTTCACCAGAGGCCCTGTCCGGCGGTGAACCCGCCGAACTCACGATGCAACAGCCAGGGAAGAAAGAAGACCGCAATAAACACTCAGGTGGTCTCCATTACGAGCATTAAATTTGATTCTATACACCAGTCCGCAGCCCATCCCTGGAGGGGGACATGTTTGATTAGTCCAATCCCTTGCTTACCGCACTATTTGTATCATTCCGCACTCATAGCAGAATTCCTTGAATAAATAATGCAGCATTTTTTGCCTGTTATTGCATTACTTTACACATATGTTCATTAATGACATCTTGCACCCGTATATTTTGGTACGGCCGAATACACCAGGGGCTTATGTTCCCCGCATCATGGTGTTACAAGTCCGAACACTTTCACAAGTGCGGCACCCCGAACTTATAGCATTATATGAATCGGCTCCGAATCATGTCTTGGGTCAATAGTTGGGTTTGCCCGGCTCCCACGTTTTGGTACCTTACGTTCCGTTCTATCGGCTAAGGTGGCACTGGGAGAACCACTGCGATTGCGCCCCGGTTGAGCTAGGCGAGCGCCTCAGTGGAGAAGGCTAAAACTGACTGTCATGATAAGGCGAGAGACTGGTCGCTGTTCGAGAGGTCTTTTCGAGTCCTTAAAGACTTATGCCACGTCAAGCGAAGAACCGGATAATGTCCGGTCAAGGCGTGGATAGCGCCCCGAGCTAGGTCTTCCGAATACTAGGGGCTTCGCCGAAATTTAAAACTATAGAATTCTATGGCTAAGTGAGAGTGTTCAAGCATTATAAGTCCGGTTGCCTTGTTCGTTGTGTTGAGCGCCTCCCTAGATGGACCCAAGAACTGGAACAAGAGTGCTCAAATTTATCTCGAACACCCCAGCACTCGTGGCTTGGGGGATGAAGCCGATGACTTGCCATCTCTCAGAATTTATAAACGGCCGCACAGAAGGTAATATTTTAAATCAAACAAGCGTTGCTTCGCGCATATGAACAAAGTTTTCAGCGCACAGGATAATACATAGCGAGTCTACTCAATAATTACATCTCTGGGGCACTCATCCGCAATCTTGCGGGCACCCTTCAGGACAGTCTTATAGTACATCTCGGGCGTACGATACTCCTTGCCCGCTGGCGGCGCATCAGTGATAAGCTTCTCCGCATCCAGCTTGCCCAAGTGCACTTTTGCGCGGGCAAGGGCCCGACGAGCACCTTCAATACAGGTGGAGTGCTTGACGACCTCCAACAAGGGCACGCATCCACCAGCCGCCGCACGAGGCCGAAGTAGCTCCCAGGCATGGCCTCTCCAGGCCACAGCCGGACTATGAGGCCCTTCATGGCCTGCTCGGCTACCTTGTGGAGCTCGACCAGCTGCTTCACCTGGTCGCTAGGGGCACGGAAGGCCGGCCTCAGCAGATCGAGACCGAAGACCTTCTCTGTCGAGCTCCCTCCTCGCCATGGTAGAAAGCGGCATCGGATACATCATGAGGCAGATCTGCAAACGCCTCGAGAGCTCGAATTTGGGTAAGTGTCAGGTAGTTCACATTAACATGCTTGCTTTGCATGAAAAATGCCTTACCCGCCGCTATTTTCTTCACATCCTCAACCTCCTGAAGGGCCTTATGGGCCTCGGCCTTGGCGGCTTTGGCACTTTCGAGAGCCGAGGCAAGCTCTCGAGTCTTTGAGTCGCGCTCCAAACTCTCATGCATTTCCATGAGAGCCCGGAGCTCTTGCCGCACTTCCTCCACCCGCGCCTCTTGTTTCTCGCGCTCTGCCCGTTCCGCGGCCGCATTTCGTTCGGCCGCGGACACAGCCTCCTTCAGGGTAGCCACCTGGTTCGTGGCCCCTGCAGTACCCATGTTATCCTCGTTACTTTTATTGCAACCTAAATCCTTTTCTGTAAGGTAAATTTTCAAAGTGGTGTTACTCACCTTCTTTGTCCTCGAGTTGCTTCTTGGCACGGCCGAGCTCTTGCTCGGACCGCTCGAGATCCTGCTTCAATGCACCAACCTCCACAGTCAGTGCGGCAGAGGTCAGCAGTGCAGCCTGCAAACCCATATTGACATAATTTTTAGCAACCCTGCGTATGTCTTTTTTAGATCCTCAGTCCGGCTTTTCTTTCCGAACACCGAACCAAGCATCAGGGGCTACTGTCTATGCGGTATTACATTACATAATTTTAACTTCTTACCTCAAAGCCTGTTAGAAGGCTGCTGCAGGCTTCGGTCAGCCCGCTCTTGGCGAGCTGGACCTTCTGAATCACCGCACTCATGATAGTGCGGTGTTCTTCCTTGATGGAAGCGCCTTTGAGCGCCTCCAACAAGTTGTCCAGCGCCTCTTGTTGGACGGGGGCCGCCGGTGTCACGGTCTTGCCCTTCTTGCGAAGGGGCCGCCTGCCGGACTCTGGAACCACTGCAGGTTCTGGCGTAGAGTCCGGCGCAAAGTCCGGGAGGCTGCCTTGCGGCGCCTCCGGAGCCTCCTCCTGATGGGTCCCTTCTCGGGATCACACCTCGGCGTCCTCGGCGGCGCGAGGGGTGGAGGCAATCGGAATGGAATCCACATCCGACGCAGCCAACGACCCGCTCGACGAAGCAGGGAGATCATCGTCGGCAGGACTACAAGCAGTATGCGGCATTAGAAGGACACTATACGACACAAAAGAAATTGTAGATCACTCAGGAATCCGGATACTTACGATCTCGCCTGAGGCCTGGCCCTTGAGGGACACTCTTCACCGCCAACGTTGGTGCTGGCGGAGCTGTCCGGGGGAATAGTTCTTCCCCTCTTGGACCCTTCGGCCTCCCCTGTTGAGGAGGCCTTCCTCTTTCTTTCTCCCTCCTCTGGGAGGGAGTCTTCTTCCTCCTCCTCCTCTTAGGGGGAGGAATCCGCCTCGGAGTCGTCGGACACCTGAAAACGGGAACTCTTTCGAGTGCCCGTGGCCACCTTCTTGGCCTTCTTCTCCGGCACCACGTGCGGTGCCGGAACCAGCAGCCCCGCTAGACGGGTGTCCACTGCGTCTTCTGGCATGGGAGCCGGGCAAACGAGCTGCTTGGCCTTCTTCATCCATTCCTGTCAAAGGAAAAGGGAGATTAAAACCCGCTTAGAATCAAACTATTAACAAAAAGTGTCCCATAAAGGGGAAGAATCACTTACCTCGTCAGCCGGACGCTGCGAGTGAAATCCGCGATCTTCCTTCGCGGATGCGGGGGCTTCGGCGCCCTTAAACAACACCCTGCAGGCGCCTTCGTACGTCGTGTCGAAGAGCCCGCTCAACTCCTGGTGCTGTTCCGGATCAAACTCCCACGGATTGAATGCCCGTTCTTGGCATGGGAGAATCCGGCGGACGAGCATGGCTTGGACCACGTCAACAAGCCTGAGCTTCTTGTTCACCAGCTTCTGGATACAGGCTTGGAGTCTCGTCAGCTCCTTCGAATTACCCCACAGCAAGCCCTTCTCTTTCCAGGAGGTGAGCTGTGTAGGGATACCAGATCTGAACTCGGGGGTCGCCGCCCATGTAGGGTCGCGCGACTCGGTGATATAGAACCACCCCGACTGCCACCCCTTGACGGATTCCATGAAGGCCCTTCAACTGTGAGGACGTTGGGCATCTTGCCCAACATGGCGCCTCCGCACTCCGCCTGCGTGCCCTTCACTACCTTCGGCTTGACGTTGAAGGTCTTGAGCCACAAGCCGAAGTGGGGCCGGATGCAGAGGAGGGCCTCGCACACGACGATAAACACCGAGATGTTGAGGATGAAGTTCGACGCCAGATCATGGAAATCTAGGCCGTAGTAGAACATGAGCCCCCGGACAAAGGGGTGAAGTGGAAAGCCCAGTCCGCGGAGGAAGTGGGGAAGGAAAACAACCCTCTCATGGGGCCTGGGGGTGGGGATGAGCTGCCCCTCGTCGGGCAGCTGGTGCGCGATGTCGCCGGAAAGATATCCGGCGCTGCACAGCTTTGTGATGTGCTCCTCCTTAATGGTGGAAGCCAACCACTTGCCTCCCGCTCCGGACATGGTCGGAGGAGGTTGAGACGAGATGCACGAACTTGGGCACTGGAGCTCGGGTGCGTAGAGATGGATAAGCAAAGGAGGAAGAAGGCGTGGGTGAAAAGGTGAATTCTTATCCCTTATATATAGGCGGGCGAAGACTATGCGTCCCCAACCGGCCTGGTAAAACTCGCTTATCTCCCAAGCGCCACTATCAATGGCGCGGTTGGGTTACCCACGTCCGTATTGATGAGAATCCCGGAATAATGGGAACACGATCTCTGCTTCGACAAGACGTGCCAAGGAAACCGCTTCGCTAAACGCGCAGAGACGGTATAATAAAAAGCGATTCAAGTAAAGGCTTGGTAGTGGTGTGACGTCATGCCGCAAAATACGTCAGCAGATTGAACTTGTGTATATATTATTCTCTCTACGGTGGAACGTGGAATTTATTTTGCAGAGCCGGACACTATCCTGGTGTTCACAATCTTCTCTGGATTATTCAAAGGAGGAACCCGCCTTGCAATGCCGAACATTATCTTGCTACCGGACTTATCGTCATTGAAGCCTGGTTCAGGGCTACCGAGGAGTCTGGACTAGGGGTGTCCGGACAGCCGGACTATCATCGTCCGCCAGACTCCAAGACTACGAAGATACAAGATTGAAGACTCCGTCCCGTGTTCGGATGGGACTTTCCTTGGCATGGAAGGCAAGCTTGGCGATACGGATATGTAGATCTCCTACCATTGTAACCGACTCAGGTAACCCTAGCCCTCTCTGGTGTCTATATAAACCGGAGGGCTTAGTCCAGAGGACGTAACACACATTACAACAATCATACCATAGGCTAGCTTCTAGGTTTAGCCTCCTTGATCTCGTGGTAGATCCACTCTTGTACTACCCATATCATCAATATTAATCAAGCGGGACGAGGGTTTTACCTCCATCAAGAGGGCCCGAACCTGCGTAAAACATCGTGTCCCTTGTCTCCTGTTACCATCCGCCTAGGCGACAGATTCGGGACCCCTACCCGAGATCCGCCGGTTTTGACACCGACATTGGTGCTTTCATTAAGAGTTCCTCCGTATGCGCCACCGATAGGCTTGATGGCTTCTTCAATCAACAACAACACTGTCGAGGTGAGACCTTTCTCCCGGGCAGATCTTCGATATCTGGCGGCCGCATCTGCGGGCTAATTCACTTGGCCATCCGAGTAGATCGAAGCTACGCCTGGCAGTCAGTCAGGTTCGAAGCCTAAACTTCACGGCCGACATCCGCGGGACTTGATCTTCGACGGGCTCGAGCCCAGCCGGCGGCGTGCCGCATCATCACGATGGGCATGATCTAGCTCTGCCGCCGGACAGTGCCTTGGTGGCCGCACACGAATCCGCTCCGGCCCTCAGTCCGGAGCCGATCGCCCAGATCGAGGACCGGTGGCTGGACACCGCCTTGGGGGCTGCAACTTCCGTGGCGATGGAGCTGAACTCTGACCTTGTCCCCTATAAAGCTCGTGACTCCGAGGTGCCGGACTCTCTGCCGGACTCCGAACCTCCCGCGCCCCAGCCAATCGAATCCGATTGGGCGCAGATCATGGAGTTCACCGCTGCGGACATCTTCAGCACTCGCCCTTTGGCGACATCCTAAATTCGCTAAAGCATCTCTCGCTATCCGAAGAGCCCTGGCCGGACTATGGCCAGGATGGTTGGGAAGCGGACGACGAAGAAATTCAAAGCCCGCCCACCTCCCACTTTGTAGCCATTGTCGACGATCTAACTGACATGCTAGACTATGACTCCGAAGACATCGACGGTATGGACGACGATGCCGGAGACGAAAAAGAACGAGCGCCTACAGGGCACTGGAAGACCACCTCGTCATATGACATATACATGGTGGACACCCCAAAAGATGGGGACGGCGAAGAAGCAGCGGAGGCAGATTCCCTAAAGAAATAGCCCAAGCGCCGACGTCAGCGGCGCCGCTCTAAATCCCGCCACAGCAAGAATGGAGATTCCGGCACAGGAGATAATAACACCCGTAAAGTGCCGAAACAATCCCTCCAGCAAGATTCAGCGCAGGAGGATGCGAAACAAGCCCTCACGAGAGCGGCAGATGAAGAGGTCGAGGATGATAATTACATACCTCCCTCCAAAGACGAGGCAAGCCTCAACGACGACCAATTAAATGCCGTGCCCGAGGACCCCGTCGAACAAGAGCATTTCAAACGCAGGCTAATGGCCACGCAAATAGCCTAAAGAAAAGCAGCAGCAGCTTCAAGTCGACTAAGACTGCTGGCCGGCGGATGGACCGAGGTCCTCGCGTCAAGAGTATGAACTCGAACGCCTCCAAGAGCTACCCAAAACGCAAGTTGCTCCCCCGATTAGAGGAGGAAGCATACATACCATCATCACCGGCGCACAATACGGCCGACCGACCACCCCGTGGTCGCGACAGAGAAGCATCCAGGCCTTCCATCAAGACGGTACCCCAGCATCGCTCGAAAAGTACGAAGCCACGAGGGAATGCGCCGGACTTGCGGGACATATTGGAGGATAAGGCAAGACAATCCAGATCTATCTATGGATCACGTGGGCGCCCCACGACCCATGACGAATACCGTCGAGCCGGATACAACAACTACGGCCGGGCCAAACACAGTAGACAACGCTCCCTTGAGCTACGTCGTGATATTGCTCAATATAGAGGCTCCGCACACCCACTTTATTTCCCTTTTCAACCAAGAGATCGGGTTGTTATCCATTCTATGTAGTACCTTTTTTTCCTCTATTTGTAAAAATGTAGGTGGTGTTCCAATGTTTGACAAGCCGAAGCATCTAACTACAGTGGCAGAGATAGGGGAGCGGTAGGGGCCCTGCCCCCCAACATTTGAGATTTACACCTAATTAGCTGATGAACAGTGCCGAGTTGGTGATGATTTGTTGCTACAAAACCTATTATATTTCAACAGATTGGTCCTCCCCAACTTTTTTTGACAACATCTGCCCCCCTAATCTGATTTTTGTGGCTCCACCACTAGCTAGCTACATGGGGAGCTTTATACTAGAGAAATATCCACATGCAGGCTGTAGCAACACGGGGAACAATCCTAACTTGATGAAAAAAGGATGTAGTGACATGGAGAGTTGGGCCATGAGAACGAGTCTGTTGTAAAAGAAGTTATACCTTCGGTCGGCGGGATAAGGCGAGGTTGGCGGTGGGATCTACCACCTCGACGACAGTGAGCAAAGATCTGTGACCACCAGTGAAGAGAGAGAGAGAGAGAGAGAGAGAGAGGGTGGACAATGCCATCTTGTTTAGATCTGGAGAGGGTGAGAGAGTGAGAAAAGAGAGCAACCCTAGCAAGCAAGTCCCCAAGCATATATCCCAAAGCTACAGCCTACACATACTACTAGCGAATCCCACAAAATATAGCCATTCAATCAGTTGAGGTTTGGTATGATAAGCGGTAGCGATTCACTTTGTGGAATAAATCAACGGCTCAAAAGTGTTCGGTGTCAGGGTGGATGGCTGGTATCAAGTTTAAAACTTGTACTATAAAAACTATAATATATATACATGCACGCACAATGTGGGTCGGTTACATTGCAGAGTGATTTTGGTCAAGAAAATAGGTGATGGAATTCCAGAGAAATGATTCAAGACACATCAACATTGTGCATGTACGAAAGCAGAAAGAAAATACTACAGTACTATACTATAGTACTGTGGAGTGTACCCCATCTCTATCCTTCTCTTGGAGTGTGTCAAGTATTGCTTCCCATGTGTCCCAAGGCATCACCTGATACGTAATAGTAGTAGGTAGATAGAGAAGAGAAGAGATGTGGATAAAACTCGATCAATAACCGCGCCACCGTGTTTAGGTCACACTTTGTATTACTCACATGTGGTCGCAGACCCTACATTAAGTGGACAACTAGATGTGTCAAATTATCACGTTAGCTGCTGCTTCGTGTGCAACTGCGCTCCACCCTGGGTGTACCTGCGCGTGTGTGGGAGGGGACGAGTGAGTGCGTGCACCTCTTCTCTTCGTCTCTCTCTCTCTCTCTCTCTCTCTCTCTCTCTCTCTCTCGTCTAGAGTACATTTTAGTGACATCGCAAGTCATATAGCCTGCTGACTAGACCTTATTAGACTAGCTCTAAAGTTACTCTCCACTGTGAGTAGTCTAATGCCGAGCGTGTAGCGGGTGGCACCCTCGGCCGGCGCGCCGCTTCAATGGCAGACCCAGTGAGAGGTCGTGTCGCCCTAACTTAACATCAATGTGGAGCGGCGGGATCAGCTGGCGCCGGGCAGGAAGCACGCGCGGGAGGGGAGAGGGGTTTTTGGTGGGCCAGGAAGGTGAGAAGCCAGCTTCGGATCAGTCTGGACGGGGAAATATCAGGTGCTCCCATCGTTTTGGTGCTCCCATACTCCAAGTGCTCGTACTACTGTAGTACAATAGTGTGGGCTACGTAGAGGGCCTAGTAAGCAAGCTTCTCGCCGTTCTGTGAGTTGACAGGGCACATCAAAGTAGTAGTTTTTTAAACGTACATTAGAGTAGAATTGTAGTCGTCTCCAAAGAGGGCCGACCATGTCCATGACTACCATCCCATCACGTGCTCTGTCATTGAGTACGTGCACGATTCACATGCCATTGAAGAAACAAATTGCCTACGTGCCATTGAAGATTTTTTTTAAAAGAACACGTCAGCACGTCATGGTCGAACTTTGATTCAATCACACGTGGTTCCCGACCCTCCACTAAGTTAACACCTACTACACGCGTCAAATTATCACATGAGCTGCCTCTTCATCCATAAATGAGCTCCATCGTGTACCCGCGCGTGTGTGTTAGGGAAAGAGGCAAAGAGTATGTGCGTCCGTGTTTGCGTGTGATTCGTGCACGTACTCGGCCTATGTTGGTGACCATGTGTGAGTCTCACTCATCTCTACTTCTCTACATGTACATCTACATATGCATCTATGTCTACACTACATCTACATCTACTATAGCACAACAAGTTTAAAACATGAGACCAGCCATTTTCTTGAATGACACGACCTGGATGATGGATGTCCCACATGTCGGCAAAAGAAGGAAGAACGATTTCCGACGACCAAGAAGGACCAAGGAACCACGCGGTGGAGCGCCTACACTCGGCCCCTCCCAATGCTAAATCATTAAATGAAGGCTTCTTAGCTACAACAACTTAAGCACCTGTGCATTGGAGGCTTTAGTTGCTAAACTATTTAATGTGCTTAGCACCTCATGTTAGCACCGGTGCATTGGAGGCTTTAGTTGCTAAACTTTTCAATGTGCTTAGCACCTCATGTTAGCACCAGTGCATTGGAGGCTTTAGTTTCTAAACTTTTTAATGTGCTTAGCACCTCATGTTAGCACCGGTGCATTTTGCTGAACTTTTTAACGTGCTTAGCACCTCATGTTAGCACTGATGCATTGGAGGCTTTAGTTGCTAAACTTTTTATTACTACTATAGAATCAACCAAATATTCCACACATTTAGACTGGAGTGAGTAGGAAACACGACAAGCCTTGTGTAGTTACATCATAAATACATGCCCACCGCAGGCTATCACAATATTTCTCAGCCTCCGTGCGACACCTAGCTCTAGTAATCCACTAGCCCACATCGCTTCTCGCTCCTCGTCTCAAAGTGCGTCTGGCGGGCGATTTTGCCGTCGATTGAGGTTGGTTCACTCACACTCGCTCCCACATGTTAGAGATATGCCAATTAGTATTCTATATCTAAAAAGAATAGTGATATGACAATAGGAAGCACTTTGACCGGCGGACCAAACACGACATGAGTGCCGTGAGTGGGTCCGGTTTCTCGTAAGGTGCGTTAGCGCATCCACAGTGTGTTAATTTGCCGCCTCTAAGGCTAGCTCTAAGTCCTTAGAGGTTGGTGCTATACACTGCATGTGTGAGCCTCTAATAAGCAAAAAATGCTTAGCATCGATGCTTAGTATAGAGGCTGCCTCCAAAGTTTTGGTGTGAATAAAATAATCTGCTTGGCCAACTTGTCATTGGAGGAAATAGTTCTAGCCATGCAAAGCGGATGTGAAGGATCTGGCTAGGGAAATAGTTGTTTATTAAACATGCATCCACCTTAGAGGCTTGAAGCCATTTGCTATACACTATGACAGTTTTGCAATGAGCTTAGAGGCTGAACGTGGGTCACAGCTTAGAGGCAAGTCCGCCTCCAAGCATTGTGGATGCCCTTATGCACCTCGACGGAGGATGTAACTTGTTCAAATTTGGCACTTTTTCGGGCTCATTATGTGCATTCTATAGACATTTCTTAGCCAAGATACGTACATCAAAACCCAGCTACAACTATACACGGGTGGGATGAGAGGGACGTGGATTGTCGTTCGATGACAGTACAGACACGCGATTCATGTGCCTGGGGTTCCGGCCAATTACAACACAATCCAGTCGGGTGAGCACACACAGTTTCCAGAGGCGATGGAACTAAAGTGTGCGTGATAGTAAATGACCAAGATTGTAGGGGAATCCAAATTTCCTATGTCATTTGTCTAAAAAACAATCGCACTGTATGGTTGTCCAGCCACTCCGCCCTAGAGCACACTGATAAGGAAGCAATGGCGTTCTACCGCACTGAGTTCATCGCCGCCCGCGGCCGCACACCCATGTGAGTGGACCAAGAAGCTTTACATGTACATTGGTGAGTTTTATCTTAATTCTCGCAAGAAGAGATTTAATGCACCTTGAAATCTGAACATGTGATGGGAATTAATAAAAATGTGACTTATAAAATGGAAAAACAAAAATTTTGATAACTAGTACTACAATATGTATAGTCTTACAGCCCGCCTACCTCATTCCTATTGTACTTCATTGATTGGTTTCTATTTTTGAATTGAGCCCCGTAAATCCATACACTTGATGTTGTGCAGCTACCATCCAAAATTCGCTTGTACATATGGTTGCTTCGTGTGAGTAACTTTACTCTTTGAATATTGGAGTACGAGTGCATTCAACAAAGAGAGAAATGATGGTTGCTTTGCCCGAGCAACTTTTACTAGTACTACGGGAAAGCTGGGGCTATGTGATTTGACTAATCATTAGTCATTATTACTACGGCACAACGAGCGGGGTGAATCTCGCCAGCGGTACATGGCACATGGATCCGGATTCTGGATGTCCCACATGTGGGTGAAAGGAAGTTTTTAATGATTTGTGGCATTGCTATCAAGCTTCCGGGATATGTTTACATGTACACATAATTTTCCAGCATAACGAAATTGTGTTGTGATGCTATGAAGCTTTCAGCTTTGGTTTCATGTGTCCTCTTGCCTCCAAAGTTGTCTCCTTACAACATTCTATCAAATTTGAAGGAAATTAACATGCATGCTAATGTGTCTAAAAAAAGCGTCAATATTTACATCCAAACTGAATACAAAGTTGTGAGAATGTGTACAAATAAAGTAAAATAAAAATTAAAGGATGATGGGGATGATTGGTTTGGGACTAAACTTTGCCAAAGGTTGCCACACCTAAGATTAGGCAAGTTTGACCATCTTAGATGAGTGTTTGGTTCAAGCCACACCTTAGGCAAGCCACAATAGGGCCCCACATGGTATACACACAAAAATGTGGCAAGATTCCCTTAGGCTTGCCAATTTGTGGCTCTCATTTTGATGAACTAATCTTAGGCAAGCTTGGCAAATATGTGTGGCAAAGTGTGTCAATGCAAGGCCTAGAACCAAACAACCCCGATTTCCGTAAGTATGGTTCCATGTCCTGCCGTTCATTGGTTGGCAGCTAGTGTCACGCAGCTCTGTGGAAGTGAACAAGACATGTTAGCCAAGAAAGGATTCTATGGAGGACATTGCCCTTCTGATAATTTTGTGAAGTTCCACTAAAATCGAGTTGAGCATCCCTGTTAGCAAAGATATTGAACAAGTGTGATTACATTAGTACTGGCACCAATAGTAGTTGATGAAACATACACACACAAGTAGAAGCCGGCCACGTTTGCAATCTCTCACAAAACTAACCACTTGTTGGAGAAGATTAGGCTCGGAGTTGGATCGGAAGGATTGGAAAACCAATGTCCCTTTGTGCAGTCGCACTGAAATGTAGAGACGTTGCCCGTGTGACATTTTAGCGGAACTACACAAGACACTCTTAAGAAAGAAGTGATTTGTGCAGTTCATCAAAAGGTTGCAATAGCAACGAGGTGAAATGGATAGCCCTGTTTGCAAAAAAGAGGTAGAAATGAAACAGTTACTGGCCAATAACAGTTGATGACACATACGATGGCAAAAAAGAAGCATATTCCTTGTCCCAATGGAAGATAGCAGCATTTTTGTTTATCTAAAACGGTGTGAGGACGAGATTGCTATATGGAAAGTACGTCGGATGATCTACGTTTTGGGCAAAGAACTAGGGAAGATACACACGCAGGATTTTCCACATGCAACAATGTGGGAAGATGGGCAGTGGAGCAAGGTCGGAGGGGATACCTGGGGGTCGTCAGTATGTAACTAGGAGGGCGGCGGCGGGCGGGATCTGCCCATACCACGGCAGCGAGCAAGTGGCGCAGGCCCTACCACGCCGGAGCTTGGTCAGAGCGAACGACGGGTACCACAGATCGGGACGTGTTGCCTCGACGTCGTCGAGCGGAGAAACGATGCACATCCTCCCTTTCCACCGGCGGACGAGATGTGGCCGGATCAGTGACCAACGGTGAGAGAGAGACCACTGCTGCCTTGTGTGAGATACTGTGAAGAGAGACAAACCCCGGCAGGCAGGCTCCATTGCACTACAAGAAATATGTCAACTTGTGACCTTCTGTCAGTGCCCCTAGAAGAAATGGTCATAAATCTACGACCATTTGAGACCAATTGGTCGTAAGCTATTCAGAGGGCTCCAAAACCTCGGAGGGCTCCAAAACCTAAACCATAACGACCATTTTGGGTAAAAAGGTCATAATTTCCTTACAAGAAATGGTCGTAAAGTAGACAACATTGGTTTGCTGCCTTATTTCTAGCTGATCATGACCAATATAAATGGTCATAACCTTGTAAATTGTGGTGGATTGCTATGACTAGGCGCCACCTCATCAGTTTTGCCTATGTGTCATGTCCATGTGTCAATTTTTTTTCCTAGGTTGTGAAGCAACCTATATTTCTGTTATTCCCAAAATTCCCAAAACATTCTCATAAATTCTTTAGATCATATCTTTGTCAAATATGTCAAAAACCTACCTTGCCTAGTTTTTTTTTGAAAGCTCGGGATAGTGAGGGCAACCCCCCACTGACTTTATATTAATTCAACAAACACAACTTACACTTTTCTCTGGGGCTACATGATGGTGGTTATGGCAGGTTCTCACCACCAGAGAGAGAGAGAGAGAAAAGGTTGTACAAAAAGAGCAGAAAAAAAACGGTTGTTTGTAAACTAGATGGAAGTAACAAAGATATCCACAAATGGCACCAAGGCTTCCTTGACTCTGTGCCTCATCATACCAAAATCTCAAAAGCCAGCCATCAACTGTAGGCAGCACAACTCTCAAGTGCTTGTTGTTGCGCTCCTTCCACACACTCTAGGCCGCAATGATAAAGACCTCCATAAACATGGGGCCTGTCCATCTGTCCCCTGCCTCATGCACAAGTTGGAGCCTATTTCCATCGTGTGCCCACACGACCCCCAGCTTCCTCCAGCACATCTTACTAATGGCACAATCGAAGAAAAGATGTTCTACCGTCTCTTCGGGTGGGTTATCACAGAGGAGGCAAGTGTAGACGTCATCCCATAGCTTCATACCTTTCCTCTTCAACATGTTCCTAGTGTTCAACCTGTCCGCTAGAAGCAGCCATGCAAAAACCCTCCACTTATTAGTGCACTTTGATTTCCAGATCCATTTGAACGCACCATCAGCCACCACCTCACGGAAGCAATGATCATAGTATTTGCTGGAGGCAAAATCCCCTGATCCCCAAACGCACCTCCAAATGTCAGCGGTATCGCACAATTTAGTTGAGGCCATGCTGCCTTGAAGGTCACGTAACTCTTCCCTGGCATGCGGTGAAAGCGGCAGCTAAAAATTTTGCCCAAGTGTCGGCGCTGTTAGTAGTGCTTGCACCAAGACATCTTCATGAGCGGCAATGGAAAACAGCCGAGGGTGGTTGTCACTGAGGATTCTATTATGCCACAAGTCTTTCCAGAATAGCACCTTGCTCCCGTCTCGCACCTCCACAACGTGACCCCCTGTAAGTTGAAGTGAGCTGCAGGATGTCACGCCACTAGAATGATCCGCATTGTTCAGTTGCATGTGGCACCAACCCCTCATAGTAAGTAGACCAAATCAGGTTAACCCACGGCACATCACAACGGTTGTAAAATTTGTGCAGTTGCTTAAGTAACAGGACTTGGTTATGAGTTTGAAGATCAATAATTCCCAGACCCCCTTTCTCTTTGGGGCGACAGGCTAGGGTCCACGCCGCCAGCGACACTGCTTTGTGGCCATTCTCCGTGTTCTTCGCCCAGAGACAGTAATGCCTTAGTTTATCAAGATGCTCCAAGATCTTCGGAGGCAGTTTGATGGAGCACATGGCATAAAGCACCAGGGATGTGACCACCGAGTTGACCAGCGTGAGTTTTGATCCAAGGTCTAGAAGTGAGGCGGCAGTGGAGAGCCTACGTTCGACCGAAGCAACCAGCGGCATTAGGTCAGCCACTGTCGGTTTAGCCGTACCCATCGGCATGCCAAGGTACGTGAACGACATCTTGCCAACCTTGCAGCCAAAAACCTCCACCAAGCGATCCGTTGCATCTACAGCCGTGTTGACAGTCATCAGCGTCGATTTCTAAAAATTGATGTGCAGCCCTATGGAGGAGGCATAATCTTGCATAATGCACTTGATCGTCTCCGCATCCACTTGATCAGCTGGCATCACGAGGATCGTGTCGTCCGCGTACTAGATCACTGGTTAGTCACCCTCCACAGTCGTCCCCGTACCTTGCCTAGTTCAAAAATAATTCAACGATATTCATTTTCCTATTCTGTTCAAAACAACACTTTGTGAAGGAAGTGCTATTTATATATTCTTGATTGCCCTCAAAACTTTTGGGCACTGTTTACTATCCAAATCATTGCCTCTTGACAAAATTCAGCTCCATTTGCCCAGTAAATCTTCCTCAGCAAATTTCCAACGCTTTTGTTCAGCTTGAAGCTTTGTGAAGGAAGTAGTAGCTATGCATATCCTAATGAGTTAAAGTTTTGCCACATCTTCTATACGCCCATATCATAGCTCTCCACAAAATTTTAGACCCATCAAACAATCCATGAGAGCTCACCATCCAATCTTTGTTTCTGGTAATATTTTCAGTTTGTGAAGCAACTATATTTTATATTGCTTTATAATTGCTAAAAATTTACCAGGACATGACTGAGGGAGTCCTGGATTAGGGGTATCCGGACAGCCGGACTATATACTTTGGCCGGACTGTTGGACCGTGAAGATACAAGACTAAAGACTTCGTCCCGTGTCCGGATGGGACTCTCCTTTGCGTGGAAGACAAGCTTGGCGATCCGGATATTAGATTTCCTTCTTTGTAAACCGACTCTGTGTAAACCCTAGCCCCCTCCGGTGTCTATATAAACCAGAGGGTTTGGTCCGTATAGATACAATCATAATCATCATAGGCTAGCTTCTAGGGTTTAGCCTCTACGATCTCGTGGTAGATCAACTCTTTTAATACTCATATCATCAATATCAATCAAGCAGGAAGTAGGGTTTTACCTCCATCGAGAGGGCCCGAACCTGGGTAAAACAATGTGTCCCTTGCCTCCTGTTACCATTAGCCTTAGACGCACAGATCGGGAACCCCTACCTGAGATCCGCCGGTTTTGGCACCGACATTGGTGCTTTCATTGAGAGTCCCTTGTGTCGTCACTGCAAGGTTCAATGGCCCGTCTCGTTATCAAGGACAACATCACCTCTGGGGAGCACTGGCGGTAGGCTAAACTCTCCGACTAGGCATCTTCGTCATGGCCGCCCAATCGGCTTCCGCGCCGACGATGACCTCTCGGGTCATCAAAAACAGCCTCCACGTCAACTCGGAACTCGCCGAATAGATGAATCTGATGGAGCTCTCCTCCCTGAATGAGCTCTTGGATTGCATCGCCGCTTTGGGAGTCACTGCAGACTATGATCGGATTGGGCTTAAACCTGACCAAAGGGATATTAAATCCCCATCGGTCACCCACGAGATAGCGGTAGTGGAGGAGCCACACATGGATTATCCCTCTATTTTGAGGACGAATTATGTCCAGATTACCGAGCTCTCTGAGCCGGATACCCGCTCGCGGGAGGGCATGACCAAGACCCTGGACCTAGAATCGGATATCAGGCCGAAAAAATAGGGCAGCACCCCAGAGCCTGAGCTGTCAAGCCCGGAAGCTCCTCTGCCCCTGGGCGTTAGATCGGATGAGAATCCAGATTAAGCTACGCCCACCCACCCAGACATAAACCGTCTCTCCCATATCAGACAAGAGCCCCAAGAGACAGTACATCACTAATGGGCCAGATTCCTCCTTGTGCTAAATAAGGTCAAGGACTGTCCTGAGGAAGACACAATCTCACTTTTTTGCAAAAATTGCACGAACAAAGGGATCCTTAATGCTATAAGTCACCGTGACATAGTACACTTTGCTGACTTAGCAGCCATAGTACAGAAGTACTGTGCGATGGAAAGCTCCTGGAAAACCCAAACAGAATTTTGGGATAGTCCTGCTCTCACTAAAACCTTTGTCCGAGCTAAACGGGCGAACTCTCGTAAGTTAACCGATCCAATTCCCAAGAAACCAAAGCCCACCCCAGGGCGTGGAACCATATTGGAAGAATGGCTCAATGGGCCATGTAAACTCCACAGCACACCGGATGCTACACCAACGCATAGCCTTAGAGCATGTTGGATACTCCGGCAGGTAGCAAAAAGCAGCGAGAATCTTCTTGTAAGCCATAAAGCAGAACAACATCCCGCCGAAGACAACAATGCGGTACTGACACTCTTAGAGACTTTTGCCTCAAATAATAGGCACAAGCGAGCTCATCGAAATTTCGCTGAAATCTGCCACATGGCAAAAATAAATCCGTGGAACGACACTGCTATAACTTTCAGTGCCAGTGACGAACCTCAATTCCAGACAGTCCGAGCACCAGCCGCTTTGGTCCTTAGCGCAATCGTGGACGGCTTTCGGCTCACTAAAGTACTCATGGGCGGCGGAAGCGGATTAAACTTGATCTATGAAGAAACACTCAACAAGATGGAAATTGATAAAAGCCGCATTGAGTAAAGCGGCACAACCTTCAGGGGAATCATCCCTAGTCGGGAGGCACGGTGTGCGGCAAAAATCACACTCGATGTAGTATTCGGCACTCCAGAGAATTACAGGTCTGAAGGAATCACATTCCATGTGGCTCCTTTCAGCAGCAGATACCACACCCTTTTAGGGCGGGACGCATTCACAAGCTTTCAAGCTATACCCCATTACGGGTACATGAAGCTTAAAATGCTCGGACCCAATGGAATCATCACTCTAGCCGCTGATTCGACGCCGACTGCTACCGAAAATAAAACTACAACACTAGCCCTGGAAGCATTATCCGAAGCCCTAGCAGCCGAAGAACTAATAACGCTCCGCGCCACCATGGACAGGGACGATGTGATACTCGACAAACGACCCAAGTCCACCTCATTTAAACCCGCAGACGAGATAGTCAAATTCCAGGTCCATCCAATGGACCCGACGAAGACAGCTTCCATCGGGACACAGTTGAGCCCCACAATGGACGCTGCACTATGAGATTTCCTACGCGAGAATTGGGACATTTTCGCTTGGCATCCTTTGGACATGCCGGGCATCCCACGCAGACTGGCCGAACACAGCCTCAATATACTGAAAGGATACAAGCCTGTCAAACAGACTCTTAGGTGCTTCTGAGAGCCCAAACGGCAAGCCATGGGAGAAGAGCTAGCCAAGCTACTTGTGGCCGGATTCATCAGAGATATCAAGCATCCGAATTGGCTGGCAAATCTGGTAATGGTACCAAAGAAGGACAAATCCTAGCGCCTATGCGTCGATTTCAAAGACCTCAACAAGGCTTGCCCCAAGGATCCCTTCCCCCTTCCTCGCATCGACCAAATCATCGACGTCACCGCAGGACACGACTCATTATTCTTCCTCGACGCATACTCCAGATACCATCAAATAAAGATGGTAGAGTCCGACCAAGCCGCAACAGCCTTCATAACGCCATATGGTCCTTTCTCCTTCAACACTATGCCTTTCGGGCTCAAAAATGCCGGCGCAACCTATCAACGCATGATTCAAACATGCCTGGAGAAGCAAATCGGCAAAACAGTGGAGGCATATGTGGACGACGTGGTCATAAAAACAAGACACGTCAAAACCCTAATCGATGACTTGAGGCTTACGTTCGATAACCTCCGAACATACGACATCAAGCTAAACCCGGAAAAATGTGTTTTTTGCGTACCCTCCGGGATGTTGCTCGGCTTCATTGTTTCCAATAGAGGAATCGAAGGAAATCCGGCAAAAATCCGAGCTCTATCGCAGTTGGCTATCCCAACAGACCTCAAGCATATCCAGAAACTAGCTGGATGCGTGGCTTCCTTAAGCCGCTTTATCTCCCGATTAGGAGAAAAGGCATTTACCTCTTTACCGCCTTCTTCGGTGCACCGAACACTTCGTGTGGACGGATGCAGGCGCGGCCGGACTGGACAAAATAAAGACCTTATTGGCCAGTAATCCAGTCCTAACAGCGCCAAATACTGCCAAACCTATGCTATTCTACATAGCTACAACACATCAAGTTGTAAGCGCAGTGCTTGTCATCGAACGAGAGGCAGACGGATACAAATTCCCGCTCTAGAAGCCGGTATATTACGTATCCACGGTCCTCACCCCATGCAAATCCCGATACCCACACTATCAAAAGATAGCATACGCGGTCTTCATGGCATCCCGGAAGCTACGACACTACTTCCAGGAGTGTTTGATTACGGTGGCCTCCGAAGTACCACTCAACGACATAATAAACAACCGTGACGCTACGGGCCGGATTGCTAAATGGGCCATCGAGCTCCTTCCGTTTTACATAACATACAAACCACGGCGGGCCATCAAGTCGCAAGTACTGGCTGACTTTGTCGCTGAATGGACAGAAGCCGAACTCCCAAAAGAGTACGGTGCATACTCTAATTGGATCATGTACTTCGATGGCTCTAAAATGCTGGCCGGATTGGGAGCAGGTGTAGTCCTGACGTCCCCCACCGGAGACACGGTCCAATACATACTCCAAATATTATACACAGACTCCAACAACGCAGCCGAATATGAGGCTCTGTTGCATGGTCTTCGGATGGCAGTCTCTATGGGCATTCAACGCCTGGAGGTGCGCATGGATTCAAACCTCGCAATATCACAAATAAACAGAGACTTCGATGCCAAGGATCCAAAAATGGCGGCCTACCGTAATGCCGTCCTCAAAATGTCAGCTCGGTTCGAGGGGCTCGAATTCCACCATGTGGCTCAAGAAAACAATCAAGCGGCAGATATCCTCGCCCACATTGGCGCTAAACGCGACCCTGTCCCACCTAACATATTCCTGGAAAGGCTGTTCAAGCCATCCGTGGTATGGGAAGGGGAGTCCGGCAACACTAGCACGGATCCGAATACACCCCCAGATTCCAAACCATTAGACGTAATCGGAGGCTCTGCCACCAAAATAACACCTTCAGCCCATGAAATCATGGCTTTAATCGCCTCGTGGACCGAGCCTTTCTTGGCCTACCTAAATAGGCAGGAGCTCCCCGAGGACCAAAATGAAGCACGTTGCATTGTGCGGCGTTCAAAAGCCTACAAAGTCCATGAAGGAGAACTCTATAAGAAAAGTGCGATCGGAGTGCTCCAAAGATGCATCTCCGAAGAGGAAGGGCGGCAGCTCTTGGCTAAAATCCATGCCGGACTCGGCGGACACCATGCTGCGGCTCGGGCACTTGTCAGCAAGGCCTTCCGCACATGCTTTTATTGGCCGACAGCTCGAGCTGATGCACATGACCTTGTCCAACACTGCGTCGGTTGCCAGCTCTTTGCCAATCAGAGCCACATGCCCCCTACCACTCTCCAAACAATCCCCATTACTTGGCCCTTTGTGGTCTAGGGGCTGGATATGGTCGGACCCCTTAAGGGGGCAAGCCATAAGAAAAAATACTTATTGGTCCTGGTGGACAAGTTCACCAAATGGATAGAAGCCAAACCAGTTAAAATGGCTAAATCCGGACCAGTGATAGACTTCATATCTGGGGTTGTACACCGTTATGGCGTCCCCCATAGCATCATCACTGACAATGGCTCAAACTTCACAGCCGATGAAGTGAAAACTTGGTGCGGCAACATGGGCATTAAGCTCGATTACGCCTCCGTCTACCATCCCCAAACAAACATCTAGGTCGAACGTGCAAACGGTCTCATCATGAGCGGCATCGAACCCAGACTAGTGCGGTCCTTGACAGAATCGGACAGGCACTGGGTCGAGGAGCTCGACTCCGTACTCTGGGGGCTGCGGACCACACCGAATCGCACCACTGGTTACACACCATTTTTTATGGTGTACGGCGCAGAAGTAGTACTACCCTGCGACATAATCCATGACTCACCTCGCGTGCGCATGTACGAAGAGAAGGAAGCCCAGTTAGATGGGCAGGACAACTTAGATGCCCTGGAGGAGGAGCGCAACGTTGCAAAAGCCCGTTCCGCATTCTATCAGCAGCAGGCTTGACGATATCAAAGCAGAGAAGTGCGAGCCAAAACTTATAATATTGGCGAACTTGTTCTACGCCTACCGGAGAAGAAGAAGGACAAGCTCAAACCTAAGTGGGAGGGTCCCTTCATTATTGATAAAGTTCTCACCAGAGGAGCATACCGCCTGCGTAATGCACCCGATAACAGACTCGAGCCAAACCCATGGAACACGGCCAGACTCCGGAGATTCTACGCCTAGCGCCGAACTCAGTGTTCGTCTCCTTACCCCCCCCCCCCTCTTTCAATTATGTTCCTCCCCTTTTTCCTTTTCTCCCTTTTTTTACTTCTTCACACAAAGTACTATGCGGATGCTCGGATCACTCCGGCTTCACTATGTGTGTAAACCATACCTGGGGGCTTCCTATTGGAAAGCTAAGAATAATTACTTACATGGCTTCTTGCCTATCACATATGCGTTCTTTTTTAATATGTGCCTTTTCTTCACCATTATATGCATCGATATGGATTAAGATGTGGCCATCTTTGGGTTGCTCGCTTTTGTGTTTATGCCCTACATTCCCGTTAATTCGCTAGGGCATAAGGGGAGCACCTCTGCGATTGTTACTGCTGGTTCAGCCGGATGTGTACCTCAGACTGGGTGAAGCCGAAAGCTAGCGTTCTTAAGGGAATACTCGGTCGGTGAACAAAAGATGTTTCTTTCGTTTATTACAACGCGAATCCCCAGAAGTTTTGTATCCTGCGTTTCTGTTCAAAGTCCGGACATGTACATCGATGCATGCGTACCCAGGGAAAGGGACCCCTAACGGAACTATTCTCCCTGGAAGATGTTTCTTACTACGCATGTAATATAACATAACTAGTTGGGTACTTGTCTGTTCAAGCACTTATGACCCCTACGCCAGGTTTCCACGCATACCCTGGTTCTGCATAACTGAGTGGGTATTCGGATACACCCCGGACTGTCGGATCTGGGGGCTGAAGCGAAAAGGTCCGCCATAACAAATGATTTTTAATCCGGATAGGGACTACATATGTCCATTGAATTACATAGTCACTTGGACTGACTATTTTCTTCCTCCATACCGTCCAATAGGCTATCTAGTTTGCAATCCTGTTGGGAATACTTTGCGGCTAACGCCGCCTGGTCATACACAAGACTCACGGGAATTTCTTGCCCATCTGGCCCCGCCGGTCCGACTTCGGCCATATGGTTCGGGTCAAGCTTGGTGTAGCGCGTCTTCACCATGGCCCAGGCTTCTCTTGCACCTTGTCGGCAGGCTGACATCTTCCACAATCGGAAGCGCCGCCGTGCTCCTTGGAGCATATCAATGAGCTCCCCATACCTTTTGGCGGGGAGGTGGATGGCCACAAGGCCTGGGCAATACCCTGCATCACCTGCCGATCTCGCTCGTGCAGCTGTGAAAGGTCTTGCAGTAAATCACCTGCGAACGCGGGCATCTCCTCTTCGTATGCCCGTCAACATACCTATAGATATAAACTCTTTCAATATGCTTCCTCGCCGAGCTGTACTACAGTTCGTCTAGGCACTTACCATAAATGCCGCGACGAAGCCTTTTGTTCTCCTTCACGGAGTCCGCCAGCTGAGCGCGAACATCTCCTAATTCGACGCCCAGCCAGACATTGGCATCTTGAAGATCGTTCTTCTCCCGCCTAACTTGCGTAAGAACACGCTCGCCAGCTTTTAGCTACCTTTGGAGATGTGACTTGCTATCTCTTACGATCTATGGATTCTCCCCGGGATTGTCTGCAGAATTTTCTGTTAGACTTATCAAACAAGCCACTTACTAACTAGTGCATTTCCATAAAATTACTCTATTGAGACAAATGTTACCAGATGACGCCTTCTGGGATTCCTCTAGCTTGGCAACCACGGCCCTCAGCTGGGTCTTGCACTCCTCCAGCTCTTGAGACAATTGGGCATTCTTATCTACAAGGACCTGTGCATAAATTGATCCTTAAAACAGTTGTTCCAACCGTTTCAAGTCTCAGGGCCTGTGCATGCTTATCAAAATTTCTTACCCGTATATCTTTGGCATACTGGTACGTCACCCGGGCAAGCCCGCCTTGAGCAGCTCGGATGTATGCATCTTCCGAATTGAAAGCATTAAATGCCTCTACGGAAAAGATGTTATTGCGAAGTACGGCCCGTCGGCGCCGGTGATTCATGGCACTCTCTACTTCGGAATTCGTGGTGGAGAGCATATCCGCATCCTCTATCAGAGGACAATTCAGCATCGGCCCCGCATTGGCCTCCTCTCTCGAAGCCGGTTCTGGAATCCGGCTGGTGGAGGCGTGATTGGCAGGATCTCTAGATATTGTCCGGCAACTCCTCTTTCTGCCAGGACACAAAGGATGCTGTTACATTTCAAACACGATAATTATAGAGCAGGTTTTTACCATACCTCTATAATGGCGTTTCAGCCCTAACCGCCTTCCTCTTAAGCCTGCCTGATCCGGACGCCCTTTGCCGACGAGCCCCCAGGGGCTCGGTGCCAAGTTCCGATGGTCGTCTCTACAAAAATACGATATTTTAGGCATAAGGCATGGTATCAGAAAGGAGTTCTCTTCAGAGGATAAGGTTTCGGCTTTGCTTACACGTGATGTAGGTAGCAGTCCGGGATAGTCGGCAACAATAACCACCGAGGCGCCATTGCAGCTGGACTGATAAAATGTCCCGTTGACAAGCTCCACAGCAATATCCGGATCTTCTTCGAGTCCTGGATCGAAGGCCCTTCCGGGGTCCTCTGGCTGCGGGGAGGGGTTGTTGAATCCTTTTACGGCCCTCCTCAGTTTCTGCTCAGAAATATTGAGGTAAATAATCGTGACGAAGGACGCCAGAATGAATGGAGCGGGGGAAAGAGTGACGACTTACCCAGCTTGGGGGGTTGTACATAGAAAACCCATCCCGCGGTTTAATATGAAGGAATTCTTCTTCCTCTCCTTTATACAAATCGGACAATATCCTCGCCAGAGCAGTGGCGGAGTCCGGACCTTTACGACCACAGCGGGTGGCATCATCTTCCCCGTTGTAATGCCACATGGTCTTACCCCGATATTGAAGCGGCTGCACTCCCCGCATTATGCATATTGCTATAACCTCGACTATTATCAGCCCTGAATTGGCCAGTATCTTTATCCTGCTCATCAGGAAGTGTACTTCTCTGGTATCCTCCTCTTGGGGGCCCTGAGGGCGCCAACTTCAGCGTGCCTTCGGCGGAGTGTTATTGAACTCAGGGACACCCGTTCGGACTGGATCCGGAAGGGGAACGTCATCAACATAAGACCACTCTGATGGCCAGTTTTCACGTGTGAAAGTGCAACTAATCCCCGGGTGGTTTTGGTAATTAATAACAACATATATATCATTGAACTAACCATTTCTTGAGAATATTTCAGAAAGTTCAGTGATATGGGTATGGCAATGACCGATGATGTGGACCCTCAAAATGCTAAGGAAAACATTGGCAAAAGCTCAAGACTCCATTTTTGTTTAGTGATCCAAGATCACATTGAGTCCATAGGAAAGCCAATACTATTAAAAGGGATGAGGTTATGATGATGATCTGGTTGCTCTAAGTGCTTAGTGATTTATCTCTCAAACTATCAGCAATCTTTCATTCCAACATAAACTCATAAGTAATCTCGGTCCCACCGATTCCAAACCCACCACACCGAGATGAACCACCTCACCATATAGCCAAACCCTAAGATTCTCGGATTTTCCGATTCCAAACTCGGTCATACCGAAATTGGTGTTGCCAAGCTTCAGAACCTTCAGACTCAAATCGGTGTCACCGAGATGAGAAAGTCGGTCCCACCGAAATTGGCAAACCCTAGACTTTGGAAGAATCGGACAAACCGAGATTGTATTTTCGGTCCCACGAAAATCCCAACGCTCACAAGATTTGAACTTTCGGTCTCACCGAGTTGTCAACTTCGGTCCGACCGAGATTGGTCAAATGTGTGTAACGGTTGATTTTGTGTGGAGGCTATAAATACCCTCCACCTCCTCTTCATTCGTAGAGAGAGCCATCGAAAGAACTACCACTCCTACCTTACATTTCGAGAAGAAAACTACCTACCCTTG
This sequence comes from Aegilops speltoides, assembly GCA_021437245.1. Taxonomy (NCBI): domain Eukaryota; kingdom Viridiplantae; phylum Streptophyta; class Magnoliopsida; order Poales; family Poaceae; genus Aegilops; species Aegilops speltoides. The sequence continues at coordinate 216,280,011 of CM038145.1, forward strand.
TGTTGAGATCAAGTTGCTCCACTCCCACCATATGAAACTTGATTTCTAGCCTTCCCAAGTTGCTTTCCACTCAATCCCTTCCTCCACCACAGCCAAATCAGTGAGGAGAGTTGAGTGTTGGGGAGATTATCATTTGAAGCACAAGAGCAAGGAGTTCATCATCACCAACCCCATCTATTACCTTTTGGAGGGTGGTGCCTCCTAGATTGGTTAGGTGTCACTTGGGAGCCTCCGTCATGATGTGGAGTTGAACCAAGGAGTTTGTAAGGGCAAGGAGATCGCCTACTTCGTGAAGATCTACCCCGAGTAAGGCTAGTCCTCCGTGGGCGAAGCCATGATGGCATAGACAAGGTTGCTTCTTCGTGGACCCTTCGTGGGTGGAGCCTCCGTGGACTCAAGCAGCAGCCGTTACCCTCCGTGGGTTGAAGTCTCCATCAACGTGGATTGACGATAGCACCACCTATCGGAACCACGAGAAAAATCTCCGTGTCTCCAACTTGCGTTTGCTCTTCTCCACCTCTCATTTACTATCGTGCAATTTACTTTCCGCTGCCACAACTCTAGAATTGCATGTGTAGGGTGATACTTGACTTGGTTATCATTGTGAACTTGCTAAGAATCTACTCCAATCAAAAGGCCAAGTTTTTAAGTTGTCAAGTAGTCTAATCACCCCCTCTAGACATACTTCCGATCCTACAAGTGGTATCGAGCTTTGGTCTCCATTGGATTGGTTTCCATTGCATTGACTCCATAAGCTTGGTTTCACAACCTAGGAGAGTATGGCGCCTAGTGAGGGTAATTTCAGAGAGGTCCTTACTTTGATGGTTCAAATTTTGCTAGTTGGAAGCATAAAATGAAAATGCATATTCTTGGACATAACCCCGCCGCATGGGGCATTATTTGTGTTGGCTTGCAAGGTGAGTTCTTCAAGAAGGAAAAGTTCCGGATCGTGAAGCTCTGCGGATGAGTTGCGGATGTTACTGTAACAATGCTCAAGCTTGTGACATTCTCTTCAATGCTTTGTGTCCCGAGGAGTTCAACAAGATCAGCCGCCTTGAGAATGCAAAAGAGATTTGGGATACTTTGGTCGAAATGCACGAAGGTACCGAGTCCGTGAAGGAATCAAAGCTAGATATTCTTCAAGGTCAGCTTGACAAGTTCAAGATGAAGGAAGGTGAAGGAGTCGCTGAAATGTACTCTAGGCTTGCTCTCATCACCAATGAGATGGCAGGCTTAGGAAGTGAAGAAATGACCGACCGATTCATCATCAAGAAGATTCTCAGAGCTTTGGATGGAAAGTATGACACCGTGTGCACTTTGATCCAAATGATGCCAAACTACAAAGATCTCAAGCCTACCGAAGTCATTGGAAGAATTGTTGCTCATGAGATGACACTTAAAGATAAGGAAGAGCTTCACAACAAGTCAAGTGGTGCTTACAAAGCTGCAGTTGAAGCTCCCACATCCTCAAGTGACAAGCTAGTTTCCAATGAAGAGATAAGCCTAATGGTGAAGAACTTCAACAAATTCTACAAGAGTAGAAGCAAGGAAAGAAGCTCAAAGTCTAGATCATATGATGAAAAGAGATCTTCTAGTCGTGATCGAAACTGCTACAATTGTGGAAGACCCGGACACTACTCAAATGAGTGTTCGACTCCCCACAAGAGAAGAGAAGAATCTCCAAGAAGAAGAAGCTCAAGAGAAGAGTCGCCTCGAAAAGAGAGAAGGAGTAGAGATGATCGTTATGAACGAAGATCCTCTCGGAGAAGCAAGGATTCGGAAAGGAAAGACAAGTCATCAAGGAGCTACACAAGAAGAAAACATCAAGCTCATGTTGGTGAATGGGTTTCCGGCTCCGACTCCGACAATCACTCCAAAAGAAGCTATCACTCCAACTCCGAATACAGTCAAGATGAAGGTGTTGCCGGTCTTGCTCTCGTGTCCTCCAACTCCAACTCCTATGACATATTTGATTCACCAAATGAGGGAATTGGAAGATGCTTCATGGCAAAAGGCCCCAAGGTATCACATCCTGAGTTTATTGACTTTGATAGTGATGAGGATGACTTGCTTGGTGAAGATGAGCTTTTACATGATAAATCTAGTGAGCTTAGTAATGATGAACATGCTAGTAGTCTTTATAGTCGAGAAGAGTCGAATGACAATGCTATGAAGGAGATTGAGCGCCTAACTAAAGAACTAAACACTCTTAAGTTAGCTCATGAAACAACTCAAGAAGATCATAGAGAGCTCCTAAGATCTCATGAGAAGCTACGCTCGAGAAGCTCAATCTAGAGCAAGAACATGAGTTTCTAAAAGCTATCAATGACGATCTTCAAAGAAGAGTTCTTCATATCTTGCCAAACGACTTCTCTTGTCTAATTTCTTGCCACCTATCAAAACTAAGCATGACAAGCATAAGAAAAATTCTTCATCTAGTAGTAACAATAATCATGCTAAATCAAATGTTGTTACTTCTAGTAATTCTCTTGATTCCACTAACAATGTTTCAAGCCAAGTTTCACTTGAGCAAGAAAATAGTCTATTGAAAGGGATTATAGAGAAAGGTGTCTACAAGAGTCTTGCCGGAAGCAAGAGCTTTGAGGAAATTGTTTGCAAACAAGGAAGACACCGGAAGAATCAAGGAATTGGTTTTGAGCGAAAGTTCAACGCCGAGGGTGTTGAATGGGAAGAAGGTCAATATCCCACTCCAAAGTTTGTCTCTCAAGAGGAGAAGTATGATCCTACTTCTTCCAATGAGGAACAAGCTCAAGATGACCTTCCACCACAAGACCACAAGCTAAAAGGCAAGGACAAGCTTCAAGAGGAGATTGATGCATTCATTGAAGCACCCAAGGCCATGGTCAAGTGGGTTCCCAAGGCAACTTCAAGTTCTACTTGACAAGCTCAACAACTACCCCAAGGATTCCCATCAAGATGATGTGGATCCCGAAGAAGAAGAACTAGAAAGTTCTTGAGGGTGACTCCGCCAACATACTTCACTCACATTCATTTTGGCAAGGACTTGTGCAATCAACTTCCACATCTTGCACTAGTTCATGGAGTCACAAACCCTCATGTTGGTAAGTCAAGGGACAAGGTAATCATTGCTTTCATGGACATCATCTATTGTGTACTTCAATCTATGTCCATGGATATCCTTGTTTGTTCCTTGTGGGACTAACCCATGTAGGTATTGAAAGTGCCCGAATCCAAAGGATTGCTCCCAACTCTTGATGATCTTCATCAACATTGAGCATCCACATCTTCAACATCTACATGAAGTCTTCAACGACAACCCAAGGTTAGTTTGACCCTTTAAAAGGGGTTCTCACATCAAGGGGGAGCTGTGCTCTAAAGAAATGAGCCAAAGCATCTTCTAATGATGTGAACACATCAATGCTTTATGGAAAAGTGGTAACCCCACTTGTGCTTAAACGATGAGTATGACCTATGATCAAATGTTCTCATTTGACTCCTAAGTCAATATACTCATATATAGATGACCTAGTCATCGCCAAATTGTGTGCTAGTTGCTAAGAGTTTTGTTTGTGCATGTTTGACACATATTTCATTTGCTATCTTATTGTGTGAGCATGTTGGATGCATGATTTTATCCATTCGAGGACATCCATTTGTTGTTTTGGTCTTTTGGATTTTTCTTTTTGACCAAATGGATGGACAAGAATGCCTAAGTTCCTCCCCTAGCTATCTATGCTTTCTTGTCTCAAACTCTATTCATGCTTATATCACAAACTTTGAACAAGACTTTTTCGACAGACCGAGTGAGGAGCACTTTGAGCCACCGATCCGTCAAAAGCCTAAACTTCCAAAACCTTCTAAGTACTTTCGGTCAAACCGATATACTCAAATCGGACGGACCAAATCACTTGGATTGATCTAGGTTTTCACCTCGGTGAAACCGAAGTTTCAAATTTCAGCGTGACCGAAGTGTAATCGCACGCAGCTAACCATCTCGGTCCCACCGAAGTTCTCAAACTCGGTCCCACCGACAACGAAGGGTATATATACCCGAGGACAGAGCGCTGATTACTTCTTCAAACGCTCCGCCTCAAACCCTTCGCCGCCGCCTTGGTCTCCGGATCGTCTCCGCCATCGCCAGGCGCCCTCGCCTGGTCTCCGTCGCCGTCAACGGTCCTTCTCATCGCGCCGTTGCGCCAGAGTGAAGCTCCACCGCATTGGGTGAGTTTCATCCTCTCGTGCTCCAACCGCTGATTCAATGCACGTTAGGTGTTGTCATATTTCTTGCCAAGATTGAGATCTCCCTATCCAGCCGCTTAGGTCATAGAACAAAATTCGAGTGAAAATTTTAGGGTTAGGTTTCACGAACACATCTCGGTGTGACCGATTCTGCATTTTCGGATCGACCGATTTGGCCTCTGGTCATTGTGACCGCACTTTTCGGTGAAACCGAAGTTGTGCAAATCGGTAAGACCGAAGTGAAGATTTAGTGAAACCCTAGCTGTCTCGGCTAGACCGAAACCCATTTCGGTCCAACCGAAAGTGGTGTATGTGGTCTGTTTAGACACTTCGGTTTCACCGAATTTATAGACTCGGTCAGACCGACATGTATTCTGTGAAAACCTAAAACTAAAGTTTGAACTCATTCCTTTTTGCAAAATCCTCTGCAGTTTGTGATAACTCTTCTATTCTGCCTATACCTATTCTATTCACAGGTTGTCAGTCATGTCTGATGGAAGTGACAGTCAGAACAGGTCTGAGATGCCAGTTGAGATTCCAGAGGCAGCTACAAGTCCAGAAGCAAGCAGTTTTTCAGATGATGGAGAGAGAAGCACTCCAAGTGGATCTGCTGCAGCTGCCACCAGGCTGTGGAGGAAGAGGAATTCGATGAGGAGGATTCAGACTTTGTTGCAGATGAGGAAATAACTTCTAAGCCAAAAGGCAAGTGGTTGCCAAGGGCTATCAAGGAAACAACAAAGAAAGGCACCAGCAAGGTGAAGAAATCCATTTGTACGTAAGCTCAAGATGGAAGAAACCTCCAAAGAAGATCAAGAAAACTTCCAAGAGGAAGAGGCTTGTTCATGAAGAAGTCGATGATGATGATGATTCGATGAGGAAGCACCTCAGCCTCCTCGAAGCGAAGTTGATGGGAGATGCCATCGTAAGGGAGCACCTCCAAAAGCTAAGCCATCAGCTCAAGCAAAGGCAGCCCAAGCCAAACCAGCTGCCAAGCCAAAGAAGACTGTGAGGAACATACCGCTTCAGAGAAGAAGAAGGACAATGTGCCACCCATGAATCGATGAAGAGGCACATGTTTTGCTCAAGCTCGCATGAAATTGCCAGTTCATAATGATGCTCATCCTCGAGCGAAAATATGAAGGAGAGAAAGGACAAAGGACTCAAAGCTATGGAGGCAAGTTGATCCATATGCCACCAGGAGAAGAACAGCATTGACCCAAGATTCCACACCGAGAGCAACAGACTTTTATGAGACAAGTGCTCATGGATAAGAAGCCAATTGTTGCCGACACCAGATATGTAGACCGGGATTACATCGACAAGTGAAGAGCACAGAGACTACTTCCCACATGTGCATGAAAGCTTCACCGCTTGTGGGATTGCAGAGTTTGTTGGTCGAAGTCGATCGCTTGGAATGATGAGATGATCATGCAGTTCTATGCCACCGCACACTTCTATCCAGATGGCAGAATTGTATGGATGACAGAAGGGCAGAGATTCCATTCAACAGTTGAGGAATGGAGAGCATTGCTGAATGCACCAGTCTCAAGGGAAGATGACATTGATGTCTATGGCATTCCAAAGAAGAATCACGAGTCAATGAAGAACATGTACAATGAGGTAAATGAGAAGGATGTAGAGATATGGAAGCTTGGTTCAGTCTATTATCTTCAGGCAGGTCTCCCAACCACCAACACCATTCTGAGGCATACTTTGATGCCCAAGTCAGGAGACCACCGCATGATAAGAGGGTATTCTATCAACATATTGCACATTCTAGATCAGAAGACACCTTTTAAGGTGATGGACCTGATAGTTGAGACTATCAAGAGGACAGCAGCAGACCAGAAGAGGTCGTGTGGGTTTGCTCCGCATATTCAGATGCTCATCAATGCCAAGTTTGGCACGGACACCTACCTGTTGGATAGACCCCACTTGCCACTTGCAGCCCTGAACACGAGGATAACGGTTGTGATGACCGAGGATGCTCCCACATCTGTAGAAGGACATGCTAAGTCTGAAGCTGCCAAACAAGCTAAAGCCGAGAAGGAAGCAAGAAGAAAGCCCAAGAGCGTTGGAGAACAACTTCTTGAAGCCACTCAGAGAATTGAGCTACGCCTGGCCAGATAGTGCGATCTCGGGAGAGCCTTGAGAGGATCGTTGAGGATAAGTTCCATGCTCGGACGCTGTCGATCAAGTGCGTGTCACCGCCAACAAGCTTGAGGCGACATCGAGGAAGCTAAGAGGAAAAGGCAGAGCTCATGAGAGAAATGGAAGGTGATATGGTCCAGATGACTATGAGCAGCCTGCTCCAAAGTGCCCACAAAGCCCAGATCAGCTGCTATTCCAAAGGTCGAGACCCTGTGGCTACTACATCAAGACCTCCTACAGCTCCGCTGGCCCAAAGACCAGCTCCAAGATCACTCCTCCAGCTCCACAGACTTCAGCAGAAGCTTTGCAGATGCAGCTATCTCCACTCCATCGACGCAGACAGAGCCGCCAGCAGAGTCCCGAGTGACGATTAGCTCTATACCTTCGAACTTTTGGTAACTTGTTGCCAAAGGGGAGAAATTGTATAGATCATAGGGCTTCGAGAGAGAGAGTGCTCGTTTTTGCTCTTTCGCTTTGCGGTTTTCCTTGAGATACTTTTGAGTTCTTTGAGACATTTCGTGTGTTTGATACTACGTTTGCTCTATCTTGATGAGTGCTTGATCATACTGTGCTTAATGTGTGCTTGATGCTTATTCCATTCATATCTTGTATGATCATTTACTCATGTCTTGGTGATTGGGTGCATGCTATTCATTCTTATCATTTTGTGCGCTCCACCAAGATGTATGTGACATGGAAGAGTAACCCATGATCCTAATCGATTGTGCATTTGCATTCAAACGCAGATCTTAAATAATGCACAAATTTAGGGGGAGCTCTTGCTTATCACATACTTCTCAAAGCGACGATGTTATTCATTGATTATATCATTTGTCGAAGCTTTGATCTATATGTTGTCATCAATTACCAAAAAGGGGGAGATTGAAAGTGCAACTAATCCCCGGGTGGTTTTGGTAATTAATAACAACATATATATCATTGAACTAACCATTTCTTGAGAATATTTCAGAAAGTTCAAGTGATATGGGTATGGCAATGACTGATGATGTGGACCCTCAAAATGCTAAGGAAAACATTGGCAAAAAGCTCAAGACTCCATTTTTGTTTAGTGATCCAAGATCACATTGAGTCCATAGGAAAGCCAATACTATTAAAAGGGATGAGGTTATGATGATGATCTGGTTGCTCTAAGTGCTTAGTGATTTATCTCTCAAACTATCAGCAATCTTTCATTCCAACATAAACTCATAAGTAATCTCGGTCCCACCGATTCCAAACCCACCACACCGAGATGAACCACCTCACCATATAGCCAAACCCTAAGATTCTCGGATTTTCCGATTCCAAACTCGGTCATTCCGAATTGGTGTTGCCAAGCTTCAGAACCTTCAGACTCAAATCGGTGTCACCGAGATGAGAAAGTCGGTCCCACCGAAATTGGCAAACCCTAGACTTTGGAAGAATCGGACAAACCGAGATTGTATTTTCGGTCCCACGAAAATCCCAACGCTCACAAGATTTGAACTTTCGGTCTCACCGAGTTGTCAACTTCGGTCCGACCGAGATTGGTCAAATGTGTGTAACGGTTGGATTTTGTGTGGAGGCTATAAATACCCTCCACCTCCTCTTCATTCGAGAGAGAGCCATCGAAAGAACTACCACTCCTACCTTACATTTCGAGAAGAAAACTACCTACCCTTGTGTTGAGATCAAGTTGCTCCACTCCCACCATATGAAACTTGATTTCTAGCCTTCCCAAGTTGCTTTCCACTCAATCCTTCCTCCACCACAGCCAAATCAGTGAGGAGAGTTGAGTGTTGGGGAGATTATCATTTGAAGCACAAGAGCAAGGAGTTCATCATCACCAACCCCATCTATTACCTTTTGGAGGGTGGTGCCTCCTAGATTGGTTAGGTGTCACTTGGGAGCCTCTGTCATGATGTGGAGTTGAACCAAGGAGTTTGTAAGGGCAAGGAGATCGCCTACTTCGTGAAGATCTACCCCGAGTAAGGCTAGTCCTCCGTGGGCGTAAGCCATGATGGCATAGACAAGGTTGCTTCTTCGTGGACCCTTCGTGGGTGGAGCCCTCCGTGGACTCGCGCAGCCGTTACCCTCCGTGGGTTGAAGTCTCCATCAACGTGGATTGACGATAGCACCACCTATCGGAACCACGAGAAAAAATCTCCGTGTCTCCAACTTGCGTTTGCTCTTCTCCACCTCTCATTTACTATACGTGCAATTTACTTTCCGCTGCCACAACTCTAGAATTGCATGTGTAGGGTGATACTTGACTTGGTTATCATTGTGAACTTGCTAAGAATCTACTCCAATCAAAAGGCCAAGTTTTTAAGTTGTCAAGTAGTCTAATCACCCCCCCTCTAGACATACTTCCGATCCTACAACGTGCCTTCTTAGGAGTACCGGACAGGTATCCGGTCTCGGCGACGCACCATACTTCGGCTCCGCCCACTTGACATATGGATTCCCCCTGGTTGCGAGGAACGAGGCAGAACAACTTCTTCCATGACCCAAAGTGATCCTCGCAGCCCAGAAATAGTTCACAAAGGGCAACGTATCCTGCTATGTGCAGCACGGAGGCGGGGGTGAAGTTGTGCAGCTGAAGGCCATAGAACTCCAGGAGCCCGCGAAGGAATGGGTGGATTGGAAACCTGACGCTTCTTAACAGATGCGGGATGAGGCATATTCGCTCCCCCGGGGATGGATTGGGATATCTCTCTGCTTGCTCCCCACCATTATAGGTGGCTAGTCCAGCTCGGACGGGAACCATGAATGCCGGTGGAAGAAACCCTTGGGTCTGTAACTCTATCAAACGGCTTTGAGGAACTGAACACTCTTCCCAGTCGCCTGGTTTGGAGCGAAGGGGATGAGAAGAAGAGCTGCGGTGACCGGCCATGTTGGAATGGTTTCTTCCGGAGCGCTCTGTTGGATGCTTGCTCAAGGGAGGAAGGTGAGGGTTGGATCTGAGGATCCCTGTCCCTTCGAATAGACAGTTTGCTTGCAGGGTCGGGGTGGCAAATGCAAAGATTCTCCGGCTCCTCGTATTCGCTCGACACATGGAGATGGCCATTATTGAAGCACGACGAGGAGTACAACATTGATGGGAAGCCCGACACTGTTCATTGCAATAGGTACTTTGGAGTATTCGGAGATGGAACTCGCCTTGCAATGCCGAAGAAAAAACTGCACGCCGGACTCATCTTCATTGAAGCCTGGTTCGGGGGCAACTGAGGGAGTCCTGGATTAGGGGGTATCCGGACAGCCGGACTATATACTTTGGCCGGACTGTTGGACCGTGAAGATACAAGACTAAAGACTTCGTCCCGTTTCCGGATGGGACTCTCCTTTGCGTGGAAGACAAGCTTGGCGATCCGGATATTAGATTTCCTTCTTTGTAAACCAACTCTGTGTAAACCCTAACCCCCTCCGGTGTCTATATAAACCGGAGGGTTTGGTCCTTATAGACACAATCATAATCATCATAGGCTAGCTTCTAGGGTTTGGCCTCTACGATGTCGTGGTAGATCAACTCTTGTAATACTCATATCATCAATATCAATCAAGCAGGAAGTAGGGTTTTACCTCCATCAAGAGGGCCCGAACCTGGATAAAACATTGTATCCCTTGCCTCCTGTTACTATTAGCTTTAGACGCACAGATCGCGACCCCCTACCCGAGATCTGCCGGTTTTGACACCGACAATGACCCAGCCCATAGAACCTCCCTCCACCAAATTTGAGCTCATTTAATTTAACCCTTTTGCCTCAATATTTTTCCCAATTTTTTGTTCAGTGGAGAGCATTGTGAAGGAAGTACCATTTTTATATATATCCAAATGGCATGAAATTTATATAGTGCCTTCATATGCACAAATTATCACCCTCCTACAAATTGCAGCTCAATCCCATCATCAATGTTAGCCCAGGTTCAATTTCTATTTTATGGCCAGATTGGCACATTGCAAAGCAAGTGCTATCTAGACCCCTCCTATTACCCTCAAAATGTTTGGGCACTCTTCCATACCCAAATCATCGCCACATGATAATATTCAGCTCCATTTTCCAAGTAAATCTTTCTCAGCAAATTTCCAAAGTTTCTATCTAGAGAGAAGCTTTGTGAAGTAAGTACTAGCTAGGCTTATCCAAATGATCTTATATTTTTCCAAATCTTCCATATGCTCAAATAATCACTCTCCTCAAAATTTGAGGTCTATCAAACAAACCATATGATCTCATCATCCAATCTCTTATTTTTGTCACATTTTCAGTTTGTGAAGCAACTATATTATATATTGCTTCATTATTTCTGAAAATTTACCAAGGCATGACCATACCTATGTAACTTACCTACACCAAATTTGAGATCATTTCATTTATCCAATTTCTCTCACTATTTTTTCCAAGTTTATGTCCAGAGAAGAGCATTGTGAAGGAAGTACCACTTTGGCATGTCCAAATGGTATCAATTTTCTATAGTGGTTTCCTATGCCCAAATAACCATCCTCCACCAAATTTCAGCTCAATCCATTCATTCATTTGAGACCAGCTTCAACATTCATATTTCTGTCCAGTTTGGTACTTTGCAAAGCAAGTGCCACCTAGGCTCCTCCATTTGAGCTGAAAATTTGTGAAGAGAGTCTTTTTAGTAGATGATCATCCTCAGCCAAAACTCACGCCCATTGGCCGTGTGCATTTCCTGTACCACTAATAAAACACTCGGCTACTAATTCATGTTTGAGCATACTTCGGTTTCCTCATGAGATTTTTCTGTTGTCATTTTCTTCCTAACACCTACTTGGGGAGTGCCCAAAGCACTAGACATCCCTATGCCGTCCAGAACGCATGGCAATGCCAGGGTCATGCGGTGACCATGCAGTGGGCATGCGAGTTTATGTGCTCTGGAGTTGGGGCCCTCGGCCACCGTCCAAACCTCGATGTGTCACCACAAAACCATGTATTTATGATTAAATAGATACTTATGTAACTAGAAATGATTTTTGGAAAAAGTAAAGAGCAAACTATAAGGCAGCTGTAGTTCAAGTTTGACCCGCTTCCTACTGAATCGACAGAAAATTGTCTTTTTCACGAGAGGTGGATCAAAACTTTTGATGCCCAACCATTTGATCAATGTGCATTAAATATGGCCTAATATTTTGCAAAATTATTTGGTCCAAGTTTTCAACAAATATATGGTAGGTCCTTCACAAAAAAACTCGTTTTGGGCACTCAAAAATGGAAAATGATTTTTCGTCAAAAGAAAATGAAAACTCCCATAGGAAACATTGTTTGACATCCCAAGAAGCACCCTTGATAGAGGCGGGGGTGTCCCGATCTTTCGATGAGATGATAACTATCGATTTGGTGGAGACGACTTTGACGATCCGACTACGAGCGTGCGAGGACGTCGCGCCTTAGCAATCGCTAAACCAACTCCGAGAGGTTATTGACCACGCCGGAGCACGATCAACCTGACCACGAGGGTCTATTTCCTGCGAGCAAACGAAGAACAAGCAAGAAACTGAGTTTGCAATCTGGATATTGCGAATATAAGATGAAAGCTTTATTGATCAAGGTGGGGTTCTGTGACGCCTTTGTCTGGTCGTTGAACACAAACGAAGTACGCGAAGTTGCAGCTATGGCGAACTTTTGATCTAAACAAAACCCAAGGAAAAAGCTACTAGATGGATCTACTTATATAGGAGCAAGGGGTGGCGGCCAAGGAGGTGGGAGAACGTCCCAAGGCAGCCTAAAACTAACCCTAGGTCGTACAAGGCCAATGGGCCCAAGTGGAGGTGACGTAACACTTTTGGACTTGTAGTTTGACTCGGATTCTGGTGCAGCGTCAGATTGTTTCGTCCACAACTCAACGCTCCGGACGGCTTTTAAGGTGATTCCAACTGTGCTGGAAAGAGCATGAAATCTACTTTCCAACAAAAAAAGAATCACCCAATTCGAGTCCGTATGAAAAAAGTTGTTGACGTTTTGAGTCAGATATGTCTGTGCAGTCCGAATCTGAATCCAGAACGTGAGAGACTTGGACTCTATCTTCTCTTGGCTCAAAAGTGACGTGAGAAGACTTTGTGAACAGCACCTAAACTTCTCCTTTTCCCTTATCTTCATATGTGGATTGTACAAATGTCTCATACACCTGCAATTAGACAAAACACAAAAGTATGTGAAGTATTTTTGTTCTGGATAACATAAATATATTATTGAATAGTTTGCATAGAAATCACCTGACAAATATGCATGTATGCAATATTTTTGGTCTTATCCAAGGTAGTCATGTCCTCATCATCCTCCCCTTCTTGAAAACAAAGCCGTCCTCGGCGTTGCTTAATCTGAAATGTGGCTAATGAAAGAGACAAGGTGTACATGTTGTATATGTATACGTCATCCATTTTTACTTCCCTTGATTTTTGTATATATGACACATGAATAGATGAGTAACTTGCATAGTTCATAAAATATAATGCCAAAAAATTAGCACAAGAAGTAGAAGGCATGAAAATATTGCAACTCAGTTTGCACATATAAGTGAAGCTCTTATTCATTTCAAAAGATTGACAATGTTCATCATTAAACCATCCCAACATTGGTGAATAAACCTTATTTGAATCAAATTTACATGCTACAACATGCTTAGATAAGCAACCATGCAATGAGTCATTCGTCACAGAATCATCACCAAGATTAGAGGTCATATCAAAACGATTAAACATTGATTCTTTTGCATCAACAGTTAATTCAATGGGTGCACTCAAAATTGTTGGTATTTCAGTTGTTTGATCACATGACGCATTCATGACAGTATCAAGATTCTCTAAAATAGGTGTTGTGCTCAAATCACCAGGTAACTCAACACATGATGCATTCAAGTTAACTAGGGATGCATCATTCTCATGTGAAGTTATATCATCAATACCTTTACAGTTACCTTGTCGCAAAGAAGTAGCTGATGTAGGTACACACGTAGACAATGCACCATACTCTTGAGATGATGTCGCGCTCACAATCCGAGGTGGGGCTGCTTTAGTAGGTGCAACGGTGGAGGAACCAACCGACGGTGGTGAGCATGAACTGGAATAGTAGTTGTTGTAGTCACCCAATGCATCCTCCTGTAACTGTCTCTCAAAGGTACAAGCACGAACATACATACCGGTAATGCAACGAGGAATATACTGAAATCTTGCCTGAATATCATGGTTCAAACCACCAAAAAATCTATTCATTGTATCATCCTCAGATTCTTCTATGTCACAATGATGCATATAAGATTTGAACTCTTGGTAGTAAGTATGAACAGTGTTATTGCCTTGTTTAAATTGTTCAAATTTGCGAAGCAATTCACGGCGATAGTAAGGAGGGAAAAACTGTTTTCTCATTACATCTTTCAAATCTTTCCAAGTTGTGGGTTGGTTATCAATGTTTTTCTTACAATGCACACTCCACCAAACAGATGCAAAACCAGTAAATGCTCTAGTGGCAGCTCGTACTCGCTCAAGTTCAGAAAAAACATGTTGACTAAAAACTTGTTCTACTTCAAGCTCCCAAGCTAGATAAATAGCAGGATTAAATCTACCCTCAAATGACGGTAAAGAGATAACCTGACCATGTGGTTGTGTGTGTTGTCCCAACTCTCGTGATGGTGAAGATGTGTCCGTCGTCCAAGAACTTCTATCTCCGGAACCTGTCATGATTAGTGGAAACAAGAAACAAAATTCCAGAATAATGTTCCTATGAACTACTAGGATGTGGTTGTAAAGTGCTCACAGAAAGCAAATATCAATATCTTACAAGTTCTTACCATGCGGCGGTGGTGACAGCAACCAGCGATGTCAAATAACTCAAGATTGTGTAAAGCGATTGCAGGGGAACGTATATATACACGGTGTAGAAATATGTGGAGCTGGGTTGGCTATATATGGTAGCAAAAGATTAGCAATAATCAATTCAGAGATGCAATGTTGAATAAACGCTCAACGACGGTATGTGCTGGTCCTAGGCTAGACGGACTAGAGACGCGAGCCTAGAACACTAATGAGGTCACGGCGTAGCACAACTAGCATCAATGAAGGTTACTAAGTAGCTCTTGACAGCAAGATATAAGTGAAGATCACAACGGTAGTGAAGATAATGATGAAAAACAACTACCAAGCAGGACATACAACAACTCTCTCTCCAACTTTCCTCTTGAAAAGTTTGAGCCAATTTTCTAATAAATTCTTTCAAAGAATTCTACTAACTCAAGCTTTCCAATGCAAAAAGAATCACTCAATTCCGAGTTGATATGAGGAGTCAAAGAATTCTAAAACTGACCTGAAAAATTGGAACAAGCTGTGTTCACGAACTTCAGAGGGCAAAAAGACCTATTTAGAAGCCGATTTTGAGGTGTCAAATATTGAATTAGCTTCTGCAATTATTTAGATGCGGCTCGTCGCTAGCTTTAATTTGAGTACTCACGGAGTCAAAACGGACTTCGTATGAGGAAGATACACCTATTTTATTGAGCAAAGGCAAAAACAGATTCCAATCCGAATTCAGGTACGAGATTGATTCTAGATAGATCCGATTTTTTTTCTCTCTTTTTTTCCTCACACTTTTTTTTTTTTTTCTCTCTTTTTTTTTTTTCTTTCCTTTTTTTCTCTTTTTTTTCTCTCTTTTTTTTTCTTCCTCTTTCCAAGACAAACTAGATAAGATGCAGATTGGATCTCGCGAAGATGTGAATGACCTCAACTATGATTATGACAATGAACAGCGCGTAGCAGGTGGTGGAAATTAATAGATGGGATGGTGGACAACGGAAGGCATAATGATACAGCGGCGGCGTGATTAATGTGAACAGAACTTGAAACTCTAAAGGAACTAGACACTAAGACCAGCAACTCAACACGACGATGCAACCGATAATTCAATAATGCAACCAATGAAAAGAAAATTGCAAAGGCTCAGAGTGGCTTGGACAAAGGGTGGATAGATCTAACTATTTTTTGTGGCTTTTTCTTGGACAATAGGTAAGAAAATAAATCTAATCTAGGGAAAACTGGAAATTCTCACCGAGCAACCTGAAAACTGATACCACTTGATAGAGGCGGGGGTGTCCCGATCTTTCGATGAGATGATAACTATCGATTTGGTGGAGATGACTTTGACGATCCGACTACGAGCGTGCGAGGACGTCGCGCCTTAGCAATCGCTAAACCAACTCCGAGAGGTTATTGACCACGCCGGAGCACGATCAACCTGACCACGAGGGTCTATTTCTTGCGAGCAAACGAAGAACAAGCAAGAAACTGAGTTTGCAATCTGGATATTGCGAATATAAGATGAAAGCTTTATTGATCAAGGTGGGGTTCTGTGACGCCTTTGTCTGGTCGTTGAACACAAACGGCACGCGAAGTTGCAGCTATGGCGAACTTTTGATCTAAACAAAACCCAAGGAAAAAGCTACTAGATGGATCTACTTATATAGGAGCAAGGGGTGGCGGCCAAGGAGGTGGGAGAACGTCCCAAGGCAGCCTAAAACTAACCCTAGGTCGTACAAGGCCAATGGGCCCAAGTGGAGGTGACGTAACACTTTTAGACTTGTAGTTTGACTCGGATTCTGGTGCAGCGTCAGATTGTTTCGTCCACAACTCAACGCTCCGGACGGCTTTTAAGGTGATTCCAACTGTGCTGGAAAGAGCATGAAATCTACTTTCCAACAAAAAAAGAATCACCCAATTCGGAGTCCGTATGAAAAAGTTGTTGACGTTTTGAGTCAGATATGTCTGTGCAGTCCGAATTTGAATCCAGAACGTGAGAGACTTGAACTCTATCTTCTCTTGGCTCAAAAGTGACGTGAGAAGACTTTGTGAACAGCACCTAAACTTCTCCTTTTCCCTTATCTTCATATGTGGATTGTACAAATGTCTCATACACCTGCAATTAGACAAAACACAAAAGTATGTGAAGTATTTTTGTTCTGGATAACATAAATATATTATTGAATAGTTTGCATAGAAATCACCTGACAAATATGCATGTATGCAATATTTTTGGTCTTATCCAAGGTAGTCATGTCCTCATCAACCCTTGTGCACAATATTAGATCATTTGAACAAACAATGCCATGAATGTGGCCATAAGATTGATCATTGGCTTGAAAGCCATGAATCTCCACACATGATAGCTCATTTTTGAGAACACTCTTTTCAAAGAATTGCCATATTACAACTTTATTATTTTGCTTGTAACTTGGTCACATATAATGATACAATGCGAAGGTTTTCCAATTTTTTGTTTTTGTTTGAAAATTTTATGCCCGTTTCAAAATGTGGTCAAAATGGCGGGCATGATCGTTCCTAGCTAGTTGTTGAATCTTGGAAAACTTTTTGTGTTTCTATTATTAAATAGATACTTGTGTACCTATAAATGATTTTTGAAAAAACTAAAGAGCAAACTATGAGACAGCTGCAGTTCAAATTTTACCTGCTTTCTTCTGAATCGGCGGAAATTTGTCTTTTTCACGAGAGGTGGACCAAAGCTTTTGAAACCCAACTATTCGTTCAATTGTGCATTAAATATGGCCTAGTATTTTATAAAATTGATTTGGTAAAATTTTGCAACAAATATATGGTAGGTCCTTAAAAACTCATTTTGGGCACCCAAAAAATGGAATAATGAAATTTCTGTCCAAAGAAAATGAAAACTTTCTTTGGCAACATTGTTTTCCGTTCCAAGATGCACCCTTGTGCACAATATTAGATCATTTGAACAAACTATGCCATGAATGTGACCATAAGATTGATCAATTGGCTCGAAAGCCATGAATCTCCCCACATGATAGCTCATTTCTGAGAACACTTTTTAAAAATAATTGCCGTATTACAAGTTTATTATTTTTCCTGGTAACTTGGTCACATATAATGACACAATGCAAAGGTTTTCCATTTTCTCAAAAAAATTAATTTCTTATGCCAGTTTCAAAATGCGGTCAAAACGTCCGGCATGACCGTTCCTAGCTAGTGGTTGAATCTTGGAAAACTTTTTGTGTTTCTCTGATTAAATAGATACTTATGTACCTAGAAATGATTTTTGGAAAAAAATAAAGAGCAAACTATAAGGTAGCTGCAGTTCAAATTTTACCCGCTTTCTACTAAATCAGCAGAATTTTATCTTTTTCACGAGAGGTGGATCAAAGCTTTTTACACTCAACCATTTGAACAATTGTGCATTAAATATGACCTAGTATTTTATAAAATTGATTTGTTACAATTTTGCAACAATTATGTTGTACATCCTTCACGAAAAAACTCATTTTGGGCACTCAAAAAATGGAAAATGAAATTTCCGTCCAAAGAAAATGAAAACTTCCTGAGGCAACATTGTTTGCCATTCCAAGATGCACCCTTGTTCACAATATTAGATCATTTTAACAAATAATTCCATGAATGTGGCCATAAGATTGATCATTGGCTTGAAAGCCATGAATCTGCGCACATGATAGCTCATTTTTTAGAACACTTTTTAAAAATAATTGCCATGTTAAAACTTTATTATTTTTCCTGGTAACTTGGTCACATATAATGACACAATGCGAATGTTTTCCATTTTTTTATTTTCTTATTATTTATGCCTGTTTCAAAATGCGGTCAAAATGGCGGGCATGACCATTCCTAGCTAGTGGTTGAATCTTGGAATATTTTTTGTGTTCCTAATATTAAATAGATACTTATGTACATAGAAATGATTTTTGGAAAAATAAAGAGCAAACTATGAGGTAGCCGCAGTTCACATTTTACCCACTTTCTCCTGAATCGGCGAAAATTCGTCTTTTTCACGAGAGGTGGATCAAAGCTTTTTGACACCCAACCATTTGGTCAATTGTGCATTAAATATGGCCTAATATTTTATAAAATTGACTTGGTACAATTTTGCAACAAATATATGGTAGTTCCTTAAAAAACTCATTTTGGACACTCAAAAATGGAAAAAAATGAAATTTCCGTCCAAAGAAAATGATAACTTCCTTTGGCAACATTTTTTGCCATTCCAAGATGCACCCTTGTGCACAATATTAGATCATTTGAACAAACTATGCCATGAATATAGCCATAAGATTGATCATTTGGCTCAAAAGCCATGAATCTCCACACATGATAGCTCATTTCTAGGAACACTTTTTTAAAATAATTGACGTATTACAAGTTTATTATTTTTCCTGGTAACTTGGTCACATGTAATGACACAATGCGAAGGTTTTCCAATTTTTCAATATTTTCTGATTTTTTTTGTGCCCAATTCAAAAGGCGGTCAAAACGTCTGGCATGACTGTTCCTAGCTAGTGGTTGAATCTTGGAAAACTTTTTGTGTTTCTCTGATTAAATAGATACTTATGTACCTAGAAATGATTTTTGGAAAAAACCAAGAGCAAACTATGAGGCAACTGCAGAGGTGGATCAAAGGTTTTGACACCCAGCCATTTGGTCAATTATGCATTAAATATGGCCTACTATTTTATAAAATTTATTTGGTACAATTTTGCAACAAATATATGCTAGGTCCTTCACAAAAGAATCATTTCGGGCACTCGAAAAATGGAAAATGAAATTTCCGTCCAAAGAAAATGAAAACTTCCTTAGGCAACATTGTAGATACACCCTTGTCCACAATATTAGATCATTTGAACAAACAATGCCATGAATGTGGCCATAAGATTGATCATTGGCTTGAAAGCCATGAATCTCCACACATGATAGCTCATTTATGAGAACAGTTTTTAAAAATAATTGCCATATTACAAGTTTATTATTTTTCCTGGTAACTTGGTCACATATAATAACACAATGCGAATGTTTTCCATTTTTTTATGTTTTTTATTTTTTTTATGTCTGTTTCAAAATGCGGTCAAAACGGTGGGCATGATCATTCCTAGCTAGTGGTTGAATCTTTTAAATATTTTTGTGTTCCTCTGATTACATAGATACTTTTGTACCTAGAAATGTTTTTTGGAAAAAATAAGGAGCAAACTATGAGGTAGCTGCAGTTCATACTTTACCTGCTTTCTACTAAATCGGCAGAAATTTGTCTGTTTCACGAGAGGTGGATCAAAGCTTTTTACACCCAACCATTTGGTCAATTCTGCATTAAATATGGCCTAGTATTTTAGAAAATTGATTTGTTACAATTTTGTAACAAATATACGGTAGGTACTTCACAAAATAACTCATTTTGGGCACTCAAAAAATTGAAAATGAAATTTCCGTCCAGAGAAAATGAAAACTTCCTTAGGCAACATTGTTTGCCATTCCTAGATGCACCCTTGTGCACAATATTATATCATTTGAACAAACTATGCCATGAATGTGGCCATAAGATTAATATTTTGGCTTGAAAGCCATGAACCTCCACACACAATAACTCATTTCTGAGAACACTTTTTTAAAATAATTTCTGTATTACAAGTTTATTATATTTCTGGTAACTTGGTCACATATAATGACACAATGTGAAGGTTTTCCATTTTGATTTTTTTATGCCCATTTCAAATGCGGTCAAAACGGCGGGCATGACCATTCATAGCTAGTGGTTGAATCTTGGAAAACTTTTTATGTTTCTCTGATTAAATAGATACTTATGTGCCTATATATGATTTTTCGAAATTAATAAAGAGCAAACTATAAGGCGGTTGTAGTTCAAATTTTACCCGCTTTCTACTGAATCGGCAGAAATTTTCTTTTTCACGAGAGGTGGATCAAAGCTTTTGACACCCAACCATTTGGTCAATTGTGCATTAAATATGGCCTAGTACTTTAGTAAATTTATTTGATACAATTTTGCAACAAATATATGGTAGGTCATCCACAAAAAACTCATTCTGGGCATTCGAAAAAAACTATGATGGGCATTTCTAAGGACACTTCTTTTAAAGATATATTACTAGTTTGTTATTTTCTTCTTCTTAAAACTAGGTCACATTTGATGACATGACTAGAAGGATTTTCATTTTTTCAATTTGTTCGAATTTCTTAGGTCAAGAAAATAGTTTGATATAACATATTATTTTTAAATCTACTACGACCAATTTAAAAGGTCATATTATTGTACGGTGTATTGCGTTTTGATTGGTCCAAAGACAACACACGCGGATCATGCATGAACACCATTGGATCCTCTTGGATCCAATGGCAGCCCTCTCCCCTTGCCGCCCCATCAACCTCACCTCAGCCAAAACCCTAGCACTGTCCTTTGGACATCTTCCATCCACCCCGCGCCTCCTTTCTTTCTTTCTCATGACCCCGATCTCGATCCCCTTTTTCTCTCCCTCCCCGTTAACTCCTCCGACGCTCTCCTCTCGCGACCCCGATCCTGATCCCGATCACGATCCCAAACCCGCCGCTGGCGATCTCCTCCCCCCCGCCACCCCCACCTTCTCTTCCTCTCCCAACGGAAGGGAAGGGAAGGGAAGGGAGGGAAGGTCGGGCAAGGAGGTCGTTCGAGCACCCAGATCCATGCCGCCATCCTTGACCTGATCCGCGTCTGTCCTCGAGGGAGGTCGGTCATGGTGGTCCGCGCTCGCCCGCCTTCCACCCCATTCCTCCCGTCCACGGTCCAACCTCGCCCGCCGCTCCTTCGACCAGGCGCGGCCAGCCTCCGTCTCCGGCCCCTTCGGCCTCGCCCCGACCTCGCCCGCTGCTCCTTCGACCACACGCTCCGCCGCGAGGTGAGCTTCCCCGCCTTCTCCGCTCGATCCGCGCCAGATCCGCGCCTTGTGTCTTCTGTTGTGTTGTTGCTTGCTTAGGAGTAGTATAGGCCCCGGGACTGGGTCTGCGGGTGATGTTCGGTGTCCGCGTGCGAATGTGGTGCACGGAGCTGGCCACCGGCTTCTGCCTGCCGCGACGGGCGCTGCCTCCTCGGCTTTTCCAGGGCCCTCACTACAAAAAAAAAGACACAATCGTGACATTTTGGGTCGAATGAAATTCTTTTTCTGTCATGCTTATAACACTTCTATGATGATAATTGTGACAAAACCCGGTATCATCATAGACGTGGTGGGCTCCTACTTCTATGACAAAAAATCATGACAGAAAATGGGCTTTTCATCCTGGACGGGCCGGAGACAGAACTGCATGACATTCTTTGGGCCGTCCATGACGAAAAAACAATGGTAGAAGCGAGGGCGAGGAAAATATCGGGGGTTCCTGGTCACGGTGGGTGGTCGGGGCCGAGCGATGCAAGGAGGGATTGCGTGTTTCTCTCATACACGTACGTGTGTGGGTGCAATGCATTGGGATCTAACTGAACCCGAGCGAGGCGTTTGCCTACTGAACCCGAGCGATCGATCGATCGCTGGTTGTTAACTGAACCGGAACGAGCGATTCCTTTGCTACTGCTGCTAACTGAAGCCGATCGATCCTACTGCGTCTTGATGAATAGTGAGTGTTGTTGGGGGTTGGATGAACAGTTCCCGATGAGCGTTGGATGAACAGGACCCCGTGGTAGTAGAGGCCGTTGTCGCTGGATGAACAGGAACCCGATCGAGCCGGTTGGGGGTGGATGAATAGGACCGCGTGGAGGGCTGGTTGAACAGTAGCTAGTGGAGGGCTGGATGAACAGTAGCCCGTGGAGGGCTGGTTGAATAGTAGCGGGTGGAGGCTGGATGAACAGAAGCCCGTGGATGAATAGTAGTTACTGGAGGAAGGAGAGAGACGCCGTGGATGAACAGTCGCAGGTGGAGGCTGGAGGAGGGCGACGGTGGATGAATAGTAGCCCGTGGAGGCTGGAGCGAGGCAGTAGACGTTGGATGAACAGTAGCCCTTCGCATCCCGTTTTGCAATACGCCACACCCATCTCGATGAACAGGACCCCCGTTTCGATTGTAGGAGGTTGAAGAGAAGTCTGTTTCCTCCGTTTTGCGGTACGCCACACCCCTCCCGATCAATAGGACGCCGTTTCGACTGTAAGAGGTCGAAGAGAAGTCTATTTCCTCCGTTTGGCGGTACGCCAGACCCCTCCCGGTGAACAAGATCCCGTTTCGACCGTAGGAGGTCGAATAGAAGGCCATTTCCTCCGTTCTACGGTACACCAGGCCTCATTTTGGTTGTTCCGTCCAAGCCGGTTGGCTCCTGATGAACATGATGCATTCCGTTGCCTCCTGATGAACACGATGATGTAGTTTCTCCAACCGACCCAACTAGTTGGCTGCTGATGAACAGGACAACGTCGCCGCTCTCCGCTGCCTCTCCATGTACATGAGCCCTGCCCGTACGTATGCGTGAGTGGGCGTTCGAGACCCTGCCTGTATGTACATACATGGTCATATTTACTTTCTTGCACCCTAGTTGTACGTATGTGTACATGATATTGATGAGACTGCGTGACATGCTACGTCCATGCCTCTACTACGACATGTGCCCTTCCTTACTTGGCCACGGTTCATCGCAACAGCCCCCAGACAGATCGATCAACCAGTATGTACGTACATGTTCGCGACCAGTATGACAATGCTACATACGCTTCGACGAGGTGGGTCCCGACTGTCAGGGAGTACAAGCAGGCACTTCCTTGGGTGTGAAGTTATTGCTGGTGGGTCCCAGCTGTCAGGGGGAGAATCATCTTTTTTTGCCCGTAATATGGACACACTTCCTTGCGTGCAAAGATGTAGCTGGTGGGTTGATAATCCCCAAGTGCAAGGAACCATCGTAGCAATTTCCAAAGATGGAAGTGATAACTATGGAGTGTCGAACCCACAAGGAGCTAAAGGTAGGATCAATATTCTCTCAAGTCCTATCTACCACTGATACGAATCTACGTACACCGAGCATTTGCTTCCAACTAGAAACGAGAAATAAAATTATGTTGTGGGTGTGAAGAGGATAACTTTGCATGGTATCGGAGAGCTAAAATATAAAATTAGGTGTTGTTATCATAAAGTTAGAATATATTACTTAAGTTTTATAAATAGCGAGTGTGGAATAATGAAGGGTCGGTGTGCGGAATTATCCTAGGCAATTGTTAACAAGACCGGTAATCACTATTGCAATTTCATACGAGGGAGAGGCATAAGCTAACATTCTTTCTCTTCTTGGATCATATGCACTTCTGATTGGAACTCTAGCAAGCATCCGCAACTTCTAAAGATCATTAAGGTAAAACCCAACCATAGCATTAACATATCAAGTCCCCTTTATCCCATACGCAACAACCCCCTTACTCGGGTTTATGCTTCTGTCACTCAAGCAACCCACTATAAATGAATCATGAATGTATTGCAACACCCTACAACAGGAATCCCTCACGCTTGCGCTACACGGAGGACACAATAGGACAACACCAAAATAAAACATACAACTCATACCAATCTGGATCATCAATCAATCCAAAGACAAAGGATATCTACTCAAAACATCATAGGATGGCAACACATCATTGGATCATAATATGTGGCATAAAGCACTATGCTCAAGTAGGGATTACAGCATGGTGCGGGAGAGTGGACCGCATAAAAGAGATGAGGATGGTGATGATGATGGTGATGTTGATGAAGACGATCACCGCGATGATGATTCCCCTCCCGACGGCACTCCGGCGCCATCGAGAGAGAGGAGGAGAGGTTCTCCCCGTGTGCTTCTTCCTCCATGGCCTCCCCCTGGTTGGGGAGATGTTCCCCCTCTGGTCCTTGTCCTTCATGGCAATGATGGCCCCACTGAAATCCTCCTCTATGGCCTCCGGTGATGATGCCCCCCTCTGGTAGGGTGCCTGAGAGGGCCTAGATTGATTTCTCGTGGCTACAGAGGCTTGCGGTGGCGGAACTTCCGATCTCTCTTTTGATCTGGGGTTTTCTGGATTTATAGGAGTGGTTGGTGTTGGTTTCACGTCAAGGGGGCCCACGGGGGGCGCGCCCTCCACCCTTGTGGTGCCCTCGGGACTCCCCTCCGGTAGCTTTTTGTTCCAGTATTTTTTATATTTTCCAAAAATATTCTCCGCTGATTTTCAGCGCATTCTGAGAACTTCTATTTCTGCACAAAAACAACACCACGGTAGTTCTGCTGAAAGCAGCGTCAGTCCAGGTTAGTTCTAATCAAATCATATGAAAATCATGTAAAAATATTATAAACATGGCACGAATACTTCATAAATTATAGATACTTTGGAGACGGATCATGGGTCCCAGCAGTCGGGGGGAAACGTTTTTTTCGCGAAATATAGTGGCCCATCCGGTGGGTCCCTGTGGTCAGGTGGAGGAATAATTATTTTATGCATAATAAGGTTGCACTTCCTTGCTGCCGCCGTTGACCCAGCTGTCAGCCTCTCCACGTATAGTACTCTTCCGATGGAAGTTGTTCCTTGACCACATTGACCATGCCGCGCAGAGAGCACTGAGGCGGTGGACGACGACGAGTCCTAGGAAGGGGATGACACAGAGCCGGGGAAGACACGGCAGTGGATTCCCACACGGGGAGGAGTACGAGGGTTGACTGGTTCTGCTGTGGTGTCAGGCTGTCGTTGCTACAGAATAACAGGGGGTGTGGGTGAGTAGAGGGATGGCCTGGCCAGCGGTGGGAGTAGTAGGGGGCGGTGAGGCCTCCGCCGCAGCACAACCGTCCATGAGAGGCAGGAGTAGGCGGCAAGACCGGCGCTTGTTTGAGCGGCTGGAACAAGAAGACCCGAGGTTGAAGAAGCACTACGGCCGTTGGATGGACATTATACGGTCACTAGAGCTAGAATCATTCATATTTACTAAGTTGACAAAGCCCTCCGTCCGCGTCAATCTAGTAGGCCCACAAGTTAGCCTCCCACTATGGTGGGTCCTAGCTAGCAAGGGGAGTATTCATTTTTTGTGTGTAATAAGGAGGCACTTCCTTGCATGCGAAGATATAGTTGGTGGGTCCGAGCTGTCAGCGGGGGGGGGGCATTTTTTCGCAATATACAAAGGCCCTTCCGGTGGGTTGCAGCTGTTAGGTGGAGGAATCATTATTTTGCGCAAAATAAGGAGGCATTTCCTTGTGTGCGGCTGTGGACCCAGCAGTCAGCCTCTCCACGTACAATCCACTTCCGATGGATGTCGTTCGTTGACCACGTTGACCCCGCCACACTGAGAGCACCAGGGCGATGGACGACGGCGAGGCCTAGGAAGGGAACGACACGGAGCCGGGGAAGACTCGGTAGTGGTTGCCCACGCGGTGGGGAATACGAAGGTTTACTGGTTCGGCTGCCGTCGCCGGAAAATAACAGGAGGTGTGGGTGAGTAGACGAATGGCCTGGCCAGCGATGGAGTAGGGTGGGGCGGTGCGGCCTGTGCAGCAGGGGCACGGGACGCGGGAGCAGGCAGTCCCACCGACGCCGGTTTGGGCGACTGGAGCAATAAGATCAGATATTGATGAAGCAGCATTGCCGTTGGATTAACATCCCACGGTCACTACTGCTAGAATCGTTTGTGGACTGAGTTGACAAATCCTTTCGTACACGTCAACCTAGTAGACCCACAAGTTAGCCTCCAAATCTATCCCAAACAACATACAACCCGACTTTCTAGCCAGATTCAAATTAATATAAAAACTAAACATACCTTAATTTAA
Organism: Aegilops speltoides; assembly: GCA_021437245.1. Classification (NCBI taxonomy): domain Eukaryota; kingdom Viridiplantae; phylum Streptophyta; class Magnoliopsida; order Poales; family Poaceae; genus Aegilops; species Aegilops speltoides. The sequence goes on from CM038145.1 coordinate 216,305,920, forward strand.
ATCCAATGAAATTTTACCCGCACAAAAACAATGCAATTTAAAATCTCAAAATCCGAAAGAAAAAAGTATTTTGGAAGTAATTGCTTGTTTGCTGTATTTTTTCATTTTACAACCCATTTATTATTACTTATACCCCGTTTCTTATTACTTATAGCCCATTTTCTGGGCAAGCCCGAATGCATCCCTCCTCGTCTTGAAAGATTTCTGGCCCAGCAGGGCGTAGAAAAGCAAGTAGGCCTACGTTGGTTATTCTGCAAAAAAGAAAATAGGTGGGCTAGCCAGAAAGGAAAAAAATGGGTTGGTCATGTGGTAAACATATGAAATAAAATCATGGGCTAGACGGGCCACAGCTCCCGCACAACCCAGTTGATACCCTTCTCCGTCCCGAAAAAAAATACTGTGTGTGCTACTGCGTCCCTACTGTCATCCTCACCATGTACAATCATCTCCTTATTCCTCTCAGTTGTTTGCCATGTTTACAACACTGGAGGGCGGCACCATGGCGATCGTACCAAGGCGGAGGACAATGGTGAGGCCTCGGACGGGAACGAACAGGAGCCGAGGATGATACACAGAGTTTTAGGGTGCGATGTGGCCATGATGCGTGTGCGGCAGCACAGCTAGACATGGGAGGTGGGAGCAGGCGGTCCCGCCGACACTGGTTTGGCTTTGGCGGCTGGTGGAAGAAGAGAGTGAGGAAAATGACAGATGTTGAATACCAATCCAACGGTCAAGGTTGGCACAATCGTTTGTTGACCAAGCCGACACCAAGTAGCGTACTTTTTTATATGTAGGAAGAAAAAAACTGGGCTCGTTCGCCTGATAACATTCCCAAAACTGTGATCGTTCGATCTTGCGTCACAACTAAAACTGCGTTTAAAATGAGTTTGTCTGCCATCCTCCTCCCAGGGAACGTTCATCACATAAGTGACTAGCACCCTTGGTTTTGAACCGAGAGGTCTTGGGTTCCAGTCCCTGGAACTCTCAATTTTGTCCTCCTTCCTTCCTCGCCAAGAAAGAAAGAAAATCAGAGACATGAGAAGGCGTACAGAACAAGCTAGTGTACCTGTAAAGAGACATTGCTGAGTTTTAGAAAAAAGAGAGATGTGCTCCTGTAGCTGGTTCGAATCTGAACCTAGACTATGACTATATATGGTGCTATGCTACTCTACAAGTAATGAAACTGACATATCTAACGTTTGCTTCTCCTCTTCTGTACTTACTCTGCCTAGCATCAGAAGCTTTGGCCTCAACAACCATGTCCACTGGTTGCTCGTCCACCTGCTCTTCAGTAGGAAACAACCAGATATGTGCTAAGTCGCCACCCGTACCATCGCCTATGGGTCTAGTCACACCCCCGCCAGCACACGCACCGCAGCCGATTGCTCATCGCAACCTGCTTCCATTGGTGTGGTGCCACTGCTACAAATCATGCAGAGTCGTCTGTCACGTCTCAACCACAATCCGCAACCCTGACCGAGCCTTCTAAATGCTCGAATCATGGGGTAATAATATGTTTTTAAGTGTTGTTCTGCTGCTTTCAGTTGCTGATTTTTTTAATAGTTTGGTTGATGTTCTTCCAATTTGATTCATGTAGAAAAGGGAAGATTCATGTGATTTGTATTCCTGGGAAGTTGCTGATGTGGGCGAATGCAACTATGCTGATTATTTGGTTAGCCGAGGAATCCCAATACCAGCAGGTTGGGGTGTTGGACAAGTAACTGAAGGAACGGCAGAAGAGGAAGATGCAAAGCAGAAGGTTAAAGATGCAGTTCCTCTGATCATGGCCAAGCAACAGCTGCTGAACAGCCTTGACAACAATGAGGAGATGAAAGAGCTTGTGAAGATAATGGGAAAAATCGATGTGCTCTATAGGATGATTGTCTCTTTATTTGCAGTGTATGTAGCACTCGTGATGTATTCAGTGGCTATGACATGAGAACTTTGTTGAAACTAGTAATGAATGAAACCTATTTAGTAGTCTGGGCATAGTGTTGTGAACATCTAATGATTTCTATTAACGGAAATCGGGGGGGTGTATCCCCTTTTGCTCACAAATAAATAAATAGCAGAGGCCCTTTTGCTAATAAATAAATAAATTAACAGAGGCCCTGTCGGGTCAGCTTTGTTCCCATTCGAAGATGTCAAGCAAATTGCAGTCCAACAGCAAACTATGTCATCAAATACAAGTTTCACAGCCAAATATGAGTACAACTAAACAACGATGTCATCATGTTTTAGTCGTCATACAATCACCAAACACAAATCAACATACATAATAAGTGATGTTATCACAAAATACTAAACAACAAGTATATTAGGTTTCAGTTGTCATAGCAAACACAATTTCACATAGTAGATAAAAAACATCTTCTGACAGGCAAATACGACAAAAGCAATCTAATCATCATCCGCAGCAGCAGCGTCAACATCTTCGCCATGTTTATCAGTCTGAATCGTATATCCCCCCAGTGTCATCTTCTTATTCATCCTCAATGTCCTCGAACGTTGGCTTCTTATTGATCAACTCTCGTATGGCCACAGCCATAGGCAATCTTTTCGCCAGCGTCATTGACATGATGGTTCTCAAAGATATTGGGAACATCTGGGGAATCTTCTACATCAGGAGTAGTGTAAGCATCATCTTGTTGTGCAACTTCATTAAACGAATTCCTCTGCTCATACCTTTGTAATACTCTCCATTCATCGCTACATGCAAATGTGTCTTCCAAGAAAAATATCTATGTTGCTCAATTTTCCAAAATAAAAGGATCGTAGTTCTGGTACGCCGCCTTGAAATTGATGGATTTGAAATAATCACCAGCTCTGGGTTTTGCGGTCCTGGAAATCAGGTTATACCAATGACAACACAACAGAACCACACACCAATGAACCTCGAAACTAGAGATATACTGCAACTGAACAATGTCTGTTATGTTAGCATACATTTCAGTTGTCACTTCTCCGTACTTATCCATGCTCATGATGGCATTGTTTTGTGTTTTCCTACCTTTGTCGCGTGCAAGGGTGTTGTAGCGCACATCTCCAACAACGCAAGATTCATAATGTCTTAACTGAGTATCAGGACCCATTGCTAGTGCGTAACGGGCATCACCAACTGCCTACCCATCCTCCCGCATATTCTTAACCTATGGTTAGAAAATAGACAAGCTGGTCATCTTATGTACTCAATATATTAAAAAAATTGACAGTGTAATTCAAAAGCTTACATGGCTCTTGAACCATTTCGCAAATCCTGCCATAATCAGTTTGTCAATGTTTCTTGGATTTTGCGGCAGTAATTCCTTTTTGTAGATGCTGCACAACATAATGATCACTTCAAACATCTAAATATATAAGAATGTGTTGCAAGTTTAGTAGATTATGATGTATAAGCTGCAGTACTTAGCACTTACTCGATATAAGTTAGAACCTCAGGACAGTTATTCAACACATACCAAACCATTTTGTCCAAATTTTTAGGTTTGTCGTCTTGTCGACTCTTCCCTGTAACTCGAACAGAACACTCGAAAACATTGTGCCCGAGATTGTCTTCACCCACCTCTTTGCTAAGTTGATCAGCTGTTTCAATGTATTTGAGCAGAATGTCAACGCTTCTGTAGCAATGTAGGCCTCTGCAATAGAACCGTCGGGTCTCGCTCTATTCCTAAATACCCCTTGAAAGTGCGTAGCCGCCTTTCAATAGGGTACATCCAGCCATACTGTACTGGACATCTAAGTAGTGCCTCATTAGGTAGATGAACAACCAAATGCACCATTAACATTAAAGAAGGATGGAGGATATATCTTCTCAAGGTCGCGTAGGATTGTTGGTACCTTATCTCTAAGATGCTCCAAAGCATCTATCCTGGTATTTCTACTACAGAGTTCCCTGAAGAATTGTCCCAACTCTGCAACTACTCTAAATAAGTCAGGGCGGCCCAATCCTCTAAGGATAACAGGTAAAATCCTTTGAAGCAGGACATGGTAGTCATGAGTTTTCAACCCTTGTACCTTATTTCCATATGCACTGACTCTCCTTTCAGGGTTGGAAGCAAATCCACGTCGGAATCTCACACGTGACAGGACATCGCAGAATTCTTTTCTTTTTTCCTTGTCCAAGACGTACACAATTGGTGCCATATCCCGTGGTTTACCTTCATCTTCCACTTGCAAATCCTTTCTGATACCCAGGCATGTCAAATCAATCCTAGATTTTAAGGTATCTTTCATCTTGCCTTCAATATTACGAAGTGTGCCGATAATGATGTCACATATATTTTTCTCGATGTGCATCACATCATCCAAGTCCCACAAGTCGACCTGCAGGCAAACAATAATCTCTCTTCTTCCCTGCCATGCTTCCCTTTCCCGCTACCATTATCAGGATGGTTTCCTAGTGTAATATGACTGACCTTCTCTAATTCCACTTGCAACTCATCGGCGGTGAGCCTCTTTGGGGCATCACGGTTTTCATGCTTTGCATTGAACACATATCTTCGGTATTTTGTAGGACATGACTTGTCCTTGGAAAGGAAATAACGGTGTCCAATGTAACAAATCTTGCTAAGTATTGCGTATGACAGCGGATTCCTGTCATAGCGAACACATGCATTGTAACCATTTGTCGTTCATCCTGGCATAGTGCCCAAAGCCAGATAATCATGGATGCACCATATAATAGCACGCAGAAAGAAATCAGCTGGTGGGCTGCTATATAGGTCCCGAGTGAGAACACCCCTCCATAGCTGTTGAAGTTCCACCACAAGAGGCTCCATGAATAAATCAAAATCCTTTCCAGTAGTTTTTGCACCTGGGATGAGCAAGGCCATCATGTAGTTTGATTCTTTGGTGTAGGCATTTGAAGGCATGTTTTAAGGGATAACAGGCACTGGCCACATGCTATATGTGGCGCTCTGGTGGCCAAATGGGTTAAATCCATCTGAAGCTAAGCCAAGTCTAATGTTTCTCGGGTCAGCAGCAAACTTTTTGTGTTTCTGATTGAAGCTTTTCCAGACACTACCATGATATTGATGGCTCATTACATTCTCATCTCTGTACTCCTGGTTCCTCGAATGACACAGTACATCCTCTCTAGTTTCAGCATTATGAAACAATCTCTGCAATCTTAGTATAATTGGAAAATGTCTCAGAACATTATGAGGAATCCTCTTCATAGCATGGCCATCTTTCAATCTTGATGATTTGCATTTTGGGCATTCACTTAAGTTGGCATAATCCTTCCGGAACAGAACACAATTATTCTTACAAACATGGATCATATCATATCCAATTCAAACTGCATGAAGGAAATTCTTCATTTTACTATAGGTGTGTGGCAGCTCAGACGGTTCTGGGTAAGATTTGCGGAAAGCAACCAACATCGCATCGAATGATTTGTTGGTTATCCGCTCAGATGTCTTCACCTGAAGAAAGGTGACCATAGGTGAGAATACTGACAACTTATTTCCTGGGGTGACAGCCACGTTGCATTGTTCCAACATGCGGGCCCACCGTTTTTCTTCTGCAGGTGAAAGTTCATGAACTGCACGAGCATTTCATTACATTGTTTCAATGTTGGTAAAACTCACTGGCTCCACCACCACCACCTCCTTCTCCTCTTCCCCCTGAGCATCAGGCAAATCAAGATGGTGATCTGCTGCTTCCACATAGGCAGTAACATTGACTTTCACAGCTTCACCATGATTAACCCACCTAGTATATATGACCGACATCCCATACAAGTGTAGATGATTTTGCACAGTTGACTGGGGGTCTTGCAACTGAATTCATACAACTGCTACACGGGCAGAGCAGATCTGATTTCAAACCACCATACTCAGCTCTGATAAAGTTCATGAAGTTTTCAACCCCCTCGACATATGCAGTGGAGAATCTTCGTGGAGAAGTTATCCAAGTCTTTTCCATCTGTTAGACATACAAATTAGTTCTTCTACTAGATACTACAGGAAAAACATATATGTTTTTTATGAAGTCCAGAAAGAAACTACCTAGGCCGATGTCTAAAGCTATGGCAAGATATTTGGAAAAACATATCTAAGTAACGAAATATATGTAAAGCTAATTCGGCAAACAGATTTGAGTGCTAAATTATGGCAGGCTATTTCAACATTCAATGAGGCTGATCACACAGCCATCGAAGGCCATCTCAGCAACAAAGATCGAGTATAAAATGGTGTAGAGCTATTTCACCTAACAGATTGGCTACTAGACCATTGCAATCTACGTCACAATAAATATATGGCAGGGTATTTTAGCAACTAATTGGATGTGGCATGCCATCTCAGCTAAGCAGATTGAGTGGGCAAGGAAGCTTCTTAAGCAGAGCATAGTGACTATAAACTACTTTGGCAAACAGTGAGATTAACAGCGTCTATCAGCTAACATTCAGCGCGTACTGTGTGAGAGGCTGACTGCCGTGCGTCTCCACAAGAACGTCGCCAGTGGTGGTGGCCCGGCTAGAGGAAGGCAGTCTATGAGAGCGTACTATGGGAGCGAGAGGATCACCGTGCGTCCCCTCGACGAACCGCGGCGCCAACGTATCGGCGCGAGGGAGAGGGATGCTTTGGCGGAGCGAATGGAGTGGAGGGGGCGGGGGAGGGGGTTTTGGGAATATTATTAACTAGTTGGCCGAAGGGCAGTTGCATTTGGGATTTGGGGGGGAATTTTTGGGAGGGATTTTTGCGCGGTGGGCGACGGAGTTTGGCGCATGGTCGGTATCTCCAAGTGCATTCCCACATGTCATTGAAGAGGTAAGCCGAAGCGCGTTCTATTTATGTGAGCCGTGTGCTGGACCGACCGTGTGAGGGGTGCAATGTGACCGTGATAGGCGTGCTGTGAGTGTACCACCTTTTTTTCTTTCAAACTTGGTGCTTCGCCCCTGAAAGTGCAACTATCCCTGGGTGGTTTTCGTAATTCCTAACAACATATAGCTCATTGAGCTAATGCTATTTCAAGATAAATATTTCAGGAAAGCTCGATGTTTGGCATGGCATGGATGAGAAACGTGGAGCCCTCAAAATGCTAAGGACAAAAGGATTGGCTCAAGCTCAAAGCACAAGACTCTACATTTTTCATTTTAGTGATCCAAGATCACATTGAGTCCTTAGGAAAAGCCAATACTACCAAGAGGGGGTGAGGTGTTGCTTAATGAGTTTCTTGCTCAAAGTGCTTAGTGATATGCTTGAAAAACCCTCAATTACTTTCTCACATCCACATATGTCCCAAACCAAAAGTCAAACTCGGCGCCACCGAAACTTTCTATCTAGCGCCACCGAGTTCAGTTGACATAGCCACTGCCAGAAACCCTAGTCTTTTCGGTCTCACCCATAGAGATCTCGGTCTCACCGAGATGGGATTGTAATCTCTCTGTTTCGCTTCATAACGTTTCGGTCAAACCGAGATGAGCGAACGGTCCCACCGAGATTGCAATGCAAACTCTCTGTTTCCCTTTCGTAATGTTTCAGTCCAACCGAGATGAGCGAATCGGTCCCACCGAGTTTGCATGACCAACTCTCTATTTGTCTACTACCAATATCGGTCTCACCGTGTTTGTGTAATCGGTCTCACCGAGATTACGTTATGCCCTGACCCTAACCATATCGGTCCCACCGAGTTGACGTATTGGTCCCACCGAAATGCCTAACGGTCACATTATGAACTAAATTGGTCTGACCGAGTTTCACGATTCGGTCCCACCGAGTTTGGTAAATTGTGTGTAACGGTTAGATTTTGTGTGGAGGCTATATATACCCCTCCACCCACTCTTCATTCGTGGAGAGAGCCATCAGAACATGCCTACACTTCCAACATACATTTTCTGAGAGAGAACTACCTACACTTGTGTCGAGGTCAAGATATTCCATTCCTACCACATAAATCTTGATCTCTAGCCTTCCCCAAGTTGCTTTCCACTCAAATCTTCTTTCCACCAAATCCAAATCCTGTGAGAGAGAGTTGAGTGTTGGGGAGACTATCATTTGAAGCACAAGAGCAAGGAGTTCATCATCAACACACCATTTGTTACTTCTTGGAGAGTGGTGTCTCCTAGATTGGCTAGGTGTCACTTGGGAGCCTCCGTCAAGATTGTGGAGTTGAACCAAGGAGTTTGTAAGGGCAAGGAGATCTCCTACTTCGTGAAGATCTACCCGAGTGAGGCAAGTCCTTCATGGGCGGCGGCCATGGTGAGATAGACAAGGTTGCTTCTTCGTGGACCCTTCGTGGGTGGAGCCCTCCGTGGACTCGCGCAACCGTTACCCTTCGTGGGTTGAAGTCTCCATCAACGTGGATGTACGATAGCACCACCTATCAGAACAACGGATAAAAAATCTCCATGTCAACATTGCGTTTGCTTCCTCAAACTCCTCCCTTTACCTTCATATGCAATTGTTTTACATTCTGCTGCTATACTCTTAGAATTGCATGTGTAGGTTGATTGCTTGACTTGTGTTAAGTTGCTAAAATCTGCCAAGAACTAAAATTGGGAAAATGCTAGATTTCTATTTGGTCAAGTAGTCTAATCACCCCCTCAAGACATACTTTCGATCCTACAAGGGGTATCAGAGCTTTGGTCTCCATTTGCTTTGATTTCCATAGCTTTTGGTGGTCATAGCCTTGGTTTAACAACCTAGGAGAGTATGACGTCTAGCAAGGGAAATTACCACCATAGAGGTCCTTACTTTGATGGTACAAATTTTGCTAGTTGGAAGCATAAGATGAAAATGCATATTCTTGGACATAACCCCGCCGTTTGGGCTATTGTGTGTATTGGCTTACAAGGTGAACTCTTTGATGTGAGAGAACCAAACCATGAAGCTACCATGGAAGAGTTGAAGATGCTGCAATACAATGCTCAAGATTGTGATATTCTCTTCAATGGATTGTGCCCCGAAGAATTCAACAAAATTAGCCGTCTTGAGAATGCAAAGGAAATTTGGGGTACTTTGGTTGATATGCATGAAGGTACCGACTCTGTCAAGGAATCCAAATTGGATGTGCTTCAAAGTCAACTTGACAAGTTTAAAATGAAGGATGGTGAAGGCATCGCTGAAATGTACTCTAGGCTTGCTCTCATCACAAATGAGATTTTCGGCTTAGGAAGTGAAGAGATGACCGATAAATTCATCATCAAGAAGATCCTCAGAGCCTTGGATGGAAAATATGATACCATGTGCACATTGATCCAAATGATGCCCAATTACAAAGATCTCAAGCCAACGGAAGTTATTGGAAGAATTGTTGCTCACGAGATGTCACTCAAGGATAAGGAAGAGCTCCACAACAAGTCAAGTGGTGCTTATGAAGCCTCATGTGAAGCTCCCACATCATCAAGTGAGAAACAAACCTTCAATGAAGAATTGAGCCTAATGGTGAAGAACTTCAAGAAGTTCTACAAGAGTAGAAGCAAGGAAAGAAGTTCCAAGTCAAGGTCCTACAATGACAAAAGATCTTCTAGTCATGAGCGTAATTGCTACAATTGTGGAAGACCCGGACACTATTCCAATGAGTGTACAACTCCCTACAAAAGAAGAGAAGATTCTCCAAAAAGAAGGAGTACAAGAGAGGAATCACCATCAAGAGAAAGAAGGAATAGAGATGATCGTTATGAATGAAGAACATCCCGGAGAAGCAAGGATTCGGAAAGGAAGGAAAAATCATCAAAGAGCTACACAAAAGGAAGACATCAAGCTCATGTTGGTGAATGGGTATCCGGCTCCGACTCCGACAATCACTCCAAGAGAAGCTATCACTCCGACTCCGAATATACTCAAGATGAAGGTGTTGCCGGTCTAGCACTTGTGTCAACCAACTCCTACGACATATTTGACTCACCAAATGAAGGAATTGGAAGATGCTTCATGGCTAAAGGCCCAAAGGTATCACACCCCGAGTATGTTGATTTCAATAGTGATGAAGATGACTTGTTAGGTGATGATTATTTAGTTGTTGACAACTCTAGTGATGAATACTATGATGAAACGTCAATTAATCATGCTAATCAAGATAAAACGAATGACAATGATAAGGAGAAGATTGAGCGCCTAACTAAAGAACTAAACACTCTTAAGTTAGCTCATGAAACTATCTTGGAAGATCATCGAGAACTTTTAAAGACTCATGAGAAGTTACGCTTTGAAAAACTCAACCTTGAGCAAGAGCATGAGTTTTTAAAGGCAATCAATGATGATCTTCGCAAGAAAAGTTCTTCTTACATTGCCAAGCGTTTACTATTATCTACTTACATGCCACAAGTCAAGTCTAGTAACAAGAACAATAAAGATTCTTCTTCTAGTAGTAACAATAATCATGCTAAATCCAATATTATTGCTTCTAGTAGTTCTTTTGATTCCACTAATGATTCTCTTAGCCAAGTAACACTTGAGCAAGAAAATAGCTTATTGAAGGGAATTATTGAGAAAGGTGTTTACAAGAGCTTTTCCAGAAGTAAGCAATTCGAGGAGATTGTATGCAAGCAAGGAAATCACCGGAAGAATCAAGGTGTTGGTTTTGAACGAAAGTTCAATGCCAGTGGAGTTGAGTGGGAAGAAGATCAATACCCCAAGACGAAGTTGGTTCCTCAACAAGAGAAGTACGATCCTACTTCCTTCAAAGGAATAGAAGCTCAAGATGATCTTCCACCACAAGACTACAAGCAAAAAGGCAAGGACAAGCTTCACGAGGAGATTGATGCATTTTAAGAAGCTCCTAAGGCCTTGGTCAAGTGGGTTCCCAAGACTACATCAAGTTCTACTTCATCAAGTACGACTACAACTCGAAGGATTCCCATCAAGATGATATGGATCCCAAAGAAGAAGAACTAGAGAGTTCTTCAGGGTGACTCTGCCAACATACTTCACTCCTATTATTTTGGCAAGGACAAGTGTGATCAACTTCCACATCTTGCACTAGTTCAAGGACTCACAAAACCTCTTGTTGGTAAGACAAGGGACAAGGTAACCTAATGTTTTCATGGACATCATCTTGTGTGTGCATCACTCTATGTATATTGGATATCCTTGTTTGTTCCTTGTGGGACTAACCCGTGTAGGTATTGAAAGTGCAACTCACTCCAATGGATTGCTCCAAATGATCAACAACATTGAGCATCCACATATTTAACACCTACATGAAGTCATCATCGGCAAAACCCAAGGTTAGTTCATCCCTCTTAGGGGGGATCTCACATCTAGGGGGAGCTTTACTCTAAGAATTGAGCCAAAGCAACTCTAATAGTGTGAACACAACAATGCTTTATGTAGAAGTGGTAACCCCACTTGTGCTTAAACGATGAGTATGACCTATGATCAAACGTTCTCATTTGACTCCTAAGTCAATATACTCATATCTAGATGACCTAGTCATCGCCAATTGTTTGATAGATGCTAGAATTGGTTGTGCATGCTTTGCCACATATTTCATTTGCCATTTTATTGTGTGAGTGTGTTGATTGCATATTTTACTCATTCAAGGACATCCACTTGTTGTTTTGATTGTTTGGTTTCTTTCCTTTTGCCAAGTGGATGGACAAGAATGCCTAAGAACCTTCTCTAGCTATCTATGCTTTTCTTGTCTCAAACTCTATTCATGCTACATCACAAAGTTTGAAAAAGTCAGATTCGAACCACTCTGCGTGACGAGCACTCGGAGTCCCCGATTCATCATAGACCTAAACTTCCAAAACCTCTTTGTGCATTTTGGTCTGACCGATTCACCCTTTTCGGTCATGCCAAGATCACTAAGTTGGTCTAGGTTTTCAATCTCGGTGCAACCGATTAGAACGTTTCCGTCACACTGAGTTGTAGTAACTGCTCGCAGTTTTGCATCTTGGTGCCACCGAGTTGTTCCAGTCGGTCACACCGACAGGGTCAGGTTATATATAGTGACGGGTAAAATTTTGGAAAATTTTCCGAAACTCTTCACCCGCGCGTAACCTGCTCTGCCTCTTCGGCTCTTCGGATCGTCTTCTTGCCGCCAGCGACCTCCCACCGCTGGTCTCCGCCGCCGTCAACAGCAATTTGCCCCGCCGTTGCCACTGTAGCAAGTTCACTGCCGAGTTAGGGTATGAACTTGATACTTTGTGCTATTCATTAACTCTGATTCGTAGCACATTGCTTTGCCATGATTCTTGCCACATATGAAATCATCCTGTCCAACAAAAACATCCTGTACATTAGATTTGATTTGAAAATTTAGTGTTAGGTTTCCGCCGAACTCATCTCGGACCGACCGAGTTGTTGAAATCGGACTCACCGATTTGGCTTAGGCCATTGCACATGCGATTTTCGGTCTGACCGAGAATTGCAAATCGGTGTGACCGAATTCGATTCTCTGTGAAACCCTAGCAGTCTTAGTGCCACCGAACTGTGACTCAGTCTGACCGAGTTCACTAGTTTAGGTTCCAAAAGCTGCTTCGGTATCACCGGGTTTACAAATCGGTAGCTCCGAAATGCTTTCCGTGGAGAACTAAAACTAAGTTTTTGACTCAATTGTTTTGGAAAACCTCTATACTTTGTGATGCTCATCCACTCTACCTCATCTATATCTATTCATAGGGTCTGCTATCAGTGAGTTTGAAGAGATGTCTGATCAAAGTGATAGTCAGAACAAGTCTGAAGAGCAAGCTCAATTGAGTGAGGTCACTAGTCCCTCAAGCAGCTATGATGAGGGCAGCAGGAGCACACCAGTAACTTGCCAAAGGCAGCCACCAGGACAAGGAAGAAGAAAACCTTAGATTCAGAAGATGAGGATTATGTTGCTGTTGAGGATGAGGCCACCTCAAAGAAGAAAGTGATGAAGAAGGAGTATGGCAGTGCTGCTGCCACCAAGCCAGGCATGAACAAGAAGGCACCTGCCAGGAGAGTGCCTACATCCAAACCCAGGAAGGTTGCCACAGGTGAAACTATGAAGTTCACCATTGAATCTGAAGAAGAAGCAGCTGTTGAAGACAAGAAGAAGAAGAGGGGAAGAACAACTACTGCCAAAGTTCTTGGCAAGCCCTCCATGGGGAGAGATTCTGAAGAAGAAGATGAAGAGGAAGAGGAAGAGGATGCTGCTCCAGCTCCTAAGGCTCAGAAGCTCACGGGAGATGCAATTAAGTCAGGGGCTGCTTCTAAGCCCAAAGCTGCTCCCAAGGCTTTTGCTCCAGCTCAAAAGCCTAAACCCAAGAGGAACACCAGAAGTATACCTGCTGAGGAGAAAAACAAGGCCCCAGTGCCTGAAGCTGCAGAAGAAGATGATTCACTTGTTTTGAGAAAACTGAAGCCCAAGATCCCTGACCACAATGATGCACATCCTGTTGCAAAGAACATGAAAACCAGGAAGGATTCATGACTGAGATTACGGAGACAGTCTGATCCATATGCTGTCAGGAGAGGAACTATTGTTGACTACAGGTTTCACATAAAGGAACAGCAAGACTTTTATGAGACAATCTTGCTTGACAAGAAGCCTATTGTCTGTGACATGAGATGGGTTGACTGGGAGTACATCAAGGAGAATGAAGATCACTATCCAGGTGTATATGACAGCTTCAAAGCATGTGGAGTTGATACATTTGTTGCCCATAAGCTCACCAAGTGGAATGATGAGCTGATCATGCAGTTTTACTCGACTGCCCACTTCTACCAAGATGGGAAGATCATCTAGATGTAAGAAGGTACTAGGTACCAATCCTCTGGGGAAGAATGGGCTCAGTTGATCCATGCCCTAGAAGAAAGTGAAGATGATTTAGATGTTTATGCTAAAAAGAAGAAAGACCATAACACTATGGCACACATGTACAAAAGATCCCAAATGATGCTTTGGAGACTCATAAGTTTGGATCTGTCCATTTCTTGTTCTCTGGTTTGCCTACCATCAACTGGATCCTAAGGCACACATTGCTACTCAAGTCAGGTGATCACAAGTTGCATGATCAGAGGACATGCTATCAATTTGCTACATTTGTTTGATGTGCCTCAAAAGTTTAAAGTCATGAGTCTGATTGTGGAGACAATCAAAAGAACAACAGCTGATCAGAAAAGATCTTGTGGGTATGCCCCACAAATTCAGGAGCTCATCAACTCCAAGATGGGCACAGGCAAATGTCTATTGGATAAGGAGTACCTGCCCATCTACCCTGAATTTGAAGACAACACTATTGTTATGAATGAGAATGAACCATCATCAGCTCAAGCACATGAGAAGAGAGAGAAGGCAAGGGTAGAGAAAGCTGCAAAGATGTCAACTGCTGAAGAGGCATCTCAAGTATTCCTGAAGAGTAAGCAAGATCAGCTTGGATATCTGATTGCCTCCACCTTGAGGATTGAGAAGGGCTTGGCCACCCTGACTCAAAACCAGCAGAGTTTGGAGAGGATCATTGAGCAGAAATTCTATGCTCTTGATGTCAAGGTAACTGAGATCCAAACTGTAGTGGAGCAACTTCAGGAGGAAGTGGAGGAGAAGAAGGGCAAGTCTACTACAGATGCTTTTGCTAGAGTGCCCAGAGGAGAGAGATCTGCTGCAGTGCCAGTCACAGATACTAGAGCTACAACATCTGCACCAGCTGCTACAACTTCAGTACCACCAGCTCCAGCAGCCACTCCACCAGCTCCAGCTACATCAACAGACGCTTTCGTCCTTGGAGTCATCTCTACACCACCTCATGAAGACCAAGCCTGAGAGACGTTTAGCACTATGCATTTTTTGAAATTTTTGTTAACTTGTTGCCAAAGGGGGAGAAAATGTATAGATCATAGGCTTCGAGAAAGTGTTGTTTTTTATCTCTCTTGTTTTTGGTTGAACTTGTATGATTGTGTGCTTGTGAGCTACTTGTTTACTTGTTTGATCATGTGTTTGATCATATGCTACCCTTAATGCTTGTTGGATGATATTATCTCTTATATCCTTATATGATCATTCACTTTGCTTGGTGATGAGTGCATGTGTTCAATTATTACCATTTTGAGCGATCCATCAAGATGTATGTGACATGAAAGAGTAACCCATGATCCTAACACATTGTGTATTTGTAGTCCAAAGCAAATTTTAAATAATGCACAAATTTAGGGGGAGCTCTTGCTTATCACATACCTCTCAAAGCAACGATGTTTTTCAATCTTATTATCATTTGTCTAAGCTTTGATCTCTATGTTGTCATCAATTACCAAAAAGGGGGAGATTGAAAGTGCAACTATCCTTGGGTGGTTTTGGTAATTCCTAACAACATATAGCTCATTGAGCTAATGCTATTTCAAGATAAATATTTCAGGAAAGCTCGATGTTTGGCATGCATGGATGAGAAATGTGGACCCCTCAAAATGCTAAGGACAAAAGGATTGGCTCAAGCTCAAAGCACAAGACTCTACATTTTTCATTTTAGTGATCCAAGATCACATTGAGTCCATAGGAAAAGCCAATACTATCAAGAGGGGGTGAGGTGTCGCTTAATGAGTTTCTTGCTCAAAGTGCTTAGTGATATGCTCCAAAAACCCTTAACTACTTTCTCACATCCACATATGTCCCAAACCAAAAGTCAAACTCGGCCCCACTGAAACTTTCTATCTGGCGCCACCGAGTTCAGTTGACATAGCCATTGCCAGAAACCCTAGTCTTTTCGGTCTCATCGATAGGGATCTCAGTCTCACCGAGATGGGATTGTAATCTCTCTGTTTCCCTTCGTAACGTTTCGGTCAAACCGAGATGAGCGATCGGCCCCACCGAGATTGCAATGCAAACTCTCTGTTTCCCTTTCGTAACCTTTCAGTCCAACCGAGATGAGTGAATCGGTCCCACCGAGTTTGCCTGACCAACTCTCCATTTGTCTATTAGCAAAATCGGTCTCACCGAGTTTGTGTAATCGGTCTCACCGAGATTAAGTTATGCCCTAACCCTAACCATATCAGTCCCACCGAGTGGACGTATCGGTCCCACCGAAATGCCTAACGGTCACATTATGAACTAAATCGGTCTGACCGAGTTTCACGATTCGGTCCCACCGAGTTTGGTAAATTGTGTGTAACGGTTAGATTTTGTGTGGAGGCTATATATACCCCTCCACCCACTCTTCATTCGTGGAGAGAGCCATCAGAACATGCCTACACTTCCAACATACATTTTCTGAGAGAGAACCACCTACACTTGTGTTGAGGTCAATATATTCCATTCCTACCACATAAATCTTGATCTGTAGCCTTCCCCAAGTTGCTTTCCACTCAAATCTTCTTTCCACCAAATCCAAATCCTGTGAGAGGGAGTTGAGTGTTGGGGAGAATATCATTTGAAGCACAAGAGCAAGGAGTTAATCATCAACACACCATTTGTTA
This sequence comes from Aegilops speltoides, assembly GCA_021437245.1. NCBI lineage: Eukaryota > Viridiplantae > Streptophyta > Magnoliopsida > Poales > Poaceae > Aegilops > Aegilops speltoides. Next base: position 216,322,242 of record CM038145.1, read on the forward strand.
CTTCTTCGAGAGTGGTGTCTCCTAGATTGGCTAGGTGTCACTTGGGAGCCTCCGTTAAGATTGTGGAGTTGAACCAAGGAGTATGTAAGGGCAAGGAGATCGCCTACTTTGTGAAGATCTACCCGAGTGAGGCAAGTCTTTCGTGGGCGACGACCATGGTGGGATAGACAAGGTTGCTTCTTCGTGGACCCTTCGTGGGTGGAGCCCTCCGTGGACTCGCGCAACCATTACCCTTCATGGGTTGAAGTCTCCATCAACGTGGATGTACGATAGCACCACCTATTGGAACCACGGATAAAAAATCTCCGTGTCAACATTGCGTTTGCTTCCTCAAACTCCTCCCATTACCTTCATATGCAATTGTTTTACATTCCGTTGCTATACTCTTAGAACTGCATGTGTAGTTTGATTGCTTGACTTGTGCTAAGTTGCTAAAATCTGCCAAGAATTAAAATTGGGAAACGGCTAGATTTTTATTTGGTCAAGTAGTCTAATCACCCCCCGCTCTCTAGACATACTTTCCATCCTATAGCCCCCTCAAAAAAACTTGGTGCTTCATGCGATCCAGCGATACTACTACTAGTAATCCGGTAATCCCGACTAAAACGGCGCGGCCGGGTCTTTTCCTGTGCGATATGCTAGGAGGTTGGTTTAGTTGGTTTTTATAGGACGAGTAATGCTACACCTACGTAATCCCAGTTACATAATTAACGTAATGTGAAACGTGTGAGCTGTTGATTAGAGATTGGGGAGAGTGAGGGGCCCACCATCATGAAAACCAGGGGGAGAGAGAGGCAATATACATTAACCCTTTTGTAGGTTCCCGTAGATGTAGAAAGATGTGAAATGCGTGAATGTGTAGTGGACATACTATTGGAGTTCCTAAGATAAATTGTGTATGTAGACCCTATGTGTTTATTTACTTCGCATGTTGGCTTTGTCTCGAGTCAAACCTTGTAAGTTTATACACACAAAAATGAATCATCATTCCATATATTTTAATACTCCTACAATATATCTTACTATTATTATGAAAGTTCATATACACCGGACGAGATTCATGCAAAAACGACAGATTTTCATTACATTTCGAACTTTTATAGGGCTGAAAAATAAAGAAACCCAACCCTAAACTTATTCTACGGCGGCGACCGATGTCCTCCATTGCAATCTCCATGTACGGGGGCGGGGTTCAGGACCCGTGAAGTGAAGGTGCGGTCTCCGGCGAGGATGAGTAGAACACGGGAGACGGACCGGCCAATTGGCACACCATGCCCTGCCACCTCCCATGCCTACTCATCCTTGGAGGATTCCCCGACCTCGGCGGTGTGGTGGATGTGAGGTAGATGACGATGGATGCAGACGGTCCGTCGCTTCACCTGCCACATGCGCCACCGAACGTTGGACGGCGGCGTAGGACGTGTGGCTAATGGTGCTCCTATCGTTGGCCGCCAGCGTGGCCACCGCTTGTGCGGTCACGTCCGCGTCCGGCTACGCCGTTATTGCGTTGCGAGCTACGACTTGGGAGAGGGCGGCGACCTCGATCTTCATCCCCGAAGACAAGCTCTCCCGCAGAGCGTTCGCACTTGCGGTCGTGGCGAATGTGGTCCCAGGTAGGAGGACGATGCGGTATGGTATGGAGTTTAGCTGGGCGTTTCCACTTTAAGTAGCGCATTCCGGTGAGGCCAATCGTCCGGGTGCGTCATTAAGTCGCCAGAGTTGGTTCCTCGGGTACCGAGCCTCTTAATGATGGCATACAGACGACCGACATGAATGCAAGTAGCCGGCGCCGGCTGGGAACGCACCGCGCAACGGCGCGAGGGACAAGGGTTTTTTGTGTGCCAGGGTAGTCAGCTATGGTCGTGGCAACATTGGAGATGCCTTTGCTCACATGCGATCCCCACATGTCATTGAAAAATCAAAATGATCTGACATGGTCTCAGGTCCTAGGGATGCCGTTGGCCACGCTCCAACACTCCGCGGACGCGTCGCAGCGCACGCGCACTTCGGTGCCCCGTGCATCCTCGACGAGTCGGGTGTAGATATACTGGTCATGCCACAGCGCTAATGCCACCCTTGGCACCCTGAAGCCGACTGTGTCTAGCGACGATGAGCGTGTCGCTCACCGCGTTCTCCATGTCCAGAGGCGGTGCCGGAGCTGCGCCACGTTGCTGGCCCCTACGACCCACATGAACGGTTGCCGGTGGCGAGGAGGTCATGGGCCAGCTCCTGCATTGGACTAGTCTGCACCACGTCGTCCCGACAGGTGTGCCCCACATGTCGATTTCCCTATTTTCCCGGCCAAATTCGAGCATTAGGCGCAGAACAGGTGGTTTTTGTGCCCTAGTTCAAATGTGGTACAGTACCAAGTTGTTACCCTAGCCCCAAGTGTGGTGGTTTTGGGTACGGTACCACCCATTTCCTTTTCAACTAGTGAAGCGTAACAGTTGATTAAGTAGACGGATGGTGTGCTAATGTAGGTGTTCGATTGTTTGAAGGAATAATTGAGGTGTGCCCGGTTCGTGCCCGCATTTAGGGGTCCAACTTACAATGTTCCGGCATTAGTAACTATACTAGTCCCTGCGTACTCCTTCTGTTTTTATTTACTCCGCATTTTAGCTTTGCCCAAAGTCAAACTTTTTAAACTTTGACAAAGTTTATAGACAGAAATAATAACATATACAATAACAAATCAATACCATTAGATTCATTATTGAATATGCTTTCACATCATATAGATTTGCTATTGTAAATGTTCATATTTTTTCTATAAATTTGGTCAAATTTTATGAAGTTTGACTTCAGTCAAACCTAATATGTTGAGTAAATAAAAACGAAGGGAGTATCTTACTCCGTGACCAAGACGGAAGGGAAAATGAGACAACTTATTGTTTATTTGAGCCGTTCAAGTATAATCATGCAGCATTTCTTATTTCTCATTCCGCTCCAATCCTCTTCTCCATCGATCATGCCACCCTCCGATCGAGTCCATCCTCCCGCATTCCCCATTTGAACATTCCGATGAGTATCATTCGCATGTGGGCCTAGACCATGCTTGTATTTCCAATGTTGTAATTTGTCCGATATGCATTCAGACAAATGGTTCGTTTAAACTTTCACTTTGCCTCCACTCCGTGTCGCTTCCCATCTTAGTTTTGACATCCCATTCGGTTCATGCCCCGACACATCTTCACGACATCAATTGATGTTTAGAGATCAAGTGCGTGACGTGCAAGCAGATAAAGGTTTGGTGTGTTTCTATGATAGAAATGACCCGGGGGGTCTATGGAGATCAGAGGGAGTATAATTTCCGTTCAAAAGAGAAATGTACGTACTATACCCACCCTAGTCCTCTTTCAATCGATCTCTAGAACCCGAGATGAAACCAAGAGAGAATAGTGGCTGCTTGTGTGATACCTAAGGCGGATTAAAAATTTTGAACTGGTGATCATAGCATCAGCAAATCATATATAAAGGGTATTCAATGTTCGTTTCGCTTTTAAACATACAATATACTCCCTCTGATCCTTTCTAGTTTACATATAAGTCTTATGTGTAGTCAAAGTATCTCTACTTTGATCAAACTTACAGAAAAAAGTATCAACATTCAACAACGCCCAATCAATATTTTTAGATTCCTCTGTACTCCTAGCTGTGTATTCAAACAGAGATGGTTTCCAATTTGTTTTGAAACACGTGAATGTGCTTGTTCTCGCGCATGTTGTTCCGACTAGGATTTCACCATTTATAGCCAGTCCAATAGTAACTTTTTTAAGCTCCCTGTCCAATAGTACTAGTGGAGTACTGACAGCATCTGCAGTAGAGTACACCATGCTCATAGTTCTATTAGTATACTCCCTCTGTTTTTATTTACTCCACATAAAACGGAGGGAGTAATAGTAACACTCGGCCGACCTCTCTCTCTCTCTTCTACTACCTCCGTCCTGGTTTATTAGTCCTCTTTGTAATTTGTGCAAAAAAATTATTAATTATTTAACTAATGAAATGTTAGTGCATGTTAATAAAATTATATCGTTGGATTTGTATTTGAACATAGTTTTTAATGATATAATTTTTTATGACATGTATGAATGTTTTGTTAGTTAAATTTATGGTAAAACTTTGGCACATATTACAATGGAGACTAATAAACCAGGACAAAGGTAGTAGTAGTAGTATAAATGATGCGGGCGGGGGAGGGGGAGGGACGTCGGTTTGCTCTCAACTACGGTCCCACAAGCGACATAAACGCAAGACGAAGCGCATTCCATTCAGTGAGCGATGTGGAGGGTCCAGCGTGTCGGGGTGCAATGCGAATGCGACAAGAGCGGTGTACAGTTAAAACCAATTGACTAGTCATCATCAGAACCACTATTCACACCAGAACCTTTGCTGCTCGGCCTACGCTAGCCACTGCCCCAAAGCCACACCTCCTCTCTAGCCAATTCCCCCACCTTTCGATCCCCTAGCCCACAACAAGCATCCCCTAGTTCGCGTGAAAGCGATGGTGCGCTGCAAGATCATGTACTACAAGATTCTGATGCTGGAGCGCCGCGCAGAAATCGCGACGGTGGTCGGCGCCACAGACCTGCATTCCCGAGCTAGCTTTGCGGCGGGACAATCCCCGAGTTCTCTTGAGCCAAGATCCGAGGAAGAGGAAGCCAATCCATGGTGCAGGCGGACCAGCGGTTCAACCTGGCAATACTAAAGGAGGACCGGGTGGCGGAGGCTCAACTTGACGCGGAGCGCCTGGATGCCGCTGCCATCGAGGCCCTCCTATAGGCGGAACCAGATGTCGTGGATGTGAACCGGTTGACGGAGGCTCAACTTGACGCGGAGCACGTGGATGCCGTTGCCATCGAGGCCCTCCTGTAGGAGAAACCAGACGTCCTGGACTTGAATCGGGCGGTGGAGGCTCAACTCAATGCGCAGCGCGCGGATGCTGCTACCATCGAGACCATCCTGCAGGCGGAACCGGACGTCCCGGACTTGAACCGGGTGGTGCTCGCGTCCATGCAGAGCACCCGCACACTCCTCGTGAACTAATAGCTGGAGGCCGAGGACAACCACGGTGTGGAGACAAACGTCGGCAGCTACGGCTGGTTCCCGCCGGCAGCCAAAGATGACGGGGCCGTCTTGTTCCGCGAGCAGTGATAGTTTTTCTTTATGTTGTTATTTTTATGGATCTTTTGCTATGTAAAAACATATATTTATGCAAGTCGCCTGACTTTCATCATTTGGGTCAGTCGACCATTTCAGGCAGTTGGATGAATATCCTTCGTCTCCTAACCCTTCTTCCTCACCTCTTCTTCTTCCCCAACAGACCACCACACGAGCCGTACGGATCTTCCCCAACATGCGGTTCGATAAATATACTGTATGAACAAAAATTATGTGTTAGCGGTAGGATGTCTGAGTTTGGTTTGATCACATACGGTAGCATGTGTCAGGAAGAGTGCGTTCCCTTGATTGGGTTTGCGGCGTGCAGGAGCAACTGTGTGAGGGTACGGTGCGACCGCGATAGCCGTGCGCAAGTGTATGTCCTTTTCATTTTTAAAACTTTAGGCAAGCTTGGCAAAAATGTGTGGCGAAGTATGGCAATGCAAGGCCTAGACCCAAGCAGGATACAAGTACGTACGTAGGAGTACTACTTGTTTTAAAAAAGAAAGGTGGGGTTTTCCTTCGCGGGATTGATCGATACAAATCCTCGTTTGACGTGTCAATTAATGTGTGTTTTTTTCACCAACGCCCAAAGAGCTAACCATCTCACTCCTCATCGCTTGATTAATGAAGCGCCATGCAAACCAACCTTCTCACTTCCGCATGCAAGCAAGGGTATATTAATGTCCTTGATTGCTAGAACGAGGCAAACCCCATCAATTTTTCCTCGATTAGTGTTAGTGGCCTTATGCAAATTGTAATTTTGATATACGGGCCTTGTGTACAAAAAAATGGAGATAGTAACTATTTGACTTCCTTCCCCATTGCGGTGACATCAACGATATCTCGAACATTGTGGTTTGGCAAAGTGCGTTCAGCGAAGAACACCATTGAGGGAGACCACGGTAAGTCATTCGGAAGTGCTGCCTACAAGCCGAGACAACCGTCTTATTTGCATCCAGGAAGTCCGTTGAACCAAAGGACGCGTTAACGTACTATTACTACACAATAGCATCGTCCGTCCAGCTTAGTGCGGTAAGGTGGTTTCTCGAAGAAGACGATGGAGAAGCGGAGTTAGCGAAGAGTGAAATGATGGTTGCTTCATCCGTGCTTTGTGATTTGACGCCTCACTGCTTTGTGATTTGTGATAGAATAGAAGTGACAGGAGAGTAGACTCTATGCTCTATACTGTACATGCATCCAAGCACAAGAGAAAGAGGAGAGAAGTTGCATTTTTCTATTCCTTTAATCAATCAGTTAGTGAGCTTCAGTTCCATATTTTTGGCTTTGGCAGGACCATCCACAATGGTTCCCATCGATGCCAAAAGCTATTTTCATTTGGCTACACATTGTGGATGCCCTTAACCATACCACTTGGTTTTGCTCCTTTCGGCTATCTATACAAATCTCGATTATATTGATCTATAAAATTATAGTATCAAGATTAATAAAAAGGAGGTGATTTTGCTGCGCGGATGGCGGGGGAGGTTTCTTATTTTTAGCGGACGTTGGCCTGGCGGTTTGCTAACATGTGGCCCCACATGTCAGTGCTTTACCAAGCTGATCCACGTCCCACATGAGGCAGAACAACGGAAGAAGCAACACGTGGTTAACTTGAAGAAGATGAGGGAGAAGCGGATTCAGCAACAAGTGAAATGATGGTTGCTCGTCCCTCCAACTTATTTTTAGCATTATTACCTCATCCCTCCAACTTAATTGCAGGAAAGGTGCAGCTTTGCCACCACTGCAGGATGCTGCTAACGCGACACTACGATCAGAGACCCTTCGACAAAACTGTGTGTGATGCAATAATCGCAAATGGTTGTGTAAAAAAGCCGCCAAAAAGGTGCAAAACGTTTGTGATGACGAATGCATCAAACACGGTTTAGATTTTGGTTGCGTGTACGATGCAGGGCATACAGTTCAGTCCAATTAACTATTTGCGATCAGGAGTAACAAAAGAAACAGGCTGCCAGATGAAGGCGTGCACTACAAAGAAAATACACTTCTGTGATGATACGTGTTTGTTACAGTAGGTCGCGTTTTTTGTCATGCATCTACATCCATGACGATTTTATGACAGAATCAAGATAGTCATACATGTGCTATTGTAGAAGTGTTCCGTGACAATACCAAAATTATCATCACGGAAGTGTCCACTTCCGTGACGATAAATCGCGCGTCACAGATGTGCTTTCGTCAAGGGTGACCGACACGTGGCATCCACCGTAACGAAACACCGTTAAGCTATCGGGTCCGGTTTTGGATCCGATAACCTGTTAACAGCCCGGACCACTGGGGATTTTCCACATGTAAAATCATCATTGGCGGAGGAAACATGTGTTGCCTCACCATTGGGATAGATGTAATCCACTCATTGGACAGGAGGCGCCTATGATAGGTCGACACGTGGCAGGGCCCAACAGTGGCCCATTCCGTGAAAAAGGCCGGCCCAGTAAAAATTAGCAGATCGGCCCATATAAGGCCTACTTGTGTCAGGTCCATTTAAGCCCACGGCCCATACGAGATGTGCAAATTCGGCCCGTCAACGGCCTGTTAAAGATTTGACACTGTTGCAGCCCATCGCCAGTTCGAGCCCGTTAACAGCCCGCTATATATATTTGGGCTCAATATCGGCCCGATGAGATTTCGGCCTGTTAACGGCCCATTCAATGGATGGGCCAATTTTCAGGATGTACATCTTTCGGCCTTTTAGCAACCCATTTAAATTTTGGGCTAATTTCCGGCCCGGTGTGTCTTTCAGCCTGTTGACGGCCCATAAATCAGATGGCCCATTTGTAGTCGAACCTGAGTTTCGGCCTTTTAGCGGCCCATTTAAGTGTTGGGCCAATTTTCGGCCCGGTGTCTCTTTCAGCCTGTTGACGACCCATAAATCAGTTGGGTCATTTGTAGTAGGACCTGAGTTTTGGGGTTTTAGCGACCCATTTAAGTGTTGGGCCAATTCCCAGCCCTGTGTGCCTTTCGGCCTGTTAACGGACCATAAATGAGTTGGGACATTTGTAGTCAGACCTTAGTTTTGGCCTTTTAACAGCCCATGCCCTTCATGGTCCAATACCAACCCGGTTTCTCTTTCGGCCTACTAAAGGCCCACAAAACAGTTGGCCCATTTACAATACGACCTGACTTTCGGCCTCTTAGCAGCCCATGCTCTTCATGGTCCAGTACAAGCCCGCTGTCTCTTTCGGCCTGCTAAAGGCCTATAGTATAGTTGGGCCATATGTAGCCCAAACTTAGTAACGGCCTGTTAACGGCTCATGAAATCAATTGGGCCCACCTGTTGCCCGCTTCGATGTCGGCCTGTTAACGACCCGGGAGGTAAGAGGGCCGACCATTAACTTTCGGCCTACTAACGGCCCATTAACTTTCATCCCTGCGGGTTTCGACATTGAAGATGGCGGAGCGGATCGTCTGCCCCGCACCTTCTACACGCCGGCCGCCCCACCACCCCGAGCGCATGAGCAGTACATGGTGGCCATTGTGGAGCCCATCCCACCTCCTGAGCTGGTTGGTGTCCGTCGTCAACAGGTTCTCGATTTTCTAGTTCAGGTGATGCATGTACCAGTTATTTCTGCTCAAACCTGGTTTCAAGGAGTTGGTCTGTTCGAGATGGAAGATCCAATTGTCCGGGGCTCTTTTACTCTGCACCTGTCGTTTCCTTTAGGGGTTGATGAAGATGGCAACGAGTTTTTTGTCCATTTTATCCCGCACAATCAGGGTGATGGCTTTCGTGCTATTCATGGACAACGGACGGGGTGGCTGATGTTCATCGGCATCCCCCTAGATTATAGAAACACTCAATGCATTGCTGATATGGTTCGCACATTTGGACAGTTCCACTACTGGAATAACAATGACATGCGTAAGGTTAGATCTTTGGTCCGCGCCTCTTTCCCTGATAATGCATTAGTCCCTCGCTCGGTGACCTTTAGGGAGTTTGCCAATTGGGGTGAGGTCATGGTGTCATGGTCTGCTGGCTGCTATATTTTATCAGGCGAATTTGCAGGCGCCATGCTCCCAGCGGATGAAGATCCTATGCCTCCAATTGGGAATCCCCACCCGTTGCCTGGAGCTGCGGTGCCACAACCGTTCTGGGCAATGCCTCCATACCCTGCTCTTGGATGGAATGCAGTCCCTCCGGGCCCAAATCATGGTCAGAATGATATGGCAGGGTGGGCTGATAATGTGCATCACGATGGGGGATGGGGTCCCTGGGAAGAACAGGTCCAGCCTATTCAGCAGCAGGATGAAGAAGCTCAACCAGCCCAGGACCAAAATTCTATGATTTTGAACCCTTCCGTTGATTCTTCTGATGATGAGAATATGGTTGAAGTCCAGCAGCCTCTACAAGCTCCGGCGATAGTGCAGTTGGATCCGATTCATCTTGGTATGGTCAGGGTTTTTTATGGGCCAGTTCTGCCGCCAGCTATGATCTGGGAGAGATCATTCAAGTCCTTACCGCCTGAATTTGTCATCAGGGATATTCAACCATGTCTCCCTGGATTTTTTGCGACGATGTTGCAAGTTAAATTTGGGTCTGATGATCTGCAATAGAAATTTTTGCTATGGAATAACAAGCAATGTCTCACTGATCCTGGAAACAACTCCTCGGTCGTCATTGAAGAGCTGCCATCTGATGATCACTCGTGCTTCAGTTCCCAGGTTCCTGATACTCCTTCACAGGTTTCTCAGGAGAATTTTCAGTTCACTTCTATCCCTCCAACCCCGTTGGGCAAGCGACACGTCAATCTGCTCGCTCCAGGTGCTCTGTCATGCTGGTCGAGCCAGTTCTGGACTTCTCCACTAGAAGAATGACGCGCAGTTCTGCCAAAAGGACGGGCATGAAGCCGGTTTCGGCAATCCCTTCGAGGCCTGCACCCCTGCGTTGCCCAAAGTCAAAGAAGCTTCCCTTGATGATGATCAAAGTCAGCTCCCTGTCCCACCCCCGACGCCTATTCCAAGAATGCAGGCCATTGGAGTCGCTTTGGGTATTGACCCGTCTGAGCTATCGGTCGAGAAGCTTATGGCTTCTCCACGTGCTACTGAAGAAGACGATGGTCCACATGATGGTCGAAGTCCCGAGAAGCTTGATGGAGAGGGGGGCACTTTTGTTTTTGTGTCTGTTTTATGCTAGTTATTTCTGTTTGTGTGCATGTCTGAACCCTTTGGTCTCTGCTGTTGGCACTTTTGTTATGATCTTGTCCATGCTGTTAGGCAGCTGGATCTGCAACTACTACTCAACGTTGTTTTTCTATGGATAATTGTTACTATCGTAATTGGAATGTGCTCTGTTGGAACGTGTGTGGGCTTAATTCTGAGGCTAGGCAGCGTGACGTACGTGCTCAAATTGAGGAGAGCAGATGTTCTGTTATTTGTCTGCAGGAAACTAAATGCGAGAATTTTGGTATCCGAATGATTAGATCATTTTGTCCTAGGAGGTTTGATCAATTCGCGTTCTCGCCTTCTTTTGGAGCCTCTGGTGGGATTTTAGTCATTTGGAACTCCTTGATTTTTCATGGCCAGCTTATTGATATTCAGAGATTTAGTGTTGTGGTCTCCTTCCAATCCTTGCAGAATTCAGAAAAATGGACCTTAGCCTCTGTATATGGGCCATGCGAGGGTCAGCCCAGGGACGACTTCATTAACTGGCTATATCACTTACTCATCCCTCCAGATGAAAATTGGCTGTTGTTGGGGGACTTTAATTTCATCAGGTCTTTGGACAACAGAAACCTCCCGGGTGGTGACATCAATGATATTTTCCTTTTCAATGAAATAATTGGTCACCTTGGTCTCTTGGAGCTACCTTTGAAAGGCCGTAGCTTCACCTGGTCTAATATGCAGCAACGCCCCCTGCTTGAGCAGCTTGATTGGTTCTTTACTACTGCAGATTGGATTTCACATTATCCGAGCACTGTGGTTAACCCACTAGCCAGAACTAACTCAGATCATGTGCCATGTGTGGTGTCCATTGACAATACCATTCCCGCGGCTAGGACTTTCCTGTTTGAAAACTTCGGGCTTGACATGCCGGGGTTCATGGATTGTGTCACCAAGTCTTGGAATGCTCCGATTTTCTCTGATCTCTCTGCTTCTGCAGTTCTCACAAAGAAGTTTAAAAGGCTGCGGTATGATTTGAAAATTTGGAGCAAAAAGTTATCATACATCAAAAATCTTACTGTGGATTGCTCAAAGGTGATTCTGCACTTTGATCAGCTGGAGGAAGTGAGGCCTTTAACAAGGCCAGAATTCAATTTCAGGAAAATAGTGAAATTCCACTATGAACATCTGTTGAAAATTCCCTATATTTACTGGAAACAGAGGTGCACTATTCGGTATATAAAGGTTGGTGAGGAGAATTCTAATTTCTTTCATGCAATGGCATCGGAGCGCATGAGAAGGAATTCAATCTCAAGTCTGAAGACAAGCTCCATGATTGATCCTGTGTCTGATCACGCTCAGATGGCGGGAATTCTTTGGGCTTCGTTCAAATCAAGAATGGGCCAGGCCCAAGGGATCAATATGGGCTTTGATCTGAGGCATCTAATTCAGCCCATCCCGGGACTGGAGGAGCTTTCTTTGCCGTTTTCTGATGATGAAATAAATAAAGTCTTGAAAGAATTGCCGGTGGATCAGGCACCTGGTCCGGATGGATTTAATGGAATGTTCGTCAAGCGTCGTTGGCCCATAATTGAGAAGGACTTCTTGAGGATGATTCGGGATTTTTATGAGCGGAAGCTTTCATTGGAAAACATTAATGGCTTCCTCATTACACTCATACCTAAAATTATTTCTCCTGAAGGGCCTGATGACTTCCGGCCAATATCCCTCACCAACACTTGCCTTAAATTTTTTAAAAAGTTGTTGGCCAACAGGTTGCAGAAGGTTATCCTTAAGTGTATCCACAAAAATCAGTATGGATTCCTTAAGGGTAGGTCAATTCAAGATTGTCTGCCCTGGAGCTTTGAATACATTCATCAATGCAAACAATCCAAGCATCCAATCATAATCCTTAAGTTGGATTTTGCTAAGGCCTTTGACACTGTCAAGCATGACGTTATTCTTCATATGCTGCAACATAAAGGGTTTGATGCCAAATGGATTTCTTGGGCGAAGCAGCTGCTGTCCATAGGTTATTCGTCTGTGTTGTTAAATGGCATTCCTGGAAAACAATTTTAAGTGCAAGTGTGGAGTCAGACAGGGTGATACACTATCGTCGCTGTTGTTTGTCATTGCTGTGGATTTGTTGCAGTCTGTGGTGAATCAAATGCTTGAGCATGGTACCCTCTCTTTCCCTATTCAAACACATGACAGAAAGTTTCACATCATTCAATATGCGGACGATACGATTCTATTTCTTGCAGCTGAGGATAATGAGCATGTTGCACTAAAAAACATGTTGCTCACCTTTCAACAATCCACAGGTCTAAAGGTCAACTTTGCCAAATCTTCAATGATCCCTTTGAATATGAGTGATGAGGAGGCTACAAGGCTTACTGCTATTCTTGGTTGTAAAATTGGACACCTCCCATTTACTTATCTTGGTTTGCCATTGGGAACTACAAGGCTTGAGAGGAGATTAACAACAAGCTCATCCATGATGAATCAAGGCTCTTGCCTGCAACTTCTTACCTCTGTCCTCACCTCTATGCCAATATATTTTCTATACAGCCTCAATATTCCACCAGGGATCATCAAGCAGCTTTACAGAATCTTCAGGCAATGCCTTTGGAGGGGCAACAGTGATGCTCCCAAGCAATCACTGGCAGCATGGGAGCTAGTTTGCAGGCCAAAATATAAAGGGGGTTTAGGAGTTTTAAATCTGAACATCCAGAACAAAGGGCTACTTATCAAGCATCTTCACAAGTTTTATAACAAGGCTGATATTCCCTGGGCGACACTGATTTGGAACAGTTATTATGATCATGGTGTTCCACAGGCAACAATTGAAGCTAGCTCTTTCTGGTGGAGGGATATTATGAAGTTGCATGAGGCTTACATTTCTATTGCCTCGGTTCACATAAACATGGGTGACTTTGCTCTGTTTTGGACTTATTCTTGGCACATTGGGGGCTCTGCTAGACCCCTTTGTTGGAGATTGCCAAGGTTGTTTTCCTTTGTAAACAATGATAAGATCTCTGTGCAGGAATTTCTTCAATCCTAGGATCTCTTCTCCACGTTTTATTTACCAATTTCTCATGAGGCTGTTGCTGATTTACACATTTTGGAAAGTTGGATCATGCAGTTGGAAAGAGACCCCAATATACCTGATGTTTGGATATGGCCTGGTAAATCAGGGGAATACACTACCAAGAGCTTCTACTCGATCATGCATTCACATCTACCAGCCATACAACCTTGCAAATGGTTGTGGCAGAGTAGGTGCACCATGAAGATCAAAGTGTTTGGGTGGCTGCTTTTCTTCAACAGACTAAACACCAAGGACATGCTGGTTAGAAGGAACTGGCGGTCTAGCCAAGATGACAATTTTTGTCTCATTTGCAGTGAACTGGTGTATGAGGATAGAATACATTTGTTTTTAACTGCACCTTCAGCTGTAGAGTCTGGAATTACCTAGGCATTGATTGGTCTGGAGGCTAAGATATTCTACAATGTATCAAGCATGCTAGGTCCAGCTTCAGGCACCCCTTCTTCTTTGAAGTCATGCTAACTGTTGCCTGGAATATTTGGATTTTGAGAAATGGCAGAACCTTCAGAGTTGAGAGAGACACTTTCAGTGCTTGGAAGTGCAAATTCATACATGATATCTCATTACTTGCTCATAGGATGAAGGATTGTATCAAACCACAACTCTTGAGTTGGATTGATTCTTTGTTGTAAAGGAGGTCGGGATGTTTAGCCATAGGTAGATTTTTTTCCTTTTTCCTTGTATATATTCTGTATTTGTTTGTACAGCTCCATTAATTTTAATAAAGGATTGTGGGGCTTTGCCTCACAGTATATATTCAAAAAAATGTTCATACATGTCTTTAGGCCAAATTAGATAATTTGAGCCCATTACGACGAGCAATTATGCATAGGACCAAAACCGATCAAGCAAAGGTACGTACAGGGAAAAATGTTGCACATCCAACATATATTACAGGAAATTACATCCACTGGGCAATCAAAGATTGATGCCATTGCAAATAAATGAAAAGGACCTAACGATCTACAACGTCTGTCTGCAACCTCAAAGACGGATGACGCCCATAAGCATGTGGGCAAGTTCTTGCTGCTTTGCTACACTGTCTCTGAAAACATTGATCACTTGTTGTGTCGCACGAATCTGCACCTCTGATTCCTCCAACATTTCCATCATTGCTTCAGCCATTAATTGGTTCACAAACATACATTTATTCCATTGCATTCGAGATAGAGGATACTAAACAGATTCAGATGGCGATTTTGGCAGGCTTGTATTATTGATAGTGGAGAGTGTCTCGACCACTGCATCATAACATAAATTAGGAGGGGAACCAAACAGATTAATCATGAGTTATTGCCATATTACTTGGCCTAGATTTATTGGAAAGAAACAATGGGGTTGCCTTGCTGTTTTAGAGTTTGTCTTCTTATCTTCAGCAGCCTACACCAAATTAACACACTAGCATTGCTATCATTGGCAAAGTCAGATAATAGGAAAGCAACATTGACACAAGGAACGTTTGGTCAACTAGCCTACACCAAATTAACACAATATGGCACAGCTATCATCAGTCAGGTAAGGTAATACGAAATCAACATTGACACAATGAATGAATGCGCAACCAGAGCAGCACAACAATTCAGTAATGTGCATGATATGAGATAGTACACTCATGTGGCTTAGTATGCAAAACTACCAGGCTGTTTTCCTTACAAAAATCAACATTGGCGCCTTTAACATTTTGCTACAACTAATTTTAGATCAGATAAAGGTTAGATTCACGCCGATTAACAAAATACATGTTGATGCAAAAATATAGTGATATACAACAGGTACTTACATATGCATTGGCGCACAGAGAATTCCTGCAAGAATCTTTCCTCACGGGCGATACCAGTGTAGAAATTCTTCTATCTGTTAAGCTTATTTTCTAAAAGAGAGATGGGTAAGAAACATGTAGAAAATATGATCAGCATGCTATAAAATTTCATGATGCAAGGATACACACACGCTTCTTAGAATGGAGTTGACATAGTTTTGCTGGACTAGAGCGGACTACTTCTTTGGCCACTGGAATCTGCTTATTATCAGTAGGAGTTGGGTTTCTCTATGTTGGAGCAGTATCTAAAAAAACTGGAGTTGTTTTATTATCTCCTGGAGTTTGGATCTTTTGCAAAGGCCTTGTTTGTAACCCTTCAGATTCTAACATAGTCGTCTTCCCCTTGCATGCCTTTTATAGAAAAATGGTGCTTTAATTATAAAACATGCTACAACAGAGAGATGGAATAGGTACTAAAGAATAGAAAGGCATGACATATTGACATGTATTCCCTCCATTCGGAAAAAATGGATGGGTCTAGGCGTATTTCAGTTCTAGATAAATCCTTTTTTATCCATTTCGGCAACATGTAATCCGGACGGAGGGAGTATGGTGTAATAGCTAGGGATACGACAGGACAACACAGTAAAAAGACACTAGTTGAATGTAAAACTGTCTGCTAGCGGAATACGTACAAAAAAACTAAGGCAATATACACGTGTATGATTGGGAAACTAAGATGGCTTTGCAACAGAGCACTAGAACATCACTTCAATGTAAAAAAACATGGTATGGTAGACAGATGAAGTACATACTGATGAATAACAATGCATAAGATATTCAGAAGCGTGATGTCCAAATTAAGGAGATGGCATTGCGATAGAGTAGAATGACAGTACTTGAATTTGAAAACATGTTATCATGAATGGAATAGGTACTGAAAAACAGTAATGCATGACATATTTACATGCATGATCAGCATGCTAAGCACATAGCATTGCAACAGAGTAGATACACTCCAGGACTTTATATGCATGTTGTACCCATATCACAGGACAAGTTAGAGCAAGGACCTTGTGGGGTGAAGAGGATTCATCATCTTTCTACAAGTCTTCTGAAGAACTGCCTTTACATGTTCCATCATATTGGGTATCATTGACATCAAGTTTATTGGCCTTTACATTGCTTCGTGAGCATCTTATGGATATATTAGTGTGTGCAATTATATCTGACATGCATGGAAGACAACTAGTAGTTAGATTTATGTAATGAGTGCCTGTAGGAGATGACATAAATAGTAGGACTGGGGTTAACTAGCAGCAATAGGTCTCAAAAACTAAAGGGAGAACACAGATGAAAGCTACAGAATATGTATTGTTTGTACTCGAGATTAACTAGATGGCACATAAAAGTATTAAAGAACAATATAGGTAATACTAGAAGTGGTATAATACTATAATCACCAGCCTGTGGGATAGCATTGGCTGATGGATGATAACTATGGAACAATGTTACCTAAAGAACAAGTATCTTAGCTGAACTATGGAACAACGTTAACTCCTGAACAAGACCCGTAAGAGATCAGCATGAATATACAATGAAATGTGATAATCTATTTTCCATGCTTAGATGAATAACAAATCCATAAATGTTGCGCACAAGTAAGATGAGGGTACAACCTATCTGGCTGCCATCCATAGGAGTGAGCATCATGTGCTGACTTGTCGATGGCCCTGCAGTTGTTGTGGCTGTCCATGTCGGTCATGCGCATTCGATGCAGGGAACTGTTGAGTGGGGACTATAGCTCCTTTCTGGTGTATGCTTCCCTTGTTGGAGCAGCTGCGGTGAGTCGAAAGACGGTGTGGCTGAAGATGCAGATAACACATAATATTAAGAACGACATATCTCTTTGATCTGAAGAAATACACTAAGAGATCAACAGCAAGGTACGAGAGTGGTCACACGTCTGTTGACTGAAGACTAAATTGGGTTCACACGATTTTATTTATTTTGGTACTGTCTGATCTACGCCGGATGTCTTGATAGCCGTTTTGTGCCTCCCGGCTGACACTGTTCAGAATCTTCCCCAAAGAGCCAGCGACCAACGGCAGAGCAGCCTGCCTCCACCGTCTGTGGCCCCGGCCAAAACCCCGCTCCCCGCCCCACCGCACTGCCGTGGTTGCGCCGCCCTCGGGCCAATCCACAAAGACTCCCCGTCATCCTGATCCGGCGGCGGCAGTACCTTCAACCCACGCAACTCTAAGATAGCCATCTAAGCGCTGCTTCCGCGGCGAACTTGCGGCCCCGCACCCTTACGTTAGACACCAGCCAACTGGCAGCCTAGGAGCTCCGCCTCCTCGAGGGGTGCTGCTTCCCATTGGGAATCGATTGGCCCAGAATAAAAATTCAGACAACTGACGCCTAAATAATGTGATTTGAGATGAGGGTGCAACCTATCTGGCGGCATGGTGAAGTAGGCAGGTCCAACTGCCGAGTCGGTGAGGCCGGTGTGGTTGCGATGGCGACCAGCGGCAGGGAAACAATGATGTCGTGACGGTCGATGGCTATGGGGAAGCAACACCGGGACTCCGGACGGATCCAAAGTTGGAGCCGCTCCAGCGTCATGAACAATGGTGGGGGTGAATCGACTCCGGTACGGTTCATGCGGCCTTCGTCGAGGCAGCTCCAGCAGCACGGAGTAAGAGGCACACGACCCTGTGCACAACGGCAAATGGATAGAGTCTCCGGCATTAGGGAGGAGGGCGGCTGTGAAATTGGTGCAGTGGGGGCGCCATGGAGGAGGGGCTGAGGTTTCGCGGCTCGGGAGAAGGGAGCTTCCGGGGAGAAGGTGATTTGGCGCCCACGAGGTATGAATGGGGGGAATTGGGAGGGGAGTGGAACCATGTCTTACGGACACATTTGTCTGAAATGTGAGGGCAAGTTACAGTTCTACCCCTGCCTTTAGGCTTCTCGGCTTGGGTCTGTGTACTGAGGGTCTAGGATAGTAGAGTAACTTTTCTTCTCCCAAATAGTGGGCGGGAGCGATTTCAGGCGAGGAGGGCGTGTTTTGAAATATAGTGGGCGCGAGCGATTTCAGGCGAGGAGAGCGTGTTTTGAAATAGTGGGCGCGAGCTATTTCAGGCTAGGAGAGCGTGTTTTGCCGACCATGGTTTATGGATTATTCGGCACATGTCATTTCGGCCGAGGAGAAGGCGCGCTTGGATGAAGTTACAAACCTACCCTCGATGTACAACGGGCCAATTGATGCGTGTCCCACATAGGACGGCAATTTCGCGTCTCCCATTTATTTGCTCGGGCGAATTCCACTGAGCAGAGGATGTTTATAGGTTCGTTCAAATTTTGGGAGAACGAGCATCCACGTCTACCTTACCAAGCCGATTGGAATCAAATTTTGAAATATTAGCTTGCCACTTCTATTTTAGATGGAGAAATGATGCTCGGGAGTAATGTGTTTTTACATGCTCATTGCTAGCGATTTACTATATGACAAATATTTGACCCACTCAAAAATGTGAATCAAACTCAAAATGAAGTATCTCGATTCAATGAAATAGCTCGTTCACTAGTTCAAAATAGTGAACTAAATCCAAAATTGAACACCTCAATCGAGTAGCATGTTGTACAGTATTATAGTACTCCATGAACATGTTGAAAGTCAAATTAATGAACTTGTTTGATATACACATATATCCGTTCATGTGTGGATTGCAGACAACATGTTCTCCAATTTAAATATTTCAATGCCAGTTTATTTCGAAACATGGTTTATATCAGTCTTTGATGCATAAAACGCGACCTCCCCCTCTCCCGGACTCCTGCTCTCTCTCTCTCTCTCTCTCTCTCTCTCTCTCTCTCTCTCTCTCTCTCTCTCTTCGATAATTTTCAATTCTGTCGCACGCATCCGACACACAAACCTTGTTGGTCCCTCTCCCTTTCTCTCCATCTCTCTCTCTCTTTTGTGTGTGTGTGTGTGTGTGTGCGGGGGTCTTTCTAGCTCGGATGCATACATACTCCATCTATAGGTCTCTCTCGCACACTATGTACGATACTCTAGCTAGTCCAAGCTAGATATCTTGGGTTCACTCATCGTACGCACACAAATTCCTTGGCTCATTGCCCATAACTCTCTCACACACCACTCTGTCGTCTCGGAGCTCTTCCCTCCTCTCTCAAACTCTCAATCTACCTGGGTCACACATACACTTGCATATCTCACTCACACTCGATAGGCCCATCTAAAACTCTATCTCTCTCCCTCGTTCTCTCTCCATCTCACACGCACACACACACAATCTCATGCCTAGCTAGCCAAGTATGATGGTCTCTCACTCAAGTGTACGCACACGCAGTCCCCCATATGTGTATATGACTAGCTAATCTTAGTCTCCATCGCAAACATGTGCATGGTCTATCTCGATTTCTCTCCGGGCATCTTTCTCTCACGCACGCACCTCCCTCGATCTCCCACCGATATAGTCTCCTCGCGATCTCGAGGGGATCACTCTATCACAACACACCCTCTCTCCCTCCCCATGCGTCCATGTCCTCCATGTGTCCCTCTCGACCTTTGTTCCTTGTTGGCCAGACCTCTATTGGACATGTGCTACAGGGGTGTCTCTCTCCATTGCAAACAATCACACACTAGCTATCTTCGTGTATCTCCTCGCCTTGCTTTTCTATCTCGGAGATGCATGCATGATATGTTCGCATAAGAAACGAAAAAACACACCCTCTCGCTAATTTATCATTTGTTGTCACTTTCTCTTTCACACACATACTCTTTTTGCACACTTACTCATTCTCCTTCACACGCACTTGATCTGTCTCGACTTAGGCACTCTCCTCGGTCCATAGCATATAGATTTATTGAAAAGTCAAACATCACAAAGTTTGACCATGTACGTGGAGAAAAACAATTAAATCCGAGCAGCAAACATATACCATTAAATTCACCATGAGATGTAGTTTTGTATGATGTATCTTTGATATTGTAGATATAAATAACATTTGCGTAAACCTGATCAAAATTTCCAAAGTTTGACTTCTAATAATTTTACATGCACTGCATTATCAAGTGGATGGAATATCTCTTCCCCCCTCTCAGCTATCTGACGTACCACTCAGCCTTATCGGGGCTCCTCAATCTCTCTCAAACTTTATTGGCCAGTTTGGTTCGCGACCTGACCCTCATGCCTTGATGGCGATCTTTGCTGGTGTGGACGTGAGATGTAAAATATTTCTGCCTGGCCAGGCTTGTGTGGTGCTGAAGCGTTTGGTTCATGCCTGGGCCAAGAAAAGCATCAACGTCCCATCAACCAGTCCATGTAGCAATTATTTAATGCAAATATCCATCCAGGCTGTTGTTAGCCTCGTGGCCGCACGGCCAGGCACGACCAGGCATTCGAAAATTGGTCGCCTGGGCCAGGCTACTTGCAGTGTCTAAAGTCCAGCCATGCTAATTAAGGTGCAAGGGAATCCAGGCCAGGCGGGCTTTCTTTTTTCACAGGATAGCAACCAAACAAGCGTGCATGAAATCCAGGCACAACCCCAGGCCAGGCAAAAGATGCTCAGGACGCAAACCAAACTGACCTTATCACTACAGGAGTCAGCTACTTTGCCATCAGCCACGGCGGACGGCAAAGGCATGGATAGCGGACGGCAAAAGTGGACGGCAAAGTACGGGATGGAAAAGAGCTACATTGCAGTCCGCTTCGGGCGGCTGACGGCAAAGGGTCCTTTGCCATCAGCTGCCAACGGCAAAGAATGCTGACGGCAATAAATGCGATGTTACTCCATTAGGTGGTTAACGGCAAGCCTTTGCCGTCGGCAACTGACGGCAAATTTCGGAAGACCTTTGCCGTCCGCCGCTGTAGGCAAAGTTTTTTTCTCTTTGCTGTCAGCCACTGTAGGCAAACTGACCAAATAGGTCAGCCTCTCAGGAAGCACAGTTGCCTGCCACGTGGCCTCTTTGCCATCCGCTGCTGATGGCAAAGAGCCCTTTGCCGTCGGTGGTAGACGGCAAAGAGCCTGCATAATGGCTTTTTTCCCTGTTTTTTTTTAAATCCAACAATTTTCACAGCAAATATATATGAGATATATAGATATATTTCACAGGGCTATTTAACAGCACATAAGTTTCATCGTACATACATATATAGTTCCATCCACTCATACATAGCAAGTTGCACATACACATAAGTTGCAACCATTAGGAAGTTGCACATACATATTACAATGCAAAGTTTCATCAAGATAGCAAGTTCCATCGTAGCAAGCTAGAAGAATACTAGAAGAGAATGAAATAAAAAACAAGCACTCCATCATAGCAAGCTAGCTTCCGGGAAGTGAATGAAATCTGCAAAATGGCAAATAAGAAAGTTAGGAAAAGGTGAGTAGAAGAAGAAGACTAGAAGAAGAAGCACGCCATCGTTTGTGAGGTAACTTAGGTGAAATGGATCGTTTATGAGCTAACTTAGGTAAAATGCATCATTTTAGAGCTAATGTAGGTAAAATGGATCGTTTATGAGCTAACTAAGCTAATTATGCCGTTTTTTACATAAGGTAAGTACATGTCATTATTGAGCAAACCTAGTTAAAGCATATTATAACTAACTTAGGTCATTTTGGAGGAAACAAAGCTAAGTATAGATCGTTTTAGAGCTAACTTAGGTAAAAGGGCTGGTTTTGGAGGTCAGTAAGCTTATTAAGTCATTTTGCAGGAAAAGAAGCTAACTCTAGGTCATTAAGGTAAGCATATTGGATGAAATAAAGCTAAGTCTAGGTCTTTATGCATGTGTTAAGCAAAAACTAGAGAAACTTACCTTGATCATGGAGGTGTGGGGGCGGGCTGGCTCATGCCGAGAGTGGAGAAGGATCGTGTGATGCTTGTGTGGAGTAACGCTGCACCAAAGATCATTTCAATGTTTCGTTAGCATGATGACACTCAAATGTTAATACTAGCAAGTAACGTCCATTCAAATTAAACTCACCGTGGTCTCGGGAGCAATCTCGGATCAATGGCTATGGAGCCACGGACCTTCCGCCACTAGATATCATCACCTTTCTGGATTGTAGGGGATCCGCTGGGTTAAACTCCTCCCTTTCCTCGCCTTCCCTTGACTTGCTTGTAAGAGGCAGTGTGGGCCATGGCATACAGGTCGTACCCCTCTGGCACCTTATCCGTCTTATTGTAGCATGCCTGAAAGAGAGAAACAAAGTAAATTAGTAAATAAAGGGATCAAGCTAGCATGATGAATGAATTGCATTAATCATGAAGCAAACCACATTACCCAATTCTGCCCGAACTGATATAAGCTGGAGCTACCTTGATGGTTTGGCACACCTTCAATTTGGGCACGTCAGCATTTTACCGAGGCTTCGGATTATGCAAATGACGCGATTTTGGTTTAAGTAGTGTGCTGTCACGAAGTTTGCCGCCTCCTCAGTGATGAATGCCTCAGCCATAGACGCTTCAATTCTATGTTTATTTTTACATTTTTCTCGAAGCGTCTTCTGCATCCTCTCAGTTGGGTAGCACCAACGATTTTGCACGCCCCCCCCCAATCTTGCCTCGGTCAGGAGATGCAAAATCAAATGTTGCATTGGATTAAAGAAGCCCGGTGGAAAGATCTTCTCTAACTTGCAGATCAACTCTGGCGCCAACTCTTCCATTTCTTCTAGCACGCCAGGCGATAGTTCTTTCGCACAAAGAACACGGAAGAAATAGCTGAGTTCTGCTAGTACTAGCCATTCATCCTCAAGGATGAAGCCACGCAACATCACCGGCATTACCCGCTCAATCCATATGTGCCAATCATGACTCTTGAGACCAAATATCTTCAATTTATCAAGACTCGCTCCCCTCTTTAGATTCGCTGCATACCCATCGGGGAACATCAACTGCATTTTCACCCACAAGATAATTTCCCTCATAGCTGGCCTTCCAAGATTGAACCATGCCTTTGGCTTTGTCCAGTTCTGCTTTCCTTTCGGTTCTTTCATGTTTTGTAACGGCCTATCACATAGCGCCTCCAGATCGACTCTAGCCTTAGTATTATCCTTTGACTTCCCATCTATGCCTAACAATGTACCAAAAAGTGCCTCGGCGATATTCTTCTCAGTGTGCATCACGTCGATGTTGTGTGGGCAAAGGAGGTCTTTGAAGTAAGGTAGATCCCATAAGCATGTTTTGTGAGTCCGGCGTGCTCGTAATTATACCCTTGAAGTACCCTAGACGCCTCGATCCGCTCGAGAGCATTTAAGCGATCCAGGTGCATTGGCTGTCAACGCAGGTGGTGCGAGTTTTTATAACTCTACCTCGATGAAGTTCTTCTTGTCTTTCTGAACTTATGGCGAGGATCCAGAACTGTCTATGCATGTCGAAGCAAGAAAACTTGCGATCGGCCGAAGCCAACGAAACTCAAGAGCTCCCTTGCATGTGGGGCACGGAACCTTCCATGCACACACTAGCCAAATAAGCGCGATACGCCGGCAAGTCATGCATCGAGTACATGTACCAGACACGCATTATGAAGTTTCGTTTGCTATAGGCGTCGTATGTCTTGAACCCATTATCCCAGGCTTCTTGCAATTCGTCCTTAAGTGGCTGCATGTACACATTCATATTTTTCCCCAGATAGTTGGGCCCTGGAATTATCAATGTCAGGAAAATGTTCTTTCTTTGCATAATCTGTCCGAGGGGGATATTGAGTGGAAAGACAAATACGGGCCAACAACTGTATTGGGCTGCCGTCATACCAAACACACTGAACCCATCGGTGCTGATGCCGACTCGAGGATGCCTCGGATCTGCCACTTTGTCAGCATGTAATTCATCAAACTTTTTCCACGCAACACCATCCGATGTGTGTACCATCATCAGATTCCCATCTGCATCTAGTTCGGTTCTTTTGCCTGTTTTGTGCCATGTCATCTGTCTGGCCATCTCTTCGACCATGAAAAGACATTGAAGTCTTGGTACGATTGGCATATACCGAAGAACACTAACAGGGATTTTGGTCTGTGTCTTCTCACCCATACCGTTGTCTACCACAATATACCGGAACACTTGCAAATGGGACAATAGTTCAAGTCCGCATAGTCAAGCCTAAATAAGGCACATCCTTTCTCACAGTGCATGTATCTTCTCATAGGGCATCTTGATTGCACGAGAGGATTTTGTCCGGTGGTACAGGTTTGCGTGCATTACATGGCCTTTGGGTAGAAAGCGTCCAAATACTGTCATAATTGTGTCATAGCATTCTCTGCCCAAGTTGAACTGAGCCTTCAAAGCCATTACTTGTGAGATGGCATCCAACTGACAAAGCTCAGTGTGCTCGTGGAGCGGATGTTTTGAAGACTCCAACATTGCATTGAAGGCCTTTGCAGATTCCTCCATCTCCTCGTCTGAATCCCGAGCATCATCATAGTCTTGCACCATGTTTTCCATCCTGGTACCATGCTCGTCGGTGCGACGATGATCCACCTCAGCTCGGTCACGTTGGGCAGAGTCACCATGAAATTTCCACACCGTATAATTAGGCGTAAAACCATTCTTCTGTAGGTGTTTACCAATTTCAGCCTCTGTCCTCTTTTCCCAATTGCCGCATCGAAACAGGGGCACCAAGTTTTCCTCTGGCCATTTGCAAATGTGGCTTGCACAAACCCCTTGGTTTATGTGAACCATTCAGCGCTCCATTTGTTCTGACCAGTGTGACCGGTATACATCCATGCACGATCACTCATCTTGACTTTCAGAGCTACTAGACACACAACAATTATACATATAATTCACCATGTTGTCACAGCCCTAGAATTCTACTTTGTAATTAGTTGCATCAGTGAGTTGCATCCATGCATCATGTTTAATTTCCTTTTAAATGTGAATTGGGGAAATTGGAAAGCCTCAGAGATCATTTCTAAAAACTATCAACATTAAAAATTACTTCAAATAAGTCCAAGAAAATGCTCCTGTTTTCCTCTGAGAATATTGGCAAGAGTTAAAATTCAAACCAATATTTTTGGAAGCTCAGAAATATTTATTTTGGGCATTTGAGTTAATCTAATAATTATTTGCATTGGATTATATTTGTTATATATTAAATATACATCCAATAATTCAGAAGTGTTTGTGTGGTTACGGATATTTCATATCTAACCCCATAATTATTTTCAGAAGCTACAAAAATGATTTGGTCTCGGAACTAAATTAAAACAAAATTTGCATAAATAGAAAACAGAAAACAAAATAGAATAAGAGAGAGAGAGAGAGAGAGACAGTACATGATCATTTACCTTGGTCCAAAGATCAGAGCCGGCCGGCCCAGCCCACACGCCTTCCTGTCGTCTTCCTCCTCGGGAAGATGATGCAGGGCGTGTGCCTGCAGCGCGCACGCACGCGCAACGCCACCTCCTGCCTGCCTGCTGCCTCTCCGACGCCGCTACGGATGCCACGCACCCCCTCAGGCCTCTCTCGACTCCCTCCCGTGCTCATCCCCTTCTCCTGCTCTTCCTCTCGCTCCGCACCTCGGACCCAAACGGAGCCGCCGCCACCGACGTCGATTGCCGTAGCCACCGTGCTCCCCTCGCCGTTTAGCCATAGGTAGATTTTTTTCCTTTTTCCTTGTATATATTCTGTATTTGTTTGTACAGCTCCATTAATTTTAATAAAGGATTGTGGGGCTTTGCCTCACAGTATATATTCAAAAAAATGTTCATACATGTCTTTAGGCCAAATTAGATAATTTGAGCCCATTACGACGAGCAATTATGCATAGGACCAAAACCGATCAAGCAAAGGTACGTACAGGGAAAAATGTTGCACATCCAACATATATTACAGGAAATTACATCCACTGGGCAATCAAAGATTGATGCCATTGCAAATAAATGAAAAGGACCTAACGATCTACAACGTCACAATCTGCAACCTCAGCACGGATGACGCCCATAAGCATGTGGGCAAGTTCTTGCTGCTTTGCTACACTGTCTCTGAAAACATTGATCACTTGTTGTGTCGCACGAATCTGCACCTCTGATTCCTCCAACATTTCCATCATTGCTTCAGCCATTAATTGGTTCACAAACATACATTTATTCCATTGCATTCGAGATAGAGGATACTAAACAGATTCAGATGGCGATTTTGGCAGGCTTGTATTATTGATAGTGGAGAGTGTCTCACCCGTGCATCATAACATAAATTAGGAGGGAACCAAACAGATTAATCATGAGTTATTGCCATATTACTTGGCCTAGATTTATTGGAAAGAAACAATGGGGTTGCCTTGCTGTTTTAGAGTTTGTCTTCTTATCTTCAGCAGCCTACACCAAATTAACACACTAGCATTGCTATCATTGGCAAAGTCAGATAATAGGAAAGCAACATTGACACAAGGAACGTTTGGTCAACTAGCCTACACCAAATTAACACAATATGGCACAGCTATCATCAGTCAGGTAAGGTAATGTCTGAAATCAACATTGACACAATGAATGAATGCGCAACGAGCAGCACAACAATTCAAGAATGTGCATGATATGAGATAGTACACTCATGTGGCTTAGTATGCAAAACTACCGTGCTGTTTTCCTTACAAAAATCAACATTGGCGCCTTTAACATTTTGCTACAACTAATTTTAGATCAGATAAAGGTTAGATTCACGCCGATTAACAAAATACATGTTGATGCAAAAATATAGTGATATACAACAGGTACTTACATATGCATTGGCGCACAGAGAATTCCTGCAAGAATCTTTCCTCACGGGCGATACCAGTGTAGAAATTCTTCTATCTGTTAAGCTTATTTTCTAAAAGAGAGATGGGTAAGAAACATGTAGAAAATATGATCAGCATGCTATAAAATTTCATGATGCAAGGATACACACACGCTTCTTAGAATGGAGTTGACATAGTTTTGCTGGACTAGAGCGGACTACTTCTTTGGCCACTGGAATCTGCTTATTATCAGTAGGAGTTGGGTTTCTCTATGCTGGAGCAGTATCTAAAAAAACTGGAGTTGTTTTATTATCTCCTGGAGTTTGGATCTTTTGCAAAGGCCTTGTTTGTAACCCTTCAGATTCTAACATAGTCGTCTTCCCCTTGCATGCCTTTTATAGAAAAATGGTGCTTTAATTATAAAACATGCTACAACAGAGAGATGGAATAGGTACTAAAGAATAGAAAGGCATGACATATTGACATGTATTCCCTCCATTCGGAAAAAATGGATGGGTCTAGGCGTATTTCAGTTCTAGATAAATCCTTTTTTATCCATTTCGGCAACATGTAATCCGGACGGAGGGAGTATGGTGTAATAGCTAGGATACGACAGACAACACGGTAAAAGACACTAGTTGAATGTAAAACCGTGCGCTAGCGGAATACGTTACAAAAAACTAAGGCAATATACACGTGTATGATTGGGAAACTAAGATGGCTTTGCAACAGAGCACTAGAACATCACTTCAATGTAAAAAAACATGGTATGGTAGACAGATGAAGTACATACTGATGAATAACAATGCATAAGATATTGAAGCGTGATGTCCAAATTAAGGAGATGGCATTGCGATAGAGTAGAATGACAGTACTTGAATTTGAAAACATGTTATCATGAATGGAATAGGTACTGAAAAACAGTAATGCATGACATATTTACATGCATGATCAGCATGCTAAGCACATAGCATTGCAACAGAGTAGATACACTCCAGGACTTTATATGCATGTTGTACCCATATCACAGGACAAGTTAGAGCAAGGACCTTGTGGGGTGAAGAGGATTCATCATCTTTCTACAAGTCTTCTGAAGAACTGCCTTTACATGTTCCATCATATTGGGTATCATTGACATCAAGTTTATTGGCCTTTACATTGCTTCGTGAGCATCTTATGGATATATTAGTGTGTGCAATTATATCTGACATGCATGGAAGACAACTAGTAGTTAGATTTATGTAATGAGTGCACAGAGGAGATGACATAAATAGTAGGACTGGGGTTAACTAGCAGCAATAGGTCTCAAAACTAAAGGGAGAACAGGATGAAAGCTACGAGAATATGTATTGTTTGTACTTAGATTAACTAGATGGCACATAAAAGTATTAAAGAACAATATAGGTAATACTAGAAGTGGTATAATACTATAATCACCAGCACTGTGGGATAGCATTGGCTGATGGATGATAACTATGGAACAATGTTACCTAAAGAACAAGTATCTTAGCTGAACTATGGAACAACGTTAACTCCTGAACAAGACCCGTAAGAGATCAGCATGAATATACAATGAAATGTGATAATCTATTTTCCATGCTCAGATGAATAACAAATCCATAAATGTTGCGCACAAGTAAGATGAGGGTACAACCTATCTGGCCGCCATCCATAGGAGTGAGCATCATGTGCTGACTTGTCGATGGCCCTGTAGTTGTTGTGGCTGTCCATGTCGGTCATGCGCATTCGATGCAGGGAACTGTTGAGTGGGGACTATAGCTCCTTTCTGGTGTATGCTTCCCTTGTTGGAGCAGCTGCGGTGAGTCGAAAGGCGGTGTGGTGAAGATCTGAGATAACACATAATATTAAGAACGACATATCTCTTTGATCTGAAGAAATACACTAAGAGATCAACACAAAGGTACGAGTGGTCACACGTCTGTTGACTGAAGACTAAATTGGGTTCACACGATTTTATTTATTTTGGTACTGTCTGATCTACGCCGGATGTCTTGATAGCCGTTTTGTGCCTCCCGGCTGACACTGTTCAGAATCTTCCCCAAAGAGCCAGCGACCAACGGCAGAGCAGCCTGCCTCCACCGTCTGTGGCCCCGGCCAAAACCCCGCTCCCCGCCCCACCGCACTGCCGTGGTTGCGCCGGCCTCGGGCCAATCCACAAAGACTCCCCGTCATCCTGATCCGGCGGCGGCAGTACCTTCAACCCACGCAACTCTAAGATAGCCATCTAAGCGCTGCTTCATGGCGAACTTGCGACCCGCACCCTTACTTTAGACACCAGCCAACTGGCAGCCTAGGAGCTCCGCCTCCTCGGGGTGCTGCTTCCCATTGGGAATCGATTGGCCCGAATAAAATTCAGACAACCGACGCCTAAATAATGTGATTTGAGATGAGGTGCAACCTATCTGGCGGCATGGTGAAGTAGGCAGGTCCAAGCTGCCGAGTCGGTGAGGCGGTGTGGTTGCGATGGCGACCAGCGGCGAAACAATGATGTCGTGACGGTCGATGGCTATGGGGAAGCAACACGGGACTCGGACGGATCAAAGTTGGAGCCGCTCGGCGTCATGAACAATGGTGGGGGTGAATCGACTCCGGTACGGTTCATGCGGCCTTCGTCGAGGCAGCTCCAGCAGCACGGAGTAAGAGGCACACGACCCTGTGCACAACGGCAAATGGATAGAGTCTCCGGCATTAGGGAGGAGGGCGGCTGTGAAATTGGTGCAGTGGGGGCGCCATGGAGGAGGGGCTGAGGTTTCGCGGCTCGGGAGAAGGGAGCTTCCGGGGAGAAGGTGATTTGGCGCCCACGAGGTATGAATGGGGGGGAATTGGGAGGGGAGTGGAACCATGTCTTACGGACACATTTGTGCGAAATGTGAGGGCAAGTTCTGATTCTACCCCTGCCTTTAGGCTTCTCGGCTTGGTCTGTCGTGTCTTGAGGGTCTAGGATAGTAGAGTAACTTTTCTTCTCCCAAATAGTGGGCGGGAGCGATTTCAAAGTAGGAGGGCGTGTTTTGAAATATAGTGGCGCGAGCGATTTCAAAGTAGGAGAGCGTGTTTTGAAATAGTGGCGCGAGCTATTTCAGGCTAGGAGAGCGTGTTTTGCCGACCATGGTTTATGAATTATTCGGCACATGTCATTTCGGCCGAGGAGAAGGCGCGCTTGGATGAAGTTACAAACCTACCCTCGATGTACAACGGGCCAATTGATCGTGTCCCACATAGGACGGCAATTTCGCGTCTCCCATTTATTTGCTCGGCGAATTCCATCGAAAGCGAGAGGATGTTTATAGGTTCGTTCAAATTTTGGGAGAACGAGCATCCACGTCTACCTTACCAAGCCGATTGGAATCAAATTTTGAAATATTAGCTTGCCACTTCTATTTTAGATGGAGAAATGATGCTCGGGAGTAATGTGTTTTTACATGCTCATTGCTAGCGATTTACTATATGACAAATATTTGACCCACTCAAAAATGTGAATCAAACTCAAAATGAAGTATCTCGATTCAATGAAATAGCTCGTTCACTAGTTCAAAATAGTGAACTAAATCCAAAATTGAACACCTCAATCGAGTAGCATGTTGTACAGTATTATAGTACTCCATGAACATGTTGAAAGTCAAATTAATGAACTTGTTTGATATACACATATATCCGTTCATGTGTGGATTGCAGACAACATGTTCTCCAATTTAAATATTTCAATGCCAGTTTATTTCGAAACATGGTTTATATCAGTCTTTGATGCATAAAACGCGACCTCCCCCTCTCCCGGACTCCTGCTCTCTCTCTCTCTCTCTCTCTCTCTCTCTCTCTCTCTCTCTCTCTCTCTTCGATAATTTTCAATTCTGTCGCACGCATCCGACACACAAACCTTGTTGGTCCCTCTCCCTTTCTCTCCATCTCTCTCTCTTTTGTGTGTGTGTGTGTGTGTGTGCGGGGGTCTTTCTAGCTCGGATGCATACATACTCCATCTATAGGTCTCTCTCGCACACTATGTACGATACTCTAGCTAGTCCAAGCTAGATATCTTGGGTTCACTCATCGACGCACACAAATTCCTTGGCTCATTGCCCATAACTCTCTCACACACCACTCTGTCGTCTCGGAGCTCTTCCTCCTCTCTCAAACTCTCAATCTACAGGTCACACATACACTTGCATATCTCACTCACACTCGATAGGCCCATCTAAAACTCTATCTCTCTCCCTCGTTCTCTCTCCATCTCACACGCACACACACACAATCTCATGCCTAGCTAGCCAAGTATGATGGTCTCTCACTCAAGTGTACGCACACGCAGATCCCCATATGTGTATATGACTAGCTAATCTTAGTCTCCATCGCAAACATGTGCATGGTCTATCTCGATTTCTCTCCGGGCATCTTTCTCTCACGCACGCACCTCCCTCGATCTCCCACCGATATAGTCTCCTCGCGATCTCGAGGGATCACTCTATCACAACACACCCTCTCTCCCTCCCCATGCGTCCATGTCCTCCATGTGTCCCTCTCGACCTTTGTTCCTTGTTGGCCAGACCTCTATTGGACATGTGCTACATGGGTGTCTCTCTCCATTGCAAACAATCACACACTAGCTATCTTCGTGTATCTCCTCGCCTTGCTTTTCTATCTCGGAGATGCATGCATGATATGTTCGCATAAGAAACGAAAAAACACACCCTCTCGCTAATTTATCATTTGTTGTCACTTTCTCTTTCACACACATACTCTTTTTGCACACTTACTCATTCTCCTTCACACGCACTTGATCTGTCTCGACTTAGGCACTCTCCTCGGTCCATAGCATATAGATTTATTGAAAAGTCAAACATCACAAAGTTTGACCATGTACGTGGAGAAAAACAATTAAATCCAGAACGGCAAACATATACCATTAAATTCACCATGAGATGTAGTTTTGTATGATGTATCTTTGATATTGTAGATATAAATAACATTTGCGTAAACCTGATCAAAATTTCCAAAGTTTGACTTCTAATAATTTTACATGCACTGCATTATCAAGTGGATGGAATATCTCTTCCCCCCTCTCAGCTATCTGACGTACCACTCAGCCTTATCGGGGCTCCTCAATCTCTCTCAAACTTTATTGGCCAGTTTGGTTCGTGACCTGACCCTCATGCCTTGATGGCCAGTACTGCCTGGTGTGGACGTGAGATGTAAAATATTTCTGCCTGGCCAGGCTTGTGTGGTGCTGAAGCGTTTGGTTCATGCCTGGGCCAAGAAAAGCATCAACGTCCCATCAACCAGTCCATGTAGCAATTATTTAATGCAAATATCCATCCAGGCTGTTGTTAGCCTCGTGGCCGCACGGCCAGGCACGACCAGGCATTCGAAAATTGGTCGCCTGGGCCAGGCTACTTGCAGTGTCTAAAGTCCAGCCATGCTAATTAAGGTGCAAGGGAATCCAGGCCAGGCGGGCTTTCTTTTTTCACAGGATAGCAACCAAACAAGCGTGCATGAAATCCAGGCACAACCCCAGGCCAGGCAAAAGATGCTCAGGACGCAAACCAAACTGACCTTATCACTACAGGAGTCAGCTACTTTGCCATCAGCCACGGCGGACGGCAAAGGCATGGATAGCGGACGGCAAAAGTGGACGGCAAAGTACGGGATGGAAAAGAGCTACATTGCAGTCCGCTTCGGGCGGCTGACGGCAAAGGGTCCTTTGCCATCAGCTGCCAACGGCAAAGAATGCTGACGGCAATAAATGCGATGTTACTCCATTAGGTGGTTAACGGCAAGCCTTTGCCGTCGGCAACTGACGGCAAATTTCGGAAGACCTTTGCCGTCCGCCGCCAGAGGCAAAGTTTTTTCTCTTTCTTTGTCACCATCAGAGGCAAACCGACCAAATAGGTTGACCTCTCGAAGCACGATTGTTCGCCACGTGGCCTCTTTGCCATCCGCTGCGATGGTAAAGAGCCCTTGCGTCGGTGGTAGACGGCAAAGAAACTACATAATGGCTTTTTTCCTGTTTTTTTAAATCCAACAATTTTCACAGCAAATATATATGAGATATATAGATATATTTCACAGGGCTATTTAACAAACACATAAGTTTCATCGTACATACATATATAGTTCCATCCACTCATACATAGCAAGTTGCACATACACATAAGTTGCAACCATTAGGAAGTTGCACATACATATTACAATGCAAAGTTTCATCAAGATAGCAAGTTCCATCGTAGCAAGCTAGAAGAATACTAGAAGAGAATGAAATAAAAAACAAGCACTCCATCATAGCAAGCTAGCTTCCGGGAAGTGAATGAAATCTGCAAAATGGCAAATAAGAAAGTTAGGAAAAGGTGAGTAGAAGAAGAAGACTAGAAGAAGAAGCACGCCATCGTTTGTGAGGTAACTTAGGTGAAATGGATCGTTTATGAGCTAACTTAGGTAAAATGCATCATTTTAGAGCTAATGTAGGTAAAATGGATCGTTTATGAGCTAACTAAGCTAATTATGCCGTTTTTTACATAAGGTAAGTACATGTCATTATTGAGCAAACCTAGTTAAAGCATATTATAACTAACTTAGGTCATTTTGGAGGAAACAAAGCTAAGTATAGATCGTTTTAGAGCTAACTTAGGTAAAAGGGCTGGTTTTGGAGGTCAGTAAGCTTATTAAGTCATTTTGCAGGAAAAGAAGCTAACTCTAGGTCATTAAGGTAAGCATATTGGATGAAATAAAGCTAAGTCTAGGTCTTTATGCATGTGTTAAGCAAAAAACTAGAGAAACTTACCTTGATCATGGAGGTGTGGGAGCGGGCTGGCTCATGCCAGTAGCTGGAGAAGGATCGTGTGATGCTTGTGTGGAGTAACGCTGCACCAAAGATCATTTCCAATGTTTCGTTAGCATGATGACACTCAAATGTTAATACTAGCAAGTAACGTCCATTCAAATTAAACTCACCGTGGTCTCAGGAGCAATCTCTGGATCAATGGCTATGGAGCCACGGGACCTTCCGCCACTAGATATCATCACCTGCTCTGGATTGTAGGGGATCCGCTGGGTTAAACTCCTCCCTTTCCTCGCCTTCCCTTGACTTGCTTGTAAGAGGTGTGGGCCATGGCATCAGGTCGTACCCTCGGCACCTTATCCGTCTTATTGTAGCATGCCTGAAAGAGAGAAACAAAGTAAATTAGTAAATAAAGGGATCAAGCTAGCATGATGAATGAATTGCATTAATCATGAAGCAAACCACATTACCCAATTCTGCCCGAACTGATATAAGCTGGAGCTACCTTGATGGTTTGGCACACCTTCAATTTGGGCACGTCAGCATTTTACCGAGGCTTCGGATTATGCAAATGACGATTTTTGGTTTCGTAGTGTGCTGTCACGAAGTTTGCCGCCTCCTCAGTGATGAATGCCTCAGCCATAGACGCTTCAATTCTATGTTTATTTTTACATTTTTCTCGAAGCGTCTTCTGCATCCTCTCAGTTGGGTAGCACCAACGATTTTGCACGCCCCCCCCCCCAATCTTGCCTCGGTCAGGAGATGCAAAATCAAATGTTGCATTGGATTAAAGAAGCCCGGTGGAAAGATCTTCTCTAACTTGCAGATCAACTCTGGCGCCAACTCTTCCATTTCTTCTAGCACGCCAGGCGATAGTTCTTTCGCACAAAGAACACGGAAGAAATAGCTGAGTTCTGCTAGTACTAGCCATTCATCCTCAAGGATGAAGCCACATAACATCACCGCATTACCCGCTCAATCCATATGTGCCAATCATGACTCTTGAGACCAAATATCTTCAATTTATCAAGACTCGCTCCCTCTTTAGATTCGCTGCATACCCATCGGGAACATCAACCTGCATTTTCACCCACAAGATAATTTCCCTCATAGCTGGCCTTCCAAGATTGAACCATGCCTTTGGCTTTGTCGATTCTGCTTTCCTTTCGGTTCTTTCATGTTTTGTAACGGCCTATCACATAGCGCCTCCAGATCGACTCTAGCCTTAGTATTATCCTTTGACTTCCCATCTATGCCTAACAATGTACCAAAAAGTGCCTCGGCGATATTCTTCTCAGTGTGCATCACGTCGATGTTGTGTGGGCAAAGGAGGTCTTTGAAGTAAGGTAGATCCCATAAGCATGTTTTGTGAGTCCAGGCGTGCTCAGAATTATACCCCTTGAAGTACCCTAGGCGCCTCGATCCGCTCGAGGCGTTTAATCGATCCAGGTCATTGGCTGTCAACGCTTGGTGGTGCAGAGTTTTTATAACTCTACCTCGATGAAGTTCTTCTTGTCTTTCCTGAACTTATGGCGAGGATCCAGGAACTGTCTATGCATGTCGAAGCAAGAAAACTTGCGATCGGCCTGAAGCCAACGAAACTCAAGAGCTCCCTTGCATGTGGGGCACGGAACCTTCCATGCACACACTAGCCAAGCGAATAGCGATCGCCGCAAGTCATGCATCGAGTACATGTACCGACCACGCATTATGAAGTTTCGTTTGCTATAGGCGTCGTATGTCTTGAACCCATTATCCCAGGCTTCTTGCAATTCGTCCTTAAGTGGCTGCATGTACACATTCATATTTTTCCCCAGATAGTTGGGCCCTGGAATTATCAATGTCAGGAAAATGTTCTTTCTTTGCATAATCTGTCCGAGGGGGATATTGAGTGGAAAGACAAATCACGGGCCAACAAGCTGTATTGGGCTGCCGTCATACCAAACACATCGAACCCATCGGTCTTGATGCCGACTCGAGGATGCCTCGGATCGCCACTTTGTCGACATGTAATTCATCAAACTTTTTCCACGCAACACCATCCGATGTGTGTACCATCATCGATTCCCATCGCATCTAGTTCGGTTCTTTTGCTGTTTTGTGCCATGTCATCATGTCGGCCATCTCTTCGACCATGAAAAGACATTGAAGTCTTGGTACGATTGGCATATACCGAAGAACACTAACAGGGATTTTGGTCTGTGTCTTCTCACCCATACCGTTGTCTACCACAATATACCTGGAACACTTGCAAATGGGACAATAGTTCAAGTCCGCATAGTCAAGCCTAAATAAGGCACATCCTTTCTCACAGGCATGTATCTTCTCATAGGGCATCTTCAGTGCACAGAGGATTTTGTCCGACTGGTACAGGTTTGCAGGCATTACATGGCCTTTGGGTAGAAAGCGTCCAAATACTGTCATAATTGTGTCATAGCATTCTCTGCCCAAGTTGAACTGAGCCTTCAAAGCCATTACTTGTGAGATGGCATCCAACTGACAAAGCTCAGTGTGCTCGTGGAGCGGATGTTTTGAAGACTCCAACATTGCATTGAAGGCCTTTGCAGATTCCTCCATCTCCTCGTCTGAATCCCGAGCATCATCATAGTCTTGCACCATGTTTTCCATCCTGGTACCATGCTCGTCGGTGCGACGATGATCCACCTCAGCTCGGTCACGTTGGGCAGAGTCACCATGAAATTTCCACACCGTATAATTAGGCGTAAAACCATTCTTACAGAGGTGTTTACCAATTTCAGCCTCTGTCCTCTTTTCCCAATTGCCGCGATCAAACAGGGCACCAAGTTTTCTCTCGGCCATTTGCAAATGTGGCTTGCACAAACCCCTTGGTTTTTGTGAACCATTCAGCGCTCCATTTGTTCTGACCAGTGTGACCGGTATACATCCATGCACGATCACTCATCTTGACTTTCAGAGCTACTGGACACACAACAATTATACATATAATTCACCATGTTGTCACAGCCCTAGAATTCTACTTTGTAATTAGTTGCATCAGTGAGTTGCATCCATGCATCATGTTTAATTTCCTTTTAAACGTGAATTGGGGAAATTGGAAAGCCTCAGAGATCATTTCTAAAAACTATCAACATTAAAAATTACTTCAAATAAGTCCAAGAAAATGCTCCTGTTTTCCTCTGAGAATATTGGCAAGAGTTAAAATTCAAACCAATATTTTTGGAAGCTCAGAAATATTTATTTTGGGCATTTGAGTTAATCTAATAATTATTTGCATTGGATTATATTTGTTATATATTAAATATACATCCAATAATTCTGGAAGTGTTTGTGTGGTTCTGGATATTTCATATCTAACCCCATAATTATTTTCAGAAGCTACAAAAATGATTTGGTCTCGGAACTAAATTAAAACAAAATTTGCATAAATAGAAAACAGAAAACAAAATAGAATAAGAGAGAGAGAGAGAGAGAGAGAGACAGTACCTGATCATTTACCTTGGTCCAGCACTGTAGCCGGCCGGCCCAGCCCACCAGCGCCTTCCCTGTCGTCTTCCTCCTCGGGACAGTAGGACAGGGGCGTGTGCCTGCAGCGCGCACGCACGCGCAACGCCACCTCCTGCCTGCCTGCTGCCTCTCCGACGCCGCTACGGATGCCACGCACCCCCTCAGGCCTCTCTCGACTCCCTCCCGTGCTCATCCCCTTCTCCTGCTCTTCCTCTCGCTCCGCACCTCGGACCCAAACGGAGCCGCCGCCACCGACGTCGATTGCCGTAGCCACCGTGCTCCCCTCGCCTTGCCGACGTGCCAAGAAGCCCCAGATCGTCCCCTTTTCCTCCTCACCAAGGCAGAAGGTGCGGAAGCCACAGATATCGCCAGCTCGTCGTTCCCCTCCTCGCCACCGAGGATCGCCGCCGTCGATTCGTCGTCGTCCGGCCTCCCCGAGCCAGCCTGAGCTGCTCATCTTCCCGCCGTGAGCTCGACCGAACTCCCTCTCTGTTTTTCTGTTGCCGCCAGTAGCTGCCACACTCGCCTGCCCGCAGCGCCGCCGCCTGAGCTCCTCGCCGCCGTGGCCACCTCCACTGGAGCTCAAAACCGAGCACATCACCGCGCGTAGCGCGTCACCGCGGGGCCGTAGCAACCACCCGTTGCTCCTGCCGTGCCCTGCGGCGTCGAGTCCGTCGACGTCCGAACTCCGGCGCCGCCCCGCTCATCGGTGCCGTCGACTCCGGCCACCCCCGCACCTCCCGTTGGTCCCCCTAGATGCGCACGGGCACGGGCTATCCTCTGGTGCCCCAGGCGCGTCGGTCCGTCGACTCTGGCGAGTTCCGAGCGAACTCCGCCATGGTTGAGGTCACCGGCGAGACTCGGCGAGATGACGTGGCCGCATTAGCAGCTAACAGCCCCACTAACTAACCCCCCCTCTCTCACTGACTACTGGGCCCCACGCCTTAACTAACCGCAGTTTAGTTTATGATTAGTTTTAACTAATCACAGTGGCCCCACAAGTCAAAGTTGACCGTGTTGGCGTGTACATTGACCGGACCCACTGTCATTGACCCTAGGCTGCATCGAGTCAGCGACCGATGGACCCCACTGGTCGGTTTGACTGGACCCGTCTGTTGACCTCTTGAGGTCGGCATGACCTAATCTTGACGCAATAACTCATTTTCGGATTTATTTTTATACAGAAATTTCAGAAAATAGTATAAACTTCTAAAAATCATAGAAATTCAACTGTAACCCCAAATGAAATAAATTATATATGAAAAATGATCAGAAAAATCCAATCTATCCATCTGTACCATTTTCATGCATGTTTAAGCAACTTAAACCTGCTGTTTATATCAAAAATGATATTGCACTTTATAAACCCATAACTTGAGTTTGCATATGAATCTTTGATCCAAATGAGCTCAAACCACCCTGGTTGTAGTTGCATTAACTCAAATCACAGCATATTGCCATGTCATGATCATGCATCATATTGTGCATTGCATTGATTGTGTTTCTTTCTCAGTTGCCGGTAATTATTCCCTCTCAATAGACGTGTTCCGACGATGAATTCGATGACACCGATGAAGAACTATATTATCTTCAGAAGTGCCAGGCAAGCAAAACCCCCTTGTTCATTCCGATACAATCCCACTCTCTCGCTCCTGCTCTCTTTTACTGCATTAGGACAACAACGTTTCAACTGTTACATGCTGCGGTAGTTGAACCCCTTTATCCTTTGCATGACCTGTCATTCCACAGTAAATAGATGAAACCCACTAGCATGAGTAGAAGTTGTTTGAGCCCTGATGTGCCTACTCATTCATGCTTGTTTGTCATGCCTGCTATTGCTTAGAGTTGAGTCAGGTCTGATTCATCGGGAATGAATTGGAATTGTCACAGCCCTAGAATTCTACTTTGTAATTAGTTGCATCAGTGAGTTGCATCCATGCATCATGTTTAATTTCCTTTTAAATGTGAATTGGGGAAATTGGAAAGCCTCAGAGATCATTTCTAAAAACTATCAACATTAAAAATTACTTCAAATAAGTCCAAGAAAATGCTCCTGTTTTCCTCTGAGAATATTGGCAAGAGTTAAAATTCAAACCAATATTTTTGGAAGCTCAGAAATATTTATTTTGGGCATTTGATTTAATCTAATAATTATTTGCATTGGATTATATTTGTTATATATTAAATATACATCCAATAATTCAGAAGTGTTTGTGTGGTTCTGGATATTTCATATCTAACCCCATAATTATTTTCAGAAGCTACAAAAATGATTTGGTCTCGGAACTAAATTAAAACAAAATTTGCATAAATAGAAAAGCAGAAAACAAAATAGAATAGAGAGAGAGAGAGAGAGAGAGAAGACGATCATTTACCTTGGTCCAGATCAGAGCCGGCCGGCCCAGCCCACCAGTGCCCTCCCTGTCGTCTTCCTCCTCGGGACAGTAGGACAGGGGCGTGTGCCCGCGGCGCGCACGCACGCGCAACGCCACCTCCTGCCTGCCTGCTGCCTCTCCGACGCCGCCACGGATGCCACGCACCCCTCAGGCCTCTCGACTCCCTCCGTGCTCATCCCTTCTCCTGCTCTTCCTCTCGCTCCGCACTCGGACCCAAGCGGAGCCGCCGCCACCGGCGTGGATTGCCGAGCCACCGTGCTCCCCTCGCCTTGCCGGCGTGCTAAGAAGCCCCATCGTCCCCTTTTCCTCCTCACCAAGACAGAAGGTGCCGGAAGCCTGGATATCGCCAGCTCCGCGTTCCCTCCTCGCCACCGAGGATCGCCGCCGTCGATTAAATCGCCGTCCGGCCTCCCGAGCCAGTGAATCGCTCATCTTCCCGCCGTGAGCTCGACCGAACTCCCCTCTCTGTTTTTCTCTGTTGCCGCCGAAGCTGCCACACCTCGCCTGCCCGCACGCGCCGCCGCCTGAGCTCCTCGCCGCCGTGGCCACCTCCACTGGAGCTCAAAACCGAGCACATCGCGCAGCGTGCGCATCATCCGAGGCAGTAGCAACCACCGTTGCTCTGCCGTGCCTGCGGCGTCGAGTCCGTCGACGTCCGAACTCAGCGCCGCCCGCTCATCGGTGCCGTCGACTCCGGCCACCCCCGCACCTCCCGTTGGTCCCCCTAGATGCGCACGGGCACGAGCTATCCTCTGGTGCCCCTGGCGTGTCGGTCCGTCGACTCTGGCGAGTTCCGAGCGAACTCCGCCACGGTTCGAGGTCACCGCCGGCGAGACTCCGGCGAGATGACGTGGCCGCATTAGCAGCTAACAGCCCCACTAACTAACCCCTCTCTCATCGACTCTGGGCCCCACGCCTTAACTAACATAGATTTAGTTTATGATTAGTTTTAACTAATCACGGTGGCCCCACAAGTCAAAGTTGACCGTGTTGGCGTGTTACATTGACCGGACCCACTGTCATTGACCCTAGGCTGCATGAGTCAGCGACGGTGGACCCCACTGGTCGGGTTTGACTGGACCCGTCTGTTGACCTGCTGAGGTCGGCATGACCTAATCTTGACGCAATAACTCATTTTACGGATTTATTTTTATACAGGAAATTTCAGAAAATAGTATAAACTTCTAAAAATCATAGAAATTCAACTGTAACCCCAAATGAAATAAATTATATATGAAAAATGATCAGAAAAATCCAATCTATCCATCTGTACCATTTTCAGGCATGTTTAAGCAACTTAAACCTGCTGTTTATATCAAACATGATATTGCACTTTATAAACCCATAACTTGAGTTTGCATATGAATCTTTGATCCAAATGAGCTCAAACCACCCTGGTTGTAGTTGCATTAACTCAAATCACAGCATATTGCCATGTCATGATCATGCATTATATTGTGCATTGCATTGATTGTGTTTCTTTCTCAGTTGCCGGTAATTATTCCCTCTCAATAGACGTGTTCCGACGATGAATTCGATGACACCGATGAAGAACTATATTATCTTCAGAAGTGCCAGGCAAGCAAAACCCCCTTGTTCATTCCGATACAATCCCACTCTCTCGCTTCTGCTCTCTTTTACTGCATTAGGACAACAACATTTCAACTGTTACATGCTGCGGTAGTTGAACCCCTTTATCCTTTGCATGACCTGTCATTCCACAGTAAATAGATGAAACCCACTAGCATGAGTAGGAGTTGTTTGAGCCCTGATGTGCCTACTCATTCATGCTTGTTTGTCATGCCTGCTATTGCTTAGAGTTGAGTCAGGTCTGATTCATCGGGAATGAATTGGAATGTGGTGAACATGTCCTACTGTTGAGAGCTAAGTGTGTGAATACGATTTGGTAAAGGTAGCGGTGAGAGGCCATGTAGGAGTACATGGTGGGTTGTCTCATTGCAGCCGTCCTCAGGAACTGAGTTCTGTGTTTGTGATCCATGAGCAGTTACTACCACGCATTGGAATGCTTAAGTGCCCTCTCGGCTTCTTAATCACCCTTGTTCTCTGTCCGGGAGTTGCAACTAGTTTCGGTGTTTGTAGGTAGTGTTAGTAGTCTTTCAAGTGGCACCGTGCAGGTGGGCTTGGGATGACTAGGCACCGTGGCACGGTGTACCAGCGTAGATCCACCCGTCGAGGTGGTCTTGGGAACCCTGCTCACATCGTTTGGGGCCGTGGCGACACCCGGCGGATCTCCTTGCGGATGGAACCCGAATAGGCGATAAACACGGGACGAGAGACTTGAGTGTTTAGGTAGGCGTGGCCGACTCCTCGCCCGGTTTCGCTTGAAGGTTGCCGAGGTACATGGCGTGTCTGAGGCGATAAGTGGCGAGCGTGTGTGAAGAAGTACACCCTGCAGGGTTATCATTATCTATTGAATAGCGGATTCCTCGAATATGGAAACTTGGACCCCTTATGCAGTTCATAGACAAGTGAAAGTGGATACTCTAAAATCGCAAGATAGCGTGAGTGCTATGGATGGCGTTCTCGTAGGGAGACGGGAGCGGATCCATAGTGGTGTATTGATATGGTGAATATGTGGACTCGTGTGCGCCACCTCAAAAGAGTTATATTGCAGTCCTAGTTCAGGATAGCCACCGAGTCAAAGCTGGCTTGCTGTAGTCAAACTCCACCATCCCCTTTGTTGACAATGATGCATATGTAGTTAGTTCTGATGTAAGTCTTGCTCGGTACATTTGTACTCACGTTTGCCTATTTTATGTTTTTGCAGAGAGACTTCGGTCTCGCTAGTAGTTCCGCGTGGACTTCGACGTTTAGCTTGTTACCTCAGCTACGATCTTGTGCCCTCGGCAGGATCTGGTAGATAGTCGGGCTTCTCGGCCTTTTTCATTTGTAGATGTCGTACTCGGACATGTTAAGCTTCCGCTTGTGCTTTGCCTTGTATGCTCTGAATCTTTGGGTCGAGAGACCCATGTTTGTAATATCTCGCTCCACGGGCCTAATAAATAAATACTTGAGTCGTAGAGTCATGTTGTGATGCCATGTTGTATTTGCACATATCGAGCATATTGTGTGTATGTTATTGAAATGCTTGGTATGTGTGGGATCTGACTATCTAGTTGTTTATCTTTAGTAGCCTCTCTTACCGGAAAATGTCTCCTAGTGTTTCCACCGAGCCATGGTAGCTCGCTACTGCTCCGGAACACTTAGGCTGGCCGGCATGTGTCCTTCTTCGTTCCAGTGTCTGTCCCCTCGGGGAAATGTCACGCGATGAATGTCGGAGTCCTGCTAGCCCAGTGCTACAGTCTGGATTCACTCACTGATGACCGACACGTTCGATGCTGGGTCATGGATGCCTGTCCCTGTAAGTTTGTGCCACTTTGGGTTTACGACTAGCCATGTCAGCCCGGGCTCCTTATCATATGGATGCTAGCGACACTATCATATACGTATGCCAAAAGGCACAAACGGTCCGGGCAAAGGTAAGGCGACACCTGTGGGAATACCGTGCGTGAGGCCGCAAAGTGATATGAAGTGTTACATGCTAGATCGATGTGGCATTGAGTCGGGGTCCTGACAGTTTTGGTATCAGAGCTTGACTTCCTGTAGGATTACCAAGCCAAACTGGTCGAAGTTGTGTCTAGAAATGCTTTAGTTATGTAAGGGAATTGATTGTGGATGGGAACGTAAGGCTCTTTTTACTTCTTATACCTCATGGCCTTCTTATCTGAGTCATCCTCTTCTTTTCTACGGGGATTAAGAACTAGGCTTTCTCGTCTATCTATCAGGATGACGTGTTACTAATCCATAGACTTATAGAATTGTTAGTTTCAAATCTCAGCTCAGTTTTACTACTTCTGTATGTTAATTGTTGATCTCGAAACCTAGATATTGTACTTCCGAGTGGTTATGCCACCATTTTTGCAGTATGTCTCAAATCTTTTCGAGCATTTACTGCCGTTATGCTGTCCGAGTTATCCCAGGTTTCTAAATAATCTGAT
The DNA here is from genome assembly GCA_021437245.1 of Aegilops speltoides. NCBI lineage: Eukaryota > Viridiplantae > Streptophyta > Magnoliopsida > Poales > Poaceae > Aegilops > Aegilops speltoides. The sequence goes on from CM038145.1 coordinate 216,365,814, forward strand.
GCATTTGCAAATCCCTTCCTACCGTTTCAAAGTTCCTTTGTGCCAGATTAACCACACTAAACGGTGAGTTGAGGTACTTTATTGCCTCGACGTATATGTTGGAGCTATTTTTATGACCCTAGATGTCTAGAGTATTACCTAGTAATTCAGCCATGCTTTGTGTTCCCAGTGTGATGATTCTGGCCATCAGTCTTGAAAGCATCCCGTGATGCCACTTAGTATGTAGGTATTCCACCTCTGGGTTTTGAACCCAAGATTCACCCTACTTACTTCATGTTGATAGTGTTTGCTAGTTCCTTTAGGTTATTAGTAACCTTGCGATAGTTCTCGAGGTTCGTGGTATATCGTTCTTCCAAATACCATGAACTGCTTATGGCAGAAGTTCTTGAACCAAAAGATCACAACCAGAGTGCTCTAGATGAGTTCTCCATTCTATATTGCGAATCTGCCAGCTCTACCTTCTGCATGGGTTATCCGGAAGAAATGTTGAGCTTTGCTCGACATACTAATCTATGCATCCACAACTCAGAAAGATATATGTTCCTTTGAGTTGTCCCTCTTTAGTTGTCTTCCGACCTTCATCTATCAATTGATAGTCAGGAGTATGCGTGCATCCGTTCATCGATGTCTATTACTCTTGTGGTCCGTCAAGCCATTCCATTCCGGAATGACTAGGAGAAACAAACTCCAGTACCTCATCCATATCCAGGATTGGGTCAAAGTCGTTGTGTTCCGCAGATCAAAATGCCAATCCAGCTTCTGGTCTGTTCTACCTTGAAGCATTACCTTCTTTATGTCAGGATTGTCATGAGAATTGCACCGGCTCTTGTGAATTCTTGACGCAGTGATACTTCGCGCCATCATTGTTCATTCCTCGGTTTCCATCCTATTGTAACCGGAATGCCGACAAGTGAATCGTGATGTGTGAAATCAATACTCCTAGCAACCTTGTTGCTTGGTAGTTAAAGGACTATAATTTCATTCTTAGCATGTTGGTTCTTAAATCATCATTCTAAGATAGATTGTGCTACCTAGTCCTTATTTTCGGTGCACCTTTCGATCAATGAGTTAGGGCTGTGCCAATTCCTTGCTTATTTGATCATTTCATCTTGCCCTGAAAAGCAAGATTGTTCTCGAGCTTAGTAACATACCGGTGGTTCGTGATGTTCCGAATATCTTCTCGGAAGTATTACCAGGTTGTCACCTGACCGCTATGTTGAGTTCGTGATCAAGTTGGTTTTCGAAACCACCCTTTCTCCAAGAATCCGTGTTGGATACCCTGGGCTAGTTGGCTAAGCTAAACAACAACTTGGAGAGTTGGAAGATGAAAGCTTGTTCGACTCAGTTCATTCCAAAGGGATATCTTTGTGTGTGTGTGTTGAAGAAAGATGATATCTTCATTGATTGATCCTCATGGTCAATTGTTGGATTTATTGTCTTACCCCAAACCTTTGATTTGAGTATGGGCTATCAACAAATCAAATCGGAACCAACGATGTTCGTAATGTTGTCTTACTCGTGGATTTTCCTCGAGCATACACCATTATATCTTTAGGTCTGACCAATGCTATCACAACATTCTTTTAATTATGGAATTCCATTTATATGAAAACCTGGATGAATTGTTGTTGAGCCCATCGACAACATCCTTGTCCTCCATAATTTTGTTGAATATTTAAGCTAGTGTTGGAAACTTTTGAAAGCATTTATTCATGCTAGATCATGAAGCATATGCCCAGGTGAAAGAAGTGACTTCCTCTAATTCATGTGCATTTGATACAAGTTGCCGCCGTGAATTCGTTAAAGTCAATGTTGCTTCCTTGGAATCATCCCAAGTTAGTCACACATGTGCAAAGTATACTATGGTTTGGTAGATTAATTACCTCCACTCCATATGTATTCCATAGCACACCAAGCCACTGATTGATTTGTTCAAGGAGAAGGAGTTCCTTCATAAAAGTTAATCCGGACTTATGAAAGAACTTCGGTATCCTCGATGATGGTTCCCAACCTGAACTCGGTAGTGTTTTATTATAAGACTACTATGTGGTCATGCTTGTCTAGGACAGCGTGTTCACATGTATGTAGCAGAAACAGCTCATGTTTTGGAGTTTGCTATCGTAGTTCATCTCCCGAGAATCTCGCAACGTCATCTCGTCGATTTGTGTTGCAAACTTTCATTTTTCTTTTCAGACCCGATGAGTCTGGATTATCTTGACACCAACCAGATCTGAATCTCAGGCAGATATGATGGTTGGAACATTTCTCAAGAACTATAACATTGGTCTCGTTGTAACCTGGTAAAGTGGATGTTGCGGCCAACACACCCAACTGGAAAACTTATTGTTGTAGTATCTTGATTGACAAAGTTGGCCACATCCCCATAAGGATTTCCCAGGATTTACTCAAGTAGTTGTTCCTTATGGATTTTTGTGTTCCCGAAGTCCGACCTTTTACTTGATGTTCTAGATATCAAACCATATCTATGAATGGATTATGCTAGCACATCAAGGAGAACATTGGAAGCGGAGTGCTAAATGTCTTTCGGTCGATCATCCAGATTTTGACCCCTTGGCCTCGCTAAGGTGAAATCTGAGGAAGTGTTATCTTCCTTTGCGTTTGCATCCTCCACCGGTATCCATCATGGTAGAATGTTGTATTACCAGGATCCTTGATGCGGATATTGGTAAAACCTTGATGAATATGGAAATGCTCAAGTTCTTGAGAGCACGCTCAGTCACTGGGTTATATTCTCGGTATCAATTGGAATGTTCCTTCCATTTGCCGATTATTCTATAACCATAGTTTCGTTTCCAAAACTGAGTATGCCATTTCTTTGAATTCCTTCAAATCATTGTTTGTGAATTGCCATTAGCCTGGTAAGAAGAGTTTCAACGATCCTTTCTGATAGAGTTTCTTTCTGTCGTCATCGTGTTGGATGAAGATCTCAAAGGTAAAGGCGTCAAGATCAACTTGAAGCAATGGATCAACATCTTCGAGAAGGGCAATTGGACCACGAAGATCGTGTTAGCTTTGTGTCCCCTCTGTCTTCTTACCTCACGTCTTGAATCTCGGGACGAGATTCTTGTTTAGTGGGGGTGAGTTGTCACAGCCCTAGAATTCTACTTTGTAATTAGTTGCATCAGTGAGTTGCATCCATGCATCATGTTTAATTTCCTTTTAAATGTGAATTGGGGAAATTGGAAAGCCTCAGAGATCATTTCTAAAAACTATCAACATTAAAAATTACTTCAAATAAGTCCAAGAAAATGCTCCTGTTTTCCTCTGAGAATATTGGCAAGAGTTAAAATTCAAACCAATATTTTTGGAAGCTCAGAAATATTTATTTTGGGCATTTGAGTTAATCTAATATTTATTTGCATTGGATTATATTTGTTATATATTAAATATACATCCAATAATTCTAGAAGTGTTTGTGTGGTTCTGGATATTTCATATCTAACCCCATAATTATTTTCAGAAGCTACAAAAATGATTTGGTCTCGGAACTAAATTAAAACAAAATTTGCATAAATAGAAAACAGAAAACAAAATAGAATAAGAGAGAGAGAGAGAGAGAGACAAGACGATCATTTACCTTGGTCCAGCACTGTAGCCGGCCGGCCCAGCCCAGCGCCCTCCTCCCCGTCGTCTTCCTCCTCGGGAGACGATGGGGCAGGCGTGTGCCATGGGCGCTCAGACGCACGCGCTAACGCCACCTCCTGCGCCTGCTGCCTCTCCGACGCCGCTCACGGATGCCACGCACCCCTCGGGCCTCTCTCGACTCCTCCGTGCTCATCCCTTCTCCTGCTCTTCCTCTCGCTCCGCGACATCGGACCCAAGCGGAGCCGCCGCCACCGGCGTCGATTCCGTAGCCACCGTGCTCCCTCGCCTTGCCGACGTGCCAAGAAGCCCCGTATCGTCCCCCTTTTCCTCCTCACCAAGACAGAAGGTGTCGGAAGCCCTGGATATCGCCAGCTCCGCCGTTCCCCTCCTCGGCCACCGAGGATCGCCGCCGTCGATTCGTCGCCGTCCGGCCTCCCCCGAGCCAGCTGAACTGCTCATCTTCCCCGCCGTGAGCTCCTGACCCGAACTCCCCTCTCTGTTTTCTCTGTTGCACGCCGTAGCTGCCACACCTCGCCTGCCCGCACGCGCCGCCGCCTGAGCTCCTCGCCGCCGTGCCCACCTCCACTGGAGCTCAAAACCGAGAGCATCATCACAGCGTGGCGCATCACATGGGCCGTAGCAACCACCCGTTGCTCCTGCCGTGCCCTGCGGCGTCGAGTCCGTCGACGTCCGAACTCCGGCGCCGCCCCGCTCGTCGGTGCCGTCGACTCCGGCCACCCCCGCACCTCCCGTTGGTCCCCCTAGATGCGCACGGGCACGGGCTATCCTCTGGTGCCCCTGGCGCGTCGGTCCGTCGACTCTGGCGAGTTCCGAGCGAACTCCGCCGCGGTTCGAGGTCACCGCCGGCGAGACTCCGGCGAGATGACGTGGCCGCATTAGCAGCTAACAGCCCCACTAACTAACCCCCCCTCTCTCACTGACTACTGGGCCCCACGCCTTAACTAACCGTAGTTTAGTTTATGATTAGTTTTAACTAATCACAGTGGCCCCACAAGTCAAAGTTGACCGTGCTGACGTGTCTGTTGACCGGACCCACCTGTCATTGACCCTAGGCTGCACTGAGTCACTGACCAGTGGACCCCACTGGTCAGGTTTGACCTGGACCCGTCTGTTGACCTGCTGAGGTCAGCATGACCTAATGCTGACGCAATAACTCATTTTCTGGATTTATTTTTATACAGGAAATTTTAGAAAATACTATAAACTTCTAAAAATCATAGAAATTCAACTGTAACCCCAAATGAAATAAATTATATATGAAAAATGATCAGAAAAATCCAATCTATCCATCTGTACCATTTTCATGCATGTTTAAGCAACTTAAACCTGCTGTTTATATCAAACATGATATTGCACTTTATAAACCCATAACTTGAGTTTGCATATGAATCTTTGATCCAAATGAGCTCAAACCACCCTGGTTGTAGTTGCATTAACTCAAATCACAGCATATTGCCATGTCATGATCATGCATCATATTGTGCATTGCATTGATTGTGTTTCTTTCTCAGTTGCCAGTAATTATTCCCTCTCAATAGACGTGTTTCGACGATGAATTCGATGACACCGATGAAGAACTATATTATCTTCAGAAGTGCCAGGCAAGCAAAACCCCCTTGTTCATTCCGATACAATCCCACTCTCTCGCTCCTGCTCTCTTTTACTGCATTAGGACAACAACGTTTCAACTGTTACATGCTGCGGTAGTTGAACCCTTTATCCTTTGCATGACTGTCATTCCACATAAATAGATGAAACCCACTAGCATGAGTAGGAGTTGTTTGAGCCTGATGTGCCTACTCATTCATGCTTGTTTGTCATGCCTGCTATTGCTTAGAGTTGAGTCGGTCGATTCATCGGGAATGAATTGGAATGTGGTGAACATGTCCTACTGTTGAGAGCTAAGTGTGTGAATACGATTTGGTAAAGGTAGCGGTGAGAGGCCATGTAGGAGTACATGGTGGGTTGTCTCATTGCAGCCGTCCTCGAGGAACTGAGTTACGTGTTTGTGATCCATGAGCAGTTACTACCACGCATTGGAATGCTTAAGTGCCCTCTCGGCTTCTTAATCACCCTTGTTCTCTGTCCGGGAGTTGCAACTAGTTTCGGTGTTTGTAGGTAGTGTTAGTAGTCTACCAAGTGGCACCCGTGCAGGTGGGCTTGGGACAGACTAGGCACCGTGGCACGGTGTACCAGCGTGAGATCCACCCGTCGAGGTGGGCTTGGGAACCCTGCTCACATCGTTTGGGGCCGTGGCGACACCCGGCCGGATCTCCTTGCGGATGGAACCCGAATAGGCGATAAACCTGGACGAGAGACTTGAGTGTTTAGGTAGGCGTGGCCGACTCCTCGCCGGTTTCCGCTTGAAGGTTGCCGAGGTACATGGCGTGTCTGAGGCGATAAGTGGCGAGCGTGTGTGAAGAAGTACACCCTGCGGGGTTATCATTATCTATTGAATAGCGGATTCCTCGGATATGGAAACTTGGACCCTTATGCAGTTCATAGACAAGTGAAAGTGGATACTCTAAAATCGCAAGATAGCGTGAGTGCTATGGATGGCGTTCTCGTGAGGGAGGCGGGGCGGATCCATAGTGGTGTATTGATATGGTGAATATGTGGACTCGTGTGCGCCACCTCAAAAGAGTTACATTGCGATCGTAGTTCGGGATAGCCACCGAGTCAAAGCTGGCTTGTTTGTAGTCAAACTCCACCATCCCTTTGTTGACAATGATGCATATGTAGTTAGTTACGATGTAAGTCTTCTTTGGGTACATTTGTACTCACGTTTGCCTATTTTATGTTTTTGCGAGAGACTTGGTCTCGCTAGTAGTTCAGCGTGGACTTGACGTTTAGCTTGTTACCTCAGCTACGATCTTGTGCCCTCGGCAGATCTGGTAGATAGTCGGGCTTCTCAGCCTTTTTCATTTGTAGATGTCGTACTCGGACATGTTAAGCTTCGCTTGTGCTTTGCCTTGTATGCTCTGAATGCTGGGTCGAGAGACCCATGTTTATAATATCTCGCTCCACGGGCCTAATAAATAAATACTTGAGTCGTAGAGTCATGTTGTGATGCCATGTTGTATTTGCACATATCGAGCATATTGTGTGTATGTTATTGAAATGCTTGGTATGTGTGGGATCTGACTATCTAGTTTATCTTTAGTAGCCTCTCTTACCGGGAAATGTCTCCTAGTGTTTCCACCGAGCCATGGTAGCTCGCTACTGCTCCGGAACACTTAGGCTGGCCGGCATGTGTCCTTCTTCGTTCCAGTGTCTGTCCCCTCGGGGAAATGTCACGCGATGAATGTCGGAGTCCTGCTAGCCCGTCTTCTGATCTGGATTCACTCACCGATGACCGACACGTTCGATCTTTGGGTCATGGATGCCTGTCCTGTAAGTTTGTGCCACTTTGGGTTTACGACTAGCCATGTCGGCCGGGCTCCTTATCATATGGATGCTAGCGACACTATCATATACGTATGCCAAAAGGCGCAAACGGTCCCGGGCAAAGGTAAGGCGACACCCGTGGGAATACCGTGCGTGAGGCCGCAAAGTGATATGAAGTGTTACATGCTAGATCGATGTGGCATTGAGTCGGGGTCCTGACACATGTATATATTGATCAGTTGATCTACATTGTCAATTTTATTACGTCCATGCAACCTACACTCTAATAGGTAATGATAGGTCCTAATCCCACCCGAGTATGTGTAGATTGGGTTCATTTTCCCAAGCTATGCTCCGGATCCGGCATAAAATTTGGCAGCACCTCCCGCTGTTCTCTGGTACGTCTGCGCAATAAGCAGAGAGGATGTGTACCCAGAGAACAACAGGGAGGCAACAGATTAAATTTATGCGTCGGATCGAGCAAAGCATATGGGAAAACGAACCCAATCTACACATACTGGCTGTCTATGGATAGCGTTGGACAATTGAAACAATCAAGGTTATAAATATGCAAATGCATGCATATTTATAACTATGACGCTTTCGAGCAGGAGACACATATTGATTACATATCTTGATGATTCAAGACACATATATAGCTAGCTATCAAGTTTCATCGGCACGAACACCGAACAGAGCATATAATTAATGGGGAGGAGGACATGTCATTTGTGCTCACCCACGAGCGAACAGGCAGAGCTCGTCAAGCGCCTGGCGAGGTCGTCGGACACCAAACCTCGCAGCGGTGAAACAAGCTGAACATTTAAATCAACCCGATCAACACAATTATATATGATGTTTTTCATAACAAAATCGAAAAATATATGACCTAACTAATAATTCACAAATATAAGACCCATCGGCCTCGGGGAATTCGTGTCGGGGTCGGGGGGGGTGTGGTGTCGGGGTCGGGGTGTCGGGGTCGGGGTGTCGGGGTCAGGGGTCAGGGGGTCGGGGTGTCGGGGGTCAGGGGGTCGGGGTGTTTCCTTCTATCCTTCTTCTTTCTTTTCTTCTTCTTCTTCTTCTTCTTCTTCTTCTTCTTCTTCTTCTTCTTCTTCTTCTTCTTATTCTTTCCTTTCTTCCTCTTCTTCTTCCATCTTTTTTCTACTTTTTTACTTCTTTTCGTTTCTTCTTTTCTTCTTCTTCTACTTCTTCTACTTCTTTTCTTCTTCTTCTTTTTTCATCTTTCTACTACTTCTACTTCTTCTACTTCTTCTACTTCTTCTAATTCTTTTCTAACACTAACACTAACACAATCTAGCACTAACAATTAAACAGCAAAAAATATGAAAAACAGAAGAAAAAAAGTAGTTCCCTCACCGAACAATGGGACGATTCGGTGGTGGCTGGCGGCGATGGTAATGAGTGGGCGGTGCGTCGTCAGGCGTCGGTTGGGTGGGGCGGAGGGTAGTGGCGGGGGGTGGCGGGGAAGGCGGGCAGGCGGCATGGCGGCGGCGGGGGCGGGCGACGGGCGGGCCGGGCGGCGGTGGCGGGCGGGGGTGGGTGGGGGGGGTGGGGGGTGGGTGGGCGGCTGGGGCGGCGGCGGGGCGGCGGCGGGTCGGGGTCGCGGCGGGAGGAAGAAGGAAGTAGCAGGCGGGGGTGGCGTCTAGGGCGGTTACTCGGCTCTTTGTCGTCCGCCACTCTTTCGTCCGTCGCCGTTATCTCTCTTTGTAAATGCCACTAGCGGCGACAAACAAAATGGTGGTGTTAAGTTTTTTAAATGGGACGGGTGGGTGGGGCGACCTCCCTCTTTGCCGTCAGCTGGCTGACGGCAAAGAATCTTTGCCGTCAGCTAGCGGACGGCAACGAAATGGCTCATGGCAAAGAGCTTCTTTGCCGTCCGTCGTTTCTTTGCCGTCGGATTCTCGGTAGCTGATGGCAAAGAGCTTCTTTGTCGTCCGCTAGCCGACGGCAAAGATCAGGCAGATGGCAAAGTAGCTGATTCCAGTAGTGTATATCTCCCTGGTTCACACATACACATGTATCGCTTGCGCTATACATATATACCCATCCAACACTCTTCGCCCTTGTTCTCTCTCCATGTGACACGCACCCCCTAAGTACCATAATCCCTCACTCCATCATAGGCGCAAGCACCCCCCCACCTAAGTATGATCATCTCTCACTAGCCATCAGGAACACACTTATTGTCTCCTTCCATCCATACGTCTATCTCGATATCTCTCAGGGCATCTTCTATCGTGCACACACCTTATCACTCGATCTCCCACCCATGTAGTCCCATCACGATCTCCAGGGGATCTCTCTATGACAAACATACACTCTCTCCTGCCCATGTCTACATTTTCTCCGTACGTCTCTCTCGACCTCTCTCCCTTGTTTGTCAGACCCCTATTGGCCACGTGCTACGGGTCTTGCTCTCTCGGTTCCAAACAACCACAATATCTCCTCACCTTGCCTCCGTTGTCGAAGATGCATGTGTGATATGTTTGCATAAGACACACACACTTTTTCTCTACTTTTATCGTGTGTTGTCCATGTCTCTTTCACACACGCACACACACTTTTTTCACCCACTCTTTCCATTTCTCTCTCTCTCTCTCTTAGTTAGGGATTGTGTCACGTCCATAAGCATATGGATGTTTTAAAAAGTCAAACCTCAGAAAAGTTTGACCAGGTATATGTGGAGAAAAACATTTACATCTGGAACGATCATTAGATTCATCACAACATGTACTTACTTCATACTATCATTTATCTTTGTTATTGTAGATATAAGTAATGTCTTTATAAACTTGGTCAAAGTTTCAAACGTTTGACTTAAAAAAACGTTGGAAATACATTATCGAACGGAGGGAGAAGCTCTTTCTCTCTCTCTCTGCTATCTCTCACGGGCCTCCCCTCTCACTCGAACTCTCTATACCGATGGATTATACACTCACTGTATCAGCGTATATCTCTGTATATTGTTTAGTTGACCGGTCAACCAGTCCACATGCTACCTTGTTAGCTCGTGTTCTGTATCTTCGTGTGCTGGCCCATGTGGCAATGGGTGAAAATAAGTAAACTAGAGGCCCATCTGACACACGGTGAAGTAAACAAAGTTGAAACCACTCGGGGTAGCACCCCGCACGCTAGAAAATTGAGGGCGCATTGAGGACACACTTCTTGCGCATGAAGGACGTACTCGCGCATAATTCACCACTGCGCGGCGGCATGCATAGAAGGACGCACTCGCGCACACCCAGCACAAAACACACACCAGCACACGTGTACACCGCCGTCGCCGCCGGTTGAGATGGACGGCGAGGCAACCAACAAGCGGAGGCAGCCCGAGCCAAAACCGCATCCGGCGAGCCTAGACTTCATCAGCAGCCTCCCCGATGACATGCTGCTCGTAATCATTGGCCTCCTCCCCACCAAATCTGCCATGCGGACTGCCCTGCTCTCCCGGGGGTGGCACCCCCTCTGGCGCCGCGTCCCCCTCAACCTCACCATCGATAGTTGCCTCTGCGACGGGGATTGCAAACGCATGACCGCAGTCTCCAAGATCCTTTCATCGCACCCTGGGCCAGCCAGACGCCTTGACATCTGTATGTTCAGTACCAACTGCAAGGTCCAACCCAAGTTCGACGAGTGGTTCTTATCCCCTGCACTAGATCAACTAGAGGAGCTCAGCTTTGAAGCTGGACGATGTCGCTCTCTGCCGCCATCCGTGCTCTGCCTCACGCCAACATTGCGCCGCACCAGCTTCAGCTCCTGCTATCTTCCCCAGATTAAAGCCGCGCCCGCCCTTCTTCTCCCTCAACTCAAGCAGCTCAACCTCTTCAACATTGTCATCTCGAAGAAGGCTATGGAGCACCTGCTCCGCAGCTGTACTGTGCTCGAGTACCTTCGTCTTGAGCAGATCCACAGGTTCATTAGCCTCCACATCTCCTCGACGAATCTCCGATGGATTTATGTGTCTTGCTGGCCCCACAACAAGACATCAATTGGGAAGAGATCACTCCAGCTGTTCCAACGTTATGGTCACTGAGAATGCGCCTTTCCTTGAGAGATTGCTTGTATCGTATCTAGAAGGTCCAACAAAAATCAGGGTCATTGACGCGCCAAAATTGACAGTGTTGGTGTACTCGTCTACCAAATTCTCCGAACTCTTTATTGGATCCGTAATCGTTCAGGTACAACACTCATCTTCTTCTCCGTCTTCTTGAAATTCACATTTTTAAATTTCTTCTTGATGTATTTACGACTGTCTTCCAGAAAATGATTCTCACAAGCTTGACCCAGTCCATGCACACAATGAAGATCCTGGCACTAAAATCTATCAGCCCCAATCTGGATCAAGTTGTTGGATTCCTTACATGCTTTCCGTGCACAGAGAAGCTACTCATCGAGGTGAAACTTCTTTCCTATTAGTAAACGGTAATCACAATGTAGCTCAATTTTTTTGTAATTTTCCCAAATTACGATGACAAGTGTAGTTTTCAAAACTGCATCTACGCAGAGCACTGAAAGAAATGTTTTTAGTATTTTTTTCTCATGTGATCACCTGCATCGTTTTTATGCTGTACTACTATAGTAGACTAGGCTAGTCATTGTGGAAAGTAACTTAGACTACTCCAGTAACTCTATGGTTACCCTAAGAGCAAGTACTACCTCTGTCCTAGTATACTCTTCCTATTTTGTAGTATCAAAATGTGACCATAGATTTAACTGACAAAATGTTAATGCATGTCACTAAGAACTATATCGTGGGATTTATATTTGAACATAATTTCAAATGGTGTAATTTTTAGTGACATGCATTGGCATTTTGTTAGGTAAATCCATGGTCAAAATTTTATACTAAATATGAGGTAGTACTCCCTCCGTCCCAAAATTCTTGTCTTACATTTGTTTAGATATGGATGTATCTAACACTAAAATGTAACTAGATACATCCGTATTTAGAAAAATTTAAGACAAGAATTTTGGGATGGAGGGAGTACAAAAGTGGGCTATGTAGGCCAAAACACGTGCCAAATTCACTTGTGATGCATTTTGCATCGATGCCCCTCCATTGCTCACCTGGTGCCCCAATCTGGATCACCTACTTTGCTCTGGTGCCAAATTAACTCACACAATGGAAAAACACTTGTGTGGGAGAGAGAGGACTGAGGCAATAAAAAAACACTTGTTTGGGAGAGTGAGAGGCTGGTGTAGTTGGTCTGATTGATTTGTTTATACATGTGGGTATGTGTGCACAGCGGTGCCAACTCTCCCACATCGCGAGAGCGGTGCCAAAATCTTTTGATTTGACATCGGTGCATATTATGTGGCATACTTTTGTGAAATATGGCATCGTCCACATAGTGGAAGGCAACAAATGCCCAAGCTTCTTCATGTGCTCCTAGGTAAATGAGAGGAAACAAAAAGAGAGAGAGTGAAAAAATATCACTAGCCAGCCAACCCTATTGTATGAGCGAATGATATTGGTACCTCTTGATGACACGGCAATCTTATACATCCAGCTGCTCTAATATGTTCTCTTCTTTTGCAGATAAAAGGACCTGAAAGTGAAAAATGTGCTGCACTATAACAATCTCATCGAATGCCTTGATCTCCATCTTACAGAAATTGATTTGATCGACTACCGAGGCAGCACATCTGAGATTAAATTGGCAGGTTCTTTGTTCGGAGGCAAGTGTGCTCAAGGTAATGAGGTTTGGCGTTCTCGGCACAACAATGAATGGCGTCTTGATCACATAGCGTCTAAGCCTAAATGACAAATTCTCCGTAGAAGCTGAATTTGTTTTTGAAACATCAAGTGGCCAGAGACTCGAAAAATTATTTGCCCATTAGTGACTTGTCAGGGCGGTGGATTTTAGTTTGTACGATAATGCTGCATCCACCTAAAGTAACGAAAGTTCTTACATAAACTTCCTAGTAATTCCCTCTTCGTAGGTGTAGCATTACTCCTAAAATTTGTAATATCAGTTTGAAACTTGTAATATTGCTGTGTCCTATTCCTGCGTTTTCAAATTCTTGCGAATCAAACATGTCCTGAGTTGGTGATGATGTTGTGCCTCCCATCTTTCACCAATAGCCGTCGGATCTAGATCTGACGCATACAAACCAAACTTCTCCATTTTTGCAAAAAGATGCCTGCACTTGTTCCCTATTTACAAACAACTCCTTGTCTCTCACAATCAGCCTTATCTCCTCCCCACCACATCTAGAAGGCCACGGAAAAATCTGACGCGATGGCCGCTGCCGGCGTCGTCCACCCCCAATCTTGGTGTTCCGTGCAATGCACGGGCATCTACGCATGGGAAATTATGTTGAACAGGGCTACTTGTGAGCAGGCTAGCTCTACAACCATGATGATAGTGACTGCAGACAGTGAGGCTGACTATGGTATGCCGAACACGGCACCTATACTCAGGTGTCATCTCTGGCGCGGGGTCTTGTCACTTCACTGTGAGGAGCAGCACGTAATAATTTGACCAACGGGTAGTACATTGCTAGTTCTCCTACTACATTGGTAGTACTACTACTAGTACTAGTAGCACCACCGTCTGGATTTAGGAGTACTACCACGTCCATCTGGATTTTAGTATTTGACTAGCAATATCTAGTAATGCATGTCACAAAAATGTACTACTCCCTTTGTAAATAAATACATGGTCTATTGTTTTATTCCTATCAGCGAGAGAACTTAATGTCTTTTTGCTAATTAATGGGATTACATGCAATGAACTAAACACTGCATGTCATGTTTGGTAGTCTCAAGTCATTGAAAGCATGCACGGCCAACATCTCTCATTGGTTGATATGTCACGAAATAAGAAACGAGGAAGGAGTTAATGTACCGTGCCTAAGTGTTATGGGATTATTTGGTTTTCGTAAGGTGACTTACACAACATTTTTGTTTACATGCATTAAAATTTTATTAGTTTAATCAAAGGTCAAAACTTGGCGCAAAATGCAAAGGGGACCAATAAACCAGTAAACATCAAACTTCTCTCGTTTGGCCCCAACTATAGGTCCGGTGAGATGACTATACTGCACCAGCACAGAGGGGGATGCAGCTTCATTGACTTACTGCAACTGCCTTTGGGTGAATGACACGTGGGCCCAATGGGTGGCTGGCCCACCTATCATACAGCCAAAGGCAGGTGCAGTAGAGGGCCGAGGAGTAGATGGCAAACACGCACGTGAATTCAACACAGTCTGCACTTCTCATATAAAGGCTCCCCGCCATTCCTATCTACTTCCTCCGTCTAGGTGCGTAAGTCATCTTAGGCTGTGCACCGTGACCAAGAAGGAGGGGAAAATGAGAGAACTTAATGTTTATTTGCTAATTAATAGCATTGCATGCAATGAACTGACCACTTCATGTCGTGTTTGGTAGTCTCAAGTCATTAAAAGCATGCACACCCCAAATCTCTTATTAGTTGATATGTCAAGAAACAAGAACCGAGGTAGAAGTTAATGCACCACACCTAAGTGTTTTGGGATTATTTGGTTTTTGCAAGATGACTTACACACCTAGATGAGGGAGTAGTACAAAATCCTACGCACCTATGCACGCTAACCAAGGGCAAGAGTGATCATTCGAATTGCAAGATCAGTTGACTAGAAGCTAAGCTAGAGCCATGGAGGCAATGATCGCGAGCATCAGCCGCCTATGCCAGATGGTCCACGACACCAGCCTGCGGCCCGACACCGAGGAACTTCTCCAGGTATGCTTGCCGCCAGGGCGAGGGGCTGCTTGGACGACAGCTTCGTCTCCTTGTTCGACGAGGTCCTCGTCGGTTTCGTCGACAAGTTCACCATTGTCAAGAAGCACGCGGACGACTTTGACGTACGCCTCTAGCCGACGCGCCCAGGCTCTGTGATGCCCGCCACCCTCAATGGCCACTATGGTGACAACCTTTCGATGGACTGGTGGCCCTGCGATTGCCTGCCGTCGCGCTAGAGAATGTCCACCTCGAGGTTGCGCTCTCCGCGCAGCGCCTGGCGCAGCAAGACACCATCGATATAATCACCCATGTCTACGTGCAAATCGTGCACAAGGACTACTACATGCAAGAGGAGGACGATAGGACGCTGGCCTTCTTGGACCGCAGGGCAACCTTGGACGACATTGTTCAGAAGCATGTTGAGCTCGCCGCCAACACCGCTGCTCCTCACACATCGGTTGTTGACCCGGCGCACTAGGGCGTGAGGATGTCGTTGATGTATCCATATGTATTTTTATCTTTCCGTCAAATCCATGTAGTAGTATATGGTACTACTAGTAATTATCTTACCTTTCGCATCAACTTCATAATTTTTGTACGTACTCCATGCATGAACGGCGCCAGAACCAAACTTCTCATTACTCTAGGGAAAATCGTTATTTTCTATCTATCGGTCGCGCCATGGAGCAGAACCAAATTTTACAAGCTACAAGTTCAAAAGGAAAAGCCTGCCATGTTCACGTCACACCCCCACACGGTTGGTCCGGCACGCCGCTCAAGGGGGAATGCGTGCGGTGTTGCATTTTTGCTTACAAGTGGGACTGCAGTTGAGCAAACCGACTATCGGCAAACCCCACCCCGCCCACCACGTGATGGCTAGAAAACAAGAGGGAGAAGAGATGGCTGTAGCAGGACACCAAGAAAATTCGTGTCGGATGGGACTCGTGTGGGTGTAGTGTGACGTACTGCTAGACGTGAATGCTAGTTATGGCCCATGCCACCCCACTATATCGAGCCTATCTCGAGGTACTGGTTATGTAGAACAAATTACCTGGAGTCAATGCTCAGCCCACCTCTATCTCTCTTCTCAGCCAGCCAGCGGACGCATGGAGCCCATCGTCTGTTTGCTCATATCTTGATCCCACATGTCGCTGAAAGCATAAGAGGACCCTTGAACACGCACATCTTTCACCTCGACGTGCTGGTGATGAAAAACAAATCGAATAAAGATCTTCGGTGGCCACTTTTGGAGTTACTCAAGAGTAGTAAGATTCTATTTACAGTTTAACCCAAGATGCACATCACGTGGCTTCAATAACCACTCTATTTTCTTGCATGACACGACGTGGATGCTGGATGTCCCACGTGTTGGCAAGAGGAGGATGGACCCGACCAAATATTCGGTTGTCCTCTCGGATTAGACTAGTTGTGCTAACTTCAAACTTTTATTGTGTAGAATGGATGCAAGTTTTGGTATTGGGAAGAAAAGTACATCGATATATTGATAGAGCACAATTCAGTAGATGTTCTAGCACTTCTAGCTAGCATAGAGGCTAGAGATGAGACTAGTGCACTTGTTGATAGAATAGAGGCTAGACATGAGACTAGATGCGAGGAAGCAACGTCAACTTCTTTACACTTGAAGAAGAAAGAAGCACGCAAGATCGAGCCTCCGCAAATCAACAATGAATGCATCGAGAAGGCACTAATCCAACTTACAGGAGCAATTATGGAAGTTGGATATCTTCTAAAATGTATTCTTGTGGTTCTTGTTTTCTTTGGTCTTGCTTTTCTAGTCAAAATTATCGTTGAAGTTCGTGCAAAACAGAGGTCCGTTTGGGGTCGTGCGTTGGAGTTGGCCTTACAAGTGGGACCGCAGTTGAGGAAACCAACTATCGGCAAACCCCCACCTCACCTGCCGCGCGATGGCTGAGTTATTGAAACGACGACGTTGAAGAGATTACTCTAGCACGGACTCCAAGAAATATGGTGTCAGATGAATGTCCTGCTGGTGGCGTGTGTCGTACTCCTAGGCATGAATGCTTGTTCTGGCCCATGCCACCCTACTAATCCTACTACTTATATAGTACTAGTAGTATCGAGGATTCGAGGTGCTGGTTATGTACAGCGAACACATTAACATATGGCTACGGTAAATACACCCGCCCGACGCGCGAAGCATGTGAAGCTAGTACAAATAGTGTACTACTATTTTTGATTGGCCTCATCCGTTAACCTGTTGCAATGCACGTACAATTATGTATTCGGAAAATATTTTTTTGCCTCGTCGCACCACTCACTACGAGAAGCGACTTGAAAGCCATTCATAAATTTAGTAAGTGTATCACAGGCATATCATTTTATTACATACAACAGGTCATCAACCCACATCGACAACGAGGATACATTATAAATACTAAAGTTTTCATTACACAACAAATAACAAGCAATGAAATGAACTTCAATTCAACCAATCCTCGGCGTTGGAAACGCTTGCTTTGAACCACAAGTGATTCTCTGGGAAGGGCCATCCATTGTCGATCTCGAGATCAACGCGGGACTGATCATCCAGGCTGAAGCGGCCTACTATATCAGTACCAGGGTAGGGAACCACCGAAATGTCCAAGGTATAGATACAGTTGCTTCTCATAAATGGTAGTAACGTTGTGTCAACAACAGTTGGATCGCCTTTCACCATCATTGGATAGTTTTGTCCAAGGAAAAGCGAGTTTTCTCCAAGACTATCAATTCTGTACTAGGGAGAAGGTGTTGGCGCTAGCACACTAGTATCCATCCGAATACCATGCAGCGGGTGTTGGAATAGGTCGAGAGTGCGACCATGGGAGACAACACCTGCTTCCTTAGTAGTAACATCAGCAGTGGGATGTATACAGACAAGAAGAGGTGATCCATTGGAATTAGTTGCCAGGCACCACTGAGTATATGGGTGCTGCTCGTCCTCATGCTCGTGATCATCACCATCGTCATCTCCCCCTTGTTTATAAAAATTGTCAAGTATAGGTGGTGGAATGTTCACAGGACCTTGGAAACACAAGAAGAAGGTTAATTAGTAAAGGGAAACTTGCTAACCCGCATGCATGTGGATGAAGCAATTATAATTATGGTGGAATACAAATGTACCGAAACTATGAGGATCCCATGCAAAAATAGTGCCATGAGTGGTGGAAGCAAACACAAGACCCTCGTATTGAATTGCATCACAGTACTCATCCGTGCACAGAAACTGGTTTTTGAGCAATATACATCCACTTGAACCATGAAGGATGGCAACAAGCTTGGTGAAGATAGCAACAACTACATAGTTCTTGTAATACCAAGAGCGGTTGGGAACTCGACAAATTGCTATCTTCCATAGAAGACAGACACCATGATCGTATTTGAACGTGCGTAGAATGCCAGAGTGCTCAACCTCTGGGCAGTCTGCTGAGATTTGGAACCCGGTGACGAGTGTACACATTCACAGGCTCCCACTCGCAATTGGACCCAATATAAACAACCCAATCTCCATTTGCGCCTGCCCAAGCCTTACCCTCAAGCGATGGCATCTTAACATCACACGTATCATTATCAAGCGGCATCAACTTGCACAAGGCGAGGCCTCCGACGTCCCCGTGCCAGTCATCAAGGTCACGGCAAAGAAGATAAGGGAGATCAAACCGCTCCTTGACCCTTGGGTTCCTTGTAATGATGTTATTAGTTGAGTCGAGAATGGTCTTGAACGAACCTTCCATGCCAGCCGAGGTGATGACGTCACACCAAACAATGAGTTCCTCCACCACGTGATCTTTCAGATCGAGGCAAGAATAACGTGATCTTTTAAGATGATCGAACAATGGCAGAAGGAAGGGTGAAGGCAAATGGAGGAGGGAGGAAGAGCGTGCGACAGCAGTTCCAAATCAAGAGGGAAAGGCGAAGAATTGGTGGATGGTTGCCAGTTTGCCACGGTACACGAAGAGGCGCCCCAGCCTACACACCCGTTCAGAAATACTAGTAGAAAAGGACTCGCTGTCGTCTCACTGATATATTGGAACGGGACCACATGTCAAGAAACATGGTGTGTAATTTCTCGTGCAAAATGCGATCTGGCCGCATTGGCCTGAGGTGCCGCATTAGTTATCGACCTTTATTTTTTAATGGCGTGCCGTTCAGTTTTGAAGCACGACTAACTGGTACTGTATGCAGAGAAAATATAAACTACTCTACCACTACTCCACCTCTAGTATTAGTAGTATAAAAAAGATATACATGCTGGAGCTTCAACGCTTTCTTGCCAAGGGCTGCCCACTTGCTTCTCACACTATCACCCTCTCTCCAGATCTAAAAAAGACGGCCTCTCTCACACTCCTCACCGGTTGTCACAGATCCACCGGGGAAGAAAAGGACACCCAGAGTTGACGCACTCGTTGTCGGCGAGCGAGGTCATGGACTGACGACAAGGCCGTCCTCTCAGACCTAGCGCCCGTGCGGGATGGGCTTCATCCCCAAGCTCGCTGCCGTAGTGTGTGCGGTGGACGACGACCACGAGCGAAGCCACTTCCCACTGACCCTCAGGTATGCTACCTCTTTTCAAACCATACCCTTGTTCTATTGCCCCATCTGCCACGTCGCTGCATGTGGATCTTTTTCCACTCTACCATCTTCCCAATTTGCTATCCTCTGCTCTGCTGGTCACGCACACGAAAAACTTAATTTGCACTATTAAAGTAAACCCTACTTCATGCAGACTGATCCATGTCTGGGTTGAATAAGGAAAGGAAGGGAGACTATACTGTCCAAGAGAGTAGGCATCAAACCCGCATCTAGGTTGAAAAGGGGAAAATCAGTAGCTAAGGAACGAGTCTCGTGTCTCTTGGTTGAATAAGGGTAGAAAGGCATGACAACACAATAGAGAATGACCAGGTCGATCGGTTTGTTGCCCTCACATCAGAAAAAGGTGGCTAAAGAGAACAAAAATGGGACGTAATCCACATATGCTGCTTGGATATTTGTTGCTCTGGGCAACCATACCTCCCTCACCACTCTACGTCCGTGGAGGTACATTGTACTGGTGCGCCCACTATCCGAATGGGCCTCCCATGCTCTCATTGCCACTTTTTTGCTGTTAGTATAACGCCAACAATCAAGTCAAGAAATGCTACTGCTAAAGTGATGCCACATTTAACTAATGCCGCACTCAGTCTAATGCCACCGATAAATTTAAGCAATGCCATTTAATGTCACTGGATTATTTCAGGGTTAGCTGTTGATTGTGGATGTATTAAAGATTTTGTAGCTAAGGCATTCTAATGTTGTTGCACAACCAGTATACCAACGATGAAACTTGTTACTACCTTCACATTTTTTGCACTGTTAATGCTTATAGATTACATACCTCACTTTCATGAGATAAGTTAATTTTTTTGTACAGTGTCACCAAAATGCCAAGGCGCTGATGTCATTTTATTTTGGTTAAACTGCACAAAAATTATGAAGACAAGAGGAAAGGTCAAGAGTGGGCACCTCCTCCTCCGGCTGTTCTCTTGATTCGTTCGATCAAGTTTTTATGTTTGATCGATTATCAAGATTGGGATAGCAATTTTTAAGGTCCCCACGAGTTCGAAATGATATTTACCTTGGAGGTACATGGTTTGCAAATTTTTTATACTGTCATTAGTTAATAATGCTAGTTACCTTCATACTTTTGTATTTGGTTTAATGCTCATGCACAGCTAGTATACCAATGTTGAAACTTGTTACCTTTACATTTTGTATTGTTAATTCTTATAGAAATCTTCCAGTGCTAGAGTTTATTGAAATCTGTTCAGTAAAACCATTGTACTGTACCCTGTAATAAACTATCTACTCTATTGTTGCACTAGCCACTGGATTAGTGTATATTTGTAGTATTCGAATGGTGTTGCATTAGCGCATGGACATAAATAAAGTGTGGCAAGCTTTCCCAGATATGTGCTCAAGAAAACTACTACCTATTTTTCTAAATACTAGACGTTTGGCTACTTTAAATTGAACCGCGAAAATGTCTTATATTAAGGAACAAAGGGTGTAGAGTTCACTCAAATTATCCCGGTAAAGCTAGTCACACCTTTGTTAAAATTAATGTTCATTATGTTATCAAGGAGGTCTGTATGTTTGTCTCTAATGCGTGTTGACTACATACCTGACATCATGATGTAATGTTAAGTCATTTCCTTTTGTATAGTGTCACTGAATTTTCAAGGCGGTGATGGCATTTTATTTTAGTTGAACTGCACAAAATATGCTTAAAAGAAGAGGAAAGGTTAGGAGTCGATCATTCTTTCAAAAAGAACTATATATGCCTTTCTGACATCAGCCACTGTTGCCTTATTTATTCCTTCAAATAGGTGGTTAGAAATAGTCTTGCTACCTTTTCCATTAAGAATTCGGAATGCTTATATTTGTGAGTCTATGCTTCAACTGGTGTCGTTTTTACAGTAATCACACTTTCAATATCTATGCAAACAGGTATGCTCGATTTTAGTGGAACTGCACAAAAAGTCCAACTAGTTCAACATTAGGAGCATGTTTTCTTCCAAACCTTTATATCCAATTGGTGGCACTATGAGCTGTTCATTATGAAGGTACATGGTTTGCTACTATCTTGCTACTATTTTTGTACTGTCATTAGATAGAAATACTAGTGTTTTGCATGTGAATTTATTGTCAGGGTGGACCTACATTGGAGGTGCAGGACAGGATTCAATGATTGGATGCTCAATTTTGCTTGTATCGATTTCACCTCTTCCATCACTACGAACATGGATATCCTTAGTCTGATGAAGAATAGGCGCTATATTTCTGCTCTGAACCATCAAATCAATTCAGTATGAAATTGTCCAGGGCAAAACATAACTGTATCAAATTGTCCAGTGCAGAACATGACAGATGCTAAGCGGAAGAGACATGTTTAAACCGAAAATAAAAGGTGTGGTATATGTTTACTAGCTGCTTGATATTTGTGCAGACAGAGATGTCTGCCCGTTGCTATTTGGCAAACAAACAAAGTGACCGCAATTTTGGTTGAACTGCACAAGAGAATAGTATAGTCACTACATGCAGTGCCATTTGAAATAGACACAGAAAGATTGGTTAGTCACTTCATGGACTACAGAAAAGTAGTACTATACTATTTATTGGCCAACACTAGGTGCTTCATTGCTTTGGTCTGATTATACAATGGGCATCATTTTTCCTAAGTTAAAGTTTGTATTCCGAAAATAGTCTCGCCGTGTGATCGAGAGAAAACCAAATCATATTGCAGTGGATGTTCCTCCATCATGTGTGGTTCATTCTCATGGCTTCAGCTGTTGGTGAAACCACTTACATTTGCAAGAGGAATTGTATACTTCACAAACAAATTTGTCTTTCAGTCTGTACTGAATGTTGGCCAAGAGAAGCATCCGTGTTAGTAGGAAGAACAAATGTTTTTCCTAGATCTTTGCTTTTGGAGCTACATATTTATATATGATCTGTGAATCATTGAGGTGCATTAACATGTTGATCTTATGTATGGGAATCATACTAGTTGGTTTTAGTTGCGACGCAAGATCCGAAGTGGCTGATCTTTGCTTTTGGAGGTACATATTTGTATATGATCTCTGAATCATGGAGATGCATTAACAATTACTTATTTCTCTTTGCTCAGTGTTTACAAGTTACTGATCGATCACTAGCTAGCCTACTAATGTGCTCCTGGCAGTTTTATTTGTGATGCAAGATCCGAAGTGGCAGTTTTTTGAATAAAAATGCCTACATATGAAGAAACTGACAAGCTACACTACCCTACCTACTCGATCCTACATGGATAAATAGCGGATCACGCATGTACTCCTTTCTGGTTTGCAGGGCTCAATTGAAGAAACGACCTACTCGATCCTACACGAATAAATAGCAGATCACACACGTACTAGTACCTCATTTCCGGTTTGGAGGGCTTAATTCAAACCTATCACCAACCAAGATACTCCCTCCGTCCGGGTTTATTTGTCCCATGAGCAAAGAAGCAAGACCAAGGCATGACAACAATTAACGGCATGCAGAAGTTTAAGCCTAATTAATTCCACCGATTTAAGTGGCTGCATGTGTGCCCTCAGCTGCGTCTCGTTGCATGATGATCCGCGTACTGGCTGCGAGCGATTTTGAGTGCCTGCATGCAGCCGGCCGTAATTAAGGTAGCTAACTGATGGGAAAAAAGATGCGCTTTAATTGTTGCGGGCTTTTTAAATCCGTGGAATCATTATTGACAAGGAGGGAGATGATTCAAGTGCACTCGTTTGACCGTCATGCCGGCGTGCGACCCAGACGGGACGGGACGACATAGTCATAATTTCAGTTTCTCTAGTTTTCCATGGCAAGCTGGCGCACTAAGCCATGCGTGCTTATGCATTGAATTCCGATGACCGTCGCGCTACCTTCTGCCTATAAGTACTGTTTCCCGGCCTTATCTGGTGGCACCGTGACCCAACTTGCCATATCCTCATAAGCCCCCACCGGCCCGACGTCACTCGCCACTTATCCTCGCCCTCGCCATGTCCGCCATGCCCCCGCCCATCCGCGGTAGGCAAGGCCGTGGGCAGTCACCGCCGAAACTAGTGTTCGGTTTTTCACCGGAAGGCAGACAGAGGGAGGAGGCATTCTATCTGTCTTTAGATGGCAATGCGGAGATCGAGGACTTGTTGGAGCGCGACCGCCTGGCGGAGGAGCAAGAGTTATTGGAGCGCGCCGCCTGGCGGAGGAGTAGTGTATCACCGATTTGCGCCGCCAGCGGGACATGGAGCAGCAGCGTACCGACGTCTAAGTGACGAGCAGAGTGCCCGCAACTGGGCCGACTACGTGGAGGCCGGCGCCGGGCAAATAGCCCTGGAGGCTTTTGGGCATGCACGCGTTCGCGACACCGATTTTTACTACCAGCTCGTCAAGTGGGTTTCCCGCTTAGAAGCCGAAGCTTCGGTGGACCATGCCGGCATGGAAAGGGCCAATGCGCGCGAGCAACGCGCCCTATCGCACATCTGGCAAGTCTGAGGCGAGGCGGAGGACGCCGGTGCCGGCGTTTAGCGTGTACCACAGATGGCGGCTGACATCGTCTAGTTAGCTAAGAGTAAATTAGTACTTGTACGCTACTAGAGAATTAGTGGGAGTAGATAGTTAACTTGGCTATGATGGTTGTTAACGTGGAAGTTTAGTACTCTATATGTGGATCAGACCTGTTACTTTGCTCTGAATGTTGAACTTTCCGTTTGAGCGTATGGAATGGGCTGTTATTTTTTTAAATGGGTTGTATTTGTCCTCACGGGTTTAGAGGCTGACTTGTGGGCCTACCAAGTTGACGTATACACAATCAGGAGATGATTGTACGTGGAGAGGATGACAGTAGGGACCCGCCAAGGTCATGGCAGTACACAAGCAAGTGCCTCCTTATTTCAAGCCAATAAAAAAATAGCTCCTCCTAATGGATTTCTGACATCTGGGTCCCATGTCATTGTCAACGTAGTCAATAAACGAGAGAATTGCACAACAAGCGGCTGACACCAGGGACCCAGTGCCGGTGGGAAAAGACACCTATGGGATCACTGGAATCCCTACTACGGTTGCGGGGCGCGGGGATCGTGAGAAGAGCGGGACTAGTAGACAACACAAAGGGGATTTACCCAGGTTTGGGCCGCAAAGATGCGTAAAACCCTACGATCCTGCTTTGGTGGATGTATTTAGTGTTCTTAAGCTCTTGAACTAGCTCTAGGTGCTGCGAGGTTCGAAAAAACCAAATCCTTCCCTCGTGCGCCATGGGCCTCCTTTTATAGGTGGAAGGGGCTGCCATAGTGGCACACAGGAGGTGGAAAGTGCAACAGCGCTATGAGCTTATCGTTGGTATTACAGGACAAAGGGCATTTAATGCGAAGCTTAGGTGTCCCTTCACATTATCGGGGACGGGGGTGACGCCCGTCCGTCTGTCGCCGCTCCTCCTTGCTTCGACACGCGCCCTGGCCAGCGATGCATGCGGTGCCATGTAGGCAGGCAGGCAGCTGAGGTGGCATGGTGGTGGAGCCTCCACGAAGGGCTGCATGTTGCCACGCAGGTGCTTGCCCAGCTGGTTGGGTCGGCAGCTGCATGCTAATGACAGCGGGGACTTGTCTGGCGTGGGCCTACCAGTGGCCCTGCTGGCACGCTTGGCGAGGGCCTTGTCGGGTGGCCCAGCAAGGGTCTTGCCGGGTGGCCTGGCAAGGGTCTTGCCGTGGCGCGCAGGCGTCCCCGCCGAGGATCTTGCCGGGGGTCTTGTGGGTTTCTTCGGAGAGGATGGTTGCCTTCCTATCCTCATTTGGTCTTGACTATTCTTTCTCTTCACAAAGATCTACATGCCACCACGGAGGTGCCTCCCGAGCCCTGTCCCAACGCGTTTGTTTAGCGTTGGTGGGCTCAAAGGTGGCTCGCTCGGCTGGTGGGGTCAAGCTGCCCCGGTAAGGGTCCTTGCCGGGGAAACCTGCTTCGTCGATCTGATCTTTGTGGCCTTGGTCCTTGTCGTTGCTTTGTTTGTCTTGTGCCTTCGGTTTCTCTCCGGCTTCCCTTTCAAGCCCTGTTATGCGTGGCCGCGGCGGGTGGTTCTAATTGCCCGTATTAGTAAAGGGGTCAAAAGGAGAGCCCCTACTTTTGTACACCGACACCCAGCAGCTCGCCCAGTTATTTTTGTTTTGGGTTAATTTGATAAATGCTACTCCAAATCTGGTGTTTCCGAGAAATGCCACTGCAATTTTAAAACTTTGAGAAATGCCACTTCATGCCATTTCTAGTAGCATTTTTTGAAGTCTGGAATGGCGTTTTACAAAGTTTGCAAATTGCAGTGGCGTTTTTCAAAGTTTGGAAAAATTAAAGTGGCATTTTTTCAAAGTTTGGAAATTGCAGTGGCATTTTTATGAATCGCCATAATTGCAGTGGCATTTATCTAATTTGTTTTTGAGACGGAAGCAGGGTGTCAACTGGGCTGTGCGGGACACTCTCACCTGTCTAGACAACCTTTTCTTTTATCTTTACCACAGAGAGCCAGGTAGTTTTTTTTTCTTTCTGAAAATGGCTAGCCTAGTTTTTTTGTGATTTGTCATGTACGTCACTTTGTCAGGCCTGTTGGGCTGCAAATCTTTCAAGATGAGGAGAGCTTCATTCGGCTGGCCCGGAAAATTGCCTATCAGTAATGAGAAATGGGATGTACATTTTTAAAACACATCAAACTGGCAATTAGTTTCAAATATCTTTTTTCATTTCGAGATTTTAAATTGCATTGATTGTTATGCGTGGACAATTTATTGGATTGATATACATTTATTTTTAAAATTAGTCTTAATGTGACTCGAAATTTCGGGATTAAAAACAGTTCAGACCACACCGACATATGCAAATTTTCGTATAGTTTTTTAACCGTGGCCACAATATGGGCTGTAATGCTAACCAAAAGAATATGGGATCCAAAAAAACCCGTAAGCATTAGCAAATGGGCTGTAAATTATTAGAAATAATGACAGATGGCCTATATGCTGTTTTCCACAGATTTGAGGCTTTCCTAAAAAGGTTGGCCGAAGCGGTGGTGTTGGATGTCCATCCAACGGTAGTCATCTTCTTCAATCTCTGCTCTTCTGCTCGGCCGCTCAAACAAGCGCCCGTGGGACTGCTGCTCCCTCGTCCCATGCCACTGTCTTCTTCTTGAGCCTCACCGCCCCACCGTACTCCCATCGTTGGCCTAGCCATCCCTCTACTCACCCAGACCTACTGTTATTCTCCGGCGATAGCAGACGAACCAGTAAACCCTCGTACATTCGTACTCCCCTCTGAGTGGGAAACAACTGCTGAGTCTTCCCTGGCTCCGTCGTTCCCTTCCTAGGCCTCGCCTTCGTCCACCGCCCTGGTGCTCTGGCGTGGCATGGTCAACATGGTCAATGACCGACATGCATCTGAAGTGGACTGTACGTGGAGAGGCTGACAGCTGGGTCCATGGCTGCACGCAAGGAAATGCCTCCTTATTACGCGCAAAATAAAGATTCCTCCACCTGACATCTGGGACCCACCGAAAGAGCCTCTGTATTTCGCGAAAAAAACGTTACCGCCACTGACAGCTCGGACCCACCAGCTATATCTTCGCACACAAGGAAGTGCCTCCTTATTACGCACAAAAAAATGAATACTCCCCCTGCTAGCTGGGACCCAGTATAGTGGGCCTACTAAGTTGACGGGGACGGAGGACTTTGTCAACTTAGTCAATATGCATGATTCTAGCTCGAGTGACCGTATGATGTCCATCCAACGGCAGTAGTGCTTCTTCAACCTCTGGTCTTCTTGCTCCAGCCGCCCAAAGCAGCCCCGGTCGTGTCGCCTGCTCCTACCTTCCATGGTCGGCTGTGCTGCCATGGAGGCTCACCGCCCACATACTACTCACAACGTTGGCCAAGCCATCCCTCCACTCCACTCACCCACACCCCCTATTATTCTGCGGCAACGGTAACGCAGCTGAATCAGTGAACCCTCGTACTCCTCTCCGCATGGGCATCCACTGTCGTGTCTTCCCCGGCTCTACGTTGTCCCCTTCCTAGGCCTCGCCGTCGTCCACCGCCGCGGTGCTCTCGGCGTGGCATGGTCAATGTGGTCAACTACCGACTTCCATCTGACAGCAGGGACCCATCCGACGGGCCACTGTACGTGGAGAGGCTGACAGCTTGGTCCATGGCAGCCACAAGGAAGTGCCTCCTTATTACGCGGAAAATAATTATTCCTCCACCTGACAGCAGGGACCCATCCGACGGGCCACTAGTATTTCGCGAAAAAAGTTACCCCCCTGACTGCTGGGAGACACCGGACAGGCCACCGTATTTCACGAAAAAAACGTTCCCCCTGCTGTCAGCTCGGACCCACCGGAAGTGCCTCCTTATTATGCACAAAAAAATGAATACTCCCCCTGCTAGTTGGGACCCACCTTGGTGGGAGGCTGACTTGTGGGCCTACTAAGTTGACTGGGACGGAGGCCTTTGTCAACTTTAGTCAATATGAACGATTCTAGATCCAGTGACCGTACGATGTCCATCCAACGGACGTAGTGCTTCTTCAACCTCTGGTCTTCTTGCTTCAGCTGCCCAAAGCAGCGCCAGTCGTGCCGCATGCTCCTTCCTCTCGTGGTTGGCTGTGATGCCGCGGAGGCCTCACCGCCTCCTACTACTCCCACCGCTGGCCAGGCCATCCCTCTACTCACCCACACCCCCTGTTATTCTCCGGTGACAGCAACCTCACACCGCAGCTGAACAAGTGAACCCTTGTACTCCTCTCCGTGTGGGCATCCACTACCGCGTCTTCCCCGGCTATGCATCATCCCCTTCCTAGGCCTCGCCGTCATCCACCGCCATGGTGCTCTCGGCCCGGCCCGACTTCCATCTAAAGGGTACTGTACATGGAGAGGCTGACAGCTGGGTCCACGGCAGCCGCAAGGAAGTGCCTCCTTATTACGCGCAAAATAATTATTCCTCCACCTGACAGCAGGGACCCACCGGATGGGCCACCGTGTTTCACAAAAAAAAAGGTCCCCCCTGACTGCTGGGACCCACCAGCTACATCTTCGCACGCAAGGAAGTGCGTCCGGGCAAAAAAAAGATTTGCCCCCTGACTGCTGGGACCCACCTGCTACATCTTCGCACGCAAGGAAATGCCTGACACTCAGGATCCACCTGGTCGAAGCGTACGTAGTGTTGTCATTCTGGTCGCGAACGTGTACGTACATACTGGTGGATGTAGAGCCACGCACATGTCATAGTAGAGACGCACACGTAGCATGTACACGTACGTACATCGACCAGTGTGCAAGAAAGAAAATACGGCCACGTATGTACATATGGGCGGGGTCTCGCACGCCTACTCATGCATATGTACGGCCAGGGCTCGTGTACATGGTTGGGTCGGAACAGAGAAATGGCGTCGTCGTCGTGTTCATGGGGAGGCAATAGAATGCGCCGTGTTCATCGGGAGGCAACGGAATTTGTCGTGTTCATCGGGAGCCAACGGAACGCGTGGGAGCCAACGGGCTTGGACAGAACAGCCGATGGAAACAAGGCCTAGCGGACCACAGAACGGAGGAAACAACCTTGTGTTCGATCGGCCATGTTCGAAACAGGATCCTGTTCATCGGGAGGGGTCTGGCGTACTGCAAAACAGAGGAAACAAACTTGTGTTGGACCTCCTACGGTCAAAACGGGGTCCTGTTGATCGGGAGGGTGTGGCGTCTTGCAAAAGCAGGAAGCGGACTTGTGTTGGAAGCGTCACGGTCAAGCAGGGGTCTGTTCGCCGAGAGGTGTGGCATACCGCAAAGCAGGACTCCACGGATAGTGTTCATATCCACCGTCGACCTCCTCCAGCCTCCGCGGGCTACTGTTCATCCACCGTCGACCACCTCCAGCCTCCACCTGCGACTGTTCATCCACGGGCTCCTGTTCATCCAGCCTCCACCGCGCGCTATCGGCTACTGTTCAACCACCCCTCTCCATGGGCTCCAGTTCAACCTCCCATCCACGGGCTACTGTTCATCCACCCCTCCACCATCTACTGTTCATCCACCCCTCCACGGGGTCGTCATGTTCATCCAGCCCTCCACGGGGTCCTGTTCATCCAGCCCCAACCGACTCGATTGATCGGGGTCTTGTTCATCCAGAGGTAACACCATGGGGTCCTGTTTATCCACCCCCACCACTCACTATTCATCCCCCATAGCGCTCACTTTGTTCATCGAGGCGGCATCGGCCGGCTTGATTAGCAGCGATGGCGAAGAATCGCTCGTCGGGTTACATTAACAGCCATCGATCGATCGCTCGGGTTCAGTAACGCATAGCCTGCAGTGCAATCACTCGAGTTCAGTTAGAGCCCAACACCTCGCTCGGGTTCAGTTAGAGCCCAACGCCTCGCACACACGCGCGTATGTGTACGAGAGAAACGCGCATCGCTCGGCCCCCGACCACCCACCGTAATCGGGTACTCGCTGAAATTTTCCTCGCCCTCGCTTCTACCACGGTTGTTTCCGTCATGGACGGCCCAAAGAATGTCATGCAGCTGCGTCTCCATCCCGCCCAGGACAAAAAGCCCATTTTCTGTGATGATTTTTTTTTCATAGAAGTAGGAGCCCACCACATCTATGATGATATCGGGTTTTGTCTAAATTATCATCATAGAAGTCTCATAAGTATGACAGAAAAAAAATTCGTTCAGCCTAAAATGTCACGGATGTGTCTTTTTTCTGTAGTGGTGTGCGATGTAGAGCGTACGGTTCACTCATATGAACTGTTTGTGACGAGGCGGAACAACAGAATCGGGCAGCCAGATGAAGGTGTGTGCGACATACAGCATACAGTTCACTCAGATGAACTGTTTGCATTGAGCCAAGAGAACAGAAATGGTTCAACTTAACAAGATGTGTGTGATACGCGACAAACACGTTTGTAATCGGAAATGTGTGGGAGGCCAATAACAACACAGACGATTCCTGTTAACAAGCCATGTGTGTTGTGAGCAAACGATTGGTGGTATACAATTGTCAGTGATTGGTGAAATCATCACCGACGGGTTCCATTGTTCAGTCCGTGTGCGATGTGATTTGCTCTGTCTATAGAGCATCAACATATATACTTAAAAAGACAACATTGCTTAACCAAATTAAGCATATAATTACACAAGTTAATAACATACATAACATTTTCACACATCAAAGTAAGCAATCACATGCATACTAAACTAGGAGAAACGAGGATCTAATCGTCTACTTCTTGTTGTGACGACACTTGCCATTGCTCTACTTCCGGTTGGATCCCTGGCCGTTTTGGGGAAGGAGGCACTTCCTCATGTCAACAATCCATCTGTACATATCGTAGCTCGTGTACACCTCCTTGGCCGCGTACACGATGTGAGCTTTATCGAGTTTCTCCATCCAGGCTGAGTGCCAGGCACACTTTTCCTTGTTGCAGGAATCCTTCATATCACTTTAGTAGGGGTCGATGATGGCCTCGGCGAGGTGAACTAGTGAGTCCTTCTCATGCTCCTTGCTACCCCAGATCTTGTATTGTCCCTGGATGTCGACAAGAGTCTGGCAGGCGATGCCCGAATTCTTTAGCACCTTGACATCGTTGGTGATGTCCACCATAGCGAACATGTAGTGAGGGATGTTGACAAACCTAGAGAAACGCTCGCAAGGCCTTGTGTCCAGGAAGTAGTGGTAGATGAGGACGTGGTTGCGCACACACATATGGGAGACGGCGACCTCGGGACGAGACCCGGCACGAGCACGGGTGTACTCGAGGTCGAACCCGACTGAGGGAGCCCTGGACTAGGGGGTGTCCGGACAGCCGGACTATCATCGTCCGCCGGACTACAAGACTACGAAGATACAAGATTGAAGACTCCGTCCCGTGTCGGGATGGGACTTTCCTTGGCATGGAAGGCAAGCTTGGCGATACGGATATGTAGATCTCCTACCATTGTAACCGACTCTGTGTAACCCTAGCCCTCTCCGGTGCCTATATAAACCGGAGGGCTTTAGTCTGTAGGACAACATACATTACAACAATCATACCATAGGCTAGCTTCTAGGGTTTAACCTCCTTGATCTTGTGGTAGATCCACTCTTGTACTACCCATATCATCAATATTAATCAAGCGGGGCGTGGGGTTTTACCTCCATCAAGAGGGCGAAACTGGGTCAAACATCGTGTCCCTTGCCTCCTGTTACCATCCACCTAGACGCACAGATTCGGGACCCCCTACCGAGATCCGCCGGTTTGACACCGACATTGGTGCTTTCATTGAGAGTTCCTACGTGCGTCACCGATAGGCTCGATGGCTTCTTCAATCAACAACGCTGTCGGTGAGACTTTTCTCCCGGATAGATCTTCGTATTGGCGGGCTTTCGCTTGCGGGCTAATTCACTTGGCCATCTGGAGCGGATCGAAGCTTCGCCCTGGCCGTCGAGTCAGGTTCGAGCCTAAACTTCACGGCCGACATCGCGGGGACTTGATCTTGACGGGCTCGAGCCAGAGCCAAGCGTGCCACCTTGTCACGATGGGCATGATCTAGCTCTGCCGCCGAGCAGTGCCTTGGTGGCAGACAAGAATCCGCTCCGGCCCTTAGTCGAGCCGATTGCGGATCGAGGACGGTGGTTGGACACCGCCTCGGGGCTGCAACTTCCACAGCGATGGGCGAACACTAACGTTGTCCCTTGCGGCTTCGTGACTCGAGGTGCGGACTCCCACGGACTCCAGACCTCCCCGCCCCGCCAATCGAATCGATTGGCGCCGGTTATGGAATTCACCGCGCGGACATCTTCCAACACTCGCCCTTTGGCGACATCCTAAATTCGCTAAAACATCTCTCGCTATCCGGAGACTGGCGGACTATGGCGGGGCGGTTGGGATACGGACGACGAAGAAATTCAAAGCCCACCCACCACCCACTTTGTAGCCACTATCGACGGTCTAACCAACAAGCTAGACTATGACTCCGAAGACATCGACGGTATGGACGACGATGCCGGAGATGAACAAGAACCAGCGCCTACAGGGCACTGGAAGACCACCTCGTCATACGACGTATACATGGTGGATACCCCAAAAGGAAGCGATAACGAGGACCAATGGGGCGCGGCAGAAGATAATCCCGCCGACAAACAACCAATACGGCGACGCAGACGCCGCCCTAAGTCCCGCCTCGACAACAATAGCGCTCCTAATGACCCAGCAATACAGCAGGGCAAACCAGTGGACGACGAACACGCAGACAAGCAACCGTCCGAACAGGATGAGTTAGATAATCAGTCCATGCCCGGCGAAAACAACAGTCCAGATGACCTCACGCCGGACACACCGCCGGAGAATAAAAACCTTTGGAAAAGACTCGTCGCCACCGCAAGAAGTTTGAAGAAGGAAAAACGGAAGCTCAAAACAGCGGAAGATATACTCAGAATGAGGTGGAGCAAAGTGCTCAAAACCGCAGACAAATATGGCAATGGCCATCAATCAAAGAGCTACCCGAAGCGCAGGCTGCTGCCAGAATTTGACGAGGAGGCCATAGAGCCCCCACGGTCAAAAAACAAAGAGGGCGCTGGTCGGATAGGCGGCGGATGATAGGCCAAAATCTAAAAGCGGCGCGCGCATAAGCCGACTAATGTCCTGGAAAAGCAGATGGCCCAGCCAGTCCATTTCTGACCCAAAGAAGAGGGCACCGGGAAGCAGCATAACCGCCAAGTGTCAAGACAGCGATACACCCAAATCTGGGCGCCACACACCCACTATGTTTCACTAACGAGGTGCTGGATCATGAATTCCCGGCAGGATTTAAACCCATAAACATAGAGGCTTACTGACGGAACAATAGACCACAGAGTGCGGATAGAGGATTATATACTACACATACACATGGCTAGAGGAGATGATCTCCATGCCATAAAATACTTACCCTCAAGCTCAAAGGGCCAGCCCGTCATTGGCTCAAAAGCCTCCCGAAAACACTATTGGAAGTTGGGAAGAGCTCGAGGGGCGCATTTAGAACAAATTTTCAAGGAACTTATGTCCGCCCTCCGGATCGAGATGATCTAAGTCATATAACTCAACAGCCGGGAGAGTCGTGGCAAGAATCTGGAACAGGTTCCTCACCAAAAAGAACCAAATAGTCGACTATCACGGACCGAAGCCTTAGCGGCTTTTAAACACAACGTCCGAGGCGAATGGCTCGCCAGACACCTCGGCAAGAGAAGCCGAGGACAATGTCCGCGCTAACAAGCCTCATGACCCACTTTTATGCGGGAGAGGATAGGTGGCTAGCAAGGTGCAGCACCAGCGACCCAAGTACATCCGAGATTAGAGATGGAAGCGGAAAATCACGCGGCGCGAAAAGATCAGCGCCGGAATAAAGAGAAAAGCCCAAAGAACACGGCGGTCGGCGCCGGATTCAAAACTTCATGACCAAATAACAAAACACCGCCTCTTAAGGATAACGGTGATGAGCTATCCAACTTAAACAAAATTTTGGGTCGGATATGTCAAATCCACAGTACCCCCGGAAGGCCTGCAAACCACACCCACCGAGATTGTTGGGTTTTCAAACAGTCCAGCCGATTAAACGCCGAACACAAGGGGCTCGACGCATCAAGCAGGGATGATGATAAACCCCACCAGCAGAGCACCGGAAAACAAAAGACTTTCCCACAAGAGGTCAAAACAGTAAATTCACTTCATGTGATAATATGGAAATACAATGCGGCACCCTCTAAAATGGGTCTCGCACGGTCCAACCCAGCGGAACATAGAGATTGGATATCAAAACCAATCACTTTCGACCACCTGGATTATTCCAGAAGCGATCGAAATGCAGGATGGACTGCCCTGATATTGGATCCTATAATCGACGGACTACAATTTACACAAGTCCTGATGGAAGGAGGCAGCGACTTAAACCTGCTGTATCCAAACGCAATCCGCAAGTTGGGGATAGACCTTACTAAAATTCGACACAGCCGCACTTCCTTTAAAGGAGTGACGCCAGGCCCTTACGCCAAGTGCACAGGCTCCTTATTACTAGAAGTTGTGTTCGGGACACCGAACAACTCTCGACACGAAAAACTAATCTTTCATGTCGTCCCATTTAAAAGTAGCTATCAAGCGCTCTTGGGATGAGAAGCTTTTGTCCGCTTCAACGCCATACCACATTACGCGTCTCTTACACTTAAGATGCCGGTCCACGTGGCATCATTTCGATCTTGGTCATTTAAAGACCCGGACACGGCTAAACGAGTCGGCATAAATAAGCTAGGGATCCTAGCCGCACACCCCTTCACAAGGGGCTGCGTGTATAAGCAACATGAGCTCACATAGACTCCGCTTTACTTATTTATTAATATTTTTACTTCGTATATATTTGTCATACGATTTCCTTTTAAACTAAGTTCCTCTCTTCTTACTGAGATGAACAACGTGCACACCGTCGAGGATAATGGCTGCATGAGAACCACGGTATGAGCGTGCGGTGAGGGACCCGTCGCAAGGATTCTTTTGATTAAGACCTGCGTAAACCTTTTTACTATCTCTTGTTGTTATAATCCCTGGTTTCTCATTATAACCAAAGTGGAGCCTGACGTTTTGGCATCAGCCGCGTCAGAGGTCCTTGCCCGTACCTGGACACTAGGGGCTTAGGGCATTGTTCTGCCCATTATTATAAAGACCGAACACCTTAGGGAGTGTTCGGTGTCTCGAGATTAGGCCTTATATGCATCAGCTCGAATCATGTCTTTGGTCAAATGTTGGGTTTGCCCGGCTCTGTGTTTTGCTGCCTTCGTTCGGTATCATCGGCTAACGCGGCACCGGAGAACTCTGCGATTGTGCCCCGATTAATTTGGCGGGCACCTCGATGAAAGCGGCCAGGCTGTCATGATACTGGAGAAGTGGTCGACCACTCGATCGACTACCGGAATGTTTAGAATTCCTCGGCTTTGACGAAGGACCGTTTCGGTCGAGCACACAGCGCCCGAATTCGGAGGCGCGGTGCCCTCGAGGGGCTATATCGTAGCCCCACCCTTGAACTCAATGGCTAAGTGAAAGTGATAAAGCATCATAGTCCGGTTGCCTCGTTTTCTCGCTACCACCTCCTTAACAGACCGAGACGCCGGATTAAGTGTGGCGTGCTATTTTTTGCAAACACCCCGCACCTTGTGCGTGGGGGCTGAAAGTCAAGACGCCATCTTCGGGTTATACAAGCGTATACATAAACGGCCGCATAGGAGATATTTCAATACTTGGGACGCACAAGTATAAAAAGCGGTTACATAACAATCATTGTTTTACAAGATAAAACGTTCATTTGAACGTGACATTTTTCGAGCACTGCGACTCTATTACACGAGCACCACGCATAACTTCCCCAAAATAGTGCTCGGCGGGTAACCGGCTTTCGTCCGAACCCTGGGTTGCAATAGCGGTGGCATCCATGTCTGTCCAATGTGTCTTCACACGGGCAAGGGCCATCCGCGCACCTTCTATGCAGGCCGACCGCTTCATCTCCTTGATATGCGGCACCGTCTACGGCCTGACGCAGCTCCTCCTTCTTAGACCGCATTGCAGAACAGGCATCCTTGGCGTCGGCGTTGGCCTTCCCCAGGTCTTCTCGCTCCGACAGGCGCTCCTTTTCAAGAGCCTCATTGCGGTCGGTAGCATCCCTCAATTTCACGGCCAATCCGGCCATCTCTTCCCTGCTTAGGCAGTGTGCAGCCCTTTCGGCTTTTAACTCCTCGGCGGCCCTCGAGGCAGCCGCATCACTCCTTCTGGCTTGCTCCTTGGCTTGAGCAAGCTCGGCCCGAAGGCTCTCCACAGCAGCAGCACCATCTGTGTCACAACATAAATATTGTAAGAGGCGGGCTTTGGCTCCCTTAAATAAGTGACTGCAGAGAATTCATTTACCTTGCGACTCGTCAAGTCGCCGGTTGACAAGCGCGATGTCCGCATCCGCCACATCAAGTTGCCGCATTAACTCGACAACTCCATCAGTCCGGCTAGCCCCCGGACTATCCGCCACCTGCATAGGAAAGGCGACACTCAATACCTGCGATTTCGATCCTCGGTACGCTGTCGTTTTCGACAACCTACGAGTCTCGAACTACTATCTATACTGGCGCACTTCTATGTGCAAAACTGTAAAAAAAGGTCGCGTCGTTTTACGTACCTCAAATCCCACCAGCAAACTCGACAGCATTATGCAATCCGCTCTCGCGAGCGAAATCCTTCAATCACCATGCTCATCAATGCACGGTGATCTTACGAGATGGGCGCCCTCTCAGCGAGATCCTTCAGCTCCCGGCGAACACTAGTCGGCGCCGAACTCTCCGGCTCTGCGGCTCGAGATACCCTCCGTGGCGACACTTGAGGCTCGTCCGCCTGTCCGGCGGCGCGTGAGACGGAGGCGTCTCGCTCTCCATCATCTCGGGACGAAGATCCCGAAAGCGAACTCATCCGAGAAGGCCACAGATCCGAACTATAAGGTAAAAATTTCGGTTATCCTCAGAAGCACAAATAGGGATATTTTCTTATTAATGAACTCCCCTTTTCCTACTCACGGCTCGCTGGAGGGCTGATCCTTTAGAGACGATTGTACGGTCAGGGTCTCTGTCGGTGTCAAAACCGGCGGATCTCGGGTAGGGGGTCCCGAACTATGCGTCTAGGCGGATGGTAACAAGAGACGAGGGACACGATGTTTTTACCCAGGTTCGGGCCCTCCCGATGGAGGTAAAACCCTACGTCCTGCTTGATTAATATTGATGATATGGGTAGTACAAGAGTAAATCTACCACGAGATCAAGGAGACTAAACCCTACAAGCTAGCCTATGGTATGATTGTTTAGATGTATGTTGTCCTACGGACTAAAGCCCTCCGGTTTATATAGACACCGGAGGAGGCTAGGAATTACAGTCGGTTACAATGGTAGGAGATCTACATATCCGTATTGCCAAGCTTGCCTTCCACGCCAAGGAAAGTACCATCCGGACACGAGCCGGAGTCTTCAATCTTGTATCTTCGTAGTCTTGGAGTCCGGCGGATATTGATAGTCCGGCTATCCGGACACCCCCTAGTCCAAGACTCCCTCAGTAGCCCCTGAACCAGTCTTCAATGACAATAAGTCCGGCATGCATAATGTTTGGCATTGCAAGGCGGGTTCCTCCCTTGAATAATCCAGAGAAGATAATGAACACCAGGATAGTGTCCGGCTCTGCAAAATAAATTCCACATTCCACCGTAGAGAGAATAAAATGCACACTTAGTTCAATCTGCTGACGTATTACGCGGTGCGTCATCACACCGCTGCCAAGCCTTTGTTTGAATCGTTTTTTTACTGTACCACCTCAGCACGTTTAGCAAAGCGGTTTCCTTGGCACGTCCTGTCGGAGCAGAGATCGTGTTCCCCTTATTCCGGGATTCTCATCAATACGTGCGTGGGTAACCCAACCGTTCCCGTCGCCATGCCTCCTCTATCAAGGGAATCTCAAGCGGTCACGAGCGGCCCTTGGTATTTCTTCCCTTTATAAGAGGACCAAGGCCTGTCCTTGTTCTTCAATCTCGCATCGAATCTTTTCCCGCTCCCGGTTCCAACACCAGAGCCTCAGATTCGAGTGCCCGGATCCTCAATCATGTCGGCTCCGACCTCCGGGGCGGTGGATGCCCTCCTCCGTCACGGAGGAGGACATAATGAAGTTGCGTGAGGCCAAGTGCAGCCCACGAGGTTTCGACAGGTTGCCTGCCCAAGGGCAGGCGGTGCCAGCCCGAGCCCGGTGAATCGTCGTTTTCGTATCCCACCTCCGCGGGGTTTAGGCTTCCAGCGGATCCCTTTGTGAGAGGGCTCTGTTCTACTACGGGCTGGACTTTCACGACTTGGCTCGAGTCTATCCTCCATATCTCCGCATTCATTATAAATCTGCAAGCCTTCCTCCGCGTCATCCCCCACTTGGCCTATGGCTAAAGACCTTCAAGGTGGAACCGAAGATGGTCGAGGCGTCAGCAGTCTTGTGGGCGACCATAAGCAAGAAGGTCGGCGCCCCATGGCTTGAGGGCTCCTTCCAAGAGGAACTTGGACTGTGGCAGCGAGTGGTTCTATATCACCGCTCAAGGGCAGCGAGGCAAAGCCGCCGCCCTCATTCCACGGGACCTCCACGCCAACCGATGTCGTGGGTCGACCAAGGGCTCAACTGGGGCCGTCAGAAGGCGTGCCCTCACTTTGCGAGGCGGTTCGAGATCTCCAAGCGAGGAGATCGACTGATCAAGGTGATGCGAGTTATGCTAGTCGAGGCATCTTACGCCCTGCAAACGCCGTCCTCTCCGTCTATGGGAATTCAACCGGAGGGACCTCGGATTCTCCAACACTTCATGGGTGCGACACCCGTGGAGATGTACAAGTTGTTCTTGGACCGCGGTGGCGTGTCGGTTGGCCGAGGACGCAGGCCTAAGCCGCGATCGCCGGATACTCGTGTAAGTAGCTCGAGTCCGGACATTCTGTTTACGTGCCTTTCTAGAGTTCGCATCCTTACCCTTTGTTCTTTATAGGAATGGGTGGCGCAATCAAGGCTGATAAGGTGTCCGGCCCCCCTCCCGAGACCGCCTTGGAGCCCGTGCTGGTCGAGAATGTTGGAGGTTGCTCCTTGAAGGGGCAATGGGGAAAATAGAGGAGCTAATATTTACGCCCAAAGGGGCTGACGTAAGAGGAGGGAACCAAGAATCCTCCCGGGGAGAAGAGGACTGCCTCGAAGATCAGGAGGCACAAGCCCTAAGCGCGGAAGAGATCTTCCCGGGGTCCGCGCCGGAGAGAATCCGGACGCACAATCATCACCAAAGGATCGGCCCTCCAGCGAGCCGTGAGTATAAAAGAGGGAATTAATTAGTAAGGAAATACCTTCATTTGTGCTTCCGTAGGTAACCGAAGTATTTATATCGTAGTTCGGATCCGCAACCTTCTCATATGAGTTCATCTTGAGGACCTTCTTAGGAGATGATGGAAGCGATCGCCTCCATCCGGCGCCGCCGAGTGAGGCGAGCGACCGAAGTGTCATCACGGAGGTATCCCGAGTCCGGAGGGCGAGAGTTCGGCACCTACTAGTATCGGCGGGAGGCTGAAGCATCTGCTTGAGAGGCGACCATTTGAAGATCACCGTGCGTTAATCGTATGGTGATTGGAAGGATTCGTCCGCTGAAAGCGGATTGTGTAATGCCGCCATGAGTTTGCTGGCGGGATTTGAGGTATGCAATAATGACGCACCCCTTCATCTTTAACAGTTTTGCATATAAAAAATGCGCCCTGTATAGATAGTAGCCCCTGAGACTCGGTAGGTTGTCGAAAACGACAGAGTGCCGAGGATTGAAATCTTGAAATCTCAAGTAATGAATACTTCCGTCCCTATACAGGTGGCGGATAGTCCGAGGGCCAGCCGGACTAATGAGTTTGCCGAATTAAGTCGGCAACTTGACGTGGCGGATGCTGACATCGCGCTTGTCAACCAGCGACTTGACGAGTCGCAAGGTAAATAATTTCTCCATAGTTTATTTATTTAAGGGGGTCGAAGCCCTCTTCTGATAAATTGTATGCTGTTGTAAAGACGGTGCTGCTGCTGTGGAGAGCCTTCGGGCCGAACTTGCTCGAGCTAAGGAGCAAGCCCGAAGGAGTAGCGTGGCTGCCTCGAAGGCGGCCGAGGAGTTAAGCCGAAAAAGGCTGCGCCTTTGCCCTAAGCGAGGCGGAGGTGGCAATTGGCCATGAAGGTAAAAGATGCTGCCGACCGCTTTGAAGCTCTTGAGAAGGAGCGCCTATCGGAGCGGGAAGACCTGAAGAACGCCACCGCCGAAGCCAAGGATGCCCGCTCTGCAATGCGGGCCATGAAGGAGGAGCTGCGCCAGGCCGGAGAGATCGTGGCTGGCAAGCCTATTCTGCTGCGTCGCCGGTTTATGGATGCCAAGTATGCTCAATTTGAGCGGCTGTGGAGTCCGGAGGATCCGTATATGGATTTAGCTGTGAGTGCGGCTGATGCCGTTGAGCACTTCCGGAGCCAGGGGGATCACGAGACGGAAGAGCTGTATTGGTCTCAATTCCACAGTCCGGATCGCTCCCTTCCGTTGACGGACCGGTTGGCGAATGGGCGAGCTAAATAGATTGTCGGACTTGCCATGATCGACATCGTGGCCCATATGCGGCGAGAGGTCAAGGCGGCGAGCTACTTTGGCTTACTGCAGCAATTCCTTGGGCGGTGCCGCATATAAAGGACATGAAGCGATCGGCTGCATCGGTAGCGGATGGCTCTTGCCGTGTGAAGGCGCATTGTCCGGAGATGGATGCCACCGCTATTGCCGCCCGAGTCGGATGAAAGCGGCTCCTGCCGAGCACTCGCCGGAGAAGTCATCTTGCGCGCTTCGTATAATAAGTCGCGTTGCTCGAAGAATGTAACGTTCAAATGAGCGCATTAGCTTGTAAATTAATGATTATATTATGACTGCTTTTTTATACTTGTGCGTCCAAGTAAAACTTCTCTGTGCGACGCCACGTATACTTGTGTATAACTGAAAGATGGCGATCTTGACCACCCCACGCACAAGGTGCTGGGGTGTTTGCAAAATAGCGCGTTTCACACTTAATCCGGCGTCTCGGTCTGTTATAAGGAGGTGGTAGCGTAGCGAACTAGGCAATCTGGACTATAATGCTTTATCACTTTCACTTAGCGATGGAGCTCGAGGGTGGGGCTACTATATAGCCCTGGTGGCACCGCACATCTCCGGATTAAAGTGCGTATGTGCTGACCGAAAGCGGTCCTTCGTCAAGCGAAATTCTAAACATTCGGTAGTCGATCGAGTGGTTGACCGGACTCGTTGTATCATGACGATCGGTTTCGGCTTTCTCTCTTGAGGTGCTCGCCCGCCCGAACTGGGCACAATCGCGATAGTTCTCCTGGTGCGCGTTAGCTGATGATACTGAGCGTAAGGCAGCAAAACACGAGGCGAGCAAACCCAACATTTGACCAAAGACATGATTCGAGCTGATGCATATAATGCCTAACTCGAGGCGCGAACACTCCCTAAGGTGTTCGGTCTTTATAATAATGGGCGTAACGATGCCCTAAGCCCCTAGTGTCGAGTGCGGGCATGGTCTTACGACGCGGCCGATGCTAAAGCGTCGAGCTCCACTTTGGCTATAGGAAAAACCAAGGAGAATAACAACAAGAGACGATAAAGAAGGTCTCACGAGGTCTTAATCTGAAAAGAATCCAACGGGTCCCTCTGCACGTCTGCGCCTGTGTCTCCGTTGCGCCGTTATCCTGGACGGGTATGCACGTTGTTCATCTGTAGAAAGAGAGGAACGTTTAGTTTTAGAAACAATTCGTGCGAAAAATACGTAAAATAAGAAGTATAAATGATTAAAGCAAGGTTTATATGAAACCGTGATTGTTTGTGCGTGCAGCCCCCTGTGAAGGGGTATGCGGCTAGGGAGCCCCTAGCCTGCTAAGGCCGGATTCATCTATCCGAGTCCGGGGTCTTTAAGTGACCCGCGCACTGAAATGGCGCCATGTGGACCGGGCATCTTGAGTGTAAGAGACGCGTAATGCGGTATGGCGTTGAAGCGGACAAAAGCCATTCGTCCCAAGAGTGCTTGATATTCACTTTCAAATGGGACGATATGAAAAATTAATTTTTCGCGTCGAAAATTGTTCGGCGATCCGAACGCGACTTCTAGTAATATAGAGCCTGTGCACTTGGCGTAAGGGCCTGGCGTCACTCCTTTGAAGGAAGTGCGGCTGTGTCGGATTTTGGTGGGGTCTATCCCCATCTATGGATTGTGTTTGAATATAGCAGGTTTAAGTCACTTCCTCCGTCCATTAGGACGTTAGTAAATTGTAATCCGTCTATTATGGGATTCAATATCAGAGGAGTCC
This sequence comes from Aegilops speltoides, assembly GCA_021437245.1. NCBI lineage: Eukaryota > Viridiplantae > Streptophyta > Magnoliopsida > Poales > Poaceae > Aegilops > Aegilops speltoides. Next base: position 216,408,058 of record CM038145.1, read on the forward strand.
GTCCCGCATTTCGAACGCTTTTGGAATAGTCCAGGTGGTCGAAAGTGATTGGTTTTGATATCCAATCTCTACGGTTCTTGGGTTGGACCGTCTTGAAGCTCTTTTTAGGAAGTGCCGCACTATTTTTCCGTTTATCACATGAAGTGAGTTTCTTGCTTTGACCCCTTGTGGGAAAGGCTTTTGTTTTCGGTGCCTATTTGGCGGGGTTTATATTCTTCGCTTGACGCGTTGAGCCCCTTGTGTTCGGCATTTAGTCAGCCCGACTTTTTAAAAACCCAACAATCCTGTGGGTGTGATTTGCGAGCCTTCGAGGGTACTTGTGGATTTGACATATCCGACCCAAAATTTTGTTTAAGTTGGACAACCACGTCCTGTCATCCTTAAGAGGCTGTGTCTTAGAGTTGGGCCGCGAGCTTTTGAATCCGGCGTTAACTGCCGTGCTCTTTGGGCTTTTTTCTTTATTCCGGTATTTGTTCTTTTCTGTACCGTGACTTTCCGTTCCATCTCTTATCTCGGATGTACTTGGGTCGCTGGTCTTGCTTCTTGCTAGCTAGCTATCCTCCCGCCTGAAGCGGGTCATGAGGCTTGTTAGTGCGGACATTGTCCTCGGTTTCTCTTGACCGAGGTGCTCAAGCAGCCATTCGTCTCGGACATTGTGTTTGAAAGCTGCTAAGGCTTCGGCGTCCGGACAGTCGACTATTTGGTTCTTTTTGGTAAGAAACCTGTTCCAGAATTTCCGTGCTGACTCTCCGGGCTGTTGAGTTATATGACTTAAATCATCTGCATCCGGAGGACGGACATAAGTCCCTTGAAAATTTGCTCTAAACGCGTCCTCGAGCTCTTCCCAACTTCCAACAGTGTTTTCTGGGAGGCTTTTGAGCCAATGACGGGCTGGCCCTTTGAGCTTGAGGCGTAGATATTTTATGGCGTGGAGATCGTCTTCTATGGCCATGTGTATATGCAGTATATAATCTTCTATCCAGACTCCAGGGTCTGTTGTTCCATCGTAGGCCTCTATGTTTATGGGTTTAAACCCTGCTGGGAATTCATGATCCAGCACCTCATCGGTGAAGCATAGTGGGTGTGCGGCGCCCCTGTACTTGTTTGTGCCGCTGTCACCGGACACTTGACGTGTTGCTTTGCTTCCTGAGGCCTTCTTTTTGGGTCCGTAGATGGATCTGGCTAGGCCATTTGACGGTGGAGGGTCTATGGCCTCTTCGTCGAATTCTGGTAGTAGCTTACGCTTCGGGTAGCTCTTCGATTGGTGGCCATTGCCGTATTTATCTGCGGTTTTGAGTACTTTGCTCCATCGTATTCTGAGCGTGTCTTCCGCTGTTTTGAGCTTCCGCTTTTCCTTCTTCAGGCTCGAGCCTGCGCTTAAAAAGCTCCTATTCGACGGGGTCCTCGGGCGTGACGAGTTCGTCGTCATTTAGGCTTACTTCATCTTCGGAGGGAGGTATATAGTTATGATCCTCGACCTCTTAAATGCCGCCCTTTCACGAGGGCTTGCTTCGCATCCTCCCGCTTGAATCTTGCTTTGGAGGGGTTGTCTTCGGCACTCTCGGGGTATTGTTATCTCTGTAGGAATCTCTATTCTTCTTTGTGGCGGGATTTAGAGCGGCTTGGTGGCGTCGGCGCTTGGGCTGTTTCTTTAGGGAATCTGCCTCCGTTGCTTCTTCGCCATCCCCTTCTTTTGGGGTATCCACCATGTATACGTCGTATGATGAGGTGGCCTTCAAGTGCCCTGTAGGCGCTGGTTCCTGTTCGTCTCCGGCATCGTCGTCCATAGCGTCGATGTCGTCGGAGTCGAAGTCTAGCATGTTGGTTAAATCGTCGACAGTGGCTACAAAGTGGGTGGTGGGTGGGCGCTGAGTTTCTTCGTCGTCCGTACCCCAACCATCCTGGCCAAAGTCCGGCCAGGACTCTCCTGATAGCGAGAGGTGCTTTAGTGAATTCAGGATATCGCCAAAAAGCGAGTGTTGGAAGATGTTCGCGGCGGTGAATTCCATAACCGGCGCCCAATCCGAACTGATTGGTAGGGGCGCGGGAGGTTCGGAGTCCGGCGAGGAGTCCGGCGCCTCGGAATCACGAGTCTCGCAGGGGACAACGTCAGTGTTCGGCTCCATCGCCGTGGATGTTGAAGCCCCCGGGGTGGCGTCTATCCACCGGCCCTCGATCTGGGCGATCGGCTCCGGGCTAATGGCCGAAGCGGATCCGAGTGCGGCCACCAGGGCACTGTCCGGTGGCAGAGCTAGATCGTGCCCATCGTCCAAAGTCTTGGCTGCTGGCTGTGGCTCGAGTCCGTCAAGACCAAGTCTCTGCGGACATCGGCCGTGAAGTTTAAGCTTCAAATCGACTGACGCCGGGCGTAGCTTTCAATCTCCTCGGATGGCCAAGTGAATTGGCCGCGCGTGCAAAGCCGCCGAATCACGAAGATCTGTCCGGGAGAAAAGTCTCACCACGGACAGCGTTGCTGGTTGAAGATGCCATCAAGCCTATCGGTGGCGACACGGAGGAACTCTCAATGAAAGCACCAATGTCGGTGTCAAACCGGCGGATCTCGGTAGGGGGTCCCGAACTGTGTGTCTAGGCGGATGGTAACAAGAGGCGAGGACACGATGTTTTTACCAGGTTAGGGCCCTCTCGATGGAGGTAAAACCCTATGTCTGCTTGATTAATATTGATGATATGGGTAGTACAAGAGTAAATCTACCACGAGATCAAGGGCGCTAAACCCTAGAAGCTAGCCTATGGTATGATTGTTTAGATGTATGTTGTCCCACGGACTAAAGCCCTCCGGTTTATATAGACACCGGAGGAGGCTAGGGTTACAGTCGGTTACAATGGTAGGAGATCTACATATCCGTATTGCCAAGCTTGCCTTCCACGCCAAGGAAAGTACCATCCGGACACGAGCCGGAGTCTTCAATCTTGTATCTTCGTAGTCTTGGAGTCCGGCGGATATTGATAGTCCGGCTATCCGGACACCCCCTAGTCCAGGACTCCCTCAGTCTCCCCGGACGCAGGACCCTCTGGTGAAGATTTCTTCCCCCGCTTAGGGGCTTTGGCCTCCGGGTCCTCAGAGGCGGTCCTCTTCTCCCCTTGGAAGGAGGGATTCTCGATCCCCCCTTCTTCAAGCGCCCCCTTGGGCGAGGTAATAGCTCCTCTGTTTTCCCCATCGCCTTCTTCTGCAGGCGCGACCTCCAACATTCTGACCAGCACGGGCTCTGGTGCGGTCTCTGGGAGGGGGGCCGGACACCTTATCAGCTTTGCTCGCGCTACCCACTCCTGATGCAGGATAACGGGTTAGAAGGCGAATTATAGAAAAGCAAACAAATGGAACGTCCGGACACTGAGCTATTTACCTGAGTATCCGGGCGATTGCAGCTTAGGCCTGCGTCCTCGGTCAATTCCGGACACATCGCCTGCGGTCCGAAGAACAACTTGTACATCTCCACGGGTGTCGTACCCATGAAGTGTTGGAGAATTCGTGGTCCCTCCGGATTGAACTCCCATAACCGGAGAGGACGGCGTTTGCAGGGCAGAAGACGCCTGATTAGCATGACCTGCATCACCACTACCAGATCGATCTCCCTCGCTTGGAGGTCTCGAATCCGGCCCTGCAATAGGGGCACCTCTTCTGACGGCCCCCAATTGAGCCCTTGGTTGACCCATGACCTCAACCGTCGTGGAGGTCCCGGGCGGAATGAAGGCGGCGGCTTTTGCCTGCTGCCCTTCGGAGCGGTGATATAGAACCACTCCTGCTGCCACAAGCCGAGCTCCTCTTGGAAGGAGCCCTCGGGCCACGGGGCATCGGTCCTCCTACTTATGGCCGCCCCGCCGCACTCTGCTTGATGCCCCCGATCATCTTCGGCTACACATTGAAGGTCTTCAGCCACAGGCCGAAGTGGGGGTGACGCGGAGGAAGGCTTCGCAGACGATAATGAATGCGGAAATATGGAGGATGGACTCCGGAGCCAAGTCGTGAAAATCCAACCCGTAGTAGAACATGAGCCCTCTCACGAAGGGGTCCGTCGAGAAGCCTAAACCCCGACGGAGGTGGGATACAAAGACGACGTACTCACCGGGCTCGGGAGTAGGTACGGCCTGCCCTTGGGCGGGTAACCTGTGCGAAATCTCGTAAGACAGGTACTTGGCCTCACGCAGCTTTAACACGTCCTCCTCCGTGACGGAGGAGGGCATCCACTGGCCCTGAAGGTCGGAGCCGGACATTGTTGAAGGTCCAAAGCGCTCGAATCTGGGGCTCTGGGTGTTGGAACTTGGAGCAAGGAGAAGATTCGATGGAAGATTGAAGAAAAGAAACGAGCCTTGGTCCTCTTATAAAGAGGGAAAATACCAAGAGCCATCTCGTGACCGTTCGAGATTCACCTTAGAGGAGGCGTGGCGGCGGCGCGGTTGGGTTACCCACGTCCGTATTGATGAGAATCCGGAATAAGGGGAACACGATCTCTGCTTTGACAAGACGTGCCAAGGAAACCGCTTCGCTAAACATGCTGAGGTGGTATAATAAAAAACGATTCAAGTAAAGGCTTGGTAGTGGTGTGACGTCATGCCACAAAATACGTCAGCAGATTGAGCTTGTGCATATTTTATTCTCTCTACGGTGGGATGTGGAATTTATTTTGCGAGCGGACACTATCTGGTGTTCATGATCTTCTCTGGATTATTCAAAGGAGGAACCCGCCTTGCAATGCCGAACATTATGCGCCCGGACTTATCGTCATTGAAGCCTTTGGTTCAGGCTCTTGAGGAGTCTGGACTAGGGGTGTCCGGACAGCCGGACTATCATCGTCCGCCGGACTACAAGACTACGAAGATACAAGATTGAAGACTCCGTCCCGTGTCCGGATGGGACTTTCCTTGGCGTGGAAGGCAAGCTTGGCGATACGGATATGTAGATCTCCTACCATTGTAACCGACTCTATGTAACCCTAGCCCTCTCCAGTGCCTATATAAACCGGAGGGCTTTAGTCTGTAGGACAACATACATTACAACAATCATACCATAGGCTAGCTTCTAGGGTTTAGCCACCTTGATCTCGTGGTAGATCCACTCTTGTACTACCCATATCATCAATATTAATCAAGCATGACGTAGGGTTTTACCTCCATCAAGAGGGCCCGAACCTGGGTAAAACATTGTGTCCCTTGCCTCCTGTTACCATCCGCCTAGACGCACAGTTCGGGACCCCCTACCCGAGATCCGCCAGTTTTGACACCGACACCGACCACCTTGTACTTCTCCTTGGCAAGCAACAGCTCCATGATGTGGATGGAGTGCTCCACCCGGACCGGGTTGTTGGTGTACACCATGGAGAGTTTCGTGAACCTTCGGTGGGTGTCCGCCACGGCATCCATGGTGAACTGCTGCTCGTCGTCGGCAACCGCTCAGAGCACCATTGGAGTCGTGCAAGATACCCTCTAAGAACTTTTCATGGTGGGTGTGCTTCTTGCAATGGTGGGGCGCGATCGAAAGGTTGAAGAGACACAAGGGTTAAATGGCCACTTAAATAAATGGGGGCCGGCTGGCCTGTAATCATCACGTCTTGTCACGGTGTTCATAGCAGAGGATTACAGTGCATGCCTGACAACAGCGCACTGCACGCGTTTCGTTTGACCACGCGTGGGCTTGAAGAGGCGCCAAATGTATCATCGGTGAGCCTGTTCCCGCGCTACCACACAGTTTACGGTGCAAGCTTCCCGCCCGGTTAGTTTGGCCACGCGTCGGCTAGAAGAGGGACAAATCGTGGGTGTTTATTGGCAAAAAGCTTTGTAAAAACGAAGTGTCTAGAATGACTTCGGTCATAAGTTTACCCGTGGGTGATGAGGTCAAAGTTACACAGAAGGGTGATGATGGACACTCGAGTGCAATAATTAATTCTGCGCTCTATAGGGCTGTCGGATATTGGGTTCCGGCAAAACCCTTAAGGTTCGAACTCTGGGGTGCGCACAAAAATCTTCTCCCTACCGAAACACGCCCTCAGCCTCGCCGCGGTTTCTAAGATAGCACGACGAACAACACAAGAGACACAAGGTTTATACTGGTTCGGGCCACCGTTGTGGTGTAATACCCTAATCCAGTGTGTGGGGGTGGATTGCCTCTTGGGCTGATGATGAACAGTACAGAGGAAGAAAAACCTCGCTAGGAGAGGTGTTCTTGTGGTGGTGTGTTTGAGGAGGGATTGATCCGTCTCCGTTGGCTCTAGATAAGATGCCTTCTACTGTGGTGGCTAGCCCTATTTATAGAGGACCTGGTCCTCTCCCCAAATATTGAGCGGGAAGGGATCCAACAACAGCCATTTTTAAAGGGGATAACTAGTACAAGCTATCCTGACTAAAGGTGGTCTTGGACTGCCAAAGGTGCTGGTGATGACGCTGTCTTGGGCTCCACGGTGACCCCTATCCTGCCGCTCTGCTGGTCTTGGTCTTGTTGCACCGATATGGAAACCTTTGCCTGATGCCTCGGTACTCCGCGCCTGCGCTTGCCCTGTTTGCACCGAAGAGGAAACAAGGACACTTCGCAGGCTGGCGCCCGCCTGGTCTTGATCATCATGGATTGCGTCACAGGCACCTCGCGAGGTATTCCTCGCCTTGATCTCTCCGCCTCCTCGCGAGCCTGCCTGGCGAGGCCACTCCTGTGGATGCCTTGCGTCATCCTCCCTGCAATGCTTGGCCCCTCGCAAGGGTCTAGAGCGTTGGTTAATGAAGACAGACCGTACTGGGCCACTGGTTGAGCCACGCTGCAGGCCGCAGGCAGGCAAGTCTAGGGACCTCCGTCCCCAGAACACCGACAGTAGCCCCCGGGCCCAAGGCATGCTCGGACTTGGCTTAGCAGCGAAGCGAAAGGGCAAGTGCGGAGCGCCATGGGCCCCAACAGCCTGCGACCTTGGTCGCCGCATGGCGATTGATTGGACGTGGGCGTCTCCGCTTCCCCACGCTCCCCCAATATCTGCCTGGCTAGGCGGCCATGGAGCTTTACATAGTTATTTCCTCCTAGTTGCCTACGTGCTTCCTGTTCCCCTTTCTTCCTCGAGTCTCTGTTTCCGCTTCCAATCTGACTTGAGCTCTACCCCCTCCATCACCATGGCGCCAACTAGTAAGGAGAAGGGGAAGAAGCCTCTGTCCTCATCCAGTTCTTCCCCGGTAATCGAGCCCGCCATCGGCCGGTCGTTGGTGCTCAACTTGGAGGCCTTGGGCAAGGTCTATGCTGCGCTCGCATCCAGCTTCAACGAGTGCGGAAAGACGATGGCTTGGCCTCCGTCCCACGCCTCCATTGACAGGATAGTCATTGCGGTTTGATTCTTCGTCGACGCCCTGTGGGCTGGCCTGGTTCCCCCTTTCCCATTATCAGATCCATATGATGCATCTTGATCCCCAATCTATTACCCTTCTTGCCGTCTTTGCCATTGTTTGTGAAGCCATGGTGGGCATTGCTCCTTCCGTCGCCCTCTTGTGCCACTTCTTCTCAATGCGCTTGACCGATCCCTCGCAGTGCTCAGGGTGCGTGAGCTTCCAGGCCCTAGTCGAGACGGCCGCCTCGGGCATTGATTTTGATCTCCCACCGTCCATGAGTGGGTTCCGAATGCGGTGGCTGTACATGGATGTCAGAGTGCTCAGCCCTCTGCTCTCGCCTCCGTCGTCGCCTGCTGTCCCCAACCCCAGTTGGGGACACGAAAGACTCGTGAGCCCCCGACTCTCCTTCATCTGGTACCGCCTGAGGAGGTTGAGAGATCTCGGCATGACTGCGCCTCGGGTGGTGAAGGAGTTCCTCCAGCGTCGCATTGCTCCTCTCCAGTGCCATTCCCGGTCGATGTGGGCCCTGGCCAGTGACTGGGCCGCATGAGGCTTCAGGAGACAGAACTTGCACCAGCAACACTGAGGACGGTGCTTGAGGTCTTGGCTGGCGACCCCTCGCCGGGATATATATGGCACTGGGGTAGCCTCCTATATCTCTGCTTGAACAGGGCTGAGTTCGCGGGACAGATGCCTCTCTTCGATGAATGGGGATTGCGTCCGGCTGGCCTTGCAGGGCCGCGCGAGAATCCTGTCGCTGTGGCTCCCTTCCTCGCCGCCAGCATCAACCTTGCCCCAAGAGTGGGCGCAGGGAGGCAAGCATCGCTTGAGGCTGGAGCCTCGGGTGTCGAGGCGCCGACGCCGCATGGGGCTCCTGAAACGTCATCCTCCGGAGCTCATGAAGCCCGCCTTGAGGCCGTCATTGATGAGGGGACGCAACCCGCGGCTCCCGAGGCCGGAGCTCCCGAGGCCACGGCGGGCCGTTTGGAGGTGGTGCCCGATTGCTCCTCCCAGCTTGGCGCCCCTGAGGTTGACTGCCCGGGTGCTTCTTCACCCGTGCCACGCGCTAGTCCTCACGTCGAGCGCCTGGGTCGGTTCCGTGTGGACTTCGCTGCACTCCGCAAGAGGAAGGGGTCTTCGACTTCAGTGGACGCTGATACGTCTCCAACGTATCTATAATTTATGAAGCATTCATGCTATTTTATTATCTATTTTGAATGATTACGAGCTTTTTTATACACTTTTATATTACTTTTGGGACTAACCTATTAACCTGAGGCCCAGCCCATATTGCTGTTTTATTGCCTGTTTCAGTATTTCGAGGAAAAGGAATATCAAACGGAGTCCAAACGGAATGAAACCTTCGGCAGCGTGATTTTTTGGAAGAATATGATCCTGGACACTTGGAGTTCACGTCAGAACATCCTCGAGGAGGCCAGGAGATAGGGGGGCGAGCCCTCCCCCTACTGGGCGCACCCCCCTGTCTCGTGGGCCCCTCGAGCACCCCCCGACCGACTTCTTTCGCCTATATAGTCCTACGTACCCTAAAAACATCCACGGAGAAGATAGATCGGGAGTTCCGCCGCTATAAGCCTCTGTATCCACCAAAAACCTCTCAGGAGCCCGTTCCGGCACCCTTCTGGAGAGGGAACCCATCACCGGTGGCCATCTTCATCATCCCGGCGCTATCCATGACGAGGAGGGAGTAGTTCACCCTCGGGGCTGAGGGTATGTACCAGTAGCTATGTGTTTGATCTCTCTCTCTCTCTCTCTCTCTCTCTCTCGTGTTCTCTCTATGGCACGATCTTGATGTATCGCGAGCTTTGCTATTATAGTTGGATCTTATGATGTTTCTCCCCTTCTACTCTCTTGTGATGAATTGAGTTTCCCTCTTGAAGTTATCTTATCAGATTGAGTCTTTAATTTGAGAACACTTGATGTATGTCTTGTCGTGTTTATCTATGGTGACAATGGGATATCACGAGCCACTTGATGTATGTTTTGGTGACCAAGTTGCAGGTTCCGCCCATGAACCTATGAATATGGGTTGGCACACGTTTTCTTGACTCTCCGGTAGAAACTTTGGGGGACTCTTTGAAGTACTTTGTGTTGGTTGGATGAATCTGAGATTGTTTGATGCTTATCGTATAATCATGCCCACGGATACTTGAGGTGACAATGGAGTATCTAGGTGACATTAGGTTTTTGGTTGATTTGTGTCTTAAGGTGTTATTCTAGTACGAACTCTTGAATAGATCGATCCGAAAGAATAACTTTGAGGTGGTTTCGTACCCAACCATAATCTCTTCTTTTGTTCTCCGCTATTAGAGGCTTTGGAGTGACTCTTTGTTGCATGTTGAGGGATTGTTATATGATCTATCTATGTTATTATTTTTGAGAGAACTTGCACTAGTGAAAGTATGAACCCTATGCCTTGTTTCCTGTCATTGCAATACCGTTTACGCTCACTTTTATCATTAGTTACCTTGCTGTTTTTATTATTTCAGATTACAAAAACCTTTATCTACCATCCATATTGCACTTCTATCACCATCTCTTCGCCGAACTAGTGCACCTATACAATTTACCATTGTATTGGGTGTGTTGGGGACACAAGAGACTCTTTGTTATTTGGTTGCAGGGTTGCTTGAGAGAGACCATCTTCATCGTACGCCTCCCACGGATTGATAAACCTTAGGTCATCCACTTGAGGGAAATTTCTTACTGTCCTACAAACCTGTGCACTTGCAGGCCCAACAACGTCTACAAGAAGAAGGTTGTGTAGTAGACATCAAGCTCTTTTCTGGCGCCGTTGCCGAGGAGGCTAGGTAAGCGGCACTCACACCCCGTCAACTAAGCTCTTTTCTGGCATCGTTGTCGGGGAGGTGAGTGCTTGAAGGTATATCTTTAGATCTTGCAATGTAATATTTTTGTTTCTTGTTTTATCACTAGTTTAGTTTATAAAATAAAACTACAAAAAAATGGAGTTAAGTTTGCCTCATACAACCGTCTTTTTAATATCTTTAAATCAATTATGATGGAAAGGAAAATTGTGCTCAAGTGCTAGAAGAAGAATGCATTAAAATGTTTGGTACTAAATCTTTGAATGATGAGCATGATTGCAATGTTCTTAGTATAAACTCCTTGAATATCCATAGTATTAATGATGATTGCTCTAGTCATGATGAAAATATCTCTTATGAGCATGTCAACTTTTGTGGAGTGCATGTTTGCATGAACACACCAAATAGAGAGGATATATATTGCAAGAGGCATAAGCATTTAGAAACTAAATTGTTTCAAGAAAGGCTAGATGTGAGTGCTGAAAATTTAAATTTCCTTTGCCGTACTTGTGAACTTTGCAATGAACGTGGTCATTTACATCTCCGATGCAATTCGTTTCATGATCGAATCGTGTCCAAAAATTGTGATGATTTGATTTCCCTTGCACATTATAATGAACTTAGCTTGCTTTTGGGTTATGAAGAGTTGAAACGTTTAACTAAGCATATTCCAGAATTTAATCTTGAGCATTTCCTTGATATTGATCTAGAAAAGATTTATATGTATTGTGCGGTGAATTGCATTGAAAATCCTTATATTGCCAATTACATAAAGAAAAGAAAGCAAATAGAAGATGATGAGAATACTAATGAAAGGTAATAGACTTCCCAATATCCTCCTATTATTTCTTATGATGAACAGGTAACGAGGAGGAGCTTTCTATTCAACCAATCTCGTCAATAAGGATCTCAAAAAGGAAGGTTGAACCCACACATAATGTGAAAAAGAAAAGGAAAAGAAGGGGCAACAAAGGTAAAAAGGTATCCCTCCCAAATGATGTTGCTCCTACTACTCATTGTGATGATGATAATTGCTATACTATTGGTGCTATCCATACTATTAATGATGAGAGTGATTATGCTTATGATATGAAAAGGCCCAAGCTTGGGGAAGCTATGTTTGATGAGGATGAAATATTTGAGAATATATTTGCTGAAATTAATGTTTGTCCCAAGCTTGGGGATGCTATGTTTAATGAAGATGATATTTTTAGCATCCCAAGTTTTGATACTTATGATGATAGCATGCCTCTTACCTATGATTATTATATTGATGAAAGTGGGTTTGGAAGAGTGTCAACTTTAGGAAGTAGTGATCCCACTATTTTGGAGGATGTTGAATTTTATTTTGATGAATACGAAAGTGGATTTGGAAGAGTGTCAACTTTATTTAGTGATTCCACTATCTTGGGAGAGGTTTAAATCGATTATGATGAGAGCGAAGTTGCTACTTATGATGATTATTGTGATGAAACTTATGCTATAAAAAGTAGTGATGACTATATTTATAAAACTTGTCATGATTACGATTACCCTTTTTCTGAACATTACCCTTTTAATGTGGAAACAATTTTTAGTGTTCAAGTCTCTTATGATACTCCGACTATTCCGAATGAGAAGAAATTTGCTTATGTGGAGAGTAGTAAATTTTCTATGCTTGCAGATCATGAAAAGAATACTTTAGGTGCTGGTTATATTGTTGAATTCATTCATGATGCTACTGAAAATTATTATGATGGAGGAATATGAGCTTGTACGAATTGCAAGAATATCAAGTTTCCTCTCTATGTGCTTAAAATCTTGAAGCTATGCTTGTTTTACCTTCCTATGCTCGTTGATTATTGTTCCCATAAGTTGTTTTCTCACAAAATCCCTATGCATAGGAAGTGGGTTAGGCTTAAATGTTCTAGTCATATGGTTCATGATGCTCCTATGTTTCAATTCTTATCTTTTATGTGAGCATCGTTGTCATCATCATGCCTAGCTAAAAAGGCATTAAAGAAAAGCGCTTGTTGGGAGACAACCCAATATTTATACTTACTGATTTTGTGTGTACACATGATTATGCTACTGTAGTAATCATGTTTTATAGATTTTGTTTCAATAAAGTGCCAAGTAAGACCTTTGGGATAGCTTACGGTGATAGTTGTGTTGATCTGCTGAAAATCAGAAACTTTTGCCCTCGGTAAATTAGTTTGTTAATTCACATGAACGTGCTTCTTATCTGATTCTTTTTGCTCTGGATTAGTACACGAATTTCTTAGGACTTCCTAATTTGGTAGGATTTTTGGAGTTCCAGAAGTATACGTTTGATACAGATTACTACAGACTGTTCTGTTTTTGACAGATTCTGTTTTCTATGTGTTGTTTGCTTATTTTGATGAATCTATGAGTAGTATCGGAGGGTATGAACCATAGATAACTTGAAGTACAGTAGATATTACACCATTATGAATTTAGAATGAGTTCATTACAGTACCTAAGTGGTGGTTTTATTTTCTTACACTAACAGAGCTTACGAGTTTTCTGTTGAGTTTTGTGTTGTGAAGTTTTCAAGTTTTGGGTAAAGATTCGATGGACAATGGAATAAGGAGTGGCAAGAGATTAAGCTTGTGGATTCCCAAGGAACCCCAAGGTAATATTCAAGGACAACGAAGAGCCTAAGCTTGGGGATGCCCCGGATGGCATCCCCTCTTTCGTCTTCGTTCATCGGTAACTTTACTTGGAGCTATATTTTTATTCACCATATGATATGTGTTTTGCTTGGAGCGTCATTTTATTTTGTTAGTGTTAGCTTGATGTTATTTAGAATAATGTTTTGCATCTTTATTTTCAATAAAAATGTCAAGGATAGCCTTTACCATGCTTATTTTGCTAGTACACATGTTGCTGTTTGAAAACAGAAAGTTTACCGCTGTTGCAAAAATTCCCTATAAAAGTCAAAGAATGATATAATGTTGAAACTTTTTGCATAATGAGATCTGATAAATCTTCTAAAGTGGGAATTTTATTTCATAATTGTTGGAGTTAGGGAAGTATGATGAATCTTGCATTCTTTACAGACTTTACTGTTTTGACAGATTGTTGTTATGTTTGCATTGTTTGCATATGTTTGCTTGTTTAATGATTCTATTTGAGGATAGGAGTATTAAATATGCAGAGGAATTTAGTATGAAATGTTGAATCATAATTTTAGTGATTTGTTACAGTAGAAAATGATAAGGTTTTGCATTCATTTATACTAACCTATCTCACGAGTTCTTGTTGAGTTTGGTGTGGATGAAGCTTTTGATAAAAACAGAAACCATGATATGAGAGGAATTAAGGAAACACAAAAGTTCAAGCTTGGGGATGCCCAAGGCACCCCAAGATAATATTTCAAGAAGTATCAAGCATCTAAGATTGGGGATGCCCCGGTAGGCATCCCACCTTTCTTCTTCAACAACTATCGGTTAGTATCGGTTGAGCCTAAGTTTTTGCTTCTTCACATGAGTTGTGCTATCCTTGCAATGTCATTTTACTTGTTTTGATTGCTGTTTGAATACAATACCAAGATCTGAAATTCTTAAATGAGAGAGAGTCTTCTCATAGTTACATAATTATTTAGCTACTCATTGATCTTCACTTATATCTTTTTGAGTAGTTTGTCATTTACTCGTGTGCTTCACTTATATCCTATGAGTAAATGGTTAAATGAGTTGATTATCATAAATCTTAAATTATATATGTCTCATTTTATTATCCCATGGGGAGTTATGATTCACATCTAAAAAGTAGAGGTTGTAAATTTATTGAAGGTTAGCAAGCATTGTATTGGTCATTCGAACAATTCATGAAAGAATATTGAAGGAAGAGAGATTTCACATATAAATACACTATCCTAGACATATTTTATAATTGGGAGCACTCATTAAGTATGACATGCTAAAGAGTTGATGTTGTACAAGGAAGACAACGTAATGGTTTATGTTTTCCAACATCTCAGTTAAAGTATATTGTCATGGATCATTCAAACATGTTGAGCTTGCCTTTCCCTCTCATGCTAGCCAAAATTCCTTGCACCAAGTAGAGATACTACTTGTGCTTCCAAATATCCTTAAACCCAGTTTTTGCCATGAGAGTCCACCATACCTACCAATGGATTGAGTAAGATCCTTCAAGTAAGTTGTCATCGGTGCAAGCAATAAAAATTGCTCTCTAAATATGTATGATCTTTTGGTGTGAAGAAAATAGCTATATACGATCTTGTTATGGAAGCAATAAAAGCGACAGACTGCATAATAAAGGTCCATATACAAGTGGCAATATAAAGTGACGTTCATTCGCATTAAGATTGTGTGCATCCAACTATAAAAGCGCATGACAACCTCTGCTTCCCTCTGCGAAGGGCCTATCTTTTACTTTATGTCTTTTACTTTTATGCAAGAGTCAAGGTGATCTTCACCTTTCCCTTTTTCATTTTATCCTTTGGCAAGCACTTTGTGTTGGGGTGATCCTGATATATTTATCCAATTGGATGTATGTTAGCATGAATTATTATGGTTGACATCACCCAAAGGTGAATACGTTGGGAGGCAACACTATAAGCCCCTATCTTTCTCAGTGTTCGATTAAGACTTCATAACCTCAAGTATTGCGTGAGTGTTAGCAATTATAGAAGACTATATGATAGTTGAGTATGTGGAGTTTGATATTCCTGAAAATAAGATGAATTGCAATTGTTTGATGACTGCGAATGAAGTTTGCTAGTTTTCAAGAAAGTTTATGGTCTATGCTTTGACATGTGAATTGCTTGTTACTTTATCGTGAGAAGTTTTATGAGATGAACTACTGTTATGACATATTATCATGCTAGAAAAGGTGATTGAAATTATCATTGATCAGACTTGTGCACCTTCTAGCATTCACACTTCATAAATTCTTTCTTTTATCATTTACCTACTCGAGGACGAGTAGGAATTTAGTTTGGGGATGCTGATACATCTCCAACGTATCTATAATTTATGAAGCATTCATGCTATTTTATTATCTGTTTTGAATGATTACGGGCTTTATTATACACTTTTATATTACTTTTGGGACTAACCTATTAACCGGAGGCCCAGCCCGTATTGCTGTTTATTGCCTATTTCAGTATTTCGAGGAAAAGGAATATCAAACGGAGTCCAAACGGAATGAAACCTTCGGCAGCGTGATTTTTTTGGAAGAATATGATCCTGGAGACTTGGAGTTCACGTTAGAAGATCCTCGAGGAGGCCAGGAGATAGGGGGCGACCCCCCTACTGGGCGCGCCCCCCTGTCTCGTGGGCCCCTCGAGCACCCCCCCGACCGACTTCTTTCGCCTATATAGTCCTATGTACCCTAAAAACATCCATGGAGAAGATAGATCGGGAGTTCTACTGCCGCAAGCCTCTGTAGCCACCAAAAACCTCTCGGGAGCCCGTTCCGGCACCCTGCCAGAGGGGGAACCCATCACCGGTGGCCATCTTCATCATCCCGGCGCTATCCATGACGAGGAGGGAGTAGTTCACCCTCGGGGCTGAGGGTATGTACCAGTAGCTATGTGTTTGATCTCTCTCTCTCTCTCTTGTGTTCCCTGTATGGCACGATCTTGATGTATCGCGAGCTTTGCTATTATAGTTGGATCTTATGATGTTTCTCCCCCTCTACTCTCTTGTGATGAATTGAGTTTCCCTCTTGAAGTTATCTTATCGGATTGAGTCTTTACTTTGAGAACACTTGATGTATGTCTTGTCGTGTTTGTCTGTGGTGACAATGGGATATCATGTGCCACTTGATGTATGTTTTGGTGACCAAGTTGCGGGTTCCGCCCATGAACCTATGCATATGGGTTGGCACACGTTTTCTTGACTCTCCGGTAGAAACTTTGGGGCACTCTTTGAAGTACTTTGTGTTGGTTGGATGAATCTGAGATTGTGCGATGCTTATCGTATAATCATGCCCACAGATACTTGAGGTGACAATGGAGTATCTAGGTGACATTATGGTTTTGGTTGATTTGTGTCTTAAGGTGTTATTCTAGTACAAACTCTTGAATAGATCGATCCGAAAGAATAACTTTAAGGTGGTTTCGTACCCAACCATAATCTCTTCATTTGTTCTCCGCTATTAGTGGCTTTGGAGTGACTCTTTGTTGCATGTTGACGGATTGTTATATGATGTATCTATGTTATTATTGTTGAGAGAACTTGCACTAGTGAAAGTATGAACCCTATGCCTTGTTTCCTATCATTGCAATAGCGTTTACGCTCACTTTTATCATTAGTTACCTTGTTGTTTCTATTATTTCAGATTACAAAAACCTTTATCTACCATCCATATTGCACTTGTATCACCATCTCTTCGCCGAACTAGTGCACCTATACAATTTACCATTGTATTGGGTGTGTTGGGGACACAAGAGACTCTTTGTTATTTGGTTGCAGGGTTGCTTGAAAGAGACCATCTTCATCATACGCCTCCCACGGATTGATAAACCTTAGGTCATCCACTTGAGGGAAATCTGCTACTGTCCTACAAACATGTGCACTTGCAGGCCCAACAACGTCTACAAGAAGAAGGTTGTGTAGTAGACATCAGACGCCCCTTCCGACCGTTGAAGCATAGGAAGTACTTCGCCATAGATGAGTAAGTACCTCATTCTTGTAATTCCTCAATCGCTGCTCCCATTCCCGACTGTGGCTTTTAAGGACCCCTGCTGCCAAGCCTACGGAGTCTCCCAAGAAGCAACTTCCTCTGGCCTCGCCTTCATCGCTGGCCTTGAGCGTCCTGAGCCAGTATGCTGCCCCTGACGCGGGGTCAGCCGGAGAAGCAAGCCTGCCTGTAGAGTGTCTTGAGCCTGTGCCCTTGCCACCTTCCCTTCGCGACCTTGCCTGGGGCATGACCAGCCTGCCCAGGGCTCCTCCTGTGATCGTGGATGGCGAGTGGTTGGAGTCGCTCCTCGGATCTTCTTTAGCTGATGGACCTATGCCGGTTCGGGTCCCTTGCGGTGCCCGGCCGGCGATCGTGGGGGCGCTGGCCCCCAGCCCCCTTGCCGCGAGGGGACGAACCGCTTCAGGGCTCGCCGGCAGCGCCGGTGGCGGAGGACGACATGGATAGCATGCTCAAGCGTGCGCGAGAGTGAAGTGTCGTTCGCCGGAGTTCCTCCGAAAGGCGATGGACGCGATGGGCCAGCTTGGTGGAGAGCTTGTTGATGTGGGCGCGTGTCTTGAAGCTGAGGGCCTGCGGCCGATTCAGGAGCGATGCAAGCTGAAGGTGGCAGTTAACATCGCGCGCTACCAGCGCGAGGTCAACAATGCGAAGGCCGAGGCGTCCCTTGCAGCCTCGCGAAAGGCCTGCTCCTGAGCTCTGGAGGAGGCTCGGGAAGCATATCATCGCCGTGAGATCGCGGAGAAGCGTGCATGGGAGCTCCAAGCCTGGAGAGCTTCCCTGGAGCAGCAAGTGGAGCTGCGTCAGGCCGCCCTTGCATTGCTGAAGGGGACTCTTGTCGACGAGGAGGAGCTCCGGAGGCGCGAAGAAACACTAACGCTGGAGGCCGCCGAGCACAATCTTGACCTTGAGCGGTTGGAACGAGGGAGCGCCAGGTTACCCAGGCGGAGGACGATGTTGGCGCGCGAGAGGCTCGGGTCCAAGAAGAGGTCAACCGCCGCGTGGCGGAAGTTCGTGCAGATCTTGTGCGCAGGTATGACCAGAGGCTGGAGCTGATTGAAGCCGAAACTGCGGGCAGGACTGCCGCTCTCAGGTCCAAGCCAACTGAAACGAAGCAGCGCGTGGAGGCCGCCGAAGCCGCCCTGGTCTTGGCGCAGACTGAGTTGGCCTCCACCCGTGCCGAGCTGCTTCTTCTTCAAGAGCGGGTCAACGACGCCGAGTCCATTGTGCGGCAGAACGGAGAGGAAGTTCTTGAACGACAGACGCTGGAGCACATATGCACGGCCCCATGCTCCAGGAGCTCAGGAACAGGGCCAACATGGCCCTAGGCAGTATCTGTGATGCGGACACCCCGCATCCTCACGTGACCAACTATGCCAATCATCTCCGCTTCTTCACTGATGTGGTGATGTGCCTGGAGAACCGCTCCGAGAGAGCTCGCCAGCTTGTCGAGGAGAGGAGCCGTAGCCTGCTCGGGCGCGCATTTTCCCGCCTCTTCAGCCATCTTTAGAACACTGACCCCCACTTTGACTTTGACGCTGTTATCACCCCGGTGCTCGAGGCCATCCGAGGCGACCTGGCGTGGTGGGTGGAGGACAATTTGGATGCGCTTGTTAGGGCCTTCGCTTCCGACAATGATGGGGTGGTAGTTGCAGCGGATGAAGGTGATGTGGTCAATGGCGGTGAAGACGGCGCCAATGATCGCGACGGTGATGCCAGTGACAACGACAGCGGCGCCAGTGCTGCCTCTGGAGGCGACCAAGAGGGTGCGGTGAGTGATATGTCTGACTAACCCGGGGTTCCCCTATTGTTTATCCTGCACATAAAAGCTCAGGCGCGGCCCAGACGGTTGTAAGAGCATTTTGGGAAGGGAAGCCCCTCATGTAAAAAGATTGTTGTCCGTATGCTTCTAGGAACGATGCCGAACATGCGCCTATATGATTCTACAGGCCTTATGGCGAGCTAGTTGCTGTAGTTTACCTTTGGCCCGGACAAGTCCTGAATAGGCTTGCATAACCGTGAGCCCCCGAGGGTCCTCTGTGGGACCTGCTGACCAAGTGGCGAGGACCTCGCGAGAGCGAGTGCCGGCCGCGAGATGGCATGCGCGCGTGCGCTTGGCCCAGCCCCACCTGCGAGAGGCTTGCGAGGGGGAGGCAACTAGTGCGAATTCCAAACTTGGGCAAAAACCAGAATACGAGAAATCACATGAACGAGACAAGACACCCCACCCCCGCATACACAAATGCAAATTCAACTTCAACTTAAATCCGAAGCAAGGAAGCTCGACCACGGAAAGGGAGGCAAAAAGCAAAAGGCCGTGTCCGGCACCTAGTCTAGTCTTCGATGTCTTCTCACCAGCGCGGAGCTAAGTGCTTCCACTGGGCGTGGGAGGGAGCCCCCGAGGCCCGAGGGCGGCTCTCCGGAGACTCCGGGGCGTGTACAGCCCCAACTCATTATTATGTGACAGTGTCATGGGCGGCGAGCTTCATAGGCACTAGGCCTTCTTCACAGGCACCGGGCCTTGCTTCATATCGCCAGTCGAGGGCCCCGCCTTGCGCCACCCTCGACCACCATTGACGGCGGCCGAAGACCAAGGATGACGCCAATGGTGGAAAAGGGGACGCCAGCAGTTCCCTCGGCGACCACGGGTCCTCTGCCGGGGGCAGGCTTTGCAGCACCTCCCCGGCAGAAGGCCTACCTCCGGGGGTTGCCTTGCTCCGCGCGCCATGGGGAGGGGCCTGGCTCCCGGCCCCTCTCCTGCAGCCCCCAGTGCGCCCCTCCTGGCGGAAGGGAGGCTGCTGAGCTGGGGCAGCCTTCCGTTGTGATGTCCTGAACCTCCTGCGACCCATGGTTAGCATAAGCTTGCTCCTGAGGAATTAGCAGTACCCGGTAGTTGCTGCTGCCAGCACGGTTGGTGAGGCTTCCTTGAGGCTCCTGAAAAGGCTCGGCTTTTGGCGTCTCTTCCTCCCAGCCTGACCCGAGAAATGAGCCAGGGTCATCTTCCAGCGCGTATTCCCGATACACCATGTGGGGCACATAAGCCTCCAAGGTCGCCGCCTCGAAGACTTCACCGTAGTGCCCCATGCTCCATGTGTCCTGGCCTAACGCGCCGTCTTGAGGATGGTAGGGCGGCGGCCCGCCCGGGCCGTAGGCGGCGATGCGCATGCCCACATTCACCGGAGGTGCCGCTGGTGCAGCCTGGCGTCCGGCGCTGATGGTTGAGCTAGTGTCGATGAAGCCTTGGGGAGCGCCTGAGGGCGCGCGGGCACGGGGTGGAAGCTAGAAATAGAAAGCTGGCGCCCTCGAGGCCGCAACATCCAGGAGCTCGGCAACGCAGTCCAGCAACACGTCTCGGCCGCCCTCTTGCAACCTGCACCGCAGCAGCTCCCGAGCCACAGTGGGGGTGGCCCGCATGTTTGCTTGCTCCCGCCTGGTGTGCGGCGCTGTGGCCGCGGCGTAGCTTGCGGCCCTTCCGGCCGATCACGCCTGCCGCCGAGTAAGAGCAGGTAGTGCTTGACTGCGTCGCCCTCGCCCCGTAGCATTCTGTGGTGCGCGGGCTGCCTGGGGTGCGGGGTTGAGGTCACCTTGGGCAGGCGGTGTGGCACGGGCTGGCCATGCTGCCCAACGGTCGGCGTTGGTCGCCGGGTTGCCGAACATGGATGCGACGAAGCAGTGAAACGCAGATCGGTGGAAGGAAGACTCCGGCGCACCCCTACCTGGCACGCCAAATGTCAGATGTCGGGTTCCGGCCAAACCCTTCAGGTTCGAACTCTGGGGTGTGGACGAAGATCTTCTCCCTACCGAAACACGCCCTCAGCCTCACCGTGGTTTCTATGCTAGCACGACGAACAACACAAGAGACACGAGGTTTATACTGGTTCGGGCCACCGTTGTGGTGTAATACCCTAATCCAGTGTGTGATGTGGTAGATTGCCTCTTGGGATGATGATGAACAGTACAGAGGAATCAATAACCAGGTTAACAAATACTTGAGACATTGTCTTTGGAGGGGACCAGATTTGGAGGATCACAGACCAGCTTTGGTAGTTTGGTCCACTGTTTGTAGGCCCAGAAATCAGGGTGGCCTAGGAGTTATGAACATCTTTGTACAAAACCAAGCCCTTCTGCTCAAAAACCTCCACAAGTTCTACAATACGAAAAATATCCCATGGGTCAATCTCATTTGGGAGGCTTATTATGACAATGGCATCCTCCCAGGACAAATATGGGAAGGGTCATTCTGGTGGAAATGTAATTTGAGGCTCATTGATAGTTACAAATCCATGGCAAGATGCACAATAGGTGATGGTAAATCTGCTCTGTTTTGGTCTGACCTCTGGCACACTACTTGTTTGAATCAATTGTTCCCTCATCTTTACTCCTTTACCAGAGATCAGAACCTTTCAGTGCAAAAGGTTCTTATGTTTGAATACTTGGAAGATTTATTTCACCTTCCACTCACTCAGGAGGCTTTTCTGGAATTTGAGCTGATGGAAGAGATTTGTGACACCTTAAGAAGATCTACATTTAATGAGCACTTGGATACTTGGAGTTATATGTGGGGAAATAATAATTTTTCTGTGGCTAAAGCATACAAAATTTTGATAGGTGTAAAATTGTGCCAAAGACAGTTCAACTAGATTTGGAAATGTTCTGCCCACCAAAACACAAGGTCTTCTTTTGGAGACTTCTTCATGATAGACTCAATACTGTGAATCGCTAAAAGGAAAGCTTTTCATCTTGACAACTATAATTGTGCTACTCTCAACTGCCAGCAGGAAGAAACACTTCAACACCTATTTTGGACTTGTCCTTTGCTTCTGCTTGCTGGGATATACTCTGCCCTAACAGACAAAGAAACCTATCCATCATGGAAGCCATTCCAGACATAAGGAGCAACCTACATCAACCATTTTCTATGGAGATCATTATCATTGCATCATGGGCCATTTGGATAGTCAGGAATGACAAGATTTTCAATAGCATTCCAACCAGCATTGACAGATGGAAGTTCATCTTCCTCTTAGAACAACACCTGCTCAAATTCAGAATTAAGGAGAAGTTTTCAGCTTCTTTCTTTTCCTGGTTGGACAATCTTGTCCTGTAAATTTTTTTGTTGTTGGACTTTTTAGACTAGTTATTATCTTCTTTGGGGCTTATCTCAAGCCTTGTATGTTTGAACTCTCTTTTTATTTATATTAAAAAAAATGCAGTGGGGTTTTGCCCTACTGTGTATAGTCAAAAAAAAAACAGTATGGAGGAAGAACAGCCTTGTGAGGAGAGGTGTTCTTGTGGTGGTGTGTTTGAGGAGGGATTGATCCGTCTCCGTTGGCTCTAGATAAGATGCCTTCTACTGTGGTGGCTAGCCCTATTTATAGATGCCCTGGTCCTCTCCCCAAATATTGAGCGGGAAGGGATCCAACAACGGCCATTTTTAAAGGGGACAACTAGTACAAGCTATCCTGACTAAAGGTGGTCTTGGACTGCCAAAGGTGCTGCTGATGACGCCATCTCGGGCTCCACGGTGACCTTCGTCCTTCCGCTCTGCTAGTCTTGGTCTTGTTGCACCGATATGGAAATCTTTGCCTGATGCTTCAGTACTCCGCGCCTGCGCTTGCCCCCTTTGCACCGAAGAGGAAACGAGGACACTGCGCAGGCTGGTGCCCACGTGGTCTTGATCGTCATGGCTTGCTTCACGGGCACCTCGCGAGGTACCCCTTGCCTTGATCTATCCACCTCCTTGCGAGCTTGCCTGGCAAGGCCACTCCTGAGGAGGCCTTGCGTCGTCCGCCCTGCGAGGCTTGGCCCCTCGTGAGGGTCTTGTGCGTTGGTTGATGAAGACGGGCCGTACTGGGCCACTGGTTGAGCCACGCTGCAGGCCGGAGGCAGGCAAGTCTGGGGACCCCCGTTCCTAGAACACCGACAATGGCACTCTATGGAAGAAACCAACTATGTGCAATAATGTCGAAGATCACAGTCGAGTTAGCTATACAGATCATGTGCTGTGAGATTGGCAAGGTAAACAGATTCGAGAATGGTTAATAAAATCTAAGACCATTGCATATTAAGGTCAAAATAGTGCTACCAATATATGAGTCTCATACGATGCCATTTCAACAATTGTACCACAAAAGCTCAAAATATTACAAGGTTCAAATTCCAGAGTTATATGGCTCAAATTCGAAGATTACAAGGTTCAAACTGATATTAGAAATGAAATTCAGCTCATCAGCTGCAAACGCTTGCACTGATCTGAACATGGATATCAGAGAGGTTCAAACTAATATTACCACTTCTAAGTTTGGTTTTGAAACCTCACAATTTTTGCATAGGGGTCAGCCATTGAGAAGTCATGTATGGGGTTGACACGATTTTTGGAGCCTATTCCATTCTGCCGCGGGCGCTGGCGTTGATCAACAAACCATTCATTTTTGCGAAATAAATGTAGGGCAAACCTCATTACCTTCAGCACCCTTGCTCTGACAACAAAGAACCTAGCGCATATAATCTCTGATAAGGTCCCTCGGTAGGAGTTCAAAGTAATGTCTAAGAGATGTAGATCTAGGCATTCGACATGATTGTTATATTGTATCACATTATCCACCACTAGGCCTAATCTTATCTGCAAAAGAAGAAAACATGTTAGTGCCTACATGCTGTTTTGAACACTACTACAGGCCTATTTGGTTTGCAGAATTTGTAAAATGCCCAAACATGCCATCTTCGATCTGACATGATTAACATGAGCATTAACATGCCATCTTCGATCTTCACAAGAGGTTGGAGTGGATGAAAAGTTCCCTAAGAGAACTAGTACAGATGAATCCAAAGGAGAAATACATATGGATTGTAACCATATGGATCAAGCAACCAATATGGGGGGGGGGCATGTATGTACTGAAATCCTCCAGAATAATCCTTGAGAAATTGTAGTACATTGTCATTGTAAACTTGGAAAAAGGTGTCACAAATTCAACCCCCTTATGGTTAACATTTAACAGGAAAGGAACGTCACCTCGATATATAGCTTCTCAAGGCACGGAACCCATCTCAGGAAATTGACAACTTGCTCCAGGTTGGGGCCGATAGATTCTGGTGCCAAGACTAGTGCCAAGACCTTCACTGTGCGCAGTTTTGGGGTCAAGCTTGTCGGAATCAGTTTCTGAATGACAGACGAACAAACATCTTCAAAATTAGAAATAATGTTAATTTGTAGAAGGAGAGGTAGAAGGTAGCTGTTGTACCTGAAGGGGTGTGGATCCAATAACAAGTTTGGAGTATTTGTCAGACGAGTAGCCCACTGATACGTCTCCAATGTATCTATAATTTTTGATTGCTCCATGCTACTTTATCTACTGTTTTGGACTATATTGGGCTTTATTTTCCACTTTTATATTACTTTTGGGACTAACCTATTAACCGGAGGCCCAGCCCAAAATTGCTGTTTTTCGCCTATTTCACTGTTTCGAAGAAACGGAATATCAAACGGAGTCCAAACGGAATGAAACCTTCAGGATCGTGATTTTCCAACCGAACGTGATCCAGGAGACTTGGACCCTACTCCAAGCAGTGCCAGAGGCGGTCACGAGGGTGGAGGGCGCGCCCCCTGGGCGCCCCCCATACCTCGTGGGCCCCCTGACGCTCCACCGACGTACTCCTTCCTCCTATATATACCTACGTATCCCCGAACGATCAGAACAGGAGCCAAAAACCTAATTCCACCGCCGCAACCTTCTGTATCCACGAGATCCCATCTTGGGGCCTGTTCCAGAGCTCCGCCGGAGGGGGCATCCACCACAGAGGGCTTCTACATCATCACCATAGCCCCTCCGATGAAGTGGGAGTAGTTTACTTCAGACCTTCGGGTCCATAGCTAGTAGCTAGATGGCTTCTTCTCTCTTTTGGGATCTCGATACAATGTTCTCCCCCTCTCTCGTGGAGATCTATTCAATGTAATCTTCTTTTTGCGGTGTGTTTGTTGAGGCCGATGAATTGTGGGTTTATGATCTAGTATTATCTATGGAAAATATTTGATTCTTCTCTGAATTCTTTTATGTATGATTGAGTTATCTTTGCAAGTCTCTTCGAATTATCCTTTTTGGTTTGGCCAACTAGATTGGTAGTTCTTGCAATGGGAGAAGTGCTTAGCTTTGGGTTCAATCTTATGTGTCCTTACCCAAAGGATGTAGGGGCAGCAAGGCACGTATTGTATTGTTGCCATCGAGGATAACAAGATGGTTTTTTTATCATATTGCATGAATTTATCCCTCTACATCATGTCATCTTGCTTAAGGCGTTACTCTGTTTTTACTTAATACTCTAGATGTGCCGGGGGAGACTGTCCGCCACGAACACCTATGGGACCGGAGCCCCTTCGTGAGTGCGGCACGAGGCGGAGGAGGCACAGAGCAGATCGAGGCGAGCACGCTGGCGGCTTTTACCCAGCCGGAGCTCTCCGAGAGATAAAACTCCTCTGCTGCTTTGTGTTTAGATTTGATCTCGCGAGAGAGCGGCGTATGGTGATGTTGTTGCGTCGAATGAGTAGAACCAGCCGAACCTCACAAGCGCGAGAGTCGCCTGGGTTCGAACCCCCTACGTTGTGCATGGGCCTCCTTTTATAGTGCAAGGGTCACCGACAGTGTCAACGAGGAGAAAGGGGTAAAAAGTAAAAGAGGTGGTAGTTGGAACAAGGGAACAAAGAAGCTACTGATTGCATGAACAGTGGTTTCTACCTACTTTTTGAGAGGGGACAAGGGCATTTAATGCCCGTCGCCGTCGACCCCAAAAGCTCCCGCCTTTGCGTCTCCGTGCCGCCACGGCGATGGATCCACCAGTGAAATGCCTCCGTGTCCCCAGGCTGCACAGCCATCCGCCACGCGCCCCTGGAAAGGCCCTGTGGCGTGACGATGGGCGGATGAGCCGGAGCGCAGCACACTGGCGCAGCTCTCCGCAAGCGCCTTGCCGGGGTCTTGATCTTGCCGGGCCCGGGAGCTTGCCGGGCTTTGTGGCTTGTCGCTCCCCGGGCCCTCGCCGGGACGCGTATAGCGCCGAGGCGTGTCTTCTATGATGTAATCTCCTAGTCTTCCCGACGAGCTCCTCTCGCCGGGGCCTTGCTTGAGTGATGTCATCTTAAGCTTGAAATGGCCTTCCCGGCAAGCTCCGCTTGCCGGGGTCTCGATCTTCTGTCTTGTTCACTTTGTTCTTGAATGTCTTAACGCGGAATAGGAGGGTCTCCGGCTAGCACGTGGTAGACCCTGCCACGGGAAGCTGCAACTGCCCGTGCACAAGTTGGGGTACTAAGGCACCCCTATCTTAGTACACCGACAGGAGCCCCCGGGCCTGGGCCACACACGGTGCCGAGCGCTGTTGGGCCAGGCCCAAAACAGTGCACGGGCACACGCGGCCCACGGCGTGCCGAATCCACTTCCGCATCGGTAGCACCCCCCCCGTAACGGCACACGTCGATTGCGGCGTCGTGGGAGAAGTGGGCGGTGCGTGTGGCCTTTAAGGCATCCACGCCCGTGATCATGGTGCAGGGCGAGGTCACCTCACCCGTCGCTTCGGCTCCGCTTTTTCGCCACGCGGCCCTCATGCACGGGGGTCGTGGGCGGCGAAGGTGGGAGACCGAGCCGTCACGGGCGGAGACGATGAGTCGACCCCGCTCCTCTGCCCGCCTCGCCTCCCGATTGGCCAGGCAGGGCGGTTGAGCCCCCACCTCGCCCTTTAAAAAGGGCGGAAGGGGAGCACAATGGTCTCACATTTCATCTTCTCCCTTCTCCTCCAGCTTCAGTTCTTCTTTCTGCCATGGAAGGAGGAAATCCCGGCTCTTCAACGGTGGCAGCGAGGGTTGCCTCCAGTAGCGAGATCTCTCCCTACCCGCGCCCGTGGGCGGAGCCGCCACGAGGGGAGAGGAGAGGGCGAGGTCATGGACGAGGCCGAGGGCGTGGTCGAGGCGGACGGGAGGGGCGGCGGCGGCGTGCCTCCCCGTCTCCTCCGGGCGAGCCCGACCACGGGCGGTCCACACCGAGACGCACAGGAGTTCTTCATCGAGCTGCGCCGGCGCCTCGTCGCCGCCTCCGGCTGCCGGCCCGTTCAAGGATGCGATGGGACCGGATCCGCCAAGTGATGGAGTTGCACATGAGGGGCTGCGGGATCAGCGGCACTCGAGTGAGTGTCGTGTCCCCAGCCCCCGGCGTGATGTACTTCGACCGAGGCTGGAAGACATTCGCCCGGATCCACAGCTTGATGGCGGGGTTTACTCTCCATTTCAAGTTGATGGAGGGCGACCTTCTCGCCGTCAAGGTCTTCAGCGAGTTCGGGACCCGGGCGAGGTGCTGTGTGGACAGCTCCTCCGATAGCGAAGGCTCCTCTTCGAGCGAGAGTGACGAGGAGGGGAGCGACAGCGGCGACGAGGGGGATGGCGGGTCCGACTAGGCGTCGGACACCGCTGCCTCGCGCGCCACCGGCGACCCCGTAATCCAGGTCGCCGGCCTTCTGAACTTCCCGGGGCCGTCTTCTTGGCGGCTGGCGTAGGGAGGCTGCGAAAGAGGGAGAGGGGGTGGCGGCAGGGCCGTCAAGTTGGAGTACGAGGGCGAGGAGCCCTCGACAGCGCGCTGACGCCCCACCACCCCGTCTTCAACATCTGCCTCCGGCGCCTTCGTCTTCGCCAAGCTCCTGGCCGGCCCCCGGGAAGTTCTCTTGGTGTCTTCTGGCGCCCGTAGCTCTCCCTGGCCTTCAGGGACTTGTCGCTGGCGCCGTCGACGGTTCCCCATGCCCGTCACCTTGCGCAGCCCCTGGGCACGCCACTTTCTCCTAGGCGCCTTCGCCCTTCCCGCAAGCTTTCTTGCCGGGACTCCTGACCTACCTCCTGAACTCCCTGAACAGAGAAACAGGAGAAGGATTACGGCACCTTATCTTTCAATTTGTAAGCCCTCGGGCCTTAGTTGCTTTTAGAATATGTAATCCTCTCTATTATGTTTTTCATCCTCTTATGGACTTGTACTAAACTAGGATGTTTTTAATGAAAAGAGGGGAATGCTTGTCGGACCGCGTCTTTTACTTGACTTCGTGCCTTGTATGTTCCTACGCTTTGGGAGCTTGCGGTGCGAACACGCTTGAAAAGTGCGGAACATCAGCAGCCACTGGCGGTGTTGCTTCCGCAAGCAACCTTACGGGCGATTCGACTTAACTTGCCGAGCAGGCTCGAAAACGAAACAAGGGCGCGAAGCTTGTCGCAGCTCACTTTAACCGTTGAGCGTGCTCGAAAGCAAGATAAGGGTGCAGCAGCACACTTGTGTCCGCCGAGCGGACTCGGGAATAAAACAAGGGCGCAACTGTGCCACGACTTGGCTCCTCCGCGCATGGGTTTTACAAGACACGCTCGTTCAAAGACGCAACTCCGCTTTCCCCGGTCCATGAGAGGATGCATGACGAGGGATGAAAAACTTATCTGATTTCGCAGCCCCCGGCGACCTTAGCTTGCCGGGGAGGAATTTTGGCACTCGCAGCCCCCGGCGACTCTGGCTCCGCCAAAATCCAGGTGCTGGCGTGCTCTTCTGGCTTCTCCTGGTCGCTGCGATTTCGGTCATGAAAACAGTTGAGCTAGTTCTGCAATAGCTTCATTATTTACATGTATATGTATACGAATCTTTTCTGTGTAACTTGCAATGCGATGCCGTGCCTTGCCCTTCGTATGTTTACACTCTACGCTCTCGGGAAACTTGCCGGCGCGAAAACGCTTGCTGAGTGCGGAACATCAGCAGCCCGCTGGCGGTGTTGCTTCCGGCAAGTAACCTTGCCGAGCCAGTTGCAACGCGCTTGTGTTTGTTGAGCGGACTCGGAAACAAACCAAGGGCGCAACTGGGCCACGACCTGGTTCCTCTGCGCACAAGTTTCCCATACAAAGAGCATTTCACGGCAGGGCTGGTTACGTTATCCCCTCTGTGCGCTTTTACCCTATGCTTCTAGGGAAACTTGCTGGCAAAAAGGGGCCCTTGTCGCGAGCGCTGAGTGCTGAACTCGAAGCAGCCTGCTGGCCAAGGTCCTACCGGCAAGCAACCTAGCCGCTGCTAGTCGCGACGCACTTAGCTTGTCGAGCGGACTCGAACGAGGCAAGGCGCGATGCTTCTCGCGCTCACTTGAATCGTTGAAAGCAAGATAAGGCGCGGCTATCCACGGGTAGGTTCCTCCGCTTTACGGTATCGCGCACAAAGGACTAACGCGAGAAATATAAAAGCATGGAACCAAGTAGTGCTTTGCACAAAAGCTCGGATGACTTAGCTTTTCTACTCTTCGCGATCCGCAAGGCCGCGCTTCCCTTGATTTCCCCTCGTATGTTTTCACCCTCACGCTTCGGGGACCTGCCGGCAAGAAACACACTTGCTGAGTGCGGAACATCAGCAGTTCGTGGCGGTGTTGCCTCCGGCAGGAAGAACTTGTCGGGCTAGTTGCAGCGCGCCTTCATCGTTGAGCGGACTCGAAACAGATCAGGGGCGCAACTTAGCCACGACTCGAATCCCCATGCGCACAGGTTCTCCATACAAGGTATGAAGTTTCAGGAAATACAACTCAAAAGTTTGAAACTGGCTGGTAGAGCTCGACGGCATGTCCTCGACGGTGGCACTTCGGAGAAGTGCGCTTGCCGGAGCGGGCGCCGGAGCTGTTCTTGCTGCTTTCTTTGCCCTACTGGCAGGAGGAGCTCGATGGCACGTTCCCGACGGCGGCGCAGCACTCCGGAGAGGTGCGCTTGCCGGAGTAGCACCAGAGCTATCCTTGCCGGGCTGGGCACCAGATTTGCCCTTGCCGAGCTTCGCTTGCCGGTGGAGCTCGATGGCGCGTCCTCAACGGCAGCGCGGCACTCCGGAGAGGTGCGCTTGCCGGAGCAGGCACCAGAGCACTCACCGGAATTGGCGCTTGTCTTCTTCACAGGACTTCCGTGGCCTTCTGGAACTCCTGCTCACTGTCATCCTCATCCTCCATGTCTTCATCGTCGTCTTCTTCATCTTTGTCGCGGCCCCGGGGAGGTCAATCACCTTGCCGCTGCTTAGCCTTGTCGCGACGTCCTCCCCGGCCATTGAACGGCCGCTTCTTGCTTGGTTCTCCTCCGCCACCTTGGGCCTTCTCCTTGTCGCGCCTCTCGTACTCAGCTTTTTGCTGCCCGACGAGGTACTCGACGCGCTTGCAGTTGGAGAGATCGTGGCCCTTGGTGCGGTGGATTTTGCAGTATTGCTTGTCGGAGCCGCCCTGCTTGTCGGCTGCCGCTACAGGGGCAGGTTCCTTGCCGGAGAAGCAACCCTGTGTTTGCTTGGCGGGAGCCTCCTTGCCGGACTTCTCGACGGCAAGCACCTCTTTCTTGTTCTTTCTTCGGTTGTTCCGTCGCCGGCTCTTGTTTGCCGGGGCGTTGTCGTCGCTATCGCTTCCTCCTGCGCCAGCATCCTCCCCGGGGAGTCTCCTCCCCTCTTCCGCGCGTGCGCACTTGTCGGCTAGAGCATAGAGCTCGCTGACATCCCGAATCTTGGTCATCGCCATCTCTTTCACGCATGCGGCGGTTACGCGACGTTCGTGGAACGCTACCGATAATCGGCGGGTGGACATCGAGGATGTTGCCGCACACGGCTGAAGCGTTGGATGTATTTGCGCAGGATTCTCCTTCCTTCGTGCCAAAATGTGGAGATCGCTCTCTGGCCGTGGGGTTTGTGGCCACGGTAAAGGCGCCAACAAACTGGTGGCAAAGGTCGCCCAAGAGGAAATGGAGCCTTCGGCAAGTGCATGAGCCAAGAACGAACGTTCGCTTAAGCACGAAGCGGAAGTAGTTCGCCGAATCTTGTCGTCGCGCCCGCAGCTGCACCGCGATGGTGTAGACACCGAGGAACTCCGAGGGTGCGTCTTGCCGTCGTACTTCTCCGCACGCCGGGCTTGAAGTTCTTCATGCTGGGCCATCGACGCGCCGCAGCTCGCGGGTGAACGCAGGGCAGCTCGCCGCGACGCAAGTCGCCAGTTCACCGGGCGCGTCGCGTCGGCAGCGTTTTCAGCTCTCTGGTCGATTGTCGCCGAAGTTTCTGGCGGCGCCGATCGTGGTCCGAGCGTCTTCTTGTCGCCGGTCGTCGAGGACCTGGCGTTGATCCCGACGAGCCCGCGGATCCGACGACGCCGTGGAGCCGTCGCCGGCGTTGTTCTCGCGGGACGGCGTCTTTTGCTTCTGCGGCGGGGAGTGCACTGAGGTTGCACGCCCAGCGGCTTTGTCGCCGTTAGCCTTCGTCTTCTCAGCTCGCCGCGGCCGCGAGGTCGCCGGCTCCTGCGAAGGGTCGTTGTTGGCGGCGCGACGAGCTCTTGATGGAGGCCCTCCGGTCTTGACCTTGTCCGCCGAGGGAAGTCGAGAGCGATTGCGCCCTTACGAGCGCTTCGCCGGAGTGGAGGGGAGCGGAGCGCGGCGGTGCGAGGAGCGGGTAAGCTCGGACTCTAACAGTGTTAGAAGGAGCAGGTCTTCCCGGTGCCTTCGCTTTGCCCGTGTCGGGCGTTGGCACGAGCGCCCCGCGAGCCTCCGGCGTGTCCTTGCCCAGCGGCGGATACCACCTCCGTGGTATGGCGCTGCTTGGGTCGCCGGCGCTGAGATGGACGTGGATCCGCGGAGACCAAGCGCGGTCACCCGTCCTGCCCTCGATCTGGTGGCGCGCGAGTGTCTTCGGCGGCGACCACCCTTCCGTCGGCGTCTCCTCCGCCACCGCTAGCTCGGTGGCGGCGGAAGAGACGCAGACGGCCTGCAGCCCCAAGCCTTCTTTTTCGGGCCATGGCGAGTCGATGACGGTTCTTGATGAAATTGAGAGGTTGATGGCGAACGCGCCCGCGCAGACGCCGGATCAGGTCCGCACAACCTCGACGCCCCCTACCTGGCGCGCCAAAGATGCCGGGGGAGACTGTCCGCCACGAACACCTATGGGACCAGAGCCCCTTCGTGAGTGCGGTACGAGGGCGGAGGAGGCACAGAGAGCAGATGGCTTCTTCTCTCTTTTGGGATCTCGATACAATGTTCTCCCCCTCTCTCGTGGAGATCTATTCGATGTAATCTTCTTTTTGCGGTGTGTTTGTTGAGGCCGATGAATTGTGGGTTTATGATCTAGTATTATCTATGGAAAATATTTGATTCTTCTCTGAATTCTTTTATGTATGATTGAGTTATCTTTGCAAGTCTCTTCGAATTATCCTTTTTGGTTTGGCCAACTAGATTGGTAGTTCTTGCAATGGGAGAAGTGCTTAGCTTTGGGTTCAATCTTGCGGTGTCCTTACCCAGTGACAGAAGGGGCAGCAAGGCACGTATTGTATTGTTGCCATCGAGGATAACAAGATGGTTTTTTATCATATTGCATGAATTTATCCTCTACATCATGTCATCTTGCTTACAGGCGTTACTCTGTTTTTACTTAATACTCTAGATGTGCCGGGGGAGACTGTCCGCCACGAACACCTATGGGACCGGAGCCCCTTCGTGAGTGCGGTACGAGGGCGGAGGAGGCACAGAGAGCAGATTGAGGCGCAGCTGGCGGCTTTTACCCAGCCGGAGCTCTCCGGAGAGATAAAACTCCTACTGCTGCTTTGTGTTTGTATTTGATCTCGCTCGAGAGAGCGAGCGTATGGTGATGTTGTTGCGTCGAATGAGTAGAACCAGCCGAACCTCACAAGCGCGAGAGTCGCCCAGGTTCCGAACCCCCCCTACGTTGTGCATGGGCCTCCTTTTATAGTGCAAGGGGTCACCGACAGGTGTCAACGTAGGAGAAAGGGGTAAAAAAGTAAAAGAGGTGGTAGTTGGAACAGTGCGGGAACAGTGAAGCTACAGTGCATGAACAGTGGTTTCTACCTACTTTTGACAGAGGGGGACAAGGGCATTTAATGCCCGTCGCCGTCGACCCCAAAAGCTCCCGCCTTTGCGTCTCCGTCTGCCACGGCGATGGATCCACCACCGTGAAATGCCTCCGTGTCCCCCAGGCTGCACAGCCATCCGCCACGCGTCCCTGGAAAGGCCCCAGGGCGACGCGTGGGCGGATGAGCTGGAGCGCAGGCACACAGCGCAGCTCTCCCGGCAAGCGCCTTGCCGGGGTCTTGATCTTGCCGGGCCCGGGAGCTTGCCGGGCTTTGTGGCTTGTCGCTCCCCGGGCCCTCGCCGGGACGCGTATAGCACCGAGGCGTGTCTTCTATGATGTAATCTCCTAGTCTTCCCGACGAGCTCCTCTCGCCGGGGCCTTGCTTGAGTGATGTCATCTTAAGCTTGAAATGGCCTTCCCGGCAAGCTCCGCTTGCCGGGGTCTCGATCTTCTGTCTTGTTCACTTTGTTCTTGAATGTCTTAACGCGGAATAGGAGGGTCTCCGGCTAGCACGTGGTAGACCCTGCCACGGGAAGCTGCAACTGCCCGTGCACAAGTTGGGGTACTAAGGCACCCCTATCTTAGTACACCGACAAGATGCATGCTGGATAGCGGTCGATGAGTGGAGTAATAGTAGTAGATGCAGAATCATTTCGATCTACTTGTTTTGGACGTGATGCCTATATACATGATCATTGCCTAGATATACTCATAACTATGCTCAATTATGTCAATTGCTCAACAGTAATTTGTTCACCCACCATAGAAAATCTATGCTCTTGAGAGAAGCCACTAGTGAAACCTATGGCCCCCGGGTTTATTCTCATCATATCAATTTCTATCACTTTATTTACTTGCTTTTTTTTACTTTGCCTTTTACTTTTTACTTTGCATCTATCTATCAAAAATACCAAAAATATTATCTCTATCAGATCTCACTCTCGTAAGTAACCGTGATGGGATTGACAACCCCTAAGCGTTGGTTGCGAGTTGCTATCGTTTTGTGTAGGTACGAGGGACTTGTGCGTGGTCTCCTACTGGATTGATACCTTGGTTCTCAAAAACTGAGGGAAATACTTACGCTACTTTGCTGCATCATCCTCTCCTCTTCGGGGAAATCCAACGCAGTGCTCAAGAGGTAGCAAGAAGAATTTCTGGCGCCGTTGCCGGGGAGGCTCACGCAAGCAAGTCAACTATACCAAGTACCCATCACAATCCCTATCTCTCGCATTACATTATTTGTCATTTGCCTCTTGTTTTCCTCTCCCCCACTTCACCTTTGCCGTTTTATTTGCCCTCTCTTTCCCAATCTCCTCCTCTCTTTCCCGTTTGCCTTTTTCCCGTTGCCTTTCTGTTTGCTCGTGTGTTAGTTTTGCTTGCTTGTCGTCATGACTAGTTTTATATCGTCTCCGTTATCTCCCGAGAATGAAGTCTTAAATTTTAAACAAAGGGAGGGAGAAAATCTAAAAGATGCTTGGTATAGAATTTGCAATGCTCAAAATAAATCTACCAGGAAACAATCTACCTCAGTTCTTCTTCGCAATTTTTACATAGGTGCTAATCCTTGGTATAGATACATCCTTGATACCATTACCGGAGGGAATTTTTTGGGTAGCCATACTTTTGATTCTTATAATGCTTTAATAGATATATTTGGCTCACCACCCCTTTTGATTAATGGAACTGCGTTAACTTTGGAGCATGTTATGCAAAGGCTTGAGGCTATTGAAAATAAAGTTGCGACCATTGAATTAATTGAAAATCTTGATAAAAAGATCCACAATCAAATTACCCAATATGGATCTAAGGTAGAAATGACTTAGAAAAATATTAAGGAAAAAGAACCCATAGTTAATGAGAAAATAAATCTAGATTCCACAAGAATCGATAAACTTGAGGGTATCATTACCAACTTGGGAACCGCTTTTTCTTCCGTTCAAAACACTCCAAGTTCTTCTACTAAAAATACTAATCTTGTTTATGTTCCTAAGAATAAGGGTGAATCATCTAGTAAGGAAACTGCGGATCTTAAATCTATAAGTCTTCATCCCAATCTTTTTACCATCATTAAGGAACCATTTGCTATAGATGAATTTTTTGATCTTTTGCCTAAAAATTTGTCAATTACTAGGAAGAAAGAAAATTCTAAAGGAGGTATATGCCTCATTGAAGAATTGCCTACCAAAGATGGCAATACCTAGATCTATCCTTGCTTTTATGCCTAGCTAGGGGCGTTAAACGATAGCGCTTGTTGGGAGGCAACCCAATTTTATTTTGTGTTTTTTGTTTCTGCTTCTGTTTAGGAATAAATAATCCATCTACCTTCTGTTTGGATTTGGTTTTATGTTTTAATTAGTGTTTGTGCCAAGTAGAACCTATAGGATAACCTATGATGATAGTTGATTTGATTCTGCTGAAAAACAGAAACTTTGCGCGCACAAATTTAGTTATGATAAATCACAGGAACGTGCTTTTGCGTTGATTATTTTTTCTTCTGTTCCATAATCAAATTGTCCAGGACTTCCTATTTTGGTAGAATTTTAGAGTTCGAGAAGTTTGCGTTAGTTACAGATTGCTACACACTGTTCTGTTTTTGACAGATTCTGTTTTTCGTGTGTTGTTTGCTTATTTTAATGAATCTATGGCTAGTAAAATAGTTTATAATCCATATAGAAGTTGGAATACAGTAGGTTTAACACCAATATAAATAAAAATGAGTTCATTACAGTACCTTGAAGTAGTCTTTTGTTTTCTTTCTCTAACGGAGCTCACGAGATTTCTGTTGAGTTTTCTGTTGTGAAGTTTTCAAGTTTTGGGTGAATTCTTTTGATGGATTATGGAACAAGGAGTGGAAAGAGCCTAAGCTTGGGGATTCCCATGGCACCCCCAAGATAATCCAAGGACACCAAAAATTCAAAGCTTGGGGATGCCCCGGAAGGCATCCCCTCTTTCGTCCACTTCCATCGGTAATTTACTTGGAGCTATATTTTTATTCACCAACATGATATGTGTTTTGCTTGGAGCATCTTGTATTATTTGTGTCTTTGCTTGTTAGTTTACCACAATCATACTTGCTGTACACACCTTTTGAGAGAGACATATATGAATTGGAATTTGTTAGAATACTCTATGTGCTTCACTTATATCTTTTGAGCTTGATAGTTTTGCTCATAGTACTTCACTTATATCTTTTGAGCATAATAATTTTTGCTCTAGTGCTTCACTTATATCTTTTAGAGCACGGTGGTGGATTTGTTTTAAAGAAACTATTGATCTCTCACGCTTCACTTAGATTATTTTGAGAGTCGTTAATAGCATGGTAATTTGCTTAATGTTAATATACTTGGTGTTCAAGATATGTGAAACTTTCTTTTGAGTGTGTTGAATACTAAGATAAGTTTGATGCTTGATAATTATTTTGAGATATGGAGGTGATAATATCAAAGTCGTTCTAGTTGGGTGATTATGAATTTGATAAATACTTGTGTTGAAGTTTGCAAGTCCCGTAGCATGCACGTATGGTTAAAGTTGTGTAACAAATTTGAAACAAGAAGTGCACCTGGCTTGTGCATCCTTATGAGTGGCGGTCGGGGACGAGCAATGGTCTTTTCCTACCAATCTATCCCCCTAGGAGCATGCGCATAGTACTTGAATTTTTGATAATTTTTGCAATAAGTATATGAGTTCTTTTGACTAATGTTGAGTCCATGGATTATACGCACTCTCACCTTTCCGCCTTTGCTAGCCTCTTCGGTACCGTGCATTGCCCTTTCTCACCTTGAGAGTTGGTGCAAACATCGCCGGTGCATCCAAACCCCGTGATACAATTCGCTCTATCACACATAAACCTCCTTATATCTTCCTCAAAACAGCCACCATACCTACCTATCATGGCATTTCCATAGCCATTTCGAGATATATTGCCATGCAACTTCCACCATCATCATCATGACATACATTACTTTTGTCATATTGCCATTGCATGATCATGTAGTTGACATTGTATTTGTGGCAAAGCCACCATGCATTATTTTCCATACATGTCACTCTTGATTCATTGCACCATCCTTACATCACGGAGGCATTCATTTAGAGTCATATCTTGTTCTAAGTTTCGAGTTGTAATCCTTATGTTGTAATCAATAGAAGTGTGATGATCATCATTATTAGAGCATTGCCCAAATAAAAATAAAAAAAGAGAGAGAAAGGCCAAAAGAAAAAAAGAAAGGCCCAAAAAAGGGGGCAATGCTACTATCTCTTTTCCACACTTGTGCTTCAAAGTAGCACCTTGTTCTTCAAGTAGTGAGTCTCATATATTGTGCTTCAAAGTAGCACCTTGTTCCTCATGTAGAGAGTCTCATAAGTAGTCCTTTTCATACTAGTGGGAATTTTTCATTATAGAACTTGGCTTGTATATTCCTACGATGGGCTTCCTAAAATGCCCTAGGTCTTCATGAGCAAGCGAGTTGGATGCATACCCACTAGTTTTCTTTTGTCGAGCATTCATACCTCTAGTGCATCCGTTGCATGGCAATCCCTACTCACACACATCGATATCTATTGATGGGCATCTCCATAGCCCGTTGATACGCCTAGCTGATGTGAGACTTTCTCCTTTTTTGTCTTCTCCACACAATCCCATCATCATATTCTATTCCACCCATAGTGCTATATCCATGGCTCACGCTCATGTATTGCGTGAAGGTTGAAATTTTTTGAGATTATTTAAGTATGAAACAATTGCTTGGCTTGTCATCAGGGGTATAGAAGTTGGGAACATCTTTGTGTGGCGAAAATGAAGCATAGCCAAACTATATGATTTTGTAGGGATGAACTTTCTTTTGCCATGTTATTTCGAGAAGACATGATTGCTTTGATTAGTATGCTTGAAGTATTATTATTTTTCTGTCAATATAAACTTTTGTCTTGAATCTTTCAGATCTGAATATTCATATCACAATTAAGAAGATTTACATTGAAATTATGCCAAAGTATCACTCCGCATCAAAACTTCTTTTTATCATTTACCTACTCGAGGACGAGCAGGAATTAAGCTTGGGGATGCCTGATACGTCTCCAACATATCTATAATTTTTGATTGCTCCATGCTACTTTATCTACTGTTTTGGACTATATTGGGCTTTATTTTCCACTTTTATATTACTTTTGGGACTAACCTATTAACCGGAGGCCCAGCCCAGAATTGATGTTTTTTGCCTATTTCAGTGTTTCGAAGAAACGGAATATCAAACGGAGTCCAAACGGAATGAAACCTTCAGGATCGTGATTTTCCAACCGAACGTGATCCAGGAGATTTGGACCCTACTCCAAGTAGTGCCAGAGGCGGTCACGAGGGTGGAGGGCGCCCCCCTGGGCGCGCCCCCCTACCTCATGGGCCCCCTGACGCTCCACCGACGTACTCCTTCCTCCTATATACACCTACGTAGCTCTGAACGATCAGAACAGGAGCCAAAAACCTAATTCCACCGCCGCAACCTTCTGTATCCACGAGATCCCATCTTGGGGTCTGTTCCGAAGCTCCGCCGGAGGGGGCATCCACCACGGAGGGCTTCTACATCATCACCATAGCCCCTCCGATGAAGTGTGAGTAGTTTACTTCAGACCTTGGGTCCATAGCTAGTAGCTAGATGGCTTCTTCTCTCTTTTGGATCTCAATACAATGTTCTCGCCTCTCTCGTGGAGATCTATTCGATGTAATCTTCTTTTTGTGGTGTGTTTGTTGAGACCGATGAATTGTGGGTTTATGATCTAGTATTATCTATGGAAAATATTTGATTCTTCTCTGAATTCTTTTATGTATGATTGAGTTATCTTTGCAAGTCTCTTCGAATTATCCTTTTTGGTTTGGCCAACTAGATTGGTAGTTCTTGCAATGGGAGAAGTGCTTAGCTTTGGGTTCAATCTTGCGGTGTCCTTACCCAAATGATGAAGGGGCAGCAAGGCACGATTGTATTGTTGCCATCGAGGATAACAAGATGGGGTTTTATCATATTGCATGAATTTATCCTCTACATCATGTCATCTTGCTTAAGGCGTTACTCTATTTTTACTTAATACTCTAGATGCATGCTGGATAGCGGTCGATGAGTGGAGTAATAGTAGTAGATGCAGAATCGTTTCGATCTACTTGTTTTGGACGTGATGCCTATATACATGATCATTGCCTAGATATACTCATTACTATGCTTAATTCTATCAATTGCTCAATAGTAATTTGTTCACCCACCGTAGAAAATCTATGCCCTTGAGAGAAGCCATTAGTGAAACCTATGGCCCCCGGGTCTATTCTCATCATATCAATCTCTATCACTTTATTTACTTGCTTTGTTTTTACTTTGCCTTTTACTTTTTACTTTGCATCTATCTATCAAAAATACCAAAAATATTATCTCTATCAGATCTCACTCTCGTAAGTGACCGTGAAGGGATTGACAATCCCTAAACATTGGTTGCGAGTTGCTATCGTTTTGTGTAGGTACGAGGGACTTGTGCGTGGTCTCCTACTGGATTGATACCTTGGTTCTCAAAAACTGAGGGAAATACTTATGCTAGTTTGCTGCATCATCCTCTCCTCTTCGGGGAAATCCAACGTAGTGCTCAAGAGGTAGCACCCACCACTGTCAATTTCGGTGCAGAAATGACATTGATTCTTGTTGGACCTACTTGATCAACTACAAGTAATCTCTCAAGTGCAGGTGTGTCCTCAGTGACCATACTCTGGTACACATCTTGTGATGTCTTCCTGCCGAACCAGCAACGCACATAAATAGTGTGGAGAGTCATGGAGGTGATGTGGAATGTACTGAACCCATTGATCGCTCGAAGACGAAGGTACTCAAGTGCAGTGCAACCACGGAGCAGGCGCTCCATGTCACTGTTTGAGAGGCAGACGGCAACGAGCTTGAGCTGCTTCAGTCGTGGTAGAATAAGAGCGGGCGCGTCATTAAGGGGGGGAATGGCAATTCTTGAACTTGGGATGCGCAGCGTGGGCGTGAGGCGGAGCACGGACATTGGCAGCGAGCTCATATGCCCATCATCAAAAGTGAGCTCCTCGAGCTGATCTAGGGCGGGGGCTCAGAACCAGATGTCAAGCTTGGCTCGGTCCTTGCCGTTGGAATGGAACTTGCCCATTCTAAGCCCTCTGGTTGGGCCAAGGTGACTGCCGAGGATCTTGGAGAACACATCCAAGCTTTGCGATAGCCATTGCAAAGCTCGTGGCTGTCGATGAGGTCGAGATG
Source organism: Aegilops speltoides (assembly GCA_021437245.1). Classification (NCBI taxonomy): domain Eukaryota; kingdom Viridiplantae; phylum Streptophyta; class Magnoliopsida; order Poales; family Poaceae; genus Aegilops; species Aegilops speltoides. Next base: position 216,447,997 of record CM038145.1, read on the forward strand.
GGTGGAGTTCCATAGCGAGCGCCACCGCCGGGAAAGGACGGTTGTCCGTTTCCCATATTTGATTGGGAGGAAGGAGATGATGACTATCAACATATCATTGGGGAGGCTACTGATGAAGTCTAGGCCTGCTGGAGTTGGTTGCAGTTCTAGCTCGCCCTGCCTCCGCTTGTTGGCAGCCCCGTTCTCCACCTCCGGAATCTCCTTGTTAGCGGCACTTTCTGATAGAAATATGAGTACAGGGAATATTTAGTTAAAACAGGGCACAAAAGTGTATTGCTAACTAGAAGTTATTAGATAGGAATATAGTAAGAAAAGGGAATAACAATTGGTTGCTTAAATACTACACAATTCATTTGACATTGTTGGGTAAGTCAACATGCAGATAGTTGAAAATAAAACTTACTTCAAACAACGTCTGGACAGATGATATTGTCTGGGAAGTTAGCATATATCTCATGACCATGCCCTTTTATGTGCAGTGCAATTTTAGCGCCAGCTTCCAGTACATAAAACTTAGAAATTTCGTTCCAAAGCCAGTGCCAAAATAGGAGTCAACACATTCATCAAGTCTTACAGTAGCAACGATTGTAAATCCATTGTTTGTGTGCAGTATGACATCCCTGCAGTCTTGATTTATGTAAAAGGAAAGATTGTGCACTACATATTCTATTGCATAGCAAGGGACGCGCTGCAGAAAATGGTAGGATTGTTAAAGAAAATATGGTAACATGCAAATACGGGCCCAAATTGAAAGAGTTGTACAGCTGTTAAAATCGAAGGACAAAAATCTATAATTAAACAGATAGGTAAACATTATGTCATGGAAATATGAGAGTAATCGAAAGAATAATAGATCATTACTTTGCCTAATATAGAAAGAAGAGGGGAAAAATCCCCTTTGACGTGTATGGTGCATGTGGCACCTTTTATCCAAATGTAGCAATATTCAGAATATGTTCAGGAAAGTAGGCCATGCCAACCGATTTAGGGTGAGATTGAACATAACGCGCGCATCCTCAAGTCATTTGGTACGGTGAGATGGAATCTCTGGCGGAGGCCGCAAAGTCCTAATGTGTCGTTGCACTGTACACTCTACGAATGAAAGAAAACCCTCAAATCAGCTCAAATAAAAATGAATTCACGACGATTTTCCGCCGAGTGATTAAAGGAGGCAGATGAACTAGGATAAGAGATGAGATAATATCTCATTAAAGTAGTTACCTTGTTGTCCATGAGAAAGAACCCTCAGTACGGCAGATTCCCCAACAGAGCGGATCTCAGTCGACCGCGAGCAGCATCAAGCAAGTCGATGGCGATAGGCGGCGGCAAGTGGAAGTGGCGAAATGCGGTGGGGTTTGCCGGCAGCCTGGCGGCGGCGGCAGGCGGCGAGCTAAGTGGTTACCGCCGCAATAGGCGGTGCCATGCATAGACGCTTGTGCAGGTGTGAATGGGGACCGGGGGGTGGTGGGCAGGGTGAGGGTTTTTGTGACGTGGGGATGGCGAGGGTTTTCTTTTTTTTTTCTTTTTTGAATTGGGTGGTGAGGGTTTTCTGTCCCACAAAGAATTTTGGAGGCAACGGTTTGCTAGAGCCAACCGTGTGTGATTGACGCAACAGGCAAAATGGAAGTCATTGCACACGGTTCCAATTTTGGGAACCGTGTGTGATTGACGCAACAGGCAAAATGAAAGTCATTGCACGTGGTTCCAATTTTGGGAACCGTGTGTGATTGACGTTCTACCTCCGTCCTGGTTTATTGGTCCCCTTTGTAATTTGTACCAAATTTTGACCAAATATTTAACTAAGAAATGTTTATGCATATTACCAAAAATTATATCATTGAATACTATGTTCAAATACGCATCCAACGATATAATTTTTGCTGACCTGCACTAACATTTTGTCAGTTAAATCTTTGGTCAACATTTAACACAAATTACAAAGGGGACCAATAAACAAGGACGGAGGTAGATTCCATCAACCGAACTGATTGCATCCATATCCCACAGTTAGACATAAGTCACCATAGAAACATACTCAGACATAGATAATAAGCATAGACATACACAAGCATAGTTCAACCGTCATTAAGCATGCTCAAGCGTACATAGTTCGGTCCCACATCTCATCTCACATGTCAGCACGATCCTGAAGCTTCTCCAGGTACTTGGCGTACGCATCGTGTGCCACCCTGTGAGAATATTTTTGCTTGAAGGAGCCAACAACCTGTCCTCTTGCATGCGCCAGAACACTTTGATACGCATCATGACGGTTGTGGTTGCCGAATGGGCATCGATAGCCGCCGTTCCAGGTCCTAATACGCCTGTTATGCATTCCTTCATAAAGGTCCCTCAGGATTTGCCTCTTGTACCTCCTCTAGACATCTTCATCCTCGCTGTCCACATCGTTAGACAGCACCTATACAAATAGAAAAAAATATGGCGTTAAATTAATGGTTACAAACTAATCTCTAGCGAACATTTGGTAGTTACCAAAAATAGGCATCAAATCAACGACTACATGCCGTGAAGTAGGATTAGGAATTCATGGCTATTTATTTATACATATCCAGATATCATGGTTCGATTTTAAGCACATTTATCTATGTACAGACCAGTCTTGAAGAAAATAATGGCACAAACATACATAGGTCATTCAAAACCAATTGTCAAGTCCTGGCTAGGATTATTAGCACGAACATTAAGCCTAGTCGGATTACTAGCAGAAATCATTTCCACAGATGAAACAACTAATACTTATCATTTGTACAATTCAAACAATCAATACAATACACGGATCTAACGAAACTTACTCAGATTTCATGGATTGGGAGAACATAACCATATGATTTCTATTCCAAAAAGCAGGAGGCAGGAGTAACCATAGAAACCCTAGGATCTATTTGACACATAAATGGGTATAGATGACTAACCAGTTGTCCGTCGTCGTCAGACTCGTCACCGGAGTGGTCAACGCAGTCGTCGTTGGGGTCGTCGCCCGAGTCATCACCAGAGTCAGTGTGGAACTCCGCCTCCGGCTGTGGAAGCTCGACGTCGTCGATGATGTCAGGGTGCAGCAATAACTCGGCGGCGATGATGAAAACCTCTGTCTCCATCTCTACGCCGTGCTCCGGTGCTTTAGCAGCCCTGGCTTCGGCGGCATCCTCATACACTGACGACTTTGAGGACTGAGAGCGGCGTCAAGGATGCAAGCGGAGAGAGAGGATTGTGTGTGTGTGTGTGTGTGTGGTGAGGATGGGGGGTGCGGCCGCTCGGGCGAACCATTAATATGGAGTAGTGGGAGTGGTGGGAGAGAGGCAGGCGGCGGTCAAACCGATGGCTCGCCACCCGGTCAGCCTGCACACCGGACTGCTGGCATGCCAAACGTCGTTTCACACAGCTACTTGCACGCCTCCCGATGACACTACACAGCGAGCACACCTCCATCAATTCACACACCTGCATGCACGCCTCCCGGCCTGCCTACGCGGCGGACTGCTGGAATGCGTCCCGTCAACTCACACCTGCTCGCACGGCACACGGGTTGCACGGCGGCATATATATTGTTTTTTCTATTTGGATGATTAATGTTGTCGCTTTATTGCTTAACTGAAGCATGGCATGTATGCATTGTGGTCTAACGCTCACGGTTCGAATAAATAATTCGTTTGGGATATTAGTTACCAATTATTAATAATCTCCCGTTTGTAATTAAATAAAGGTTACATCAAAACTGGTCTCAAATTTTTTTTAAAAAAAGTACAATGCCACTTGGTATTGGTGTGCATATGACAACACGATAAGTTTCATGAACTTCAAATAAGTTTTGGATGTACTAGAATTTAAAAATCAAGATTCTCAATGTTTGAAATTTGATGCATGGGGAGTAAACATGCACCCAATGAGACACATGTGTTTTTGCAATCCATTTAGGTGCACTGTCACGTGTGCATGTAGCTCAAATTTGATTTTTGCATATTATACCCGTAGAAAATCAATCAATTAATGTACTAAAGTGTCTTAATGATCTCTGTTTATTTCGAAATTAAAATGTCCCTCCTTTGGTAACATATGTTCACTGCGGGATAATTAATTTAACATGCATTGTAGTTGCGGTGGATTCGCGGTGTGTGTGTGGGTGTCTGCGTCTGGGGGTGGCGGGTGGCTCGCAGTATACTACGAGTTGTGAGCCACCGTGTCGGTTGGCCATTTTGTTAGGCAGGCCGGTGCCACATCAGTCGTGAATTCGTTATTTAAAACATTACACAACCCTTTCATACATACATGTTTTGGCCACATGCAGTCGATGGTTGTCCTACATGACACACGATACTCTCGTGTGACGCTTTCTGTGGGCCCGCGAGGTCGTCGTCCATCACTTTGATGAACAACCGACTGTGAGGCTACTTTGACCAGCAAGGTAGAATCTATTTTGTTTGTGTTATGGTGGTATATAGTACGCGTTGAAGAGGTGGGAGGGGACTGGCATATATACTATACGTACGCGTCCGTGAACAAGTACACCTCACTCAATGCCGGGACTTTTTGATATTCGAGGCACGTGCCACATCAAAATTGTGAAATTGGCTAATCAAATATCACACAACACCTCTTTGGGCCACATGCATGCAGGTGGTGGTTATCCTAGTTAGGACACTCATGTGTGACGCTTTCATCTGTGGGCCCACGAGGCCATCGTCGATGCATGCATGCATCACTTTGACCTACATCGGGAGAGTTTAATTAATTTCACCATCGATGAGGATTCTTTTTGGGTTGTACGTATTATGGTAGAAGCATATAGTATGCATCGAAGAGGGGGAAGGGGATCATCATATGTAGTATGCTTCATGAACCTTGCTCTGTGTGGGTGCATAGTTTACGGTTTTTGAGGCATGTGGCACATCAAAGTTGTGCATTTTGGGTATTTAACATATATATGTTTTGCCCACATGCAAAGAGATGGTGGTTGTCCTCTCGCACCCACTTAAGCGGTTATCAGCGATATCGATGCTTTCCATTTATGGGCCCGCTTGGTCCATCACTACTTTTTGCCTGACAATGAGAGATGTTAATATGACTTAGGAGGGGATTATATTTCTTTGCTTGTAATACGGTATATATATATAGGTCATGCTCTAGGATGACATGCATGATAAAGTTTGAGCACACACACATGCATGTGTACGCATGAATCCCTCCCATCGAGTCGAAGTGGCTAGTACAACGACACGTCATGAACCGATCTCGTTCTTTGTGGAGTGTACGATTTTCTACGCACGCGCCACATCAATGTTGTGAAATGGTATTCAAACATGCATGCACGCATCACCTCCATACATATGCATGTAATGGTTGCCTTCAAACGGTACACTCCCTCGCGTGGTTACAGGCGACAAGCCTATATATTCGTGGGCCTACGTGGACATCGATGATCACCTTGACCGACAACAGGATAGGTTACCATGGCAGATTCTTCATTTGGTTCGTGTTATCATAGTATAGGTTATGGTGAGATTCAGTCCTAATTAAGTTTGAGCGCATGTACTATGCACACATGCATGTATGAATCCCCGTCGTCGGCTTGAAGTGTGGTGTAACATACATATGCATCGTCAACCTAACCCTCACTCAGTGTGGGGATTTCTAGTTCGAAATCATGGTGCCACATCAAAGTTGTTCCATTGTGTACTAAAACACACACCTCTCCATACATATGTTTGGGCCACACACATCCAGTGGTTGTCATCGGGGACTAGCTACTTGCGTGATTATTAGCGAGTTAGCCCATCTCCGGGGTCGCATGGACGGCCATCATTTTGACCAACAACAAGAGAGATGTTGTGTCGTGGAATAGTCACGGCAGATGTACTAGCGAAAGGACTTAGTCGTGGAGCCATCGCAACTAGGTAGCTTAAAGGGGTTAAACGGGACAAAGGACATGGGATTTTATACTGGTTCGGCCCCTTGCGGTGAAGGTAAAGGCCTAATCCAGTTTGAGGTGGTATTGCTTATGTCTCGATTACCAGGGAGCGAATCCGCTTGACCTAGCTTTCGATCGGTTGTTTCTTGTCCTGAACCGCCGCCGGGTCGTCCCTTTATATACACAGGTCGACGTCCAGCAGCTCATGGAGTCCCGGCCGGCTCATAGACAACGTGTCCGGCTCGGTGACTATCTATACATGCCTTACGATACAGGTCTTACATCTATGGCGGTTTATCTCTACGGGCCTTAAGTCGCCCTTTGGCCTTGGGCCCTTATCTTGAATCGCCATCTTTAATATCCTCGTGGGCTTCATATGATGAATTGCCATAGGTATAACCCGGCCCCTCCTGGGCAGGTCTTACCTAATAGTTCTATCCCCAACATTAGGCCCCAGGTTGATTTGAACTGGTTCATGTCAATCTTCAACACTTAGAAAAATCTTCCCTTCTCTATCTGTGCGGGAATTCATAACCCGCCATGACGTCATCTCCTAGAATTGCGATAACCCGCCATGACATCACCTGTCATTGATTCGCACAATATTCAATATATCTCAACGGATCTTTATGTTAATAACTGTCTCAAGAATCGAGGCACCCGAGCAGCTGGATAACCATGTTTGGCCTCCTTGTTTTTCATGCCGACTTATTAACCTTTCCTTATAAATAGTAACGGACAACCTCTTCTCATTTTCCCCCTTTCCATCGTCTTCCTCCTCTCACGACTCTCCTGTGCTTGAGCTCCGCCGCCGCCGTGAAGCACACCGTCATCCTCGTCTTCGGCCGCTGCATCACCCAATGAACCAGAGAACGGCAGCGCTCCTCCACAGCTGATCTGCATTTGTAAGTACTCGTTCTCCTGTACCCCAGATCCGCATTAGGGTTTCTAAGCTTTTCGTGTTCTTCGTAGTTCGTCGTTCATCTTCAACCCAAGGCACCCGTTGATCTGGAAATAGCATAGAACTTGTGCGGTAGTAGTTTTGCCCTCGCCTTCAATGCCAGTGGATCCTTTTCCTCAAAAAAGAGATCTCATTAGAGCTTATGAACTCCCCTGTACTGATTTTAGGTCTACATTTATTTTCTTTTTCTGAACTGCCACTGATCCGAAATAGTAATAGTGATCTATGAAACTTGTTTGCCTGGTACTTAGCAAAAATTTGCCTCTTGATAGATCCATCTGGTCATGGCGGTTTATACCACCGACTGTAGTTAAATTTAATGTTGAACAGATTTCTCCTTTGATAGACATCAAACTGCTCATGGCGGCTTACAGAGCCCGCTGTAACTAGTTATATACCATTAGGCCCCTTTTTAAGCCGCCATTCTGAATGTGTGCTATAATACCTTCCGTCCGGCTTAATTTGAACCGGCAAACTTGGTATTTTTTCTTTTTAGGCATCCTTCTTCATAATGCCGCCCAAAACAACCACTTCCTGTAACTGGGTTCCCTCCGTCCTCGCGGAAAACACACTTCAAGACTTTGTGAAAACCGATTATTTGCCGAAGAAGTCTGTCGTGTCTTACCTCGCTCCCAAGCCGGAAGAAGAGAAACCTCATCCCAAGGAAGGCGAAGTCATTGTCTTCACTAAGCATATGAACCGAGGCTTCTCACCGCCCGGCTCTAAATTCTTTCGGGACGTTCTGCACTTTTTCAACCTTCATCCTCAAGACATCGGACCCAATTCTGTGTCCAACATATGCAATTTCCATGTGTTCTGCAAAGTCTACGTTCAAAAGGAGCCTAGTGTGGAGTTATTCAGAGAATACTTCTATTTGAACCGGCAAAATGAGTATTCAAACGGACCCAGTCTGGAGCTTGGTGGAATCTCAATTCAGCGCAGGAGGTATGTTATCTTCCCTTACGCCTGCCTGCCGAGTCAACCCAAGGACTGGAACCAGACATGGTTCTATTGCAAGGATACCTCTCTGGCTGACGAGAACCAGTTGCCTGGCTTTCGCGCCCTGCGTCTTGAATCAAACCATCCTCTTCCCGACAAGCTGTCCGCTGCTGAACGCAAGAAACTCACCCCTACCTTTGCCAAGGTCAAGGCTCTGTTGGGAAACGGCCTAACTGGCATTGACTTGGTTCGATGCTGGGTTTCATGGCGGGTCATTCCCTTAAGCCGCTGCTCTGGCTTAATGTGTGCCTACACGAGTGAGAAAAAGGATCCACTATGCGACAGCTCCGTGGACTTAACTGACAGCCATCAACGAGATGACGAAATCCCTTCTGCATGAAATCCTAGCAGACTGCGGCAAGGTGGGCCTAAGCCCTTTCTGCGCAGCTAACCCGACTCCAGGAGTAAGCTGCCAAACTTAGTTACTTCACCTTCATCTTTAGTAATTTATTTAATTCAACTTCTGATGACTTTCACAGGCTGATGACGACTTTTGGAAGAAAGAGTATGACCATGAGGCCGCGAAAAGAGCCAGGAAGGCCAAGAAAGCCGCCAAGAGAACCACCAAGAAGAAGGGAAAGAAGCCCAGCGCTTTTGAGCTATTTGAGCTGGACAACACCTCTGAGTCGGAGGTAGCCCTTGACTCTCATGGCTCCTTTTTCAACCATCTTATTGACATTGACTATCATCAAGATGACACGGGGACCAGTCAACCTCTTGAAGAAGAGGTAACTATCATTTCATCCAAATTCGAGCCTTTGCCAAGACAGAAAATCCGAAGAGTAACCCGGAAAGTAAGATTTTCACACCCCTTAGTTCATCTAGATCCTCACTTTCTTTTGAAGCAACAGTAGCACGAGAGCCGGCGACAGACTCGGACTAGCAAGGATGCAGAACTATCCTCCGGCTTACCGAACACTCCGAGGAAACGTCGAAATGAGGTCACCCCCGACTTAAACTCTTTTTATCCTTTGGCGGGTCTCACTCGCCAACCACTCAATGCTTCTGACTCAAATTATCGAGAAACATCTCATTCCTCTTCCGGCGACTCAATTCAATCTAATCTGTCGGCTTTCAAGACTGCTCCTGGGTAATAACAATTACTTATTATCTATTTTATGCTTCTTTATACTTATACTGACCTTTCACGAATTGTGAAGTGGAAAAGCCAAGCCCAGCAAAAAAGCAAGGGTGAATAAGCCGGTCGAAGACCCGAAAGTTAGTGCACCGGAGCAACAAACAGCAACACCTGAAGACTTTGTTCCTCCACCATCAGAACCGGTTCTTGATGACCCGCCAGTAACTTCTGACCCTGCTATGGAGCAAGCTAGTGACAACCCTTTGAATCCTGAAACATCTAGTCCAGTGAAGACGGCTGACACTCATGATGAAGATGTGGTGATCACTGACACCGGCTTTAGAGAGCCGGGAAGGCCTAATGCTTTGGCCAAGCACTCCACCAAGGAAGAACACATTGAGCAGCGCAGAGTGTGATTTGATGTCGCCAATTATTCTCAACTGAGCATTGGTGAAATATACTCTGGCTTTCTTAGTCAAGTACACAGCAGTCGTGAGCTTGAAGTTGACATGATGAAGCAGATGCACCAAAAATTTGAGGTATGAGCTCCTCCATTCTTAAGTTTATGCATATCCTGCCAGCCCCCAAGTCTACTGTTTATGATGAATTTGAATATGCTGTAGACTTGATCACCATGAACATGAATAACAACTTGTGTAGTTCTCATGAACCGGTTGTGGCCGGTTGTAGCACCAAGGCGTCGTCGTAAAACTGCAACAAGACAAGCAATATGCATTAGCCCCCAAGTGCCAAGTACTCGTGCTCGCAAGGTGCTTGGGACTTATTCACATAAGTCTCCACATAAATAGAGCTTTCGGCAGACATTAGCCCCCAAGTGCCAAGTACTCTTGCTGGCAAGGTGCTTGGGACTTATTCATAGAAGCCGCCACATAAATAGAGCTTTCAGCAGACATTAGACCCAAAGTGCCAAGTGTTGTTGCTTGCAAAAGGCTTGGGACTTAATGTTTTGAACTAATCATTGAATTATGATTTTGATCCGGTGTATGAACAGACCACCACTACTCAACTTCAATCAGAGTTGTCTGACTTGAAGACTTGTCTGGAGCTGCAAGAGGCGGAGACCCAGAAGGCGAATTCAAAGTTTGAATTTAGTGTGGTTGAATCTGAAAAAGTGAAGGCTGGATTTGAAGTTGAGAAAAACGCCTAGGCTGAAGAGAAAATAGCCTTGACACAATGGGCTGAGAAGGCGGAGGCGTCTGTCTAGGAAGCGACCACTAAACTCACCGGCTTAAAAAACCAGGTGTCTCAGATGGTTTCTGCTATCTTTGGTAAGTCGCCTTATGATTGTCAAATTTGAATATCTTCCTTGATGATATGAACCAATTTTTTACCATCCAATGATTATTTTGCAGGCCCAAGAAGCACCAATCTCAACCAAGATATGCTTGTGAAGCTGAAGGTGGTTTACACATTGGTGGAGCAGCTTTACACTGGTGCTCAACGCGCATTGGCCACAATTTCTCCATCTAATGAAGCCCCCACGCTCTTGGTTGATGTGTTAAGGAAGCTTTCAGTCTTGCCCGAGAGGTATAGTGAAATGAAGCGATCATCTGCGAGAGCCGGAGCTGTGACTGCCTTAAGCCGGCCAAAGCATGGTTATCGGAGCTAGACTCAGCCGATATCTCTATCGGGTATCCAAGCTTTAAGGAAGACGACACTCCGTTTGACCAGAAGGACTTCGCTGCTTGCGTGAAGGATATACGTCCTCTGGCCAGTCTGATTGCGAATGAGACAGACCTCACCAAGTATCAACTGGCTTATGACTTGGGAAATCAGAAGATGCCAACGCCGTCTTACAAAGTGAAAGATCTGACCCCCCCCCCAATCTGTAAGCACACTTTTGCTCCTGAAGTTGACCCGTCCAAGCTTATTGATGATGAAGCTAAGTTCCAAGCTTTGAGTGGCATTGACTGGTCATCACCAACCTTCTAGGAAATAGAATAGGACGAAGAAGCAGAGAGGGATGATCCGGAAGCGTCAGGCCATCAAGAAGATTGATCCGCTGGGCGGTTCATATTTGTGACCTTCTGAAAAAAACAGTTAATCATTTGGACTCTAGGAGTCATGTAGTAGGGTAGCAATAACTTTGCTTTGTCGTGCCATCGTGCGGGTTTGTGTTATGCTCAAACGTTGGTAAGCCGCCCCTTGATACTTTTCCTTGTAGGTTTATCATGATGTTTGAGTGGTGCAGAAAAATTTCGATTTATCCTGCACACAAGTAAATCAAAAGATCCCTTGGCGGTTTACCGTAGGGCCGGTCATAATATCTCGCATACAACCACTGATGCTTAAAACAGCTATGGATAAGACTGGTGAAACCTGAATTGGAACATAATAATAACAATACCGTAATTGAATTGTACTGCCGGTTTACGATACCTGCGCAGTAAGGGTGAGCACCCAAAGTTTTTTAGAAGCCAATATTTCCAAGTGCTAGATATCATCATGTATGGGCGGCTTGTCGCCTCTTATTAAGCTGGGTAATAGAAACCACGGGTAAGCTTCAAATATGAGCTGTGAAAGTAAAGATTGCATGGCCAAAATTACTTTAAACCAAAAGGCAAGATAGTATCAAGAAGAACCGGAAAAAATTCAAAAAATCAAGCCAAATGTCAAAAGTGGGGCTATGCTTTGAATACAAGCAGGAAGTCGAACCATAAAGGTTAACAGCTATGATTCAAATACAATCAGGAAGCCCCCAAATGGTTTTTGGCATTGCGCCGATCAAAGGGGTACCGACAGCTATGATTCGAATACAATCAGGAAGCCCCCCAAGTGACCAAAGTATTTAACGGCTATGATTGGAATACGACCATGAGTCGGACCAAGAGGGGTTAATAGTTGTGATTCGAATACGATCCAGCCCCCAAGTAATCTAAGTGTTTACGGCTATGGTTTGAATACGACCAGGAAGCCGGACCAAAGGGGTTAATAGCCATGATTCAAATACGATCAAGCCCCCAATGATCAAATTGTTTAATGGCTATGATTTGAATATGATCAATAAGCCAGACCAAAAGGGGTTAATAGCTGTGAGTCAAATATGACCAAGCCCCCAAATGATCAAAATGTTTACGGCTATGGTTCGAATACGACCAGGAAGCCGGCCAAAAGGGGTTAATAGCTATGATTCGAATACGATCAAGCCCCCATTTGGTCTTTGAAATTATGATGACAAAAATGCATGATTGTTGAAGATGAAACAACAGAGATCCTGCTTTATTATAATCATCATAATATATACATCATCCAAAATATGTAAATCATAAGAGCCGGTGGCTCAAGTATAGTAAGGCCGTAGATCAGCAATATTCCACGGCCGGCGGATCTCCTCCTCCGACTTACGTGAGTCCTTGTGCTCTCTAATATTGATAAGGTAGTATGACCCGTTGTTCACATTCTTGCTGACCACAAAGGGTCCTTCCCAAGGTGGGGATAACTTATGCATCTCAGTTTGATCCTGGATGAGCTGGAGCACCAAATCGCCTTCCTGAAAGGTTCTGGACTTAACACGCTGAGCCGCCTGCTCGGCTTCTTGACACACTCTGTCCTGATCAACCAAGTTAAGAGCTCCATCATGCGTCGGGTAATGCCCACGCAGCTGGTGCGCTGGGCATTGCTTGAAACGGCTGGTGAGTCCATGTGCCTGCTATAACTCCAGCTTGGGCGAGTGGTCGAATGAATCCTATCTCGACTATAAGAATATGCCTCCTGTTGCGCCAATGCTGTCTGAAGAAGTTATCTGGCCCTTCGTGTTTCAACCACCGTTGGAGAGTCACCATCCACCGGGAGAGCCGCCAATCGTGCCGCCGCAGAAATCATGTTCTCCAAAGGATTAGAATAATGACCCGGTGGTGTCGGTACATGCTGAGGCGGAGCGGTATTCAGGCGAGGGGGTTCCTTCATGTGTGGTTGAACCGGCGTCCGAGCCCCCGGTGCCGCAGCCCAGTATATCTCCGGCGGGTTACTGGTCCCCGCACCAGGCGTGCGAAAGGGATTTCTAGCCTCATAAACCGGAGGTAAACAGGACTGGTGCCTTCTCATGATTTCATTTGAAGCGTTTTGATCCATCGTAAGCAGGAAAGCCTCTGACTAAATCTGTTGGGCCTGAGCATCTAGAGCAGCCCGTTCTGCAGCTATCCTGATGTCGTCCACCGCCAGGTCTTCCTTGGCTAGTGCTACCTTATCATGTAACTTTGCAACCTCCACATCATGTTGAGCTTGATTCGCCGGGTTGACCACTGCTGTCAACAGCTCTGTCAGCTTATCCATTAAAGCCATCAAAACTTGAGCCGGGGGGCGCACAGGACCACCTGCCCCGGCTGCCGTCACCGCCGCTGACCCAAAAGTCATTGCTGCCACGGTTGAAGAGTTTTGCCCAGGATGCGTGCCAGCCATGAAGATCCTGACTCTGTTTGGCGGCTCAAAGGGGTCCGGAATACTGTCGCCATCGAAATAGCCCCCAAGCCCACCATCTTGCAGTTGATACAACGAAGTAGTCTCGCCTGTGGATGACTCACCACCAGAGTAGACGGCTGTCTCACTGCCAGACATAGATCCTTCATCAAATTCCGCTCCATGGATGCATCCCATGAAGGCATGTTTCACGGCGGGTTGATCTCGGGCGGGTCTCGCATGCTGAGCCGTCTCGATGATGTTGGTGCAGATGTCGGGCTCAGGGCCCGGCTCGCCGATCTTGCCGATGAAGGTGTGGATTCAGCTGAGGGGGACCCGTTACCCATACTGAATTGAGCCGGCGTCGGGGCTCCAGCCTGCATCGTCGATGTAGAGCTTGGCATGACGACTCTTGGTCATCCGTCCGATAGCGTATCCCTTGATCCCTTCGAAGCTTCCCTTTAAGAACTCGAAACCACCGTGCGCTGGCCCCATGGTGGGTGCCAACTGTCATGGAATAGTCACGACAGATGTCCTAGCGAAAGGACTTAGTCGTGGAGCCATCGCAACTAGGTAGCTTAAAGGGGATAAACGGGACAAAGGACACGGGATTTGATACTGGTTCGGCACCTTTGCGGTGAAGGTAAAGGCCTAATCTAGTTTGAGGTGGTATTGCTTATGTCTCGATTACAAGGGAGCGAATCCGCTTGACCTAGCTTTCGATCTATTGTTTCTTGTCCTAGACTGCCGCCGGGTCTTCCCTTTATATACACAGATCGACGCCCAGCGGCTGACGGAGTCCTGGCCAGCTCATAGACAACGTGTCCGGCTTGGTGACTATCTATACATGCCTTACGATACAAGTCTTACATATATGGCGGTTTATCTCTACGGGCCTTATGTCGCCCTTGGGCCTTAGGCCCTTATCTTGAATCGCCATCTTTAATATCCTCGTGGGCTTCATATGATGAATCGCCGTAGGTATAACCCGGCCCCTCCTGGGTGGGTCATACCTAGTAGTTATATCCCCAACAGGTTGTACGACCAAGGTGGATTATTCTTGGTGCATTTTACGATCCATCTTGGTGAGATGCCTCTCTGGCCCGCCGACTGAAAGTGTGTGTGTGGGGGGGGGCTGCTACTTCGCACTTTGCTAGGTGAACCTCTGTTGGGGGGCATGCATTCATAGCTTAGGATTCCCTTTGTGCCAACACGAGGGGGGCTGCTAGCTACTTCGCACTTTGCTAGGTGAACCTCGGTTGGGGGGCATGCATTCATAGCTTAGGATTCCCTTCGTGCCGACACGAGGGAGGGGGTCTTCTAGTAACTTCGCACTTTGCTAGGTGAACCTCGGTTGGGGGGGCCATGCATTCATAGCTTAGGATTCCCTTCGTGTCGACACGAGGGGGTGGGGGCAAGCAAAACCGTGCGCTTTGCGAGATAGGTGCCACATCGAAGTTGCATTTAGTATTTGAAAATCAAACCATCCTTTTCATACATAAATTTGGTCCAGATGCAAGTGTGTTCATGTTCTGACCCTCTCCCGCGTCATTTTTCGCCAAATTTATGAGCATTAGACAAGTCGGATGACACAACAGACACGGTTCACTCAAACTAACCGTGTGCATTGAGCTCCATGAGGCTTCCCCTCTCAAAAATATCTACCCAGCTTTTTCTGTTTGATAACACATGGTTATTGTGTTTTGACTGTGTGATGTTTCTTGTTCCCAATCCTTCCTACATCCCTCAAAAATATATGCCTGCCTCGAGGGTTTTCTATTTCATAACACACGGTTGCTATCTCCGGACCGTGTGTGATGCCCCATCATCAAAATTTTCAATAGCCCTGACATTTCACTCCCGCGTTTGACTCCCGCGTAGTGAAATTTTCAGTGCCCGCATCATTTGCTCAAACACACCCCCTGCCCACCCTCCACACACACACACACACACACACACACACCAAAACCTCCTCGTGCGTGCGCGCGCGCACACACACACACACCCTCCCTCGCTCGAACCCTAGCAAGGTCCCCGCCGCTGCCGCCGCACGGCCTCTGTTGTCAACATCTACCGGTTTGCCCGTGCGGCTTACCCACCGATCTCCATACCCAGGCCGCCCTGAGTTTCTTAGATCATGCCTGCCAAATGCCCCCTTTCCCATAAATCCCCATCCCCGTCCCCCACTCCAGAGCGTCGCAGCCTAAGCCCGGCTATGCTTCCTGTGGAGCTCGAGGAGCGCCTGGCCCAAAAGAGGGGTACCACGGTCTCTTCGCCCGACGTTACCGAGGAAGCTCACGACCATTACTGGCCGCACACACTCAATCAGCGGGCTAGAGTATGCGGGTATGTCGCGGACGCCGGCTACGACATCGAGGTCGTCGACAGCGACGGCCTAAGCGGGCTATGTCATAGGTTAAGTGGCCCACCCCCAACCCCTCAAGTTCAACCGTCGTTGATCTCATCCATGGCCCCGCCGCTAATATCCTCTGGCTCGCTGTCAAGAATTTGCCATCCTACATCGCCATTCAGCCCCTTTTGTCATTTCTGAAAGAAACGTTCTGCAATGCTGGCTTGGGATCCACAGATTCCAAGTCAGACCTCATCAATGGCGACCACGAGCAGGGCACCCTCTCCGGCTCATCCAAGGGGAAAGAACCCATCTGCTCTTCCAAGGGGAAAGAGCCCGCCTGCGACATCAGGGAGGGCACCCTACAGCCATGCTCTTACAAGGGGAAGCAGCCCATCTGCGACAACATGGAGCGCATCCAGGGCATGTGCTCTTCCCACGGGAACGAGCCCATCTATGACAAATGAGGAAACCCATGATTTGTGTTGTCGTGCCTCTTCACTGGGGGAAACCCATGATTTGTTTTGTCGAGTCCCTTTTGTAGTGTAGTGAGAATATGTCTAGTTCTAATTGCTATATCTGGTTGTTTGTGGTATGCCTTGTTTATTTCAGTTGTTCACAATATGATACTCTATAGGTGCAATTATTTACTATGCTATACATTTCATCAACCCAGTTTTAAACATACTGATAGGAATGCATATATTTGCTTGCTGTTAAGCCTGTTATAGCTAGCATATGCCTCTTTTAAAGTTTTTTGATTGTTCAGTTGTTTGTAGTTAGCATATGTCCAGTTTAAAATGCTATCTTTGGTTGTTCGTAGTATGCCTTGTTTATTCCAGTTATTCACAACGTGATGTTCTATATGTGCAAGTATGAACTGTGTAGTTCAATTTCATCAGTACCAGTTTCAAGAATACCACTATGAATGACTACATTTGGTTGCTGCATCTTGTAGTTAACACACCTTTCCATTTTTATTTAACAATAACCTGTGTATTTAGACCGGCACAATACCAGTTTGAATGACTATGTTTGCTTGTTATTAAATGTTAGGCCTATTGCAGTTAACACACCTTTCCAGTTGTTTTGCTTTACTAGCGTGCTTAAACCTGCACACTGAAGCTATCTTTTGGAGATTATTTTGTCTGCCATGGATAATTTTGGTTGATTTTTAGCCTGTTGTGCTTAACTTGCTTCTCGATGTACCTACACAGGACAATTTTGGGAAATACTGTTGTTTTCCATCAAGGTTAGTTTCATCCCATGGCTTATATATGCTCACTGTTCAGGATATCGGTAGCTGGTACCATATAGGCCGGGGGATGATAAGGGACTAGTCGGTGAATCAGACTTTTAACTGAATATATCTGCAACCCATTTATCATTAGGTTAACTAGGGCCATATGTAATATATCTGAGGCTACATAGCAACATGCACTGTACTTAATGTCTAAATATGCAATCCTAGGCTACATAGCAACAAGGAAGAGTGTTACCTTAATGTTCTAATGATGTCTAGATATACATAGAAGAGCAGCAGCAACAACAACAACACAGCCCTGTTTGGATACTCAACTTAGCTATAGGTTAGAGTTAGTTTCTAGCTCATGACTAACCCTGAACTAACTCAATCCAAAGAGTTCTTTGGGTGACAGGGTTAGATTGACAATAAATGCACAAGGAGAACTAGCTCCAATTAGCACCTCTTGGGTTGGATAGTTTTTTTGGGTGGGTTGTAGATGCAACTAGTTCAAACTAGCCCTCATGTTCAGATATACTTTAGGGCTATTTGTGCCCAAACTAGCTCAAACTAACTCTAACGCATGGATACAACAGAAGTTAATCAGCCAATAATTTGTAAGAATGCAATAAACTCCTTGCGGCCCATAATATAAGATGTTAATTCATTTAATATGTGAGTATATTGGATGTTATAAGATATTATAAAAGAGTGTTTTACTACATCATTGTGCAATTTTTGTTTAGCTTCTAATATTAACTTGGTGCTTTTAGGTACATATGTCATTGGTAAAGATCCGCGCTTTGACCCTTTCTGTGTATGGGGAAATGAGATATCGATGAAACAGCATCAAGTGAGGAAGCTGATAAAGATTGTTAGTAAAATGGGTCAAAAGTTGGCAATTAAACTATTTGTTTACAGTTTATCCAATACAACAGCAAACTGCAGGATGGTAAGTAAGAACTATGCAACCTTCTTTTTACTACCCATAATGAGTTGTGTTAGATGACAATGTGTGAATCTTTTTCCTTTGTAGTGGTTCCCAAAGCAGTTTACTCAAGATTATCTCTCAAACTACATGATTGGTGGTGTAACACCCCGGATGTAACTTTCCATATTTGTAACTTCAACTCTTGCCATTTTCGGATATGTGACATGATATTCCCTCCGTGGTTGGGTTTTGTTTTCATTTTGCATTTTGTTCATGTCATGCATCTCATATCATGTCATCATGTGCATCTCATTTGCATACGTGTTCGTCTCATGATTCCGAGCATATTCCCCGTTGTCCGTTTTGCAATCCGACACTCCTATGTTCCCCGGCGTCCCCTCTTGTTCTTTTTCCGTGTGCGGGTGTTGAACATTCTCGGAATGGACCGAGCCTTGCCAAGTGGCCCTGGTATAGCACCGGTAGACCACCTGTCAAGTTTCGGGTCATTTGGAGTTCGTTTGGTACTCCAACGGTTAACCGCGCTCTCGCAAAGGCCTCTTTTAAGTTGCAGCCCAACAACCCTCCAAAACAGCCCAATAACCCATCTAACTCCCCTCCATGCCCTCGGTCGTTCGATCACGATCGTGTGGGCGAAAACTACACCCCATTTGGACTCTCCTAGCTCCCTCTATGCCTATTTAAAGACCCCTTCCCCGAAATCCCGGGCAAACCCTAGCCCCTCTCCTCTTCCACACGGACACGTCCGGACGGCGCCGGACGTCCGCCCGCGCGCCATGACCTAATCCAGGGCTGCCACGTGTCGCCTGTGCCGCCGCCGCCCGCTGCCGCCGCCACGCCGCCCGCCCGCCCGGCCAGCAGCCGCGCCCCAGCCGCCGCCGCCGCGCCGCCGCTGCCCCGCCGCCGCCCGCCGCACGCCGCCGCAGCCGCCCGCGCCGCCGCCGCTGCCCGGCCGCTGCCTGCCCGCTCCGCCGCCCGCCGCCCATGCATTGCCGCGCCATGCCACCTCCCGCCGGCGTCCCCTCGGCAAGCTCGCCGCCCCGGCCTCTCCTTCCTCCGGCCGCGCCTCCTCTTTCCCCGCCGGCGAACCTCGAGAGGCGCGCCAGATCCGATCCAGACGAACCGGTTGACTTTCCCTCTCCCCCTCGTTTTTTTACTAAGTCCCTAATCTGTGATCATTTCCTTGCATTTTCAACGCATCACATCTCCGCAACCGTGGCTCCGTTTTGGGCGTATAATATGTCAAATTGTTCGCCTCGAAGAGTACATCATTTCATTCCATTGCATCATTTGCATTTGAGCTCATCTTGATGCCCGAAATGCTGTTGGAAGATAGCTTCAGATCGTTAGTTTCAGAATCTTATCAGTTCGAGCTATTTTGTCATTTTTGCCATGAAATATGTGTGCATCCTATGAACTTGAGTCCTACATGTGAGTTGAACATTGCCATGCTATCTTTCCAGGGGTGTTTTCCAT
This sequence comes from Aegilops speltoides, assembly GCA_021437245.1. Lineage (NCBI taxonomy): Eukaryota > Viridiplantae > Streptophyta > Magnoliopsida > Poales > Poaceae > Aegilops > Aegilops speltoides. The sequence goes on from CM038145.1 coordinate 216,467,389, forward strand.
GTATTTTTGTGAGCTATGTGTTGACTAGAACAAGCATGCAAAGTAGGGATGATGATGTTACTGATTTCAGGAACTTAGTGATTTCACTAAGTCTTGTCCTGCTGTTAATTTTGTGCCATATGTTCATGTTGTTACAGAGAGATCTATGCCCTTTTTGAGCATGATCAGTAAGGGTGTTTTGAACATATGGATTTGCTCTATCCATCCATGCCTTTGTTGGTATTTATGGACTAGTCTAGCATGTCATTTTCGTGCTCTACTTTTGCTTGAAAATGTTTCCTGGCAGATTGTTTGCATGAGATTCAATTTTCACGAGGTCGGTGTAGTTGATCCGTGTATGCTATGATGTTGTTCTTGCCATGTATAGCTCCTATGCCATGTCTTCTTGATGGGTGTATGCTTAGTTTATCTTGAGATGCTCTGTAGTGAGTGCATCGAGCTCATTTAACATGCCATGTTGAATCTGTTTTTGCCATGTCCTGATATTTCACTAAGTCTGAAATCTGTAATAAAACTTGCAATGTTTACATGGGTGCCATCATTTCTTAGAGTCCTTTTTGGCTTATGGTCAGTAAGGGACTATTGAAATATGCTTTGAGTAGAATCATGTCATGCCTTTCTTTGCTATTATAAGTTCCTGTAGCATGTTGTTTACTTGCTCTAAACATGGCTTCTGATGTAAATTCCTGCCATGTTAGTATTTTCACTAAGTCTGTGAACCTGATATTTTGAGCACTTTCACCATGCTTGTTTGAACATGTTATGATGTGATTTAGCCGTAGCTCAGTGTTCCTCTATTGTTAAGCATCTCCTGTAGTTCGCTGCCATATGCTTTGTTTTTATGTTGGGGTGCTGTAGCATAGTTTCGTGTTGCGTGCTAAGTAGCATCGGGCTGTTAAACGCAGATTTGCGTCATTCTTGTTTTGCTTGTCATTTGCAAACCGTGCATCCGTTTCCGGTGATCCTTATATCGATTTCAACCGAAATCATCTCATCTTTCAGCGGCATACTTGGTTTGCCAAGTTGATGCCAGTTCATCATTTTCCTTCCGGAGCATACATATGCATTGCATATCACATCTCGCATAGCATGTCATGTATTGCATCATATTGCTTGTGCATTGTTCCTTGTTTGATTGTGGTTCCGTTGCTTGTGTTCTTGCTTTGGGTAGAGCCGGGAGACGAGTACGTGAACGAGGAGCCTGTTGAGAACGCCCACGAGGATCCAGCCTTCGACAACTCGAGAACCTTACAGCAAGATGACCATACCTTGAAATCACTTCTATCTTTGCTTGCTAGATGCTCGCTCTTTTGCTATGCCTATGCTGCGATACCTACCACTTGCTATATCATGCCACCCATATTGCCATGTCAACCTCTAACCATCCATGTCCTAGCAAACCGTTGTTTGGCTATGTTACCGCTTTGCTCAGCCCCCCTTATAGCGTTGCTAGTTGCAGGTGGAGATGAAGTTTGTTCCTTGTTGGAACACGGATATTTTGGGATATCACAATATCCTTTGTTTTAATTAATGCATCTATATACTTGGTAAAGGGTGGAAGGCTCGGCCTTATGCCTGGTGATTTGTTCCACTCTTGCCACCCTAGTTTCCGTCATACCGGTGTTATGTTCCTTGATTTTGCGTTCCTTACGCGGTCGGGAGATTTATGGGACCCCCTTGACAGTTCGCTTTGAATAAAACTCCTCCAGCAAGGCCCAACCTTGGTTTTACCATTTGCCACCTACACCCCTTTTTCCCTTGGGTTTTCGCGAGCCCGAGGGTCATCTTTATTTTAGCCCCGGGCGGTGCTCCTTCGAGTGTTGGTCCGAATCGAGTAGATGCGGGGCCCCTTGGGGAAACTTCGAGGTCTGGTTTTACTCGTAGGATGTCTCATCCGGTGTGCCCTGAGAACGAGATATGTGCAGCTCCTATCGGGATTTGTCGGCACATCGGGCGGCTTTGCTGGTTTAGTTTTACCATTGTCGAAATGTCTTGTTGTACCGGGATACCGAGTCTGATTGGAGTGTCTTGGGTGAAGGTTTATTCCTTCGTTGACCGTGAGAGCTTGTTATGGGCTAAGTTGGGACACCCCTGCAGGGTATTATCTTTCGAAAGCCGTGCCCGCGGTTATGAGGCAGATGGGAATTTGTTAATGTCCGGTTGTAGAAAACCCGAAGTTGACCTTAATTAAAATACATCAACCGTGTATGTAACCGTGATGGTCTCTTCTCGTGAGTCCGGAAGTGAACACGGTGTTGGAGTTATGCTTGACGTAAGTAGTCGGGATCACTTCTTGATCGCTAATAGCTTCACGACCGCGCCTTGCTTCTCTTCTCGCTCTCTTTTGCGATGTAGCCACCATATATGCTAGTCGCTGCAGCAGCTCCTCCTTTTGACACCAGCCTTCCCTTAAGCTTAAATAGTCTTGATCTGGTGTGAGATTCTTTGAGTCCCTGTGGCTCCTGATTCTACCAAAACAGATGCGGTACGGTGATGCGGTAGCTGATGGCGAATCGAGCTGAAGTGGGAATATGATGAGGCACTTGGTCGATACTATGTTTCCTTTCCGCACGATTAGTAGTGGAGCCCAGTTGGGGTGATCGGGGATCTGCGTTGCATGTGGGGTTTTCTTCTTTTTATTTTGGTTCCGTAGTCGGACCTTGATTGTATCTGGATGATGTAATGTTTAATTATGTATTGTGTGAAGTGGCGACTGTAAGCCAACTATGTATCTTTTCCCTTATGTATTACATGGATTGTGCGAAGATTACCTCACTTGCGACATTGCTTTCAATGCGGTTATGCCTCTAAGTCGTGCTTCGACACGTGGGAGATATAGCCGCATCGAGGGCGTTAAGTTGGTAATCGAGCCATCCCGACCTTAGGAGCCCCACCGCTTGATCGTTTTAGTGGCGAGTTGTGTCTAGAAAAATGTTTTGAGTCATTTAGGATTATATATATCGGAGAGTTTAGGAATTCTTTTTACTCCCAGTCCTTGACCATCCGGTGAGGTATCTGACGAGAGTTTTGACTCTTCTCTTCTCAAATTTCACTAAAAATTTTTTTTAGGATCACGCTGGTATCTTAGAATCGTTCGATGGTTTTATGATGACAACATTGTCTTGGTTGCCTCGACATTTAGGGGTTGTGGCGGTGTCCGGGGAGTTGAGCTCCGAGGTGTTGTCGTCATAATTTTATCGTTGCAGATTCTGGAATACTGAGTTTAGCGCCGACATCGAAAATCTCTTTTATGCGGTCGGTTGGTGAGATAACCCGCTAACCAAGATCTTGTGGTGAGTACGGAGTATTGCCATGACTCGTATAACGGATGCTTTTGAAGGTTGAGGTACACGATTTCGAAGGTTTCTTGGTTATGTGTTGAAGGATGGATACAGCTGGATGTAGGGATTGTTAGCTTGGGTGAGATATATATATTGCTCCCCTGTATCCCCAACACCTGATTGCATAACCGGAAAGTTTCGGGAGTTTATAGGTGGGATTCAAGTAGCTCTAGCATTTCTTCCGCAGATATTTGGTTTGTGATTGGGTAATCCTTACCACGTATTTGTTCCATTCATACCTTGTTTTTATTTTTATTCATCGATCTCCTATCAAGTGGCTTCTCACCTTAATGGACGTGATGTTTACTTTGGAATTCATTCGTTCATCCCTGTTCGAATGTTTATTGTGAAGACTATATGTTGCAATTTTCTATCCGTTGCTTCAACTTGTCTATCTGTCAATCAAGATGCTAACGGATGTCACCCTCTTCAGGATGGCTCCACCAACGCGTCAGAATCCGGAACGCAGTGATGGGAGTCAGGCGAACCCTCCTCCTCCACCTCCGCCTCCGGAGGCATGGCAAACTTTGATGGCAACCACTAACGCCAACGCCGATTGTTGATCCAGGTGATGCAAGAGCGAAACCAAGGCCAAGGCAACCAAGGGAATCAAGGTCAAGGGCAGTTCTATCATCAGCCACGTTTCCTACACTCAACCAGTTCCTTGCCAACCAGCCAAAGTCTTTCAGACTCTTGTGCGAGGCCACAGACGCCGACGATTGGCTCGTGGATATCAACAAGCACTTGAATGCAGCAATGTCGGACACGAGGACTACGTCAAGTTCGCGTCTTTTCAGCTCAAGGATCGAGCGGTGATTGGTTCCACAATACAAGGATTCTAGAGGTGGTCGAGTGATTACTTGGACTGATTTTTGTCGGGACTTTAAAGCTCACCACATTCCTTCCGGTGTTGTTGAGAGCAAGCGTGAGGAGTTCCGCAATCTCAAGCAAGGAAACATGTCGATGTCTGAATACAACATACAGTTTGAAACTTGCTCGATTCGCTAAACAAGGCGTTCTGATGAGAAAAGTATGATCTATCGTTCAGAGGTGGCCTTAGAGAGGATCTGCAGTTATCTCTTGTTCTTTATGAGCCTACTCGGTTTGATCAATTCTATAATATGGCACTCAAGCTAGAAGGTGCTCAGCTCAAGTGTGAGGCTTCAAAGAAGAAACAGGGATGCGATTCAGTCTTCTTCTTCCTCTCAAGTGGCAGCTAAGCAGCAAAAGTTTTACCTTCCTCCTCCTCCGTTCGTCGGCCTTATCGCAGAAGAACTCGGTGGTCGTGGATCTTCCCACCCACCCAACCCAAGCTACGAGAACAAGTCTCAGCCTCAAGCTCCAAGGTCAAATGCTCCTTATCACCGTCGCTCTCAGAGGTGACTGCAACAAGTGCCAGCGAGAAGGTCACTATGCGAACAAATGCCATAACCAAAGGCGCCTTCCTCCTCCTCCCCTGTGAGGTCTTCAAGCAATGCAGTGGTCAAGCATAATCCCAAGTATGCAAAGGTGAATATGATGAATGCAGCTCAAGCAGAGGATTCTTCAGATGTGATCATGGGTAATCTTCCTGTTAATGATATTCCTGCAAAAGTCTTATTTGATACTGGTGCATCACATTCTTTCATGTCATATCCTTTTGCATCGAAGCACAGTTTTGACACAGAGGTTTTGTCCAAAGTTATGCAAGTTGTTTCTCCGGGAAAACTTATGACTTCTAGTTTGGTTGCTCCTGATGTTTCCATCCGGTTCGGCGACTATAGATTTCTGGCTAAACCAATTGTTCTTGGTGACTCTGATATTGATCTAATTCTCGGGATGGACTGGCTTTCTCAGCACAAGGCTCAGCTTGATTGTGCTGCCAGGCAGATTCAATTGACACACCCTTCTGAGGATGTTATCATCTATGCCGCTCGTGATGAAACCATTGGTTGTTTTCTCTCAATGAGAAGGGCGAATTGGATGCTATCTCTCAAATTCCGATCGTTTGTGAGTACTAAGATGTCTTTCCGGAAGAGCTTAGGGTATGCCTCCTCATCGGCGGTCGAATTCGTTATCGATCTTGAGCCCGCATTGAACCCGCTTGCAAGCGTCCTTACAAGCTTGGACCCAAGGAGCTGAAAGAATTGAAGAAGCAGCTCGATGAACAAGAGCGTCTGGGTTTGATCGACCGAGTTCATCTCCATGGGGATGTGGAGTTCTTTTGTCCGGAAGAAGGATGGCACGGACCGACTTTGTGTTGATTACCGTCCATTGAATAAGAAGACAATCAAGAACAAGTATCCACTTCCCAACATCAATGAGCTATTCGAGCAACTCAAAGGTGCTAAAGTATTCTCCAAGCTTAACCTTCGTATGGGTTATCATCGATTCGCATTCGTGAACAAGATATTCCCAAGACAAAGATTCGAACAAGCTTTGGTTCTTATGAATATACTGTCATGTCTTTCAGCCTTGTCAATGCTCCTCCAACTTTCTCTCGCATGATGAACTTTATCTTCAACCCCTACACAAATGATTTCATCTTGGTGTATCTCGATGATATTTTGGTCTTCTCCAAGAACAAGCGAGGATCATGCCAAACATTTGCGGTTGGTGCTCGACAAGCTCGAGAGCATCAATTCTATCGAAGTTCTCCAAATGTGAATTTCGGCTTGATGAAGTTCTTTATCTTGGTCATATCATCTCAGCCAAGGGCATCGCTGTTAATCCCGAGAAGGTGTCTTCAATTGTGAATTGGGAACCTCCTCGAATGTCAAGCAGCTCCATGATTTTCTCGGTCTTGCAAGCTATTGCGAAGATTCGTTGAGAACTTCTCCAAGATTGCAAAGCCTCTTTCCAACCTCCTCGAAGCATGTCAAGTATGTCGGGCCTTTGAGTGTGATGTCGCTTTCAACACCCTCAAAGAGAAGCTAGTTACAGCTCTGTCTTGACTCCTCTGATGAATCCAAGCCATTGAAGTTTTTCGTGATGCTTCCTTGCAAGGTCTCGGTCTGTGTTAATGCAAGAGAAGAAGGTTGTGGCCTATACCTCTCGTCGGTTGAAGCTCAACGAAAAGAACTACCCCACTCATGATCTCGAGTTGGCGGCGATTGTCCATGCATTGATAACATGGAGACATCTCTTGTTGGGAAGGAAAGTGGACATTTTCACCGATCACAAGAGCCTCAAGTATATCTTCACTCAGCCAAACCTCAACCTCAGGCAAACTCGATGGGTCGAAATGATTCAAGAGTACAACCCAAGTATCGAATATACTCCTGGCAAGGCGAATGTGATTGCAGATGCCTTGAGCAGAAAGGCCTATTGCATTGACTTAATTCTCAAGCCCTTCCAACGGATCTTTGTGAAGCTTTCCGCAAGCTGAATCTTCAAGTTGTTCCTCAAGGATTTCTTGCCAACCTCATAGTCTCTCCTACTTTGGAAGATCAAATTCGTGAGGCTCAACTTCTGGATACCATGGTGAAGAAGGTGAAACGTGGTATTGACAAGGGCATTTCCAAATACAAGTGCTATTGCTTGGATGACAAAGACACTCTTTTCTTCGAGGATCGTATTGTGGTTCCTAAAGGCGATCTGAGAAAAGTCATCATGAATGAGGCACACAATTCCCTCCTATCCATTCATCCTGGAAGTACGAAGATGTACCATGACCTCAAGCAGTCATATTGGTGGACTCGAATGAAGCGAGAAATTGCTCAATTCGTGAATGAATGTGATGTCTGCGAGAAGGGTGAAAGCGAACACCAAAGACCAGCTGGTCTCCTCCAACCTCTTGCTATTCCGAATGGAAGTTTGATCATATCGAGATGGACTTCGTGATTGGATTTCCTAAGTCCAAGCGGAAATGATGCTATCTTCGTTGTCATTGACAAGCTTACTAAAGTGGCTCATTTTCTTCTGTCAAAGAATCTATCATAGCAGCTCATTTGGCAGAGCTATACACCTCTAGAATTGTCTCCTTGCACGGTATTCGCAATTGATCTCTTGAGACCGTGGAAGCATCTTCACTTCTAAGTTCAGGATTCTTTTCGAAGGCCATGGGCACCAACATCCGTTCAAAGACAGCTTTTCATCCTCAAACTAGTGGCCAAGTCGAGCGAGTCAATCAAATCCTTGAAGATATGCTCAGGGCTTGTGTCATTTCTTTTGGCATGAAGTGGGAAGAGTGTCTCCCATATGCCGAGTTCTCCTACAACAACAGCTTCCAAGCGAGTTCGGGCAAGGCCCCATTCGAAATTCTATATGGCAGAAAGTGTCGTACTCCTCTCAATTGGTCCGAGACAGGTGAACGCCAACTTCTTGGCAACGACTTGATGACAGAAGCCGAAGAAATGTGCAAAGTCATTCGTGAGAATCTCAAAGTCGCGCAATCGCGCCAGAAGGGCTATTATGATGACAAGCACCGTGATGTGGCTTTTGAAATTGGAGACCATGTCTACCTCCCTCTCCAATGAAAGGTACTCGTCGCCGGTATCAAAGGAAGCTTGCCCCTAGATATGTGGGTCCTTTCAAGATCATTGGCAAAAGAGGCGATCTCGCCTATCAACTTGAGCTTCCATTCAACTTTGCAAGCGTGCACGATGTGTTTCACGTGTCACAGCTCATAAGTGCTTCAAGATTCTGGCGCACTATCAACTTTGAAGAAATTGACCTCCAAGAAGATCTCTCTTATCATGAGCACCCCGTTGCTATTCTTGAAGAAACCGAGCGCAAGACTCGCAACAAGTCAATCAAATTCCTAAAAGTGAAGTGGTCACACCATTCCGACCGAGAAGCCACCTGGGAGCGCGAGGATCACCTCCGTTCCGAATATCCGGAGTTCTTTCAGTCCTAGATCTCGGGACGAGATCCTCTTGTAGTGGTGGAGTGTTGTAACACCCCGGATGTAACTTTCCATATTTGTAACTTCAACTCTTGCCATTTTCGGATATGTGACATGATATTCCCTCCGTGGTTGGGTTTTGTTTTCATTTTGCATTTTGTTCATGTCATGCATCTCATATCATGTCATCATGTGCATCTCATTTGCATACGTGTTCGTCTCATGATTCCGAGCATATTCCCCGTTGTCCGTTTTGCAATCCGACACTCCTATGTTCCCCGGCGTCCCCTCTTGTTCTTTTTCCGTGTGCGGGTGTTGAACATTCTCGGAATGGACCGAGCCTTGCCAAGTGGCCCTGGTATAGCACCGGTAGACCACCTGTCAAGTTTCGGGTCATTTGGAGTTCGTTTGGTACTCCAACGGTTAACCGCGCTCTCGCAAAGGCCTCTTTTAAGTTGCAGCCCAACAACCCTCCAAAACAGCCCAATAACCCATCTAACTCCCCTCCATGCCCTCGGTCGTTCGATCACGATCGTGTGGAAAACTACACCCCATTTGGACTCTCCTAGCTCCTCTATGCCTATTTAAAGACCCTCCCAAATCCGGGCAAACCCTAGCTCCCGCTCCTCTCGCCGGACACGTCCGGACGGCGCCGAACGTCGCCGCGCCGCAAGCAGCCAATCCAGGGCTGCCACGTGTCGCCCCGCCCGCCGCCGCCTGGCCGCCGCTTGCCCGCCCGACCATGGCCCCGCCAGCCTGCCCGCGCGCGCACCGCCGCCCGCCGCCGCCGCCGCCGCCCGCCGCGCCGCCGCCGCCCGCGCCGCCGCCCGCACCGCCGCCCGCCGCCGCCGCCGCGGCCACCGCCGCCGCCGCCGCCGGCCGCTGGCCGCCGCCGCCGCGCAGCGCCGCCCGCCGCCCGCCAGCTCCCCCGGCGTCCCCTCCGGCAAGCTCGCCGCCCCGGCCTCTCCTTCCTCCGGCCGCGCCTCCTCTTTCCCCGCCGGCGAACCTCGAGAGGCGCGCCAGATCCGATCCAGACGAACCGGTTGACTTTCCCTCTCCCCCTCGTTTTTTTTACCAAGTCCCTAATATGTGATCATTTCCTTGCATTTTCAACGCATCACATCTCCGCTGCCGTGGCTCCGTTTTGGGCGTATAATATGTCAAATTGTTCGCCTCGAAGAGTACATCATTTCATTCCATTGCATCATTTGCATTTGAGCTCATCTTGATGCCCGAAATGCTGTTGGAAGATAGCTTCAGATCGTTAGTTTCAGAATCTTATCAGTTCGAGCTATTTTGTCATTTTTGCCATGAAATATGTGTGCATCCTATGAACTTGAGTCCTACATGTGAGTTGAACATTGCCATGCCATCTTTCCAGGGGTGTTTTCCATGTATTTTTGTGAGCTATGTGTTGACTAGAACAAGCATGCAAAGTAGGGATGATGATGTTACTGATTTCAGGAACTTAGTGATTTCACTAAGTCTTGTCCTGCTGTTAATTTTGTGCCATATGTTCATGTTGTTACAGAGAGATCTATGCCCTTTTTGAGCATGACCAGTAAGGGTGTTTTGAACATATGGATTTGCTCTATCCATCCATGCCTTTGTTGGTATTTATGGAGTAGTCTAGCATGTCATTTTCGTGCTCTAGTTTTGCTTGAAAATGTTTCCTGGCAGATTGTTTGCATGAGATTCAATTTTCACGAGGTCGGTGTAGTTGATCCGTGTATGCTATGATGTTGTTCTTGCCATGTATAGCTCCTATGCCATGTCTTCTTGATGGGTGTATGCTTAGTTTATCTTGAGATGCTCTGTAGTGAGTGCATCAAGCTCACGAACATGCCATGTTGAATCTGTTTTTGCCATGTCCTGATATTTCACCAAGTCTGAAATCTGTAATAAAACTTGCAATGTTTACATGGGTGCCATCATTTCTTAGAGTCCTTTTTGGCTTATGGTCAGTAAGGGACTATTGAAATATGCTTTGAGTAGAATCATGTCATGCCTTTCTTTGCTATTATAAGTTCCTGTAGCATGTTGTTTACTTGCTCTAAACATGGCTTCCTGATGTAAATTCCTTCCATGTTAGTATTTTCACTAAGTCTGTGAACCTGATATTTTGAGCACTTTCACCATGCTTGTTTGAACATGTTATGATGTGATTTAGCCGTAGCTCAGTGCTCCTCTATTGTTAAGCATCTCCTGTAGTTCGCTGCCATATGCTTTGTTTTTATGTTGGGGTGCTGTAGCATAGTTTCGTGTTGCGTGCTAAGTAGCATCGGGCTGTTAAACGCAGATTTGCGTCATTCTTGTTTTGCTTGTCATTTGCAAACCGTGCATCCGTTTCGGTGATCCTTATATCGATTTCAACCGAAATCATCTCATCTTTCAGCGGCATACTTGGTTTGCCAAGTTGATGCCAGTTCATCATTTTCCTTCCGGAGCATACATATGCATTGCATATCACATCTCGCATAGCATGTCATGTATTGCATCATATTGCTTGTGCATTGTTCCTTGTTTGATTGTGGTTCCGTTGCTTGTGTTCTTGCTTTGGGTAGAGCCGGAGGCGAGTGCGTGAGCGAGGAGCCTGTTGAGAACGCCTCACGAGGATCCAACCTTCGACAACTCGAGAACCTTACGAGCAAGATGACCATACCTTCGAAATCACTTCTATCTTTGCTTGCTAGATGCTCGCTCTTTTGCTATGCCTATGCTGCGATACCTACCACTTGCTATATCATGCCACCCATATTGCCATGTCAACCTCTAATCATCCATGTCCTAGCAAACCGTTGTTTGGCTATGTTACCGCTTTGCTCAGCCCCCCTTATAGCGTTGCTAGTTGCAGGTGGAGATGAAGTTTGTTCCTTGTTGGAACACGGATATTTTGGGATATCACAATATCCTTTGTTTTAATTAATGCATCTATATACTTGGTAAAGGGTGGAAGGCTCGGCCTTATGCCTGGTGATTTGTTCCACTCTTGCCACCCTAGTTTCCGTCATACCGGTGTTATGTTCCTTGATTTTGCGTTCCTTACGCGGTCGGGTGATTTATGGGACCCCCTTGACAGTTCGCTTTGAATAAAACTCCTCTAGCAAGGCCCAACCTTGGTTTTACCATTTGCCACCTACACCCCTTTTTCCCTTGGGTTTTCGCGAGCCCGAGGGTCATCTTTATTTTAGCCCCCCCCCCCGGGCCAGTGCTCCTTCGAGTGTTGGTCCGAACTGAGTAGACTGCGGGGCCCCCTTGGGGAAACTCGAGGTCTGGTTTTACTCGTAGGATGTCTCATCCGGTGTGCCATGAGAACGAGATATGTGCAGCTCCTATCGGGATTTGTCGGCACATCGGGCGGCTTTGCTGGTTTAGTTTTACCATTGTCGAAATGTCTTGTTGTACCGGGATACCGAGTCTGATCGGAGTGTCTTGGGTGAAGGTTTATTCCTTCGTTGACCGTGAGAGCTTGTTATGGGCTAAGTTGGGACACCCCTGCAGGGTATTATCTTTCGAAAGCCGTGCCCGCGGTTATGAGGCAGATGGGAATTTGTTAATGTCCGGTTGTAGAAAACCCGAAGTTGACCTTAATTAAAATACATCAACCGTGTATGTAACCGTGATGGTCTCTTCTCGGTGAGTCCGGAAGTGAACACGATGTTGGAGTTATGCTTGGCGTAAGTAGTCGGGATCACTTCTTGATCGCTAATAGCTTCACGACCGCGCCTTGCTTCTCTTCTCGCTCTCTTTTGCGATGTAGCCACCATATATGCTAGTAAACTGCAGCAGCTCCTCCTTTTGACACCAGCCTTCCCTTAAGCTTAAATAGTCTTGATCTCGCGGGTGTGAGATTGCTGAGTCCCTGTGGCTCACAGATTCTACCAAAACAGATGCAGGTACCGGTGATGCCAGCGCTGATGGCGCAACTGAGCTGAAGTGGGAATATGATGAGGCACTTGGTCGATACCATGTTTCCTTTCCGGACGATTAGTAGTGGAGCCCAGTTGGGGTGATCGGGGATCTGCGTTGCATGTGGGGTTTTCTTCTTTTTATTTTGGTTCCGTAGTCGGACCTTGATTGTATCTGGATGATGTAATGTTTAATTATGTATTGTGTGAAGTGGCGACTGTAAGCCAACTATGTATCTTTTCCCTTATGTATTACATGGATTGTGCGAAGATTACCTTACTTGCGACATTGCTTTCAATGCGGTTATGCCTCTAAGTCGTGCTTCGACACGTGGGAGATATAGCCGCATCGAGGGCGTTACAGGTGGGCATGTAAAGGTTAAAGTATTTCTACCAGAACACGATGATTATCTAGATATTTTAATGAAGATCATGAAGGATGGGCGGTCGTCCATCACAAGGGGTTGGACTAGAGTTGTGTGTGCCTTCTGCATGGAGGAGGGCACAATATGGGCATTCCTCTTCACCTTGTTCAGCAACTAGAATGTATTTCGCCTCTTTCTTTACCATCTTTAATAGTACAAGTATACAACTATGGTTCATCATTCTTTATTTGGTTCTTATGTAATTCTTGATATGTACCTATGAATCGAATAAAGCATTGGTCGTTTGAACTTGATGGATATGAATAAAGCTATAGCATACATTCAAATTCAAATTCAAATCAGGTACAATTTGAAATAGCAGCAATTTAATTGTGGTGAAATTACTCTCTCCAGGTCATTACGGCACACACGGTTGGTAAAACACAAACGTTTGCGATATACACCATAATCCGAGACAGTTCACAGAGAGGAAACGTGTGCAAGCATGCACATAGTTGCCGTTTGCAAAGCGTGTGCGATGTCAAACAATATCACAAACGGTGTACAAGATTCGCAACCGTGAACTGTTTTTGATGAAGTATGCCTCATAAATGTTGCACCACAGAATAGCGTGTGCGATAGTTGTCATGTACGATGATGTTATGATGGTCTGACATTTCGTAATCCTGTCCGACTCTCGTACAACGATTAGCTAATCTTCTTAATTAGTTATAGCATACGGTTTGGTACAAGCGAATGTGTGTGATTGTATGCTTATCATACACGTTCTATAATAGTGAACCATTTGTGATGGGTCGCGCATCGTAAACGTAGCACCACAGAATACCGACTGTGATGGCAATATGAGCACAAATGAGTAGGAGTATTGTATATGCATATTGGCTTCCTATCCCCGACGGTTTCTGGGTCGTGTGGGAAGGACCCACCTATCGCCCACACTCACCTGGCGACGGTTCCAAATGCCCTAGCGGAAAGGGGTTAAAAACCGTGTCTATAGCATCGATGCACCAGTGTGTGATTTGATGACTCATTGCTCATTACTACGCCGACGCCATGACTGGGGTGCTTCACCCCTGCTCCTCCGCACTATTATTTCGGTATGGTATATGGACCCGATTTATTGATGTCCCACATGTCAGTGAAAGGGACTAGAACATTTATGAAAGCGATCGCTCGACTATTACAACGGAGGAGTACACGACACGGCAGCCTAGTGAACTATTACTTGTATTGTAGTACTACTATAGTTTTGTTGTTTCGCACGATCCACCGTACAAACCCGATTAAACAGGCAAGGGTAGGATTTTTCCTACGCGGTAGATGATACTAGTGTAACGCCCAATATACGACCCTATCCTAAAGGAACACGAAGGTCCCACCATGGATAGAAGCGCATATTGGAGACGCTTTTGCAAGGTGGATATCATTACATCGTACCATTACATAATACTTGGGGATACATACAAGAGGCATACAATGCCACATAAATACAACAACATCATACAAAAGAGCAACATCCGACAACGAATGAAACACAAACAGGAACTCAAACGACATCCACCCTGCTATCCAGGCTACCGACCAGGAACCTATCCCCTGAACGGCAAAGCAGAAGAAGAACTTAAAACAAGCAATCATCGCTCTCACGTCCTGATCATCTCATTACCTGTACCTGCAACTGTTGTTGTAGTAAACTGTGAGCCACGAGGACTCAGCAATCCCATTGCCATGGGTTTCAAGACTAGCAAAGCTTAATGGGTATGGAAAGGATAGGTGGTGAGGTTGCAGCAGCGGCTAAGCATGATATGGGGGCTAACTTAAGAGTACCAGAATAAGATGAGAAGCTACGCAAATGGTCGCAAACTAGTAATGATCACCAAGTGATCCTGAACTACTTACGTTCAAACATAACCCCACCGTGTTCTCTTCGACCCACTCGAAAAAGAGACCATCACAGTTACACACGCGCTTGGGTATTTTAATTCGAATCTAGTGTCAAGTTCTCTACAACTGGATACAAACAAATTCCCATCTGCCAGATAACCGCGGGCACGGCTTTCAAAAGTTTAAACCCTACAGTGGTGTCCCAACTTAGCCCATTATAAGCTCACGATCCGCGGAGACAATCCTCCATCGCGGGACATCCTATCAGACTCGGGATCCCGGTACACAAGACATTTCGACAATGGTAAAACTAATCCAGCAAGACCTCCCGGCATGCCGACACCCTGATAGTATCCGCGCGTATCTAGTCTCAGGCCACGATGGATGAGCGATGCGTACAGGTGCCAACATAACCCAGGTTGCCCCGGGGCGGCCCCGCACAGTGCTCTAGTTTGAGACCAACACCATCAGTACTGGCCCCCCTGTTTATGTAGAATTACTCCTGGGGTAGCGCTAACTCCCTATGCGTCAAATTTAATATCAAGTTTAGTTATTATGATAGGCAAATGGTATAACCAAAGTTGGGCCTTGCTGCAAGAGTTTTATTGAAAGCAAACTGTCAAGAGGGGCCCATAAACCCACACCATGTTAGGGACGCAAAATCAAGGAACATAACACCGGTATGAAGAAAACTAAGACGGCAAGAGTGGAACAAAACACCACGCATAAGGCCGAGCCTTCCACCCTTTACTAAGTATATAGATGCACTAATTAATAAGAGATATTGTGATATCCCAACATAATCCTGATCCAACATGGAGCAATCTTCAACTTCACCTGCAACTAACAACGCCATACGAGGGGCTGAGCAAAGCAGTAACATAGCCAAACAACGGTTTGCTAGGAAGGGCGAAAAAGGTTAGAGGCTGACATGGCAATTTGAGAGGCTTGATAAACAAGTGATAGGTAGCGCAGCATAGCGATAGAACGAAGCAACTAGCATAGCAATGATAGTAGTGAGATCCAGGGTAACGGTCATCTTGCCTGAACTCCCGCTAGGAAGAGGAACGAGTCCATGAAAAAGATGAACGGGCGTAGACGAACCAAGCATAGACGAACAAATCCTCACAATCGCAACAAAACAGGAACTATCGAGAAGAAGCACAACCGGAAAGAACAAACAACATGGTAAACACACAACACATAAACATGACATGATGCTCAGCCAAGCATGATGCATGACAAAGGTTATATGATGCTACTCATGGCAAGAGATGATGCATACGAGAATGACACACCAAAGCAAGTTTAAATGAGGCCGGAAACAACATATAAAAATTTCGGTAAGTCCGCATATGCAAATTTCGAAATTGGTCCAGATCTGAATAAACCTTATGTTCAAGTAGTTAAACATCAAGTTAAGATGCACCATGATGACCTAGACGAAATTCTAGTCAAGCTACATATAAAATTCATTTAATTAGAAGCTACGGCCTAGAAGATATAAGTAAAACAAGCTAAACATGGCATTGATGCAAAATACATTCAAACATCAAGCAAAAACTCTCAAAACAAGGATGCAACATGATAATATAAAACTACATGTAATTCTAAGCAAGTTCCATATATAGCATGCTCAAAACGGAGCAACGGTGTAACACATACACTCCAAACAAGACATAACAACAATCTGCCCAAAACAGCAAGTAGGCACTTTGCAACCATCAAAACAACATGCTACAGGAATTATATGAGAACAAACTTGACATGCACTTTATTTATAGATAACATAATTCAAAAATCATTAAGGTTCAGGTTCATAGGCATCAACATTAATCCAAGATGATCAAAGCAAAAAGCAACTTTATAACACAGGAGCATATACATGAGCAGAGTTAATATGATGGCATGTTGGAGGCATAAAACAAAGATGCTACAACAACTATACATGGCAACCAAGGGCATGTAATCCACTTACACATAACAAAGATCAAATAACATCATGTAATCATATTCGTATGGCTCATGTGTTAGTAGTAACCAACAAGACAAGATTGAATGTTGAAACAGTTTCAGCAAGTGTAAACTAGCAACATTATGATAGCATCTTTGCAAGAATGGAACAGAGGCATATAACATCCAAAATTAGCAAAAATGGCATGTGAAACAACTAATTATAGCATACTTCAAAACATGTAATTGGAGCATCTCCATAATAAGCATGTATCAACTAATATCAAGCTCATAACTAGGCATCATGAAGTTAACAGAAATATGGAACATTATATAAGCATGTTCACGGCAACAAAAACAAATTCTGCAGGACATATATGAGGCAACCAAAGGAATGGCATAATATGTCATAACAAGGACAACAAAACATGTCAACTAAGCATCTCGAGATTATGCATGGATAAATTGGTAGCATCAAGCAAAGATAGCATCATGATATGACAGATTCAGCATTGACAGAACATTAACGGCAAGTAGCCCACTTCACAAGCTTGACTCACTCACTACAGGGCATATAAAAATACATGGATTGAGCCCCTATAAATATGGCATAATTACGCTCCTAAAACATGTAGACATCATGCTCATAAGATGCACACACAAAATGCAAAAAAAAATGACAAATCAGTAAGTTACAGCAATTTTCAGAAGTTAACAGCAACATACACTTTTGCAACATGGATTAAAATATCTATATGCACCCTAACATGAATCCAAAGCACACCATCATGTATAGCATGAAGAGAAGAACACGTGCATATCAAGATCATCATCATAGGTTCAACAGAGACAAAGTTATAGCACTCACAATACACCTATATGATGTTAACAAGTAGCAGTTTCAGCAGTTTATATCACATAGCAGTTTTGCAACAAAGATTAAGGCATCAATATGAACAGGAACATGTATGCACACTACTCCATCATCTAAATCATTAAGAGATGAACATTTTGACATACTATGCACGCAAAACGGAGCATCGAGCATCAAGTTATGATATGATGAAGATGCACACATAAAATAGCAATTCAGGGACTCAGGCAGTTTTCAGAAGGAAAAAACAGGGTGACCGTCAATTAGCTATTCAGCGCACCAGACGGAGGATAGCTACTAGGCTGGGCCGCTCACCTAGCGGGCCGAGGCCTAGCTCGGTTGAGAGGCTGAGGCACGCCGGCGCTGGGCTGGAGGGAGCTGGGTCACGGTTGGCGTGCTGGGCCATGGCCCATGCGGGGTGAGCGAGCAGGGCACGAGCGCTCGTGCTTGTTTCCGAGCGCGGCAACGGCGGCGACCGGCGGCGGGGCTCCCAGACTCCGGCGATGGCACAAAGACGACGGGGAGGTCGGGAACGGACAGATCTAGGCGAGGGGAGTCGGGATCCGGCGGGAGGCGGGCCGGATCTGACTGGACGAGGCACGGGGCGGTGCTCTGGCGAGCTAGAAGGCCGGCGGGGTCGGGAGATGCCCTGGCGGCTGCGGGCAGGAGCTTCGGTGGCGCGGCTCTGGCGAGAAGTGGCCACGAGGAACAGCAGGATGGCGCGGGGTTTGCGGTGGTGCGGACTGGCGAGCCCGCCGGCGAGGCGCACGGCGATGAGGTGGCGGGGGAGCGGGGTCGATCTGGATCGGGAGCTCCTCTGCCGATCTGGATCGCTCGGGGCGAGCGGGCACGGCTCCTACGGGGTGCGGTCGGGCCCGGGCGGGCGCCTCGAACCCCGACAGACTGGCAGCGGAGAGAGAGGATGTCGACGTGGCAAGGCGTGAGTGGCTAGCGGGGCTGCGCGGGGCGAGGTGGCGGCGCCTCACTGGCCGGGGCGACATGGTGGCGGTTTTTGGTGGCGACGGCGGCGAATCTGGCGGCGAAAAGTGGCAGGCACGGGTGGCGGCGCGGGATCCGAGGAAGGGGAGGGATTAGCTGCGGCTGGGAGGTTAGGGGTAGGTTTAGACTGCCCAATATGGAAGGAGGAGGGGTTTAAATAGGTAGGGATTAGGGTTAGAGGGTTCTTAGGGGGGTTTTGGAGCCTCCGATCTCGATCGGACGGTTCCGGGCAGAGGAAGGAGTAGGCTCGACCTAGGAGGGGTTAGTGGGTTTTGTAGAGAATGCCTTGGGCTAAGAAGAGAGAGAAGAGGTGCGGCCCTGTGGCAGTTTCGGAGACCGAAACATCCGACCAATAAACCGGCAACGGTGCTGCTACGGATGACGGTTGGGATATCAAACGAACTTCAAATGCGATGAAACTTGACAGGCGGTCTACCTACACTATAATAAGACCGCGCGCCAACTTTCATCCCATTCCGAGAACATTTCTATGCCACTTATGATATAATATTTTGGAGGTGCCGCGGATGCGTGCAAGTGTGGTTGGGCTCAGAACGGACAATGGAGAGAACCGGGGGAACCCGAATAGATGCAAGTTTTGAAAAACATGCATATGAAAAGCAGATAATGACATGGCTAAATGCAACACGCAAGCGAATGGCATGTCAGCAACGACGAATGACTGGAAGACACCTGGCGCATCGGATTCGGGGTGTTACAACTAGCCATACATTTCAAAGGCAATTTTAATGTATGCAAACTGAATAATTAAGTAACAATATGAGATCTTGTAAAACTGAAAACACATATGATTTATTGTGTTAGAGTTTAGTAGTAGTGTTGTATTGCATAGTTGTTACATGTAACATGCGAGAACATGTAGAGATGTACTTTTGGAGGGCCTATAGAGAGAAATTGGGCATAAAGTGGATTCAAATATTTGTATTCATCTTCATAGCATTTGTAACTCATATCTACAGTTTGTGCACTAGACGTGAATGCTTGTTCGCTCTTACGAAACCAGTACATCAGTAATGGGATGGCATGCGCCAATTTAGGCACTGGCACGTTGACCACCTCGGCTCCACAGAGAGAGCGAGAGAAGAGTTAAATACACGGGCGGTCGGTGTATTTCAATAGAAAAGTGTAATACGGTCACCGGACTTTAGAATATGCTCATTACGGTCACTATATACGTTTTACATTTATTATACGGTCACTTGCTCACCGTTCAGCATTGGATTGCACTCTGTTGACCGGCCAAATAGTCTGCGTGGCACTCTGTTGACTAGTTCAATTGACCACGTTCCTGATGGATCCCACCTGTCAGTTCGTATAGGAAAAAGGTCAGATAAACACAAATTTACGCAGGCGCGACAAGACTCCAACCCGTGTGCGGGAACCACCTGGTTGTGTATGTGTCAGGGCCTAATGTGTGCGCATGCACGTGTAGGTTGAGCACTTGAGCAAGAGAGTGTGTGCTGGTCGTGTGGTGTGTGCATGCATGTCTGGATGTGTGTGTTGCGTGCGTGCATGGTTGTGTGTGTACGTGTGAGTGTTGCGTGCTTGCATGGATGTGTGTGTTCGTGTGAGTGTTGCATGCATGCAGTTTGTGTGCATGCGTGCGTGTGTGTATAATCACCACACCAGCTCCTATGTGTTAAAACAGACGGCTCAGCATACCATTACAACGCCACCTTGTTTGTTGTGCCCGCGGTCATGACTTCGAACCACTGTCCAATATTTTTTATCATTTGCTCTCATTCTTATACATGCCGACAGGTGGGCCCAATGGTAGTGAGATAATGTGGTGCAACACTAGAGGTGCCACATGGACCGTTTAAGTAGTCAACTAGTCATGTCTTGAGCAAATAAAGAGCTGCACGGTGAGCCCGTGATCGTACAATAACCACAAAACATAAATGGTGACCGTAATGAGTGGATTCTGAAGTCCAATGTACGTATTGTGCTTTCGCTTCAAATACAATGATCATCATGTATATATCGCGAGAGAAAGATGGAACATGTGTGAATGTGTTGGGGGCGTTGAGGGAGTCCTGGACTAGGGGGTGTCCGGATAGCCGAACTATCACCGTCAGCCGGACTCCAAGACTATGAAGATACAAGATTGAAGACTTCGTCCCGTGTCCGGATGGGAATTTCCTTGGCGTGGAAGGCAAGCTTGGTGATACGGATATGTAGATCTCCTACCATTGTAACCGACTCTGTGTAACCCTAGCCCTCTCCGGTGTCTATATAAACTAGAGGGTTTTAGTCCGTAGGACACAACAATCATACCATAGGCTAGCTTCTAGGGTTTAGCCTCCTTGATCTCGTGGTAGATCTACTCTTGTACTACCCATATCATCAATATTAATCAAGCAGGAGTAGGGTTTTACCTCCACCGAGAGGGCCCGAACCTGGGTAAAAACATCGTGTCCCTTGTCTCCTGTTACCATCCGCCTAGACGCACAATTCAGGACCCCCTACCCGAGATCCGCCGGTTTTGACACCGACATTGGTGCTTTCATTGTGAGTTCCTCTGTGTCGTCACCTATAGGCCCGATGGCTCCTTCGATCATCAACAACAATGCGGTCTAGGGTGAGACTTTTCTCCCTGGACAGATCTTCGTATTCGGTGGCTTCGCACTGCGGGCCAATTCACTTGGCCATCTGGAGCAGATCGAAAGCTACGCCTCTGGCCATCAGGTCAGATTTGGGAGTTTGAACTATACGACCGACATCCGTGGAGACTTGATCTTCGACGGATTCGAGCCACAGCCGAGCGCGCCCGTCACACCTTGCATTTTGTAGCATTTCATTTTCATTAATAAAGCATGAAAATTTGGACCAACAAAAACTTTTTTGCATTATTTGGCTTTTATTTGGAGTTGGTTTTCTCTCTGTGCTTCTTTTCAAGTGCTCTTTAAAGTCAACTACTCCACCATCTATATTTCATCTCCTTGCCCCAAACTCCTGCCCAATGACCATGCCATGTGTATAGTGAAATATAGAATTTTCTTACAAAAATAATTTGGCCAAATAGTATTTTCAAAAATTAGTTTTTCAAAAACCCCTGAATTGAGGTTTGCCTTTGCAAGTACTTAATTAAGGGCAGTAAAATCTTTCTAAAAATATATTTGACTCCTATTAGATATAGGATTCGAAACCACAAAAATATAATTTTAAAGGTTATTTTCCTATTTTATTTATAAGCTTTTTCTTAAGTCGAAATGGTCTTTAATAGGGAAAAATTATTTTTTGCTTGAAATATTTGCCAAAATTTAGGGAAACTCATAGGACATATCTGTCCATATATAAGAGTTTCAACACATGGTTATGATCAAAATATTGGTCAAACCCCTCATAAACCCTTTCTGGATATTTCAAGCTTTTGAAATATTTACAAAGGAAATATTATCCAAATATTCCAACAAAATTGTGCATCAAGGAGAAGTGATTTGCTCAACTAAATCTACACAAGTTCATTTCTGCTAAATTCTAGGGTTTACCAAAGTTGCATTGTCAACTTTCTTCAAATGATCTCCAAATTGGTGGAAGGCCCTAATTATATGTGACATTTCACCCCATGGAGTATCTTGGCCAGTGGAAGTCATTAGCTTATCCAAAACTCCATCAAACACCTTCTGGCAAAATATTAAAATGCCTATCTTGGCCACTTCCACTATTCTCCATGAGCTCAACTTGTTACCACAGCCCCTACTAGTCCCCTTGCACGTCCGGTAGCAATGGCTATCCTGACTCAATTATTTGGAGGTGAAACCCTCACTTTCTCTCTCTGGATAGCAGCTTTCCTCCCATTCTCTCACCTCTCTCTCCTCTGGCAAGCCCAGGGCATCCAATGCCTTTCCCACATTGTTTACTCCCCGAGCAGCCACTAGACACAAGTGGGCGCGTGAGGCCGCGAGAAAAAGCTGCAGTGCCGGCCATTCGCAGCTCTGGAGCACGTCGGCGTGCTCCCGACCGTTGACACGGCACTCCCGACCACCTCGAGCCTCCCTCGTGCGGTCGATGCTCCTCGGCGTCCGCAACACGACACCGAGCTGGCCCCTCCTCTCTCTTCCTCCTGCTGCCTCCTCTCAAGACGCAGACGGCCGCCCGGCGCTCAATGGGCGACCTCACACGCAGCAGCGCCTCGACCTCGCCCGCTTCCCTTTCCTTCTCCCGACTTGGACCACGCCCACGAACGCCGAGACAACCTCACTCCCTCCCTCCTGGCCTCCCGAGCTGTTGCCGCGTGCCACCGTGCGCCCGCGTCCACCATGAGCTACGGGCGGCTATTTAAGGCCACCCCGAGCCTCCCTCCACTCCGTTTGCTCCCCTCTCCCTAGAGTCCCTCTGGACCAACCCAATCCTCCCTAGTGCCCCATCCACCTCCATGGCGGAAATCTTGCCCGGCCGCCCGCTCAAATTTGAGCTCTCGGTGCTCCTCACCCTCCTACTGCACGAGCATCGCCCACTTCCCCACGGACCTCTCCGGACTCCATTTCTCTTCTCATGACGCAGCACTGCGTGCCCCCAACCTCACCGTCGGCCTCGTCCGCCGCGGCCAATGCCTGCTCAGCCCGATGCCTCGGGAGACCGTGCCACCACGGTGGGTGCGGCATGGCCTCTGGCGCTCCGAGACGCCGGCATCGCGGAGGTGGCCCGTGCACCGTCGGGGAGAGCGCCCGCACCGTCGGCCTCGCCTCCTCTGTCTCCCGATCGCCAGCTGGAGGTTGGAGAAGAACCCGACAGCGGGCCCCAGCGTCGGCGACCAATGGCTGGGCCCCGCCGTTTAAGTGGGCGCCTTCCCCTTCACCGCCTCCCTCGCGCGAAGGCGTATTTCTTGGAGGACGCCTTCGTCGTGGCCCGTGCGGCCGAGTCACTGGGCCGGCCCAGTGGCGCCTGCCGCTAAGCCTCGCCCGGTGCGCACCGCCGCCGCCCAGATCCAGCCCATCTGGGTAAAACCCCTTTTCCCCTTTTTCTTTTCTGTGCAGCTTGTAAAATCCATAGATTATTTATTCTAAGTCCAAACTTGATGATTCAAATTTCTAGGGACTCCATAAATCATGCTCTACCTGTTGGTGCAACATGCACATTTTTCCAGAGACTTTTTCATCACAAACATTTATCAAATCTTGTTTTCCTACTTCTCTGGTGAACTTTAGAAAATCACAGAGAGCTCAAACTTGACCCAAATCCCATGATTCAAATTCCTAGATGCATCTAAGATCAAAACTTAGTTTTTGAACATTTTTACTAATATTTTCTGTATCACCTCAACTAGTGGTGTATTTCTTTGTATATAGCCAACTTTGCAAAATCATAGGATATTCATTTGAACTCCAAATCCAGTGAAACCAATTCCTAGATGCTTCTAAAATCATCCTTTGTTAAATGGGTGCCTTTGCTCATTTTTCAAAAACATATTTCTATATACTTCTTGCAAAACCATAAACCTCTTGATTCCATCATATTGAAATGTTCGGAGATGTCCATTGATCCACTTCCAATGAAATCACTTTGGTCATCCCTCATATGACCAGATGTATCCAATAAAAGTCAACTTCACATTTTTTTTAGAGCACATTTATTCTTGCCTTGTTGTGTTGCTTATTGTGTTTGTTTCCGACGTTAGTTGACGAAGTAGATAGAGTACTTGGTGGAGGACCAGAAGATTTCAAGACTCTGATGAAACAGGCAAGCAGCCCTTTGACCAAGCTTATGAAACCTTCTTACACATGCCATATAGTTCGTTATACTTGTTGCATCGGAATCATGATGAGATGGTGAACCACGTGGTTGGTTGCCTCGGTTACATTCCTCGTTGATACTTGCATTGTGCATGGCCCTACCTTCTTATGAGGGTTATGCCGGTGGGAGTAGATAGGATGCAAATGTAGATGCTACGCAAATGGGATGGGTTTGTGCATGGTGAAGGAGGCAATGTGATTTCAAAAGTCTTTTGAAAACCCGTCGGGTGCCACTTATGCCCGAGGGGATGATGAGATGGGTGACCACTTGATGACGAAGTGGTGTGCCAAGGAAAGGGTGTGTTGTTTTCAAAGCGGATTGGTCGGAGTTGCGACCGTTATTCCAACCTTACATGCGCGACCACTCTACCCTTATATGGGAAAGGGCATTATTGAGTACCTAGACCGATACTAGCTTGGAGCCGCATTACTAGTGACGGGGAGAGTTGGTGCTCTCTCTTGGGGCGGGTCGTGCTGTAGGGCGGCCATGACTGTTTTCACAGGGCACCGGACACACCGTTGGTACCTCGTGCTTGTGGTATGTGATGAATATGGGAGCGAGGCTCCGCAACTTTATGATGAGAAATGTTTAGCACGGGGGTTACTACTAATCGAGTGGACTCCATGTTAGTGTCGTCTAGGGAAAGGTAGTGATCGGGTGCTTACCCCGGGTACTTGAGGTACCGCGGGTCGTGGATGACACGGAAGTTCCCCGGATCTAGTGGGTAAAGTGTGCAACCTCTGCAGAGTGTAAAACTATTTGAATAGCCGTGTCCACGGTCAAGGACAGTTGGGTAACCGCTCTTGGGCTACGTCCACTTGTTTTCAAATCCAGTGTGTGTGATGATGGAAATGACTTGGGTCAAGTCAAAGGACTTGACACGATTGAGATGGGTTGGTGCCCACTCTGTTTATGATAAATGGGTTGGTGCCCACTCTATTTATGTTGATATCTGTAACCTGTCCTCATGGTTACTTGAATTCTCTTGATGCATGCTTTATAGGATGTTGAACATGTCATTGCACTCAAAACTAGCTTTATGCAAAATTTACCTATGTCATGCATTGTTGTACCTTGAACCAAAACATGGGTTGCTTGCGAGTACATTCAAAGTACTCATTGGCTTGCCACTGGTTATTTAATTGACCAGGCATGGAAGAACCGGAGTTCGAAGAAGAGTTCTTTGGAGACGAACATGCGAACTAGGACGTTTCCAGTCCAGAATGCCTGTAGGGTTAAGGCAGATGGCATGGGTTCTACTTATCGACGACGATTTCCGCTGCTTGTGTTTCATTTGATGTTCAGCCCTTAAGGCTTTATCAATGTAAGACTTGACCATAATGGTCACAATTTGTGTAAGACGGTATGTATGGATGTAAGACTCTTGTTATTCAGCTTCTGTGTGTTCAGTGAGCATTGATCTCTGGGATCACTGTACACGTGCATTCGGTGATCACGACTTGGGGTCCCCACAGAGCTGGTATCAGAGCCATCATGACTGTAGGAAGCCTTAGTTAGCATGGTCGTTAGTTAGGGTAAAACTATTTCCAAAACTACTACTAGTTTTCAAATCTATCTATTCTTCTCTTCCCCTTCTGAGTTTTTCGAAAGCTAAGATATACTTTCCTCTTCCCCTTCAAAATTTAAAGGTCGCTAGAACCCTTATGTCCCTAGCCACTGGATTCCTTGTAATCCTCATGGATAATCAAGAAGGAAGTTGCCTTGCCAGACATTCACCCACATCTCCTGAACACAAGATTGGCGGCGTCACAACAAGAAGATACCAACGAAGATGCATCCTCGAGGAATGAGGACACGAAGACCCGAGGAGATGGTGACACCTTTGACCTTGCCCCAAGATGATGCAACCTTAGCCACGATGATCGGGGCATAGGATATGCAAGCTCATGATATACATCGCTACTAGAGTAACCTGTCACTCTTGTTGTTGTATCGGCAACCACCGATGGATGAGAACCTAGCCATTTGGTCCGCCCCACCATAGTGAGCAGGAAAGCGGTTCTCCTCATCCCCGCTCTTGGTGTCGATGTAATCATCAGCGTAACCGACATGATGGACCTCTATTATGCCTTGATAATGTCATTGCATAAAGGATTGCCTACCGGTACCATCGATGGCTTAGAAGACAAGAAGGATCATCACGATTAAGAAGACAACAGAAGACCGAGTCAATGCACGCTATGAGAAGCCACCTTCACCCCATCACTTAACAGCAAGAAGTTGTTGAAGACTCTTCAAGCTCAACGGGATCATTCCATCAAACAACTACAAGAGGCGTAGCAACACCGAGGAAAACCCGGAGGCGCACGAGGCACAAGGCATGACTATGGAGTCCGAGAACCCCTAGGGTAGGATGAGTCGTGTACCCCCTATGCGCAGTCGAGTCCGTATGATAGTTCGAATAGAACCATGATTGTGCGTTGCTTGTTTTTATTTGTTTGTGTTTTGATATAGGTCGCACTTTTGCCCTAGGCGACAAGTACGCGACTATATCACCTGCCTTATTTTGTTATTTGTGTTTGGCCCTTTTGGCACTTGTTTGTTGCACTTGCACTATAGAACCCCCTTTAGGCATCCCATCTCCTCTATGCTACTTTCCCCTCTCATCTCTCTCCTCAACGGAAGACAAGCACGACAATATGCACCAAGGATTCCACCTCGGCGACCAACAAGCACTGAAGAATTTTGCTACAACCTCCTCGACCAAGTGCAACCCCTTAGAGTTATGGTTTCCCCTCAAGATTAGAGACCCATTCCTAGACCCTTCGAGGCTTCACAAGATACCCCAGCTTGAATCCTTAACCATGTGCTTAACCCACAGAATTGCAAGAGAACCTGTTAAGCCTCTGTAACCTTGCTTGTCACTGGGTTCATTATGGGACTAGTGGGCATAGTGAATGAGCACATTATCTTCCTAAGATAGCACCAAAACTGAAGATGCCATAGGGAAGACCAGTTTGAGGGTATAGGATTTGAGGACAGATGACTTGGTAAGTTTATATCAGTAACCTTGAGGAATTATCTGAGACTTGGTGGATTACGAGGCTTTCATGTGGGTAGATGAACTTGGTGGGATCATAAGTATAGATTAGCATAGCTTTCATTACCCCTGAGTAAATTGGAATTAGTGGGACAATTAAGACCGCAAGCTGAAATTCTTGGAAGTATAAGGATTCGACTTGGCCATGGGATATTGTTAGGAGATAGTTGTTACTACGTAAATGGCTTGGGGATCATGTAGGAATTCTCGTTGGACAAGAGATTTGGATTTAAGTAGGTGATTCTGGATGAATGTAGATGCTGAGTAGGTCTACATGGTTCGGAGTAAATTGGATTTAGGCTGATGATCTCGATCATGATACCATATTTCTCAGTGGACAATAAACTAGCAGATTTGGATTAATTGTCGGAGTTGATATAAACTTGACCTTGGAGGTTACTTGACCATAATAATGGAAATTGGTGGACTGACTAAAGTAGAGATAGCCTTTTCAAGTATCTGGGATTACAAGGACTTTAGAAGATCATGTGGAACACCAGGATAGGTGTTGGATTCGTAGAATTATTGGATCGTGTAGTGATTGATGGAAGTTAACAGGTTGTTGGAATTGATTCATAGGAAGGAAACAAGATCTTGGAGTGGCATACGACGTGTTTCCTTAGGATAGAGATGCACTAGCATGGACCTTGGAAAAATAAGTGAGCACTTGGATTGTCACGTTCAAGCTTAGCGACTTATATGTTCTACCCATGGATTTTAGGGGTAGACATACATATGAGTTTGGGGATCGTAGACATATATGATGTTGTTAGACCTCCTCTTGGGAGTCATGAGGATATGAATAGCATGGGTGATGATTGGAGTTGACCTACGCAAATGATGCTGTCAGTGATATGATGTGATTGTTTAAAGGACTAGATAGACTATTGGCATCTCAGAAACCATGCTTAAAGGTAGGATGATAAATGTTCATTCGCACACTAGAATCCTTGAAACCCTTAAGCCCTACCAAGTCACAACATGGTCGGATCCTGACCTTGGGCTTTGGCTCTAGGGCGATAAGACCTTGGCCAATGCTCAACCGTGATCATCACCAATGCCTCAGCCCACTTTGCGTACCCCATAGACTTCATGGAGTGCTTGGACAAGTTAGTTGTCATCATCATTTGGTGACCTACCCGTCCACCCGAAGACGGAAGAAGAGTTGATCGGCTGGTTAGGGGACATCCGAAGACCGCCATGTCTAGGAGGAAGAACTATACCAACCACCGTCGTCAAGGAGTGAGCTTCCGCGTTGAAGACCGTGCATAATTGCAAGCCACTCCTCTCAAAGGCAATTACGGCCTCATGAAGAAAACTATGCTACTCATGACCTTGAGCTAGCAGCAGTGGTCCATGCCCTGAAGACATGGCAACATTACCTCTTACGGAAGGGATGTGAGATATACACGGATCACAAAGGTCTGAAGTATATTTTCACTCAAAAGGAACTGAACACGAGGCAAAGAAGATGGCTAGACTTGATCAAAGATTATGACCTCAGTGTTCAATACCACCCTAGGTAGGCTAATGTGGTAGCAGATGCATTAAGCAGAAAGGCTTGTTCCTTGAATGCTATGCTCGAGGACAGGCTGCCCGCCTTGTATGAAGGACTTGAAAGCTTCGGGTTGGAACTGGTTGCACCAGGATTCTTAGCTAACCTTGAAGTCAAGCCGACCCTGATGGATGAGGTTAAAGGAGCTCAAACGGGACACGAGAGTATTGAAGGCATCAAGAGGAAGATCAAGGCGGGCAAAGCCCCACTTCATTCCTGTCAAGACGACCTACAAGGGGAACCAGTTAGCCAGTCTCTACATCAACCGAATCGTGAGCATTCATGGCGTTCCCAAGGAAATTGTGTCAGATAGAGGAACCCACTTCACCTCAAGGTTCTGGAAGAAGTTCCGGGAGGCCATGGGGACCAAGTTGTCCCTCAGCACTGCTTTCCACCCACAGACCGGAGGTCAGACAGAACGAGTGAATCCGACACTCGAAGGCATGCTCCGAGCCTGTGTCTTAGCATATGGAGCTAAGTGGGAAGATTGCCTTCCTTTCACCGAGTTCTCTTACAACAACAGTTATCAGTCAAGCTTTCAGATGGCACCATTTGAAGTGTTATACGGGCGGAAGTGCCGTACACCTCTCAACTGGTCGGAGACCGGAGAAGGACTTGTCTTTGGGCCTGATATCCTTCGTAAAGCAGAAGAGCAAGTCCAGCTTGTCAGAGAGCGTCTGAAGTCTGCCAAGTCAAGACAGAAGAGCTATGCTGACTCACGTCATAGAGACATAAACTTCCGAGTTGGAGACCATGTCTATCTCCGGGTCACCCCTCTCAAAGGAACCCAGCACTTCCATGTCAAAGGGGAGCTCGCCCCAAGCTTCATCGGCCTTCCTCAAGATCACTCCAAGATGTAACAACCCCCTCAGGATCACCGCAAGACGAAGAATAGACGGCTACCAGCTGGAGTTGCCACCTAAGTTACCTGAGAGCACAATGCTTCCATGCATCACAACCCCGGAAGTGTTTCCAACTTCCTAACTAGCCCGAGCGCTAATAAGGACGTTGACCACCGAGCCACCGACCCCTAGTCCAACCTGACCTAACGCAAGAAAACCCCTTAGAAACCTGGATCGAGAAGAACGTCATACGCGAAGCCACACCATCAAGTACTTCAAGTTCAATGGAGCACCAAGCGAAGCGAAGCGACATGAGGACGTGAAGACTACTCCGAATCCAAGTTTCCATACTCCTTTCCGCGCCTAGTCAGGGAATCTCGGGGACGAGATTCTTGTAAGGGGGGTAGGTCTGTCACACCCTGCATTTTGTAGCATTTCATTTTCATTAATAAAGCATGAAAATTTGGACCAACA
The DNA here is from genome assembly GCA_021437245.1 of Aegilops speltoides. Taxonomy (NCBI): domain Eukaryota; kingdom Viridiplantae; phylum Streptophyta; class Magnoliopsida; order Poales; family Poaceae; genus Aegilops; species Aegilops speltoides. The sequence continues at coordinate 216,497,248 of CM038145.1, forward strand.
AAAACTTTTTTGCATTATTTGGCTTTTATTTGGAGTTGGTTTTCTCTCTGTGCTTCTTTTCAAGTGCTCTTTAAAGTCAACTACTCCACCATCTATATTTCATCTCCTTGCCCCAAACTCCTGCCCAATGACCATGCCATGTGTATAGTGAAATATAGAATTTTCTTACAAAAATAATTTGGCCAAATAGTATTTTCAAAAATTAGTTTTTCAAAAACCCCTGAATTGAGGTTTGCACTGCAAGTACTTAATTAAGGGCAGTAAAAATCTTTCTAAAAATATATTTGACTCCTATTAGATATAGGATTCCCAGAAACCACAAAAATATAATTTTAAAGGTTATTTTCCTATTTTATTTATAAGCTTTTTCTTAAGTCCAGAAATGGTCTTTAATAGGGAAAAATTATTTTTTTTGCTTCAGAAATATTTGCCAAAATTTAGGGAAACTCATAGGACATATACTGTCCATATATAAGAGTTTCAACACATGGTTATGATCAAAATATTGGTCAAACCCCTCATAAACCCTTTCTGGATATTTCAAGCTTTTGAAATATTTACAAAGGAAATATTATCCAAATATTCTAACAAAATTGTATCATGTCACATATGACATATTTGGTGATCTTGCCAAGTCTCATGACTTGGAGAACAAGATAACATCATCAAATCCCCTCAGAACCACTTCTGTCCATTTTGAAGTTTGAGCAACTTTACATTGCCAAACATGTCCAAATGTTCTCAAAACTTGTGAACTTGCTCAAATGGTCTAATAATTCATCTAGACCAAATGGCACAAGTTGGAGAGCAAGTTAACTTGATCAAAGTGCCCCAAAACTCTTTCTGTCCAGAACCATATTTGAACAACTTTGCATTACCAACTTTCTCTCCTTGACCCCAACTCTTGTGAGCATGATCACATGACCAAATGAGGCCACCACACCAAGTGGTGCATCAAGGAGAAGTGATTTGCTCAACTAAATCTACACAAGTTCATTTACGCTAAATTCTAGGGTTTACCAAAGTTGCATTGTCAACTTTCTTCAAATGATCTCCAAATTGGTGGAAGGCCCTAATTATATGTGACATTTCACCACATGGAGTATCTTGGCCGATGGAAGTCATTAGCTTATCCAAAACTCCATCAAACACCTTACGGCAAAATATTAAAATGCCTATCTTGGCCACTTCCACTTTGTTCTCCATGAGCTCAACTTGTTACCACAGCCCTACTAGTCCCCTTGCACGTCCAAGAGCAATGGCTATCCACACTCAATTATTTGGAGGTGAAACCCTCACTTTCTCTCTCTGGACAGCAGCTTTCCTCCCATTCTCTCACCTCTCTCTCACTCCTGGCAAGCCCCAGGGCATCCAATGCCTTTCCCACATTGTTTACTCCCCTGAGCAGCCACTAGACACAAGTGGGCGCGTGAGGACGCGAGGAAAAGCTGCGGGTGCCGGCCATTCGCGCGCTCTGGAGCACGTCGGCAGTGCTCCCGACCGTTGACACGGCACTCCCGACCACCTCGAGCCTCCCCTCGCGCGGTCGATGCTCCTCGGCGTCCGCAACACGACACCGAGCTGGCCCCTCCTCTCTCTTCCTCCTGCTGCCTCCTCAAGACGCCAAGACCGGCCGCCTGGCGCTCAATGGGCGACCTCACTGCAGCGCCTCGACCTTGCCCCGCTTCCCTTTCCTTCTCCCGACTTGGACCACGCCCACGAACGCCGTGACAACCTCACTCCCTCCCTCCTGGCCTCCCGAGCCGTTGCCGCGGCCACCGTGCGCCCGCGTCCACCATGAGCTACGGGCGGCTATTTAAGGCCACCCCGAGCCTCCCTCCACTCCGTTTGCTCCCCTCTCCCTAGAGTCCCTCTGGACCAACCCAATCCTCCCTAGTGCCCCATCCACCTCCATGGCGGAAATCTTGCCGCCGGCCACCGCTCAATTTGAGCTCTCGGTGCTCCTCTCCCCTCCTACACGCACGAGCATCGCCCACTTCCCCACGGACCTCTCCGGACTCCATTTTCTTCTTCTCCGGCGCAGCACCGTGCCCCCAACCTCACCGTCAGCCTCGTCCGCCGCGGCCAATGCCCTGCTCAGCCCGATGCCTCGGGGAGACCGTGCCACCCACGGGTGGGTGCGGCATGGCCTCTGGCGCTCGATCGCCGGCATCGCCGGAGGTGGCCCGCACTGCGTCGGGAGAGCGCCCGCACCGTCGGCCTCGCCTCCTCTGTCTCCCGTCGCCTGCTGGAGGTTGGAGAAGAACCCGACAGCGGGCCCAGCGTCGGCGACCAGCGGCTGGGCCCCGCCGTTTAAGTGGGCGCCTTCCCCTTCACCGCCTCCCAAGGCGTATTTCTTGGAGGACGCCTGTGCGTGGCCCGTCTTGCCGAGTCACTTGGGCGGCCCGATGGCGCTGCCGCTAAGCCTCGCCAGGCGCACCGCCGCCGCCAGATCCAGCCCATCTGGGTAAAACCCTTTTCCCTTTTTCTTTTACGTGCAGCTTGTAAAATCCATAGATTATTTATTCTAAGTCCAAACTTGATGATTCAAATTTCTAGGGACTCCATAAATCATGCTCTACTGTTGGTGCAACATGCACATTTTCGAGACTTTTCATCACAAACATTTATCAAATCTTGTTTTCCTACTACGTGATGAACTTTAGAAAATCACAGAGAGCTCAAACTTGACCCAAATCCCACGATTCAAATTCCTAGATGCATCTAAGATCAAAACTTAGTTTTTGAACATTTTTACTAATATTTTCTGTATCACCTCAACTAGTGGTGTATTTATTTGTATATAGCCAACTTTGCAAAATCATAGGATATTCATTTGAACTCCAAATCCAGTGAAACCAATTCCTAGATGCTTCTAAAATCATCCTTTGTTAAATGGGTGCCTTTGCTCATTTTTCAAAAACATATTTCTATACACTTCTTGCAAAACCATAAACCTCTTGATTCCATCATATTGAAATGTTCGGAGATGTCCATTGATCCACTTCCAATGAAATCACTTTGGTCATCCCTCATATGACCAGAGGTATCCAATAAAAGTCAACTTCACATTTTTTTAGAGCACATTTATTCTTGCCTTGTTGTGTTGCTTATTGTGTTTGTTTCCGACGTTAGTTGACGAAGTAGATGGAGTACTTGGAGGAGGACCAGAAGATTTCAAGACTCTGATGAAACAGGCAAGCAGCCCTTTGACCAAGCTTATGAAACCTTCTTACACATGCCATATAGTTCGTTATACTTGTTGCATCGGAATCATGATGAGATGGTGAACCACGTGGTTGGTTGCCTCAGTTACATTCCTCGTTGATACTTGCATTGTGCATGGCCCTACCTTCTTATGAGGGTTATGCCGGTGGTAGTAGATAGGATGCAAATGTAGATGCTACGCAAATGGGATGGGTTTGTGCATGGTGAAGGAGGCAATGTTATTTCAAAAGTCTTTTCGAAAACCCCGTCGGGTGCCACTTATGCCCGAGGGGGATGATGAGATGGGTGACCACTTGATGACGAAGTGGTGTGCCAAGGAAAGGGTGTGTTGTTTTCAAAACGGATTGGTCGGAGTTGCGACCGTTATTCCAACCTTACATGCGCGACCACTCTACCCTTATATGGGAAAGGGCATTATTGAGTACCTAGACCGATACTAGCTTGGAGCCGCATTACTAGTGGCGGGGAGAGTTGGTGCTCTCTCTTGGGGCGGGTCGTGCGGTAGGGCGGCCATGACTGTTTTCACAGGCACCGGACACACCGTTGGTACCCGTGCTTGTGGTATGTGATGAATATGGGAGCGAGGCTCCGCAACTTTATGATGAGAAATGTTTGTACGGGGTTACTACCAATCGAGTGGACTCCATGTTAGTGTCGTCTAGGGAAGGTAGTGATCGGTGCTTACCCGGTACTTGAGGTACCGCTGGTCGTGGATGACACGGAAGTTCCCCGGATCTAGTGGGTAAAGTGTGCAACCTCTGCAGAGTGTAAAACTATTCGAATAGCCGTGTCCACGGTCAAGGACAGTTGGGTAACCGCTCTTGGGCTACGTCCACTTGTTTTCAAATCCAGTGTGTGATGATGGAAATGACTTGGGTCAAGTCAAAGGACTTGACACGATTGAGATGGGTTGGTGCCCACTCTGTTTATGATAAATGGGTTGGTGCCCACTCTATTTATGTTGATATCTGTAACCTGTCCTCATGGTTACTTGAATTCTCTTGATGCATGCTTTATAGGATGTTGAACATGTCATTGCACTCAAAACTAGCTTTATGCAAAATTTACCTATGTCATGCATTGTTGTACCTTGAACCAAAACATGGGTTGCTTGTAGTACATTCAAAGTACTCATTGGCTTGCCTTGGTTATTTAATTGACCGGGCATGGAAGAACCGGAGTTGAAGAAGAGTTCTTTGGAGACGAACATGCGAACTAGGGCGCTTCGGTCAAAGAATGCTGTAGGGTTAAGGCAGATGGCATGGGTTCTACTTATCGACAGCGATTTCCGCTGCTTGTGTTTCATTTGATGTTCAGCCCTTAAGGCTTTATCAATGTAAGACTTGACCATAATGGTCACAATTTGTGTAAGACGATATGTATGGATGTAAGACTCTTGTTATTCAGCTTCTGTGTGTTCAGTGAGCATTGATCTCTGGGATCACTGTACACGTGCATTCGGTGATCACGACTTTTGAGTCGGGGTCCCCACAGCGCCGCATTGTCACGAGGGGCATGATTTAGCTCTGCTGCCGGACTGTGCCCTAGAGGCCACACAAGAGTCCGCTCCGACCCTTAGCTCGGAACTGACTGCGCCTATCAAGGATGGGTGGCTGGACACCACCTCGGGGGCTGCTACCTCTACAGCGATAGAGCCGAATACCGACCCTGTCCCTCGTGAAGCTCGTGACTCCAAGGTGCCGGACTCCTCTCAAACGAATCTGATTGGGCGCCGATCATGGAGTTCACCACTGCGGACATCTTTCAGCACTCGCCTTTTGGCGACATCCTGAACTCGCTAAAGTGTCTCTCTTTATCAGGAGAGCCCTGGCCGGATTATGGTCAGAACGGTTGGGATGCGGACGACAAAGAAATTCAAAGCCCACCCACCACCCACTTCGTAGCCACTGTCGATGACTTAACCGACATGCTAGACTTCGACTCCGAAGACATCGACGGTATGGACGACGATGCCGGAGATGACCAAGAACCAGCACCTACAGGGCACTGGAAAGCCACCTCGTCATATGACATATACATGGTGGCCACCCCAAAGGATGGGAATGGCGATGGACCAGCGGAGGATGACCCCTCCAAAAACCAGCCTAAGCGCCGGCGTCAGCGGCGCCGCTCCAAATCCCGCCACAGCAAGAATGGATATTCCGGCACCAGAGATAATAACACCCCGGACAGTGCCGAAGACAACCCCCTCCAGCAAGATTCAGCACAGGAGGACGGAGAAGCCAGCCCTCGTGAGAGAGCGTCAGACGAAGAGGTAGAGGACGATAATTACATGCCTCCCTCCGGAGACGAGGCAAGCCTCGACGACGACTTAATTTGTCGTGCTCGAGGATCCCGTCGAACAAGAGCGTTTCAAACGCAGGCTTATGGCCATGGCAAGCAGCCTCAAGAAAAAGCAGCAATAGCTTAGAGCTGACCAAGACTTGCTAGCCGACAGATGGACTGAAGTCCTTGCGGCCGAAGAGCATGAACTCAAACGCCCCTCCAAAAGTTACCCCAAACGCAGCTGCTGCCCCGATTAGAGGAGGAAGCACATAAACCTACATCACCAGTGCACAATACGGCTGACCGGCCACCTCACGGCCGCGACAGAGAGGCCTCTAGGCCCTCCACTAAAGCCGCACCCCGGCGTCGCTCGAAAAGTACAAAGCCACGGGGGAACGTGCCGGACTTGTGAGACATATTGGAGGATAAGGCGAGGCAAACAAGATCGATCTACGGATCGCGTGGGCGCCCTACGATACGCGATGACAACCGTCACGCCGGATACAGCAACCCCGGCCGGGCCGAACACAGTAGACAAAGCTCGCTTGAGCTGCGTCGTGATATAATATCTGAGGCGCCAGACACCCACTATGCTTCACAGATGAAGTAATGGATCATCAAATCCCCGAAGGGTTCAGACCCGTGAACATTGAATCCTACGATAGCACAACAGATCCTGCGGTTTAGATCGAAGACTATCTCCTTCATATCGTCATGGCCCGCGGTGATGATCTTCACGCCATCAAATACCTCCCACTCATGCTTAAAGGACCAGCTCGACATTGGCTCAACAGCCTGCCAGCAGAATCAATTGGGTGTTGGGAGGACCTGGAAGCCGCATTCCTCGATAACTTCCAGGGCACATATGTGCGACCACCAGACGCCGATGACCAAACACACATAATTCAGCAGCCAGACGAATTGGCCAGACAATTCTGGACACGGTTCTTAACCAAGAAAAATCAAATCGTCGACTGTCCGGATGCAGTGGCCCTTGCAGCCTTCAAACACAACATCCGCAACGAATGGCTTGCCCGGCACCTAGGGCAGGAAAAGCCGAAATCAATGGCAGCCCTCACATCACTAATGACCCGCTTCTGTGCGGGAGAAGACAGCTGGCTAGCCCGCAGTAACAACCTAACCAAAAACTCTGGTAGTTCGGATACCAAAGACAACAATGGCAGGTCGCGTCGCAATAAGCACAAGCGCCGCATTAACGGCGATAATACTGAAGATACGACACTAAACGCCGGAATCAGAGACTCTAAACCCGGACAGCGGAAAAAGCCATTCAAAAGAACTACTCCGGGCCCGTCCAATTTGGACAGGATACTCGATCGCTCATGGCAAATACACGGCACCCCCGAAAAGCCAGCTAATCACACCAATAGAGATTGTTGGGTGTTCAAGCAGGCAGGCAAGTTTATCGCCAAAGGCAACGACAAGGGGCTGCATAGCGATGACGAGGAGGAGACACGGCCGCCGAACACTACTAGGGAAAAGCCTATACACAGAATCTTAGCAGCAGCGCGGTTCAAAATGGGGCACTGCTGCTAAGTAGTTGTAGCGCGTGTTAGGTAAACTCGCTGCTGATAAGGATTTAGCGATGGCAGCGCCGCAGAAAAATGCGCTGCTACAAATATCGACCGCGGTGTTCACCTAACTCTAAGTAGCGAAGCGCGTCGCAGAACATCGCTACTGCTAAGTACGTAGTAGTAGCGCGCTTTTTTCGAGATCGCTGCTAGTAAGTTTCAAATTGCCACAATTTTTTGTCCCAGTTAGCAGTAGTGCCGTATCGTAAAAGCGAGCAGCGCATTTTCTCTCCCGCGCTACTGCTAACCCGCACCAACCCAACACCTTTCCCCACCCGTCCCTCCCCTCCCCCTCCTCTTTTCCCTTCCCCCTACCTCCCCCTCTCCTCTCTTCCCTCCACCACATGCTCCCACTCTCACTCTTCTTCTTCTTCTCAATACTTCTCCCCCATTACTCTTTCTCTTCTCTATCCACCTTGTCTCTCTTCATTACTCCTACATAACTACACCATCTCCATTAATGCATCTCCTTTCTCTTTTTCCTTTCCCCTCCACTAGTTGAAGTTGTCTCCTCCCAAATTAGGTAGCTAGGTAGATGTAGGATTTAGTTAAGTGACCTATTTGCCCCCTAACTAGATCTATCTTTGTGAAGAAGAGCTTTGTGCACTTTTGATCTCCCTACAACATCATCTCCACCGTGTGCTCGATCTCGATCGAGATAGAGGTGATGAAAATTTCATGCTTTTGCAAAATGGAAATGTGTTTATGTGTGTGTGATAAGTTTGTGGAAATTGTGTGTGTGGCATGAGTTGACGCCTTGTAAATTGTGCTTTTGAGTTGCCTATGTTTTGCGAAATGTCGATTTATTTCCGTTTCGGCGAATTCGGGCAAACTCTAGATCCATATATGTCCTATTTTTAGGGAAGGTCATGCCAAATTTTTTTATGACTTTGATGCATGCATGCATTTTTACAATCAATTTTTTTATTATTACCGTGCAGAGTTGATGATGGTCGATTGGAGCGATGGTGGACAGGTGGTTGCGGTCGCGTGCAAGACATGAAAGAAAATAACCGGACAGAGGTTTTATGTCCGTGTCGAAAATGCAAAGGAATAGTTTGGCTCGACCCCCATGGCGATGGTGGGTGTCGAAGCGCACCTGCTCATGACTGGTTTCATGATGGCTATACTCGGTGGATAATTGAAGATGAGGATAGCGATGTTGAGGATGCCGACGGGCGAGCAATGATGACATGGGGCAAGGCGAAGAGATGATCGATAATGGCGGTGGGGAAGAGGCCGGACATGGCGGCGGAGAAGTGGCGGACATGGTGAAGGAGAAGGGGCGGACATGGCGGCGGAGAGAACGACATGGACTCCACGCAGCAGAGTTCGTCGGTACTAAGTTCAATTGTGCGGGACCCTCATGTTCAAGCATTGCCGCAAGGAGGCAATCTTGAGAGAGCTGCTTCTAGAGAGGAGGCTAAGCTGGAGCAAGCGGTGGTAGACTCGAACACTCCATTGTATGATGGTTGCAATCTGAGGTGACCGGTTGAGTTTCACGCTCCAACTCCTCGAAGGCGAAGGCTAAAAACAAATGGACCGACACTAGCCTCGATTTGCATCTCAAGTACCTAAAGGATGTTCTTCCCGCGGGTAATCTATGTCCTACTAGTGTTGATGAGGCCAAGAAGATCGTGTGCCCTCTTGATCTGCCACACGTTAGATACCATGCATGCATCAACGATTGCATAATTTATTGGAAGGAGCACGCGGAAAAAACAAGCTGTCCGGTGTGCAATGCTTCTCGATACAAGAAGGCCGGGAAGAAATGTCCCCAGAAAGTTGTATGGTACTTACCGATCACTCCCCGTCTCCAGAGGTAATTTGTAGATCCCAAGGAAGCAAAGCTAATCTTGTTGCACGCGAGAGGAAGAAGCCCAACGATGGAGATGATCCGAAGCTGAGACACGTGAAGGATGGAAGCCAGTGGAGAGAGTTGAACAGCTTCTATCGGTATTTTGAATGTGATGCAAGGAACATCGTGCTCGGCGCGTGTACCGATGGCATGAATCCGTTTGGCAACCAGAACACCAACCATAGTACATGGCCCATGTTTGTATGGATGTACAACCTCCCCCCTAATTGTGCATGAAATCGAAGTACATTCACATGAGCATGCTTATTCAAGGGCCGAAACAACCAGGAAATAATATTAATTTGTATATGGGGATACTTCAAGAGGAGTTAGACACGTTATGGAAAACACCGGCCAAGACATGGGACGCCAGCAAAGGTGAGTATTTCAACATGAGAGCCGCGCTGATCACGACAGTGCATGACTATCTCGGTTACGGATATGTGGCAGGCCAGGTGTGCCATGGATATTGCGGATGCACGCGGTGCATTGATGATACAACGTCTCAGCAGCTAACGTCAAGGAAAGATGGCGGGTCTGGGAAAATCGTGTACATGGGGCATCGAAGATGGCTTGAACCGGACGACCCCTGGAGAAACCGTGGAGATCTATTCAATGGTCACGCTGAGCATCGAGGACCTCCACGTAAGCGGAGCGGTGCCGAAATCGATGAGCTGTTGAAAAACTGGAACCTGTGCCCCGCGCAGGGAAAGACGATGAGAAAGGCGCCGGATCCACTGCTGAAGGTATGGAAGGCGAGGTCGTGTTGCGGGACTTGAGTCTTGGCACAAACTCGATACACCTCATTGCCTTGATCAAATGCATATCTGTAAGAATGTCCTTGAGAGCTTGCTCGCAACACAGATGAACATGCCGGATAAGACCAAGGATGGGCCGAAGGCAAGAAAAGACTTGCAAGATTTGAAAATCAGGGAAGATCTGCATGCCGCCCCGTAAAATGTCATACGAGACAGAGACGGAGATAGAGGCATGGGAGAAGAAGGGCAAGAAATTAAAGAAAGAGGATTATTGCCCCCCTCTTGCTACACCTTAAGTCAGGCTGAGATGAATCAATTCTTTAAGTGCCTTACCAGAGTGAAAGTTAGTTCCGGTTACTGTGGCAAGATAAGCAGATATCTAGACACGGACAAGAAAAGGTTCAGCGGGATGAAGTCTCATGACTGTCATGTGATGATGACGCAGATACTACCTGTTGCCCTTAGAGGGATAATGGACAAGCACGTCCGTGACATGCTTATTGGTCTCTGCAACTTTTTCGACGTCATCTCTCGAAAGTCGATCAGTGTGAAGTAGCTCCAAAGGCTACGAGGAAGAGATCGTTGTGATCTTGAATGAGCTTGAGATGTACTTCCGCCCGTGTTCTTTGGCGTGATGGTGCATCTGTGTGTCCATATTGTGGATGACATAATAGACACGAGGCCGTCATTCCTGCACAACATGATGCCGTTTGAGAGGATGAATGGGATCATCAAAGGATTCGTTCGTAACATGTCCCGTTTGGATGGAAGCATCGTCTAGGGCTATTTGGCACAAGAGTGCATCTCTTTCGTGAGAGTTTTCTATATGGCGACCAGACCAGCGCTGGTGTTAGTGTTGGTTTGCCGTTAACAAGCACGATGGGAGGCTCGAAGGAGATGGTCTTTACGAACGGTCGCGAGGAACTGCGTGGCATACTCAGATCGGTGCAGCGACTTTGTGAGCAAACTTGGTAGTGCTACAACACCTAGACGAGGTAGATCCTTTCGTGGCCATTGCACAAAGAAATTATCGCAAAGAAGTATCGTGACCGGGGGTATGCGGGGCCGGACGCCGAAGTTACTAGAGAGCACAACTCCACTTTCTGCATTGGTTCAAAGAGCATATTATTGCTAATCCCGGAGGAGGGCTCTAAGGATGGATTGCTCATATCGCCTTAGCACATGGCCCTCGCCCAACCTCGTAACCTATCGGGCATATGATATCAGCGGATACACGTTCTACGGAGGCAAAAGATATGGACGGTGATGATCGTAACTCGGGGTGACGATGGAATGCATGACCGGCAGCGACAACGGCACAACTGAACGATTTTATGGAAGGGCCTTCTGACCAAGATGCAGACGAGATGGATTATGAGGGTGAACAAGAGTACCTCGACTATTTGACTGCTAAGCAAGGTTTGCAGGTCGGCCTCGATGATGGTACTAACGCCGACATCGACACCGGCGGTCTGCCCGGCACCGATGGCGACGCCGAGACGGTGGGGAAGGTACGGCGGGGAAGGTACCGGCCCGATGCCGATATCGAAAAGAGGAAGCATAAGAAGCGAGAGGATACAAAAACCTAACAAACTAGGGATTGGACGACTTGTGATCACAAAGATGGCACCTGGCAAGTTTGAGCCGTTAGAGCGGAAGAACCTCGCAAGTGCTATGGGAACCAAGTAGGATGCATCCCACGGAATGCGCGAGCATCAGCAGCGATGACTTAAGGAGTAAAGAACATTTGACGCAGCTTGCTCCTAACGAAGTTGCACAAGAGATTCAAGTTCCCGACCGGGATGATAACATAGAACAACCGTGGGATGATCCGAAGATGAAAAAGATTAACAATCACGCCATGGGCATGTTCAGCAATGATTTGGCCTCCGGAAAGGGAGGGTGAAACGAGCTATTGAGGCTGATGAACCCCTGTCCAAGATTCGGAGGAAAATCCGACACTTACGGAAGAGGAGTTGAAAAGTTCAAGGACACTTGCGCTACCGAGGCAGCCAAGGCTAAGACTGCGAAATTCAAAAGCCTTCAGCAAAGGAACACGGGAAGCATCGCCTCGAAGCCGTGGCTACCTCGGTAAAAGGCCCATATGGGATAAGGAGGACGCGGGCGTGAAGCCACGGGTCTCCTGACCCCTTCGCTGAAGTTCACCAACCCCTTGGAGCATGACTTCATCAGGGCCCGCTACAAGTGGGACAAGGAGAAAAAGGTTTTTTACACGGACAAGATCACGAGGAAATTGATTAGACTACTAGAGAAGCAACACCGGCTTGCAGCCGAAATCCCTTCTTCTCCGATGAGGCCCAAGTGGGACACCCCTCTCAACCGGGTCTTGAACGAACTTAAGGGACTCCCGTTGGACCAGCGGCCGCAATATGGTCGTGTGCACGGCGCTGGAGACGGCGCCACGTGGAAGGTGTTTTACAACGACGGCCCGGAGGCCAAGAAGCAGAAAAAGAAGTTTAGTCAGGCGGACGTCGATGCAAAGGTGAAGCTTGCGGTCGAGAAAAAAGCAGCTGAGGACGCGAAAAAAGCAGCCGAGGACAAATATGAGTTGCTACAGCAGGCAGTCAATGCAGCTAGAATCGCCGCAAAAATGATTTCGCTACTAACTTGGTTCGATTATCATCAAGCTGGCGAAGGAAAATCCGCACAAGGCGGTACATGATTTCCGATGCCCGTTTCGTCATGAAAGCAACTCCATGAACAACAACACCATCGCACCATCACTTGCTCAAGCAACGGGCCTCCTCTCACGGCCGCTCCGCTCATAGCAGCCGTCCTCGGTCTCAGCGCGCTAGGTGGGCCTTCGTCTTTGGCTGAGCTCGGCGCCACCAGATAATTACATGTCGCACCAACATATATATATATATATATAATTCCATTTTGTTGCCTTTCGGTTGTTTTACACCACGAGACATATGTGTTTGCGGTGAAAGAAACACCATGCACCATACTCTACTTGATCAAAGGCCAGAAGGTGGACGTGGGAAAGGCGATGATAATGGACCCCTCTCAACGCACATTCCACAACCAGCCGATCCCGCTGGGCACTTGAGGTTAGCTTGACCGGTGTGAAATCGGGCACGAGGATTTGCCTCCTCGAAGACAGCATGTGGGAGCGGACGACGAGACCCCCGCCATGGATTGGACGCTGCAAGGGTTGGGTGCTGCTATGGCGAAGAATCATATTAAATGCGAGCCGGTCGAGAGCACACCAATAACTACCACACATCAACAAGCATGTGCGGAGACCACCACCCCACCTACACAATTACCAGCTCTGTAGTGCGGGTGAGATCGTGGACGACATGATGAAGGGGTGCAATAATCTTGGCTGATGTAATTTCTCTGTAGAACAGAGAATGGATGATGAGACGGAGGTCGACCCTATGGATTACCTCAATACAAACGCGTATGGTCGTGACATAGATATGCTGAGTCAACCATATGACGAATCGGACTATCGACTTGCTAATGAGGATATGGATGATATCCCGGGCAGGGTCCTACCATGGATTGCAAAAGTCTCTCTTCATGAAATCCTCACAGGACACGCTGAAGATGCCGCCTCAACACAGGCTCAACTAGCGGGCGCGAGGGTCGTCTGATTTAGCCCGGGAACACTTGGGCAGGGGTTAAGGAAGGGTGCGGAAGGTGTGCCCAAGAAAAGGAGAGGAAGAGATCGGGAAGGTAATCGCCTCCAAACAAGCAGAGCACACAGCAGCCGATGATGCATTGTGAAGAGCATGTACCCGTGAAAGGTGCGGTCATGTTCCATCTCACGGAGAGCCGATGCTACCGCCGAAACCGCTGGAGGCACTATTAGGGATCTCAGAGGCGCACGACCATGTCTTGTCGAGAAAAGCCTACTAGCCTCAAAGGATCCGGGATATCCGACATCGCGGCTCGTGTGCACGAGGGAAGTGCTACATCGCACACGGCCCGCGGAGGTGTTCTTCTGTGGTTTGACCATATCTTTGAGATGTTTCTAACAAGGCGGCTTGATTTTACTATCGTCCGCCTTTTTGCGCTACATATGAGCTCCGTCATGAAGAGTGAAGAAGTCTCGCAAATCTGTGTGGCGGATCCGTACTACATGCACGAGTCTTTCTTGAGTCTCGGCGACTATGAGCGTGAAACTGCTAGGGAGTACCTCCAAAACTTCATGGTACAGAATAAGGACCGGGAAATTGTCCCCATGCCTTATCATCCAAAGTAAGTCAGTTCCGGACAACCCTTTCGTACATTTCAATCATTCCTTCTCTCTCATATGGGGAATAATTTGACGTGTCTTTTCCCCGCAACAACGGGCCTTTTCCCCGCAGCAACGGGCGCGCCGTCCTTATCGTTCTTTACCCGCAAGTCTCCCACGCCGTGTATTTTGACCCTTCCAGAGACTACGAGAAAAAGGACTACACCCACATAATGAATATTCTAGATGATGCTCTCCAAGGCTTCAGCTTTAGAGGTGGCCACGTGCATATCAAGAAACAAAGGAACAAGAAGATGGGTTTTGTGCATAAAACTAACTTCTCCTGCATCCATGTCCCAAAACCAAGCAAGAAGGATGGATTCTACATCGTCCATCTCATGATTCAGTTCAACACGGATCACCAAAACTTCGCATTAACAGCAGAAATGATGATCATATCCACAAGTGGCTAGAATCTCATGGAGAAGCGAATTATAAACTTAGAGATGACTTCTTTCGCATCCAAAGTGACATTGCGACGATCATCATGAAAGAAGTCGTCGATGAGAAGGGGATGTTCCACCACGGCCCTATATCGCGTACTGACGTCCGAACTCGCATAGGCATGCAACGTCTAGACCTCACGCCATTCAAGAAGCTAGGGTTCGTCCTCGATGATATGGAAGGATGGAACTTCTAGTGATTTATGATGCCGATGATGATGATATGTGTCGGTTGAACTTGTATACTTTTGTAGCGATGAAACTTTGTGATGTCCACGGTCCTGCCGAACTTGCGTAACGCTACTTTGTTAGTTTGCGTACGATGACCTGCGTACCTCTAGTTAATTAATTTGCGTACTGTATATGTTGCATCTAGTTGCTAACCTTTCTTTTTTGGTGTTGCTCTAGTATATTTTGTTGTATATATATGATTGTACATCCTCTTCATGAACATGCATCTCTAACTGGTACCTTGTTTCTTGATGGCGAGATGGAAATGCTATGTCGTGTACAAAGGGAAGGTTCCGGGGGTGTACAACGAGTGGCATGAGTGTCAGGCGCAAGTGAATGGGTTCACGGGCGCCAGCCATAAAGGCTTCAAAAGCAGACAAGAAGGAGAAGCTAGTTACTTGAGGTTCACGCTAGCAAGAGAGAGGACTCGTAACCACCACCTCATGTACTGCATAGTTCCCCTCTCACTCATAGTGATAGCACTTCTTGCGTATACCTTTGTTTAGATGGATGACGTTGTTGTAGTTGCAAGTATTCGAGACTTGCATGTATTGCTATTTTCGAGATGATGACAAGATATCACTTTGTGTTGGATGATGATTATGAAGAGACTATTTGTATGTACATGCTATGATTACATTTGTGGTCTCATGAGCATTTGTATGTGTATCATGATGACATTTCTATGTGCTAAAGATTCTTCTACAAAGCGGTTCAAGTACAAAACAAATATGCCAAAAAACTACTTAAATTAGCGATGGCGAGTGTATAAAAGTTAGCAGCAGCCCTCAATAGCGATGGCGCATCCAGCCAAAAGCGCTAAGCGCTACTAGCGTAGCGAGCTTCCCATAACCGCTGCTGCTACACTTGTGTATCGATGGAGCTGGTGCGCACGCCGCCATCTTGCTATGAGTTAGCTATAGTGCCTTATTAGTAGCGCGGGTACCCGCGCTACTGATACATCTAAAACCTGCGCTGCTGCTAGCCTTTTCCCTAGTAGTGGAACAATAAAGGACAGAAGGGTTTCCCCCCACAAGTGCGAACGGTGAACATGATATATGCAACCCACATACCCAAAAGGGAGCGGAAGCGTGCGCTCGGGGGCGATCACATAATGGAGCGATCGCCCCAAAGTTCAATCCGTGGTCCTCCTGCCCGATCACTTTTGATCGAAGGGACCACCCCACCAGTATCTGCCACGGCGGATTCGCCGCATTGGTTTTAGACCCAATCGTCGATGGATTTTCACCTCACTAGACCCCTCAAGGATTAAATCCACAAAGACGACCTTCAAAGGCGTCATACCAGGTGTAGAGGCCAATTGTACAGGCTCAGTTACACTTGAAGTGGTCTTTGGATCCCCGGATAACTTCCGAAGCGAGGAGTTAATCTTCAACATAGTCCCGTTCCGCAGCGGCTATCATGCGCTGCTCGGACGAACCGCATTTGGAAAGTGCCGCACTACGCATACCTCAAGCTCAAGATGCAAGGTCCTCGAGGAGTCATCACGGTCAACGGAACCACCGAACGCTCTCTCCGAACGGAGGAGCACACAGCGGCTCTCGCGCGGAAGTACAGAGTAGCCTCCTAAGGCAATTCTCGAGTCCGGCTATTAAGCGACCAGACACCGTCAAGCGCGCCCAGAGTAACCTAAAAAGAGACCACCTGGCACGTTCGGAGCACGCGTAGCAATACGGCCCCAACACCAGCCCTCGCGAAATCACAAGACCAGTACCACGCGTACATCACTATGCTCTGGAGGTACCATGGGCATAGGGGGAGGGGCACGACCACGGCGTGCCCAGAGTGCGGATCAACCACACCAGGGGCTCCCAAATTTGTCATTCTTTTTTTTATTCTCAGGACTCCGTTTTCCAGAAGCCCTGTCCGGCAGTAGATTTGCCAAACTCACGATGCAACAGCCAGGGAAGCAGAAAAGCTACGACGAGTATCCAGGTGGTCTCCATTACGAGCATTATACCTGTTTCACATGCCATTCCGCAGCCTACCCACGGAGAGGACATGTTAAGTGTCCCACCCTCGCTTATCGCACTATTTGTATCATTACGCCTTTATTACAGTATTTTTGAATAAACAATGCATCGCTTTTGCCTATCATTGCATTCCTGTCTATATATGTTCACTTATGACATGTTGCACCCGTGCCTTTGGTTGACCAAATACACCAGGGCTCAAGTTCCCCAAAGTATGGTGTGATAAAGTCGAACACTTTCACAAGTCTTGGCACCCGAACTTATAGCATTATATGCATCGGCTCCGAATCATGTCTTGGGTCAATAGTTGGGTTAGCCCGGCTCCCATGTTTTGGTACCTTACGTTCCGTTCTATCGGCTAAGGTAGCGCTGGGAGAACCACTGCGATTGTGCCCCAATTGAGCTGGGTTGAGCACCTCAGTGGAGAAGCTAAAACTGACCGTCATGATAAGGCGAGAGCTGGTCCCTGTTCGAGAGGTCTTTTTGAGTCCCTAAAGACTTATGCCGCTTAGAGCGAGGAGCCGGCTTTGTCCGGCCCCAGGCATGGATAGCGCCCCAAATTCGGCCTTCCGAATACTAGGGGCTTCGCCAAAATTTAAAATTATAGAATTCTATGGCTAAGTGAGAGTGTTCAAGCATTATAAGTCCGGTTGCCTCGTTCGTTGTGTTGAGAGCCTCCCTAGAAGGACCCACAAATGGGAACAAGTGTGCTCAAGTTTATCCCGAACACCCCAGCACTCGTGGAATGGGGGACGAAGCCAACGACTTGCCATCTCTCAGATTTGATAAATGGCCGCACAGAAGGTAATATTTTAAATTAACAAGCGTTGCTTAGCGCATATGAACAAAGTTTTCAGCGCACAGGATAACAAAATGCGAGTCTACTCAAAAATTACATCTTTGGAGCATTCACCCGCAATAAGGAGGGCACCCTTCAGGACACCCTTATAATACATCTCGCGCGTGCGATACTCCTTGCCCGGCGGTGGCGCGTCCGTCACAAGCTTCTCTGTGTCCATCCTGCCCCAGGGCACTTTAGCATGGGCAAGGGCCCGACGGGCACCTTCAATGCAGGCGGAGTGCTTGATGACTTCAACCCATGGACAAGCGTCCACCAGCCGCCACACCAGGCCGAAGTAGCTCCTAGGCATGGCTTCTTTGGGCCACAGCCGAACTATGAGGCCCTTCATGGCCTGTTCGGCCACCTTGTGGAGCTCGACTAGCTGCTTCAGCTG
The DNA here is from genome assembly GCA_021437245.1 of Aegilops speltoides. Taxonomy (NCBI): domain Eukaryota; kingdom Viridiplantae; phylum Streptophyta; class Magnoliopsida; order Poales; family Poaceae; genus Aegilops; species Aegilops speltoides. The sequence continues at coordinate 216,515,143 of CM038145.1, forward strand.
GTCACTCAGGGGCACCGGATGTCCGGCCTCAGCATACTGAGACCAGAACACCTTTCCGTCGAGCTCCCCTCCTCGGCTCTATAGAGCGCGGCAGCATCGGACACACTACGGGGCAGATCTGTGAACGCTCCTAGAGAGCTCCGAATTCGGGTAAGTAACAAGTAATTCACTTTTACATGCTTGCTTTGCATGAAGAATGCCTTACCCGCCGCTATTTTCTTTACTGCCTCGATCTCCTGGAGGGCCTTTTGGGCTTCGGCCTTAGCGGCTTTGGCACTCTCAAGAGCCGACGAAAGCACGGACTCTCGAGTCTTCGAGTCACGCTCCAAACTCTCGTGTTTTTCCACGAGAGCCTGGAGCTCTTGCCGCACCTCCGCCACCCGCGCCTCCTGCTTCTCTCGCTCGGCGCGCTCCGCGCTGCGCATTGCGTTCAGCCACGGACACCGCCTCCTTCAGGGTCGCCACCTCGTTCGTAGCCCCTGCAATACCCACGTTGTTCCTGTCATTTTTTGCAACCAAATCCTTTCTATAAGGTATCACTTTAATAAGGCTTTACTTACCTTCCTTGTCCTCGAGCTGCTTCTTGGCACGGCCGAGCTCGCTCTCGGACTGCTCGAGGCTCTTCTTCAAGGCAGTGACCTCCGTAGTCAGTGCGGCAGAGGTCAGCAGTGCAGCCTGCATTCCCATATTGACATATTTGTGTTAGACTCCTGTGTATATCTTTTTAGATCCTCAGTTCGGCTTTTCTTTCCGAACACCGAACTGAGCATCAGGGGCTACTGTCTATGCGGTACTATTTCACATATCTTAAAATCCTTACCTCAAAGCCTATTAGAAGGCTGGTGCAGGCCTCGGTCAGCCCGCTCTTGGCGGACTGAACCTTCTGAATCACCGCACTCATAATAGTGCGGTGTTCCTCTTCGATGGAAGCGCAGTTGAGCGCCTCCAGCAAGTTATCCAGCGCCTCTGGTTGGACGGAGGTCACCGACATCGCCGTCCCGCCCTTCTTACGAAGGGGCCGCCCGCCGGACTCCGGAACCACCGAAGGTTCCGGCGCGGAGTCCGACCCGAAGTCCGGGAGGTTGCCCTGCGGCACCTCTGGGGCCTCCTCTTCCTGGCCGGTCCCCTTCTGGGACCCCGCCTCGGCGTCGTCTGCGTCACGAGGGGAGGAGGCGGTCGGAAGTGAAGCGCTATTCACATCTGACGAACCCAGGGACCCACTCGACGAAGCGGGGAGATCATTCTTGGGCGGGCTATATGGTGGTGTTCGGCGTTAGAAGACACTATGCGACGAAAGGAAAATTATAAGCTATTCTGGAATCCGGACACTTACGACCTCGCCAAGGGCTTGGCCCTTGAGGGCCACTCCTCCTCGCTGTCGTCGGCGTTGGTGGAACAGTCCGAAGGAAGGCTCCTTCCCTTCTTGGACCCTTCGGCCTCCCTCGTTGCGGAAGCCTTCCTCTTCTTCTCCCCCCCGTTGGGGGAGAGGCCTCTTTCTTCTACTCCTCGTCTTCGTGGGAGGAGTCCGCCTCGGAGTCATCGGACGATGAGTCCGATAACATCTGGAGCCGGGAACTCCTCCGGGTTCCCGTGGCCTTCTTCCTGGCCTTCTTCTCCGGCACAACATAAGGCACCGGAGCCAGCAGTCTCGTCAAACGGGCATCCGCTGTGTCTTCGGGCAGGGAAGCCGACAGTTAACCAGCCCGGACGTCTTCTGCCAAGCCTATCAAAGGTAATGGGAGTTTTAGATCCCGCATAGAGTCAAATTATGGAAAGCAAGTGTCCCGTAAAGGATAAAATAGCTTACCTCGCCGGCTTGACGCTGCGAGCTGAATCCGCAATCTTCAGTAGCGGATGGGGGAGCCTCGGTGCCCTTGAACAGCACCCTCCAGGCATCTTCGTACGTAGTGTCGAAGAGCCCGCTCAAGGTTGGGTGCCGTGCCGGATCAAACTCCCACAAATTGAAAGCCCGCTGTTGGCACGGGAGAATCCGGCGGATGAGCATGACCTGGATTACGTTGACAAGCTTGAGCTTCTTGTTCACCAGGGTTTGGACGCAGGATTGAAGTCCCGTCAGCTCCTCTGAATAACCCCACGTCAAGCCCTTCTCTTTCCAGGAGGTGAGCCGTGTGGGGATCCCAGATCTGAATTTGGGGGCTGCTGCCCAATTAGGGTCACGCGGCTCAGTGATGTAGAACTACCCCGATTGCCACCCTTTGATGGTTTCCACGAAGGCGCCCTTCGAGCCATGTAATGTTGGGCATCTTGCCCACCATGGCGCCTCCACACTCCGCTTGGCAGCCGCTCACCACCTTTGGCTTGACATTAAAAGTCTTCAGCCATAAGCCGAAGTGGGGCTTGACGTAGAGGAAGGCCTCGCACACGACGATGAACGCCGAGATGTTCAGGATGCAATTCGGGGCCAGATCATGGAAATCCAGGCCATAGTAGAACATGATCCCCCCGACAAATGGGTGGAGTGGGAAGCACAGTCCATGGAGGAAATGGGGAAGGAACACCACACTCTCATGGGGCCTGGGGGTGGGGATGAGCTGCCCCTCGTCGGGGAGTCGGTGCGCGATATCGCTGGACAAGTATCGGGCCTTGCGCAGCCTCTTGATGTGCCCCTCCGTGACGGAGGAGGCCATCCACTTGCCTCCCGCTCCGGACATGGTTGGAGAAGGTTGAGGTGAGATGTGCGGACTTGGGCGCTGGAGCTCGAGTGCGCGGAGATGGATAAGCAAAGGAGGAAGAAGGCTTAGGTAAAAAGGTGGATCCTTATCCCCTTATATATGAGCGGACGAAACTATGCGTCCCCACTGGCCCAGTAAAACTCGCTTATCTCCCAAGCGCCGCAATCAATGGCGTAGTTGGGTTACCCACGCCCGTATTGATGAGAATCCCGGAATAAGGGGACACGATCTCTGCTTTGACAGGACGTGCCAAGGAAACCGCTTCGCTAAATGCGCTGAGGTGGAACAATAAAAATGAATAAAGGCTTGGCCATGGCGTGACGTCACGCCGCGAGATACGTTAGCAGATTGAACTTGTGTAAATATTATTCTCTCTACGGTGGTATGTGGAACTTATTTTGCAGAGCCGGACACTATCCTGGTGTTCACAATCTTCTATGAATTATTCGGAGGAGGAACCCGCCTTGCAATGCCGAAGACAATATGCGCGCCGGACTCGTCGTCATTGAAGCCTGGTTCAGGGGCTACTGAGGGAGTCCTGGACTAGGAGGTGTCCGGATAGCTGAACTATCACCGTCGGCCGGACTCCAAGACTATGAAGATACAAGATTGAAGATTTCGTCCCGTGTCCGGATGGGACTTTCCTTGGCGTGGAAGGCAAGCTTGGCGATACGGATATGTAGATCTCCTACCATTGTAACCGACTCTGTGTAACCCTAGCCCTCTCCGGTGTCTATATAAACCGGAGGGTTTTAGTCCGTAGGACACAACAATCATACCATAGGCTAGCTTCTAGGGTTTAGCCTCCTTGATCTCGTGGTAGATCTACTCTTGTACTACCCATATCATCAATATTAATCAAGTAGGAGTAGGGTTTTACCTCCACTGAGAGGGCCTGAACCGGGTAAAAACATCGTGTCCCTTGTCTCCTGTTACCATCCGCCTAGACGCACAGTTCGGGACCCCCTACCCGAGATCCGCCGGTTTTGACACCGACAGGCGTACTTTTAGAGGACTTGGAGATAGTTTGTGTGTGTACGTGAAAGGGGAGTAGAGGGGGTGTGTGCGATGGAGAGATATATGCTCTTCATTTCTCTATATTATGACTAACTTTATATATAGTATAAAAATATAAAAATTTATAGTGCGGAATAAATATCATGGGGGGTACCATGCAATGCAAATTAACGTTCATACTCCTCCATATAACTTTGTAATGTTGTATATATGTAGAAATTCTAAAATAATTTTTTGGCCACACTTTGTGTGGTTTTATTCAAAAGGAATGTTGTATGCGAAATAAAAGTGAAGAGAGGGCTTTTTAGATCAATGGGGTACGTGATGTAACATGTGTGAATTTGTAGTTGATGTATTTGGCAGGCCTAGCTAGAGAGGTATGTGTATGTATTACGTATTCGGGAGAGGCATGGATAGAGGGGCCGCCGGGGGGCGTGGGAGAGATAGCACGAGAAATGAGAGAGGTGTAGAGAGAGGACGAATAGGATGTCACGGCGAGAGATGCCCTTGAGTGTGTATATGCAAGGGGGGAGGGTATAGACGCATGAGGAGAAAATATTTTGTGTAGTGTCTGTGTTGGTATGTGTGGGTGTGAGAAGTTAATGAGACCTGTGGGCAGAGGGTGTGTCACCGCATGAGGTCCGGTGGGCCGACATGAGGCCCTTGGTTCGGTTTTGCCCAGCGCCACATTGGTCGGCCCGTGACGCATTTAGGGAGACCCATGGAGACTAGTCATACAAGAAAAAGATAGCAGAGTCGTGATGGACTCTGTGTCCACTGACAATACTGGCTAAGATTTGTAACCCTAGGTCCTCGGACTAAGGTAACCCCTTATCTCTGATATTACTATTCATCCAACCTAACTTTAAGGGGCATCCTACACAATGCTCTGCTAGAATCATACTATTCAATTAGGAAGAGAGGTGGAGACAATGCGTGAGAGACAGGTGTCGGTGTCAAAACCAGCGGATCTCGGGTAGGGGGTCCCGAACTGTGCGTCTAGGCAGGTGGTAACAGGAGACAAGGGACACGATGTTTTTACCCAGGTTCGGGCCCTCTCGGTGGAGGTAAAACCCTACTCCTGCTTGATTAATATTGATGATATGGGTAGTACAAGAGTAAATCTACCACGAGATCAAGGAGGCTAAACCCTAGAAGCTAGCCTATGGTATGATTGTTGTCTGTCCTACGGACTAAACCCCTCCGGTTTATATAGACACCAGCGAGGGCTAGGGTTACACAGAGTCGGTTACAATGGTAGGAGATCTACATATCCGTATCGCCAAGCTTGCCTTCCACGCCAAGGAAAGTCCCATCCGGACACGGGACGAAGTCTTCAATCTTGTATCTTCATAGTCTTGGAGTCCGGCCGACGATGATAGTTCGGCTATCCGGACACCCCCTAATCCAGGACTCCCTCAGTAGCCCCTGAACCAGGCTTCAATGATGACGAGTCCGGCGCGCATATTGTCTTCGGCATTGCAAGGCGGGTTCCTCCTCCGAATAATTCATAGAAGATCGTGAACACCAGGATAGTGTCCAGCTCTGCAAAATAAGTTCCACATACCACCGTAGAGAGAATAATATTTACACAAGTTCAATCTGCTAACGTATCTCACGGCGTGACGTCACGCCGCGGCCAAGCCTTTATTCGTTTTTATTGTTCCACCTCAGCGCGTTCAGCGAAGTGGTTTCCTTGGCATGTCCTGTCAAAGCAGAGATCGTGTCCCCTTATTCCAGGATTCTCATCAATACGGGCATGGGTAACCCAACCGTGCCATTGATTGCGGCGCTTGGGAGATAAGCGAGTTTTACTGGGCCGGTGGGGACACATACTTTCGTCCGCTCATATATAAGGGGATAAGGATCCACCTTTTTACCTACGCCTTCTTCCTCCTTTGCTTATCCATCTCCGCGCACTCGAGCTCCAGCGCCCAAGTCCGCACATCTCACCTCAACCTTCTCCAACCATGTCCGGAGCGGGAGGTAAGTGGATGGCCTCCTCCGTCACGGAGGGGCACATCAAGAGGTTGCGCAAGGCCGAATACTTGTCCAGCGATATTCCGCACCGACTCCCCGACGAGGGGCAGCTCATCCCCACCCCCAGGCCCCATGAGAGGGTGGTGTTACTTCCCCATTTTCTCCGCGGACCGGGCTTCCCACTCCACCCATTTGTCCGGGGGCTCATGTTCTACTACGGCCTGGATTTCCACGATCTGGCCCCGAATTTTATCTTCAACATCTCGGTGTTCATCGTCGTGTGCGAGGCCTTCCTCTGCGTCTAGCCCCACTTCGGCTTATGGCTGAAGACTTTTAATGTCAAGCCGAGGGTGGTGGGCGGCTGCCAAGCGGAGTGCGGAGGCGCCATGGTGGGCAAGATGCCCAACATTACATGGCTCGAGGGCACCTTTGTGGAAACCATCAAAGGGTGGCAATCGGGGTGGTTCTACATCACCGAGCCGCGTGACCCTAAATGGGCAGCGGCCCCCGAATTCAGATCTGGGATCCCCACACAGCTCACCTCCTGGAAAGAGAAGGGCCTGACGTGGAGCGATTCGGAGGAGCTGACCGGACTTCAATCCTGCGTCCAAACCCTGGTGAACAAGAAGCTCAAGCTTGTCAACGTAATCCAGGTCATGCTCATCCATCAAATTCTCCCATGCCTACAGCGGGCTTTCAATTTGTGGGAGTTTGATCTGGCACGGCACCCAACCTTGAGCAGGCTCTTCGACACTACGTACGAAGATGCCTGGAGGGTGCTGTTCAAGGGCGCCGAGGCTCCCCCATCCGCTACCGAAGATCGCGGATTCTGCTCGCAGCATCAAGCCGGCGAGGTAAGCTATTTTTATCCTTTACGGGACACTTGCTTTCCATAGTTTGACTCTATGCGGGATCTAAAACTCCCATTACCTTTGTGAGCTTGCCGAAGACGTCCCGCAGTTAATCGCCCGGCTCGCCCAAGACCCAGCGGATGCCCATTTGACGGGACTGCTGGCTCCGGCGCCTTACGTGGTGCCGAAGAAGAAGGCCAAGAAGAAGGCCACGGGAACCCGGAGGAGTTCCCGGCGCCAGGTGTTATCGGACTTATCGTCCGATGACTCTGAGGCGGACTCCTCCCATGAAGACGAGGAGGAGAAGAAAGAGGCCTCTCCCCCAGCGGGGGGAGAGAAGAAGAGGAAGGTTTCCCCAACGGGGGAGGCCGAAGGGTCCAAGAAGGGAAGGACCCTTCCTCCGGACTGTTCCACCAACGCCGACGACGGCGAGGAGGAGTGGCCCTCGAGGTCCAAGCCCCTGGTGAGATTGTAAGTGTCCAGATTCCAGAATAGCTTATAATTTTCCTTTTTTCGCATAATGTCTTCTAACGCCGAACACCACCATATAGCCCGCCCAAGAATGATCTCCCCGCTTCGTCGACCGGGTCCCTGGGTTCGTCGGATGTGAATAGCACTTCACTTCTGACCGCCTCCTCCCCTCGTGACGCAGACGACGCCGAGGCGGGGTCCCAGAAGGGGACCGGCCAGGAGGAGGAGGCCCCGGAGGTGCCGCAGGGCAACCTCCCGAACTTCGGGCCGGACTCCGCGCCGGAACCTTCGATGGTTCCGGAGTCCGGCGGGGGCCCCTTCGTAAGAAGGGCGGAACGGCGACGCCGGTAACCTCCGTCCAACCGGAGGTGCCGGATAACTTGCTGGAGGCGCTCAACTGCGTTTCCATCGAAGAGGAACGCCGCACTATTATGAGTGCGGTGATTCAAAAGGTTCAGTCCGCCAAGAGCGGGCTGACCGAGGCCTGCACCAGCCTTCCAACAGGCTTTGAGGTAAGGATTTTAAGATATGTGAAATAGTACCGCATAGACAGTAGCCCCTGATGCTCAGTTCGGTGTTCGGAAAGAAAAGCCGAACTGAGGATCTAAAAATATATACGCAGGAGTCTAACACAAATATGTCAACATGGGAATGCAGGCTGCACTGCTGACCTCTGCCGCACTGACTGCGGAGGTCACTGCCTTGAAGCAGAGCCTCGAGCGATCCGAGAGCGAGCTCGGCCGTGCCAAGAAGCAGCTCGAGGACAAGGAAGGTAAGTAATGCCTTATTAAAGTGATACCTTATAGAAAGGATTTGGTTGCAAAAAATGACAGGAACAACGTGGGTATTGCAGGGGCTACGAACGAGGTGGCGACCACTGAAGGAGGCGGTGTCATGACGAACATAATGCCGCATGAGCGCCGAGCGAGAGAAGCAGGAGGCGCAAGTGGTGGAGGTGCGGCAAGAGCTCTAGGCTCTCATGGAAAAACACGAGAGTTTGGAGCGTGACTCGAAGACTCGAGAGTCCGAGCTTGCGTCGGCTCTTGAGAGTGCCAAAGCCGCTAAGGCCGAAGCCCAAAAGGCCCTCCAGGAGATCGAGGCAGTAAAGAAAATAGCGGCGGGTAAGGCATTCTTCATGCAAAGCAAGCATGTAAAAGTGAATTACTTGTTACTTACCCGAATTCAGAGCTCTCCAGGAGCGTCCGCAGATCTGCCCCGTAGCATGTCCGATGCTGCCGTGTTCTACAGAGCCGAGGAGGGGAGCTCGACGGAAATGGTGTTCGGTCTCGATGCCGAGGCTGACATCGATGTTTTCGAGCGACCAGCTGAAGCAGCTGGTCGAGTTACACAAGGTGGCCGAACAGGCCATGAAGGGCCTCATAGTTCGGCTGTGGCCCAAAGAAGCCATGCCTGGGAGCTACTTCGGCCTGGTGCGGCGGCTGGTGGACGCTTGTCCATGGGTTGAAGTCATCAAGCACTCCGCCTGCATTGAAGGTGCCCGTCGGGCCCTTGCCCGTGCTAAAGTGCACTGGGGCAGGATGGACGCAGAGAAGCTTGTGATGGACGCGCCATCGCCGGGCAAGGAGTACCGCATGCCCAAGATGTATTATAAGGGTGTCCTAAAGGGTGCCCGCATTATTGCGGGTGAATGCTCCAAAGATGTAATTTTTGAGTAGACTCGCATTTTGTTATCCTGTACGCTGAAAACTTTGTTCATATGCGCTAAGCAACACTTGTTAATTTAAAATATTACCTTCTGTGCGGCCGTTTATCAAATCTGAGAGATGGTAAGTCGTTGGCTTCGGCCCCCATGCCACGAGTGCTGGGGTCTTCGGGATAAACTTGAGCGCTCTTGTTCCCATTTTTGGGTCCTTCTAGGGAGGCACTCAACACAACGAACAAGGCAACCAGACTTATAATGCTTGAACACTCTCACTTAGCCATAGAATTCTATAATTTTAAATTTCGGCGAAGCCCCTAGTATTCGGAAGGCGAATTTGGGGCGCTTATCCATGCTCGGGCGGACAAAGCGGCTCCTCGCCTAAGCGCATAAGTCTTTAGGGACTCGAAAAGACCTCTCGAACAGCGACCAGCTCTCGCCTTATCATGACGTCCAGTTTTAGCTTTCTCCACTGAGGTGCTCAACCCAGCTCAACTGGGGCAAAATCGTAGTGGTTCTCCCAGCGCTACCTTAGCCGATAGAACGGAACGTAAGGTACCAAAACATGGGAGCCGGGCAAACCCAACTATTGACCCAAGACATGATTCGGAGCCGACGCATATAATGCTATAAGTTCGGGGTGCCGCACTTGTGAAAGTGTTCGGACTTTATCACACCGTACTTTGGGGAACTTGAGCCCCTGGTGTATTTGGCCGTACCAAGGCGTACGGGTGCAACATGTCATAAGTGAACACATATAGACAGGAATGCAATGATAGGCAAAAAGCGATGCATTGTTTATTCAAAAAATACTGCAATGAAGGCAGAATGATACAAATAGTGCGATAAGCGAGGGGTGGGACTATTTAACATGTCCCCCTCCAAGGGTAGGCTATGGAATGGCATGTAAAACAGGTATAATGCTCGTAATGGAGACCACCTGGATACTTGTCGTAGCTTTTCTGCTTCCCTGGCTGTTGCATCGTGAGTTTGGCAGATCTACTGCCGGACAGGGCTTCTGGAAAACGGAGTCCTGAGAATAAAAAAAAGAATGACAAATTTGGGAGCCCCTGGTGTGGTTGATCCGCACTCTGGGCATGCCGTGGTCGTGCCCCTCCCCCTATGCACATGGTACCTCCAGAGCGTAGTGATGCACGCGTGGTACTGGTCTCGCGATTTCGCGAGGGCTGGGGTTGGGGCCGCATTGCTACGCGTGCTCCGAACGTGCCAGGTGGTCTTGTTTTAGGTTACTCCAGGTGCACTTGACGGTGTCTAGTCACTTAATAGCCGGACTCGAGAATTGTCTTAGGAGGCTACTCTGTACTTCCGCCGCGAGAGCCGTTGTGTGCTCCTCCGTTCGGAGAGAACGTTTGGTGTTTCCGTTGACCGTGATGACTCCTCGAGGGCCTGGCATCTTGAGCTTGAGGTATGCGTAGTGCAGCACCGCATTGAACTTTGCAAATGCGGTTCGTCCGAGCAGTGCATGATAGCCGCTGCGGAACGGGACTATGTCGAAGATTAACTCCTCGCTTCGGAAGTTATCCAGGGATCCGAAGACCACTTCAAGTGTAACTGAGCCTGTACAATTGGCCTCTACACCTGGTATGACGCCTTTGAAAGTCGTCTTTGTGGGTTTAATCCTTGAGGGGTCTATGCCCATCTTGTGCAATTGATATCGATAAAGCAGGTTCAGGCTGCTGCCGCCGTCCATCAGGACTCTAGTGAGGTGAAATCCATCGACGATTGGGTCTAATACCAATGCGGCGAATCCCCGTGGCGGATACTGGTGGGTTGGTCCCTTCGATCAAAAGTGATCGGGCAGGAGGACCACAGATTGAACTTTGGGGCGATGGCTCCATCGCAGATATCGCCCTCGAAGCGACGCTTCCGCTCCCTTTTGGGTATGTGGGTTGCGTATATCATGTTCACCATTCGCACTTGTGGGGGGAAACCCTTCTGTCCTTTATTGTTCGGTGGCCGTGTCTCCTCCTCGTCATCACTATGCAGCCCCTTGTCGTTGCCTTCGGCGATTAACTTGCCTGCCTGCTTGAACACCCAACAATCATTGTTGGTGTGATTAGCTGGCTTTTCGGGGGTGCCGTGTATCTGGCACGAGCGATCGAGTATCCGGTCCAAATTGGACGGGCCCGGAGTAGTTCTTTTGAATGGCTTTTTCCGCTGTCCGGGTTTAGAGCCTCTGAATCCGGCATTGACTGCCATATGTTCAGTATTATCGCCGTTAATGCGGCGCTTGTGCTTATTGCGACGCGACCTGCCATTGCTGTCTTTGGCATCCGAACTACCAGAGTTTTAGGTTAGGTTGTTACTGCGGGCTAGCCAGCTATCTTCTCCCGCACAGAAGCGGGTCATGAGTGATGTGAGGGCGTCCATTGATTTCGGCTTTTCCTGTCCTAGGTGCCGGGCAAGCCATTGGTCGCGGATGTTGTGTTTGAAGGCTGCAAGGGCCTCTACATCCGGACAGTCGACGATCTGATTTTTCTTGGTTAAGAACCATGTCCGTAATTGTCCGCCGATTAAATGCAGCTGCTGAATTATGTGGCTTAGGTCATCGGCTTCTGGTGGTCGCACATATGTGCCCTGGAAGTTATCAAGGAATGCATCTTCCAGGTCCTCCCAACACCCAATTGATTCTGCTGGCAGGCTGTTGAGCCAATGCCGAGCTGGTCCTTTAAGCTTGAGTGGGAGGTATTTGATGGCGTGAAGATCATCACCGCGGGCCATGTGGATATGAAGGAGATAGTCTTCGATCCAAACCGCAGGATCTGTTGTGCCATCGTAGGATTCAATGTTCACGAGTTTGAACCCTTCGGGGATTTGATGATCCATTACTTCATCTGTGAAGCATAGTGGGTGTGCGGCGCCTCTGTATTGGGCTATATCACGACGCAGCTCAAACGAGCTTTGTCTACTGTGTTCGGCCCGGCAGGGGTTGCTGTCTCCGGCATGACGGTTGTCGTCGCGTATCGTAGGGCGCCCGCGCGATCCGTAGATCAATCTTGTTTGCCTCGCCTTATCCTCCAATATGTCTCACAAGTCCGGCACGTACCCCCATGGCTTTGTAATTTTCGAGCGACGCCGTGGTGCGGCTTTAGTGGAGGGCCTAGAGGTCTCTCTGTCGCGGCCATGAGGTGGCCGGTCGGCCGTATTGTGCGCTGGTGATGTAGGTTTATGTGGTTCCTCCTCTAATCGGGGCAGCAGCTTGCGTTTGGGGTAACTTTTGGAGGGGCGTTCGAGTTCATAGTCTTCGGCCGCAAGGACTTCAGTCCATCTGTCGGCTAGCAAGTCTTGGTCAGCTCTAAGCTGTTGTTGCTTTTTCTTGAGGCTGCTTGCCATGGCCATAAGCCTGCGTTTGAAACGCTCATGTTCGACGGGATCCTCAGGCACGACAAATTCGTCGTCGTCGAGGCTTGCCTCGTCTCTGGAGGGAGGTATGTAATTATCATCCTCTACCTCTTCGTCTGCCGCTCTCTCACGAGGGCTGGCTTCTCCGTCCTCCTGTGCTGAATCTTGCTGGAGGGGGTTGTCTTCGGCACTGTCCGGGGTGTTATTATCTCCGGTGCCGGAATATCCATTCTTGTTGTGGCGGGATTTGGAGCGGCGCTGCTGACGCCGACACTTAGGCTGCTTTTTGGAGGGGTCATCCTCCGCTGGTCCATCGCCATTCCCATCCTTTGGGGTGTCCACCATGTATATGTCATATGACGAGGTGGCTTTCTAGTGCCCTGTAGGTGCTGGTTCTTGGTCGTCTCCGACATCATCGTCCATACCGTCGATGTCTTCGGAGTCGAAGTCTAGCATGTCGGTTAAGTCATCGACAGTGGCTACGAAGTGGGTCGTGGGTGGGCTTTGAATTTCTTTGTCGTCCGCATCCCAACCGTTCTGACCATAATCCGCCCAGGGCTCTCCTGATAAAGAGAGACACTTTAGCGAGTTCAGGGTGTCGCCAAAAGGCGAGTGCTAAACGATGTCCGCAGCGGTGAACTCCATGATCGGCGCCCAGTCGGATTCGATTGGTAGGGGCGTGGAAGGTTCGGGGTCCGGAGAGGAGTCCGGCACCTTGGAGTCACAAGCTACACGAGGGACAGGGTCGGTATTCGGCTCTATCACCGTAGAGGTAGCAGCCCCCGAGGTGGTGTCCAGCCACCCATCCTTGATCGGCGCAGTTGGTTCCGAGCTAAGGGTCGGAGCGGACTCATGTGCGGCCTCCAGGGCACTGTCCGGCAGCAGAGCTAAATCATGCCCCTCGTGACAGTGCTGCGCACTCGGCTGTGGCTCGAATCCATCGAAGATCAAGTCTCCGCGGATGTCGGCCGTATAGTTCAAACTCCCACATCTGACCTGATGGCTAGGGGCGTAGCTTTTGATCTGCTCCAGATGGCCAAGTGAATTGGCCCGCAGTGCGAAGCCGCCGAATACGAAGATTTGTTCGGGGAGAAAAGTCTCACCCTGGACCGCGTTGTTGTTGATGATCGAAGGAGCCATCGGGCCTATTGGTGACGACACAGAGGAACTCTCAATGAAAGCACCAATGTCGGTGTCAAAACCGGCGGATCTCGGGTAGGGGGTCCCGAACTGTGCGTCTAGGCGGATGGTAACAGGAGACAAGGGACACGATGTTTTTTCCCAGGTTCGGGCCCTCTCGGTGGAGGTAAAACCCTACTCCTGCTTGATTAATATTGATGATATGGGTAGTACAAGAGTAGATCTACCACGAGATCAAGGAGGCTAAACCCTAGAAGCTAGCCTATGGTATGATTATTGTCTGCCCTACGGACTAAAACCCTCTGGTTTATATAGACACCGGAGAGGGCTAGGGTTACACAGAGTCGGTTACAATGGTAGGAGATCTACATATCCGTGTCGCCAAGCTTGCCTTACACACCAAGGAAAGTCCCATCCGGACATGGGACGAAGTCTTCAATCTTGTATCATCATAGTCTTGGAGTTCGGCCGATGGTGATAGTTCGGCTATCCGGACACCCCCTAGTCCAGGACTCCCTCAACAGGCCTAAAGATAATGTGCGTGGAGGAGACACGTAGGCGGGTCTATGTATATAGAAAGGGTCGATGGGGATTGTGCTTGTGTATGCTTGTGAGAGGAAGAGTGCTTGTGATAAAGGATAGTGAAAACAGTCGTACATGGTTACGAGAGGGAGGAAGGGTTATATCGAGAGCATGTCTGCGAGAAAGACACCTTGAGGAGAGTGTGTGAGCATGTGTGAGAGACCACCGATGGATATACACCGCGTGCGCGTATGTGTGAGAGAGAATGTCAGCGTGTGTATGAGGAGGGGCCTATGAGAGTGAAACTACACGTAAAAGACTATTGTACGCATTGATTAAAAATACAAATTGTATCCAAATATTAGGATGGATCATGATATTTGCAGTTCACGTAAGGAACGGTCATTGTTCCATCAGACATCTATATTCTATCGAATTTGAGCATGTCTATGTTATTTTTCGACATAATTGATCCACAGAGTTAGTCTTTTGAACTCCAGACAATGCCTCACTTTAGCAATTGAATATAAACGTGAGTATAGTTCATGTTGTGTGTGTAAAGCACATTATACATACAAAAGTTATATAGTGAACACTATAAATGGCTAGCTATGAACTAGCATACATTTGAATTAAACTTAAGGTGGTTTAAAATTTTTGAATTCAACATGAAGTCCATTCAATTATTTGAATTCGATATCATGGCATTTGTAAATCATACCTAAATTATGGGGCACCAATCTTTGCTTTGCTTTTGTACATAATAGCATATATAGTCATGTACAAAATAGATTCAAATTTACCTCCTCCATTACAAAATAATCGTAGTTACAGGATTTTCAAGTGTCAAAATTTCAAAAAGAAGCGCATAATTTAATGAGGTTTTCAAACATAGAAGGTCAAATTTAACGTTGTCTATTTAGGTCAATCCTCCAAGTTCAAGAGTACTCCCTCCGTTTTTATTTAGTCCGCGTATTAGCTTTGGTAAAAGTCACGCTTTATAAACTTTGAGCAAGTTTATAAAAAATATATTAACATAAGCAGTAAAAAATCAATAAAATTAGATTTATTATTGAATGTACTTTCACATCATATAGATTTTTTATGATAACTGTTTATATTATTTTTTATAAACTTACTCAAATTTTATGAAATTTGACTTCAGTCAACTCTAATATGCAGAGTACATAAAAACGGGGGGAGTACCCTAAACGTGAATGCTTCTGTTTCAAAATTTCAAACGAAGCGCCAAGACAGCCTCAACTCGCCCGAAACCGCGTGAGACCAATGTTTGGTAGAAGGAAATTACTTTTCTAACTCCGACCCGTGAAACCTACCAGCCCGACGTCCAAAGGTGTAAACCGGGGTAGGTTTGTTGCTTCATCTAGACACCTCGCAACCGCCTCCGAAAAACATTCATACACCATGGCCGCCTAAGCACACATGCGCTTGGCCGAAATCGCTCCCGCCCACTATTTGGGACACCTGGGACTACCGTCCTACCCTTGACCCGCAGTAGGTCCAAAATTTAAGAGGGGGGCAAAGTTTATACTTTCCCCAAATTTCAAAAAAGCTTCCCATCTGTTCAAAAAAACATAAACAAGCGCGTCCTAGAACGAAAGATGGTTCCCCCTTAGCTCCCCCCGCCCCCCTATCCAATTCCCCATTCATACTCCGTGGGCGTCAAAACTACCTCTCCACCAGCCGTGAAACCCCGGCATCCTCCGTCTGCCACCCCATCCCACCCATCAACCGCTGCCCTCCTCCATCACGCCGGAGCCGATACCCCGACATTGTCGTCCACCACAACCGCAACTACAACGCCCTCCACGGCTAGTAGTTGAAGCCGAGGCCGAGCTGCCTCCAGGACGCCGACGTGCGCCGTACCCGAGCCAGTTGAACCACGCCGTCCTGCGCCTCACCACTGCCGCTCCAACGTCGCCATCGTCCACCGCACCGGAGTTGTTCCCGCGACGCCGTCCTTCGCTACCTTAGATCTGCTTCCCCTCCGCCGACAGACGGCCACCGCAACACAGTCAATAATTTGGCCATGGGTTCATCCAAGGCTCCACCCTCCTCCAAAACATCGGTTCCCTTGGTAAAAAGAAGAACATCGCCGCGATATCCAGAGGACACAGCACTCGCAACCGGAAATGGTATTCCTCTTCCCTTATTCGTGCTAATCTTACATGTCTGCTGATACGTCTCTGTCGTATCTATCATTTTTTATTGTTCCATGCCAATATTCTACAACTTTCATATACTTTTGGCAACTTTTTATATTATTTTTGGGACTAACATATTCATCCAGTGCCCAGTGCCAGTTCCTCTTTGTTGCATGTTTTATGTTCCGCAGAAACCCCATATCAAACGGAGTCCAAACGGGATAAAAACGGCCGGAAAATATTTTGGGAATATTTATGATTTTTGGGGAAAAAACAACGTGAGACGGTGCCTGAGGGGGCCACGAGGAAGGGGGGCGCCCCTGACCCTCGTGGGCACCCCATAAGGCAGTTTACACTCTTCTTTTGCCGCAAGAAAGCTAATTTTCGGAGAAAAATCTGGGCAAAGGTTTCACTCCAATCGGAGTTACGGATCTCCGACTATATAAGAAACGGTGAAAGGGCAGAATCGGAGAACACAGAAACAGAGAGAGACAGAGAGATAGATTCAATCTCGGAGGGGCTCTCGCCCCTCCCACGCAATGGGAGCCAAGGACCAGAAGGGAAACCCTTCTCCCATCTAGGGAGAAGGTCAAGGAAGAAGAAGAAGAAGAAGAAGAAGGGGGGCTCTCTCCCCCTTGCTTCTGGTGGCGCCGGAACGCCTCCGGGGGCCATCATCATCACCGTGATCTACACCAACAACTTCACCGCCCTCATCACCAACTCTTCCCCCCTCTATGCAGCGGTGTAACCCCTCTTTTACCCGCTGTAATCTCTACTTAAACATGGTGCTCAACGCAACGTATTATTTCCCAATGATGTATGGCTATCTTAGGATGTTTGAGTAGATCCGTTTTGTCCTATGGGTTAATTGATGATCGTGATTGGCTTGAGTTGCATGTTTTTTTATTGGTGCTATCCTAGGGTGCTCTCCGTGCCACGCAAGCGTGTGGGATTCCCGTTGTAGGGTGTTGCAATACGTTCATGATTCGCTTATAGTGGGTTGCTTGAGTGACAGAAGCATAAACCCGAGTAAGGGGGTTGTTGCGTATGGGAAAAAGAGGACTTGATGCTTTAATGCTATGGTTGGATTTTACCTTAATGATCTTTAGTAGTTGCGGATGCTTGCTAGAGTTCCAATCATAAGCGCATATGATCCAAGAAGAGAAAGTATTTTAGCTTATGCCTCTCCCTCAAATAAAATTGCAATAGTGATTATCTGTCTAGTTATCGATTGCCTAGGGACAAATAACCTTCTCGTGACAAAAAGCTCTCTACTAAAACTAACTTTATTGCTTCTTTATCTAAACAGCCCCTAGTTTCTATTTACGTGCTCTTTATATTTTTGCAAATCTATCCAACAACACCTACAAAGTACTTCTAGTTTCATACTTGTTCTAGGTAAAGCGAACGTAGCGTGCGTAGAGTTGTATCGGTGGTCGATAGAACATGAGGGAATATTTGTACTACCTTTAGCTCCTCGTTGGGTTCGACACTCTTACTTATCGAAAGAGGCTACAATTGATCCCCTATACTTGTGGGTTATCAATACCTTTTTCTGGCGCCGTTGCCGGGGAGTCATATCGTGGGGTGAATATTATCGTGTGTGCTTGTTTCCTTTATCACTAAGTAATTTTTATTTGCTGTTCTTAGTTGTTTTCTATCTTAGTTATGGGTAGGAAACGCAAAATACCAAAAAAATTAGTTGTACCTACTGAACCAATGGTTGAAGAACCACTCAAAATCTATCACACTCCTGAAGCTTTTTACTTGGATCATCTTCGATCCCTTTGTGCTCGTGCTGAAACCCCCACCAGCTTAGTTGAGGGAAAATCTTTAGATGAGCATGCTTGTTATGTGTGACACCGTATATCTGAAAAAGGGAAACTTTTATTGGATCAAATTCATCATTTGCAATGCTATGCTTGGAATTTATGTGAAATATATGATTTTACTTGTTGTTCTGAAAACCCTAAGAAACACCTTCCCTACCAATGTGAGTTTAGTGATAATTGAGTCGTATCTTCGTATGCTAAGGGTGTTTATAATTACTATGATGTTCAACAAATTGAAGAATCTGTGCTTTTAAGGGTGCTTATGAAATTGCTTCTTTGATTGAAAAGTATGATGCTACTCTCTACAAATCTGGAAATTTTGGCATATTTAAATATTGTTATGATAATTATGCTTCTAATGCCTATGTTAAACCATATAGTGAGGACTCCTCCGCTGCCCAAGAAGAGACTAATATTTTGCAGGAGTCTATGGAAGAAGAAATTGATCAAACTGTGAGCTCATTGGATGAAAAAGATGATGAGGAGAGCGAAGAACAAAAGGAGGAATAGCGGATTAGCTACCCGTGCCCACCTTCTAATGAGAGTAACTCTTCAACTCAGACATTGTTTAATTTCCCTTCGTCCTTACCGAAGGATGATCGCTATGATGATTGTCATGATCCCATTGATTCTTTTGAAATATCCCTTTTTGATGATGCTTGCTATGCTTGTGGTCGTGATGCCAATATGAATTATGCTTATGGCGATGAAATTGCTATAGTTCCTTATGTTAAACATGAAATTGTTGCTATTGCACCCACGCATGACAGACCTATTGAAAGCACATTTGCTCCCTGGGTGGTTTTGGTAATTAATGACAACATACTTTGTGGTTGGACTAATGCTTTTATCAAGTATGTTTCAGGAAATTCAATCACATTGGCATGGCAAAAGGACTAAAGAGGTGGACCCCTAAAATGCTAAGGCAAGCATTGGCAAAAGCTCAAGACTCCATTTTTGGTTTAGTGATCCAAGATCACATTGAGTCCATAGGAAAGCCAATACTATTAAAAGGGGATGAGGTTATGATGATGATCTGGTTGCTCAAGTGCTTAGTGATACATCTCCTAAACTATCAGCAACTCTCACTGCCACATACACTCATAAGTAATCTCGGTCCCACCGATATTCCAAACTCAGCCACACCGAGATGAACCACCTCAGCCATATAGCCAAACCCTAGAAATCTCGGATTTTCCGATTCGAACTCGGTCTCACGAAACTTGAGTTGCCAAGCTTCAGAACCTTCGTCATCAAATCGGTGTCACCGAGATGATGAAGTCGGTCCCACCGAGATTGGCAAGCTCTTGTCTTTAGACGAATCGGACTAACCGAGTTTGTATTTTCGGTCCCACCGAAAATCCCAACGTTCACATGATTTGAACTTTCGGTCTCACCGAGTTGTCAACTTCGGTCTGACCGAGATTGGTCAAATGTGTGTAACGGTTGGATTTTGTGTGGAGGCTATATATACCCTCCACCCCTCTTCACTCGTGGAGAGAGCCATCAGAAAGTACTACCACTCCTACCTTACATTTCGAGAAGAGAACTACCTACCCTTGTGTTGAGATCAAGTTGCTCCACTCCCACCATATGAAGCTTGATCTCTAGCCTTCCCAAGTTGCTTTCCACTCAATCCTTTCTTCCACCACAGCCAAATCAGTGAGGAGAGTTGAGTGTTGGGGAGATTATCATTTGAAGCACAAGAGCAAGGAGTTCATCATCATCAACACCATCTATTACCTTTTGGAGGGTGGTGCCTCCTAGATTGGTTAGGTGTCGCTTGGGAGCCTCCGTCAAGATGTGGAGTTGAACCAAGAAGTTTGTAAGGGCAAGGAGATCGCCTACTTCGTGAAGATCTACCCTGAGTAAGGCTAGCCCTCCGTGGGCGTAGGCCATGATGGCATAGACAAGGTTGCTTCTTCGTGGACCCTTCATGGGTGGAGCCCTCCGTGGACTCTCGCAGCCGTTACGCTCCGTGGAATGACGATAGCACCACCTATCGGAACCACGAGAAAAATCTCCGTGTCTCCAAATTGCGTTTGATCTTCTCCACTTCTCTTTACTACTTGTGCAATTTACTTTCCGCTGCCCATACTCTAGAATTGCATGTGTAGTATGCTACTTGACTTGTGTGTTATGCAAAATCTGCCAAAAACTTGTCTTTGTCAAAAGGCATAATTTTTATCTTGTCGAGTAGTCTAATCACCCCCCCTCTAGACACTCTCACCTTCTTAGATCCTACAATTGGTATCAGAGCTTTGGTCTCCATTGCTTTGGTTTACACACCATTGGAGGAAGATGGACGTGTCTACGTTTGGGAGTGTTAGCCATAGAGTGCCTATTCTTAGTGGAGTGTCCTATAACTCGTGGAGGATTGAAATGCTTATTATCTTCAAGATGTATAACTTGCGCAAATATGTTGAAACCCCATATGTGCCTCCATTTGACCCCTTGCACCCTACCATGGATGAAGAGCTTGATTTGCTTCGTAACCTTAGAACTGTTAATCTTATCATTAGAGGCTTACCCGATAACTTGCTTAAGCTCGTTACAAACTTTGAGTGTGCCTATGCTATGTGGAAGTTCTTGGAAGAACTTTATCCGGACTACTCTTTGAGAGGTCTTGATGAAATTCTATACAAGACTATTGAATTTGATATGATGCGCCCCAATGATCCCAACTTTGATAAATGCTTCTTTGAGCTTCGTGATCTTATGAAAAAGAAGGGTGATCCTTGTATTATCAATGCTCTAATTAGAAATGCTCTTGTATTGCATTCCGATGATTATTGTTACATTGACAAAACTAATGCAAGTAGTTGTCAAATTGACCTAGGTGTTGATGATGAACTATGTATGGGTCAATATGATGATGAGCATGAGCATGATGATGATTGCTCCGATTCGGACACCGAGCAAGACAAGATCATGAAGAGTCTCAATCTTATGGCAAATCTGAGAGACTACATATCCGGTGGAAAAGAGTGGATTCTTGATAGTGGATGCACCGATCACATGACCGGAGACGAAGACATGTTTCGAGAGCTTGCAAAGAATGATGGTCCACACAAGTATGTGACTTTTGGAGACAACTCCAAGGGTAAGGTACTTGGCCTTGGTAAGGTGGCCATATCTCATGATAGCTCTATTCAAAATGTCATGCTTGTTGAATCACTTGGATACAATTTACTTTCCGTGTCTAGATTAGTGACTTTGGATTCAATGTGCTATTCATCAAGTAGATTGCCAAGTCTTTCGTCGTGACAATCATAACATGGTATTTACCGGTATCCGTAGAGGTGATCTATATATTGTTGATTTCACTAAGAAAGCCCAACCTAGAACTTGCTTTATTGCTAAATCCGCTAAAGGTTGGTTATGGCATAGAAGGCTTGGACATGTTGGTATCGTAATCTAGACAAGCTAATCAAAGGTGATCATATTCTTGGTGTTAAAGATGTTTTCTTTGACAAAGATAGACTCTGTAGTGCTTGTCGGGCAGGAAAACAAGTAGGTGGAAGTCATCCGTGAAGAATATCATGACCACAAGGAGACCGCTTGAGCTTCTTCATATGGATCTCTTGGTCCCAATGCTTACAAAAGCCTTGGTGGCAACTCCTTTGGTCTAGTTATAGTTGATGATTATTCCAGATTTACGTGGGTATTTTTCCTTGATGACAAATCACAGGTTCAGAGAATCTTCAAAACCTTTGCCGAAAGGCCCAAAATCAATTTGAGGTGAAGATCAAGAAAGTTCGGAGTGACAATGGAGCGGAGTTCAAGAACGCCCATGTAGACTCTTTTCTCGATGAGGAAGGATTCTACATGAGTTCTCGACTACATACACTCCTCAACAAAATGGAGTTGTTGAGAGGAAGAACCGAGCGCTCATAGAGATGGCGAGAACGATGCTTGATGAATACAAGACACCGAAGCACTTTTGGGGTGAAGCCGTCGAGACAGCTTGTCATGCTATCAACAGGCTTTATCTTCATAAGCTTCTCGGCAATACATCATATGAGCTCCTCACCGTAACAAACCCCAAGTGGGATACTTTCGTGTCTTTGGTTGAAATGCTATATCCTTGATAAGCATCGTCGGTCTAAATTTGCTCCTAAAACTCATGAAGGCTTTTTTCTTGGTTATGGATCAAACTCCCACACCTACCGTGCCTACAATAATTTCACCCGAAAGGTTGAAGAGACGGTATACGTGAAGTTTGATGAATCTAATGGCTCGCAAGTAGAGCAAATGCCTATTGATGTAGGAGACAAGGACCCATCGGAAGCCATTCAAGATTTATCTATTGGAAAGATCCGTCCCATGGAAGTGAAGGAGAGTACCTCATCTACATATGTGGAGCCCCCTACCTCACGGCAAGATGAACCTCAAGGAAACATGGAGGCCTCCACAAGTGGAACTCACCAAGATGAGGAAGTGCAACAAGAAGATCCACCACAACCTCCTTCTCCACCGCCTCAAGACAACACCAACAATGAAGAAGAAGAGGAAGATGAAGATGATGAGGAAGCTCAGCCACAACCACAACAAAAGCTATCTCGAGTTCGAGCAAGAGTCAAGAAAAATCATCCAGTGGAACAAATGATGAACGACATCGACTCCGGGAGAATTACTCGCTCTAAAACTCGCTTAGCTAACTTTTGTGAGCATTACTCATTTATCTCTAGTCTTGAACCTATGAAGGTAGAAGAAGCACTTGAAGACCCGGATTGGGTGAACGCTATGCACGAAGAGCTACACAACTTCGAGAGGAACAATGTATGGACTTTGGTAGAGAAGCCCAAGGATGATCAAAACGTCATTGGAACCAAATGGGTGTTTCGGAACAAGCAAGATGAAGATGGACAAGTCATCCGCAACAAGGCTCGTCTCGTAGCTCAAGGTTACACACAAGTCAAAGGTATGGACTATGGTGAGACTTATGCCCCCGTTGCTAGACTTGAGTCCATTCGCATTCTTCTTGCTTATGCCAATCATCATGATATTACTCTCTATCAAATGGACATTAAAAGTGCTTTCCTAAATGGTGAAATAGAGGAGGAAGTATTTGTCAAACAACCTCCCGGATTTGTGAATCCTAAAAAGCCTAATCATGTTTACAAGTTGCACAAAGCTCTTTATGGCCTTAAACAAGCTCCTAGAGCTTGGTACAAATGCTTGACTAGCTTTCTTCTTGAAAAAGGATTTGAGATTGGAAAAATAGACTCAACGCTATTCACGAAAAGGGTTGATGGTGAACTATTTGTGTGCCAAATATATGTTGATGATATTATCTTTGGTTCAACTAACCCTCATTTTAGCGAGAAGTTTGGAAAGCTCATGTCGGAGAAGTACGAGATGTCCATGATGAGTGAACTCAAATTCTTTCTTGGGTTGCAAATCAAGCAATCTAAGGAGGGTACCTTTGTCTCACAAACAAAGTACACTAAGGATCTCTTCAAGAAGTTCAACATGCAAGAAAGCAAAGGTATGAAAACCCCCATGCCTACAAGTGGACATAATGACTTGACAAAAGATGGAGAACCCGTTGATCAAAAGGTTTACCGATCTATGATTGGTTCTCTACTATATCTCTGTGCTTCTCGTCCTGACATAATGTTGAGTGTATGCATGTGTGCTCGATATCAAGCAGCCCCTAAAGAATGTCATCTTAAAGCTGTTAAAAGAATTGTGAGATATTTGATACACACACCAAACTTTGGCATTTGGTATCCTAAGAGGGCCTCCTTCGACCTTGTTGGCTATTCCGACTCGGACTATGCGGTGACAGGTTGATAGAAAGTCAACTTCGGTGCGTGTCAATTCCTTGGTCGATCCCTTGTATCTTGGTCCTCCAAGAAACAAAATTCGTATCATTATCTCTTGCCAAGCAGAATATATTGCTGCTGGTTCATGTTGTGCTCAGTTGCTATGGATGACACAAACGCTTAAGGATTATGGGATACATGTGAGACATGTTCCTTTGCTTTGTGACAATGAGAGTGCGATTAAGATTGGACACAATCCCGTGCAACACTCTCGAACGAAACATATTGAAGTTCGTCACCATTTTATTCGTGATCACATTGCTAAGGGTGACATAAATCTTAAGCATGTTCGTACTGACAAACAACTTGCTGATATCTTTACAAAACCTCTTGATGAGAAGGTGTTTTGTCGCTTAAGGAGTGAGTTGAACATCATTGATGTTTCAAACTTGGAGTGAAAACTCCATTGATGCATGCAAGGCATGAGCCTACTTGACTAATCCTTGATATTTCTATTATGATGATGATCATATGTCTTGGACACATTTGCCCCCTTGTATTGCATCTAACTCCTTGCAGGTAC
This sequence comes from Aegilops speltoides, assembly GCA_021437245.1. NCBI lineage: Eukaryota > Viridiplantae > Streptophyta > Magnoliopsida > Poales > Poaceae > Aegilops > Aegilops speltoides. The sequence goes on from CM038145.1 coordinate 216,539,191, forward strand.
TTGGATGATCTACATTCCACAAGATTACCACACACTCAAATCTTGAGTAATCTTGTCATTGACCAAGTATCTAGCCCTTTGGGATGTTGAGTTCAAGGAACAAAATTCCACATATCCTTTTTGACACCTTATACATCTAGTATTTCACTCTTGTCATCTTGGATATCCTTGAGTATTTCCTTGCTAGCCTAACCCATGTAGGAAGATGAACTACACAAGTGGAAATGGTGCTCCAACTTCACATTCAATGAGCACCTACATCAAGTTCACCTACATGAACAAAGCAACAACAAGCCCAAGGTATGTTCTTCACATCTTCAAGGAGCTTTGCTCAAAGACATGAGTACAAGCAGCTTCATAAGATGTGATCACATCAAATGCTTAATCGAAAAATGGCAACCCCATTTTGAGCTTAAATGATGAGTATGACCTATGATCAAATGTTCTCATTTGACTCCTAAGTCAATATACTCAAACATAGGTGACCTTGTCGCCGACCCCTATCTAGATTAAGTACATATGTTTTGGAGTCTTTCTATTTTCTCTTATGTTCTCTCATTGAGTTTTCTTTAAAAAAAACTTCATCTAGGCATCTTTTTCATTTCTATTTTTCTGTCTTTATGAATATACTTTTGGCTCTGAACAATTCCTTGAAAATCATTTACAAATTCATTGCAAATCCTTTGAAACATTCCTTGCAAAGTGAGCTGAATTATTTCTGTATTTCCTTGGAATTAAACTCGGCGTCACAGATTTAAATACTTCGGTCTGACCGAAAAGGATCTGCCCTAAGTCCCTGACTTTCGGACTCACCGATCCATATCAATTCGGTGTCACCAATTTATTTTCTCCAGGATATCATCTTCTGCAGCTCCACTCAATGATTCTCTATGCATGTTTCTTTTGTCCTGTTGTGATTCTTAAGGATCCCACTTCTTTCCACCTTCCCTGACATTCCTAGTTTGTTGTCCTTTTCGGCACTTGATGTCAAAGGGGGAGAAGACTTAGGGGGAGAAGAGAAGATTTAGGGGGAGAAGAAGAGCAATCTTACCTTAAGGGGGAGAGAATCACATCAAAGCTTTGCCGTGTTCAACATTGGATATTACATTTGGCATCATTCTTTTGATTTTGCTCTTTCCATCAAACCCCTTGATCAAAGGGAGAGGAACCTTCACAATTGATATCTTATGGAAAGAAAAATCTCTCAGAGTTCATTGAAAATCTTTTAGCTTTGGAGACATGTTTGCTGATTCAAGCTAGTGCTCAATATGAGACACTCATTATACATGTCATCCCTGGCTTGGTACTCTTGATGTTCTTGCAGTTGGTTGAAGAAATACTCTTGTGTTATCTAACCCTGTTTTCCCAAGTCTATTTCTTCAGGTACAATGCCAAGGAACCTCAAGGTAAGTATATGCACCCTGCAGAATGTGCATGATGGTGACTTGCTTGTGAATACTTGTTTGCAAGAAATCACCATGCACATATGCATTATCACTCACTTCTTTTCATCTGCTCTGATGCATATAGCCAAGCTGCATGTAGCACATCCCGCCTTCTCTCTTGTGTGCTTGTGGTAGTCCAAAACCATAATTTATGAAAATCTTGCACACTTGTAGGAGGAGTCTATGTAATACATGTTTGTCAAAGCTTTGTGATAATTCTGTCTTTCTTTCAAGAAGCTTTGATGTCTTATTTTGTGTGTTGCCATCAATTACCAAAAGGGGAGATTGAAAGCACATTTGCTCCTCGGGTGGTTTTGGTAATTAATGACAACATACTTTGTGGTTGGACTAATGCTTTTATCAAGTATGTTTCAGGAAATTCAATCACATTGGCATGGCAAAAGGATCAAGAGGTGGACCCCTAAAATGCTAAGGCAAGCATTGGCAAAAGCTCAAGACTCCATTTTGGTTTAGTGATCCAAGATCACATTGAGTCCATAGGAAAGCCAATACTATTAAAAGGGATGAGGTTTTGATGATGATCTGGTTGCTCAAGTGCTTAGTGATACATCTCCTAAACTATCGGCAACTCTCACCGCCACATACACTCATAAGTAATCTCGGTCCCACCGATATTCCAAACTCACCACACCGAGATGAACCACCTCAGCCATATAGCCAAACCCTAGAAATCTCGGATTTTCCGATTCGAACTCGGTCTCACGAAACTTGAGTTGCCAAGCTTCAGAACCTACATCATCAAATCGGTGTCACCGAGATGATGAAGTCGGTCCCACCGAGATTGGCAAGCTCTTGTCTTTAGACGAATCGGACTAACCGAGTTTGTATTTTCGGTCCCACGAAAATCCCAACGTTCACATGATTTGAACTTTCGGTCTCACCGAGTTGTCAACTTCGTCCGACCGAGATTGGTCAAATGTGTGTAACAGTTGGATTTTGTGTGGAGGCTATAAATACCCTCCACCCCTCTTCACTCGTGGAGAGAGCCATCGAAAGTACTACCACTCCTACCTTACATTTCGAGAAGAGAACTACCTACCCTTGTGTTGAGATCAAGTTGCTCCACTCCCACCATATGAAGCTTGATCTCTAGCCTTCCCAAGTTGCTTTCCACTCAATCCTTTCTTCCACCACAGCCAAATCAGTGAGGAGAGTTGAGTGTTGGGGAGATTATCATTTGAAGCACAAGAGCAAGGAGTTCATCATCATCAACACCATCTATTACCTTTTGGAGGGTGGTGCCTCCTAGATTGGTTAGGTGTCGCTTGGGAGCCTCCGTCAAGATGTGGAGTTGAACCAAGAAGTTTGTAAGGGCAAGGAGATCGCCTACTTCATGAAGATCTACCCGAGTAAGGCTAGCCCTCCGTGGGCGTGAGGCCATGATGGCATAGACAAGGTTGCTTCTTCGTGGACCCTTCGTGGGTGGAGCCCTCCGTGGACTCTCGCAGCCGTTACCCTCCGTGGGTTGAAGTCTCCATCAACGTGGAATGACGATAGCACCACCTATCGGAACCACGAGAAAAATCTCCGTGTCTCCAAATTGCGTTTGATCTTCTCCACTTCTCTTTACTACTTGTGCAATTTACTTTCCGCTGCCCATACTCTAGAATTGCATGTGTAGTATGCTACTTGACTTGTGTGTTATGCAAAATCTGCCAAAAACTTGTCTTTGTCAAAAGGCATAATTTTTATCTTGTCGAGTAGTCTAATCACCCCCCCTCTAGACACTCTCACCTTCTTCGATCCTACACCTATTATCTTTTTGAATTCTCCCGACTACACTATATCAGAGAAGTTTGTGCTTATTATGGGTTGCGTTTTACTTCTACACATGATGATTTTGATAGATATACTATGCATGTGCTTGCTGCTCCTACTTGCAATTATTATGAGAGAGGAACTATACCTCCACCTCTCTATGTTTCCAGTATGATAATATTGCAAGAAACTGCTTATACTATGCATTGGCCTTTACTATGTGTGCATGAATTGTTCTTTTATGACATGTCGATGCATAGGAAGAGAGTTAGACTTCATTGTTGCATGATATATGTTACTTTGTGCTCACTAATAAATCACAAATCATTTTTAATTGAAATTGGATTTGATATACCGTGGGATCCGGGTGGATCCATTACTTGAGCACTATATGCCTAGCTTAATGGCTTTAAAGAAAGCGCTGCCAGGGAGACAACCCGGAAATTTTATGGAGTCATTTATTTCTGTTTTGCGCTTTCATATAGTTTAAAGACAAAAAAAATAAAGAGGGGAACCCAAAACTTTTCAAAAAGGGAAGTGAAAGTGAGAGAGACAAGCATTGTTGAAGTGGGAGAGCTCCTTGAGCTTTGTTCATGCTCACGGAAACTTTGTGAATCTTGATTAAAGAAACTTTTCATCAAAAATAATTATCCCCTTGTATAAGTACATTGTATTATAAAAATAATGTGCCAAGGTTTTCCTTTAGGATGTTTACAATGCTTGTTGGTTTGTACGGTGCATGACAGAAACTTTGGCTGTAGTGCGCGATTTTATATTTTTGAATGGAACGACAAACGGTTCTGATTCTTTTTGCAATATATTTCTGTACAAATTGTATATTTTTCCTAATTACGGTAGAATTTTTTCGGTACAGAAGTATGGTGAATGTTCAGATTGATACAGACTATTCTGTTTTTGATGCATAGTTTGCTTGTTTTGATGAAACTATCAATTCCTATCAGTGGATTAAGCCATGAAAAAGTTATATTACAGTAGACACAATGCAAAATCAAAATATGAATTGGTTTGCAATGGTACCTAGAGTAGTGATTTGCTTTATTATACTAACGGATCTACCGAGTTTTCTATTGAAGTTTTGTGTGGATGAAGTGTTTGATCGAGGAGGTCTCGATATGAGGAAAAGGAAGAGAGGCAAGAGCTCAAGCTGGGGATGCCCAAGGCACCCCAAGTAAATATTCAAGGAGACACAAGCGTCTAAGCTTGGGGATGCCCCGGAAGGCATCCCCTCTTTCTTCAACAAGTATCGGTATGTTTTCTGATTCGTTTCATTCATGCGATGTGTGCAAGTCTTGGAGCGTCTTTTGCATTTAGTTTACACTTTTCTTTTATGCACCATGATGGCATGAGATAGTCCATGGTTGATTTATAGAATTCTCATTGCACTTCACTTATATCTTTTGAGTATGGCTTTATAGAATGCTTCATGTGCTTTACTTATATCATTTGAAGTTTGGATTGCCTGTTTCTCTTCACATGGAAAACCGCCATTTGTAGAATGCTCTTTTGCTTCACTTTTATTTATTAGAGCATGGGCATATCTTTTGTAGAAAGAATTAAACTCTCTTGCTTCACTTATATCTATTTAGAGAGATGACAGGAATTGGTCATTCACACGGTTAGTCATAAAATCCTACATAAACTTGTAGATCGCTGAATATGATATGTTTGATTCCTTGCAATAGTTTTGCGATATAAAGGTGGTGATATTAGAGTCATACTAGTGCGACTGTGGATTAGTAGAAATACTTGTGTTGAGGTTTGTGATTCCCGTAGCATGCACGTATGGTGAACCGTTATGTGATGAAGTCGGAGCATGATTTATTTATTGATTGTCTTCCTTATGAGTGGCGGTCGGGGACGAGTGATGGTATTTTCCTACCAATCTATCCCCCTAGGAGCATGCACGTAGTACTTTGTTTTGATGGCTAATAGATTTTTGCAATAAGTATGTGAGTTCTTTATGACTAATGTTGAGTCCATGAATTATACACACTCTCACCCTTCCATCATTGCTAGCCTCTTCGGTACCGTGCACTACCCTTTCTCACCTAGAGAGTTGGTGCAAACTCGCCGGTGCATCCAAACCCCGTGATACGATATGCTCTGTCACACATAAGCCTCCTTATATATTCCTCAAAACAGCCACCATACCTTCCTATCATGGCATTTCCATAGCCATTCCGAGATATATTGCCATGCAAATTCCATCATCATCATATACATGACTTGAGCATTCATTGTCATATTGCTTTGCATGATCGTAAGATAGCTAGCATGATGTTTTCATGGCTTGTCCCTTTTTTATGCCATTGCTACGCTAGATCATTGCACATCCCGGTACACCGCCGGAGGCATTCATATAGAATCATATCTTTGTTCTAGATATCGAGTTGTAACATTGAGTTGTAAGTAAATAAAATTGTGATGATCATCATTATTAGAGCATTCCCCAGTGAGGAAAGGATGATGGAGACTATGATTCCCCCACAAGTTGGGATGAGACTCCGGACTTAATGAAAAAAAAGGCCAAAGAAGCCCACCAAAAAAAGAGAAAATAAAAAAATGAGAGAAAAAGAGAGAAGGGGCAATGCTACTATCCTTTTACCACACTTGTGCTTCAAAGTAGCACCATGTTCTTCATATAGAGAGTCTCCTATATTGTCACTTTCATATACTAGTGGTAATTTTCATTATAGAACTTGGCTTGTATATTCCGATGATGGGTTTCCTCAAATGCCCGAGGTCTTCATGAGCGAGCAAGTTGGATGCACACCCACTTAGTTTCAGTTTGAGCTTTCATACACTTATAGCTCTTAGTGCATCCGTTGCATGGCAATCCCTACTCCTCGCATTGACATCAATTGATAGGCATCTCCATAGCCCGTTGATTAGCCGCGTTGATGGGAAACCTTCTCCCTCTTTGTCTTCTCCACACAACCTCCACCATCATACTCTATTCCACCTATTGTGGCTCATGCTCATGTATTGTGTGAAAGTTGAAAAGGTTTGAGAACATCAAAAGTATGAAACAATTGCTTGGCTTGTCATCGGGGTTGTGCATGATTTGAATATTTTGTGTGATGAAGATGGAGCATAGCCAGACTATATGATTTTGTAGAGATAACTTTCTTTGGCCATGTTGTTTTGAAAAGACATGATTGATTTATTAGTACACTCGAAGTATTATTGTTTTTATGTCAAATGATAGACTATTGCTTTGAATCACTCGTATCGTAATATTCATGCCATGATTAGACATATGATCAAAATTATGCTAGGTAGCATTCCACATCAAAAATTATCTTTTTTATCATTTACCTACTCGAGGACAAGCAGGAATTATGCGTGGGGATGCTGATATGTCTCCGTCGTATATATAATTTTTGATTGTTCCATGACAATATTCTACAACTTTCATATACTTTTGGCAACTTTTTATATTATTTTTGGGACTAACATATTGATCCAGTGCCTAGTGCCAGTTCCTGTTTGTTGCATGTTCTATGTTTCGCAGAAACCCCATATCAAACGGAGTCCAAACGGGATAAAAACGAATGGAGAATATTTTTGGAATATTTATGATTTTTGGGGAGAAAAACCAACGCGGGACGGTGCCCGAGGGGGCCACGAGGCAGGAGGCGCGCCCAGGGGACAGGCGCGCCCCAGACCCTCGTGGACACCCGTAAGGCGGTTGGCGCTCTTCTTTTGCCGAAAGAAAGCTAATTTTCGGAGAAAAATCTGGGCAAAGGTTTCAATCCAATCGGAGTTAGGTATCTCCGGATATATAAGAAACGGTGAAAGGGCAGAATCGGAGAACGTAGAAACAGAGAGAGACAGAGAGATAGATCCAATCTCAGAGGGGCTCTCGCCCCTCCCACGCCATGGGAGCCAAGGACCAGAGGGGAAACCCTTCTCCCATCTAGGGAGAAGGTCAAGGAAGAAGAAGAAGAAGGGGGGCTCTCTCCCCCCTTGCTTCCGGTGGCGCCGGAAAGCCGCCGGCGGCCATCATCATCACCGCGATCTACACCAACAACTTCACCATCCTCATCACCAACTCTTCCCCCCTCTATGCAGCGGTGTAACCCCTCTTTTACCCACTGTAATCTCTACTTAAACATCGTGCTCAATGCTATATATTATTTCCTAATGATGTATGGCTATCTTATGATGTTTGAGTAGATCCGTTTTGTCCTATGGGTTAATTGATGATCGTGATTGGTTTGAATTTCATGTTTTATTATTGGTGTTATCCTATGGTGCTCTCCGCGTCGCGCAAGCGTGAGGGATTCCCGCTGTAGGGTGTTGCAATACGTTCATGATTCGCTTATAGTGGGTTGCTTGAGTGACAGAAGCATAAACCCGAGTAAGGGGGATGTTGCATATGGGATAAAGAGGACTTGATGCTTTAATGCTATGGTTGGGTTTTACCTTAATGATCTTTAGTAGTTGCGGATGCTTGCTAGAGTTCCAATCATAAGTGCATATGATCCAAGAAGAGAAAGTATGTTAGCTTATGCCTCTCCCTCAAATAAAATTGCAATAGTGATTACCGGTCTAGTTATTGATTTCCTAGGGACAAATAACTTTCTCTTGACAAAAAGCTCTCAACTAAAACTAACTTTATTGCTTATTTATCTAAACAGCCCCTAGTTTTTATTTACATTCTCTTTATATTCTTGCAAATCTATCCAAGAACACCTACAAAGTACTTCTAGTTTCATACTTGTTCTATGTAAAGAGAACGTCAAGCGTGCGTAGAGTTGTATCGGTGGTCGATAGAACTTGAGGGAATATTTGTTCTACCTTTAGCTCCCCGTCGGGTTCGACACTCTTACTTATCAAAAGAGGCTACAATTGATCCCCTATACTTGTGGGTTATCATCTGCTTGCATGGTATTCATCCCAAAGAAGACATTAGTTGACCGCTTCTTCCTACACCTACTTCCTGATACTAGGTGTTCCTAGTAACTCGAGTTGCACAAGGTTTATGCTCATATACTATTTCACCTTAGCTAGAGGTCCGTCGCCCCCTTGGATTTCAATTCCTGGTCAGTTGATTCCCAATTAAAGGAAGCATCCCCCGGCGTAACAGGAGCTAGTCCTCCTATTACACAGGGGAAGCAGCCTCGGTGTTTATCTTAGGGGTGTGTGGGGCCTAGGAGCTGCTGGCGCCCGATTTGGAGGTCAACCGGGCTTAAAGGGATGGCCGGGGGGTGGTGCCAAGCACGACGATGGTGTGAGGTCGAGGGGACGGTGGGGCAGCAGAGGCAGGGGTCTGGGCCGGTGGTCACTGGCGGTTCGATAAAGATCGTCAACGGTGACTGGCGGGAGGTAGACAAAGGCCATCTGCCTATTCCTTGTAGATCAAATGGTTCATAAAAAATTCGACTGACCTATTTTTTTTCAGTCGACTGTTATTTTGATAGGACCACATGTGGTGGTGTGTTGGAGGAGTACCTGCATTTCCCAGCCATCCCTGTGCTCATATATTACAAAATCATACGGAGTAGAATCAAATTTTGTTTGCCATGCAATGTTGTAGAGCTATCATATGTCTCCTGTCATTTACTTTTCAGCCACCTGCTATCTGCTACTTTTAAAGTGCACTGGTTCTGCACACACTTCACCTATACTCTCACTATTGTTTCTTTATGCATGGGTATTTCAGACTCTGCCAACCGGCTGATAGAAGCACGAAATAAAGAAAGAAGTAGCTCCAGCTTTCTTCGGGCTTAGGTAAGACACGTTTAAGCGTTATAAAGTGTGCAGTGTCAGTAGATGGAGACGGCAAACGTAGCTCTGGAGTTGATGATCTCGCTCGCCATGAACCACCATCCCAGGTGCTTGCTTTAACTTCGCGGTGTCATATGTGGTTGCATGTTGCATATGGTGTCTAGCTAATATTACTTCCAATTTAGTTAAATTGCATCTGCTTAGCTTACACATTATACCTTTGAATATGGCATGCCTTCCTGCTTTTGGTACATACTAGTACATATGTCTATTAACCATGTTCTTACATCAAACTAATGTTCTTGTGTATCCCTCATCAATCACTTATGATGAGACAGTCAAGCCCACGGATTACTGTGAGAAAAGATGCTCTTCTAAAGAATGCAGTGTTTGCCTCCCCACATGATTCTCAAGAAACAGCAAGGCTAGATGAAGATAGTGAATGTAGCTCTGTAGTTGATGACCGCATTTCCCCTACACCACCATCGCATGTGATTGCTCTAACTTGGCAGCATGATATGTGGTTGCATGTTGCATGTTGCATGTTGCATATGGTGTCTAGATTGTAATTCTTCCAATATGGTTAAATTGCATGTGCTATTCTGCTTAGTTTATACATTATACCTGTTAATGTGACATGCCTTCCTATTTTTAGTACATAGTACATCTATCTATTAAGCATGTCCTTACATAAAACTACTTTTTTTATCCCGCATCAAGCAATATGACGAGACACCTTTTGTATATGTAGTGTGATATTGGTTGCATCTTTCATATGATTTATAGCATGCGCTACTTCTAATTTGTTGAAATGACATTTATGATGGGACGCTTTTAACTTGGCAGAGTCATATTGGTTGCATCTTTCATGTGGTGTTTAGCTTGCATTGCTTCTTATTTGTTGAAATGGCTTCTTCTTAGTTTACACAAATAGTTGTGAATATGCCATGCCGTCCTATTTTTCGTACATATTCCATCCTGGTATCATGTGTCTGCCTTACGTCAAGGTAGTGATTGTCAGTATCATGCATGAATGAGTTCTGAAGAGTGAATTTTATTGCTTTTTCTTGTCGGTTTTACTTGACAATTCAAAATCAATAAAGCGGAAGGAAATTAGCAAGGCAGTGGATAAAGGTGCTCCTTCCAAACGAAGGGCCTCTACAGATTCTACTCCGCCACCCCCCAAGAAGATTTGCAAGACAACACATGCATACACACTCAACATAACTGTGTTGATGATGAGCATGTCTCCCCTAGTGCACCATTACAGGTGCTCCCTCTAACCAGGCACGGTTATATGTGGTTGCATGTTATGTATGATGTCTAGCTTGTAATGCTTCTAATTTTTTTGAATTCCATCTACTGACTTTACACATTATACTTGTCAATAAACACGTGTTCCTCACCATGTTCTTACATCAAAGTACTACTGTTGTGTAACCTGCAACAATCACTTATCATAAGACACATTTAACTTTCTAAAAAAAGACATGTTTAACTTGGGAGCGTGATATAGGTTACATCTCGCATTGTTTTCTAGCTTGTACTACTAATTTGTTGAAATGGCAATTATGATGAGACCGTTTTAACTTGGTAGAGTGATATTTGTTGCATATTTCATATGGTGTATAGCTTTCATTGCTTCTAATTTGTTGAAGTGTCTTCTGCTTCATTTACGCATCATAGCTGTGAATATACAATATTGTCTTTTTTCTTACACATTCAATCATCGTATCATGCGGTCGCCTTACATTAAAGTAGTGCTCGTCAGCATCCTGCATCAATGAGTTCTGAAAAGCGAATTTTTATTCATTTTTCTTGTGGGTTTGACTTGACAAGGCAATAAAATTAAGAAATAGGAAGGAAAAAAAATAAGGGAGGGATTGATGGCGGTCTTCCGGCGAAACCGGCATCCCAGGTGCTTTCTCTAGCTTGGCAGTGTGATATTGTCTTGCATGTTGCATACGGTGTCTCACTTGTATTGCACGTAATTTGATTAAATGTCTTCTTCTTAGTTTATACAAATAGTTGTAAATATGCCATGCCGTCCTATTTTTCGTACATATTCCATCCTCGTATCATGTGTTTGCCTTACATCGAGGTAGTGATTGTCAGTATCATGCATGAATGAGTTCTAAAGAGTGAATTTTATTGCTTTTTCTTGTCAGTTTTACTTGACGATGCAAAATCAATAAAGCTGAAGGAAATTAGCAAGGCAGTGGATAAAGGTGCTTCTTCCAAATGGTGGTCCTCTACACATTCTACTTGGCCACCCCCCCAACAAGATTTGGAAGACAACACGTGCATAGACACTCAAAGTAGCCATATTGATGATGAGCACGTCCCCCCTTGTCCACCATCACAGGTGCTCCCTCTAACATGACACTGTTATATGTGGTTGCATGTTATGTATGATGTCTAGCTTGTATTGCTTCTAATTTTGTTGAATTCCATATGCTTACTTTGCACATTATACCTATGAATAAGACACATGTTCCTGTTTCTAGAACATACAATATCTGTCTATCACACCATGTTCTTACATCAAAGTATTACTGTTGTGTAACCTGCAAAAATCACTTTAACAAGACACGTTTAACTTGCGAGTCTGATATAGTTTACATCTCACATTATTTTCTAGCTTGTACTACTAATTTGTTGAAATGGCACTAATGAAGAGACAATTTTAACTTGGTAGAGTGAAATTCGTTGTGTCTTAAATATGGTGTTTAGCTTTCATTGCTTCAAATTTTTTGAAATGCCTTCTGCTTAGTTTACACATCATAAGCTGTGAATATGCAATGCTGTGAATATGCAATGGCACTAATGACGAGAGACATTTAACTTGGTAGTGTGATATTGTTTGTATCTTGCATATGATTTATTTCTTGTATTGCTTCACATTTGTTTAAACGCCAGTTATGACGAGGCACTGTTAACTTGGCAGAGTGATATTTGTAGCATCTTTCATATGGTGTATACCTTCAATTGCATTGCTTCTAATTTATTGAAATGCCTTCTGCTTAGTTTACACATCATAGTTCTGATTATCTCATGTCGTCCTATTTTTCGTACATATTACATCCTCCTATCATGTGGTTGTCTAACATCAAAGTTTAGTTCATTTGTATCACGCATCAATTTGTTCTGAAGAACTAAATTTTTATTCCTTTTTCTTGTCGGCTTGACTTAACATGACACAGAGAAAGAGAAAGGAACATAGAATGACAGGGGATCTTGTTAGTACTGAGGACACACGGAAACGGAAGCGAAAGAGTTATGCAGATTCTACTGGTACTGATGGTGCAATAGAAGGTAAAAGTATAGCAGAAAGTTGTACCAAAGCGGTATCCCATGCTACACAAGCTGCAAAACAAGCCAAACAGAAACTAATAGCTGCCACCAAACAAGCAGCGATAGCCCTAGTTGTTGCAACACCTTCCACAGTACCACCAGCGCACGAGTTACTTGTTTGTTAACTCAGCTAGCAGCATGTTCCCAAGCTCCCTTGCCACTCGACACTACTTCCAAAGCACTCTTGACGCAATACGAGTTGGCAAGATCATATGAACCTTGTGAGCTTCAAAAACAAGAAGGTAGTTGCTAGAGTCAAGTTACAATTGCATCCTTCTTTATATGTAGTCTCATAGTTTGATGTACACTAACACTTCCTGTATTCGTTGTTGGACTAGTACCTAGGCGCAAGAGGAAACAAACATCAAGGATAATGCTCGATAGGATAACTAAATCTAGAGGAGGAAGAATGGAGATCTGTTTTGAGGCGGGTTTAAAAAGGTCACGTGATGCTACAGAGTCAGCCAAGTTATTATCAGAGGCAACGGTTGCCGTTAGGTGTCATGCACGTATCCTCTCAACATGGATTCATTACAGGAATGACAAACACGAAACCCAATTCAACACCTTCCTCGACCATTTATCTGTAAGTATGGTTATGTATGGAAACTAGTAATATAGTCTTGCTCCGTCCCATACTTTCTAGGTTGCTGATAATGAGACTCCCATAATTTTCAATAGATGAGGTTCAAGTTGGATAGCCAAGATGATGCAACCAGACAAGCTTGCACCCATGTTTTCAAGTCTGCTATGCAACAGTATCGGCATAACTTGAGGAAAACTCACTTTGAAGGCAAGTCTAACAACAAACTTGCCCAAACATCTCCAATGGAAATTATATCGGATGAAGACTGGAGAGGCTTCATTAAACACTGGTCTGATCCAAAGTATCAAGTACGTTATATGTATGTGATCAGATCACATGCTGAACTCCTATTTACGCATGTGCCTCACAAATCTATCTTCTCGTAGCTGATCTGTTCAAAGAACAAGGACAACCGTACGAAAGTGAAATTCCAATAGACGACAGGATATTGTAGCTATATTGCACAATGTGAGGCTCTTGTAATTAGCTGTTGTTTCACTCTTTTCATTGTACCATATTATCAGATCTATATTGACTTGTTCCAAATGTAGAGGAAAGCCCACAAGGAGCAAAAGGTACCTGAACCAAATGCGGTGGAAATTTTCAAGGACTATCACACCAGCTAGACGAAGGGCATGACTACACCAGTCAAAGCCACTGTTGTAAGTCCTTAATCCTCATGCCTTTTAACTACTGCTTACTCTGACACATGCATTGAACTTCACGGCTTGCAGCCAATGTCTATTACTCTTTTCAATTTTATACACAATTTTCTTAGCGTGTCATTGCACCTTACAAGGTTTAAAAGAGAGGAGTGATGTGCCTTTGATCTTGATCTGTAATTTAGTTCCATGTTGGACTTGCCCACACAACGTTACAATTGCATGTTTGTCTGTTCTCAGTTGTTTTATGATATGAATGATGTCATACTATGCTTACCGTCTTATAAACTTTGTCTCTTTATCCTTAGCTGTCAATGCAATGTGAAGAAATAGACAATACATTAGCCATGGTACATGGTCATATGTTTGGAACCTGGTTTTATTATGTACTTTGCAGTAAAATACAACTAATATTTTACACGGGTTCACCAGAATAAGTTCTATATATAGACCAAAGCTAGTTTGTTTGGTTTTGCTACCTCCATAATATCTTCTATTATGGTACTACTAATATAAAAACTCAACTTTTCAGCAAGCTATGGAAAAATGGTGGAGCCGCCACCTTCTGAAGGTGATGAGGCAACTATAACCGCAATGTCACCTCTTGCTGTAGTGGGTCAGTACCTATCCACTAACAGTGCCAAAAGCACGTTCCTGCGTAATACTGGGTTGGTTGTTAAGGCAATCTCGTCCAAACTACCTCATGATCAAGATATGCAAGCTCAAAACAATGTTATACCTGCGCTACAGACACAAGTCCATTGCCTAACAGAGACCTTTGTGAAACAAGGACAACCATTGTTCGATGTTGTTCAGGAGCATGCATGGTTTTTAAACCAGACTATGAGACATTTGCTATGTTGTTCAGGAGCCTAGGAGAAATGAAGGCGAAGTTTATGGTGCTCCATCGGACAGTACAACATGAAAACATAACAGTCAGGTCAAATGAACTGAGCTTCTAAACTTCTGGTGGTGCATTTATCTGCCAGACTGTTAACTTTTATGCCAACCTTCCTTTTGTTTTATGGTTGTAATTTGTTTTGTTGCAATACAAAATTTGTTCATAACGTGCAGCCATCGGCTGAAGAAAACAGCAAGCAATTTTTGTATAGTGTAGGGTGTTCCCTACATTTGCACTGGTGGCGAATTTTGATGCCCAGTGGATGTAATCTGTGCAATCGCCTTAATAGCCTAGCATTAGTTTTGCGCTTATTTATTTTCTAGTCTTCTTTTTCCCTGGTTTGCTAGTGGCCGCAAAAACCATGGGCCATATACAGACCGTGGTAACCTTGACCCTACTACAGGCCGTAGGATCCATCGGCCTCCTACGGGCCATCGGTTAAATGGGCCTCCAATGGGCCGTAGAATCGGTGGGCCTCGGGTCGTCGGATAAATGGGTCCATATGGGCCATAAACGGGTGTAATTTGTATCGGGCCATCACGGTAATGGGCCGTTAACAGGCGGGAAGATAGCAAAGGCTTAATTCTGTCACAGGCATAGCGGGTCGTTAATGGGCCTGAATATAGGACGGGCTGGAAACGGTGCAACGGGTTAACAGGCCACAAACGGGCCGATTCTAACCACGAGGCGAATTTGGGCCATTAGGGGAACATGCAAGTAACGGGTCGGAAGTAATCAAGGGGCCGGAAAGGAGCCCAAGAACGTATGGGCCGTCAGTAGGCTGAAAGCTAACAGGGGCTGGAAACGGCCCATGTGAATCATGGGCCGTTAATGGTACAAAGAAATTTACTGTTCATTATGGGCCAGAGTCACCGTGGGCCACTAAAGGGCCTAAAGATACGAAAGGCCTCATATGGGCCGAAAGACGTCGTGGGCCATACATGGGCCAAAAGTGAAACGTGCTGGTGTTATATTCGACAGCCGACATGACGCTGTTGGGCCAATTTCGGGAAGGCCCTAACAGGCCATGAGTTTGAACCGGGACATAAAATGGGCTATATGCGAACAGACCGTTAACAGGCTTTTCATGGCCCGGCCCACTAACTTTTGACCAAGTCAAACAGGTCGGCCTTTGTAAGCTAAATGGGCCAGTGTTGGGCCGTTGCACGTGTCGACATATCATAGGCGCCTATCTGACCCAGTGATGAGCTGACACGTGTTTCCTTCGGCCAAAGAGAATTTTACATGTGGAAAATCCCCATTGGTCTGGGCTGTTAACGGGTTATCGGATCCAAAACTGGACCCGATAGCTGAATGGTGACCCGTTATGGTGCATGCCACATGTCGGTTACCCTTGACGAAAGTAGTTCCATGACGCTTCATTTATTGTCATGGAAGTGACACTTCTGTGATGATAATTTTGGTATTGTCATGGAACACTTCTAAGACATCACAGGTATGACTATCTTGATTCTATCATAAAATCGTCATGCATGTACATACATGACAGAAAATGTGACCTACTGTGACAAACACGTATGATCGCGTAAGTGTATTTTTTTTGTAGTGCCTTCTGCCCTGCGTTTATGTGCTGCTCCTCGTCATCATCTCTGTGGGTGGGTTCCTCCCCTGTAAGATCTGATCTTACCTACGACAGGGTTAGTCGATTGGTTGGTGGTTCATATGTATTCTGTCAAAGTTCGTTGGTGATGTCAGTGGTTATCGGTTTGGTTATTTCTGGGTACATGTGCACTAGATAGATAGGTTATATTTCTTGGTACTCTGGACCTTGCAGATATGTCATGTTAGAGAATGCAAGTCTGAATGTCATGGTCGTGTCCTCAATCTACAAACGAATTAATCATTGTCTTGTTTTTTGTCCATGTGTAGTCCATAAATATTTACAAAATAGAAATGATCAATTAATAAAAAAGATTAATCCCAAGATTCATTATGTAGTCCATCAAGATTATATGTTTTTCCTATAACAGAAGTATTTCATATCATAGGATAATTGTAGCTCGAAGATCATGGTCATCGTGTTGTTCGTACAGAACCTGAGCCGAATTGCTTGTACAATTAACTTAAGACGTAATTTTCCATTAGTGAGCATGGTAATTGGAAATCACTATGTAATGATAAACTAATTAAAGAACATATTTTCTTTAGAAATAATTAAAGAATAGTTCATACGTTAAACATAAGCCCATGTTGCTGGGGTATATGCCATGCTCGACACATTTGATTTTCTGAGGTTGTCTTAAAGTTTGTTAACGCGCAGGCAATGCCCCTGAACCCCATTCTCCGCCCATCCGGCGGTGTGTTGGATGTCGTCCTCCTTGACGCGGCCATCCCCGACGAGCTCTCTTTGTCGGAGGAGATGGAGCAGCAAGGCCTCCTATCCTCCAACGCGTGGACTGATGGCTGCATCCTCCTGCTCTCCTAGCTTGGTGAGCTTCCCCTCTCTCCCCCTACCCCAGATCTAGGTGATACTTGCAATTTTGCAGCTATATATGAAACAAATCAGGTCTTGGTTCAGTTTTGTATGTGTCGATTTGATTAAACCTTGACTGAAACCAAAGCATCACGTTTGGATGTTTGATTTTCATTAGTATGCAATACTTGTTGGTTCAAGCAAATTGCTTGATAAAATTGTACCTGGGGAATCTCTGTATGTTTCAAGCACTGGCACAATCTCTGTACTTTCTAGAACGTAGGATAAATCGAAGCACAAAATGTTTTAAAGATACACATGTACAATTTCAGAGATGAGCAGTAGTGAAGTATGAAGCTACACGTTTAGTTAGTAACCTAGCACGGAATGTTCATGTAAATGGGGTTCATTTCTTTTACATACATGTATGACCATATATGCAGGCATATTCATCACTAGATGGTTAACACATCAAGTAGTGTGCATCTATGCATGCAACGCCACTGATTCTACATCCAAAACTTTTTTGTAAGAACGTGGGATGCCATTTCGTACAGAAATGAGCTCCACCGTGTACCTATGCGGGTGTGGCTGGGCACGAAGCGTGAGTACGTGCACCTATTCTCTTCATGTACGTACACCACCTACATGGGTGTGTGTGAGAGAGATAAAAACCTAGAGAGAGATGGTGTGTGGGTTCGTGAGTGTTTTGGGGTGGTGCCTGAGAGATAGACAGGGAATATGTGTCGATAATATCTCAAACAAAAAATGTAACATATGCAGTATGTGTGAAACAGAGGCCTGGATATATCACATATAGAGGGGCGATCCATGAGAAGAGAGTGGAGGTATCATCGGATGAGATATCCATAAAATCAAAGAGAGGGATGAAGTGTGTGTATGTGCGCGATCGATAAAGAGTGCCATCGAATTTGTGTGTGCCCACGTCAGAGATATAGGGTGGCTGGCCTACTGGAATGTGAGAGGGGATAGGTGCAGTTTGTCTCTGTGGCATGGATACCTACCTACAACATTCGACTATCGGTGTGTGGGGGGTGGCGGGTGAGGGAGTCCGGGATTAGGGGGTATCCGGACAGCCAGACTATATACTTTGGCCGGACTGTTGGGGCGTGAAGGTACAAGACTCAAGACTTCGTCCCGTGTCCGGATGGGACTCTCCTTTGCGTGGAAGACAAGCTTGGCGATCCGGATAGTAGATTTCCTTCTTTGTAACCGACTCTGTGTAAACCCTAGCTCTCTCCGGTGTCTATATAAACCGGAGGGTTTGGTCCGTATAGGGACGATCAAGACAATCATAATCATCATAGGCTAGCTTTTAGGGTTTAGCCTCTACGATCTCGTGGTAGATCAACTCTTGTAATACTCATATCATCAAGATCAATCAAGCAGGAAGTAAGGTTTTACCTCCATCGAGAGGGCCCGAACCTGGGTAAAACATTGTGTCCCTTGCCTCCTGTTACCATTAGCCTTAGACGCACAGATCGGGACCCCTACCGAGATCCGCGGTTTTGACACCGACATTGGTGCTTTCATTGAGAGTTCCTCTGTGTCATCGCTGCAAGGCTCGATGGCTCCTTCAATCATCAACAACGCGGTCCAGGGTGAGACCTTTCTCCCCGGACAGATTTTCGTGTTGGGGGCTTCGCACTGCGGGCCAATTCGCTCAGCCATCTGGAGCAGATCGACAGCTACGCCCCTGGCCGTCAGGTCAGGTTCGGAAACTTGAACTACACGGCCGATATCCGCGGAGACTTGATCTTCGACGGATTCGGGCCTACGCCAGGAGCGCCGAACAGTCACGATGAGCACGGCTTAGACCTGCTGTCAGACAATACTCGGGATATCGTGCCTGCAGGATCCCCGGACCTAAATCCGGGGCAGATTGCATCGTCCGAAGACGGGTGGATGGACCCCGCCTCGGAGACCGCACACTCATCCGTAGTAGAGCCAAATACAGACTTCGTACCCAGGGAAGCCTGTGTCTCCGGACCCCTGGACTTGTGTCCGAGCGTGGGCCCCAGACTGCGCGCTCCCAAGCCTGCTGATTCTGGCTGCGCTCCAGTAATGGAATTTGCCGCCGCAGATATCTTCCGGCACTCGCCCTTTGGTGACATGCTGAACTCATTAAAGTCTCTCCTTGTCAGGAGACTCTAGGCCGAACTATGTCTGGCTCAAAGGGGAAGAAGGCAACGAAGAAATTCGTTGCCCACCCACCACCCACTTCATAGCCACTGTCGACGACATAACAGACATGCTTGACTTCGACTCTGATGACACCGACGGTATGGACGTCGGCGCAAGAGATGATTCAGAACCACCACCCACGGGGCGTTGGACTGCCACCTCATCATATGATATATACATGGTGGATACGCCTAAGGAGGACGATGGCGACAGAATGGAGGATAAAACCCCCGGACAAAAGCCAAAACAACGGCGCAGACGCTGCTCTAAGTCCAGCCATAGTAAAAATAGCGATAATAGCGCTAGAAAGATCGACACCCCAGTCAACTCCGAAGGCAACAACGACCATATGGACCCAGCGGTGGAGCAGGATGAGCTAGGTCATGCCGAACACAGCTCGGAGCAGACGCCCAATCACAGTGATCCCGAGGGACGAACTCATCAAACGGCCCCGGGAATGGAGCACAGTCCGGACGACGACGCATTCATCATCCCGAACACGCTTGGAACGAGATAACCTCCATAGAAGGCTTGTGGCCACTGCGAGAAGTCTAAATAAGCAGAAGCAAAAGCTTAAAGTCGCATAGGAAACACACAATCGCAGATGGAATAAAGTATTAGACATTGCAGAAAAGTACGGCGATGATCGCCAAACAAAGAGCTGTCCAAAGCGCAAGTTGCTACCAGAATTCGACGATGAGGCCGTTCCACCGAAGAACAATACGGCCAATAGGCCGAACCAACCACTTCGTAACCACAATAGAGCAGCGACCAGGTCCATCTATGGATCTAGAAGACATGCCCCGGCACAGGACTATGGTCACCAAAATGATCAGACTGATCGGATACCAGTTCGGAATCAGCACCGGACACAACAACAGCCGACGGCTGCTCACCCTCTATGCTTCACCGAAGAGGTGCTAGACCACGAATTTCCACAGGGTTTTAAACCTGTGAACATAGAGGCATATGACGGAACGACAGACCCTGGGGTCTGGATTGAGGATTTTATCCTGCATATCCACATGGCTTGTGGGGATGACCTCCACGCCATCAAATATGTTCGCCTCAAATTGAAGGGACTAGCTCGGCACTGGTTGAAAAGCCTCCCCGAAAATTCAATCGGAAGTTGGGAGGAACTCGAGGATGCTTTCAGGGCCAATTTTCAAGGGACCTATGTCCGACCTCCGGACGCGGACGATTTAAGTCACATAATTCAATAGCCCGGAGAGACCGCCCGCAATCTTTGGAACAGATTCCTCACTAAGAAGAATCAAATTGTCGACTGCCCGGATGCCGAAGCCCTAGCGGCCTTCGAGCACAGTATCCGGGATGAGTGGCTCGCCAGACACCTCGGCCAAGAAAAGCCAAGGACAATGGCAGCCCTAACAAGCCTTATGACCCGCTTTTGCGCAGGTGAAGACAGCTGGCTGGCCCTTAGAGGCACCAGCGACCCAAGTACAAACAGAATCAGGGATGGCAATGGGAAGCCACGGCGCAATAAAAACAAACATCGAAACAAGGAAGAAATTGCGGACAACACAACGGTCAACGCCGGATTCAGGGGTTCTCCACCTGGTCAACAAAATAAGCCACTTAAAGGCAGCAAAGAAGGACCGTCCGGCCTAAACAAAGTCCTGGATAGACTGTGCCGAATCCATGGCACCCCCGAAAAACCTGCGAACCACACTCACAGAGAATGCTGGGTCTTTAAGAAGACCAGCAAATTAAATGTCGAACACAAGGGAAGGGAAACACCAAGTGAAGACGAGGATGAGCCTCGCCAGCCGAACACTAGGGGACAGAAAAAATTCCCACCAGAGGTAAAAACAGTAAACATGATCCACGCGACTCACATACCCACAAGAAGGCGCGAACGCGTGCTCTGAGACGCATACGCTATAGAGCCCGTCGCACCCAAACTTAACCACTGGTCGGCCTGCCCGATCACTTTTGATCACAGGGACTACCCGACTAGTATTCGGCATGGAGGATCAGCCGCCTTGGTGCTCGACCCTATAATTGACGGATACCATCTCACTCACATCCTCATGGATGGCGGCAGTAGTCTTAATCTAATATACCAGGGCACTGTCCGTGGGATGGGGATAGACCCATCCAGAATCAGCCAAAGTAACACCATCTTTGAAGGGGTGATACCAGGCGTTGAAGCCTACTGCAGGGGCTCCCTCGTACTAGAGGTAACATTCGGTTCCCCAGGCAACTCCAGAAGCGAAGAACTACTCTTCACCATCGCCCCCCTCCAAAGTGGCTATCATGCATTGCTTGGGAGAGCGGCCTTCGCCCGCTTCAACGCAGTACCGCACTACGCCTACCTTAAACTCAAGATGCCCGGTCCACGTGGAGTCATCACCGTTATCGGAAACACAAAGCATTCCTTACGCACGGAAGAATACGCGACGGCTCTAGCAGCCGGACTCTAAGCGGCCTCTAATACAAGAAAGCATGATTGGTCGTTAAGACCACGGACACGGTTAGACGAGTCCGGCAGCCCAGATAAACCTGATCTAGGCGCCACACATGTAATCCCATAGAGGGCACCAGGGGCTATAGATAGTAAATAAAGCTCAATTCTCGGCCTGACCTTATTAACAGGCCAATGTCTTACACTTTTACTATTCATTAGTGATAGCCAACTTTTCAAACGCTTACGTTATACTCTTCTACATGATTTTTTCTTTTATCAGACACCATTCCTGCGACACCCTCCCAGGACACGGCACAACGGGAACAAAGGCGCAAACATGCAGCAGGGCCCTACTCAAAGGTTTCTCTTTAGATTAAGCCCCTGTGTAAACCTTCTTTATTGTCTCTTGTTGCTTACACATCCCATGGGTACTACACCCACAGAGGATACTGCCGTTATTGGCATTTCGCCACGACAGACTAATGCACGTACCTGGGAATACAAGGTTCATAATAAAGGGCGTTACTCAGCCCCGTATATGTTATAAAGTCCGACTACCTTCGGGAGTGTTCGGCGTCGCGAGTTTGGCCTTATATGCATCAGCTCCGAATCATGTCTTGGTCAAATGTTGGGTTTTCCCGGCTCCTGGGTTTGCCGCCTTACGTTCTGTTCTTATCGGCTAAGGCGGCCAAAGGAGAACTACTGCGATTGTGCCCTAGTTATTCCGGATGAGCACCTTAGTAGAGAAAGCCAAAAACTGTCTGTCATGATATAGCGACAGACTGTTCAACCACTCGAAGACTTATCGGAACCTTTAGGGTTCCTCCGCATTAACGAAGGACCGTTTACCGGTCATGTACACACGTGCCCGGATTTGGATGCACGCAAAGGTACAAGGGGCTACATAGTAGCCCCACCGTCAAACTCCTATGGCTAAGTGAAAGTGTTAAAGCTATATAGTCCGGTTGCCTAGTTCGACGTGCGATCACCTCCTTAATGGACCAAGACGTTGGATCAAGTGCGATTATGCATATTTTCGCGAACACCCCTGCATTATATGCGTGGGGGCTGAAGCCAACGACTGCTAACTTTCAAAATTGCATATATACATAAAATGGCCGCACAGGAGGCACAATAACACTTTCGAGCAAAAAGTATAAACATAGCCTCCATAATTAAAATAACATTGTTTTTACAATGACACGATTTGTCACTCGAACTTGACATTCTTCGAGCACTGAGCCTCTATTAAGCGAGCACCCCCTACTACCTGCTCTAAATAGTGCTTGGTCGGATCCTTGCCTCCCGCTGGATTCTGGGTCGCAATGATGGTGGCCTCCATATCTGTCCAATATGCTTTAACGCGGGCAAGAGCCATCCGTGCACCCTCTATGCACGCCGACCTCTTCATGGCATTGATCCGTTATACGGCACCAAGGAATTGTTGCACTAAACCAAAATAATGTCCGGCTTAGGCCCCTTCGGCTATAGATGGTCTATTACAGACCGCATTGCAAGTCCAGACAGTGTATGGAGCTCGGCTACAGCAGCCATCCTCTCACTCAACGGCAGTGTACGCGTTGGAGCACTGAATTGCGACCAAAAAAGTTTTTCCACTTCATTATCTTTTTTATCCACGAAAAACTTGGCCGCATCAGCCGTACTCTTCGCCAAATCCGCATAGGCGTCTGCAGGACTCCAGCATCGATCCAGAGGAGCGTACTTTGGATCTAAAAACTTCATCCGCAACAAATAAGGGTTTCCAGCCGTGATTTCTCCAGCCTGTCGAAGCTCCTCCCGCGGATCCCTAATCTCGGAACGCGTCTCCTTGGCCGCATCAAGGGCCTTTTTCAGGTCAGCCGAATTAGCCTTATTATCTTTTTCAAGGAGCTCATACCGGTCGGTGGCATTTTTGAGCTCCACAGCCATCTCGGCTATTTTGTCTTCGCTTCGGCGATGAGCAGCCTGTTCGGCTCTCAACTCTTCGGCCACCTTTAGGGCATCCGCATTGCTAGCCTGGGCTTGTTCCTTGGCCAGGGCAAGCTCTGCCCTCAGGGCTTCCATGGCAGCAGCTCCGTCTACAGTCCAAGCATATAACATTAACATTATGCTCCTCTCAGTTTTTCCTATAACAAATAAGGAAAGCAGAGAACATACCTTGTGACTCATTAAGCCGCTTGTTCACAAGTGTGATATCGGCATCAATAACTCCAATCTGTCGCCTCAGTTCGACGACTTCAATGGACCGGTCGGCTGCCGGACCCTTAGCCACCTGTGCATAAAACACAGTATGCTCATTATTCGATGATGTGATCCTCCGTTTGCCGCCTTGGGCTGGCAACCAAAGTCTCAGGGGCTACTATCCATATGGAGCACACCTAGCGCGTGCGCCATAAATCAAGAATTAAATATTTCGTTTCATACCTCAAAGCCTCTGAGCAGGCTCGTAAAAGCTTCATTCAACCCGCTTGTGGCGGATGAAATCTTCTTAAGCACCGTGCTCATTAATGGACGGTGATCCTCCGACACAGCAGCTCGCTCCAGAAGGCCTGACAGCGTATCCGGCCGGTCTCCGAACTGTGCCGGACCTTCCTTATCCCCCCCTGTGGAAGCCAAACGCTCCGGACTCAGGGCGGCCGAAGTACTAACTTCTGGCCTCGGCAAATCCGGACTCCTCCGTGATGACACCTCGGGGTTGCCCGCCCCATGAGGCGAAGAGGTTGGTGGGGTTTCACTCTCCATCATCTCCGGAAGGAGATCCCCCGAAGACGAACTATGTCGAGAAGAGCTGCTAGCCGGACTGCAAAGAATGGATCCTGGTTACTGTTCTTGGAGGAGGACGCACTAAGCTTTGTATTTAGGATTAACTTACAGCTCGACTGAGGGCTGGCCCGTTTGCGGGCATGGCGCGGTGAAGATGCCCTTCGGAGCAGGGCCCCCTGGTGAAGTTTTCTTCCCCTGTTTGGGCGTCTCTATCTCTAAGTCTTCGGAGGCGGCCCTCTTCTTCCCGCGAGGGGAGGAGATCTTAGATTCCCGTCCCCGACTATCCTCCTCTGGGGAGGTAGCAATTCCCCCGGTTTGGATGTGCAATGTGTGAAGTTCCGCTTCTCTATTCTTCCCTTCGCCTTTCCCCGAGGGCACTTTACTTAGCACATGACCAAGCATCTTGGCTATGGCGGGACTTGGCGAGCCTTCGGGAAGTGGCGCCGGACACCTGATTCTCTCTGCCTTGCTGAGCCATTCCTGGCCACGGAGGATTTTCAGAATAATGTTATGAGAAATATAAACGAAGTGTTCGGTTTATGGGTTACTTACTTGGGTATCTGGGCGATTGCAGCTCAGGCCCGCATCCTCGGTGGTGTCCGGATACTTTACTTCTGGTCCGAAGAACAACTTACACATCCCTTCGAGCGTCAGGCCGAAGAAGTGCAGAATAGTCCGCAGACCTTCCGGATTGAACTCCCACATCCGGACAGGACGGCGTTTACACGGCATCGGACTAGCATTAGCTGAATTATGATGACTAGGCTAATGTCCCTCTCAAGAAGCTCCCGGATACGGCTCTGCAGTGTTGGTACATCATTAGTAGACCCCCAATCCCGTCCTACATTGGTCCATGACGCTAGTTGAGGAGGAGGGACCGAACGGAAGTCGGGGGCAGCCACCCACTTTGTGCCTCTGGGAGCCGTGACGTAAAACCACCTCCGCTGCCATAGATCAGACACCTCTAGGAAGGAGCCCTCTGGCCATGGGGCATCGGCGTTCCTGCTTAGTACATCACCTCCGCACTCCGCGTGTCACCCCTCAATCATCTTCGGCTTCACGTTGAAGGTCTTGAGCCATAAGCCGAAGTGTGTAGTGACGTGGAGAAAAGCTTCGCACACGACGATGAACGACGAGATGTGAAGGATGGCGTCCGGACCTAGATCATGAAAATCTAGCCCGTAATAGAACATGAGCCCTCTCACAAAGGGCTTAAGGGTGAAGCCTAAGCCGCGGAGGAAGTGAGAAAAAATACGACGCTCTCGTTGGGCTCGGGAGTAGGGATGACCTGCCCTGGAGCAGGAAGCCTGTTCTTGATGTCCGTGATCAGATATCCGACCTCCCTAAGCTTTGCAATGTCCTCTTATATGACCGAGGAGGCTATCCACTGGCCTTGAAGGTTGGATCCGTACATGATTGAGCATCCGAGGTGCTTGAGCTTGGGCTTCAGGTGTTAGAACTCGAGATGCAAAAAGGCGCAAGAGTGGTGGAAAGGAGGGATAGGCCTCGGCCCCTTTATAAGGGGGTGAATATCAAGCGTCCGCGGCGTAACCGCTTGGGACTTGCCTAAAAACATAGAGTCATACTAACAGGCATCATGGGGTTGCACGCGCCCGTATTGATGGAAGATCCCGCGATAAGGGGAACACGATCTCTGCTTTGGCAAGGTGCGCCAATAAGACCGCCTCGCGATGTGTGTCGAGGTAGGCCAAGAAAAACCGGTTCGTATTGGGCCGGGCCACGATGGAGGAGCATGCCATACAAAAATAGTCTGCAGATCAAGATTTATGAAGTGCTATGCTCTCTACGGTGATGCGCTGAAATTATCTCGCAAAGCCAGACACAATCATCAATCTACTTTGGAATGTTCGAAGATGGAACCCGCCTTGCAATGTCGAAGACGATCTACGCGCCAGACTCATAGTCATTGAAGCCTGGTTCAGGGGATACCGAGGGAGTCCTGGATTAGGGGGTATCCGGACAGCTGGACTATATACTTTGGCCGGAATGTTGGGGCATGAAGGTACAAGACTCAAGACTTCGTCCCGTGTCCGGATGGGACTCTCCTTTGCGTGGAAGACAAGCTTGGCGATCCGGATAGTAGATTTCCTTCTTCGTAACCGACTCTGTGTAAACCCTAGCCCCCTCCGGTGTCTATATAAACCGGAGGGTTTGGTCCGTATAGGGACGATCAAGACAATCATAATCATCATAGGCTAGCTTCTAGGGTTTAGCCTCTACGATCTCATGGTAGATCAACTCTTGTAATACTCATATCATCAAGATCAATCAAGCAGGAAGTAGGGTTTTACCTCCATCGAGAGGGCCCGAACCTGGGTAAAACATTGTGTCCCTTGCCTCCTATTACCATTAGCCTTAGACGCACAGATCGGGACCCCCTACCCGAGATCCGCTGGTTTTGACACCGACAGCGGGGGGTAGAGACCTAACTATAGAGGTAGAACAGATTGTATATGTGTGGAGGAGGAGAGAGGCCTACCTTATGTATTGAGGGAGATCGATCAACATCCATGCATATGTGTAGGATAGGAATAAGGTTGGGAGAGAGAGAGAGAGAGCTTCTCACAAATGGTGGGAGAGGCCTTCTAGACAAACGGAGGGCACACCTGTAATATCAATAAGAGAGGGAATGCCTGCCTGTCTGTGCACGTGTGTGTGAGAGACGGGTCAGGAGGCATGCACGAAAGATGAGGTGGGACGATATTGTTGTGGTAAGCAGACATAACTACATAGGAAGATCAATCGTCCTGTGTTGGAGAAAGGGAGAGATATAACTTGTGAGGTACATCAATCGATGCGTGGGGAAAAGAGTTATAGTCGACCTAGGTATATGTAGGGAGATCGATCGGTATACATGCATGCATGTGCTAGAAGCAAATAAGGCCCTGAGATAAGGATAGAGAGAGAGGGATGCGGCTACGTGGTGGTGCGAGAGGCCTACTATATCGAGGGGGAAGGAGTGTGCAAGCATGAGATCGATGAAAAGAGGGGCGGGAGTGTGCAGATGTGTGGAACCATATTAGATAGAGGGGGCATGGACGATGAGAAGAGAAGAGGGAAATCTTGTGTTTGAGGTAGGCACACCTGGCTAGAGAGGTATATCAATCGGTGTGTGCTAGAAAGAAGGAGTTGGGGGGCCTACACACACCATGGGTGAACGACCTAAAGAGAAATGACAAATGTGCGCAATGGAGCTAGAGAATGATGAGGGAGGGTGAGAGGGAGGCGGGCATGTGCATGCACGAGAGAAAATTAGCACTAGCTACGAAGATGAGAGCATTGTGTGGGTGTAAAAGATGAATAGAGATCATAATTTATTATAAAAGTATATTCACATATTTGAACAAGAGATCATAGTGTTTTAAACCGACGCATGCATGATTATATATAATGGTGCTACGTATGGTGTGGTTATGAATATGTTATACTACATACGATATATAGAACATTTATTTGAATTTGTGACAATGTGTGGCTTTTGCAGCTCAGGGCTAAATACTTGTCATAATGTAGGGCGGGGCACTATACTTTGTGTGATAAATACAGTGTACATATGAAACATGGTTTAAATTATGAAGATCTAGCTAGTACTTCAAATGTACTATTATTTGGAATCAACATCAAGTGTATTCAAAAAATTTAATTTGAGTTCATATATATAGTACACATAGTTCATATCTAACTCTATAGTAATCATGTAGTGTGTTGTTAAGATAATATACAAATGATGCTTTAACTTGGCAGCAATCATGATTATAAATTCTTATTCAAATAGAGAAATGAATTTAAATTTAGTTCGAATTGCAGCGGTAGTATAGACATTCGAAATGCACTAAAATGTTCGTATGAGTAGGTTACATGCATTATACATCCAGCAAAAAAATTTAATTGGACTTAACATGGATTCATAGCTTTGAATAGCACTTGTATAGTAAAACGAGACAAGAATCTCTTTGTGTGGTGCGAATTTTTTTTTTATTTTTTCGTTGAGGGAAGTGCGAATTGATTTGGCACATACATTATTACACGTTAGGCTTGTCCCTAAATTTCAACCCGCGCCTTGTTATCCTAAAAATTCATATACCGTCCTCCCAAAACTTGCGCCTTCACAACTAGCGCCTTGCTATCCTGAAATTATAACGCACGCGAAATCTCCCTACAGCTTCCAAATCCCAACACACGAAATCCCCCTTCTAACCCTGACCCGAAAGGGCCGCTAGTTCAAATAGGTGGGGGTACTTTTGTAACACACCCAACATTTTGGACAAGCGCGTCCCTAAGCCATGGTTTCCCCCTCCCATCACCTCCTTTTCGCCATTCAAAATCCTAGGCCACCATAACCTCTCTGCTCCAGCCGCAAAACCCCACCCTCCTCCGTCTGCCACCCCACCGCTACCCAGCCGGAGCCTCTTCCCCGATGACGTCGTCCATCACAACAGCTTGACGTCCCTCATCCACCTCCTCGAATGAGGATCTGTCGTCGATCTCGTCGTCCCGCCGGTTCAGCCGCCCCGTCCTCCACCTCCAAGGAGCTGCTCTGATGATTGCCTCGACTATCGTGGCTGATCTATCGCCACAGCGATGCCTTAACCTGCTGCACCGGAAGAGCTGTTGGGGAACGTAGCAGAAATTCAAAATTTTCCTACGTGTCACCAAGATCTATCTATAGAGAAACCAGCAACGAGGGGAAGGAGAGTGCATCTACATACCCTTGTAGATCGCTAAGCGGAAGCGTTCAAGAGAACGGGGTTGAAGGAGTCGTACTCGTCGTGATCCAAATCACCGGAGATCCTAGTGCCGAACGGACGGCACCTCCGCGTTCAACACACGTACAGCCCGGTGACGTCTCCCATGCCTTGATCCAGCAAGGAGAGAGGGAGAGGTTGAGGAAGACTCCATCCAGCAGCAGCATGACGGCGTGGTGGTGGTGGAGGAGCGTGGCAATCTTGCAGGCTTCGCCAAGCAACAGGGAGAGGAGGAGGACTTGGGAGAGGGAGGGCTGCGCCTGAACTCGTGTGTAGCTCCCATGCGCCTCCCCACTATATATAGGGGTGGAGGGGCTGGTTTCTTGCCCTCCAACTCCATTGGGGCGTTGGCCAAGGTGGGAGGAAAGAAATCCCATCATTTCCTTCCCCACCGATTGTTATCCCCCCTTTTTGGGGATCTTGATCTTATCCTTGGGATATGATCCTATTCCTTCTAAGGGGATCTTGGTGCGCCTTGACCAGGGGTGTGGGGCCTTTCCCCACTACCCACGTTCATGTGGGTCCCCCATGCAGGTGGGCCCCACTCGGAACCTTCTAGAACCGTCCGGTACAATACCGAAAAATCCCAAACATTTTCCGGTGGCCAAAATAGGACTTCCCATATATAAATCTTTACCTCCGGACCATTCGGAACTCCTCGTGACGTCCGGGATCTCATCCGGACTCAACAACATTCGGTAACCACATACAAACTTCCTTTATAACCCTAGCGCCATCGAACCTTAAGTGTGTAGACCCTACGGGTTCGGAGACATGTAGACATGACCGAGACGTTCTCCGGTCAATAACCAACAGCGGGATCTGGATACCCATGTTGGCTCCCACATGTTCCACGATGATCTCATCGGATGAACCACGATGTCAAGGACTCAGTCGATCTCGTATACAATTCCCTTTGTCTAACGGTATTGTACTTGCCCGAGATTTGATCGTCGGTATACCCATACCTTGTTCAATCTCGTTACCGGCAAGTCTCTTTACTCGTTCCGCAACACATCATCCCGTGATCAACCCCTTGGTCACATTGTGCACATTATGATGATGTCCTATCGAGTGGGCCCAGAGATACCTCTCCATTTACACGGAGTGACAAATCCCAGTCTCGATCCGTGTCAACCCAATGACACTTTCGGAGATACCGTAGTGCACCTTTATAGTCACCCGATTCGTTGTGACGTTTGATACACCCAAAGCACTCCTACGGTATCCGGAGTTACACGAGCTCATGGTCTAAGGAAGAGATACTTGACATTGGAAAAGCTCTAGCAAACGAACTACACGATCTTTGTGCTATGCTTAGGATTGTCTTGTCCATCACATCATTCTCCTAATGATGTGATCCCATTATCAACTACATCCAATGTCCATAGCCAAGAAACCATGACTATCTGTTGATCACAACGAGCTAGTCAACTAGAGGCTCACTAGGGACATACTGTGGTCTATGTATTCACACGTGTATTACGATTTCCAGATAATACTGTTATAGCATGAATAAAAGACAATTATCATGAACAAGGAAGTATAATAATACTTTTATTATTGCCTCTAGGGCATATTTCCAACAGTCTCCCACTTGCACTAGAGTCAATAATCTAGTTCACATCGCCATGTGATTAACACTCACAGGTCACATCACCATGTGACCAACATCCAAAGAGTTTACTAGTGTCACTAAACTAGTTCACATCATCATGTGATTAAGACTCAATGAGTTCTGGGGTTTGATCATGTTTTGCTTGCAGGAGAGGTTTTAGTCAACGGGTCTGCAACATTCAGATCCGTATGTACTTCGCAAATCTCTAGGTCATATTGTAAATGCCGCTTCCACGCTCCACTTGGAGCTATTGCAAATGGTTGCTCCACTATACGTATCCGGTTTGCTACTCAAAGTCACTCAGATAGGTGTTAAAGCTTGCATCGACGTAACCCTTTACGCCGAACTCTTTATCACCTCCATAATCGAGAAACATGTCCTTATTTACTCCAAGGACAATTTTGATCATTGTCCAATGATCCATTCTGGATCATTCTTGTACCCTTGAGTGACTCATGGCAAGGCACACTTCCGGTGCGGTACACAGCATAGCATACTATAGAGCCTACGTCTGAAGTATAGGGGACGACCTTCATCCTTTCTCTCTATTCTGCCGTGGTTGAGCTTTTAAGTCTTAACTTCATACCTTACATCTCAGGCAAGAACTCCTTCTTTGACTGATCCATCTTGAACACCTTCAAGATCATGTCAAGGTACGTGCTCATTTGAAAGTACTATTACGCATTTTGATCTATCTTATAGATCTTGATGCTTATTGTTCAAGTAGCCTAATCCAGGTTTTCCATTGAAAAGCACTTTTCAAATAACCCTATATGCTTTTCAGAAATTCTACATCATTTCTGATCAACAATATGTCAATAACATATACTCATCAGAAATTCTATAGTGCTCCCACTCACTTCTTTGGAAATACAAGTTTCTCATAAACTTTTGTATAAACCCAAAATCTTTGATCATCTCATCAAAACATAATTTCCAACTCCGAGAAGCTTACTCCAGTCCTTAGAAGGATCGCTGGAGCCAGCATACCTTTTAGCATCCTTAGGATCGACAAAAACTTTCGGATTGTATCACATACAACCTTTCCTTACGAAGACTGGTAAGGAAACTCGTTTTGACATCCATCTGCCAGATTTCATAAATGCAGCTAATGCTAACATGATTCCGACGGACTTAAGCATCGCTACGTATGAGAAAATCTCATCGTAGTCAACTCCTTGAACTTGTGAAAAAACTCTTCGCCACAAGTCGAGCCTCATGGACGGTGACATTACCATCCATGTCCGTCTTCTTCTTAAAGATCCATTTATCTCAATGGCTTGCCGATCATCGGGCAAGTCCACCAAAGTCCATGCTTTGTTCTGATACATGGATCCTATCTCGGATTTCATGGCTTCTAACCATTTGTCGGAATTTGGGCCCACCATTGCTTCTCCATAGCTCGTAGGTTCATTGTTGTCTAGCAACATGACCTTCAAGACAAGATTACTGTACCACTCTGAAGCAGTACGCATCCTTGTCACCCTACGAGGTACGGTAGTGACTTGATCCGAAGTTTCATGATCACTATCATAAGCTTCTACTTCAATTGGTGTAGGTGCCACAGGAACAACTTCCTGTGCCCTACTACACACTAGTTGTAGTGACGGTTCAATAACCATATCAAGTCTCCACCATCCTCCCACTCAACTTTTCGAGACAAACTTTTCCTCGAGAAGGACCCGATTCAAGAAACAATCCCTATTGCTTTTGGATCTGAATTAGGAGGTATACCCAACTGTTTTGGGTGTCCTATGAAGATGCATTTTATCCGCTTTGGGTTCGAGCTTATCAACCTGAAACTTTTTCACATAAGCGTCGCAGCCCCAAACCTTTAAGAAATGACAGCTTAGGTTTCTCTAAACCATAGTTCATACGGTGTCATCTCAACGGAATTACGTGGTGCCCTATTTAAAGTGAATGTGGTTGTCTCTAATGCCTAACCCATAAATGATAGTGGTAATTCGATGAGAGACATCATGGCATGCACCATATCCAATAGGGTGCAACTATAATGTTCGGACACACCATCAAACTATGGTGTTCCAGGCGGTATTAATTGTGAAACAATTTCCACAATGTCTTAATTGCGTGCCAAAGCTCGTAACTCAGATACTCATCTCTATGATCATATCATAGACATTTCATCCTCTTGTCACGATGATCTTCAACTTCACTCTGAAATTACTTGAACCATTCAATAATTCAGACTTGTGTTTCATCAAGTAAATATACTCTACATCTACTCGAATCACCTATGAAGTAAGAACATAACGATATTCATCAGATGCCTCAAAGACTCATTGGACTGCACACATCAAAATGTGTTACTTCCAACAAGTTGCTATCTTGTTCCATTTTACCAAAAGCGAGGCTTTTTAGTCATCTTGCCCATGTGGTATGATTTGCATATCTCAAGTGATTCAAAATCAAGTGAGTCCAAACGATCCATCTGCATGGAGTTTCTTCATGCGTATACACCAATAGACATGGTTCGCATGTCTCAAACTTTTCAAAACGAGTGGGTACAAAGATCCATCAACATGGAGCTTCTTCATGCGTTTTACACCAATACGACTTACATGGCAGTGCCACAAGTAAGTGGTACTATCATTCCTACTTATATCTTTTTGGCATGAAAATGTGTATCACTATGATCGAGATTCAATAAACCATTCCTTTAGGTGCAAGACCATTGAAGGTATTATTCAAATAAATAGAGTAACCATTATTCTCCTTAAATGAATAATCAGATTGTATAGACATAATCCAATCATGTCTATGCTCAACGCAAACACCAAATCTCGATGGTAGAGGGAGCGCGATGCTTGATCACATCAACCTTGGAAACACTTCCAACACATATCGTCACTCACCTTTAGCTAGTCTCCGCTTATTCCATAGCTTTTATTTCGAGTTACTAACACTTAGCAACCGAACCGTATCTAATACCCTGGTGCTACTAGGAGTACTAGTAAAGTACACATTAACATAATGTATATCCAATATACTTCTATCGACCTTGCCAGCCTTCTCATCTACCAAGTATCAAGGGTAATTCCGCTCCAATGGTTGTTCCCTTATTACGAAGTACTTAGTCTCGGTTTGGGTTCAACCTTGGGTTTCTTCACTAGAGCAGCAGCTGATTTGCCGTTTCATGAAGTATCCCTTCTTGCCCTTGCCCTTCTTGAAACTAGTGGTTTCACCATCCATCAACAATTGATGCTCCTTCTTGATTTCTACTTTCGCGGTGTCAAACATCGCGAATGCCTCAAGGATCATCATATCTATCCCTGATATGTTATAGTTCATCACGAAGCTCTAGCAGCTTGGTGGTAATGACTTTGGAGAAACATCACTATCTCATCTGGAAGATCAACTCCTACTCGATTCAAGTGATTGTTGCACTCAGACAATCTGAGCACAAGCTCAACGATTGAGCTTTTCTCCCTTAGTTTGCAGGCTAAGAAAATCGTCGGAGGTCTCATACCTCTTGACGTGGGCACGAGCCCGAATCTCAATTTCAGCCCTCAAACATCTCATATGTTCCGCGACGCTTCAAAACGTCTTTGGTGCCTCAACTCTAAACCGCTTAATCGAACTATCACGTAGTTATCAAAACGTATGTCCGATGTTCGCAACATCCACAAACGACGTTTGGGGTTCAGACACCGAGCGGTGCATTAAGGACATAAGCTTTCTACCGTCCGCATAATCGCTATTGTTAACTTTCAACTATATTTTCTCTAGGAACATATCTAAACAGTGGAACCAAAGCGCGAGCTTACGACATAATTTGCAAAGATCTTTTGACTATGTTCAGGATAATTAAGTTCATCTTATGAACTCCCACTCGATAGACATCCTCTAGTCATCTAAGTGATTACATGATCCGAGTCAACTAGGCCGTGTCCGATCATCACGTGAGACGGACTAGTCATCATCGGTGAACATCTTCATGTTGATCGTATCTACTATACGACTCATGCTCGACCTTTCGGTCTCTCGTGTTCCGAGGCCATGTCCGTACATGCTAGGCTCGTCAAGTTAACCCTAAGTGTTTCGTGTGTAAATCTGTCTTACACCCGTTGTATGTGAACGTAAGAATCCATCACACCCGATCATCACGTGGTGCTTAGAAGTTTACTTAACTTTAGCAACGGTGCACGCTTAGGGAGAACAATTCTTGAAATTGTCGTAAGGGATCATCTTATTTACTACCGTCGTTCTAAGTAAACAAGATGCATAAACATGATAAACATCACATGCAATCAAATTGTGACATGATATGGCCAATATCATTTTGCTCCTTTTGATCTCCATCTTCGGGGCTCCATGATCATCATCGTCACCGGCATGACACCATGATCTCCATCATCATGATCTCCATCATCGTGTCTTCATGAAGTTGTCTTGCCAACTATTACTTCTACTACTATGGCTACCGGTTAGCAATAAAGTAAAGTAATTACATGGCGTTGTTCAATGACACGCAGGTCATACAATAAATTAAGACAACTCCTATGGCTCCTGCCGGTTGTCATACTCATCGACATGCAAGTCGTGAATCCTATTACAAGAACATGATCAATCTCATACATCACATATCATTCATCACATTCTTCTTGGCCATATCACATCACATAGCATACCCTGCAAAAAGAAGTTAGACATCCTCTAATTGTTGTTGCATGTTTTACGTGGCTGCAATGGGTTTCTAGCAAGAACGTTTCTTACCTACGCAAAACCACAACGTGATATGCCAATTGCTATTTACCCTTCATAAGGACCCTTTTCATCGAATCCGTTCCGACTAAAGTGGAGAGGCGGCACCCGCTAGCCACCTTATGCACCAAGTGCATGTCAATCGGTGGAACCTGTCTCACGAAGAGTACGTAAGGTCGGTCCGGCCGCTTCATCCCACAATACCGTCAAACAAGATTGGACTAGTAACAGTAAGCATATTGAACAAAATCAACGCCCACAACTACTTTGTGTTCTACTCGTGCAAAGAATCTACGCAATAGACCTAGCTCATGATGCCATTTGTTGGGAACGAGCAGAAATTCAAAATTTTCCTACGTGTCACCAAGATATATCTATGGAGAAACCAGCAACGAGGGAAGGAGAGTGCATCTACATACCCTTGTAGATCGCTAAGAGGAAGCGCTCAAGAGAACGGGGTTGAAGGAGTCGACTCGTCGTGATCCAAATCACCGGAGATCCTAGTGCGAACGGACGGCACCTCCGCGCTCAACACACGTACAGCCGGTGACGTCTCCCATGCCTTGATCCAGCAAGGAGAGAGGGAGAGGTTGAGGAAGACTCCATCCAGCAGCAGCATGACGGCGTGGTGGTGGTGGAGGGCGTGGCATCCCTGCAGGCTTCGCCAAGCACCGCGGAGAGGAGGAGGACTTGGGAGAGGGGAGGGCTGCGCGCTGTAACTTCGTGTGTAGCTCCCATGCGCCTCCCACTATATATAGGGGTGGAGGGGCTGGTTTCTTGCCCTCCAACTCCATTGGGGCGTTGGCCAAGGTGGGAGGAAAGAAATCCCATCATTTCCTTCCCCATCGATTGTTATCCCCCTTTTGGGGATCTTGACCTTATCCTTGGGATATGATCTTATTCCTTCTAAGGGGGATCTTGGTGCGCTTGACCAGGGGTGTGGGGCCTTTCCCCACTACCCACGTTCATGTGGGTCCCCCATGCAGGTGGGCCCCACTCCGAATCTTCTAGAACCTTCCGGTACAATACCAAAAATCCTAACATTTTCCGGTGGCCAAAATAGGACTTCCCATATATAAATCTTTACCTCCGGACCATTCGGAACTCCTCGTGACGTCCGGATCTCATCCGGACTCGAACAACATTCGGTAACCACATACAAACTTCCTTTATAACCCTAGCGCCATCGAACCTTATGTGTAGACCCTACGGGTTCGGGAGACATGTAGACATGACCGAGACGTTCTCCGGTCAATAACCAACAGCGGGATCTGGATACCCATGTTGGCTCCCACATGTTCCACGATGATCTCATCGGATGAACCACGATGTCAAGGTCTCAGTCGATCCTGTATACAATTCCCTTTGTCTAACGGTATTGTACTTGCCCGAGATTCGATCGTCGGTATACCCATACCTTGTTCAATCTCGTTACCGGCAAGTCTCTTTACTCGTTCCGCAACACATCATCCCGTGATCAACCCCTTGGTCACATTGTGCACATTATGATGATGTCCTATCGAGTGGGCCCAGAGATACCTCTCCGTTTACACGGAGTGACAAATCCCAGTCTCGATCCGTGTCAACCCAACAGACACTTTCGGAGATACCTGTAGTGCACCTTTATAGTCACCCAGTTACGTTGTGACGTTTGATACACCCAAAGCACTCCTACGGTATCCGGGAGTTACACGATCTCATGGTCTAAGGAAGAGATATTTGACATTGGAAAAGCTCTAGCAAACGAACTACACGATCTTTGTGCTATGCTTAGGATTGGGTCTTGTCCGTCACATCATTCTCCTAATGATGTGATCCCATTATCAACGACATCCAATGTCCATAGCCAGGAAACCATGACTATCTGTTGATCACAATGAGCTAGTCAACTAGAGGCTCACTAGGGACATACTGTGGTCTATGTATTCACACGTGTATTACGATTTCCGGATAATACAGTTATAGCATGAATAAAAGACAATTATCATGAACAAGGAAATATAATAATACTTTTATTATTGCCTCTAGGGCATATTTCCAACAAGAGCAACATCCTCACCGACTCCTAGGATGAAACTGAGGCCTACTCGGTGCCACCAAAGAGGTTGTACACTCATCGCATCGCACCTTGTCCTTAACTCGACCTCCTGGCGCCAACGGTGCTTGATCTCGCACCCCCATGACGCGGCTACCTCGAAGCCGGCGCCACCGGCGCCATCTCCATGGTGGCTCTCTCACAGTGCAAGGCTCCCTCGGCAATGGCGTCCCTACCAGCCAGATCTGCTGCTGTTGCTCCGGCTCTCGCTCGCTCGCTCATGTAGTTGCTGCCACTACTCCGGCTCTCGCTTGCTCGCGCTACTGTTGCTGCTGCTCCGGCTCTCACTCACTTGCGCTGCTGCTCTGCTCTTCCCCTCGCTCGTACTGCTGCTCTACTATTGCTCTCACTTGCGCTGCTGATGCAAGTACACAAGCTACTCCAGCTACACGAGTTGCTGCTCTGGCTCTAGTTCGTGCTGCTCCTCCTGGCGCTGTTGCTCCGGCTGCTATATGCTACTGTGTTCCCTGTCGATTGCCTGCTTATTTAGATTAATGTTTCTCTACTACTAGTGCTCGAGCGGCCTAAACTACATGTGAAGTACCTCTGCTACCAGTGCGTTCAGTTTCGATAGTAACATTCAGATTCCACAGTAAATTTCAGTTTTGACCGTTAGTTCAGAGTCAACAGTTTTTACCTCATATGTTGTAGTCAGGTGTTTTTGGTGATGTAAATTTTACATCTATCACTTTTTGGTAATGTATTTCACATCATCTATTGGAGATGCTATTAGAATCCCACTTGAGATTAACAATGTTTGTCTTGTACTGCTTCAGCCTCAACGTCTTACGACTCACCAGAGCTGCTCCAACGACGGAACCATCCATCACAATAGAGTAGTACCCTGGACGCCATCTACAGACGCCTCAAGTCTTCCTCCACACCTCCGACAGCCACCTCTGCCGCAACTTCTTCACTGACCAACCCAATGATGTTGAGGTCGACACGGCTACGCCATAGAGGTTGTACACTTGCCGCATCACTTATTACTCCACATTCATGTCGATCCATTAGGACTATTTTGGTTCAAAGGAAAAAGTGAAGGAAAAAACATAGCAATAGGAAATTTTCCTATGGCACTCTACTATTGAATTATTCATGTATTTCATTGAAAGGAATGGAGCAAAAGATCCAGGTGGACCTACTTTTCAAAATCTTACGCAAGAAAAAAAGACTAAGTGCATTAGTGGCAGAATAACATTCTAACTGTACACACTTTCATATGGTTTCACTTTAATTTGGCCATGTTTCTTTGTATTCCTCTGCTCTTCCAATTCCTATGAACCAAACACCCAAATTGACAGAAATTCCATGTGTACAATGCTCTGTTTCCCATGCGCATTCCTATCCTATTCCGGTGTTTTTCCTATCCCTGCGTTTTTAGAATCCTGCAAGCCAAAGGAACCCTTACATAATTACTTCAGTTATAGATAGGTGTCGAAGAAAACATTGTGTGGTTTGTCCTGCTCCTTCCGCGACATCGTGCGCCTCACTGATGACCCACAAGTATAGGGGATCTAGCGTAGTCCTTTCGGTAAGTAAGACTGTCGAACCCAACGAGGAGCAGAAGGAAATGATAAGCGGTTTTCAGCAAGGTATTCTCTGCAAGTACTGAAATAAGTGGTAACAGATAGTTTTGTGATTGGATAAATTGTAACGAGCAACAAGTAACAAAAGTAAATAAAGTGCAGCAAGGTGGCCCAATCCTTTTTTTAGTGAAGGACAAGCCTGGACAAACTCTTATAATAGGAAAAGCGCTCCCGAGGACACATGGGAATATCGTCAAGCTAGTTTTCATCACGCTCATATGATTCGCGTTCGGTACTTTGATAATTTGATAAGTCGGTGGACCGGTGCTTGGGTGCTGTTCTTACTTGAACAAGCACCCCACTTATGATTAACCTCTATTGCAAGCATCCGCAACTACAACAAAAGTATTAAGGTAAACCTAACCATAGCATGAAACATATGGATCCAAATCAGCCCCTTACGAAGCAACGCATAAACTAGGGTTTAAGCTTCTGTCACTCTAGCAACCCATCATCTACTTATTACTTCCCAATGCCTTCCTCTAGGCCCAAATAATGGTGAAGTGTTATGTAGTCGACGTTCACATAACACCACTAGAGGCTAGACAACATACATCTTATCAAAATATCGAACGAATACCAAATTCACATGACTACTAATAGCAAGACTTCTCCCTTGTCCTCAGGAACAAACGTAACTACTCACAAAGCATATTCATGTGCATAATCAGAGGGGTAATAACGTGCATAAAGGATCTGAACATATGATCTTCCACCAAATAAACCAACTAGCATCAACTACAAGGAGTAATCAACACTACTAGCAACCTACTAGCACCAATCCCGGACTTGGAGACAAGAATTGGATACAAGAGATGAACTAGGGTTTGGAGATGAGATGGTGCTGGTGAAGATGTTGATGGAGATTTCCCTCTCCCGATGATAGGAGCATTGGTGATGACGATGGTGATGATTTCCCCATCCCGGAGGGAAGTGTCCCCGGCAGAACAGCTCTGCGGGAGCCCTAGATTGCTTCCGCCAAGGTTCCGCCTCGTGGCGGCGGAGTCTCATCCCGAAAGGTTGCCTTCTATTTTTTCTCATCGAAAGACTTCATATAGGAGAAGATGGGCGTCGGAGAGCCACCAGGGGGCCCACAAGGTAGGGGCGCGCCCAGGGGGGAGGGCGCGCCCCCCACCCTCGTGAGCAGGGTGTGGCCCCCCTGGCCTTCATCTTTGGTGATGATTTTTCTTTATTTATTTTAAGACATTCCGTGGAGTTTTAGGACTTTTGGAGTTACGCATAATAGGCCTTCAATATTTGCTCCTTTTCCAGCCCAGAATCCAACTGCCGGCATTCTCCCTCTTCATGTAAACCTTGTAAAATAAGAGAGAATAGCTATAAGTGTTGTGACAAAACGTGAAATAATAGCCCATAATGCAATAAATATTGACATAAAAGCATGATGCAAAATGGACGTATCAACTCCCCCAAGCTTAGACCTTGCTTGTCCTCAAGCGAAAAGCCGATAACAATAAATATGTCCTCATGTTTAGAGGTAGAGGCGTCGATGAAAAATAAAATACGGACATGAAGGCATCATGATTATTTCATAGCAGCAACATAAATAGATTTTGTCATATGATTACTCATGTTCAAGTGATGATCTTTTCACAAGGCCAAAGTATGAATCAGAAACCTTATTGAGCACCAACAAATTATACCCTCAGTCATTGAAGCAATTGCAATTTATCATAACATCGGAAAGAGTCTATGTCAGAGCTTAAGAGCAAGTCCACATACTCAATTATCACTTAGTCCTTCATAATTGCTAACACTCATGCAATACTTGTGGTTACGGAGTTTTAATCAGACACAGAGAAAGATAGGGGCTTATAGTTTTGCCCCACAACCTTTTACCTCAAGGGTAGTGTCAACAATAATAATTCATGCTCCCCTACATCCAATTAGATATATATATATATCATGTTCTTTCCAACA
The DNA here is from genome assembly GCA_021437245.1 of Aegilops speltoides. Lineage (NCBI taxonomy): Eukaryota > Viridiplantae > Streptophyta > Magnoliopsida > Poales > Poaceae > Aegilops > Aegilops speltoides. The sequence continues at coordinate 216,580,233 of CM038145.1, forward strand.
TGTTGAGCTTGCCAAAGGATAAAATGAAAAAGGAAAGGTGAAGATCACCGTGACTCTTGCATAAGGTAGAGGATAATAATAAAAGATAGGCCCTTCACAGAGGGAAGCAGAGGTTGTCATGCGCGTTTAGGGTTGATGCACAAAATCTTAATGCAAAAGAACGTCACTTTATATTGCCCCTTGTATGTGGACCTTTATTATGCAGTCCGTCGCTTTTATTGCGTCCACAACAAGTTCGTACGAAGTTTATTTTCTCCACACTAATAAGTGATGCATATTTAGAGAGCAATTTTTATTGCTTGCACCGATGACAACTTACTTGAAGGATCTTACTCAATCCATAGGTAGATATGGTGGACTCTCATGGCAAAACTGGTTTAAGGATATTTGGCAGCACAAGTAGTATTTCTACTTAGTGCTGAGAATTTGGCTAGCATGAGGGGGAAAGGCAAGCTCAACACGGCAGAGGATCCATGACAACATAGTTTATCTCTGATGTAAGAAAACACAACCCATTATGTTGTCCTCCTTGTCCAACATCAACTCTTTAGCATGTCATATTTTAATGAGTGCTCCCAATCATAAAAGATGTCAATGATAATATATCTATATGTGAAACCTCTCTTTCCTTATTACTTCCTATTAATTGCAACGATGACCAAAGCTATATTTGACAACTCCCAACAACTTTTAATCATCATACTCTTTCTATGTGAAGTCATTACTTTCAATAAGATCAATATGAACTCTTTGATTCTTTTTATTCTTTTTCTTCTAATCACCCAAGATCATGGCAAAATAATCAAGCCCTTGACTCAACACTAATCTTTATTATATAGCTCACGGACTCGATTACAAAGAAGGATCATAAAGCAAAACTCAAACCTAAATCATGCCAAGACTTTATTCTACTAAATCAAGATACTACTAAAAGGATCAAACTAAGAAAAATGGTAAAGATAGGAGTTGTGATGGTGATACGATACTAGGGCACCTCCCCCAAGCTTGGCGGTTGCCAAGGGGAGTGCCCATACCCATGTGATTATTTCTCCTTCTTTGTTGTTGGTGGTGGAGGTGTTGTTGATGATGCAGGCTTGTCGTCCACCTTCCATGGCATAGGCTCACCATCATAGAAGGATGAGTCTCCGGAATCCTCAAATCTACAGCCAACCTCATTGTCGGTGTCAAAACCGGCGGATCTCGGGTAGGGGGTCCCGAACTGTGCGTCTAGGCGGATGGTAACAGGAGACAAGGGACACAATGTTTTTACCCAGGTTCGGGCCCTCTCGATGGAGGTAAAACCCTACTCCTGCTTGATTGATATTGATGATATGGGTAGTACAAGAGTGGATCTACCACGAGATCAAGGAGGCTAAACCCTAGAAGCTAGCCTATGGTATGATTGTTGTTGTGATTGTTGTCCTATGGACTAAAATCTTCCGGTTTATATAGACACCGGAGAGGGCTAGGGTTACACAGATTCGGTTACAATGGTAGGAGATCTACATATCCATATTGCCAAGCTTGCCTTCCACGCCAAGGAAAGTCCCATCCGGACACGGGACGAAGTCTTCAATCTTGTATCTTCATAGTCTTGGAGTCCGGCCAATGATGATAGTCCGGCTATCCGGACACCCCCTAGTATAGGACTCCCTCAGTAGCCCCTGAACCAGGCTTCAATGACGACGAGTCCGGCGCGTATATTGTCTTTGGCGTTGCAAGGCGGGTTCTCCTCCAAATTCCATGTGCTTGCCAAATAGTGCCCGGCTTCCTTATAAATGTTGCGCTCCTTGGCTTCCACGCCTAATAATGGCCCTCTTCCACGTGTCGTACGAATGCGAAAGGCCAGGGTATTTTTATATTTTACCCCCCAGCTGCGCAAATAAGCTGCCTATAAGAGAGGCAAGAATCCAGATCCAAATCACACCATCTTCCTTCCGCGAGTACTCATCGGAGCGCTTCAGACCAAAAATCCACTCCATCATGGACCGTTGACGCGGCTCCTCCTCTCGCGCTCCTAGCCCTCAGCCAGGAGATTGGAGGAGATGTTTAGTCCCGCACAACGAGCTGGTGACGCTCCAAATGGAGGGATACATTCCTCCGGCCTTTATGGTCCCGGTTTGAGCCGGGCTAGCCACCTACAAGGGTGTGAAGCAGGCGGAGAATACCCCCAGTCCCTCTAAAGGAGAGCGGGTGTGTTTCGTCCCTTATCTAATAAGGGGGCTTGCATTTCCCATACATCCGTTTCTCTGGGGGCTACTAGAGTTCTACGGACTCCAGCTTCATCACCTTACGCCCGCCTCCATTCTACACATCGCGGGTTTCATAGCTCTTTGCGAGCTGTTCTTGGGCATAGAGCCCCATTTCACGGTATGGAAGAGATTGTTTTGCCTCGTACCCCGTTCTCACGAGGGGTCGATATACCAAGTGGGCGGAGCCGAAATATGGCGCATCGCCGGGACGGGATATCTATCCGGAACCCCAAAAAAGGCGTCCGAAGACTGGCCCTCGGAATGGTTTTATGTGGAAGATGCTCCACTGCCGGACCCAGTTCGGGTCGGCCTCTCGGAGTTCAGCAACGCTCCTTTGAAGAAACGCCTGAGTTGGCGCCCGCGAAGCCCTCAACTGGAGGACGACAAGAGCGTCCATTATCTGATGCACCGGATAAAGTTGTTGGTTCATTCCAGATTGACCATGATTGGAGTCATGGCCACGTGCATTATGTGAGGGGTGCAACCCCTCCAATATAGGGGCCACCCCATGTGGGATTTTAACGGGGAGAATGACGCCACCCTTCATGGCCGCAAGGGGCCGGGATCGGCCGCAAATCTGGTGATGATCCTGTCCGGCTTGTACAAGGGGGAGAAGGAGGACTTCCTCCAAACGAGTCCATTGAACGGATTCTCCATGAATAACCCTCGGAGCTGGGTAAGTGAATATTTATCTATCCGATCCGTGCTTTCAAAGTTAAGCGCCTTACTTTATGATTTTCGACGCAGGAATTGCGCCGGGATCTAGAGGACATACACAGTCCGGCTCCACAACCCGAGGATCCGGGAAGACCCCTTGATCCGGCCTCCAAAGAGGATCTGGACATAAAGGTGGAGCTGATTGACGGGGTGTTCCACCAGCTTAGCATGGACAATACTCTACTCGCCATTACGGCTGACTACCCCGGTTTGTCTCCGGCTTCTCAGGTAACTATGACCGGAGCCTTGACACCATTACTTCGTCCGTGCTTATTTCTGACCACCGCATACCGACTGTGTCTCGTAGGAGGTGCCTTCAAGGCGGGAAGCTGATCCCGCAACGGCTGATCATCCAGGGTCAGTTCGGCCCAGTAGGCGGAAGAGGGGTGCGGTGCGAATTGAAACGTCACCGCAACGGTATGACATGCCACCGTTTTTAAGAAAAAGGCCCCTGTGAGGTATATTGATGCTCATAACTTTTTCAGGAGAAAGAGCACTCGCCGGACTGTGCCCGGAGAGGTTGCCAACCAAGCCTCCGCCAGCCTGGCTCCAACACCTGGTCCGGGGGGGGAGGCGAGCGCAAGGTGCGAGCCGGATGCTCCTCAGGCAGAGGATGCCGACAGGTTATCTGCCACCAGGTCCGAGGTGGAGAGCGCCATGAATCACAGGCGCCGCCGGACAGTTCTTCGTGACGCGTGTTTCTCCCCAGAGGCGTTGAATGCCTTCAACGCAGGAGACGCGCACCTCCGTGCTGCTCAAGATGGTTTGACCAGAGCCATGGAGCAGTATGTGAAAGACATACGGGTAAGGGATTTAATGGTTGTGTATGCCAGTAGCCCCGAGACTTAAAGTAGTTAAAATAACTGATTTAAGGATCATTTGATAAGCAGGATCTTACGGAGAAGAATACCCAATTGTCCCAGGACCTTCAAGAGTGTAAGGCCCAACTTGAGGCCGCACTGGCCGCCGCAGGAGGAGACACAGAGACCCCCTCCGGTAACACATATTTCAAAAAAGTTAAGTAGTGTTCGGCGTGCGTATAAGTCTGACAAATAGGGTTGCAGATGTTGCCGGACTTGATCCGGACAAGCAACAGCTATTGCGCCAGCTAAAGGCCGGCGAGAGGGTGCTTGTGAAGGTGCAGCAGGAGAGGAACAAGCTCCAAGATGCCCACACCCAGCTTGGAGAAAAGCTAAAAGGTGTTCGGGCCCAGCTGTCTGGCTCCATGAAGGAGAATCAGCGGCTTCGTCGCGGCATCTATAGTAAGTGCTTGAGCAAACTCTTTTGAAAAGAAGAGTTCGGCGAGGAAGTCGATTGACAGAAATGTGTCTGTAGGTGTGCTCACAGGTCGCCCTGCAGAGGAAATGCCCAGTTCAACGGGTGATCAACTTCCCGAGCTGCTGCAACTGCACGAACGTGTTCGGCAGGCGATGAGTGACGTCGTCCAGGCCTTATGGCCGTCCATCTCCCTACCCGAGGGTCTTGGAGGGCTTGCGGAGAAGCTTCGGGGAGCACGGCCGCGCTTCCGTCTATGGAATATATCGGCCTGCCGTCAAGGCGCCAGGGAGGCCTGGGCCATGGTAAAGACGCGGTACAAGAGGGCGGATCCGAACCACATGGCCGAGGTCGGACTTGTGGGGCCCGATGGGAAGGAGATCCTTGTGAGCTTAGTGTACGGCCAAGTAGAGTTGGCCGCTAAGTATTCCCAACGGGACTGTAAATTAGACAGCCTATTAGATGGGATTGAAGAGGAGTACAATCAGTCAATGTGACGATGTATTTTTAAAATGACATGTATAATGCCGTCTAGCCGGATTGTAGATCGTTTGTCTTTGCGGACCTTTTCGCTTCAACCTCGGGACCCAACAGTCCGGAGTGTGTCCGAATACCCTCGCGGTTATGCAAAAAACCAGGGCATGCATGGAGACCAGGCGTAGGGGTCATTAGTGCTTTATCAGACAAGTGCCCAACTAGTTATGTTATATTACATGGTTAGTAAGAAACATCTTCCGGGAGAATAGTTCCGTTAGGGGTTCCTTTCCTCGGGAGGCATGCCCTAAAGTGCATGTCGGACTGCGAAAAGAGCGAGGAAAACATCCGGGGCAGATAAATAAATAAATCAGAAATCATCTTTCAAGTCATCGACGAATATTCCCTTAAGACGCTAGCTTTCGGCTTCACCCACCGAGGTACACATCCGGTGACCGGCAATAATAATCGCAGAGGTGCTCCCTTTACCTCCTAGCCGAACAATCGGGAACGTAGGGGTAAGCACAGGAGCCAGGAAACCCAGCTTGGCCAAAACTTAAGTCATATCGATGCATATAATGGTGAATAAAAGGTACATGTGGAAGTGTGACACATGTGTTGGGCATAAAGTCCGTATAAATAAGCTTCTGTTATAGAAGCCCCCAGGTATAATGAGTGCGAGTAGCAGGTCAAGTGTGTGCGAACAAATGCGCAAATCAGCCCTCAAGGGCTTTTATGAAAAAGGTGGGAGAAAAGAGAGAAACAAAAGACAACTGAAGTATAAAATGTGGATGGAGGAAGGAGACAAACTCTGAGTCCGGCGCTAGGCGTAGAATCTTCGGAGGCGGGCTGCGTTCCATGGGTTCGGCTCGAGTCGGTTGTCCGATGCATTTCGCAGACGGTATGCTCCGCCGGTCAGGACTTGGTCGATGATGAAGGGACCTTCCCATTTGGGCATGAGTTTGTCTTTTTTCTTGTCCGGCAGGCGTAGAACTAGTTCGCCAACATTGTAAGTTTTGGCCCGTACTTCCCTGCTTTGATATCTTCGAGCCTACTGCTGATAGAATGCGGAACGAGCCTTTGCCACGTCGCGCTCCTCCTCCAATGCGTCCAAGATGTCCTGCCGATCCAACTCGGCTTCTCTTTCTTCGTACATGGGCACTCGAGGTGAGTCATGAATTATGTCGCAGGGCAAAACTGCCTCTGCGCCGTATACCATAAAGAATGGTGTGAATCCGGTAGTACGGTTTGGCGTGGTCCGCAGTCCCCAGAGTACGGAGTCGAGCTCCTCTACCCAGTGCGTGTTAGATTCCGTAAGGGACCGCACTAATCTGGGTTTGATGCCGCTCATGATTAGACCATTTGCTCATTCAACTTGACCGTTGGTTTGAGGGTGATAGACTGAAGCGTAGTCGAGCTTAATGCCCAAATTTTTGCACCAAAGTTTAACCTCGTCGGCCATGAAGTTCGTGCCGTTATCGGTGATGATGCTGTGGGGGACGCCATAACAGTGTACTACCCCGGATATGAAGTCTATCACTGGTCCGGATTCGACCGTTTTAACTGGCCTGGCCTCTATCCATTTGGTGAATTTGTCCACCATGACCAATAGGTATTTTTGCTTGTGGGTCCCCCTTTAAGAGTTCCAACCATGTCAAGCCCCCAGACCGCAAACGGCCAGGTGATGGGTATAGTTTTGAGGGCGGTGGGTGGCATGTGGCTCTGATTAGCAAAGAGCTGACAACCGACGCATCGTTGGACTAAGTCCTGAGCATCTGCCCGGGCCGTCGGCCAATAAAATCCTATACGGAAGGCCTTACCTACAAGGGCCCGGGCTGCAGCATGGTGTCCGCCTAGTCCGGCGTGAATTTCAGCCAGTAGATTTCGCCCTTCCTCTTCGGAGATGCACCTTTGAAGGACTCCGGTTGTGCTTTTCTTATAGAGTTCTCCCTCATGGACCTTGTAGTCTTTAGATCGCCGAACTATGCAGCGGGCCTCATTTTGGTCTTCGGGAAGTTCCTGCTTAATTAAGTAGGCTAGGAATGGTTCCATCCACGGGGCAATGATTGCCATTATTTCGTGGGCTGAAGGTGTTATTTCATTGGCTGAGCCACCGGTTGTGTCAGAATGTTCAGTGTTGGGCGGTGCGGTTGGTTCCGGATTGTTGTTTCTGGACTCCTCTTCCCATACTACGGATGGCTTAAAGAGCCGCTTCAGGAAGATGTTTGGAGGGACGGCGCGCTTATGCCGATCGCGTGCCAACACGTCGGCCGCCTGGTTATTATCGGGCTACATGGTGGAATTCGAGTCCTTCGAACCGAGCGGACATTTTTAAGACGGTGTTACGGTAGGCTGCCATTTTCGGATCTTTGGCATCAAAGTCTCCATTTACTTGTGATATTGCGAGGTTTGAATCCCCGCGGACCTCGAGGCATTGAATGCCCATGGAGATTGCCATCCAAAGACCATGTAGAAGGGCCTCGTATTCGGCTGCATTGTTGGAGTCCGTGTACATTATTTGAAGTACGTATTGGACTGTGTCTCCTGTTGGGGACGTCAAAACGACGCCAGCTCCCAAGCCGGCCAACATTTTGGAGCCGTCGAAATGCATGATACAATTGGAGTATACGTCGTACTCCTTAGGGAGTTCGGTTTCGGTCCATTCAGCGATGAAGTCAGCCAATACTTGCAACTTTATAGCTCGCCGTGGTTTGTAGGTTATCTCGAATGGTAAGAGCTCGATGCCCATTTTGCAATCCTGCCCGTCGCGTCGCGGTTGTTTATGATGTCATTGAGGGGTACTTCGGAGGCCACTATTATCGAACTCTCTTGAAAGTAGTGTCGCAGCTTCCGGGATGCCATGAACACCGCGTATGCTCTCTTTTGATAATGTGGGTACCGGGACTTGCATGGAGTTAAGACAGTGGATACGTAGTACACTGGTTTTTGAAGAGGAAATTTATGCCCTTCTGTTTCTCGTTCAATGACGAGCACTGCGCTTACAACTTGATGTGTTGCCACGATATATAACAACATTGGTTCGCCCAAATTGGGCGCGGCCAGGACCGGATTTGTTGCCAATATGGCCTTTATTTCTTCGAGTCCGGCCGTGGCAGCATCCGTCCATTCAAAGTGTTCGGTGCGCCTGAGGAGGCGATAGAGGGGCAATGCCTTTTCTCCCAAACGGGAGATAAAGCGGCTTAGAGCCGCCACGCATCCAGTCAATTTTTGTATTTGTTTGAGGTCTTTTGGAATATCCAGCTGTGACAGCGCTCAGATCTTGGCTGGGTTTGCTCTCTACCGGATACAATGAAGCCCAGGAGCTTACCGGCTGGTACGCCGAAAACGCATTTTTCCGGGTTGAGCTTAATGTCATATGCTCGGAGGTTGTCGAATGTGAGCCTCAAGTCGTCTACTAGAGTTTCGACGTGTTTGGTCTTGACGACCACGTCGTCTACGTATGCCTCTACTGTTTTGCCGATCTGGGTAGCCAGACATGTCCGAATCATGCGCTGATATGTTGCGTCGGTGTTTTTGAGTCCGAAGGGCATTGTGTTGAAGCAGAATGGTCCGTATGGAGTAATGAATGCCGTTGCGGCTTGGTCTGTGTCGGTGTCAAAACCAGCGGATCTCGGGTAGGGGGTCCCGAACTGTGCGTCTAGGCGGATGGTAACAGGAGACAAGGGACACGATGCTTTACCCAGGTTCGGGCCCTCTTGATGGAGGTAAAACCCTACGTCCTGCTTGATTAATATTGATGATATGGGTAGTACAAGAGTGGATCTACCACGAGATCAAGGAGGCTAAACCCTAGAAGCTAGCCTATGGTGTGATTGTTGTAATGTATGTTGTGTCCTACGGACTAAAGCCCTCCGGTTTATATAGGCACCGGAGAGGGCTAGGGTTACACAGAGTCGGTTACAATGGTAGGAGATCTACATATCCGTATTGCCACGCTTGCCTTCCACGCCAAGGAAAGTCCCATCCGGACACGAGACGGAGTCTTCAATCTTGTATCTTCGTAGTCTTGGAGTCCGGCGGACGATGATAGTCCGGCTGTCCGGACACCCCCTAGTCCAGGACTCCCTCAGTCTGCCTCCGCCATCTTGATTTGATGGTAGCCGGAGTATGCGTCGAGGAAGCACAATGAATCGTGTCCTGCGGTAGCATCGATGATTTGATCGATGCGGGGAAGGGAGAAAGGATCCTTTGGGCAGGCCTTGTTAAGGTCTTTAAAATCGACACACAAGCGCCAGGATTTGTCTTTTTGATACCATTACCAGGTTCGCTAGCCAGTCCGGATGTTTGATGTCTCTGATGAATCCGGCCTCCAATAGTTTGGCTAGCTCCTCTCCCATTGCCTGTCTAGTGGGTTCGGAAAATCGCCGAAGAGCCTGTTTGGTGGCTTGAATCCTTTAGGATGTTTAGGCTGTGTTCTGCCAATCTGCGCGGGATTCCTGGCATGTCTGAAGGGTGCCAGACAAAGATGTCCCAATTCTCCTGAAGGAATTCTCGTAGTGCGGCATCTACATCGGGGCTTAACTGTGCCCCAATGGAGGCCGTCTTTGTGGAGTCCGTTGGATGGACCTGGAATTTGACTATGTCGTCCGCTGGTTTAAAAGAGGTGGACTTGGATCTCTTATCGAGTATCACATCGTCCTGTTCACCATAGGCCTAGCTGTGATGAGTTCCTCTGCCGCTAGGGCTTGGATAGTGCCTCTAGGGCTAGTGCGGCTGTCTTGTTTTGGTGGCGAGTGCTATGTCGGATCATGGCAAGAGTGATGGTTCCATTGGGCCGGGCATTTTAAGCTTCATGTATCCGTAATGGGGTATGGCTTGAAAAATTGTGAATGCCTCTCGCCCTAATAAAGCGTGGTATCCGCTGCTGAGCGGGCCACTTGGGCGTGACCTCCTCGACCTGTAATTGTCCGTGAGCTGAACACCACATCAAGTGTGATTTTTCTTGTGCAGCGTGCTTCCCGGCTAGGGATTATTCCTCTAAAGGTTGTGGTGCTTCGCTCAATGCGGCTCCAGTCTCTTTCCATTTTTCGAAGGGTTTCCTCGTAGATTAGGTTTAATCCGCTACCGCCATCCATGAGTACCTTGGTAAGACGAAAGCCGCCCACTATTGGATTGAGGACCAATGCGGCTGGTGCTTGAGCTGTTCGGAATTTAGGTTCGTCGCTGGCGTTGAAGGTGATAGCCGTGTCGCTCCATGGATGTGTTGTTGCTACTTGGTAGACTTCGGCGAGGTTGCGGATTGTTCGTTTCCGCATATTATTTGATGCGGAGGTCTCGAAGACTGTTAGTACCGTACTGGTACTGTTGGGGTGGTTCTCGGGGCTAGAAGCTCTTCGCCACTTTTCGCCACTGCGCCGATATCCAACATGCTCGAAGGCTATGTGTTGGAGTGGCGCCCTCAGACTATGAATTTTACAGGACCGCTGAGCCATCCCTCCAAAGACGGTTCCTTGCCCTTTATGGGGTTTTTGCTTTTTGGTTTTGTCCTGGTGCACGAGCATGATGCACCCTTTTGTTTCGGACTAGGGTTGTGTTCGAGCGGATTGTCCCAAAACTTAGTTTCGTTTTCGGACACTCTCCATCGCACAAACACTTTCGTACTATGGACGCTTGGTCGTGGCGTGTAATTTCATGACGACTTACGGTGTTCAAGATTCCCTTGTCCGTGCAATTGTTGCGAGAAAATTGAAATTGCGTTTTCCTCACGGCAGTCCTTTATCCTGTCCATAACCGGGAGGAATCGCCCAAGAATGATGTAATTGTTTCAGCGGGGTCTTGCCGGATTTGAGATAGATCGCATATGTTTGGGTGGGTGGGTGGAGTTGAGTCCGGAACCCTACCCAACTTGAGGCTCAAGGGCCGAAAAGTTTCCGAATTTGGAAGTTTGGATTGCTGGATGTCGTCCAATGAATCTGGTCCGCTGCCTGACTTTAGGTTCAGTACTTGGTTGACGTCCGTCTCTCCGCGGGAATCCGGCATGGAGGGATCCGGAATCCGGACATAACTGGTCTTTAGCATAAAAGAAGAGTTGCCGCGTTGTTGCTCCATCACAGCAACGTGGTGGGTAGCCTGGGGAGAGTTGATCTCTCTCAGATCGGTTTTAAGCCCAATCTGATTGTAGTCTATAGCGACACCTAGGGCGGTGAAGCGATCCAAGAGCTCGTTTACAGAAGAGAGCTCCATCGGATCTAGCTGCTCGGTGAATTCCGAGTTGACATGAAGGTCGCTTTTGATGACCCGAGAGGTCATCATCGGAGCGGCGGCTGAACAGGTGGCCATAAGAAAACCACCTAGCCAAATAGTTTGGCCAGCGGCCAAAGCTCCTTTGGCAATGGTACCGTATTTAAAGACGGGAAGAGGCATCCTTCCTGATCGTGACGGCACAGAGGAACTCTCAATGAAAGCACCAATGTCGGTGTCAAAACCGGCGGATCTCGGGTAGGGGGTCCCGAACTGTGTGTCTAGGCGGATAGTAACAGGAGACAAGGGATACGATGTTTTTACCCAGGTTCGGGCCCTCTCGATGGAGGTAAAACCCTACTCCTGCTTGATTAATATTGATGATATGGGTAGTACAGAGTGGATCTACCATGAGATCAAGGAGGCTAAACCCTAGAAGCTAGTCTATGGTATGGTTGTTGTTGTGATTGTTGTCCTACGGACTAAAACCCTCTGGTTTATATAGACACCGGAGAGGGCTAGGGTTACACAGAGTCGGTTACAATGGTAGGACATCTACATATCCGTATTGCCAAGCTTGCCTTGCACGCCAAGGAAAGTCCCATCCGGACACGGGACGAAGTCTTCAATCTTGTATCTTCATAGTCTTGGAGTCCGGCCAATGATGATAGTCCGGCTATCCGGACACCCCCTAGTCCAGGACTCCCTCACTCATCCTTTTGAATCTATATTCATTGAGGGAGTCCTGGACTAGGGGTGTCCGGATAGTCGACTATCAATATCCGCCGGACTCCCATACTACGAAGATAGAAGATTGAAGACTCGCTCGTGTCCGGAAGGTACTTTCCTTGGCGTGAAGGCAAGCTTGGCGATACGGATATGTAGATCTCCTACCATTGTAACCGACTCTGTAACCCTAGCCCTCCGTGTCTATATAAACCGGAGGGCTTTAGTCCGTAGGACACAACATTACATCTCAACAATCATACCATAGGCTAGCTTCTAGGGTTTAGCCTCCTTGATCTCGTGGTAGATCTACTCTTGTACTACCCATATCATCAATATTAATCAAGCGGACGAGGGTTTTACCTCCATCGAGAGGGCCCAACTGGGTAAAAACATTGTGTCCTCGCCTCCTCGTTACCATCCGCCTAGACGCACAGCTCGACCCCTACCCGAGATCCGCCGGTTTTGACACCGACATTGGTGCTTTCATTGAGAGTTCCTCTGCGTCGTCGCCGATAGAGCGGATGCCTTTACCCGTCTTCAAAGACGGTGTTTTCGCCGGAGGGGCCTTGGCCGCCGGTCAGACAATCCGGCTTGGTGGTTTTCTTATGACCGCCTGTCCGGCCGCCGCTTTGGCAATGACTTCTCAAGTCATCGGAAGCAATCTTCGCGTCAGCCCAAAAGCTGCCGAACAGTTAGATCCAATTGAGCTCGCGTTTGTTAACGAGCTCTTGGATCGCATCGCCGCCCTGGGAGTCTCTACGGACTACAATCAGATCGGGCTTAAAACCGATCTGAGAGAGATTAACTCTCCCCAGGCTACCCACCACGTTGCAGTGGTAGAGGAACAACACGGCAATTCTTTGCCAGTGTTGAAAACAATCCGTGTCCAGATTCCCAAACCCTCCATGCCGGATTCCCGCGGAGGGACGGACTTTGATCGAGCATTGAACCTAAAATCATGCGTCGCTCCGGACTCGCTGGACTGTCTCCAGCAAATCAAGCTCCCAATTCGAAGCCCTCGCCTTTGAGCCCAAAGATGGGCAGGGATCTGGATTTTATTCCACCCACCCGCCCAGACATATGCGACCTATCTCTAATTCGGCAAGAGCCTTCAGAAATAGTACATCATTACTGGGCCAGATTCCTCCTGGTTATGGACAGGATAAAGCACTGCCGAGAGGAAAACGCAATCTCAATCTTCTGCAATAACTGCACAGACAAAGGAATTCTGAACGCCATTGATCGTCGCAAGATTACGTGTTTTACGGATCTGGCGTCCATAGTACAAAAGTAATGTGCGATGGAGAGTTTCCGGAAAACCAAAAATCAATTTTGGGATAATCCGGCCCCAAACCTAGTCCGCGGTAAAAGGGCGCCTTACAATCAGGCCCCAGATATAAAAACAAAAAAGCAAAAACCCAGCAAGGGAAACGGAACCGTACTGGAGGGATGGCTCAATGGACCCTGTAAACTTCATAGTGCAGAGGGAGCTGTCCCAACACATAGCCTTCGAGCATGTTGGATATTACGGCAGGTGGCCAAAAGTGGCGAAGAGCTTCTAGCTCCGGGAAACCACTCCAACAATACCAAAGACGGTATCAACAGTCTCGAGACTTTCGCATCAAATAATATGTGAAAACGAACAATCCGCGAACTCGCCGAAGTCTACCAAGTAGCAACGGCAAATCCATGGAGTGACACAGCCATTACCTTCAGCGCCAGCGACAAGCCCACATCTCGAACTACAGAGCCCCACCAGACCGGTACTTAGTCCCATAGTGGACGGCTTTCGACAAAAGTCCTCATGGACGGCGGCAGCGGACTAAACCTCATTTACGAGGAAACTGCGGAAAATGGAAATCGATTGAGCCGATTGAGCGAAGCAGCACAACCTTCAGAGGAATAATCCCTAGTCGGAAGCGCCTTTGCACCGAAAAATCACACTCGATGTGGTGTTCGGCTCCGGACAATTAAGGATCCGAGGAAGTCACGTTCCTGTGGCCCTGTTCAGCAGCGGCTATCACGCCATATTAGGACGAGAGGCATTCACAATCTTTCAAGCAATACCTCATTACGGGTACATGAAGCTCAAAATGCTCGCCCAGCGGAATAATCACTCGTTATTGATCCGGACATAGCACTGCGTCGAAAACAAGACAGCCGCACTAGCCCTCGAGGCACTATCCAAGCCTTAGCGGCAGAGGAACTCATCACGCGCTGCGCTCTCACGGTAAATAGGGACGATGTGATACTTGATAAAGATCCAAGTCCACCTCCTTCAAACCAGCAGATGAGATAATTAAATTTCAGGTCCACCCAACGGACCCAACAAAGACGGCTTCCATCGGGCACAGTTGAACCCGAAGTTGACGCCAAGATCGCGCTAATTCCTTCGGGAAAATTGGGACATCTTCGCCGGCATCCTTCGGACATGCCCGAATCCTCGCAGAGTTGGCGAACATAGCCTAAACATCCTAAAGGATTTAAGCTACCAAACAGGCTCTTCGACGATTTTCCGAGCCCAAAAGACAGCAATGGGAGAAGAGCTAGCCAAGCTATTGGAAGCCCGATTCATTAGAGATATCAAACATCCGGATGGCTACCAAATTTGGTGATGGTACCAAAGAAGGATAAATCCTGGCGCCTCGTGTCGACTTCAAAGACCTCAATAAGGCTTGCCCTAAAGGATCCTTTCCTCTCCCCCGCATCGATCAAATTATCGATGCCACAGCGAGACACGACTTCGTTGTACTTCACGGATGCATACTCGGCTATCACCAAATCAAGATAGCGAAGCGAATCAAGCCGCAACGGCATTCATCACTCCATACGGACCATTCTCGCTTCAACACGATGCCCTTCGGACTTAAAACGCGGCGCAACATATCAGCGCATGATTCAAACATGTCTGGCACCCAGATTGGCAAAACAATCGAGGCATACGTTAGACGACGTAGTCGTCAAAACAAAACACGTCGAAACTTTAGTAGACGATTTGAGGCTCACATTCGACAACCTTAGAGCATATGACATCAAGCTGAATCCGGAAAATGTGTTTTCGGTGTACCAGCCGGAAAGCTGCTGGGCTTCATCGTATCCGGTAGAGGAATTGAAGCAAATCCGGCCAAAATCCGGGCTCTGTCACAGTTGGATATTCCAAAGGACCTCAAGCAAATACAAAAATTAACAGGATGCGTGGCAGCTCTAAGCCGTTTTATCTCCCGTTTAGGAGAGAAGGCGTTGCCCCTTTATCGCCTCCTAAGGCGCACCGAACACTTCGAGTGGACGGATGCCGCCACTGCCGGACTCGAAGAAATAAAGGCCATATTGGCAACAAATCCGGTCCTGGCGGCGCCCACTCTGGGCGAACCAATGTTGTTATATATCGCTGCAACACATCAAGTTGTAAGCGCTGTCCTCGTCGTCGAACGAGCGACAGAAGGGCATAAATTCCCTCTTCAAAAACCAGTGTATTACGTATCCACTGCAAATCTCGCTACCCGCACTATCAGAAGATAGCATATGCGGTGTTCATGGTGTCTCGGAAGCTCGGGCACTACTTTCAAGAGTGCTCGATAACAGTGGCCTCTGAAGTACCACTCAATGACAGTATAAATAACCGCGACGACAGGATTGCAAAATGGGCCATTGAGCTCTTGCCATTCGACATAACTTACAAACCTCGACGAGCCATAAAGTCACAAGTTTTGGCTGACTTCGTCGCCGAATGGACTGAAGCCGAACTACCTAAAGAGTACGGCGATACTCCAATTGGACTATGCACCGACGGTTCCAAAATGTTGGCGGATCGGGGTCTGGCGTCGATCGACGTCCCCACCGGAGATACTGATCAAGATGTACTTCAAATAATGTACACGGACTCCAACAATGCAGCCGAATACGAGGCCCTATTATATGGTCTCCGGATGGCAGTCTCCATGGGCATTCAACGCCTAGAGGTGCGCGGGGATTCAAACCTTGCAATATCCCAAATAAATGGAGACTTTGACGCCAAGGATCCGAAAATGGCAGCATATCGTAATGTTGTCCTGCAAAAAACCGGTCAGCAGCTCGGTTTGAAGGACTCGAATTCCATCACGTAGCCCGAGATAATAACCAAGCGGCCGACATCCTGGCACGCATCGGTGCAAAACGTGATACTGTCCCTCCAAATATCTTCCTGGAGCGGCTCTTCAAGCCATCCGTACTATGGGAAGAGGAGCCCGGTAGCGACAAACCGGAGAAAACCGCACCAACCGGTGATTCAGCAGATGACATAACACCCTCCGCCCACGTTATAATGGCAGTAATCGCCGCGTGGGATGTAACCTTTCCTAGCCTACTTACTCAGGCAGGAACTTCGAAGACCAAAATGAGGCCCATTTGATAGTCCGCGATCGAAGGCCTACAAGGTCCATGAGGGAGAACTTTACAAGAAAAGTACTACCGAGTCCTTCAAAGGTGTATCTCCAAGAAGAGGGCGAAACCTCTGGCTGAAATTCACGCCGGACTAGGCGGACACCACGCAGCAGCCCGGCCCTAGTAGGAAAGGCATTCCGTCAGAGATTTTATTGGCCGACGGCTCGGCAGATGCACAGACTTGGTCCGGCGATGCATTGGTTGTCGACTCTTTGCTAATCGAGCCATATGCCACCCACCCCTCAAAACCATACCCATTACCCGTTCATGTGCAGGGGCTTGACATGGTTGGACCCCTTAAAGGGGAACCCACAAGAAAAAGTACCTACTGGTCATGGTGGATAAGTTCACCAAATGGATAGAGGCCAAACCGGTCAAAACGGCAGAGTCCGGACCAGTGATAGACTTTATATCAGAGGTGGTACACCGTTACGGAGTCCCCCACAACATCATCACCGACAACGGCACGAACTTCACGGCCGATGAGGTCAAGTTATGGTGCAAAAATATGGGCATTAAGCTAGACTATGCGTCAGTCTATCACCCTCAAACCAACGGTCAAGTGGAAAGAGCAAACGGTCTAATAATGAGCGGCATTAAACCCAGATTGGTGAGGTCACTCACCAAATCCGATACCCAATGGGTCGAGGAGCTCGACCATACTGGGGCTGCGGACAACGCCTAACCGTACTACCAGATTCACACCATTTTTTATGGTATACGGCGCAGAGGCAGTCTTGCCCTGCGACATTATTCATGACTCACCTCGAGTGCGCATGTATGAGGAAAGAGAAGCCGAGCTGGATCGGCAGGACAGCTTGGACACATTGGAGGAAGAACGTGACGTCGCGAAGGCTCGTTCCGCATTCTATCAGCAGCAGGCCCGAAGATATCAAAGCAGAGAAGTACGGGCCAAGACTTATAACGTCGGCGAACTAGTTCTACGCCTGCCGGACAAGAAAAAGGACAAGCTCAAGCCCAGGTGGGACGGCCCCTTCATTATTGATCAAGTCTCGACCGCGGAGCATACCGTTTCACTTAAATGCGTCGGACAACCGACTCGAGCCGAACCCATGGAACGCAGCCCGACTCCGACGATTCTATGCCTAGCGCCGGACTAAGAGTTCGTCCCCTTCCCCCGTCCAACCTTTTATATTTCAGCTGTCTTTTGTCTCTCTGTTTATCCTTTTGATTTAACAAGCCCCTCGGGGCCTATTTTCGCATTCTTTGCATACATACGATGTGCCATCCGCACTCGTTATTCCTGGGGGCTTCTTATACAGAAGCTCAACTATACGGGTTTCATACCCAACACATGTGTCAAGCTTCCACATGTACCTTTTACTCGCCATTATATGCATCGATATGACTTAAGTTTTGGCCAAGCTGGGTTGCTTGGCTCCTGTGCTTACCCCTACGTTCCCGATTGTTCGGCTAGGCGGTAAAGGGAGCACCTCTGCGATTATTCTTGCGGGTCACCGGATGTGTACCTCGACCGGGTGAAGCCAAAGCTAGCGTTCTTAAGGGAATATTCGGTCGGTGATTTAAAATATGATTTTTACCTATTTTTTCCCATCTGCCCCGGATGTTTTATCGCTCTCTTGACAGTCCGGACATGCACTTTAGGGCATGCCTCCCCAAATAAAGGAACCCTTAACGGAACTATTCTCCTGGAAGATGTTTCTTACTAACCATGTAATATAACATAACTAGTTGGGCACTTGTCCGATAAAGCACTAATGACCCCAACGCCTGGTCTCCATGCATACCACGGTTATTTCTTAACCAAAAGGTATTCGGACACACTCGGACTCTAGGGTCCCGAGGTCGGCTTAAAAGGTCGGCAAAGACAAACGATCTACAATCCGCTAGAAGGCATTTCACATGTCATTTTTAAAGGATAACATACATTGTCAAGTTTATTGATTGTATTCCTCCTCAATCCCGCCTAACAGCTGTCTAGTTTACAGTCCCGTTGGGAAAATTTAGCAGCCAGTTCTACCGGCTGTACACTAAACTCACAGGATCTCCTTCCCGCCGGGCCCCACCGTCCAACTTCGCCATATGGTTGGGATCCGCCTTCTTGTACCGCGTCTTCACCATGGCCCAAGCCTCCTGGCACCTTGACGGCAAGTCGAAATCTTCCACAGACGGAAGCGCCGCACTCCTTGCAGCTTCTCCGCAAGCTCCCGAGGCCCTCCAAGGGCAAGGATGGCCATAAAGCTGTGACGACGCCACTCATTGCTGCGAACTCGCTCGAGTAGCTGCAACAGTTCGAGAAGTTGATCACCCATTGATACGGGCATCTCCTCCGTAGGATGACCCGTGAGCATACCTACAAGACATATTATGTCAAATTGCTTCCTCGCCAACTCTTCTTCCTTAGAGAGTTCGCCAAGCACTTACTATAGATGCCGCGACGGCTGTTGATTCTCCTTGACGGAGCCGGACAGCTCGGCTCAGGCGCCTTTCAGCTCTTCTCCGAGCTTGGCGTTGGCATCTTGGAGCTTGTTCCTTTCTGCTGAACTCATTCAGCACATTCTCGCCGCCTTTAGTCTGGGCGCAGAGTGCTTGCCTATCCGAATCTTGTTGGAGGCACTGCTGATGTCGTTATTAGACTTCAAGCGCATGCTGCACAGCGCTTATATTAATTTATACAAATGTGTTACCAGGGGGTTCTTCCGTCTCCTCCTCTGGCAGCAAGTGCGGCCTCAAGTTGGGCCTTGCAATCTTGCAGCTCCCGAGACAACCGGGCATTCTTCTCGTTAAGAGCACGGAATTTCAAATGATCCTTAAATCAGTTAACATAACTAATTTAAGTCTCGGGGCTCTTGGTGTATACAACCATTAAAATTTACTTACCCGTATGTCTTTAACATCTTGCTCCGTGGCTCGTAAAACCATTTTGTGCAGCCGGAGATGCGCGTCCCCTGCGTTAAAGGCATCCAATGCCTCGTGGGAAAGCACTTCTTGAAAACTGTCCGTGGCGTCTATGATTCATAGCGCTCTCCACCTCTGACTTGGTGGCGGACAGTCTGTCGGTATCCTCCGTTGGAGTAGGATCCGGTTCGCGTCTTGCGCTTGCCTCCCCCTCCAGTCCGGGCGCTGGAGCCTGGCTGGTGTTGGCTGGGTCGGCAATTCCTGCGCTCGCAGTCCAGCGAGTGCCTTTTCTCCTATAAAGATCATGAGCACTTAGAAGTTTCCTCGGAACGTTGCTCAAAAAGATCAAACACGAGTTGTACCTCTGCGGCGACGTTTCTGCCCGCACGGCGCTCCTTTTCCTCCTGCTAGTTCGGACTAACCTCTGTAGGTTGGCCGCCGCAGGCTCGGCTCCCTGCCGTAATGGCGCTTCCTGCAAAATACCATCATTCGCGAAGGTCAGAAATAGGCAAGGATAAGGTAACGGTGTCCGGACTTCGGTCGTGGTCACCTGGGATGCCGAACTTAGCCGGGGGTAGTCCGCCGTAATGGCGACCAAAGCATTGTCGATGCTGAGCTGGTGATACACCCCGTCGATCAACTCCACCTCGATGTCCGGATCTTCTTCGGAGGCCGGACCCAGGGACCCCTCCGGATCCTCGGGTTGTGGAGCAGGACTCACCATGTCCTCCACAGTCCGGCATAGGCTCTGCGCCGAAGACATAATATAAGAAGCTTAGACTTCGAAGATACGGGTAAAAGCCCTTTGAGGTGTTCGCTTACCCATCCTCTGGGGTTGATCATGGAAAACCCCTCCAGAGGGTTCGGGCGAAGGAAGTCCTCCTTCTCCCCCTTGTACAGACCGGATAGGATCTTCACCAGATCCTCGGTCAATTCCGGCCCTTTACGGCCGTGCCGGGTGGCATCGTCCTCCCCATTGAAATCCCACATGGGGTGGCCTCTCAGATGCAGTGGCTGCACCCCCGCTTGATGCACGTCGCCATGACTCCAATCATGGTCAAGCCGGAATGAGCCATTAATCTTATCCGGCCCATCAAGTAATGGACGCTCTTGTCTTCCTCCAAACGGGGGCTCCGTGGGCGCCAACTGAGGCGTTTCTTCAAGGGAGCAGCATCAAACTCCGGGAGGCCAATCCGGACTGGGTCGGTGAAAGCACATTTGCTCCCTAGGTGGTTTTGGTAATTAATGACAACATACTTTGTGGTTGGACTAATGCTTTTATCAAGTATGTTTCAGGAAGGTCAATCACTCTGGCATGGCAAAAGGACTAGAAAGGTGAACCCCTAAGATGCTAAGGAAAGCATTGGCAAAAGCTCAAGACTCCATTTTTGGTTTAGTGATCCAAGATCACATTGAGTCCATAGGAAAGCCAATACTATTAAAAGGGGATGAGGTTATGATGATGATCTGGTTGCTCAAGTGCTTAGTGATTTATCTCTCAAACTATCGCAATCTTTCACTCCAACATAAACCCATAAGTAATCTCGGTCCCACCGATTCCAAACTCAGTCACACCGAGATGAACCACCTCACCATATAGCCAAACCCTAAGAATCTCGGATTTTCCGATTCCAAACTCGGTCATTCGAAATTGGTGTTGCCAAGCTTCAGAACATTCAGACTCAAATCGGTGTCACCGAGATGAGAAAGTCGGTCCCACCGAGATTGGCAAACCCTAGACTTTGGAAGAATCGGACAAACCGAGATTGTATTTTCGGTCCCACTGAAAATCCCAACGCTCACAAGATTTGAACTTTCGGTCTCACCGAGTTGTCAACTTCGGTCCGACCGAGATTGGTCAAATGTGTGTAACAGTTGGATTTTGTGTGGAGGCTATAAATACCCTCCACCTCCTCTTCATTCGTGGAGAGAGCCATCGAAAGAACTACCACTCCTACCTTACATTTACGAGAAGGAAACTACCTACCCTTGTGTTGAGATCAAGTTGCTCCACTCCCACCATATGAAACTTGATCTCTAGCCTTCCCAAGTTGCTTTCCACTCAATCCCTTCCTCCACCACAGCCAAATCGGTGAGGAGAGTTGAGTGTTGGGGAGATTATCATTTGAAGCACAAGAGCAAGGAGTTCATCATCACCAACACCATCTATTACCTTTTGGAGGGTGGTGCCTCCTAGATTGGTTAGGTGTCACTTGGGAGCCTCCGTCATGATGTGGAGTTGAACCAAGGAGTTTGTAAGGGCAAGGAGATCGCCTACTTCGTGAAGATCTACCCGAGTAAGGCTAGTCCTCCGTGGGACGAGGCCATGATGGCATAGACAAGGTTGCTTCTTCGTGGACCCTTCGTGGGTGGAGCCCTCCGTGGACTCTCGCAGCCGTTACCCTCCGTGGGTTGAAGTCTCCATCAACGTGGATTGACGATAGCACCACCTATCGGAACCACGAGAAAAATCTCCGTGTCTCCAATTGCGTTTGCTCTTCACAATCTCTCCCTTACTATTCATGCAATTTACTTTCCGCTGCCCTATACTCTAGAATTGCATGTTTAGTATGTTGCTCGACTTGTATGCATGATGCTTGATTTGACCTTCATTGTGAACTTGCTATGAACTTATGTTAATCAAAAGGCATAAACTTTTATCTTGTCGAGTTGTCTAACCCCCCCCTTCTAGACACTCTTGCCTTCAACGATCCTACAATTGGTATCAGAGCTTTGGTCTCCATTGCTTTGGTTTGCACACCATTGGAGGAAGATGGACGTGTCTACGTTTGGGAGTGTTAGTCATAGAGTGCCTATTCTTGATGGAGTGTCCTATAACTCGTGGAGGATTGAAATGCTTGCTATCTTTAAGATGTACAACTTGCATAAATATGTTGAAACCCCATATGTACCACCATTTGACCCTTGCACCCCACTATGGATGAAGAGCTTGATTTGCTTCAGTAACATTAGAACTGTCAATCTTATCATTAGAGGTTTGTCTGATAACTTGCTTAAGCTTGTCACAAACTTTGAGTGCGCCCATGCCATGTGGAAGTTCTTGGAAGAACTTTATCCGGACTACTCCTTGAGAGGTCTTGATGAAATTCTATACAAGACTGTTGAATTCGATATGTTGCGCCCCAAAGATCCTAACTTTGATAAATGCTTCTTTGAGCTTCGTGATCTTATGAAAAAGAAGGGTGATCCCGGTTTTATCAATGTTCGAATAAGAAATGCTCTTGTATTGCATTCCGATGATTATTATCACGTTGATAAAACTGATGCAAGTCATTATCAAATTGACCTAGGTATTGATGATGAATTATCTATGGGTCAATATGATGATGGGCATGAGCATGATGACGACTCGGACACCGAGCTAGACAAGATCATGAAGAGTCTCAGTCTTATGGCAAATATGAGAGACTACATATCCGGTGGAAAAGAGTGGATTCTCGATAGTGGATGCACCGATCACATGACCGGAGATGAAGACATGTTTCGAGAGCTTGCAAAGAACGATGGTCCACGCAAGTATGTGACTTTTGGAGACAACTCCAAGGGTAAGGTACTTGGCCTTGGTAAGGTGGCCATATCTCATGATAGCTCCATTAAAAATGTCATGCTTGTTGAATCACTTGGATACAATTTACTTTCCGTGTCTAGATTAGCTGACTTTGGATTCAACGTGCTATTCACCAAAGTAGATTGCCAAGTTTTTCGTAGTGACAATCATAACATGGTCTTCTTGGCATTCGAGAGGTGACCTATACATTGTCGATTTCACTAAGAAAGCTCAACCTAGAACTTGCTTTATCGCTAAATCTGCTAAAGGTTGGCTTTGGCATAGAAGGCTTGGACATGTTGGTATGCGAAATTTAGATAAGCTAATTAAAGGTGATCACATTCTTGGTGTTAAAGATGTTTTCTTTGATAAAGATAGGCTCTGCAGTGCATGTCAAGCAGGAAAACAAGTAGGAGGAAGTCATCCCGTGAAGAATATCATGACCACAAGGAGACCGCTAGAGCTTCTTCATATGGATCTCTTCGGTCCCAACGCTTACAAAAGCCTTGGTGGTAACTCCTTTGGTCTAGTTATTGTTGATGACTTTTCCAGATTTACGTGGGTATTTCTTCTTGATGACAAATCGCAGGTTCAGAAAATCTTCAAAACCTTTGCTAGAAAGGCTCAGAATCAATTTGAGGTGAAGATCAAGAAGGTTCGGAGTGACAACGGAACGGAGTTCAAGAACGCCCATGTGGACTCTTTTCTCGATGAGGAAGGGATTCTACATGAGTTCTCAGCTACGTACACACCTCAACAAAACGGGGTTGTTGAGAGGAAGAACCGAACGCTCATTGAAATGGCGAGGACAATGCTTGATGAATACAAGACACCAAAACACTTCTGGGGTGAAGCCGTCGAGACAGCTTGTCATGCCATCAACAGACTGTATCTTCACAAGCTTCTCGGCAAGACTTCATACGAGCTCCTTACGGGTAACAAACCCCAAGTGGGATATTTTCGTGTCTTTGGTTCAAAGTGCTACATTCTTGATAAGCATCGTCGGTCCAAATTTGCTCCTAAAACTCATGAAGGCTTTTTCCTCGGTTATGGATCAAACTCTCACACCTACCGTGTCTACAATAATTTCACCCGAAAGGTTGAAGAGACGGTAGATGTGAAGTTTGATGAATCTAATGGCTCGCAAGTAGAGCAAATGCCTATTGATGTAGGAGACAAGGACCCATCGGAAGCCATTCGAGATTTATCCATTGGAAAGATTCGTCCCATGGAAGTGAAGGAGAGTACCTCATCTACATATGTGGAGCCCCCTACCTCACGGCAAGGTGAACCTCAAGGCAACATGGAGGCTTCCACAAGTGGAACTCACCAAGATGAGGAAGTGCGACAAGAAGATCCACCACAACCTCCTTCTCCACCACCTCAAGACAACACCAACAACACAGATGAAGAAGAAGATGAGGATGATGAGGAAGCTCAGCCTCGACCACGACAAAAGCTATCCCGAGTTCGAGAAAGAGTCAAGAAGGATCATCCCGTGGAACAAATGATGAATGACATCGACTCCGGGAGAATCACTCGCTCTAAAACTCGTTTAGCTAACTTTTGTGAGCATTACTCATTTATTTCAAGTCTTGAACCTATGAAGGTAGAAGAAGCACTTGAAGACCCGGACTGGGTGAATGCTATGCATGAAGAGCTGCACAACTTCGAGAGGAACAACGTTTGGTCTTTGGTAGAGAAGCCCAATGATGACCAAAACGTCATTGGAACCAAATGGGTGTTTCGGAACAAGCAAGATGAAGATGGACAAGTCATCCGCAACAAGGCTCGTCTCGTAGCACAAGGTTACACACAAGTCGAAGGTATGGACTATGGTGAGACCTATGCCCCCGTTGCTAGACTTGAGTCCATTCGCATTCTTCTTGCTTATGCCAACCATCATAACATTACTCTCTATCAAATGGACATTAAAAGTGCTTTCCTAAATGGTGAAATTGAGGAGGAAGTTTTGTGAAACAACCTCCGGATTTGTGAATCCTAAAAGCCAAATCATGTTTACAAATTGCACAAAGCTCTTTATGGTCTTAAACAAGCCCCTAGAGCTTGGTACAAATGCTTGACTAGCTTTCTTCTTGAAAAAGGATTTGAGATTGGTAAAATTGACTCAACGCTATTCACGAAAAGGGTTGACGGTGAACTATTTGTATGCCAAATATATGTCGATGATATTATCTTTGGATCAACTAACCCTGATTTTAGTGAGAAGTTTGGAAAGCTTATGTCGGAGAAGTATGAGATGTCCATGATGAGTGAACTCAAGTTCTTCCTTGGATTGCAAATCAAGCAATCTAAGGAGGGTACTTTTGTCTCACAAACTAAGTACACTAAGGATCTCTTCAAGAAGTTCAACATGCAAGAGAGCAAAGGTATGAGAACCCCCATGCCTACTAATGGACATAATGACTTGACTAAAGATGGAAAACCTGTTGATCAAAAGGTTTATCGATCCATGATTGGTTCTCTACTATATATCTGTGCTTCTCGTCCTGATATAATGTTAAGTGTATGCATGTGTGCTCGATATCAAGCTGCTCCTAAAGAATGTCATCTTAAAGCTGTTAAAAGAATTGTGAGATATTTGATACACACACCTAACTTTGGCATTTGGTATCCTAAGAGGGCCTCTTTCGATCTCGTTGGCTATTCCGACTCGGACTATGCCGGAGACAAGATAGATAGAAAGTCAACTTCGGGTACATGTCAATTTCTCGGTCGATCCCTTGTATCTTGGTCATCCAAGAAACAAAATTCGATATCATTATCTACTGCCGAAGCAGAATATATTGCTGCTGGTTCGTGTTGTGCTCAGTTGCTATGGATGAAACAAATGCTTAAGGACTATGGGATACATGCGAGACATGTTCCTTTGCTTTGTGACAATGAGAGTGCGATTAAGATTGGACACAATCCCGTGCAACACTCTCGCACGAAACACATTGAAGTTCGTCACCATTTTATTCGTGATCATATTGCTAAGGGTGACATTGATCTTAAGCATGTTCGTACTGACAAACAGCTTGCAGATATCTTCACAAAACCACTTGATGAGAAAGTGTTTTGTCGCTTAAGGAGTGAGTTGAACATCATTGATGCTTCAAACTTGGAGTGAAAACTCCATTGATGCATGCAAGGCATGAGCCTAATTGACTAATCCTTGATATTTCTCTTATGATGATGATCATATGTCTTGGACACATTTGCCCCCTTGTATTGCATCTAACTCCTTGCAGGTACTTGGATGGTCTACATTCTACAAGATTATCACACTCACTCAAATCATGAGTAATCTTGTCATCGACCAAGTATCTAGCTCTTTGGGATGTTGAGTTCAAGGAACAAAATTCCACATATCCTTTTTGACATCATACACTTCTAGTACTTCACTCATGTCATATTGGATATTCTTGAGTATTTCCTTGCTTGCCACGACCCATGTAGGAAGATGAACTATACAATTGGAATTGGTGCTCCAACTTCACATTATATGAGCATCTACATCAAGTTCACCTACATGAGAACAAGCAACAACAAGCCCAAGGTATGTCTTTCACATCTTGAAAAAGCTTTGCTCAAAGACATGAGTACAAGCAGCTTCAAAAGATGTGATCACATCAAATGCTTAATCGAAAAATGGTAACCCCATTTTGAGCTTAAACGATGAGTATGACCTATGATCAAATGTTCTCATTTGACTCCTAAGTCAATATACTCAAACATAGGTGACCTAGTCACCGACCCTTGTCTAGATGAAGTACCTATGTTTTGGAGATTTGCTTTTGTCTCTTTTGATTCTCTTGTTGAGTTTTTCCCTTTCACAAAAAAAAAACTTCATCTAGCAATATTTTTTCATTTCTGTCTCTTCTGTTCTTGTGAATATTCTTTAGCTCTGATAAATTTCCTGAAAATCATTTACAGATTCATTGCAAATCTTTTGAAACATTCCTTGCAAAATGAGCTGAATTATTTCGTATTTCCTTGGAATTAAACTCGAGTCACCGATTCACTCACTTGATGCGACGAAAAGGATCGCCCTAAGTCTCGACTTTCGGACTCACCGATCCATATCAATTCGGTGTCACCGATTTACATTCACCAGGATATCATCTTCTACAGCTCATCTAAATGATTTCTTCGCATACTTAATTTGCTCGGTTGTGATTCTTAATGAACCCACTTCTTTCCTTCCATCCTTCCTGCCCTTCTGGTCTCTTGTCCTTTTGGCACTTGATGTCAAGGGGAGAAGATTTAGGGGAGCTGGGGAGCTTAAGGGAAGATTGGAGGATAAGGGAGAAAAGATATTTTAAAGGAAGAAAACAATCTTACCTTAAGGGGAGAGGATCACATCAAAGCTTTGCCATATTTCACTTTGATAATACATTTGGCATTATTCTTTTGATTTTGCTTCTTTTGCTCTCACCATTGGTATCTTCTGAGAAGTACAATTGGTTTCTTATGAAAAGCAAAATTCTCTCAGAGCTCATTGAAAATCCTTTAGTCTTGGGAGACATGTTGACTAATTCAAGCTAGTTCTCAACATGAGACACTCTTTATATACATGTCATCCCTGGCTTGGTACTCTTGATGTTCTTGCTATTGGTTGAAGAACTACTCTTGTGTTATCTAACCTTGTTTTCCCAAGTTTATTTCTTCAGGTACAATACCAAGGAACTCCAAGGTAAGTATATGCATCTTGCAGGATGTGCATGATGGTGACTTGCTTGTGAATACTTGTTTGCAAGAAATCACCATGCACATATGCATCATCTCTCATTACCCTCATCTCGCTCGATGCATATAGCCAAGCTGCATGTAGCACATCTTGTTTTTCTCTCATGTGTGCTTGTGGTAGTCCAAAACCAAAATCTACAATCTTGCACACTTGTAGGGGGAGATTGTGTACTACATGTTTGTCAAAGCTTTAATGTTAACCCTGTCTTTCTTTCAAGAAGCTTTGATATCTTTTTACGTGTGTTGCCATCAATTACCAAAAGGGGAGATTGAAAGCACATTTGCTCCTAGGTGGTTTTGGTAATTAATGACAACATACTTTGTGGTTGGACTAATGCTTTTATCAAGTATGTTTCAGGAAGGTCAATCACTCTGGCATGGCAAAAGGACTAGAAAGGTGAACCCCTAAGATGCTAAGGAAAGCATTGGCAAAAGCTCAAGACTCCATTTTTGGTTTAGTGATCCAAGATCACATTGAGTCCATAGGAAAGCCAATACTATTAAAAGGGGATGAGGTTATGATGATGATCTGGTTGCTCAAGTGCTTAGTGATTTATCTCTCAAACTATCAGCAATCTTTCACTCCAACATAAACCCATAAGTAATCTCGGTCCCACCGATTCCAAACTCAGTCACACCGAGATGAACCACCTCAGCCATATAGCCAAACCCTAAGAATCTCGGATTTTCCGATTCCAAACTCGGTCATTCGAAATTGGTGTTGCCAAGCTTCAGAAACATACGTACTCAAATCGGTGTCACCGAGATGAGAAAGTCGGTCCCACCGAGATTGGCAAACCCTAGACTTTGGAAGAATCGGACAAACCGAGATTGTATTTTCGGTCCCACGAAAATCCCAACGTTCACAAGATTTGAACTTTCGGTCTCACCGAGTTGTCAACTTCGGTCCGACCGAGATTGGTCAAATGTGTGTAACGGTTGGATTTTGTGTGGAGGCTATAAATACCCTCCACCTCCTCTTCATTCGTGGAGAGAGCCATCGAAAGAACTACCACTCCTACCTTACATTTACGAGAAGGAAACTACCTACCCTTGTGTTGAGATCAAGTTGCTCCACTCCCACCATATGAAACTTGATCTCTAGCCTTCCCAAGTTGCTTTCCACTCAATCCTTCCTCCACCACAGCCAAATCAGTGAGGAGAGTTGAGTGTTGGGGAGATTATCATTTGAAGCACAAGAGCAAGGAGTTCATCATCACCAACACCATCTATTACCTTTTGGAGGTGGTGCCTCCTAGATTGGTTAGGTGTCACTTGGGAGCCTCCGTCATGATGTGGAGTTGAACCAAGGAGTTTGTAAGGGCAAGGAGATCGCCTACTTCGTGAAGATCTACCCCGAGTAAGGCTAGTCCTCCGTGGGCGAGGCCATGATGGCATAGACAAGGTTGCTTCTTCGTGGACCCTTCGTGGGTGGAGCCCTCCGTGGACTCAAGCAGCCGTTACCCTCCGTGGGTTGAAGTCTCCATCAGCGTGGATTGACGATAGCACCACCTATCGGAACCACGAGAAAAATCTCCGTGTCTCCAATTGCGTTTGCTCTTCACAATCTCTCCCTTACTATTCATGCAATTTACTTTCCGCTGCCCTATACTCTAGAATTGCATGTTTAGTATGTTGCTCGACTTGTATGCATGATGCTTGATTTGACCTTCATTGTGAACTTGCTATGAACTTATGTTAATCAAAAGGCATAAACTTTTATCTTGTCGAGTTGTCTAACCCCCCCCCTTCTAGACACTCTTGCCTTCAACGATCCTACAGTCGGGCAACGGAGCGTCTACTATATAAAACCACTCCGAGGGCCAGTCTTCGGACGCCCTCTTAGGGGTGCCGGATAGGTATCCGGTCCCGACGATGCGCCATATTTCGGCGCCGCCCACTTGATATATGGATCCCTGGTGAGAACGGGGTACGAGGCAGAACAACCTCTTCCACAATGCAAAATGGGGCTCGATGCCCAGGAATAGCTCACAAAGAGCTACGTAGCCCGCGATATGCAGCACAGAGGCGGGCGTAAGGTGGTGGAGCTGGAGTCCATAGAACTTCAGGAGCCCGCGGAGGAATGGATGTATTGGAAATCCGAGCCCCCTTATTAGATAGGGGACAAAGCACACTCGCTCCCCCTTGTTGGGGCTTGGGGTGTCCTCCGCCTACCTCCCACCTTGATAAGTAACCAGTCCGGCTCGGACCGGAACCATGAAGGTCGGAGGAAGAAATCCCTCCGTTTGGAGCTTCACTAGCTCATTGTGCGAAATAGAGCACCTCCTCCAATCCCCTGGCGATGGGCTAGGAGCGCGTGAGGAAGAGCTGCGTTGACGGTCCATGGTGGAATGGATTTCAAGGTCAGAGGCGCTTCGATGGAGTATACGCGGGAGGTAGAGGGTGCGGTTTGGATCTGGATCCCTGCCCCTTTTATAGGCAGACGACCTGCACAATTAGGGGTGAAATGTAAAAGACACCTGGCTTTTCGCATTCAATATGACGCGTGGAAGAGGGCCATTATTTGGCGTGAAAGCCGAGGAACACAGTATTCAAGATGAAGCCGAGCACTGTTCGGCTGGTACATGGAATTTGAAAGGAGAACCCGCCTTGCAACGCCGAAGACTACAAGCACGCTGAACTTATCATCATTGAAGCCTGGTTCGGGGGCTACTGAGGGAGTCCTGGACTAGGGGGTGTCCGGATAGCCGGACTATCAATATCCGCCGGACTCCCATACTACGAAGATAGAAGATTGAAGACTCCGGCTCGTGTCCGGAAGGTACTTTCCTTGGCGTGGAAGGCAAGCTTGGCGATACGGATATGTAGATCTCCTACCATTGTAACCGACTCTGTGTAACCCTAGCCTCTCCGGTGTCTATATAAACCGAAGGGCTTTAGTCCGTAGGACACAACATTACATCTCAACAAGGGTTTAGCCTCCTTGATCTCGTGGTAGATCTACTCTTGTACTACCCATATCATCAATATTAATCAAGCAGGACGTAGGGTGTTACCTCCATCGAGAGGGCCCGAACCTGGGTAAAAAAATTGTGTCCCTCGTCTCCTATTACCATCCGCCTAGACGCACAGTTCGGGACCCCCTACCCGAGATCCGCCGGTTTTGACACCGACATTCATACTCACAGTTTTGGTTTTGCAGATCATAGATTTGGGCTTGTAGGTGCTCGATCTTCTCATGTAGCTTGAAGATGGCCTCCTCGATCTTCTTTGCATCTGGCTCATAGTTGTTGGTGAACTCCACGAGCATCTTGTGGGTAGCGTTGATTCCACGCTCCACCATCCCCTGGCACTTGAAACCTTGTTGCTCCATTGCTTCGAGCCTCGACTCCACGCTTCCGGTTCCCTTTGGTCCCTCAGCATCGCGGATGTGCAGCAACCCATCACGCATCTCAATGGTTTGAGGGTGTCGCAGCACCTCCGCGAGGTAAGGGTTGATCACCTTCCTTTGAAGCACTTGGGGTCGTCATGATGATCTAGACCTGTCAGAAAAACAGCTCGAAACAAGAACAGGGGAGATTTGCGTGATACGAGAGTCAAAACCTTCGGGAGTATAAATATTGAATTTTTACCGACCAAAATACGCATCGTGCAAGGAAACGGAGTCCGGAGGGCACACGAGGTGCTCACGAGGTAGGGAGGCGCGCCCAGGGGGGTAGGGCGCGCCCTCCACCCTCGTGGAGGCCTTGTGTCCTTCCCGGACTGCCACTTATTTTCTATTTTTCTGAATATTCCAAAACGGAGAAATATTGCCTTAAAAATTGTTTTGGAGTCGGTTTACTTACTGTACCACATACCTATTCCTTTTCGGAGTCTGGAACATTCTGGAAAGTGTCCCTTATGTATAACTCCAGGGTTACGGTTTCAATAATATTGGTTTCAACATTTATCGGATTACCTGAGATATAGTGTTTGATCCTTTGACCGTTTACCACCTTCGGATTTGTCCCTTCGAAGTTGTTGATTTTTATGGCACTGGAACGATAGACCTCTTCGATAACGTAGGGACCTTCCCATTTAGAGAGAAGTTTTCCTGCAAAAAATCTTAAAACGAGAGTTGTATAGCAATACATAATCACCTACATTAAACTCGCGCTTTTGTATCCTTTTGTCATGCCATCTTTTAACTTTTTCTTTAAACAACTTGGCATTTTCATAAGCTTGGGTTCTCCATTCATCAAGTGAGCTAATATCAAATAACCTCTTCTCACCGGCAAGTTTGAAATCATAGTTGAGCTCTTTAATAGCCCGGTATGCCTTATGTTCTAGTTCGAGAGGTAAGTGACATGCTTTTCCGTAGACCATTTTATACGGAGACATACCCATAGGATTTTTATATGCAGTTCTATAGGCCCATAATGCGTCACCCAGTTTCTTAGGCCAATTCTTTCTAGACCTATTGACAGTCTTTTGCAAAATTAATTTGAGCTCTCTATTGCTCAATTCTACTTGACCACTAGACTGCGGGTGATATGGAGATGCAATTCTATGATTAACATCATATTTAGCAAGCATCTTACGGAAAGCACCATGAATAAAGTGTGAACCACCATCAGTCATTCAATATCTAGGGACTCCACTACTAGGAAAAGGCATGCTAGTGGCGCACCAGTTTTGCCTTCTAATGGCGCATGGCTGGTGCGCCACTGGCATCACGCCATTAGAATTTCTTTCTAATGGCGCACCACCTGTGCGCCATTAGAATCTGGTATTCTAATGGCGCACTGGTGATGCGCCATTAGTATCGCTCACAAGATCGCCACTAGTATCTGCTATACTTACAGTATGACATACTATAGTGCGCCATTAGTAACAACTTTTTAATTCTTTTCTTCTTAATCTCATGTCACTATTTCACATATGAGATATTCAACACATATATATGTACAACAAGCATCCATATAGCAATCATATATGTACAACAAGCATACATATAGCAATCATATCCAACACACAAGTTTCATCATATATACATACGTACATAGCCAACACATAGTTCCGCTGTTACAAAAGTTTCACATTGTTCATCCAACACCGTTATCCATCAATTCACAAAAGTTTCACATTCATACAAAATAAAAACAGAAATGGAAAAGAAGCACCCCATCCACGCAAGCTTCCGTCAATTAAATCAAATCTGCAAAATGATAAACAAGAAGTTAGAAGAAGAAAAGAAGAAGACTAGAAGAAGAATAAGAAGAGTTTTGGAAAAGAAGAAGATTAAGAAAAAGACTATAAGCTTATTATGTAAACTTGATCATTTTGTGCTAACATAAGTTATTTTGGAGCTAACCTATAGGAAACTAAGCATAGTCTAAGCTAGTATATTAGAGCCAACTTAGGTAAAATGGAGCTAACCTATGTCATTTTGGAAAAGAAGAAGATTAAGAAAAGACTATAAGCTTATTATGTAAACTTGATCATTTTGTGCTAACATAAGTTATTTTGGAGCTAACCTATAGGAAACTAAGCATATAAGCTCTAAGTTAGTATATTAGAGCCAACTTAGGTAAAATGAAGCTAACCTATAGGAAACTAAGCATATTAGAGATAACATAGGTAACTAAGTATATATATATCATTTTGGATAGCTAACCTATAGGAGATCGACATACACGACAAAGTAGGCAGTTCTTCTCCTTCTTCTCCTTCATCTCTCGATCGCCTAGAGCGGCGAGGCTGTGGAGGCAAGTGGAGGTAGTGGGATGTAGTCTTCACCACAATTGGTGTGGTCATGTTGCCCACCTGTGGGATCGCCGGCGCCACCACCGGTGCGTGGTCATTGTCAGCACCACCACCATCGCGAGGCCACCTTGAGCACGACCATCGCTAGGTCATCCTCAGCCACCTCCATCTCTTGCCCATGGTCACCACCACCATCTCTTGCCCTTCGTCACCACCACCAGCGCTAGGTCATCCTCACCGATGCCCATCCTCACTCTGCTCCTCTTCTCCGCACTCCAGTCCGGATCATCCTTCTTGTTGTCTATCTTTGGTGCAGAATCGCTGCTGCTTTGTCGCTTCTGACGAGAATCGCTGCGACTTCGCTACAGCCATAGTCGCCGCTTTGCTTTGGTCTGTAGCGATATCATTCTTCTGCTGCTCCTACCTGTCCAAAATGCAACAATGACCGTTAACAATCGATGTGAGACAAAGCCAAATGTAGAGGAATAAGAAGAGGCGTAACGCATCAAGCATCATCATCGGCAGCAGTCGCATGCGACACATAGTCTTGTTGTACACCTTCACGATGAGCATGTTGGCGCGTGCGTCGTACCAAGACAAGGAAGTACCCCAGCTGCAGGTCGTAGGCACGGTAGAAGTTCTCCCACCCACGAGACAAGTACATGTGGCCCTTCTTGATCGCCAATCTGCACATCCCATCGCTGCGAAACCCGCTGCCTACTGTCGCAGCTTCACATTATTTGGCGGATCTTCACCCATCGGCATGTTCATAAAACTGTCGAGGCAGCCTCTGCAGTTTGGGAAAATGAGTGATGTAGCAAACAACAGATATCATAATGAGATGGGTGAAGGGAGATCTCTCTCATTTTATATACCAGCGTCATGGATCAGCTGAAGCCTCAAGTATGATAGTGAAGAACTGGAATCATCCACCTCGATCTTTGCGGTGTCGCAGATCGGCGGTGGCTGCTTCCCGCCATCTCTCGATAAGCAAAGAAGAGACCAATTAGTACCCTTACAACAGATCATAAAACATGCATTAGTCATAAGTACCCCATATGTCCTATTTTAACAAAGTCATGCTAAAATTCACGGAAAATTTCAGCATGACCTTTGCTGAAAATAGGACATATGGAATGCCCAATTTGCGGAACGGAAGTTAATCGACATTCCGCAAACTCAAGGGCCTCTCGGTGGACAAGGCAAAAAAGGCCTCCATCATAGCATGGAAAATACATTGGCATGTTTTTGCTTATAAAAAAGCTAACAAGTGTAATTCAAAACAATATACCACCAAGTGAACCACCACAACATCTAAAAGCTAACAATTGTTTTTGCTTATAAAAAGACCAATGGCACATAATGCATCCAGAAGCACAATTCCTAGTGATTTCCTGCTTGAGGCAATCTGCTTTCAACCGGGGTGCACAATCTTCAACATGAGTCATCATTGAACTGTATTATGCAAATTCCTTGTAATAGTGAATATAGTTCCAAAATATAGTTCCAAAAATAAGCAGAATTCCTTGAAATGGTAATGATAAATATAGTTCCACAGCAACTGAATAGCTCACTGAAAGGAAACAGAGCTCTACTTCAACCACCTAAAGCAAAATTCACAAGATATTTTTCAAGAGAGATGAACTACCACTAAGTAATTGCATCCCCACAAAGTCAAGCAACCAATCAAGACAAGTATCATGTGAACTTGTTCCATAGTTCACCTGCCACCTACCAACAACCAATCACCACCAAACAATCCAATAGCCCTCTAAACAAAAAGAATATGCTTCAAATGTTAAATGGCTGCCTAGATATCTAAACACTCACACACCTTTGGCAAATTAATGATTGGACGGGCATTAAGGACAAAAACTTAGCGGTATAAGTCCAAACATGACAATCAAGTACACTTCAAATAAACTAGAGCTAAGCTAGGTAGCTTCTTTGGGGCTAAGGTATTGAATGTTGAAATTTATGTGTCCGCACCAAACTATTTCAGTTGTGTAGAGCTTGACTTGACCGACCAGAGACCACTAGAGTAGATTAAAAAAGAAGTGCAAGAGAGAGTACTAATTTTGCTTGACTTGAAACTTGACCGAACAAAGTCCTCTTTAACCTAGGACTAGCATCCAATAGCTTGACTTGAGCATATTATGTAACTTGAAGGAAGCCGGTCTTGAAGTTCAACACAAACAAACAAGCAAGCCAAACTAAAGGAGAAACACGTTGGATGATCGCTCTGCACTAGTTGGTGGTGTGGCTGGAACGTTCAGATGCATTCATTCATCGATGTGATCATTCAATGTGGGTTAATTGGTGAGCATTAAACGATGAGGAGGTGGGATGATGATGTAAAGCGCCTTTGGGCGTTGTCGGTGAACAAGGAAAACCATATTGGCATAAAACAAGTAGCTCGCAGCATGTAGGCGGACATGAATTGACACGGTGGTGGGTGTTGGAAGTGCACTTGACATGAATTGACCTGGTGGTAGGCGGACATGAATTGACCTAGGCGGACGACTAGGGGCATACTAGATCGGAGCACGCCATCGCAAGAAGAGGAGAGGTCGCCGCCGCCGGCGCACACTGGATCGAGCACGCCATCGCTGGCAATCTTTGGAGCGCGTTGTTCCTCTCTACACCGGACAGGGAAGGCTGCGGCGGTGGAATGATCGGGATGCGCGAGGGAGTCGGCATGGTGCGACGCGTCGACTGTGGCAAAGAAGACCGAGGAGGTTACCTCCTCTTCAGAGGCGGCACTGGGAACCCAGCCGCCGCCGGAGACGGCGCGAGAGGATCGATCGAAACCCCGGCCGCTGTGGTGGGGAGAGGGGTTGGGGATAGTGGGGTTGGGAGTACTGGTCGCCGCCGGCGCCGGGCGCCGAGGCGCGTCGAGGCGCGGGCAGCGCTGGGCGGCGGGCAGCAAGCGCTGGGCGGCGAGGCGGCGGGCAGCGGCATCGGGCGGCGGCTGGGCGGCGCCGAGGCGGCGGGCAGCCGAGGCGGCGGGCAGCAAGGCGGGAAGGGATCGAGGCGGCGGGCAGCGTCGGATCGAGGGCGAGGGCGAGGAGAGAGAGGGATCGAGGCGAGGAGAGAGGTGGGCCGCCGGGAGGGCTATGGATGGATGGAGGCACAATACTAATGGCGCACCAACCACCGTGCGCCATAAGTTATCCACACTAATGGCGCACCACACCACGGTGCGCCATTAGATATTTCGCCGAGCCAACAGGTTATATTCCACCTGAATCGATCCACATCAAGTCCTCTACTAGCTCGATTGGTTAGCAGCCAGTTCTCACACCAGAGGTCTGGGTTCGACTCCCAGGATCCCCAATATTTTTTATGCATTTTAAATGGTGTTTTTATATTTATTTGTGTTTAAATATGTTCAAACTTGTTTAAATCATAACAGTAATATTTTTATGCATTTTAAATACTGTTTTTATATTTATTTGTGTTTATCAAACTTGTTTAAATTATAACAGTGTAATATTTTTATAAAAATAGTAAAAAATTAAAAACATGTTCAAAATGTGCGGGTTCTTGGGGCCGGGCAGTGCTCCGTGGTGGAGCGGGAGGTTGCGATGGGTAGAGCTAGCGGGGAGGTGCTTGGTGCGATCGAGATGGAGGATCGAGATCGAGATGGGGGATTGAGATCGAGATGGAGGGGATATAGTAATATGCATTTTAAATATGTTCAAACTTGTGTTTAAATATGTTCAAACTTGTTTAAATCATAATGATAATATTTTTATGCATTTTAAATGCTATTTTTTTATATTTATTTGTGTTTATCAAACTTGTTTAAATTATAACAGTGTAATATTTTTTATAAAAATAGTAAAAAAAATAAAAATATGTTCAAAATGTGCGGGTGCGCGTGGGGGGCCGGGCCGGTGCTCCGGCGGTGGAGCGGGGGAGGGTTGCGATGGGTAGAGCTAGCGGGGAGGTCTTGGTGCGATCGAGATGGAGGATCGAGATCGAGATGGAGGGGATCGAGATCGAGATGGAGGGGATCGAGATCGAGATGGAGGGGATCTGAATGGCGCACATCCTTGCCCGTGCGCCATTAGAAGTTATATCTGATAATGGCGCACATCCTTGCCCGCGCGCCATTAGTTTGTATGGGAAAATGGAAAAAAAGAAATTCATACTAATGGCGACTCTCGGGCCGTGCGCCATTAGAGTCTTCCACTCTAATGGCGTATGAGAAAGACGTGCGCCATTAGTATATAGTAGTGGCGCACTGCACCCACGGTGCGCCATTAGAGTCAATCCTATCTATAGGCCTTTTCCTAGTAGTGCTCCAAACCTCGGAAAAATAACTTCCTTAAGCATTTTAATAGAAGTGTTATGATCAGCACTACTAGTTGGAATAGCTTCTACCCACTTAGTAACGTAATCAACAGCAACTAAAATATGTGTATATCCATTAGAGGCAGGAAAAGGTCCCATATAATCAAAGCCCCAAACATCAAATGGTTCAATAACAAGTGAATAATTCATAGGCATTTCTTGACGTCTACTAATATTACCAATTCTTTGACATTCATCGCAAGACAAAACAAACTTACGGGCATCCTTGAAGAGAGTGGGCCAATAAAAACCGGATTGCAATACCTTATGTGCACTTCTATCTCCAGCGTGGTGTCCTCCATAAGCTTTGGAGTGACACTTGCATAGGATTTGTTCCTGTTCATGCTCAGGTACACAACGTCTAATAACACCATCTACCCCTTCTTTATAAAGATGTGGGTCATCCCAAAAGTAATGTCGCAAATCATAGATTTTTTTTCTTTTGTTGGTATGTGAAGCTAGGTGGTATAAATTTAGCAGCAATATAATTAGCATAATAAGCATACCATGGAGTGCTACGAGAAGTGCTTATGACATTTAATTGTTCATCAGGAAAGCTATCATCAATAGGTAGTGGGTCATCAAGAACATTCTCTAACCTAGATAAGTTATGCAGAACGGGTTCTCAGCTCCTTTTCTATGAACAATATGCAAATCAAATTCTTGCAGCAAGAGAACCCATCTAATAAGTCTAGGTTTTTCATCTTTCTTTTCCATAAGATATTTAATAGCAGCATGATTAGTGTGAATGGTTACTTTAGAATCAACAATATAGAGTCTGAATTTATCACAAGCAAATACAACTGCTAAAAGTTCCTTTTCGGTAGTAGCATAGCTTCTTTGAGCATTGTCTAGAGTCTTACTAGCATAATGGATGACATTTAATTTCTTATCAACTCTTTGCCCTAGAACAACACCTATAGCGTAAGCACTAGCATCACACATAATTTCAATGGGTAAATTCTAATCAGGTGGCTGAACAACAGGTGCAGAGACTAATGCTTTCTTAAGTATTTCAAATGCTTCTACACAATCATCATCAAAGACAAATGGTACATCTTTTTGTAATAAATTAGTTAGGGGCCGGGAAATTTTTGAGAAGTCCTTAATGAACCTTCTATAAAATCCGGCTTGACCAAGGAAACTTCTTATACCTTTGATGTCCTTGGGACATGGCATCTTTTCAATAGCATCAACCTTGGCTTTATCAACTTCAATACCTCTTTCAGAAACTTTGTGCCCCAAGACAATACCTTTATTAACCATAAAGTGGCATTTTTCCCAATTCAAGACAAGATTAGTTTCTTCACATCTCTGCAAAACTCGAGCAAGATTGCTCAAGCAATCATCAAAAGAGGAACCAGAGACGGAAAAGTCATCCATGAAAACCTCACAAATCTTTTCGCAAAAGTCAGAGAATATAGCCATCATGCATCTTTGAAAGGTAGCAGGTGCATTACATAAACCGAAAGGCATGCGTCTATAAGCAAAAGTACCAAAAGGGCATGTAAAAGTAGTCTTTGATTGATCTTTAGCCGACACAGGTATTTGAGAAAAACCAGAATAACCATCTAGAAAGCAACAATGTGTATGTTTGCATAATCTTTCTAGCATTTGATCAATAAAAGGTAAGGGGTAATGATCTTTCTTAGTAACCTTATTTAATTTGCGGAAATCAATTACCATCCTATAACCTGTGATAATTCTTTGCGGAATCAACTCATCTTTATCATTAGGGACAACAGTAATACCTCCCTTCTTAGGGACACAATGGACATGACTTACCCATCGACTACCAAAGAACGGGATAAATTATACCGCCTCCGTAAGCTTGAGTATTTCTTTTCTTACCACTTCTTTCATTTTAGGATTCAAGCGTCGTTGAGGATCACAAACTGGTTTGGCATCCACTTCCAAATTTATTTTATGTTGACATAGAGTGGGACTGATGCCCTTAAGATCATCCAGAGTATATCCAATAGCGGCACGGTGCTTCTTCAGAGTTTTCAATAATCTTTCTTCTTCATGCTCTGAAAGGTTAGCGCTAATAATGACAGGATATATTTTCTTTTCATCAAGATAAGCATATTTAAGATTATCAGGCAACGGTTTAAGATCAAACACGGGATCACCCTTGGGTGGAGGAGGATCCCCTAGGATTTCAACATGCAAATTGTGTTGCAGAATAGGTTCCTTTTTAAAGAATACTTCATCTATTTCCCTTCTTTCATTCATGAACATATCATTTTCATGGTCTGGCAAATAGTGTTCTAAAGGATCACTAGGAGGTACGGCAATAGAAGCAATACCAATAATTTCATCCTTACTAGGCAATTCTTCCTCATGATGTTGTTTACTAAATTTAGAGAAATTAAACTCATGAACCATATCATCCATGCCAATAGTAACAACATTCTTTTCGCATTCTATCTTAGCGTTAACGGTATTCAAGAAGGGTCTACCAAAAATAATAGGACAAAAACTATCTTGTGGAGAACCAAGAACAAGAAAATCAGCGGAATATTTGGTTTTTCCACAGAAGACTTCAACATCTCTAACAATTCCTATTGCAGAGATAGTATCTCTATTGGCAAGTTTAATTGTAACATCAATATCTTCTAACTCAGCAGGTGCAATATCATGCATAATTTCTTTGTATAAGTCAATGGGTATAACACTAGCACTAGCACCCATATCACATAAGCCATGATAACAATGATCTCCTGTTTTAACAGAAATAACAGGCACGCCTACTACAGGTCTATGTTTATCTCTATCACAGAGTTTAGCAATTCTAGCAGTTTCACCACCGAATTGAATAACATGCACATCAATATTATCAGACAAGAGATCTTTAAGAATAGCAATATTAGGTTCTACTTTGACTTGCTCAGGAGGTGTATAAGTTCTAATATTGCTTTTATGAATAACAGTTGAAGCTTTAGCATGATCCTTCATTCTAACAAGGAAAGGTGGTTTCTCAACATAAGAAGTGGGAACAATAGGATCATTATAAGTTACAGTCTTTTCTTCAACTTTAATAGGTGCAGCTACTTTTACTTCTATGGGAGGATGATGTTTAAACCACTTCTCCTTGGGGAGATCAACATAAGTAGCAAAAGATTCACAGAAAGAAGCTACTATCTCACAGTCAAGTCCATATTTAGTGCTAAACTTACGGAAAATATCGGTATCCATAAAAGATTTAACACAATCAAACTTAGGTGTCATACCTGACTCCTTACCTTCGTCGAGGTCCCAATCTTCAGAGTTGCATTTAATTCTATCCAATAAATTCCATCTAAATTCAATAGTCTTCATCATAAAAGAGCCAGCACAAGAAGTATCGAGCATGATGCAATTGTTATCAGAAAGCCGAGCATAAAAACTTTGCATAATTACTTCTCTTGAGAGCTCATGATTGGGGCATGAATATAACATTGATTTAAGCCTCCCCTGAGCTTGAGCGATGATTTCTCCTTCGCGAGGCCAAAAATTATATATATAATTGCGATCACGATGAGCAAGATGCATAGGGTAATACTTTTGATGAAATTCCAATTTCAATCTTTTATAGTTCCATGATCTCATATCATCACATAGCCTATACCATGTCAATGTGTCTCCCTTCAAAGATAAAGGGAAGGCCTTCTTCTTAACAACATCATCGGGTATACCTGCAAGCTTAAATAGTCCACAAACATCATCCACATAGCGTAGATGTTCATCAGGATGCTTTGTTCCATCTCCTGTAAAAGTGTTAGCTAGCAGTTTTCCATCGCATTCAAGGAATCAAAAGGAGTTTCATTTTCAATAGGTTCAGTAGGTTCAGTAGGTTGAGGAGAAACTCTTTGCTCTACTGGACGGGGTGAAGATACCCCGAACAAGCCCCTCAGAAAATTACTTTCCATAGTAACAAGTGAAAGAAAATTTCAGCACACTAAATAAATTTTTCCTTGCCAAATTCCACCTACCAAAGGCGCCTCACTCCCCGGCAACAGCGCCAGAAAAGAGTCTTGATGACCCACAAGTATAGGGGATCTATCGTAGTCCTTTCAATAAGTAAGAGTGTCGAACCCAATGAGGAGCAGAAGGAAATGATAAGCGGTTTTCAGCACGGTATTCTCTGCAAGTACTGAAATAAGTGGTAACAGATAGTTTTGTGATAGGATAAATTGTAACGAGCAACAAGTAACAAAAGTAAATAAAGTGCAGCAAGGTGGCCCAATCCTTTTTGTAGCAAAGGACAAGCCTGGACAAACTCTTATAATAGGAAAAGCGCTCCCGAGGACACATGGGAATATCGTCAAGCTAGTTTTCATCCCGCTCATATGATTCGCGTTCGGTACTTTGATAATTTGATATGTGGGTGGACCGGTGCTTGGGTGCTGTTCTTACTTGAACAAGCATCCCACTTATGATTAACCTCTATTGCAAGCATCCGTAACGACAACAAAAGTATTAAGGTAAACCTAACCATAGCATGAAACATATGGATCCAAATCAGCCCCTTACGAAGCAACACATAAACTA
Organism: Aegilops speltoides; assembly: GCA_021437245.1. Taxonomy (NCBI): domain Eukaryota; kingdom Viridiplantae; phylum Streptophyta; class Magnoliopsida; order Poales; family Poaceae; genus Aegilops; species Aegilops speltoides. The sequence goes on from CM038145.1 coordinate 216,622,098, forward strand.
GGGTTTAAGCTTCTGACACTCTAGCAAACCATCATCTACTTATTACTTACCAATGCCTTCCTCTAGGCCCAAATAGTGGTGAAGTGTTATGTAGTCAACGTTCACATAACACCACTAGAGGCTAGACAACATACATCTTATCAAAATAGCGAATGAATACCAAATTCACATGACTACTGAGGGAGTCCTGGACTAGGGGGTGTCCGGATAGCCGGACTATCATCATCGGCCGGACTCCAAGACTATGAAGATACAAGATTGAAGACTTCGTCCCGTGTCCGGATGGGACTTTCCTTGGCGTGGAAGGCAAGCTTGGCAATATGGATATGTAGATCTTCTACCATTGTAACCGACTCGTTGTAACCCTAGCCCTCTCCGGTGTCTATATAAACCGGAGGGTTTTAGTCCGTAGGACAACAGTCACAACAACAATCATACCATAGCCTAGCTTCTAGGGTTTAGCCTCCTTGATCTCGTGGTAGATCCACTCTTGTACTACCCATATCATCAATATCAATCAAGCAGGAGTAGGGTTTTACCTCCATCAAGAGGGCCCGAACTTGGGTAAAAACATCGTGTCCCTTGTCTCCTGTTACCATCCGCCTAGACGCACAGTTCAGGACCCCCTACCCGAGATCCACTCGTTTTGACACCAACATTGGTGCTTTCATTGAGAGTTCCTCTGTGTCATCACTGATAGGCTTGATGGCTCCTTCGATCATCAACAACGACGCAGTCCAGGGTGAGACTTTTCTCCCCGGACAGATCTTCGTATTCGGCGGCTTTGCAATGCGGGCCAATTCGCTTGGCCATCTGGAGCAGATCGAAATCTACGGCCCTGGCCATCAGGTCAGATTTGGAAGTCTAAACTTCACGGCTGACATCCGCGAAGACTTGATCTTCGATGGATTCGAGCCACAGCCGAGCGCGCCGCACTCTCACGATGGGCCTGATTTAGCTCTGCTACCGGACAGTGCCCTGGAGGCCGCAGATGAGTCCGCTCCGACCCTTAATTCGGAGCCGACCGCGCAGATCGAGGATGGGTGGCTAGACACCGCCTCGGGGGCTGCAACCTCTATGGAGATGGAGCCGAATACTGACTTTGTCCCTCGTGAGGCTCGTGACTCCGAGGTGCCGGACTCCTCTCCGGACTCCGAACCTCCCGCGCCCCCTCCAATCGAATCCGATTGGGCGCCGATCATGGAGTTCACCACTGCGGACCTCTTTCAACACTCACCTTTTGGCGACATCCTGAATTCGCTAAAGTATCTCTCGCTATCAGGAGAGCCCTGGCCGAATTGCAGTCAGGATGGTTGGGATGCGGACGACGAAGAAATTCAAAGCGCACCCACCACCCACTTTGTAGCCACTGTTGACGATCTAACCGACATGCTAGACTACGACTCCGAAGACATCGACGGTATGGACGACGATGCCGGAGACGACCAAGAACCAGCGCCTACGGGGCACTGGAAGACCACCTCGTCATACGACATATATATGGTGGACATCCCAAAGGATGGGAATGGCGAGGAACCAGCGGAGGAAGACTCCTCCAAGAAACAGCCCAAGCACCGGCGTCAGCGGCGCCGCTCTAAATCCCGCCACAGCAAGAATGGAGATTCCGACACTGGAGATAATAACACCCCAAAGAGTGCCGAAGACAACGCCCTCCAGCAAGATTCATCATAGGAGGACGGAGAAGCCAGCCCTAATGAGAGAGCGGCAGACGAAGAGGTAGAGGATGATAATTACATGCCTCCCTCCGGAGACGAGGCAAGCCTCGACGACGACGAATTCGTCGTGCCCGAGGATCCCGTCGAACAAGAGCATTTCAAACGCAGGCTTATGGCCATGGTGAACAGCCTAAAGAAAAAGCAGCAACAGCTTAGAGCTGATCAAGAACTGCTAGCCGACAGATGGACTGAAGTCCTTGCGGCCGAAGAGTATGAACTCAAACTCCCCTCCAAAAGCTACCCCAAACGCAAGTTGCTCCCCCGATTAGAGGAGGAGGCATATAAACTAGCATCACCAACGCACAATACGGCCGACCGACCACCTCGTGGCCGCGACAGAGAGGCCTCCAGGCCCTCCACTGAAACGCATCAGCGGCACCGCTCGAAAATCTGACGGGTTACGGGGAATGCGCTGGACTTGCGAGACATATTGGAGGATAAGGCAAGACAATCAAGATCGATCTCACGGATCGCGTGGGCATACGATCTTGCGCGACGATGACCGTCGACCGGATCTGACAACTCGGTCGGGCGAACATAGTAGACAAAGCTCACTTGAGCTACGCCGTGATATAGCCCAATATAGAGGCGCCAAGACACCCACTATGCTTCATGATGAAGTAATGGATCATCAAATCCCCGAAGGGTTTAAACCTGTGAATATTGAATCCTATGATGGCACAACAGACCCTGTGGTTTGGATCGAAGACTATCTCCTTCATATCCACATGGCCCGCGGCAACGATCTTCACGCCATCGAATATCTCCCACTCAAGCTTAAAGGACCAGCTCGGCATTGGCTCAACAGCTTGCCAGCAGAATCAATTGGGTGTTGGGAGGACCTGGAAGCCGCATTCCTTGACAACTTCCAGGGCACATACGTGCGACCACCAGACGCCGATGACCTAAGCCACATAATTCAGCAGCAAGACGAATCGGCCAGACAATTTTGGACACGGTTCTTAACAAAGAAAAATTAAATCGTCGACTGTCCGGATGCAGAGGCTCTCGCAGCCTTTAAACATAACATCCGCGATGAGTGGCTGGCCCGGCACCTAGGATAGGAAAAGTCGAAATCCATGGCAGCCCTCACATCACTTATGACCCGCTTCTGCGCGGGAGAGGACAGCTGGCTAGCCTGCAGTAACAACCTCAGCAAAAATTCTGGCAGTCCGGATACCAAGGACCGCAATTGCAGGTCGCGTCGCAACAAAAACAAACGCCACGTTTACGGTGATAACACTAAGGATACGGCAGTCACCGCCGGATTTAGAGGCTCTAAACCCATTCAGCGGAAAAATCCATTCAAAAGAACTACTCCGGGTCCGTCCAACTTGGACCGAATACTCGACCGCTCTTGCCAGATACATGGCACCCCGAAAAGCCAGCTAATCACACCAACAGGGATTGTTGGGTATTCAAGCAGGCAGGCAAGTTAATTGCCAAAAACAATGACAAGGGGCTGCATAGCGATGACGAGGAAGAGACCCGACCGCCAAACAATAGAGGACAGAAGGGTTTCCCCCCACAAGTGCGGACGGTGAACATGATATACGCAACTCACATACCCAAGAGGGAGCGGAAGCGTGCACTCAGGGACGTATACGCGATGGAGCCAGTCGCCCCAAAGTTCAACCCATGGTCCTCCTGCCCGATCACTTTTGATCGAAGGGACCACCCCACTAGTATCCGCCACGGTGGATTCGCCGCATTGGTTTTAGACCCAATCATAGATGGATTTCACCTCACTAGAGTCCTGATGGATGGCGGCAGCAGCCTGAACCTGCTTTATCAGGATACAGTGTGCAAGATGGGCATAGACCCCTCAAGGATTAAACCCACAAAGACGACCTTCAAAGGCGTCATTCCAGGTGTAGAGGCCAATTGCACAGGCTCAGTCACACTTGAAGTGGTCTTCGGATCCCCCGATAACTTCCGAAGCGAGGAGTTAGTCTTCGACATAGTTCCGTTCTGCAGCGGCTATCACGCTCTGCTCGGACGGACCGTGTTTGCAAAGTTCAACGCGGTGCCGCACTACGCATACCTCAAGCTCAAGATGCCAGGCCCTCGAGGAGTCATTACGGTCAATGGAAACACTGAACGCTCCCTCCGAACGGAGTAACACACAGCGGCTCTCGCGGCAGAAGTATAGAGCAGCCGCTTAAGGCAATTTTTGAGTCCGGCCGTTAAGCAACCGGACACGGCCAAACGCGCCCGGAGTAACCTACAACAAGACCACCTGGCACGTTCCAAGCACACGTAGCAATGCGGCCCCAACCCCAGCTGTCGGTGTCAAAACCGGCGGATCTCGGGTAGGGGGTCCCGAACTGTGCGTCTAGGAGGATGGTAACAAGAGACGAGGGACACAATGTTTTTACCCAGGTTGGGCCCTCTCGATGGAGGTAAAACCCTACGCCCCGCTTGATTAATATTGATGATATGGGTAGTACAAGAGTAGATCTACCACGAGATCAAGGAGGCTAAACCCTAGAAGCTAGCCTATGGTATGATTGTTGAGATGTATGTTCGTCCTACGGACTAAGGCCCTCCGGTTTATATAGACACCGAAGAGGGCTAGGGTTACACAGAGTCGGTTACAATGGTAGGAGATCTACAAATCCGTATTGCCAAGCTTGCCTTCCACGCCAAGGAAAGTACTATCCGGACACAAGCCGGAGTCTTCAATCTTGTATCTTCGTAGTCTAGGAGTGCGGCGGATATTGATAGTCCCATTGTTCGACACCCCTAGTCCAGACTCCTCAAGAGCTCCCTGAACTAGTCTTCAATGACGATAAGTCCGGCGTGCATAATGTTCGGCATTGCAAGGCGGGTTCCTCCTTGAGTAATCCGGAGAAGATAATGAACACGGGATAGTGTCCGCTCGCAAAAATAATTTCCACATTCCACCGTAGAGAGAATAAAACATATACACTAGCTCAATCTGCTGATGTATTATGCGGCGTGACATCACACTGCAGCCAAGCCCTCGTTTGAATCGTTTTTTACTATTCCACCTCAGCACATTTAGCGAAGCGGTTTCCTTGGCACGTCTTGTCGAAGCAGAGATCGTGTTCCCCTTATTCCGGGATCCTCATCAATACGTGCGTGGGTAACCCAACCGCGCCATTGATGGTGGCGCTTGGGAGATAAGCGAGTTTTACAAGGCCGGTGCGGGACGCATAGTTTTGTCCGCCTATATATAAGGGATAAGGATTTACCTTCTCACCTACGCCTTCTTCCTCCTTTGCTCATCCATCCCTGCGAACTCAAGCTCCAATGCCCAAGCTCGCGCATCTTGCCTCGACCTTTCTCCGAATATGTCCGGAGCGGGAGGTAAATGGTTGGCCTCCACCGCTAAGGAGGAGGACATCACCAAGCTGCGCGAGGCCGGATACCTTTCCAGCAATATTGCGCATCGGCTGCCCGACGAGGGGCAGCTTGTCCCTACCCCCGAGCCTCATGAGAGGGTCGTCTTCCTCCCCCACTTCCTCCGCGGACTGGGCTTTCCACTCCATCCATTTGTCCGGGGGCTCATGTTTTACTACGGCCTAGATTTCCACGATCTGGCGCCGAACTTCATCCTCAACATCTCGGCGTTTATCGTCGTGTGCAAGGCCTTTCTCGCATCCAGCCCCACTTCGCTGTGGCTCAAGACCTTCAACGCTGTCAAGGTTGTGAAGGGGACGCAAGCGGAATGCGGAGGCGCCATGTTGGGCAACCGCCCAACGTCCCTTGGCTAGAAGGGACCTTCGTGGACTCCGTCAAGGGGTGGCAATCGGGGTGGTTCTACATCACCGAGCCGCGCAAGCCCACATGGGCGGCGGCCCCCGAGTTTAGATCTGGAATCCCTACGCAGCTCACCTCCTGGAAAGAGAAGGGCTTGCAGTGGGGCAGTCCGGTGGAGGTGACAGGACTCCGAGCCTGCATCAAGAAGATTGTGAGCAATAGGCTCCGGCTCGTCGACGTGGTCCAAGTCATGCTCCTCCGGCGGATTCTCCCATGCCAAGAACGGGCATTCAATTTGTGGGAGTTCAATCCGGAACAGCACCAGACACTAAACGGGTTCTTCGATACAACACACGAAGGTGCCTGGAGGGTGCTATTCAAGGGCGCCGAAGCCCCCGCATCCCTGACCGAAGACCGCGGATTCAGCTCGCAGTCTCCGACTGACGAGGTAAGTGATTCAACCCCATTACGGGACACTTGTGGTAATTAGATTGACTCTAGTGAGGTTTTTAATCTGCCTCTTCCTTTGACAGGAATGGATGGAGAAGGCCAAGCTGCTCATCAGCCCGGCTCCCATGCCAGAGGACCCAGTGGACGCCCGCTTAGCGGGGCTGCTGGTTCCGGCACCGCACGTGGTGCCGGAGAAGAAGGCCAAGAAGGTGGCCGCGGGGACTCGAAAGAGTTCCCGCAATCAGGCGTCTAACGACGACGAGGACTCCTCCCCTGAAGACGAGGAGGAAGAGTACTCTCTCCCGGAGGAAGGAGAGAAGAAGAGGAAGGCTTCCCCAATCGGGGCGGCCGAAGGGTCCAAGAGGGGGAGAACTATCCCCCCGGACAGTTTTGCCAACATCAGCGTTGGCGAGGATGAGTGGCCTCCAAGGGCCAGGCGTCCGGCCGGATCGTAAGTATTTGGATCGTTTATATGCCGTACTTTTCATGTCACATAGTATCCTTCTAACGCCGCATTCTGTCCGTAGTCCGGTCGATGACGACCTCCCCGACTCAATGAGCGGGTCGTTGGCTTCGTCGGACGTAAATTCCGTCCCGACCGCCTCTACCCCCCGCGCCGACGAGGACGCCGAGGTGGGATCCCAAAAGGGGACCCATCAGGAGGAGGCTCCGGAGGCGCCGTCAGGCGACCTCCCGGACTTTGCGCCGGACTCTACCTCGGAACCCGTAGTGGTTCCAGAGTCCGGCAAAGCGGCCCCTTCGAAAGAAGGGCAGGACCGTGACGCCGGCGGCCTCCGTCCAACCGGAGGCGCCGGATAACCTGCTGGAGGCGCTTAAAGGCGCTTCCATCAAGGAAGAACACCGCACTCTCATGAGTGCGGTGATTGAGAAGGTCGATTCGCCAAGAGCGGGCCGACCGAAGCTCGCAGCAGCCTTCTAACAGGCTTTGAGGTAAGAAGTTAAAATTATGTAATGTAATACCGCATAGACAGTAGCCCCTGATGCTTAGTTCGGTGTGCGGTAAGAAAAGCCGGACTAAGGATCTAACAAGAGGTACGCAGGGTTGCTAAAAACATGTCAATATGGGTTCGCAGGCTGCGCTGCTGACCTCTGCCGCATTAACGGCGGAGGTCGAGGTGCTGAAAAAGAACCTCGAGCGGTCCGAGCAAGAGCTCGGCCATACGAAGAAGCAGCTCGAGGAGAAAGAAGGTGAGTAACACCTATTTGAATAAGTACCTTACAGAAAAGGATTTTGGTTGCAAATAAAATTAACAAGGATAATATGTGTATTGCAGGGGCCACTAACGAGGTGGCATCCCTGAAGGATGCCGTGTCCGCGGCCGAACGCAATGTGGCCATGGAGCGGGCTGAGCGAGAAAAGCAGGAGGCACTGGTGGCGGAAGTTCGGCAAGAGCTCCAGGCTCTCATGGAAAAGCATGAGAGTTTGGAGCGTGACTCCAAGACTCAAGAGTCCGAGCTCGCCTCGGCTCTCGAAAGTGCCAAGTCCGCCAAGGCCGAGGCCCAGAAGGCCCTTCAGGAGGTTGAGGACATAAAGAAGATAGCGGTGGGTAAGGCCTTTTTCATGCAAAGTAGGCATGTTAATGTGAATTACCGGATACTTACCCGAATTCGGAGCTCTCCAGTGGCGTTTGCAGATCTGTCGCAGAGGGCGTCGATGCCGCCAGATTCTATTGTGGCGAGGAGGGAGCTCGACGGAGAAGGTCTTGGTCTCGATCTGCCGAGGCCAGCCATCCGGTGCCCCCAAGCGACCAGTGAAGCGGTGGTCGAACTCCACAAGGTAGTTGAGGAGGCCATGAAGGGCCTCATAGTCCGGCTGTGGCCTGGAGAGGCCATGCCTGGAAGCTACTTTGGCCTAGCGCGGCGGCTGGTGAATGCATGCCCCAGGCTTGATGTAGTCAAGCGCTCCGCCTGTATTGAAGGCGCTCGTCGGGCCCTTGCCCGCATAAAGGTGCAATAGGGCAAACTGGATGCGGAGAGGCTTCTCACGGACCCACCGCCGTCGGGCAAGGAGCATCGCACGCCGGAGCAGTATTATAAAGTTGTCCTAAAGGGAGCCTGCGATATTGCAGATGAGTGCTCCCGAAATGTAATTTTTGAGTGAACTCGCTGTGTATTTATCCTGTGCGCCGAAAACTTCGTTTGTATGCGCCATGAGCAACGCTTGTTTAATTTAAAATATTACCTTTTGTGCGGCCGTTTTGTGAAATCTGAGAGATGGCAAGTCGTTGGCTTCAGCCCCCAAGCCACTAGTGCTGGGGTGTTCGGTGATAAACATGAGCGCTCTTGTTCCCATTTTTGGGTCCATCTAGGGAGGCGCCAACACGATTTAACAAGGCAAGCGGACTTATAATGCTTGAACACTCTCACTTAGCCATAGAATTCTATAATTTTAAATTTCGGCGAAGCCCCTGGTATTCGGAAGACTGAATCCGGGGCGCTATCCACGCCTTCGTCGGACATCATCCGGAACTTCACTCGAAGCGGCATGAGTCTTTAGGGACCCGAAAGAACCTCTCGAACAGCGACCAGTCTCTTGCCTTATCATGCTAGTCAGTTTTAGCTTTCTCCACTAAGGCGTTAACCCGGCTCAACCGGGGCGCAATCGCAGTGGTTCTCCCAGTGCTACCTTAGCCGACGGAACGGAACGTAAGGCACCAAAACATGGGAGCCAGGCAAACCCAACTATTGACCCAAGACATGATTCGAGCCGATTCATATAATGCTATAAGTTCGGGTGCCGACTTGTGAAAGTGTTCGGACTTAATCACACCATAATGTGGGGAACGAAGCCTGGCGATTCGGCCGTACCAAAATATACGGGTGCAAGATGTCATATAATGAACATATATATAAAAGATAATGCATTTGCAAAAGAGAGGTGCTGCATTATTTATAAAAGAAAGTCTGCTGGTAGAGCGGACTGATACAAATAGTGCGGTAAGCAAGGGATTTGGACAAAATAAACATGTCCCCCTCCAGGGATGAGCTGCGGGCTTAGTGTATAGAATTGAATGTAATGCTCGTAATTGAGACCACCTGGGTGTTCGCCGCGGCCTTCTTTAGTCGCTGACTGTTGTATCATGAGTTCGGCAAGTTCGCCATCGGACAGGGCTTCTGGTTAACGGAGTCCTGTGTACATAAGAGAAGAAAATATAAAAACGAAAAGAAGGGGGGCACTCGTGTGAGCCCCTGGTGTGGTCGAGCCGCACTCTAGGTCCATTGTGATCGTGCCCCTTTCCCTGTGCCCATGGTATCTCCAAAGCGTAATGATATACGCGGAGTGTTATTCTTGCGATCATGCGCGGGCGAGGCCTGGGGCCGCATTGCTACGCGTGCTCCGATGGCGCCAGGTGGTCTTGGTTGGTGTTGCTCCGGGCGCGCTTTGCTGTATCCGGCTTTCTAACTGCTGGACTTGAGAATTGCCCGAGAAGGCTGCTCAGATTTCGCCGCGAGAGCCGTGTATGTTCCTCCGCTGAAGGAGCGTTCCGTGTTTCCATTGACCGTCATGACTCCACGAGGGCCCGCATCTTGAGCTTTAGGTATGCATAACGCGGCACCGCGTTGAATTTTGCAAACGCGTTCGCCCAAGCAGAGCATGATAGCCGCTAGGAACGGGACTATATCAAGATTAACTCTTCGCTTCGAAATTATCCGGGATCCAAGACCACTTCGCAGTGATCGAGCCTATGGTTGGCTTCCACTCCTGGTATGACACCTTTAAAGGTTGTCCTTGTAGGTTTAATCCTTGATGGGTCTATGCCCATTTTGCGCATTGTATCCTGATAAAGCAGGTTCAGGCTGCTACCGCCGTCCATCAGGACTCTTGTGAGGTGAAATCCATCGACGATTGGGTCTAAAACCAATGCGGCGAATCTGCCATGGCGTATGCTGGTCGGATGGTCTCTTCGATCGAAAGTGGTCGGACAGAGGACCATGGATTGAACTTTGGGGCGATCGCTCCATCGCATAGACGCCCCGTAGTCGCGCTTCCTCTCCCTCTTGGGTATATGGGTCGCGATATCATATTCACCGTCCGCACTTGTGGGGAAACCCTTCGTCCTCTATTGTTCGGCGGCGGGTCTCTTCCTCGTCATCGCTATTTAGCCCTTGTCATTGTTTTCGCAATTAGCTTGCTACCGCTTGAACACCCAACAATCTCTATTGGTGTGATTAGCTGGCTTTTCGGAGGTGCCATGTATCCGCATGAGCGGTCGAGTATTCGGTCCAAATTGACGGACCGGGGTGGTTCTTTTAAATGGCTTCTTCCACGACCGGGTTTGGAGCCTCGAATCCGCATTGACCGTCAGTATCCTCCTTATCGCCGCCCGCACGCGGCGCTTTGTTTTTAATTCGGCGTGACCTGCCGTTGTTGTCCTTAGTATCCGGACTGCCAGAGTTTTTACGGAGATTGTTGCTGCGAGCTAGCCAGCTGTCCTCTCCTGCACAAAAGCGGGTCATTAACGATGTGAGGGCTGCCATGGATTTCGGCTTTTCCTGCCCCAGGTGCCGGGCTAGCCATTCGTCTCGGATGATATGTTTTAAGGCTGCGAGGGCCTCTACATCCGGACAGTCGACGATTTGGTTTTTCTTCGTCAAGAACCGTGTCGTAATTGTCCGCCGATTCGTCGGCTGCTGAATAATGTGGCTTAGGTCATCGGCGTCGGTGGTCGCACATATGTGCCATGGAAGTTATCAAGGAACGCGGCCTCGTGTCTTCCCAACACCCAATTGACTCTGCGGGCAATTTGTTAAGCCAATGCCGAGCTGGTCCTTTGAGTTTGAGTGGTAGGTACTTGATGGCGTGGAGATCATCGCGCGGGCCATATGGATGTGGAGAAGGTAGTCTTCGATCCACACCGCTGGGTCTGTTGTGCCATCGTAAGATTCGATGTTTCTGTGTTTAAACCCTTCGGGATCGATGATCCATTACTTCGTCGATGAAGCATAACGGTGTGCGGCACCCCAGATTGAGCGATATCGCGACGCAGCTCGAGAGAGCGCTGTCTGCTGTGTTCGCCCGCCAGGTTATTGTATCCGCACGACGGTATTCGCGTGGGTCGTGGGCGCCCACGTGATCCGTAGATGGATCTGGTTTGCCTTGCTTTGTCCTCAAAGATGTCTCGCAAGTCCGCGTGTTCCCTCTTGGCCGACTTTTGGAGCGATGCGGCGCACGGTCTTGGCTGGGGCCCGATGCCTCTCGTCACGCGACCACGGGTGGTCGGTCGCCATGTCGCGGCGCTGGTGATGAAGGTATGTATGCTTCCTCCTCTAATCGGGGGAGCAGCTTGCGTCTTGGGTAACTTTTGGAGGGACGTTCGAGTTTATACTCTTCGGCCGCGAGGACCTCATCCATCGATCGCCAGCAGGTCCGATCAGCTTGAAGCTGCTGCTGCTTTTTCTTTGGGCTGTTTGCGTGGCGATAAGCCTGCGCTTGAAGCGCTCTTGTTCGACGGGATCCTCGTGTACGCATTTAATTCATCATCGTTGAGGCTTGCTTCGTCTTGGAGGGAGGCATATAGTTATCATCCTCAACCCCTTCGCCCCGCCGCCTCTCGTGGGGCTTGCTTCTACATCCTCCTGCGCTGAGTCTTCTTTGGAGGGGATTGTCTTCGGCACTCTCGAGTGTTATTGTCTCTCGTGCGGAATCTCCATTCTTCTTTGTGGCGGGATTTAGAGCGGCGCCACCGACGCCGGCGTTTGGGCTGCTTCTTTAAAGAGTGCGCCTCCGCTACTTCTTCGCCATCCCTTCTTTTGGGGTATCCACCATGTATACGTCATATGACGAGGTGGCCTTCCGAGGCCCTCTGTAGGCGCTAGTTCTGTTCGTCTCTCAAAGATCGCCGTCCATAGCATCGATGTCTTGAGTCGTAGTCTAGCATGTCGGTTAAATCCTCGGCAGTGGCTACAAAGTGGGTGGTGGGTGGGCTCTGAATTTCTTCGTCGTCCGTACTCCAACCATCCCGCCATAGTCCGCCAGACTCTCCGATAACGAGATGCTTTAATGAGTTTAGGATATCGCCGAAAGGCGAAGTGTTGGAATATGTCCGCGGCGGTGAATTCCATAACCGCGCCCAATCCGGACCGATCGGTAGGGCACGCAGGCGGTTCGAGTCCGCGAGGAGTCGGCACCTCGGATTCACGAAGTTTCGCAAGGGACAAGATTGGTGTTCGCCCATCGCCGTGGATGTTGAAGCCCGGGCGGCGTCTATCCACCGACCCTCGATCCGGGCGATCGGCTCGGGCTAATGGCGAAGCGGATCCGAAAAGCGCCACCAAGGCCTTGTCCGTGGCAGAGCTAGATCGTGCCCATCATCACAAAGTCTTGGCGCGCTTGGCTGTGGCTCGAGTCCGTCAAGATCAAGTCTCCGCGGTCATTGGCCGTGAAGTTTAAGCTTCCGAATCGACTGACGGCCGGGCGTAGCTTCGATCCGCTCCAGATGGCCAAGTGAATTGCCCGCGATGCAAAGCCGCCGAATACGAAGATCTGTCCGGGAGAAAAGTCTCACCACGACAGCGTTGCTGGTTGAAGATGCCATCGAGCCTATCGGTGGCGACATACGATGGAACTCTCAATGAAAGCACCAATGTCGGTGTCAAAACCGCGGATCTCGGGTAGGGGTCCCGAATCTGTGCGTCTAGGCGGATGGTAACAAGAGACGAGGGACACAATGTTTTTACCTGTGTTCGGGCCCTCTCGATGGAGGTAAAACCCACGCCCCGCTTGATTAATATTGATGATATGGGTAGTACAAGAGTAGATCTACCACGAGAACAAGGAGGCTAAACCCTAGAAGCTAGCCTATGGTATGATTGTTGAGATGTATGTTCGTCCTACGGACTAAGGCCCTCCGGTTTATATAGACACCGAAGAGGGCTAGGGTTACACAGAGTCGGTTACAATGGTAGGAGATCTACATATCCGTATTGCCAAGCTTGCCTTCCACGCCAAGGAAAGTACCATCCGGACACGAGCCGGAGTCTTCAATCTTGTATCTTCGTAGTCTGGGAGTCCGACGGATATTGATAGTCCGGCTGTCCAGACACCCCCTAGTCCAGGACTCCCTCACCAGCCCTTGCAAAATTGCAAGACTAGTCCTTCGTGTACATCATTACGCTCTGGAGATACCAAGGGCATAGGGGGAGGGGCACGACCACCACAGGCCCAGAATGCGGCTTAACCGCACCAGGGGCTCCCAAGTGTGTCACTCTTTTTCTTTTTTCTTTTTTCTTACCCACAGGACTCCGTTCACCAGAGGCCCTGTCTGGCAGTAGACCTGCCGAACTCACGATGCAACAGCCAGGGGCGGAGAAAGGCTACGACCAGTATCCAGGTGGTCTCCATTACGAGCTTTAAATCCGTTTTATACACCATTCCACAGCCTACCCCTGAAGGGGGACATGTCTAATAGTCCTATCCCTTGCTTACCGCACTATTTGTATCGTTCTGCATTCATGGCAGTATTTCTTGAATAAACAATGCATCGCTTTTTGCTTATAAGTACATTTCTTTCTTATATATATGTTCATTTATGACATGTTGCATCCGTACACTTTGGTACGGCTAAATACACCAGGGGCTTAAGTTCCCCACATTATGGTCTAATAAGCCCGAACATTTTCACAAGTGCGGCACCCCGAACTTATAGCATTATATGCATCGGCTCTGAATCATGTCTTGGGTCAATAGTTGGGTTTGCCCGGCTCCCATGTTTTGGTACCTTACGTTCCGTTGTATCGGCTAAGGTAGCACTAGGAGAACCACTGCGATTGCGCCCGGTTGAGCTGGGCGGCGCCTCGATCTGTAAAGCTAAAACTGACCGTCATGATAATGCGAGAGTTGGTCGCTGTTCGAGAGGTTTTTTCGAGTCCCTAAAGACTTATGCCGCTTAGAGCGAGGAACCGGCTTTGTCCGGCCCAGGCGTGGATAGCGCCCCGAACTCGGTCTTCCGAACACTAGGGGCTTCGCCGAAATTTAAAATTATAGAATTCTATGGCTAAGTGAGAGTGTTCAAGCATTATAAGTCTGGTTGCCTCGTTCGTTGTGTTGAGCGCCTCCCTAGATGGACCCAAAAATGGGAACAAGAGCGCTCAAGTTTATCCCGAACACCCCAGCACTCGTGGCATGGGGGCTGAAGCCGACGACTTGCCATCTCTCAGATTTGATAAACGGCCGCACAGAAGGTATTATTTTAAATTAACAAGCGTTGCTTAGCGCATATGAACAAAGTTTTCAGCGCACAGGATAACAAAATGCGAGTCTACTCAAATATTACATCTTTCGAGCACTCACCGGCAATCATGCGGGCACCCTTGAGGACACTCTTATAATACATTTCAGCGACGATACTCCTTGCCCGCCCGGCGGCGCGTCCGTCGAAGCTTCTCGGCGTCCATCCTGCCCGATGCACCTTTGCACGGGCAAGGCCCGACGGCACCTTCAATGCAAAGTGAGTGCTTGACGACTTCAACCGTGGACACGCATCCACCAGCCGCCGCACGGGCGAAGTAGCTCCTGTGCATGGCCTCCTTGGGCCACTGGCCGAACTATGAGGCCCTTCATGGCCTGTTCGGCTAGCTTGTGGAGCTCGAACAACTGCTTCAGCTGGTCGCTAAGGGGCACCGGATGTCCGCCTCGGCATACTAAGACCGAAGACCTTCTCCGTCGAGCTCCCTCCTCGGCCCGAGAAAGCGGCAAGATCGGACACGCTGCAGGGGCAGATCTGCTAACGCTCTGGAGAGTTGCGGTCGGGTAAGTAATAGGTAATTCACATTCACATGCTTGCTTTGCATGAAAAATGCCTTACCCGCCGCTATCTTCTTCAACGCCTCGATTTCCTGGAGGGCCTTGTGGGCTTCGGCCTTAGCGGCTTTAGCACTCTCAAGAGCCGATGCAAGCTCGGACTCTCGAGTCTTTGAGTCGCGCTCCAAACCCTCATGTTTTTCCATGAGAGACTAGAGCTCTTGCCGCACCTCCGCCACCCGCGCCTCTTGCTTCTCTCGCTCGGCTCGCTCATGGCCAGATTATGCTCGTCGCAGATACCGCCTCCTTCAGGGTCGCCACTTCGTTCGTGGCCCCTGGAGCACCCACGTTATCCTTGTTATTTCTCTTGCAACCAAATCCTTTTCTGTAAGGTACAAATTTAATATGGTGTTACTCACCTTCCTTGTCCTCGAGTTGCATCTTGGCACGGACGAGCTCGCTCTCGGACCGCTCGAGGCTCTGCTTCAAAGCATCGACCTCCGCATTCAGTGCAGCAGAGGTCAGCAGCGCAGCCTGCAATCCCATATTGACATATTTTTTAGAACTCATGCGTATATCTTTTTAGATCCTCAGTCTGGCTTTTCTTTCCGAACACCGAACCGAGCATCAGGGGCTACTATCTATGCGGTATTATATTACATATCTTAAATTTTTTACCTCAAAGCCTGTTAGAAGGCTGCTGCAGGCTTCGGTCAGCCTGCTCTTGGCAAGCTGAACTTTCTGAATCACCACACTCATGATAGTGCGATGTTCTTCTTCGATGGAAGCGTCGTTGAGCGCCTCCAGCAAGTTATCCGGTGCCTCCGGTTGGACAGAGGCCGCCGGTGTCACAGTCTTGCCCTTCTTACGAAGGGACCGCTCGCCCGACTCCGGAACTAGTGCAGGTTCCGGCGCGGAGTCCGGTGTAGAGTTCGGGAGGTTGCCTTGCGGCACCTCCGGGGCCTCTTCCTCCCGGCGGGTCCCTTCCCGGGATCCCACCTCGGCGTCATCAGCGTCACGGGGGGTTGAGGCGGTCGGAAGAGAGTCCATATCCGACGTGTCCAAGGACCCGCTCGACGAAGCGGGAAGATCGTCCTTGGCCGGACTACAGGTTGTGTGCGGCATTAGAAAGACACCGTGTGGCAAAAAGGAAAATTATAAATTATCTAGGAGTCCGGATACTTACGATCTCGCCAGGGGCTTGACCCTTGAGGGCCACTCCTCGTCGCCGTCGCCGACGTTGGCGGAGCAGTCCGGGGGAAGGGTCCTTCCCTTCTTGGACCCTTTGGCCTCCCTCGTTGGAGAGGCCTTCCTCTTCTTCTCTCCCCCCGCTGGGGAGAAGCCTCTTTCTTCTCCTCCTCGTCTTTGTGGGAGGAGTCCGCCTCAGAGTCATCGGACGATGAGTCCGATGTCACCTGATGTCGGGAACTCCTTCGGGTTCCCGTGGCCTTCTTCTTGGCCTTCTTCTCCGGCGCTACGTAAAGTGCCGGGACCAGCAGCCCAGTCAAACGGGCGTCCGCTGGGTCCTCTGGAAGGGGAGCCGGACAGTTAACCTGTCCGGATGTCTTCTGCCAGTCCTGTTAAAGGTATTGGGAGTTTAGATCCCACATAGAGTCAAACTATGAAAAAAATGAGTGTCCCATAAAGGATAACGTAGCTTACCTCGCCGGCCGGCATTGCATGTGAATCCGCGATCTTGGTTGTGGATGCGGAGCTTCGGCACCTTGAACAGCACCTCCGGGCAGCCAGACGTCAGTGTCAAAGAGCCCGCTCAAGGTCGGTGTTGTGCCGGATCAAACTCCCACAAATTGAAGGCCCGTTCTTTGGCGGGGAGAATCCGGCGACGAGCATGACTCGCTCACGCTGACAAGCTTAAGCTTCTTGTTCACTGGTCTCGAGCGGGATCGAGTCCGGTCAGCTCTTCCAAACTACCCCGTAGCAAGCCCTTCTCTTTCCAGGAGGTGAGCTGCATGGGGATGTCAGATCTGAATTCGGGGGCCGCTGCCCATTTAGGGTCACGTAGCTCGGTGATGTAGAACCACCCCGATTGCCACCCTTTGATGGATTCCACGAAGGCACCCTCGAGTCAAGTGACGTTGGGCATTTTGCCCACCATGGCGCCTCCGACTCCGCAGCTGCCCTTCACAACCTTCGCTTGACATTGAAGGTCTTTAGCCACAAGCGAAGTGGGGCTGGATGCGAGGAAGGCCTCGCACACCACGATAAAGGCCGAGATATTGAGGATGAAATTTGGGGCCATATCGTGGAAATCCAGCCGTAGTAGTACATGAGCCCCGGACGAAGGGGTGGAGTGGGAAGCCCATCCATGGAGGAAGTGGGGAAGGAATACGACCCTCTCATGGGGCCAGGGGTGGGGATGAGCTGCCTCGTCGGGCAGCGGTGCGTGATGTCATTTGGACAGTATCCGCGCGCGCAGCTTCTCGATGTGCCCCTCCGTAACGGAGGAGGCCCTCCACTTGCCTCCCGCTCCGGACATGGCTGGAGAAGGTTGAGGTGAGATGTGCGGACTTGGGTGCTGGAGCTCGAGTGCGCGGAGACGGATAAGCAAAGGAGGAAGAAGGCGTAGGTAAAAGAGGTGGATCCTTATCCCCTTATATATGGGCGGACGAAAACTATGCATCCCCACCGGCTTGGTAAAACTCGCTTATCTCCAAAGCGCCACAATCAATGGCGCGGTTTGCTTACCCATGTCCGTATTGATGGGAATCCCGGAATAAGGGGAACACGATCTCTGCTTCGACAAGACGTGCCAAGGAAACCGCTTCGCTAAACGCGCTGAGGTGGTATAATAAAAACGATTCAAGTAACGGCTTGGTAGTGGTGTGACGTCACGCCACAAAATACGTCAGCAGATTGAACTTGTGTGAATATTATTCTCTATACGGTGGTATGTGGAATTTATTTTACAGAGCCGGACACTATCCTGGCGTTCACAATCTTCTATGAATTATTCGGAGGAGGAACCCGCCTTGCAATGCCGAAGACAATATGCGCGCCGGACTCATCGTCATTGAAGCCTGGTTCAGGGGCTACTGAGGGAGTCCTGGACTAGGGGGTGTCCGGATAACCGGACTATCATCATCGGCCGGACTCTAAGACTATGAAGATACAAGATTGAAGACTTCGTCCCGTGTCCGGATGGGACTTTCCTTGGCGTGGAAGGCAAGCTTGGCAATACGGATATGTAGATCTCCTACCATTGTGGCGACTACTGTAACCCTAGCCCTCTCCGGTGTCTATATAAACCAGAGGGTTTTAGTCCGTAGGACAACAATCACAACAACAATCATACCATAGGGCTTCTAGGGTTTAGCCTCCTTGATCTCGTGGTAGATCCACTCTTGTACTACCCATATCATCAATATCAATCAAGCAGGAGTAGGGTTTTACCTCCATCGAGAGGGCCCGAACCTGGGTAAAAACATCGTGTCCCTTGTCTCCTGTTACCATCCGCCTAGACGCACAGTTCGGGACCCCCTACCCGAGATCCGCCGGTTTTGACACCGACAACTACTAATAGCAAGACTTCTCCCTTGTCCTCAGGAACAAACGTAACTACTCACAAAGCATATTCATGTTCATAATCAGAGGGGTAATAATGAGCATAAAGGATTTGAACATATGATCTTCCACCAAATAGACCAACTAGCATCAACTACAAGGAGTAATCAACACTACTAGCAACCTACTAGCACCAATCCCGGACTTGGAGACAAGAATTGGATACATGAGATGAACTAGAGTTTGGAGATGAGATGGTGCTGGTGAAGATGTTGATGGAGATTGCCCTCTCCCGATGAGAGGAGCGTTGGTGATGACGATGGTCATGATTTCCCCCTCCCGGAGGGAAGTGTCCCCGGCAGAATAGCTCTGTCGGAGTCCTAGATTGGTTCCGCCAAGGTTCCGCCTCGTGGCGGCGGAGTCTCGTCCCGAAAGGTTGCCTTCTATTTTTTTCTCATCGGAAGACTTCATATAGGAGAAGATGGGCGTCGGAGAGCCACCAGGGGGCCCATGAGGTAGGGGCGCGCCCAGGGGGAGGGCGCGCCCCCCACCCTCGTGAGCAGGGTGTGGGCCCCCTGGCCTTCATCTTTGGCGATGATTTTTATTTATTTATTTTAAGACATTCCGTGGAGTTTCAGGACTTTTGTAGTTACGCAGAATAGGCCTTCAATATTTGCTCCTTTTCCAGCCCAGAATTCCAGCTGCCGGCATTCTCCCTCTTCATGTAAACCTTGTAAAATAAGAGAGAATAGTCATAAGTGTTGTGACAAAACGTGAAATAATAGCCCATAATGCAATAAATATTGACATAAAAGCATGATGCAAAATGGACGTATCACTCACCTGAGCTGCTCCATCGACAGAAGCATCCACCATACCAGACATCATGACTCCTGACTATCTTGCGCCACCTCAGATCTCCTTCCCTTTCGCCGGCACCCACCGCAACTGCATCACCATCATCGACTCAGCAGATGAACCTAAGGAGTACACGACTCCACAAGAGAGGTCACACTCTTTTGTTTCTGCTTATGTTATGCATTGCTTAACATTACCTGCTACTTTATCGTCATGTTCACCTCTTAGACTCCAAGTCAGGTTGAAATTATTGTTCAAACTTGAGTTTTAAAATTACTTGCGGGGCACATATCGAGGCAGTAATGAAGAATATCTATGTCTATTATCTGGTTCACCTAGGGTATGCCTATGTTGTTCATCTTGGGTGGGAAACAAACAGTAAAGCAATCATCATGTGTCTTTTTATTAAATTAAAGCTATCATCAGCCTGCTATCATTATTTTTGGATCCATCCAGTGGTTGTTACCATCACTCTAGATTTCTGCATGCTCTCCTTACATAATCTCACTATATTTTTTCCATATGCATGTCAGATATTTTATACAGTCATGCTAAACATGTAGAGAAAAAGTGAAGGGTTTTGCGTGGCAACACAATGTCATGCAGACATCACTCCATGGTGGGTTCAAGAAAACCCTCCCCCCCTACAGATTAAAATGCAAAGGAAGATATATGTTCTGAGGCGGATTCAGACTGAGCTGACCACTCCTATTTACCCCCCGATGTGTTCGCTCCAACTTGGCATGATGATGTTGCTCATATCATGCATATGTTGCCTTGTAGTGCCTACTTTCAACATCATATATGTCATCTATTTAGTTTAGACATGTTCTGTAATGCCACCTATTTAGTTTCTATATCATATATGTGAATTATGCAATCTCATCTCTTTTAGCCAGCCATAATATATGTGAAAAATGCAATGTCATCCTGTTTAACCAGGCATCATATATTTGAATGATATCTTGCCAATCTTTTCTTCATTACATTTCCATTTGTCGAAAATGTTTGTACATTCAACTACTCTTACTGTGAATTAGACATTTGAGTGGGTGATGGAAAACTCTGGAGTGAAAACACGGTCTTCAGAGCAGACAGTGCTACCTATCGAAGCAGATCTCTTGCTGGATCCTGATAGCTCCTCAGAGATGGATTCAGAGATAGATGACATGTCCTATTCCCCACCGAGGTGTATGCTCTAACTTGTCACACTTATACTGCTCATATCATACATATGGTGTCTTGCATTGCATAGTTTAGACATCACATACATAATATTCAACACTATGTTCTTAGTTCAGACATCATATATGCGAATGCCCTCTGCTTAGTATATAAATCACATATGTGAATTAAATCATGTGATCCTAATTACTTAGATAACATGTATGTGAATTATGTCATGCGAACCTGTTTACTAAAGACATCATATAATTATCTCATGCCATCCTGTTTAGTTAGTCATCATATCTTTGAATTAAGTCATGCTATGCTATGCAGTTTAGATAGACATCATATATGTGAAATTATGTCATGCTATCCTTTTTAGTTAAACAATATACATGTGAACTATTTCATGCCCTCTTTTTGCCACACTATCTATTGCATATGTCTCTCATACAAGGTCTGTACATTCAACTATGTTTCTTGTTTATCAGCCATTTGAATTGGAGAGGGTGATAGCAGTATCTAGCGGAGTAAAAATAATCAAATAAAACAGTGCTACCTCTTGGTGGAGATAGCACCCCGGTTGTACATGCACAAGAACCAACCCTACCACACATAACCCAGACTCTCGTAGATTGTACCCCTACTCCGATGGACAGAGAATTAGCTTCACCCAATCTAACCCCAACCCCAGCAGATAGTAACCCAGTTCCAATTGACACAACACCATCTCCACCACAGAGCTCCCAAACAAGAGCAGTTAGTAAGGCAACTCCAGTGCCCAAAGCGCGAGTACTACCACCGCGAACCCCAACTAAAAAGTTAGTACACCTATTCCTGTGGACGAACCACAACCAACCATTTCTAGTTTAGCATCTATCACATTTGATGTTGTTAAATCCTATGTGTGTATCTTCCCATCATGAAAATATTATACTGAAGATGAAGGAAAATGCCAGTTGCAGGTGTTCGTCCAGGAGTTATGTGTAAGTAATGTTATTCATGGCAATTACTTTGCTTTGTCCCATACATTCTACCTCCATGCTGGTTATAATAAAACAAATGTTCCCATTTTTCTCTATAGAGAAGGACCGATTTGAAAACTTAGGATGAGGTAACCTGTGCTAATACCTCTGCTATCTTCAAGAATGCTTGGTGGTAGTATCGGGGTTACCTAAAGAAAACATACTTCACTGGCAAAGAAACTCATCAAATTCCATTACGTTCTCCCGAGACGCATTTATGGGACGATGACTGGTAACGCCTTGTTCTGTACTAGTCCAGAATCAAGAATGTGGTAAGGTCTATGAGCTTATTTTTTTATTTTGAAGTACTATATGCCTACGTCTTACTGTACTCTGCTCCTGTAGAACAAGTGCTTAAACCTGAAGAACAATTGTTCCCACTTAAGATTCCATTGCTATGGTGCATACTGCTTTGCTCTTGTATCATTGTATTTACTCATACAAACTTATTTTTAAATTGAAGGATCCAATCGAAACTCCAATGGCATAACCGGTATGTTTAAGTATGTTTCTTTAACAGGTTTACTCTTCTAAATAGCTCTATTGATTTCAATTCAATTGTGTATACAGTTGACTTCTCATATCATGCACATTACTAGCATCACAACAGAGCCAATAGTGTTGTTGTACATGTATGCCCGTGGTACCCATCTGAAATATTGTTGTGCCATGTAGTTTCCCACACTTTGTATTCTTTCAGTGTTGCTTTGTCTTGAACAGATATAATTTGAATCGTGTTTGTGTTTTGATTTGGCAAGACAATGCAGTGACCATAGGACACAGATATATGTTTGTTTGATGCTTTTATTATATACTACTCGGCAATAGAAGACTTGGTAATTAAATCATGTTCACCTTACTATGAACTGGTTTACCGAAATGAGTTTCATATACTACATGCTAAACCTGTTTGTGTCTGCTTTTTCCTTCTTTTAGAATGCTGACAAAATATTGGGGAAGAGTACCCTATTAAGCAATGGTAAAGGAAGTAATGCAGATAAGGTTCAGGATAGTGAGACATCCTTGTTGGTCTTCAACAAAGCTGAAAAACAGCTAAGGAAAACTATCTTGAAGATAGTGAGACAACCCCAAAGTTCTGACTTGGTGCAATTTTCGAGTTACTGGCCACTATCGCTGGCACAAGCTCTTCGAACTCAATGTCTAAATCAGTTTGGTTTCTTGAGTCTCAACTACAAGCTGAAAGACATCGATCAGTTGTGCTGCGACAAGAGGCTGAAGGACTGCGAAAGTCCCTGGAGAATTCAGATGCATACTTTCAGGTGCAACAACAAGCAATGGAGGATCTAAACGCCAAACATGAGAAGCTAATAAGCTTGCTAAGCTTATTGCCAGCATGGTGGATACACAAGATAACATTTCTTGAGCTCTTCTGAAGTTGTTTCAGTTATGGACTTGTTTTTCTACCGCGTTTATTTGGACTGGTGGACAATTTAGACGGCCAGTGTATGTAATATGCTGCTTTGTTCCCTATATTTGCACTGGTGGCGAACTTTGGTGCCCAGTGGATGTAATATGTGTAATAGCCGTAATAGCCTGTGATTAGTAGGGTGGATGTCGTTCTTCTTTTTCGTTTGATTTCATCCGTAGTCGGATCCTGCTCTTCTGTGTGATGATTGTTATGTATTGATGAACTGTTGTATTCATGTTGTAGCTTGTGGCGAGTGTAAGCCTTTATCTTGTATTCTCATCTATTCAGTATACGGTATATTGTAATGATATCCACCTTGCTACGCGCTTGAAATGCGGTTGTGAGTTCATCACGTGATTGGGATATAATCGCATCTTGGACGCTACAGGCAATTATCTCCTGGTTTTGCCATTTATAAGGTTTCCAAGGCATATAAAGCTTTGTCGATAACCAAGAGATTTTGCCAGTTCTAAAATAGCTTTGAAAAACTTGTTGTCAACTACAGCATAAAAATTTCTTTGGGCTTCTGGTTAATAACAGACTGAATACTATAGCTCTTTTGCAGAGGAAAACTTTCTATATACATGACTATACTTTTGACATGTGCCACATGCAGGAACTAGAAACAAGAGATCATGTCTTTTTCTACTGTCCTTTTGCATAATTGTGTTGGCAATACATATGTCCCAATTGGACCCCCCCGCCCCCCGCCCCGATCATTTTGGCATACAAGAGGAAATTGACAATATTAAACAACTCCTGAATGTGCCTTTTGCTATGGAGATCATCATCTTAATTTCATCTTTGAACATATCACCCCAAACCTGTATGCTCGCAGGAGAAAATTCAAAGAGAAACTCAAATGGATTATTTACATAGTTAGGAAGGAATACAATGGCTTTGAAGACTGGATCAAGGCTTTCAGATGATTTTACTCCTCATGATGTATTTTATTGTCTTCTCTTTTTCTTATCTTAGGTTCTTTTTTCTTTACTTAGGGCCTGTATAGTTATGCTTTCATTCTTTGGACCTTACTTTCGTACTATTTTGAAAATTAATAAAAAATAAACAACACAGTCATGTTGTTTCCCTCAAATTGAAATTAATGGGCTAGCCATTGCATTCAACGGGTATGCACTAAGAATGTCCATGCACATGCATAGAACCCACATTTTTCTAGCTAGCTAGTTGCTAGCTATTACCGTTCGCATGCATATGAACAAAACGATGCACAAACCAAGAACGACACCGAATAGCCATGCTCAAGGCTTTTAGCTTACCAAAGAACACGCTCCTCTACGGGCGTAGCCAGCGGTTCACCAGGCGGTGGAGCCGCGTTGGATAGGCATCTTCGGCGACCACAATGTGGTGGCCGCGAGAAGAGATAAGGATAAACGACTACTCATTCTTTTTGGCGGCTCAATTTGGTAGAAAAGGTCCGGGGTTATTTTTAGACGGAGAAAATACTTGTATTCATAAATACTTTGGTATTAATGCCAAAGTTTTTAGTGGTAGCCAAAAACCTCAATCAAAGTAAATAAAACTATTGTATTCTGAAAAGCTGTAGTAAAATAGTTTGAAATTACTTACGTTGCTATATCAAACAGGGCCTTAAGAGGGTTTAATTTGTTGTCGTCAGAAAATTGCGTTGATAACTGTTGACCAGGGCCAGGGGTGGTAGCCCCACACCTCAGTGAAATACAATGACCGGACTGACTGGATGATGGCCCCACCAGTCAGCGAACGGGCCCGTGCTTCGGAGCGGCGCCTCCTTGAAACGATCCGCTTGGCGCCTAAACAAAACCGTCGTAACAAACTCTTCTTCCCCTCTGCTCGTCTTCCTCGCAACGCCAAGAAACCAAGAAAGCCGAGGAGAATCAAGCCACCCGCCTGCACCCCTCTCTGAGCGAAGCTTCGATCCGCAGCGGAGAGTGATGGAGGTGTTCGAGGGCGTGGACTTCGTGCGGCTGCGGAGCATGCAGCACGGCGGCGCGTACGTGCACGCCGCCAAGGACGGGCGCTCCGTCCGCCTCCACCGCACCGGCCTGTCGTGGTCGTACAACGCGGTGTGGGCAGTGCAGCGGCGTATCTCCGCCTCAGGCACACTCTACGTCCTCCTCCGCGGCGCCTACGGCCGGTACCTCGGGGCCCCCGACGCCAGCACGCGCGGCTCCCTCTGCCCGTTCCCGCCCCCCTGCCGGGTTGCCGCGCAGCGCGACTTCGACGAGCCGGAGGTCCTCGCCATCATGTGGCGGGCCGTCGCCACGGGCCGCCGCGGCCGGGGCGCATTGCTGCTGCACGACGCGTCCGGGCGCTACCTCCGCGCCAACTCGAGGTGCCTCCGGCCGTGCCGCTCCAGCGTCTCCGTCTCCTCCTGCAGCAGCCTCGGCACGGCGGTTCAGTGGGTGGTGGAGGCCGTCCCCCGGCTCCAGGCCAGGCCATACCTCCCGATAGCGCGTGATGTGAGTTCCTTACTCATCCCCTGCATTCTTCCACAATCTCGTCATCTGGAGATTCTTGAGATCGTCATAAATTCATAATATTATTCTTGCGAAAATTCTGCTAGAGTTCTTTCTGGCGCAGTTATTTGATTCCTGTATTTGCTCATGTCAAAGAATCAATCAATCAATTACAGTATCATTCTTGCAAAAGAAACTCTGCTACTAAATTCAGTTGGAGTTCTTCTTTCCGGCGCAGTTTCTTGCCCAAAACTTTCATCGCTTGCAGTTAAATTTAGTGCCAGGATTTCCATTTGATTTTGTGATGATGTGCAGTCGGAGTGGGGCAAGCTCTTCGCCCTGGTGTGCCCACCGCTGTCCCGCCTCTGGGTGCGCTGGTTCTCCTTGGAGCGGGAGATACGGTGGGTGCGGGCCGGCGACTCCGGCGCCTTCAGCGAGGACGACTGGGCCACGATACGGTACACCGGGAGGCACACGATCATGATGAAGGGACAGGTGGTGAACCTGCTGGACCCTCCGGAGTCCGCCTCCAGCTGCACTCTCTGCGTTCGCGCCGGTCGCTACGGGGAGCCGAGCCCTCTGGCCATCAACCTGCCTCGCAGCCGGGAGCCGTTGGACGTGGTGATTTTCCGGGTCGGCTCAAGAGGTCAGTGTACTTCTGAATTTACTGTGGCCTGTGGCTGCTAATGCCTTTCGCAGTTCCGAATTAGGAATTTGTCAGCTTGATTTCTGCTGGCTTAGTTTAGATTAGTAATGTGATATTTCTGAGAGTTGAGGGCTTACCTGAAGAATGCTGTGGATCATCTGAAACTAGCGATATGCACTAAAGAAGCAGTAGATTGTCTGAAGCTAATTACATGCAATGCAACTTGTTCCATATAACCTTCTGAATTTACTGTGGCCTGTGGCTGCTAATTGCAGTTCCGAATTAGGAATTTGTCAGCTTGATTTCTGCTGGCTTAGTTTAGATTAGTAATGTGGCATTTCTGAGAGTTGAGGGCTTACCTGAAGAATGCTGTGGATCATCTGAAACTAGCGACATGCACTAAGAAAGCAGCAGATGGTCTTAAACTAATTACATGCAATGGAACTTGTTGCAGATAACCTTGTGTTGCTCTGCATTCTTTCCTATTACCTGCTTTCACATTTTAGGGCTTTTTAATTTTTACCACTTGCCATGTAGCAGCAGGCCGTGCCTAACTGACTGCATCTGTGGCTGCAGCGGATGATGAGCTGATATACCCAGATGTGATGGCACCGGAGATGGCACGGGCAGCGCCAGCGGACGACGACGAACCACTGCTCTGACGACCGACTGCGCCCTCTTCGAAACCATCGCAACTTGTTCCAGATTTTATAGCTTGTTGGGATTACAAGGGATGAATGATCCCGTTTTCCTTTTTTTTTCTGAACTCCAACTTTTAGCAGTTTCAGTGTTTGATCCAGGATTGAAGTTTCCAGTCGACACTGAAATCCAGTTTCCATGATGTAGAACGGCAGAAATCAAAGTTTTGTCAGGGTTGACATTGGCTACAGCATCTTCTGAGCTATGAACAAAGTAGTGGTTGCACTTTACAGCCTTCAGAATGATATGGGTATGAATATCTTCGTTTTTTGGTATTCCTGAAGTGATATGAAACACGCTCCCATATGTATGTCACGGTAGAATGCATCTCTGAATTCTGCCTTGCTCACTGGCATTGATTATATTTTTCTTCCGACCAAAATAGACGTTGCAGATACCGTCTTCAGTCTTCATTGGCTCTGTTGTTGTTGCCATGTGCTCTGAGACAAACTCTCCTGAAATTGCATACGTACATGTGCAATATATTAAGCGTTGTCTCTGCACTGTATACGCCATTAGGTTTCTTAAATACTGGAACTCGGAAATCTCGGAACAGTCAGGTGTGTATTTCATTTGCTCAGCTATAGTTATTGTAGTCTGAATACTGATAAAGTGTAACACCCCAGGAAGAGAGCGAGAGGGAGAAGATCCAGATCGCGAAGGGAAGGGGGTGGGAGGAGAGGCTGGCTTGCAGAGGAAGAAGGAGGGGATCGATTGCAGAGGGAAGATTAGGATTCAGAGTACAGAAATCACACACGCACACACGCAGCCACAGGCGGCCAATATAACCCCTCGCACGCACGCCACTTGTCTGCCAGCTGGCTGGGCCCACCAGCCAGCTCTTAGGCGCACTAACCACTGGTTAGGTGTGACATTCCTCCCTCCTGTTGTGTCTTCTTCTTCTTCGTCAAGATCGCCGTCTTCCTCCGCCTACGAGTGGATGCCGCTGGAAGCGTTTGCGAAGACGTCGTGGTCCTCCCATGTCGCCGGGCGCGGTGTCGCCGGTGCCCCATCAACCTTGAGCTGCACCACGCGCGCGCCACGTGCTTCATCATGCGCGCCGTCCGTGATGCGGGTCGGCATGAGGTCGTCGACGGAGAGGTCCGGCGCTTTGGGAAGGTCACCGACACCGGCGTAGTCGGGATGAAGGGCTTGATTGCGACACGTGAAAGACAGGTGAACTTGGCTTTCGGCGGCGGTCGAGCTTATGGCGAGGGCGCCAATCTTCTCGGTGATCTTGAACGGGCCAAAGTACTTGAAGGCGAGCTTGGCGCAAGGGCGATTGACCACCGAACGCTGAGCATACGGCTGGAGCTTGAGCAGCACTTGTTCGCCCTCTTGAAAGTGCCTCTCTGTGCGGTTGTTGTCCGCGTTCTTCTTGAATCTGTGTTGAGCGCGCTCCAGCTGTGCGCGAATGTGCGCGGTGTGCGCCGCCCAGTCCAACTCTTCGCCGGCCGGCGCCGACTCCGCCCAAGAAGCCATAGCGCCCAGGTTTGCTTCGGTGCCGTAGAGGGCCTTGAAGGGGGTGCCTTGGAGTGACGCATGGAAGGTGGAGTTGTACCAAAACTCCGCCATTGGCAGCCACCGGCGCCATTGGTGTGGCGAGTCGTGGACAGCGCATCGGAGGTACATCTCCATGCATTGATTCACCCGTTTGCTCTGGCCGTCGGTCTGAGGGTGATAGGCTGTCGAGTACAGCAGCTTGGTGCCCGCGCCCGCGAGCAGCTCGCGCCAAAGGTGGCTCATGAAGATCTTGTCGCGATCGGAGACGATGGACGCCGGAATGCCGTGCAGCTTCACCACGTTCTCCCAGAAAGCGCGCGCCACCTGCTTGGCGTTGAAGGGGTGGCGGTGGGGGACGAAGTGGGCGAACTTAGTGAAGCGGTCGACGACCACCATGATGGTGTCGAATCCGTCGGAGCGCGGCAGCCCCTCAACGAAGTCCATGGTGAGGTCCTGCCATGGCGCCGTTGGAATGGGAAGCGGGGCGAGGAGACCCGCCGGCTTGAGATGCTCGTGCTTGGCCTGCCGCACACGGTGCCATCGCTACACTTCGGTGACGCCGCGCTTGAGGCCGCGCCAGTCGAAGTGTTTGCGCACGCGCTGGTAGGTGGCAGTGGCGCCGGAGTGGCCACCCACCGCACTGCAGTGCAGCGCGGCGATGAGCTTGGTGCGCAAGGCCGAATTAGCCCCGATCCAGAGGCGCCCTTGGCGCCTGATGATGCCGCGGTAGAGCTCGAAGCCCTGATCGTCCGGGCTGTGGATCGCCAGTTGTTGCAGTCGGTCCTGGGCGTCGGCGTCCGTGGCATAGGAGTTGGCCACCTCCTGCACCCAGTCGGGCTGGCACGACGAGAGCGCGGCCAGTTCGAACTGTTTGCCCACCCGCGAGAGCGCGTCTGCTGCGCCATTGTCCGGTCCCCTTCTGTACTGAAAGCGGAACTATAATCCCACCAGCTTCGCCATGGCCTTGCGCTGGAGCTCTGTCTCCAGGTGTTGTTCGCCCAGATTACAGAGAGACTTGTGATCCGTGATGATGTCGAAGGGGCCGCGCTGCAAGTACTGACGCCACTTGTCCACGGCCATCATCACGGCGAGGAATTCCTTCTCGTACGTGGATGGCTTCTGGTTGCGAACGCCGAGAGCCTTGCTGAAGTAGGCGACCGGGTGCCCATCCTGCGCGAGCACCGCGCCCACGCCCGTGTCACAGGCGTCTGTCTCGATCGTGAACGGCCGCGCAAAGTCTGGCAGGGCCAGGACTGGCGTGGTGACCATCGACTGCTTGAGTGTCTCGAACGCTGCTTGAGCTTGCTCTGACCAGGAGAAGCCCTTCTTCGTCAGCAGTTGTGTGAGCGGCTTCACGATGATGCCATAATGCGGGACAAATTTCCTGTAGTAGCCCGTGAGACCGAGGAAGCCGCGTAGCTCCGTTGCGTTCGTCGGTGTAGGCCACTGATCCATGGCCTGCGTCTTCTCCTTGTCAGTGGCCACGCCCTACTTGGAGATCACATGACCCAGGTAGTCGATGTGGTCCGCGGCGAACGTGCACTTGGATTCCTTGACGAAGAGCTGGTGCGCCCGGAGCAGCTCGAAAACGAGGCGCAGGTGTTCCAGATGCTCCTCCATGGTGGCACTGAAGACAAGAATATCGTCAAGGAAGATGATGACAAACTTGCGGACATACTTACCAAACACAGAGTTCATCAGGCACTGAAATGTGGCAGGCGCGTTCGTCAGCCCGAACGGCATGACTCTGAACTGAAAGTGCCCATGGTGCGTTTTGAACGCCGTCTTGAGCTCGTCCTCCTCCCGCATCCTGATCTGGTGATAACCAGCGCGCAAGTCCAGCTTGGAGAACACTGCAGCGCCGGCCAATTCATCCAGGAGTTCGTCGATGATCGGAAGGGGGAACTTGTTCTTGATGGTGGCGTCGTTGAGCCGGCGATAGTCGACACAGAACCGCCAGGTGCCGTCCTTCTTCTTCACGAGCAACACCGGTGCGGCATATGGACTGACGCTGTGCGTGATGACGCCCGAATCCAGCATCTCCTTAACTTGGCGCTTGATCTCGTCTTTCTGCAGAGGTGAGTAGCGATACGGGCGCATGTTTGCTGGGACCGCGCCCTCCACCGGCGTGACAGCGTGGTCGTACTGGCGGTGCGGAGGAAGCCCTTTTGGTGCCGCGAACACATCAGCGAACTCCTCGAGTAGGTCGGCGAGAGGGGTTTGGCTTGCACACTTGCGCGCCGGTCGGGGCACGCGTTGCAGGTGTCCACCATGGCCATGGCCCAAACTTCGTTCCCGGCCACCATCTTGCGCAGCTCTTCGGGTCCAACGGCCTTGATGGAGGTGGCCGGCTTGGTGGACACGCCGCGCAGGGTGACTTCTTCGCCGGCGTGCTGGAATTTCACCCACTTGTCCTGCCAGTGGCATGTCATCGGGCTGTTCTGGGCAAGCCAGTCCATGCCCAGGATGCCATCGTACGCGCCGATCTCCAGTTCGCGCATGGGCGTGTTGAATGTGTGACCCTGCATCCACCACTTGAGGCCGGGCACCCAGCGCGTGCACGTGAGTTTGTCGCCATTGGCCACCCGCACTTCTGTTGGCGGCATTGCTTTCGTGGCGAGGCCGAGACGATTGACGAACGCCTTGTTGACGAAACTGTGGGTGCTGCCCGAATCGAGTAAGAGGAGCATGACCTGGTTCCCGACGAGGGCGCGCAACCGGATCGTCGTAGTGGAGTCTGTGCCGTCGAGCGCCTGTGACGAGAGGAGGCAGCACTCTGGCACGTCCACGGCCGGAGCCGGAAGTTGCGCCGCTGGCCCCGGGTCGTCGAGCAGTTGCAAGGCATGGATGGTGTCGTCAGAGAGCACCTCGCCGTGGTCGCCCACGTTGATGGTGAGCAACTGAGCGGGCTGGGCGCAGCGATGCTCTCTGGTGTACCGATCCCCACACTTGAAACAGAGGTTGTTCGCCCGACGGAAGTCGCGTAACTGTCTCTCCAGCGCGTACTCGTCGCCTTGGGCACGCGTCGGTGCGGCCACGGCGCGCTGTGGTGCGGCCACGACAGCTGTCGGAGGTGGTCGGCCAGCGGGTGTGATGCGGGGGCGTGCACGGCTCGTGCCCAGTTCCTCCTCTGTATCTTGCGAGCACGTAGCGTGATGCGCGATGCTTGAGCCGAGTCAAGACCGGGCGCGCAGTTCATCCTTCAGGCCGAGGAGGAATTGCGTGACGAAGAACTTGGTGTTGATGGATGGATCGAGAGCGAGCAAGTGATACATCTGCTCGTCGAAGGCGGCACGGTACTCCGCGATGGTGCCCGTCTGCCGGAGTTGCAGGAGCTTGTGCATCACCATCTCGAACTCGTCGGCGCCAAATTCCTCCAGGATCGCCGATGTAAACGCGTCCCACGTGATGTGGCGATGCGATTGGCGGAACGCTTGGAGCCAGTGCGCTGCCTGGCCGTCGATGTAGAGCGCGGCGGTGGCGACCCACTGATGTGCAACCACCTTGTAGAGCTCGAAGTAGGCTAGGCAACGGTCCAGCCATAAGTATGGCGCCGTACCGTCGAACTTGGGAAAATCATGCTTCGGGGGCTTGTGGTACTCGTTGGCGTGGTAGCCGGGCGGAGACGCGGTTGGAGCGGCGACGAACCCTCCCTGTGGCGGCACTGGCAGGAGGGGAGGGCGGTGATCGCCTAAGCGCGCGTGCGACGACGACGGTCGTGACGGATCCGGAGGCGGTGGTGGTTGCTGCGGTTGCGCGGGCTGATGGATGTGCATGGTGACCGAGCCTGGTGGAGAGGATCCTTCCGCCGTCTTGCACGTGAGGTCGAGGTCCGCCTGCGTCAGATCGAGCTGCCGCGCGAAGCTGCGCATCTCCTGCGAGATCTGCGCGTTGAAGGCGGCCTGGAGCTCGATCTGCTTTTCGTGAGACGCCTTCTGATCGTCGATCTTGGCGAGCAGCGACTGCAGCATCTTGGTGATGTTGGTGTTCCCCTCGTCCATGGCGGACAGCACTTGCCGCGTCGCCGCTGAAGCCTTGGAAGGAGCCGTCGTCCTGCTCGAGAAGGTGTCGAACCCCGCGACGGATTTTGTGTGGTTCGCCGGAGCAAACCGCACCGGCGCGGTGGATGTTACCGACCCCCAAACAAGCGAGGAGCAAAAATTTTCGGCGGATTTGTGGCTCTGATTACCAGTTGTAACACCCCAGGAAGAGAACGAGAGGGAGAAGATCCAGATCGCGAAGGGAAGGGGGTGGGAGGAGAGGCTGGCTTGCAGAGGAAGAAGGAGGATCGATTGCGAGGGAAGATTAGGATTTGAGTACGAAATCACACACGCACACACGCAGCCACAGGCGGCCAATATAACCCCTCGCACGCACGCCACTTGTCTGCCAGCTGGCTGGGCCCACCAGCCAGCTCTTAGGCGCACTAACCACTGGTTAGGTGTGACATAAAGGTAGCAATGCGCTATCAAGTGTTTCATTCTTGTTGGTATAATTTAGTCGCCTGCAAAAAACGCTGTCATGGCAGGGAAATCCATAGGGGCATCTTTCTGTTAGCATTTTTCCCATTTTCAGTTAAGTTTTAGTGTAGGACTGGGGAACGTGGACCATTAGAATTAAGGATTGGGGAGGAAGGGCCCGCAACCCTTGAAAATCAGGGGGGGCAAAATTAGTTAGAAGGGAGCCTTGTAAAACGCCTGTAATCGTCCGCGAGTTTAGCATTATTGCTGCACGAGGGCATGCTTCGTTGTATGCTCACTGCGCTTAGGTAGTACCTGACGTGGATCAGCTACAAGACCTAGTCCCTAGGATGGCACGGGCATGATGTGGTGCATATTTCCTAACACGTTGCATGAAAAACAAAAAACCTCGACGCACACGCAAGAACTGTCCATGGAGATGCATAGCTACGAAGAGGGGGAGAGCATCTACATACCCTTGTAGATCGCTAAGCGGAAGCGTTTATCAACACGGTTGATGTAGTCATACACCTTCACGATCCGTCCCGATCAAGTACCGAATGTACGGCACCTCCACGTTCAGCACACGTTCAGCTTGATGACGTCCTCGTCTTCTCGATCCAGCAAGAGAGGCGAAGTAGTAGATGAGTTCCGGCAGCACAACGACGTGGTGACGGAGGTGGTGAAACTATTCGCAGGGCTTCGCCAAGCACAATGGACGTGGACGAAGGAGGAACTAGAACTAGAGGGAGACGGGGCGCCGCACACGGCTTGGGGATCGTGGTGTGTGTTGCCTCTCTCCCTCATCACATATATATTGGTGGGGGGAGGAGGAGGCTACCCAGACGCACCCCTAGGGGGTCGGCGGCTAGCCCTAGGACGCCTGCCCTTAGGCGCGCCCCCTTCCTTATTTGCTCTCGGGGGGAAGGAAAGGGGAGGAGAGGAGAGGGGAGGCAAGCGGAGGCCGACTCCCCTCCTTCCTTTTCTCCCCAAGGCCAGCGGTCACATGTGGGGCGCGCCAACCCCTTGTGGGCTGGAGTGCTACCCTCATTTGGCCCATATGGCCCAATAACCTCCCGGGGCCTCCCGGAACCCCTTCCAGTGATCCGATGAATACCCGTACATTCCGAAACCTTTCCGGTGACTAAATATGATCGTCCTATATATCAATCTTTACCTCCGAACCATTCCGGAGCTCCTCGTCATGTCTGCGATCTCATCCGGGACTCTGAACAACATTCGGTCACCAACTCATATAACTCATACAGTACTATATCGTCAAAGAACGTTAAGTGTGCGGACCCTATGGGTTCGAGAATGATGTAGACATGACCGAGATGCTTCCCTGGTTAGTAACCAATAGCGGGACCTGGATGCCCATATTGGTTCCTACATACTCTATGAGGATCTTTATCGGTCGAACCTTTATGACAACATACGTAGTTCCCTTTATCTCTCGGCATGTTACTTGTCCGAGATTCGATCGTCGCTATCTCTATTCTAGTTCAATCTTGTCACCGACAAGTCTCTTTACTCCTTCCATAATACATCATCTCGTAACTAACTCCTTAGTTACTTTGTTTCCAAGCTTCTTGTGATGCTGTATTACCGAGAGGGCCCAAAGATACCTCTCTGATACACGGAGTGACAAATCCCAATCTCGATCCATGCAACCTCAACAGACACCTTCAGAGATACCTGTAGAGCATCTTTATGATCACCCAGTTACGTTGTGACATTTGATAGCATACAAGGTATTCCTCCAGTATCCGGGAGTTGCATGATCTCATGGTCGAAGGAATATGTATTTGATATTAAGAAAGCAGTAGCAATAAACCGAACGATCATATGCTAAGCTAACGGATCGGACTTGTCCATCACATCATTCTCCTAATGATGTGATCCCGTTATCAAGTAACAACTCATGTTCATGGTTAAGAAACCTTAACTATCTTTGATCAACGAGCTAGTCTAGTAGAGGCTTACTAGGGACATGGTATTTATTTATGTATCTACACATGTATTTAAGTTTCCAGTCAATACAATTCTAGCATGAATAATAAACCTTCATCATGAATAAGGAAATACAATAACAACAACTTTATTATTGCATCTAGGGCATATTTCCATTAGTCTCCCACTTGCACTAGAGTCAATAATCTACATTACATGGTAAAGAATCTAACACCCATGGAATCTTGGTGCTGAACATGTTTTGCATGCGGAAGAGGTTTAGTCAATGGGTCTGCCACATTCAAACCCGTATGTATTTGGAAATTTTTATGTCTCCATCATTCACCTTTTCACGAATGAAGTTGAAGCGTCTCTTGATGTGCTTGGTTCTCTTATGAAACATGGATTCCTTCGCTAAGGCAATTGCTCCAATGTTATCACAAAAGATTGTCATTGGACCCGATGCACTGGGTATTGCACCCAGATCGGATATGAACTCCTTCATTCAGACTCCTTGATGCGTTGCTTCTGAAGCAGCTATGTACTCTTCACACGTATATCCCGCCACGACGCTCTGCTTAGAACTGCACCAACTGACAGCTCCACCATTCAATATAAATAAGTATCCGGTTTGTGACTTAGACTCATCTGGATCTGTGTCAAAGCTAGCATCGATGTAACCCTTTACGATGAGCTCTTCGTCACCTTCATAAACAAGAAACATATCATTGGTCTTTTTTAGGTATTTCAGGATATTCTTGACCGATGTCCAGTGACCACTCTTGGATTACTTTGGTACCTCCCTGCAAACTTATGGCAAGGCACTCATCAGGTCTGGTACACAGCGTGACATACATAATAGAACCTATGGATGAGGCATAGGGAATGACTTTCATTTTCTCTCTATCTTCTTCCATGGTCAGACATTGAGTCTGACTCAATTTCACACCTTGCAACACATGCAAGAACCCTTTCTTTGACTCGTCCATTTTGAACTTCTTCAGAACTTTGTCAAGGTATGTGCTTTGTGAAAGTCCTATTAAGCATCTCGATCTATCGCTACAGATCTTGATGACTAATATATAAGCAGCTTCACCGAGGTCTTTCATAGAATTTTTTTATTCAAGTATCCTTTTATGCTATCTAGAAATTTATATCATTTCCAATCAACAATATTTCATCCACATATAATATCAAAAATGCTACAGAGCTCCCACTCACTTTTTTGTAAATACAGGCTTCACCGTAAGTCTGTATAAAACCATATGCTTTGATCACCTCATCAAAGCATATATTCCAACTCCGAGATGCTTCCACCAGTCCATTTATGGATCCTGGAGCTTGCACACTTTGTTAGCACCTTTAGGATCGAAAAAACCTTTTTGTTGCATCATATACAACTCTTGTTTAAGAAACTCGTTAAGGAATGCAGTTTTGACGTCCATTTGCCAGATTTCATAATCATAAAATGCGGCAATTGCTAACATGATTCGGACGGACTTAAGCATCGCTACGGGTGAGAAAGTCTCATCGTAGTCAACCCTTGAACTTGTCGAAAACCTTTCACGACAAGTCAGGCTTATAGACAGTGATATTACCATCAGCGTCTGTCTTGTTCTTGAAGATCCATTTATTCTCAATGGCTTGCCGATCATCGGGCAAGTCCACCAAAGTCCACACTTTGTTCTCATACATGGATCTTATCTTAGATTTCATGGCCTCAAGCCATTTGTCAGAATCTAGGATCATCATAGCTTCTTCATAGTTCGTAGGTTCGCCGTTGTCTAACAACATGACTTCCAGGAAAGGATTACCGTACCACTCTGGTGTGGTACGTGTTCTGGTCAACCTATGAGGTTCAGTAGTAACTCGATCTAAACTTTTATGATCATCATCATTAGCTTCCTCTGTAGTTGGTGTAGGCATCACGGGAACGGTTTTCTTTGATGTGCTACTTTGCAATTCGAGAGAAGGTACAATTACTTCATCAAGCTCTACTTTCTTCCCACTCACTTCTTTCGAGAGAAACTCCTTCTCTAGAAATGACCCATTCTTAGCAACAAAGATCTTGCCTTCGGGTCTGTGGTAGAAGGTGTACCCAATAGTTTCTTTAAGGTATCCAATGAAGACGCACTTCTTCGATTTGGGTTTGAGCTTATCAGGCTGAATCCTTTTGACATAAGTGTCGCATCCCCAAACTTTAAGAAATGACAGCTTAGGTCTCTTGCCAAACAATAGTTCATACAGTGTCGTCTCAACGGATTTAGATGGTGCCCTATTTAACGTGAATGCGGCTATCTCTAATGCATAACTCCAAAATGATAAAAGAAATTCGGTAAGAGACATCATAGAACACACCATATCTAATAAAGTATGGTTACGATGTTCGGACACACCATTACGCTATGGTGTTCCAGGTGGCGTGAGTTGTGAAACAATTCCACATTGTTTTAAATGAAGGCCAAACTCGTAACTCAAATATTCGCCTTTGCAGTCAGATCGTAGAAACTTTATTTTCTTGTTACGATGATTCTCCACTCCACTCTGAAATTCTTTGAACTTTTCAAATGTTTCAGACTTGTGTTTTGTCAAGTAGATATACCCATACCCATACCGCCGCGTGCCTCATCAGACCACATACATCGGTATGTATTATTTCCAATAAGTCATTAGCTCTCTCCATTGTTCCGGAGAATGGAGTTTTAGTCATCTTACCCATGAGGCATGGTTCGCAAGTATCAAATGATTCATAATAAAATGATTCAAAAAGTCCATCCGCACAAAGTTTCTTCATGCGCATTACACCAATATGACCTAAACGGTAGTGCCACAAGTATGTTGCATTATCATTATCAACTTTGCGTCTTTTGGTATAAATATTATGAATATGTGTATCACTATGATCGAGATTCAACAAGAATAGACCATTCATTATAGGTGCATGAACATAAAATGTATTATTCATATAAATGGAACAACCATTATTCTCTGACTTAAATGAATAACCATATCACGATAAACAAGATCCAGATATAGTGTTCATGCTCAACCCTGGCACCAAATAACAGTTATTGAGGTCTAAAGCTAATCCCAAAGGTAGATTAGAGGTAGCATGCCGACGGCGATCACATCGACCTTGGAACCATTCCCGACGTGCATCGTCACCTCGTCCTTAGCCGATCTTCGTTTATTCTGTAGCTCGTGTTTCGAGGTACAAATATGAGCAACCGAACCAGTATCAAATACCCAAGCGCTACTACAAGCATTAGTAAGGATTACATCAATAATGTGTATATCAAATATACCTTTGTTTGGTTTGCCATCCTTCTTATCCGCCAAATATTTGGTGCAATTCCGCTTCCAGTGACCATTTCCCTTGCAGTGGAAGCACTCGGTTTCAGGCTTGGGTCCAGCTTTGGGCTTCTTCATGGGAGCGGCAACTGGCTTGCCATTTTTCTTAAAGTTCCCTTTCTTTCCCTTGCCCTTTTTTCTTGAAACTAGTGGCCTTGTTAACCATCAACACTTGATGCTCCTTCTTGATTTCTACCTCCGCTGATATCAGCATCGCGAAGAGCTCGGGAGTCATTTTCATTATCCCTCGCATATTATAGTTCATCACGAAGCCTTTGTAGCTTGGTGGCAGTGACTGAAGAGCTCTGTCAAACTGGAAGATCAATTCCCAGCTGAGTCAAGTGGTTATGATACCCAGACATTTTGACTATGTGTTCATTGATAGAACTGTTCTCCTTCATCTTGCAGCTATAGAACTTGTTGGAGATTTCATATCTCTCAACCCGGGCATTAGCTTGAAATATCAACTTCAGCTCTTGGAACATCTAAGCTTGAAGGAAATATGCCCTAGAGGCAATAATAAAGTTATTATTTTTTTCCTTATTTCATGATAAATGTTTATTATTCATGCTAGAATTGTATTAACCGGAAACATAATACATGTGTGAATACATAGATAAACATAGTGTCACTAGTATGCCTCTACTTGACTAGCTCGTTTATCAAAGATGGTTATGTTTCCTAGCCATGGACAAAAGAGTTGTCATTTGATTAATGGGATCACATCATTAGGAGAATGATGTGATTGACATGACCCATTCCGTTAGCCTAGCACTTGATCGCTTAGTATACTGCTATTGCTTTCTTCATGACTTATACATGTTCTCGTAACTATGAGATTTATGCAACTCCGTTTACGGAGGAACACTTTGGTACCACCAAGCGTCACAACGAATCGGGTGATTATAAAGGAGTACTACAGGTGTCTCCGAAGGTACATGTTGAGTTGGCGTATTTCGAGATTAGGTTTTGTCACTCCGATCGTCGGAGAGGTATCTCTAGGCCCTCTCGGTAATGCACATCATTATAAGCCTTGCAAGCAATGTGACCAATGAGTTGGTTATGGGATGATGCATTACAGAACGAGTAAAGAGACTTGCCGGTAACGAGATTGAACTAGGTATTGGATACCGACGATCAAATCTCGGGCAAGTAACATACCGATGACAAAGGGAACAACGTATGTTGTTATGCGGTTTGACCGATAAAGATCTTCGTAGAATATGTAGGAACCAATATGGGCATCCAGGTCCCGCTATTGGTTATTGACCGAGAATAGTTCTAGGTCATGTCTACATAGTTCTCGAACCCGTAGGGTCCGCACGCTTAACGTTACGATGACAGTTTTATTATGAGATTATAAGTTTTGATGTACCGAAGCTTGTTCGGAGTCCCGGATGTGATCACGGACATGACGAGGAGTCTCGAAATGGTCGAGACATAAAGATCGATATATTGGACGACTATATTCGGACACCGGAATTGTTCCGGGTGATTTCGGAGAAAATCGTAGTGCCGGGGGGGGGGGGTTACCGGAACCCCCGGGGAGAGTATTGGGCCTTAGGGGAAAGGAGAGAGGGGCGGCCAGCATGGGCCGCGCGCCCCCCCTCCTGGTCCGGGTGGACTAGGAGGCGCGACGCCTTTCCTTCCCCCTCTCCCCCTTCCTTCCCCCTCCTAGTAGGAGTAGGAAAGGAGGAGTCCTACTCCTACTAGGAGGAGGATTCCTCCTCCTTGGCGCGCCCCAAGGGGCCGGCCGGCCCTCCCCCCTTGCTCCTTTATATACGGGGGCAGGGGGCACCTCTAGGACAACAACAATTGATCCCTTGGATCTCTTAGCCGTGTGCGGTGCCCCCTCCACCATAATCCACCTCGATAATATCGTAGCGGTGCTTAGGCGAAGCCCTGCGTCGGTAGTACATCAAGATCGTCACCACACCGTCGTGCTAACGGAACTCTCCCTCGACACTCGGCTGGATCGGAGTTCGAGGGACGTCATCGAGCTGAACGTGTGCTAGAACTCGGAGGTGACGTAGTTTCGGTGTTTGATCGGTCGGGCCGTGAAGACGTACGACTACATCAACCGCGTTCTTCTAACGCTTCCGCTTTCGGTCTACGAGGGTATGTGGACACACTCTCCCCTCTCGTTGCTATGCATCACCATGATCTTGCGTGTGCGTAGGAAATTTTTTGAAATTACTACGTTCCCCAACAGTGCCATCCGAGCCTAGGTTTTATGCGTTGATGTTATATGCACGAGTAGAACACAAGTGAGTTGTGGGCGATACAAGTCATCTTGCTTAAAGCATGTCATACTTTGGTTCGGCGGTATTGTTGGATGAAGCGGCCCGGACCGACATTACGCGTACGCTTACGCGAGATTGGTTTTACCGCCGTGCTTTGCACACAGGTGACTAGCGGGTGTCAGTTTCTCCAACTTTAGTTGAACCGAGTGTGGCTACGGTCCTTGCGAATGTTAAAACAGCACCAACTTGACGAACTATTGTTGTGGTTTTGATACGTAGGTAAGAATGGTTCTTGCTCAGCCTGTAGCAGCCACGTAAAACTTGCAACAACAAAGTAGAGGACGTCTAACTTGTTTTTGCAGGGCATGTTGTGATGTGATATGGTCAAGACGTGATGAGATATAAGTTGTTGTATGAGATGATCATGTTTTGTTGAAGTTATCGGCAACTGGCAGAAGCCCTATGGTTGTCTCTTTGTTGCATAAGATGCAAGTGCCAAATAATTGCTTTACTTTATCGCTATGCGATAGCAATAATTGCAAGAGCAATAGTTGGCGAGACGACCATGTGACGATACATTGATATAGATCAAGATGATGAAGATCATGGTGTCGTGCCGGGGACGATAGAGATCATGACAGTACTTTGGAGATGGAGATCAAAGGCGCAAGATGATCATGGCCATATCATGTCACATATTTTGATTGCATATGATGTTTATCTGTTATACATCTTATTCTGTTTTGATTGAGGGTAGCATTTTAAGATGATCTCTCACTAATTATCAAGAAGTGTTCTCCCTGAGTATGCACCATTGCGAAAGTTCTTCGTGCTGAGACACCACGTGATGATCGGGTGTGATAGGCTCTACGTTCAAATACAAAGGGTGCAAAACAGTTGCACACGCGGAATACTCAGGTTAAACTTGACGAGCCTAGCATATACAGATATGGCCTCGGAACACGAAGACCGAAAGGTCGAACGTGAATCATATAGTAGATATGATGAACATAGTGATGTTCACCATTGAAACTACTCCATCTCACGTGATGATCGGACATGGTTTAGTTGATTTGGATCACGTAATCACTTAGAAGATTAGAGAGATGTCTATCTAAGTGGGAGTTCTTTAGTAATATGATTAATTGAACTTAAATTTATCATGAACTTAGTCCTGGTAGTATTTTGCAAATTATGTTGTAGATCAATAGCTTGCATTGTTGCTTTCATATGTTTATTTTGATATGTTCCTAGAGAAAATTGTGTTGAAAGATGTTAGTAGCAATGATGCGGATTGGATCCATGATCTGAGGTTTATCCTCATTGCTGCACAGAAAAAATTATGTTCTTAAAGCACCGCTAGGTGACAGACCTATTGCAGGAGCAGATACAGACGTTATGAACGTTTGGCTAGCTCAATATGATGACTACTTGATAGTTTAGTGCACCATGCTTAATGGCTTAGAATCGGGACTTCAAAGACGTTTTGAACGTCATGGACCATATGAGATGTTCCAAGAGTTGAAGTTAATATTTTAAGAAAATACCCGAGTTGAGAGATATGAAGTCTCCAACAAGTTCTATAGCTAAAAGATGGAGGAGAATCGCTCAACTAGTGAGCATGTGCTCAGATTGTCTGGGTACTTCAATCGCTTGAATCAAGTGGGAGTTAATCTTCCAGATAAGATAGTGATTGATAGAGTGCTCTAGTCACCATCACCAAGTTACTAGAACTTCGTGATGAACTATAGTATGCAAGGGATGACGTAAACGATTCCCGAGTTCTTCGTGATGTTTAAATCGACGAAGGTAGAAATCAAGAAAGAGCATCAAGTGTTGATGATTGACAAGGAT
Organism: Aegilops speltoides; assembly: GCA_021437245.1. Taxonomy (NCBI): domain Eukaryota; kingdom Viridiplantae; phylum Streptophyta; class Magnoliopsida; order Poales; family Poaceae; genus Aegilops; species Aegilops speltoides. Next base: position 216,663,940 of record CM038145.1, read on the forward strand.
CACTAAGTTTCAAGAAAAGGGCAAAGGGAAAGAAAGGGGAACTTCAAGTAGAATGACAAGAAAGTTGTCACTTCCACGAAGAAGCCCAAAGTTGGACCAAAGCCTGAAACTGAGTGCTTACACTGCAAAGGAAATGGTCACTGGAAGCGGAAATGCCCTGAATATTTGGTGGATAAGAAGGATGGCAAAGTGAACAAGGGTATATTTGATATACAGGTTATTGATGTGTGCCTTACTAGTGTTTATAGTAGCCCCGAGTATTTGATACTTGTTCGGTTGCTAAGATTAGTAACTCAAAACAGGAGTTACAGAATAAACAGAGACTAGTTGAAGGGGAAGTGACGATGAGTGTTGGAAGTAGTTCCAAGATTGATATGATCATCATCACACACTCCCTATACTTTCGGGATTAGTGTTAAACCTAAATAAGTGTTATTTGGCGTTTGCGTTGAGCATGACTATAATTTGATCATGTTTATTGCGATACGGTTATTCATTTGAAGTTAAAGAATAATTGTTATTCTGTATACATGAATAAGTCCTTCGATGGTTATACACCCAATGAAAATAGTTTGTTGGATCTCGATCGTAGTGATACACATATTCATAATATTGATGCCAAAAGATGCAAAGTTAATAATGATAGTGCAACTTATTTGTGGCATTGCCGTTTGGGTCATATCGTGTAAAGCACATGAAGAAACTCCATAAAGATGGATTTTGGAATCACTTGGTTATGAATCATTTGATGCTTGCGAACCGTGCCTTTTGGGTAAGATGACTAAAACTCCGTTCTCGGAACAATGGAACAAGCTCTTGACTTATTGGAAATAATACATCTTGATGTATGTGATCCAATGAGTGTTGATGCTCGTGGCAAGTATCGTTATTTTCTGACCTTCACAAGATGATTTGAGTAAATATGGGTATATCTACTTGATGAAACATAAGTCTGAAATAGTTGAAATGTTCAAAGAATTTTAGAGTGAAGAGAAAAAATCATCGTACTAAGAAAATAAAGTTTCTGTGATCTGATCGCAGAGACAAATATTTGAGTTACGAGTTTGGTCTTCAATTAAAACAATGTGGAATAGTTTCACAGCTCACGCCACCTGGAACACCACAACGTTATGGTGTGTCCGAACGTCGTAACCGCACTTTATTGGATATGGTGCGATCTATGATGTCTCTTACTGATTTACCACTATTGTTTTGGGGTTATGCATTAGAGACAGCTGCATCCACGTTAAAAGGGCACCATCTAAATCCGTTGAGACGACACCGTATGAACTATGGTTTAGCAGTAAACCTAAGCTGTCGTTTCTTAAAGTTTGGAGTTGCGATGCTTATATGAAAAAGGTTTTCAACCTGATAAGCTCGAACCCAAATCAGAGAAATGCGTCTTCATAGAATACCCAAAGGAAATTGTTGGGTACACCTTCTATCACAGATCCGAAGGCAAAAAACATTCGTTGCTAAGAATGGATCCTTTCTAGAGAAGGAGTTTCTCTCGAAAGAAGTGAGTGGGAGGAAAGTAGAACTTGATGAGGTAACTGTACTGCTCCGAATTGGAAAATAATTCATCATGAAATCAGTTCGATGATTCCTACACCAATTAGTGAGGAAGCTAATGATGATGATCATGAAACTTCGATCAAGTTACTACTGAGAACCTCGTAGGTCTTCAGAGTATCGCTCGCAGCAGAGTGGTACGGTAATCCTGTTACGAAAGTCATGTTACTAGACCATGATAAACCCACGAACTATGAGGAAGCGATGATGAGCCCAGATTCGCAAAATGGTGGAGGCCATAAAATCTGAGATATGATCCATGTATGAGAACAAAGTATGGACTTTGATTGACTTGCTCGATGATCAGCAAGCCATGTTAAATAAATGGATCTTAAAGAGGAAGACGGACACTGATAGTAGTGTTACTATATACTAAGCTCGACTTGTTGCAAAAGGTTTTCAACAAGTTCAAGGTGTTGAATACGATGAGATTTTCTCACTCGTATCGATGCTTAAGTCTGTCTGAATCATGTTAGCAATTGCCACATTTTATGAAATATGGCAAATGGATGTCAAAACTGCATTCCTTAATGGATTTATTAAAGAAGAGTTGTATATGATGCAACCAGAAGGTTTTGTCAATCCTAGAGATGCTAACAAAGTGTGCAAGCTCCAGCAATCCATTTATGGACTGGTGCAAGCCTCTCGGAGTTGGAATATACACTTTGATGAGTTGATCAAAGCATATGGTTTTATACAGACTTTTTGAGAAGCCTGTATTTACAAGAAAGTGAGTGGGAGTTCTGTAGCATTTCTAATATTATATGTGGATGACATATTGTTGATTGGAAATGATATAGAAATTCTGGATAGCATGAAAGAATACTTGAAAAAGAGTTTTTCAAAGCAAGACCTCGGTGAAGCTGCTTACATATTGAGCATCAAGATCTATATAGATAGATCAAGACACTTGATAAGATTTTTCAATGAGTACATACCTTGATAAATTTTTGAAATAGTTCAAAATGAAATAGTCAAAGAAGGAGTTCTTGCCTGTGATGCAAAGGTGTGAAGTTGAGTAAGACTCAAGACCCGACCATGGCAGAAAATAGAAAGATAATGAAAACTCATTCCCTATGCCTCAGTCATAGGTTCTATAAAAGTATGCCATGCTATGGACCAGACCTATTGTATACTCTGCCCTGGTTTGGCAAGGGAGTACAATAGTGATCTAGGAGTAGATCACTGGACATTGGTGAAAATTATCCTTAGTGGAATAAGGATATGTTTCTCGATTGTGGAGGTGACAAAAAAGGTTCGTCGTAAAGGGTTACGTCGATACAAGTTTTGGCACTGATCCAGAATACTCTAAAGTCTCAATCTGGATACATATTGGAAGTGGGAACAATTAGCTAGAGTAGCTCCGTGCAGAGCATTGTAGACATAGAATATTTGCAAAATACATATGGCTCTGAATGTGACAGACCCGTTGACTAAGCTTCTCTCACGAGCAAAACATGATCACACCTTAGTACTCTTTGGGTGTTAATCACATAAGCGATGTGAACTAGATTATCGACTCTAGTAAACCCTTTGGGTGTTGGTCACATGACGATGTGAACTATGGGTGTTAATTATATACAGATATGAAAATTAGTGTTAAATCACATGGCGATGTGAACTAGATTATTGACTCTAGTGCAAGTGGGAGACTGAAGGAAATATGCCCTAGAGGCAATAATAAAGTTATTATTTATTTCCTTATTTCATGACAAATGTTTATTATTCATGCAAGAATTGTATTAACCGGAAACATAATACATGTGTGAATACATAGACAAACATAGTGTCACTAATATGCCTCTACTTGACTAGCTCGTTTATCAAAGATGGTTATGTTTCCTAGCCATGGACAAAAGAGTTGTCATTTGATTAACGGGATCACATCATTAGGAGAATGATGTGATTGACATGACCCATTCCGTTAGCCTAGTACTTGATCGCTTAGTATACTGCTATTGCTTTCTTCATGACTTATACATGTTCCTGTATATGAGATTTATGCAACTCCCGTTTACCGGAGGAACACTTTGGGTACTACCAAACGTCACAACGTAACTAGGTGATTATAAAGGAGTACTACAGGTGTCTCCGAAGGTACATGTTGAGTTGGCGTATTTCGAGATTAGGTTTTGTCACTCCGATCGTCGGAGAGGTATCTCTGGGCCCTCTCGGTAATGCACATCATTATAAGCCTTGCAAGCAATGTGACCAATGAGTTGGTTACGGGATGATGCATTACAGAATGAGTAAAGAGACTTACCGGTAACGAGATTGAACTAGGTATTGGATACCGACGATCAAATCTCGGGCAAGTAACATACCGATGACAAAGGGAAAACGTATGTTGTTATGCGGTTTGACCGATAAAGATCTTCGTAGAATATGTAGGAACCAATATGGGCATCCAGGTCCGCTATTGGTTATTGACGAGAATAGTTCTAGGTCATGTCTACATAGTTCTCTAACCCGTAGGGTCCGCACGCCTAACGTTACGATGATAGTTTTATTATGAGTTTATAAGTTTTGATGTACGAAGCTTGTTGAGTCCGGATGTGATCACGGACATGACGAGGAGTCTCAAATGGTCGAGACATAAAGATCGATATATTGGACGACTATATTGAACACGGAATTGTTCGGGTGATTTGGAGAAAACGGAGTGCCGGGGTTACGGAACCCCCGGGAGAGTATTGGGCCTTATGGGCCTTAGGGGAAAGGAGAGGCGGCGGCATGGGCCGCACGCCCCCTCCCACCTCTAGTCCGAATTGGACTAAGAGGGGGCGCCCTTCCTCCCCTCTCCCCTTCCTTCCCCCTCCTAGTAGGAGTAGGAAAGGAGGAATCCTACTCCTACTAGGAGGAGGATTCCTCCTCCTTGGCGCGCCCCAAGGGGCCGTCCGGCCCTCCCCCCTTGCTCCTTTATATACGGGGGCAGGGGGGGCACCTCTAGGACAACAACAATTGATCCCTTGGATATCTTAGCCGTGTGCGATGCCCCCCCCACCATAATCCACCTCGATAATATCGTAGCGGTGCTTAGGCGAAGCCCTGCGTCGGTAGTACATCAAGATCGTCACCACGCCGTCGTGCTGACGGAACTCTCCCTCGACACTCGGCTAGATCGGAGTTCGAGGGACGTCATCGAGCTGAACGTGTGCTAGAACTCGGAGGTGCCATAGTTTCGGTGCTTGATCGGTCGGGCCGTGAAGACGTACGACTACATCAACCGCGTTCTTCTAACACTTCCACTTTCGGTCAACGAGGGTACGTGGACACACTCTCCCCTCTCGTTGCTATGCATCACCATGATCTTGCGTGTGCGTAGGAATTTTTTTGAAATTACTACGTTCCCCAACAAAGCTCCGTGGCGTTCAAAACGTCTTTGAAGTCCCGGTTCTAAGCCGTAAAGCATGGCGCACTAAACTATTGATTAGTCATCAGATCGAGCATGCCAGACATTCATAACATCTACAGTAGCTCCTGCAGCAGGTCTTCCACCTAGCGGTGCATCAAGGACATAATTCTTTTGTGCAGCAATGAGGACAATCCTCAAGTTACGGACCCATTCCGCATAGTTGGTACCATCATATTTCAGCTTAGCTTTCTCTAGGAGCACATTAAAATTCAAGGGAACAGTGGCACGGGCCATTGATCTACAACATAGATATGCAAGAACTATTAAGATTAAGTTCATGACAAATTTTTAGTTCAAATAATCAAGTTACTAATGAACTCCCACTTAGTTCAACATCCCTCAAGTTGTCTAAGTGATACATGATCCAAATAAACTAACCCATGTCCGGTCATCACGTGAGATGGGGTAGTCATCAATGGTGAACATCTCTATGTTGATCATATCTACTATATGACTCACGTTTGACCTTTCGGTCTCAAGTGTTCAGAGACCATGTCTGTACATGTTAGGCTCGTCAATGTTAACCCAAGTATTCTACATGTGCAAAACTGGATTACACCTGTTGTATGTGAACTAGAGTCTATCACACCCAATCATCACGAGGTGCTTCGAACGGCGAACTTTAGCAACAGTGCATACTCAGGGAGAACACTTTTATCTTGAAATTAAGAGAAGGGATCATGTAGGAACTAAGTATGTCTACCAGATGGGGGTGAATGGGAGTTTTATATTTTCTTTGAAAAACTTAAATCTTTTAGAACCCAGCAGCGGAAAGAATGAAAAATAAACTATAGTGAACTAAAACAGAATACCGAAAGGAAACTAAGACATGCATTGATACAGATCATACGAATGAAAATTCATCGAAGGGAAACATGGGTGACAGAGATAATCGAAGATGCTCGATGGCAACAAGGAATTTGTTCGACTAGTTCGTCCTTCTGCACAAGGACTACGTCTAGTTGGAGGGGCTGTGACTTAACACGGAAGATTAACTCTCTTCACCCTATTCTCCTCGACAATCGATTCGTCAACCGATGTCGATTACTCTTGGTAGATACTTGAAGGCGATCTCTGAACCTTTATAGAACTCTTCTTCGAGAACCACAATCACTCTTGGTCTTTGAAGAAATTAACACCTAACCGTCTCGAGAGTTTGCAGCTCTCAAGAGTAATAGGTGGAGCATACTAAACTTAGTTTCTAGTGATGCTGAACCACTCTCTAATTCTTTCGCTCTAGGGTTTTTCTCTCGATGGATTTTAAACTCAAATCGCTCAGAGAGTGGGTTGCTTAACAATCTTCTCAGAATCAAACAGAGAAGCCACCAAACAAAGCCAGCATGGGGTGGCTATTTATAGCCGCAACCTTCCCAGATGGGAAATGACCATTCTGGACACGAGGTCTAGCCAATAGCCGACCGATACGTTTGCAATGGTCGGATTTTGGAGCAATGGTGACATTACTTGAGGAACAAGCAATGCTAACTCCTCGGTCTGAGTCAAATCTCTCGCAACAAACAAGTTCGAGTTTCTTGCTGGCAAGTATTTTCTTCGAGCACAAAGAGATTTCTCTCACAACTTTCATAGTATTTGGGCTTAGCATCAGAGAATCAAAGCTTCGAACACTACACCCCTCTTAATAGTATGGTGGTCCTATGACTCAATGAAATAATAAGAATAACAAAATAAATGCTACGTCTTCACTTCGTCTTCATTCTTCCTGGAACAACGTCATATGCTTCGAACAGGCACCGAAAAAATTGCTTGAACTTCAGCAATTTTTAGGGGTCACTCTTGTTATCTTCATCTTCGGTGATAACCTTCGCTGCAGTGCAGGGAGATTATCTTCGTTGTTTGTATCAAACTCCTCGATACTTCAGGGACCTATTACTCTGTGTGCACTAGCAAACACATAAGTCCCATGTTGTTTATGTCGACAAATTCCAAAACATAAGGGGCCTATCATTGCACCAACAACCTCCCCCTTTTTGGATGGTTGTTGACAAAACAGATAATCATCAAAGTGAAGATAGATAAGTGAAATATAAATCGAACAAGAGTGAACTTGTGTTACTTGACTCGATGATGAAATGTACTCCCCATAGATGTATGCAGGGTTAATTATATTAGATAAGATTCACTGCAATTCATTGACTTATTTGGAGGATTTTTCAATCATTCGAGGTAATGATTCACACTGATGATAAGTAATCCAACGAGAATATAGTGCAATCATTCATGACTTCTAACAATAATTACACATGCAAAACAAATGCTTCAAGAGAATATAGTGCATCAGGCAGGGTTGTTAATATTACAGCCCATATCATAAGTTTTACAACAGAGCACATGAAGTGGCATAAATATTCTATGAAGCATATAACGTAAAGAGTCTCATAAACCAGAGCAAATAACCACAGAGACCGAAACCAACAGAGCAAATCTATCAAAACTCTCAATGTAATTCTCCCCCTTTTTGTCAACTAGTGTCAAAAAGGTGACGAATAACACGAGTGCGAAAAAGAAGTGAACTTGATTCACTCCGAGGCATTGCTCGAAGAACTGCCCGGAGACATTTCTGATTCGGAGCTGGCTGAAAAATCTTCATCGTCAGCAGCAGCAGAAGTTCCTTCAATACTAGCTTGGAGCTCAGAAGACGAAGGCACATTGGGATTAGCCTGTTGAGTCTGGTGAGATAGAACATTACCTTCAGCAGGTTTCTTTGTGGGCGAGGTTGCTTCTGATTCGTCGAGCAATTTACGCAGCTGAAATCGAAGTTGATCTATTGTTTATTCACGAGCTGGCAGAGGCAGAGTAATCAGATCTCGAAAATCTTCAGGTGAAAACCCTTGATCAATATATTCGTAAAGTTCTTTGAGATCAGAGTTGCTCAATTGCTTCTTGGAGAAGAACTTACGAAGCAATTTCCATAGGCGCTTCTTATTTTCGGATGTGGTCATGTGCATAATTTTGGTTCTGTTGTTGATGGCATTCAATTCAGTAGCCAGGTGTTCTTTTTCGCAGCGGTCCTCAGCCATGTGCTTCAATAGCAATTATTGAGTGCACAAACTCACTTCAAAGATGTGAAGGAGGTTGAGTATTTGGTTGACGATCACGCCGAGGTAGCCGTGGCCCATTGAAAGTGTTATGATAGTCTGGAGTGCTTGACACTGGTGCTTTGCCTGAAGAAAAATCTTCCATGATTTTCAATGTATCACGTACTGGAGGAATGAAGCTTTTGTGCCTGACTTTTGCTAGATATTCGGTCTTCATTGCATAGTCAACCACCCTCTGAATCCATGGCCCGAAGACTTTGATAGTTTTCAGATGTTGAGCAGAATCCATCAGAATGCGCAAAAACATATCTTCGACATCGAAGATAAATCCTTGGGAGATGGCATGGATGGTGTTCCGAAGAACATCAGAAATAATGTTGTCTATATTCATCCAGCCAGCGAACAGAGGTATAAGTGAAAATATGATATAAGGTCTGATTGTCGAATGTTAAGTGCTCAGGCAGGGGAGGACCATTGTAGTCACGACCTTTATCTTTGTACATTGTGCATCGGAAATCTTCATCAGAGATTGCATCAATGTTATGAACTCGAATCTCAGTCTTGCCATGTTCGAACCGAGGGAAATGAAAGTGGGAGACAAAGTCTATTCCAGAGCATTTTATTCTTTTCCCTGATCCATTTTGTGCTATCAGATTCATCACCGGAGATATATAGTGTGGCATAAAATTGAAGAATTATCTCTCTGTTCCATGGGTGCTGAAATGCGAAGACATGCGTGAGGCCAAAATCTATGATGTCCTACAAAACCTGATTGAAGCAGCCAATGTTCTTCATCACAGCAATATCTGGGAACTCATGAGGAAAAAATCTTTTGGATGTCATAAAGAATTTGCGAAATAATATATTGCATGTTCCTGAGTCCAGAACCGAGGAGATTCAGAAGAGCGGGGCTTGCTGTATGGACTCTCTTGAAAGAATTTTGAATGAGTCTTCCGATTGAAAAGTGGTCCTTTGACGCCAATGCCGATGGAGAATAACGGCAGTTGCTCGCGAGGATAAGGATATTTGAGCTCATCTTCAACGGAGATCACTTCATCGCCATAAATTACAGAGTCTGGGTGATGAGCAGAAGCAGATTTTGCTAAACAAGGATCAACATCTGAAGTTCTTTGTGCAATACTGAGTTAAATTTGTAGAGGACAGGTATCAGACACTTTGTCAGGTACTGAATCTTTATCAGGTACCGAATCTTTATCAACCAATGGGGACCGTTGAGGATTTCTTCAGCAGACAGTTGAGGTGTAGAGGGAGGAACTGAATCATTTTGTTCAACATGAGCTGGAGAAGCCTGGGGAGTAGTCTGAGGAGTTTCACCTTCTTATGAAACATTGTGTTGAGGCATTTTGTTCAACATGAGCTGGAGAAGCTTGGGGAGTAGTCTGAGGAATTTCACCTTCTTCTGAAACATTGTGTTGAGGCAGATTCGCTTCATGAATTGGAGAAGCCATAGGCACTGTTTCAGTTGGCCTTGGCGAACTAGGAGCATCTGCATTTGATATATGAACTTGAGAGGGAATTGCAGGCTCTGGTGAATTTTCCTTCTGTTGTACAACATCTGGAGATTTTTCTTTCATGGGAGGAGGAGGAGCATTTTTCTTCTTCTTCTTTTTCTTCGATGGTTCAATGTTCCCTTTGACAAGATCATTGTAGCCAGTAACTTTGGCTTGATAATCGAGGCAGACCTTGCGAACAATTTGATCTAGGTTAGAATGAAATCCTAGTCTTCTGTGTCGAAGGATAGTCAAAGCCTTATTGACATCCACATAGGATTCTTCAAGTTGCTTGATGACAAGCTTGGATTTTGTATCTTCCATATGGTTGTCAAGTTCCTTGAGCAGGGTACACTACAAAAAAAGACACATCCGTGACATTTTGGGCCGAACGAATTTTTTTCTGTCATACATATGACACTTCTATGACGATAATTGTGACAAAACCCGGTATCATCATAGATGTGGTGGGCTCCTACTTCTATGACAAAAATCATGATGAGAAAATGGGCTTTTCGTCTGGGCGGGCGGAGACGCAGCCGCATGACATTCTTTGGGCCGACCATGATGAGAAAAACCGTGGTAGAAGCGAGGGCGAGGAAAATTTCGGGGAGTTCCCGGTTACGGTGGGAGGTCGGGGGCCGAGTGATGCGCGTTTCTCTCGTACACGTGTGTGCATGTGTGCAAGGCGTTGGCTCTAACTGAACCTGAGCGAGGCGTTGGGCTCTAATCGAACAGAGCGACAGACCTTTGCGTTACGCGTTCTTGAACCCGAGCGATCGATCGTTGGTTGTTAATCGAACCCGATCGGCGATTCGCCGCTCTGCTGCTAACTAAAGCCGATCGATTGGATGAATAATGGCGTTGCACGCGCGGGGGTGGGGGTTGGATGAGCGGTGGCGGTGGCGTTGCCTCTGGATGAACAGGACCCGTGGTGTGGAGGGCTGGATGAGCGGTGAGCGGTGGAGGGGTGCCCGTGGAGGGGTGGTTGAGCAGGACCCCATGGTGTGGAGGGCTGGATGAGCAGATGAGCGGTGGAGGGTGCCCGTGGAGGGTGGTTGAGCGATGGCGGTGGAGTAGCGCGCGGTGGAGGCTGGATGAATAGGAGCCCGTGGAGGCTGGAGGAGGTCGACGGTAGCCCGTGGAGGCTAGAGTAGGTCGACGGTGGAGATGAACAGTATCCCGTGGAGTCCCATTTTGCAGTACGCCACACCCCTCCCGATGAACAGGACCCCCGTTTCGACCGTAGCACTCCAACACAAGTCCGTTTCGTCCGTTTTGCGGTACGCCACACCCCTCTCGATCAACAGGACCCCCGTTTCGACCGTAGGAGGTCCGTTTCCTCCGTTTTGCGGTGCGCCACACCCCTCCCGACCAACAGGACCCCCGTTTCGATCGTAGGAGGTCCGTTTCCTCCGTTTTGCGGTACGCCACACCCCTCCCGATCAACAGGACCCCGTTCCGAACGTAGGAGGTCCCTTTCCTCCGTTCTGCGGTACACCAGGCCTCGTTTCCATCGCCTATTCTGTCCATGCCCTCCCGATGAACACGACCACGCATTCCGTTCTGACCCAGCCGGTTGGCTCCCACGCGTTCCGTTGCCTCCCGATGAACACAACGCATTCCGTTGCCTCCCCATGAACACGATGCATTCCATTGCCTCCCCATGAACACGACGACGACGTTGTTTCTCCGTTCCACCCAGCCATGTACACGAGCCCTCGCCGTACGTATGCGCGAGTAGGCGTTCGAGACCTTGTTCATATATACGTATGTGGCCATATTTTCTTTCTTGCACCCTAGCCGTTGTACGTACGTGTACATGCTACGTGTGCGCCTCTACTACGACACGTACGCGCCTCTACTACGACACGTGCGTCCCTCTACATCAACCAGTATATATGTACGTACACGTCCGCGACCAGAATGACAATGCTACGTACGCTTCGACCAGGTGGGTCCCGACTGTCAGGCACTTCCTTGCGTGCGAAGATGTAGCTGATGGGTCCCAACAGTCAGGGGGGCAAATCGTTTTTTTGCCCGGACGCACTTCCTTGCGTGCGAAGTTGTAGCTGGTGGGTCCCAGCAGTCAGGGGGGCGAATCATTTTTTTCGGACGCACTTCCTTGCTTGCGAAGATGTAGCTGGTGGGTCCCAGTAGTCAGGGGGAATTTTTTTTTTCGCGAAATATAGTGGCCTGTCCGGTGCGTCCCAGCTGTCAAGTGGAGGAATCATTATTTTCCGCGTAATAAGGAGGCACTTCCTTGCTGCGGCCATGGACCTGGCTGTCAGCCTCTCCACGTACAGTCCACGTCCGATGGAAGTCGTTCCTTGACCACATTGACCACGCCGCGCCAAGAGCACCAGGGCGATGGACGACGGTGAGGCCTAGGAAGGGGACGACGGGGAGTCGGGGAAGACGCGGCAGTGGAAGCCCGCGCGAAGAGGAGTACGAGGGTTCACTGGTTCGGCTGCGGTGTGAGGCTGTCGTCGCCGCAGGGCCTGGCCAGCAGTGGGAATAGTAGGGGGCGGTGAGACCTCCGCGGCAGCACAGCCGGCCACGGGAGGCAGGAGCATGAGGCACGACCGACGCTGCTTTGGGAGGCTGGAGCAAGAAGACCAGAGGTTGAAGAAGCACTACGGCCGTTGGATGGACATTGTACGGTCACTGGAGTTAGAATCGTTAATATTGACTAAAGTTGACAAAGGCCCCCGTCCCAGTCAACTTAGTAGGCCCATAAGTCAGCCTCCCACCATGGTGGGTCCCACCTAGCAGGGGGAGTATTCATTTTTGTGCGTAATAAGGAGGCACTTCCGGTGGGTCCGAGGCGACAATGGGGAACATTTTTTTCGCAAAATATCTGGCCCGTCCGGTGGGTCCCAGCGGTCGGGGAAGCGTTTTTAGCGAAATAAGGTGGCCCGTCGGTGGGTCCCTCTGTCGGTGGAGGATTAAATATTTTATGCGTAATAAGGAGGCACTTCCTTGCGGCCGCTGGACCCAAATTATCGACCTCTCCACGTCTGATACTCTTCCGATGGAAGTCGGTCGTTGACCACATTGACCACGCCGCGCCGAGAGCACCAGGGCGGTGGTCTGGACGATGGCGAGGCCTAGGAAGGGGACGACGCGGAGCCGAGGAAGACGCAGTAGTGGAAGCCCGCGCGGAGAGGAGTATGAGGGTTGTCTGGTTCGGCTGCGGTGTGAGGCTGCCGTCGCTGCAGAATAACAGGGGGTGTGGGTGAGTAGAGGGATGGCCTGGCCAGCGGTGGGAGTAGTACGGGGCGGTGAGGCCTCCACGGCATCACAGCCGGCCACAGGAGGCAGGAGCACGCGACACAACCGGCGCTGCTTTGGACGGCTGGAGCAAGAAGACCAGAGGTTGAAGAAGCACTACGATCGTTGGATGGACATCGTACGATCACTGCAGCTAGAATTGTTTATATTGACTAAGTTGACAAAGCCCTTGGTACGCGTCAACTTACTAGGCCCAGAGCTCAGATTTGGCAGAGAACATATAGCCCATTTGCGATTTATAAGAATGTACATCCCATTTTTTAATTCTAATGGTATTTACAACAGCCCATTTACAGTTTGTTAAAGGTACAACCCAACTTGTAGCTAGGACAATGATTAATAATTTCAAACAACCGCTCAAAACAGAATTAGAAAAGAATTCCCACATTTTGATGGGATCCAAAATTTCTAGTCAGGTTAAATATAATTTCAAAATAAAGTTGTATTACGTTAAAATCCAACGAAATATTGCGCGCGCAACAAGTAATGAAATTAAAATTTTCAAATTCCAAAAATAATATATTTTTCAAACTAATTACGTGTTTGGTGCATAGTAACTGTCCAGTTATTATAATTACATCCCATTTATTATTTTTAAAGTCCATTTTCTTGTTAAACCTAATGCATACCTCCTAGGAAAGTTTGCAGCCCAGCGGGGCGGAGAATAACAAGTTGACCCGGATATTGTGTACAATTGTTGGCCCAGTCCCCGCAAAAAAAACTGTCAGCCCAGTTGCATTGCTGATGTTGAAAAAAAGGCCTGTGTAGTATAGTACAACCTAACACGGTTACTCAGCACACATTCAGCGACGCCGGAAAGGCCCAAACAAGCCTTCTGTACAAATTTTTGAAGTCACTGAGCTCAATTAATAACTTAAGAAAAAAGTTAGATTATAGTGGAACCTAATTAAAAGCTATCACGAGCAAATAAATAATTCAACGGGTCCCACTTGTGCGTGTGCGCGTGTGTGCGCGCGCGCGCGCGCGCGTGTGTGTGTGTGTGAGAGAGAGAGAGATAGAGAGAGAGACTCATCGGTCGATGCTCATAAATACATCTTTCAGCCATATGCATTGCTGATGCTCAGTAAAAACTTATATAGTTGACACAATCATATAGAACATCATAGCACACTGAACTTGCATACAAAAATTTCACGCAGGCGGCACAATCAGGATGGAAGCAGTGGATCGCTACGGGAAGGGCTATGTTGAAACCAACGAAGTCGTACATAATGGTTCATCGTCTTTATCAATGATGGGGAAATATCTTGAATGTTATGCAAAGAAAACAGACAGACAACACAATAAGTTCTGCTAGCACATTAAGTTGACGTACAACCCTTTCTAAAAAAAGTTAAGGTACAAAATTAGAACAGGTCACTATCAAATGTACTGGCATATTAGTGCTTTACACCCATAGCTCGGATTTAACTAGTATCTGACAAGATTCAGTTGTTACCTCAAATTAGAACACATCCAGGCAGCCAGCCCTGCCTCTTCTCCCAAAGAAGCAGTGGCCTCCGCCGCGCGATGGAGTAGGCCCCATGCCATCCATCGTTCCGAGCAACACGGGGAAAGTCTGACGTTGACTCCTGTAATGGACGTCGTCGACGGACCCTGGCACTAGCAGCGGCGGCAGGACTTCGATCGATGGATTGACCACTTCTTCGACATGCACGAACACTCAATACAGGTACATCCCTAACGTGGTCCGCGGCGGCCTTGGTGGCGACGAATAGTACAACCCCGGTTCCTGCACCGGTATCTCAACACCAATCACCTTCGGTATGGTGGACGGCTTCTTCATCCATGCCATAACCGCCAGAGCCCAACTGTCTGGAGGGACAAACATACTTACGAGCTCACCTCCAAGGTCGTTTATAAGCTCGTTCATGGACTCGCTGTTCCAAGCACGTCAAGGCATGCCGTGGAAGGTAAGCTTTGTTAACTCAAGCTCAGAGGGCACCGAGCCCCATCCTGGGTGCCACCGATCAAAGCTCACCAGCGCACCATCGCAGAACAAACGCTAGGAAGATTTGAACACATGACTGCAGTCAAAAGTTGTTCGGAACCTGACGAAGAAATCAGCCGGTGGCGGACAGACTTCGACGAGCAAGTCACTTATTTGGACGCCGTGCGCAATGCCAAGATCTTTGACAAGGTCATCCGGTGAGACGGGAGGCCGGTCGCCGTTGATGGTTACAGAGGGAGTCCTGGATTAGGGGGTGTCCGGATAGCCGAACTATCACCGTCGGCCAGACTCCAAGACTATGAAGATACAAGATTGAAGACTTCGTCCCGTGTCCGGATGGGACTTTCCTTGGCGTGGAAGGCAAGCTTGGCGATACAGATATGTAGATCTCCTACCATTGTAACCGACTTTGTGTGGCCCTAGCCCTCTCCGGTGTCTATATAAACCGGAGGGTTTTAGTCCGTAGGACGAACAACAATCATACCATAGGCTAGCTTCTAGGGTTTAGCCTCCTTGATCTCGTGGTAGATCTACTCTTGTACTACCCATATCATCAACATTAATCAAGCAGGAGTAGGGTTTTACCTCCACCGAGAGGGCCCGAACCTGGGTAGAAACATCGTGTCCCTTGTCTCCTGTTACCATCCGCCTAGACGCACAGTTCGCTACCCCCTACCCGATATCCGCCGGTTTTGACACCGAACAGCCCGAGCACCAGCCGCATTGGTCCTCAGTCCAATAGTGGACGGCTTTCGCCTTACTAAGGTACTCATGGATGGCGGCAGCGGATTAAACCTCATCTACGAGGAAATCCTTCAAAAAATGGAAGTAGGCGGAGCCGCATTGAGCGAAGCAACACAACCTTCAGAGGAATAATCCCTAGTCGGGAAGCATATCTGACTTTGGAAAAATCACTTGGATGTGGTATTCGCTCACGGACAACTACAGGTCCGAGGAGATCACGTTCCATGTGGCCCCGTTCAGCAGCGGATATCACGCTTTATTAGGACGAGAGGCATTCACAATTTTTCAAGCTATACCCCATTACGGGTACATGAAGTTCAAAATGCCCGGGCCCAACGGAATCATCACCCTTGCCAGTGATCCGGACGTAGTACTTCGCGTCGAAAATAAGATAGCCGCACTAGCCCTAGAGGTGCTATCTGAAGCCCTAGCGGCCGAGGAACTCACAGCACTGCGCTCCACGGTGAACAGGGACGACGTGATACTTGACAAAAGATCCAAGTCCACCTCTTTTAAGCCAGCGGACGAAATAGTCAAATTCCAAGTCCATCCAACGGACCCTACAAAGACGGCCTCCATTGGGGCACAATTAAACCCTGATGTAGACGCTGCACTATGAGAATCCCTACGGGAAAATTGGGATATTTTTGCCTGGCACCCTTCAGACATGCCAGGAATCCCACGCCGGCTGACAGAGCACGGCCTAAATATCCTAAAAGGATTCAAGCTAGTCAAACAGGCTCTTCGGCGATTTTCCGAACCCAAAAGACAGGCAATGGGAGAGGAGCTAGCCAAACTATTAGAAGCCGGATTCATCAGAGACATAAAACATCTAGACTGGCTAGCAAACCTGGTAATGGTACCAAAGAAGGACAAATCCTGAGGCCTGTGTGTCGATTTTAAGGACCTTAACAAGGCTTGCCCGAAGGATCCCTTCCCCCTTCCCCGCATCGATCAAATTATCGACACTACCGCAGGGCACGATTCATTGTGCTTCCTCGACGCATACTCCGGCTACCATCAAATCAAGATGGTGGAGCCAGATCAAGCCACAACGGCATTCATTACTCCATACGGACCATTCTGCTTCAACACAATGCCCTTCAGGCTCAAAAATGCCGGCGCAACATACCAGCGCATGATTCAGACATGTCTGGCAAAACAGTGGAGGCATACGTAGATTATGTGGTCGTCAAATCCAAACACGTCGAAACTCTAGTAGACGACTTGAGGCTCACATTCGACAATCTTCGAGCATATGACATTAAGCTCAACCCGGAAAAATGCATTTTCTCCGTACCAGCCGGAAAGCTCTTGGGCTTCATTGTATCCGGTAGAGGAATTGAAGCAAACGGCCAAGATCCGAGCTCTGTCACAATTGGATATCCCAAAAGACCTCAAGCAAATACAAAAATTGACTGGATGCGTGGTGGCTATAAGCCGCTTCATCTCCCACTTAGGAGAAAAGGCATTACCCCTTTATCGCCTCCTCCAGCGTACCGAACACTTCAAGTGGACGGATGCCGCCACGGCCGGACTCGAAGAAATAAAGGCCATACTGGCAACAAATCCGGTCCTGGCCGCGCCCAACTTGGGCGAACCAATGTTATTATATATCGCGGCAACACATCAAGTCGTAAGCGCGGTGCTCGTCGTCGAACGAGAAATGGACGGACACAATTTCCCTCTTCAAAAACCAGTGTACTATGTATCCACTGTCCTAACCCCATGCAAGTCCCGGTATCCACATTATCAAAAGATAGCGTACACAGTGTTCATGGCATCCCGGAAGCTCCGACACTACTTTCAAGAGTGTTCGATAACAGTAGCCTCCGAAGTACCTCTGGATGACATTATAAACAACCGCGAAGCAACCGGTAGGATTGCAAAATGGGCCATCGAGCTCCTACCATTCGACATAACCTATAAACCATGGCGAGCTATCAAGTCGCAAGTTTTGGCCACTTCATCGCCGAATGGACTGAAGCCGAACTCCCTAAAGAGTACGGCGCATATTCTAATTGGATCATGCACTATGACGGCTCCAAAATGTTGGCCGGCCTGGGGGCTGGCGTCGTCCTGACGTCCCCAACCGGAGATACAGTCCAATACGTACTCCAGATAATGTACACGGACTCCAACAACGCAGCCGAATACGAGGCCCTTCTACTCGGCCTCCGGATGGCGGTCTCCATGGGCATTAAACACCTAGAGGTGCGAGGGGATTCGAACCTCGCGATATCCCAAATAAAGGGAGACTTCGATGCCAAGGATCCAAAAGTGGCAGCTTACCATAACACCGTTCTGAAAATGTCAGCTCGGTTTGAAGGGCTCGAATTTCACCATATAGCCCGGGATAATAATCAAGTGGCGGACGTATTGGCATGCATCGGCGCAAAGCGCGATGCCGTCCCTCCCAACATCTTCCTGGAACGGCTTTTCAAGCCATCCGTACTATGGGAAGGGGAGTCCGGAAACAACAATCCGGACCCAACCGCACCGCCCGACACCGCACACTCTGACACAATCGGTGGTTCTGCCAATGAAACAACACCTTCAGCCCACGAAATAATGGCAGTCATTGCCCCGTGGACCGAGCCATTCCTAGCTTACTTAACTAGGCAGGAACTTCCCGAGGACCAAAACGAGGCCCGCTGCATAGTACGGCGATCTAAAGCCTATAAGGTCCATGAGGGAGAGCTCTATAAGAAAAGCACAACCGGAGTCCTTCAAAGGTGTATCTCAAGAGGAAGGGCGAAATCTTCCGCTGAAATTCATGCGGACTCGGTGGGCACCACGCCGCATCCCGGCCCTTGTAAGCAAGGCCTTCCAGACAGATTTTATTGGCCAACGCCGGACATACTTCGAGATTTAGTCCAAGGATGCGTCGGTTGCCAGCTCTTTGCTAATCAAAGCCACATGCCACCCACCGCCCTGAAAACTATACCCATCACCTGGTCGTTCGTGGTCTGGGGGCTTGATGTGGTTGGACCCCTTAAAGGAGGAACCCACAAGCAAAAATACCTATTGGTCATGGTGGATAAATTCACCAAATGGATAGAGGCCAAGCCAGTTAAGACGGCCGAATCCGGACACGTGATAGACTTCATATCAAGGGTGGTACACCGTTACGGTGTCCCCCATAGCATCATCACTGATAACGACACAAAATTCACGGCCGACGAGGTTAAACTCTGGTGCAAAAACATGGGCATTAGGCTCGATTACGCTTCAGTCTATCACCCTCAAACTAACGGTCAAGTCGAGCGAGCAAATGGTCTAATCATGAGCGGCATAAAACCCAGACTAGTGCGGTCCCTCAAGGAATCCAACATGCACTGGGTAGAGGAGCTCGACTCCGTACTCTGGGGGCTGCGGACCACGCCGAATCGCACTACCGGATTCACACCATTCTTTATGGTGTACGGCGCAGAGGCAGTTTTGCCCTGCGACATAATTCATGACTCACCTCGCATGCCCATGTACGAAGAAAGAGCAGCCGAGCTGGATCGGCAGGACAGTTTGGACACCTTAGAGGAGGAGCGCGACGTGGCAAAAGCTCGTTCCGCATTCTATCAACAGCAGGCTCGAAGATATCAAAGCAGAGAAGTACGGGCCAAAACATACAATGTTAGCGAACTAGTTCTACGCGTGCCGGACAAGAAAAAGGACAAACTCAAGCCCAAATGGGAAGGTCTCTTCATCATCGACCAAGTCCTGACCGGCGGAGCATACCGTCTGCGAAACGCATCGGATAACCGACTCGAGCCGAACCCATGGAACGCAGCCCGTCTCCGAAGATTCTACGCCTAGCACCGGACTCTGAGTTCGTCTCCTTCCTCTATCTACATTTTATACTTTAGCTGTCTTTTATTTCTCTCTTTCTCCCTCCCTTTTTCTTAAGGCCCTTGGAGGCTCATCTGCGCATTGTTCGCACCCACTTGACGTGCTACTCGCACTCATTATACCTGGGGGCTTCTTTAACAGAAGCTTATTTATACGGGCTTTATGCCCAACACATGTGTCACACTTCCGCATGTACCTTTTATTCACCATTATATGCATCGATATGACTTAAGCTTTAGCCAAGCTGGGTTGCCTGGCTCCTGTGCTTACCCCTACGTTCCCGATTGTTCAGCTAGGAGGTAAAGGAGCACCTCTGCGATTATTCTTGCTGGTCACCGGATGTGTACCTCGACCGGGTGAAGCCAAAAGCTAGCGTTCTTAAGGGAATATTCGGTCGGTGACCTAGAAGACGATTTCTTACCTATTTATTTATCTGCCCCCAGATGCTTTCCTGCTTTTTCCGCAGTCCAGACATGCACTTTAGGGCATGCCTCCCGGGGAAAGGAACCCCTAACGGAACTATTCTCCCTGGAAGATGTTTCTTACTAACCATGTAATATAACATAACTAGTTGGGCACTTGTCCGATAAAGCACTAATGACCCTACGCTGGTCTCCACGCATGCCCGGTTTCTTTATAACTGCGAGGGTATTCGGACACACTCCGGACTGTCGGGTCCCGAGGTTGAAGAGAAAAGGTCCGCAATGACAAACGATCTACAATCCGGCTAGAAGGCATTTTACATGTCATTTTCAATTACATAGTCAAATTGGTGATTGTATTCCTCTTCAATACCATCTAACAGCTGTCTAGTTTACTGATCCGCTGAGAATACTTTATGCCAACTCTACTTGGCCGCACATTAAGCTCACAGGATCTCCTTCCCATCGGGCCCCACCGTCCGACCTCGCCATGTGGTTTGGGTCAGCCTTCCGTGTACAGCGTCTTCACCATGGCCTGAGCCTCCTGGCGCCTTGACAAGAGCCGATATCTTCCACAGACGGAGCGCCGCCCGTGCTCCTCAAGCTTCTCCATAAGCCCTCCAAGACCCTCGGGTAGGGAGACGGACGGCCATAAGGCACTCGGGCGACGCCACTCATCACTGCCGAACTTCGTTCGTGCGATTTGCAAGAGCTTCGGGAAGTAGGTCACCCGTTGAACCGGGCATTTCTCCGCAGACGGCCAGGGAGCATACCTACAGACATATTCCTGTTAATCGACTTCCTCGCCGAACTCTTCTTTTCAAAAGTTCGTTCAAGCACTTACTATAAATGCCGCGACGAAGCCGCTGATTCTCCTTCACGAAGTAAGACAGCTGGACCCAAACATCTTTTAGTTCCTCGCCCAGCTGAGTGTTGGCATCTTGGAGGTTATTTTTCTCCTGCCGCACCCTTATAAGCACCTTATCGCCGTCCTTTAGCTGGCGTAGTAGCTGCTGCCTGTCCGGATCTAGTCCGGCACCATCTGCAACATTATTTTCAGACCCATACACACGCCGCACTTCACAAACTACTTCTCTTTCGAAAGTATATATTACCGGAGGGGGTCTCTGTGGCTCCTCCCATGGCGGCTAGTGCGGCCTCAAGTTGGGCCTTGCACTCCTGAAGCTCCTAGGACAAGTGGGTATTCTTCTCCGTAAGATCCTACATAACAAATGATCCTTAAATCAGTTATTCTAACTATTTTAAGTCTCGGGGCTCCGCATATATAAGCTGTCAAAATTCTCTCAGTATGCCTTTCACATACCGCCCGTGGCTCTGGCTAGACCATCTTGAGCGGCACGGAGGTGCGCATATCCCGAATTAAAGGCATTTAACGCCTCCGGGGAGAAGCATGCGTCATGAAGAACTGTCCGGCAACGCCTGTGATTCATGGCGCTCTCCACCTCAGATCTGGTGGCGGACAACCAGTCGGCGTCCTCCATTGGGGGAGCACCCGATGCGTGCCTTGCGTTCGCCTCCCCCTCCGGTCCTGGCGCTGGAGCCTGGCTGGCGGAGGCTTGATTGGCAATCTCTCCGGACACAGTCCGGCGAGTGCTCTTTCCCCTGAAAAAACCACGAGCGTTAATATGCCTTCCAGGAATCTTTCTTGGAAACGTAGTGGCGCGCCATACCATTGCAGCGACGTTTCGATCCGCGCCGCACTTCTTTTCCGCCTGCTGGGCCGAGCTGCCCCTTGTTGGCCAGCCGCCGCGGGCTCGGCTTCCCGCCTCGAAGGCACCTCCTGCGGAACACCATTGGTATACGGTGGTCAGATAAGCATGGATGAGTGATGGTGTCAGGACTCCGGTCACAGTTACCTGGTAAACCGGAGATATTCCTGGGTAGTCGGCCGTAATGGCGACCAAAGCATTGTGGAAGCTAAGTTGGTGGAACACCCCGTCGATCAACTCCACCTTTATGTCCGGATCCTCTTCGGAGGCCGGATCGAGGGATCGTTCCGGATCCTCGGGTTGTGTATCCAGCTATGTATATCCTCTACGGCCCGACGCAGTTCCTGCGTCAAAATCACAAAGTGAGGTACTTAACTTTGGGAATATGGATCGGCTCGACAAACGTCCGCTTACCCAGCTCTGAGGGTTGTTCATGGAAAATCCGTTCGATGGACTAGCACGGAGGAAGTCCTCTTTCTCCCCTTTGTATAGGCTGGACAGGATCTTCACCAGATCGGCTACCGATCCCAGCCCCTTGCGGCCATGACGGGTGGCATCATCCTCCCCGTTGAAATCCCACATAGGGTGGCCCCTATACTGGAGCGGCTGCACCCCTCGCATAATGCATGTGGCCAAGACCCCAATCATGGTCAGTCCGGAATGGGCCAATAACCTTATTCGTCCCATCAGATACTGGACGTCCCTATCATTCTCCCGTTGAGGGCTCCGTGCGCGCCAACTCAGGCGTTTCTTCAGAGGAGCGTTGCTGAAATCTGGGAGGCCGATCCGAACTGCGTCCGGTAGCGGGGCATCTTCCATATAAAACCATTCCGAAGGCCGGTCTTCGGACAACTTCTTCGGAGTTCCAGATAGATATCCGGTCCCGGTGATGCGCCATAGTTCGGCTCCGCCCACTCAATATATCGACCCCTCATGAGAACGATGTACGAGGAAGAATAATCTCTTCCACAGCGCAAAATGGGCCTCGACGCCCAAGAACAGCTCGCAAAGGGCCACGAAGCCCGCGATGTGCAGGATGGAGGCAGGCTTAAGGTGGTGAAGCTGGAGCCCATAGAACTCCAGGAGCCCCCGGAGAAACGGATGTATGGGAAATCTGAGTCCTCTTATTAGATAAGGGACGAAGCATACCCGCTCTCCTTTGGAGGGATTTGGGACGCTCGCCTCCTGCTTTCCGCCCTTGTAGGTGGCAAGTCCGGCTCGAACCGGAACCATGAAGGCTGGGGGAAGAAATCCCTCGGCTTGGAGCGTCACTAGCTCACTATGCGGGACCGAGCATCTTCCCCAATCTCCTGGCTGAGGGCTGGGATCGCGAGAGGAGCCGCGTCGACTATCCATGATGGAATGGATTTTTGGTCAGAAGCGCTCCGATGAATACTCGTGTGAGGAGGATGGTGTGATTCGGATCTGGATCCTCGCCTCTCTTTATAGGCGGTTCATTCGCGCAGCTAGGGGGTGGAATGTAAAAATGCCCTGGCTTTTCGCATTCTTACGACACGTGGAAGATGGCCATTATTGGACGTGGAAGCCAAGGAGCGCAGCATTTATAAGAAGCCGAACACCATTCGGCGAGTACATGGAATTTCGAGAAGAACCCGCCTTGCAATGCCGAAGACAATATGCGCGCCGGACTCATCGTCATTGAAGCCTGGTTCGGGGGCTACTGAGGGAGTCCTGGATTAGGGGGTGTCCGGATAGCCGAACTATCACCGTCGGCCGAACTCCAAGACTATGAAGATACAAGATTGAAGACTTCATCCTGTGTCCGGATGGGACTTTCCTTGGCGTGGAAGGCAAGCTTGGCGATACGGATATGTAGATCTCCTACCATTGTAACCGACTCTATGTGGCCCTAGCCCTCTCCGGTGTCTATATAAACCGGAGGGTTTTAGTCCGTAGGACGAACAACAATCATACCATAGGCTAGCTTCTAGGGTTTAGCCTCCTTGATCTCGTGGTAGATCTACTCTTGTACTACCCATATCATCAATATTAATCAAGCATGAGAAGGGTTTTACCTCCACCAAGAGGGCCCGAACCTGGGTAAAAACATCGTGTCCCTTGTCTCCTGTTACCATCCTCCTAGACGCACAGTTCGGGAACCCCTACCCGAGATTCGCCGGTTTTGACACCGACAGTTACCATCAGCACTTTGCCAGCAAACTAGTCGTCAAGCGCCGCCATGCCACTGTTGAGCGGCATCACGCAGCGACCGAAGGCAGGACGGACCTCACGATCTCTGGCTCGGAGATCCGCGTTGACCAGCGACATGATAGTGCACTTGAGTACAGGGAGTACAGGAGGGGGATTTGGGGGAACTGGAGTAGGAATCGAGATTCTAGAGGTGGCGGAGGGGCGGGAGACTAGGGATGAAAAGGTAGCATGAATTTCGAGCACGCGCCAATATGCTCTCGGCGCGCAAGCGCACGAAAACACCGGTGGAGCCCACATGTCGGCCTAAGAGTCCTTATTCTTTCTTTTTGGAGAGCCCGGCCTTTTTTCGTGATCTTTTGAGAGCCCGCCCGAGAGTCATAATTGACCTGTTTAGCATTGCGTTACTACTTGTCCCATATTCAACGACACCTCACTGGCCCAAACAAGTGTACATCATCGAAAAGACATTGAGCTCAAATTATATAACTTGAAAAAAGGAGATATAGTCTGAACATTGGAGAATGGTGATGCCCTCATTTAGCCCACCAGTAATTCGAGACAATAAACAGTTTGAAACAACGATATATACAACATTCAAACACTGACTAGTGACTACTACTGACATAAACAACAAGACATGATAGTTCATAAGAAGTCTTCCTACACCACCAAAATGCACCCATCTGCAGCGCTCAGACTCTCGTGATCCAGACGAGAATGACATTCTAAACAGAAGCAATTATTACATAGTAAGAGTGACATAGACGAGGATGACCAAATGACAAGGAATATGCATAACAAAAGAAAGAACTACCCATCCAGAACCAGCAGCAAAGACAACAAAGTCATTCGAAGAGATGATCCAACACCATCATAATTTGCAGCCCCGCTTCAGCGACCAGTGATCCGGAGACACCAGTACTCCACCCTTTCGATGCAACAGCCCAATTACCTATCAACCTGAAGGCTTGAACCACATCACTACTTATCGTAATTGAGACATCCAAGGATCAAAGTTAATCTGGATGCCTTTGTCATTCTCACCTTCTTTTGGCCGCAGGCTGTATCATTGACAATCAGGGGAGTTTGCTCCCGAACTTGTAGGGCTCGCCGTGTAGACACAATTTTCCATAGCAAACAGAGCCCCTCTGCCATCAAGGTCCTTGCCAATGGTGATCTCCTGGTTAATCGGATAATTGACTCCGAGAAACAGAGAGTGTGAACCAAGGCTATTTACCCGCCTCCAACTAAAAAAATCCTAAAGGCCGCAACAAGCTGGTATCCTGCTCATAGACGTAACAGCCACTGTCCGGATACTCATGTATTACACAGTGCTTGTATACAGTGGGGTTTTTGAAATATAACTTTTCGGCTCATGTGTCCGAATGATCATCAGTCTTTTGCCGTCGTCTGATCAAGCGAGGAACCAGTTGTGCTTCCCTGTTTTGGCAAAGGTGGTGTGATTACAAAGGGCAGTAACTATAGGAACACTGCATCATATCAAAAAGGACAGGCATTGTTAATGTAAGATCAGCATTGTTCAGAGTATGAGTAGGATAATGCAAGAAACAACATTGATATGTCCCTGTTGGAACTGGGAGGAAAATACAGGGAAATGTATACTAGGTTCGAAAATATAGAAGTGCCATGCATGGTTATACTCATGTTATCTCGCAATCGATTATTCATAGGAAACTACCATGTCATGCATGTTATGTAACAATCTTCTGTCCTCACAAACAAATTCTTCAAGGTAACTAACAGACCATGCATTGTTATATACTCGTGTTTCGTGGGCAAATTTTTTGTGAGGATATTATTCTAGCCATTGATTGCTGAAGGGCGAATATAGGTATGTACACATGGTAAGCATTGCTGGATTTCACTACTTCCAAATATAGAGTTCTCCATATGCACATTTACTTCCCTAATGTATGGTTAGATGAAACCAACAGTGTGGTGCATGTTTCTACATCATGAAAATGAGGAAACTAACATGGCCATTGATACACACTCATATTTAGTAGTAGTATATAGATTATTGTAAAATAAGGATAATATCCATATATTCCTAACCGCTTGATTATTCAGGTACAAATTGGCTGTAATGACATGGTCACAATCGCATGAATTAACTCATTCCAAATATAGCTGATTTACTGGCGTCTCTAATACATTGCCATAGTTCTACTCATATTACGCTCAAACAGGATATGCCAATCATCACAAAAGTTCAAACAGTGTCATGGCGTCATCATTAACATGAGACGGAAACAACTTACACGCTACCGTGTCAAAGAATACGTGGTGCCATCTACTTTGTCGATCGCGTAGATGATGCCATTGTGTTCAATAGCATCACAGAAGTGTGTATCAGCTTTGACGATGATCCACTGCGAGCCGAGTTGTCTCCAACTAAAGAAGGCACCAGCATAAAGATAGGCGAGTCCGCGGTCGAACAAGGCAATTAGTTTGAAGTCTACGTAATTCGCATGTCGTGTGGGCACTTGGCAGATTACAATCTTCTGCAAAACAAGGTCCGTCCAACTGACGTAGTAATCTAGATGACTTGGACCGCGATGCTAATACTCTATATAATCCAACGGAGGAAGGATAATCTCATGAGAGGTCTGGAAGTTCACGAGCACCAACTTTTTACCGTCTTCTCTGAAGGCAGCCATCCAGTGGGAGTTCATGCCGACCCAGTACATACCTGCCAAGAAGTTTCAGGCGATGGTGATCGGACCGATGTCGAGGGAAATGATGTACGGCGACACACTATATACCTGCAAAGAAGTTTCAGCTAATGGAGATCGGATTGAAGTCGAGGGGCATCATGCACGCCTCCACATCATGGTGAGCCAATCTCGCAAGACCAGATAGCAGTAAGCAGGGTGTCTTGAAAAGCTTAGGCCTCGCTTCGACGATGGTCGTGTGCATGTCCCTCGAGCATGCAGCCAGCCGCAGGGCACTCAACATATCCATACACGAACAACAGAGGTCGAGGATGTCACTGGGGAGATTTCTCCAATCGCGGCTCATATGGATGTTGCGCGGTTCGCGTTTGGCCATGGTGGAGTTTGGAAGGGGGCTTGATTTACGGGGGAGAAGGATGTCGGTGCTGGAGCGGCTAGCGAGGGAATAGTGGTACTGGGGGGAGGCGAGTGAGGCGACGGTACACGGGGGCACAGTGAGATGGAGACAGAGACGGAGATGGAGAAGGAGATGGAGATGGAGTGGTGCTATGGGAGGGGAGAGGGAGACGAGGCGAGGTGCCAATGTCTGTGTCAACAACGGTGACAGATCGCAAAGTGCATGTGGTGAGGCTGACTTTGGTAACCCGAGCACGCCGCCTGGACTAGTGTCAGGCGCAGGGTGTTGTCACTTCACTGTGAGGACCGGATGAATAGTATTTTGACCCTCAAGTGTACCACAGTTGTACTACTACTACTACTAGTAGTAGTAGGAACATGAGTACTCCAGTATTGTATAGCGGAAGTAGGTCTCCCGTGCTAGCATGCCTGTTCACTTCATCGTTCAGGTATCATCCATATTGCGAGCAGAACCAAATTCGCGTGCATTCCCAATCAACGCCCTGCTGTGATGCATGTAGTGGTCGTTCTGGTGCATCAAGGACGGCATGCAGATCGTTCCACACTTGAGAAGAGAAAAATGGAAAGGTAGAACGCGGCAGCAGAGGAAGAGAACGCTGGCTAACGAGGCTGGGAGGGGATCGAGAAGGAAGTTAATGCTCCACGCCTAAAGGTTATGGGAAAACCTGATTTTCATAAGGTGACTTATACTCACCTAAACGGAGGGAGTATTCCTTAACTAGAGAATGTTGTGTCTCCCACTCACGTGCTCAAAAAAAAGTTACTACACATTTTTTATCTGTTTGCATAGGTCCCACCTATCAGGAAGGATGGGCACGTACACGAACAGGTACGACTCATCAGTCTACCCGCATAGCCTTTTCATTTAGTCTACCTAGCCGTCTAATCAACTGCTTGCATGCCACTTCTCCCATTTACTTCTCCATCGGGAACCGATTCTCCTCGGCTTCTTCACCTCCCCTTCATCTTCATTTGCATCCAAACCCCACTGCGTTCACATTGTTTTAACCTCTTTAAATAATCATCTACTACTTCAGTTAGACTAGCCATCTAATCCTAATTCTCCAAACCATAGCCCTCCGTTCCAGCGGTTCCAAATGGCGAAAGAGATCGAGAAGCAGGTTTTTAGCGTCCAACATGTCCTCGTCGAAGGCTCGATGCGCATAGTTGCCACCGTCACCGTCCACCCAAGGGTTGTTCGGCAGTGGATCAACAATGTATCCAACTCCCTCGAAAAGGTAGAGATGAGGGTCATCGGTCTCGACACAGAGTACACGGAGCATGCCCCTGGGAAGATCCAGCGCGCCGCCTTCCTTCAGCTGTGCCTCGAAGATGATGTTTTGGTGTACCACATCATACACTCGCCCTCCATACCAGGTGAGCTTCACGATTTCTTGTCTCGGGAGGACGTATACTTCTGTGGGGCAGGCATCGAAGGGGACAAACAGAAGTTGTAGCCGTACAACCTTGATTTGAAAAGCATCGCTGACCTACAAACCAGAACCAAAATTCTTGTAGAAGATTGTGATGAACAGACACCATCCCTATTCGACATAGCAAATTTTTTGCTCGGTACAAATCTTCAGAAGGGTGACGATACGGTGGCATCAAGGTCGTCTGGATGGGAGAATTATCCCTTGACGTACAAGCGGATAAAATATGCTGCCCTCGATGCCCGTGTGAGTTTCGAGATAGCTGCAAGGTCCAAAGAGCTTGTTGCGAAGCCGTCTCCCACAGAGAATGAGAACAACAACAACAACAACAACAACAACAACAACAACAACAACAACAACAACAACAACAACAACAACAACAACAACAACAACAACAACAACAACAAGAATAAGAAGAAGAAGAAAAGGCTGCACCAGCAAGAGGGCATTATGGATGGATGAACTATTTCCTCTCTTGTAAAAAAATTATTCCCTCTCGGTGTATATTGATATAGATGGACTATTTCGATGGTGTGCATGTCTTTGGAACAGAGTAGTAGCGTGGGTCCGCTTGACTATAAGGAACTATTTATCCGCATATATAGCTTTCTCTGCTACTCCTTCCAGTGATCGGTATGCAGTGCATGTGTTCGTAGACATGACAGCTTGTCCATGGAAGTTCAACTACGGCGACCATCACATTTCATCTTGCAATTCCCATGACGCCTCTCCAACCCACGGCACCACGCCCCCCGATGTGCGCCTCACCCCTCTCGGCCGCATCGCCCCTCTGCCTTTGTGTGCATGACATGTGGGCCACCTAAAATGCGGCGAGCATCAAGTTTCTACCACAGCCACCCGCGATTCCCACGACGCCGCTCGAACCCATGAAACCACATGTCCCCCGACCTGCGGCTCACCCCTCTTGGCCCCACTGCCCCTCTGCCTTCGGGAGCATTACATGTGAACAAGTCACCTATCGGGTCCACATGTTATTGACTCAAAGGTAGGTGTAGTAAGGCGATGAAGCTCAGTCCCGACGGCCCTGAGAGGGAAATGTAACTCCTGCGCCAGGGCTTGTGGTGCTCCCGCAGCATGAACTCGTGCCAAACTCGAGATTTGTTTCTTTACTATACATGCACGCAACGATTTAATGGACATTGTAATCTCAACATGTGATGGGGAGCTCTAAATTTGAATTTGAAACTTATAAAATGAAAAGATTCAAAACAAATAAACTGGGAGAGAGGGAGTATATCGTAGGATGTGTCCCACACAAAAAGTCCCCTGGTTTGTCACCGCGAAGATGCGGTTAGAAAGGAGCACAACGTCTTCCTACTCGTACGGCAACAAATCGGCCGCAGACAGCATGGTCCGCCTGTGACCGCTATGTGCAAGGTTCATGCTATCTTATTCAATCTCACCATGGTTCCATCATACCAATTCATGCGGTGGCCCATTGCATGGCTGATCCCAATGTTGGACAATGGTTCTACGGGAATGGTGTCACCGTTGTAAATGTTGTGCAAATTGATGTTGGTACCCTCCCGTACATATGCAAGCCAATCTCCTTTCGCACCGAGCCTAACCTGTGAAATAGTGGGCAGGGGGAGAATTAGGAAAT
Source organism: Aegilops speltoides (assembly GCA_021437245.1). Lineage (NCBI taxonomy): Eukaryota > Viridiplantae > Streptophyta > Magnoliopsida > Poales > Poaceae > Aegilops > Aegilops speltoides. Next base: position 216,693,844 of record CM038145.1, read on the forward strand.
GGACACGGAAGTAGTCTTTAGAATGCATTTACAAGGTGATCAAATTCATCTTACCTGCTCATCGAAGGAAATCCGAGTGCCCCTCAACGTCGGCATCTCAAGGGGCGTCAACTTGCAACTACGGCCATGCCGCGCTGGAGAGACCCCCAAGGAAACATCCTTGTGCGTTCCACGGAACATCAAGATGCATTTGTATGAGTAGTTTATCTTGTGAGAGAAAAGGATGAACGAGGGAAGGCCTCTAGAGATAGAGATGGGCACTACTACTACCAATGTGCTGGACCGTGCGTTGCAATGGATCCAAAGTAGTAGAATAATAATTGTTCACGTGATTGAAATATAAACACTGTAGTTTTATATACATGTTTCAGCAGACATGACAGCTTGTCCATGGAAGTTGAACCACGACGACCATCATGTTCCTTGTTTCTACCACTGCCACACCCACGCGCGATTCCCACGATGCCGTTCCAACCCACGGCACGACGTCCCCCGACATGGACATGGATCCTCTGACGTGGCTATCACTGCCTTGCCCTGCCTTTCCTTCGCTGACAGGTGGGACCCACGCTTATGGGTCCCACATGTTAGTGACAGAATGGTAGGATTGTTCGCGTTAGGGGATCCTCATCCCCCCGGCGTGCCCCTCATCCCTCTCGGCCCCACCGCTCCTCTGCCTTTGTGTGCATGACATGCGGGCCAACTGAACTGCGGCGACCATCAACTTTCTACCATAGACACACTCGATTGGGCGCGGTTTGCCTGCTCCGCTGCTGTGCTCCGATCCGTACTCCCGCACCATCGAATTTTCATCCAGCGGCTATGACACATTTCGTCCCGGGCATCAATTCTCAGCTGGAGTACTTATGTACTACAGGTAGTACCCGTCGGTGTGGCCATCTACGCCTTGTAACGCCCCGATGCCCAGCTGTGGCACCCTCGCCACGGCCACGCCACCACCGGCCGGTTCATCTCGAACGAGTGAGTCGCGAACCACGCCACCACCATGAGAATGACATGTGGGCCAGCCGCATTTAAGGTTCGCATGTCATTGACTCATAGGTCGGGCACTAAGCCATTGAAGTTCGGTCCCGTGGGCCTCGAGAGGGAAATGTAACTCCTGCGGCAGGCCTTGTGGTGCTCCCGCAGTACGAGCTCGTGCCAAAACTGGAATTTGTTTCTTACTACTACCAACTAGTACTAGTAAGGTACACGTGCATTGCACGCATGAGATTCTGGTGGTTTGTGCATTATGCTTCTACATGTGGAGTTTTCTGGATTCTAACATGTGGCAAAATCTAGTGGAATGTAAGGTTAGGCAAGTTTGATTAACTTAGGTGAGTGTTTGGTTCAAGCCACACCTTAGGCAAGCCACACTAAGGCCCCACATGACATACACACAAAAATGTGGCAAGATTCCCTTAGGCTTGCCAACTTGTGGCTCTCATTTTGAAGAACTAATAACTTTGCCTAAGCTTAGTTGTGGCAAAGTTAGTCATGAATTAAGTTCAACCATGGAGTCTTCTAGATTATACATGTGGCAGAATCTGGTGGATGATATCCAACGTCCAGTAGTGCTCGGATTTGCCATCTTTGTACCGTCGGATTGGCTTCATCCAACGACCAACTTTCAAAGTTTTTCACACACTATATAGGGGGTATAGATATACATGTACCGGCCCGTTGCAATGGATCCAAAGTATATCTATTTAGTGGAGTGCACTCTGAACACATTATCTATTTATTTTTCTCTAACCTTTCGTAGCCATGCAACCAAGCCACATAAGCTTCATGGGTGCCCCCCCACATCATATTATTCATACTACGTTGATTGAAAAAAAGATAAATCACCCAAAACAAGATCTTCCCGTTTTTTGTTCCTATGATGTTGTGTCGTGCACGTACCTACTAGTTGTATAGTGGTAGTACTAGTAATATAGTATTAGGAGTACAAACTTGGTACTAGTAGGAGTAGTACTAGTACGGAATGCTCCTACTCTATCAACGAGCCCCGTCCGACACCAAATTTCTTGGCTTCCGTGCTATAGCTAGATCTTCCCCTCATTTCTGTTTTCCAACCCGGCAGCGGGCGGGGTGTCAGTTTGCTCAACGGCGGTCCCACATGAAAGTGAAAATGCTAGGCAACACGCCTTCCCTAAGCTATGTGTCGTGCTGGACGGGTCGTGTTGTACTCCCGATTCCTGGGCATGTGGGGGTGCGACGCGAACGCGGCAGGCCCTTTCCTTTTACTAGCAATGTGCCCGTGCGTTGCGATGGATCCAAAGTAGTAGAATAGTAGTATTTGTTCACAAACTTGAAAGAAATCACTATTGTTTTGATATACTCCTAATATATTACTCCCTCCGTACCTAAATATTTGTCTTTTTTGAGATTTCAAATGGACTATCACATACGGATTATATAGACATATTCTAGTGTTTCTAGCAAGATGCCCGCGCGTTGCACGAAGTTGATGGAAAAGGTAAGTGTAGGATCGAAGAAGGTGAGAGTGTCTAGAGGGGGGGGGGTGATTAGACTACTCGACAAGATAAAAATTATGCCTTTTGACAAAGACAAGTTTTTGGCAGATTTTGCATATCACACAAGTCAAGTAGCATACTACACATGCAATTCTGGAGTATGGGCAGCGGAAAGTAAATTGCACAAGTAGTAAAGAGAGGAGGAGAAGATCAAACGCAATTTGGAGACACGGAGATTTTTCTCGTGGTTCCGATAGGTGGTGCTATCGTCAATCCACGTTGATGGAGACTTCAACCCACGGAGGGTAACGGCTGCGAGAGTCCATGGAGGGCTCCACCCACGAAGGGTCCACGAAGAAGCAACCTTGTCTATGCCATCATGGCATACGCCCACGGAGGACTAGCCTTACTCGGGTAGATCTTCACGAAGTAGGCGATCTCCTTGCCCTTACAAACTTCTTGGTTCAACTCCACATCTTGACGGAGGCTCCCAAGCGACACCTAACCAATCTAGGAGGCACCACCCTCCAAAAGGTAATAGATGGTGTTGGTGATGATGAACTCCTTGCTCTTGTGCTTCAAATGATAATCTCCCCAACACTCAACTCTCCTCACTGATTTGGCTGTGGTGGAAGAAAGGATTGAGTGGAAAGCAACTTGGGAAGGCTAGAAATCAAGTTTCATATGGTGGGAGTGGAGCAACTTGCTCTCAACACAAGGGTAGGTAGTTTTCTTCTCAAAAATGCAAGGTAGGAGTGGTAGTTCTTTCTGATGGCTCTCTCCACGAATGAAGAGGAGGTGGAGGGGTATTTATAGCCTCCACACAAAATCCAACCGTTACACACATTTTGACCAATCTCGGTCAGACCGAAGTTGACAACTCGGTGAGACCGAAAGTTCAAATCTTGTGAACATTGGGATTTTCGGTGGGACCGAAAATACAATCTCGGTGAGTCCGATTCTTCCAAAGACTAGGGTTTGCCAATCTCGGTGGGACCGACTTTATCATCTCGGTGACACCGATTTGATGATGAAGGTTCTGAAGCTTGGCAACACTAGTTTCGTGAGACCGAGTTCGAATCGGAAAATCCGAAATTTCTAGGGTTTGGCTTTATGGCTGAGGTGGTTCATCTCGGTGTGACTGAGTTTATGGAATCGGTGGGACCGAGATTACTTATGAGTGTATATTGGAATGAAAGATTGCTGATAGTTTAGGAGATATATCACTAAGCACTTTGAGCAACAAGATCATTATCATAACCTCATCCCCTTTTAATAGTATTGGCTTTCCTATAGACTCAATGTGATCTTGGATCACTAAACCAAAAATGGAGTCTTGATCTTTTGCCAATGCTTGCCTTAGCATTTTGAGGGGTCCACCTCTCCAGTCCTTTTGCCATGCCAAAGTGATTGACCTTCCTGAAATATACTTGATAAAAGCATTAGTCCAACAACAAAGTATGTTGTCATTAATTACCAAAACCACCCAGGGAGCAAATGTGCTTTCAATCTCCCCCTTTTTGGTAATTGATGGCAACACACATCAAAGCTTACTGAAAGAAAGACAGAATTATCACTAAAGCTTTGACAAACATGTAGTACACAGGCTCCCCCTACAAGTGTGCAAGATTTTCATAGATTATGGTTTTGGACTACCACAAGCACACACGAGAGAAAAGCAAGATGTGCTACATGCAGCTTGGCTATATGCATCACAGCAGATGAGGATAAGTGAGTGATAATGCATATGTGCATGGTGATTTCTTGCAAACAAGTATTCACAAGCAAGTCACCATCATGCACATTCTGCAAGATGCATATACTTACCTTGAGGTTCCTTGGCATTGTACCTGAAGAAATAAGCTTGGGAAAACAAGGTTAGATAACACAAGAGTATTTCTTCAACCAACAGCAAGAACATCAAGAGTACCAAGCCAGGGATGACATGTATAAAGAGTGTCTCATATTGAGCACAAGCTTGAATCAGCAAACATGTCTCCTGAAACTAAAAGATTTGTCAATGAACTCTGAGAGATTTTACTTTCCATAAAATCAAAATCAAAAGAATGATGCCAAATGTAATATTCAATGTGAAACACGGCAAAGCTTTGATGTGATTCTCTCCCCCTTAAGGTAAGATTGCTCTTCTTCTCCCCCTAAATTGTCTCTTCTCCCCTTATCTCCCCCTAAATCTTCTCCCCCTTTGACATCAAGTGCCGAAAAGGACAGCAAACTAGGAAGGTCAGGAAAGGATGGAAGGAAGAAGTGGGATCCTTAAGAATCACAACTGGGCAAAAAGAAATATGCAAATAAAATTATTGAGTAGAGCTGCAGAAGATGATATCCTGAAAGAAAGTCGGTGACACCGAAATGAGATGGATCGGTGGGTCCGAAAGTCAGGGACTTAGGGCAGATCCTTTTTCGGTCAGACCGAAATTGTTACGTCGGTGACGCCGAGTTTAATTCCAAGGAAATACAGAAATAATTCAGCTCACTTTGCAAGGAATGTGTCAAAGGATTTGCAATGAATTTGTAATTGATTTGCAAGGAATTGATCAGAACCAAAAGGATATTCACAAAGACAGAAGAATAGAAATGAAAAAGATCGCTAGATGAAGGTTTTTTTTTTGATTAAAAAGAAAACTCAATGAGAGAACATAAGAGAAAATAGAGAACTCCAAAACATATGTACTTCATCTAGATAAGGGTCATGACAAAGTCACCTATGTTTGAGTATATTGACTTAGGAGTCAAATGAGAACATTTGATCATAGGTCATACTCATCGTTTAAGCTCAAAATGGGGTTGCCATTTTTCGATTAAGCATTTGATGTGATCACATCTTATGAAGCTGCTTGTACTCATGACTTTGAGCAAAGCTCCTTCAAGATGTGAAGAACATACCTTGGGCTTGTTGTTGCTTTGCTTATGTAGGTGAACTTGAAGTAGATGCTCATAGAATGTGAAGTTGAAGCACCATTTCCAATTGTGTAGTTCATCTTCCTACATGGGTTAGGCAAGCAAGGAAATACTCAAGATTATCCAAGATGACAAGAGTGAAATACTAGATGTATAAGGTGTCAAAAAGGATATGTGGAATTTTGTTCCTTGAACTCAACATCCCAAAGGGCTAGATACTTGGTCAATGACAAGATTACTCATGATTTGAGTGTGTGGTAATCTTGTGGAATGTAGATCATCCAAGTACCTGCAAGGAGTTAGATGCAATACAAGGGGGCAAATGTGTCCAAGACATATGATCATCATCATAATAGAAATATCAAGGATTAGTCAAGTAGGCTCATGCCTTGCATGCATCAATGGAGTTTTCACTCCAAGTTTGAAGCATCAATGATGTTCAACTCACTCCTTAAGCGACAAAACACTTTCTCATCAAGGGGTTTTGTAAAGATATCAGCAAGCTGTTTGTCAGTTCGAACATGCTTAAGATTGATGTCACCCTTGGCAATGTGATCACGAATAAAATGGTGATGAACTTCAATATGTTTCATGCGAGAGTGTTGCACGGGATTGTGTCCAATCTTAATCGCACTCTCATTGTCACAAAGCAAAGGAACATGTCTCGCATGTATTCCATAATCCTTAAGCGTTTGTGTCATCCATAGCAACTGAGCACAACATGAACCAGCAGCAATATATTCTGCTTCGGTAGTAGATAATGATACCGAATTTTGTTTCTTGGAGGACTATGATACAAGGGATCGACCAAGGAATTGACACGTACCCGAAGTTGACTTTCTATCAACCCTGTCTCCGGCATAGTCCGAGTCGGAATAGCCAACAAGATCGAAAGAGGCCCTCTTAGGATACCAAATGCCAAAGTTTGGTGTGTGTATCAAATATCTCACAATTCTTTTAACAGCTTTAAGATGACATTCTTTAGGGGCTGCTTGATATCGAGCACACATGCATACACTCAACATTATGTCAGGACGAGAAGCATAGAGATATAGTAGAGAACCAATCATGGATCGATAAACCTTTTGATCAACAGGTTCTCCATCTTTTGTCAAGTCATTATGTCCACTAGTAGGCATGGGGGTTTTCATACCTTTGCTTTCTTGCATGTTGAACTTCTTGAAGAGATCCTTGGTGTACTTTGTTTGTGAGACAAAAGTACCCTCCTTAGATTGCTTGATTTGCAACCCAAGGAAGAATTTGAGTTCACTCATCATGGACATCTCATACTTCTCCGACATAAGCTTTCCAAACTTCTCACTAAAATGAGGGTTAGTTGAACCAAAGATAATATCATCAACATATATTTGGCACACAAATAGTTCACCATCAACCCTTTTCGTGAATAGCGTTGAGTCTATTTTTCCAATCTCAAACCCTTTTTCAAGAAGAAAGCTAGTCAAGCATTTGTACCAAGCTCTAGGAGCTTGTTTAAGACCATAAAGAGCTTTGTGCAACTTGTAAACATGATTAGGCTTTTTAGGATTCACAAATCCGGGAGGTTGTTTCACAAATACTTCCTCCTCAATTTCACCATTTAGGAATGCACTTTTAATGTCCATTTGATAGAGAGTAATATCATGGTGGTTGGCATAAGCAAGAAGAATGCGAATAGACTCAAGTCTAGCAACGGGGGCATAGGTCTCACCATAGTCCATACCTTCGACTTGTGTGTAACCTTGAGCTACAAGACGAGCCTTGTTGCGGATGACTTGTCCATCTTCATCTTGCTTGTTCCGAAACACCCATTTGGTTCCAATGACGTTTTGGTCATCATTGGGCTTCTCTACCAAAGTCCAAACGTTGTTCCTCTCGAAGTTGTGTAGCTCTTCGTGCATAGCGTTCACCCAATCCGGGTCTTCAAGTGCTTCTTCTACCTTCATAGGTTCAAGACTAGAGATGAATGAGTAATGCTCACAAAAGTTAGCTAAGCGAGTTTTAGAGCGAGTAATTCTCCCGGAGTCGATGTCATTCATCATTTGTTCCACGGGATGGTTCTTCTTGACTCTTGCTCGAACTCGGGATAGCTTTCGTTGTTGTTGTGGCTGACCTTCCTCATCATCCTCATCTTCCTCTTCTTCTTCATTGTTGTTGGTGTTGTCTTGAGGCGGTGGAGAAGGAGGTTGTGGTGGATCTTCTTGTCGCACTTCCTCATCTTGGTGAGTTCCACTTGTGGAGGCCTCCATGTTGCCTTGAGGTTCATCTTGCCGTGAGGTAGGGGGCTCCACATATGTAGATGAGGTACTCTCCTTCACTTCCATGGGACGGATCTTTCCAATAGATAAATCTTGAATGGCTTCCGATGGGTGTTTGTCTCCTACATCAATAGGCATTTGCTCTACTTGCGAGCCATTAGATTCATCAAACTTCACATCTACCGTCTCTTCAACCTTTTGGGTGAAATTATTGTAGACACGGTAGGTGTGGGAGTTTGATCCATAACCGAGGAAAAAGCCTTCATGAGTTTTAGGAGCAAATTTAGACCGACGATGCTTATCAAGGATATAGCATTTTGAACCAAAGACACGAAAGTATCCCACTTGGGGTTTGTTACCGGTGAGGAGCTCGATGAAGTCTTGCCGAGAAGCTTATGAAGATAAAGCCTGTTGATGGCATGACAAGCTGTTTCGACGGCTTCTCCCCAAAAGTGCTTAGGTGTCTTGTATTCATCAAGCATCGTTCTCGCCATCTCTATGAGCGTTCGGTTCTTCCTCTCAACAACTCCATTTTGTTGAGGTGTGTACGTAGCCGAGAACTCATGTAGAATCCTTCCTCATTGAGAAAAGAGTCTACATGGGCGTTCTTGAACTCCGCTCCATTGTCACTCCGAACTTTCTTGATCTTCACCTCAAATTGATTTTGGGCCTTTCTAGCAAAGGTTTTGAAGATTCTCTGAACTGCGATTTGTCATCAAGGAAAAATACCCACGTAAATCTGGAATAATCATCAACTATAACTAGACCAAAGGAGTTACCACCAAGGCTTTTGTAAGCATTGGGACCAAGAGATCCATATGAAGAAGCTCAAGCGGTCTCCTTGTGGTCATGATGTTCTTCACGGATGACTTCCACCTACTTGTTTTCTGCTCGACAAGCACTACAAAGTCTATCTTTGTCAAAGAGAACATCTTTAACACCAAGAATATGATCGCCTTTGATTAGCTTGTCTAGATTACGATACCAACATGTCCAAGCCTTCTATGCCACAACCAACCTTTAGCAGATTTAGCAATGAAGCAAGTTCTAGGTTGAGCTTTCTTAGTGAAATCAACAATATATAAATCACCTCTACGGATGCGGTAAAACCATGTTATGATTGTCACGACGAAAGACTTGGCAATCTACTTTGGTGAATAGCACATTGAATCCAAAGTCAGCTAGTCTAGACACGGAAAGTAAATTGTATCCAAGTGATTCAACAAGCATGACATTTTGAATAGAGCTATCATGAGATATCGCCACCTTACCAAGGCCAAGTACCTTACCCTTGGAGTTGTCTCCAAAAGTCACATACTTGCGTGGACCATCGTTCTTTGCAAGCTCTCCAAACATGTCTTCGTCTCCGGTCATGTGATCGGTGCATCCACTATCAAGAATCCACTCTTTTCCACCGGATATGTAGTCTCTCAGATTTGCCATAAGATTGAGACTCTTCATGATCTTGTCTAGCTCGGTGTCCGAATCGGAGTAATCGTCATCGTGCTCATGCTCATCATCATATTGAGCCATAGATAGCTCATCATCAATACCTAGGTCAATTTGACAACTACTTGCATTAGTTTTGTCAATGTGACAATAATCATCGGAATGCAATACAAGAGCATTTCTAATTAGAACATTGATAAGTCCGGGATCACCCTTCTTTTTCAAAAGATCACGAAGCTCAAAGAAGCATTTATCAAAGTTGGGATCATTGGGGCGCATCATATCAAATTCAATAGTCTTGTATAGAATTTCATCAAGACCTCTCAAAGAGTAGTCCGGATAAAGTTCTTCCAAGAACTTCCACATAGCATAGGCGCACTCAAAGTTTGTGACAAGCTCAAGCAAGTTATCGGGCAAACCTCTAATGATAAGATTTACAGTTCTAAGGTTACTGAAGCAAATCAAGCTCTTCATCCATGGTAGGGTGCAAGGGATCAAATGGAGGCACATATGGGGTTTCAACATATTTATGCAAGTTATACATCTTAAAGATAGCAAGCATTTCAATCCTCCACGAGTTATAGGACACTCCATCAAGAATAGGCACTCTATGGCTAACACTCCCAAACGTGAACACGCCCATCTTCCTCCAATGGTGTGTAAACCAAAGCAATGGAGACCAAAGCTCGATACCAATTGTAGGATCAAGAAGGTGAGAGTGTCTAGAGGGGGGTGATTAGACTACTCGACAAGATAAAAATTATGCCTTTTGACAAAGACAAGTTTTTGGCAGATTTTGCATATCACACAAGTCAAGTAGCATACTACACATGCAATTCTGGAGTATGGGCAGCGGAAAGTAAATTGCACAAGTAGTAAAGAGAGGAGGAGAAGATCAAACGCAATTTGGAGACACGGAGATTTTTCTCGTGGTTCCGATAGGTGGTGCTATCGTCAATCCACGTTGATGGAGACTTCAACCCACGGAGGGTAACGGCTGCGAGAGTCCATGGAGGGCTCCACCACGAAGGGTCCACGAAGAAGCAACCTTGTCTATGCCATCATGGCATACGCCCACGGAGGACTAGCCTTACTCGGGGTAGATCTTCACGAAGTAGGCGATCTCCTTGCCCTTACAAACTTCTTGGTTCAACTCCACATCTTGACGGAGGCTCCCAAGCGACACCTAACCAATCTAGGAGGCACCACCCTCCAAAAGGTAATAGATGGTGTTGGTGATGATGAACTCCTTGCTCTTGTGCTTCAAATGATAATCTCCCCAACACTCAACTCTCCTCACTGATTTGGCTGTGGTGGAAGAAAGGATTGAGTGGAAAGCAACTTGGGAAGGCTAGAAATCAAGTTTCATATGGTGGGAGTGGAGCAACTTGATCTCAACACAAGGGTAGGTAGTTTTCTTCTCAGAAATGTAAGGTAGGAGTGGTAGTTCTTTCTGATGGCTCTCTCCACGAATGAAGAGGAGGTGGAGGGGTATTTATAGCCTCCACACAAAATCCAACCGTTACACACATTTTGACCAATCTCGGTCATACCGATGTTGACAACTCGGTGAGACCGAAAGTTCAAATCTTGTGAACGTTGGGATTTTCGGTGGGACCGAAAATATAGTCTCGGTGAGTCCGATTCTTCCAAAGACTAGGGTTTGCCAATCTCAGTGGGACCGACTTTATCATCTCGGTGACACCGATTTGATGATGAAGGTTCTGAAGCTTGGCAACACTAGTTTCGTGAGACCGAGTTCGAATCGGAAAATCCGAAATTTCTAGGGTTTGGCTTTATGGTGAGGTGGTTCATCTCGGTGTGACTGAGTTTATGGAATCGGTGGGACCGAGATTACTTATGAGTGTATATTGGAATGAAAGATTGCTGATAGTTTAGGAGATATATCACTAAGCACTTTGAGCAACAAGATCATTATCATAACCTCATCCCCTTTTAATAGTATTGGCTTTCCTATAGACTCAATGTGATCTTGGATCACTAAACCAAAAATGGAGTCTTGATCTTTTGCCAATGCTTGCCTTAGCATTTTGAGGGGTCCACCTCTCCAGTCCTTTTGCCATGCCAAAGTGATTGACCTTCCTGAAATATACTTGATAAAAGCATTAGTCCAACCACAAAGTATGTTGTCATTAATTACCAAAACCACCCAGGGAGCAAATGTGCTTTCAGTAAGCACAACTTATAAAGTGATGCATATAATTAAGGAAAGGGATCACACATGTCGGTATTGACTAGAACGAGAATGCAACATCATAATAAGAATTAAGGCCACGATGATGCGATCGCAGTGGTGGTTACAGAAGACAAGAAGAAAGATGGATCCACGAACGTACGACCTCCTCCTCCTCAACTTAGTGCGCCGGGCCACCGACCGGCGGCTAAGGAGCGGCGGCTTTTGTGGCGAGGTTGAGGTGCTTCTCAGCAAAGGCATCCAAGGCTTCCAGCCGGTTGAGAAATGCCAACATCGTAGCGTCCTCACTGGCCTTGTAGATACCTATGTACATGATTTGCTCGTACACGTGGATGTGAAGGTCATTTAATTCTTGCGAGGCGGCGCGCAGCGAAAGCGTGACCTCCAGGTGGACATTCTTCGTGGCGTCGGCGGGCAGTCGCAGGGCCACCAGTGCTTGAAAGAGGTTCCGACCATGGAGGCCGATTAGGGTGGCAGACAATGAGCAGCCCGGGCGCGCGGGCTAGAGGAGTACGGCGATGTCGTCCGCGAGCTTCTTGAGGACGGTGAACTTGTTGCTGGTGGGAACGATCATCTGGTCCAACTGAGAGTCGTAGTTGGCGTCGACGGCGGCCATCCACTAGCTGGTCTGCAACACCGTCTGGAGACGATCCTCGGTGCCATGCCGCAGGCCGGCATCGTGGACCATCTGGCCCAGCCGCTAGCCGCTCATGCGCATCGCCGCCATGGTCCGGAGTGAGCTCTTTTGCACTCAGTGTAGGTGCTTAGGCAAATGCTTAGGTGTGTACGATGTGGTAGATGCATTGGAATGGAGGGGCGCCTTTATATGAGGGCAATGAGGGCAAACTGCGTTGCATTCACATCGTGCAGCCTCTTTTCCCGGACCTCCTCCCATTACTTCCCTCATGCATTAATTGAAGGAGGATGCATTGGCCGTTCAACATATCGGGAACCGCTACTCCCTCCCTCGTCTACATTAGAGCCGTATCAGGAACTGCGCCGCCCGCTGTCAAATCGAATACTCCCTCCGTCTAGGTGAGTATTAAGTCATCTTACGAAAACCAAATAGTAAACACATAGGCGTGGTGCATTAACTCGCATGTTGTTTCTTATTTTTTTGACATAAATAGAGGAATCAACCAAGAAGAGATGTGGGGCTTGTATGCTTTTAATGACTTGAGACTATCAAACATGACATGCAGTGGTCAGTTCGTTGCACAAGAACAAATACAACCCACATCAGCACACACGCATCTTATAGCATCACATCTAATGGCTATAAAAGATGAATGAGACCAAATTATATCTCATCTAGATGAGTTCTAGCAAAATTGTATTAATAATACTTAGTACTCCTACGCCATGTATCATATATTAGTATCATGTAGTACTTTATTTATTGCTATGTATGACACATAGTACTCAACTCTCTCTCTTTCTTCATTTAATTCTATGAGACCTCATCAAAATTGCTAAGGCTAGTACCATTACAACCAACCTTAACAAATACTCCCTTCGTTCCAAAATAGATGACTCAACTTTGTACTAACTTTAGTATAAAGTTGGGTCATCTATTTTGGTACTAAACATTAAGTTCTCTCATTTTCCTCTCCACCTTGGTCACCTAGACGGAGGGAGTATACTGCGCGGGCTTTTCCTGCACGGTAGGCGGGGCAGTTCCGCCTAGTTGGTTCGACAGAGACGCGAGAAGACGAGGGAGTAGGCTGCTGCAAACGTAGGGTTGTGTGATTTGACAATGAAGTTATCTTTGGGAGGTGGGGCCCCGTGATTTGACTTGCCATTATCATTTTAACTAAGGCACCACGACCGGCGTGAGTCTCCCGATTCCTGACCACCTCCATACAGGTGCCTCTCCCGATGCTCCACCATGTAGTAGAGGCTGGCTCTTGCATGAGAGCCCACTTCTCCACTTTTTCCTTGCCTCTCTTTCCTCCACATATGCAAAAATGCCATGTAAAGCGCACTATCGTACTTGCTCCTACAGGTGCTGAAGCTTGCCACGTAGGCATAAAGTCTGATGTGGCAAGTTAGTCAAGAAGAGAGACAGACTAGTATGGTGACCCAAGAAAGAAACGGTGCTAAGCGCGTGTACCTAGGTGAAAAGACAATTTTGAGTCTATAGCTAATTAAATGAAGCAAACTTAGCAACACCATTTCATTGGAAGAGGTCACTCCTTGGCAAATGCAATAAATACTAGTACTCCCCGTGTCCCATAATATAAGAACGTTTTTGGAACTACACTAGTGTCAAAAACGTTCTTATATTATGGGATGGAGGGAGTACAAAGAAATAGAGAGAGAGAGAAGTAAAAAAATACACTTATAGCCAACCTTATATCCAAAACCTTGTTGTAGTATGAGTGACTAAGTGATGACTATGTATGACATGCCAACATCAGATAGCCTAACGCAGCGTGTTAAATCTCCAAGGGCGCAACCGCACGAGCGACGCGATGGTCGTGGTAGGCGCGACCATGATACGGGCTGCTGGCAGCCCTTGGATCTGAGATCAAACGGTCGCATGCTAAGTTGCTGAAAATTTGCAGAATAACCCTACAGGATAGGATATTCACCCATAGGTCTAGAATCACGCCATGCAACCGTTCGATCTCAGATCCAAGGGCTCTCAGAAGCCCGTATCATGGGATAATGGAAAGCCACTACCCTGCCGTTCGCACGCTGGCAGTTCGCTCCTACTCATCCCCGCACGTTCTTTAATACTACAGCGGTTCGCTCCTAGTCGTCCCGTCCATTCACATTACAGCAGTTCCACTAATCCTAACCCTCCTCCCAAATCCATGGCACCCCAAATCTCCCCGATCGGCGGTGAGTACAAGGTTAGAACCATCACCGGCAATAAGTTTGACGTCATCTACACCCGTTCTTCCGCGACGGTGAAAGGATGCCTTTCTTGCTTCAGACGCATGTTCAAAGACTCAGATGATGAGTGTGTCGCTGGGCTAGATGTTGAGTACACCGCAGTCCTGGGACGAGAGAAGGATCTAAAGGACGAAGAGAGGAAGAAGCCCGCCATGATCCAGGTTTGCGTGCATGACTTATGCTTGGTCTACCAAATATGCCATGCCGACATTGAGGGCCAGGATTTTAAGGACTTCCTCGAGAGCAGCCTAGTCAAATTCGTTACTGTAGACTTTGGTAATGACAAAGAAGTCCTGCGTCGGATAGGCCTTGTTGTAGGCAACACCTTCGACCTCCAGAAGAATCGGCTGGTGTCCTCTCGTCAGCCTTCAATGCTGACCCTGGCAGGAGCCATCTTTCATCCTTTGTACGGTAAACTAGAGAAACTTCCATACACGTTTCATCGTCATGCATGGCAGCGGAATGTACTAGATATAGACCACATCCACTACGCTACAATGGATGGCTACCTTTGTTTCAATATCTACAAGGGTTGGATGAAGAGCAACAACCAAGTTGGCGGTTCAAGCAAAGAAGTATCGGCCAAGAGGAAGAGGGACAAGGACGAAGTCGAGGACATGGACGAGGACTCCGAGTAAGGTGGCAGTGTCGTTGCTCATGGTGGTTCTAATGCAGTGTCTACCGGAATAGTTTCAAAGTTTAATTTCAGGTGTGCTTTATGTAATTTGAGGGGTGTGTTGTGCTGAGCCCGCAGCAGAACTATGTTATGTTTCTTCTTGTTACTTTAACTCTTCAGTACGTACATACTAGTATTTCTTACATTTCATCTTTTAGTTGGTATAGTACTACCACTCGTTTCTTCACATTATATACATACAATATATATGGCCAACATCATATAGCCAGCAGTTTAGTTGTCAAAGAATTTCAGGGTGCTTAGTTTTGTCAAAGAATTCCAGGGTGCTTAGTTTTATTTGAGAGGTGGGTTGTGCACTCGTGCCGGACACCATTATTGTGACAAGCCTTTTTAATAGTACTATATGCATAATTTGGCGATGAGCGCTCTCTATATGTACCGCCTTTTTTTAGTTTCAAGTTTTGCTCCATGGCGCAATCCATCGATACTACTACTGTACAAAAGTGGAGTATATACACTTTTTAAAAGGCTAGAGGGCGGGGCAGTATAGCTCGGTCGGTTTCACGAGAGGCGAGGGCATTTGTGATTCGACGGCTCATTATTGCTATCAAATCGAATAGTACTGCACCGTCTGCTGCATGCCCGGCGCCTCCATTAAACCCCTCCATTAAACCCGCATGCAAACCGAGAATCCTACTCCGGCCACACGTCCATTCATGAGCGGGCCGGAATTAAATGCAACACCGGCCGAGCTCCTCCCGTCTGCCCTCAGTTTAAACAAGGCCAGACGCCGGCCAAGCTCCTACCATCCGCCCTTTATTTACACAAGGCCAGACAGACAGCAGGCAAGAATCGCACCCCTCCGCCGCTCCCCCATCTCCTCCTTCACCATTTTCTCCACTCTTACGATGGCTTCCGATGAGCCATTCTCCGGCATATTACCTGGCTGGCTTGCCCACCGAGCCCTCCGGATACGGGCGAGGCCGCTCGGTGCTTCACCAACCTCGCTTGGCCCGACGGAGCCAGTTGCCACCCCAAGCAGGCGCGTGGTTCAGCAACTCGCCGCTCCAGTTCAGCTCGATGAGGAGTGGCGAGTTGCTCCACGCCGGCACGGCGGCGAGCACGCCGGTACGGGCGCCGTTGCTGCCGCGTCGTACCGCACCACCAGTGTCTGTGGTGCCCGCGCCTCCCGTATCTGTGGGCACGCCAACCGTGCCCGCGGCAGCGCCATGCAGGCAGAGACAGAAGCCGGGTGCGTGGAGAGCGAAGAGTTGGTGGCTAGCTTCTCCGTGTCCGCCGCCATCATCGAGGAGAAGTAGAACATGGGAGGCCGCCACCACTTGGGACCCATGAAGGCCACTGCCGAGGCGACGACCACGGATTCAGGTGGTTTCTTTGTTGCTTCGTCTCTTTCGAGGACCTTCGTCGACCCCGCAAGTGTCTGACGGACATGAGGAAGACAAAGGGATCCGCGGGCGGCCATTTAGAACTAAAATAAGTCTAGATACATCCATTTCTAGGACAAGTATTTCCGGACGGAGGGAGTATTAATTATACAAGAGAGCCAGATTGGCACCTCTTATTTCATGTAAATGTAACGAAATCCATCATGTTTATATGAAGATCCGGCTTTTTTATACGAAATCCTTCATGCTTATATGAAATCAGTCCGTGTTTGCACGAATTTCATCTGGTTGATTAGAGTTGTAAAATGTATGATATTGGCGTTTGATGTCGCCCTCCTTGTAAGGAAGCGGAGGAAATTTGCGGCTGCCGTTGGACATGCTCTTTATGCTGGAAATAATAGAGTGACATCCAATCCATTTGAGTTAATTGCATGTATGATTGTCCCTCTATAAAAAAGTTAATGTCATGTACAGTGTACACGTGACTTGCAAGGTGGCTACAGCTTCGTACAGAAAGTTAAAAAGAAACAAGTCCATCCTTAATCTTGTATTCTAAGTACTCTGTGGGTTCCACTGTGAGTATAGTAGCGAAAGAAGCATATATTAAATAAGTATAGTAATATATAATATAAAAATCTAAAGTTAAAAGATAGATTCGAACTCATGTCATCGCGTTGCGAGCATCCGGCGCTAACCAGCCCAGCACATTCTTGTTGTAGACCATGCTAGAGATATATCTCCATGTCTACTCTTATATATACTCCATTCGTTCCTAAATATTTGTCTTTTTCAGATTTCAAATGGACTACCACATACGGATGTGTATGTAGACATATTTTAGAGTGTAGATTCACTCATTTTGCTCCGTATGTCTTTTCAGGAAGGGGTCAGATTTGTCCTTGATTTATTTATGAGGTATCCAGATGGCACTGCACTGCAAAGAAAAGAGGGTAACATCAAAATTATGGACTACTGTCGGTGTCAAAACCGGTGGATCTCGGGTAGGGGGTCCCGAACTGTGCGTCTAGGCAGATGGTAACAGGAGACGAGGGACACAATGTTTTTACCTGTGTTCAGCCCTCTCGATGGAGGTAATACCCTCACGCCCTGTTTGATTAATATTGATGATATGGGTAGTACAAGAGTAGATCTACCACGAGATCAAGGAGGCTAAACCCTAGAAGCTAGCCTATGGTATGATTGTTGAGATGTAATGTTGTCCTACGGACTAAGGCCCTCCGGTTTATATAGACACCGGAGAGGCTAGGGTTACACAGTAGTCGGTTACAATGGTAGGAGATCTACATATCCAGATCGCCAAGCTTGCCTTCCACGCCAAGGAAAGTACCTTCCGGACACGAGCCGAGTCTTCAATCTTCTATCGTCAGAGTCCGGGAGTCCGCGGATATTGATAGTCCGGCTGTCCGGACACCCCCTAGTCCAGGACTCCCTCAGTAGCCCCTGAACCAGTCTTCAATGACGATAAGTCCGGCGTGCATAATGTTCGGCGTTGCAAGGCGGGTTCCTCTCCTTGAATAATCCAGAGAAAATAATGAACACCAGGATAGTGTCCGGCTCTGCAAAATAAATTCCACATTCCAACGTAGAGAGAATAAAATACACTTAGCTCAATATGCTGACGTATTATGCGGCGTGACATCACACCGCAGCCAAGCCCTCGTTTGAATTACTATACCACCTCAGCACGTTTAGCGAAGCGGTTTCCTCGGCACGTCCTGTCGAAGCAG
Source organism: Aegilops speltoides (assembly GCA_021437245.1). Taxonomy (NCBI): domain Eukaryota; kingdom Viridiplantae; phylum Streptophyta; class Magnoliopsida; order Poales; family Poaceae; genus Aegilops; species Aegilops speltoides. Next base: position 216,711,854 of record CM038145.1, read on the forward strand.
CGATCGTGTTCCCCTTATTCCGGGATTCTCATCAATACGTGCGTGGGTAACCCAACCGCGCCATTGATGGTGGCGCTTGGGAGATAAGCGAGTTTTACCAGGCCGGTGAGGGACGTATAGTTTCGTCCGCCTCTATATAAGGGATAAGGATTTACCTTCTCACCTACACCTTCTTCCTCCTTTTCTTATCCTTCCCTGCGAACTCAAGCTCCAACGCCCAAGCTCGCGCATCCCGCCTCAATCCTTCTCTGAATATGTCCGGAGGGGGAGGCAAATGGATGGCCTCCACCGCCAAGGAGGAGGACATCACCAAGCTGCACGACGCCGGATACCTTTCCAGCGATATCGCGCATCGGCTGCCCGATGCGGGGCAGATCATCCCCACCCCCGGGCATCATGAGAGGGTCGTCTTCCTTCCCCACTTCCTCCGCTGACTGGTCTTTCCGCTCCATCCATTCGTCCGGGGGCTCATGTTTTACTACGGCCTGGATTTCCACGATCTGGCGCCGAACTTCGTCCTCAACATCTCGGGCGTTTATCGTGCGTGTGCGAGGCCTTTCTCGCATCCGCCCCACTTCGCCTGTGGCTCAAGACCTTCAACGCTGTCAAGGTTGTGAAGGGACATAAGCGAATGCGGAGGCGCCATGTTGGGCAGCCGCCCAACGTCCCTTGGCTAGAAGGGACCTTCATGGACTCCGCCAAGGGGTGGCAATCGGGGTGGTTCTACATCACCGAGCCGCGCGAGCCTACATGGGCGGCGGCCCCCAAATTTAGATCTGGAATCCCCACGCAGCTCACCTCCTGGAAAGAGAAGGGCTTGCAGTGGGGTGATCCGGTGGAGGTGACGGGACTTCGAGCCTGCATCAAGAAGCTGGTGAGCAATAGGCTTCGGCTCGTCGACGTGGTCCAGGTCATGCTCCTCCGGCGGATTCTCCCGTGCCAAGAACGGGCATTTAATCTGTGGGAGTTTAATCCGGAACAGCACCAGATGTTGAGCGGGCTCTTCGATACTACGTACGAAGGCGCCTGGAGGGTGCTGTTCAAGGGCGCCGAAGCCCCCACATCCGCGACCGAAGACCGCAGATTGAGCTCGCAGTCTCCGACTGACGAGGTAAGTGATTCGACCCCATTACGGGACACTTGTATTAGTTAGATTGACTCTAGCGAGGTTTTTAATCTGCCTCTTCCTTTGACAGGACTGGATGGAGAAGGCCAAGCTGCTTATCAGCCCGGCTCCCATGCCAGAAGAACCAGTGGATGCCCGCTTAGCAAGGCTGCTGGTCCCGGCACCGTACGTGGTGCCGGAGAAGAAGGCCAAGAAGGTGGCCACGGGGACTCGAAAGAGTTCCTCAGAATCAAAGGCCCGACAACGACGAGGACTCCTCCCCAAGATGAGGAGGAGGAGGAAGAGGAGTACTCTCTCCCGGAGGAGGAGAGAGAAGAGGAGGGCCTCCCAACCGGGCGGCGAAGGGTCCAAGAGGGGAGAACTATCCCCGGATAGTTCGCCAACATCAATGTTGGCGAGGAAGAGTGGCCTCCAAGGGCCAGGCGTCCGGCAGGATCGTAAGTATTCAGATCATTTATATGTCGTGCACTGTATGCCATGTAGTGTCCTTCTAACGCCGCATTCTACGTAGTCCGGCCGTTGACGATCTTCCCGACTCGATGAGCGGGTCTTTGGCGCCGTCGGATGTAAATTCCATCCCAACTGCCTCTACCCCACGTGTCGACGAGGACGACGAGGCGGAATCCCACAGAGGGACTCGCCAGGAGGAGGCTCCGGAGGTGCCGTCAGGCAGCCCCCCGGACTTCGTGCCGGACTCCGCCTCGGAACCCGCAGCGGTTCCAGAGTCCGGCAAGCGGCCCCTTCGAAAGAAGGGCAGGACCGTGGCAATGGCGGCCCCCGTCCAACCGGAGGCGCCGGATAACCTGCTGGAGGCGCTTAAAGGCGCTTCCATCGAGGAAGAACACCGCACTCTCATGAGTGCGGTGATTGAGAAGGTCCAGCTCGCCAAAGGCGGGCTGACCGAAGCCTGCAACAGCCTTCTAACAGGCTTTGAGGTAAGAAGTTTTTAAAATAATGTAATGTAATACCGCATAGACAGTAGCCCCTGATGCTTAGTTCGGTGTTCGGAAAGAAAAGCCGGACTAAGGATCTAACAAGATATACGCAGGGTTGCTAAAAAATATGTCGATATGGGTTTGCAGGCTGCGCTGTTGACCTCTGCCGCATTAACGGCGGAGGTCGAGGCGCTGAAGAAGGATCTTGAGCGGTCGGAGCAAGAGCTCGGCCATGCCAAGAGGCAGCTCAAGGAAAAAGAAGGTGAATAACACCACTTTAAATAAGTACCTTACAGAAAAGGGTTTTGGTTGCAAACAAGATTAATAAGGATAATATATGTAATGCAGGGGCCACTAATGAGGTGGCGGCCCTGAAGGATGCCGTGTCCGTGGCCGAACGCAATGCGGCCACAGAACAGACTGAGCGAGAAAAGCAAGCGGCACTGGTGGCGGAGGTTCGGCAAGAGCTCCAGGCTCTCATGGAAAAGCATGAGAGTTTGGAGCGTGACTCCAAGACTCGAGAGTCCGAGCTCGCCTCGGCTCTCGAAAGTGCCAAGTCCGCCAAGGCCGAGGCCCAGAAGGCCCATGAGGAAGTAGAGGACATGAAGAAGATAGCGGCGGTAAGGCGTTTTCATGCGAGCAAGCATGTTAATGTAAATTACGGATACTTACCCAATTCGAGCTCTCAGTGCATTTGCAGATCTGCGCAGAGTGCGTCGATGCCGCTGCGTTCTATCATGGCAAGGAGGGAGCTCAACGGAGAAGGTCTTCGGTCTCAAGACTGCGATGCCGCCATCCGGTGCCCCCAAGCGACCAGTGAAGCAGCTGGTCGAACTCCTAAGGTAGCCGAGGAGGCCATGAAGGGCCTCACAGTCCGGTTGTGGTTGGGCAGGCCATGCCCGGCAGCTACTTTGGCCTAGTGCGGCGGCTGGTGGATGCATGCCCAGCTGGATGTGATCAAGCGCTCACTTTGCATTGAAGGCGCTCGTCGGGCCCTTGCCCGCATAAAGGTGCAATGGGGCAAGCTGGATGCGAGAAGCTTCACGGATCCGCCGCCCGGGCAAGGAGCATCGCACGCCGAGCGATATTATAAAGTTGTCTGAAGGAGCCCGCGATATTGCGGATGAGTGCCCCTTAATGTAATCTTTGAGTGAACTCGCTGTGTTTTTATCACATGCGCTGAAAACTTCGTTTATATGCGCCATGAGCAACGCTTTGTTGAATTTAAAATATTACCTTCATGCGGCCGCTTGTTAAATCGAGAGATGGCAAGTCGTTGGCTTCAGCCCCCAAGCCACGAGTCTTTGGGGTGTTCGGTGATAAACTTGAGCACTCTTGTTCCCATTTTGGGTCCATCTAGGAGGCGCCAACACGACATTTAACAAGGCAACCAGACTTATAATGCTTGAACACTCTCACTTAGCCATAGAATTCTATAATTTTAAATTTGGTGAAGCCCTCGGTATTCGAAGACCGAATCCGGCGCTATCCACGCCTTCGGACATCATCCGAACTTCGCTCAAGCGGCATGAGTCTTTAGGGACCCAAAAGACCTCTCGAACAGCGACCAGTCTCTCGCCTTATCATGCCGCCGGTTTAGCTTTTCCATCGAGGCGTTAACCCGGCTCAACCGGGCGCAATCGCAGTGGTTCTCCCGGCTACCTTAGCCGACGGAACGGAACGTAAGGTACCAAAACATGGGAGCCGGGCAAACCCAACTATTGACCCAAGACATGATTCGGAGCTGATTCATATAATGCTATAAGTTCGGGGTGCCGCACTTGTGAAAGTGTTCGGGCTTAATCACACCGTGATCTGGGGAACAGAAGCCCCTGGTGTATTCGGCCGTACCAAAGTATACGGGTGCAAGATGTCATATAGTGAACATATGTAAAAGATAACGCAATTGCAATGAAAAGGTAGTATACTTGCAAAAGGAAGTGCTGCGCTATTTATGAAAGAATGTCGCTAATAAAGCGGTGATACAAATAGTGCGGTAAGCAAGGGATTTGGACTAATTTGACATGTCCCCTCGAGGATAAGCTGCAGACTTGGTGTATGTAATCGAATTTAATGCTCGTAATGGAGACCACACGAGTGTTCGCCGCAGCCTTCTTTAATCCTCGATTGTTGCATCGTGAGTTCGGCAAGGTCGCCGTCGGACAGGCTTCGTTAATGGAGTCTCAGATATGTAAAAGAAGAAAGGATAAAAATAAAACCAAGGGGGGCGCTAGCATGAGCCCCTGGTGTGGTCGAGCCGCACTCTTTGGTCCTTGTGGTTAAGCCCCTCCCCTGCGCCCATGGTATCTCCAAAGCGTAATGATGTACGCGGAGTGTTATTCTTGTGATCATGCACGGCGAGGGTGGGGGCCGATTACTACTGGCGCCCGATCGCGCCAGGTGGTCTTGGTTAGTGTTGCTTCGGGCGCGCTTTGATGCATCTGGCTTTTTGATTGCCGGACTAGAGAATTGCCGTAGAAGGCTGCTCTATACTTCTGCCGCGAGAGCCGCTGTTTGTTCCTCCGTTCGGAGGGAGCGTTCCATATTCCCATTGACCGTAATGACTCCACGAGGGCCTGGCATCTTGAGCTTTAGGTATGCATAATGCGGCACCGCGTTGAACTTTGCAAACGCTGTTCGTCCGAGCAGGGCATGATAGCCACTACGGAACAGGACTATATCGAAGATTAACTCTTCGCTCGAAATTATCCGGGATCCGAAGACCACTTCGGTGTGACCGAGCCTGCATAGCTTGGCTTCCACTCTGGGATGACACCTTTAAAGGTTGTCTTAGTAGGTTTGATCTGGATGGGTCTATGCCCATTTTGGCGACCGTGTCTGGTAAAGCAGAGTTCAAAGGCCGCCGCCGTCCATCAGGACTCTTGTGAGGTGAAATCCATCGACGACTGGGTCTAAGACCAATGCGGCGAATCCGCCATGACGTATGCTGGTCGGATGGTCTCGTCGATCGAAAGTGATCGGACAGGAGGACCATGGATTGAACTTTGGGGTGACTGGCTCCATCGCATAGACGTCCCGTAGTGCGCGCTTCCTCTCCCTCTTGGGTATATGGGTCGCGTAAATCATATTCACCATCCGCACTTGTGGGGGGAAACCCTTCTGTCCTCTGTTGTTCGGCGGCCGGGTCTCTTCCTCGTCGTTGCTATTTAGCCCCTTGTCATTGTGTTCGGCAATTAACTTGCCAGCCTGCTTGAACACCCAACAATCTCTATTGGTGTGATTAGCTGGCTTTTCGGGGGTGCCATGTATCTGGCATGAGCGGTTGAGTATTCGGTCCAGATTGGACGGGCCCGGAGTTGTTCTTTTAAATGGCTTCTTCCATTGACCGGGTTTCGAGCCACGGAATCCGGCATTGACCGCCGTATCCTCCTTGTCGTCGCCGTTAATGCGGCGTTTGTTTTTGATTCGACGTGACCTGCCGTGGTTGTCCTTAGTGTCCGGACTGCTAGAATTTTTGCCGAGATTGTTGCTGCGGGCTAGCCAGCTGTCCTCTCCCGCACAAAAGCGGGTCATTAACGATGTGAGGGCTGCCATGGATTTCGGCTTCTCCTGCCCAAGTGCCGGGCTAGCCATTCGTCCCGGATGTTATGTTTGAAGGCTGCAAGGGCCTCCGCGTCCGGACAATCGGCGATTTGATTTTTCTTCGTCAAGAACCGTGTCCGAATTGTCCGGCGATTAAATCGGCTGCTGAATAATGTGGCTTAGGTCATCGGCGTCTGGTGGTCGCACATATGTACCTTGGAAGTTATCAAGGAATGCAGCCTCCAGGTCTTCCCAACACCCAATTGACTCTGCGGGCAGGCTGTTAAGCCAATGCCGAGCTGGTCCTTTAAGCTTGAGTGGGAGATATTTGATGGCGTGGAGATCGTCGCCGCGGGCCATATGGATGTGGAGAAGATAATCTTCGATCCACACCGCGGGGTCTGTTGTACCATCGTAAGATTCGATATTTATGGGTTTGAACCCTTCGGGGATCTGATGATCCATTACTTCGTCAGTGAAGCATAACGGGTGTGCGGCGCCCCTGTATTGAGCAATATTGCGACGCAGCTCGAGGGAGCGCTGTCTGCTATGTTCATCCCGGCCGGCGTTATGTCCGGCGCGGCGGTATTCGTCGTGGGTCGTGGGGCGCCCCCGTGATCCGTAGATGGATCTGGATTGTCTTGCTTTGTCTTCCAAGATGTCTCGCAAGTCCGGCGCGTTCCCTTTTGGCTTCGTACTCTTGGATCGATGTCGGGGTACGGTCTTGGCTGGGGGCCTAGATGCCTCTCTGTCGCGACCACGGGGTGGTCGGTCAGCCATGTCGTGCGCTGGTGATAAAGGTATGTATGCTTCCTCTTCTAATTGGGGGAGCAGCTTGCGTCTTGGGTAACTTTTGGAGGGAAGTTCGAGTTTATACTCTTCGGCCGCGAGGACCTCAGTCCATCGGTCGGCTAGCAGATCTTGATCAGCTTGGAGCTGTTGCTGCTTCTTCTTTAGGCTATTTTCCGTGGCTATGAGCTGCGCTCAAGCGCTCTTGTTCGACGGATCTCGGGTATGACGAATTCATCATCGTTGAGGCTTGCCGTCTTCGGAGGGAGGCATATAGTTATCATCCTCAACCCTTAAATGCCCGCCGCCTGTCGTGAGGGCTTGCTTCGCGTCCTCTGTCTTTGAGTCTTGCGGGAGGGACCGTCTTCGCACTCTCCGAGTGTTATTGTCTCCGTGCGGAATCTCCATTCTTGTTGTGGCGGGATTTAGAGCGGCGCTTGTTGTGTGGCGTTTAGGCTGCTTCTTGAGAGAATCTTCCTCCGCTGCTTTTCGCCATCCCTTCTTTTGGGGTATCCACCATGTAGACGTCGTATGACGAGGTGGTGGCCTTCCGGTGCCTGTGGGCGCTGGTCTGTTCGTCTCCGGCATCATCGTCCATAGCGTCGATGTCATCGGAGTCGTAGTCTAGTATGTCGGTTAGATCCTCGACAGTGGCTACAAAGTGGGTGGTGGGTGGGCTCTGAATTTCTTCGTCGTCCGAACTCCAACCGTCCTGGCCATAGTCCGGCCAGGATTCTCTTGATAGCGAGAGATGCTTCAGAGAATTCAGTATATCGCCAAAAGGTGAGTGCTGGAAGATGTCTGCAGCGGTGAATTCCATAACCGGCGCCCAATCCGGTTTCATTGGCAGGGGCGCGGGAGGCTCGGAGTCCGGCGAGGAGTCCGGCGCCTCGGGATCACGAGTTTCGCATAGGACAAGATTGGTATTCGGCTCCATCGCCGTGGATGTTGAAGCCCCCAGGGCGGCGTCTATCCACCGGCCCTCGACATGGGAAATCGGATCCGAGCTAATGGCTGGAGCGGATCCGAGTGCGGCCACCAAAGCACTGTCCGGCGGCAGAGCTAGATCATGCCCATCGTCACAGTGCGGCGTGCTCGGCCGTGGCTCGAGTCCGTCGAAGATCAAGTCTCCACGGTCATCGGCCGTGAAGTTTAAGCTTCGAATCGACTCGACGGCGGGCGTAGCTTCGATCTGCTCGGATGGCCAAGAGAATTGGCCCGCATGCAAAGCCGCCGAATCTGAAGATCTGTCCGGGAGAAAAGTCTCACCACCGACAGCGTTGATGGTTGAAGATGCCATCGGGCCTATCGGTGACGCATACGGAGGAACTCTCAATGAAAGCACCAATGTCGGTGTCAAAACCGGCGGATCTCGGGTAGGGGGTCCCGAGCGTGCGTCTCTAGGCGGATGGTAACAGGAGACGAGGGACACAATGTTTTTACCTGTGTTCGGGCCCTCTCGATGGAGGTAATACCCTACGCCCCGCTTGATTAATATTGATGATATGGGTAGTACAAGAGTAGATCTACCACGAGATCAAGGAGGCTAAACCCTAGAAGCTAGCCTATGGTATGATTGTTGAGATGTAATGTTGTCCTACGGACTAAGGCCCTCCGGTTTATATAGACACCGGAGAGGCTAGGGTTATACAGAGTCGGTTACAATGGTAGGAGATCTACATATCCGTATCGCCAAGCTTGCCTTCCACGCCAAGGAAAGTACCTTCCGGACATGAGCCGGAGTCTTCAATCTTCTATCTTTGTAGTCTGGGAGTCCGGCGGATATTGATAGTCCGGCTGTCCGGACACCCCCTAGTCCAGGACTCCCTCAACTACTTTTTTGAGTATGTTGGTAAGGTCCGGTCATAGTCACTTGTTGAAATCTCTAAAAAGACAAATACTCCCTCCGTCCGGAAATACTTGTCATCAAAATGGATAAAAGGAAATGTATCTAGACGTATTTTAGTTTTAGATACATCTCTTTTTATCCATTTTGATGACGAGTATTTTCGGATGGAGGGAGTAGAAAACAGAGTTGGTGATGATGGTGTGCGTGCCATCCTGCAATATAGGCCGTCGGATTTATATCTAGCGGATAGGAAAGAAACTATGGCAATTTTGCAAAAATATACCCACACGTCTCTCCATGTTCGCATATATGGCCTTCCCTCATTCAGCCTTTTCTCTCACAAGTTAAACTACTCATACAAATGCATCTTGATGTTCCGTGCAACACACGGGCAGTTAGCTAATTTCTTTTAAAATACTTGCTGCGATAATTGGGTTGAAGTGATATATTTTATGTCTGCCCTGAATGATTTTAGATTCACTAGTACTAACAAAGAAAAGGTTGCCTTGTTAATTAACAGAAAACAGGGTGAAAACTATCACATGAGGCTAGTAAAAACAAGGCACACTGGGTTCAGCGTCATCGTCACTACAGCTGTGCGCGCGCGAGAAGTCTACATATCGAGGGGGCTACCGAGCGAGGCACCAAGACACAATGTTTGCGAGAAACCAATTGACAGATTATGATCAGATCGAGTTGTCACCCTTCTGCTGTCATTGTTGGGGGGGAGGGAGAGAAAGACATATCGAGAGTGTACGCGATAGGCACAGAGGCACAACTAGCGAGTGTGTGTGTGTGTGTGTGTGTGTGTGTGTGTGTGTGTGTGTGTGTGTGTGTGTGTGTGTGTGTTTGAAGGAGGAGTAGATAGATTATTATCAAGATCAATGTGCCACCCTACTCCTTTGGTGCCGGGTAGTGTGTGTGTGTATGTTTGAGAGAGAAGCCAGTCGATAGATTAGTATCAAGATCGAGGTGTCACCCTACTCCTTCGGTGTTGGGAAGTGTGTGTGTGGGGGGGGGGCGGTGACACTCACATATCTCTACTCTTATAATAGAGTTGGTGATGATGGTGTTCCTGCCATCCTGCAATATAGGCCATCCAATTTATATCCGACGGACAGGAAGGAAACTATGGAAATTTTGCAAAAAAATACCCACACCCCTCTCCACATTTGCAAATAAGGCATTCCCTCGTTCATCCTTTTCTCCCACAAGATAAACTTCTCATACAAATGCATCTTGATGTTCCGTGCAACACATGGGCATCTTGCTAGTAGGGAGAAGGAGTTTGTGTATATTAAGGGATAGGTAGATAGCATATGTGTGAGAGACATTATTATACTTTGAGACATTAGTGGCGGTGGGTGGGCGGAATTAAAGGGGTGGGCATGTTATACATAGAGAGCGTGTGTGTTTCTGTGTGAGAGACTTGTAGGACGGGGTAGAAAGACGAATTTAACCCTGACAGAGGGAGAGAAATACACTAAGTACGCGTGTGTGATTCCGATGCCCACGGGGAAATGAGATATGTATGCGTGTGAGAGAGATTGCACAATTCATTCATGTATCACTATCTAGTGATCGTGGACGTGCATCGCTTGAACATAAGTCAATATATACTTCGTATCGTGGCGAAAGGTACAATATCGATTCAACGCTATAAAGATTGGACACTCACATATGACATTTTTTTCTATTTAAATAAACCTTTTCAGTTTGCATGCCAAAGTTACAGTGGTGTTTCTTCAAACAACCAATGTAGCTATCATGTACATGCACCATTGTTACTCTTGCATTCAAATTCATTATTCTTGGATGGTTTAAGTTTCTATTTTGAAGTAATATATGTAATATTCATATATGAATTCAACGGGTACGCAATTTCTGAAATGGAGGCTATGTAATCATATGAGGTAACACTTTTAAGTAGCTGACTACAATATCCATTTCTTTTTGTGTGCCTCTACACTAACACGTCAATGCATTATGTTTAAAGTAAATAACCAATGGCACTAAATTATCTATTTACACAAGAAATACATAGGCTGAGCGTTTGATCCCTTTTTTGTGTATGCGCCACTACACCCGTACGATTGGCCGCGCCCGTGTGAACGTCCAAGTTATCGGCGCATCATCCCGAGTTATTGTATTTTTTTCTGGGATGGACTTCACACCAGTTATTTACTGCTGATGCGTGCCCCGTGTACACAGTCTAGCATGACCTTCCCGCTAGCACGGTCCAAAATTAGTTGAAACTGGATACGAACGATCCGGCGGGCGGCAAAATCTCCCGCCTCCTTCTAAAATTTCTGCCACCTTAGTCTTTAGCATGAGAAATCCCCCTTTTGTCCTTGGTGCACGGAGACCAACAGTTACAATACTGCCCTCATCTACATGATAGGTCGGGGCTGCTTTGGTAACTTCCGGTTCCCCCCACTACACGGCACCCCCATTTCCTCTCCCCCTCCCGCAAAAATGACTAACTCCACAGCACCAAGGCATCTTACATCATGCCATCCATACTTCATCACCCTTTCTCCCCGCCCCTCTCGAAACCCTAGACTACTCATCCACCGGCATACCATAGCCCATTCACTGCCAGCGGCGTCCACCTTGCCGGATCTGCTTCTGTGGCCGCATCTACCCCTCCCACCTCCCCTAGAAACAAGTATACTGCTCATCCACCACTGTACCACAGCCCATTCAGTGCCGGCCTTGTCCACGGCGCCAGATCTGCTTCGCCGGTACTCTCATCAACCGCCGCGCATCTGCAGCGGCTCATTCGTACTCCCCACCGGAGATGCTTCGTCCACACACCCCGAAGCCGCCCCACTGAAAGCACAAGTGCTCCCTAGGTGGTTTTGGTAATTAATGTCAACATATCTCTTGTTGGACTAACACTTTTATCTAGTATGTTTCAGATAAGTTCAACATTGGAGTGGCATGGACTAAAGGATGTGGGAACTCCTTCAAGATGCTAAGGACAAAGGATTGGCTCAAGCTTCAAGCTCAAGACTCTTCATTTTACATTTTAGTGATCCAAGATCTCATTGAGTCTATAGGAAAAGCCAATACTATCAAGGAGGGATGAGGTGTTGCTTAATGAGTTTCTTGCTCCACAGTGCTTAGTGATATGCTCCAAAACCCTCAACTACTTTCCCACTTCCACACATATGTCCTAAACCTAAAGTCAAACTCGGCCCCACTGATTCTTTCTATCTGGCGCCACCGAGTTTGGATGTCATAGGCATCGCCACAAACCCTAGGCAAATCGGTCTCTCCGATAGGGATCTCGGTCTCACCGAGATGGGATTGTAATCTCTCTGTGTATGTCCATTACCAAAATTGGTCTCACCGAGTTTGAGCAATCGGTACTACCGAGATTACAATGCAAACTTCCTGGTTGACTCATTAACAAAATCGGTCCTACCGAGTTTGTGTAATCGGTCCAACCGAGTTTGCCTGACCAACTCTCTGGAAGGCTTATTACCAAAATCGGTCTCACCGAGTTTGTGTAATCGGTCTCACCGAGATTACGTTATGCCCTAACCCTAACCATATCGGTGCTACCGAGTTGCATTTCGGTCCCACCGAAAATCCTAATGGTCACTAGGTTTACTAAATCGGTTCGACCGAGTCTGTTGAATCGGTCCCACCGAGTTTGGTAAATTGTGTGTAACGGTCAGATTTTGTGTGGAGGCTATATATACCCCTCCACCTCCTCTTCATTCGTGGAGAGAGCCATCAGAACAAACCTACACTTCCAACTTACCATTTCTGAGAGAGAACTACCTACTCATGTGTTGAGGCCAAGATATTCCATTTCTACCATATGAATCTTGATCTGTAGCCTTCCCCAAGTTGCTTTCCACTCAAATCTTCTTTCCACCAGATCCAAATCCTATGAGAGATTGTTGAGTGTTTGGGAGACTATCATTTGAAGCACAAGAGCAAGGAGTTCATCATCAACGCACCATTTGTTACTTCTTGGAGAGTGGTGTCTCCTAGATTGGCTAGGTGTCACTTCGGAGCCTCCGACAAGATTGTGGAGTTGAACCAAGGAGTTTGTAAGGGCAAGGAGATCGCCTACTTCGTGAAGATCTACCGCTAGTGAGGCAAGTCCTTCGTGGGCGACGGCCATGGTAGGATAGACAAGGTTGTTTCTTCGTGGACCCTTCGTGGGTGGAGCCCTCCGTGGACTCGCGCAACCATTACCCTTCGTGGGTTGAAGTCTCCATCAACATGGATGTACGATAGCACCACCTATCGGAACCACGCCAAAAACATCCGTGTCTCCAATTGCGTTTGAATTCTCAAAACCCTTCCCTTTACATTCTTGCAAGTTAAATGCTTTACTTTCCGCTGCTCATATACTCTTTGCATGCTTGCTTGTTATGTATTGTGAATGTTAAACTTGTGCCTAAACTCCACTTAAACTTCAAGAACCTAAAAAATGCTACTTTGTCACTTAGTGTCTAATCACCCCCTCTAGACACCTCTTCTCAAGGTCCTACAAGTGGTATCAGAGCATTGGTCTCCATTGCCTTGGTTTAATCCCCATTGGAGGAAGATGGATGAGTCTACTTTGGGGAGTCTTAGACATAGAGTGCCTATTCTTGATGGAGAGTATTTTCATGAGTGGAAAATGAGATGCTTGTAATTTTCAATCAATATCATTTGAACAAGTACATTGCTAGCCCTTGTGCACCTCATGTTGATCATATGCATCCTACTCTTGATGAGTCAATTGACATGATTAGGAATCTTAGAACTGCCGAACTTATCATTAGAGGCTTTCCTACAAACTTGATTGGATGTTTGCCTACTCTTAAGTGTGCCTACACTATATGGAAATTTCTTGAGGAATGCTTTCCAAATTATTCCTTGAAAAATCTAGATGAAATTCTCCATAAGTCTATTGCCTTGAGTAAGATGAATAATAGTGATCCTATGTTTGGTGATCGTCTATTTGAACTTACAAACCTTATGCGGGCCAAAGGAGATGTTGGAATTATTAGTGATATTATTTCCGAAGCTATAAAAATTCATAAGCAAGATCATTGTCAAACTCACTCTAACAAATCACCCTCTCTAGGATTTGATCCACCACATGATGATGTTGAACATGGATACTATGATGAGGATGATGATAGTGACTTCGATCTTGATGATGCAATGAGACACTTTGGTCTTATGGCAAATCTTCGGGGATATATGTCAGGAGGAAAGGAATGGGTTCTTGATAGTGGATGTACCGATCACATGAACAGAGATAAAGACATGTTTAGTGAGCTTGCTGAAAATGATAGTCCTCGAAAGTATGTCACCTTCGGTGACAACTCAAAGGGTAAGGTGGTTGGCCTCGGTAAGGTGGCCATATCACATGATAGCTCCATACAAAATGTCATGCTCGTTGAATCTCTTGGATACAACTTACTTTCAGTATCTAGACTTGCTGATTTTGGTTTCAATGTCTACTGAAGTTCATTGCCAAGTGTTTCGTTGAGACAATCATAAAATGGTCTTTACCGGTGTGCGTAGAGGTGATCTATACATTGTTGATTTCACTAAAAAGGCTCAACCTAAAACTTGCTTCATTGCTAAATCCTCAAAAGGTTGGTTATGGCATAGACGACTAGGTCATGTTGGTATGCGAAACCTTGACAAGCTTATTAAGGGAAATCATATCCTTGGAGTTAATGATGTCATATTTGATAAGGATAGACTTTGCAGTGCTTGTCAAGCAGGTAAACAGGTTGGAGGAAGGCATCCCGTGAAGAACATCATGACCACAAGGAGGACACTCGAGCTACTTCACATGGATCTTTTTGGTCCCAACTCTTACAAGAGTCTCGGTGGAAATTCTTTTGGTCTAGTTATAGTTGATGATTTTTCCAGATTTACGTGGATGTTCTTTCTCGATGATAAATCGCAGGTTCAAAAGATCTTGAAAAACTTCGCTAGGAAGGCCCAAAATCAATTTGAAGTGAAGATCAAGAAGGTTCGCGGTGACAATGTAACGGAGTTCAAGAACGCAAATGTGGACACCATTCTTGACGAAAAAGGGATTTCACACGAGTTCTTGGCTACGTACACACCTCAACAAAATGGAGTTGTTGAGAGGAAGAACCGGACGCTCATCGAAATGGCGAGAACGATGCTTGATGAGTACAAGACGCCGAAGCACTTTTGGGAAGAAGCGGTTGAGACAGCTTGTCATGCAACAAATCGCTTGTATCTTCACAAGCTACTCGGCAAGACGGCATACAAGCTCCTCACCGGTAACAAACCCCAAGTTGGATACTTTCGAGTATTCGGCTCAAAGTGCTACATTCTTGATAAGCATCGTCGTTCAAAATTTGCTCCTAAGTCTCATGAAGATTTCCTACTAGGTTATGGCTCAAACTCTCACACTTACCGTGTCTACAACAATTTCACCCGAAAGGTTGAAGAAACGGTAGATGTGAAGTTTGATGAATCTAATGGCTCGCAAGTAGAGCAATTGCCAATTGATGTAGGAGACAAAGATCCTTTGGAAGCAATCCAAGACTTGTCTATTGGCAAGGTTCGTCCAACGGAGGTGAAGGAGAGTACCTCATCTGTCCAAGTGGAAGCTTCTACTTCACGACAAGGTGAACCAAGAATTGATACGGAAGCATCCACAAGTGGGACACACCAAGATGAAGAAAACGAGGAAGTGCATCAAGATGAACGTCAACAACCTCCTTCTCCACCATGACAAGAGAACGACAACGCCAACAATGAAGAAGGCCAAGAAGAAGAACAAGATGAAGAAGAAGTTCAACCAAGAACCCAGCAAAAGCTTTCACGAGTTCGAGCAAGAATTGCTAAAGACCATCCCGTCGAGCAAATCTACAATGATATTCAAACCGGGAGAATCACTCGCTCTAAAACTCGTTTAGCTAACTTTTGTGAAAACTATTCTTTCATCTCTAGCATTGAACCTATGAAGGTTGAAGAAGCATTGGAAGATCCAGATTGGATAAATGCTATGCATGAAGAGCTACACAACTTTGCAAGGAACCAAGTGTGGACATTGGTTGAGAAGCTCTACAACAACCACAACATCATCGGTACCAAATGGGTGTTTCGCAACAAGCAAGATGAAGATGGACAAGTAGTTCGCAACAAAGCACGTCTCGTCGCCCAAGGTTACACACAAGTCGAAGGTATGGACTATGGTGAGACTTATGCTCCTGTTGCTAGACTTGAGTCCATTCGCATCTTACTTGCCTATGATAATCATCATGATATCACCTTATACCAAATGGACATTAAAAGTGCTTTTCTAAATGGTGAAATAGAGGAGGAAGTTTATGTTAAGCAACCTCCCGGCTTTGTCAATCCTAAGAAACCCAATCATGTTTACAAACTTCACAAAGCTCTTTATGGTCTTAAACAAGCTCCTAGAGCGTGGTATAAATGATTGACCAAGTTCCTTATTGAAAAAGGCTTTGAAATTGGAAAAATAGATTCTACTCTTTTTACTAAAAGGGTTAATGGAGAACTATTTGTGTGCCAAATCTATGTTGATGATATTATATTTGGTTCAACTAACCCTCATTTTAGTGAAAAGTTTGGGAAGCTAATGTCGGAGAAGTTTGAGATGTCTATGATGAGTGAACTCAAATTCTTTCTTGGTTTGAAAATCAAGCAAACTAATGAAGGTACCTTTATTTCTCAAACGAAGTACACCAAGGACTTATTCAAGAAGTTCAATATGCAAGAATGCAAAGGTATGTCTACACCCATGCCTACTAGTGGACATCTTGACTTAACCAAAGATGGTGAACCGGTTGATCAAAAGGTTTATCGCTCTATGATTGGTTCATTTTTATATCTATGTGCTTCACGTCCCGATATCATGTTAAGTGTGTGCATGTGTGCACAATATCAAGCTACTCCAAAAGAATGTCATCTTAAGGCCGTGAAAAGGATAGTGAGATACTTAATCCATACACCAACTTTTGGCATTTGGTATCCTAAGAGGGCCTCTTTCGATCTTGTTGGCTATTCCGACTCGGACTATGCCGGAGACAAGGTTGATAGAAAGTCCACTTCGGGTACTTGTCAATTTCTTGGTAGATCTCTTGTGTCTTGGTCCTCCAAGAAATAAAACTCGGTATCCTTATCCACCGCCGAAGCGGAATACATTGCCGCTGGTTCATGTTGTGCTCAATTACTTTGGATGACCCAAACTCTTAAAGATTATGGGATATATGTGAAACATTTCCATTGCTTTGTGACAATGAAAGTGCTATCAAAATTGGACATAATCCCGTACAACATTCTCGAACTAAGCATATTGAAGTTCGTCATCATTTCATTCGAGATCATGTTGCTAAGGGTGACATTGATCTTAAGCATGTTCGCACCGAAAAGCAATTAGCGGATATATTCACTAAACCTCTTGATGAGAAAGTGTTTTGCAGGTTGAGACTCCATTGGATACATGCAAGACATGAGCTTATGACTAATCCTTGATATCTCTCTTATGATGAAAATCTTATGTCCTGGATATATTTGTATCTTGCATGTTATCTAACCAATGTAGGTACTTGGATGAATCTAATTCCATGAGGTTGTAACCTACTCATATCTTGAGCAATCTCTACATCACCATGTCTCTACACTAAGGTGGTTGAAGCCAAGGAAGCACGAAACCATTCAAACATATCCTTTGACAAATTCTATGTTGAGCTTCATGATTGTCATTTTTGGATACACAAGTGTTCTTCCTTGCAAGAACTAACCCATGTAGGTAGATGGACTCAAATTCCAAGTGGTGCTCCAAATTCTTGATGAGCTACATCAACCTTGAGCAACCCACACAAGTTCAACTACATAGACAACACCACCAACCAAGGTATGTTATTCCATCTTAAAGAAGCTTTACTCCAAGTCATGAACTAAAGCAACTCGACAAGATCTGAATACATCAAGATGCTTAAACGAAAAATGGCAACCCCATTTTGAGCTTAAACGATGAGTATGACCTATGATCAAGTGATCTCACTTGACTCCTAAGTCAATATACTCTAACATAGGTGACTTTGTCGCCGACCATCTCTAGATGAAGTTCTCTTGTGTTCTTTTCTGTGTTTTTGCATTTGACTCATGCATATCTGTTTCCCCTTTCAAAAAAAACTTTATCTAGATTTCTTTCTGTTTGCTCTGCATTTTTCAACATCCAATTCATTGCATATCTTTCAGTAAATTCCTTGCAAATCTTTGTGAGATCTTACTAGTCTAGTGAGCTGCGGTGACAAGTGTTTTCTCTGCGATGAACTCGGTTCCACCGATTTGTTGTTTTCGGTCCAACCGAATCTTTTCGGTACAACCGAAGCATACCACTCGATGCCACCGATTTCACAACAGGAAAAACAGTTTGCCACTTATTCCTTGATTCCTCTGATCCAGCACCACTCAATGAATCTTGTCCTCTACAAACATCACATTTTTATCATTGCTTTGTGTTGTGACTCAATGACCAAACCCATTCGACAGATTCCAGAAAACCCTTCTTGGAAATTGATGTCAAAGGGGGAGAGAGAGATCACATCAAAGCTTATCATTTAGAGAGAGATCACATCAGAGAAAGAGTATATCACCTCCTCAGGGGGAGAGAGATCCTCAGGGGAAAAGAGAGATATCCAGGGGAGAGAATACTTAAGTAGAAATTATTTCTCAAGGACCCAGATGCTTGGTGTTCAAGAGGAGAGATGCCACATGTCTTCTTGGGGGAAAGACATGTTCATATGTGCTTATTTGCATTAGCTTGCATTAGCTCTGTTCATTTATATATCTTTCAGCTCTGATTTTCTGTTCCCTCTCTTCTCCCAGTATCCTATGCTAGATTCAGGGGGAGCAAGACATCTAAGGGAAAGAAATCATTTAAATTCATTGCATATCTTTACTCTTGGGGACATGTCTAATCCAATGTGGTACTTAGTACTCACTCTCTACATGTCATCCCAGTCTTGGTATTCTTGTGGTTTCTTTTGTTTGCTCTGGCTAGTAGATGTACCTGTGTTATCTAACCTTGTTTATGCAGGTTCATTCCATCCTAAGCCAACTCAAGACTACAAGGAAGTATATGCATCACAATCATGTGTATGAGGAATTCTTGCTAATGTACATACTGTTTGCAAGAAGGACTCATGAGCATGAAGGTGTTTTCTTTAATATTCTTTGCTCTGATGCATATGGCCAAGATACATGTAACACATTGCCTACTCCATCATGGTTATGCTCTCACATGCTTCTATATTCCATATTCACATGATTGCATACATGTAGGGGGAGCCTATGCTTGTTGCTTGTCTTTCCAAAGCTTTACCTGCTATTCTTTATATCTTTATCTAAAGCTTTGATGTATGTTGTCATCAATTACCAAAAAGGGGGAGATTGAAAGCACAAGTGCTCCCTAGGTGGTTTTGGTAATTAATGTCAGCATATCTCTTGTTGGACTAACACTTTTATCTAGTATGTTTCAGATAAGTTCAACATTGGAGTGGCATGGACTAAAGGATGTGGGAACTCCCTCAAGATGCTAAGGACAAAGGACTGGCTCAAGCTTCAAGCTCAAGACTCTTCATTTTACATTTTAGTGATCCAAGATCACATTGAGTCTATAGGAAAAGCCAATACTATCAAGGAGGGATGAGGTGTTGCTTAATGAGTTTCTTGCTCCACGGTGCTTAGTGATATGCTCCAAAACCCTCAACTACTTTCCCACTTCCACACATATGTCCTAAACCTAAAGTCAAACTCAGCCCCACTAATTCTTTCTATCCGGTGCTACCGAGTTTGGATGTCATAGCCACCGCCACAAACCCTAGGCAAATCGGTCTCACCGATAGGGATCTCGGTCTCACCGAGATGGGATTGTAATCTCTCTGTGTATGTCCATTACCAAAATCGGTCTCACCGAGTTTGAGCAATCGGTACTACCGAGATTACAATGCAAACTTCCTGGTTGACTCATTACCAAAATCAGTCCTACCGAGTTTGTGTAATCGGTCCAACCGAGTTTGCCTGACCAACTCTCTGGAAGGCTTATTACCAAAATCGGTCTCACCGAGTTTGTGTAATCGGTCTCACCGAGATTACGTTATGCCCTAACCCTAACCATATCGGTCCTACCGAGTTGCATTTCGGTCCCACCGAAAATCCTAACGGTCACTAGGTTTACTAAATCGGTCCGACCGAGTCTGTTGAATCGGTCCCACCGAGTTTGGTAAATTGTGTGTAACGGTTAGATTTTGTGTGGAGGCTATATATACGCCTCCACCTCCTCTTCATTCGTGGAGAGAGCCATCAGAACAAACCTACACTTCCAACTTACCATTTCTGAGAGAGAACTACCTACTCATGTGTTGAGGCCAAGATATTCCATTCCTACCATATGAATCTTGATCTCTAGCCTTCCCCAAGTTGCTTTCCACTCAAATCTTCTTTCCACCAGATCCAAATCCTATGAGAGAGAGTTGAGTGTTGGGGAGACTATCATTTGAAGCACAAGAGCAAGGAGTTCATCATCAACGCACCATTTGTTACTTCTTGGAGAGTGGTGTCTCCTAGATTGGCTAGGTGTCACTTGGAGCCTCCGACAAGATTGTGGAGTTGAACCAAGGTGTTTGTAAGGGCAAGGAGATCGCCTACTGTGAAGATCTACCACTAGTGAGGCAAGTCCTTCGTGGGCGACGGCCATGGTGGGATAGACAAGGTTGCTTCTTCGTGGACCCTTCGTGGGTGGAGCCCTCCGTGGACTCGCAAGAACTGCTACCCTTCATGGGTTGAAGTCTCCATCAACGTGGATGTACGATAGCACCACCTATCGGAACCACGCCAAAAACATTCGTGTCTCCAATTGCGTTTGAATTCTCAAAACCCTTCCCTTTACATTCTTGCAAGTTGCATGCTTTACTTTCCGCTGCTCATATACTCTTTGCATGCTTGCTTGTTATGAATTGTGAATGTTAAACTTGTGCCTAAACTCCACTTAAACTTTAAGAACCTAAAAACTGCTACTTTGTCACTTAGTGTCTAATCACCCCCCCTCCAGAAACCTCTTCTCAAGGTCCTACACCCACCGACGCCCCCGTCGACGGCCTCTGATCCTCTTCGCCGACACTTTCCTCAACCCTACCAAAGCCGCTTCACCGACACCTTCCTCAACCCTACCGGAGCCGCTTCGCCGACACCATCGTCAACCCTACCGGAGTAGCTTTGCCTATACCATTCTCAACCCTAACCGGGGCCGCTTTGCCAACTCACAAGTCCACAGCCTCAGATCCGCTTCCTCGCACCCTCATCCAACCTACTGGAGCAGCTTCTGACGCCCCGTCCACGGCCGCAGATCCGCATCGTCGACACCACCCTTAACCCAACCACCGGAGCAGCTTCTGACGCCCCGTCCACGGCCATAGATCCGCATCATTGACACCATCCTTAACCCAACCACCAGAGCAGCTTCCGACGCCCCATCCATGGCCGCAGATCCGCGTCGTCGACACCATCCTTAACCCAACCACCGGAGCAGCTTCACCTACGCCCTCGTCCACGGCCACAGATCCGCTTCGCCCACACCGTAGTCCACCCTACCGGAGCCGCTCCACAAACACCCTACTCGGCGGTTCTAGATCTCCTTACCGTACCCCGACAGCCAGCGCAGCGTCATCACCCTCGACGTTTCTAACCTGATGCCCACCGTCTAGAGAGATGCCAAGCACCTGCAACGGCCTAGGTACTTGTCACCTTTAAACCCGTCCAGCATCACCTGCCCGATGTACTTCAAATATACTAACCGGTCACTGTTACCTATTATGCAGCTGGCAAAAACTACAAGGACGATGTTTCTTCTGGATCTAACAGCTTGGCCAACCAAGATCCTGGACTAAGGCATTGCTATGATCTTGTAAGCGCGTCTCTCTCTCTTGTATTGTTCTCTGCCTGCCAGCGTGCTTTGCTAGGATTTTCGACCAGTAATCCCTTTGTGCAGACAATGATTTCTACTACTGGCTGCTGAATTAGATATGTAGATGTCATACATGATACTACTACCTCGTACCTCCGTTCCTAAATATATGTCTTTCTAGAGATTCCACTATAGGCTACATACGGAGCAAAATGAGTGAATCTACACTCGAAAATGCATCTATATACATCTGTATGTGGTCCATACTGGAATCTCTCCAAAGACATATATTTAGAAACAGGGGCAGTACATTACACAAAATCGTAGGTGGCATGTAGGAATTCCGAAGGCACTACATTAGGCTCCCTTAGAGTGCCCGCTAGTCCAAAGATCTGAGTCATGGCTAGTTTATGGTACGCATAACAATCGTTAATTGGTGGTTTAAATATGCGCAAGGGATATGCAATGTAGTATCATGTAGAGATGTCTGAAATTAGCCGTGTCAACTTGCAGATAGGGTTACACAATGAAAAAGTACAAGATGTATGTGACAATTTCATGGAACATCGCAAAAAAGGAGAGGCAGCGGTGAGCCTATACAGTGTGCTATGGTACGTCACTCCTCCATTGAAATCATCGTGACATGTTATTTGTACGCCAGTTCTATTAGCCAAGTCTCTTCGGGACAGTTATTACGAGTTATCCTAAGAAAATAAGCACCTGTGAATATAAGCTCCATGAAATAAGCCAACCAGTTCTTTTCATTGCGTTTTCAGCTTATCTTTGGTATGATCAGTGGAAAGTCTAGATTGCATTATTTTTTTTCATTTTGTTGCCCATATGGAAATTAATTTGACTTGCAAACATCACAAATTGAACCCAGTGCAGTAATTAATACGATAGGAAAACAGACCATCACTATTTGCTCAAAATGCAAATACAAAGATACCATCTACTTGGCACAATCTACTATGGTCAATGTTTTCCATAGAGATCCCATTGCCTAATTTAAACGAAGAATGCATGACCCACATTTAAATGAAGAACAATTATTTATTGAAATTTGATGGTCCAAGTGGCTGACTATTGTCATATAGCAGCACCACCTGAAAGCATCATATAGCAGTAGCAGCAACTCATAGCAACTCATCATACAACAGCAGCAGTCTGCAATTCATCATATACCAGCAGCAGCTCATAGCAATTCATCATATAGCAGCAGAAGGAGCAGCTCATAGCAATTCATCATATAGCAGCAGCAGGAGCAACTCATAGCAATTCATCACATAGCAGCAGCAGGAGCAGCTTGTAGCAACTCATCATATAGTAGCAGCAGCAGCTCATAGCAATTCAGCATATAGCAGCAGCAGCAGCAGCTCATAGCAACTCATCATACAGCAGCAGCAGCTCATGGCAATTCATCATATAGCAGCAACATGAGCAGCTCATAGCAATGCATCATATAGCAGTAGCAGAAGCAGCTCATAGCAATTCATCGTATAGTGGATCAGAATGAAATTTTGGCAAAAAATCAGAGGAGATCCTCACCTTGTTGGATGAGCTCATCCTTTAATAGCACCTCAAGGCCATGGCCTGGGAGGAGGGGAGGGGGAATAAGGTGCCTTTTGCGCGGTGTGGTGGCATCACCAGAGTTGTGCAAATACCACGGAGTAGTGCGTTGGACGAACCACAGTGGAGCAGCTACTAGAGACCATGAGAATGAGGGGCGACGCCAGAGGGAGGAGCAGCCAGGGAGATTTGCCCCTACCCGCTGGCCATGTAGCCTAGCTGGACATAGCATCGCCGAGACCGGCCAGATGGGACCCGATGGCGACAGCTCATTGGAGGAACCCTAGTCTTTGCAGCGTGGGATCGAGGCAAAGGGAAAGGGGAGAGGAGATGCAAGCGGGCAGGGCAATGAATGCTTGTGTGTTTGTTTTTACTTGAGGGTTAGGTGTGACACGGGCGTCAGCAGTTGCATTTTGAGTGTAATATAGGCAGACAACAGAGTCATTTCACTATTCCCCTTCCCTTCAATTTTTAGTGAGGTTCTACCCGAAACACCCCCCTCCAAAGTGAAATTAGTTAAGCCCAAGTCCATAACTCAAAAATGACTTATTTACATCTTTTATGG
The DNA here is from genome assembly GCA_021437245.1 of Aegilops speltoides. Lineage (NCBI taxonomy): Eukaryota > Viridiplantae > Streptophyta > Magnoliopsida > Poales > Poaceae > Aegilops > Aegilops speltoides. Next base: position 216,735,170 of record CM038145.1, read on the forward strand.
CTTATTTTGACAATATGCCCTGAAAAGGCGGAATCGAACTGGCCCTTAACCTGCAATTCAATTGTGCGTGCAATGATCAATCACTCCTGCCTGCTATCTGTACATTTAGGCATCATCATACATGGCATTACCTAATACATGTGCATTCCATTGTAGAATCTGAAATATGCAATGTTTATGTTAGTTCATACGTTGCACATGATGTTTAAATGCCCCTTAAATCTGGTCAGTCAAGTGATGGTCTTTAAGCCTCCTTCTTTGCTTCCTTTCTTGATATGTAAGATTTGCTCACACATCTGTTCAATTGCTTGTTTGCATCAGCCAGCCATACTAGGACTGTTTGCTTTGATTACTTGTTGTTCTTGACCTAACACTCTAACAGAGCTTGTCAACGATTTAAACACTAAGGGCTGTTGTAGTGGGGCCTTGTCTAACTCATACGTGACATAAAGGTTGGCTGTACACTACAGTAGGCTCTCCAAGAGTACCTGGAGATCCAGTTCGAAGGTATGCCTAGTTTTTACATAGTGTAGACATAGTAAATGCTCATTTCATTGTGTGCAAGTGCAAGAGATGCAGCATGTTTCATTATGTGGTGGTGTTTTGTTATAATCTCATCCTTTTGTGTTCACAGATTGGAAAGTATGCATATTTATCTTCCAAGGAGACGAGTAACTAGTTTGTGTCACCTTGCAGAGGGGGTGCAATGAAGATAAGATTGAGGATTTCCAAGTACAAGATGTTAGGAAGGAGCCTTGCAAGAGAAGTAGGAGCTGCACTGAGCCTCTTCAACCTGCTAAGGTAAGTCACTGTATGCAACTCAACAGTTCAATTCCTTGTTTGTTTCAGGCATAGTTAATTTTCTCTTTTCAATTGCTTTATTTGTCCTCAATTAGTGAGATGCCCAAATAATCATGCCTGATGTTCGGTACTTGTATCACTATTAGTTTACATAATTAAAGGCCTTACCATTTAATTACTCTGCCAAAGTGTGCCTGAAGCTCTGAAGTCTATCAACCAACTATTATTATGCTAGTTTATACTACGCTAATGATTGCATAGTTTTGCCTGCTGTAGTATGTTTGTATGAAACCCTCTGTTGTTCATTATGCTCCCTAAGACATTAATTGAGGTACAGAATGGCCAACTGCTTGCTTACTTATACACAACATGCTGTCTAAATTTATAACTTGTCTGTGTTTTCGATTGGGCCCCAACATCATGCTTCTCTGGTGAGCTAAGAGGGATTTCTGTATGCATGCTGCATAGACTATTTTTTTATAATTTTTAAAATATCACCTGCTTATGCTTCATGACGTGTAACTTTTTTTTGAAAGTGACGTGTCACATTATTGTTAGTCCTATTTTGCCATGTAGTACAAAATAGTGTCTTGTTCGCTTCACTGTTGTAACTATATTTTTGCCCTAGTCATGTGTACTTAAAGAAACATTTATGGATGAAGTGATATCAACACAAAGATCTGCGAGTAGTTCGGCATGGCCGTTACCAAATGATTATGGATTGGAATTGGAATGTGCTGATGTTCTTGAGCATCGACTAGAGGTGGCAAGAGAACATGTACATGATTGTCAACGTATAATCAACAAGTTGAGACTGAACATGCAGGTATTAGATGCAGGAGTCAAAAAAATGAAACAAGACACTGAGGTAACCATGAAGGAATTGGAGATTTTGCAGATTGAAATTTGTGCTATCTGAATTCGGCCAATCGTATTTCCGAAGAGATTATAGTTCAAATGGAGTTAAGTTGATGCGCGTCCATGATGTAGAGCTGTATTTGCCCAGTGTATGTAATTTGCTATTTGTGTATGCTTTATTATCACCTGTGCCCAACCATAATGCCCAGTGGGTATAATCGGCTGTAATTTCTTTAGTATAGTGTAGGATTATTCTACATTTCTGTGCCTTGATCTCTTTGTTGTATAGTGTATGCTTTTTAGAGGTAATAGTATTGAGTAGGATAATTCTTTGAATATGCTATATCGTTCAAACAGGGGCCAACTCGCCCGACCATGGCCCTTCACGGGCCGTCGAAACCATGGGCCATGTACGGGCCGTCGGATCCATGGGCCTTCTACGTCTCGTAGGATCCATGGGCCTTCTACGTCTCGTAGGATCCATGGGCCTTCTACATCTCGTAGGATCCATGGGCCTTCTACGTCTCGTAGGATCCATGGGCCGCCGACTCATTTATGGGTCTTGTATGGGCCTTTAATGGGTCGTAGACGGGCTTTAATGGAAATCGTACGTTTTATGGGTTGACCATAACGGGCCGTTAATAGGCCATATTTGGTGATGCTATGAAAATGGCCCAATAGACTAACGGTCCACAACTGGGCCGACTGTAACGACGGGCTGAATTTGGCCCACAAGCAGAAAATGACAGTAACGGGCCGTAAGTAACGGAATGTTGCAAATGAGCCCAAGAATAAATGGGCCCTCAGAAGGCCGAAAGTTAACTTGGGCTGGAAACGGCCCAACGGGCCGTTAATGGGTATAAAGTGATACACTGTTCATTACGGGCCAGTTTCACCACGGGCCGTTAATGTGTGTAAAGTAATACACTATTCATTATGGGCCAGTTTCAGCACGGGCCGCTAATGGGCCAAGAGTTACAAAGGGCCTCATATGGGCCGAAAGACATCATGGGCTATACATGGGCCAAAAGTGAAAACAGGCTGGAATCATATTGGATGGCCCAGATGATGCTACTGGGCCTAATTCGGATAGGGCGTAACAGGCCTTGATTTAGCGGGCTGTAAATGAGCTATATGCGAACAGGCCATTAACAGGCTTTCCATGGGCCAGCCCCCCAGCTTTTTACCAAGTCAAACGGGCCGGCCTTTTCACAGGAATGGGCCACTGTTGGGCCGTGCCACGTGTCGACGTATCATAGGCGTATTCATCAAAGGAGTGGATGACATCCGTCCCAACGATGAGCCGACCGTGTTTCCTCCAGCCAATGATGATTTTACATGTGGAAAATCCCCATTGGTCGGGCTGTTAACGGGTTATCGGATCCAAAACCCGACCCGATAGCTTAACGGCGTTCGTTACGGTGGATGCCACATGTCGGTCACCCTTGACGAAAGCACTTCGCGCGCGCGATTTATCGTCATGGAAGTGGACACTTCCGTGATGATAATTTCGGTAATGTCATGGAACACTTCTACGACAGCACAGGTATGACTATCTTGATTTTGTCATAAAATCGCGATGGATGTACATGCATGACAAAAAACGCGACCTACTGTGACAAACACGTATCATCACGGAAGTGTATTTTTTCTGTAGTGGTAGTGAGATCATTGATCTCAACAAAATCATCTCTCGTGTATCGAACCAGATCAGAGTCTTGAGCAATTACTTTAGAGGGAATGGGCAAAGATGCCACTTCTCCATCAGACAGGTTTTCAACAAATCTGTCGAGCTGCTCCATGATGAATACTTGATTGAAGTAATGTGGTGCATCGGAGCCATTAGTGATTTGTGCAACAGGAGCAGTCTGAACTAGATTTTGCCCAGTCGGAGGCATCAAAGCCAAAGGTTGTGTCAACTTCGGAGAAAATTGAGTTGCTTTGTCCTTCACTGTATTACCCTTGGGAGCACTTGGCTTGTCAGAGGGGGCAGTGATTTTCTTCACCTTTTGGTTCGGGAGCTTTTCTCCTGGCTTTGTTGTGCCTACAGGGGCATCTACTACCAAATCGTGCAGATCAATTGCATTAGGATGAGAAGCTGTGTTCACTTTGTCAACCATTGTGATAGTGGTAGGAGGAGTCTTTCTTTTAAAAGGTTCTTCATTGGAGGTGCGATTGGGACAGCACTTGCTAGAAGATCAGGCACAACAGTGGATGTAGTGATATTCAGTTGTTCTGAAAGAGTTGTGTCAATTTCTTATCTTGTGAGCGGAGGATCATCTTGATCGGAAGAATCACTTTCAGGCTCAACTAGTTTAGCGGGCCTTTTCTTCGGTGCGCTCTTTTTCTTCAAAGCAGCAGATCTGGGATCATGTTTGTGCTTTGAGCGCCCTTCTGATTTTCCTTCAGCCTTTTTCTTTTCGACGTCTGATTTGATGAGACGACGATTTTCTTCTTCTCTTGTCTGCTCCTTTTCAGCCTTCTTGGCTCTCTTTTCAGCATTCTTGAGGCGCTTGGCCTTTTCTTCGAGATAAGAGTCAGGTGTATTGAGAATTGACTCATTAGCATTAGGAGGTGATGGAGGCCTTTCCTGGGGATCACTTGCTCGGATGAGTCCAATTTTACGACAGTCACCCTAGGGAGGATGGAAGGCGAAGTTCTTGGCATATCAAGGATGAACCATTTTGTAGTTGAACCACTTCCGTACCCAGTGACGCCGAATCTCTTGCACATGCCTTTTCTTCATTGTTTAATTCACTCCTGGAATAGTGTTGTATTTGTCATGAGATATATACTAAGCTGAATTGGTGCAGGGTTGCTTGCCACCTTTTCTTTTCTTCTGAGCATCTGCTTCTTGCTTGTTGTCATTTGGTTCGGCTCTCTTTCTTTTGCTGGAAGATGGACCCACCGTTGGGCCCTTAGCATTTGATGCTTTAGATTCATCGGCTATTCCCATCAATACCTCTTCTTCATCAGCCATACTATGTGGTCTCGCAGAATCCTCAATAGACTGCATACACCTGTGAATAAGAGTAGGTACAAGGGAAAATGGGGACAGGGTTACAAATGCTCACAGCGAATGTTTTTCCGAAGAAATAGGAATTTGAAGAAGAAACAGATACAAATTTTGAGAAATGTTTCAAATGAAGGAAACATATAGGACGAGCTAGTAGGTCCAAAGAAAATACTAGACAGCATGCTAGGCATTTCATTCGAGCGAAACATAACACAAACCCTAGATCTGAAAGGATTCGGATGTGAGGAACAACTACAAACCACATCCGCACTGGTAAAGGTAAATACTAGATCTAAGATATGCGGTAAAATCGAAGGAAAATAACCGCGGACAAACTCAAATCGAGAAGGAAGGAGACCCTAGCTCGAACCACACGTAGTCTAGCTCGGTGACGTGCAGCAGCTACGGTGGCGCGGGAAAGAGATGTCTCGCAGCGGCGTGGAAGGACTCCGGCAACCGCTTTCCGGTAGTGAAGCGGCGAAGAGGTCGTCGGCGTCGAACTCAAGGTGGAGCGCTGCAACGAGGGTTTCAGTGGAGAAGAGGCGAGGAGAAAGAGAAGTGAGCTATCAGACGGAGAGCGGTGCGGGTTTTATATGCGAAAGGAAATAACCGCACGCAGAGGATTTTGATCGTACGATCTCCAAACAGAGATGATTGCAATTCAACGGACAAGATGGAATGACAGTTGATAAATCACATGTGGCAACCATCATAAAGATCGTGGTCCTGACTTGGGTGGGAAATCCCAAATTTTGGACAGCTTTCACCAAAACAGATTAATGTTCGGACCGAATCTTAATCGTGGTCAAGGACACTAGATAAAGTTTCGTTCCAGATAAAGTTTGAGCATTTTAATGGATCAGCATAGACGGGAAGAGATAGAACAGAGAGAAAAACAGGGTCCTATGCATTTCACTCAAGTAGATAAACACAAAACACTCGAGCAAATAGCTATGAGAGAAATGCATTTGTACAAAGACTAAAGCTTTCAATCGAGAAGAAACTAAACGAACAAAATTGTGGTGGCATGACCCACCGTATAGGAACTGTATGAGCCCGAGCATCGCACAATTATCATGGCACCCGGTTAGTCTCGTTCTTTGTTAATGTATTCACTCTCAGAAAGAATATTTCACTTTATCGAAACTTTCAAACTCTTCGAGTGTTATGCACACATTCCTTCAAAGATGTGGAAGTGTTAGCACGGGTGCTGAGTCTAGCTCCTGCACGTTTGTGAAGTCTAGGTTATTTCTCTCACACCGTAACACATAGAATCTTTTCTCATCGAGAGGCTTGGTGAAAATATCAACAAGATTGTCTTCGGTCTTGACGTGATTGATGATAATATCCTCTCGAGCAACATGATCGCAATTGAAATGATGTCTGATGGCAATGTGCTTCGTGCGAGAATGTTGCACAGGATTATGTGCAATTTTGATGGCACTCTCATTATCACAATATAGAGGGATATGCTTGACCTTGATGCCATAGTCCTTCAGTGTCTACTTCATCCACAATAACTTAGTGCAACAAGCGCCAGCAACAATATATTCGGCCTCAGCCGTGGAGTGAGATACACAATTCTGCTTCCTTGATGACCAATTGACCAAAGATCTACCGCGGAAATGGCATGTCCCCGAAGTATATTTCCTATCAACCAAGTCACTAGCCCAATCTGAGTCTAAACCCGACAAGATCAAACTGTGCTCCCTTAGGATACCATAAACCTAAGGTGGGGGTGTGAGCCAAATATCTTAGAGTGCGCTTGACCGCTTGGTGATGTGATTCTTTTGGTACAGCTTGATAGCGGGCACGCATGGAAACACTCAACATGATGGCAGGTCTGGATGCACATAGATAAAGCAAAGATCTAATCATCGAATGAAAAGCTTTCTAATCGTAGTCCTTACCATACACATCTGCATCTAGCTTACCATTTGCGGGCATAGGAGTTCTATAGCCCTTCATTTTGGAATCTTGCATTTTGAACTTCTTCAGGCATTCTTTCAGATATTTCTCCTGAGAAATGAAAATGCCATTTGCTTGTTGACGATTTGCAGTCCGAGAAAGAACTTGAGTTAACTCATCACAGACATTTGATATTTATCAGACATCATTTTCTTAAACTCTAAGGTGCAAGCATTGTTAGTACAACTGAAGATAATATCATCCACTTAGATTTGACATACGAATAGATCATCATCAACAGCACGAGTGAAAAGTGCGGGATCAGTGGATCCTGGCTTGAACCCTTTGTCGAGCAAAAACTTCTTCAAAGTGTCATACCAAGCTCGAGGGGCTTGCTTTAGCCCATATAAGTCCTTCAACCTGAAAACTTTGTTAGGAAACTCAGGGTGTTTAAAGCCAGGTGGCTATCTAACATAAACTTCCTCATCAATTTCATCATTGAGGAAAGCACTTTTCACATCCATTTGGTAAAGTAGGATATCATTGTAGTTTCCATACGCAAGAAGAATACGAATTGCCTCAAGACGTGCAACATGAGCATATATTACACTAAAATCAATACCTTGTACCTGTGTGTACCCTTGAGCAACAAGTCGTGCTTTGTTTCTCACCACAATGCCATTCTCATCTTGCTTATTGCAGAAAATCCATTTTGTGCCGATGATATTGTGCTTCTTGGGATTTGATTTTTCAACCAATTCCCACACATCATTTTATTTGAATTGCACCAAATCCTCTTGCATGGCATTCATCCAATCAGGATCATTCATGGCTTCTTCAAACTTACTAGGTTCTACCAATGAGACAAAAGAGAAACTGCCACAGTAGTTAGCCAAATGAGTGCATGAACGAGTTGTACGTTGATAACCTGGATTCTCAATTTCATCGAGAATTAATGAGGGATCAACTCGATTAGCCACTCGAGGATGATCATTTTATTCACTGTCATTCTCATCAGCATCAACATTTCTATCATCATTCCTTTCAGGAGTGCCATTTTGATTGGCATTTGGATTTTGATTGCCATTTCCATTCAGAGGAGCATTTGCTTCGGCAGTGGCTTGACGAGTTTTGCCTCGACTCATAGGAGCATCATCATCAGAGGAATTAGGTGCATTTCCTTCGATAGGCTTGACACTCCCAATGGCCATTTTCCAAATAGCATCCGATATCAGTGGTTCATCTATCACATTTAGCAAGTGCTCCTTTTCGGAGTCGTTAGATTCATCAAACCGCACGTTTACCGTTTCCATAACTTTCATGTTGTGAGAGTTATAGACATGATACGTATGCGAGTTTGAGGCATAACCAAGAAGAAAACCTTCATGTTCCTTAGGTGTAAACTTGGAAGAATGATTCATATCAAGAATGTAACAAGGTGCACCAAAAATACGTAGATGAGAAACATTTGATATCTTGCTAGTGATAAGCTCGTATGAAGTTTTCCTCAGGAATTTGTGAAGGTAAACACGATTGATAACATGACAAGCAGTGTCAATAGCATCAGCCCAGAAGTGAATGGGAGATTTTTACTCACTCAGCATTGTTCTTGCCATTCCAATGAGAGTTCTATTCTATCGTTCAACAACTCCATTCTATTGGGGAGTGTATGCTGCAGAGAACTCATGAGTAATACCATGTTCATCGAGAAATTCAGCAATATGAGCATTTTTGAACTCAGTTCCATTGTCACTTCTGACATGCTTAATTCGCAAATCATATTCATTATGTGCCTTCTCAGCGAAGCTTTTGAAGATATCTTGAGTGCAGGTCCTGTCTTCGAGAAACAATATCCAAGTGTATCGAGAGAAGTCATCAACAATAATCAGACCATAATGACTACCACCAAAGATTGCATAATTTTGAGGACCGAATAAATCCATATGAAAATTTTCCAGAGGCCTTCTTGTGTTCATGAATGTTTTTGATGAGTGATGCTTCTTGGCTAATTTACCAGCCTCACACGCAGAACAGAGATGATTCTTGTCAAATTTTACATCAGGAATGCCACAGAGATGATTTTTCTTCACCAGGGTCTGCAAGTTTCTCACACCTACATGACCAAGTCTTCGATGCCACATCCAACCTTCTGTTGCTTTCGCAAGCAAACAATTTCGGACTGAGGGACCCTTAGAGAAATCCACAATATAAAGATCACCCTTTCTAATTCCCTCAAACACGAAGGAATTGTCAGTGGCCATAAATACAATGCATTTGGATATAGAAAATAGAACTAGCATGCCTAAATCACATAGCTTGCCAACTGACATAAGATTGAATCCAAGAGACTGACCAAGTAAAACATCATCAATGGACTTGTCCTTGGATATAGCAATTTTACCTCGCCCGGTTATCTTTCCCTTGTTGTTGTCGCCAAAAGTGATATACTTCAGAGGAGAAGCAGTTAAGTTGGGGTCGACAAACAACGACTTGTCTCCGGTCATATGACTAGTGTATTCACTATCCATTATCCATTCAGTGCACCCAGATACATAGTCCTTTTCTTTTGAAGCCTTGGCCATGAAGCAGTAGGCAAGAGTTTCATCGTCGCTTGATGGGTTCCCAAAGAAATTCGTCGCAGGAGAGGGGGCACATGCTATGCCAGCCATGCACGAGTCAGAATCCTCATCGAACTCGTTTTCTTCTTCGGAGACAGACGATTCTTCTTCTTCATAATCCATCTCCTTGCCGCTATACGCCCTGGCCTTGCGAGAAGTATTCTTGCAAATGGAGGAGGACTTGGACAGGTTCCTCAATGAAGATCTTGGCAAAGATTTTGAGGTTGAGTTGTCCTTCTTCTTGAAGAATTTTTTCGTTTTCTTTTCTTCATCGGAGTCATAGTTCTTGCTCTTGCTTTTGCCTTGATAGTTGCCCGGATCATATCTCCCACTGGCATGGATTTCAGCTTCCTAGAGAGGATAGTCCGAAATGAAATGTCCAGGCTTTTTGCACTTGAAACAGGTGTATTCTCCGACATGTTTTGATGAAGGTTTTGAACCCCTAGAGTTGCTTGGACTTCTTTTCTGTAACTGAATCTTCTTGTGGAGGCGTTGGAATCTTTTCGTGATTAGTGCGAGATCTTTGCTGAGTTGTTCTAGGTCATCTGAATCTTCTTCGCCATTTCCATCTGAGGAGGAATCAACCACAGCCTTGAGAGCATGATTTTTGCATTGACCGGAGCCATAGAGATCTCTCTTCTCTTCTTCTTGTTCCTCGTGAGTGTTGAGTCTCCATGATATCAGCAGAGTCAAGGGTTTTGAAATCAGAATGCTCACGAATCATCAAGACAAGAGTTTCCAATGAACTGTCAAGAGATCGAAGCGGTTTCTTCACAACTACATGGTCAGTGATGTCTTTGGCACCGAGACCTTGAAGTTCATTTGCTATGTCATTGAGACGGTCAAAGGTTTGCTGACAGCTTCCATTTCCAATGCGCTTGAACCGATTGAACTTCGCTCAAAGAGTATCAATTTGAGCTTCCTTATGAGTTGAAACTCCTTCATTAATCTTCTCGAGGACATACCACAAATCCTTTGCAGTTTCACACTGGCGATATCAAAGAAATTGTGCTCGAGAGAGATGGGCACCAATTTCATCTTTGGCTTGAGCATCCATCTGAATGAGTTTCCTCTCCTCGTCAGTTGGGGATTGAGGTGTAGCAACGGTGAACCCAACTTGCACCACATTCCACATATCATCATCTATTGCTCGGAGACAGATCTTCATCTTCTCCTTCCACAAGGGATAGCCAGTCCCATCAAACATGGGAATATTGAAATGCGATTTGTAGCTCATTGAAGACATACTAAAACTACAAAGTCGTTAGACTAAAAATGAGAAGAGTCAAGGAGTACCTTGGTCTGATACCAATTGTAGGAACGAAGTATGTCTAACAGAGGGGGGTGAATGGGAGTTTTAAATTTTCTTCAAAAAACTAAAATCTCTCAGAACCCAGTAGCAAGAAAGAATGGAAAACAAACTACAGTGAACTAAAACAGAATACCGAAAGAAACTAAGACATGCATTGATACAGATCATACGAATGAAAATGCATCGAAGGGAAACATGGGTGATAGAGATAACCGAAGATGCTTGATGGCGGCAAGGAAATTGTTTGACCAGTTCCTCCTTCTGTGCAAGGACTATGTCTGGTTGGAGGAGATGTGACTTAACACAGAAGATAAACTCACTTCAACCTATTCTCCTCGACAATCAATTCGTCAACCGATGCCAACTACTCATGGTAGATACTTGAAGGCGATCTCCGAACCATTACAGACTTCTTCTTTGAGAACCACAATCACTCTTGGTCTCTAAAGAAATTGACACCTAACTATGTAGAGAGTTTGCAGCTCTCAAGAGTAATAGGCGGAGCGTACTAAACATAGATTCCAGTGATGTTGAACCACTATTTAATTCTTGGCTCTAGGGTTTTCTCACGGTGGATTTTAAACTCCAACCGCTCAAAGAGTGGGTTGCTCAACAATCTTCTCAGAATCAAATGGAGCAGCCACCAGACAAATTCGGTGCGGGGTGGCTATTTATACTGCAGCCTTCCTAGATGAGAAATGACTATTTTGGACACGAGGTCCAGCCAATGGCCAACCGACATGTTTGCAACGGTCGGACTTTGGAGCAACGGTAACATTACTTGAGGAACAAGCAATGCTAACTCCTCGGTCCGAGTCAAATCTCTTGCATCAAAGAAGATCAAGTTTCTTGCTGGCAAGTATTTGCTCAGAGCACAAAGAGATTTCTCTCACAACTTTCAAAGGATTTGGGCTTAACATCAGAGAATCAAAGCTTCGAACGCTACACCCCTCTTAATAGTACGGTGGTCCTATGACTCAATGAAAGAAGAAGAATATCGAAATAAATGCTACATCTTCACTTAGTCTTCATTCTTCCTCGAATGCAGTCATATGCTTCAAACAGACACCGAACCATTTGCTTGAACTTCAGCAATTTTTAGGGGTCACTCTTGTTAGCTTCATCTTCGGTGATAACCTTCGCTGCAGCGCAGGGAGATTATCTTCATTGTTTGTATCAAACTCCTCTTCAGGGACCTGTTACTTTGTGTGCACTAACAAACACATAAGTCCCATGTTGTTTATGTCATCAAACCCCAAAACATAAGGGGCCTATCATTGCACCAACAATCTCCCCCTTTTTGTACGGTTGTTGACAAAATAGATAATCATCAAAGTGAAGATAGATAAGTGAAATGTAAATTGAACAAGAGTGAACTTGTGTTACTTGACTCGACGATGAAATGTACTCCCCTAGATGTATGCGGGGTTAATGATAGTAGATAAGATTCACTGCAATTCATTGACTTATTCAGAGGATTTTTCAATCATTCGAGGTAATGATTCACACTGATGATAAGTAATCCAACAAGAATATAGTGCAATCATCCATGACTTCTGACAATAATTTCACCTGCAAAACAAATGCTTTGAGAGAATATAGTGCAGCAGGCGGGTTATTAATATTACAACCCATATCAGAAGTTTTACATCAGAGTACATGAAGTAGCATAAATAGTCTATCAAGCATATTACGTAAAAAGCAGCAGAACTTACGTTGCCCAAATCCATGTCTCGCTCTCTGAATTTCGTTCGTGATCGATGAGCTGAGAGCGAGAGTATACTACAAGACGTAGCATCAGAGCTTCGGGTTCAGCCGGGGACCATGGCGATCAGCGGCGATGGCTCACACAACCATGCATGTTACGCCAACCTCGCATCGCTCAACTTCACCTGTAGCTACATGGGTACACGTGCGGCACTGGCACACACCAGCTTCTCATTGGTGTGTACGTGGATAACCTCATCTTCATCGGCGAGAACCTGGAGGAGTTGCACTCCTTCAAGGACAAGCTGAAGAGCATCTTCCAGATGAGAAACCTCGGGTTGCTGGCATACTACCTCGATGTGAAGGTGTACCAGACTGAGCACAAGATCAATATCAATTAGTCTGCATACACAGCCAAGCTGCTGGACAAGGCGGGCATAGCGGCTGCAACTGGTGCGAGGTTTCGCTCGAGCCAAAGCATAGGTTCAGCAAGGCAAGCTCAACGCCACCCACCGATGCCATGTTCTATCGCATCACAGTCAGAAGTCTCAGGTATCTCGTGCATACTCGTCCTAATATCGCCTATGAAATGGGCCTTGTTAGCCGTTTCTTGGAGGTGCCGACAATTGCGCACCTCGCCGCGGTGAAGCATGTGCTCTAGTACTTCACTGGGACACTCAACTATGGATACACATTCCACCCTAGGGACAACCTGGAGCTTGTGGGCTTCAGCGATTCGGACATGGCAGGCGATCTGGATGACAAGAAGAACACCTCAAGCATGCCATTCTTCCTTGGGTGGAGCCCCATCAACTGGTAGTCCCAGAAGCAGCATGAGGTTTCTCTCTCCTCATGCGAGGCAGAGTACATCGTCGTCTCCATTGCAACTCTAGGGGCATCTACTTGTCTCGTCTGCTTGACGAGTTACTGAACCAGGACACGGATGCTGCAAAGATTCTCATTGATAACAAATTTTCCATCTACCTCGGGAAGAATTCGTTCCTGCACAATCGGAGCAAGCACATCCGCAACAACATAAGAGTGGAAAGGTGGTGGTCAAGCTCAGGAGGTCCAGCGAGCAGATGTAGACACTCTGACCAAGCCGCTCAGGCGCGCCCGCTTCCAAGAGGCAAAGTATATTTGATGAGCAAAACTTACAGAAGTTAAGGACCCAATTAGAAGGATTTTGGTATCTTCAATGGCAACCCGTAAATTTACTCTCGCATCTGTCCACGGCCACGGATGCAGGAGGCCATCATCCAATGTTGTCCGCATACATCTGGCCAACAATTCGACTTAACATGACGAAATTTGTTCAAACTTCAAACATGGCCGGATTTCATAAAAACATGATGGATTTCATTACATTTACATTAACTAAGTGGTGTTATTCCAGCTCTGGAGGTATAACTTATACATACTCTAAATGGTCTTCGGCGCTTGTTCCTCATGTCCGGCTACGGGCCCCGAGAACTGAGGCTTCGCATTCTCCAGCTCCGCCTCCGGAGACCCAGAAACTGAACATGTCCGCCTCCACATCACCCCAAACGGCTAATCGGCAACCAATCATGAGCCTGCCAAGCTTGGCGTCGATGGGAGGGGAGGAGTGGTGGCCTTCTAGAAACACTGAGCGGCGACGTCCTACCGTGCACTATTCTTCCTCGCTACCGGCGGCGCCCGCGGAAGTGCCTGCTTCGTGGTCGTGGTAGCGGGGTGCGGCCTCGATGGAGCCAGAGATGTCCTCCACCTCATCGTCGGTCTCGCTGAACACTGCCTCATTGCACTCCTTGTAGGCGACCGCAACCTCCGCGGCCCGCTGGCGGTACCGCCAATGGGCGAGGCGTACTCGGGGGCGGAGCGGTAGGAGTCTGAAAGCGCAACTAATCCCTGAGTGGTTTTGGTAATTCATAACAACATATAGCTCATTGAACTAATGTTCATTCAAGTTAAATATTTCAGAAAGTTCAATGATTGGCATGGCATGGACTAGAGATGTGGACCCTTCAAAATGCTAAGGACAAATATTTGCAAAAGTTCAAGACTCTTCATTTTCATTTTAGTGATCAAAGGTCACATTGAGTCCATAAGAAAGCCAATAATATTAAAAGGGGATGAGGTGTTGCTTAATGGTCTACTTGCTCAAAGTGCTTAGTGATATTGCTCCAAAACCCTCAACCACTTTCTCACTCCAAATATGTCCAAAACCTAAAGTCAAACTTGGCTCCACCGATTTGATCTATCCGGCGTCACCGAGTTCATTTGACATAGCCACTGCCAGACACCCTAGACAATTCAGTCTCAACGATCCAGCTCTTGGTCTCACCGAGATGGCATTGCAAACTCTCTGTTTCCCTTTGTAACGTTTCGGTCTCACCAAAATGAGTGATTGGTCCCACCGAGTTCACATTGCAAACTCTATGTTTTCCTTCGTAACATTTTGGTCTCATCGAAATGAGCGATCGGTCCCACCAAGTATGCTCGACCAACTCTCTGTTTGCTCATTGCTAAAATTGATCTCATCGAGTTCATGCAATCGGTCTCACCGAGATGAGGTTTTGCCCTAGCCCTAGCACATCAGTCCCACCGAGTTGATCATGTCAGTCCCACCAAGATTCCTAACGTTCACACTTTGAACTAAATCAATATCACCGAGTTCATCTATTCGGTCTGGCCGACTAGGGTCAAATGTGTGTAACAGTAGGATTTTGTGTGGAGGCTATATATACGCCTCCACCCCCATCTCCATTTGTGAGAGAGCCATCAGAACATGCCTACACTTCCACTACTCATTTTCTGAGAGAGAACCACCTATTCATGTGTTGAGACTAAGACATTCCAATCCTACCACTAGAATCTTGATCTCTAGCCTTCACCAAGTTGCTTTCCACTCAAATCTTCTTTCCACCGTAGCCAAATCTGTGAGAGAGAATTAAGTGTTGGGGAGACTATCATTTGAAGCACAAAAGCAAGGAGTTCATCATCAACACACCATCTATTACCTTTAGGAGAGTGGTGTCTCCTAGATTGGTTAGGTGTCACTTGAGAGCCTCTGAGAAGATTGTGGAGTTGAACCAATGAGTTTGTAAGGGCAAGGAGATCGCCTACTTCGTGAAGATCTACCTGAGTGAGGCAAGTCCTTCATGGGCGACGGCCATGGTGGGATAGAAAAGGTTGCTTCTTCGTGGACCCTTCGTGGGTGGAGCCCTCCATGGACTCGCGCAACCGTTACCCTTCGTGGGTTGAAGTCCCCATCAACGTGGACTTACGATAACACAACCTATCGGAACCACACCAAAAAACTCTATGTCGAGTGTCGACATTGCGTTTGCCTTCTCCAAAAATTTCCCTTTACCTTCATATGCAATGTTTTACTTTCCGCTGCTACACTCTTAGAATTGCATGTGTAGGTTGATTTCTTGACTTGTGCTAAGTTGCTAAAATCTGCTAAGACTTAAAATTGGGAAAAGGCTAGATTTTTATTTGGTCAAGTAGTCTAATCACCCCCTCTAGACCTACTTTTGATCCTACAGAGTCGAGTTGCGCCGCCTCCTGAGACTGCTCCTCCCAGTCCTCCCGCCCCATGTCCATGTAATGGGAACGGGAATCGTTGATGGTCATGGTGCAATGCACCGGCGAGGGTGGCGCGAAGAAGGAGCAGGGTGGCGCCGACTCGTTGTTGGCTACATCCTCCATTGGGACGTCATCGTCCTTCGGTTGCATGCCTGCAAGCCAGCCGGTAGTAATGGCGGCCATCTCCTTCTGGTCCGGCGCCAGCCCATCCCAAAGAGCTTTGGCAGGGAGGAATTCGTGGTGGGAGTGTTGCGAAGAGGAATTAGAGGTGGATGACTGCGGCTATGGCTGGGGTAGCAGCTTATATGGCAATGATGGGCGGCAGAGGGACGGATGGGTGGTGCCGGAGTAGCCGCCTCGGCAACCGCATGTCATTAATGTGGGTGACAAACGGACCGACGTGTGGCTGTCGTGCCAATTTGAACACGGAGTAGTCGCCTGCACTGAGAAGCGACGCGGGCGGCAGTCTCTCGGCCGGCGCACTGCTTCAATGCCGACCCCTATGGGCGGTCATGTCTGCTCTGGCCGGGCATGAATGTGGGCACTGACGCTCTAGAGCGGCACTGGCCTTTTTTTCCGAAAGCACGCGCGGGTGGGAAAGGGTGTTTCGGTGAGCCATGCCGGTCAGAACATGGCGCGGGTTGCGTACAAACGCTCACAAAGCCCCCCACGTTCTTCTTCGATTTGTGGGAGAAAGTACATCTGGACCACAACGAGGACCGATACATGATCGCGTTGGATGGCTTCCACGGTCCAGACAACACGGTCCAGATGGATGCGGGCGGTTTGAGGGTCGGCGTTGAAATGCCCTTGCATGAGAAATATATATTTTATGAATTCTTTTTTCAATGTTGATCATTTGTAGGATATAAACGAACTAGCATACTTCATGTGGAATTCTACACAAATGTTTCGGTGTGCTTAGTCTCATAAAAGAAATTACCCCTGATCGTTTTCTTTCTTCCACGAAAAGAAAAAGGACCCTTTGGCTAGCGTTTCTCGTGCCTCCCGCCGGTGCCGTCGCCGGTCAACCTCGTGTTTTGTGGTCTTAGGGGCCATGGAGGCGTGGTGGATCCCGACCCTGTCCAGCGGGAGGGCTTCGTTTTTTCTTTGAGTTTTGTTTGGGTATGTGTCCTGCTGAGAGAGGCGAGGTGGCATCGGCTCTCTGAAGATGGAATAAGATTATCCCCACCTTGTCCCGTCCCAATGGTGTTTCTATCATCGTCGGAGGCTTGTGGAGGTTTGTCTCCGGTGGATCTCATGGGATTCAGTTAGTGTTTGTCTTCGATGGATCCACGTGGATCTTGTCTTCGTTCATCTGTGTTCATGTGTCTATAGGTTGGATCCTTCCGATCTATACTTCTCTTCATCAGCGGCGGTTGCTGTTCTGGTGCGCTGGTCCTATGGGGCCTTAGCACGACAACTTCCCTACTATCTAATACAACAAGGGTTGCCCGGCTCTGATGAGGGAGGCGTGAAGACGGCAGCGGCTCGCTCTAGTGCTACTAGTCATCGGTAGTGGACTACGAAACTAGATGTACTTTTTACTTCTGGTGTTCTTTGTACTACCTTGACAGTTGCTAAATAGATTGAAAATTATCCTCAAAAAATCCTCATAAAAGAAATTGTTTTATTTTGATGTCGACTAGGACAAATGCATAATGCTCTAATAAAACAATTGTATTTTACTTTTATGACGATCCATGCTTGGATCGGAAATTCTTGAGGTATGATAAGAGCATCTCCAGCCGTTCGGCCCCCAGGACGCCGAAAAAGAGCCGCCTGGGCCGGACCGGCGTTTCTTGGCGCGTTGGGGGCGATTGCATTCCCAGTTGTCGCCCCCAAGTCGTCGCCAAAATCGCGCAAACTCAGCGATCTTTCATACAAATCTGTACAAACTCGGCGACCTGGCACAAACTCGGCGATATTTCATAGAAATTTATACAAAACCAGATACACATGCAAAGTACACCTAAACATGCAAACTACTGCTACACCGCGGCCGCCGACCGCCTTCTACATGCCAAGGAGCTTGTAGAAACGGTTGTCGTCGCAGTCGTCGCGCGCCCCGCTGGAGCCACCGCCGGCCCTGCTGGAAATCTGGCCAGGGTCGCCGACGCACGCGGGGTTGGACGGACCGGCCTCGTCCTCCTCATCGCTGACGAGGACGACGACACCGCCCTCCTCGCGCCCGTGGCGCGCAGCCTGACACTGGGCCTGGAGCTCCGCTGATGCCCGGCGCTAGCAGAGCACCTGCTCGCGGACGTAGTTGTCCCTTACCCACTTGAGGGTGGCCTCGTCGACGGCGGCCACCTCCGCGTGCGCCGGCTTCATGGGGAGCAGCCCTGGCTCGGTCTTTGGCCGGACCAGGCGGAGAGAGCGCAGGGAGGGGCGGGCGCCCTCGTTGATGACGAGGGCGCCACTGCGAGTGCGGCGACGTAGTGGTGTCTCCTCTTTCGGCTCCGGCTTGACGGGGCGGAGCGCCGGCGAGCCGGAGCCCGATGAGGAGGACGTCCCCAGCTTCATTCGCCGTGGCGTCCAGGAGCTGCCACGGCAGCGAGAGAACGACGGGCGCGGTGGGTACTCAAGGCGCGGCGTGTTGCCGGTCTTGATGTGGTCGAGCACGGCCTTGAGGGTGCGGCCGGGCATGCTCTACCACTCGCGCTGCCCGTCGGCGTTGAGGCGACCGCGGGGGATGGTGCCGTTGGCGGAGGCGATCTGCTCCTCACGGCGACGCTCGAAGAATATCGTCCACAACGCGTGGCTGTCGATGGCGTACCTCGGTTCATTCCGTTGCGCCTCCGGCAACGGCGAGCGGATGCGGGCGATCTATGCCCGCCGTGCAGCCCCTTAGGGCACCGGTGGTACCGGGACGCCGCCGGCGCTCAGCTTCCACGAGCCCAACACCCGCATGTCCGGGGGCGCCGGATAGTCGGACTCGTAGAGGTGGCGCGCCTCGTCCTCGTGGAGATGGCGTCAGCCGAAGCCGTTCGCCGCCACGGAGTCGACGGGGTACCGCTCAGCCATTGCTCGTCGGCGGGGAAGAGGGGGGAGTTGCTCTCTGAGGTGGGAGACCAAGCGAGCTGTGCCGATTGTGGTGTCCACCCGCGGGGAGGCCGGCTTTTATAGTTGAAGCGGGGCAGTGAGAGTCTGCATGCCGGGCGACGAGTGGTGGGAGCGGGCAGGACGCGCGTCAGTTGCGTCTTCATTGTGCCGCCTGTGAGGTATCAATGGAGGCTGACCGGCGCGGCAGCCTTGGCATTGATTCCCGCGGGAACCGAGGCTATGAAAACAACGAAGCGGCATCTCGCTGACAAGGCAGGCCCATCCCCGATCGCGCCAAAATTGCTTTCCCCGGCGCCCCCAGCGCGCCGGGTTCGGCCTGGGTCCACCGACGCCAGTTTCGGCCCAAACCGGCGAAAAACAGGCTCCTAGGGGCGCGGCTGGGCCGTTTGTTGGGCGCTGGCGGCAAAACAACGGCTGGGAGCGGCCTGTTGGGGGTGCGGCTGGAGATGCTCTAACACGCCTCAATTTGACCCCTAAATTCCTAGGTTTGGAAAGCTCCCGTACACACTTCATTTTTTAACATTCTTCCTAGGTGATCAATGTGTTGGAGCGAATCTTTGCGCGACCCGTTTATCCCCCGTGGCGGAAAGGATTGCCCACCCCCCTTCAGTCCACGTCCTTGAAAGGCTGGCGGATCCATGACGGGATTCTTGCCCTTCTTGAGATTGTCCACGAGGTTGCGTCGAAGGGGCTTAAGGGGGTTTTCCTCAAACCGGGTTTCCAGAAGGCTTATGATCGTCTGGACTTGTCCTTTTTGAGGTTGGTGATGCAGCGACAAGGATTTGACGAGTGGTGGTGCTCCTGGATCATGCAATTGGTTAGATCTAGAAACACGGCGATCAACATCAATGGCGAAGTGGGACCCTTCTTCCAGGCCTCCAGGGGGTAAAGCAAGGGGATCCTGTCTCCCCCTTGCTTTTCAACCTTGCAGTTGATGCCCTTGCGGGCATCCTAGATAAGGCCAAGCTGGCCAACCACCTTAAGGGCGTGGTTAGTCATCTCATTCCGGATTGGGGGGGTTACCCACTTGCAGTATGCGGATGACACCATGATTATGGTGGAAGGTTCGGACTCAAACATTGTTAATCTTAAGTTCCTTTTGCTCTGCTTTGAGGAAATGTGTGGACTTAAGATTAACTTTGATAAGAGCGAGGTTGTGGTCCTTGGCTACTCGGAGGCTGAGCAGCACAGGATCACGGATAACCTCAATTGTAGATTGGCTTCATTCCCCATATCTTACTTGGGGATGCCCTTGGCTGAGTCTAGGATTTTGGTGAGTGGGTATGATCAGCTTGTGGGACGAGTAGCGTCCCGTGCAGAGCCCTGGTGCGGTTGGTTCACATCTAAAGGAAGCAAAACTGTCTTCATTAGCTCTAACCTTGCCAGCCTCCCCATGTATATGATGGGGATGTACATCTTGCCCAAGGGTGTGCATAGTTTCTTTGACAAGGAGCTGGCTAGGTTCTTCTGGCAGGCAGGGGATGGTCGGCCTAAGTATCATATGGTGAAATGGGCTGACATCTACTTGCCAAAGGACCAAGGTGGGTTAGGCATCCTTGCGTCTCGCCGTATGAACGTGGCGCTCATGCTTCGTTGG
Source organism: Aegilops speltoides (assembly GCA_021437245.1). Classification (NCBI taxonomy): domain Eukaryota; kingdom Viridiplantae; phylum Streptophyta; class Magnoliopsida; order Poales; family Poaceae; genus Aegilops; species Aegilops speltoides. The sequence goes on from CM038145.1 coordinate 216,755,623, forward strand.
GTTTGGCGGATCTTGCGGGGAGATGGAGGTTTGTGGCTGCAGTTGATTGAGTCCAATTACCTATAGGGCCAGGCCCTCTTGGCTTGCTCGCTCTCGGCTGGGTCTCAGTTTTGGAAATCTATCCAGGACATCAAGGAGGAGATTAGGCTGGGTGTGCGGTTCTTGGTTGGTAATGGGTCTAGGACCCAGTTTTGGCTGGACCCCTGGCTTGATGGGGAGCCTCTCCACATGCGGTTTCCGAGGCTCTTTGCGATTTGTGACGACCCGGCTGTTCTTGTTTCTGAAGCTTCTTTGAATGAGGGTGGAATATTGCGTTTCGCCGCTCATTCGGACCAGCTGAGGTGCAGGAATGGGCAGACTTGAGGGAAGTAGTCCCTCTTCCTCTGTCCCAGGATCCTGACACTGTTTCTTGGAGTCTTTCTCCTTCGGGAGAATTCTCCATAAGTTCCGCTTATCAGGCGCTATGCCGGCTGCCGGTTCTGCAGTGGTTATCCCCATTGTGGAAGGCGCCAATGCCCCTAAAGATCAAGATTTTCGTGTGGCAGCTTCTCAGAGATCGTTTACCCGCGGGACCGAGGTGCTGAAACGCCATGGTCCGGGCAATGGCCTTTGCCCCCTTTGCCTCCTCCCGGAAACGGGAATGCACATTTTGTTCTCGTGTGTAGCAGCACAGGCACTTTGGTGCTTTGTTCGTGAGGCTCTGGGACCGAAGTGGGAGGCCCATGACCTTGCAGAGTTTCTGCAGGTAAGGGCCACTCAGGTTGGTCGTAAGCGCCGACTGTTCTGGCTTACCTTCGTGGCTATGATGTGGACTCTTTAGACTACTCGCAATAAGATGGTGATTGAGCGGGTGTTCCCGCGGCATGCTTCTGACTCGTTCTTCAGATTTCTTGCCTTCTTGCAGCACTGGCATCCGCTCGCTAGGCCGAGAGATCATGACCGGCTTCAGCTCTATCTGGCCGCTCTGCTACCGTTCGTCTGCTTCGTAGCTTGCCTTGGCGGCCTTTTTATGTTTCTTCTTCTTTCGTTTGGGCGTGTTTGTGATGTGGCCCCAGTAGTTTTCTTTTATGGTATGCTTTCTCTATAAAGTGGGATGAAAGCCTATTTCAAGGTATATTTTGAAGAAAGTTGCAAATCAAACATACCTTAATATTCATTTTGGCCTCTTCGTCGTGATTAGTTGGCCATTCGAGTGATTTCATCACCATGAGTACACAACCACATCGAAAATCAAGAACAAAACCTAATTTACTCACTAATAATGAACGAACAACGGTAGTTAGGCTGCTAGTATAATTTAGATAGGGACACGTATCAGCAACAATTCACGGCGCAAGCATCATCATGCGCGTAAACTCGTTGAAGCAGACGAAGCCGTCGCCGTCGGTGTCGACGCCGCCGATCATGCGGCGGCAGTCCTCGACGGAACACCGCTCGTCGCCGAGGGAGGCCAACACGGCACGGAGCTCCTCGGCGGAGATCCTCCCGTCCCCGTCAGCGTCAAACACCGCAAATGTGTCCCTCAGCTCGCCCTCGTCCGCGGCCTCCGCGGCCACGATCCCCTCAAGCGCGAGGCCGGCCTCCGCCTCGGCGAGCATCGCGGCCAGCTCCTCCTCTGTCGACACGACCGTACGCAGCGCCACCTCCAGCTCCAACCGCGTCACGGCGACCAGGGCCGGTTTCTTGGTCGTCCCGGAGCCGGACGGTGCCGCCAGCCCCGAAGACGACGGCAGGACGGATCTCGGCGTTGTGACAGACTGGTCATCTGATGCCGACGACGACGCGGTGGAGGCGAAGGAGCCGCCGTTGCCGCTCCTTTTGGATCTCTTCTTCCCCTTGTTCTCCTTCTTGGACGTGGAGGAACCGAAGAACTTCATGGCTGTCCTAGGCTCGTACGTATCTCGCGAAAGAGTGGACAGGAGGAGAGAGAGAGGAAGGCGGGGATGGTGGCGGAGCTGCGGAAGAGTAGACGGCCGGGGGAGAATTATAAGGGTCATCGCAGACGCGAAGGAGGTGAGCTTCGAGGAAGCTTCGCGCGGGAAAAACGTACTGGTTCGCCCGGACCTACCTTTCCTGCGATTTATTCGCCTCCTCCGCTTTAAGGGCTTCTTTCGTTCGTTTGCATGAAACCTACTAACCAATTTAGTCTAAATTTTAACAGTGTCATGAAGGTGAGAGGTGGACAGATCATGGAGGGTTTAATTAAATTTAGCCAGCCCTCTTCGTCGAAAATGACCAGATACATATCAAATGCGAAAACGATGACAACACTAATCATGCAAACTCTCCGCTAGTTATTCAACATAGTTTTTTTTTTTTTCGAATCGCATCCAATCTTACGATGAGATTAATGGAGATTTCCACGTCGCCATCGCGTGGCAAGTGGCAACTAGGGTTTTCTTGCCGCTGTCACCCGCCAGTGGGCATGGACTGACTCTTTGTGGCCACTGTGAAGCAATTCCCAACCTACTGCCGCAATTTTGAGCTTTGCCTAAATCGAGTGCTGGTAGTCTAGCTGGTTGATGGAGGTGCCACTTCTCTTGGAGTCATGTGTCACGGTTGTCGTTGCTGTACTCGGCCATTGCTAGTGTCGTGGGCTGAGGTCGGACCTCGCAATGACATGAGAAGGCATTGTCATGCCACTAGGTCTAGCCAAGGGGGTTAGTGCACAGTCATTGTTGACCGCCTCTACGCTAGATCTGGTGTGAGTGGCCCTCGCCTATTCGCACAGATGGGAGATGTGTAGTATTTGTCTTTGCATGGATGATCGTTAGCGAGAGGATGGTGTGCTAGTTGTGGAGGAGCGTTGGACAAGAGCGAGGCTGACCAGCTACGCATAAGCGGTGCCTCTCGATGCAAGACGCATAAGGTTGACTTCTCGGCCTTCATAGTGATGCTCTAGGTGGTGGGCATGTTGACAGCCTATCTGCTGGTGGTGGTTTGTTGTCGGCTATAAGGACAGTGATGTGGCTTGTGTGGGAGACACTCGTGGTGCGAGAATTGTCATCATGGCCGGTCCTACCGAGATATGGGTTTCGTCCATAGCAACCCCCTCCCTAGTCTACCTCGCCTCCTAGTGGCCCCTGGTTTGGTGATAGTGTTTGGATTGGTTGCTCTATCGGCCTTGCCCATAGTTGTTACTGCTCGACGGGCCATGTTGGGATGCATCTTGATAGGTGTGAGGTAGTGTGGCTGGTAAATTTTGAATAATAGGTGGTCGGTTCCTAGATTTGAACGACGGTGTTGATAATGGTGAATATGACACTCTATTGCATATGGTGGTAAGGGCATCTCCAGCCGTTGGCCCCCCAGGAGGGGCAAAAAATCGCCCCCTGGGGGCGCACCGGCGCTAAACCGCGCACTGGGGGCGTGATGCCCCCCAGTCGCGGCGCCCACGGTTCGAGCAAAAAAGGCAAACACGGCGCAAAACGACTCAAATTTAACGCAAACACGGCGAGTTTGTTCAAACTTAAACATATTTTACAAAAAAACTAGAGGCTGTAGAACCGCGTGTAGTCGCCGCCGCCGTCGTCGTCGTCGTCGTCGTCGTCGCCGCCGCCCCCGCCTAAACCTCCGCCGTCCCTGCTGCACCCCTCCCCCGGTTGGCGCGGCGGGTTGGAAGGTCCGGGGGCGTCGTCGTCGTCGCTGTCGAGGATCACGACGCCGTGCTCGTCCTCGCGCCCACGCTTGCGGGCGGCGATCTCCTCCAGGGCCCGGCACTGCCGGACCTTCTCCTCGCGGAGGTAGTCGTCCCGCGCCCACTGCATGGCGTCCTCGTCGGAGAAGCCGCGCCGGGCTATCTCCTCGTACTCCGCGGGGAGGCCGGGCTCCGGCTTGGGCTCGACGAGGACGAAACGGCCGGGGGGGGTGGCGACGCGGTGGCACCGATACGGACGCCGGAGCTGCGGGTGCGCGCGGCGACCGGCGTGTCCTGGGGCTCCGGCTTAACGGGGCGGAGGCAGGGTGAGCCGCCGGACGAGGAGGAGGACCCCCGGGTCTCCATGCGCCTCGGGGTCCAGGAGCTTCCCCGGCGGCGTGAGAAGGAAGGGGGAGCGGGGTAGTCAAGGCGCGGCGTGTTGCCGCCCTCGATGTACTCGAGGACAGCCTCCAACGTGCGCCCTGGCACGCCCCACCACCGAAGCCGGCCGGCGGAGTTGAGCCTGCAGGAGGGCACGACGCCATTGGTGGCCTCGAGCTGCTGGGCGTGGCGGCGGCGGAAGTACGGTTCCCAGAGCGGGCTGTCGGGACGCGTCGCGGGCCTCCTCGCCGCACGCGGCAGGTTCGAGCGGATGCGTGCGATCTCCGCACGCCGCGCCACGCCGGTGGGTATCGGAGCCACCGGCACGCCGCCCGCGCTGATCCTCGAAGCCCTGGGCACCCGCATGTCCGGCGGGACCGGGTACTCCGCCTCGTAAAGGAGGCGAGCCTCGTCTTCATGAAGATGGCGGCGGCCGAAGCCGTTCGCGGCCGTGCCGTCGCCTGGGAAGCGCTCGGCCATTGGTTTTGAACTAGAGACGGCGAAAGGGAGGAGAGGAAAGGGAGGAACGACGGCGGGCGGGGAAGTGTGAGACGCCGAGTGCGCCGGGGCGGCATATATAGGCCGAGGCGCCGCCCACACGCGTGGCACCGTGCGTACGCGTGGCGGGCGAGGTGAGGGCGAGGGACGTACGTCGTCCAGCCTTCACTGCGCCGCCCGTGAGGCATCAATGGCGCAGCTGACCGCGGCAGCAGGCAGCTTTGGCATTGATTCGCCACGGAAATGAGGCGATGAGGACGACGAAGGCCGAGAAGAAAGCCGTGTCGCCGACGCGTCGGGCCCGTGGTTTCTTCGCGCCAGAAAAGTTCGTCTGGCGCCCGAAGCGCCCCAAGCGCGGGTTCGGGCTGGGTCGCCGGCGCTGTTTTCGGCCCAAGCCGGCGAAAATCGGGCTCCTGGGGGCGCGACTGGGCCGTTTATTCGGCGCCGGCGCGAAAAAAACGCCTGGGGAGGCCTTCTTAGGGGCGCGGCTGGAGATGCCCTTAGTCTTTGTTGGGCTCCCTAACGTAGAAATTTGTAGCATGCAACAAAGTTTCCTGCCTAGTGGCTCCGGCTATGCTAATAATTCTACAAAGTTTTTTTTAAATCTTTTTCCGAAAAAAACTATTTCTGCTTTGTTTGATCCAGGTTCGATTATTCTCTTCAATGGATTCTATCTTAAAACATACATTGCTAAAAAAAATCCATTTCTTTATATTGAGATGTAAAAGGAGAAAAGTGGATTTCTAGTCACAGACCGCAAAATTCAAAACAAATTGGAACCATTAACTAGAATTACCGTATTTTTTAAATTGCAATAGTGAACGACTCTTAAAGCTTAATCCGTGTATAGGTAAAGTTTGCCTCTAAACAACATTGTTATCTAGATTATTGTTATTTTGATTTGGTTTATGTAACCTAGCTTTTGTAGCCTGAAGCTGACAACACAAAATATAGAGGTGATATCAAAACTATTCTCTACTTTTCTTTTCGCGGGTAAACTAGCGAGGAACAGAACCGGATCCTCTGACATCATTGAGGAAAGTCATGTAAGCTACAGTACAAAATAGTACAATGCAAAGAAGGAAAATCATAGTACTTTAGCGAATACTGTATGGATCTACTGCTAGTTACTGTTTGACGAAAATACATATAAAATTAATTTATTGTACCGTAATTTTGATTGTATATATTCTTTTGTAAATTTATAGAATAGATTTGTAATTTGTAAATTAATTCAAGTCATTTTAATCTTAATCATAGGGATTTAAGGTGTTGTAGCTTAGGCTGGTCACAATGGGGAGGAACTTAGGAGCAACATCACACACTCCAATACATCTTTGCTTATGTGGCACATATTTAATGAAGAAAGAGGTGCTTGTGGTAACTAACTAAGTTACCAGAACATCACACACTCCAAAAAACAATGAGTCTATAACCTAATAAATACATCATTGCATGACACTACATAAATGTTCCTACCCACTATGGAGGTAGTAACATAGTCTAGGGAAATATGTAAGTTACTAGCTTATGTTCTTGCCCATTGTGACCAGCCTTACGTGACTTTCCTCTTTACCTTAGAGGATCCGGTTCCGCGAGGACACCTAGACCATGCAAAATCAGACTCTGATCATACGTATGCCTTCGTACCATCATGTCGGCACAGCATCTATTTAGTACTACTACGAGTGTAGATGACCTCCTCGACGGAGGACGAGACGTGTGACGGGTTCGGTTGGCGGGGAAGGCGCAGCGAAACTTCCTCTGTTGGCGGGCAGCGCCGATCCTGAATCCGGTCGAGTTGGTTCGTCAGGAAACTGGGAAGGAATTTCGGCCGGGTTACGTCGGAAGCGCCTCGAAAACAACGAAAGCAAAGTCCTATCGGCTTGTCTCCTCCGCCGCGTGGTTTTCGCTCTTCTTCCGGGGTCACGCCAGACCAACTTTATATATGCGTGATCAGTTTACCGTGCGTGCCATGCATGGTTCAAAATTGATGCAGGTTCCAAAGGCAAGCGACACAGCTTTGTGTACAACGGTACAATAACTCCTTTTTTGGGGTTTATCATTTATGTCATTAGTTATGTCTCATTTATCAGTTTTGTCATTAGAAATTTCAATTATTACTAAAAATGCCATCGCTTCTTTAGGCGCATGCTAAAAAATGCCACTGGACACCATTAGTGTCAGCTCAAATCACGTTTGCCATGTTATAATGATATAAATATCTATGTACCAACATGTCAGCTCTCCCTCTATCTCATTATTACAATAAAGTGTGGATCCAACTTGATCCGAACAATACCCTTATTTTTCTGTTAAATTATTCGCTTGCTTACTCCTCACAAATGAGACTCACATTTATCATTGTGAGATAGAGAGAACTAACATGTGGGTTTAGGTGTATCTTTGTCATATAACATGGTCAACGGGTTTGACATGAAAATAATGATATCTAATGGCATTTTTGAGCAAGGATCTAACGGAACGATGACATTTTTTTAGATATCTAATAGAATTTTTGAGCAAGCATTTCATAGAACGATGGCATTTTTGAGCAGTTTTAACTTCTAATGGCAAAACTGAGTAGTGGGACACAACTAGTGCAATAAATGATAAAAAACCCTTTTAGTAAAAAGAAAACATCAACTTTATTAATTGAAGATAACAGTTACATCGTCAATAAGAAAAGATACAATATCAACCATAGGCTCCTCAAACCAATCCATTGTCACGGAAAATTTTGCTAATTTAGCAAGTTCGTGAGCAACCTTATTTACTTCCTATTACAATGTTCAAAATAGTAAGAGGGAAATCACAGGCCATAAAATAGCAATAATCAAATATTGTCGCCGCCGCTCCGGCGAAATGTCCTTCATTCTTCATCGTATCAGTCACTTCCATATTGTTGGAGTTAATCACAAGATGATTGCATCCCGCCTTCTGTGCAAGTAATAAGTCAAATCTTAGAGCCAAAGTTTCTGCTGTCAAAATGTCAGCACACCAATCATTCTTCTAGCTGGTGGATACACCTTTAGCTTTGCAATATCCAGTGCTTTACAATATTGTGCATGGTAAGGATGCTTATGTTAGCACAATATTGGGGTCGTCTCCTCTAAATGTACAATTCATACAAGCTCTGATTGGTGATAGATGGACTACTTGGCTTCATTTAGTTAGAAGGTTGATGGAGGTCATGCTAACTAATGAGACTGATACCTTCCTTTGAAGGTTAACTTCGTCGAGGGTTTTTTATGTGAAATCGATATACACCGACATGATTAATATTGGGCTTGCTTTTTGTTCATGTCATATTTGGAAGACCAAAGTGCCATTAAAGATTAAAAATTTCATGTGATTTGTGCACAGGGGTCATTCTTACTAAGGACAATTCAGCAAAACGTAGATGGCAAGGGAGCAAACAATGATTAGGAGGAAATATTTCATCATTTGTTTCTTGCTTGCCCTCTCGCGAAGTTTTTATGGCAAATAATTCACATGGCAGTTAATTTGCCTCCACCCACAAGTATGTCAAATGTGTTTGGTCATTGTTGAGGAAATCGTTAACTGGTAGTTGCTCAGTTGGCTGTCGAGTAGGGGATTAATAGGCTAATCGGCAAGTTAATCGGTCATTTAATCAATTAATCGGCTGATTTATCAGTTTATCGGCTACTCGCTGACCCTATGAGTAGGGATTAATCGGCAAGTTAACTGGTTCATCAGACGAATTCTTGAACAAGGTGTTTGGTAACTGGTTAAGTGGGTTGAGTCTAAATTAGGACACAAACCCGTGTGGGAGTTTGTCTTTTGCTTTGGGCTATATGGAATCGCAAGAATGATTATGTTTTTAATAGAACAAGGATCCACAACTATTTGTAGGTTATCTACCGAGCTACGTGATGGATCCGTATGTGGTCTTTTCTTCACCATGCCAAAGTGTGGGAGCTTATGGTCTTTGGGTGCAACCAATGGGAGATCGTACCATGAGATACAAACAACCGGTTTGGATGATGGTCCAATAGTAGGCCATGTGTATATGCATAGATCCCTATTTCTGCAGGTTGTGATTGCTCTTATTTTTATTTTACTCTTTGTACTTGAATAATGAATTGTGCGAATGTGTGTGTGTCGTAATGATGCAGAGGTGAGGATAATCATCCTTTCCAAAAAAACTCCCAGTCTGTTCATACACGTTGCCATCTACTACCACCTATCCCTCCTTGGCGTAGGATGCTCACTATCGGGGGATTGATTCTGGGCCACGGGAAATCCTCCAAAACCCTGGTTCGAGCTCTGGGGGCTTGGTTCGCGTCTACGAGGCTACGAGCTAGGCATGACAAGGACACAGTAAGCTAACCAGGTTCGGGCCACCGTGCGGTGTAAAACCCTACTCCTGCTTGGTGGAATTGCTTGTGGACACTGCTCTTGGAGCTATAATGAGAGCTAGAGCTCTCGGGGTCTACGATGGAGCAAGAAGTTGATCCTTGTCTATGGTGGACACACTGCCCCTTTTATAGGTGCCATGGGCCTCTTCCCCGAAAATATGAGCAGGAAAGGGCTACCATGGGGCGACAATTTTAAAACGGAATAGGTGCTGATACGTCTCCAACGTATCTATAATTTTTTTATTGTTCCATTCTGTTATATTATCATTCTTGGATGTTTTACAATCATTTTATGGCAACTTAATATTATTTTTTGGGACTAACCTATTGACATAGTACCCAGTGCCAGTTTGTTGTTTTTTTCTTGTTTTTTACTTTGCAGAATATCAGTACCAAACGGAATCCAAACGTAGCGAAAAATTTTGGAGATTTTTTCTAGACCAGAAGACACCCAGTGGGCCAAAAAGTACCAGAGGGGAGGCCTGAGGTGGGCACAACCCACCAGGGCGCGCTAGGAGGCCCATGCGCGCCCAGGGGGTTGTGTCCCCCGTGGTGACCTCCCGCACCGCCTCTTCGCCCTATAAATACCCAAATATTCCAGAAACCCTAGGGGAGTTGACGAAACACAATTCCAGCCGCCGCAAGTTCCAGAACCACGAGATCCAATCTAGACACCATCACGGAGGGGTTCATCATCCTCATTGGTGCCTCTCTGATGATGCGTGAGTAGTTCACCATAGACCTATGGGTCTGTAGACAGTAGCTAGATGGCTTTCTCTCTCTTTTGATTCTCAATACAATGGTATCTTGGATGTCTATTTGATGTAACTCTTTTTGCGGTGTGTTTGTTGGGATCCGATGAACTTTGGGATCGTGAAGGTATGACAATATTACCTTGGGGTGCTGTTGGGGAATGTTGCATGGAAAACAAAAAAAATCTACGCACACGCGAGATCTATCCATGGAGATGCATAGCAACGAGAGGGGAGAGTATGCCTACATACCCTCATAGACCGTAAAGCGGAAGCGTTTAACAACGCGGTTGATATAGTAGAACACCTTCGTGATCCAACCGATCAAGTACCGAACGTATGTCACCCCCGCGTTCAGCACACGTTCAACTTGGTGACGTCCTTGCCTTCTTAATCCAACAAGCCGGGCGAAGTAGAAGATGAGTTCCAGCAGCATGACGGCATGGTGACGGTGATGGTGAACTTGTTCCCGCAGGTCTTCGTCGTGCACTGCAGAAAACTAGACGGAGGAATAAACTGTGGAGAGGGGTGCCGCACATGGCTAAGAGATTGTCGCGGGTTTGTGTGGCACCCTCTCCCTCATATATATATAGGTGGGGGAGGGGAGGGAGCCAAGGGGCTCCCCAAGGTGGTCGGCCGGCCCCCTTGGGCTCCTGCCCTATGGTGCCCCCCTTTTCCTTGTTTGCCTACGGGGGGAAGGCAGGAGGAGGTGGCGCCCCCCTTTCCTTCCTCTTAGGTGGAGGGAAGGAAAGAGGGGCTAGCCCTCCTCCCTTTCCATCCATAGGGCCGGCGGCCATGGGAAGGGGCGCGCCAGCCCCTTGTGGGCCGATGTGTTCCCCATTCTTGGCCCATAAGGCCCATTAACCTCCCGGGGCTTCCCGAAACCCCTTTCGGTGATCCGATGACTATCCCATACACTCTAGAACCTTTCCGGTGACCAAATAGCATTGTCATATATATCAATCTTTACCTCCGGACCATTCGGAGCTCCTCGTCATGTCCATGATCTCATCCGTGACTCCAAACAACATTCGGTCACCGAATCACATAACTCATATAATAACATATCGTCAACAAACGCTAAGTGTGCGGACTCGATGGGTTCGAGAATGATAGACATGACCGAGACAACTGTCCGGTCAATAACCAATAGCGAAACCTAGATGCCCATATTGGTTGCTACATATTCTATGAATATCTTTATCGGTCGAACCTTACGACAAGATACGTGATTCCCTTTGTTTGTCGGTATGTTACTTGCCCTAGATTCGATCGTCGGTATCTTCATACCTAGTTCAATCTCGTTACCGGCAAGTCTCTTTACTCGTTCTGTAACACATCATCTCGTAACTAACTCCATAGTCATTTTGCTTGCAAGCTTCTTGTGATGTGTATTACCGAGAGGGTCCAGAGATACCTCTCCAATACACGGAGTGACAAATCCCAATCTCGATCCATGCCAACTCAACAGACACCTTCGGAGATACTTGTAGAGCATCTTTATGATCACCCGATTATGGTGTGATGTCTGATAGCACACATTATATTCCTCTGGTATCCGGGAGTTGCATGATCTCATAGTCGAAGGAATATGTATTTGTCATTAAGAAAGCAATAGCAATAAACTGAACGATCATGTGCTAAGCTAAGAGACTGGTCTTATCCATCACATCATTATCCTAATGATGTGATCCCGTTATCAAGTGAAAACACATGACATGGTTAGGAAACTTTAACCATCTTTGATCAACGAGCTAGTCTAGTAGAGGCTTACTAGGGACATGGTATTTGTTTATGTATCCACACATGTATTTAAGTTTCCGATCAATATAATTTTAGCATGAATAATAAACATTTATCATGAATAAGGAAATATAATAATAACAACTTTATTATTGCCTCTAGGGCATATTTCCATCAGTCTCCCACTTGCACTAAAGTCAATAATCTAGATTACATTGTAATGAATCTAACACCCATGGAGTCTTGGTGCTGATCATGTTTTGCTTGCGGAAGAGGCTTAGTCAACGGGTCTGCTACATTCAGATCCGTATGTATTTTGCAAATTTCTATGTCTCCATCCTTGACATTTTCATTAATGGAGTTGAAGTGTCTCTTGATGTGTTTGGTTCTCTTGTGAAACCTGGATTCCTTCGCTAAGGAAATTGCTCCAGTATTATCATAAAAGATTTTCATTGGACCCGACGCACTAGGTATTACACCTAGATCGGATATGAACTCCTTCATCCAGACTCATTCATGTGCTGCTTCCGAAGCAGCTATGTACTCCGCTTCACACGTAGATCCCGACATGACGCTCTGATTGGAACTGCACCAACTGACAGCTCCACCATTCAATACAAATATGTATCCAGTTTGTGACTTAGAGTCATCTGGATCAGTGTCGAAGCTAGCATCGACGTAACCACTTACGACGATGTAACATCCCAATTTTCAATTTGGATGTTATACATAGATCATCATATGCATATCATATTTATTTTGCATTTTGTTGTGATCCTAGAAATCTTAAGCAACTCAAGGACCCAAGGAGAGAGTTGGAGGTTTCACTAAATTCATATTTGAATTTATTTCAAATTTGAAAAGAGGATCAATTTGATTTTAATATTTTTCTCTCCAGTTATTTCCAATAATAAAAATAAATGAGAGAAGATAATATGACTTCTTCAACAAAAGAGAAATATTGGAGAAGAAATTTTAAAATCAAATTATTATTTTTATTTGCTATTTGAATTAGAGAAAACTTGCATTTTTGAAGATAGCATTTTAGTCCAGAAAAATGTTGATCTTGTCCTAAATATTAGGTTTGGACGGTGAAAATTGTTTCTGGAATTTTTAGAATTTTTTTATATTTATTTAGGATTTTTCTCTGTGGCGAAAATTATTTATTTTTTTTAAAAAAGTCTCCGGACCGAACTGGGTCGAAGCCCAGCCGTTGCGCCGCCGCCTTCCGCTCGGGGTGTCCGACCCCGAGCCGTCGCCGGAATTCGCCCGGACCCCGCGAGCCGCCGCCCCCTCCTCCAAGCTAGCTCCCCCCCCCCCCGAGGCCTTTAAAACCGGACCCCGCCGCCTCCCTCTCCTCCTCATCACCGCAAGCCGCCACCACCTCGCGGCACCGCCACTGCAGCTTTATCGCGCTCCCTCGCGCCCAGCGCCGCCGCCAAGATGTCATTGTTGTTGCCGCCGCCGCCCACGCCGCCAGAGCTGAGACGCCGCCCGCCGTTGACCGGTAAGAACCGGCCGGTTCTTACGGTTTTTCTGTGTTTCACAGTTTAGTTTTTAGATCGTTTTTTTCGGTTTAGGTTAGATCGGTTTATTTTTATTAGATTAGTTTATTTAACGAACGTTCGTTCGTTTAGATCTCTTAGTGAATGTTTTCGTTTGTTTCGTTCTGTAAACGACGTTCGCGTGGTAGATTTTTCTTTTTAGTTTTATTTTGCACCAGGGACCTATCTGCGAATAGTTTTATCGCGATTTAGCCCCTAATCTCAAAACTAGCGTAACTTTTTGCTCGTTTGCCCAAATTAGAAGAAACCAGCGCCTAAATCTTTGTAACGATCTCTTCTTTCCAGTTAATTAACTTGAACATGATTTTGAAAATTTAAAATTTGAGTTTAGTTCAGATTAGTAAACAATCTTGTTTCGTTCGTATCCTGAGTTTCGTTTCTCCGTTTGAGTTGTTTCTTTTTGCAAATCATAGCTAATCACATGTACCTACTTTTAAAATCTAATCCACATGATAATAATGTTGTTAGGTTTTGTTTTTTGTTTAGTTTAGCCATTTGCTTGTTTTGTGTTTCATTTGGATCTTTTCTCGTTTTATCTCTGTTTCGTTTGAGTGATTGCTTATGTATGCTACTGTTTGTCTACGCTAGATTACCCGGAGTGCGAAGCTTGTTACTACGAATCTCTAGAGTTTGTAGATCGTCAACAAGGCAAGTTACACCTTGATCATACTCTTCTATACCCAGTTTCTACTATGCATTAGTATTGCCCCTCAAATATTTGCATGAGTAGGATTGGGAACCTGTGGTTTCGTTGTAGTACTTGAGGTAGGAACCTAATAACTTTTGATCACCCAGGGAATATACGTTATGCTTTATTATTGCTTATCCATGCTCGTAGACGGGGATTGGATCGTGATACACATGGAAGTTATGAGAGTTATTAATTTTGGATAACATTAAGGTGGCAACTTTAATACACATCTTGGTGGATTGGTTGGGGCACCTGGGGAACCCAGTGTTGTCCATTAAGGGAAATCCCAGGATATCCGTGTGATTTTTCCTCGGTTCGCCACCCAGGCTCAAAGGGATCATATGATATTTCATGCCTAGAAACTTCCATGTGCAGCCACAAGCCATTATGGGCTCTGGCATAGTTGAGTAACTTGTATGAGCTCTCAAAGAGGTGGACTAGCAGATGTAGAGGGAAAGTAGGTTCACCGGTCTGCCTAGAGTAGAGAGTTAATGCTTCAGAAAGACTATGTCTCGATCTTCCGATCATGGATGCGGTCGAGTCTTGTGGGGAAAAGTGTGCAACCTCTGCAGAGTGTATAAACTAATCATGGTTAGCCGTGTCCCGGTTATGGACATCTTGAGTATCCTGAATTACATATTATTGTTGATCTCATCACTCTTTAATTAATTGAATTGGGTTAATAATGATACTTGTTTAATTGGGATTTGAGTTGGGGGAACCTACCCAAATATTGGAACAACTTGGGAGTAGTTTAAATAAATTTATTCCTTTGTTGTAGGGAAAAACTAGCTTTATGCAAAATCATAAACTTAGAGCCTCCACCAGCCAAATATTGCATGTAGATATAGTTCTTGCATTCATTGCCTCACAGTGTAACTATGCCAGCATATTCAATGTGCTGACCTACATGGCTGCAACGTCTCATGTGGCAGACTACTCAGACGATGAATAAGGTGCGATAGGTCGTTGCCTTGCACTCAGCTATGTTGTTGGAGTTGATGGACTCATTTACCTTCGAAGCTTCCACAGTTATTTAGCTTAAATGGTATTCAGCCATGATATTTTTGTGTAATCATACTCTTTATGAGGACTCGATGTAATAAGTGTGTGATTGAACTTTATTATAATTCCTCGAGTACTGTGTGTGTCAGCATTACCGATTCAGGGATGTCACTGACACACGGAGACTTCGGTCCATTGGGATCGTGGTCGCTACAAGATGGTATCAGAGCACACGCTGAATGTAGGACGCGGCCATTAGAATAGGCCACAGGAATTCTATTTTTTGCTCATTTCTAATTCTCCTCTATTTCTACTCTATAGATAGTGGACCCCAGGAACAAGTTCACTCAGCCGGATGACGACACCCGGACGACACTTGAAGGAAGTCACTAAGTACCTGAACATCGGACTACCAAGCTCCACTGGGACTTTCTTTGCTACTGTACCGGAAGAGGAGCGCTGGAAGATCAAAGTCTGGGTACCTGGGAGGACATTCGCGCCAACAACGGAGCCTATTGATTTCTACATGGATGCACCAAGCTGGATTTAGGAAAGAGCATGGCCACCCATATCACCTATGGACGCATATGTGAAGTGTACCACAAGGAGCGGGAAAACACTATCTACTAAATATGTGGCCCCCGAGACGAAGAATGGGAGATGATTCGTACCAGGAGGGATGGATCAATTGCAGCTTACATTCAGGAGATGGGTGATCGTATTCGCTGACAAGAGAATCGATTATGTTTCAACATGAAAAAGATCAAGAAGTTGATGAAGAAGAACAACGAGCTAGAAGAGGAACTCAAGTTTACACGCGATGGATATGAGGAAGAAATTGCCGTACTACTGGAGAAGCATGAAGATCTGAAGAGGAAGTTAGGACTACCAGTGGAGAATCACAAGAGAAAACCAGCAAAGGAGATCCGTTCGGAGGACTACATCATCTTGGATGACACCGACACGGACAGTGATGCAAATGATGACAGTGATGACAACTACGTTGACGAAGCTGGAGCAGATATCATGGAGTCTTCCTCTGAACAAAATTTTTAAATGACCACCATGTAACTAGTAGTATTCTTCCAAGTAGTTAGCATCGATCGAGTTTGTAATCGTAGTTTAGATCGACTGTGTGAACCTTGTGTGCTATTGAATCAAGTGAATTGATTGTGTGTGTCTCATGAGCATATAGGTAGTGAATCTCTGTTAGACCTATTTCTATTCTGTTTTCTCACCCTTTCTACCCCATCAGATGCCTCCGAGACATGACAATGGATTCGTGTTCCCACCTGAGCTCACTCAGTTGATCCCGCAGCAGAATGCCTTGATGCAGATGCTAGTTCAGAACCAGAACCAACGCAATAACAACAACAACAACCCACCGCCACCACCCCCTGTTGACAACCTAGCCCGTTTTCTGAGGTTGAATCCGCCGGTGTTCTCTAGCAGCACCAAGCCGATTGTTGCAGATGATTGGCTCCACAAGATTGGAAGAGAGCTGACCATTGCAGGATGCACAGATGCGGAGAGAGTGTGTTTTGCCGCACAACAGCTTGATGGACCCGCAGCATCTTGGTGGGAGAACTTCACCGCCACTTACCCCATTGATACAGTTACATGGGATCAGTTTCAGCAGGCTTTCTGCACCGCCCATGTTTCAGCAGGAGCTATGAGCATGAAGAAGCGTGAGTTTCACAACTTGCACCAAGGAGGTCGTACTGCGGGACAGTATGTGGATGAGTTTAGCAATTTAGCATGCTATGCCCCAGATGATGTGGCCATATATGCCGCAATTAAAGCAGGAGAAGTTTCTTGAGGGACTCAATGATGAGCTGAGTATGCAGTTGACGGTGGCAACATTCAACAACTACCAGGAGTTGGTAGACAGGGCCCTCATGATAGAAGTCAAGCATCAACAGATTGACAATCGCAAGAGGAAATATGGACAGGGGAGGTATGCCTCTGGAGCTCAGCAGAAGCCCCGCTATACCCTGTACTCAGGAGGACATACCCACAACCATGGAGGTCATAACCATGGAGGACATACGCACCATGGAGCAAGTTCGCACAACCACAGTGGCCCCAGGAATGGCGATGGGAATGGAGGAAGCAGCAGCTAGAACCGTTCCAACCCCTCAACCCCAGCCAAGAGGGATCTGAGCCGCATTACTTGTTTCAAGTGCCAGAAGACCGGACATTATGCCAATGATTGTCCTGAAGCCAATAATGGAAACGGAAATGGAGGTTCTGCAAAGAAGCCCAACCCCTTCACCAAAGGTCAGGTGAACCACGTCAGTGTGGAGGAGATTGAGGACCAACCCAACGTAGTTGTTGGTAAGTTTTTCTGATTAATGCATTTACCGCACTTGTTCTTTTCAATACTGGTGCATCACATTCATTCATATCAATGGGATTTGTGGATAAGTATAAGTTGCCAATAGTAGCCCTTAAGTCACCTATGTTAGTAAGTTCCCCAGGAGCGGAGTATATGGCTAGTAGGAGATGCTATCAGTTGCCAGTAACCATAGGTAGACATGTTTCCCCTCTGACTTGATTGTTCTGGAGTCATAAGGATTGGATGTGGTACTAGGCATGGATTGGCTATCCAAGTTTGAGGGAAACATCAATTGCGCCAGTAAATCAGTTCTTCTCACCACCCCGGAAGGAAATAGGATTAAGTATGTATCCAGGCATGCACCGAGGAGGACTCTGGTGAATTCCTTATCAGGAGTTGTACAGGAGGAAGTACCAGTGGTGAAGGATTATCCCGATGTATTTCCGGAAGAGTTACCAGGCATGCCACCAGATCGAGACATTGAGTTTTTGATTAAGTTATTGCCAGGCACCGGACCAATACCAAAGAGACCGTATCGGATGCCCGCAAAGGATCTGGAGGAAATTAAGAAGCAGATTAAAGAGTTACTGGAGAAAGGTTACATTCGACCAAGTTCATCACCTTGGGGAGCCCCAGTGCTTCTAGTGGAGAAGAAGGATGGATCTTTGAGGATGGTTGTTGATTATCGTGCGCTGAATGAGGTGACGATTAAGAACAAATACCCTCTGCCGATGATCAATGATTTGTTTGACCAGTTGCAAGGAGCTAAAGTTTTCTCCAAGATTGATCTTCGATCAGGTTATCACCAGTTGAAGATCCGAGAGCAGGATATACCTAAGACCGCTTTTACTATGAGGTATGGGCTATATGAGTATACAGTTATGTCATTTGGTTTGACTAATGCACCTGCCTATTTCATGAGTATGATGAACAAGGTGTTCAAGGAGTTTTTGGATAAGTTCACCATGGTATTCATTGATGACATATTGGTCTACTCGAAGAATGAAGAAGAGTATGGAGCATTTGCGATTAGTTCTCGAGAAGCTCAGAGAACATCAGTTGTATGCCAAGTTCAGCAAATGTGAGTTTTGGTTGAAGGAAGTTGGATTTCTCGGACATGTTATATCCAGAGAAGGAATAGCAGTAGACCCTACCAAGGTTGCTTCTGTCACTAAATGGTTGACACCCACCTTAGTGGGAGAGATCAGAAGTTTTCTTAGACTCGCGGGTTATTACCGGAGGTTTATTGAAAATTTCTCCAAGATTGCAAAGCCCATGACGGTGTTATTGAAGAAGGACACCAAGTTTAAATGGACTGAGGATTGCGAGGCCAGTTTTCAGGAGTTGAAGAAAAGTTTGGTTACAGCCCAGTGTTGATTCTCCTAGACCAATGCAAGGATTTCCAAGTATATTGCGATGCTTCCCGTCGAGGACTTGGAGGTGTGATTATGCAGGAAGGAAGAGTTGTTTCATATGCCTCACGACAACTTTGACCTCATGAGTTGAATTATGCTGCGCATGATTTGGAGTTAGCAGCCGTAGTTCATGCACTCAAGACATGGAGACACTTTCTCATCGAAAACTGTTGTGATGTATAAACGGATCATAAGAGTTTGAAATACATCTTCACGTAGAAGGAGTCAAACCTCAGGCAAAGGAGATGGTTGGAGCTCATAAAGGATTATGACATGAGATTGCATTATCATCCAGGAAAGACCAATGTCGTAGCAGACGCGCTGAGCCGCAAGAGTTATGTTAACACACTCATAACCGGAGGATTACCTAAGGAATTAGCAGATGACCTTCGAGAGCTATGCTTGGAGATAGTTCTGAGAGGTTATGTCGCAGCACTGGAAATTCTGTCCACTTTGTTGGGTAAAATCAGAGAAGCCCAGAAGACGGACAAGGAGATTGCTGAGATAAAGGATAGGATGGGTAAAGGAAAGGCTAAAGGATTTCATGAGGATGAGCACGACACCTTATGGTTTGAGGATCGTATTTATGTGCCTAATGACCCTGAGATTAGGAAGTTGATTCTTCAGGAGGCTCATGATTCGCCTTACTCGATTCACCCAGGCAACACCAAGATGTATCTGGATTTGAAGGAAAGTTTCTGGTGGACAGGAATGAAGAAGGATATTGCCGAGTATGTAGCAGTATGTGATGTATGTCAGAGCAACTCTAGCAGACCCCGCATCCCGCCCCGACCTGTAAAATAACCGCCAAAATGCGGGTCAGGGCTGAAAAAGCAGCCCGATCAGACCCCACATCCCACCCCGGCCCGCAAAAAAATTTTGGGGGCACGGCAAAATCCCGACCCCAACCCGGGAAAAATGAGGGTCCCCCCCCCCCCGCGGCTGCGGTGCCCTGCATATAAGTGGAAGCGGTTGGTGGGGGGGCATTTCATCCCGCGCTTTCTCCCACCAACCACCCCTCCTCCCCCGTCGCGCCGCCGCCACCCGCCCAAGATTCCGGTGACAGCAGCCGGCAGGAGCACGCCGGAAGGCCTCCACGCACACGAGGCCTCCCTTCCCTTCCCCCTGCGTCGGTGGGCCGCCGGTTTTGCAGATATGCAGCGCTTCATCGCAGGCCGCCGGATTTGGCTTTTTTCGGCCGCCGGTTGCTGCCCCAGGCAATGGAGTGGTCGGGGAGCCTCTCACGCAGCGCAGGCAAGGGCATATCGCCGCATGCAGGCGTGGGTTCGGCCGCCCGCCGCCGTCGAAGGTTTGCGGGCATGGACTCGTCCGGCCGTCCACCAGGCTCGGTGCTCGTGCAGCGTCTTTGTGGCCTGCCGATGCCGCTCATCCAGTGCGACGACTGTCCGCGCCAAGTGCTGGGCTCACTTCGGGCATGCCGAAGCACCCCGGATGGGTGTTCTACAAATGCGAAAACGACGGGGCACGTGCACTTGTGGTAGCTCGTTCCATAGCTCATTCTTTAGATCAACTACGGTAGCTCACTTCAAGATTGCTCAATCTTTTGTGTAGGACGACGGATGCTCATTTTGGTTTTGGGAAGGCCAATACATTGATTTGCTGATATAAAGAAACTTAATATATGTTAGTGCACTCCTTAGTACAATCGAAGGCAATGATGCGGCTGCATGTGCAACTAGAGGGGAAGCAACGTCTACTTCTTTGAAACCAAAGATGAAGAATGAAGAAAGCATCAAGAATGAACAAAGCAAGATCAAGAATCCACATATCAACAATGAGTGCATGGAGAAGATATTGCTTCAACTAGTGGGAGCAGTTATGGAAGTTGGAAATCTTCTGAAATGCATACTTGTGGTTCTTGTTTTCTTTGGTTTTGCTATTCTAGCCAAGATTTGGTGATATATTTTGTATCTAATGTTGTTGCAAAAGCAAATAAAAGCATTATGCTAGATCAATCTAAGTTTTACGGGCCGGGACGAGCTGCGCCAGAGCAGTACCCGTAGAGGCCGACCCGTAAAAACATATATTCCGCGAATATGCTTTTTTACGGGTCCATTATGCGGGGTCTGCATCTGTGCCAGCCCGCGCCGGCCCACAAAAGTGGTTTTGCACGAACCACAAATGAGTTATGCGGGTCGGCGCGATGCGGGGTCTGCTAGAGTTGCTCTCAGAGAGTAAAGGCAGAGCATCAGAAGCTAGCAGGATTGCTACGGCCATTGTCGATACCCGAATGGAAGTGAGATAAACTTGGCATGGATTTTATCACTTGATTACCCATGACTCGTTCAGGCTATGACTCTATCTAGGTTGTAGTAGATCGCCTGACGAAAGTAGCCCATTTCATCCCAATGAAGACAACTTATACGAGTGCTAAGTTGGCAAAGATATACATGACCAAGATCGTATGTCTACATGGAGTTCCGAGGACCATTCTATCAGATAGCGGAACATAGTTTACCTCAAAGTTTTGGAATCAGTTGCATGAAACTTTGGGTACGAGGCTAGAGTTTAGTACAACCGTTCATCCACACACAGATGGACAGACCGAGAGAGTCAATCAGATTCTGGAGGACATGTTGAGAGCTTGTGCGCTAGATTATGGTTCTAGTTGGGATGTCAATTTGCCCTATGCAGAGTTCTCTTATAACAACAGTTATCAAGCCAGTTTGAAGATGGCCCCTTTCAAAGCTACGTACGGAAGGAGGCGCACGACACCGTTATCATGGGATGAAGTTGGAGATGATAGTTATTTGGACCAGACTTAATCAGAGATTCTGAAGATAAGGTTAAGTTGATTTGAGACAGACTCAAGGTAGCCCAGTCAAGGCAGAAGAGTTATGCAGATTCTAAACGCAAGGAGATAGTCTACGAAGTCGGAGACAGAGCATATCTTTGTGTGTCCCCACTTCAAGGAGTTAAACGTTTTGGAGTCAAGGGAAAGCTAGCACCACGTTTAGTGGGACCATACAGAGTTTTGGAATGCATGGGAGAAGTTGCGTACAAGTTGGAATTGCGCGAAGGATTGTCAGGAGTTCACAATGTGTTTCACATTTCCCAGCTGAAGAAGTGCCACGGAGAGATGGCCGATATTCCTCTGAGAGATACAGTGCCACTGGAAGCAATTCAGTTGGATAGTGATCTGACCTATGAAGAGAAGCCAGTCAAGATTCTCGAGTTTACCAGTTGAGTTACTCGCAGCAAGGTTATCAAGTTTTGCAAAGTTCAGTGGAGCCACCATACTGAGGAGGAAGCCACCTGGGAGCAAGAAGGAGATCTTCGCAAGGACCACCCAAACCTTTTTGCTCACCAACCCGAATCTCGAGGGCGAGATTCATCTTAAGGGGGGTAGGTTTGTAACATCCCAATTTTCAATTTGGATGTTATACATAGATCATCATATGCATATCATCTTTATTTTGCATTTTGTTGTGATCCTAGAAATCTTAAGCAACTCAAGGACCCAAGGAGAGAGTTGGAGGTTTCACTACATTCACATTTGAATTTATTTCAAATTTGAAAAGAGGATCAATTTGATTTTAATATTTCTCTCTCCAATTATTTCCAATAATAAAAATGAATGAGAGAAGATAATATGACTTCTTCAACAGAAGAGAAATATTGGAGAAGAAATTTTAAAATCAAATTATTATTTTATTTGTATTTTATTTGCTATTTGAATTAGAGAAAACTTGCATTTTTGAAAATTGCATTTTAATCCAGAAAAATGTTCATCTTGTCATAAATATTAGGTTTGGACGGTGAAAATTGTTTCTAGAATTTTTAGATTTTTTTATATTTAGTTAAGATTTTTCCCTACTGCGAACATTATTTAAAAAGTCTCGGACGAATCGGGGCAGCAGCCACCAGCCGCCGCTTTCCCTCGGAGTCCGCCTGACCCGCAAGCCGCCCCCTCCTCCAAGCTAGCCCCTCCACCGAGGCCTTTAAAACCGGACCCCGCCGCCTCCCTCTCCTCCTCATCACCGCAAGCGCCGGCGCACTCAACTGCAGCAGCCCCGCTCGCGCCCTACGCCACCGCCGCACGTCGCTGTTGCCACCGCTGCCGCCCGCCTCATCGTCGCCCGCACCGTCGGAGCCGAGACGCCACCGCCGGATCCAGCCTCCTGCCGTTGACCGGTAAAAACCGGCCGGTTCTTACGGTTTTTTTTGGATTTGCCGTTTAGTTTTCAGATCGTTTTTTTTCGGTTTAGGTTAGATCGGTTTATTTTTATTAGATTAGTTTATTTAACGAACATTCGTTTGTTTAGATCTTTTAGTGAACATTTTCGTTCGTTTCGTTCTGTTAACAAACGTTCGCGCGGTAGATTTTTCTTTTTAGTTTTATTTTCGGCTAGGGACCTATTCGCGAATAGTTTTATCACGATTTAGCCATTGATTTTAAAACTAGCGTAATTTTTTGCTCGTTTGCCCAAATTAGACAAAACCAGTGCCTAAATCTTCATAACGATCTCTTCTTTCTAGTTAACCAACTTGAACATGATTTTGACAATTTAAAATTTGAGTTTAGTTCAGATTAGTAAACGATCTTGTTTCATTTGTATCCTGAGTTTGATTTATCCGTTTGAGTTGTTTCTTCTTGCAAATCGTAGCAAATCACATGTACCTACTGTTAAGATCTAATCCACATGATAATAATGTTGTTAGGTTTTGCTTTCTGTTTAGTTTAGCCATTTGCTTGTTTCGTGTTTGATTTGGATCTTTTATCGTTTTCTCTCTGTTTCGTTTGAGTGAGTGCTTATGTATGTTATTGTTTGTCTACGCTAGATTATCCGTAGTGCGAAGCTTGTTACTACGAATCTCTAGAGTTTGCAGATCGTCAGCAAGGCAAGTGACACTTTGATCATACTCTTCTATACCCAGTTTTTACTATGCATTAGTATTGCCCCTCAAATATTTGCATGAGTAGGATTGGGAACATATGGTTTGGTTGTAGTATTTGAGGTAGGAACCTAATACCTTTTGATCACCCCGGGAATATACGTTATGCTTTATTATTGCTTAGCATGCTCGTAGACGGGGATTGGATCATGATACACATGGATGTTATGAGAGTTATTAATTTTGGATAACATTAAGGTGGCAACTTTAATACACATCTGGGTGGATTGGTTGGGGCACCTGGGGAACCCAGTGTTTTCCATTAAGGGAAATCCTAGGGTATCCGTGTGATTTTTCCTCGGTTCGCCACCCAGGCTCAAAGGGATCATATGATATTTCATGCCTAGAAACTTCTGTGTGCAGCCACAAGCCATTATGGGCTCTGGCATAGTTGAGTAAGTTGTATGAGCTCTTGAAGAGGTGGACTAGCAGATGTACAGCGAAAGTAGGTGTACCATTCTGCCCGGAGTACAGAGTTAATGCTTCAGAAAGACTATGTCTCAATCTTCTGATAATGGATGAGGTCAAGTCTTGTGGGGAAAATTGTGCAACCTCTGCAGAGTGTATAAACTAATCATGGTTAGCCGTGTACCCGGTTATGGACATCTTGAGTATCTGGAATTGGATATTATTGTTGATCTCATCACCCTTTAATTAATTGAATTGGGTTAATGATGATACTTGTTTAATTGGGATTTGAGTTGGGGGAACCTTCTCAAATATTGGAACAACTTGGGAGTAGTTTAAATAAATTTATTTCTTTGTTGTATGGAAAAAACTAGCTTTATGCAAAATCATAAACTTAGAGCCTCCACCAGCCAAATATTGCATGTAGATATAGTTCTTGCATTCATTGCCTTTTAGTGTAACTATGCCAGCATATTCAATGTGCTGACCTACACGGCTGCAACGTCTCATGTGGCAGACTACTCAGACGACGAATAAGGTGCGATAGGTCGTTGTCTTGCACTCAGCTATGCCGTTGTAGTTGATGGACTCATTTACCTTTGAAGCTTCCGCAGTTATTTAGCTTAGATGGTGTTTAGCCATGATATTTTTGTGTGATCATACTCTTTATGAGGACTTGATGTAATAAGTGTGATTGAACTCTGTTATAATTCCTTGAGTATTGTGTGTGTCAACATTACCGATCAAGGGATGACACTGAAACACAGAGACTTCGGTCCATTGGCCTCCTCATCACCTCCATAAACTAGAAACATATTTGTGGTCCTTTTCAGGTACTTTAGGATGTTCTTGACCGCTGTCCAGTGACCCACTCCTGGATTACATTGGTACCTCCCTGCAAACTTATGGCAAGGCATACATCATGTCTGGTACACAACATAGAATACATGATAGAACCTATGGCCGAGGTAGGTAATGACTTTTATTTTCTCTCTATCTTCTGTCACGGCCGGGTTTTGAGTCTGACTCAATTTCACACCTTGTAACATAGGCAAGAAGCCTTTCTTTTACTGATCCATTTTGAACTTCTTCAAAACTTTGTCAAGGTATGTGCTTTGTGAAAGTCCTATTAAGCATCTCGATCTATCCCTATAGTCTTGATGCCCAATATATAAGCAACTTCACCGAGGTCTTTCATTGAAAAATTCTTATTCAACTATCCTTTTATGCTATCCAGAAATTCTATATCATTTCCAGTCATCAATATGCCATCCACATATAATATTAGAAATGCTACAGAGCTCCCACTCACTTTCTTGTAAATACAGGCTTCACCATAAGTCTATATAAAACCATATGCTTTGATCACATCATCAAATTGTATATATTCCAACTCCAAGATGCTTGAGCTGGTCCATAGATGGATCGCTGGAGCTTGCACACTTTGTTAGCAACTTTAGGATCAACAAAACCTTCTGGTTGCATCATATACAACTCTTCTTTAAGAAATCCATTAAGGAATGCAGTTTTGACGTCCATTTGCCAGATTTCATAATTATAAAATGCAGGAATTGCTAACATGATTCGGACAGACTTAAGCATTGCTACGGGTAGAAAGTCTCATCATAGTCGATGCCTGCTTGAACTACATCAGTATTTCCACAAAGAGGAAGGGATGATGCAGCACAGCGATGGTAGGTATTTCCCCCAGTGATGAGACCAAGGTTATCGAACCAGTAGGAGAACCAAGCAAGACAACATAAACAGCCCCTGCATAGAAATAACAAATACTCGCAACCCAACGTGTTAAAGGGGGTGTCAATCCCTTTCGGGTAATGATGCCTCAAATTGGCGAGAAGACGTGATAAAGTTGTGATAGATAGGATAAATATATCACAAATAAGATAAAGTGCGACAAGGTATCTTTGTATTTTTTTGGTTTAATAGATCTGAAAATAAAAGCAAAGGAAAATAGATCGAAAAGGCAAATATGATGGGAAAAATAGCCGGGGGCCGTAGGTTTCACTAGTGGCTTCTCTAGAGAAAAATAGCAAACGGTTGGAAAACAATTACTGTTGGGCAATTGATAGAACTTAAAATAATCATGACGATATCCATGCAATGATCATTATATAGGCATCACATCCAATATTAGTAGACCGACTCCTGCCTGCATCTACTGCTATTACTCCACACATCGACCGCTATCTAGCATGCATCTAATGTATTAAGTTCAAGGGAAAACAGAGTAATGCAATAAGAACGATGACATGATGTAGACAAGATCTATTTATGTAGAAATAGACCCCATCTTGTTTTCCTTAATAGCAACGATACATATGTGTCGTTTCCCCTTCTGTCACTGGGATCAAGCACCGTAAGATTGAACCCATCACAAAGCACCTCTTCCCGTTGCAAGATAAATAGATCAAGTTGGCCAAACAAATCCAAAATATCGGAGAAGAAATATGAGGCTATAATCAATCATGCATATAAGAGATCAAAGAAGACTCGAATAACTTTCATGGATAAAAACATAGATCTGATCATAAACTTAAAGTTCATCGGATCCCAACAAACACACCGCAAAAAGACTTACATCATATGGATCTCCAAGAGACCATTGTATTGATAAGAGAGAGAGAGAGAGAGAGAGAGAGAGAGAGAGGAAGCCATCTAGCTACAAACTACGGACCCGTAGGTCTACAAAGAACTACTCACGCATCATCGGAGAGGCACCAATGGACACGATGAACCCCTCCGAGATGGTGTCTAGATTGGATCTGGTGTTTCTAGAACTTGCGGTGGCTGGAATTGATTTTCGTCGACTCCCCTAGGGTTTCTGGAATATTGGGATATTTATAGAGCAAAGAGGCGGTGCAGGGGGCCATCGAGGTGGGCACAACCCACCTGGGCGCGCCTGGGCCTCCAGGAGCGCCCTAGTGGGTTGTGCTCCCCTCGGAGCTCCCTTTAGGTACTTTCTTGGCCCACTGGATGCCTTCTGGTCCAAAAAATCCACAAAAAAGTTCCGCTGCATTTGGATCCGTTTGGTATTGATTTTCTGCGATGTAAAAATCAAGCAGAAAATAGCAACTGGACTGGGCACTATGTCAATAGGTTAGTACCAAAAAATGATATAAAATGACTATAAAACAATTGTAAAACATCCAAGAATGATACTATAACAGCATGGAACAATCAAAAATTATAGATACGTTGGAGACGTATCAGCATCCCCAAGCTTAATTCCTGCTCGTCCTCAAGTAGGTAAATGATAAAAACATAATTTTTTATGTGGAATGCTTCCTAACATGTTCATCACATTTTTTTTCTTTGTAGCATGGACATTTGGACTTTTATATGGTTCAAACAATAGTCTAGTTTTGACATGAAGACTTTAATACTCAAGCATACCAACAAGCAACCATGTCTTTCAAAATTTATCAACACTGAAGCAAGTTATCCCTAACCCATTATGCTCAATCATTGATCCATTCATGAAACACACTCGAATATTAGCTACACCCAATGCTCAGATACGATCATAGTGCCCCTTAGTTGGTGCTTTGTAAGAGAAGATGGAGACTCAAATTCAAAATAAAAATTGCATAAAGTAAAAGAAAGGCCCTTCGCAGAGGGAAGTAGGGATTTGTAGACGTGCCAGAGCTGAAAGCGAAAATTGACAGATAAAAACATTTTGGGAGGCATACTTTTCCCACCAACTAAAATGACTTAGAGCTCCCAACACTTTCCATGCTAGATACATCATAGGCGGTTCCCAAACAGAAAATAAAGTTTATTCCTTTTTCCACCATTACTTTCACTTTCCATGGCTAACTGTATCCACGGGTGCCCTCCATACCAACACTTTCCAAGGAATTTATTATTTGGCAACATAAAGTAAATTCATTTTTTTCATTTCGGGACTGGGCATCCCTAATACCTTTGTCGTACTCTTGTGCAATGACAAGTGAATAAACACTCATTGTGAGAATAATTCATCTACCATGGAAAATATTGACCACTCTTCACCGCCTCGCGAGCGATACAAGCACACAAAAGAGAAATTTATTTTGAAAATTAGAGATGGCACATGCAAATTTGCATAGAACAGCACGAAAAGACCGCATATAGGTAGATATAGTGGACTCATATGGCAAAACTGGTTTAAAGGGTTTTGGATGCAAAAGTAGTGATCATACTTAGTGCAAAATGAAGGCTAGCAAAAAGATTGAGAAGCAACCAACCCCGAAATGAAAAGTCTCACACCCAACCATTAAGCATAAGTAACACCGAATAATGCACAACAAGTAGGATATAAATTTCATTGCATAACTATTGACTTTCGTGCTTGCATAGGGAATCACAAACCTTAACACCAATATTCTTACTAAAGCACAATTACTCATCAACATGACTCACATATCATATCATCATATCTCAAAACCGTTACTAAGAACCAAGTTTATTTTGTCCAATGATCTTCATGAATTTTTTTATTATATCCTCCTTGGATATCTATCACTTTGGGACTATTTTCATATGTTGCTTTTAATAAGCTCAAACAAATTTAAGTGAAGAACCTAAGCATGATTTTTTATTTCTCTCAAAATAATCTAAGTGAAGCAATAGAGAATTCCTTAAATAAAATAATAAAGGACGCCGTGCTCAAAAAGATATAAGTGAAGCACTAGAGCAATTTCATGGCTCTAAAAATTTAAGTGAAGCATAGGAGCAAGCATAGCATAATTTTTGGCTCTCTCAAAAAGGTGTGTCCAGCAAGGATTCAAGACTTAAAACCCAAAGCAAAACAAGAAAATACTCATATCATACAAGACGCTCCAAGCAAAACTCATAATATGTGACGAATAAAAATATAGTTCCAAGTAAAATACCGATTGTTGTTAGAAGAAAGAGGGGATGCCACTTGGGGGCATCCCCAAGCTTAGTTGCTTGATACTTCTTGAATATTATCTTGGGGTGCCTCAGGCATCCCCAAGCTCCTTTTGCTAATCCTTATTCCTTCATCCATCGTAAGATCACCCAAAACTTGAAAACTTCAATCACACAAAACTCAACAAAACCTTCGTGAGATCCGTTAGTATAAGAAGGCAAACCACTACTATAAGTGTTGTTGCAAACCCATTCATATTCTATTTTTTAATTATATCTACTGTATTCCAACTTTTATATGGCAAAAACTCTTCAAAGAAAACCATAGAATCGTCAAAACAAGCACACAACGCAAAGAAAACAGAATCTGTCAAAAACAGAACAGCTTGTAGCAATCTAACTACTTCGAATACTTTTGTAACTCAAAAAATTCTGAACAAATTAGGATGACGTGAATAATTTGTTTAGTAATCTTATTCAAAAATAATCAACTCAAAAGAACTCTTCTGATAAAAATGAAAAATAATTTTGTGAGCGCAAAAGTTTCTGTTTTTCAGCAAGATCAAATCAACTCTCACCGAAATCATCCCAAAGGCCTTGCTTGGCACAAACACTAATTTAAACCACAAAAACACATATAACCAGAGGCATAATTGTGTATTTTATCGAAAACAGCAACAAAACCAAAAAGCAATAAAATACAAGTTGGGTTGCCTCCCAACGAACGCTACCGTTTTACGCCCCTAGCTAGGCATAACGCGTAGGATCTAAGTTTTGTCATATTTAGTTCTAGATCCATATGATGCCCTCATGATTGAGTCATATGGTGGGCTAATTCTTGTTCTAGGAAAGTGTTCCATACCCTTCCTTAGTGGAAATTGAAATTTAATATTGCCTTCTTTCATACCAATCACGACACGAATAGTACGTAAAAATGGTCTACCAAGTATGATTGGACAAGATGGATTGCAATCAATATCAATAACAATAAAATCTATGGGCACATGATTACTATTTGCAAGAATAAGAACATCATTAATTCTTCCCATAGGATTTTTAATAGTAGAATCCGCCAAGTGCAAATTTAGATAACATTCTTCAATATCGGTAAGACCAAGCACATTACATAAAGATTTCGGAATTGTAGAAACACTAGCACCCAAGTCACATAAAGCAAAACACTCATAATTTTTAATCTTGACTTTGATGGTAGGTTCCCATTCATTATGTAATTTTCTAGGAATTCAAACTTCTAATTCCAACTTTTCTTCAAAAGCTTTCATCATAGCATCAACAATATGTTTAGTAAAAGCTTTATTTTGTTCATAAGCATGGGGTGAAATTATCATGGATTGTGATGTCTACTACACAACTTATTCCTTGTAGACGTTGTTAGGCCTCCAAGTGCAGAGTTTTGTAGGACAGTAGAAAATTTCCCTCAAGTGGATAACCTAAGGTTTATCAATCCGTGGGAGGCGTAGGATGAAGATGGTCTCTCTCAAATAACCTTGCAACCGAATAACAAAGAGTCTCTTGTGTCCCCCACACACCCAATACAATGGTAAATTGTATAGGTGCACTAGTTTGGCGAAGAGATGGTGATACAAGTGCAATATGGATGGTAGATATAGGTTTTTGTAATATGAAAATATAAAAACAGCAAGGTAACTAGTAACAAAAGTGAGTGTAAATGGTATTGCAATGCTAGGAAACAAGGCCTAGGGTTCATACTTTCACTAGTGCAAGTTCTCTCAACAATGATAACATAATTGGATCATATAACAATCCCTCAACGTGCAACAAAGAGTCACACCAAAGTCACTAATAGCGGAGAACAAGTGAAGAGATTATTGTAGGTTATGGAACCACCTCAAAGTTATTCTTTCTGATCAATCCATTGGGCTATTCCTATAAGTGTCACAAACAGCCCTAGAGTTCGTAGTAAAATAACACCTTAAGATACACATAAACAAAAGCCCTAATGTCACCTAGATACTCCAATGTCACCACAAGTATCCGCGGGTTTGATTATACGACATGCATCACACAATCTCAGATTTATCTATTCAAACCAACACAAAGAACTTCATAGAGTGACCCGAAGTTTCTACCGGAGAGTCAAGATGAAAACGTGTGCCAACCCCTATGAATAGATTCCCAAGGTCACGGAACCTGCAAGTTGATCACCGAAACATACATCAAGTGAATCAATATAATACCCCATTGTCACCACGGGTATCCCACTCAAGACATACATCAAGTGTTCTCAAATCCTTAAAGACTCAATCCGATAAGATAACTTCAAAGGGAAAACTCAATCCATTACAAGAAGGTAGAGGGGGAGAAACATCATAAGATCCAACTATAATAACAAAGCTCGCGGTACATCAAGATCGTGCCAAATCAAGAACACGAGAGAGAGAGAGAGAGAGAGAGATCAAACACATAACTACTGGTACATACCCTCAGCCCCGAGGGTGAACTACTCCCTCCTCGTCATGGAGAGCGCCAGGATGATGAACATGGCCAGCGGGCCCTCCGGTAGAGTGCCCGAACAGGGTTCCGATTGGTGTTTGGTGGCTACAGAGGCTTGCGGCAGCAGAGCGCCCGATCTTCTTTCTATTCTGGAAGTTTGGGGATATATAAGAGGTGTTGGCGTCGGGAACAAGTCAGGGGGGTCCCCGAGGTAGCCACGAGGTAGGGGGCGCGCACAGGGGGTAGGGCGCGCTCTCCACCCCCGTGGTTGTCTCACGACTTTTCTGGTCCATCTTCGATGCTCCATGGGCTTCTTCTGGTCCAAAAATAATCTCTGTAAATTTTCAGGTCAATTGGACACGTTTGATATTCCTTTTCTGTAAAACTCAAAAACAAGGAAAAATAGAAATTGGCACTGGGCTCTAGGTTAATAGGTTAGTCCCGAAAATAATATAAAATATCATGTTAATGCATATAAAACTTCCAAAACAGATAATATAATAGCATGGAACAATCAAAAATTATAGATACGTTGGAGATGTACCAAGCATCCCCAAGCTTAATTCCTACTCGTCCTCAAGTAGGTAAATGATAAAAACAGAATTTTTGATGTGGAATGCTGCCTAACATATTTATCCATGTAATTCTCTTTATTGTTCCATGAGTGTTCAGATCCGAAAGATTCAAAACAAAAGTTTAATATTGACATCAAAATAATAGTACTTCAAGCGTACTAACAGGGCAATTATGTCTTCTCAAAATAACATGGCCAAAGAAAGATTATCCTTAGAAAATCATATAGTCTGGCTATGCTCCATCTTCATCACACAAAATACTCAAATCATGCACAACCCCGATGACAAGTCAAGCAATTGTTTCATACTTTTGATGTTCTCAAGCTTTTTCAAATTTCACGCAATACATGAGTGTGAGCCATGGATATAGCACTATGTTGGAAGAGAATATGGTGGTTGTGGAGAAGACAAAAAGAGGGAGATAGTCTCACATCAACTAGGCGTATCAACGGGCTATGGAGATGCCCATCAATAGATATCAATGTGAGTGAGTAGGGATTGCCATGCAATGGATGCACTAGAGCTATAAGTTTATGAAAGCTCAAAAAGAAACTAAGTGGGTGTGCATCCAACTTTGCTTGCTCACGAAGACCTAGGGCAATTTGAGGAAGCCCATCACTGGAATATACAAGCCAAGTTCTATAATGAAAAATTCCCACTATTATATGAAAGTGACAACATAGGAGACTCTCTATCATGAAGATCATGGTGCTACTTTGAAGCACAAGTGTGGAGAAAGGATAGTAACATTGCCCCTTCTCTCTTTTTCTCTCATTTTTTTGTTTTTTTTGTTTGGGCCTTTCTTTTTTTGGCCTATTTTTTTATTGGCTTCTTTGGCCTCTTTTTTTTATTTCCTCGCATGGGACAATGCTCTAATAATGATGATCATCACACTTCTGTATACTTCTAACTCGAAAAATTACAACTTGATACTTAGAGCAAAAATATGACTCTATGTGAATGCCTCCAGCGGTGTACCAGGATGTGTAATGAATCAAGAGTGACACGTATGAAAGAATTATGGACGGTGGCTTCGCCACAAATACAATGTCAACTACATGATCATGCAAAGCAATATGACAATGACGAAGCGTGTCATAATAAACGGAACGGTGGAAAGTTGCATGGCAATATATCTTGGAATGGCTATGGAAATGCCATAATAGGTAGGTATGGTGGCTGTCTTGAGGAAGGTACATGGTGGGTGTATGGTACCGATGAAAGTCGCGTGACAAAAGAGAGGCTAGCAATGGTGGGAGGGTGGGAGTGCGTATAACCCATGGACTCAACATTAGTCATAAAGAACTCACATACTTATTGCAAAAACCTATTAGTCATCGAAACAAAGTATTATGCGCATGCTCCTAGGGTGATAGATTGGTAGGAAAAGACCATCGCTCATCCCCGACCGCCACTCATAAGGAAGACAATCAAAAAATATATCATGCTCCAACTTCGTTACATAATGGTTCACCATACGTGCATGCTACGGGACTCACAAACCTTAACACAAGTATTTCTCAAATTCACAACTACTCTCGAAATAGGCTTTCATCCCACCATATAGATATAGCAACCACCCGATACAACATTCTGATCAACGCTGGGGCTAACAGCACAAGCACGCCCAAAAGAAATACAAGAGAAAGTAAGATAAAAAATACCCACAACGTCGGATCAACGAAAGCTACGGCACCCTGCGACCGTTGTGCCCACCGTAGATAACCACCACGTTCCAAAAAGCCACCGAGTTGCCGTGTACCATGCACCACCTTCAAGAAGGAATGCGATGATGACAGTGCTGCTGCCCGGACAAATCCTAGGATTTCTCCCGGTACACGGAGAGTAGAGGAGGGAGAGGGTCACCCGACGCCCTTCAAGAAGGATGGCGGCACCCGCAGGCGTCACCGCGTTGGTGCCAGCAAGACCCTACATGGATTTCTCCTGACCCCTCGCGCCCGCCACCCAGGACCAATCTTCGGCTCCATCACACCCGCCGCCCACCACCATGTGCCAACACAGTCACAAGGACACCGCTGTCGTCTTACCACGGCCAATGAAGTAAGGCCGGATGGATCCAAACGAGACACCCATAGACAAGGAGCGGCAGCACCGCAGCCACGAGAGAGGGAACAACCTCCATCGGCTAGGCGGTAGCAGACCAGGCATAACAGTAGAGGCACACCGGACCAAATGTCCAGCCGGGCCCAGAACGGGCCCGTGAAGCTCCGGCGCCATGCTGCAGTAGTCGCAGCACAGCAGCGGCCATCCCTGTCGCGAGGAGCTCGCCAGAACAACCTGAGAACAACCCACCGTGGCCCCCCAACAGGCCCGCCCTGATCCAGGTCGGGCCCGTAGGGCCTAGATCTCGGCCATCCTGGTGACGCCGGCCGCCGCCAGCCATGGGCCATCCCCACCGCCAAGGGGCAACGCCACCGCACTGCTGTCGTCCAGATCCACGCCGGAACGCCGCCAGACGAAGGGCTCCGCCGCCAGGACCGCTCGCCCGAGCCGGGGTCCAGCGACGGGGGAAGAAGGGGGGCCACCACCGCCGGACTGCAGGGTGCCGTGCGGGCAACGCCCGACTGCACACACCGGCGGCAGCTGCGAGGGGGAAGGGGGCCGGTGACTCGAGGGGAGGGGGAGTGGGGAACCGCCTCGGTCGCCTCGCTCGGAGAGGGCGACGCGGGGGGCACGCAGGGCCAGGATGCCCATCATATTAGGACTAAATTCATAACCTAAGCAAATTACATGTTGTTTAAGGCTCTCAAAATAATATAAGTGAAGCATGAGAGTTCATCAATTTCTTCAAAATAAAACCACTGTCATGCTCTAAAAAGATATAAGTGAAGCACTGGAGCAAATGACAAACTACACCAAAAGATATAAGTGAAGATCAATGAGTAGTTGAATAATTATGTAACTATGTGAAGACTCTCTAACATTTAAGAATTTTAGCTCTTGGGATATTAATCAAACAGCAAGCAAAACAAAATAAAATGTCATTGCAAGGATAGCACATATCATGTGAAGAAGTAAAAAAATTAGGCTCAACCAAAACTGACCGATAGTTGTTGAAGAAGAAAGGTGAGATGCCAACCGGGACATCCCCATGCTTAGATGCTTGAGACTTCTTGATATATTAATTAGTGATGCCTTGGGCATCCCCAAGCTTGAGCTTTTGTGTCTCCTTAATTCCTTTTGTATCACGGTTTCCCTAAATCTCAAAAACTTCATCCACACAAAACTCAACAAGAACTCGTGAGATAAGTTAGTATAAATCAATGCAATAACCTTATCATTCTCTACTGTAGCAAATCACTAAAATTATAATTTGATATAGCCTACTAAATTCCTCTACATATTTAACACTCCTATCCTCAAATAGAATCATTAAACAAGCAAACATATGGAAACAATGCAAACATAACAGCAATCTGTCTAAACAGGACAGTCTGTAAAGAATGCAAGAGGGATCATACTTCCCTAACTCCAAAAATTCTGAAAAATTACCACACTGTAGAAAAATTGTTGTTACTCATTGTGTCAAAATTTCAGTATTTTATCATGTTTTGACTATTCACCAATATTCAAAACATAACAACAAACTTTCTGTATTCGAAACAGCAACGTATAGACTTGTAAAATAAGCATGGTAAAGGCTATACTTGACTTTTTTATTGAACTAAAAGATATAAAACATGTCTCTGAATAGCAACAAGCAAACATAAACAAAAGAAAATTATGCTCCAAGCAAACATATATCATGTGGTGAATAAAAATATAGCTCCAAGTAAATTTACCAATGAACGAAGACGAAAGAGGGGATGCCATCCGGGGCATCCCAAGCTTAGGCTCTTGGTTGTCCTTGAATATTACCTTGGGGTGCCTTGGGCATCCCCAAGCTTAGGCTCTTTCCACTCCTTATTTTGTAATCCATCAAAACTTTACCTAAAACTTGAAAACTTCACAACACAAAACTCAACAGAAATTCTTATGAGATCCGTTAGTATAAGAAAGCAAATCACCACTTAGGTACTGTTGTGAACTCATTCTAAATTCCTATTGGTGTTATATATACTATATTCCAACTTCTCTATGGTTCATACCCTCCAATACTACTCACAAATTCATCAAAATAAGCAAATGACACATAGAAAACAGAATCTGTTAAAAACAGAACATTCTGTAGTAATCTGGAAACTTCCCACACTTCCGGAACTCCAAAAACTTCTGAAAAATTAGGACAACATAGACAATTTGTATATCAATCTTGTGTAAAAAATTCAGATCAAAAGCACGTTCCAGTGAATTTTCAAATTTCCTAGACTGAGCACAAAAGTTTCTGTTTTTGCACAGAATCAAGTCAACTATCATCCACACTATCCCAAAGACCTTACTTGGCACTTTATTGAAATAAAAGACATAAAACATGATTACTACAGTAGCTTAATCATGTGAACACACAAAAACAGTAAGGGTAAATATTGGGTTGTCTCCCAACAAGCGCTTTTCTTTAATGCCTTTCTAGCTAGGCATGATGATTTCAATGATGCTCACATGAAAGATAAGAACTGAAACACAAAGAGAGCATCTTGAAGAATATGACCAGCACTTTTAAGTCTAACCCATTTCCTATGCCTAGGGATTTTTTGAGCAAACAACTTGTGGGAACAAGAATCAACTAGCATAGGATGGTAAAACAAGCAAAACTTCAAAAGTTTAAGAACATAGAGAGAAAACTTGATATTATTGCAATTCCTACAAGCATATGTTCCTCCCTCATAGTAATTTTTAGTAGAATCATAAATGAATTCAACAATATAACTATAACATAAAGCACTCTTTTCATGATGCATAAGCATAGAATTTTTATTTCTCTCCACATAACCAAATTTCTTCTCATGAATAGTAGTGGGAGCAAACTCAACAAAATAACTATCATCTGACGCATAATCCAATTGAAAATTAAAATCAAGATGACAAGTTTCATGGTTATCATTATTCTTTATAGCATACATGTCATCACAATAATCATCATAGATAGAAACTTTGTTCTCATAATCAATTGGAACCTCTTCCGAAATAGTGGATTCGTCACTAAATAAAGTCATGACCTCTCTGTCGGGGGGATGAACCCCGGGCAGGCAACGGAACTCGGATCCTTTTCGAAAACAGCGGGGCCCGCATCGCCCAGCAAACCGGCACGCGACTGGCCTGGTCGCTCGACCCGGCAGGGCCCGCAACCCGGCCAAACCCTCCGACCCGGCAAGGTACGTCAACCCGGCCACAACAACTGGCGCAAGACGACTCAACCCGGCGCAACCAAGGCTTCCACGGCAAGCCAGCCCCACCTGTGGCATCCACGGCAACCCAGCCACGGGTCAGATCCCGTCCCATCCAGGCCGTACGATGGGACGAGATCTAAACCACCGATGACCAAGACAACAGTGTTTCCACCCATGCCTGTGGTCAGCCGGGGCGTGGCAACAGTGCCCCTCACCTACCCACTGACCAAGGCTGGCGTGGCAATAGTGCTCCCGCCCTCACCACTGACAACAGCAAGCGGAAGCCTGACGAAGAGCACTATGCACGACTCGACTCGGCGATGCCCTGACGATCGGCAAGACGACGCACACTCCCCTAGGCGCGCGGGGCCCGCACCTAGGGGAACCTGGCGAACCACAAGCCCACAAGCAGGACCCAGCCCGGAGTCTCGGACACCGACAATACGGACCCATCGACTCGGCATATTACCATTGTAACCCTGGGTGGGTTGATCTATAAAACCCCCCAGGAACCCACGCCTACAGAAGAGGAGGCAATGGCAACACATAAGAGATCATCGCATCGCATGTAAGGAAACGAAAGACAAAAGCACAAGCATGCATAGCACTAGCCACCCAACAGCAGTACCGAAGAGAAGGAGCAGCCCAAGCCTTGGCCAGCTTCCTTCCTCTTCCACACAGCTCCAGGAGCAGTGTTGTAATATCAATCATCCAACCAAACTCGGCAGGACAACGGGTGTTATCTCTCCGGAGAGCCCCGAACCTGGGTATGTCCGCGTCCCGCGCCCGCGCATGCCAACCTCGCCTCAGGAGCCCACCAGCGCCCTCGAGCCTCCTCCTCTCTTTAGCCATCCCTTGGCATCTGCCGTGCGCCCACCACGATAGTTGGCGCCCACCATGGGGCAGCTCGAGGAGCTGGCCGGGAGCATGCTTCAGACAGGGCCCTTCTCCTACACCAACGAGTCTGTCGCGCTGGCGGACGACGTCGTCGGCGCACTCGCCGTCTCCTTCGCCACGCTCCACATCTCCGATGCACTCGCGGCCGACGAGTACCCCAGCGAGGTGCTCAGCTACTCCGACTCTCCCCTTTTCCTCAGCGGTGGCATTGCGGCCGGGGGGGATGGACCTCCATGCGGAGGTCTACGTCACGGGCGATGGTGCCTCTTCCTCGACGAGCAAGACGAGGAAGGCCGCGGAGGCCAGGGCCATCGTGGAACGGACTGAGTCATCCGATCCGTTGCACGCTGCGATGCAGATCCTTCGCATCCCCATCGGCACCGACATCGATGCCACCAACATCGCCGAAGCCCGAACCCAACTCAAGGATAGGCGCCAGCAGATGCTCGACCTGTCCGAGATGCTGGCCGCCACCAGGCGCCGCCTGGAGGCCGCTCAGATGGAGCACGACGCCGCTCACGGAGTTACGCCCGCCACGGCCGAGCCAAGTTGGTCGCCCGCGCGCGCTGCTGAGGAGCGATCGGCCGAGCCTTCGGCGCCGCCCGGACCGTCTACGAATCCCTGGTGAAGAACATGTGTGCTGCGGAGGAAGCCGCGGTCGGCCTCGACCAACTCGCGGGCGAGGAGCTCAAGGAGCGCATCGTGCAGATGCGCGAGCTCCTCCGCGCCGCAAACACCCAACAGGATCCCCTCAACCAGCTCGCCAAGCCGGCGGGGTCCGGCTCCGCCCGCCTTGGTGGACCCGGCGAACTTCTGCACACGGCTTCCTCGCCGCCCGGCGAGGCGCACTCCAGCCAAGCATGGACTCGACGCAACCCGGCCGCCACCGCTGCCGACGCTTTGGGCAACGAGCCCGCTCCGGAGACCCTACGCGGACCCGGCCAGCTTGGCCGGCGTCCGGCTCCAACCGACCCGGCTCCTCGGGGCCTGGCCGCCAGTCAACTCGGCCCGCGCGCCATCGATGATGCCGACGCGCGCCATCGCCTCGATCAGCTCGCTTGCTCCCTGGAGGTGGAGGAGAGCGGCGCTATCGGGCTGGTGTGCTTCGGCCCACGCATCCGGGAGGAGCCCTTTTCGAAAGGGTTCGTGCTCCCCCGTGACACCCCCAAGTACAATGGGACCGTGAAGCCAGAAGACTGGCTCACCGACTACACCACGGCCATTGGCATCACCAGTGCCAATCGTCATCTAGCCGTGCGCTACGCACCGCTCATGCCCCAGGGGTCGGCCCGCACATGGTTGAACAGTCTGCCGATGGGCAGCATCAACGCGTGGGTCGACTTCGAGGAGGCCTTTGTCCGCAACTTCACGGGCACCTACAAGCGACCCGGTCGCCCTAGCCAGCTCGCCATGTGCATGCAGGGGTCGACAGAGACGGGTCGCGAGTACCTCGCACGCTGGACCGAGCTCTAAAACAGCTGCGAGGGCGTCC
This sequence comes from Aegilops speltoides, assembly GCA_021437245.1. Lineage (NCBI taxonomy): Eukaryota > Viridiplantae > Streptophyta > Magnoliopsida > Poales > Poaceae > Aegilops > Aegilops speltoides. Next base: position 216,794,975 of record CM038145.1, read on the forward strand.
ATGAAGTCCAAGCGATCTAGTACTTCGTCAGCGGGTGCCGAGACGGCACCCTCCTCAAGCACAAGCTCCTACACTCCAGCCGGCCACCATGGCCGCACTCATGGTGACGGCGGACAAGTACGCCAACACCGACTCGACCATGAAGATCCAGGTGGCGCTGGACGAAGCCGACAAAGCAAAGCCGGTTCCTCCTCCGAAGCCGGCCGGCGAAAGCAGCCGGCAGCGGCATCATCAGAACAACAAGCGCAAGGCCGACTAACCGGCGCAGCGCCACGACAACCGGCTCGTCGCGGCCGCCGAGCCCGTGGCGGACCGACAGTGAAGCGTCGGCAGACCGGCAAGATGGCATGGCAGCCCGCCATGAGTTTCGAAGAGATGCTCGACGCCCCATGCAAGCACCACAGCGGCGCAAGACCCTCCACACACATGCTTCGGTAGTGCGCCATCACCAAGCGCATCATGAAGGGAGACGTTCTGCCTCCTCCGGCTCCGGCTGCGGCTCTGGGCGCGGGGCAGCCGCCTCCGCCTCCACCGCCGCCTCCTGCCGGCGGCGCGATGCGGAACGATGCCTACCCAGACTAGAGCGCTGCCTATGTCGTCTTCACCAGCCTCGGCGACGACAAACGCAGCGAGCGCCTTCTCCGGCAGGAGGTGAACACCGTTGTACCAGCCAAGCCGGATTCCATGCACTGGTCGGATCGCCCGATCACCTAGACCCGTGAGGATCACCCGGCAGTCATGCCGAGTCCGGGTGGATACGCCCTCATCCTCAACCCCACCATCGTCGCGCGGCACACATGCAAGTTCTCTCGAGTCCTCATCGACGGCGGCAGCAGCATCAACATCCTCTACTGCGACACGATGACCAAGCTCGGCCTCAACGCCGAGGACCTGGAGCCGACCCGGACAGTCTTCCACGGCATCGTGCCCGGCCTTTCCTGCTCGCCCATTGGCCGGGTCTGGCTCGATGTCCTATTCGGCGACAGCAGCCACTTCTGACGTGAGCCAGTCTGGTTCGAGGTGTGGACCTGTCCAGCGCATATCATGCATTGCTGGGTTGGCCCCGCGCTCGCCAAGTTCATGGCGGTTCCCCACTACGCATACCTGAAGATGAAGATGTTGGGTCCCAAGGGCCTCATTACCATCACCGGCGACTATCGCAAGTCTCTGGAGTGCGTCCGAGACGGTGCCAAGCTGGCCAAGTCACTAGTCATCGCCGAGGAGCGGTGCCAGCTCGACCGGATCGTCGCCTTGGCACGCGAGGCCTCCGATGCATCGATCCCGACCTCGGACCCGGCCGACGAGGCTGCCTTCAAGCCCTCCAAGGAGACCAAGAAAGTGAAGCTCAACCCTGAAGACCCCAGCTGCAGCAAGTACGTTGTCGTAGGCGCCCGCCTCGACAGCAAATAGGAAGGCGAGCTCGTTGACTTCCTCCGTGAGAATCGGGATATCTTCGCATGGACTCCCAAGGACATGTCGGGTATCCCGAGGAAGTACGCTGAGCACAAACTTCACGTCTACAAGGACGCCAAGCCTGTTCGTCAACCCCTCCGACGATTTTCTGAAGAGAAGAGAAGAATCACTGGTGAAGAGGTCGCTAAGCTTTTGGCGGCCGGCTTCATAATGGAAGTGTTTCACCCCGTGTGGCTGGTCAATCCAGTCCTCGTCCTGAAGAAGAACAAGACCTGGCGAATGTGTATCGACTACACCAGCCTCAACAAGGCCTGTCCCAAGGATCCGTTCACTCTCCCGCAGATCGACCAAGTCATCGACTCGACCGTTGGGTGCGAGCTCCTTTCCTTCCTGGACGCTTACTCCGGCTATCACCAGATTAAGCTGGACCCGGTCGATGCCCTGAAGACGTCCTTCATCACGCCTGTCGGTGTCAAAACCGGTGGATCTCGGGTAGGGGGTCCCGAGCTGTGCGTCTAGGCGGATGGTAACAGGAGACAAGGGACACGATGTTTTTACCCAGGTTCAGGCCCTCTCGATGGAGGTCAAACCCTACTCCTGCTTGATTGATATTGATGATATGGGTAGTACAAGAGTGGATCTACCATGAGATCAAGGAGGCTAAACCCTAGAAGCTAGCCTATGGTATGATTGTTGTTCGTCCTATGGACTAAAACCCTCCGGTTTATATAGACATCGAAGAGGGCTAGGGTTACACAGAGTCGGTTACAATGGTAGGAGATCTACATATCCTTATTGCCAAGCTTGCCTTCCATGCCAAGGAAAGTCCCATCCGGACACGGGACGAAGTCTTCAATCTTGTATCTTCATAGTCTTGGAGTCCGGCCAATGATGATAGTTCGCTATCCGGACACCCCTAGTCCAGACTCCTCAAGAGCCCCGAACCAGGCTTCAATGACGATGAGTCCGGCGATATTGTCTTCGGCATTGCAAGGCGGGTTCTCCTCCAAATTCCATGTGCTTGCCGAATAGTGTCCGACTTCCTTATAAATGTTGCGCTCCTTGGCTTCCACATCCAATAATGGCCCTCTTCCACGTGTCGTATGAATGCGAAAAGCCAGGGTATTTTTATGTTTTACCCCCTAGTTGCGCGAATAAGCTGCCTATAAGAGAGGCAAGGATCTAGATCCGAATCACACCATCCTCCTTCCGCGAGTACTCATCGAAGCGCCTCTGACAAAAATCCACTCCATCATGGACAGTCGACGCGGCGCCTCCTCTCGCGCTCCCAGCCCTCAGCCAGGAGATTGGAGGAGATGTCCAGTCCTGCACAGCAAGCTGGTGATGCTCCAAGCGGAGGGATACCTTCCCCCAGCCTTCATGGTTCCGGTTCGAGCCGGACTCGCCACCTACAAAGGTGGAAAGCGGCGGAGAGCACCCCAATCCCTCCAAAGGAGAGCGGTATGCTTCGTCCCTTATCTAATAAGGGACTCGGATTTCCATACATCTGCTTTCTCCGGGGCTCCGGAGTTCTATGGGCTCAGCTTCACCACCTTACACCTGCCTCCATCTTGCACATCGCGGGCTTTGTAGCCCTTTGCGAGCTGTTCTTGGGCATCGAGGTCCATTTTGCGTTGTGGAAGAGATTGTTTTGCCTCATACCCCATTCTCACGAGGGGTCGATATATCAAGTGGGCGGAGCCGAAGTATGGCGCATCGCCGGGACCGGATATCTATCCGGAACCCCGAAGAAGGCGTCCGAAGACTGGCCTTCGGAATGGTTTTATATGGAAGACGCCCCGCTGCTGGACCCAGTTCGGATCGGCCTCCCGGAGTTCAGCAACGCTCCTTTGGAGAAACGCCTGAGTTGGCGCCCGCAGAGCCCTCAACGGGAGAATGATAGGAGCGTCCAATATCTGATGGGCCGGATAAAGTTACTGGCTCATTCCGGATTGACCATGATTGGAGTCATGGCCATGTGCATCATGCGAGGGGTGCAGCCGCTCCAATATAGGGGCCACCCCATGTGGGATTTCAACGGGGAGAATGACGCCACCCAACATGGCCGCAAGGGGCCGGAATCGGTTACCGATCTGGTGAAGATCCTGTCCGGTTTGTACAAGGGGGAGAAAGAGGACTTCCTCCGCACGAGTCCATTGAATGGATTCTCCATGAATAACCCTCGGATCTGGGTAAGCGGACATTTATCTATCCGATCCGTATTTCCAAAGTTAAGTGTCTTACTTTGTGATTTCGACGCAGGAACTGCGCCGGGATGTAGAGGGCATACACAGCCTGACTACACAACCCGAGGATCCGGGACGATCCCTTGATCCGGCCTCCGAAGAGGATCCGGACATAGAGGTGGAGTTGATCGATGGGGTGTTCCACCAACTTAGCATGGACAATGCTTTGGTCGCCATTATGGCTGACTACCCCGGTTTATCTCCGGCTTCCCAGGTAACTGTGACCATAGTCTTGACATTATTACTCATCCATGCTTATTTCTGACCACCGTATACCAACGGTGCCTCGCAGGAGGTGCCTTTAAGGCGGGAAGCCGAACCCGCGGCGGCTGACCAACAAGGGCCAGTTCGGCCCAGGAGGCGGAAGAGGAGTGCGGCGCGAATCGAAATGTCGCCGCAACGGTATGGCACGCCACCGTATTTAAGGGAAAGATTCCTGGGAGGTATATTAACGCTCATGACTTTTCCAGGAGAAAGAGCGCTCGCCGGACTGTGCCCAGAGAGGTTGCCAACCAAGCCTCCGCCAGCCAGGCTCCAACGCCTGGTCCGGAGGAGGAGGCAAACACAAGGCGTGAGCCGGATGCTCCTCCAACGGAGGATGCCGACAGGCTGTCCGCCACCAGGTCTGAGGTGGAGAGTGCCATGAATCACAGGCGCCGCCGGATAGTTCTTCGTGACGCGTGTTTCTCCCCGGAGGCGTTGAATGCCTTTAATGCGGGAGACGCGCACCTCCGTGCCCCTCAAGATGGTTTAACCAGAGCCACGGAGCAGTATGTGAAAGACATACGGGTGAGGAATTTTAATAGTTATATATGCCAGTAGCCCCCGAGACTTAAAATAGTTAGAATAACTGATTTAAGGATCATTTGTTATGCAGGATCTTACGGAGAAGAATGCCCACCTGTCCCAGGAGCTTCAAGAGCGCAAGGCCCAACTTGAGGCCGCACTAGCCACCGCAGGGGGAGCCACAGAGAACCCCTCTGGTAACACATATTTCAAAAAGATAAGTGGTTTATGAACTGCGGCGTGTGTATAAGTCTGACAATAACATTGCAGATGGTGCCGGACTTGATCCGGACAAGCAACAGCTACTGCGCCAGCTGATGGCCGGCGAGAGGGTGCTTATGAAGGTGCAGCAGGAGAGGAACAAACTCCAAGATGCCAACACCCAGCTGGGTGAAGAACTAAAAGGTGTTCGGGCCCAGCTGTCTGGCTCCGTGAAGGAGAATCAGCGGCTTCGCCGCGGCATTTACAGTAAGTGCTTGAGCAAACTCTTGTGAAAAGAAGAGTTCGGCGAGGGAGTCGATTTACAGAAATGTTTCTGTAGGTGTGCTCACAGGTCGTCCTGCGGAGGAAATGCCCGGTTCAACGGGTGATCTGCTTCCCGAGCTGCTGCAGCTGCATGAACGTGTTCGGCAGGCGATGAGCGGCGTTGCCCAGGCCTTATGGCCGTCCGTCTCCCTGCCCGAGGGTCTTGGAGGGCTTGCGGAGAAGCTTCAGGGAGCACGACAGCACTTCCGTCTATGGAAGATATCGGCCTGCCGTCAAGGCGCCCGGGAGGCCTGGGCCATGGTGAAGACGCAGTACACGAAGGCTGATCCAAACCACATGGACAAGGTCGGACCTATGGGGCCCGATGGGAGGAGATCCCTGTGAGCTTAATGTACGGCCAAGTAGAGTTGGCCGCTAAGTATTCCCAATGGGACTGTAAGCTAGACAGCCTGTTAGATGGGATTGAAGAGGAATACAATTAGTCAATTTGACGATGTAATCTAAAATGACATGTAAAATGCCTTCTAGCCGGATTGTAGATCGTTTGTCTTTGCGGACCTTTTCGCTTCAACCTCGGGACCCTAGAGTCCGGAGTGTGTCCGAATACCCTCACGGTTATGTAAAAACCGAGGCATGCATGGAGACCAGGCGTAGGGGTCATTAGTGCTTTATCAGACAAGTGCCCAACTAGTTATGTTATATTACATGGTTAGTAAGAAACATCTTCTAGGGAGAATAGTTCCGCTAGGGGTTTCTTTCCTTGGGAGGCATGCCCTAAAGTGCATGTCCGGACTGCAAAAAGAGCAGAAAAGCATCTGGGGGCAGATAAATTAATAAGTAAGAAATCATCTTTCAAGTCACCGACCGAATATTCCCTTAAGAACGCTAGCTTTCGGCTTCACCCAGTCCGAGGTACACATCCGGTGACCGGCAAGAATAATCGCAGAGGTGCTCCCTTTACCTCCTAGCCGAACAATCGGGAACGTAGGGTAAGCACAGGAGCCAGGCAACCCAGCTTGGCCAAAACTTAAGTCATATCGATGCATATAATGGTGAATAAAAGGTACATGCGGAAGTGTGACATGTGTTGGGCATGAAGCCTGTATAAATAAGCTTCTGTTAAAGAAGCCCCCAGGTATAATGAGTGCGAGCGGCACGTCAAGTGTGTGCGAACAATGCGCAGATCAGCCCACAAAGGCTTTACGAAAAAAAGGAAAAAAAGGAGGAAGGAAGAGATAAACAAAAGACAGCTAAAGTTTAAAATGTGCACGGAGGAAGGAGACGAACTCTGAGTCCGGCGCTATGTGTAGAATCTTCGGAGACGGGCTGCGTTCCATGGGTTCGGCTCGAGTCGGTTGTCCGATGCGTTTCACAGATGGTACGCTCCGCCGGTCAGGACTTGGTTGATGATGAAGGGACCTTCCCATTTGGGCTTGAGTTTGTCCTTTTTCTTGTCGGGCAGTCGTAGAACTAATTCGCCAACATTGTAAGTTTTGGCCCGTACTTCTCTGCTTTCATATCTTCGAGCCTGCTGTTGATAGAATGCGGAACGAGCTTTTGCCACGTCGCGCTCCTCTTCTAAGGTGTCCAAACTGTCCTGCCGATCCAACTCAGCTTCTCTTTCTTCGTACATGCGCACGCGAGGTGAGTCATGAATTATGTCGCAGGGCAAAACTGCCTCTGTGCCGTACACCATAAAAAATGGTGTCAATCCGGTAGTACGGTTTGGCGTGGTCCGCAGCCCCCTGAGTATGGAGTCGAGCTCCTCTACCCAGTGCGTGTTAGATTCTGTGAGGGACCGCACTAACCTGTGTTTAATGTCGCTCATGATTAGACCATTTGCTCGTTCGACTTGACCGTTAGTTTGAGGGTGATAGACTGAAGCGTCGAGCTTGATGCCCATGTTTTTGCACCAGAGTTTAACCTTGTCGACCGTGAAATTCGTGCCGTTATCAGTGATGATGCTGTGGGGGACGCCATAAGGGTGTACTACCCCAGATATGAAGTCTATCACAGGTCCGGATTCGGCCGTTTTAACTGGCTTGGCCTCTATCCATTTGGTGAATTTGTCCACCGTGACCAATAGGTATTTTTGCTTGTGGGTTCCCCCTTTAAGGGGTCCAACCATGTCAAGCCCCCAGACCGCAAACGGCTAGGTGATGGGTATAGTTTTGAGGGCGGTGGGTGGCATGTGGCTTTGATTAGCAAATAGCTGGGAACCGACGCATCGTTGGACTAAGTCCTGAGCATCTACCCGGGCCATCGGCCAATAAAATCCTGTACGGAAGGCCTTGCCTACAAGGGCCCGGGCTGCGGCGTGGTGCCCGCCGAGTCCGGCGTGAATTTCAGCTAGAAAGTTTCGCCCTTCCTCTTCGGAGATGCACCTTTGAAGGACTCCGGTTGTGCTTTTCTTATAAAGCTCTCCCTCATGGACCTTGTAGGCTTTAGATCGCCGTACTATGCAGCGGGCCTCGTTTTGGTCTTCGGGAAGTTCCTGCCAAATTAAGTAGGCTAGGAATGGTTCCGTCCACGAGGCAATGACTGCCATTATTTCGTGGGCTGAAGGTGTTATTTCATTGGTTGAGCCACTGATTGTGTCAGAATGTTCAGTGTTGGGCGGTGCGGTTGGTTCCGTGTTGTTGTTTCCGGACTCCTCTTCCCATAATACGGATGGCTTAAAGAGCCGCTCCAGGAAGATGTTTGGAGGGACGGCGTCGCGCTTTGCGCCAATGCGTGCCAACACGTCGGCCGCCTGGTTATTATCCCGGGCTACATGGTGGAATTCGAGTCCTTCGAACCGAGCTGACATTTTTAAAATGGCGTTGCGGTAGGCTGCCATTTTCGGATCCTTGGCGTCAAAGTCTCCATTTACTTGGGATTTATTGCAAGGTTTGAGTCCCCGCGGACCTCTAGGCATTGAATGCCCATGGAGATTGCCATCCGGAGACCGTGTAGAAGGGCCTCGTATTCGGCTGCATTGTTATAGTCCGTGTACATTATCTGAAGTACGTATTGGACTGTGTCTCCGGTTGGGGACATCAAGACGATGCTAGCCCCCAAGCCGGCCAACATTTTGGAGCCATCGAAATGCATGATCCAATTGGAGTATGCGCCGTACTCTTTAGGGAGTTCGGCTTCGGTCCATTCAGCAATGAAGTCGGCCAAAACTTGCCACTTTATAGCCCGCCGTGGTTTGTAGGTTATGTCGAATGGTAAGAGCTCAATGGCCCATTTTGCAATCCTGCCTGTCGCGTCGCGGTTGTTTATAATGTCGTTGAGAGATACTTCGGAGGCCACTGTTATCGAACACTCTTGAAAGTAGTGTCGCAGCTTCCGGGATGCCATGAACACCGCGTACGCTATCTTTTGATAATGTGGATACCGGGACTTGCATGGAGTTAAGACAGTGGATACGTAGTACACTGGTTTTTGAAGAGGGAATTTGTGTCCTTCTGTTTCTTGTTCGACGACGAGCACCGCACTTACAACTTGATGTGTTGCCGCGATATATAATAACATTGGTTCGCCCAAGTTGGGCGCGGCCAGGACCGGATTTGTTGCCAATATGGCCTTTATTTCTTCGAGTCCGGCCGTGGCAGCGTCCGTCCACTCGAAGTGTTCGGTGCGCCGGAGGAGGCGATAGAGGGGCAATGCCTTTTCTCCCAAGCGGGAGATGAAGCGGCTTAGAGCCGCCACGCATCCAGTCAATTTTTGTATTTGTTTGAGGTATTTTGGGATATCCAACTGTGACAGAGCTCGGATCTTGGCTGGGTTTGCTTCAATTCCTCTACCGGAACAATGAAGCCCAAGAGCTTTCCGGCTGGTACACCGAAAACGCATTTTCCACAGAGGTTGTCGAATGTGAGTCTCAAATCGTCTACCAGAGTTTCGACGTGTTTGGTTTTGACGACCACATCGTCTATGTATGCCTCCACTGTTTTGCCGATCTGGGTTGCCAGACATGTCTGAATCATGCGCTGATATGTTGCGCTGGTATTTTTGAGCCCGAAGGGCATTGTGTTGAAGCAGAATGGTCCGTACGGAGTAATGAATGCTGTGTCGGCTTGGTCTGTCTCCGCCATCTTGATTTGATGGTATCCGGAGTATGCATCGAGGAAGCACAATGAATCGTGCCCTGTGGTGGCATCGATGATTTGATCGATGCGGGGAAGGGGGAAAGGATCCTTTGGACAAGCCTTGTTAAGGTCTTCAAAATCGACGCACAGGCGCCATGATGTCCTTTTTTGGTACCATTACTAGGTTCGCTAGCCAGTCCAGATGTTTTATGTCTCTGATGAATCCGGCTTCTAATAGTTTGGCTAGCTCCTCTCCCATTGCCTGTCTTTTGGGTTCGAAAAATCGCCGAAGAGCCTGTTTGACTGGCTTGAATCCTTTTAGGATATTTAGGCTGTGTTCTGCCAACCTGCGTGGGATTCCTGGCATATCTGAAGGGTGCCAGGCGAAGATGTCCCAATTTTCCCGAAGAAATTCTCGTAGTGCGGCGTCTACATCAGGGTTTAATTGTGCCCCAATGGAGGCCGTCTTTGTGGGGTCCGTTGGATGGACTTGGAATTTGACTATTTCGTCAGCTGGTTTAAAAGAGGTGGACTTGGATCTTTTATCGAGTATCACATCGTCCCTGTTTACCATGGAGCGCAGCGCAGTGAGTTCCTCTGCCATTAGGGCTTCGGATAGTGCCTCGAGGGCTAGTGCGGCTGTCTTATTTTCGGCGCGGAGTGCTATGTCCGGATCACTGACAAGAGTGATGATTCCATTGGGCCCGGGCATTTTAAGCTTCATGTACCCGTAATGGGGTATGGCTTGAAAAATTGTGAATGCCTCTCGCCCTAATAAAGCGTGATATCCGCTGCTGAACGGGGACACTTCGAACGTGACCTCCTCAGACCTGTAATTGTCCGGCGAGCCGAACACCACATCTAGTGTATTTTTTCCTGTGCAGCGTGCATCCCGGCTAGGGATTATTCCTCTAAAGGTTGTGTTGCTTCGCTCAATGCGGCTCCAGTCTATTTCCATTTTTCGAAGGGTTTCCTCGTAGATGAGGTTTAATCCGCTGCCGCCATCCATGAGTACCTTGGTAAGACGAAAGTTCTCCACTATTGGACTGAGGACCAATGCGGTTGGTGCTCGGGCTATTCGGAATTTAGGTTCGTCGCTGGCGTGGAAGGTGATAGCCGTGTCGCTCCATGGATTTATTGTTGCTACTTGGTAGACTTCGACGAGGCTGCGGAGTGTTCGTTTCCGCATATTATTTGATGCGAAAGTCTCGAAGACTGTTAATACCGTACTGGTACTGTTGGACTGGTTCTCCGGGGCTAGAAGCTCTTCGCCACTTTTTTCCACCTGCCGTAGTATCCAACATGCTCGAAGGCAATGTGTTGGAGTGGCGCCCTTTGTACTATGGATTTTATAGGGTCCGCTGAGCCATCCTTCCAGTACGGTTCCGTGCCCTTTAGGGGGTTTTTGATTTTTGGTTTTTGTCCCAGGTGCCTGAACATGATGCACCCTTTTTTTTGGACTAGGGTTGTGTTCGGAGTCGGATTGTCCCAAAACTTAGTTTCGGTTTTCCAGGCACTCTCCATCGCACAGTACTTTCGTACTATGGATGCCAGGTCGGCGAAGCGTGTAATTTTGCGACGACTTATGGCGTTCATGATTCCCTTGTCCGTGCAATTTTTGCAAAAAATTGAGATTGCACTTTCCTCACGGCAGTCCTTTATCCTATCCATAACCAGGAGGAATCTGGCCCAGTAATGATGTACTGTTTCAGCGGGCTCTTGCCGGATTTGAGATAGATCACTTGTGTTTGGGTGGGCGGGTGGAATTAAGTTCGGAACCCCGCCCAATCTAAGGCTTAAGGGCCGAAAAGTTTCCGAATTTGGAAGCTTGGACTTCTGGATGTTGTCCAACGAATCTGGTCCGCTGCCTAACTTTAGGTTCATTACTTGATTGGCATCCGTCCCTCCACGAGGATCCGACATGGTGGGATCAGGAATCCGGACATAACTGGTCTTTAATATAGAAGAAGAGTCGCCGCATTGTTCCTCTACCACAGCAATGTGGTGGGTAGCCTCGGGAGAGTTGATCTCTCTTAGATCGGTTTTAAGCCCAATCTGATCGTAGTCTGTAGTGACTCCCAGGGCGGCGATGCAATCCAAGAGCTCGTTTACGGAAGAGAGCTCCATCGGATCCAGCTGCTCGGCGAATTCCGAGTTGACGTGAAGATCGCTTTTGATGACCCGAGAGGTCATTGTCGGAGCGGCGGCCGAACAGGCGGTCATAAGAAAACCACCTAGCCGGATAGTTTGGCCGGAGGCCAAAGCTCCCTTGGCAATAGTACCGTCTTTAAAGATGGGAAGAGGCATCCTTCCTGATTGCGACGACATAGAGGAACTCTCAATGAAAGCACCAATGTCGGTGTCAAAACCGGTGGATCTCGGGTAGGGGGTCCCGAACTGTGCGTCTAGGCGGATGGTAACAGGAGACAAGGGACACGATGTTTTACCTGTGTTGGGCCCTCTCAATGGAGGTAAAACCCTACTCCTGCTTGATTGATATTGATGATATGGGTAGTACAAGAGTGGATCTACCACGAGATCAAGGAGGCTAAACCCTAGAAACTAGCCTATGGTATGATTGTTGTTCGTCCTATGGTCTAAAACCCTCCGGTTTATATAGACACCGGAGAGGGCTAGGGTTACACAGAGTCGGTTACAATGGTAGGAGATCTACATATCCGTATTGCCAAGCTTGCCTTCCACGCCAAGGAAAGTACCATCCGGACACGAGCCGGAGTCTTCAATCTTGTATCTTCGTAGTCTTGGAGTCCGGCCAATGATGATAGTTCGGCTATCCGGACACCCCCTAGTCCAGGACTCCCTCAACGCCCTTTGGGGCGTACTGCTACATCACCATGTCGTTTGAATTGAAGAACGCCGGTGCCACCTTCCAACGCTGCATGCAGAAATGCATGCTGCCGCAACTCGGTCGCAACGTCCACATGTACGTGGACGACATTGTGGTGAAGACCAAGCAGCACCTCATGCTCCTAGACGATTTGAAGGAAACATTCGCCAACCCCCGCGAATGCAAGGTCAAGCTCAACCCGGAAAAGTGCGTTTTCGGCGTCCTGGCCGGAAAGCTACTCAGCTTCCTCGTCTCGGAGCGCGGCATTGAGGCGAACCCGGAGAAGATCAAGGCCATCGAGCGCATGCACAAGCCGGCTCGACTGCACGACGTCCAGAAGTTCACCGGGTGCTTGGCCTCGGTCAGCCGGTTCCTAAGCCGGATGGGCGAGAGGGCGCTCCCCCTGTACCAGCTGATGAAGAAGACAAGCCCGTTCGAATGGAATGGCAAGGCAGACGAGGCTTTCCAAGACCTCAAGCGCATGCTCTCCACTGCACCAGTCCTGGCCACACTGACCGACAAGGAGCCGCTGTTGCTCTACATAGCCGCGACCTCGTGGGCGCTCAACACGGTGCTGGTGGTCGAGCGACCAGAGAAGGGCAAGATCCAAGCCGTCCAGCGACCAGTCTACTACCTGAGCGAGGTGCTCTCCATTTCCAAGCAGAACTACCCGCATTACCAGAAGATGTGTTATGGCGTGTACCTCACCGCCAAGAAGCTGAAGTAGTACTTCCAAGAGCACGTCGTCACCGTCGTTAGCACGACGCCTATCGGTGAAATCATTGGGTGCCGGGACGCTTCCGGCCGGGTCGCCAAGTGGGCGATCCAGCTAGCCGGCCACACCATCCTCTACGAGCCCCGCACCATGATCAAGTCTCAGGCCCTAGCCGATTTCGCCGACCGGACCGAGACAAGATTTTCGCCGCCTCGGACTCGGCCGGGCGCATGCACTTCGACGGGTCCAAGATGCGACTCGGCTTGGGGGCCGGCATCATACTGTGAGCTCCGAAGGATGACCGGCTCCGCTACGCGCTCCAGATCCACTTCGCCGCCTCCAACAACGTCGTCGAGTATAAAGCCCTTGTGCACGGCCTCCGGCTTGCCAAGGAACTCGGCATTCGGCGCATACTGCGCTACGGCGACTCGGACCTGGTGGTGCAGCAGTGCTCCGGCGAATGGGACGCCCGCGACTCCAACATGGCAAGCTACCGCTTCCTCATCCAGAAGCTATCCGGATCCTTCGAGGGCTGCGAGTTCCTCCACGTCCCATGCGCGGGGAACGAAGCAGCCGACACGCTCGCCAAGATTGCCTCATCACGACAAGCCATCCCGTCCGGCGTCTCCCTCGAGCACCTACGCAAGCCGTCCGTCAATCCATCGCCGGACTCCGAGTCTATTCATGTTCCAGACGACCCGGCCGCGCCCCAAGTCGGCCCGGGAACTGCTGAACCCGGCCCGGGGGCTGCTCAGCTAGACCCGCCCACCATCATACCAGACCCGGCCGTCGCCATCCCCGACCCGGGGGCTGCTCAACCCGACTCGGGGGCTGCCGACCCGGAACCCACCCTGGTGGCCGTCTTCACAGTAGTTGCAGCTCCATCTTGGGCTCTCCCAATATCAGAGTTTCTGGAGAACGGGGTTCTCTCCATGGACAAGACCGAAGCTCGGCAAATTCAGCACCGGGCATCCGCCTACAGCATCATCAACAATGAGCTCGTCAAGCGCAGCTCTACCGGCGTGTTCCAGTGCTGCGTCGAGCAGGATCACGGCATCGACATCCTCCTCGACATTCACCAGGGCGAGTGCGGGCACCACGCCTCATCACGATCCTTGGTGGCCAAGGCGTTCCGCCATAGTTTCTATTGGCCCACGGCCCTCGAAGACGCCGAGTCGCTCGTTCTCAAATGTGAAGGGTGCCAATGCTTCAGCAAACGCAGCCACCAGCCGGTGTTAGCACTCCGCACCATACCGATCACCTGGCCCTTCGCGGTCTGGGGACTCGACATGGTGGGACCCTTCAAAACCGCTCGAGGCGGCATGAAGCACTTACTGGTGGCAGTGGACAAATTTACCAAGTGGATTGAGGCAAGACCTATCAAGAAATTGGACGGGCCAACAGCCGTCCGGTTCATCAAGGATATAGCAGTGCGCTACGGCATGCCGAACAGCATCATCACCGACAACGGCACCAATTTCGCCAAGGGCGCGCTCGAGCAATACTGCTCCGTCTCCGGCATCCACCTCGACCTGGCCTCCATGGCACATCCGCAGTCCAACGGGCAGGTCGAGCGGGCCAACGGACTCATCCTGTCCGACATCAAGCTGCGACTCGTCGAGCCACTTATCCGCTCACCCGGTAGCTAGCTTGACGAGTTGCCAGCAGTGCTCTGGAGTCTGCGCACAACGCCGAATCGGTCGTCCGGGTTCACCCCGTTCTTCCTCGTTTATGGAGCTGAAGCCGTCATCCCGACCGACGTCGAGTTTGACTCGTTGCGCGTCGTGATGTACATCGAAGCCGAAGCCAGAGAGGCACGCAAAGATAGCGTCGACCTGCTCAAAGAAGCACGCCTTCTAGCACTTAGCCGTTCGGCTATCTACCAGCAAGGCCTGAGGCACTACCACATCAAGAAGATCAAGCCCCTCGCATTCCGCGAGGGCGACCTCGTCCTCCGACTCGTCCAAGAGCAGGCAAGCCAGCACAAGTTGTCCCCTCCATGGGAGGGCCCATTCATCGTGAGCAGGGCCTTGTGCGACCGCAACGCCTACTACCTCATCGACGCGTGCAAGTCAAAGAAGTGCAAGAAGGACACCGCCGGCGAAGAAACGAGCCGGCCGTTGAACGCGGAACTCCTCCGCCCGTTTTATTGTTAGCCACACGAGTGTATGTATCATCGCCTTTTGTAAACGCATGAAACTACGGGGTCCCCAAACGAGACTTGGGGGCTGCCTTTTGCCGACCAATTTATTGCGCCCCTATTTTTCCACATCACTTTACCACTGAACCTGGCCACCGGCTCGACTCGCTCGACCCGGGGCCTCGGGGGCAGGCCGGCTCGGTCGCCACCCCGCCGCCTTACTTGGTGATTCCTGATAAAGTTCGAACGCTGCGGTACCCCACTTCGCCCTAAAACCGCAGATCCAGCTTTGGCTCTCGGCGGGCAAGCACAACGGGCCAAAGCTCCCTTAAGATTCATACACTAAGTCAAAGGCCGCCGGGTCGACCGACCCGGCCCGTCACTCATCATATAAGTAGCCGCACGACCGGCTGCTCGCCAACCGGCCAAGCCGGATTGCCGCCAGCCGGCCCAGTGGGTGTTTCGCTCTCGCTCAACGTTTCTAAGGATCCAAGTCCTGCGTGCCCCTCTCGAAGAATCAAACCCTCTGTCACGGACCGGAGCCTCGGCCGTCTGACTCGCGGGGGGGAGGTTCAGACAGGAAAAGCGTATGAAATCGGTTCGAAAAAAGCGGAAGGCAAAGAGCAACAAAGCACTCATGACATTCACACACAAATATTTACAGCCAAGGCCCACGGCCCGAGTTCATCACACCCTAAACAACCCCTAGTGGGTGGGTGGACCTTCTACTTAACAGATTCTGCGTAAAGTATCTCAGGCATCTCGAGCGCCGCGTCGTGACGTCTACGACCCTCCCCTGGCGGCCTCCGGGTCCGGTGTGACACCAGTGTCCTCCTCAGCATCCGCGTCACCGTAGACGCCCGTCTCCTTTGAGCTCCCCTCCGGGTCATGGAGAAGCAAGCCATAGTCGTCGCCATCCACGACCCTGCCGTCTTCCTTCCGCTCCGGATGGAACTCGTCGTGGAAGGCGAACTCGGCGATGTAGCCGGCCCGAGAGGCGATCCGGCCGGCTTGCTCCTGCAGCAACTGCTCCGAACTAGCGCGCTGGTCCATCAGCGCGTCCAGCTGAAGATCCGGATGCCAAGATAGCGCAAACCGCTGCGCCATCTCGGCACCGGCACGGGCAGCGGAAACACACCACTCGCCAAGACGGTCCGGACCCGCCTCCAGCCAGCGCGCCAGGCGCGAGAAGCTGCGCGGATGGATGGAGTCTGGCCACAGGGCCGCCGTCATCATGGTGCCGGCCTAGGACAACCACTCCATCTGCGTCCCCAGGGCCCGCAGGCGGGCCTCTACAGCGGCGATGATCTCCAGGAAGGTCCAGGCCAACCACGGATCCGTCCCAGACCCAACAACGCCGGTCGGGTCATGCTGGTAGCGGACGGCTTCCTCCGCCAGCCGCTGCATCTCCGGGAAGGCCCCTGCCATAAAAGAAGAAGCAAGATTAGAAGAACAACAAGGAAGAAAAGCCGGGTCCCGACCCGGCAAATTACGAGAAGCAGCACTTACTGGAGAAGGACTCTTCCAGGTACTGCACCTCGAGCAATGTACCACGCCGCTCCCGCTCCATGACGCGGTCGCGCTCCCCGAGTGCCTTCTCCAGATCGGCCGCCTTAGCAAGGGCCGCCTTCAGCTCGGCGTCCTTGTCTTCGGCCACCTTCTCGGCTGCCTCGCGGCGACGAGTCTCGCCCTGACGAGCCTAGTCGTCCGCGGCGGCCCGCTCCCCCAGGCGATCCACCTCGGCCTGGAGCCGACCCTTGTCGTCGGCCAGCTGGCTGCGCTGCTGGTCCGCCTCGATCAGGGCCCGCTGCGTCTCCATCACCTTGGCGGCCTCCGCCCTATGGAGCTCCACCTCGGCCTCAAGGCGGCTCTTGTGACCCGCCAGCTGCTCGTGCAGCCGGTTGGCCTCATCAAGAGACCGTTGGGCCGCGGCCGCCTCCGCCCTTGCCTGCGCCGCCTTGACGCCAAGGCGGCCGGCATCAGCAACAAGCCGGTCATAATGATGACCGGCCCGGAGCAGCCGGGTCCGCCAAGACAGCACCTCGGCTGCAAAAAGAACGGTTCAACAGAAGAAAAAGAAAAAGACTTGAGATTTGGCCCAACTACTACGTAGTTGGCCCGAATCTCGGGGGCTACACCCAGTGGGTGCGCTAGCGCGCCCCCACTAGAAAAGAGCACGAACAAACCTGCGACGACGCGAAGCTCCTCCTCCTTAGCAGCAAACTGCTCCTGGAGCTCCCGATGCTTGCCCAGGAGACGGTTGAAGGCCGCAACCCGGAAGGCATCAAGATGCTGAAAAAGACAGAAGTCAGAACAAGGCCCGGTGATCTAAAGATTCGACCCAACTACTACGTAGTTGGCCCAAACCTCGGGGGCTACACCCAGTGGGTGCGCTGGCGCGCCCCCACAAAGAAGAAACTGCAAGCAAGCAAAAGAAAAAAGACTTACCAGGACGGCACGCTCCAGGTCACGCGTCTGCTCCATCTCGGCCTGGGCGAAGGCCTCAAGCCGCTCCGTCCGGCCTCGCAGGCGGCGACTGACGGCATCCAGCGCCACCTCCTCCTGGGTCTGAGGCCCGAAGACGGCCGCGCCCCCGCTCTGCACAGGCTGCAGCACAGCAGCTCGGTCCCCACCCTGCCGGGGCACCAAGACGTGCCTCCCGCTGGCCGCTTGCGACGCGGCCAGCACCACCTCCGACGCCCCTCCCTGCACCGACAGTGACCCGGACGCCGGGACGCCCTGCATCGCCACCTCAGGCACCGCCGCCCGCGGTGCCTCCTCCATAGCCGGCGGCGTCTCCGGCATCGCCGCCTGCGGCGCCTCCTCCAGGACGCCGCCGCCTCCACCACCATCAGCCCCCGCGCGCTCGACCACATCGGCTCGCGGCGGGTGTCGCCCCCCACCTCCACGACCTCCCGGTCGAGGAGCACCACCTCAGCCCGGCCCCCACGACCGCGCTCCCTCGCCGTCGACGACTCAAAAACCGTCGCCGCCACTACCGTGCCCTCCGGCATCTCGCGCCAGGCCGGCTCCATGCCGGATCGCGCCCATGCCGACGCCGACTCCAGCTCAGCCTCGACCTAGTTCCTGTCCCGCCAGGCCAAGGCCTCGGCGTCATTCGGGTCCAGGCCGAGGTCCGAGTCGCCACGTCCCTCCTCCTCGGCCAGGCCGGCGAGGTCGGACCGGCTCCTGCGGAACGCGGCCCCTTCGGCGGCCGCAGCCTCCGCCATCGTCCTCGCCAGCGCGATGGGCAACCTGAAGAAGAAGGCAGAATAAGCAAAAAGAGACAAGACCGGCTCAAGAATTCCAGGCGCAAGCTGGAAATAAAACTTACCCCATCAAGACCGGGACCGGAGTCGGCCTCCCGCTCTTCTTCTTGGCCGGTCTCCCAGGCTCGGCTGGGTCCGCCACGCGCTTCGATACCCGGGGTCGGGGCGCGACGCTGTCATTTCCATGCGGCCGGCACGGCGCCGCCCCATGCGAGGACCCGGCTCCGCCTGCGTCGCCACCTCCCCCGCCCAACGCTGCTACACCAGCAACCGGCGTCAGCGTCGCCTTCACCGCGTGTAACGCCCCGGATTCGATGCGCCAGGTGTCCGCCAGTTATTTGCCGTTGTTACCATGTCATTTGCTTGCGTGTTGCACTTTGCCATGTCATCTTATGCATTTCATATCATTTCATCATGTGCATTGCATTCGCATACGTGTTCGTCTCATGCGTCCGAGCCTTCTCCCCGTTGTCCATTTTGCAATCCGGCGCTCCTATCTCACCCGGCGTCCCCTTCTTGTCTCTTTTCATGTGTGGGTATTAAACTTTCTCGGAATGGCCCGAGGTTTGCCAAGCTGCCTTGGTATATCACCGGTAGACCGCCTGTCAAGTTTCGTGCCATTTGGAGGTCGTTTGATACTCCAACGGTTAACCGGGTAACCGTAAAAGCCTCTTTTGTGCACAGCCCAACACCCCTTCCAAAGTTGCCCAAAGCCCAGCAAATTCCCATCCATGCTCTCGGTCGTTCGATCACGATCGCGTGGCCGAAAACCGCACCTCATTTGGAGCCTTCTAGCTCCCTCTACCTATAAATATGTGATCCCCTCCGGATTTTCGCGCAGTCCAAACCCTAGCCCCGTTCCCCTCGCGCCGCCGGACATGTCCATCCCGAGCCGGACATGTCCGCCGGCCATGTCGCTGCAGCCAATCAGGCGTCGCCATGTCACCCCGCCGCCCCTCTCCTCCAACGGCGCGCCGCCACCTGTCCCTCTCTCTCCTCCCCATGCGCGCTGCCTCGAGGAGCCCGAGGCTGCCGGCCTGAGCCCGGCCGGCCGCCGCCAGCCCGCGTCGCCGCGCCAGCGCCTCGCGCTCCCTTCGCCGCCTCCGGCCGCTGCCTCGCCTGGCGAACCCAGCGCCGCCGCCGGCCGGCGGCGACGCGTGCTCAACCGCCGCCTCGCCGCCTCCGGCGCCCGCCGCTCCACCGACCCGCCGCTGCGCCTCCTCGCCAAGCGCCGCCGGCGCTAAGGCGCCTCCGGCGCCGCGCGCCGCCGTCGCTTCGCTGCCTGCCTCGTCCGCCATTGACCACCGCGCGGCGAAGCCTCCTCCCTTGCCGCCCACAAGGCCTCGGCCGACGCCCGGCCTCCGCGGTGCCGGATCCGGCGAGGGGCCGGCTGGTCCCGTCCTGCCCCGGCCACCGGCGCCTTCTCCGGCCATCTTCTCCCCAAGCTCCGGCGAGAACCGAAGCTCCGGCGAACCTCGAGTTCCGTGTCACCCGGATCTGGATCTGGATCCGTATGAGGTTGACTTTCCCCCCTCCAGATTTCACTAAGTCCACCGGATTTTTGCATAAACATGCCATGTTCATGCCATCACATCTCTGCATCCGTAGCTCCGTTTCGTGCGTATAATATGTCAAATTGTTTGTCTCGACGAGTACTTCATTTCATTCCATTGCATCATTTTCATTTGAGCTCATCTTGATGCTCAAAATGCTGTTGGAAGAGTGCATGTTGATGTTAATCTGCTGAAACTGTTATAACTTGCTCATTTATCATTTTTGCCATGATTGATGTGTGCATCCTATGAGGTTTATTTCTACATGAATGTTGATCTATGCCATGCCATCCTTCCAGGGGTGCCAACCATGTATTTTTGTGAGTTGTGTGCTGAGTGTATCAAGCTTGCTAAGTAGGGTAGTTATGTTGTCTTGTTTTCCTAATGATTCGTTATATTTTGTTGCTATGTTAACATGCCTCTACTAATCATTCTATGCATAATCTGGAGATGTTCTATAAACATGTTTTGATCTACATGTCATGCTCTATCCATTCATGCCCTTGGTTGCAATTATAGCCTGCTGGAACATGTTGTAATCTTGCTCTAAAGTTGCTTGAAAATGTTGCTGTCAGCCTGTTAACATTAAGTTCACTTGTTCCCATGTGTTTTGCTAGTGATCCATGTACCCTATGAACTTGCTCTTGCCATGCTTAGCTTCACAAACATGCCTTCTTGTTGTTGGTTGCCTTGCCATGCCATGTATTGCTTTGTGGTGAGTGATTCAAGCTCACGAACATGCCTACTTAATGTTGTTCCTGCCATGTATGAATCTGTAATATAACTTGCCATGTTTACATGGGTGCCATCATATTTTCTGATCCTTTTTGGCTCATGGTCAGTAAGGGTCTTTTGATCTATGCTATTAGTAGATTCATTCCATGCCTTTGTTTGCCATGATAAGTTCCTGTAGCATATTGTTTTATAGCTCTGAACATTGCAACCTGATGTTATTCCTGCTAAAGTCTGAAACTGTTATTATTTGCAATCTTACCATGTCCTTTTGAGCATGTTCTAGTTGTTTCTGGAGGTAGCTCAGTGTTCATGTTTTGTTATGCTTTACCTGTACTTCATGCCCATGCCTTTTGTTATTATGTTGGGGTGTTGTAGCATATTGTTTTGATGCTTGTAAGATGCCTAGTTGCTGTTATGGACAGATTGTTGTTATGACTTGTATAGTGTGTGTGTGTTGCACCGTTGCTCCGATTTGAGTGTGCTCTATATGAAACTTGCTTGATTTTGCATGTTCTTTCATATGACCATGTTGCATCCTTGTTTTGAGGTGTTTGCTTGATGTTTGTATGCATTTTCCATCAATGCCATGTTTAACTTGTTTTGCTCATATCTTCTAGGCCGTAGCTCCGAATCTAAAGAACTTTATATGTAACTTGACTAGAATCACGTGTAGATCATCGTGGTGCATCTTAACTTGCTGTTTAACAACTTCAACTTAATGTTTATTCAGTTCTGGACCAATTTCGAAATTTGCATATGAGGACTTACCGGAATTGTTATATGTTGTTTCCGGCCTCATTTAAACTTGCCTTGATGTGTTGTTCTTTTTTGCATCATCTCTTGCCATGAGTAGCTTCATGTAGCTTGGTCATTGTAACGCTCTCGATGCGGCTATATCTCCCACGTGTCGAAGCACGACTTAGAGGCATAACCGCATTGAAAGCAATGTCGCAAGTGAGGTAATCTTCACACAACCTATGTAATACATAAGGGAAAAAGATACATAGTTGGCTTACAATCGCCACTTCACGCAATTACATGAATAAAGCATTACATCATTCAGATACAATCAAGGTCCGACTACGGAACCAAAATAAAAGAAGAACCCCAAATGCGATAAAGGTCCACGATCGACCCCAACCGGGCTCCACTCATCGATCAACTAGAATGAAACAACACAAAGGGCAAGATCTTCATCGAGCTCCTCCTTGAGCTTGGTTGCGCCACACCTTTCGGTAACATAGGCACCGCAAACTGGTTTTGGAAGTATCTGGTGAGTCACGTGGACTCAGCAATCTCGCACCCACGAGATCAAGACTATTTAAGCTTATGGGAAAGGTAAAGGCATGAGGTGGAGCTGCAGCAAGCGACTAGCATAAATGGCGGCTAACATACGCAAATGAGAGCGAGAAGAGAAGGCAAAGCACGGTCGATAAAAGTATGATCAAGAAGTGATCCTATAGCAACCTGCGTCAAGCATAACTCCAACATCGTGTTCACTTCCGGACCACGGAAAGAGACCATCACGGTAACACACATGGTTGATGTATTTTAATTAAGGTCAACTTCAGGTTTTCTACAACCGACATTAACAAATTCCCATCTGCCACATAACCGCGGGCACGGCTCTCGAAAGTTTATACCTGCGCAGGGTGTCCCAACTTAGCCCATGACAAGCTCTCGCGATCATCGAAGGAATAGACCTTCACCCAAGACACTCCGATCGACTCGGTATCCCGGTACATCAACACATTTCGACAATGGTAAAACAAGACCAGCAAAGCCACCACTGTGCCGACAAATCCCGATAGGAGCTGCACATATCTCGTTCTCGGGGCACACCGGATGAGCAAGACGTCGGGTTGGCATAGACCCTGGTTGCCTGTGGGCGCCGGACATCGCTTCAGTTGGACCAACACTCGAAGGAGCACCGCCGGGGGCTAAAATAAAGATGACCCTCGGGCTCCGAAACCCAAGGGAAAAAAAGGCTAGGTGAGGCAAATGGTAAAAGGCAATGTTGGGCCTTCTGGACAAGTTTTATTCAAAGCGAACCGTCGGGGGTCCCATAAATCACCCGACCGCGTAAGGAACGCAAAATCCGGGAACATAACACCGGTATGACGGAAACTAGGCGGCAAGAGTGGAACAAAACACTGCATAAGGCCGAGCCTTCCACCCTTTACCAAATATATAGATGCATTAATAATATAAGAGAGATTGTGATATCCCAACAAGTAACCATGTTCCAACAAGGAACAACATCTCCATGTTCCAACAAGGAACAAACTTCAATCTTCACCTGCAACTAACAACGCTATAAGAGGGGCTAAGCAAAGCGGTAACATAGCCAAACAACGGTGTGCTAGGAATGGTGTCAAAGGTTAGAGGTTTGACATGGCAATTTGGGAGGCTGACAAGCAAATGGTAGGCATCGTAGCATTGGCATAGCAAAAGAGCGAGCAAACTAGCATAGCAAAGATAGTAGTGATTTCGAGGGTATGATCATCTTGCCTGAAAACCCGCAAGGAAGAAGAACGAGTCCATGAAGAAGACAAACGGACGTAGTCGAACGAATCCTCACAACTCCGGAACGAAACCGAAGCTATCGAGAGAAGCAAACCGGAAAGAAGCAAACGACATAGTAAACACACAAGCATAAGCATGTCATGATGCGCAGACAAATATGATGCATGTCCGGTTTAATGAGGCATGGCATGGCATGGCAAAGTGCGCAAGCAATCCTACAAATTAAGTGGAGCTCAATATGCAACGAGTTGCATATTGACAAAACACCACATCAATTATTTCGTTCTCTCTTGTTAAGCTACCCAACAATATTAAATGTTGATTAACATGGCAAGGGGTGAAGCATAACAAAACTACCTACCTAGGCAAGTTTAAATGAGGCGGAAACAACGAACAACAAGTCCGGAAAATCCTCATGAGCATATTATGAATTTGGTACTGTTCTGCCCTAAAACATATTTTAAAGTTGTTAAACAGGAAAATAAAGTGGACCATGTTAAACTAGGCAAAATTCTACCCCATTTACATATAAAGAACATTTAATTCCGAGTTACGGTTAATTAGTTATGAATTAAATCATTTTAACATGGCATTTGAGCAAATTAATGTAAACACCATTTTAAATATTTTAAACATGGATGAAAGTGGCATATTATGAAACTAGATGAAATTCTAAGCATTTTACATATAAAGTTTATTTTAATCCGATGCACCGTTAATTAGATATTAAATGCATGAGTTCTAGGGGGTTTTCTGCAAAACAGTAATTCGCTGGAAAAATAGCTAAATCGCAGCCGAGGAAAAAAACATGCATCGGGCCTAATCTGGACAGGAAGCCCAACAGAATGGAAAGAAGAAAAAAAGGAAGGAAGGCGCTGGGGGCAGCTCACCATGGGCCGAGGCCCGATTGAGGAAGAGGAGGCCACCGGCCGAGGGAGATGGGCACATGGACTGGGCATGGCAGACAGAGGCCCACGGGAGGGCGCTGCGTGTCCGCCCGCAAGACGCACGCACGGTCGGGAAGGCTGCGCCGGCGGCGGCTTCCGGCGATGGAGGGACGGCGGCGAGGCGGGTGGTGGTCCGGCGAGGCCGCCGAGGTCGGGAATCGGCAGATCTGGCCTTGGGGAGCGCGGATCCGGTGATGGCGGCGAAGATCGGGGATCCATGGGCAGCGGCGGAGCTACTGGCGGCGACGGCAGGTGGTGGTGGCGGACGCCGGCAGGCGACGGCGAGGCGTCGCGACGGGCGGCGGGCGAGGCGGCGGCACGGGATGAGCCGCGCTGGGCAGCGGACAGGCCAGCGGGCGGCGACGCGGGCGGCGGATGCGCCACGTGGCAGGAGGCGATAGGCTGGGGCGGCGGCTGGTGACGTGGCAGGCCGCCATTGGTCGGAGTGAGGTGGCGGCGGATGTGTCCGCCGAAGCGGACAGCGTCCGTGGCGGAGAGGAAAAACTAGGGTTTCGGGGAAATGATCCAAATTTGGAATGGGGTGGATAAATAGGCATAGAGGGAGCTAGGAGAGTCCAAATGAGGTGCGGTTTTCGGCCACGCGATCGTGATCGAACGACCGAGAACATGGAGGGGAGTTTGGTGGGTTTTGGGCCACTTTGGAAGGGGTGTTGGGCTGCAACAAAGAGGCTTTCACGGTTACATCGGTTAACCGTTGGAGTACCAAACGACCTCCAAATGGCACGAAACTTGACAAGCGGTTCACGGTGCTATACCAAGGCCGCTTGGCAAACCTCGGGCCATTCCGAGAAAGTTAAATACCCGCACACGAAAAGAGGGAAGAGGGGACGCCGGAGGACATAGGAGTGCCGGATTGCAAAACGGACAACGGGGAAAATGCTCGGATGCATGAGACGAACACGTATGCAAAATGAAATGCACATGATGACATGATATGAAATGCAGATGATGACATGGCAAAGTGCAACACGCAAGCAAATGACATGGCAACGACGGCGAATAACTGGCGGACACCTGGCGCATCGGATCCGGGGTGTTACAACACTCCACCACTACGAGAGGATCTCGTCCCGAGATCTAGGATGGCACCGGAGGGAAAACGGAAGAGAAAGAGGAGAGATAAACTAAGTTGCTTCTTCGACAAAAGAGTGAAAACCATGAACCTTGAGAGGTTGAGTAATTTAAAAGAGAGGGTACAACAGAGATGAACGAGATTGCACACAATCCGGTTAAATGGATAAGCAAGAAAAGAACATGATCCTCACAATCGAGATGATTAGTGAAAAGAGCAACATCACAATGCCTCCGTAAGAAAGAATGGAAGTAGATCATTGGAATAAAGGGACGGAGAAGAAAATGACAACTTCTACCACAATTGAATTTGGAGGGCATCCTTGCAAGAAGGTTAGAATAGAGTTGTTGAAAAATCAACAACTAGAAGCACAAGCTTGTTGTGGGCTTATGTAAACATCTCAAAACTTGAGGTGAAATTCTGCCACTATCAAAATCAATTGCTTGCTTGAGATCAATGAAGAGATGAAAACTGCTTCACCAAGATGATAGAGATATAACTTGGATCATTGATAAGCACCACAAATAGCAACATTCCTTAGGGAAGGCTTTAGGTGAAATCTACACCAAGATAACTCCAATGAAGAGATTGACGGTTGAAAAGATCTCTTGAACGAAGAGAAAATGATGGATTTAGTTAACTCAGTCCTGACAACTTGTGAATCATGAAACATGAATGGAAAGTTATCAAGAATGACATAACACCGCCTCAAAAGATAAGGTAGAAAAAATTGCACTTTGAAATGCAAGATGAAGAATACTTGAGCTTCTCAAAACAAAACAAGTGTTGGGCACCCTGTTTAAATTTTGAGTATAGCTTGACTGATCATAACTTCAAGAGAAATCTTGAAGAACAATTGAAGAATGAAAAAAATCCTTGACGAACCACCATGTAGAGCCTCCATGAAGAACTCCGGTAATAAAAGGATGATACAAAGAAAGAGAAGTTGAAAACGCAAGGTGAATCCTTGCAATGATTTAGATGGAGCTTTGCGACGAGATAATGCGAAAAACTTAGAACTCCAGAAGAAGGATGAACAACACGAAGCCAAGAATTTATTCCTCCTGAACAAACTCCGAAGGAAAGGATTAATCACTTGGATGAATCAACAATAAGAATTATGTTATGCGTATCCTTCACCAATTAAATTGATGACAATCAACGGATTTGGCATACTACTTATTCTCGTAGAAACGATTAAAAAGATATAGTGCAAAACTTGAGAAGGTCTTCAACGAACCACCGGTAGGATTCGGAAAGAACGAATTAATTAATATGATAACAACCGAAGAGGAATGTTGAAAGAACCACCGTAAGAATTGAAAATGAAAGTAGCAAAGGCACAATTCACCGGGGAGAATTGGAAAACGAATGAAGATACTTGAGGGGATTTAAATACCAATGAACGAATGGATCATGAGCTGATTAGAGAATACTTGAATGATGCATTGGTATGATTTGGAGAACGCGAGCTGAAAGCTTGAATGAATAATCTTGAGATGATGGGCTTCAAAGAATGAAACTGAAAAGACTCCTAAAATGCTCGGATGGGTGAAAAGATTCTCACAATCGAAAACAATTATGAGAGGATGGCAACAAGCTAGCACCATGAATCTTGAAGAGAATAGAGCAAGATTAAAGAAAAACTCTTCTTCGGTCTTCAAATGATGAGAATGACAACGCGAAACACCACCAAGAATTATTGAGGCACACCAGAAGAATCAAAAACGAAGAGGTTGAGCCAACTATGCAAGAATTTGAAAGATCTTGGAGAAAAGCATTTGACTGATGATAACTCATTCTTACGTCAAACTTGGAGAAGAATTTAGGATAGCTCTGGGAAAATAGAAGAGTCGGGTAAGATCCTCGAAAAGACACGTGGGTTAGGGCCCACTCAAAAGAACACCATTGAAAAGATTTAAAAGAGATGTTGCACCGGTTGAATTAAATGACTTGAATGGGATACCAATCTCGAAAGAGCTTGAACGAATGCAGAGTGGAAACACGAATCTTCGAGATATCTTGAGCACTCCGGAATAACAAATAGCGAGAAGTAGAATGATAATGAGGAGCACCGGTATGAGAAGACATTGAAATGAGGAGAAAGGTATGATCAACAAAACTTGACTTGAATCCACCGGAGAAGAGAAAGGAATGAGAAATGACGAACTAGTAGAACATCTTCTTGAGAACCACCGGGTAAGAACATTGACGGAAAAGAATGGAGAAACTTCACAAAAAAAATAAAAGGATACTTGGTAAAGAAATCTTAGTCCTTGAGGAAAAAGGGTGGGTGGGCGGGAAAAACAAAGGCAACTTGGAGACGGATGAAACAAACACCGTTGAGAAGAAATGATAGTTGGTCTTGCTGATGTTGAAGTGACCGGATCCACTTGAAGAGAAACACGCCGGTTGAAAAGGATTGACATGACAATCTCGATTGTCGAGAAGGATTGGTATTCACCTCGGAGTATGAGAACACCATTTCGGAAAGGTATGGAATCAACACTTGACATTGAAGCAACTCGAATACCACAACTCAAAACAAAAACAAAGGACTGGCTGCTGCAGAATAAGCGGAACAAACATATGATAGAGATTTCGTCCAAGTTTTTCGTGGTGGGGCCTACACGGGCTCAATCGACAGCACCATCATGTACAAGGCAGTGCACATGACATACGAAGCATCCCCGAGTCGGCATAGCCAAGGACTCTTTAAGACACAACGAGACCACTGTAAAACCAACCGTGAATAGGCGGACCACTAGACGTCGAACCCCAATTCCATATCATACATCCGTCGGAAAGATATCCTAGGAGCTACTTGAATTCCCACCTATAAAACTCCCGAAACTTTCCGGTTATGCAATCAGGTGTTGGGGATACAGGGGAGCAATATATCTCACGCAAACTAACAATTCCTACATCCAGCTGTATCCATCCGTCAACACATAACCAAGAAACCTTCGGAAATCGTGTACCTCAACCTTCGAAAAGCATCCGTTATACAAGTCATGGCAATACTCCGTACTCACCTCGATCTTTGGGTTAGCGGGTTATCTCACCAACAAGCTGCATAAAAGAGATTTTCGATGTCGGCGTACTAAACTCGGTATTCGAGAACTGCAACGATAAAATTATGACGACAACACCTCGGAGCTCAACTCCCGGGACACCGCCACAACCCCTAAATGACAGGAGGCACCAAGACAATGTTGTCATCATAAAACCATCGAACGATTCCAAGATACCAGCGTGATCCTAAAAAAAATTTAGTGAAATTTGAGAAGAGAAGAGTCAAAACTCTATGTCAGGATACCTCACCGGAAGGTCGAAAGGACCGGGAGTAAAAAGAATTCCTAACTCTCCGATATATATAATCCTAAATGACTCAAAACATTTTTCTAGACACAACTCGCCACTAAAAACGATCAAGCGGTGGGGGCTCCTAAGGTCGGGATGGCTCGATTACCAACTTGTAACGCTCTCGATGCGGCTATATCTCCCACGTGTCGAAGCACGACTTAGAGGCATAACCGCATTGAAAGCAATGTCGCAAGTGAGGTAATCTTCACACAACCCATGTAATACATAAGGGAAAAAGATACATAGTTGGCTTACAATCGCCACTTCACGCAATTACATGAATAAAGCATTACATCATTCAGATACAATCAAGGTCCGACTACGGAACCAAAATAAAAGAAGAACCCCAAATGCGACAAAGGTCCACGATCGACCCCAACTGGGCTCCACTACTGATCAACTAGAATGAAACAACACAAAGGGCAAGATCTTCATCGAGCTCCTCCTTGAGCTTGGTTGCGTCACCTGCTCGGTAACATAGGCACCTGCAAACTGGTTTTGGAAGTATCTGGTGAGTCACGTGGACTCAGCAATCTCGCACCCACGAGATCAAGACTATTTAAGCTTATGGGAAAGGTAAAGGCATGAGGTGGAGCTGCAGCAAGCGACTAGCATAAATGGCGGCTAACATACGCAAATGAGAGCGAGAAGAGAAGGCAAAGCACGGTCGATAAAAGTATGATCAAGAAGTGATCCTATAGCAACCTCGTCAAGCATAACTCCAACATCGTGTTCACTTCCGGACTCCACGGAAAGAGACCATCACGGTAACACACATGGTTGATGTATTTTAATTAAGGTCAACTTCAGGTTTTCTACAACCGACATTAACAAATTCCCATCTGCCACATAACGCATGGCACGGCTCTCGAAAGTTTATACCTGCAGGGTGTCCCAACTTAGCCCATGACAAGCTCTCGCGATCATCGAAGGAATAGACCTTCACCCAAGACACTCCGATCGACTCGGTATCCGGTACATCAAGACATTTCGACAATGGTAAAACAAGACCAGCAAAGCCACCCATTGTCGACAAATCCCGATAGGAGCTGCACATATCTCGTTCTCGTGGCACACCGGATGAGCAAGGCGTCGGGTTGGCATAGACCCTGGTTGCCAGGGCGCCGGACATCGCTTCAGTTGGACCAACACTCGAAGGAGCACCGCCGGGGGGCTAAAATAAAGATGACCCTCGGGCTCCGAAACCCAAGGGAAAAAAGGCTAGGTGAGGCAAATGGTAAAAGGCAATGTTGGGCCTTTTTGGACAAGTTTTATTCAAAGCGAACTGTCGGGGGTCCCATAAATCACCCGACCGCGTAAGGAACGCAAAATCCGGGAACATAACACCGGTATGACGGAAACTAGGGCGGCAAGAGTGGAACAAAACACCAGGCATAAGGCCGAGCCTTCCACCCTTTACCAAATATATAGATGCATTAATAATATAAGAGAGATTGTGATATCCCAACAAGTAACCATGTTCCAACAAGGAACAACATCTCCATGTTCCAACAAGGAACAAACTTCAATCTTCACCTGCAACTAACAACGCTATAAGAGGGGCTGAGCAAAGCGGTAACATAGCCAAACAACGGTGTGCTAGGAATGGTGTCAAAGGTTAGAGGTTTGACATGGCAATTTGGGAGGCTGACAAGCAAATGGTAGGCATCGTAGCATTGGCATAGCAAAAGAGCGAGCAAAGTAGCATAGCAAAGATAGTAGTGATTTCGAGGGTATGATCATCTTGCCTGAAAACCCGCAAGGAAGAAGAACGAGTCCATGAAGAAGACAAACGGACGTAGTCGAACGAATCCTCACAACTCCGGAACGAAACCGAAGCTATCGAGAGAAGCAAACCGGAAAGAAGCAAACGACATAGTAAACACACAAGCATAAGCATGTCATGATGCGCAGACAAATATGATGCATGTCCGGTTTAATGAGGCATGGCATGGCATGGCAAAGTGCGCAAGCAATCCTACAAATTAAGTGGAGCTCAATATGCAACGAGTTGCATATTGACAAAACACCACATCAATTATTTCGTTCTCTCTTGTTAAGCTACCCAACAATATTAAATGTTGATTAACATGGCAAGGGGTGAAGCATAACAAAACTACCTACCTAGGCAAGTTTAAATGAGGCCGGAAACAACGAACAACAAGTCCGGAAAATCCTCATGAGCATATTATGAATTTGGTACTGTTCTGCCCTAAAACATATTTTAAAGTTGTTAAACAGGAAAATAAAGTGGACCATGTTAAACTAGGCAAAATTCTACCCCATTTACATATAAAGAACATTTAATTCCGAGTTACGGTTAATTAGTTATGAATTAAATCATTTTAACATGGCATTTGAGCAAATTAATGTAAACACCATTTTAAATATTTTAAACATGGATGAAAGTGGCATATTATGAAACTAGATGAAATTCTAAGCATTTTACATATAAAGTTTATTTTAATCCGATGCACCGTTAATTAGATATTAAATGCATGAGTTCTAGGGGGTTTTACGCAAAACAAGAATTATTTGGAAAAATAGCTAAATCGCAGCCGAGAAAAAAACATGCATCGGGCCTAATCTGGACAGAAGCCCAACAGAATGGAAAGAAAAAAAAAGGAAGGAAGGCGCTGGGGGGCAGCTCACCATGGCCGAGGCCCGATTGAGGAAGAGGAGGCCACCGGCCGAGGGAGATGGGCATGGGGGGCTGGGCATGAGGCAGACAGAGGCCCACCGGGAGGGGCGCTGCGTGTCCGTCCGCCGCGACGCACGCACGGTCGGGAAGGCTGCTGCGGCGGGCTTCCGCGATGGAGGGACGGCGGCGGCGGGTGGTGGTCGGCGAGGCCGCCGAGGTCGGGAATCGCAGATTCGCCTTGGGGAGCGCGGATCCGGTGATGGCGGCGAAGATCGGGATCCATGGGCAGCGGCGGAGCTCTGGCGGCGACGGCAGGTGGTGGTGGCGACGCCGGCGAGGCGACGGCGGAGCGTCGGGCGACGGGCGGCGGGGCGGCGCGGCAAGATGCAGGATGAGCCATGCGGGGCGGCGACAGGCCAGCGGGCTGGCGACGCTGGGCGGCGGATGCGCCACGTGGCAGGAGGCGATAGGCTGGGGCGGCGGCGCGGGTGACGTGGCAGGCCGCCATTGGTCGGAGTGAGGTGGCCGGCGGACGTGTCCGGCCGGGGCGGACGCGTCCGGCGGCGGAGAGGGAAAAACTAGGGTTTCGGGGGGAAATGATCCGAAATTTGGAATGGGGTGGATAAATAGGCATAGAGGGAGCTAGGAGAGTCCAAATGAGGTGCGGTTTTCGGCCACGCGATCGTGATCGAACGACCGAGAACATGGAGGGGAGTTTGGTGGGTTTTGGGCCACTTTGGAAGGGATGTTGGGCTGCAACAAAAGAGGCTTTCACGGTTACCCGGTTAACCGTTGGAGTACCAAACGACCTCCAAATGGCACGAAACTTGACAAGCGGTTCACGGTGCTATACCAAGGCAGCTTGGCAAACCTCGGGCCATTCGAGAAAGTTAAATACCCGCATACCTAAAAGAGGGAAGAGGGGACGGAGGACATAGGAGTGCCGGATTGCAAAACGGACAACGGGGAAAATGCTCGGATGCATGAGACGAACACGTATGCAAAATGAAATGCACATGATGACATGATATGAAATGCAGATGATGACATGGCAAAGTGCAACACGCAAGCAAATGACATGGCAACGACGGCGAATAACTGGCGGACACCTGGCGCATCGGATCCGGGGTGTTACAGTCATGCATCATGCTTGTTGTGCATCATGTCTTGTCTATGTGTGGTGTGTTTACCTATGTTGTGTGCTTCTTCTTGTTAGTTCCTGTTTCGTTGCGATCGTGAGGATTCGTTCGTCTACGGTTGGTTCGGCTTCATCCGTTCGTCTTCTTCATGGACTCATTCTTCTTCCTAGCGGGATTCCAGGCAAGATGACCGCTACCCTGGATCTCACTACTATCATTGCTATGCTAGTTGCTTCGTTCTATCGCTATGCTGCGCTACCTATTACCTATTTAACAAGCCATCCCATATTGCCATGAACCTCTAACCTTTGACACCATTCCTAGCAAACCATTGCTTGGCTATGTTACCGCTTTGCTCAGCCCCTCTTATGGCGTTGCTAGCTGCAGGTGAAGTTGAAGATTGCTCCATGGTGGACAGGGTTATGTTGGGATATCACAATATCTCTTATTTAATTAATGCATCTATATACTTGGTAAAGGGTGGAAGGCTCGGCCTTATGCCTGGTGTTTTGTTCCACTCTTGCCGCCCTAGTTTTCGTCATACCGGTGTTATGTTCCCGGATTTTGCGTTCCTAACGCGGTTGGGTGATTTATGGGACCCCCCCTAACAGTTCGCTTTGAATAAATTTTGTCCAGCAAGGCCCAACCTTGGTTTTACCATTTGCCTCACCACCACCTATACCCTTCCCTTGGGTCGGCCAACCCAAGGGTCATCTTTATTTTAGCCCCCCGGGCGGTGCTTGTCTAAGTGTTGGTCAAAACGAGCAACCTCTGGGCCACCTCGGGAAACTCAAGTCTGGTTTTACTCGTAGCTTGACTTATCCGGTGTTGCCCTGAGAACGAGATATGTGCAGCTCCTATCGGGATTGTCGACGCATCGGACGGCTTTGCTGGTCTTGTTTTGCCATTGTCAAAATGTCTTGTAAACCGGGATTCCGAGACTGATCGGGTCTTCCTGGGAGAAGGTCTATTCCTTCGTTGATCGCGAGAGCTTGTCATGGGCTAAGTTGGGACACCCCTGCAGGGTATAAACTTTCGAGAGCCGTGCCCGCGGTTATGTGGCAGATGGGAATTTGTTAATGTCCGGTTGTAGATAACTTGACACCAGATTCGAATTAAAACGCATCAACCGTGTGTGTAGCCGTGATGGTCTCTTCTCGGCGGAGTTCGGGAAGTGAACACGGTTTCTGTGTTATGTTTGACGTAAGTAGGTGTTCAGGATCGCCTCTTGATCATTGCTAGTTGACGACCGTTCCTTTGTTTCTCTTCTCGCTCTCATTTGCGTATGTTAGCCACCATACATGATTAGTCGCTGCTGCAACCTCACCACTTTACCCCTTCCTTACCCATTAAGCTTTGCTAGTCTTGATACCCATGGTAATGGGATTGCTGAGTCCTCGTGGCTCACAGATTACTACAACAACAGTTGCAGGTATAGGATTATGCGATGATCTTGACGCGAGAGCGATGTTTGCTTGCTTGAGTTCATCTTCTGCTTTTTCTTTGATCAGGGGATAGGCTCCAGGTCGGCAGCCTGGGCTAGCAGGGTGGATATTGTTTGAGTTTCTGTTTATGATTCATCCGTAGTCGGATGTTGTTCTTGTATGTTGTATTGTTGTATTCATGTGACATTGTATGTATCGGATGTATCCCCACTATTATGTAATGTTGATGTAATGATATCCACCTTGCAAAAGCGTCTTCAAGATGCGCTTCTATCCTTGGTGGGACCTTCGAGTTCCTTTAGGATAGGGTCGCATCTTGGGCGTGACAAGTTGGTATCAGAGCCTCGACCGACCCTAGGAGCCCCCCTTGATTGATCGTGTAGTTTGGCCGTTGTTGAGTCTAGAAGAAAACTATTTTTGGAGTCCAGTTATATCGGAGAGTAGGAATTCTTTTTACTCCTCAGCCCCTTCGTCGCTCTGGTGAGGAATCTTGACGTAGGTGTTTTGAACTACTCATCTTCACCTTCAAATTTCCTTTAGGTTCACGCAGTTGGTTTTCCGATCGTTGTTTCCCAGCTCTTTCATCCGGTGCATTTCTCGTCAAGGTGACTCAAGCCTCTTCTTCTTTGCCGAGATCAATCCTCAGTTCTTCCTCCGACGTCGTTGTTTTTCCCCATCCGAAGTTGTCTTTCTTTTTCCCACCCGCCCTCCCTGTTCTTCTTTTCGGAACCGGAGTCCGTAATCGAGTATCCTTTCTACCCGTGTGATGTCTTTGTTTTCTTTCCTCAATGTTTTCAACCGGTGTTCTCTTCAAGATATTCGTCGATTCCCCATCCAAGTTGCCTTTGTTTTCCCGCCCTCCCACCCTCTTCTCCTGGAGCCTAAGCCTCTTTCGACCATCAATTTTCATTCGTACGGAGCCTCTTCAGTCTTTCGTCAATTATTTCTACCGGTGAATTCTCGTCTCATTCGTCATTCTTCATCTCTTTTCTTTTCCGGTGCACTCAATTCAAGTTTTTTTCGGTGTTGATCATATTCTTTTCCTCGGCTCAAATGTTTTCCCCTTGCTCGTTCGCCTCTCGCCAGTTTATCCTTCTGGAGTGCTCAAGTCATCTCAGGAGATTTGTCTGTGTTCCAATTAATCCGAGGAGGTCACCTCATTC
Organism: Aegilops speltoides; assembly: GCA_021437245.1. NCBI lineage: Eukaryota > Viridiplantae > Streptophyta > Magnoliopsida > Poales > Poaceae > Aegilops > Aegilops speltoides. The sequence continues at coordinate 216,829,562 of CM038145.1, forward strand.
AAATATTTCAATTGTTCCGGTGCATCATCTATCTTTTCAACAATCCTTTCCAACGTTGTGTTTCTCTTTAGTGGGCCCTAACCCACAGGTTTTTTCCCAGGATCTTACCTGACTCTTCTAATTCCCCCGGAGTTATTCTCAAATTCTTTTCATTTGTGACGTAAGAATGAATTTCATCAGTCACATGCCATCTCCAAGATCGTTTTCAAATTCTTTTCATCGTCGGCTCAACCTTTTCGGTTTTCATTCTCCCGGAGTATCTCAGTAATTTTGATGGTTTTCTCGTCATCATTTGAAGATTGAAGAAGAATTTTTCCTCTAAATCTTGTCCGTTCTCCTGAAGATTCATGTCGCTAGCTTGATGCTATCCGCTCAAATTGTTTTCCAGTCGTGCAAATTCTTTTCAACCATCCGGAGTATGTCAGGAGTTGTTTTTCCATTTCTTTTCACCGGAGGCCATCATTCCAGTTATCGTTCTCTAATTCTTCCGGTGCTTCGTTCAAGTATTCTTCAGTCAGTTCGCGATCTCTTCGCTCTTTTGCATCTAAATCCCCTCAAACATATTTGTCTTCTAATTCTTCCCGGCGATTCATTCTCTTTCACCAGTCTTTTCCGAATTCTAACGGTGGTTCTTTAAGATTTTTTTCCTTGTTTATCTTTTTAATCCATTCGTTCTTTTCAATCCTACCGGTGATTCACGAAGACTTCTCAAGTTTGAGATATGTCACTTCTCAATCCTTTTCAAGAAGAATAAGTAGTATGCAAAATCCATTGCTTGTCATCAATTTAATTTGATAAAGGATAAGCATGCAATAAATCTTATTCTTATTTCTTCCAAGTGAGTGATTCCTTCCTTCGGAGTTTGTTCTTGATGAATACGTTCTTGTTTCAAGTGTTTCATCTTTTCTTTTCCGGAGTTCAAATTTCCTTGGCCATTTCGTCGGAACCTCCATCTAATTCATCGCAAGGCTCATCTTATTCTTTCATCCTTCATTTCCATCTCATCATCCTTTTGTCACCGGAGTTCTTCATGGTGGTTCTTCATGATTTAATTCATTCTGCAAGAGTTCATCAAGTACCATTCCATCCTCTCAAGTTCGTTCTAATCCTCCCATTTTCAGCCAAAGAGCTGCCTAAATTCTTTCAGTCTTATCCGTTTCTTTTCTCATGCTAACCACTCCGGTTAGAACGAGTGATTTCATAGTCTATCTGATTCCGTGAGCTTTCGATTCTCATCATTCTCGTCGTTTCTCTCTTCTTCTCAAGTGCTCTCGATTCTTTGCTTCTTCTCTTGAGTTATTGTTTCGCCTCATCCCTTTTTCCCTTCTGTCTCGGTCCTAAGATCTCGGGACGAGATCTCTTGTTAGTGGAGGAGTGTTGTAACGCCCCGGATTCGATGCGCCAGGTGTCCGCCAGTTATTTGCCGTTGTTGCCATGTCATTTGCTTGCGTGTTGCACTTTGCCATGTCATCTTATGCATTTCATATCATGTCATCATGTGCATTGCATTCGCATACGTGTTCGTCTCATGCGTCCGAGCCTTTTCCCCGTTGTCCATTTTGCAATCCGGCGCTCCTATCTCACCCGGCGTCCCCTTCTTGTCTCTTTTCGTGTGTGGGTATTAAACTTTCTCGGAATGGCCCGAAGTTTGCCAAGCGGCCTTGGTATATCACCGGTAGACCGCCTGTCAAGTTTCGTGCCATTTTGAGGTCGTTTGACACTCCAACGGTTAACCGGGTAACCGTAAAAGCCTCTTTTGTGCGCAGCCCAACACCCCTTCCAAAGTGGCCCAAAGCCCAGCAAACTCCCCTCCATGCTCTCGGTCGTTCGATCACGATCGCATGGCCGAAAACCGCACCTTATTTGGAGCCTCCTAGCTCCCTCTACCTATAAATATGTGATCCCCTCCGGATTTTCGTGCAGTCCAAACCCTAGCCCCGCTCCCCTCGCGCCGCCGGACATGTCCATCCCGAGCCGGACATGTCCGCCGGCCACGTCGCTGCAGCCAATCAGGCGTCGCCACGTCACCCCGCCGCCCCTCTCCTCCAACGGCACGCCGCCACCTTTCCCTCTCTCTCCCGCTGCTGCTTGCTTGGAGCCCGCCGCTGCCCGCCTGAAGCCCGTCCGGCGCGCCGCCGCGCCTGCGTCGCCTGCCCGCGCCTCCGCTCCGCTTCGCCGCCTCGGCCGCTGCCTGCCGGCGAACCCAGCCCCGAAGCCGCTGGCTGCGCGTGCTCAGCCGCCGCCTCGCCGCCTCCGGCGCCCGCCGCTCCACCGACCCGCCGCTGCGCCTCCTCCCGCTGAAGCGCCGTGCGCTGAGGCGCTAAGCGCCTCGGCCGCGCCCGCCTGCCGCTCACCGCCTGCCTCGCCGCCGACCACCAAGGCGCGGCGAAGCTCCTCCGCCGCCGCCCGCGCGCCTCGGCGCCGCCCGGCCTCCGCCGATCCGGATCCGGCGAGGGCGGCTGGTCCCGTCCTGCCCCGGCCACCGGCGCCTTCTCCGGCCATCTCCTCCCCAAGCTCCGGCGAACCTCGGGTTCCGTGCCGCCTGGATCTGGATCTGGATCCATATGAGGTTGACTTTCCCCCCTCCAGATTTCACCAAGTCCTCCGGATATTTGCATAAACATGCCATGTTTATGCCATCACATCTCTGCATCCTTAGCTCCGTTTCGTGCGTATAATATGTCAAATTGTTCGTCTCGACGAGTAATTCATTTCATTCCATTGCATCATTTTCATTTGAGCTCATCTTGATGCCCGAAATGCTGTTGGAAGAGTGCATGTTGATGTTAATCTGCTGAAACTGTTATAACTTGCTGATTTATCATTTTTGCCATGATTGATGTGTGCATCCTATGAGGTTTATTTCTACATGAATGTTGATCTATGCCATGCCATATTTCCAGGGGTGCCAACCATGTATTTTTGTGAGTTGTGTGCTGAGTGTATCAAGCTTGCTAAGTAGGGTAGTTGTTGTTGCTGTGTTCCTGACAGATTCTGTTATATTTTGTTGCTATGTTAACATGCCTCTACTAATCATTCTATGCATAATCTGGAGATGTTCTATAAACATGTTTTGATCTAAATGTCATGCTCTATCCCTTCATGCCCTTGGTTGCAATTATAGCCTGCTGGAACATGTTGTAATCTTACTCTAAAGTTGCTTGAAAATGTTGCTGTCAGCCTGTTAACATTAAGTTCACTTGTTCCCATGTGTTTTGCTAGTGATCCATGTACCCTATGAACTTGCTCTTGCCATGCTTAGCTTCACAAACATGCCTTCTTGTTGTTGGTTGCCTTGCCATGCCATGTATTGCTTTGTGGTGAGTGATTCAAGCTCACGAACATGCCTACTTAATGTTGTTCCTGCCATGTATGAATCTGTAATATAACTTGCCATGTTTACATGGGTGCCATCATATTTTCTGATCCTTTTTGGCTCATGGTCAGTAAGGGTCTTTTGATCTATGCTATTAGTAGATTCATGCCATGCCTTTGTTTGCCATGATAAGTTCCTGTAGCATATTGTTTGATAGCTTTGAACATTGCAACCTGATGTTATTCCTGCTAAAGTCTGAAACTGTTATTATTTGCAATCTTACCATGTCCTTTTGAGCATGTTCTAGTTGTTTCTGGAGGTAGCTCAGTGTTCATGTTTTGTTATGCTTTACCTGTACTTCATGCCCATGCCTTTTGTTATTATGTTGGGGTGTTGTAGCATATTGTTTTGATGCTTGTAAGATGCCTAGTTGCTGTTATGGACAGATTGTTGTTATGACTTGTATAGTGTGTGTGTGTTGCACCGTTGCTCCGTTTTGAGTGTGCTCTATATGAAACTTGCTTGATTTTGCATGTTCTTTCATATGACCATGTTGCATCCTTGTTTTGAGGTGTTTGCTTGATGTTTGTATGTATTTTGCATCAATGCCATGTTTAACTTGTTTTGCTCATATCTTCTAGGCCGTAGCTCCGAATCTAATGAACTTTATATGTAACTTGACTAGAATCTCGTGTAGATCATCGAGGTGCATCTTAACTTGTTGTTTAACAACTTCAACTTAATGTTTATTCAGTTCTGGACCAATTTTGAAATTTGCATATGAGGACTTACCGGAATTGTTATATGTTGTTTCCGGCCTCATTTAAACTTGCCTTGATGTGTTGTTCTTTTTTGCATCATCTCTTGCCATGAGTAGCTTCATGTAGCTTGGTCATGCATCATGCTTGTTGTGCATCATGTCTTGTCTATGTGTGGTGTGTTTACCTATGTTGTGTGCTTCTTCTTGTTAGTTCCTGTTTCGTTGCGATCGTGAGTATTCGTTAAATCACGGTTGGTTCGCTTCATCCGTTCGTCTTCTTCATGGACTCATTCTTCTTCCTAGCGGGATTCCAGGCAAGATGACCGCTACCCTGGATCTCACTACTATCATTGCTATGCTAGTTGCTTCGTTCTATCGCTATGCTGCGCTACCTATTACCTATTTAACAAGCCATCCCATATTGCCATGAACCTCTAACCTTTGACACCATTCCTAGCAAACCATTGCTTGGCTATGTTACCGCTTTGCTCAGCCCCTCTTATAGCGTTGCTAGCTGCAGGTGAAGTTGAAGATTGCTCCATGGTGGACAGGGTTATGTTGGGATATCACAATATCTCTTATTTAATTAATGCATCTATATACTTGGTAAAGGGTGGAAGGCTCGGCCTTATGCCTGGTGTTTTGTTCCACTCTTGCCGCCCTAGTTTCCGTCATACCGGTGTTATATTCCCGGATTTTGCGTTCCTAACACGGTTGGGTGATTTATGGGACCCCCCCTGACAGTTCGCTTTGAATAAAACTTGTCCAGCAAGGCCCAACCTTGGTTTTACCATTTGCCTCACCACCACCTATACCCTTCCCTTGGGTCGGCCAACCCAAAGGGTCATCTTTATTTTAGCCCCGGGCGGTGCTTGTCTAAGTGTTGGTCGAAACGAGCAACTTCGCATGGGCCACCTCGGGAAACTCAAGTCTGGTTTTACTCGTAGCTTGATTTATCCGGTGTTGCCACGAGAACGAGATATGTGCAGCTCCTATCGGGATTGCCGATTGCATCGGGCGGCTTTGCTGGTCTTGTTTTACCATTGTCGAAATGTCTTGTAAACCGGGATTCCGAGACTGATCGGGTCTTCCTGGGAGAAGGTCTATTCCTTCGTTGATCGCGAGAGCTTGTCATGGGCTAAGTTGGGACACCCCTGCAGGGTATAAACTTTCGAGAGCCGTGCCCGCGGTTATGTGGCAGATGGGAATTTGTTAATGTCCGGTTGTAGATAACTTGACACCAGATTCGAATTAAAACGCATCAACCGTGTGTGTAGCCGTGATGGTCTCTTCTCGGCGGAGTCCGGGAAGTGAACACGGTTTCTGTGTTATGTTTGACGTAAGTAGGTGTTCAGGATCACCTGTTGATCATTGCTAGTTGACGACCGTTCCTTTGTTTCTCTTCTCGCTCTCATTTGCGTATGTTAGCCACCATACATGCTTAGTCGCTGCTGCAACCTCACCACTTTACCCCTTCCTTACCCATTAAGCTTTGCTAGTCTTGATACCCATGGTAATGGGATTGCTGAGTCCTCGTGGCTCACAGATTACTACAACAACAGTTGCAGGTACAGGATTATGCGATGATCTTGACGCGAGAGCGATGTTTGCTTGCTTGAGTTCATCTTCTGCTTCTTCTTCGATCAGGGGATAGGTTCCAGGTCGGCAGCCTGGGCTAGCAGGGTGGATATTGTTTGAGTTTCTGTTTATGATTCATCCGTAGTCGGATGTTGTTCTTGTATGTTGTATTGTTGTATTCATGTGACATTGTATGTATCGGATGTATCCCCACTATTATGTATCGGATGTGACATTGTATGTATCCCCACTATTATGCAAAAGCGTCTTCAAGATGCGCTTCTATCCTTGGTGGGACCTTCGAGTTCCTTTAGGATAGGGTCGCATCTTGGGCGTGACACCGCGACACGAGCAACAATTCAAGATGGAATGAAGAAGGAAACATGCAAGACTTACCAGCACGGCGCCCAGCGCCGGCATCGGACTCGGCCACCTCCTCGCCGCCTTGGGCCGCGGGCTCCTCTGGTGCCACCGGCGCCACCTGCGATGGAGCTCGGGCGTAAGGATGCCGGATTGCGTTCAAGAGAATCTCCCGCATCGCGTCAGGGCGAACAAGAAGATGCGTGGCAGCGAAGTAAGAAGACCAGACGCTCACCTGCGGCGCCGGGATCGCTTGGCTATACGGCGCCTTGCCGAATCGCCAATCCTCTCCAAGGTTGGCCTTGGAGATGTCGTTGACGCCGCGCGCGACCTGCTCCGCATACAGCCGCGTCGACCCCATTCAGTTGGGGTCCTGCAGGCCAATCATCTCGCCGATGAGGCAGGAGCGCCTCTGAAGCGGAAGGACCCGGCGGGTGATGAACGCGGCAAGGAGGTCCGTGCCGGTGAGCCCCTCCCGCGTCCTCATCACCGTCACCGCTCGCAGAGCTTGACGATCTCCTGCGACGGGCGCCAGAGCGAGTGTCCCCAGTTCGTCTTCGCACGCGGCGGCGCGTTGACGAAGGGCGGAAGATTGATGTGGTCCGCGCCATGGTTGCGGACATAGAAGAAGGAATTCTGCCATTTCTTAGCAGAATCCTCGAGCGGGATCTTGGGGAAATCTGCCCCGGACCGCTTCGAGATGACGGCAGCACCGTAGTCGGCGAACTCCCCGGCCGACGGGCCCTGCTGCTTCAAGGAGAAGAAGCGCGCCCCAATGTCGATCGTCGGCTCGACCCCATGGTACCCCTCACACAGGGTCATGAAGCCGGAAAGCTGGACGATGGCGCCGGCGCCAAGATGGTGCGCTTGAAGCCCGAAGAACTCCAAGAATGCGCGGAAGAACGTGCTCACCGGCAGCCCGAACCAGCGTTCCAAACGCATGAGGAAGACGACGCGCTCCTGCCCCTCGGGCTGGGGCCTCTGCTCGCCGCGCGGCAGGCGGACGCCGACGTCCGTCTCCCGCGGCAAGCGCCACGAAGCTCAAAGCTACGTGATGTCCTCGGTGGTGACGTTGGAACCCATCCAGGAGCCTGACGGCAGCGCCATGGACGGACGCGGGAAGAAGAAGATGAACGACGGAGGAAGCTCTGTTCGTGGCTGCAGGCGCGGCTGTGCGTCAGTGGCAAGGAGCAGAGCATGAGCAGGGGATAGGAGGGCGCGAGCAAGAATGGTGCCTGCTGCCCCCTTGCCCCCTTCAATTTATAAGCCCCGGTTCAAACGTGGGGAAGTGGGATCTTCTGCACGCGCCCGTTCCACTACCCCACAATAAGTGCGCACGTACGCGCGCACTAACTGCTCGGGGAGGTGCAACCGGCCCCCAGACGCCACAATAAATCCGCGCACGTGGCCCAAGGGAGCATGGCGGCGGGCCCCCGGCCCGCCGCCTGGTCCCGTCACGCGTGTGACCTGTCAGGCCCCTCCGACTTCCGGGCGCCACGTGGCGCCTGCGCGGAGCCCAAGGGATCACCTCAAGATTCGACGGACTCCTCGGTTCCCGCCACGGCCGGGATGCCGCGATCCGGTTTCAGAGAAAACCGGCACACAGTGTGTGTTGCCGGACCCGGCGCTCGCAGAATCCGCCTTGCTCAAGGGGGAAACTGCGAAGGCCCGCTCATCAGAAGACGGCGGACCTTCACAGCTTCGGGGGCTACTGTCGGGGGGATGAACCCCGGGCAGGCAACGGAACCCAGATCCTTTTCAAAAACAGCGGGGCCCGCATCACCCTGCAAACCGGCATGTGCCTGGCCGGGTCGCTCGACGAGGCAGGGCCAGCAACCCGGCCAAACCCTCCGACCCGGCAAGGTACGTCAACCCGGCCACAGCAACTGGCGCAAGACGACTCAACCCGGCGCAACCAAGGCTTCCACGGCATACCAGCCCCACCCGTGGCGTCCGCAGCAAACCAGCCACGGGTCAGCTCCCGTCCCATCCAGGTCGTACAATGGGACGAGACCTAAACCACCGATGACCAAGACAACAGTGTTTCCACCCATGCCTGTGGTCAGCCGGGGCGTGGCAACAGTGCCCCTCACCTACCCGCTGACCAAGGTTGGCGCGGCAATAGTGCTCCCGCCCTCACCGCTGACGACAGCAAGCGACAGCCTGATGGAGAGCACTGTGCACGACTCGACTCGGCCACGCCTTGACGATCGACAAGACGGCGCATAGTCCCCCTAGGTGCGTGGGGCCCGCACCTAGGGGAACCCGGCGAACCACAAGCCCACAAGCGGGACCCAGCCCGGAGTCCCGGACACTGACAATACGGACCCACAGACTCGGCATTTTACCATTGTAACCCTGGGTGGGTTGATCTATAAAACCCCCCCAGGAACCCACGCCTACAGAAGAGGAGGCAATGGCAACACATAAGAGATCATCGCATCGCATGTAAGGAAATGAGAGACAGAAGCACAAGCATGCATAGCACTAGCCACCCAACAGCAGTACTGGAGAGAAGGAGCAGCCCAAGCCTTGGCCAGCTTCCTTCCTCCTCCACACAGCTCCAGGAGTAGCGTTGTAAAATCAATCATCCAACCAAACTCGGTAGGACTAGGGGTGTTATCTCTCTGGAGAGCCCCGAACCTGGGTATGTCCAGTGTCCCGCGCCCGCGCATGCCAACCTCGCCTCTGGAGCTCACCAGCGCCCTCGAGCCTCCTCCTCTCTTTAGCAATCCCTTGGCATCTGTCGTGCGCCCACCACAACACTCTCCAAATCCACTTTCATGATTATCACAATAAGATTCAACACCCACCAAAATAGTGGGATCACTACTTCCTAAAGTTGACACTCTTCCAAACTCAGTTTCATCAACATAATCATCATAAATAGGAGGCATGCTATCATCATAATAAATTTTCTCATCAAAACTTGGGGGACTAAAAATATCATATTCATCAAACCTAGCATCCCCAAGCTTGTAGCTTTGCATATCATTAGCATCATGGATATTCAAGAAATTCATACTAACAACATTGCAATGATGCTCATCATTCAAAGATTTTATGCCGAACATTTTATTGCATTCTTATTCTAACACTTTGTTGCAATTATCGGAATCCTTATTTTCAATAAAGACATTAAAAAGATGAAGCATATGAGGCAACCTCAATTCCTTTTTTTTGTAGTTTTCTTTTATAAACTAAACTAGTGATAAACAAGAAACTAAAAGATTCAATTGCAAGATCTAACGATATGCTTTCAAGCACTAACCTCCCCGGCAACGGCGCTAGAAAAGTGCTTGATGTCTCCTACACAACTTATTCCTTGTAGACAATGTTGGTCCTCCAAGTGCAGAGTTTGTAGCACAGTAGAAAATTTCCCTCAAGTGGATGACCTAAGATTTATCAATCCGTGGGAGGCATAGGATGAAGATGGTCTCTCTCCAACAACCTTGCAACCAAATAACAAAGAGTCTCTTGTGTCCCCAACAAACCCAATACAATGGTAAATTGTATAGGTGCACTAGTTCGGCAAAGAGATGGTGATAAAAGTGCAATATGGATGGTAGATATAGGTTTTTGTAATCTGAAAATATAAAAACAGCAAGGTAACTAGTGGCAAAAGTGAGCGTAAATGGTATTGCAATGCTAGGAAACAAGGCCTAGGGTTCATACTTTCACTAGTGCAAGTTATCTCAACAATGGTAACATAATTGGATCATATAACAATCCCTCAACGTGCAACAAAGAGTCACTCCAAAGTCACTAATAGCGGACAACAAACGAAGAGATTATTGTAGGGTATGAAACTACCTCAAAGTTATTCTTTCCGATCAATCCATTGGGCTATTCCTATAAGTGTCACAAACATCCCTAGAGTTTGTAGTAAAATAACACCTTAAGATACACATCAACCAAATCCCTAATGTCACCTAGATACTCCAATGTCACCACAAGTATCTGCGGGTTTGATTATACGATATGCATCACACAATCTCAGATTCATCTATTCAAACCAACACAAAGAACTTCATAGAGTGCCCCAAAGTTTCTACCAGAGAGTGAAGATGAAAACGTGTGCCAACCCCCATCCATAGATTCCCAAGGTCACGGAACCCGCAAGTTGATCACCAAAACATACATCAAGTTAATCAATAGAATACACCATTGTCACCACAGGTATCCCATGCAAGACATACATCAAGTGTTCTCAAGTCCTTAAGACTTAATCTGATAAGATAACTTCAAAGGGAAAACTCAATCCATTACAAGAAGGTAGAGGGGGGGGGGAAACACCATAAGATCCAACTATAATAGCAAAGCTCGCGGTACATCAAGATCGTGCCAGATCAATTACACGAGAGAGAGAGAGAGAGAGAGAGAGAGAGAGAGATCAAACACATAGCTACCGTTACATACCCTCAGCCTCGAGGGTGAACTACTCCCTCATCATCATGGAGAGCGCCAGGATGATGAGGATGCCAACCGGTGATGATTCCCCCCTCCGGCAAGGTGCCGGAACAGGGACCCGATTGGTTTTTGGTGGCTACAAAGGATTGTGGCAGCGGAACTCCCGATCTTCTTTTTGTTCTGTAAGTTTGGGGATATATCAGTGGTGTTGGCATCAAGAACAAGTCAGGGGGGTCCCTGAGGCAGCCACGAGGTAGGGGCGCGCCCAAGGGGTAGGGTGCGCCCTCCACCCTTGTGGTTGACTCAGGACTCTTCTGGTCCATCTCCGATGCTCCGTGGGCTTCTTCTGGTCCAAAAATAATCTCCGTAAATTTTCAGGTCAATTGGACTCCGTTTGATATTCCTTTTCTGTAAAACTCAAACAAAAGGAAAAAAACAGAAACTAGCACTGGGCTCTGGGTTAATAGGTTAGTCCCAGAAATAATATAAAATAGCATATTAATGCATATAAAACATCCAAACATATAATATAATACCATGGAACAATCAAAAATTATAGATACGTTGGAGACATATCAGATTGCAACAAAGAAATACAATCAACCAAAGAGCAACTATCATAATTAAAGTCTTTGTAATCCAAAACAGTGGGCACATCACTAGTTAAAGTGTTGACCTCTTCAAACCCACTTTTATCATTTTTTTCAACAAGATTTTCACCCTCCGAATCATAGGGACGCCTTCTAGCTAAAGTTGACTCTTCTCGAGTCCCTTTTATATCAATCTTAATTTTACTAAACAAATCATCAATAGAAGAAACACCAATCATTTTAAGATCTTCATCACTTTTATGAAAGTAATCACTGGAAAATGCCCTTTCTAAAAATTATCTTTTAGCTCTAAGCATAGAGGTTCTTTTCTTACTTTCATCCATAGAAACATAACGAGCTTTAATTGATTCTTCAACTTTAGGCACAAAAATTTTCATCTTGAGAGTTTCTACATCATGAGAAATCCTATCAATACTTCCAGACATATCATCAACTTTATTCAACTTTTCTTCTATCGAAGCATTAAAAGCTTTTTGAGTATTGATAAATTCTTTAATATTATTCTCAAGATCAGAGGTGTTTCTATTATTATTATAAGTAGGATTACCATAGGAATTACCATAATTATTAGAGGAATTACTAGGAAAAGGCCTAGGATTAAAATTACCTCTATAAGCATCGTTATTGCAATTCTTTCGCGAGATAAATTCACATCTATGGCATCACTATTTCGCTCAATCAAAGTAGACAAAGGCACATCATTAAAATCAATAGGAGCACTTTTATTAGCAACCAACTTCATAAGAGCATCAACTTTTTCACTCAAAGAATTTATTTCTTCTACCGAATTGACTTTTTTACTAGTAGGAGCTCTTTCGGTATGCCATTGTGAGTAGTTGGCCATAATATTGTCTCGCCATGTAGTAGCTTCACCCAAAGTAATTTCCATAAAAGTACCAACTGCGGTGGAATCCAAAAGATTACGAGAAACAAAGTTCAATCCCGCATAAAAAATTTGTATGATCATCCAAAGATTTAACCCATGAGTTGGGCAATTCCTTAGCATCAATTTCATCCTTTCCGAAGATTATGCAACATGCTTGATGCGTCTCCAATGTATCTATAATTTTTTATTGTTCCATGTTGTTATATTATCATTCTTGGATGTTTTACAATCATTTTATAGTCATTTTATATCATTTTTTGGTACTAACCTATTGACATAGTGCCCAGTGCCAGTTGTTGTTTTCTGCATGCTTTTTACATTGCGGGAAATCAATACCAAACAGAGTCCAAACGCAGCGAAACTTTTTGAGGATTTTTTTGGGGCCAGAAGACATCCAGTGGGCCAGGAAAGCACCTGGGGGTGCTCCAAGGGGAGTACAACCCACCAGGGCTTTGCCCACCTCGGGTGCCCCCTGAACCACCTCTTTACTCTATAAATACCCCAATATTCCAGAAACCCTAGGGGAGTCAACGAAAACCAATTCCAGCCGCCGCAGAGTCCGAAAACACAAGATCCAATCTATACACCATCTCAGAGGGGTGCATCATGTCCATTGGTGCCTCTACGATGATACGTGAGTAGTTCTTTGTAGACCTACAGGTCCGTACTTAGTAGCTAGATGGCTTCCTCTCTCTCTCTCTCTCTCTTGACTATCAATACAATGGTCTCATGGAGATCCATCTGATGTAAGTGTTTTTGCGATGTGTTTGTTGGGTTCCGATGAACTGTGAGTTTATGATTAGATCTATGTTTTTATCCATGAAAGTTATTTGAGTCTTCTTTTATCTCTTATATGTGTGATTGATTATAGCCTCGAATTTCTTATCCAATATTTGGGTTTTGTTTGGCCAACTTGATCTATTTATCTTGCAATGGGAAGAGGTGCTTTGTGATGGGTTCGATCTTACGGTGCTTGATCCTAGTGACAGAAAGGGAAACGACACGTATGTATCATTGCTATGAAGGATAACAAGCTGGGGTCTATTTCTACATAAATAGATCTTGTCTACATCATGTCAGCGTTCTTATTGCATTACTCCGTTTCTCCATGAACTTAATACACTAGATGCATGCTGGATAGCGGTCGATGTGTGGAGTAATGGTAGTAGATGCAGGCAGGAGTCGGTCTACTAATCTTGGACGTGATGCCTATATAATGATCATTGCGTGGATATCGTCATGATTATTCGAAGTTCTATCAATTGCCAAACAGTGATTGTTTTCCCACCCTTTGCTATTCTTCTCGAGAGAAGCCACTAGTGAAACCTACGGCCCCCCGGTCTCTTTTCATCATATTTGCCTTTGCAATCTATTTTCCTTTGCTTTTATTTTCAGATCTATTAAACCAAAACTACAAAAATACCTTGATGCAATTTATTAGTTTCGTGGTATATTTATCCTATCTACCACTTTTACCTCACCTTATTTTCCTATCTTGAGGCGCCGTACTCGAAAGGGATTGAAACCCCCTTTTACACGTCGGGTTGCGAGTATTTGTTATTTGTGTGCATGTGTTGTTTACGTGGTGTGAGGAGGTTCTCCTACTGGTTCGATAACCTTGGTCTCATCACTGAGGGAAATACCTACCATTGCTATACTGCATCATCCCTTCCTCTTTGGGGAAATGCCGACGTAGTTCTAGCAGACATCAAAAGGAATTTCTGGTGCCGTTGCCGGGGGGGATCTTCAACATCAACTAGGTTCCTAATCACAAATCTCATCTCCTCGCAATTTACATTATTCGCCATTTTCCTCTCATTTTCTTCTCCCCCACTTCACAAAAATTTGCCATTTTTTTGCCCTCTTTTTCATTCGCAGTTTTCTCCACGGATATGTTTTTGTGTGCAATCTTGTTCACCACTTTTCATCGTTATGGATAGTTCTTCCTCTCTTGCATACACCCCCGAGAACGAGGTTCTTAACTTTAAACAAAGGGGGGAGAACTTAAAAGATGCTTGGTATAGGATTTGCAATGCTCATAGTAGATCTATCTATAAGCAATCTACCGTTGTTCTTCTTTGTTGTTTTTATGTGGGAATCACCACTTGGTATAGATTCGTCCTTGATACGATTACTGGTGGGAATTTCTTGATGTGCCTTCTCTTGATGCTTTTAATGCTTTGGGAAATTTAGTGGGTTCACCACCACTCATGATCAATGAAACAATTTTGACTCTCGAGCATGTTATGGAAAGACTTGATGCTATTGAAAAGAAAATGCTTATCATAGAACATGTTGAAAACTTGGATAGGAAAATGCAAAGTTATGCTACTACAATTGGGTCAAAAGCGGGAGACGTTTTTAAGTTGTTAAAAGAAAAGGGAACTATAATTCATGAAAGAATCGAAGAGAGCCCATCTAGGATTGATAAACTGGAAGAAATTTTTTCTAATCTAGGTACGGCTTTTGCTTCCGCTAAAACTCCCATGAAAATTTGTAAGACTACTAAAGTCACTAAAAACAAAGGTGCAACTTCTAGCAATGATAAAGGAGATCTTAAGATGATTGGTATTCACCCCAACTTTATTGAAGTCATAAGAGACCCTTTTCGCAAAAATAAATTTTTCAATCTTGTGCCTAGAAGTATTGTTGTTGAGAATTTATATTCAAAATCCTTAGAAAATTCCAAGTGTTGGATCAAAGAATTGGAGGATAAAGATGACAACACTTAGATCCTACGCGTTATGCCTAGCTAGGGGCGTAAAATGATAGCACTCGTTGGGAGGCAATCCAACTTGTATCCTTTTGCCTTTTGGTTTTGTTACTGTTTTTCATAAAAAATACCCAATTTTACCTCTGGTTAGATGTGTTTTTGTGGTTTAAATTAGTGTGTGTGCCAAGCAAGGCCTTTGGGTTGATTTGGGTGAAAGTTGATTTGATCTTGCTGAAAACAGAAACTTATGCACTCACGAAAATAATTTTTCATAAATCATAGAAATGTGTTTTTGAGTTGATTATTTTTACAGAAGATTAATATACAAATTTCTCAGGTTTTCCTAATTTATAAAGATTTTTTCAGTTACAGAAGTATTCGTAATATCCAGATTGCTACAGACTGTTCTGTTTTTGACAGATTCTGTTTTCTTTGTGTTGTGTGCTTGTTTTGATGATTCTATGGTTTTCTTTGATGAGTTTTTGCTATAGAAAAGTTGGAATACAGTAGATATAATGCAAAAACAAAATATGAATAGGTTTGCAACAGTACTTATAGTAGTGGTTTGCTTTCTTATACTAACGGATCTCACGAAGGTTTTGTTGAGTTTTGTGTGATTGAAGTTTTCAAGTTTTGGGTGATCTTATGATGTATGAAGGAATAAGGATTAGCAAAAGGCTAAGCTTGGGGATTCCCAAGGCACCCCAATATAATATTCAAGAAGTAGCAAGCAACTAAGCTTGGGTATGCCCCCGAGTGGCATCCCCACTTTCTTCTAACAACCATCGGTATTTTACTTGAAGCTATATTTTTATTCGTCACATATTATGAGTTTTGCTTGGAGCGTCTTGTATGGTATGAGTCTTTTCTTGTTTTGCTTTGCGTTTTAAGTGTTGAATCCTTGCTGAACACACCTTTTTCAGAGAGCCAAAAATTATGCTATGCTTGCTCCTATGCTTCACTTAAATTCTTAGAGACATGCATTTGCTCTAGTACTTCACTTATATATTTTTGGGCATGGTGTGCTTTGTTATTTTTGAAGAAATGCTCTCATGCTTCACTTAGATTTATTTGGGAGTTCGTAAAATTTTCATAAATTATCTCTTGCTTCACTTAGATTATTTTGAGAGAAACAAATATTATGCTCAGGTTCTTCACTTAAATTTGTTTGAGGTTATCAAAAGCAACATATGAAAATAGTCCCAAAGTGATAGATATCCAAGGAGGATATAATAAAAACTTTCATGAAGATCATTGGACAAAATAAACTTGATTCTTAGTAATAATTTTGAGATATGATGATATGATATGTGAGTCATGTTGATGAGTAATTGTGCTTTAGTAAGAATATTGATGTTAAGGTTTGTGATTCCCTATGCCAGCACAAAAGTCAATAGTTATGCAATAAAATTTATATCCTACTTGTGGTGCATTATTCGGTGTTACTTATGCTTAATGCTTGGGTACGATATTTTTCGCTTTTTGGTTGGTCGCTTCTCAATATTTTTGCTAGCCTTCATTTTGCACTATGTATGATCACTACTTGTGCATCCAAGACCCTTTTAACCAGTTTTGCCATATGAGTCCACTATACCTACCTATATGTGGTATTTCCATGCCGTTCTAAGCAAATTTGCATGTGCCATCTCTAATTTTCAAAATAAATTTCTCTTTTGTGTGCTCTACCGCTCGCGAGACGGTGAGGGGTGGCCAATATTTTCCATGCTAGATGTGTTATTCTCACGATGAGTGTTTATTCACTTGTCATTGCACTAGAGTGCAGCAAAGGTATTAGGGATGCCCAGTCCCAAAATAAAAAATGAATTTACTTTATGCTGTCGAATAATAAATTCCTTGGAAAGTGTTGGTATGGAGGGCAACCATGGATTCAACTAGCCATGGAAAGTGAAAGTAATGGTGGAAAAAGGAATAAACTTTATTTTCTGTTTGGGAACCGCCTATGATGTATCTAGCATGGAAAGTGTTGGGAGATCCAGTTCATTTTCATTGGTGGGAAAAGTATGCCTCCCAAAATGTTTTTATCTCTCAATTTAAGCTTTGAGCTCTGTCACCTCTACAAATCCCTACTTCCCTCCGCGAAGGGCCTTTCTTTTACTTATGCAATTTTTATTTTGAATTTGAGTCTCCATCTTCTCTTATAAAGCACCAACTAAGGGGCACTATGATCGTATTTGAGCATTGGGTGTAGCTAATATTCGAGTGTGTTTCATGAATGGATCAGTGATTGAGCATAATGGGCTAGGGATAAATGGCTTTAGTGTTGATATTTTGAAAGACATGGTTGCTTGGTGATATGCTTGAGTATTAAAGTTTTCATGTCAAAACAAGACTATTGCTTTGAATCATATAGAAGTCCCAATTTCCATGCTATAAAGAAAAGAAATTTGATGAACATGTTAGGCAGCATTCCACATCAAAAATTCTGTTTTTATCATTTACCTACTCGAGGACGAGCATGAATTAAGTTTGGGGATGCTGATACGTCTCCAACGTATCTATAATTTTTTATTGTTCCATGTTGTTATATTATCATTCTTGGATGTTTTACAATCATTTTATAGTCATTTTATATCATTTTTGGTACTAACCTATTGACATAGTGCCCAGTGCCAGTTGTTGTTTTCTGCATGTTTTTTACATTGCAGGAAATCAATACCAAACAGAGTCCAAATGCAGCGGAACTTTTTGAGGATACTTTTGGGCTAGAAGACATCTAGTGGGCCAGGAAAGCACCTGGGGGCGCTTTGAGGGGAGACAACCCACCAGGGCGTGCCTGGAGGCCCAAGCGCGCCTCGGTGGGTTGTGCCCACCTCGGGTGCCCCCTGAACAGCCTCTTTGCTCTATAAATACCCCAATATTCCAGAAACCCTATGGAGTCGACGAAAATCAATTCTAGCCGCCTCAGAGTCCAGAAACACCAGATCCAATACAGACACCATCTCGGAGGGGTGCATCATGTCCATTTGTGCCTCTCCGATGATGCGTGAGTAGTTCTTGTAGACCTACGGATCTGTAGTTAGTATCTAGATGGCTTTCTCTCTCTCTCTCTCTCTCTCTCTCTCTCTCTCTTGATTATCAATACAATGGTCTCTGGGAGATCCATATGATGTAAGTGTTTTTGCGGTGTGTTTATTTTGATCCAATGAACTTTGAGTTTATGATCAGATCTATGTTTTTATCCATGAAAGTTATTTGAGTCTTCTCATAAACTCAAAGTTCATCGGATCCCAACAAACACACCGCAAAAAGAGTTACATCAAATAGATCTTCGAGAGACCATTGTATTGAGAATCAAAAAGAGAGAAGAAGCCATCTAGATAATGCCTACGGACCCATAGGTCTACAATGAACTACTTACGCATC
Source organism: Aegilops speltoides (assembly GCA_021437245.1). Taxonomy (NCBI): domain Eukaryota; kingdom Viridiplantae; phylum Streptophyta; class Magnoliopsida; order Poales; family Poaceae; genus Aegilops; species Aegilops speltoides. The sequence goes on from CM038145.1 coordinate 216,847,580, forward strand.
ATCGGAGAGGCACCAATGAGGATGATGGACCCCTCCATGATGGTGTCTAGATTGGATCTCGTGGTTCTGGAACCTGCGGCGGCTGGAATTTTTTCATCGACTCCCCTAGGGTTTCTGGAATGTTTGGGTATTTATAGGGCGAAGAGGCGGTGCGGGAGGCCACTGAGGTGGGCACAACCCACCAGGGCGTGCCTGGGCCCCCAGGCGCGCCCAGGTGGGTTGTGTCCTGATAGGTATCCAACGTATCGACTTCTTCTCATGCTTTTCCTCTTGTTTTGGACTCTAATTTGCATGATTTGAATGAAACTAACCTGGACTAACGTTGTTCTCAGCAGAACTGCCATGGTGTTGTTTTTCTATAGAAATAAAAGTTCTCGAAATGGAACGAAACTTTGCGAGGATTTTTTATATCAATAATAAGAATTTGTGGAGCCAAGACCTGCAGGAGAGGGGCACCTGGGTGGGCACAACCCACCAGGGCGTGCCCCCCTCTCCTCGCGCGCCCAGGTGGGTTGTACCCACCCAGTGGCCCCACAGACGATCCCCCTGATACTATAAAATCACATATTTCCAGAAAAAATCAGGGAGAAAGAATTACCACGATCCACGAGAAGGAGCCGCCGCCAAGCCATGTTCTTCCTCGGGAGGGCAAATCTAGAGTCCGTTTGGGGCTCCGGAGAGGGGGGTCTTCGTTCTTCATCATCACCAACCCACCTCCATCGCCAGATCCATGATGCTCCCCACCCGGAGTGAGTAATTCCTTCATAGGCTCTCTGGTCGGTGAGGAGTTGGATGAGATTCACCATGTAATCGAGTTAGTTTTGTTAGGGCCTGATCCCTAGTATCCACTATGTTCTTAGATTGATGTTGCTATGACTTTGCTATGCTTAATGCTTGTCACTTTGAGCCCGGGTGCCATGAACTCATATCTGAACCGTTTATGAATTCATCATTATATCCATGTTTTAGATCCGATCTTGCAAGTTATAGTCACCTACTACGGTTATGATCCGACAACCCCAGAGTGACAACAACCAGGCCCACTCTCGGTGATGACCGTAGTTTGAGGAGTTCATGTATTCACTATGTGTTAATGCTTTGTTTCGGTTCTCTATTAAAAGGAGGCCTTAATATGCCTTAGTTTCCAATATGGACCCCGCTGCCACGGGAGGGTAGGACAAAAGATGTCATGCAAGTTCTTTTAATAAAGCACGTATGACTATTTACGGAATACATGCCTACATTATATCGATGAAGCTGGAGCTAGTCTTTGTGTCGCTAGGTTATAAGCATCACATGATGAATATCATCCAACAAGTCACCGATCCAATGCCTACAAATTTATCATATATTGTTCTTGCTAAGTTACTACTATTGCTCTGCTATAAATTATTGCTACAATATAAGCGCTCTCATATCTTTATTACTCGCTACTATCATCAAAACTATCAAACTACTTTGCTACTGATCACTTTGCTGCAGATAATTAATCTCCAGGTGTGGTTGAATTGACAACTCAGCTGCTAATACCTTCAAATATTCTTTGGCTCCCCTTGTGTCGAATCTATAAATTTGGGTTAAATACTTACCCTAAAAAAACTGTTGCGACCCCCTATACTTGTGGGTTATCATGTCCCCTCGTGGCACCCCTCTGGTACTTCTTTGGCCCAACATGTGTCTTCTGGTCCAGAATAATTCTCCAAAATGTTTTGCTGTGTTTGGACTCCATTTGGTACTGATATTTTACGAAGTAGAAAACAAGCAAAAAAAACAGCAACTGGCACTGGGCACTAGTCCCAAAAAATGATATAAAGTTGCTATAAAATGATTGTAAAACATCAAGGAATGATAATATAACAACATGGAACAATCAAAGATTATAGATACGTTGGAGACGTATCAGACCGAAAGGTCAAGCATGAGTCATATAGTAGATATGATCAACATGGAGATGTTCACCAGTGAAACCACCTCATCTCACGTGATGATTGGACTTGGGTTGTTGAATTTGGATCATGTTACACTTGAACAACCTGAGGGATGTTGATTTGAGTGGGATTTCTTAGGTAATATGATTAAATGAACTCATTGTCATGAACAATAGTCTAAGTTGTCTTTGCAAATTATGTTGTAGATCAATAGCTCGCGCTATAGCTCCATGTTTTAATACATTCGTAGAGAAAGACTAAGTTGAAAGATATTGTAAGCAATTATGCGGACTAGGTCGATAGTCTGAGGATTGTCCTCACTACTGCACAGAAGGCTTATGTCGTTGATGCACCGCTCGGTGTGCCAACCCCTCTAGCATCGTCTGTGGATGTTGTGAACATCTGGCAGACATGTTCTGATGACTACTTGATAAGTTTAGTGCGCCATGTTTTACGGCTTAGAACCGGGACTCCAAAGACGTTTTGAACGCCATGGAACGTGTGAGATGTTCCAAGAGCTGAAATTGGTACTTCAGGCTCATGTCAGCCGTGTTGAGAGGTATATGAGACCTCTGACAAGTTCTTTGCCTACAATATGGAGGAGAATAGATCAACCAGTGAGCATGTGCTCAGAATGTCTGGGTACTACAATCGCTTGAATCAAGTGGGAGTTAATCTTCCAGATAAGATAGTGATTGCCGGATTTCTCCAGTCGCCATCACCAAGCTACGAGAGCTTCGTGATGAACTATAACATGCAAGGGATGGAGATGATCATGGAGCTGTTCGCGGTGCTTTAGGCTGCTAAAGGTAGAAATCAAGAAGGAGCATCAAGTGTTGATGGTTAACAAGACCACTGGTTTCAAGAAGGGCAGGGCAAGAAGGGAACCTTAATGAATGGCAAGACAGTTGTTGCTCCAGTGAAGAAACCCAAGGTTGAACCCAAACCCTAGACTAAGTGCTTCTATTGTAAGGGGAACGGTCACTGGTAGCAGAACTACCCCAAATACTTGGTAGAGAAAGAAGGCTGGCAACTTCAACAAAAGTATATCTGATATACGTGTTATTGATGTGTACCTTACGAGTACTCCTAGTAGCACCTGGGTATTAGATACCGGTTTAGTTGCTAATATTGGTAACTTGAAACAAAAGATGCGGAATAAATGGAGACTAGCCAAGGGCGAGGTGACGATGTGTTTTGGAAAGTGTTTCCAAGGTTGATGTGATCACCATCGCACACTCCCTCTACCTTCAGGATTAGTGTTGAACCTAGATAAATGTTATTTGATGTCTACGTTGAGCATGAACATGATTAGATCATGTTTATTGCAATACGGTTATTCATTTAAGTCACAGAATAATGGTTGTTCTGTTTACATGAATAATACCTTCTATGGTGATGCACCCAATGTGAATGGTTTATTGAATCCCGATCGTAGTGATACACATGTTCATAATATTGGTGCCAAAAGATGCAGAGTTGATAATTATAGTGCCACTTTCTTGTGGCACTACCGCTTAGGTCATATCGGTGTAAAGCGCATGCAGAAACTCCATGCTGATGGACTTTTGGAGTCACTTGATTTTGAATCACTTGACACATGTGAATGATGCCTTATGGGGAAGTGACTTGTTGGAAATCATACATCCTGATGTGTGCGGTCCGATGAGCGGCGGTGGATATCGTTACTTTCTCACCTTCACCGATGACTTGAGTAGATATGGGTATATTTACTTAATGAAGCATAAGTCTGAAACGTTTGAAAAGTTCAAACAATTTTAGAGTGAAGTTGAGAATCATCGTAACAAGAAGATTAAATTCCTATGATCCGATCGAAGGGGAGAATATCTGAGTTATGAGTTTGGAAATCACTTAGGACAATGTGGAATTTTTTCATAGTTGACGCCACCTGGAACACCACAGCGTAATGGTGTGTCCGAACGTCGTAATCGTACCTTATTGGATATGGTGTGTTCTATGATGCCTCTTGCCGATCTTCCACTATCGTTTTGGGGTTATGCATTAGAGATAGCCGCATTCACTTTAAATAGGGCACCATCTAAGTCCATGGAGACGACACTGTATGAACTATGGTTTGGCAACAAACCTAAGTTGTCGTTTCTTAAGGTTTGGGGTTGCGATGCTTATGTCAAAAGGCTTCAGTCGGAAAATCTCAAACCCAAAGCAGACAAATGCGTCTTCATAGGATATACAAAAGAGACAGTTGGGTATACCTTCTATCTCAGATTCGAAGGCAAAGTGTTTGTCGCTAAGAACAGGTCCTTTCTCAAGAAAGAGTTTCTCTCGAAAGAATTGAGTGGGAGGAAGATAGAACTTGATGAGGTTGTTGAACCTTTACTTCAGCCAGAGAGTAGCGCAGCGCCGAAAGATGTTTCTGTGGCACCTATGTTAGTTGAAGAGGAAGCTAATGATATTGATCATGAGGTTTCAGACAAGTTACTATCAAACCTTGTAGGTCGACAAGGATACGTACTGCTCCTGAGTGGTATGGTAACCCTGTCTTAGAGGTCATGTTGTTGACAACAATGAACCTACGAGCTATGGAGAAGCAATGGTGGGCCCGGATTCTGACGAATGGTTAGAGGCTATGAAATCTGAGATGGGATCCATGTATGAAAAAAAGGTATGGACTTTGGAAGTATTACCTGAAGGGCGAAACGGCCATTCAGAATAAATGGATCTTCAAGAAGAAGATGGACACGGACGGTAATATCACCATCTGTAAAGCTCGACTTGTGGCAAAGGGGTTTTCACAAGTTCAAGGAGTTGACTATGCTGAGACTTTCTCACCCATAGTGATGCTTAAGGCCGTCAGAATCATGTTGGAAATAGCTGCATTTTTCGATTATGAAATCTAGCAGATGGATGTCAAAACAGCGTTCCTTAACGGTTTCCTTAAGGAAGAGTTGTATATGATGCAACCGGAAGGTTTTGTCGATCCAGAGAATGCTGATAAAGTGTGCAAGCTCCAGCGATCCTTCTATGGACTAGAGCAAGCATCTCGGAGTTGGAATATACACTTTGATGAGGTGATCCAAGCTTTTTGGTTTGTACAAAGTTTGCAAGAAACTTGTATTTACAACAAAGTGAGTGGGAGCACTACAACATTTCTGATAGGTATATGTGGATGACATATTGTTGATCAGAAATGATGTAGAATTTTTGGAAAGCATAAAGGGTTGTTTGAAAGGAGTTTTTCAAAGGAAGACCTGGGTAAACCTGCTTACATATTGGGCATCAAGACCTATAGAGATAGATCAAGACGCGTGATAAGACTTTCATAGAGCACATACCTTGACATGATTTTGAAGGAGTTCAAAATGGATTAGTCAAATAAGGAGTTCTTGCCTGAGTTGTAAGGTGTGAAGTTGAGTAAGACTCAAAGCAAAACCATGGTAGAAAAAAGAGAAAGGATGAAAGTCACCCCCCATGCCTTAGCCATAGGCTCTATACAGTATGCAATGCTATATGCCGCACCTGATGTCTGCCTTGCCATGTGTCTGGCAAGGGGGTACAAAATTGATCCAGGAGTGGATCACTGGACATCGGTCAAAATTATTCTTAGAGGAATAAGGAAATGTTTCTCAGTTGTTGAGGTGATAAAGAGTTCGCGGTAAAGGGTTACGTCGATGCAAGCTTTGACACCAATTCGGATGACTCTAAGTAGCAAACCGGATACGTATAGTGGAGCAACCATTTGGAATAGCTCCAAGTGGAGCGTGGTAGCAGCATCTACAATATGACATAGAGATTTGCGAAGTACACGCAAATCTGAATGTTGCAGACCTGCTGACTAAAACCTCTCTCACAAGCAAAACATGATCAAACCATAGAACTCATTGGGTGTTAATCACATGGCGATGTGAACTAGATTATTGACTCTAGTGCAAGTGGGACACTGTTGGAAATATGCCCTAGAGGCAATAATAAATTGGTTATTATCATATTTCCTTGTTCATGATAATCGTTTATTATCCATGTTGTAATTGTATTGACCGGAAACTCAAATGCATGTGTGGATACATAGACAACAACATGTCCCTAGTGAGCCTCTACTGGATTAGCTTGTTGATCAATGATGGTTGTGGTTTCCTAGCCATAGACATGAGTTGTTATTTGATAAAGGGAACACATCATTAGGAGAATGATGTGATGGACAAGACCCAAACTATGAACGTAGCATATGATCGTATCAACTTTATTTCTATCGTTTTCTGCATGTCAAGTATATGTTCCTATGACCATGAGATCATGCAAATCACTAACACTGGAGGAGTACCTTGTGTGTACCAAACATCGCAACGTAACTGGGTGACTATAAAGATGCTCTACATGTATCTCTGAGGGTGTCTGTTGAGTTGGCATGGATCAAGACTGCAATTTGTCACTCCGTATGACGGAGAGGTATCTCAGGGCCCACTCGATAATACAGCATCACAACAGGCTTGCAAGTAATGTGACTAATGAGTTATTCACAGGATCTTGTATTACGGAACGAGTAAAGAGACTTGCCGGTAACGAGATTGAACTAGGTATGGTGATACCGACGACCGAATCTCGGGCAAGTAACATACCGACAGAAAAAGGGAACTACATACGGGATTGTCTGAATCCTTGACATCGAGGTTCAACCAATAAAGATCTTCGTAGAATATGTTGGAACCAATATGGGCATCCAGGTCTCGCTATTGGTTATTGACCGTAGAGATGTCTCGGTCATGTCTGCATAGTTCTCGAACCCGCATGGTCTACACACGTAACGTTTGGTGACGATATAAGTATAATTGAGTCATTATGGTGGTTACCGAAGGTTGTTTGGAGTCCCGGATGAGATCTCGGATATGACGAGTAACTCTGGAGTGCTCCGGAGGTGAAGATCGATATAAAGGACGAAGGGTAACGGAGTCCGGAAGTGTTCCAGGGGCACCGGGTTATGACCAGGATGACTGAAAGGGGTTTTGGGGGGCCCCAACAAGTGTTGGGGGCCTCATGGGCCTAGAGGAGGGAGCACACTAGCCCACTAAGGGGCTGTGCGCCCCCCTCACCCCATCCAACAAGGCCCGGAGGGTTGGTGCGCCCCCCAGGGCTGCCTCCCCTTGCTTGAGGGGCAAGGCAGCTAGGAGGGCACCCAAAACCCATCTAGGGTTGCCTTGTGGCCGCCAACGCCCCCTCCTCCTCCCTCCCCAATATATATAGAAGGGTAGAGGGAGGTCAGCCGCACCCATCTATGCCATGGTGTGATACGTCTCCAACGTATCTATAATTTTTGATTGTTTCATGCTATTATATCACCCCTTTTGGATGTTTATGGGCTTTATTTTACACATTTATATCATTTTTGGGACTAACCTACTAACCGGAGGCCCAGCCCGTATTGCTGTTTTTTTGCCCTATTTGATATTTGAAGAAAAGGAATATCAAGCGGAGTCCAAGCGGAATGAAACCTTCGGGAGCGTGATTTTTGGAACGAACGTGATCTAGAGGACTTGGAGTGCAAGTCAAGAAGCAGTCGAGGTGGCCACGAGAGGGTAGAGCGCCCCCCCCTATAGGGCGCCCCCTGTCTTGTGGACCCCTCGGGCGGCCACCAACGTACTTCTTCCTTCTATATAAGCCTACATACCCCGAAAATATCCAGGGAGCCAACGAAACACAACTTCCACCACCGTAACCTTCTGTATCCGTGAGATCCCATCTTGGAGCCTTCGCCGGCGCTCCGCCGGAGGGGGAATCGACCATGGAGGGCTTCTACATCAATACCATAGCCCCTCCGATGAGTTGTGAGTAGTTTACCACAGACCTTCGGGTCCATAGTTATTAGCTAGATGGCTTCTTCTCTCTTTTTGGATCTCAATACAATGTTCTCCCCCTCTCTTGTGGAGCTCTATTCGATGTAAACTCTTTTTGTGGTGTGTTTGTCGAGATCCAATGAATTGTGGGTTTATGATCAAGTTTATCTATGAGAAATACTTGAATCTCCTCTGAATTCTTTTATGTATAATTGAGTTACCTTTGCAAGTCTCTTCCAAATATCAATTTGGTTTGGCCTATTAGATTGATCTTTCTTGCCATGGGAGAAGTGCTTAGCTTTTGGTTCAATCTTGCGGTGTCCTTACCCAGTGACAGAAAGGGTTGCAAGGCACATATTGTATTGTTGCCACCGAGGATAAAAAGATGGGGTTTATATCACATTGCATGAGTTTATCCCTCAACATCATGTCATCTTGCTTAAGGCCTTACTCTGTTCTTATGAACTTAATACTCTAGATGCAGGCAGGAGTCGGTCGGTGTGTGGAGTAATAGTAGTAGATGCAGGCAGGAGTCGGTCTACTTGTCACAGACGTGATTCCTATATACATGATCATGCCTAGATAATCTCATAATTATTCGCTTTTCTATCAATTGCTCGACAGTAATTTGTTCACCCACCGTAATACTTAAGCTATCTTGAGAGAAGCCACTTGTGAAACCTATGGCCCCCGGGTCTATCTCTTATCATATTTGCTTCCAATCTACTTTTATTTGCATCTTTACTTTTTGCATCTATATTATAAAATACCAAAAATATATTTATCTTATCATACTATCTCTATTAGATCTCACTTTCGCAAGTGGCCGTGAAGGGATTGACAACCCCTTTATTGCGTTGGTTGCGAGTTCTTTGTTTGTTTGTGTAGGTGCGTGGGACTTTTGAGGAGCCTCCTACTGGATTGATACCTTGTTTCTCAAAAACTGAGGGAAATACTTACGCTACTATTGCTGCATCACCCTTTCCTCTTCAAGGAAAACCAACGCAAGCTCAAGACGTAGTAAGAAGGATTTCTGGCGCCGTTGTCGGGGAGGTCTTCGCTGAAGTCAAGACATACCAAGTACCCATCACAAACTCATCTCCCTCGCATTTACATTATTTGCCATTTGCCTCTCGTTTTCCTCTCCCCCATTTCACCCTTGCCGTTTTATTCGCCCTCTCTTTCCCAATCTCCTCCTCTCTCTTTCGCTCGCCTTCTTCCGCCTTGCTTTTGTTTGCCGTTATGTCTGAAACTGGGGAGATTATCGTCGATATGGACAATAATGATAACATGGAAAATTCCGAGGCTCCGGCCGAAGAACCCCCTATCTTGCATACTAAAAAGTTTTGAATCGATAGTGGTAACATCATTGGAAAAGGTGTTAGTCAAGATTTCTTTAATTGTGCCGGTGCTTTACCTTCCAAGGGTGGTTCTATTCTTCATAGAACTAGTAGTCTCGCGGATGCCATTGCTATGCTTGTAGTTGAACTTGAAAGACAATTTATTCATATGCATCCTTGCATACAAAGAATTTTTCTGGAATTTTCCAATATTGAGCATTCTTCTGTTAAACGTGTTGTTAGTATCTTTTTGGCTCATGAGTTTATATTTATCATAAGAGAGGCCAAAGAAATCTTTGCACACTATAGGGTGGACGCCGGTCGTCCTCCCATAGAGGCGATCCTCTATGATCAAGAGGAATTTAGGCGTTTTCAATCTTCGGACTATCTTGCTTTCAATGAAAACCTTAGAAAAAAGGTTCCTACCAATGCCTTGGTTGATAGAATTAACGAACTTAATAATGATTTTGCCCTTCAAAACAATGAGCTAGGATACTCTCTTGAGTATAGGCTCACGAGATTTTGCCAAAAGAATACTTTTAGTGATGAATTAGTTGTGCATTATGAAGGGCCAAAGGAGGAACCCGTTCCTCCTGAGATTGATCTTGGGGACTTTTGTCCCGCTAAATTTAGACCTTTTGATTACTTTTGCTTGCCTCAAAGAAAACTTGCTGCCGAACGTAGAGAATATGAGATGAGCCTTCAAGATCTATCTTATTATTATGGCACTACTTAGATCTATCTTCACTTTTATGCATAGCTAGGGGCATTAAACGATAGCGCTAGTTGGGAGGCAACCCAATTTTCTTTGTGTTTTTGTTTTTTCCTGTTTAGTAATAAATCTTGTATCTGCCTCTTGTTTAGATGTGTTTTTATCTTTTAATTAGTGTTTGCGCCAAGTAGAACCTATAGGATAACCTATGATGATAGTTGATTTGATTCTGCTGAAAAACAGAAACTTTGCACAAACGAATTTAGTTTTGTTAACTCACAGAAACGTGATTTTGCATTGATTCTTTTTGCTACTGATCAATAGACAAATTTTCCAGGATTTCCTATTTTGGTAGGATTTTTAGAGTTCCATAAGTTTGCGTTAGTTACAGATTGCTACAGACTGTTCTGTTTTTGACAGATTCTGTTTTTCGTGTGTTGTTTGCCTATTTTGATGCACCTATGGCTAGTAAAATAATTTATAAACCATAGAGAAGTTGGAATACAGTAGGTTTAACACCAAAATAAATAAAGAATGAGTTCATTACAATACCATATGTGGTGGTTTTGTTTTCTTTCACTAACGGATCTTACAAGATTTCCTGTTGAGTTTTGTGTTGTGAAGTTTTCAAGTTTTGGGTAAAGCTTTTATGGACTATGGAACAAGGAGTGTTAAGAGCCTAAGCTTGGAGATGCCCATGGCACCCCAAGATATTCAAGGATAGCCAACAGCCTAAGCTTGGGGATGCCCCGGGAAGGCATCCCCTCTTTCGTCTTCGTTCATTGGTAACTTTACTTGGAGCTATATTTTTATTCGCCACATGATATGTGTTTTGCTTGGAGCATCATGTATTATATTAGTATTTGCTTTTTAGTTTACCACATTCATCCTTGTTGTACACACCTTTTGGGAGAAGCCTACTTGATTAGAATTTGCTAGAATACTCTATGTGCTTCACTTATATCTTTTGAGCTTGATAGTTTTTGCTCTAGTGCTTCACTTATATTTTTTAGAGCACGGCGGTGGATTAATTTTGAAGAAATTGCTAGTATCTCATGTTTCACGTATATCTTTTTTAGAGTCTTTTAGAACAGCATGGTATTTGCTATGGTTACAAAGTTGGTCCTAGAATGATGAGCATCCAAGTTGGGTATAATAAAAACTATCATAGGAAGTGAATTGGATGCTATGATCAATTTGATGCTTGATAATTGTTTTGAGATATGGAGGTAGTGATATTAAAGTCATGCTAGTTGGGGTGATTATGAAAAATACTTGTGTTGAGGTTTGTGATTCTCGTAGCATGCACGTATAGTGAACCGCTTTGTGATGAAGTTGGAGCATAATTTTATTTATTGATTGTCTTCCTTATGAGTGGCGGTCGGGGACGAGCGATGGTCTTTTCCTACCAATCTAACCCCCTAGGAGTATGCGCATAGTACTTTGGTTTTTGATGACTTCTAAATTTTTGCTACAAGTATATGTGTTCTTTTGACTAATGTTGAGTCCATGGATTAAACGCACTCTTTCAACCTTCCACCATTTCTAGCCTCTCTTGTGCCGCGCAACTTTTGCCGGTACCATACACCCACCATATACCTTCTTCAAAACAGCCACCATACCTACCTATTATGGCATTTCCATAGCCATTCCGAGATATATTGCCATGCAACTCTCCACCATTCCGTTCATATGACACGCATTACTTTTGTCATATTGCTCTTTGCATGATCATGTAGTTGACATTGTATTTGTGGCAAGGCCACATTCATAATTTTCATACATGTCACTCTTGATTCATTGCATATCCCGATACACCGCCCGAGGCATTCATATAGAGTCATATCTTGTTCTAGCTTTGAGTTGTAATTCTTGAGTTGTAAATCCATAAAAGTGTGATGATCTTCATTATTAGAGCATTGTCCTAGTGAGGAAAGGATGATGAAGACTATGATTCCCCCACAAGTCGGGATGAGACTTCGGACTTTACAAAAAGAAAAAAAAAAGAAAGGCCAAAAAAAAGGCCAAAGAAAAAAAGAGAGAGAAAAGAAAAAAAAGAGAAAAAAAAGAAAAGGAAAAAAATAAAATGAGAGAAAAAGAGAGAAAGGACAATGCTACTATCTCTTTTTCCACACTTGTGCTTCAAAGTAGCACCATGATCTTCATGATAGAGAGTCTCATATGTTGTCAGTTTCATATACTAGTGGGAATTTTTCATTATAGAACTTGGCTTGTATATTCCAATGACGGGCTTCCTCAAAATGCCCTAGGTCTTCGTGAGCAAGCGAGTTGGATGCACACCCACTTAGATTCTTTTGTTGAGCTTTCATATATTTATAGCTCTAGTGCATCCGTTGCATGGATGAAAGAACATGCGGTGCCCCCATGTTTGGTTTTGGTAATTGATGACAATCTCTATGGACTAATGGTTGTCTTGAGTTATATTTGAAGGATTTGTTCATAGGCTTTTCTTAAAGTCCATGTGTTGGTTTCAAGGAGTTTATGAGTTGACCAAGGTGCTATTAAGGAATTATCCAAAGATTGGTCATGCGAGTGTTGAGCTTATTGCAAGCATGTCTTGAAGAAGAAGGTTGTGTGATCATTCATGTTTACCTTCAATACATCATCCAAATGAAGAGGGTTGCAAAAATTCAAGGTTGATCAAGACTAATTCAATAGTGAATCAAGTTGATTAACTCACAAAGCATAGAAGATGTACCGAGAGGGATCAAGTGATCCCATGGTATGGTAAGCATTGTCCATTGCACTTTGTGTACTAACCCATGGTCTATGTGAGAGTTCTATGTGGGGTTAGGTACGTATCCATGGGCTTGCATCAATAGGAAGATATCATACAACCCATGGAAAGGATGACATCAAGTGGTGATCGTCATCAAGATTGCCGTGTGCAAGTTCAAGTGGAGCATCACGAAGAGATCAAGTGCTTGAATCTTGCCATCCATTGTGGTGTCAATGGACTTGTGAAGATGAGCCGAAGAGTGGCTCACCCATAGTGGACTATGGGGGAGCAATCATCTAGTCCTCATCGAGCCAACACAATCAAGAAAGGTGGTCCAACTTGAGGGAATGAAGATCGTCATCATCTAGCTCAAGTGGACCATGTGCAAGGCAAAGGTTTGCCATTGATAGGTTTTCTATTTTACCGGTCTCATGGTAGTTGTGGGAGACCGGGTTATAGGATCGATTGCCGTACTATCAAGGGGGGCTCTCGATGAGTTGCTTGATCGTATCGTTCGTAGAGAGATCAAACCATTGCATCCTTGCATCATGTTTGTTGGTTCTTGTTTGATTCTATTTGTGAGTCTTAGAGCTTATGGTCATCTTGATGACAAGCTTGAGTTCATCGAAAACGGAGTTCGCATGCGTCTACTATGATGTTTTCGGTGTTGGTGGTTTTACCGGTCTTATTCGAGGAAGGGTTCTCACCATTCTCTTATGGGACTTTTATAATTTGCTTCTTATTGATATTTCTTTCAAGATTGTGTTAGCCCTTGTCTCTAGCTTTCCAACAAACTTGGTTTCATCGAATTCGGAGTCCGTTTGCAAAAGTTGTGGCAGTTTTGGTGTTACGAAAAGGCTGCAGCGGTACTACCACAATTGGAGCGGATGTAATTTTTACTAACGCTCGAGGCGGTACTACATGGCTCCTACAGCGGTAGTACCGCTTCGGACCAAAAAACTCGTCCCAAGTCCTGCGGAGGTAGGTACGGATTTTTTTTTTGTACCGCAAGCAGTAGTACCGCGATCCCTAGCGGTAGTACCGTGAGGACGAGCGGTAATACCGCTCTGTGCGGGTTGTGAGCATAACGGTTGGATTTTCCCCCACCTATAAAAGGGGGTCTTCTTCCCCATTGAACCTTATCCTTTGAGCTCGTGTTCTTCCCCCATTGTTGACCTTCTTAGAGCTTGCTAACTCTCAATCCCTCCATGGATTCTTGCTAGTTTTTGAGGGAAAAGAGAGAGGAGATCTAGATCCACGTTTCCACCAATCACTTTCTCCTCTAAGTGAGGGGAACCCCTTGGATTTAGATCTTGGAGTTCTTCGTGTTCTTCTTTCATTCTTCCTCTCATTTTCCTCCCTAGCATTAGTTGCTTTGGTGGGATTTTGGAGAGAAGGACTTGGGCACTCCGTGTGCCCTTGCCATTGCATTTGGTGCATCGGTTTGTGTTCTCCACGTGATACGTGGAAGTTACAAGTTGAGAAGCTTATTACTCTTGGGTGCTTGGTGCCCTTGAGCTTGTTCCTCTTGGGTGCTTGGGCGCCCTAGGCAGTTAGTGGTGTTCGAGCTCAATCATTGTGGTGTAAAGCTCCGGGCAAGCGTCGGGTCTCCAATTAGGTTATGGAGATCGCCGAGCAATTTGGCGGTACAGTGACCGCCCCAAGGGTTGCCAAAGTGTCTGGGTTGGTGACCGCCCCAAGGGTCGCCATTTATGCAGGTTCGGTGACCGCCCTCAAGGGTCCCTTAGTGGAATCACGGCATCTTGCATTGTCGAGGTGTGAGGAGATTACGGTGGCCCTAGTGGCGTCTTAGGGAGCATTGTGCCTCCACACCGCTCCAAACGGAGATTAGCATCCGCAAGGGTGTGAATTTCGGGATACATCGTCGTCTCCGCGTGCCTCGGTTATCTCTTACCCGAGCCCTTTACTTATGCACTTTACTTTGTGATAGCCATATTGTTCTTTGTCATATATCTTGCTATCACATAATTGCTTATCTTGCTTAGCATAAGCTGTTGGTGCACATAGGTGAGCCTAGTTGTTTTAGGTTTTGTACTTGACAAATTAACCGTTAGGTTTATTCCACATTTGTTCAAGCCTAAACCGTAATTATTTTAAAACTCCTATTCACCCCCCCCCCTCTAGGCAACATCCACGATCTTTCAATTGGTATCAGAGCCTCGTCTCTCTTTGTTGGGCACTTGAACATGATTTTTAAAGCTCTTCATAAAAATAAAATTGCTCGTTCCAACTTCATGGAAATAATGTCCATTTCCATTGATGGAAAGAAAAACTTTGAAGAGTTGGAGTCTCATCTAGAGGAGCATGAGGCCACCATTGAGAAAATGGAAGCTCATGGGCGTGATTACGCAAATGAGATTGCGGAGCTATCTCAAGCTCTTGAACATGAACAAACCACCTCCAAATCTCTTGAGGAGACTTTTGCTCTAGAATTATCTAGAGTGAGGGAATCTCATGATAGAGCTCTTGAGGTGGCCAATGATTTCAAAACTAAAAATGCTAAGCTTGAAGTTTCTCATGCTAGAATCCTTGAGGATTTTGAGCACCTCGAAAATGGCTCAAGGGTCATCAAGGGTGAGCTCATGAAACTCACCGAGTCTCATGCCCAACTTGAAGCTTCTTATTTAAAAGAGCTTGCCAAGTTGTCCTCTCTTATTGTTGTAAATGATGATGCTTGTGCTACTAACTCTATTACTTGTGAAGCATCCATTTTGAAGGAGAATGTTGAGCTACGGGCTCAACTTGAGGTGCTATCTAGCAATTATGGGAAATTGGAAGAAAGTAATGAAAAGCTCTCAAACTCTCATGATGATCTTCTAGTATCCCATAGTGTGCTAAAGATAGCTCATGAGGCCATGATTGCTAAGGTAACATCTAGTGAGCCTCATGTGGATACTAGCACTACTTCTAATCAAAATAGTATATTTCCATGTGCTAGTCCTTGTAATTCATCTACTCACAATGTTGGTACATCTTGTGATGAATTGCTTTCCTTGCCTTGTTGCTCTAACGATGAAGCTTATACTTCCTCTAGTACTTGTGTTGAGACTAACCATGTAGAGGAAATCAAAGAGCTCAAGGCCCAAGTCACTTCTTTGAAGAAAGACTTGGAAAAGTGTCATGAAGGAAAATTCACACTCAACAATATCTTGTGTGTGCAAAAATCCCCCAATGACAAAGGTGGACTTGGATTCAACTCCAACAAGAAGAATAAGTCCAAGATCAACAAGAAGAAGGGCCAAAAACAAGTCAAGAATTCGGCCAAGATTATTTGCTTCAAGTGCAAAATTGAAGGGCATCATGTTAGATCTTGCCCATTGAAGAAGAAGGCTATTAGTGACAAGCAACAAGGGAAGCAGCTACAAGTGAATTGTCATGCTCAACCTCAAGTTGAAGAAAGGCCTCTTCCCAAGAAGACTCAAGCTAATGCTTCTCAAGTTGAGAAATCAAGTGAGAAGAAAGTGAAGAGTAGACGTTGCTACTTATGTCGTGAGAAAGGTCACGTCGCTTCTTCATGCACTAGTGGTAACTTATCCAACCCAATTATTATTGATGATATCTATTCTCTTAGGAAGGATAAGGTTGGCAATGTGTTTGCCAAGTTTGTTGGTACTCAAAGTGGTGTCAAGAAAAGAACCATTTGGGTAGTTAAGCCTATTGTGACTAACCTCTTAGGACCCAACTTGGTTGGGGACCAACAAGCTCAAACTTGATCAATAGGTGTTTTTGGAGGGCATTGGAGACTTGGCTACATTATGAAGAATTAAGGGGACTTCATCATTCTCTTTGTCTCAAGCCAAGTCAATTGGATTATCAAGTTTCTATCTTATATCCAATGTGCCTCCTTGTGGTAAATGTAGTTAAATTGTTTACCTTGAAAGTTACTTGCCCCCTTGCATGTTTTGGTTTTGTTCCTTGCATGTGTTTGTATATAATGTGTCTCCAAATTGCCTTTGTGTATGTTGGTTTGCACACCATGTACTTGTCTGTCGTTCGTTGAGCCTTAGTGCATCTTGTTTATTTCTTAGTTAGCTCTTGTGAGAGATTAATGGAATATCCATTATGGGGGAGTGGTGTGCTTTGTGCACCTCACAATCCTATAAATGTGTGCACATGAGTAATACCATCTAGTATTGATATTTCAAGATTATCTAGTCGCTAGGTGGTATATCTCTCATGAGAAATTCAAATTCTAAAAATTCCATTGATTATCTTGTGTTGGATCCTCTTATTGCCTCTTGTTAAGTTTTCTTCATTGGTATCACATTATTGGGGAGTAATATGCTATGTATATTACTAGCCTAGAAAATGTGTACATTTGAGATGTTGTCACCTAGTGTTGATATTGTAGATTATCTTGTTCCTAGGTGGCATGTTAGCTCTACAAGTTGCAATTTGCTTGTGTGTGGTGTGAAGATGATGTTGGATATCCTTGCTATCTACCACCGGGAATTCTTTCCATCTACTTCTTGTCTTTTGACAATTGGTAGTCATTTATGTGTGGTAGAATTTATTGATCATCTTTACATTGGCTTTTGTTTTTATTTGCCTTTTCTCTTGCCAAGGTTTGTGTCAACTCCCGTTGTCTTCCATACCACTTGTGGATCTTGTTAATTTCTTGTTCTTGTCTAGTGTTTTCTAGATATAGTGAAAGTGGTGGTCCACCTTGTGCATTTTGTATTCAAAAGCAAATTCTCTATAGTGCACAACTCGTGGGGGAGCTATCCTATTTTCTTTAGAACACTCTTCTTCTGATCCTTATCAAGTGTGTGTGTTGGTGGAAGGCAAGCCGTTTTCCTTTGGTACCTTGTGTCATCATGAAACTTTGTTGAGAGCTTGGTTTGTTTGGAACCATCCTCTCTTTGGGAGTTTGACATCTTTAATTTAGTGCGTATCAATGGATATCTCATTCCTTGATGTATCTTTAATGATATCTTCCAAGTGATGATTTCTCCATTTGGTATCCTTTTCACTTGGCATTTCTTTGTCTTTTGGTTTCGGGTTTTGAAAGTCTTGAGCATGCATGTTTACTTCATGTATTTTATTTGGCTTGCTTTCTTTCTTTAACTCAATATATAGGGGAAACTCCACCTAGTCTCAATTTGGATGAGATGTGCATGAAATTCATTTTCATATCTATATGCACATATATATATGTGGAGTTTGTCCTATGTATTGGTGTTTCTAACTATTTGGTCCCGATAAGTTTGGGTACCGTTTAGTTTGTGTTGTTCTTCTAGGAACATTTGGAGATGCATTGGATGCTCGGCTCACTCACAAGGAAGGTGTTGTCACCATGTGCATATTGGAGTCAAGCTAGGATGATCAATGAACTACTATCTACCTTCAATTGGTATCTACTACATCCTTCCAATGATATCTCGGTAACAAGTATCTATTCATGCTTTCCCCTCTTGCATTCAACCGTGTGTAGGTTGTATCTTGGCATGATATTCATTTCATATCTTGTGATACTTGTTTCCTTTCTCAAAGCATCCCAACGATGATCTCTGTTGCTAGTTGTGATGCCCTTGATGGATGTGTGTTTGGACTTCATTTATATACAATAAGACCATATATAGCCAAGTGCTATGCTTTCAAGCAAATATCTTATTGGTATATTTATGACTTCCTTGTGGATATCTTGTTCCTTCGTGTTGTAACTATTTCGGGTGTACATCCTTCTTTGTAGATATATATATCATCATGATTTCGTCTACATAGAACCTTATACACTTGAGAGAAATTACATCTCTTGTTGATATACTTTCTTTCACGTCCACCTTGTCTTTCTTATGTTATTTCTTTGGTGGCTCCGTGAAAGCTTTTGCCTTGAGTGCGTCTCCTCTATCGTTGCATCTTGATGCACTCTTGTGTGGTGAAGATTATTTTCCTCATGCTTATCTTTACGAGGCTTTTGCCATCTTAATTGGCATCCCTCGTCTTGATGAGGCTTTCATCTTCTATCTTCACCACGGGTTGTCACAAGCATAAGTTCTTTATGTTGGGAAACGTAGTAATTTCAAAAAAATTCCTATGCACATGCAAGATCATGGTGATGTATAGCAACGAGAGGGGAGAGTGTTGTCTACGTACCCTCGTAGACCGAAGCGGAAGCGTTGACGCAACGTAGAGGAAGTAGTCGTACGTCCTCCCGGTCCAACCGATCCAAGCACCGTTACTCCGGCACCTCCGAGTTCTTGACACACGTACAGCTCGATGGCGCTTTTCGATCTCCGATCCAGCAGAGGCGCGGGGAGGAGTTCCGTCAGCATGACGGCGTGGTGACGATCTTGATGTTCTCCTGTCGCAGGGCTTCACCTAAGCACCGCTACAATATGACCGAGGTGTAATATCATGGAGGGGGGCACCGCACACGGCTAAGGAACGATCTCAATGATCAACTTGTGTGTTTAGGGTGCCCCCCTACCCCCGTATATAAAGGAGGGAGGGAGGAGGAGGCCGGCCCAAGGGTGGCGCGCCCTAGGGGCAATCCTACTCCAAGTAGGTTTGCCCCCCTTCCTATTCGGAGTAGGAGAAGGAAGGAAGAGGGGAGGAGAGAGAAGGAAGGGGGCGGCCCCCTCCCAGTCGGATTGGGCTTGGGGGCACGCCCCCTCCCTTGCTCCTTCTCCCTCCCTTCCACTAAGGCCCAATAAGGCCCATATACTTACCGGGGGGTTCCGGTAACCTCCCGGAGCTCCGGTATATTCCCAAACTCTTCCGGAACCTTTCCGGTGTCCAAATATATCCGTCCAATATATCAATCTTTATGTCTCGACCATTTCGAGACTCCTCATCATGTCCATGATCACATCCGGGACTCCGAACAACCTTCGATACATCAAAATACATAAACTCATAATATAACTGTCATCGAAACCTTAAGCGTGCGGACCCTACGGTTCGAGAACAATGTAGACATGACCGAGACACGTCTCTGGTCAATAACCAATAGCGGGACCTGGATGCCCATATTGGTTCCTACATATTCTACGAAGATCTTTATCGGTCAAACCGCACAACAACATCGTTATTCCCTTTGTCATCGGTATGTTACTTGCCCGAGATTTGATCGTCGGTATCAATACCTAGTTCAATCTCGTTACGGCAAGTCTCTCTACTGTTCCATAATACATCATCTCATAACTAACTCATTAGTTACATGCTTGCAAGGCTTAGGTGATGAGTATTACCGAGAGGGCCCGAGATACCTCTTCGACAATCGGAGTGACAAATCCTAATCTCGAATTATGCCAACCCAACATGTACCTTCGAAACACCTGTAAAGCACCTTTATAATCACCCGATTCACGTTGTGACGTTTGGTAGCACACA
Organism: Aegilops speltoides; assembly: GCA_021437245.1. Classification (NCBI taxonomy): domain Eukaryota; kingdom Viridiplantae; phylum Streptophyta; class Magnoliopsida; order Poales; family Poaceae; genus Aegilops; species Aegilops speltoides. Next base: position 216,867,463 of record CM038145.1, read on the forward strand.
AAGTGTTCTTCCGTAAGCGGAGTTGCACAATCTCATAGTTGCAGGAACTTTGTATAAGTCATGAAGAAAGCAATAGCAGTATACTAAACGATCAAGTGCTAGGCTAACAGGATGGGTCATGTCAATCACATTATTCTTCTAATGATGTGATCCCACTAATCAAATGACAACACATGTCTATGGTCAGGAAACATAACCATCTTTGATTAATGAGCTAGTTAAGTAGAGGCATACTAGTGACTATAGTTTTGTCTATGTATTCACACATGTATTATGTTTCCGGTTAATACAATTCTAGCATGAATAATAAACATTTATCATAATATGAGGAAATAAATAATAACTTTATTATTGCCTCTAGGGCATATTTCCTTCAGTCTCCCACTTGCACTAGAGTCAATAATCTAGATTACATAGTAATGATTCTAACACCCATGGAGTCTTGGTGCTGATCATGTTTTGCTCGTGAGAGAGGCTTAGTCAGCAGTCTCGCAACATTCAGATCCGTATGTATCTTGCAAATCTCTATGTCTCCCACTTGGACTTGGTCCCGAATGGAATTGAAGCGTCTCTTGATGTGCTTGGTCCTCTTGTGAAATCTGGATTCCTTTGCCAAAGCAATTGCACCAGTATTGTCACAGAAGATCTTCATTGGTCCCGATGCACTAGGTATGACACCTAGATCGGATATGAACTCCTTCATCCAGACTCCTTCATTTGCTGCTTCAGAAGCAGCTATGTACTCTGCTTCACATGTAGATCCCGCCACGACGCTTTGTTTAGAACTTCACCAACTGACAGCTCCACCGTTTAATAAAAACATGTATCCGGTTTGCGATTTAGAATCGTCCGGATCAGTGTCAAAGCTTGCATCGACATAATCATTTACGACTAGCTCTTTGTCACCTCCATATCGAGAAACATATCCTTATTCCTTTTCGGTATTTCAGGATGTTCTTGACCGCTGTCGATGATCCACTCTGGATTACTTTGGTACCTTCTGCCAAGCTTATTGCTAAGCATCGCCGGTCTGGTACACTGCATTGCATACATGATAGAGCCTATGGCTGAAGCATAGGAATATTTTTCATTTCTCTCTATCTTCTGCTTGTGGTCGGGCATTGAGTTTGACTCAACTTCACACCTTGTATCACAGGCAAGAATCCTTTCTTTGCACGATCCATATTGAACTTTTCAAAATCTTGTCAAGGTATGTGCTTTGTGAAAGTCCTATTAAGCGTCTTGATCTATCTCTATAGATCTTGATGCCCAATATGTAAGCAGCTTCACCGAGGTCTTTCATTGAAAAACTTTTATTCAAGTATCCCTTTATGCTATCCAGAAATTATATATCATTTCCAATTAATAATATGTCATCAACATATAAAACTAGAAATGCTACAGAGCTCCCACTCACTTTCTTGTAAATACAGGCTTCTCCAAAAGTCTGTATAAAACCATATGCTTTGATTACACTATCAAAACGTTTATTCCAACTCCGAGATGCTTGCACCAGTCCATAAATGGAACACTGGAGCTTGCACACTTTGTCGACACTTTTGGATCAACAAAACCTTCCGCTGCATCATATACAACTCTTCTTCTAGAAATCCATTCAAGAATGCAGTCTTGACATCCATTTGCCAAATTTCATAATCATGAAATGCAGCAATAGCCAACATGATTGGACAGACTTAAGCATCGCTACGGGTGAGAAAGTCTCATCGTAGTCAACCCCTTGAACTTGTCGAAAACCTTTTGCAACAAGTCGAGCTTTATAGACGATAATATTACCATCGTCGTCGGTCTTCTTCTTAAAGATCCATTTATTCTCAATGGCTTGCCGATCATCGGGCAAGTCAACCAAAGTCCATACTTTGTTTTCATACATGGATCCTATCTCAGATTTCATGGCTTCTAGCCATTTTGCGGAATCTGGGCTCATCATCGCTTCCTCATAGTTCGTAGGTTCATCATGGTCGAGTAACATGACTTCCAGAATAGGATTACCGTACCACTCTGGTGCGGATCTTACTCTGGTAGACCTACGAGGTTCAGCAGATACTTGATCTGAAGTTTCATGATCAATATCATTAGCTTCCTCACTAATTGGTGTAGTTGTCACGGGAACCGGTTCTCGTGATGAACTACCTTCCAATAAGGGAGTAGATACAGTTATCTCATCAAGTTCTACTTTCCTCCCACTCACTTCTTTCAAGAGAAACTCCTTCTCTAGAAAGGATCCATTCTTAGCAACGAATGTCTTGCCTTCGGATCTGTGATAGAAGGTGTACCCAACAGTCTCTTTTGGGTATCCTATGAAGACACATTTCTCCGATTTGGGTTCGAGCTTATCTGGTTGAAGTTTCTTCACATAAACATCGCAGCCCCAAACTTTAAGAAACGACAACTTTGGTTTCTTGCCAAACCATAGTTCATAAGGCGTCGTCTCAACGGATTTTGATGGTGCCCTATTTAACGTGAATGCGGCCGTTTCTAAAGCATAACCCCAAAATGATAGCGGTAAATCGGTAAGAGACATCATAGATCATACCATATCAAGTAAAGTACGATTACGACGTTCGAACACACCATTGCGTTGTGGTGTTCCAGGTGGCGTGAGTTGCGAAACTATTCTGCATTGTTTCAAATGTAAGCCAAACTCGTAACTCAAATATTCTCCTCCACGATCAGATCGTAGAAACTTTATTTTCTTATTACGATGATTTTCTACTTCACTCTGAAATTCTTTGAACTTTTCAAATGTTTCAGATTTGTGCTTCATTAAGTAGATATACCATATATGCTCAAATCATCTGTGAAGGTGAGAAAATAACGATATCCGCCACGAGCCTCAACATTCATCGGGCCACATACATCTGTATGTATGATTTCCAACAAATCTGTTGCTCTCTCCATAGATCCGGAGAATGGTGTTTTAGTCATCTTGCCCATTAGGCACGGTTCGCAAGTACCAAGTGATTCCAGAAGTCCATCAGTATGGAGTTTCTTCATGCATTTTACACCGATATGACCTAAATGACAGTGCCACAAATAAGTTGCACTATCATTATCAACTCTGCATCTTTTGGCTTCAACATTATGAATATGTGTATCACTACTATCGAGATTTAATAAAAATAGACCACTCTTCAAGGGCGCATGACCATAAAAGATATTACTCATATAAATAGAACAACCATTATTCTCTGATTTAAATGAATAACCGTCTCGCATCAAACAAGATCCAGATATAATGTTCATGCTCAACGCAGGCACCAAATAACAATAATTCAGGTCTAAAACTAATCCCGATGGTAGATGTAGAGGTAGCGTGCCGACGGCGATCACATCGTGTCACACCCTGATTTTCATGCCACAACACTTAAGTCAATAAATCATGCTAAAATGTGGTTTGACAAAAACTTTTGAATGTTTTGTCTTTGCTTTGATTGAATGATTGCCTGCTGTTTGCAAGTGCTCTAGAAATCAAATAAATCCTCCAACCCCTATACTTCATCTCCTTGCTCCAAACTCTTGAACCAATGATCATGCCATGTGTATTGGACATAAGAATATTTTCTTGCAAAATAATTTGGCCAAATAGCATTTTCAAAAATTAGTTTTTCAAGAACCCCTGAATTGAGTTTTGCACTGCAAGTACTTAATTAAGGGCAGTAAAAATCTTTATAAAAATATATTTGACTCCTATTAGATATAGGATACCCAGAAACCACAAAAATATAATTTTGAAAGTTATTTTCCTATTTTATATAAAAGCTTTTTCTTAAGGCCAGAAATGGTCTTTAATAGGGAAAATTTATTTTATTGCCTCAAAAATATTTGAAAAAATTTAGGGAAACTCATAGGACATATATTGTCCATATATAAGAGTTTCAACACATGGTCATGTTCAAAATATTGGTCAAATCCCTCAAAAACCCTTTCTGGATATTTCAAGCTTTTGAAATGTTTACAAAGGAAATACTCTCCAAAAATTCCAAGAAAATTCTATCATGTCACATATGACATATTTGGTGATCTTGCCAAGTCTCATGTCTTGGAGAACAAGATAACATCATCAAATACCCTCAAAACCATTTCTGTCCATTTTGAAGTTTGAGCAACTTTACATTGCCAAACATTTCCAAATATTCTCAAACCTTGTGAACATTCTCAAATGGTCTAATTATTAATCTAGACCAAGTGGCACAAGTTGGAGAATAAGTTATATTTATCAAAGTGCCCCAAAACCCTCTCTGACCAGAATCAAATTTGAACAACTCTACATTACCAACTTTCTCTCCTTGATTCCAACTTTTGTGAGAATGATCACATGACCAAATGAGGCCACTACACCAAGTGGTGCATCAAGGAGAATATATTTGCATGGCTAAATCTTGGAAAGCCCATTTCTGTTGATTTCTAGGGTTTACCAAAGTTGCATTGGCAACTTTGCCCAAATGAGCTCAATCTTGGTGGAACATCTTATTTTCTCATGCCATTTGACCCTGTCAAGCCTCATGACAAGGGAAGTCCATTTTCTTTCCCAAACCAACAACAAACACCTTCTGCCAATTTTCCAAAATCATCATTTTGACCACTTCCACTATTCTCCATGAGCTCAACTTGTTACCACAACTTCTCCTAGTCCCCTTGCACGTCCAGTAGCAATGGCAAATCCACAGCTCAATTATTGGAGGGGTAAAACCCCACTTTCCCTCTCTGGACAGCCCTTTTCTCTCTCTCCCTCAACCTCTCTCCTCTCCTAGTGGTTCACCAGGGCATCCAAGGCCCTCTCCCCTTTCTTTACTATTCGCTAGCACTACTGGACACAAGTGGCCGTGCCCACTTCCCCCTTTTTATGCCATGGCATGCCAAAGGCGTGCTCAGCCAGCCTTCTGGTGCTCCCACGCTTGTAGCTACTCTCTGCCAAGCCACCCGACCACCTCGAGCCTCCCCTCGCGCGGTCGAGGTGCCTCGGCGTCCGCAACACGCCTGTGATCGGCCCCTCCTCTCTCCTCCTCCCCGCGCCTCCGCGCTAGCAAACAGAGGCCGCCGGGCGCGCCAATGGTGTGGCTCACACGCGCGGCACCCTGGCCCTTCCCCCCGCTTCTTCTCTCCCCTCCTCTCGCCCTGGACCAACCCCACGAGCACCCCAGACACGCCCACTCGCGCCCCCGTGGCCTCCAAAGAACGGCTAGGAACTCATGGCGCCCATCCCACAGTGCACCTCGCCCTCCTACTTAAGGCGGTCCACGGCCTCCATCTCTGCTCCATTTGCTTCCCCTCTCTCCCGTGCACCCCATGGACCGACTCACATCTCTCCCCGTGCCCTCCATCCACCGCAATGGCCGGAGCTCCGCCGTCGGGCTCCGCCTAAATCCGGGCTATCCCGAGCCACTCCTCTCTACCTAGCCACTCCAGTACCCTCATACCATCACCACAAGCCCCTCCCGTGCTTCTCCCTCTCCTTCCCATGGCCGTGCTGTCGAGTTCCCTCACCACCGCCGGCCTCGCCGCTGCGGCCGATGGTGTGCTCGCGTCCGGCCACCCCTGCGGTCGTGGCGCACCTCGTCGGATGCGCCGCTCTCCCCTGAGCCCGCCGGTCTCTGGGCGTCATCGGAGGTGACCGGAGCCACCGGAACGAGCGCCGGCAAGCGCTCGGCCCCGCCTCCTCTGTCTCCTTCGTCGCGCGCGGGAGGAAGGAGACGACCCTGCGGGTGGGCCCCGCGGGTCAGCGACTCAGCCGGCGGGCCCCGCCGTTTAAGTGGAGACGGCTTCCACCGTTACCGCCTCCCTCGCGCGAAGGCGTATTTCCAGAAGCCGCCGGCGTAGCCCCTACGCTGCAGCGTCTTGAGCCGAGCAGCTGGGCGGCCAGTGGAGCCTGCTGCTATCGCCAGAGCCTTTGCCGCCGCCAGATCCAGCCCATTTCGGTAAAACCTTGGTCTTTTCTTTTTCCAGTCAACTTCAAAAATCCACAAATAAATCAAATCAAGTCCAAATTTGATGATTCTAATTTCCATAAGTTCATAAATTCCAGATCTATCACATGGTGCAATTTGCACATTTTTCCATAAAGATTTTCTTCACAAATATTTATCAAAACCCTATTTTTCCATTTCTGTGATGAACTTTAGAAAATCACAGAGAGCTCAAAATTGATCCAAATGCCATGATTCAAATTCCTAGATGCTTCTAAGTTCATATCTTAGTTTATGAACATTTTTCTTAATACCTTCTGTGCCCCACAAAATGATGAGCCATTTCTTCATGTTTGTCAACTTTGCAAATTCATGGGAAATTCCTTTGAACTCCAAATCCAGTGAAACCAAATCCTAGATGCTTCAAAATCATCCTTTGTTAAATGGGTGCCTTTGCTCATTTTTCAAAAATATATTTCTGTACACTTCTTACAAATCCATAAACCCCTTGATTCCACCATATCAAAATGTTCAGAGATATCCATTCATCGAATCCCAATGAAACCACTTTGGTCATCCCTCATATGACCAGAAGTATCCTAGAAAAGTCCAACTCATATTTTTAGAGCACTTTTATTTCCTGCCTTGTTGTGTTGCTTATTATGCTTGCTTTCGACGATAGTTGACGAAGTAGACGGAATGCTCGGAGTTGGACCAGGGATATTTGAAGACCTCGAAGACTTCGTTACAACAGCAAGCAGCCCTTTGACCATGTCCATGAAACCCTTTTTATGCATGACATATAAGTCCTTATTATTGTTGCATCAGAATCATGATGAGATGGTTGACCCCGTTGGTTGGTTGCCTCTGTTACTTCCTCACTGATACTTGCATTGTGTATGACCCTATCTTCTTATGAGGGTTATGCCGGTGGGAGTAGATAGGATGCTAAAGTAGTTGCTACGCAAAGTGGGTCAGGGTTATGCATGGAAAGGAACAAGTGTGGTTTGGCATACTTGCAAACAACCCCAGTGGGTGCCACTAATGCCCCTGGGAGATGATGACGAACTAGGTCACTACTTGGCGGAGAGGTGGTGTACCGAGGCTTGATGAAAGTGTTGTTTACAGAGACGGATTAGATTTAAGATTTGATGACTGTCCCAACCTTACATGCGCAACCACTCTACCCTTATATGGGAAAGGGCATTATTGATTACCTAGGCCGATACTAGCTTGGGGCCCGCATTACTAGTGATGGGGGAGAGTTGGTGCTCTCTCTCGGGATGGGGTCGTGCCAGGTAGGGCGGCCATGACTGTTTTCACAGGGCACCGGACACACCGTTGGTACCCCGTGCCAGTGGTATGTGATAATTATGGGAGCAAGGCTCCACGAAAGTGTGATGTGAAATGTTGGGCACGGGGGTTACTGCCAATCGAGTGGACTCCATGTTAGTGTCGTCTAGGGAAAGGTAGTGATCGGGTGCTTACCCCGGGTACTTGAGGTATCGCGGGTCGTGGATGACATGGAAGTTCCCCGGATCTTGTGGGTACAGTGTGCAACCTCTGCAGAGTGTAAAACTATTCGAATAGCTGTGTCCACGGTCAAGGACGGTTGGGCGGTGCTGCTTAGACTATGTCCATATGTTTCTGAAAAACAACACAGTTTGGTGATATTGATGATGCGACTCGTGAAGAAGTCATGATGAGCTTGAGCATGAGTTGTTTATAACTCTTTCTCGATGATGATGTCTGAAACCTCCTGATACTTGTTGCAGACAAAGTCATGCCCTTGATATATGTTGATCATACTTGCATGAGAAAAACTAGCTTTCTGCAAAAATTTACCTATATCATGCATTGTTGTATCTTGAACCAAAACATGGGTTGCTTGCGAGTACATTCAAACGTACTCACTGGCTTGTCCCTGGCTATTTACTTGGTCAGGCTTGAAAGAACAGGATATGATGAAGAATACTTCGGCGAGGAGCATGCGAGCTAGGACGCTTCCCAGTCAGAATGCCTGTAGGGTTAAGGCAGATGGCATGGGTCCAAGTTATCGACGAAGATTTCCGCTGCGATGTTATACTCAAGACTCGACCATAATGGTCCTACTTGTGTAATACGGTATGTATGGATGTAAGACTCTTGTTATTCAGCTTTTGTGTGTTCAGTGAGCATTGATCTCTGGGATCACTGTGCACGTGTATTCGGTGATCATGACTTATGAGTCGGGGTCCCCACAGAGCTGGTATCAGAGCCATCCTGACTGTAGGAAGCCTTAGTTAGCATGGTCGTTAGTTAGGGTAAAAATATTTCCAAAACTACTACTAGTTTTCAAAACAATCTATACTTCTCTTCGCTTTTCAATTTTTCGAAAACTAAGGTATACTTTCCTTATTGATCTCTTCCCCTTCAAAACCTTTGGTCGCTAGAACCCTTATGCCCCTGACCACTAGATTCCTTGTAATCCTCGCGGATAATCTAGAAGGAAGATGCCTTGCCAGACATTCACCCACATCTCCTGAACACAAGATTGGCGACATCACAACAAGACGATACCAACAGAAGATACATCCTCGAGGAATGAGGACACGACGACCGTGAGATGGTGACACCCTTGACCTTCGCCCCAAGATGATGCAACCTTAGCCTACGATGATCAGGGCATAGAATATGCAAGATCATGATATACATCACTAATAGAGTAACCCTGTCACTACCGTTGTTGTATCAGCAACCCCCGACTGATGAGAACCTAGCCATTTGGTCCGCCTCACCATAGTGAGCAGGAAAATGGTTCTCCACATCCCCCGCTCTTGGTGTCGATGTTGTCACCAACGTAACCGACATGGTGGACCTCTATTACGCCTTGATAATATCATTGCATAAAGGATTACCCACCTGGTACCATCGACGGCTTAGAAGACAAATGGGGATCGTCGTGATTAGGAAGACAAGAGAAGATCAAGTCAATGCCAGCCACGAGGAGTCACCTTCACCCCATCAACTCATCAGAAGAGAAGTTGTTGAAGATTCTTCAGGCTCAACCCAGATTGTTTCGTCGAACAACTACAAGAGACGTAGCAACACCTGAGGAAAACTCAGAAGACTGCATGAGGCACAAGGCACGACTACTGAGTCCGAGAACCCCTAGGGTAGGATGAGTCGTGTACCCCCTATGCGCAGTCGAGTCCGTATGATGGTTCGAGTAGGACCATGATTGTGTGTTGCTTGTCCTTGTTTGTGTTTTGATATAAGTCGCACTTTTGCCCTAGGTAACAAGTACGCGACTATATCACCTGCCTTATTTTGTTGTTTGTGTTTGGCCCTTTTTGGCACCCGTTTGTTTGCACTAGCACTATAGAACCCCCTTTAGGCATCCCACCTCCTCTATGCTAATTTTCCCTCTCATCTCTCTCTCCTCAACTGAAGACCAGCAAGACAAGATGCACCAAGAAATCTGCTTCGGCGACCAACAAGCACTGAAGACTTTTGCTACAACCTCCTCGACCAAGTGCAACCCCTTAGAGTTGTGGTTTCCCCTCAAGATTAGAGACCCATTCCTAGACCCTTCGAGGCTTCACGAGATACCCCAGCTCGAAACCTTAACCATGAGCTTAACCTACGAAATTGCAAGAGAACCTGTTAAGCCTCCGTAACCTTGCTTATCACTGGGTTCATTATGGAACTAGTGGACATAGTGAATGAGCACGTTATCATCCTAAGATAGCACCAAAACTGACGATGCCATAGGAAGGACCAATCTGAGGATATAGGAATAGAGGGCAAATGACTTGATGAGTTTATATCAATGACTTGAGGAATTATATGAGACTACTTGGTGGATTATGAGGCTTTGATGTTGGTAGATGAACTTGGTGGGATCATGATTATAGAGTAGCATAGCTTTCATTACCCCTGAGTAAATTGGATTTAATAGGACAATTATGACCGCAAGCTGAAATTCTTGGAAGTATAAGAATTTGACTTAGCCAGGGGATATTGATATTAGATAGTTGATATTACGGCTATGACTCAGGGGAAAGTGTGGGAAATCTCGTTGGGCACAAGATTTGGATTTAAATAGGCGATCCTAGTAAAGTATGGATGCAGAGTAATTTTACATGGTTCGGAGTAAATTGGATTTAGATTGATGATCTTGATCATAATACCATGTTTCTCGGTGGACAATAAACTAGGAGATTGGATAAATTGTCGGAGTTGATTTAAAGTTAAATATAAGCTTGACCTTGGGGTTTACTTGACCATGATAATGGGAATTGGTGGACTGACTATAGTAAAAATAGCTCTTTCAAGTATTCAGGGATTATAAGGACTTTAGAAGATCATGTGGGACACCAGCATAGGCGTTGGATTTGTAGAATTAATGGATTATGCAGTGATTAATGGAAGTTAATAGGTTGTTGGAGTTGATTCATAGGAAGGAAACAAGATCTTGGAGTAGCATACGACGTGTTTCCTTAGGATAGAGATGCACTAGTATGGGCCTTGGAAGAATAGGGTGAGCACTTGGATTGTCCTATTTTATTCCAGCTTGGAGGCTTGTATGCTCTACCCATGGATTCTTAGGGGTAGCCACGCACACATGAGTTTGGGGATCGTAGACATATATGATTTTGTTAGACCTCCTCTCGAGAGTCATGAGAATATGAATCACATGAGTGATGATTGGAGTTGACCTATACGAAATGATACCATCAGTGATATGGTGTGATTTGTTTAAAGGACTAGATAGCACAATTGGCATCTCAGAAACCGTGCTTAAAGGTAGGATGATAAATGTTCATTCGCACACTAGAATCCTTGAAACCCTTATGCCCTACCAAGCCACAACACGGTTGGATCATGACCTTGGGCCTTGGCTCTAGATCAATAAGACCTTGACCAATGCTCAACCGTGACCCTCACCAATGCCTCAGCCCACTCTACGTACCCCAAATACTTCATAGAGTACTTGGGCAAGTAAATCAGCATCCTTACTTGAGGACATGAATGTCCACATGAAGACGGAAGAAGAGTTGATCAGCTGGTTAGGGAACATCCGAAGACCGCCATGTCAAGGAGGAAGAACTATACCAACCATCGTCGTCAAGGAGTGAGCTTCCGCGTTGAAGACCGTGCATATCTGCAAGCCACTCCTCTCAAAGGCAACTACGGCCTCATGAAGAAAACTATGCTACTCATGATCTTGAGCTAGCAGCAGTGGTTCATGCCCTGAAGACATGGTGACATTACCTCTTAGGGAAGCAATGTGAGATATACACGGATCACAAAAGTCTGAAGTATATTTTCACTCAAAGGGAATTGAACACGAGGCAAAGAAGATGGCTAGAGTTGATCAAGGATTATGACCTCAGTGTTCAATACCACCCTGGGAAGGCTAATGTGGTGGCAGATGCATTAAGCAGAAAGGCTTGTTCCTTGAATACTACGCTTAAGGACAAGCTACCCGCCTTGTATGAAGAACTTGAAAGCTTCGGGTTGGAACTGGTTGCACCAGGATTCTTAGCTAACCTTGAAGTCAAGACGCCCCTAATGGATGAGGTTAAAGAAGCTCAGACGGGACACGAGAGTATTGAAGGCCTCAAGAGGAAGATCAAGGCGGGCAAAGCCCCCACTTCATTCCTGTCAAAACAACCTACAAGGGGAACCAGTTAGCCAGTCTCTACATCAACCGAATCGTGAGCATTCATGGCGTTCCCAAGGGAATTGTGTCGGATAGAGGAACCCAATTCACCTCAAGGTTCTGGAAGAAGTTCCAGGAGGCCATGGGGACCAAGTTGTCCTTCAGCACTGCTTTCCACCCACAGACCGGAGGTCAACGGAACGAGTGAATCAGATACTCGAAGACATGCTCCGAGCCTGTGTCTTAGCATATGGAGCTAAGTGGGAAGATTGCCTCCCTTTTGCCGAGTTCTCTTACAACAACAGCTATCAGTCAAGCCTTTAGATGGCAACATTTGAGGTGTTATACGGACGGAAATGCCGCACACCCCTCAATTGGTCAGAAACCGGAGAAAGACTTGTCTTTGGGCCCGATATCCTCCGTAAAGCCGAGAAGCAAGTCCAGCGTGTCAGAGAGCGTTTGAAGACTGCCAAGTCAAGACAAAGAGCTATGCTCACTTACGTCGTTGAGACATGACCTTCTGGGTTGGAGACCATCTTTATCTCCAGGTCACCCCTCTCAAAGGAACCCAGCGCTTCCATGTCAAAGGAAAGCTCGCCCCAAGATTCATCGGCCTTCTTCAAGATCACTCCAAGATTTAACAACCCCCTCCGAGATCACTTCAAGACGAAGAGTAGACAACTACCAGCTAGAGTTACCACCTGAGTTACCCATTGTGCACAACGTTTTCCATGCATCACAACCCCGGAAGTGCTTCCAACTTCCTAACTTGCCCGATCTCTACGAGGGCATTGACCACCGAGCCATCGACCCCTAGCCCAATCTAACCTACCACGAGCTACCCACTAGCAACCTGGATCAAGAAGAGTGTCATACACGAGCCACACCATCAAGTACTTCAATCTCAATGGAGCACTACACGGAAGCAGAAGCAACATGAGGACTTGAAGACTACCCCAGATCCAAGTTTCTGTATCCCTTTCCGCGCCTAGTCTAGGAATCTCGGGGACGAGATTCTTGTAAGGGGGTAGGTCTGTCACACCATGATTTTCATGCCACAACACTTAAGTCAATAAATCACGCTAAAATGTGGTTTGACAAAAACTTTTGAATGTTTTGTCTTTGCTTTGATTGAATGATTGCCTGCTATTTGCAAGTGCTCTAGAAATCAAATAAATCCTCCAACCCCTATACTTCATCTCCTTGCTCCAAACTCTTGAACCAATGATCATGCCATGTGTATAGGACATAAGAATATTTTCTTGCAAAATAATTTGGCCAAATAGCATTTTCAAAAATTAGTTTTTCAAAACCCCCTGAATTGAGGTTTGCACTGCAAGTACTTAATTAAGGGCAGTAAAAATCTTTATAAAAATATATATGACTCCTATTAGATATAGGATACCCAGAAACCACAAAAATATAATTTTGAAAGTTATTTTCCTATTTTATTTAAAAGCTTTTTCTTAAGGCCAGAAATGGTCTTTAATAGGAAAATTTATTTTATTGCCTCAAAATATTTGACAAAATTTAGGAAACTCATAGGACATATATTGTCCATATATAAGAGTTTCAACACATGGCCATGTTCAAAATATTGGTCAAATCCCTCAAAAACCCTTTCTGGATATTTCAAGCTTTTGAAATATTTACAAAGGAAATACTCTCCAAAAATTCCAAGAAAATTCTATCATGTCACATATGACATATTTGGTGATCTTGCCAAGTCTCATGTCTTGGAGAACAAGATAACATCATCAAATACCCTCAAAACCATTTCTGTCCATTTTGAAGTTTGAGCAACTTTACATTGCCAAACATTTCCAAATATTCTCAAACCTTGTGAACATTCTCAAATGGTCTAATTATTAATCTAGACCAAGTGGCACAAGTTGGAGAACAAGTTATATTTATCAAAGTGCCCCAAAACCCTCTCTGACCAGAATCAAATTTGAACAACTCTACATTACCAACTTTCTCTCCTTGATTCCAACTTTTGTGAGAATGATCACATGACCAAATGAGGCCACTACACCAAGTGGTGCATCAAGGAGAATATATTTGCATGGCTAAATCTTGGAAAGCCCATTTCTGTTGATTTCTAGGGTTTACCAAAGTTGCATTGGCAACTTTGCCCAAATGAGCTCAATCTTGGTGGAACATCTTATTTTCTCATGCCATTTGACCCTGTCAAGCCTCATGACAAGGGAAGTCCATTTTCTTGCCCAAACCAACAACAAACACCTTCTGCCATTTTTCCAAAATCATCATTTTGACCACTTCCACTATTCTCCATGAGCTCAACTTGTTACCACAACTCCTCCTAGTCCCCTTGCACGTCCAGTAGCAATGGCAAATCCACAGCTCAATTATTGGAGGGGTAAAACCCCACTTTCCCTCTCTGGACAGCCCTTTTCTCTCTCTCCCTCAACCTCTCTCCTCTCCTAGTGGTTCACCAGGGCATCCAAGGCCCTCTCCCCTTTCTTTACTACTCGCTAGCACTACTGGACACAAGTGGCCGCGCCCACTTCCCCTTTTTATGCCATGGCATGCCAAAGGCGTGCTCCAGCCTTCTGGTGCTCCCACGACTGTAGCTCCTCTGCCCAAGCCACCCGACCACCTCGAGCCTCCCCTCGCGCGGTCGAGGTGCCTCGTGTCGCAACACGCTACACGGTCGGCCCCCTCCTCTCTCCTCCTCCCCGCGCCTCCGCGCTAGCAAACAGAGGCCTCCGGGCGCGCCAATGGTGCGGCTCACACGCGCGGCACCCTGGCCCTTCCCCCCGCTTCTTCTCTCCCCTCCTCTCGCCCTAGACCAACCCCACGAGCACCCCAGACACGCCCACGCGCGCCCCCGTGGCCTCCAGCAATGGCTAGGAGCTCGCCGAGCGCCCTGTCCACGGTGCACCTCGCCTCCTCCTACTTAAGGCAGTCCCTGGCCTCCATCTCTGCTCCATTTGCTTCCCCTCTCTCCCGTGCACCCAATGGACCAACTCACATCTCTCCCCGTGCCCTCCATCCACCGCAATGGCCGGAGCTCCGCCGTCGGGCTCCGCCTAAATCCGGGCTATCCCGAGCCACTCCTTTCTCCCTAGCCACTCCAGTACCCTCATACCATCACCACAAGCCCCTCCCGTGATTCTCCCTCTCCTTCCCATGGTCATGCTGTTGAGTTCCCTCACCACCGCCGGCCTCGCCGCTGCGGCCGATGGTGTGCTCGCGTCCGGCCACCCCTGCGGTCGTGGCGCACCTTGTCGGATGCGCCGCTCTCCCTTGAGCCCGCCGGTGCGCTGGGCGTCACCGGAGGTGACCGGAGCCACCGAACGAAGCGCAAGCAAGCGCTCGGCCCGCCTCCTCTGTCTCCTCTGTCGGCTGAGGAGGAAGGAGACGACCTGAGTGGGCCCGTGGGTCGGTGACTCAGCCGGCGGGCCCCGCCGTTTAAGTGGAGACGGCTTCACTGTTACCGCCTCCCTCGCTGGCAAGGCGTATTTGTGAAGCCGCCGACGTAGCCTCTGCAGCGGCGGCCGAGCCAGCTGGCCGGCCAGTGGAGCCTGCTGCTATCCCTCGCCAGAGCGCCGCCGCCGCCAGATCCAGCCCATTTGGTAAAACCTTGGTCTTTTCTTTTTCCAAATAACTTCAAAATCCACAAATAAATCAAATCAAGTCCAAATTTGATGATTCTAATTTCTATAAGTTCATAAATTCCTGATCTATCACATGGTGCAATTTGCACATTTTTCCATAAAGATTTTCTTCACAAATATTTATCAAAACCCTATTTTTCCATTTCTGTGATGAACTTTAGAAAATCACAGAGAGCTCAAAATTGATCCAAATGCCATGATTCAAATTCCAAGATGCTTCTAAGTTCATATCTTAGTTTATGAACATTTTTCTTAATACCTTCTGTGCCCCACAAAATAATGAGCCATTTCTTCATGTTTGTCAACTTTGCAAATTCATGGGAAATTCCTTTGAACTCCAAATCCAGTGAAACCAAATCCTAGATGCTTCAAAATCATCCTTTGTTAAATGGGTGCCTTTGCTCATTTTTCAAAAATATATTTCTGTACACTTCTTACAAATCCATAAACCCCTTGATTCCACCATATCAAAATGTTCAGAGATATCCATTCATCGAATCCCAATGAAACCACTTTGGTCATCCCTCATATGACCAGAAGTATCCTAGAAAAGTCCAACTCATATTTTTAGAGCACTTTTATTTATTGCCTTGTTGTGTTGCTTATTATGCTTGCTTTCGACGATAGTTGACGAAGTAGACGGAATGCTCGGAGTTGGACCAGGGATATTTGAAGACCTCGAAGACTTCGTTACAACAGGCAAGCAGCCCTTTGACCATGTCCATGAAACCCTTTTTATGCATGACATATAACTCCTTATTATTGTTGCATCGGAATCATGATGAGATGGTTGACCCCGTTGGTTGGTTGCCTCTGTTACTTCCTCACTGATACTTGCATTGTGTATGACCCTATCTTCTTATGAGGGTTATGCCGGTGGGAGTAGATAGGATGCTAAAGTAGTTGCTACGCAAAGTGGGTCAGGGTTATGCATGGAAAGGAACAAGTGTGGTTTGGCATACTTGCAAACAACCCCAGTGGGTGCCACTAATGCCCCTGGGAGCTCATGATGAACCAGGTCACTACTTGGCGGAGAGGTGGTGTACCGAGGCTTGATGAAAGTATTGTTTACAGAGACGGATTAGATTTAAGATTTGATGACTGTCCCAACCTTACATGCGCAACCACTCTACCCTTATATGGGAAAGGGCATTATTGATTACCTAGGCCGATACTAGCTTGGGGCCCGCATTACTAGTGACGGGGGAGAGTTGGTGCTCTCTCTCGGGACGGGGTCGTGCTGTAGGGCGGCCATGATGTTTTCACAGGCACCGGACACACCGCTGGTACCCGTGCGGTGGTATGTGATAATTATGGGAGCTAGGCTCCACGAAAGTGTGATGTGAAATGTTGGGCACGGGGGTTACTGCCAATCGAATGGACTCCATGTTAGTGTCGTCTATGGAAAGGTAGTGATCGGGTGCTTACCCCGGGTACTTGAGGTATCGCGGGTCGTGGATGACACGGAAGTTCCCCGGATCTTGTGGGTACAGTGTGCAACCTCTGCAGAGTGTAAAACTATTCGAATAGCCGTGTCCACGGTCAAGGACGGTTGGGCGGTGCTGTTTAGACTATGTCCATATGTTTCTGAAAAACAACACAGTTTGGTGATATTGATGATGCGACTCGTGAAGAAGTCACGATGAGCTTGAGCATGAGTTGTTTATAACTCTTTCTCGATGATGATGTCTGAAACCTCCCGATACTTGTTGCGGAACACGGTCATGCCCTTGATATATGTTGATCATCGTGCATGAGAAAAACTAGCTTTTCGCAAAATTTACCTATATCATGCATTGTTGTATCTTGAACCAAAACATGGGTTGCTTAAGTAGTACATTCAAACGTACTCACCGGCTTGTCCTGGCTATTTACTTGGCTAGGCTTGAAAGAACAGGATATGATGAAGAATACTTCGGCGACGAGCATGCGAGCTAGGACGCTTCCCAGTCAGAATGCCTGTAGGGTTAAGGCAGATGGCATGGGTCCAAGTTATCGACGAAGATTTCCGCTGCGATGTTATACTCAAGACTCGACCATAATGGTCCTACTTGTGTAATACGGTATGTATGGATGTAAGACTCTTGTTATTCAGCTTCTGTGTGTTCAGTGAGCATTGATCTCTGGGATCATTGTACACGTGCATTCGGTGATCACGACTTATGAGTCGGGGTCCCCACACATCGACTTTGGAACCGTTTCCCACGCACATCGTCACCTCGTCCTTGGCCAGTGCTCGCTTATTCTGTAGTCCCTGTTTTGAGTTGCAAATATTAGCAACAGAACCAGTATCAAATACCCAGGTGCTACTACGAGCTCTAGTTAGGTACACATCAATAACATGTATATCACATACACCTTTGTTTACTTTGCCATCCTTCTTATCCGCCAAATACTTGGGGCAGTTCCGCTTCGATGTCGATCGCTTGCTATAAGAGAAGCACTCGAGCCAGGCTTAGGTCCGGACTTGGGTTTCTTCTCTTGAGCAGAACTTGTTTGCCGTTCTTTTGAAGTTCCCCTTCTTCTTCCCTTTGCCCTTCTTCTTGAAACTAGTGGTCTTGTTGACCATCAACACTTGATGCTCTTTCTTGATTTCTACCTCCGCGGCTTTCAAAGATCGCGAAGAGCTCGAGAATAGTCTTGTTCATCCCTTGCATATTATAGTTCATCACGAAGCTCTTGTAGCTTGGTGGCGTGATTGAAGAATTTCATCAATGACACTATCATCGTGAAGATTAACTCCCGGTTGAATCAAGTGATTGTTATACCCAGACATTACGAGTATATGTTCACCGTGTAACTATTCTCCTCCATCTTGCAGCTATAGAACTTATTGGAGACTTCATATCTCTCAATGCGGGCATTTGCTTGAAATATTAACTTCAACTCTGGAACATCTCATATGCTCCATGACGTTCAAAACGTCGTTGAAGACCCGGTTCTAAGCCGTAAAGCATGGCTGCTTGAACTATAGAGTAGTCATCGACTTTGCTCGCCAGACGTTCTTAACGTCGTCGGTTACATCGCAAGCAGGTTCGGCACCCGGTGGTGCTTCGGGACGTAACTCTTCAGGCAGACAATGAGGATAATCCTCGATTACGGACCCGATCCGTGTAATTGCTACCATCATCTTTCAACTTTGCTTTCTCAAGGAACGCATTAAAATTCAATGGAACAACAGCACAAGCCATCTCTCTACAAACAAACATGGACAAGCAAGATACTATCAGGTACTAAGTTCATGATAAATTTAAGTTCAATTAATCATATTACTTAAGAACTCCCACTTAGACAGACATCTCTCTAGTCATCTAAGTGATCACGTGATCCAAATCAACTAAACCATAACCGATCATCACGTGAGATGGAGTAGTTTTCAATGGTGAACATCATTATGTTGATCATATCTACTATATGATTCACGCTCGACCTTTCGGTCTCCGTGTTCCGAGGCCATATCGCATATGCTAGGCTCGTCAAGTTTAATCGAGTATTCTGCGTGTGCAAAACTGGCTTGCACCCGTTGTAGATGGACGAGAGCTTATCACACCCGATCATCACGTGGTGTCTCGACACGACGAACTTTGGCAACGGTGCATACTCGTGGATAACACTTCTTGATAATTTTAGTGAGAGATCATCTTAAAATGCTACCGTCAATCAAAGCAAGATAATATGCATAAAGGATAAACATCACATGCAATCAATATAAGTGATATGATATGGCCATCATCATCTTGTGCTTGTGATCTCCATCTTCGAAGCACCGTCATGACCACCATCGTCACCGGCGCGACACCTTGATCTCCATCGTAGCATCGTTATCGCCACGCCATCTATTGCTTCTCGACTATCGCTACCGCTTAGTGATAAAGTAAAGCAATTACAGAACATTGCATTTCATACAATAAGCGACAACCATATGGCTCTAGCGATTGCCGATAACCGGTTACAAAACATGATCATCTCATACAATAAAATATAGCATCACGTCTTGACCATATCACATCACAACATGCCTGCAAAAACAAGTTAGGCGTCCTCTACTTTGTTGTTGCAAATTTTACGTGGCTGCTACGGGCTTAGCAAGAACCGTTCTTACCTACGCATCAAAACCACAGCGATAGTTGGTCAAATAGACTCGTTTTAACCTTCACAAGGACCGGGCGTAGTCACACTCGATTCAACTAAAGTGAGAGAGCAGACACCCGCCAGACCACCTTTAAGCACGAGTGCTCGTAGCGGTGAAACCAGTCTCGCGTAAGCGTACGCGTAATGTCGGTCCGGGCCGCTTCATCTCACAATACCGCTGAACCAAAGTATGACATGCTGGTAGGCAGTATGACTTATATCGTCCACAACTCACTTGTGTTCTACTCGTGCATATAACATCAACGCATAAAACCTAGGCTTGGATGCCACTGTTGGGAAACGTAGTAATTTCAAAAAAATTCCTATGCACATGCAAGATCATGGTGATGTATAGCAACGAGAGGGGAGAGTGTTGTCTACGTACCCTCGTAGACCGAAGCGGAAGCGTTGACGCAACATAGAGGAAGTAGTCGTACATCCTCCCGGTCCAACCGATCCAAGCACCGTTACTCCGGCACCTCCGAGTTCTTGACACATGTACAGCTCGATGACGCACCCCGATCTCCGATCCAGCAGAGGCACGGGGAGGAGTTCCGTCAGCACGACGGCGTGGTGACGATCTTGATGTTCTCCTGTCGCAGGCTTCGCCTAAGCACCGCTACAATATGACCGAGGTGTAATATCGTGGAGGGGGCACCGCACACGGCTAAGGAGCGATCTCAATGATCAACTTGTGTGTTTAGGGTGCCCCCTACCCCCGTATATAAAGGAGGGAGGGAGGAGGAGGTCGGCCCAAGGGGTGGCGCCCTAGGGGGCAATCCTACTCCAAGTAGGTTTGCCCCCCTTCCTATTCGGAGTAGGAGAAGGAAGGAAGAGGGGAGGAGAGAAGGAAAGGGGGGACGGCCCCCCTCCCAATTCGGATTGGGCTTGGGGGGGGCGCCCCCTCCGTTGCTCCTTCTCCCTCCCTTCCACTAAGGCCCAATAAGGCCCATATACTTACCGGGGTTCGGTAACCTCCCGAACTCGGTATATTCCCAAACTCTTAGGAACCTTTCCGGTGTCCAAATATATCCGTCCAATATATCAATCGTTATGTCTCGACCATTTCGAGACTCCTCGTCATGTCCGTGATCACATCCGGGACTCCGAACAACCTTCGGTACATCAAAATACATAAACTCATAATATAACTGTCATCGAAACCTTAAGCGTGCGGACCCTACGGTTCGAGAACAATGTAGACATGACCGAGACACGTCTCCGGTCAATAACCAATAGCGGGACCTGGATGCCCATATTGGTTCCTACATATTCTACGAAGATCTTTATCGGTCAAACCGCACAACAACATACGTTATTCCCTTTGTCATTGGTATGTTACTTGCCCGAGATTTGATCGTCGGTATCCAATACCTAGTTCAATCTCGTTACCGGCAAGTCTCTTTACTCGTTCCGTAATAAATCATCTCATAACTAACTCATTAGTTACATGCTTGCAAGGCTTAGGTGATGAGTATTACCGAGAGGGCCCAGAGATACCTCTCCGACAATCGGAGTGACAAATCCTAATCTCAATTATGCCAACCCAACATGTACCTTGGAAACACCAGAGAGCACCTTTATAATCACCCGATTCACGGTGTGACGTTTGGTAGCACACAAAGTGTTCTTCCGTAAGCGGAGTTGCACAATCTCATAGTTGCAGGAACTTTGTATAAGTCATGAAGAAAGCAATAGCGGTATACTAAGCGATCAAGTGCTAGGCTAACAGGATGGGTCATGTCAATCACATTATTCTTCTAATGATGTGATCCCACTAATCAAGTGACAACACATGTCTATGGTCAGGAAACATAACCATCTTTGATTAATGAGCTAGTTAAGTAGAGGCATACTAGTGACTATAGTTTTGTCTATGTATTCACACATGTATTATGTTTCCGGTTAATACAATTCTAGCATGAATAATAAACATTTATCATGATATGAGGAAATAAATAATAACTTTATTATTGCCTCTAGGGCATATTTCCTTCACTTTATATGCTTATTCGTAAGCTTGTGAACGCATTTGCTAGTTGTGTGTGGGAATGATAGGCCTTGCACCGTGTGCCTCATTCTTTCAAGACTATGTTGATGCTTAATGCTCATCCTAATTTTAGTCTTCTCAAGTGCTTCGCCATGACTCACACACATCATTTTGGTTGAGCCTATTCTTAAGTTGCCTCTTTTACATGTTGCTCAACCAAGTGCTTGTTGCAAGCGCTTGGCTTTGTTTCCTATATGCTCACTTGCACTGGATGTGAGTTTCTATTGATTTTGGGGGAGCTATGATCCTATTTTTTGCACTTTGTATTCAAATACAAAAATTCTTATGTGTGCACAAATCATGGGGAGCTTCTCTAGTTTCTTTAGAACACTCCTTTGCGCTTATCATAATATCTTTATTCTTGTGGCATGTAGGATCATTGGTCTAGTTGGTTTAATTGATATCCGTTGATTGCTTGCTTCAATTGGTATCTTCTGATTGCTTGTGCCTCTCTTTGTTATGTCTTTGTGCCATATCTTTTTGTTGCAATCTTTGGGCCTCAATATAGTTTGTCTTCCTCCAAGTATTGGCAGTTGGATATGTGTATTGCATTCCACTCTCTTGTTGAGAAATACACAATTTTTGGAGGAACACCTTTTATTTTGGCCTTCTTAGCTTTTCACCCATTTTGGCAATCGATGCCAATGGGGAGGAGTTCGAGAGTTTTGTGGAGAAGTCTTGAGTTTTCTCCTTGCTTTGGTTTTGGTTCCTAAGCATTTGCATCTCATTCTCATGCATCATTGGTTGTTGCATTGCATGGTGATGCATAATTCCTTGTATAAACTCTCTTGAAAGTGATTGTCATCAATTACCAAAATGGGGGAGATTGAAAGAACATGCGGTGCCCCCATGTTTGGTTTTGGTAATTGATGACAATCTCTATGGACTAATGGTTGTCTTGAGTTATATTTGAAGGATTTGTCCATAGGCTTTTCTTGAAGTCCATGTGTTGGTTTCAAGGAGTTTATGAGTTGACCAAGGTGCTATTAAGGAATTATCCAAAGATTGGTCATGCGAGTGTTGAGCTTATTGCAAGCATGCCTTGAAGAAGAAGGTTGTGTGATCATTCATGTTTACCTTCAATATATCATCCAAATGAAGAGAGTTGCAAAGATTCAAGGTTGATCAAGACTAATTCAATAGTGAATCAAGTTGATTAACTCACAAAGCATAGAAGATGTACCGAGAGGGATCAAGTGATCCCATGGTATGGTAAGCATTGTCCATTGCACTTTGTGTACTAACCCATGGTCTATGTGAGAGTTCTATGTGGGGTTAGGTACGTATCCATGGGCTTGCATCAAGAGGAAGATATCATACAACCCATGGAAAGGATGACATCAAGTGGTGATCGTCATCAAGATTGCCATGTGCAAGTTCAAGTGGAGCATCACGAAGAGATCAAGTGCTTGAATCTTGCCATCCATTGTGGTGTCAATGGACTTGTGAAGATGAGCCGAAGAGTGGCTCACCCATAGTGGACTATGGGGGAGCAATCATCTAGTCTTCATCGAGCCAACGCAATCAAGAAAGGTGGTCTAACTTGAGGGAGTGAAGATCGTCATCATCTAGCTCAAGTGGACCATGT
Organism: Aegilops speltoides; assembly: GCA_021437245.1. Classification (NCBI taxonomy): domain Eukaryota; kingdom Viridiplantae; phylum Streptophyta; class Magnoliopsida; order Poales; family Poaceae; genus Aegilops; species Aegilops speltoides. The sequence goes on from CM038145.1 coordinate 216,890,444, forward strand.
GCAAGGCAAAGGTTTGCCATTGATAGTTTTTCTATTTTACCGGTCTCATGGTAGTTGTGGAAGACCGGGTTATAGGATCGATTGTCGTACTATCAAGGGGGGCTCGCGATGAGTAGCTTGATCGTATCGTTCGTAGAGAGCTCAAACCATTGCATCCTTGCATCATGTTTCTTGGTTCTTGTTTGATTCTATTTGTGAGTCTTAGAGCTTATGGTCATCTTGATGACAAGCTTGAGTTCATCGAAAACGGAGTTCGCATGCGTCTACTATAATGTTTTCGGTGTTGGTGGTTTTACCGGTCTTATCCGAGGAAGGGTTCTCACCATTCTCTTATGGGACTTTTCTAATTTGCTTCTTATTGGTATTTCTTTCAAGATTGTGTTAGCCCTTGTCTCTAGCTTTCCAACAAACTTGGTTTCATCGAATTTGGAGTCCGTTTGCAAAAGTTGTGGCAGTTTTGGTGTTCTGAAAAGGCTGCAACGGTACTACTGCGAATTGGAGCGGATGTAATTTTTTACTACAGCTCCAGAGTGGTACTACCGCGGCTCCTACAGCGGTAGTACCGCTCCGTACCAAAAAACTCGTCCCAAGTCCTGCGGAGGTAGGTACGGAAGTATTTTTTTGTACCGCAAGCAGTAGTACCGCGATCCCTAGCGGTAGTACCGTGAGGACGAGCGGTAGTACCGCTCTGTGCGGGTTGTGAGCATAACGGTTGGATTTTCCCCCACCTATAAAAGGGGGTCTTCTTCCCCATTGAACCTTATCCTTTGAGCTTGTGTTATTCCCCCATTGTTGACCTTCTTCGAGCTTGCTAACTCTCAATCCCTCCATGGATTCTTGCTAGTTTTTGAGGGAAAAGAGAGAGGAGATCTAGATCCACGTTTCCACCAATCACTTTCTCCTCTAAGTGAGGGGAACCCCTTGGATTTAGATCTTGGAGTTCTTCGTGTTCTTCTTTCATTCTTCCTCTTATTTTCCTCCCTAGCATTAGTTGCTTTGGTGGGATTTGGGAGAGAAGGACTTGGGCACTCCGTGTGCCCTTGCCATTGCATTTGGTGCATCGGTTTGAGTTCTCCACGTGATACGTGGAAGTTACAAGTTGAGAAGCTTATTACTCTTGGGTGCTTGGTGCCCTTGAGCTTGTTCCTCTTGGGTGCTTGGGCGCCCTAGACGGTTGGTGGTGTTTGGAGCTCAATCATTGTGGTGTAAAGCTCCGGGCAAGCGTCGGGGTCTCCAATTAGGTTGTGGAGATCGCCCCGAGCAATTTGACGGGTACCGGTGACCACCCCCAAGGGTTGCCAAAGTGTACGGGTTCGGTGACCGCCCCCAAGGGTCGCCATTTGTACGGGTTCGGTGACCGCCCTCAAGGGTCCCTTAGTGGAATCACGGCATCTTGCATTGTGCGAGGGCGTGAGGAGATTACGGTGGCCCTAGTGGCGTCTTGGGGAGCATTGTGCCTCCACACCGCTCCAAACAGAGATTAGCATCCGCAAGGGTGTGAACTTCGGGATACATCGTCGTCTCTGCGTGCCTCGGTTATCTCTTACCCGAGCCCTTTACTTATGCACTTTACTTTGTGATAGCCACATTGCTCTTTGTCATATATCTTGCTATCACATAGTTGCTTATCTTGCTTGGCATAAGTTGTTGGTGCACATAGGTGAGACTAGTTGTTTTAGGTTTTGTGCTTGACAAATTAACCGTTAGGTTTATTCCGCATTTGTTCAAGCCTAAACCGTAATTATTTTAAAACGCCTATTCACCCCCCCCCCCTCTAGGCGACATCCCCGATCTTTCAATGGCAATCCCTACTCACTCACATTGATATCTATTAGTGGGCATCTCCATAGCCCGTTGATACGCCTAGTTGATGTGAGACTATCTTCTCCCTTTTTTGTCTTCTCCACAACCACCATTCTATTCCACATATAGTGATATGTCCATGGCTCACGCTCATATATTGCGTGAAAGTTGAAAAGGTTTGAGATTATTAAAGTATGAAACAATTGCTTGGCTTGTCATCGGGGTTGTGCATGATTAAAAACTTTGTGTGATAAAGATAGAGCAATAGCCAGACTATATGATTTTGTAGGGATAACTTTCTTTGGCCATGTTATTTTGAGAAGACATGATTACTTTGATTAGTATGCTTGAAGTATCACCATTTTCATGTCAATATGAACTTTTATTTTGAATCATTTGGATCTTAACATTCATGTCACAATAAAGAAATTTACATTGAGAATTATGCTAGGTAGCATTCCACATCAAAAATTCCTTTTTTATCATTTACCTACTCGAGGACGAGCAGGAATTAAGCTTGGCGATGCTTGATACGTCTCCAATGTATCTATAATTTTTGATTGTTTCATGCTATTATATTACCCCTTTTTGATGTTTATGGCTTTATTTTAGACATTTATATCATTTTTGGGACTAACCTACTGACCGGAGGCCCAGCCCGTATTGCTGTTTTTTTGCCTATTTTAGTATTTCGAAGAAAAGGAATATCAAACAGAGTCCAAACGGAATGAAACCTTCGGGAGCGTGATTTTTGGAACGAACGTGATCCAGAGGACTTGGAGTGCAAGTCAAGAAGCAGCCGAGGCGGCCGCGAGAGGGTAGGGAGCGCCCCTCTATAGGGCGCGCCCCCTGTCTCGTGGGCCCCTCGGGCGGCCACCGACGTACTTCTTCCTCCTATATAAGCCTACATACCCGAAAACATCCAAGGAGCCAACGAAACACAATTTCCACCACCGTAACCTTCCGTATCCGCGAGATCCCATCTTGGAGCCTTCGCCGGCGCTCCGCCGGAGGGGGGATCGACCATGGAGGGCTTCTACATCAACACCATAGCCCCTCCAATGAGTTGTGAGTAGTTTACCATAGACTTTCGGGTCCATAGTTATTAGCTAGATGGCTTCTTCTCTCTTTTTGGATCTCAATACAATGTTCTCCCCCTCTCTTGTGGAGATCTATTCGATGTAAACTCTTTTTGCGGTGTGTTTGTCGAGATCCAATGAATTGTGGGTTTATGATCAAGTTTATCTATGAGAAATACTTGAATCTCCTCTGAATTCTTTTATGTATGATTGAGTTATCTTTGCAAGTCTTCGAATTATCAGTTTGGTTTGGCCTACTAGATTGATCTTTCTTGCCATGGGAGAAGTGCTTAGCTTTGGGTTCAATCTTGCAGTGTCGTTACCCAGTGACAGAAAGGGTTGCAAGGCACATATTGTATTGTTGCCACCGAGGATAAAAAGATGGGGTTTATATCATATTGCATGAGTTTATCCCTCTACATCATGTCATCCTGCTTAAGGCGTTACTCTGTTCTTATGAACTTAATACTCTAGATGCAGGCAGGAGTCGGTCGATGTGTGGAGTAATAGTAGTAGATGCAGGCAGGAGTCGGTCTACTTCTCATGGACGTGATGACTATATACATGATCATGCCTAGATAATCTCATAATTATTTGCTTTTCTATCAATTGCTCGACAATAATTTGTTCACCCACCATAATACTTATGCTATCTTGAGAGAAGCCACTAGTGAAACCTATGGCCTCCGGGTCTATCTCTTATCATATTTGCTTCCAATCTACTTTTATTTGCATCTTTACTTTTTGCATATATATTATAAAATACCAAAAATATATTTATCTTATCATACTATCTCTATTAGATCTCACTTTCGAAGTGGCCGTGAAGGATTGACAACCCCTTTATTACGTTGGTTGAGTTCTTTGTTTGTTTGTGTAGGTGCGTGGGACTTTTGAGGAGCCTCCTCATTGGATTGATACCTTGGTTCTCAAAAACTGAGGGAAATACTTACGCTACTATTGTTGCATCACCCTTTCCTCTTCAAGGAAAACCAACGCAAGCTCAAGACATAGCATGGTGCTGCCCTCCCTCTCCCTCATAGTCCTTCTTCTCCGTGAGGCTTGGCAAAGCCCTGCTGAGATTTCTCCACCACCGCTGCCATCACGTCGTCATGCTGCCAGAGGACTCGAGCTACTACTTCACCATCGCTCGCTGGATCAAGGAGGTGAAGGCGTCATCAAGCCATACATGTGTTGAACACGGAGGTGCCGTCCGTTCGGCACTTGGATCGGGAGTTCGCGGGACGGAGAGTGATTGGATCGCGAAGACGTTCGAGTACATCAATCGCATTTCTTAACGCTTCCGCTTAGTGATCTACAAGGGTATGTAGATGCAATCTCTCCTCTCGTAGATGTTCATCTCCTAGATTGGTCTTGGTGAGCGTAGGAAATTTTTTGTTTCCCATGCAACGTTCCCCAACACCTGGTTTCTCGATTCCTGGTGCCGAAGAAGGCAAAGCAGCTGGGAGAGTGACCCCCTAGGACACCATAAAAGAAGCGGGGGGTAGAAATCTTCCTCATTCATCTTCTACTCTCACCTTTTATCTTCTTTGCTTTTTTCGGGGACCACCAGTGCGATGGTGAGGGGTAGAGGTCAAGCCCGTGCATCCACTGTTGCCATGAAGTTTCCTCCTCGGGGCCGAGCGCGTTCCTCGGCTGCTGCTGCAAAGGCCAGCCCTAGCGCCCCTGGCAGGGTCACCCCCTACGGCCGTGGAGGGTGCAGCGCTCGGGGTCAAGGCGGGCATGGCAGAGCGCCCACCCTTCATCCCCAAGCGGAAGCCCACACAGTGGTGGTGGCGCACGAGTTCGTCGTGGAGCTGCACCACCGGCCCTGCAGTTGGCTCCGGCGGGCGATGGAGGACCGCGGGCTCCCGGGCCTATGGCTATAGGCTAACGGCTGCTGCAACGTCCCCTCCTGAGTGGCAGCTGAGTTCTCCACCATCGGCTTCATGACCCTGGCGCGGGGGTGGAAGTCATTTGCCTGCTCCCGCGGCCTAAAGCGGGGGAAACTCCTCCAGTTTAGGTACAACGGAACCGCCACACTCTTTGTGAAGTTCTTCGGGGTCTCTGGTGGCCGTATGGAGTGCTGCGCGGAGAGCGACAACGACACCAACTCCACCAGCAGTGACGAACGTTCCCCTAGCATCAAGAGTGAGGGCGACGATTCCAACTAGGCGTAGGTAGCGCCCGAGTCAAATCTTGAAGACGAGCTGCGCTCCACCTAGGCTCCTTTCTTTTGCTCTTGTAACAGAACCAATGTAGCCCCATGGGGGCGTGAAGACAATGCTTTTGTGACGACTTTGTGATGATTTCGCGTTTTTAATGCTTTCTGTCGTGTTTGCTTCCTTGTGAGGCCTGCTTTCCTTTCCTTTTGCTTGCTTTGGTGCTCTACGTTGCTAGGACCCAGCCCCCAAGCATATTGCGGCCATCGCTGGTATGCTAGGACGCGTGCCTAGCAAGGCCAGAGGGCACAGGGCTCCGCGAGGTGGTAAGGGCTCCCGAGGCATGATGCTCGAGAAGCCCCCCTTTGACACGCCAGCAGCATGCATAGGGAGAAAGAAGGTTGGCGCTCGCGAAGTCATGAGGGAGAAAACACCAAATGCGCTAAAAGAAGCTCGTGAAGCATTTTGACTTAGGTTTTAGGAGTGCGCGACTTGACGTGACGCCACGTGCGGGTTGAGCCTTGTGATGGGCATCCACCTATGAGGCCCTCATTGGGTACCTGATGGTAGAGATGCAACGACTGCCTCGTGAAGCAGCGCTCGCGAGGTCCCCTAAGGAGGGGTGCCCGTGAAGCTTCTTGTGCCCTGCACCAGTGAGATTGCCACCAAGTTTTTGCAAGTAGTGAGGCAGAGCGCGCTCATGAGGTTGCTTGTGGGTATCACATGAGGAGACAAGTACCAAGGAACTTGGTGAGGTGACGTGCACGGGAGCAGGCCCGCGAGCCAGAGCTCAGTCACTTTGGTTTAGTGGCTCTATTGGGTCTGACCCAAGCATAGGCATCGTGTCTAGCCCCCGCTTGCATGATGCTCAGAAGGAAGATCGCGAGCATGCATGCCTCCTGAAGGGTACTTCACGACAACGTCTAGGCTGCATGTGGCACCGTACCTTTCATCCAAATGTAGAAATAAACGGTATATGTTCATAAATTTAGGCCATGCCAACCGTGGTAGGGTGAGATTGAACATATCATGCGCTCCCCGAAACCATCTGGTATGGTGAGATAGAACTTCGTTTCCGATTGGCCGCGGCCATACTGGCCTAGTTTGTGCTTGCACTGTGGACACTTGAATAAGAACACTTGATCCAACTAGAAGAAAAATGAATCCACGGTGATTTCGGCTGGTTGATTAACAGCGACAAACAAACTTCGATAGCATATGAGTGAATATTTCGCTAAATTAATTATCTTCTCCATGAGAAAAATCCCTGGCCCAATCCCGAAGAAAATCCCAATCGACCAGAGTCCAGAAAGTCGGTGCAAGTCGGTGCAGATAGGCGGCGGCAAGCGGTAGGGGCAAAATCCCGCGTCGTTTGTAGCACGAGCGGCGATCGCCGATGACAGCCTTCGAGCTTAAGGGTGGCCGCTGCGAGAGAAGTTGATGGGGTGCAGAGTTGCGGAGGAGTGCACGGCGAGTGAGTGGGGACGAAGTGGGCACCGGGTGAGGATTTTCTTAGTCCTTTTGGATGTGTGGGTGAATGCACATAGTTCCCAGAGGCGACGGAGATGAACCGTGTGCGATAGTAAATCACCGAGATTGAAGGGGAATCCAAATTTCCTTCCTCGTTGTCATTCAGTTGTTTTCTACAATCAACATACCCCCTCCGATGCACCGTGTTCAAATTTGGAATTTTTATGGGCACATTTATTATTTACTCAATTATGTGCATTTTGTAGGCATTAATGCACATAATTCAAATTCGAACAATCGGTGCCTAAAAAAGTACACAAAAATGGTCTGGAAAACCATGCTCGTGGTATTTAGTAAACTCTCATGTCTTTTACAAGGAATGGGCAGAAATCTCAAGGATATGTGCGGCAAGAGTAAACCACAAAACGTGTCGTTTAATGGTTTTCCAACTATAGAGAATGATAACATGCTAGAAATAGTTGACGCCTGTCATGGTGCCATGGTACGGCATCACCATGCCATGGTAAAAATTTGAGAATGTTTGGCTTATGTCGACATGCACGCTCTTCATAAATCGAACCATCGCCGAGGAAAGTTTTGTGGTTTTGAGAGGGAAATCACCAAGATTGAAGGGGGGGGTCCAAATTTGCTTCGACCTTTGTCCTTGAGTTTTTCTATGATGAACATACACCATACAGATCACATAAACATATATTTTCCTCTTATCTTCATGTGTGGATTGTACGAATGTCCCATACACATGAAATTACACATGACACAAAAGTTTGTAAAGTATTTTTGTCCTGAATGACATAAATAAATTATTGTATAGTTTGCATTAGAGATCACCTCACAAATATACATGTATGCAATATTTTTGGTCATATCCAAGGTAGTGATGTCCTCATCACTCTCCGCAATGAAGATATTACTAGAGATGTTGTCGTTTTATTTCCATTTGCTATTTTTGGTGGATGTTAACTCTGTTCTAGTTAACATGCCTTTCCATGTACTTGCGCATGGTCATAATGGGCGATGTTGTTGTTTTTCTGGAGGTTAGTTGCATCACATGTCTTACAGTATTTTACATCATTTATGCAATTGCAGTTTAGCTTCTAACATTTACTTGCTTCTTGTAGATACACACGTGAGCGGCAATGATCCATGCTTCGACCCGGAGGAACACCTCGCTCCGCTGCCGCCGACTTGGGCAGGCTCTAGCCCATGTGAAGTGCCCCGACAACTACCCCTCAGGACGTATCAAGTATGAACTGACCAGTTCAATCTTACCAATACCAGTTGCAATGACTAAGTTTTGTACGGTTGATGTATTAAGCATGTTGTAGTAAACACACCTAACCCGTCTTAGCTATATTCCCTACCTTTTTATAGACAACTGGGTGATTTTATGCTCTAGCAGCACCTGCCTTGCGATGTTTTAACTCTGGCAATTTCATTTTTATCAGTACCAATTTCAATGCCTATACTAGGTTGTTTGTAGTTAAGCGTTCCTTGTTTATTTCAGTAATGCACACACTTGTTATTGAACCGTTTGATGTTTGGGGCTTTGATTATATGGGACCTTTTCCTGCCTCCAATGGTTATACCCATATTTTAGTTGTTGTTGATTACGTTACTAAGTGGGTAGAAGCTATTCCAACTAGTATTGCTGATCATAACACTTCTATTAAAATGCTTAAAGAAGTTTATTTCCCGAGGTTTGGAGTCCCTAGATATCTTATGACTGATGGTGGTTCACATTTTATTCATGGTGCTTTCCGTAAGATGCTTGCTAAGTATGATGTCAATCATAGAATCGCATCTCCTTATCATCCGCAGTCTAGTGGTCAAGTGGAGTTGAGCAATAGAGAGCTCAAATTAATTTTACAGCCCATAAGTTTGTAGATCTAGAAAGAATTGGTCCAAAAAACTTGATGATGCATTATGGGCCTATAGAACTGCATACAAAAATCACATGGGTATGTCTCCTTATAAGATGGTTCATGGAAAAGCTTGTCATTTACCTCTTAAACTTGAACATAAAGCATATTGGGCTATTAAAGAGCTCAACTATGACTTCAAACTTGCCAGTGAGAAGAGGTTGTTTGATATTAGCTCACTTGATGAATGGAGAACCCAAGCCTATGAGAATGCCAAGCTATTCAAAGAAAAAAGTCAAATGTTGGCATGACAAAAGAATACAAAAGCGTGAGTTTAACGTAGGAGATTATGTGTTATTATTCAACTCTTGTTTAAGATTTTTTGCAGGAAAACTTCTCTCTAAATGGGAAGGTCCTTACGTTATCGAGGAGGTCTATCGTTCTGGTGCCATAAAAATCAACAACTTCGAAGGCACAAGTCCGAGGGTGGTAAACGGTCAAAGAATTAAACATTATATTTCAGGTAATCCTATCAATGTTGAAACTAATATTATTGAAACCGTAACCCCGGAGGAATACATAAGGGACACTTTCCAGAACGTTCCAGACTCTGAAAAGGAATAGGTATGTGGTACGATAAGTAAACCTACTCCAAAACAACTCCAATGGCAATTTTTATCAGTTTTGGAATATTTAAGAATTTTAGGAAGAAAGAAGTAGTCCGAAAGGGACACGAGGCCTCCACGAGAGTGGAGGGCGCGCCCACCCTTACTGGGCACGCCCCCATGTCTCGTGGACACCTCGTGTGCCTCTCGGACTTCATTTTCTTGCACGTTACATATTTTGGTCGGTAAAAATTCATCATATAAACTCCCGTAGGTTTTGACCACCGTATCACGCAAATTTCCTCTGTTTTCGTTTCGAGCTGTTTCTATTTCAGATCTAGAGCGTCATGTCGTCTCCAAGCGCTTTTCAAGAGGGTTATCAACCCCTATCTCGCGGAGGTGCTGCAACACCCTCAAACCATTGAGATGCGTGAGGGGGTGCTGCACATACGCGATGTGGAGGGACCAAGGTGTACCGGAAACGTGGAGACAAAGCTCGAAGCCGTGGAGCAGCAAGTTTTCAAGTGCCAAGGGATGGTGGAGCGTGGACTCAACGCCAACCAGATGATGATCACGGAGTTCACCAACAACCACAAGCTGGATGCCAAAGTCATTGGGGAGACCATCTTCAAGCTTCAAGAGAAAATCGAGCACCTCCAAGCCCAGATCTATGACCTGCAAAACCAGAACTGTGAGTATGAATATAGATTCCAGAGGATGAGTTTGGCTGCAGATTTAAGGATCCCGAAGACTCGATCATCCTTCTATGATGGTGAGCCTATGCCTTGGAAGACGGAAGACAAGCCTACATCATCAAAAACTCCTACTTCACCACCTCCGAGGACATAATCACATGGGTATGGGCACTCCCCTTGGCAACTGCCAAGCTTGGGGGAGGTGCCCTGGTATCGTATCACCATCACACTCCTATCTTTATCGTTTTATTTAGTTTGATCCTTTTAGTAGTATCTTGATCTAGTAGATTGAAGTTTTGATATCAAGTAGTTTTGAGTTTGCTTTGTGATCTCTTTTTGTAATTGAGTCCGTGAGCTATCTCTAATAAAGATTAGTGTTGAGTCAAGGGCTTTGCTATGTTGCCATGATCTGGAGGAAGTAGAAAGAATAAAAGAGTTCATATTGATCTTGTGGTTAGTGATGACTTCACACATAGAAAGTATGAGGCATAAAAGTTGTTGAAAGTTGATGAACGTAGTCTTGGTCATCATTGCAATTAATACGAAGTGATCAGGAAAGAGGGGCTCACATACAAATATATTATCTTGGACACCTTTTATGATTGGGAGCACTCATTAAGTATGACATGCTAAAAGAGTTGACGTTGGACAAGGAAGACAATGTAATGGTTTATGTTTTCTCACATCTCAGTTAAAGTATATTGTCACTGACCTTCCAGACATGTTGAGCTTGCCTTTCCCCCTCATGCTAGCCAAATTCCTTGCACTATGTAGAGATACTACTTGTGCTTCCAAATATCCTTAAACCCAGTTTTGCCATGAGAGTCCACCATACCTACCTATGGATTGAGTAAGATCCTTCAAGTAAGTTATCATGTTGCAGGCAATAAAAATTGCTATCTAAATATGTATGACTTATTAGTGCAGAGAAAATAAGCTTTATACGATCTTGTTGTGGAAGTAATAAAAGCGACGGACTGCATAATAAAGGTCCACATACAAGGGGCAATATAAAGTGACGTTCTTTTGCATTAAGATTTTGTGCATCCAACCCTAAACGCACATGACAACCTCTGCTTCCCTCTGTGAAGGGCCTATCTTTTACTTTATGTTTTTACTTTATGCTTGAGTCAAAGTGATCTTCACCTTTCCCTTTTTCATTTTATCCTTTGGCAAGCTCCTCGTGTTTGAAAGATCATGATATATATATCCAACTGGATGTAAGTTAGCATGGGCTATTATTGTTGACATCTGAAAGTGCAACTAATCCCCGGGTGGTTTTGGTAATTAATAACAACATATATATCATTGAACTAATCATTTCTTGAGAATATTTCAGAAAGTTCAGTGATATGGGTATGGCAATGACTGATGATGTGGACCCCTCAAAATGCTAAGGAAAACATTGGCAAAAGCTCAAGACTCCATTTTTGGTTTAGTGATCCAAGATCACATTGAGTCCATAGGAAAGCCAATACTATTAAAAGGGGATGAGGTTATGATGATGATCTGGTTGCTCAAAGTGCTTAGTGATTTATCTCTCAAACTATCAGCAATCTTTCATTCCAACATAAACCCATAAGTAATCTCGGTCCCACCGATTCCATAAACTCACCACACCGAGATGAACCACCTCACCATATAGCCAAACCCTAAGAATTTTGGATTTTCCGATTCCAAACTCGGTCATTCGAAATTGGTGTTGCCAAGCTTCAGAACCTACAGACTCAAATCGGTGTCACCGAGATGAGAAAGTCGGTCCCACCGAGATTGGCAAACCCTAGACTTTGGAAGAATCGGACTAACCGAGATTGTATTTTCGGTCCCACAAAAATCCCAACGTTCACAAGATTTGAACTTTCGGTCTCACCGAGTTGTCAACTTCGGTCCGACCGAGATTGGTCAAATGTGTGTAACGGTTGGATTTTGTGTGGAGGCTATAAATACCCTCCACCTCCTCTTCATTCGTGGAGAGAGCCATCGAAAGAACTACCACTCCTACCTTACATTTACGAGAAGAAAACTACCTACCCTTGTGTTGAGATCAAGTTGCTCCACTCCCACCATATGAAACTTGATTTCTAGCCTTCCCAAGTTGCTTTCCACTCAATCCCTTCCTCCACCACAGCCAAATCGGTGAGGAGAGTTGAGTGTTGGGGAGATTATCATTTGAAGCACAAGAGCAAGGAGTTCATCATCACCAACACCATCTATTACCTTTTGGAGGGTGGTGCCTCCTAGATTGGTTAGGTGTCGCTTGGGAGCCTCCGTCAAGATGTGGAGTTGAACCAAGAAGTTTGTAAGGGCAAGGAGATCGCCTACTCGTGAAGATCTACCCGAGTAAGGCTAGTCCTCCGTGGGCGAGGCCATGATGGCATAGACAAGGTTGCTTCTTCGTGGACCCTTCGTGGGTGGAGCCCTCCGTGGACTCTCATGGCCGTTACCCTCCGTGGGTTGAAGTCTCCATCAACGTGGATTGACGATAGCACCACCTATCGGAACCACGAGAAAAATCTCCGTGTCTCCAAATTGCGTTTGCTCTTCTCCACCTCTTATTTACTACATGTGCAATTTACTTTCCGCTGCCATAACTCTAGAATTGCATGTGTAGGGTGATACTTGACTTGGTCATCATTGTGAACTTGCTAAAACTTGCCCTATCAAAAGGCTAAACTTTTAAGTTGTCAAGTAGTCTAATCACCCCCCCTCTAGACATACTTCCGATCCTACAAGTGGTATCAGAGCTTTGGTCTCCATTGGATTGGTTTTCATTGCATTGGATTCCATAAGCTTGGTTTCACAACCTAGGAGAGTATGGCGTCTAGTGAGGGTAATTTTCAGAGAGGTCCTTACTTTGATGGTTCAAACTTTGCTAGTTGGAAGCACAAAATGAAAATGCATATTCTTGGACATAACCCTGCCGCATGGGGCATTATTTGTGTTGGCTTGCAAGGTGAGTTCTTCGAGGAAGGAAAAGTTCCGGATCGCGAAGCTCACTGGCGATGAGTTGCGGATGTTACGAACAATGCTCAAGCTTGTGACATTCTCTTCAATGCTTTGTGTCCCGAGGAGTTCAACAAGATCAGCCGCCTTGAGAATGCAAAAGAGATTTGGGATACTTTGGTGAAATGCACGAAGGTACCGAGTCCGTGAAGGAATCAAAGCTAGATGTTCTTCAAGGTCGACTTGACAAGTTCAAGATGAAGGAAGGTGAAGGAGTCGCTGAGATGTACTCTAGGCTTGCTCTCATCACCAATGAGATGGCAGGCTTAGGAAGCGAAGAAATGACCGACCGATTCATCATCAAGAAGATCCTCGAGCTTTGGATGGAAAGTATGACACCGTGTGCACTTTGATCCAAATGATGCCAAACTACAAAGATCTCAAGCCTCATCAAGTCATTGGAAGAATTGTTGCTCATGAGATGACACTTAAAGATAAGGAAGAGCTTCACAACAAGTCAAGTGGTGCTTACAAAGCTACAGTTGAAGCTCCCACATCATCAAGTGACAAGCTAGTTTCCAATGAAGAGATAAGCCTAATGGTGAAGAATTTCAACAAATTCTACAAGAGTAGAAGCAAGGAAAGAAGCTCAAAGTCTAGATCATATGATGAAAAGAGATCTTCTAGTCGTGATCGAAACTGCTACAATTGTGGAAGACCCGGACACTACTCAAATGAGTGTTCAACTCCCCACAAGAGAAGAGAAGAATCTCCAAGAAGAAGAAGCTCAAGAGAAGAGTCACCTCGAAAAGAGAGAAGGAGTAGAGATGATCGTTATGAACGAAGATCCTCTCGGAGAAGCAAGGATTCGGAAAGGAAAGACAAGTCATCAAGGAGCTACACAAGAAGAAAACATCAAGCTCATGTTGGTGAATGGGTTTCCGGCCCGACTCGACAATCACTCCGAAAGAAGCTATCACTCCAACTCCGAATATAGTCAAGATGAAGGTGTTGCGGTCTTGCTCTCGTGTCCTCCAACTCCAACTCCTATGACATATTTGATTCACCAAATGAGGGAATTGGAAGATGCTTCATGGCAAAAGGCCCCAAGGTATCACATCCTGAGTTTATTGACTTTGATAGTGATGAGGATGACTTGCTTGGTGAAGATGAGCTTTTACATGATAAATCTAGTGAGCTTAGTAATGATGAACATGCTAATAGTCTTTATAGTCGAGAAGAGTCGAATGACAATGCTATGAAGGAGATTGGGCGTCTAACTAAAGAACTAAACACTCTTAAGTTAGCTCATGAAACAACTCAAGAAGATCATAGAGAGCTCCTAAGATCTCATGAGAAGCTACGCTTCGAGAAGCTCAATCTAGAGCAAGAACATGAGTTTCTAAAAGCTATCAATGACGATCTTCGAAAGAAGAGTTCTTCATATCTTGCCAAACGACTTCTCTTGTCTAATTTCTTGCCACCTATTAAAACTAAGCATGACAAGCATAAGAAAAATTCTTCATCTAGTAGTAACAATAATCATGCTAAATCAAATGATGTTACTTCTAGTAGTTCTCTTGATTCCACTAACAATGTTTCAAGCCAAGTTTCACTTGAGCAAGAAAATAGTTTATTGAAAGGGATTATAGAGAAAGGTGTCTACAAGAGTCTTGCCGAAGCAAGAGCTTTGAGGAAATTGTTCGCAAACAAGGAAGACAGGAAGAATCAAGGAATTGGTTTTGAGCGAAAGTTCAACGCCGAGGGTGTTGAATGGGAAGAAGGTCAATATCCCACTCCAAAGTTTGTTTCTCAAAAGAAGAAGTATGATCCTACTTCTTCCAATGAGGAACAAGCTCAAGATGACCTTCCACCACAAGACCACAAGCTAAAAGGCAAGGACAAGCTTCAAGAGGAGATTGATGCATTCATTGAAGCACCCAAGGCCATGGTCAAGTGGGTTCCCAAAACAACTTCAAGTTCTACTTCGACAAGCTCAACTACTACCCCAAGGATTCCCATCAAGATGATGTGGATCCCAAGAAGAAGAACTAGAGAGTTCTTGAGGGTGACTCCAACATACTTCACTCACATTCATTTTGGCAAAGAACTTGTGCAATCAACTTCCACATCTTGCACTAGTTCATGGAGTCACAAACCCTCATGTTGGTAAGTCAAGGGACAAGGTAATCATTGCTTTCATGGACATCATCTATTGTGTACTTCAATCTATGTCCATGGATATCCTTGTTTGTTCCTTGTGGGACTAACCCATGTAGGTATTGAAAGTGCCGAATCCAAAGGATTGCTCCCAACTCTTGATGATCTTCATCAACATTGAGCATCCACATCTTCAACATCTACATGAAGTCTTCAACGACAACCCAAGGTTAGTTTGACCCTTTAAAAGGGTTCTCACATCAAGGGGGAGCTTTGCTCTAAAGAATTGAGCTAAAGCATCTTCTAATGATGTGAACACATTAATGCTTTATGGAAAAGTGGTAACCCCACTTGTGCTTAAACGATGAGTATGACCTATGATCAAATGTTCTCATTTGACTCCTAAGTCAATATACTCATATATAGATGACCTAGTCATCGCCAAATTGTGTGCTAGTTGCTAGAGTTTTGTTTGTGCATGTTTGACACATATTTCATTTGCTATCTTATTGTGTGAGCATGTTGGATGCATGATTTAATCCATTCGAGGACATCCATTTGTTGCTTTGGTCTTTTGGATTTTTCTTTTTGACCAAATGGATGGACAAGAATGCCTAAGGTCCTCCCTAGCTATCTATGCTTTCTTGTCTCAAACTCTATTCATGCTTATATCACAAACTTTGAACAAGACTTTTTCGATGCACCGAGTGAGGAGCACTCTGAGCCACCGATCCGTCAAAAGCCTAAATTCCAAAACCTTCTAAGTACTTTCGGTCAAACCAATATACTTAAATCGGACGGACCAAATCACTTGGATTGATCTAGGTTTTCACCTCGGTGAAACCGAGTTACAATTTCGGCGTGATCAAGTGAGTAATCGCACGCAGATTAACCATCTCGGTCCCACCGACACCGAAGGGTATATATACCCGAGGGCGCGCGTTGATTACTTCTTCAAACGCTCGCCCTCAAACCCTTATTGCCGTCGCCGTGGTCTTGGATCGTCTCCGCCGTCGCTTCAGGCGCCCTCGCCATGGTCTCCATCGCCGTCAGCGGTCAATCCCACCGCACTGTTGCGCCAGAGTGAAGCTCCACCAGATTGGGTGAGTTTCATCCTCTCGTGCTTCAACCTCGATTCTATGCACGATAGGTTTTGCCTAGCTTCTTGCCAAGATTGAAATCTTCCTATCCAGCAGATTAGATCTTAGAACAAAATTCGAGTGAAAATTTTAGGTTAGGTTTCCACGAACACATCTCGGTGTGACCGATTCTACATTCTCGGATCGACCGATTTGGCCTCTGGCCATTACCTTTGCACTTTTCGGTTAAACCGAAGTTGTGCAAATCGGTAAGACCGAAGTGAGGATTTAGTGAAACCCTAGTGCTCTCGGCTAGACCGAAACCCATTTCGTCCAACCGAAAGTGGTGTGTACGGTTAGGTTTAGACACTTCGGATTCACCGAATTTATAGACTCGGTCAGACCGAAATGCATTCTGTGAAAACCTAAAACCAATGTTTGAACTCATTCTTTTTGCAAAATCCTCTGCAGTTTGTGATAACTCTTCTATTCTGCCTATACCTATTCCATTCACAGGTTGTCAGTCATGTCCGATGCAAGTGACAGCGAACAGTCCGAATCACCGGTTGAGATTCCAGAGGCGGTGACAAGTCCCTGAAGCTAGCAGCTTTTCGATGATGGAGAGAGAAGCACTCCAAGTGGATTGCTGCGCACTGCCACGGGGCGAGGAAGAAGAAGAATTCGACGAGGAGGATTCGACTTTGTTGCGAGATGAGGAGATTACTTCCAAGCCAAAAGGCAAGTGGTTGCCAAAGGCTATCAAGGGCAACAATCAAATAAAGGCACCAAGAAGGTGAAGAAGTCCACATTGCAAAGAAGCTGAGCATGGAAGAAGAAACCTCAAAGAAGATCAAGAAAACTTCCAAGAGGAAGAGGCTAGTTCATGAAGAAGTCGATGATGATGATTACGATGAGGAAGCACCTCAGCCTCCTCGAAGCAAAAGTTGATGGGAGATGCCATCGAGGCAGGAGCACCACAAAATCTAAGCCATCAGCTCCAAAGAAAGGCAGCCCAAGCCAAACCTGCTGCCAAGCCAAAGAAGACTGTGAGGAATATTCCTGCTTGAGAAAGAAGAAGGACAATGTGCCACCCATCAGTCGATGAAGAGGCACATGTTTTGTCAAGCTCGCATGTAAATTGCCGAGTTCATAATGATGCTCATCCTCGAGCTGAAAATATGAAGGAAAGGAAGGACAAAGGTCTCGAGCTATGGAGGCAAGTTGATCCATATGCCACCAGGAGAAGGACATTTGTTGACTCACGGTTCCACACCGAGAGCAACAAGATTTCTATGAGGCAGTTCTTATGGATAAGAAGCCAATTGTTCTTGACACGGTATGTAGATCGGAAATACATCGACAAGTGAAGAGCACAGAGACTATTTCCCACATGTGCATGAGAGCTTCACCGCTTGTGGAGTTGCTGAGTTTGTTGGTCGAAGTTGACCGCTTGGAACGATGAGATGATCATGCGGTTCTATGCCACAAAGACATTTCTATCCGGATGGCGTAATTGTATGGATGACGAAGGACGTAGATTCCATTCAACTGTTGAAGAATGGAGAGCGTTCTTTGAATGCACCAAAGATCAAGGGACGATGATGTTGATGTCTATGGCATTCCAAAGAAAAATCATGAGTCGATGAGGAACATGTACAATGAGGTACTTGACAAGGATGTTGAGATATGGAAGCTTGGATCGGTTTACCATCTTGAGCAGGTCTCCCAACCACTAACACCATTACGAGGCATACTTTGATGCCCAAGTCGAGACCACCGCATGATAAGAGGCTATTCTATCAACATGCTGCACATTCGGATCGAAGACACCTTTTAAGGTGATGGACACGATAGTTGAGACTATCAAGAGGACAGCAGCAGACTGTAAGAGGTCGTGTGGGTTTGCTCCGCATATTCAGATGCTCATTAATGCCAAGTTTGGCACGGACACCTACCGTTGGATAGACCCCACTTGCCATTGCAGCTGAACATGAAGACAACGGTTGTGATGACCGAGGATGCTCCCACATCCGTAGAAGGACATGCTAAGTCCGAAGTCGCCAAACAAGCCAAAGCCGAGAAGGAAGCAAAGAGCAAAGCCCAAGAGCGTTGGAGAACAACTTCTTGAAGCCACTCAGAGAATTGAACTACGCCTGCCAAGATAGTGCGATCTCGGAGAGCCTTGAGAGGATAGTTGAAGATAAGTTCCATGCTCGACGCAAGTCGATCAAGTGCAGTCACCGTCAACAAGCTTGAGGCGACATTGAGGAAGCCAAGAGGAGAAGGCAGAGCTCATGAAGGAGATGGAAGGTGATCTAGTCCAGATGACTATGAGTAGCCTGCTGCGGTGCTCACAAAGCCCAGATCACCTGCTATTCCAAAGGATGACCCTCTGGCTACTACATCAAGACCTCCTACAGCTCCATCGGCCCAAAGACCAGCTCCAGTGTCTACTCCTCCAGCTCCACAGACTTCAAAGAAGCTTTTGCAGATGCAGCTATCTCCACTCCATCGACGCAGACAGAGCCGCCAAACAGAGTCCCTAGTGACGATTAGCTCTATACCTTCGAACTTTTGGTAACTTGTTGCCAAAGGGGAGAAATTGTATAGATCATAGGACTTCGAGAGAGAGTGCTCGTTTTTGCTCTTTCGCTTGCGGTTTTCCTTGAGATACTTTTGAGTTCTTCGAGACATTTCGTGTGGTTGATACTACGCTTGTTTCTATCTTGATGAGTGCTTGATCATACTATGCTTAATGAGTGCTTAATGCTTATCATATTCTATCTATATCTTGTATGATCATTTACTCATGTCTTGGTGATTGGGTGCATGTTATTCATTCTTATCATTTTGTGCGCTCCACCAAGATGTATGTGACATGGAAGAGTGACCCATGATCCTAATCGATTGTGCATTTGCATTCAAACGCAAATCTTAAATAATGCACAAATTTAGGGGGAGCTCTTGCTTATCACATACTTCTCAAAGCGACGATGTTATTCATTGATTATATCTTTTGTCGAAGCTTTGATCTATATGTTGTCATTGATTACCAAAAAGGGGGAGATTGAAAGTGCAACTAATCCCCGGGTGGTTTTGGTAATTAATAACAACATATATATCATTGAACTAATCATTTCTTGAGAATATTTCAGAAAGTTCAGTGATATGGGTATGGCAATGACTGATGATGTGGACCCCTCAAAATGCTAAGGAAAACATTGGCAAAAGCTCAAGACTCCATTTTTGGTTTAGTGATCCAAGATCACATTGAGTCCATAGGAAAGCCAATACTATTAAAAGGGAATGAGGTTATGATGATGATCCGGTTGCTCAAAGTCCTTAGTGATTTATCTCTCAAACTATCAGCAACCTTTCATTCCAACATAAACCCATAAGTAATCTCGGTCCCACCGATTCCATAAACTCAGTCACACCGAGATGAACCACCTTAGCCATATAGCCAAACCCTAAGAATTTCGGATTTTCCGATTCCAAACTCGGTCATTCCGAAATTGGTGTTGCCAAGCTTCAGAACCTTCAGACTCAAATCGGTGTCACCGAGATGAGAAAGTCGGTCCCACCGAGATTGGCAAACCCTAGACTTTGGAAGAATCGGACTAACCGAGATTGTATTTTCGGTCCCACTGAAAATCCCAACGCTCACAAGATTTGAACTTTCGGTCTCACCGAGTTGTCAACTTCGGTCCGACCGAGATTGGTCAAATGTGTGTAACAGTTGGATTTTGTGTGGAGGCTATAAATACCCTCCACCTCCTCTTCATTCGTGGAGAGAGCCATCGAAAGAACTACCACTCCTACCTTACATTTCGAGAAGAAAACTACCTACCCTTGTGTTGAGATCAAGTTGCTCCACTCCCACCATATGAAACTTGATTTCTAGCCTTCCCAAGTTGCTTTCCACTCAATCCCTTCCTCCACCACAGCCAAATCGGTGAGGAGAGTTGAGTGTTGGGGAGATTATCATTTGAAGCACAAGAGCAAGGAGTTCATCATCACCAACACCATCTATTACCTTTTGGAGGGTGGTGCCTCCTAGATTGGTTAGGTGTCGCTTGGGAGCCTCCGTCAAGATGTGGAGTTGAACCAAGAAGTTTGTAAGGGCAAGGAGATCGCCTACTTCGTGAAGATCTACGCCGAGTAAGGCTAGTCCTCCGTGGACGAGGCCATGATGGCATAGACAAGGTTGCTTCTTCGTGGACCCTTCGTGGGTGGAGCCTCCGTGGACTCTCGCAGCCGTTACCCTCCGTGGGTTGAAGTCTCCATCAACGTGGATTGACGATAGCACCACCTATCGGAACCACGAGAAAAATCTCCGTGTCTCCAAATTGCGTTTGCTCTTCTCCACCTCTTATTTACTACATGTGCAATTTACTTTCCGCTGCCATAACTCTAGAATTGCATGTGTAGGGTGATACTTGACTTGGTCATCATTGTGAACTTGCTAAAAACTTGCCCTAATCAAAAGGCTAAACTTTTAAGTTGTCAAGTAGTCTAATCACCCCCCCTCTAGACATACTTCCGATCCTACAACATCACCTAAAGATGAATACGTTGGGAGGCAACACAATAAGCCCCTATCTTTCTCAGTGTCCGGCTGAAACTCCATAACCACAAGTATTGCGCGAGTGTTAGCAATTGTAGAAGACTACAAGATAGTTGAGTATGTGGACTTGTTGAGAAGCTCTATTGTTGAATCTTTCTGATGTTATGATAAATTGCAATTGCTTCAATGACTGAGATTATAGTTTGTTAGTTCTCAATGAAGTTTTTGAACCATACTTGACATTGTGAATTGATTGTTACTTGAGTATAAGAAATCATTTGATAAAATCTATATATGTTGCAGTTACAAGAATGATCATGATGCCCTCATGTCTGTATTTTATTTTTATCGACACCATGTGGACATATTTTTCGATTTCGGCTTCCGCTTGAGGACAAGCGAGGTCTAAGCTTGGGGGAGTTGATACGCCCATTTTGCATCATGCCTTTATATTAATATTTAGTGCATTATGGGCTGTTATTACACATTATATCTCAATACTTATGGCTATTCTCTCTTATTTTACAAGGTTTACCATGAAGAGGGGAAATTTGGAATTGAATTTGGGAAAAGGAGCAAACATTGGAAACCTATTCTGCACTGCTCCAAAAATTCTGAAGCTCCACAAAACATGTTTTTGGAATTAATAAGAATTATTGAGCGAAAGAAATACATCAGGGGGCCCACACCCTGCCCAGGAGGGTGGGGGCGCGCCCCCATATCTCATGGGCCCCCTGGTGGGCCTCCGGTGTCCATCTTCTGCTATATGAAGGCTTTTACCCTGGAAAAAATCGTGGGCAAGCTTACGGGACGAAACTCCGCCGCCACGAGGCGGAACCTTGGCGGAACCAATCTAGGGCTTCGGCGGAGCTGTTCTGCCGGGGACACTTCCCTCCGGGAGGGGGAAATCATCACCAACGTCATCACCAACAATCCTCTCATCGGGAGGGGGTCAATCTCCATCAACATCTTCACCAGCACCATCTCCTCTCAAAACCCTAGTTCATCTCTTGTATCAAAACCACAAATTGGTACCTGTGGGTTGCTAGTAGTGTTGATTACTCCTTGTAGTTGATGCTAATTGGTTTACTTGGTGGAAGATCATATGTTCAGATCCTTTATGCATATTATTACTCCTCTGATTATGAACATGAATATGCTTTGTGAGTAGTTACGTTTGTTCCTGAGGACATGGGTGAAGTCTTGCTATTAGTAGTCATGTGAATTTGGTATTCGTTCGATGTTTTGATGAGATGTATGTTGTCTCTCCTCTAGTGGTGTTATGTGAACGTCGACTACATGACACTTCACCATTATTTGGGCCTAGAGGAAGGCATGGGGAAGTAATAAGTAGATGATGGGTTGCTAGAGTGACAGAAGCTTAAACCCTAGTTTATGCGTTGCTTCGTTAGGGGCTGATTTGGATCCATATGTTTAATGTTGTGGTTAGGTTTACCTTAATACTTCTTTTGTAGTTGCGGATGCTTGCAATAGGAGTTAATCATAAGTGGGATGCTTGTCCAAGTAAGGGCAGTACCCAAGCACCGGTCCACCCACATATCAAATTATCAAAGTACCGAACGCGAATCATATGAACGTGATAAAAACTAGCTTGACGATAATTCCCATGTGTCCTCGGGAGCTCCTTTCTCATTATAAGAAATTGTCCAGGCTTATCCTTTACTACATAAAGGATTGGGCCACCTTGCTGCACTTTATTTACTTTATTTACTTGTTACTTGTTACAATTTATCTTACCACAAAACTATCTATCATCTACAATTTCAGTGCTTGCAGAGAAAACCTTACTGAAAACCGCTTATCATTTCCTTCTGCTCCTCGTTGGGTTCGACACTCTTACTAATCAAAAGGACTACGATAGATCCCCTACACTTGTGGGTCATCAACTTACAATACTTGACTTAGGTTGCCGTTAAGCCTGTTGTAGTAAACAATTCTATCCATTTTTAATTCATCCCTTTGCTACCGTGCTACTCTTTTGCAATGAAGATATCACTATAGATGTTGTCATTTTATTACCATTTGCTATTTTTGGTGGATGTTAACCCTGTTGTAGTTAACATTGCCTTTCCATGTACTTGCGCGGGGCTACAATGGGCGATGATGTTGTTTGCCATCGAGGTTAGCTGCATCACATGTCTTATACTCCCTTTGTTCCTAAATATAAGTCTCTTTAGAGATTCCAATATAGACTACGTACGAGCAAAATGAGTGAATCATCATTCTAATCTAAACTATGTCTATATACATCCGTATGTAGTTCATATTAAAATCTCTAAAAAAATACTTGTACTTAGGAACGAAGGGAGTTGTATTTTACATCATTTGTGCAACTGCACTTTAGCTTGTAACATTTACTGGTTGCCTGTAGGTACATATATCAGCGGTACTGATCCACGCTTCGGCCCCTTTTGCATATGAGGCAATAATATATTCATGAACAAGCGTCAAGTGAGGAATCTAAGAAAGACTGTTAGGCGAAAGAGACGAATGATGGGAATTAAACTCTATTTACACTTTGTCCAAGACAACAGTGAAGTTTAGGATGGTAAGTAATGTGTTGTCTTTTCCCCCTGCCCATAACGAGTTACTCTATTAGACATGAATATCTGAAAGTTTTCTCTTTTCAGTGGTGTCCGAAGCAATTTACTGATGATTACCTTGCATACAACATGGCCGGAGTGGAGACAACTAAGGTTAAAGTATATAATCATACTACCATGATAATGGTCTAGAAGTCTTTCTGAAGGCGTGAAGGATGGGCAGGCGATTGTCACAAGGGGTTGGACAAAAGTTCTTCGAGTCTTTAGCATGCAGGAGGGCACATTATGGGCATTGCACTTCTTCAACACCATCGGTTGCCAAAATGATTTACACTTCTCTCTTTACCTTTACCGCCTCTAAATATTGTGGTTCATCATAGTTAACTACTGTCTAATCCTGTAATTACTAAACATATTGTACTGAGAATTTTATTTATGGTTTGGTTGTTCAACCATTGTGCTGAGAATTTGAATTCCACGTTTCATATTTCAAAATTTTCAATTTGAATAAAAAATTACAGGGAAAAATAAAATTAAACAGGAGCGAATAAAATAATACACATAGTTAGAAAGAAAATAGCGTGTGCGATGGAAAATATAGAACATACGGTTTTTTGACGTGAAACGTTTGCGATGCTCGATGGACACATACAAGGTTTTGTCTCATATGCGTGTGCGTTTCATGCTAATGCGACAAACGTTTCAAACTTGTATGCGTGTGTAATATTGGATAAAAAGAAGACGGTGCATATATAGAGCCCATGTGTGATAGCAATATGTATCGCACACAGTTATGAAAATGGACACGTTGACAATAGTAGAGGCACCAGGCATATTTTACATTTTTGAACTGTGTGCGATAACGTACCTATCGCAAATACATCGGTAGATTAAATGTTTGTGATATCCACCTTTTCCACATGACTATAGTAGCTTAATCATTTTGAATGTCTCTCGGATCAAAAACGTAACGTCCAGGCGTAACGTGTGGGACAGACACGACTTCTCATATGTTTATTCTACGGAAATCGTCAGTAGACGCTTGCCTATCCCCGACGATTTCTAGGCCATGTAGAAAGGAACCCCCTATCGCACACACAGGCAAGGCGATGGTTTAAAACTCCGTCATGGAAAGGGGTAAAAACCGTTTGTATAGCATGTAACGGTACTAGTGTATGTTGTCACTTGCATATACTAGTGGAATTTTTTTATTATAGAACTTGGCTTGTATATTCCGATGATGGGCTTCCTCAAATTTCCGAGGTCTTCATGAGAAAGCGAGTTGGATGCATACCCACTTAATTTCAGTTGAGCGTTTATACACTTATAGTCTTAGTGCATCCGTTGCATGGAAATCCCTACTCCTTGCATTGATATCGATTGATGGGCATCTCCGTAGCCTGTTGATCTGCCTAGTTGATGCGAGACTTTCTCCCCTTTTGACTTCTCCTTATTGATCCCTACCACCGCATTCTATTCCACCTATAGTGCTATGTCCATGGCTCACGCTCATGCATTGCGCGAGTTAAAAATGTTGAAGCGCATTAGAAGTATGAGTCAATTGCTTGGTTTGACACCGGAAGGCTCATGATTTATACTTTATGCTAGGAAGACTAAGCATGACAGACTATATGATTTTGTAGGGATAGCATTCTTTATTTTGAGGGTCATGATTCTTTGTTAGTATGCCTGAGTATTGATATTTTTATGGCAAATGATAGACTATTGCCTTGATCACTCGTATCTAAATAGTCATGCCATGATTAGATTATATGACCAAGATTATGTTAGGTACCATTATACATCAAAACTTTTCTTTTTTATCATTTACCTACTCAAGGACGAGCAGGAATTAATCTTGGTGATGCTGTCGTATCTATAATTTTTTATTGTTTCATGCCAATATTCTAAAACTTTCATATACTTTTGGCAATATTTTATATTATTTTTGGGACTAACATATTGATCCAGTGCCCAGTGCGAGTTCCTATTTTTTGCATGTTTTTCACAGAAAAACCATATCAAACGAAGTCCAAACACGATAAAATTTTACGGAGATTTATTTTGGAATATATGTGATTTTTGGGAAGAAGAATCAATGCAAGATGGTGCCGAGGTGGACACAAGGCAACAAGGCACGACCAGGGGGTAGGCGGCATCGTGTTGCCTTGTGACTCCCTTGTAAGTCGGTTGCAACCCTTCTTTCGCCGAAAGAAAGATAATTTCCGGATAAAAATCCCCTCAAAATTTCAGCCTAACCGGAGTTACGGATCTCCAGGAATATAAATAATGGCAGAGGGGTCCGAAAACAGGCATGAAACACACACACACACACACACACACACACACAGAGAGAGAGAGAGAGAGAGAGAGAGAGATCCGATATTGGAGGGGCTCCTATCCTCCGGAAGAGCATGGTGGCCAAGGTCCACAAGGGAAAACCTCCTCCCATCTAGGGGGAGGCCAAGCAAGAATAAGGAGGGAGGCTCTCTCCCCATCTCTCCCGGTGGCGCCGGAATGCCGCCCGGCAATCATTGTGACGATGATCTACACTAACAACTTCGCCGCTATCATCACCAACTCTCCCTCCACTATGCAGCGGTGTAACCTTTCTATTCCCGTTGCAATCTCTACTTAAACATGGTGCTTTATGCTATATATTATTACCTGATGATGTGTGACAATCCTATGATGTCCGAGTAGATTTGTTTTGTTCTATAGGTTGATTGATGATCGTGATTGGTTTGGGTTGTATATTTATTTTGTTTCTGTCCTATGGTGCCTTTCGTTTCGCGTACATGTGGGGGATTCCGGCTGTAGGGTGTTGCAATACGTTCATGATACACTTATAATGGGTTGCGAGAGTGACAGAAGCTTAAACCCGAGTAAGGGGTTGTTGTGTCTGGGAGTAAATGGGACTTGTTACTTAATGCTATGGTTGGGTTTACCTTAATGATTTTTAGTAGTTGTGGATGCTTGCTAGAGGTCTAATCATAAGTTCATATGATCCAAGTACGGAAAGTATGTTACCTCATGACTCTCCCTCATATAAAATTGCAATAATGATTACCGATCTAGTTATCAATTGCCTAGGTACAAATCATTCTCTTGTGTTACAAAAAGCTTTCTGCTAAACAACTAGTTTTATCTCGCTAAGTACTTCTAGTTTTATTCTTGCAAACCTATCCTTACACCTGCAAAGTAGTTTTATTCTTGTTCTAGGTAAAACGAATGTTAAGTGTGCGTAGAGTTGTATCGATGGTTGATAGAACTTGAAGAGAATAAAATTCTACCTTTAGCTCCTCATTAGGTTCGACACTCCTACTTATTGAAAAAGACTACAAACGATTCTCTATACTTGTGGGTTATCAGGTCGTTGTTGTCGAATCAAGCCTTCCAATGGATAATGAACTCACACCCTTCACAATTTTCAACCGTAACCCCTAACTACTTCTCCATTGTTTCCTCTCTTGGCTTTGTCAACCCTTCCTCATGCTTTTTACCACTCTGATGAGGTTTTTACACTCCTTTCCATTTCCATTGGCATGCCATCTTCACTAGCAACTCATTCAATCCCATCATCTGGTTACCGGCTCTGCCTCGAACTCCATTGACAATCGGCATTGCAATTGTGCTCAAGTGAAAAGGTCTAATCCCTTGAGGTACAATATGATGTGTTTAACAATGGATCCATGATGAGAGCATCTCAATATAGTAAGCATTAGTAAAGTTTGTCATGGAGAATATGTGATGATGTGATAAAAGAATGTCGAGAGAGAACACTATTAGCATGTGTGCAACTAAGGCCCTATTTACTTGGGGTTTTGCTTCAACTTTTCCACTTTGACAAAAAAAGCAACAAAAACTTCTAAATAGAGGCTTTTTTTGCTTCGGCTTTTGGCTTTTGTGGCTTTTTTGTCAAAGTGAAAAAGCTGAAAAAGCTGAAGCAAAAGCCCAAACAAACGGGGCCTTGCACAAGCTTTATCTTTCAAAGATACATCGAGAGCTAGACGCATTGATAACCATAAGCTTTAAGATACGAACATTTTTTGTAATGATTTGAGGATTGCTCACCACATCTGCTGCACAGTTTTCTATTCTCGCCAAAAAAAAACTTATTGATTGCTGGGTGATGATATGTTTTTCTTTTTACATCAATGTGCGTGATGATATGTTAATTTTGAAAACAAAGTACACAGATCTAAGAAAAAAGTACACACAAATTTCAATACAGGAAATGCTCTGAATAAGACGGGCATCGGCCCATCTAAGCTACCGGACCGGACCCAGCCACGAGCCTCGGTCGTTTTCTCCCGCAGCGACCCACACCGGCTGCACACCCGCAAACCCTCGTCGACTGTTCTCCGCCCGCCGATGAGGCGAACCACTTCGCCGCCGGCGTCTTGGCCCGCTGTCGGCGTTAGCTTCCGCCTCCTAAGGCAGCGCCGCCAGTGCCCGTGCTGACTGCAGCGCAGAAGGCGCTCTGCTCCAACCCGGCGGCCCCCTTCCGAGGACCCACCCCCAAACCCTCGCCGGCCGCTGTAACTTCTCTTTGCACCACTATCCCCTTCGTCTTCTTCTCCATCCATCTGCACTGAGAGTGAATTAGGGCAATGGAGTTCTCCGTCGAGGAGGAACCGAGGTTAGCACATGGCATGGCATGAGTGATTCCTTTGCCTTTATTCCCCATGTTGCTTATTTCATTTTGGCACAGGTCGGGCGCGCCCCTGGCACTCGGGCTCGGGGAGGACGCCATGGAGGCGGTAAGGAGAGCTTTCCCGGGTCAGGATTTTGCTATTGATGTGGTGAACCGAGCTTTTGGTCGGCGGAATCCGGAGGAGCGCAGCCAACAAGATTCCTCTGCCTGTGGTATCAGTGGAGCATGTACATCGGAAAAGCCTGTGGATTTGGAGCAGGCGGAGAACGCTGGGAAGAGCTGTGCGCAACAGGATCCCTCTGCCTCAGAAATGCAGTTGAGATCTCAGGAAGCGGAGCAAGCCGGTCAGCGCTGTGATGCCCCTCCCGCACCTGCAGACGTAGGTGCTGAAGCCGGCGGGGGCTGGAACCGCAGGTATGCCAAGATTGACCTTGAGCCCGCTGCACATTCCATGTCCACTGGATATACTGTTCGTTGTTACTCGTTGTGGAACTAGTTGTGGAAGGTGTCTGTTTTCTGTATTCTTTTATATTACTGTTTATGTTTGTGAGTAGCAAAGTTGATTGGTTTCCACAAACCTTGATGCATATGAAACCAGGAATGCTAGTGCATCCTATTTGTTCCGTATCTATCTGATGAATTGCTGCTCAACAAATATCAACAGGTCCACCTGGTTGCCCCCATCTCTAGTGGCTTGAATTCTTTTTAGAAAATTCGACGATGCACACCGATGTAGGATTCTATGGCATTGCAATGAGAAAGTGCTTGATGCCGTATCAACATGCAACAAAGCCATAACTCTTGCTTCTTATTGGACTCAGGGTTAGGCGAGGCCGTATCCCAGATGAACGGGAACCAGATGCGCAGCGAGTAAGTGCACTAGAGAAGGCATTGACTGGCTTCGCGGAGAGGCAGACTGATGTTGTTGTTAATCCAACAGTGGGGACCTGCTTCGATTCGATTACAGAGGCATATGATTTTTATAACCTCTATTCCTGGGAAATGGGGTTCGGTATAAGGTACGGCAAGAGCAGGCGGAATGCAAAGGGTGGTAAATGCATGCAGGAAATTACTTGTGTTAATTCGGTAAGAATACGTGTATTTTACTAGTCAGTTCCTCAATTGCAGTTGGTCCCGAAACATTATGCAGTGATTATGTTGCTTGCAGGGTAAACCAAATATGGGCGGGAAATCGCGCAGGTGCGAGTGCACAGCACTAATTAGGCTACTCAGAACTGATGACAACGGATGGTATGTCACCCAGCATAGGAAAGTGCATAACCATGCTTTTTCCACTACATATGGAAACAAGGTTCATTGGCCATCTCATAAGCATCTAGATAAGTACACCAGGGATTTGGTTCGTCAGTTAAGGCACAATAATGTTAATTTAGGCGTGTACGATACGATTGCTTCTTTTTTTGGGCGAATGGAGAATGTCCCTTTCAGTAAGCGTTCGATCAGGACACTGTGTGGGGAAGTTATCCGTGAGCAAGCTGATGGCGACGCAAGGAAGACCATGGAGACAGCAGTTGCATCTGGAGAAAGACCAGAAAACCATACGGGGGAGGAGACGACATTCAACTGTTTGGACTTAGCCTCAACCACGCTTGGTTCCCCGAATACGCCGGTTGATCCCCTGAGGTACCCTGAGCAGGACGATCCACACAGCAATGCTGAGGCAGGCAGGCTGGCTGATCTGTTGTTAGCTTTTGGGGATTGTCACCTGGTGCTTAAAAGCTGCACCTATGATGATCTCATCAACTCCAACGGTACCATGTCGGGTCTGGAAGAGGCAGTGAAGGCTGTTACACCCCATCTTCAGCAGGGCATCTTTGGTGACCTGTGGTCCAGGGCCCACAATTCTGGAGGAGTCGTGTCAGCTCAGGTGCTGACCATCAAGGACCTGTTCAGGTTCACGCGTTGGCTGACAACCACCACGGGCCAGCATAATCTGCGGTGCGTCCAGCAGCGTGTCAAGCTGGTCAATTCTGGGAAGGCTGTCTTAGAGCCCGAGCAGATAGCCCTCCTCCACCTTTATCAGGCTGAGAATGATGAATATTCAGTTAAGATGAACAAGCTCCAGGGAGAAAGGGATGCAAAAATTGCCCACTATATGGCGAAAATCGATGAGGCCCGCAAGTCCTTCGAGGTCAGCATTCAAGCTGCAAAGCAGCACTACCCTGTGTCCGCCTCCTATGTCGCTCTGGATAGCAATGAACTCCGCGGGCAGTGCTGGACCATGTATCTCGCCCAATGTCGGAAGGAGGCGAAGGATCTGAACGCGAAGGCCTCAAACATTGTCGAGAAGTATGGGCCAGATGTCATACAGCGTCACCTATTTGAATTTTGCAGCCAAGAGACAAACCGTCAGGCCCTCCTCAAGTATGCCCAGACCAAGGTCAATAAACTGAAAGAGGCAGGAGGTGCCCGTGAAGATACTCTTCATGACTACATGACGCTCCTTGATATTGAAAAGGCTTATGCGCTACTCGCTGCTGAAGAGCAAATAGCCAATGGCCCAGACACTTGTGGGGGCAGTGAGGATGCGGATCACGGTAATAGAAACAATACCATTGCAAGAGGTGAGGCTGCTGAGGGTGCTCGAGGTGATGGACACGATGGGGGTGAAGGTGCGTCCGAAGGCCCTCCGCGGCAAAAGCGTCAAAGGAACGGCCAAGACTATGTTTGGTGGTGAGCAGGTGGTTCACATTTATCGTAAGAGGATTGCGTGCATGATATGTTTCCTTATCTTGCAAGTCCAAGGTGGGATATGAGGTTCAAATTACGTTGCAGGAGGATTCATGGGTTCTTAATATACCTCGCTGTGAGGTATATTAAAATTTGTACAATGGTTGCAGTACCATAAACATCATGTTGCGGAAGCTGTCGAAAGGCTGGTGTGGTGTATAAGCTATAATTCAGTTGATGTCTTCCCAGGTTTCCCTTTTCTAATACTGACGGGCAATCTGTTGGACGCTGACCAAATCAGGGAAATACATCGTTACCTCCTTATATAGCTGTCTGATTCATCATAACATAAATTTCTGTAGAGAGTTAAAAGTTTCTGCATGAGTTAAATTTCTTGGCAAGATGCTCCAACGATTTGCATTTCATCGTTATCTCTCTGGGATTGAATTTGTGAGGTAGTTAGTGATCTCTCTTTTGTACACAAAATGAAGCTGGGGAGATCCGTGGGGAATGCTAACAAAATGTACCAAAACAGTGTTAAGATATACTCTCCTCCCCCATTCCACAATGTAGTGCATATTAGGTTTTTTTTTTAAAAAAAATCAAACTTATCTATGTTTGACCAAGTTTATAAAAAAACATTAGCATCCAAAATCCAGAGATTAACGACCAAGTTGAAACTGAGACAAGAGTTGTCCGAGCGACCTTTACTCCCGCAAGATTTAAGAGAATCCTATGCGAGAAAAAGCGCGGAGCCTATAAGGGTCAAATAATCGTGTATCACCGAGAATTTGATTGAATGCTAACTTAGACTTGTTACTCTTGAGGATTGTGCATCCTCTTAACGGTTAGGAGTCGTTCAAAGAGAATCCAAAGTAAGGATTTGTCGATGAACAAATTTGTAATGGTCCAGAGATCACCACAAGATCTAATGAGTGATTGAGCGAGTTTCGATGAATTAGCACAAGAAGAACAAGGCGAGTTGCGGCTTAGGCTCTCCAACCCACCTCCTGCGACATCATTCAGATCAAGTCTTCCTCTACTGCCGTTGATTGGCTGCGTCGTGCTGCCCCTTGCTTTGCGCCTACTCCTGTGCAGCCATCTCTCAACATCGATGCGGTGGAGACCATCTCTCCTCTACAGTCCACGCCTGCCCATTCACTCGTGAATGCTGAAGTGTCCTGCACTCCTGAGATGGTTCTGGTATCGGCGTCCTCTCCGGGGCCAAGTTTGGTACTGGACACACCTTTGCTTGACTGTTGTTGAGGCGATCTCGACCCGACAACCTCCCGAGGTCGTCGTTTGTGTGGCCACTTGAGCGACTTCTTGCCGCTACTGCAACACCTTGTCCTGGAAGCTGCTACACAAGAGATGCCTAAAGACGAGGCCCCTGAAGATACTAACACCCCCATCTTTATTCCTTGTAGGCCGGCATTGCTCCCCTCACCACCAACCTAGACACCACCAAGGCCACCTGCTCGAC
Source organism: Aegilops speltoides (assembly GCA_021437245.1). Taxonomy (NCBI): domain Eukaryota; kingdom Viridiplantae; phylum Streptophyta; class Magnoliopsida; order Poales; family Poaceae; genus Aegilops; species Aegilops speltoides. The sequence continues at coordinate 216,922,282 of CM038145.1, forward strand.
GGCGCAAGACCCTTGCGGGTGTCACGAGCCTCAATCTTGGCCGTCGCAGCCCGAGGATTCGTGCCAAGAACCAGAGGCTGCCCATTGCAACCCTTGCAGAGCGGCTCCTCTGCCAGCGCATGGGCATTGTGGATGATGGCGAACAGCTAACCGAGGCAGCCATCAACAAGTTTGTGCAAATTTTTAATGGTCATCTCCCTGACATCACCATTGCGGCTCTGCGAGCTCTGTTCAACCTTGACTGCGATCTGATGTCGGCGGTGGAGAATGCCTTGATCGAGCATGCTGGGGAGGGAGGCCCAGGCCTGGGCTCTCAGGAGGATGCGGAGGCGGCTGCCGCAACCTGATCTACTGGTTTTCCTTGTGATGGCCTGATGTACCTGCTTTATGATGTTCGGAACCTTGTTTAGCTTTAGAGATGGGACGCCTGTTTGTATCTGCAGCCTGTTGCAGCTACCTATTGCCTTGGCGAGGCTAGTGCCATGTAGTCGCCAGACGCCTTTGTTCTTTCTTCTGTGGTGTGGCAGATTGCCGGGACTGGCGGGGTAGACTAATCTGTTGTTGTTGCTTATGTTCACTGTCCCAGTTCCTCCCATTTGCTATTGTTGTTCTGTGCACAATGATGTATGCTTGGTTCCCAGATGACAGACCGCAACCACAACCTCGCGATCATGAACTGAAATGTTCGGGGCCTAAACTGCCCTGACCGCCGCACTACCGTTCATGAGACCATCGCCTCTACGCCTTGCCATATCGTTTGCCTCCAGGAATCCAAAATGGAATCAGTAGATGATTATACTGCAGCCCACATTGGTGGCCACAGACTTAAGAGTTTCGCCCAGCGCCCGGCTGAGGGCACGCGTGGTGGCATCCTTCTGCTATGGGATGATGAGGTTGTCCATTTGTCCAACGTCCACTTTCGAGCATTCACCCTTTCAGCCACGGTTACTTTGTACCCCCAGAGCCCGGCTCCTGTTTCCTTCAAGCTAACCACGGTATATGGACCGACTAGAAGTAACCTCAAGGATGCCTTCTTCGCCGAACTTGTCGCTGAAAAGCCACCCCCGGGTACCATGTGGTTGTCGGATTAAGGGATCCGCAAACCCTTGAGAGGTTCGAACTCTGGGGTACGTGCGGAGATCTCAACCTACCCAGCCTGCCTACTCACGATCCTCCTAAGCTTAGCGCGTCGAGCTCAAAGAGACACAGAGACACATCAGTTTATCCTGGTTCGGGCCACCTTGCGGTGCAATACCCTACTCCAGCGTTTTGGTGGATTGCCTCGGAGGGCTGAGGATGAACTAGTACAGTGGATGAACTGGCCTCAGGAGGTGAGGTGTTCTTGAGCTGGTGTGGTGTGTTCTAGTTCTACTTGTCTTGCCTTCTATTGTGGTGGCTAGTCCTATTTATAGTGGCCTTGGTCCTCTTCCCAAATGTTGGCGGGAAGGGATCCCACAACGGCCGGATTTGAAAGGGGACAAGCAGTACAGCTTATCCTGACAAAAGTAGTCTTCGCCTGCGAAAAGCCTCTGGTCGTGACGCTGCAGTGGGCTCGTTGATGACCTCCGTACTGCCGTCCTGGCGGTCTTGTTCTCGTTGCACCAGAATGGAAACCTTTAGCTGATTCCTCAGGACTCCGCGCCTGTGGCTTGCCTCCTTTGCACCGAAGAGGAAACCTGCGCTCTGCGCCCGCCTGGCCTTGGTCGTCATGGCTCACGTCAGCTGAGCCTCATGAGGTAAACCTTGCATAGATACGTGGTGGGCCACAGGCAGGCAGGGCTGGATACCCCTGTCACGCCCTCGATGCGGCTATATCTCCCACGTGTCGAAGCACGACTTAGAGGCATAACCGCATTGAAAGCAATGTCGCAAGTGAGGTAGTCTTCACACAACCCATGTATTACATAAGGGAAAGAGATACATAGTTGGCTTACAATCGCCACTTCACACAATACATGAATAAAGCATTACATCATCCAGATACAATCAAGGTCTGACTACGGAACCAAAATAAAAGAAGAACCCCAAATGAGACAAAGGTCCCCGATCGACCCCAACTGGGCTCCACTACTGATCAACTAGAACGAAACAACACAAAGGGCAAGATCTTCATCGAGCTCCTCCTTGAGCTAGGTTGCGTCACCTGCTCGGTAACATGGGCACCTGCAAACTGGTTTTGAAGTATCTAGTGAGCCACGAGTGAGTAGGAGTTTAAATAAGGCTCTGATACCAACTTGTCACGCCCAATATGCGACCCTATCCAAAAGGAACTTGAAGGTCCCACCAAGGATAGACCCGCATATTGAAACGCTTTTGCAAGGTGGATATCATTACATCAACATTACATAATAGATGGGGATACATACATAAGGCATACAATGCCACACGAATACAACATCATCATACAAGAGATCAACATCCGACTACGGATGATACATAAACAGAAACTCAAACAATATCCACCCTGCTAGCCCAGGCTGCCGACCTGGAACCTATCCCCTGATCGAAGAAGCAGAAGAAGAACTCAAGCAAGCAAGCATCGCTCTCGCGTCATGATCATCGCATAAGCCTGTACCTGCAACTGTTGTTGTAGTAATCTGTGAGCCACGAGGACTCAGCAATCCCATTACCATGGGTATGAAGACTAGCAAAGCTTAATGGGAAAGGAAGGGGTAAAGTGGTGAGGTTGCAGCAGCGACTAAGCAAGTATGGTGGCTAACATACGCAAATAAGAGCGAGAAGAGAACAAGCGGAACGGTCGTCAACTAGTAATGATCAAGAGGTGATCCGAACTCCTACTTACGCCAATCATAACACGTAAACCGTGTTCACTTCCGGACCACCGAGAAGAGACCATCACGGCTACACACTCGGTTGATGTGTTTTAATTCGGATCTGGTGTCAAGTTGTCTACAACCGACATTAACAAATTCCCATCTGCCACATAACCGCGGGCACGGCTCTCGAAAGTTTATACCCTGCAGGGGTGTCCCAACTTAGCCCATGACAAGCTCTCGCGATCAACAAAGGAATAGACCTTCTCCCAAGACACTCCGATCAGACTCGGTATCCCGGTACATCAAGACATTTCGACAATGGTAAAACAAGACCAGCAAAGCCTCCTGCTGTGCCGACAAATCCCGATAGGAGCTGCACATATCTCGTTCTCAGGGCACACCGGATGAGCAAGACGTCGAGTTGGCATAGACCACAGTTGCTTGGGCGCCGGACATTACTCGGTTTGGACCAGCACTTAGACAAGCAATCGCCCGGGGGCTAAAATAAAGATGACCCTCGGGTTGGCCGACCCAAGGAAAGGGATAGGTGGTGGTGAGGCAAATGGTAAAACCAAGGTTGGGCCTTCTTTGGACAAGTTTTATTCAAAGCGAACTGTCGGGGGTCCCATAAATCACCCGACCAGCGTTAGGAACGCAAAATCCGGGAACATAACACGGTATGACGGAAACTAGGGCGGCAAGAGTGGAACAAAACACCGGGCATAAGGCCGAGCCTTCCACCCTTTACCAAGTATATAGATGCATTAATAATATAAGAGATATTGTGATATCCCAACATAACCCTGTCCACCATGGAGAAATCTTCAACTTCACCTGCAACTAGCAACGCTATAAGAGGGGCTGAGCAAAAGCGGTAACATAGCCAAACAATGGTTTGCAAGGAATGGTGTCAAAGGTTAAAGGTTCATGGCAATATGGGATGGCTTGATAAACAGGTAATGGGTAGCGCAGCATAGCGATAGAACGAAACAACTAGCATAGCAATGATAGTAGTGAGATCCAAGGTGACGGTCATCTTGCCTGAAATCCCGCTAGGAAGAAGAACGAGTCCATAAAGAAGACGAACGGATGAAGCCGAACCAACCGTAGACGAACGAATCCTCACGATCGCAACGAAACAGGAACTAACAAGAAGAAGCACACAACATAGTAAACACACCACACATGAACAAGACATGATGCACAACAAGCATGATGCATGACAAGGCTACATGAAGCTACTCATGGCAAGAGATGATGCATACAAGAGCAACACATCAAAGCAAGTTTAAATGAGGCCGGGAACAACATATAACACTTCCGGTAAGTCCTCATATGCAGATTTCGAAATTGGTCCAGAACTGAATAAACCTTATGTTCAAGTTGTTAAACAGAAAGTTAAGATGCACCAAGATGATCTACACGAAATTCTAGTCAAGTTACATATAAAGTTCATTAGATTTGGAGCTACGGTCTAGAAGATATGAGCAATACAAGTTAAACATGGCATTGATGCAAAATGCACCCAAACATCAAGCAAACACACCAAAACAAGGATGCAACATGATAATATGAAGCAACATGCAAAAACAAGCAAGTTTCATATAAAGCACACTCAAAACGGAGCAACGGTGCAACACACACACTATACAAGTCATAACAACAATCTGCCCATAACAGCAACTAGGCATCTTACAAGCATCAAAATAATATGCTACAGCACCCCAACATAATAACAAAAGGCATGGGCATGAAGTACTGGTAAAGCATAACAAAACATGAACACTGAGTTATCTCCAGAAACAACTAGAACATGTTCAAAAAGACATGGAAAGATTGCAAATAATAACAGCTTCAGACTTTAGCAGAAATAACATCAGGTTGCAATGTTTAGAGCAAGCAAACAACATGTTACAGGAACTTATCATGGCAAACAAAGGCATGGCATGAATCTACTAATAGCATAGATCAAAAGTCCCTTACTGACCATGAGCCAAAAAGGCACGGAAAATATGATGGCACCCATGTAAACATGGCAAGTTATATTACAGATTCATACATGGCAGGAACAACAACAAGTAAGCATGTTCGTGAGCTTGAACCACTCACCATAGAGCAATACATGGCATGGCAAGGCAACCAACAGTAAGAAGGCATGTTTATGAAGCTAAGCATGGCAAGATCAAGTTCATAGGGTGCATGGATCACTAGGAAAACACATGGGAACAAGTGAACTTAATGTTAATAGGCTGACAGCAACATTTTCAAGCAACTTTGGAGCAAGATAACAACATGTTTCAGCAGGCTATAATTGCAACCAAAGGCAAGAATGGATAGAGCAAGACATGTAGATCAAAACATGTTTATAGAGCATCTCCAGATTATGCATAGAACAACTAGTAGAAGCATGTTAACATAGCAACAAAATATAACAGAGAATCAGAAAAAAAGAACAAACAACTACCCTACTTAGCAAGCTTGATACACTCAGCACACAACTCACAAAAATACATGGTTGGCACCCCTGGAAAGATGGCATGGCATAGATCAACATTCATGTAGAGCTCAACCTCATAGGATGCACACATCAATCATGGCAGAAATGATAAAAGAGCAAGTTATAACAGTTTCAGCAGATTAACATCAACATGCACTCTTCCAATAGCATTTAGGGCATCAAGATGAACTCAGATGAAAATGATGCAATGGAATGAAATGAAGTACTCTTCAAGACGAACAATTTGACATATTATACGCACGAAACGGAGCTACGAATGCAGAGATGCAGCAGGTCAAAGTATGCAACATTTTATGAGTTTTTGGGGACTTAGCAGTTTTCAGTACCCGAAAAAAAATAGAGCGAGCGTTATATAGATAAAACGTGCACGTTGCGGGGTTTAGGTGGGCTCACCCAGCGGGCTTGGCCCAGGAAGCGGAGGAGGCCGGCCGGCTGGGGCGGGGCCGCATTGGCTGAAGCACCGGGCCGGACGAGGTCAGTCAGCGGCGGCGACGGATCGGGCCTCCTCCCGATCTGCCCGGACGACGAGCGACGGCGCGGCCTCCGGCGAGGGCGGCGGGGACGAAGTCAGGCGACGGACGGCGCGGAGAAACCCGGATCTGGGACGAGGGGCTCGCCGGGGATCCATTCCCGGCGACGGCGAGCCACCGGCGACTAGGAGGGTTCCAATGGGGCGGCGGCGGCGCGAGCTTCAGGGGAGGTGGCGCCTGGAGAGGAGAGATCGCGGAACTGCCTGGACGGGGGCTCGGCGATCTCCGGCAGCGCGGGGGCTCGGCTCCGGCGAGCTCGGGCCGTGGGGAGACGTCCTGGCTGCGGAGAGAAGGCGAGGGACGCTGGCGCATCGGGCGCTTCAAGCGCGGGCGGCGGTCGGCTCGGGCAGGCGGGCCGCCGATGGGCCAAGGGCCCGCGCGGTTGGGAAGGTGGAGGAGGAGGTGACAGGTGGCGGCGGCACTGTGGAGGGGCACGGAAAACGAGGGAAGCGGCTAGGGTAGCCAAAACTGGACGGCTAGGGCGTCCATTTATAGCAGGTTTTGGCTAGGGTTTGGTCTAGGGGGGTTTTCGGACCCTCTGATCATGATCGGGCGGTTCCGGACGCGAGGAGAGGCAGGCTGGGCCTAGGTGGGCTGTGGAGAGACCATGGGCTGCAGGAGAGAAGAGAGAGAGAGGCCCGGCAGCAGTTTCCGGATACCGAAAACGTCCGACGTATAAACCGGTTATATTGCGGTTGTAGGTTTAACGGTTGGGCTATCAAATGGACTCCGAATGCGACGAAACTTGGCAGGCGGTCTGTCTACACTATAATAAGACCGCACGACAAGTTGCAACCCATTCCGAGAACATTTTTATGCCACTCATAAAATAATATTTCGGAGGAGCCGCGGGCGCGTGCGAGTGTGTCCGGACTCGAGCGCATAAACGGAGAGAACCGCGAACATTTAACGGATGCAAGTTTTGGAAAACATGCGGATGAAAGCAGATGATGACATGGCAAAATGCAACACGCAAGCAAATGACATGGCAACAACGACGAATAACTGGCAGACACCTGGCGCATCGAATCCGGGGCGTTACAACACTCCTCCACTAACAAGAGATCTCGTCCCGAGATCTTAGGACCGAGACGGAAGGGAAAAGGGAAGAGGTGAAACAAGAACTCAAGAGAAGAAGCAAAGAAATCGAGAGCCTTCGAGAAGAAGAGAGGAACGACGAGGATGACGAGAATCGAAAGCTCACGGAATCAGATAGACTATGAAATCACTCGTTCTAACCGGAGTGGTTAGAATGAGCAAAGAAACGAATAAGACTGAAAGGATTTAGGCAGAACTCTGACTGAAAATGGAAGGATTAGAACACGGGCTTGAGAGGATGGAATGATACTGATGAACTCTTGAAGAAAGAATTAAATCATGAAGATCCACAGCGTAGAACTCCGGTAACAAAAGGATGATGAGATAAAATGAAGGATGAAAGAATAGATGAGCGTTGCGATGATTTAGATGGGGGTTCCGACGAGATGGCCTAGGAAATTGAACTCTGGAAAAGAAAAGATGAAAAGACTTGGAAATAGAATTTATTCATCAAGAACAAACTCCGAAGAAAAAGGGATTGAGAAGTGACATATCGCAACTTGAGAAGGTCTTCATGAACCACCGGATAGGATTGAAAAGAACGAATGAATTAATATGATAATCAAGGAAAAGAATCTTGAACGAACCACCGTAAGAATTCAAAAATGACTGATGAAAGAGAATGAATCACCGGGAAGAATTAGAAGAACAAAAATGCTTGAGGGGGATTTAGATGCAAAAGAACAAAGAGATCGCGAACTGATTGAAGAATACTTGACCGAAGCACCGGGAAAATATAGAGACGACCGAAGCTGAAAACTTAGAACGAAGAAATCTTCCAAAAAGATGACCTCCGGATGATTGAGAGAGAAAACAACTCCTGAAAAGCTCTGGACGGATGAAAAGAATTTGCATGACTTGAAACAATTTGATAGGATAACCTGGAGCTAGCACCGCGAATCTCCGGGAGAACGGACATATTTAGAGGAAAAACTCTTCTTCGGTCTTCAAATGTCGACGAGAAACACCACTAAAATTACTGAGATACTTCGGAAGAAAGAAAAACAGAGGGGTTGAGCCAACAATGAAAGAATTTGAAAACGATCTTGGAGAAGGCATGTGACTGATGGAATCCATTCTTACGTCACACTTGAAAAGAATTGAGAATAACTCCAGGGAATTAGAAGAGTCAGGTAAGATCCTGGGAAAAGACCTGTGGGTTAGGTCCCACTAAAGAGAATACTCCGTTGGAAAAGGATGATGAACAGATAGATGATGCACCGTGATGATTGAAATATTTGAATGAGATGACAACCTCAAATTAATTGGAACACAGACGAAACTCCTGAGATGTCTTGAGCAGTCCGGAAGGATAAAACTGGGGAGAGGCAAATGAGCAAAGGGAAATACTTGAGCCGAGAGAAAGAAAATGATCAACCCGAAAAATTTGAATTGAATCCACCGGAAAAGGAAAGGGATGAAGAATGATGAAGGAGACGAGAATTCACCGGTTGAGATAATTGAGGGAAGAGTGAAGAGGCTTCGTACGAATGAAATAGATGCTTGAAACAGACTCAGGCTCCGGGAAGAAGAAAGGGTGGGAGGGCGGAAAAACAAGGGTAACTTGGAAGGGGAAAAACAACGAATATCTTGAAGAGGAAACACCGGTTAAAATCATTGAGGAAAGAAGGCAAAGACTTCGCACGAATAGGATGGATACTCTATTACGGACTCCGGTTCCGAGAAGAAGGGAGGGCGGGTGGGAAAAACAAGGACAACTGAGGATTAAACTTGGCAAAGATGAAGAAGCTTGAGTCAACTTGATGAGAAATGCACCGGATAAAACAGGATGGGCAACTCACGAAAACTAACCGCGTGACCCTAAAGAAAAATTTGAAAGGGAAGAGGAGTAGTTCAAAACACCTACGTCAAGATTCCTCACCAGAGCGACGAAGGGGCAGAGGAGTAAAAAGAATTCCTACTCTCCGATATAACTAGACTCCGAAAATAGTTTTCTTCTAGACTCAACAACGGCCAAACTACACGATCAATCAAGGGGGGCTCCTAGGGTCGGTCGAGGCTCTGATACCAACTTGTCACGCCCTCGATGCAGCTATATCTCCCACGTGTCGAAGCACGACTTAGAGGCATAACCGCATTGAAAGCAATGTCGCAAGTGAGGTAATCTTCACACAACCCATGTATTACATAAGGGAAAGAGATACATAGTTGGCTTATAATCGCCACTTCACACAATACATGAATAAAGCATTACATCATCCAGATACAATCAAGGTCCGACTACGGAACCAAAATAAAAGAAGAACCCCAAATGCGACAAAGGTCCCCGATCGACCCCAACTGGGCTCCACTACTGATCAACTAGAACGAAACAACACAAAGGGCAAGATCTTCATCGAGCTCCTCCTTGAGCTTGGTTGCGTCACCGCTTTCGTAACATGGGCACCGCAAACTGGTTTTGAAGTATCCGTGAGCCACGAGGACTCGGCAATCCCATTACCATGGGTATCAAGACTAGCAAAGCTTAATGGGAAAGGAAGGGGTAAAGTGGTGAGGTTGCAGCAGCGACTAAGAAAGTATGGTGGCTAACATACGCAAATAAGAGCGAGAAGAGAACAAGCGGAACGGTCGTCAACTAGTAATGATCAAGAGGTGATCCTGAACTCCTACTTACGTCAATCATAACACAGAAACCGTGTTCACTTCCCGGACTCCGCCGAGAAGAGACCATCACGGCTACACACTCGGTTGATGCGTTTTAATTCGGATCTGGTGTCAAGTTGTCTACAACCGGACATTAACAAATTCCCATCTGCCACATAACCGCGGGCACGGCTCTTGAAAGTTTATACCCTACAGGGGTGTCCCAACTTAGCCCATGACAAGCTCTCATGATCAACGAAGGAATAGACCTTCTCCCAAGACACTCCGACCAGACTCGGTATCCCGGTACATCAAGACATTTCGACAATGGTAAAACAAGACCAGCAAAGCCTCCATTGTGCCGACAAATCCCGATAGGAGCTGCACATATCTCGTTCTCGTGGCACACCGGATGAGCAAGACGTCGGGTTGGCATAGACCACAGTTGCTGTGGGGCGCCGGACATCGCTCGGTTTGGACCAGCACTTAGACAAGCACTGGCCCCGGGGGGCTAACATAAAGATGACCCTCGGGTTGGCCGACCCAAGGGAAAGGGATAGGTGGTGGTGAGGCAAATGGTAAAACCAAGGTTGGGCCTTGCCGGAGAAGTTTTATTCAAAGCGAACTGTCAGGGGGGTCCCATAAATCACCCGACCGTGTTAGGAACGCAAAATCTAGGAACATAACACCGGTATGACGGAAACTAGGGCGGCAAGAGTGGAACAAAACACCAGGCATAAGGCCGAGCCTTCCACCCTTTACCAAGTATATAGATGCATTAATAATATAAGAGATATTGTGATATCCCAACATAACCCTGTCCACCATGGAGAAATCTTCAACTTCACCTGCAACTAGCAACGCTATAAGAGGGGCTGAGCAAAAGCGGTAACATAGCCAAACAATGGTTTGCAAGGAATGGCGTCAAAGGTTAGAGGTTCATGGCAATATGGGATGGCTTGATAAACAGGTAATGGGTAGCGCAGCATAGCGATAGAACGAAGCAACTAGCATAGCAATGATAGTAGTGAGATCCAAGGTGACGGTCACCTTGCCTGAAATCCCGCTAGGAAGAAGAACGAGTCCATAAAGAAGACGAACGGATGAAGCCGAACCAACCGTAGACGAACGAATCCTCACGATCGCAACGAAACAGGAACTAACAAGAAGAAGCACACAACATAGTAAACACACCACACATGAACAAGACATGCTGCACAACAAGCATGATGCATGACAAGGCTACATGAAGCTACTCATGGCAAGAGATGATGCATACAAGAGCAACACATCAAAGCAAGTTTAAATGAGGCCGGGAACAACATATAACACTTCCGGTAAGTCCTCATATGCAGATTTCGAAATTGGTCCAGAACTGAATAAACCTTATGTTCAAGTTGTTAAACAGCAAGCTAAGATGCACCAAGATGATCTACACGAAATTCTAGTCAAGTTACATATAAAGTTCATTAGATTTGGAGCTACGGTCTAGAAGATATGAGCAAAACAAGTTAAACATGGCATTGATGCAAAATGCGCCCAAACATCAAGCAAACACACCAAAACAAGGATGCAACATGATAATATGAAGCAACATGCAAAAAAAGCAAGTTTCATATAAAGCACACTCAAAACGGAGCAACGGTGCAACACACACACACACACTATACAAGTCATAACAACAATCTGCCCATAACAGCAACTAGGCATCTTACAAGCATCAAAACAATATGCTACAGCACCCCAACATAATAACAAAAGGCATGGGCATGAAGTACTGGTAAAGCATAACAAAACATGAACACTGAGCTATCTCCAGAAACAACTAGAACATGCTCAAAAAGACATGGAAAGATTGCAAATAATAACAGTTTCAGACTTTAGCAGAAATAACATCAGGTTGCAATGTTTAGAGCAAGCAAACAACATGTTACAGGAACTTATCATGGCAAACAAAGGCATGGCATGAATCTACTAATAGCATAGATCAAAAGTCCCTTACTGACCATGAGCCAAAAAGGCACGGAAAATATGATGGCACCCATGTAAACATGGCAAGTTATATTACAGATTCATACATGGCAGGAACAACAATAAGTAAGCATGTTCGTGAGCTTGAACCACTCACCACAGAGCAATACATGGCATGGCAAGGCAACCAACAGTAAGAAGGCATGTTTATGAAGCTAAGCATGGCAAGATCAAGTTCATAGGGTGCATGGATCACTAGGAAAACACATGGGAACAAGTGAACTTAATGCTAACAGGCTGACAACAACATTTTCAAGCAACTTTGGAGCAAGATAACAACATGTTCCAGCAGGCTATAATTGCAACCAAAGGCAAGAATGGATAGAGCAAGACATGTAGATCAAAACATGTTTGTAGAGCATCTCCAGATTATGCATAGAACAACCAGTAGAAGCATGTTAACATAGCAACAAAATATAACAGAATCTGTCAGGAAAACGGCAACAACAACTACCCTACTTAGCAAGCTTGATACACTCAGCACACAACTCACAAAAATACATGGTTGGCACCCCTAGAAAATGGCATGGCATAGATCAACATTCATGTAGAGCTCAACCTCATTGGATGCACACATCAATCATGGCAAAAATGATAAAAGAGCAAGTTATAACAGTTTCAGCAGATTAACATCAACATGCACTCTTCCAACAGCATTTAGGGCATCAAGATGAACTCAGATGAAAATGATGCAATGGAATGAAATGTAGTACTCTTCGAGACGAACAATTTGACATATTATACGCACGAAATGGAGCTACGGATGCAGAGATGCAGCAGGTCAAAGTATGCAACATTTTATGAGTTTTTGGGGACTTAGCAGTTTTCAGTACCCGAAAAAAACAACAGAGCGAGCATTATATAGATAAAACGTGCACGGTGCGGGGTTTAGGTGGGCTCACCCAGCGGGCTTGGCCAGGAAGCGGAGGAGGCCGGCCGGCTGGGCCGGGTGCTGCTGGGCTGGGGCACCGGGGCCGGACGAGGTCAAAGCGGCGGCGACGGGATCGGGCCTCCTCCCGATCTGCCCCGGACGACGAGCGACGGCGCGGCCTCCGGCGAGGGCGGTGGGGACGAAGTCAGGCGACGGACGGCGCGGAGAAACCCGGATCTGGGAGGAGGGGCTCGCTGGGGATCCATTCCCGGCGACGGCGAGGCCACCGGCGACTAGGAGGGTTCCAATGGGGCGGTGGCGGCGCGAGCTTCAGGGGAGGTGGCGCCTGGAGAGGAGAGATCGCGAAACTGCCTGGACGGGGGCTCGGCGATCTCCGGCAGCGCGGGGGCTCGGCTCCGGCGAGCTCGGGCAGCGAGAGACGCCTGGGCTTGAGATAAGGCGCGGGGCGCTTGCGCGCATCGGCGCTCGCAGGGGCGGCGGTCGGCTCGGGCAGGCGGGTGGATGATGGGCCAGGGGCCAGCAGGCTGGGAAGGTGGAGGAGGAGGCGGCAGTGGCGGCGGCTTGTGGAGGGCACGGAAAACGAGGGAAGCGGCTAGGGTAGCAAACCGGACGGCTAGGCGTCCATTTATATGAGTTTTGGCTAGGGTTTGGTCTAGGGGGGGTTTTCGGACCCTCTGATCGCGATCGGGCGGTTCCGGATGCGAGGAGAGGCAGGCTGGGCCTAGGTGGGCTGTGGAGAGACCATGGGCTGCGGGAGAGAAGAGAGAGAGAGGCCCGGCAGCAGTTTCCGGATACCGAAAACGTCCGACATATAAACCGGCTATATTGCGGTTGTAGGTTTAACGGTTGGGCTATCAAATGGACTCCGAATGCGACGAAACTTGGCAGGCGGTCTGTCTACACTATAATAAGACCACACGACAAGTTGCAACCCATTCCGAGAACATTTTTATGCCACTTATAAAATAATATTTCGGAGGAGCCGCGGGCGCGTGCGAGTGTGTTTGGACTCCGAACGGACAACGGAGAGAACCGGCGAAACACGAACGGATGCAAGTTTTGGAAAACATGCGGATGAAAGCAGATGATGACATGGCAAAATGCAACATGCAAGCAAATGACATGGCAACAATGACGAATAACTGGCAGACACCTGGCGCATCGAATCCGGGGCGTTACAACCCCCAAATCCAGGACGCCGACAGTAGCCACCGGACCCAAGGCGCGCTCAGACTTGGCTTCCGGGCGAAGCCAAAGGGCAAGTGCGGAGCGCTGCAGGCCCTAACCGCCTGCTGCCTTGATGACACGTGGCGACTGATGGGACGTGGGCGACATGCTTCCCCACGCTGCCTCGACAACTGTTTCCATCTGACAAAAGGGCTGCCATCCGCCGCCAGGCTTTCATTGCCTCTTCTTCGTCTTGCTCCATATCCCCTTCTCCCAACAGCGGAAAAACTCACTAGATCTGCCGATTTCCCCCCAAATCTCTTGCTCGATGGCCGCTGAGAAGACCAGGGCTTCGCCTCGCCGCCGCCCTGTATGAAGTCGGTCTTCTTTGGTGCCTGCGTGGCCGGGAGAAGCTCGGATCGCGCGCTCCCGACGGCGAGCAAAGACAACGAGTGGAAGGAGACGACGCTCTGGGTCGCCACCGCCGTGCCGGATCCCGTGAACAGCACCTTCTTCCCCTTCTTCCTGCACAACGTCTACTCGGGGCTGGTGCCCCATTCTCCCGCTTCTTCTTCGCCGTTCTCCACCACTATGGCCTCCACGCGCTCCACATCCATGCCAACTCCATCCTCCTCCTGTCCATTTTCGCCTTCTACTGTGAGGCGTTCGTCGGGGTGATGCCCTCCGTCGCCCTGCTCCGCCACTTCTTCTTCCTTCGCACGACTGGTGAAAATCCGGTTGGGTGCATCGGCTTCGTTACGGTGCGGGGTGGTAACGCAATCTCCCGCGCCGGGAAGAAGGTGGAGGATGCCATGAAGAGGTGGGTTCTGATGGATGCCAAGTGCTCCCAGAGCTTGTTGGAGCTGCCGACCGCATTCCCCGTCTCTGAGAAGGGGTGGCATTCTGAGAAGAGCACCGACCCTTCCCTGACGCTGTTGGTGAAGAAGATGGAGAAGGACCTGAAGAGCGAGAAGCTGACGGGGGCCATGTTCATCAAGGAGTTCCTGAGGCGGCGCATCGCGCTGCTCCAAGACCACTCCCGCCCCCTGTGGAAGCTTGGTGGTGTTGACGATAAGATCCGCCTGCGCCAAGACGCCCTTCCCGAGGAGAAGCTGAGCAAGGTGTTGCTCTACTTGGCGGGGAAGGACCCGAGAGATCCTCCGGAAGATTGGCTCCCGTTGTACTACCGGGATGACGGCGAGGAGGTTGTTGTTGCTATGACGGTCTTCGACAAGTTTGGGCTTGTGCGGCCGGGACCTCCCCCGCCGCCTACTGCTTTGGTGCACCTGTCCTGCGATGATCAATCCTTCGAGGCCACCGAGGACGGGGTTGTGGAAGAATCCTCTGCCCCGCGGCAGAGGGAGCTCCTCCGTGACTTCCCTGGCGATGAGCCCCTGGTGGTGGAGGTGCCGCGCCCTGCTGGAGTCACCGCGAGAGCTGGGGCATCCTCTTCGAAGCAGCCCGAGCGGGCGGCCACGAAGAAAGGCAGGACCGCGCTGATTCCTCCGGGCGGCATTCCGCCTTCGCCGTCAACGTCCCGGGTGGCTCCAACCGCGAGTTCACCTGCTCCAAGAGCTCGACACCAGCTGCTCCACCTCAGCACCCGCTGCTGAGCATGAAGAGGAGCTATGCCTTCACTGGGCAGTAAGTCTTTTCCTTAACCTTGTTTGTTGATTCCTAAAGCGATGCTTAGCGTCTTTGTTTGTCATTAGGCAACATCCATCGAAGAAGCAGAAGGAGGGCGCGGAGGTTGCCGTGGCTGCAGGCGCTGAAGTGGCCACCGCGACCCTGGCGAAGGAGAATGCCGCGGCCCCTGCAGCTCCAGTGGTGACGTCGTCTCCCACGGCTGTGGAAGCCCGTCCTCAGGAGGTGCCGGCGCCTTCGGCGGTGCTGACCCCGCCGGCGCCTACCTCTATTGCGGCTCCTGAGGTCGACCAGCCTCCGGAGCCCCCAGTCCTCCCTAAGGCTGAGGTTTCTTCTAACTTGGCGCTGAGGGCGTCTCCTTCCTTGCCCAACGTGTGGCCGAGCCGTGGCGCTCCTGCCACCCCTGGGACCTTGGAGGAGGCAAGGGCAGCGCTGGACCTCCTCCAGGGTGAACTTCAGGGCCCGGATCATCGCTCAGCACAGGGACGCCTGGGGCTGATTTTTGGTTGGCTCCAAGCCGACGCGTCTGTCCGCGCGGCCTGAGGCTCTACGGAGGAAGCTCAGAAGGTGCTCGGGGTGGCAGCCACGACGCACGATGTGGCGCGCAAGGAGGCCACAGAAGTTGAGGGTCGGTGTCGCGTGGTGGAAGCTGAACTGAAGACTCTTCAGGATCAGTAGGCCGCTCAGGCGAGCCAGCTCCAGGAGCGTGAGGAGAAGTTGAAGGCCCAGGAGGCTGCCATCGTCGATCAAGACACCGAGGTGAAGAAGGCGGCCCTGGAGCAGGCTGTGGAGCGCGACCGCCTGATGAAGCTGAAGGAGGAGGCTGAGGCGGCCCAAGCGGCCCTTGTTGAGGCCGAGAAGGCGACCGCCATGGAGTGCAACACCCTTGCTTCTCTCGAGGCGAGGTTCCACAAGGCTCAAAAGTCGCTCTTCGGGGATGATCCTTTGAAGAAGGTGGCGACGACGACCCCGAAGGAGAGCCCTGCTGCTCTGCTTCCTGAAGTCTTGGTGGTGCTCGAAGATGTCGTCGACATATTTGCCTCCTTGGTGGAAAGCGAGGCGTGCTCACTTTCTTCTTCGGCTCTGACGTGCGTCTTTAGCCATCTCTATCTTCAGGGCGCCGGCTTCGACCTCTCCTCCTTCCTTACCCAGGTGGACTCCGACTCCCGGGACGCTGCTGCCGCCGCCGTGAAGAGCTCCGTGGACGCCATGCTGAGCAAGTTCCTAGTCGTCGTCCTCCGACCGAGGTTGATGGAACGGGCGACGCGCCTGGCGACGAGGCTCGGTCAGCGGGCGACGGTGACGCCCAGGTCTGAAGAGGTGGCTTGGTGACTTTGCTTTTCCTTGTTTTGAAGGAAATATGCCCTAGAGGCAATAATAAAGTTATTATTTATTTCCTTATTTCATGATAAATGTTTATCATTCATGCTAGAATTGTATTAACCGGAAACATGATACATGTGTGAATGCATAGACAAACAAGATGTCACTAGTATGCCTCTACTAGACTAGCTTGTTAATCAAAGATGGTTATGTTTCCTGACCATGAACAAAGAGTTGTTATTTGATTAACAAGGTCACATCATTAGTAGAATGATCTGATTGACATGACCCATTCCATTAGCTTAGCACACGATCGTTTAGTATGTTGCTACTGCTTTTATCCATGACTTATACATGTTCCTGTAACTATGAGATTATGCAACTCCCGTTTACCGGAGGAACACTTTGGGTGCTACCAAACGTCACAACGTAACTGGGTGATTATAAAGGAGTACTACAGGTGTCTCCAAAGGCAGATGTTGAGTTGGCGTATTTCGAGATTAGGTTTTGTCACTCCGATTGTCGGAGAGGTATCTCTGGGCCCTCTCGGTAATGCACATCACTGAAGCCTTGCAAGCACTACAACTAATGAGTTAGTTGTGAGATAATGTATTACGGAACGAGTAAAGAGACTTGCCGGTAACGAGATTGAACTAGGTATTGGATACCGACGATCGAATCTCGGGCAAGTAACATACCGATGACAAAGGGAACAACGTATGTTGTTATGCGGTCTGACCGATAAAGATCTTCGTAGAATATGTAGGAACCAATATGGGCATCCAGGTCCCGCTGTTGGTTATTGACCGGAGACGTGTCTCGGTCATGTCTACATTGTTCTCGAACCGTAGGGTCCGCACGCTTAAGGTTTCGATGGCGGTTATTATGAGTTTATGAATTTTGATGTACGAAGAAGTTCGAGTCCGGATGTGATCACGGACATGACGAGGAGTCTCGAAATGGTCGAGACATAAAGATTGATATATTGGAAGCCTATGTTTGGAGTTGAGAATGGTTCAAGTAAAACAGAATTTACCGAGTACCGGAGGTTACGGAACCCCGGGGTAAATGGGCCTCGGTGGGCCTCGAGGAGAAGAGGAAGGGCCGGCCAGGGGTGGCGCGCCCCCCCCCAGTCCGAATAGGACAAGGAGGCGGCGCCCCCTTCCTCTTCCCTCCCCCAATCCTATTCCAACTAGGAAAGGGGGAGTCCTACTCCCGGTGGGAGTAGGACTCCTCAGCGCCTCCTCTAGGCCGGCCGGCCTCCCCTCCCTCCTTTATATACGGGGCAGGGGGCACCCTAGAACACACAAGTTTGATCTACGGATCGTTCCTTAGCCGTGTCGGTGGCCCCTCCACCATATTCCACCTCGGTCATACCGTCATGAAGCTTAGGCGAAGCCCTGCGCCGGTGAAACATCAAGATCGTCACCACGCCGTCGTCTTGTGGAACTCTCCTCGACACTCGGCTGGATCGAGTACGAGGGACGTCATCGAGCTGTACGTGTGTCAAGAACTCGGGGCGCCGAGTAACGGCGCCGGGATCGGTCGGATCGCGAGGAGAACGACGACTACTTCCTCTACGTTGTGATCGCTTCGCTTGGTTCACGAGGGTGCGTAGACAACACTCTCCCTCTCGTTGCTATACATCACCATGATCTTGCGTGTGCGTAGGAAATTTTTGAAATTACTACGTTCCCCAACAAATGGCATCCGAGCCTAGGTTTTTATGGTTTGATGTTTTGCACGAGTAGAACACAAGTGAGTTGTGGGCGATACAAGTCATACTACCTACCAAGCATGTCATACTTTGGTTCAGCGGTATTGTGAGATGAAGCGGCCTGGACCGACATTACGCAGACGCTTACGCGAGACTGGTTTCACCGCCACGAGCACTCATTGCTTAAAGGTGGTGGTGGGTGTCTGTCTCTCTCACTTTAGTTGAACCGAGTGTGGCTCGCCCGGTCCTTGAGAAGGTTAAACGAGTCTATTTGAAATATCGTTGTGGTTTTGATGCGAGGTGAGACTGGTTCTTGCTTAAGCCCGTAGCAGCCACGTAAAATTTGCAACAACAAAGTAGAGGACGTCTAACTTGTTTTTGCAGGGCATGTTGTGATGTGATATGGTCAAGGCGTGATGCTATATTTTATTGTATGAGATGATCATGTTTTGTAACGAAGTTATCGGCAATCGGCTGGAGCCATATGGTTGTCGCTTATTGTATGCAATGCAATCGCTTCGTAATGCTTTACTTTATCACTAAGCGGTAGCGATAGTCGAGAAGCATAAGTTTGGCGAGGCGACAACGATGCTACGATGGAGATCAAGGTGTCGCGCGGTGGCGATGGTGATCATGGTGGTGCTGCAAGATGGAGATCATGAAGCACAAGATGATGATGGCCATATCATATCACTTATATTGATTTGCATGTGATGTTTATCCTTTATGCATCTTATCTTGCTTTGATTGACGGTAGCATTATAAGATGATCTCTCACTAAATTATCAAGAAGTGTTCTCCCCGAGTATGCACCGTTGCCAAAGTTCGTCGTGCCCAGACACCACGTGATGATCGGGTGTGATAAGCTCTCGTCCATCTACAACGGGTACAAGCCAGTTTTGCACACGCGAGAATACTCGGGTTATACTTGACGAGCCTAGCATATGCAGATATGGCCTCGGAACACGGAGACCGAAGGTCGGCGTGAATCATATAGTAGATATGATCAACATAAGATGTTCACCATTGAAAACTACTCCATTTCACGTGATGATCGGTTATGGTTTAGTTGATTTGGATCACGTGATCACTTAAGATGACTAGAGGATGTCTATCTAAGTGGGAGTTCTTAAGTAATATGATTAATTGAACTTAAATGTATCATGAACTAAGTACCGATAGTATCTTGCTTGTTTATGTTTGATTGTAGATAGATGGCTCGTCTTTGTTGTTCCGTTGAATTTTAATGCGTTCCTTGAGAAAGCAAAGTTGAAAGATGATGGTAGCAATTACACGGATGGGTCCGAATTTGAGGATCATCCTCATTGCTGCCTGAAGAGTTACGTCTGGATGCACCGCTAGGTGCAGTGCTCTTCTGCCGAGCAACACGGATGTTGTGAGCGTCTGCGCGAGCAAAGCGATGACTACTCTATAGTTCAAGTGTGCCATGCTTTACGGCTTAGAACCGGGACTTCAACGACGTTTTGAGCGTCATGGAGCATATGAGATGTTCCAGAGTTGAAGTTGATATTCCAACAGAATGCCCGGATTGAGAGATATGAAGTCTCCAATAAGTTCTATAGCTGCAAGATGGAGGAGAATAGTTACATTAGTGAGCACATACTCGGAATGTCGGGTACTACAATCACTTGACGCAATTGGAAGTTAATCTTCCGGATGATTGTGTCATTGATGAATTCTCAATCACGCCACCAAGCTACAAAGGCTTCGTGATGAACTATAATATGCAAGGGTTAGTAAAGACTATACCGAGCTCTTCGCAATGCTAAAGGCTGCGGAGGTAGAAATCAAGAAGGAGCATCAAGTGTTGATGGTCAAAAAGACCACTAGTTTCAAGAAGAAAGGCAAAGGGAAGAAGAAGGAACTTCAAGAAGAACAGCAAGCAAGTTGTTGCTCAGAGAAGAAACCCAAGTCGGCCCTAAACCTGAAGCCGAGTGTTTCTACCGCAAGCGATAGTCCTTTGAAGCGGAACTGCCCCAAGTATTTGGCGGATAAGAAGGATGGCAAGGTGAACAAAGGTATATGTGATATACATGTTATTGATGTGTACCTTACTAGAGCTCGTAGTAGCACTGGCTATTTGATCTTGGTTACATTGCTAATATTTGCAACTCAAGCAGGGACTACTGATTGCTGAACTCGGCAAAGGACGAGGTGACGATGCGCGTGGGAAATGGTTCCAAAGTCGATGTGATCGCGGTCGGCACGCTACCTCTACATCTACCTTGGGATTAGTTTTAGACCTAAATAATTGTTATTTGGTGCTGCGTTGAGCATGAACATTATATCTGGATCTTGTTTGATGCGAGACGGTTATTCATTTAAATCGAGAGAATAATGGTTGTTCTATTTATATGAGTAATATCTTTTATGGTCATGCACACTTGAGGAGTGGTCTATTTTTGATGAATCTTGATAGTAGTGATACACATATTAATAATGTTGAAACCAAAAGATGCAGAGTTGATAATGATAGTGCAACTTATTTGTGGTAATCGCCGTTTAGGTCATATCGATGTAAAGCGCATGAAGAAACTCCATCTTGATGGACTTTTGGAGTCACTTGATTATGAATCACTTGGCACTTGCGAACCGTGCCTCATGGGCAAGATGACTAGAACCCGTTCTCGGTACTATGGAGAGAGCAACAGATTTGTTGGAAATCATACATCTGAGATGTATGTGGTCCGATGAATGTTGAGGCTCGTGGCGGATATCGTTATTTTCTCACCTTCACAGATGACTTAAGCAGATATGGGTATATCTACTTAATGAAACATAAGTCTGAAACATTTGAAAAGTTCAAAGAATTTCAGAGTGAAGTTGAAAATCATCGTAACAAGAAAATTAAGTTTCTACGATCGATCGTGGAGGTGAATATTTGAGTTCTGAGTTTGGTCTACATTTGAAACAATGCGGAATAGTTTAGCAACTCACGCCACCGGAACACCACAGCGTAATGGTGTGTCCGAACGTCGAATCGCACTTTACTAGATATGGTGCGATCTATGATGTCTCTTACTGATTTACCGCTATCGTTTTGGGGTTATGCTCTAGAGACGGCCGCATTCACCTGAATAGAACACCGTCGAAATCCGTTGAGACGACACCTTATGAACTATGGTTTGGCAAGAAACCAAAGTTGTCGTTTCTAAAAGTTTGGGGATGCGATGCTTATGTGAAAAAGCTTCAACCTGATAAGCTCGAACCCAAATCGGAGAAATGTGTCTTCATAGGATACCCAAAGGAGACAGTTGGGTACACCTTCTATCACAGATCCGAAGGCAAGACATTCGTTGCTAAGAATGGATCCTTTCTAGAGAAGGAGTTTCTCTCGAAAGAAGTGAGTGGGAGGAAAGTAGAACTTGATGAGGTAATAGTACCTTCTCCCTTACTTGAAAGTAGTCCGTCGCAGAAACCGGTTTCTGAGACATCTACACCAAGTAGTGAGGAAGTTGATGATGTTGATCATGAAACTTCAGATCAAGTTACTGCAGAACCGCGTAGATCAACGAGTAAGATACGCACTGAGTGGTGCGGTAATCCTGTTCGAAGTCATGCTACTAGATCATGATGAACCTACGAACTATGAAGAAGCGATGGTGAGCCCAGATTTCGCAAAATGGCTTGAAGCCATGAAATCGAGATGGGATCCATGTATGAAAACAAAGTATGGACTTTGGTTGACTTGCCCGAGGGTAGGCAAGCAATAGGAAACAAATGGATCTTCAAGAAGAAGACCGACACGACGGTAATGTTATCGTTTATAAAGCTCGACTTGTCGCAAAAGGTTTCGACAAGTTCAAGGGATTGACTACGATGAGACCTTCTCACCCGAGCGATGCTTAAGTCCGTCCGAATCATGTTAGCAATTGCCGCATTTTATGATTATGAAATTTGGCAAATGGATGTAAAGACTGCATTCTGAATGGATTTACGGAAGAAGAGTTGTATATGATGCAACGAGAAGGTTTTATCGATCCAAAGGAGCTAACAAAGTGTGCAAGCTCCGGCGATCCATCTATGGACTGGTGCAAGCATCTCGGAGTTGGAATAAACTTTTGATAGTGTGATCAAAGCATTTGGGTTTGTCAGACTTTTGGAGAAGCTCAGATTTACAAGAAAGTGAGTGGGAGCTCTGTAGCATTTACGATATTATATGTAGATGACATATTGCTGATCGGAAATGATATAGAATTCTGGATAGCATAAAGGGATACTTGAATAAGAGTTTTTCAATGAAAGACCTCGGTGAAGCTGCTTACATATTGGGCATTAAGATCTATAGAGATAGATCAAGACGCTTAATTGGACTTTCACAAAGCACATACCTTGACAAAATTTTGAAGAAGTTCAAAATGGATCAAGCAAAGAAAGGGTTCTTGCACGTGTTACAAGGTGTGAAGTTGAGTAAGAATCAATGCCCCACCACTGCAGAAGATAGAGAGAAAATGAAAGATGTTCCTATGCTTCAGCCATAGGCTCTATCATGTATGCAATCTTGTGTACGGACACTGATGTGTGCCTTGCTATAAGTTTAGCAGGAGGTACCAAAGTAATCCAGAGTGGATCATGGACAGCGGTCAAGAACATCCTGAAATACCGAAAAGGACCAAGGATATGTTTCTCGATATGGAGGTGACAAAGAGCTCATAAATGGCAGTTACGTTGATGCAAGCTTTGACACCGATCCGGACGATTCTAAATCGCAGACCGGATACGATTTACACTAAGCGGAGGAGCTGTCGGTTGGTGCAGTTCTAAACAAAGCGTCGTGGCGGGATCTACATGTGAAGCGGAGTACATAGCAGCTTCGAAGCAGCTAATGAAGGAGCGGATGAAGGAGTTCATATCCGATCTAGGTGTCATACCTAGTGCATCGGGTCCAATGAAAATCTTCGTGACAATCTTTCGAGCAATTGCCTTAGCGAAGGAATCCAGATTTCACAAGAGGACCAAGCACATCAAGAGACGCTTCAATTCCATCCGGACTTAGTCCGGTAGGAGACATAGAGATTTGCAAGATACATACGGATCTGAATGTTGCAGAACCGTTGACTAAGCCTCTTCCACGAGCAAAACATGATCAGCACCAAGACTCCATGGGTGTTAGAATCATTACTATGTAATCTAGATTATTGACTCTAGTGCAAGTGGGAGATGAAGGAAATATGCCCTAGAGGCAATAATAAAGTTATTATTTATTTCCTTATTTCATGATAAATGTTTATCATTCATGCTAGAATTGTATTTAGGAAACATGATACATGTGTGAATGCATAGACAAACAAGATGTCACTAGTATGCCTCTACTAGACTAGCTTGTTAATCAAAGATGGTTATGTTTCCGACCATGAACAAAGAGTTGTTATTTGATTAACAAGGTCACATCATTAGTAGAATGATCGATTGACATGACCCATTCCATTAGCTTAGCACACGATTGTTTAGTATGTTGCTCTGCTTTTATCCATGACTTATACATGTTCACGTAACTATGAGATTATGCAACTCCGTTTACGGAGGAACACTTTGGTGCTACCAAACGTCACAACGAATCGGGTGATTATAAAGGAGTACTACAGTGTCTCCAAAGGCGATGTTGAGTTGGCGATTTTGAGATTAGGTTTTGTCACTCCGATTATCGGAGAGGTATCTCTGGGCCCTCTCGGTAATGCACATCATCGAAGCCTTGCAAGCACTACAACTAATGAGTTAGTTGTGAGATAATGTATTACGGAACGAGTAAAGAGACTTGCGGTAACGAGATTGAACTAGGTATTGGATACCGACGATCGAATCTCGGGCAAGTAACATACCGATGACAAAGGGAACAACGTATGTTGTTATGCGGTCGACCGATAAAGATCTTCGTAGAATATGTAGGAACCAATATGGGCATCCAGGTCCCGCTGTTGGTTATTGACCGGAGACGTGTCTCGGTCATGTCTACATTGTTCTCGAACCGTAGGGTCCGCACGCTTAAGGTTTCGATGGCGGTTATTATGAGTTTATGAATTTTGATGTACCGAAGAAGTTGAGTCCCGGATGTGATCACGGACATGACGAGGAGTCTCGAAATGGTCGAGACATAAAGATTGATATATTGGAAGCCTATGTTTGGAGTTGAATGGTTCCGGTAAAACAGAATTTCTGAGTACTGGGAGGTTACTGGAACCCCGGGTAAATGGGCCTCGGTGGGCCTCGAGGAGAAGAGGAAGGGCCGGCCGGGGGTGGCGCGCCCCCCCCAGTCCGAATAGGACAAGGAGGGGGGGCGCGCCCTTCCTCTTCCCTCCCCAATCCTATTCCAACTAGGAGGGGGGAGTCCTACTCGGTGGGAGTAGGACTCCTCCCAGCGCCTCCTCTGGGCCGGCCGGCCTCCCCTCCCTCCTTATATATACGGGGCAGGGGGCACCCTAGAACACACAAGTTTGATCTACGGATCGTTCCTTAGCCGTGTGCGGTGCCCCCTCCACCATATTCCACCTCGGTCATACCGTCATGAAGCTTAGGCGAAGCCTGCGCGCGGTGAAACATCAAGATCGTCACCACGCCGTCGTCGACGGAATTCTCCCTCGACACTCGGCTGGATCGAGTACGAGGGACGCCATCGAGTTGTACGTGTGTCAAGAACTCGGAGCGCCGAGTAACGGCGCCGGATCGGTCGGATCGCGAGGAGAACGTCGACTACTTCCTCTACGTTGTGATCGCTTCCGCCCGGTCTCACGAGGGCACGTAGACAACACTCTCCCTCTCGTTGCTATACATCACCATGATCTTGCGTGTGCGTAGGAATTTTTTGAAATTACTACGTTCCCCAACATGTTTGTCCTGGATCATGTAGCATTCCTCAGGGAGGCGTTTAAAACTATTGGCTTGGAACCATATGTTTTGTAATAATTAGATTATGTTCCCTCAACTTTTTCGTTTGCTTTATTATTCTGCGTCGGCAGAGGCCGGCCCCGCGCATACCTCAGCCGCCGTTGGGTTGTCCGGATCGCCAGGACGAGCCCAAGGGGTGAGGGGCTACGTGACCAGTTAGGCTCCTGAGACGCGGTGCTCAGGAGTCCTCCTTGACATGCGAATAGCTTAGGAAAAGGCGCAGGAGCAAGCCTTGGTGTTCTGCGTCGGCATGGCCCGGCCCCGCGCATTCCTTAGCCGCCGTTGGGTCGTCCGGATCACCAGGACGAGCCCAAGAGGTGAGGGGCTACGTGACCAGTTAGGCTCCTGAGACGCGATGCTCAGGAGTCCCCCTTGATGTGCGAACGGCTTGGAAGAGAAGGGTGAAAGCTAGGCCTTGGCATTCTGCGTCGGCAGGGCCCGGCCCCGCGCATGCCTCAGCCGTCGTTGGGCCGTCCGGATCACCAGGAAGAGCCCAAGAGGTGAGGGGCTACGTGACCAGTTAGGCTCCTGAGACGCGATGCTCAGGAGTCCCCCTTGACGTATGAACAGACCATCATACCTTTCCCTCACTGAGCTCTTGCTTGGGAGGAGTGCGTGAAGACCAGGCCCGTGAGGCCTGGCGAGGTAGGGTACGCTAGGCGTGACCTGAGCGTAGCCCCCGTGTCCAGCCCCCTCGCGCTACCCTCCCGAGGGAGAGCAGTGCAGTGAGGCTAGCCACTGAGCCCGGAGGCTCCCTGAGGTTAATGCGGCCGTGAGGCCACCCCCAGTTGTTTATCACCAGCGCGGAGCATATCGCTTCCGCTCTTGCACGGGCATAGTCACTCCTTGGCAGTGTCAACGGCCAGCACGGAGCATGGTGCTTCCACTGGTGCGTGGGAGGGGGCTCCCTCTGAGGAGAGTCCCCGGGGCGTGTACTGATACGTCTCCAACGTATCTATAATTTTTGATTGTTCCATGCTATTATATTACCCCTTTTGGATGTTTATGGGCTTTATTTTACACATTTATATCATTTTTGGGACTAAACTACTAACTGGAGGCCCAACCCATATTGCTGCTTTTTTGCCTATTTCAGTATTTCGAAGAAAAGTAATATCAAATGGAGTCCAAACGGAATGAAACCTTCGGGGGCGTGATTTTTGGAACGAACGTGATCCAGAGGACTTGGAGTGCAAGCCAAGAAGCTGCCGAGGCTCCCACGAGATAGGAGGCTGCGCCACCCCTGTAGGACGCGCCCCCTATCTCGTGGGCCCCTCGGGCGGCCACCGACGTACTTCTTCCTCCTATATATATCTATGTACCCCGAAAACATCCAGGGGCACCACGAAACACAATTTCCACCACCGTAACCTTCTGTATCCGCGAGATCCCATCTTGGAGCCTTCGCCGGCACTCTACCGGAGGGGGAATTAACCACGGAGGGCTTCTACATCAACATCGTTGCGCCTTCGATGAGTTGTGAGTAGTTTACCTCAGACCTACGGGTCCATAGTTATTAGCTAGATGGCTTCTTCTCTCTTTCTGGATCTAAATACAATGTTCTCCACCTCTCTTGTGGAGATCTATTCGATGTAAACTCTTTTTGCGGTGTGTTTGTCGAGATCTGATGAATTGTGGGTTTATGATCAAGTTTATCTATGAATAATATTTGAATATTCTCTGAATTTTTTTATGTATGATTGAGTTATCTTTGCAAGTCTCTTCGAATTATCGGTTTGGTTTGGCCTACTAGATTGGTCTTTCTTGCCATGGGAGAAGTGCTTAGCTTTGGGTTCAATCTTGCGGTGTCCTTACCCAGTGATAGAAAGGGTTGCAAGGCACGTATTGTATTGTTGCCATCAAGGATAACAAGATGGGGTTTATATCATATTGCATGAGTTTATCCCTCTACATCATGTCATCTTGCTTAATGCGTTACTCTGTTCTTATGAACTTAATACTCTAGATGCAGGCAGGAGTCGGTCGATGTGTGGAGTAATAGTAGTAGATGCAGGCAGGAGTCGGTCTACTTGTTATGGATGTGATGCCTATATACATGATCATGCCTAGATAATCTCATAACTATGCGCTTTTCTATCAATTGCTCGACAGTAATTTGTTCACCCACCGTAATACTTATGCTAACTTGAGAGAAGCCACTAGTGAAACCTATGGCCCCCGGGTCTATCTCTTATCATATTTGCTTTCAATCTACTTTTATTTGCATCTTTACTTTTTGCATCTATATTATAAAATATCAAAAATATATTTATCTTATCTTACTATCTTTATTAGATCTCACTTTCGCAAGTGGCCGTGAAGGGATTGACAACCCCTTTTATTGCGTTGTTTGCGAGTTCTCAGTTTGTTTGTGTAGGTGCGTGGGACTTTTGAGGAGCCTCCTACTGGATTGATACCTTGGTTCTCAAAAACTGAGGGAAATACTTACGCTACACTTGTTGCATCACCCTCTCCTCTTCGAGGAAAACCAACGCAAGCTCAAGACGTAGCAAGAAGGATTTATGGCGCCGTTGCCGGGGAGGTCTTCGCTCAAGTCAAGACATACCAAGTACCCATCAAAAACCCATCTCCCTCGCATTTACATTATTTGCCATTTGCCTCTCGTTTTCCTTTCCCCCACTTCACCCTTGCCGTTTTATTCGCCCTCTCTTTCCCAATATCCTCCCCTCTCTTTTGCTTGCCTTTTTCTGTTGCTCGTGTGTTAGTTCGTTTACCTTGTCGTCATGGCTAGTCCTCCTATCTTTATTCTCACTCCTGAACTAGAAATTCTCAATTTTAAGCAAAGGGAGAGGGAAAGTTTAAAAGATGCTTGGCATAGAATTTGCAATGCCCAATATAAAGCTACTAGGAAGCTTGCTACTTCCGTTCTTCTCCGCAATTTTTATGTAGGCATTACTCCTTGAATAGGTGTGTTCTTGATATTGCTACCAGAGGTGATTTTATGAGTAGCCATACGTTTGATGCTTATAATGCTATGTTAGATTTGTTTGGCCCACCACCTCTTTTGGTTAATGGGGCGGTTTTAACTTTGGAACATGTGATGCAACGGCTTGATATCATTGAAAATAAAATTGCCACTATTGATTTGATTGAAAATTTAGATAAAAAGATTCATAATCACATTACCCAATTTGGATCTAGCGTTGGAGTTGCTTTGAAAAATCTTAAAGAAAAAGAACCTATAGTCAATGAAAAAATAGATCTCGACTCTGCTAGAATAGGTGAACTTGAGGATATCATTAAAAACTTGGGTTCCGCGTTTTCCCCCATGAAAAACATTCCAAAACCCCCTACTAAAACTGCCAAGTTTATTTATGTTCCTAAAAATAAGGGTGAATCTTCTAGTAAGGGAGATGCGGATCTCAAATCCATGAGTGTTCTTCCCAAGTGTCTCTCTATCGTTAAGGAACCTTTTGCTACCAATGAATTTCTTGCATTTTTGCCTAAATATTTAGCCATTGCTAAAAGGGGAGAAATCCCTATAGATCACAAGTGTTCTATTGATAAATTTAGTGCCAAAGATGGCACCCGTTAGATCTATCCTCGTTTTTATCCCTAGCTAGGGGCATTAAACGATAGCGCTAGTTGGGAGGCAACCCAATTTTCTTTATGTTTTTTGTTTTTGCTCCTGTTTAGTAATAAATCTTGCATCTACGTTCTGTTTAGATGTGTTTTTATCTTGTATTTAGTGTTTGTGCCAAGTAGAACCTATAGGATAACCTACGATGATAGTTGATTTGATTCTGCTGAAAAACAGAAACTTTGCACGCACGAATATAATTTTGTTAAATCACAGGAAGGTGATTTTGCGTTGATTCTTTTTTCTTATGTTCAATAAACAAATTGTCCACGACCTCCTATTTTGGTAGGATTTTTAGAGTTCCATAAGTTTGCGTTAGTTGCAGATTGCTACAGACTGTTCTGTTTTTGAAAGATTCTGTTTTTCGTGTGTTGTTTGCTTATTTCAATGCATCTATGGCTAGTAAATTAGTTTATAAACCATAAGGAAGTTGTAATACAGTAGGTTTAACACCAAAATAAATAAAGAATGATTTAATTGCAGTACCTTATGTGGTGGTTTTGTTTTCTTTAACTAACGGAGCTTATAAGATTTCCTGTTGAGTTTTGTGTTGTGAAGTTTTCAAGTTTTGGGTAAAGCTTTTATGGACTATGGAATAAGGAGTGGCAAGAGCCTAAGCTTGGGGATGCCCAAGGCACCCCAAGATATTCAAGGATAGCCAAAGTTTAAGCTTGGGGATGCCCCGGAAGGCATCCCTCTTTAAATCTTCGCTCATTGGTAACTTTACTTGGAGCTACATTTTTATTCGCCACATGATATGTGTTTTGCTTGGAGCATCGTGTATTATATTAGTCTTTGCTTTTTAGTTTACCACAATCATCCTTTCTGTACACACCTTTTGGGAGAAGCCTATTTGATTAGAATTTGCTAGAATACTCTATGTGCTTCACTTATATCTTTTGAGCTTGATAGTTTTTGCTCTAGTGCTTCACTTATATCTTTTAGAGCACGGTGGTGTCTTGATTTTAAAGAAATTGCTAGTCTCTCATGATTCACTTATATTATTTTGAGAGTCTTTTAGAACAGCATGGTATTTGCTATGGTTATAAAATTGGTCCTAGAATGATGAGCATCCAAGTTGGGTATAATAAAAACTGTCATAGGAAGTGAATTGGATGCTATGATCAACTTGATACTTGATAATTGTTTTGAGATACGGAGGTAGTGATATTAAAGTCATGCTAGTTGGGTGATTATGAATTTAAAGAATGATTGTGTTGAAGTTAGCAAGTCCCGTAGCATGCACGTATGGTTAAAGTTGTGTAACAAATTTGAAACATGAAGTGTACCTGGCTTGTGCATCCTTATGAGTGGAGGTCGGGGACGAGCGATGGTATTTTCCTACCAATCTATCCCCCTAGGAGCATGCGCGTAGTACTTGATTTTTGATGACTTCTAAATTTTTGCAATAAGTACATGAGTTCTTTTGACTAAATGTTGAGTCCATGGATTATATGCACTTTTACCTTTCCGCCTTTGCTAGCCTCTTCGGTACCGTGCATTGCCCTTTCTCACCTTGAGAGTTGGTGCAAACTTCGCCGGTGCATCCAAACCCCGTGATACGATACGCTCTATCATACATAAACCTCCTTATATCTTCCTCAAAACAGCCACCATACCTACCTATTATGGCATTTCCATAGCCATTCTGAGATATATTGCC
The DNA here is from genome assembly GCA_021437245.1 of Aegilops speltoides. Taxonomy (NCBI): domain Eukaryota; kingdom Viridiplantae; phylum Streptophyta; class Magnoliopsida; order Poales; family Poaceae; genus Aegilops; species Aegilops speltoides. The sequence goes on from CM038145.1 coordinate 216,952,750, forward strand.
ATGCAACTTTCCACCGTTCCGTTCATCATCTTCATGACATACTTTACTCTTGTCATATTGCCATTGCATGATCATGTAGTTGACATCGTATTTGTGGCAAAGCCACCATGCATTATTTTTCATACATGTCACTCTTGATTCATTGCACCATCCCGGTACACCGCCGGAGGCATTCATATAGAGTCATATCTTGTTCTAGTTTCGAGTTGTAATTCCTATGTTATAATCAATAGAAGTGTGATGATCATCATTATTAGAGCATTGCCCAAAGAAAAAAGAAGAAGAAAAAAGAAAGGCCCAAAAAAAGGAAAAAGAAAAAAAGAAAGTAAAAAGAAAATAAAAAGTAAATAAATAAAAAGGGCAATGTTACTATCTCTTTTTCCACACTTGTGCTTCAAAGTAGGACCTTGTTCTTCATGTAGTGAGTCTCATATATTGTGCTTCAAAGTAGCACCATGTTTTTCATTTAGTGAGTCTCATAAGTTGTCTTTTTCTTACTAGTGGGAATTTTTCATTATAGAACTTGGCTTGTATATTCCTACGATGGGCTTCCTCAAATGCCCTAGGTCTTTATGAGCAAGCAAGTTGGATGCACACCCACTAGTTTTCTTTTGTTGAGCATTCATTAGCTCTAGTGCATCCGTTGTATGGCAATCCCTACTCCTCATGTAGACATCAATTGATGGGCATCTCCATAGCCCGTTGATTATCCTCGTCAATGTGAGACTTTCTCCTTTTTTGTCTTCTCCACACAATCCCCATAATCATATTCTATTCCACTCATAGTGCTATATCCATGGCTCACGCTCATGTATTGCGTGAAGGTTGCAAAAGTTTGAGATTATTTAAGTATGAAACAATTGCTTGGCTTGTCATCGGGGGTATAGAAGTTGGGAACATCTCTATGTGACGAAATTGAAACATAGCCTAACTATATGATTTTGTAGGGATGAACTTTCTTTTGCATGTTATTTTGAGAAGACATGATTACTTTGATTAGTATGCTTGAAATGTTACTATTTCTTGTATCAATATGAACTTTTATTTTGAATCATTTGGATCTGAACATTCATGCCACAATAAAGAAAATTACATTATGAATTATGTTAGGTAGCATTCCACATCAAAAATTCTCTTTTTATCATTTACCTACTCGAGGACGAGCAGGAATTAAGCTTGGGGATGCTTGATACGTATCCAACGTATCTATAATTTTTGATTGTTCCATGCTATTATATTATCCCTTTTGCATGTTTATGGGCTTTATTTTACACATTTATATCATTTTTGGGACTAACCTACTAACAGGAGGCCCAGCTCGTATTGCTGTTTTTTTGCCTATTTCAGTATTTCGAAGAAAAGGAATATCAAACGGAGTCCAAACGGAATGAAACCTTTGGGAGTGTGATTTTTGGAACGAACGTGATCCAGAGGAGTTGGAGTGCAAGCCAAGAAGCTGCCGAGGCTCCCACGAGATAGGAGGCCCCCCTGTAGGGCGCGCCCCCCGTCTCGTGGGCCCCTCGGGCGGCCACCGACGTACTTCTTCCTCCTATATATACCTTCGTACCCCGAAAACATCCAGGGGCACCACGAAACTCAATTTCCACCACTGTAACCTTTTGTATCCGCGAGATCCCATCTTGGAGCCTTCGCCGGCACTCTACCGGAGGGGGAATCAACCACGGAGGGCTTCTACATCAACATCCTAGCCCCTCCGATGAGTTGTGAGTAGTTTACCTCAGACCTACGGGTCCATAGTTATTAGCTAGATGGCTTCTTCTCTCTTTTTGGATCTCAATACAATGTTCTCCCCCTCTCTTGTGGAGATCTATTCAATGTAAACTCTTTTTGCGGTGTGTTTGTCGAGATCCGATGAATTGTGGGTTTACGATCAAGTTTATATATGAATAATATTTGAATCTTCTCTGAATTCTTTTATGTATGATTGAGTTATCTTTGCAAGTCTCTTCGAATTATTAGTTTGGTTTGGCCTACTAGATTGGTCTTTCTTGCCATGGGAGAAGTGCTTAGCTTTGGGTTCAATCTTGCGGTGTCCTTACCAAAGTGATGTAAAGGGTTGCAAGGCACGATTGTATTGTTGCCATCGAGGATAACAAGATGGGGTTTATATCATATTGCATGAGTTTATCCCTCTACATCATGTCATCTTGCTTAATGCGTTACTCTGTTCTTATGAACTTAATACTCTAGATGCAGGCAGGAGTCGGTCGATGTGTGGAGTAATAGTAGTAGATGCAGGCAGGAGTCGGTCTACTTGTTATGGACGTGATGCCTATATACATGATCATGCCTAGATAATCTCATAACTATGTGTAGGATCGTTGAAGGCAAGAGTGTCTAGAGGGGGGGGGGTGATTAGACTACTCGACAAGATGAAAGTTTAGCCTTTTGATTTGAACAAGTTTTTAGCAAGTTCACAATGAAGATCAAGACAAGCATCATGCATTCAAGTCGAGCAACAAGCTACACATGCAATTCTAGAGTATGAGCAGCGGAAAGTAAATTGCACATATAGAAAAGGAGAGGTGGAGAAGAGCAAACGCAATTTGGAGACACGAAGATTTTTCTCGTGGTTCCGATAGGTGGTGCTATCGTCAATCCACGTTGATGGAGACTTCAACCCACGGAGGGTAACGGCTGCGAGAGTCCACGGAGGGCTCCACCCACGAAGGGTCCACGAAGAAGCAACCTTGTCTATGCCATCATGGCCACGTCCACGGAGGACTAGCCTTACTCGGGGTAGATCTTCACGAAGTAGGCGATCTCCTTGCCCTTACAAACTTCTTGGTTCAACTCCACATCTTGACGGAGGCTCCCAAGCGACACCTAACCAATCTAGGAGGCACCACCCTCCAAAAGGTAATAGATGGTGTTGGTGATGATGAACTCCTTGCTCTTGTGCTTCAAATGATAATCTCCCCAACACTCAACTCTCCTCACTGATTTGGCTGTGGTGGAGGAAGGGATTGAGTGGAAAGCAACTTGGGAAGGCTAGAAATCAAGTTTCATATGGTGAGAGTGGAGCAACTTGATCTCAACACAAGGGTAGGTAGTTTTCTTCTCGAGAAATGTAAGGTAGGAGTGGTAGTTCTTTCGATGGCTCTCTCCACGAATGAAGAGGAGGTGGAGGGTATTTATAGCCTCCACACAAAATCCAACTGTTACACACATTTGACCAATCTCGGTCGGACCGAAGTTGACAACTCGGTGAGACCGAAAGTTCAAATCTTGTGAGCGTTGGGATTTTCAGTGGGACCGAAAATACAATCTCGGTTAGTCCGATTCTTCCAAAGTCTAGGGTTTGCCAATCTCGGTGGGACCGACTTTCTCATCTCGGTGACACCGATTTGAGTACTGTAGGTTCTGAAGCTTGGCAACACCAATTTCGGTAAGACCGAGTTTGGAATCGGAAAATCCGAAATTACTAGGGTTTGGCTATATGGCTGAGGTGGTTCATCTCGGTGTGACTGAGTTTATGGAATCGGTGGGACCGAGATTACTTATAAGTGTATGTTGGAATGAAAGATTGCTGATAGTTTGAGAGATAAATCACTAAGCACTTTGAGCAACCAGATCATCATCATAACCTCATCCCCTTTTAATAGTATTGGCTTTCCTATGGACTCAATGTGATCTTGGATCACTAAACCAAAAATGGAGTCTTGAGCTTTTGCCAATCCTTTCCTTAGCATCCTAGGGGTCCACCTTTCTAGTCCTTTTGCCATGCCAGAGTGATTGACTTTCCTGAAACATACTTGATGAAAGCATTAGACCAACCACAAAGTATGTTGTCATTAATTACCAAAACCACCTAGGGAGCAAATGTGCTTTCAATCTCCCCCTTTTTGGTAATTGATGGCAACACACAAAATAAGATATCAAAGCTTACTGAAGGAAAGGCAGGATTATCATTAAAGCTTTGACAAACATGTAGTCCACAGGCTACCCCTACAAGTGTGCAAGATTTTAGATTTTGTTTTGGACTACCACAAGCACACATGAGAGAAAAGCAAGATGTGCTACATGCAGCTTGGCTATATGCATCAGAGCAGATGAGGGTAAGTGAGTGATGATGCATATGTGCATGGTGATTTCTTGCAAACAGGTATTCACAAGCAAGTCACCATCATGCACATTCTGCAAGATGCATATACTTACCTTGAAGTTCCTTGGCATTGTACCTGAAGAAATAAGCTTGAGAAAACAAGGTTAGATAACACAAGTGTATTTCTTCAACCAATAGCAAGAACATCAAGAGTACCAAGCCAGGGATGACATGTATAAAGAGTGTCTCTTGTTGAGCACTAGCTTGAATCAGCTAACATGTCTCCCAAGACTAAAAGATTTTCAATGAGCTCTGAGAGATTTTGCTTTTCATAAGATACCAATTGTACTTTTCAGAAGATACCAATTGTGAGAGCAAGAGAAGCAAAATTAAAAGAATAATGCCAAATGTATTATCACAGTGAAATATAGCAAAGCTTTGATGTGATCCTCTCCCCTTTAAGGTAAGATTGTTCTTCTTCTCCCTTTATCTTCCAATCTCCCCCTAAGCTCCCCCTAAATCTTCTCCCCCTTTGACATCAAGTGCCGAAAAGGACAGGAAACCAGGAAGGACAGGAAAGATGGAAGGAAAGAAGTGGGATCCTTAAGAATCACAACTGAGCAAATTAAGAATAAATCATTTAGTTGAGCTGCAGAAGATGATATCCTGGTGAATGTAAATCGGTGACACCGAATTGATATGGATCGGTGAGTCCGAAAGTCAGAGACTTAGGGCAGATCCTTTTTGGTCGCATCAAGTGATTAAATCGGTGACGCCGAGTTTAATTCCAAGGAAATGTAGAAATAATTCAGCTCACTTTGCAAGGAATGATTCAAAAGTTTTGCAATGAATTTGTAAATGATTTTCAGGGAATTGATCAGAGCCAAAAAGATATACACAAGAACATAAGAAATAGAAGTGAAAAAGATTGCTAGATGAAGTTTTTTTTTTAAAAAAAAAAATAAGCAAGAAAACTCAATGAGAAAAGCAGAGAAACTCCAAAACATATGTACTACATCTAGACAGGGGTCAGCGACTAGGTCACCTATGTTTGAGTATATTGACTTAGGAGTCAAATGAGAACATTTGATCATAGGTCATACTCATCGTTTAAGCTCAAAATGGGGTTGCCATTTTTCGATTAAGCATTTGATGTGATCACATCTTATGAAGCTGCTTGTACTCATGTCTTTGAGCAAAGCTCCTTCAAGATGTGAAAAACATACCTTGGGCTTGTTGTTGCTTGTTCTCATGTAGGTGATCTTGATGTTGATACTCATATAATGTAAAGTTGGAGCACCATTTCCAATTGTATAGTCCATCTTCCTACATGGGTTAGGCAAGCAAGGAAATACTCAAGAATATCCAAGATGACATGAGTGAAGTACTAGAAGTATATGATGTCAAAAAGGATATGTGGAATTTTGTTCCTTGAACTCAACATCCCAAAGAGCTAGATACTTGGTCAATGACAAGATTTCTTATGATTCGAGTGTGTGGTAATCTTGTAGAATGTAGACCATCCAAGTACCTGCAAGGAGTTAGATGCAATACAAGGGGGCAAATGTGTCCAAGACATATGATCATCATCATAAGAGAAATATCAAGGATTAGTCAATTAGGCTCATGCCTTGCATGCATCAATGAAGCTTTCACTCCAAGTTTGAAGCATCAATGATGTTCAACTCACTCCTTAAGCGACAAAACACTTTCTCATCAAGTGGTTTTGTGAAGATATCTGCAAGCTGTTTGTCAGTACGAACATGCTTAAGATCAATGTCACCCTCAGCAATGTGATCACGAATAAAATGGTGACGAACTTCAATGTGCTTCGTGCGAGAGTGTTGCACGGGATTGTGTCCAATCTTAATCGCACTCTCATTGTCACAAAGCAAAGGAACATGTCTTGCATGTATCCCATAATCCTTAAGCGTTTGTGTCATCCATAGCAACTGAGCACAACACGAACCAGCAGCAATATACTCTGCTTCGGCAGTAGATAATGATACCGAATTTTGTTTCTTGGATGACCAAGATACAAGGGATCGACCGAGAAATTGACATGTACCCGAAGTTGACTTTCTGTCAACCTTGTCTCCAAAGATAGTCCGAGTCGGAATAGCCAACAAGATCGAAAGAGGCCCTCTTAGGATACCAAATGCCAAAGTTAGGTGTGTGTATCAAATATCTCACAATTCTTTTAACAGCTTTAAGATGACATTCTTTAGGGGCTGCTTGATATCGAGCACACATGCATACACTCAACATTATGTCCGGACGAGAAGCACAGAGATATAGTAGAGAACCAATCATGGATCGATAAACCTTTTGATCAACAGGTTCTCCATCTTTAGTCAAGTCATTATGTCCACTAGTAGGCATGGGGGTTTTCATACCTTTGCTCTCTTGCATGTTGAACTTCTTGAAGAGATCCTTTGTGTACTTTGTTTGTGAGACAAAGGTACCCTCCTTAGATTGCTTGATTTGCAACCCAAGGAAGAACTTGAGTTCACTCATCATGGACATCTCATACTTCTCCGACATAAGCTTTCCAAACTTCTCACTAAAATGAGGGTTAGTTGAACCAAAGATAATATCATCAACATATATTTGGCACACAAATAGTTCACCGTCAACCCTTTTCGTGAATAGCGTTGAGTCTATTTTACCAATCTCAAATCCTTTCTCAAGAAGAAAGCTAGTCAAGATTTGTACCAAGCTCTAGGAGCTTGTTTAAGACCATAAAGAGCTTTGTGCAATTTGTAAACATGATTAGGTTTTTAGGATTCACAAACCGGAGGTTGTTTCACAAATACTTCCTCCTCAATTTCACCATTTAGGAAAGCACTTTTAATGTCCATTTGATAGAGAGTAATGTCATGGTGGTTGGCATAAGCAAGAAGAATGCGAATGGACTCAAGTCTAGCAACGGGGGCATAGGTCTCACCATAGTCCATACCTTCGACTTGTGTGTAACCTTGTGCTACGAGACGAGCCTTGTTGCGGATGACTTGTCCATCTTCATCTTGCTTGTTCCGAAACACCCATTTGGTTCCAATGATGTTTTGGTCATCATTGGGCTTCTCTACCAAAGTCCAAACGTTGTTCCTCTCGAAGTTGTGTAGCTCTTCGTGTTGGGGAACGTAGTAATTTCAAAAATTTTCCTACGCACACGCAAGATCATGGTGATGTATAGCAATGAGAGGGGAGAGTGTTGTCTACGCCCTCAGAGACCAAGCGAAGCGATCACAACGTAGAGGAAGTAGTCGACGTTCTCCTCGCGATCCGACCGATCCGGCGCCGTTACTCGGCGCCCCGAGTTCTTGACACACGTACAGCTCGATGACGTCCCTCGATCTCGATCCAGCCGAGTGTCGAGGGAGAGTTCCGTCAAGACGACGGCGTGGTGACGATCTTGATGTTTCACCGGCGCAGGCTTCGCCTAAGCTTGCGACGGTATGACCGAGGTGGAATATGGTGGAGGGGGCACCGACACGGCTAAGGAACGATCCGTAGATCAAACTTGTGTGTTCTAGGGTGCCCCCTGCCCCGTGATATAAAGGAGGGAGGGGGAGGCCGGCCGCCCAGAGGAGGAGGCGGGAGGAGTCCTACTCCCAGGGAGTAGGACTCCCCCCCTTCCTAGTTGGAATAGGATTGGGGAGGGGAAGAGGAGGGGCGCCGCCCCCTCCTGTCCTATTCGGACTGGGGGGGGGGCGGCCACCCCTAGCCGGCCCTTCCTCTTCTCCCTCGAGGCCTACCGAGGCCCATTTACCCCGGGGTTCCGTAACCTCCGGTACTCAGAATTCCTGTTTTACCGAACCATTCCGAACTCCAAACATAGGCTTCCAATATATCAATCTTTATGTCTCGACCATTTCGAGACTCCTCGTCATGTCCGTGATCACATCCGGACTCGAACTTCTTCGGTACATCAAAATACATAAACTCATAATAAGCGCCATCGAAACCTTAAGCGTGCGGACCCTACGGTTCGAGAACAATGTAGACATGACCGAGACACGTCTCCGGTCAATAACCAACAGCGGACCTGGATGCCCATATTGGTTCCTACATATTCTACGAAGATCTTTATCGGTCAGACCGCATAACAACATACGTTGTTCCTTTGTCATCGGTATGTTACTTGCCCGAGATTCGATCGTCGGTATCCAATACCTAGTTCAATCTCGTTATCGCAAGTCTCTTTACTCGTTCCGTAATACATCATCTCACAACTAACTCATTAGTTGTAGTGCTTGCAAGGCTTGATGATGTGCATTACCGAGAGGGCCCAGAGATACCTCTCCGACAATCGGAGTGACAAAACCTAATCTCAAATACGCCAACTCAACATCGCCTTTGGAGACACTGTAGTACTCCTTTATAATCACCCGATTACGCTAGACGCGTTTGGTAGCACCCAAAGTGTTCCTCCGTAAACGGAGTTGCATAATCTCATAGTTACAGGAACATGTATAAGTCATGGATAAAAGCAGTAGCAACATACTAAACGATCGTGTGCTAAGCTAATGGAATGGGTCATGTCAATCGATCATTCTACTAATGATGTGACCTTGTTAATCAAATAACAACTCTTTGTTCATGGTCAGGAAACATAACCATCTTTGATTAACAAGCTAGTCTAGTAGAGGCATACTAGTGACATCTTGTTTGTCTATGCATTCACACATGTATCATGTTTCCGGTTAATACAATTCTAGCATGAATGATAAACATTTATCATGATATAAGGAAATAAATAATAACTTTATTATTGCCTCTAGGGCATATTTCCTTGATCTCCCACTTGCACTAGAGTCAATAATCTAGATTAGATAGTAATGATTCTAACACCCATGGAGTCTTGGTGCTGATCATGTTTTGCTCGTCGAAGAGGCTTAGTCAACGGTCGCAACATTCAGATCCGTATGTATCTTGCAAATCTCTATGTCTCCCACCGACTAAGTCCCGGATGGAATTGAAGCGTCTCTTGATGTGCTTGGTCCTCTTGTGAAATCTGGATTCCTTCGCTAAGGCAATTGCTCCAAAGATTGTCACGAAGATTTTCATTGGACCCGATGCACTAGGTATGACACCTAGATCGGATATGAACTCCTTCATCCGCACTCCTTCATTAGCTGCTTCGAAGCTGCTATGTACTCCGCTTCACATGTAGATCCCGCTATGACGCTTTGTTTAGAACTCGCACCAACCGACAGCTCCTCCGCTTAGTGTAAATACGATCCGGTCTGCGATTTAGAATCGTCCGGATCGGTGTCAAAGCTTGCATCAACGTAACCGCCACGATGAGCTCTTTGTCACCTCCATATACGAGAAACATATCCTTAGTCCTTTTCGGGTATTTCAGATGTTCTTGACGCTGTCCAAATGATCCACTCTGGATTACTTTGGTACCTCCTGCTAAACTTATAGCACGGCACACATCAGTCCGGTACACAAGATTGCATACATGATAGAGCCTATGGCTGAAGCATAGGAACATCTTTCATTTCTCTCTATCTTCTGCAGTGGTCGGGCATTGAGTCTTACTCAACTTCACACCTTGTAACACAGGCAAGAACCCTTTCTTTGCTTGATCCATTTTGAACTTCTTCAAAATTTTGTCAAGGTATGTGCTTTGTGAAAGTCCAATTAAGCGCCTTGATCTATCTCTATAGATCTTAATGCCCAATATGTAGGCAGCTTCACCGAGGTCTTTCATTGAAAAACTCTTATTCAAGTATCCCTTTATGCTATCCAGAATTCTATATCATTTCCGATCAGCAATATGTCATCTACATATAATATCGAAATGCTACTGAGCTCCCACTCACTTTCTTGTAAATACAAAGCTTCTCCAAAAGTCAGACAAACCCAAATGCTTTGATCACACTATCAAAACGCTTATTCCAACTCCGAGATGCTTGCACCAGTCCATAGATGGATCATTGGAGCTTGCACACTTTGTTAGCTCCCTTTGGATCGATAAAACCTTCCGTTGCATCATATACAACTCTTCTTCCGTAAATCCATTCAGAATGCAGTCTTTACATCCATTTGCCAAATTTCATAATCATAAAATGCGCAATTGCTAACATGATTCGGACGGACTTAAGCATCACTACGGGTGAGAAGGTCTCATCGTAGTCAATCCCTTGAACTTGTCGAAAACCTTTTGCATAAGTCGAGCTTTATAGACGAGAACATTACCGTCGCGTCGGTCTTCTTCTTGAAGATCCATTTGTTTTCTATTGCTTGCCTACCCTCGGGCAAGTCAACCAAAGTCCATACTTTGTTTTCATACATGGATCCCATCTCGCATTTCATGGCTTCAAGCCATTTTGCGTAATCTGGGCTCACCATCGCTTCTTCATAGTTCGAGGTTCATCATGATCTAGTAGCATGACTTCCGAACAGGATTACCGCACCACTCAGTGCGGATCTTACTCTCGTTGATCTACGCGGTTCTGAAGTAACTTGATTTGAAGTTTCATGATCAACATCATCAACTTCCTCACTACTTGGTGTAGATGTCTCGTAAACCGGTTTCGCGACGGACTACTTTCAAGTAAGGGAGAAGGTACTATTACCTCATCAAGTTCTACTTTCCTCCCACTCACTTCTTTCGAGAGAAACTCCTTCTCTAGAAAGGATCCATTCTTAGCAACGAATGTCTTGCCTTCGGATCTGTGATAGAAGGTGTACCCAACTGTCTCCTTTGGGTATCCTATGAAGACACATTTCTCGATTTGGGTTCGAGCTTATCGGGTTGAAGCTTTTTCACATAAGCATCGCATCCCCAAACTTTTAGAAACGACAACTTTGGTTTCTTGCCAAACCATAGTTCATAAGGTGTCGCTCAACGGATTTCGACGGTGTTCTATTCAAGGTGAATGCGACCGCCTCTAGAGCATAACCCCAAAACGATAGCGGTAAATCTGTAAGAGACATCATAGATCGCACCATATCTAGTAAAGTGCGACACGACGCTCGGACACACCATTACGTTGTGGTGTTCGGGTGGCGTGAGTTGCAAAACTATTCCGCATTGTTTCAAATGTAGACCAAACTCAGAACTCAAATATTCACCTCCACGATCGATCGTAGAAACTTAATTTTCTTGTTACGATGATTTTCAACTTCACTCTGAAATTCTTTGAACTTTTCAAATGTTTCAGACTTATGTTTCATTAAGTAGATATACCCATATCCGCTTAAGTCATCTGTGAAGGTGAGAAAATAACGATATCCGCCACGAGCCTCAACATTCATCGGACCACATACATCTCAGTATGTATGATTTCCAACAAATCTGTTGCTCTCTCCATAGTACCGAGAACGGGTTCTAGTCATCTTGCCCATGAGGCACGGTTCATAAGTGCCAAGTGATTCATAATCAAGTGACTCCAAAAGTCCATCAAGATGGAGTTTCTTCATGCGCTTTACATCGATATGACCTAAACGGCAAGTGCCACAAATAAGTTGCACTATCATTATCAACTCTGCATCTTTTGGTTTCAACATTATGAATATGTGTATCACTACTATCGAGATTCATCAAAATAGACCACCTCAAGTGTGCATGACCATAAAAGATATTACTCATATAAATAGAACAACCATTATTCTCTCGATTTAAATGAATAACCGTCTCGCATCAAACAAGATCCAGATATAATGTTCATGCTCAACGCAGCACCAAATAACAATTATTTAGGTCTAAAACTAATCCCGAAGGTAGATGTAGAGGTAGCGTGCCGACCGCGATCACATCGACTTTGGAACCATTTCCCACGCGATCGTCACCTCGTCCTTTGCCGAGTTCGCTTAATCAGTAGTCCCTATTTCGAGTTGCAAATATTAGCAATGTAACCAAGATCAAATACCCGGTGCTACTACGAGCTCTAGTAAGGTACACATCAATAACATGTATATCACATATACCTTTGTTCACCTTGCCATCCTTCTTATCCGCCAAATACTTGGGGCAGTTCCGCTTCAAATGACTAGTCTGCTTGCAGAGAAACACTCGGTTTCAGGTTTAGGGCCGACTTGGGTTTCTTCTCCGAGCAAAGAACTTGCTTGCTGTTCTTCTTGAAGTTCCCTTCTTCTTCCCTTTGCCTTTCTTCTTGAAACTAGTGGTCTTATTGACCATCAACACTTGATGCTCCTTCTGATTTCTACCTCCGCAGCCTTTAGCATTGCGTAAGAGCTCTGTATAGTCTTTACTAACCCTTGCATATTATAGTTCATCACGAAGCCTTTGTAGCTTGGTGGCGGTGATTGAGAATTCATCAATGACACAATCATCCGGAAGATTAACTTCCAATTGCGTCAAGTGATTGTAGTACCTGCACATTCCGAGTATGTGCTCACTAATGTAACTATTCTCCTCCATCTTGCAGCTATAGAACTTATTGGAGACTTCATATCTCTCAATCTGGGCATTCTGTTGAATATCAACTTCAACTCTGGAACATCTCATATGCTCCATGACGCTCAAAACGCCGTTGAAGTCCCGGTTCTAAGCCGTAAAGCATGGCACATCGAACTATAGAGTAGTCATCGCTTTGCTCGCCAGACGCTCACAACATCCGGTGTTGCTCCAAAGAAGAGTCTGCACCTAGCGGTGCATCCAGAGGTAACTCTTACGTGCAGCAATGAGGATGATCCTCAAGTTACGGACCCGATCCGTGTAATTGCTACCATCATCTTTCAACTTTGCTTTCTCAAGGAACGCATTAAAATTCAACGGAACAACAAAGACGAGCCATCTATCTACAATCAAACATAAACAAGCAAGATACTATCAGTACTAAGTTCATGATAAATTTAAGTTCAATTAATCATATTACTTAAGAACTCCCACTTAGATAGACATCCTCTAGTCATCTTAAGTGATCACGTGATCCAAATCAACTAAACTATAACCGATCATCACGTGAAATGGAGTAGTTTTCAATGGTGAACATCTTATGTTGATCATATCTACTATATGATTCACGCCGACCTTTCGGTCTCCGTGTTCCGAGGCCATATCTGCATATGCTAGGCTCGTCAAGTATAACCCGAGTATTCTGCGTGTGCAAAACTGGCTTGTACCCGTTGTAGATGGACGAGAGCTTATCACACCCGATCATCACGTGGTGTCCGGGCACGATTTAACTTTGGCAACGGTGCATACTCGGGAGAACACTTCTTGATAATTTAGTGAGAGATCATCTTATAATGCTACCGTCAATCAAAGCAAGATAAGATGCATAAAGGATAAACATCACATGCAAATCAATATAAGTGATATGATATGGCCATCATCATCTTGTGCTTCATGATCTCCATCTTGCAAAGACCACCATGATCACCATCGCCACCGGCGCGACACCTTGATCTCCATCGTAGCATCGTTGTCGCCTCGCCAAACTTATGCTTCTACGACTATCGCTACCGCTTAGTGATAAAGTAAAGCATTACAGTATGCGATTGCATTGCATACAATAAAGCGACAACCATATGGCTCCAGCCATTGCCGATAACTTCGTTACAAAACATGATCATCTCATACAATAAAATATAGCATCACGCCTTGACCATATCACATCACAACATGCCCTGCAAAAACAAGTTAGACGCCCTCTACTTTGTTGTTGCAAATTTTACGTGGCTGCTACGGGCTTAAGCAAGAACCAGTCTCACCTACGATCAAAACCACAACGATATTTCGTCAAATAGACTCCGCTTTAACCTTCTCAAGGACCGGGCGAGCCACACTCGGTTCAACTAAAGTGAGAGAGAGACACCCACCAGTCACCTTTAAGCAACGAAAGTGCTCGTGGCGGTGAAACCAGTCTCGCGAAGCGTCACGCGAATGTCGGTCCGGGCCGCTTCATCTCACAATACCGCTGAACCAAAGTATGACATGCTGGTAGGTAGTATGACTTGTATCGCCCACAACTCACTTGTGTTCTACTCGTGCAAAACATCAAACCATAAGAACCTAGGCTCGATGCCATTGCTGGGGAACGAGTAATTTCAAAAATTTCCTACGCACACGCAAGATCATGGTGATGTATAGCAACGAGAGGGAGAGTGTTGTCTACGCACCCTCGTGAGACCAAGCGAAGCGATCACAACGTAGAGGAAGTAGTCGACGTTCTCCTCGCGATCCGACCGATCCCGCGCCGCATTCTGGCGCCCCAGTTCTTGACACACGACAGCTCGATGACGCCCTCAGACTCGATCCAGCCGAGTGTCGAGGGAGAGTTCCACAAGACGACGGCGTGGCAGGACGATCTTGATGTTTCACGGCGCAGGGCTTCGCCTAAGCTTCATGACGGTATGACCGAGGTGGAATATGGTGGAGGGGGCACCTGACACGGCTAAGGAACGATCCGTAGATCAAACTTGTGTGTTCTAGGGTGCCCCTGCCCCCGTGATATAAAGGAGGGAGGGGAGGCCGGCCGCCTAGAGGAGGCGCTGCCGGAGGAGTCCTACTCCCACCGAGTAGGACTCCCCTTCCTAGTTGGAATAGGATTGGGGAGGGGAAGAGGAGGGGCCGCCGCCTCCTTGTCCTATTCGGACTGGGGGGGGGCGGCGCCACCCCCGGCCGCCCTTCCTCTTCTCCCTCGAGGCCTACCGAGGCCCATTTACCCCGGGGTTCCGTAACCTCCGGTACTCTCAGAATTCTGTTTTTACCGAACCATTCAACTCCAAACATAGGCTTCCAATATATCAATCTTTATGTCTCGACCATTTCGAGACTCCTCGTCATGTCCGTGATCACATCCGGACTCCAACTTCTTCGTACATCAAAATACATAAACTCATAATAACCGCCATCGAAACCTTAAGCGTGCGGACCCTACGGTTCGAGAACAATGTAGACATGACCGAGACACGTCTCCGGTCAATAACCAACAGCGGACCTGGATGCCCATATTGGTTCCTACATATTCTACGAAGATCTTTATCGGTCGACCGCATAACAACATACGTTGTTCCCTTTGTCATCGGTATGTTACTTGCCCGAGATTCGATCGTCGGTATCCAATACCTAGTTCAATCTCGCTACGCAAGTCTCTTTACTCGTTCCGTAATACATCATCTCACAACTAACTCATTAGTTGTAGTGCTTGCAAGGCTTCAAATGATGTGCATTACCGAGAGGGCCCAGAGATACCTCTCCGACAATCGGAGTGACAAAACCTAATCTCGAATACGCCAACTCAACATCGCCTTTGGAGACACTGTAGTACTCCTTTATAATCACCCGCCACGTTGTGACGCTTGGTAGCACCCAAAGTGTTCCTTCGTAAACGGAGTTGCATAATCTCATAGTTACGTGAACATGTATAAGTCATGGATAAAAGCAGTAGCAACATACTAAACGATCGTGTGCTAAGCTAATGGAATGGGTCATGTCAATCGATCATTCTACTAATGATGTGACCTTGTTAATCAAATAACAACTCTTTGTTCATGGTCAGGAAACATAACCATCTTTGATTAACAAGCTAGTCTAGTAGAGGCATACTAGTGACATCTTGTTTGTCTATGCATTCACACATGTATCATGTTTCCGGTTAATACAATTCTAGCATGAATGATAAACATTTATCATGAAATAAGGAAATAAATAATAACTTTATTATTGCCTCTAGGGCATATTTCCTTCACTTCGTGCATAGCGTTCACCCAATCCGGGTCTTCAAGCGCCTCTTCTACCTTCATAGGTTCAAGACTGGAAATAAATGAGTAGTGCTCACAAAAGTTAGCTAAACGAGTTTTAGAGCGAGTGATTCTCCCGGAGTCGATGTCATTCATCATTTGTTCCACGGGATGGTCCTTCTTGACTCTTGCTCGAACTCGGGATAGCTTTTGTCGTGAACGTGGCTGAGCTTCCTCATCATCCTCATCTTCTTCTTCATCATTGTTGTTGGTGTTGTCTTGAGGTGGTGGAGAAGGAGGTTGTGGTGGATCTTCTTGTCGCGCTTCCTCATCTTGGTGAGTTCCACTTGTGGAGGCCTCCATGTTGCCTTGAGGTTCATCTCTCCGTGAGGTAGGGGGCTCCACATATGTAGATGAGGTACTCTCCTTCACTTCCATGGGACGAATCTTTCCAATGGATAAATCTTGAATGGCTTCCGATGGGTCCTTGTCTCCTACATCAATAGGCATTTGCTCTACTTGCGAGCCATTAGATTCATCAAACTTCACGCTCACCGCCTCTTCAACCTTTCGGTGAAATTATTGTAGACACGGTAGGTGTGAGAGTTTAATCCATAACCAAGGAAAAAGCCTTCATGAGTTTTAGGAGCAAATTTAGACCGACGATGCTTATCAAGGATATAGCATTTTGAACCAAAGACACGAAAATATCCCACTTGGGGTTTGTTACCGTAAGGAGCTCAGATGAAGTCTTGCCGAGGAGCTTGTGAAGATAAAGCCTGTTGATAGCATGACAAGCTGTCTCGACGGCTTCACCCCGTAAGTGTTTCGTGTCTTGTATTCATCAAGCATCGTTCTCGCCATCTCAATGAGCTGCTCGGTTCTTCCTCTCAACAACTCCATTTTGTTGAGGTGTGTATGTAGCCGAGAACTCATGTAGAATCCCTTCCTCGTCGAGAAAAGAGTCCACATGGGCGTTCTTGAACTCCGTTCCATTGTCGCTTCGAACTTTCTTGATCTTCACCTCGAATTGATTTTGGGCCTTTCTAGCAAAGGTTTTGAAGATTTTCTGCACCTTACCAAGGCCAAGTACCTTACCCTTGGAGTTGTCTCCAAAAGTCACATACTTGCGTGGACCATCGTTCTTTGCAAGCTCTCGAAACATGTCTTCATCTCCGGTCATGTGATCGGTGCATCCACTATCAAGAATCCACTCTTTTCCACCGGATATGTAGTCTCTCAGATTTGCCATAAGATTGAGACTCTTCATGATCTTGTCTAGCTCGGTGTCCTAATCGAGTAATCGCCATCCTGCTCATGCTCATCATCATATTGACCCATAGACAACTCATCATTAATTCCTAGGTCAATTTGACAATGACTTGCATTAGTTTTGTCGAGTGACAATAATCATCGGAATGCAATACAAGAGCATTTCTAATTCAACATTGATAAAACCGGATCACCCTTCTTTTCATAAGATCACGAAGCTCAAAGAAGCATTTATCAAAGTTGGGATCATTGGGGCGCATCATATCAAATTCAATAGTCTTGTATAGAATTTCATCAAGACCTCTCAAAGAGTAGTCCGGATAAAGTTCTTCCAAGAACTTCCACATAGCATAGGCGCACTCAAAGTTTGTGACAAGCTCAAGCAAGTTATCGGGCAAACCTCTAATGATAAGATTGACAGTTCTAAGGTTACGAAGCAAATCAAGCTCTTCATCCATAGTAGGGTGCAAGGGGTCAAATGGTGGTACATATGGGGTTTCAACATATTTTGCTAAGTTGTACATCTTAAAGATAGCAAGCATTTCAATCCTCCACGAGTTATAGGACACTCCATCAAGAATAGGCACTCTATGACTAACACTCCCAAACGTAGACACGTCCATCTTCCTCCAATGGTGTGCAAACCAAAGCAATGGAGACCAAGGCTCTGATACCAATTGTAGGATCGTTGAAGGCAAGAGTGTCTAGAGGGGGGGGTGATTAGACTACTCGACAAGATGAAAGTTTAGCCTTTTGATTTGAACAAGTTTTTAGCAAGTTCACAATGAAGATCAAGACAAGCATCATGCATTCAAGTCGAGCAACAAGCTACACATGCAATTCTAGAGTATGAGCAGCGGAAAGTAAATTGCACATATAGAAAAGGAGAGGTGGAGAAGAGCAAACGCAATTTGGAGACACGAAGATTTTTCTCGTGGTTCCGATAGGTGGTGCTATCGCCAATCCACGCTGATGGAGACTTCAACCCACGGAGGGTAACGACTGCGAGAGTCCACGGAGGGCTCCACCCACGAAGGGTCCACAAAGAAGCAACCTTGTCTATGCCATCATGGCCTACGTCCACGGAGGACTAGCCTTACTCGGGGTAGATCTTCACGAAGTAGGCGATCTCCTTGCCCTTACAAACTTCTTGGTTCAACTCCACATCTTGACGGAGGCTCCCAAGCGACACCTAACTAATCTAGGAGGCACCACCTCCAAAAGGTAATAGATGGTGTTGGTGATGATGAACTCCTTGCTCTTGTGCTTCAAATGATATCTCCCCAACACTCAACTCTCCTCACCGATTTGGCTGTGGTGGAGGAAGGGATTGAGTGGAAAGCAACTTGGGAAGGCTAGAAATCAAGTTTCATATGGTGAGAGTGGAGCAACTTGATCTCAACACAAGGGTAGGTAGTTTTCTTCTTAGAAATGTAAGGTAGGAGTGGTAGTTCTTTCGATGGCTCTCTCCACGAATGAAGAGGAGGTGGAGGGTATTTATAGCCTCCACACAAAATCCAACTGCTACACACATTTGACCAATCTCGGTCGACGAAGTTGACAACTCGGTGAGACCGAAAGTTCAAATCTTGTGAACGTTGGGATTTTCGTGGGACCGAAAATACAATCTCTTGCTAGTCCGATTCTTCCAAAGTCTAGGGTTTGCCAATCTCGGTGGGACCGACTTTCTCATCTCGGTGACACCGATTTGAGTACGTATGTTACTGAAGCTTATAACACCAATTTCGTAAGACCGAGTTTGGAATCGGAAAATCCAAATTACTAGGGTTTGGCTATATGGCTGAGGTGGTTCATCTCGGTGTGACTGAAGTTTATGGAATCGGTGGGACCGAGATTACTTATAAGTGTATGTTGGAATGAAAGATTGCGATAGTTTGAGAGATAAATCACTAAGCACTTTGAGCAACCAGATCATCATCATAATCTCATCCCCTTTTAATAGTATTGGCTTTCCTATGGACTCAATGTGATCTTGGATCACTAAACCAAAAATGGAGTCTTGAGCTTTTGCCAATCCTTTCCTTAGCATCCTAGGGGTCCACCTTTCTAGTCCTTTTGCCATGCCAGAGTGATTGACTTTCCTGAAACATACTTGATGAAAGCATTAGACCAACCACAAAGTATGTTGTCATTAATTACCAAAACCACCTAGGGAGCAAATGTGCTTTCACTATGCGATTTTCTATCAATTGCTTGGCAGTAATTTGTTCACCCACCGTAATACTTATGCTATCTTGAGAGAAGCCACTAGTGAAACCTATGGCCCCCGGGTCTATCTCTTATCATATTTGCTTCCAATCTACTTTTATTTGCATCTTTACTTTTTGCATCTATATTATAAAATACCAAAAATATATTTATCTTATCTTACTATGTTTATTAGATCTCACTTTCGCAAGTGGCCGTGAAGGATTGACAACCCCTTTATTGCGTTGGTTGTGAGTTCTCGCTTGTTTGTGTAGGTGCGTGGGACTTTTGAGGAGCCTCCTCATCGGATTGATACCTTGATTCTCAAAAACTGAGGGAAATACTTACGCTACACTTGCTGCATCACCCTCTCCTCTTCGAGGAAAACCAACGCAAGCTCAAGACGTAGCATGTACAACCCCGCCCTGACACGTGTCTTGCATGGCAGGGCTGGAGGAGGTGTGTATGGGCACCCGTGAGCCAGCGCGGGATTCACGAGGCCCTACCTCAAGGCGGGTTGCGCCCGGTCTTGATTGGGGATGCTTGTGTTAATCCTACGAGATGGTTAGGCAGCCTGCGACGAATGAGTCTCCTGAGGCTATTGCATGAGAAGGCCAGACACCAACGACCCTAGGAGGTGACGTGAACAGGACCGGCCTACCAGACAGAGCTAAGCCGCTGGAATTATTGACGCTGCAGGGATGGACCCGAGTACATACGCCGTGCCCAGTCTTCTCATGCAAAGATCCTGAAGAAAAACAACTAGCGTGCGGTTCCCGTGGCCACGGGGGCACCAGGTCGCGCGCCCTTACTCATCCACCCGCGATTAGCTCATGCGAGAACAAGGCACCAAGGGCCATGGGAGGTGACGTACACAGGGACTGGCCCATGAGCCAGAGCTCAGCCTCTTGGATTTAGCAACGCTGCCGGGACGGACCAGAGCATAGACGTCATGCCAGTCCTTAATCATGAGGCGGTCGCGGGAGGGCTTTTAAGGGCGCGAGACGTTCTTAGCGATGAAGCGCCGGTCAGGCAGTTAATAATTCAAAAGTAACTTGCAAAGGATTGTAACTGGCTTTGATAGATGCAGAAAGGATACATGCCGTAGGGATGAACCCACACGGCCTGGGGATGATGCAGCCCGAGGGGCGCCCCCAGACTGAACGAACTAGATAGATATCACCTGGTACCGTTGCTGAAGAGGTGTTGAAGTAGCCAAAAATGCGCGCTGTTGGAGTCGTTCCTCATGAGCCGCTCTGGTGCCGAGCCTCGGGAGGCTCGGAGGGACCGAGAGGCTCCTGAAGGTGCTCCTCCATCTCCGCCAGGATCGCCTGATGCCTGGCCTCGCAAGCCGTCTGGTGATACGTCTCCAACATATCGATAATTTTTGATTGCTCCATGCTACTTTATCTACTGTTTTAGGCAATATTGGGCTTTATTATCCACTTTTATATTATTTTTGGGACTAACCTATTAACCGGAGGCCCAGCCCAGATTTGTTGTTTTATGCCTATTTTAGTGTTTCGAGGAAAAGGAATATCAGACGGAGTCAAAACGGAACGGAATCAACTGGAGAAGTTATTTTTGGAAGGAAAGCAACCCGGGAGACTTGGAGTCCACGTCAAGAAAGAAACAAGGAAGGCACGAGGTAGGGGGGCGCGCCCACCCCCCCTGGGCGTGCCCTCCACCCTCGTGGGGCCCTCATGGCTCCCCTGACGTATTTCTTCCTCCTATATATAGCAATATACCTTAAAACTTCTAGAATAGAAGATAGATCGGGAGTTCCGCTGCCGCAAGCCTCTGTAGCCACCAAAGACCAATCGGGACCCTGTTCCGGCACCCTGCCGAAGGGGGATCCCATCACCGGAGGCCATCTTCATCATCCCGGCGCTATCCATGACGAGGAGGGATTAGTTCACCCTCGGGGCTGAGGGTATGTACCAAGAGCTATGTGTTTGATCTCTCTCTCGTGTTCTCTCGTGTTCCTCTATGGCACGATCTTGATGTATCCCGAGCTTTGCTATTGTAGTTGTATCTCATGATGTTTCTCCCCTCTACTCTCTTGTGATGAATTGAGTTTCCCTTTGAAGTTATCTTATCGGATTGAGTCTTTATGAACACTTGATGTATGTCTTATGGGATAACCGTGGTGACAATGGGTTATTCTATTGATCCACTTGATGTATGTTTTGGTGATCAACTTGCGGGTTTCGTGACACTTGGGAACCTATGCATAGGGGTTGGTACACGCTCTTGACTCTCGGTAGAAACTTTGGGGCACTCTTTGAAGTACTTTTATGTTGGTTGGATGAATCTGAGATTGTGTGATGCATATTGTATAATCATGCCCACGGATACTTGAGGTAACAATGGAGTATCTAGGTGACATTAGGGTTTTGGTTGATTTGTATCTTAAGGTGTTATTCTAGTACTAACTCTTTTATAGATCGATCCGAAAGAATAGCTTTGTGGTGGTTTCATACCCACCATAATCTCTACGCTTGTTCTCCGCTATTAGTGGCTTTGGAGTGACTCTTTGTTGCATGTTGAGGGCTTGTCATATGTTCTATCTATGTTATTATTGTTGAGAAAACTTACACTAGTGAAAGTATGAACCCTAGGCCTTGTTTCCTATCATTGCAATACCATTTACGCTCACTTTTACCACTTGTTACCTTGCTGTTTTTATAATTTCAGATTACAAAAACCCATATCTACTATCTATTTTGCACTTGTATCACCATCTCTTCGCCGAACTAGTGCACCTATACAATTTACCATTGTATTGGGTGTGTTGGGGACACAAGAGACTCTTTGTTATTTGGTTGCAGGGTTGTTTGAGAGAGACCATCTTCATCCTACGCCTCTTACGGATTGATAAACCTTAGGTCATCCACTTAAGGGAAATTTGCTACTGTCCTACAAACCTGTGCACTTGCAGGCCCAAGAACATCTACAAGAAGAAGGTTGTGTAGTATACATCATCTGGGCGTCCCTCATGCAGCGCTGGAACGCTTCAGCCATGCCCGGCAGGCCGAAGGGCATGCGGACATAGCTGTGAGGTGGACCCTTGCACCGGCCGACGCGAGACGGCCAGATGAGCTGCCGCGACGCTACCCTGTTGAGCCCGGGGATGTCGATGCAGATGCGGAACTCCTTACCCTCGCTGGGGTGGTGAGCTGCGCCTTGCGATAGGCGGCGATCGCCTTGCAGAACCCTTGCTTCTTGAATCTCCTCGATTGCCTTGCTGATGAACTCCTGAACGCCTGGTGCCTCACGCTTGATGCCTTCTCCTGGGAAGCGCACTCTGAAGAGAGCTTCCACGTGGTGCTCGAGCGCCTCCCTCGTGACCCTGGCTAGGTATGAGGCCCTCCAAGGAAGAACCTAGCCTGAGAGGGGCCCCGGGCGCACCTTCCTATGCGATGGGTGAAGGTGCCGCGTCCCGAGACGCGAGGCTCAGCGCGGCGGCCTCAAGTGATGCTTCCTCATGAGACCCCTGTCCCAGCTGCAGCTTCTTTGTCTTGGGGGCGACCTCAGGAGGGAGGACGCCATCCTCGTCTTCAGGGTTCTCGACCGCTGCAGCCTAGAAGGCGCGCTCGAGGGAGCACACCGCATCCTTCTCTTGGCACGCGACTGTGATGATGTCGCCGCTTCCTGGCATCTTGAGGACGTTGTAGCCGTGGTGTGTAGCCGCCATGAACTTGGCTAGTGTTGGGTACCCTAGGATGGTGTTGTAGGGCAGGCGTATGTCGGCGATGTCGAAGTCGATGAGCTCAGTGTGGTAGTTGTTGCGCTCGTCGAAGGTGGCAGGGAGGCGAACCTGCCCTATCGGGTGTGTAGAACCGTCGGTCACTCCTGAAAATGGCTTGGTTGGGTGAAGCTGGTAGTATGGCACTTGGAGCCTGTCAAACGTCTGAACAAAGAGAACACTGAGCCCTGCTCCACCATTGATGAGAGTCTTGGTGACGACCACGTTTCTGATGACGGGGGAGCAGAGCATAGGGAGCTCGCCAGCAGTGGCCACGCACTTGAGCTGGTTTGAGGAGTCGAAGGTGATGGCACACTTGGACCACCTGAGAGGGTGAGTTGCTTCGGGCTTGGGGAGCGTTGCGTTCACCTCGCACGCAAATTGCTTGAAGACGCGGTGGGAAGCCAGGGCCTGTGAGCCGCCCAAGATGCAGGCGATGGCGCGAGGCTCCTGGAAGCCCCCGACCCCCTCGTCCTGGTGGTGATCTTCATTCCTTCTAGGCGGTGGAGGCAAAGGAGGCAGGACAGCATTGCCCTGAGGGCTCTCCTCACGAGGCTGCTCCCTCCAGGCGCCCTCGCGAGGCTGGCCCTGCCAGCGGTCCTCACGAGGCTGGTCGCACCACTCCTGACGATGGTCGCGTCCGTCCCAGCGTCCTCCACCTCGGCCGCCTCCACGACTGTAGCCTCGATCGTTGCGCTCGGGGCGTCGACCGAGGCGCCCGTCACGGAGGGCCTTGAGCTCCTGGCAGTCGTTGTGTTGTGGTTGTGAACATTGTGGAAGACGCAGAACGGCCGGTTGCTCTTGGATGACTCGGGGTGGTCGCTGAGGGAGTCCTGGATTAGGGGGTATCCGAACAGCTGGATAATATACTTTGGCCGGACTATTGGAGCGTGAAGATACAAGACTCAAGACTTCGTCCCGTGTCCGGATGGGACTCTCCTTTGCATGGAAGACAAGCTTGGCGATCCGGATATTATATTTCCTTCTTTGTAACCAACTCCATGTAAACCCTAGCCCTCTTCGATGTCTATATAAACTGGAAAGTTAGTCCTTAGAGACAGAATCATAATCATCATAGGCTAGCTTCTAGGGTTTAGCCTCTACGATCTCGTGGTAGATCAACTCTTGTACTACTCATATCATCAATATCAATCAAGTAGGAAGTAATGTTTTACCTCCATCGAGAGGGCCCGAACCTGGGTAAAACATCGTGTCCCTTGCCTCCTGTCGGTGTACTAAAGTAGGGGTACCTTAGTACCCCGAACTTGTGCACGAGCAGTCGCAGCACCCCGTGGCAAGGCTTGCCGGGCGCCCGCTAAGACCCTCCGTCATTTCCTACTACTGCCATTCAAGAACAAAGTATCAACTGAGAAGACAAAGATCCCGGCAAGGACAAAGGCCCCGGCAAGAGGAGCTTGCCGGGAAGGCCAACCAAGGCGCTTCCAGAAGACTTGCCGCGACGCCCCGCGCATCCCGGCAAGGCCCGACGACCGGCAAGCTTGTCGGCGCAATAAGAGAAGGACCGCAGCAAGCTGCTTGCCGCGGCAAGGCTGCCACCCTGCACTCCGGCGCATCCAATGACGTGTCACCCCAGGGTCGTCCCAGGAGCACGTGGCGAGGTGCTGCGCAGCCATGCGGTGCGAGGTGGCAAGCAGAGCTGACAAGGAGGCCATCGTGGCGATCGGTGGCGCACCTAACGGCCGCTTTTGCATCGTTAGGGCCAGACGGGCATTAAATGCCCTTGTCCCCCGCCGAGTTAGGTAGGGGGCACTGCTGGTCACCGTTGTACCAACTCGCGTTTTACCTTTCTACCCTCTTCCTACATCTGCCACTGTCGGTGACCCTTAGACTATAAAAGGAGGCCCATGCGACGAGAAGGGGTTCCGCAGTTCAGAGATCCAACACCACGATACGCCACATTATCGAGCAAGAACAAATACAACCACAAAGCAGCAGAGGAGTTTTATCTCCCGAGAGCTCGAAGCTGGGTAAAATCGCCTGCCTCCCCCGCCGACCTCGATCCGCTCTGTGCACGCCCGCCTCCCTTGCCGGACTAGAAGGGCCCCTGCCCCATAGGTGCTCGTGGCCACAGAGAGACGCCCGACATCTTTGGCGCGCTGTAGGGGCGCCGAGGTCGTGAGCATCCGATCCGTCTCCGCGCTACATCAACGCCTTCATCAACATGCCACCAAAGAAGAAGCTTCGAGGTGGCCGCCCGCTCACATCGATTCTACCACCACCGCCGAGCAAACGGGCGGTGGAGTGGACGCCGACGGAGGAGCGGCGCCGACGGTGGGACTCACGTCGTCACCAGTCCAAAACAAGGCCCCGCAAGCGCCGGGCGATCGCGGCAGACACCACGCCTTCCTGTGAGGTGCAAGGTCGACAACGCCCGGTGCTCCTAGCACCGTGCTCGCGTTGTAGCAAGGCCAAGCTGGTGGGTTGCGGGACGTTCGAGACCAGCACGCGCGCCAGCATGCTGGTGCGAGTGAGGTACGGTCGCCCGGACGGGGTGTTGCTCCTTCCAATCCAGTTGGGAGTCCGAGCACATCCCGTTCCTCGCGCCGCTCGTCACCACTACCACCCAAGACTGCAGAGGAAGCGCTGGCACAAGCCCAGCTGCTTCTAGATTATCCTCCGGCGCCACACAAGATCGACGACTGGAGGATGACCATTTACAGCCTCATCGGCTTCGCCAACGGCGACAAGCCCCGGCGGCCGAGCGCATCGAAACCCCGGCAAGGCGCCCAGATGCAAGCCGACGCCGACAAGACCGCTGGGGGTGCCACCACCGCGCACTCCCCACCCCGAAGGCCGAGATCGCCGGCTTGCCGGGCCAACCCCGACGCCGACTCCACCGCATCGTCAGACCCGCGAACTCGCCGCGATCAACGCCAAGTTCTCCAAGAACGACGACACGAAGACGCCAGATCAGATCGAAGCGCAGAAGAGAAGCGCGGCGCCAACTGACCAGCGCTACTGGGCCCACCGTCGATGTGCATGCACCGGGGAACCAGCAACTTCCCAGACGCTGGCGGTTGCCTGCGCTCACCCGTGAGCTGCGACAAGTCCAAAGGGCCCAAGACCAAGAACTTCAAGCCCGACGCGTTCGAGAAGTATGATGGCAGGATACATCCGTCGGAGTTCCTCAAAGATCTACACCATCGCGGTGCAAAGCTGCCGAGGGCGCGACGAGAAGATCCTCGCCAACTACTTCACCGGTGCTCAAGCCCAACGCCGATCTTGGCTCATGCACTTGCCGGACGGCTCCATCTCTTCATGGGCGGACTGCGTTATCAGTTTGTCGGCGCCTTCACAGCGCCACAAACCCCATGGTTGTGGTGACGCTCGATTCAATCAGACACTAATCATGCACGCAAACGCAGTACGATCAAGATCGTGGACTCACGGAAGATATCACAACACAACTCTAAAAACATAAATAAGTCATACAAGCATCATAATACAAGCCGAGGGCCTCGAGGGCTCGAATACAAGTGCTCGATCATAGACGAAGTCACGGAAGCAACAATATCTCGAGTACGTACATAAGTTAAACAAGTTTGCCTTAAGAAGGCTAGCACAAACCGATACAGACGAAGAGGCGCAGGCCTCCTACAGGATCCTCCTAAACTACTCCCGGTCGCCGCCGCCGCCTGCATGTAGTAGTAGGCACCTCCAGTAGTAGTCGCTGCCGACGGTGGCCTCGCCCTGGTTCCAAAGATCCGTTGCGACAACCGTAAAGAAAGGAAATGGGGAAAAGGGGAGAAAGCAACCGTGAGTACTCATCCAAAGTACTGCAAGCAAGGAACTACACTACATATGCATGGGTATATGTAAGGAGGCCATATCAAGGCTGAACTGCAGAATGCCGTAATAAGAGGGGATAGCTAATCCGTCAAGACTACGCTCGCGCATCCGCCTTGCAAAGATGTAGAAGAGAGTAGACCAAGTCCTCCAAATAGCATCGCCAAGTAGTATCTCCAAGTAGCATCTCCAAGTAGCATCTCCAAGAGCATCGCATAGCATAATCCTACCGCAATCCTCTCCTCGTCCGCCTGTTAGAGAGCGATCACCGGTTGTATCCGCACTTGGAAGGGTGTGTTTTATTAAGTATCCGGTTCTAGTTGTCATAAAGTCAAGGTACAACTCCAAGTCGCCCTATTATCAAGATCACGGCTATTCAATAGATTAATCACCGCAGGGTGCACCACATAACCCAACACGCCGATCCCATTTGGCCGACACACTTTCATGGGTCATGCCCGCCTCGGAAGATCAACACGCCGCAGCCCCACCTAGGCACAACAGAGAGGTCAAGACGCCGGTCTAAACCTAAGCGCCACAGGGCTCGGGCCCATCGCCCAATGCACACTGCAAGACGCTATGGGCGGCCGGAAGCGTAACTAGCCCCTTAATACAAGAG
Source organism: Aegilops speltoides (assembly GCA_021437245.1). Lineage (NCBI taxonomy): Eukaryota > Viridiplantae > Streptophyta > Magnoliopsida > Poales > Poaceae > Aegilops > Aegilops speltoides. The sequence continues at coordinate 216,980,134 of CM038145.1, forward strand.
CAAAGCTTACGCCCAATCCGGCGCGCTCGCCGCCGACGCCACGAAGGCTTCGCCGATACCACGACGCCGGATACCCATAACTACTCCCACGTAGATGGTTAGTGCGATAGACCAAATGGCCGACTCGATCAAATACCAAGATCTCGTTAGTGTGTTAAGTATCCGCGAACGCCGAACAGGCCAGCCCACCTGCCTCCTAGGTGGTCTCAACTCTGCCTGCCGCCCGCCATTAAAGTAACAATGGGGCCGCAGAACCCTGTGCCCACCTCTACCGGATGGAGCCACCGTCCTTTCAAATTTCTCACCGTAATCACTTGCGGGTACTCAATGAGCTGACCCGACTTTAGTCACCATCTATATAGTATGTATGTATGTATAGTATATACCCGTGACCACCTCCCGAGTGATCACGGCCCAATAGTATAGCAAGGCAGACTGACAAGAATGTAGGGCCAATGATGATAAACTAGCATCCTATACTAAGCATTTAGGATTGCAGGTAAGGTATCAACAGATGTAGCAACAATGTCGCTATGCATCGTAATAGGATCAACGAAAAGCAAGAATATGCTACACTACTCTAATGCAAGCAAGATAGAGGAGAATAGGCGATATCCGTGATCAAGGGGGGGCTTGCCGGTTGCTCGAGACAAGGAGGGTCGCCGTGACGAGTCGCCCATGTGGGCATCAAAGATCGCCACGAGACTACCGGAGAGAAGAGGGGGAGAAACAGAAATACATAGCAAGCAAGTGCATAACAGTCAACAAGCGAGTTAGACGTGTTCTAACGCGTATGAGGTGATACGGTGAAGGGGAAACATCCGGAAAGTATCCCGGTGTTTCGTGTTTTTGATAGATGAACCGGAGGTGAAATGTTGCAGGTTCTCTATGCTAGGGACGCGTGGCGCATTTAACGGGCTGCGATCCGGATTCGCCTCGTCTGCTCGAGCAACTTTCATGTAGAAAGTATTTTCATCCGAGCTACGGTTTATTTTATATTAATTTTAAAAGATTTAAATCATTTTAGGATTTATTTAACTATTTAATTCTAACATTATCCGAATAGTGCTTGCCGACGTCATCATGACGCCGCAGTCAACAATGAGGTGTCGATCGGTCAACCGACGTGTGGGCCAGTGGGAAACCCATTCGTCATACAATCGCTAGGTTGATTAGGTTTAGATTAAACTAATTACCGCCTAATTAAACTAATGAGTTAATTAGATTAAATAAATAGGATTAATTAACTTAATTAATTTAGTTAATTAATTAATTAATTAAATTTATTTTTATTTTTATTTTCTTCTAAAACGTTTCGGGCATGGGGCCCTTCGTCATAGGGCCCTGGGGCCTAGCGGTCGGGCGCAGCACGGGGCGGGCGCAGGTCATGAAGGCTGTCTGGCTGGCATCGGGCGAGGCCACCATGGGTGGGGCTTGTATTCGGCGCCAAAGAAGGCACGGCCGGCCGGAGGGCGCAAGGCGCGGAGGGAGTGGAGCAGCGCAGGGAGCAGAACTCCGGCGCGCCACGCGAGGTCGCGGGCGCGACGAAAGGCCCCCGAGCGAGGCGGTGGCACGCCCAGCAAAGCGCAAGGCGAGGACCCGCCCGTGGGCAGAGGCATACGGAGCGGAGCGCATGCGCGCTTGGGCAGAGCACGATGCTCGAGCCCATCGCCATGGCGGATGGCGGAGTTTCGGCGCCACGGCATCGGTGATGCGACGGAAATCGGCGGAGAACGGAGGAGGAATCGAGAGGTACTCACAACGGGCTGTAGGGTTCGGGCAGCGCTGCTCGGGAGGAAGCCGGGGACGACGTCGATGTGGTGACGGGGAGGCAGTCCGGCGGGGGGGAGTCGAGGGATGCGGCCGATCCGGCGAAGACGATGAGGGGCTCCGGCGGCGCGGTCCTCGGGCATTGGGGAAGGCGTTGGGGAAGACAAGACAGCGACAAGGTAGTCTGGCGGGTGGCAGGAGAGGCGGCGCGGTGAGGTCCAATGAGTGCTCAAGGCGTCGCCGAGCAGCAAGGATCGATCCCCCGATCCAATCGGGGGGGCGGAGCGGAGGAGGGGAGAAGGGGAGGCGACAGCAGCCTGGTGGCGCCAGCGACGGGCGCCGTCGTCGAGGTCGCGAGACGGCACAGGATCGGGTCCCTCCCACGATCCGCATAGGCGAGTGGGGAGGAGAGGAGCGAGGCGAGGGGGCTGTCGGGGGGGGAGGAGCGAGTGGGGCTAGGGTTTCAAGCAGAGGGGATTTGGGAGGGCTGGTGGGTTGTTGTCGACTGGGCGGCCTGTTTGGCCGAAACCTGGGGCCTTTCTCTCTTTCCTTTTGTTTTTGCTTTGCTTTTTCTTTTTACTTTTCTTTTCTGTTATATGTCTAGTTTCCTTTTATTTTAGTTTTACAAAATACACCAATGGTTCCTAGATTGGTATTGCTTATACATACTACTGCCACATTAATTTGGGTAACTAAATAAAATAGTTTAATATTTTATTCATTGTAAAAGGAATTCAACTAATTGTTTTGCTACTATTCAAAACATTTTAGAGTATTTATGCCTTTTATAAAAGTGTGGTTCCTCCACCATAATTACTTATGAATTATTTGGAACCAATTAACATTTTAGTTTTAATATTAGAAAACCTTTAATGTTTGACTTGATTTTGAATTTGAATTTGAATCGGTTTCAACTAACGCGTAGATTTGCCACACTAATCTAGGTGACGCGCATCACTAGTAGAGGGTTACCGTAGCTTAATTATCCCAAGGCCACAATTCTCCTCCACTACAAGAAATCTCGTCCCGAGATTTTAAGAGGTAGAGAAGGGGGGAGTCTAGTTACGAAATTCTAACGGATCTTCTCGCCTTGGTTGCTCTCCTCAAGAGGTCGATCCATTACATTGACGCTTTCATTTCTTTGCTTCAGTCATCATGGTGAAGTCGCCATCCTTTCTTCGGGGTTCCTTCGCTTACGAATAGGTAAGGGTAGCTCGCCACTGATGTAATGCTTAAGGGGTAATCGTCTGGGGTTTTCCCATGAATGAATAGATGAATATCTCTCGAGTTGAACAATCGAGAGTAAGGTAAGAAGGTACAATAAGGAGTTCCAAGCGGATAGACAATCGTTCGATGCCTGAAAAGAGTGTGAAAGGGATTCAAAGCATCAAGTTTAAATATTGCATCTGATACCGGAACAGATCACTAGGAAGGTGGCTCATGAATTACACACGAAACCAAAGTAAGGGATAACTTTGTCAACAAGGTGTACAGAGAGTCAGTTTCGATCCGTGGAACTGTGGGTTATGGGCCCACCATGTGGGTTAACATTAGGAAGGGGTAGACATCTTCCACGGTCTCGATAGCAAGGCATGTCGAGGATAGTCCGTCGGTTATGTCGGCAACAACATCGGTACCAAGGACGAGGGACGAAGAGAACCATTTTCCGCCGCTGAAACGAGGCGGACCAATAGGCAAAGTTCTCGCCCATCGGTGGCCACCGAAATGTCATCAACAATAGCAATAGGGTCTTGCCGACAGAATTGTACACCAAGGTGTTTTCATAAGGTGAGAATATCACCGTTAGATCATATAGATCACAAGAAGGTTTAAACAAATCAATGGAAAGGAAAAGTGGTTATCAGTTTATACAGTAACGATGGAAAGAAAATGTGTTTAAACACATAATTGTGGGTATATCCTTCCCATGGACAAGGTAACATGGCAAACAGGTAGGAGAGCAAGTACCCAACCATTCCGATAAGAGGCAAGGATTAATCAAGATGTTACCCATACAACGGTGTTTGGATAATAGAGCAAGAAACATTTAGCATTGGGCTTCAAATGTTCTTGTTGAAAATCAGAATACCACAGACATGCTTCGATATAACATTGCATGGTCTTCAAGCAAAGGTTGGACTTGGATACACGAATGATTCATTAGGAACAACTTATAGAATAAGTCTTACAATTTCCTCATGGAAGAATGGTTAACCTTGTCAAAAAGTAAACTATAACACTAGGTCCTTCGGCCAGGTGTGCCAGGAATGACATCACCTTACCGGGTCATCAAAGGAACAACATCATAACTCCTGGAAAGTTGTCCCAACCGTCATATCTCGACCGAGATTCGGATCCGTTGGTGTCATGATACCTCGACTGGATGTCCGAGAAGAAAAGGTGCAACACAAATTGATGAAATGACATTGCAAGATTCTCGGAAATGAACTATGAGAGCGGTTCCTCAAACAATAGTTCATCATTACACCAAGGAGGGGATGAGGAGGTGGCTGATGGACTCAAAGAAAATTCATTGAGATTTCCAAAAGATGGGTTCCTACAATTATGCGGACAAGGAGATAACATTTGTCGATCTCGATGATATAATGATGTATGCCCGAGGGAAACATACACAATTAAACATTGGTTGAAAGGTGCACCAAATATGGGCTTAGGTAGCATGATCAATGTTAGAATGGCGATTCAATAACCAAAAGACTTAGAATGGAGTTATTGACCATTCACTTCAAAGCAATAGGGTTGCTAGGACTTTTGAATTCACACATCATAGTTCAATTGTCGGTATTTCGTTAGAAACAACACGGGACCAAGAAAGAAGGTGATGGGAGAAGTATCACTATTTCAAGAATTCTTAAGAGGTGGAGCAATCCTCACAACATTCTTGATAGAAAAGACAAGAATACTTCAAGGCGTAACACAACATTAGCTGGATAGTAAGGATCCCAAGGTATAACACAAAACATGAATAAGTTTGTGTTGATCGAAGGCAATAAAGTGGTCGGCGATAACACAAACCATTGAGGGGCGAGGATGGTATTTCTTATCAAGAATTCGATATATATCTTGGAAGAGCTCAGGATGTTGATGACGACAACAACACATTTGTCGAGAGATTTCGTGAAGATGTAATCGGTCGGCGATGACATCAAGTCAAATAATGATGCAAATAAAGGTTATGGGAACCATAGTACGTACACAAACTCGAAATCAAGTTTGTGGTTCAAGGCTAAATGATATGATGAGGAAAGTCAACGAAGCTTAGCTCAACGCCAAAAATTGTGCTTCGGAAAGAAAGACCAGATAGCACAATTAAAAAGTTGGACGATAATGATATAGCCGATCAGGCTAGGAATGACTTCAAGGATTATTAAACTCATAAGCAACAAAAATTACTTAGAGTTATCGATCGGAGTGCGGAATCGATTCACTTATCGGTGTTCTCGAGTGACTAATAACTTAGAACCCGTGAAAATTGGAATCAGTGGGAATGTAGCACTTGATGAAGAACTCATAAGAAGTTATGCACTTCCATGATAATCTCGAGATACCAGGGGGGTAATACTCGATGATGATCAAGGTAGAGGTTGTATTGGGTATTGCTCTATAGAAGACAAGTGCTTAAACTTGCATAGGAAATGGTATTTAAAGGAGAACATGGTCGGAACCACGATTGCAAAGGATCAATTCACCGATACCAAAGGATATTATATCAAGGAAATAGTTATAAGAAGCTTCCATGATAGGATCTACATCGTGTCCATGGGCATGAACACAAAGTTCAAGGTCGACTCCCACTTCGCAATGCATAACCTTTCATTCACTTCGCTCGATGAAGTTGCAAGTGTTGAAATTTTATCCGCTAAACACCGTAAGAGTATGGCTCGTGAAAACTTTGGGGTTCACACGGTTTAGAGAAGGCATATGTTCAACCCATAGGGCTTCTTAGAAACATATACCACAAGTTTCAAGAGTAAATAACACAAGCCCGAAAGCGAGCATGGTTGGCAAGCAGAGGATACAACTTAACAAAGGCATTATGTATCCGGGAAGAACTCACAAAGTGATCAAATGTGAAGGACACCGCCGGATAACAATCCAACAAAGGACTTGATGGTCCACAAAGGATCCGATGTGAGTATCGATACTCTACCGTAAGAGGAAGAAATGCAATGCAAAAAAGTTATGGAATCATCCGAATAATTCAAAGCTTAAATGCAAAGGAATTATGATTTCCAAAACAAGGGATTAGAAGCGTACACTCGATCAAGGATGGATCAATTGAATATACCAGAGGCACAATCGATTTACGATAGTTTGTCGGGAAGCAGCTCATGTTCAAAATGACGCCGTCGAGCCGGAAAGATAATCCTAGGACTCGATCGATGATTGTGAACATTCACAACGTATTGATGCAATGGACTCAAAAATGATGGTGACAAAGGATGCCAACAAGATTACTAGACTTATGGGATTAACCATAATGCAAGCAATCAAGAATTTCGAGAGCAATAGGATGCTCAAGATTTTGGGAAGATCGAATGATATTTCGAGGATTGGTGACATACATGAATCAACTGGGGATGAGTGGATACTCGGTAAGTGCGAGAAATTATCCGTAGTGGTATTCGTGTAGCAAAGAACTGCAAGGCAGTAGGAACAAAGTATTCTCGGAACATTAGAGAGAATTTCGAGGTATCTTGTAATAACAAGATTGACTGGGAATAAAAGTAAGCACGAATGTGTAAGTATTTATCCATAGGGATTTTTCGGTCGAAGGGAATTGCAAAAGCAACGGGCACAAGGTCTCGAGAGAAAATCGGAGAGTATCTTCGAAATCTTCTGGTGCAGCAGGCGGTCATCGGTAACAAGGGGCTCTCCGGGAGAAGTATTTTCGAGAACCTAAAGTTAGTTTTGTTTTTAGCAAAATCATTTAACCCGAATAGAAGAGAGCTCAGAGTCCCAGAGTAAAGATCAAGGAATAAAAGATCCTAATACCACCCAAATGGCGACGTGTGCCCGTAAGACACACAGCCATGTTAGTAAAAGTTTTTGCAACGCCTAGACTTTACTTCGCCAAGGAGTGGAAGGGGATTCCTACAGCAAATGGGCTCGATATCAACTTAGACGCCTCGATTCAATCAGACACTAATCATGCACGCAAACGTACGATCAAGATCGTGGACTCACGGAAGATATCACAACACAACTCTAAAACATAAATAAGTCATACAAGCATCATAATACAAGTCGGGGGCCTCGAGGGCTCGAATACAAGTGCTCGATCATAGACGAAGTCAGCGGAAGCAACAATATCTCGAGTACGTACATAAGTTAAACAAGTTTGCCTTAAGAAGGCTAGCACAAACCGGGATACAGACGAAGAGGCGCAGCCTCCCGCTCGATCCTCCTAAACTACTCCCGGTCGCCGTTAGCGGCCCGCACGTAGTAGTAGGCACCTCCAAAGTAGTAGTCGCCGCCGACGGTGGCGCCCTGCCTGGCTCCAAAGATCCGTTGCGAAAACCGTAAAGAAAGGAAATGGGGAAAAGGGGGAGAAAGCAACCGTGAGTACTCATCCAAAGTACTGCAAGCAAGGAACTACACTACATATGCATGGGTATATGTGTAAGGAGGCCATATCAAGGACTGAATGCAGAATGCCGTAATAAGAGGGGATAGCTAATCCGTCAAGACTACGCTTCGCGCACTCCGCCTTGCAAAGATGTAGAAGAGAGTAGATCAAGTCCTCCAAATAGCATCGCCAAGTAGTATCTCCAAGTAGCATCTCCAAGTAGCATCTCCAAGAGCATCACATAGCATAATCCTACCCGCAATCCTCTCCTCATCGCCTGTTAGAGAGCGATCACCGGGTTGTATCCGCACTTGGAAGGGTGTGTTTTATTAAGTATCCGGTTCTAGTTGTCATAAGGTCAAGGTACAACTCCAAGTCGCCCTGCTATCAAGATCACGACTATTCAATAGATTAATCACCAGCAGGGTGCACCACATAACCCAACACGCCGATCCCATTTGGCCGGACACACTTTCTGGGTCATGCCCGCCTCGGAAGATCAACACGCCGCAGCCCCACCTAGGCACAACAGAGAGGTCAAGACGCCGGTCTAAACCTAAGCGACAGGGTCCGGGCCTATCGCCTAATGCACACCAAGCATGTTATGCGGGCGGCCGGAAGCGTAACTAGCCCCTTAATACAAGAGCAGCTTATGTTCCAATCCGGCCGCCGCCGCCAACGACGCCATGAAGGCTTGGCCGATACCACAACGCCGGATACCCATAACTACTCCCACGTAGATGGTTAGTGCGATAGACCAAATGGCCGACTCAGATCAAATACCAAGATCTCAAGTACATGTTAAGTATCCTCGAACGCCGAACAGGCCAGCCCACCTGCCTCCTAGGTGGTCTCAACTCTGCCCCTGCCGCCCGCCACAAAGTAACAATGGGGCCGTCAGAACCTGTGCCCACCTCTACCGGGATGGAGCCACCGTCCTTTTAGCCCCTCACGTAATCACTTATGGTACTCAATGAGTCTGACCCGACTTTAGTCACCATCTCAGATAGTATGTATGTATGTATAGTATATACCGTGACCACCTCTCGAGTGATCACGGCCCAATAATATAGCAAGGCAGACTGACAAGAATGTAGGGACAATGATGATAAACTAGCATCCTATACTAAGCATTTAGGATTGCAGGTAAGGTATCAACAGATGTAGCAACAATGTCGCTATGCATCGTAATAGGATCAACAAAAGCAAGAATATGCTACACTACTCTAATGCAAGCAAGATAGAGGAGAATAGGCGATATCCGTGATCAAGGGGGGCTTGCCTGGTTGCTCAGACAAGGAGGGGTCGTCGGTGACGTAGTCGTCCACAGGGGCATCGGCATCGTCACGGAGACTACCGGAGAGAAGAGGGGGGAGAAACAATAAATACATAGCAAGCAAGTGCATAACAGGTCAACAAGCAGAGCTAGACGTGTTCTAACGCGGTATGAGGTGATACTGTGGTGGGGAAACATCCGGAAAGTATCCGGTGTTTCGTGTTTTGATAGATGAACCGAGGTGAAATGTTGCAGGTTCTCTATGCTAGGGACGCGTGGCGATTTAACGGTCTGCATATCTGGATTCGCCTCGTTTCGAGCAACTTTCATGTAGAAAGTATTTTCATCTGAGCTACGGTTTATTTTATATTAATTTTAAAAGATTTAAATCATTTTTAGGATTTATTTAACTATTTATTTCTAACATTATCCGAATAGTGCTTGTTAACGCCACCATGACGTCAAGATGACGCCAAGCAGTGAATGAGGTGTTGATCGGTCAACCGACGTGGGCTCAGTGGGACCCACATGCCATACAATCGCTAGGTTGATTAGGGTTTAGATTAAACTAATTCTTGCCTAATTAAACTAACAAAAGTTAATTAGATTAAATAAATAGGATTAATTAACTTAATTAATTTAGTTAATTAATTAATTAATTAATTAAATTTATTTTTATTTTTATTTTCTTCTAAAACGCTCGGGGCATGGGGCCCTCTCACATAGGGCCCTGGGGCCTAGCTGGCTCGGGCGTACACGGCGCAGCAGCAGGGCGCTTAGGCGTCTGGTCTGGCATCTTTGGCAGGCCACCAGGGGTGGGCTTGATTCGGCGCCCAAGAAGGCACGGGCGGCCGGAGTGGTGCAAGGCGGCGAGGGAGTGGAGCAGCGTTAGGGAGCAGAATCTCGGCGCCGCCACGCGAGGTCGCGGGCGCGACGACGAAGGCCCCTGAGCGAGGCAGGCACGCCCGAGCAGCGGCGGCGGCGAGGACCCTACTGGGTGGGCAGAGGCATACGGAGCGGAGCGCTGCGCGCTGCTTGGGCAGGAGCACTGATGCTCGAGCCCATCGCCACGGCGATGGCGGAGCTTCGGCGCCACGGCATCGGTGATGCGACGTGAAATCGATGGAGAACGGAGGAGGAATCGAGAGGTACTCACAACGGGGCTGTAGGGTTCGGGGGCAGCGTTGCTCGGGGAGGAAGCCGGGGACGACGTTGATGTGGTGACGGGAAGGCAGTCCGGCGGGGGGGAGTCGAGGGCTACGGCCGATCCGGCGAAGACGATGAGGGGCTCCGGCGGCGCGGTCCTCGGGCATTGGGGAAGGCGTTGAGGAAGACAAGACAGCGACAAGGTAGTCCTGGGCGGGGTGGCAAGGGCGAGGCGGCGCCGGTGAGGTCCAGCGAGCGCCTGGCGTCGCCGGAGCAGCGGCGGATCGATCCCCCGATCCAATCGGGGGGGCGCGGAGGAGGGGAGAAGGGGAGGCGACAGCAGCCTGGTGGCGCCAGCGACGGGCGCCGTCGTCGAGGTCGCGGGACGGCACAGGATCGGGGTCCCTCTGCCGATCCGTAACAAAGTAGTGGGGAGGAGAGGATCGAGGCGAGTGGGCGTCGTGGGGGGGAGGAGCGAGTGGGGCTAGGGTTTCAAGCAGAGGGGATTTGGGAGTGGCTGGTCGGGTGGTGGTCGATCGGGCCGGCCTGTTTGGCCGAAACCAGGGGGCCTTTTTTCTTTCCTTTTGTTTTTGCTTTGCTTTTTCTTTTTACTTTTCTTTTCGTTTTATGTCTAGTTTCCTTTTATTTTAGTTTTACAAAATACACCAATGGTTCCTAGATTGGTATTGCTTATACATACTATCGCCACATTAATTTGGGTAACTAAATAAAATAGTTTAATATTTTATTCATTGTAAAAGGAATTCAACTAATTGTTTTTGCTACTATTCAAAACATTTTAGAGTATTTATGCCTTTTATAAAAGTGTGGTTCCTCCACCATAATTATTTATGAATTATTTGGAACCACCCGAACATTTTAGTTTTAATATTAGAAAAACTTTAATGTTTGACTTGATTTAGAATTTGAATTTGAATCGGTTTCGAACTAACGCGAGATTTGCCACACTAATCTAGGTGACGCGGCATCACTAGTAGAGGGTTACTGTAGCTTAATTATCCGGGCATCACACCAGGAGAGCGATCTGCATTTGCTCGCCCGTATGAGGAGAGCCCTCGCAAGTACATACAGAGATTCAGCCAGTGCAGCAAGAACATCCTGCACGCCCACCCCGCCATGTTATCAAGATTCCACTGTAACGTGCGAATCAGCAGGATGAGGGAGGAGATGGCGATGTGCAAGATCGAGATGTCGAGCTTTATGCTCGCCGACAAGTGTGCACGGGCTGAGGAGGGAGGAAGATCCTGAGAGATTGCAGGAATGTAGGATCTCGACAAGGAGGATGTTACCCCGAGGAAGAACCGGAGGCGAACAATGTAAAGAGAAAGGCTAAGGATGTGCTAGCTGTTGAGCATTCCGCAACGGAGGCGGCTCCGACAAGGCCAAAGCCGATGACTCGGGCGAGGCTGTAGCCGCCGACAAGGTGATAGCTCCGCAAGCGGTATTGCAAGATCCACCGCACCAAGGGCCATGACCTCCAAACCTGCAAGAAAGTTGAGCAGATGGCGGAGCTACAGAAAGCTGAGTACGAGCGCCGTGACAAGGAGAGAGCCCAAGGAGGTGGCGGAGGGTCCGGCAAGAAACTTCCCGCCCGGGGAGGGCACCGCGGCAAGGCCAAGCCGCGGCAAGGAGACAGGCCTCCCCGTGGCCGCGACAAGGACGAAGATGAAGATGAGGATGATGAGATGGAGGAAGATGAGCCTGATGACCAAGAGTTTCAGAAGGCAACGGAGGTGTTGTGCATCGACGGCGGTGCCTCTCAGACACTTCGTGACCGCCAACTCAAGCAAAGGTGCGAAGTGAACGCAGCGGAGCCGTCCGTCGAGTCGTGCAAACCTCTGAAGTGGTCCGGCACGCCCATCGTCTTTGATGTTGAGGATCACCCTGATCGCATCACTGCGGTCGGGTGCTTGCCAATGTTGGTCTCACCAACAATCCGCAACCTCAAGGTCACGAAGATGCTGGTTGACGGTGGGGCCGGCCTGAATCTGAATTCCTCCGCACTGCTCAAGAAACTCCAGATCCCCGACAGCGAGCTCGAAGAAACTGGTACCTTTCAAGGGATAAATCCAGGAAGGAGCAAGCCGAAGGGGAAGATCACACTGCCAGTGACGTTTGGCAGCGAGCTGAATTTCAGGATAGAGAGGGTCACGTTTGATGTTGCTGATTTCCCATTGCCCTACAATGGGATACTAGGTCGTCCAGCGCTTGCCAAGTTCATGGCAGCCTCTCACTACGCCTACAATGTGCTCAAGATGCCTGGTCCGATAAGTGTCATTTCTGTTCAAGGCGACAAGAAAGATGCACTTATCTGCACCGACAAGATCTACCGGGAAGCAAAGCAGCCGCAGCAGAGCGCGAGCCACTTGCCGCCAAGCTCCCCGGGAAGAAGAAGGCCAAGTCCGCAAGAATAGCTCGTGCCCACTCGGCAAGCGCACCTCTCCGGAGTGCTGCGCTACCGCCGAGGACGCACCATCGAAGCTCCACCGGCAAGTGCAAGAAGGCAAAGACAGCTTCACCCTGCATCAAGAAAGTGGCCGCCAAGGAGGACGACACCGGTGGTACCTTCACCATCGATTGCCACGCTTGTTCCTAAATAGGAAAGCGCCGTTGCTTTCTGCGGGCGAATGTCGATGTGTTTGCATGGCAACCATCCGACATCCCCGTGTTCCTGTGGAAGTGATTGAGCACCACCTGCCGCCCGCCTCGCGCGCGCCCGCTGCAAAGGGTCGAAAGCAAGCGAGAGCGCCAAGAGTTCATAGCGAAGAGATCGTGAAGTTGGAAGCAAGCAGGCCTGGTCCGAGGAGTACTCCATCCGACGTGGCTAGCTAATCCAATAGTCGCGGCGCAAGGCAAACGGGAAGTGGAGGCTTTGCATCGACTTCACTGATGTTAATAAAGCCTGTCCCAGGGATCCATTCCCCTTGCCGCGCATTGACCAGATTGTTGACTCCACAGCAGGATGTGATTTGCTTTGCCTTGATGCATACTCGGGATATCATCGATCTTCATGGCGTAAGAGGATGAAGAGAAAACCGCATTCATTACACCATGTGGCACGCATCGCTTGCACGGATGCCTCTCGGACTAAAAAATGCTGGTTCAACATTTGCAAGAGTAGTCAGCCATGCTTTTGAGCCACAACTGCACAGAAATGTAGAAGCTTACATGGATGACATAGTGGTCAAGAGCAAAGACAAAGAGACTCTAATCCAAGATTTGGATGAGACTTCGCAAATCATGCAAGGTCAATCTCAAGTTGAACCCCGAGAAGTGTGTGTTCGGGGTTCCTTCCGGCAAGCTTCTCGGGTTCTTCGTGTCTCAGAGGGGGATTGAAGCCAATCCCGACAAGATCAAGGCCATTGAGCAAATTGAAGCACCAAAGCGCCAAGGATGTGCGAAGCTTGCCGGCTGCGCTGTTGCTCTCAAGAGGTTCATCTCTAAGTCTGTGAAGGATACCGCCGCTTTTTCAAAATCTTGAAAAGGCAGGTCCGATGAAATGGACTGAAGTTGAGGCTGCGCTGCAGACTTGAAGAAATATTTGTCCTCCACCCCAACACTTGTCGCGCCTAAGCCACAAGAGAAGTTGTTGCTATACCGGCCGCAACCAATCAGGTGGTTAGTGCTGCGTTAGTGGCGGAAAGGGAGGCGATGATGAGCCAAGCAGCCATGGCAAAGTAGTCCAGCCGACTGCTGTGGGCTTCTCCGATAAGCTCGCCCGGCAAGTCCCGATCCGACGAAGTTCTAGCTCCGCCAAGGATAGATCTGCAGCTGCTTAAGGAACACCAAAGAAGAAGGTGCAAATACCAGTTTATTTTGTCGGCCTTTTGTGGGGCTAGATCAAGGTACTGTGTGCGGTTGCTTTTCGCCTACTCATGGCCTCCGTGAAGCTGCGCCATTATTTTCAAGCACATGAGATCATGGTTGTCACTCGCTTTCCGGTGAAGAGGATACTGCAGAATCCAGAAGCAACATGCAGGATTGTCGAGTGGGCACTGGAACTGTCAAGCTTATTTGAAAGTACTTCAACTATTCAGAGCCGAGCATTGGCAGAATTCATTGCGGAATGGACGCCAACGCCCAATGAGGAAACTCCGGAGAAGAGCATCCCCGTCAAGGAAGTTAGCAAAGAATGGATCATGTACTTTGATGGTGCCTTTCGCTGAAGGCGCCGTGCAAGCGCATTACTTGTCGCCCCACCGGAGAGCACCTCAAATATGTGGTCCAAATGCACTTTCCCAAGGAGCAAGCGACAAATAATACTGCGGAGTATGAAGGCTTGCTTGCCGGACTCAGGATAGCAGCAGAGCTTGGGATTAAGAAACTTATTGTCAGGGGCGACTCACAGCTTGTCGTCCGCCAAGTCAACAAGGATTACCAGAGTCCGTTGATGGAAGTATACATTGATGAAGTAAGGAAGCTAGAGGAGCATTTTGATGGCCTGCAAATGGAACATGTTCCAAGAGCTCAGAATGACATTGCAGATGGCCTATCAAAATGTGCCGCGCTCAAATTGCCTGTGGAACCAGGGATTTTTGTGCTCAAGCTGACTCAACCATCCGTCACACCATCAACCGGACAGAGCAAGAAGAGAAAGTTGCCTGCCGGCGAACACTTTCCGGCAGAGCTTCCCGGAGCCGCCGCCAAGAAGGTTCCCAGGCTCAACACAGAAAAAGCTGAGGAGCAGCCTGCCCCGACAAGCCCCAAGGCTTGCTTCGTTGAAGCTGACGCTCCCGACAAGCTGTGTCCCGACACGCTTGCCAGGGAACATCACGCCCCGGGGTCCCCGGTCCTGCCATCGGCGGATGTTCTTGCAATAGCCTTTGCGCCTTTAGTCCTTGCTGTCGAGCCACAAGCTCCACCGGGCATGCCAATAGTCCATTTCCTTCAGACAGGAGAACTTCCCGAGGAACAAGAAGAGGCAGAAAGAGTAGCTCGACAATCAAGTATGTACCAGTTTGTCGATGACATACTGTACAGAAAAAGATTCAACGGAGTGAAATTGAAATGCATTTCCGGGAAGATGGACAAGATCTGCTATGGAGATACATGGAGGCATATGTGGTCACCACATCGGTGCAAGAGCACTTGCCGCAAGGCTTTCCGCAAGGTTTCTTCCGCCGACAGCCTCCGTGATGCAACCGCACAAGTAACCAAGTGTGAAGCGTGCAGGCCCATTCCAAACAGATTCATCACCACCAAGCTCTCCAAACAATCCCTTTATCCCGCCATTTTTGGTCCGGGGCTCGACATCCTCGCCCCTTTCCCGAAGTTGTCGGGGCTTTGAGTACTTGTACGCTGTAATCGACAAGTTCACAAAGTGGCCGGAAGTGGAACCAGGAGGAAGGTGACAGACAACAAGCAACAAGTTCTTTAGGTCGATTGTTTGCCGCTTCGAATCCCTAACAGATCATCACCGACAATGGCACACAATTTACGAGTCACACCTTCATGCACACGCCCAAGATCTTGGCACCAAGATCTGCTTCGCTTCGCTGCTCACCCGAGAAGCAAGTCGCGGAGAGGGCGAATCACCGGCGCTGCGCGGGCTCAATACCGTAACTTTCGGCAAAGCTGCACAAGTGCGGAAAATTGATCGAGCAGTTGCCGGTGGTTCTTGGTCGATCAGACGACGCCAAATCGAGCCATCGCCGACGCTTTTGCTCTTGTCTATGGAGCAGAAGCAGTTCTCCCACGGAACTCAGATAACGGATCACCACGAGTGCTCGCTATGATGAGTTTGAGCAAGAGCAGCTGCGCAAGATGACACGCTGCTCCTCGAGGAGGGTCGTCTTCGCTGCCAGGCGAGCTGCTCGCTACCAAGAAGCTTTGCGCCGCTATCATAGCCGCAGTTAACGCCGAAGCTTCGAGGAAGGCGACTTTGTTCTTCGCGCGCTCAATCCGCCAAGAATTCAAACAAGTTGACGCCAAGTGGGAAGGCCCTTATCGTGAAACGAGTCACTAGGCCCGGCGCTGTCCGCCTTGAGACCGAAGATGGCATTCCGGTGAGCAACTCCTGGAACATAGAACATCTTCGCAAGTTTTACCCATAAGGCGCGGTTGCTGGACCCGCTCCGGCAACCACCTTTTGTACAAGCCTTGCCGCTGTCGCATGTAACACTTTGTACAAAGCCGGGCGCAGCTCCCGTGCGTAAATAAAGTTTATGTGCCCTGCACATCTTGTCAAAATCAGTGCATCTTTCTTTTTCTTGCATGTATATATGACACTTTGTGCAGCACTTACCCCCGGTAAGCAATAAAGAACCTTAGGGTTCCATATCATTATTTTCTCTTCTTTCTTATCAAAAAGAAGGTTCCTCCGCCCACAAGTTCACCGGAGGGGGAAGGAGGAGATAAAGGTCCTGACCAAAGGCCGCTCAAAGGAATCTAGCCTTGCGGACGGAGACAATGTAAAAGCTAAGTTGCCAAAGTTTGAGCTTAGTCAATTTTAAAATTTTTAAGTTATATTCCTTGAACGCTCGTGTTTTGTATGGAAAACTCCTGCGCTGGAGGAACCAACTCATGGTTGTTATGCTCTTGCTTTGTTTCGAGTCCGCTAACAATGAAAGTGCGCCGTAATCGCCCGACAAGGTTTCTTGTCGGAGGTCAGACCGCCAGCTGGTTGCTGATGTTCCACACTCAAAGAAGTGTGTTTATACCGCAAGTCCCTCAAGCGAGGGTAAAAGCATACAAGGGATGTAACAGAGTAAAGGAAATAACATAGCAAGCAGTACCTAGAATATAGTTATATTACAAGAATGACTTATTGTGGCACTGACTAAATTGTTCTCATAACCGAAACAGCGGCAGCAAGAAAAAGGGAGAAGAAGGGCGGCCTAATCCACGCGCCCGCCGTCGACCCTCCTGACCTCATTCACCTTGTCCATGATGGGTGCGACGATGGCCCCGAAGTTCCTCAAGATCAGCGCCCCGCAGTTTCTTGGTGACGGGAGAGGTCGATGCCCGGGTTGCGGAAGAGGACCTTCACCAACACCTTCTCCAAGACCCCGGCGCAGATCGCGCGCGACTCGTCGGCCAGCTACTTCGGGATCCTTTCCCGGAGCTGCCGGAGAGCTGTCACCACATCCTTGAAGAAAAGCGTGAGCTTGGCGCTGGGCTGGAGATTCTCCTCGTAGAGTACCAAGCCCGCTGTTCAGCCCGCCAACTCCTCGCCGATGAGCGCTGGGCGATGTTGACGAGGCCCTCCGCCCTGAGCTCCACCGTGGTCTTGAAGGTGTTCTGGCCTCGGCGGCCCTCGTCGCCAGCTCCACGCTGCCCTTGAGCTCCTTCCTCAAGTCGCCCTCTCGCTTGGCGGCTTCCAGCCGCCTCCGCCAAGGTAGCGGCCAGCCCAGATCGGCACTCGAGCCTTTGGCGGCGTTTCAGCTCCTTGGTCTTCTCGGCAAGCTGGACTTGCAGCCGCCATGGGCACGGCGTCCTTCTCGCGCCAAGGCTGGAGTGCGGCAAGCTCTTCATTCTTCTTCC
The DNA here is from genome assembly GCA_021437245.1 of Aegilops speltoides. Lineage (NCBI taxonomy): Eukaryota > Viridiplantae > Streptophyta > Magnoliopsida > Poales > Poaceae > Aegilops > Aegilops speltoides. The sequence continues at coordinate 216,997,419 of CM038145.1, forward strand.
CCATATCCGCCTCCGGCCGCCACCCTCTCCTCTAAATCCTTCTTGGCGGCTCTCGGCCGCAGCAAGGCCCTTTGCCTCCTTGAGTGTCCCGCCAGCGATCGCTCTCGTGCCTCGAGCTCCTCCTCGTGACTGCCCAGACTGGATTTCTTCGTGTCACTCACCTTCCCGCTCGACATCTCCTCGGCGGCGAGCCTCTCTGCTCCTCGGCTTCGCCTTCTCCAGATGAACGCCTTTGCTCGCTAAGTTGCGCCTCTCCTCTCGCAATGGACCGGAGGGCCTCCTGGTTGCGTTCCGAGTTTTGCGATGTTTCTATGTCAGCTCCGCTGCTTGCGACAAGCGCTTCCGCACTCAAGCTTCGCTTGCCGGGCGCGTAGAGTGACACCAGCTGGAGCAGCTGCCTCCTCGGCTCGCCGCCGCTGCTGCTTGGCCGACCACCGCCAGCCCGGCAGAGGCACTTCCCACAAACTCCTTCCTTCAACCGCGCCTGAGCTCGATGCCTGTGGGAGCTTGATATATATGCCTCGCCGCCTTCAAGCAGCACTGGCTGGGCCCTCAGAGCCGGACGGCCACGGCAAGTGAGGGGTCGGCGGTCGGTGTAGCGCCTTGCGCCTCTGCCCTCCGGTCGCCAGGCGATCGCGGACCCTCGCTGCTCTGATCAGCAGCCTTGGCGGCCTCTTCGCCGGCGGGCTCATCAGCGCCGGCCTCTTCCTCGTCTGCGACGACGTCCTCGGTGTTGCCGCGTGCGCCCTCTTCGCCAGTGGCCTCAGTCTCTATCGGGTCCCCAAGAGGGGGATCTGGAGCCACGAAGAAGAAAGAAAAGTCAAGCAAATATCCAAAAGGAAGAAAAAGAAGATTGGCAGAACCCGAGGAAGAGTCCCCGACGAGGAGGGTCACCTGTGCTGGGTTCTGTGATCATGGGCTCCACCACCGGGGGCTCGCTGGTTCCACCCCTTGCCGGAGATCCCTTCCTTGCCGGGGAGGGCTCCCATATCGGGGAATCGGCCTTGGTGGCGTGGTCGGCCGACGACACCTCCGGTCGGCCTCCGACCGCTCCTAGTGGGCCTGTTCGCTCCTATATACGTAAGAGTCAACAATCAAGATGTTAGCGTAAGAAGAAGCACCCATGCGCACTCCCACAACAGAAGCAAACCAATGCACTTACGCTGGGCTGGCTGGGAGCTGCCTGCGAGGGAAGGGACCGGTCCGTCAAGGTGGTCTCGGACGATCTTCCGCCGCCATCGCAGGATCGCCCTTGATGTTAACCACGGGACCTTGGCCCTCTTCGCCGCCCTCTCCGCCAAAGTCCTGAGACAGAACAGGGGTTTGGAGGGGAGCAGATTAGATACAAGGCAAACAACAACAAGGATCAAAGAAAGACAAGTACAGTAAGAAGAAAGCCTTACTCCTCCTCCTCCTCCTCCTCTTCATCATCATCGGAGCTCAGCGCGAAGAGGTCGAACTCCGGTACCCTCTCGGCGCGACGTGGCGGAGGAGTAGCCTCCCTCCGGCGCTTGCCGAGGGCTGCGGCAGGATCAGGCGTGGCGGCACGGGAAGACCCCGCCTCAGCGGCCGGCACAGCCTGGGATCCTCCCGCAGCGACGTTGCTTGCCGCGGTGGAGCGTGTCCCACGACGCCGCGGCTGCTGTACGGCCTGCTCCTCTGCCAGCTCTCCAACTCGACGGAGGCGCCTTCTCGGTCGGAATTGGGGCTGCGCTGGGGGCTCCGCCATGCAAGTTGCTCAAGACGGCTGGCCGCGCGCCCTCCGCTGGCTCGCCGCTCGACCTCGCCTCCTTCGCCATCGCCTTCTCCGCAAGATCTTCCCGGCGGCAAGGCTTGCCGCCAGCCGCATCCGCCCGCCAGCGTGAAGCCAAACTTCGCCACGGGCAGCGCTGCCGCCGCCGCTTCGCTCGCTAGTGATGTACGCCACTTCGCTGGCGGTTGTGGCGCGAGTGAGGAGCTTCGCCGCCGGAGTTGACCGCCACCTCCGACAAGTCATCAAGAATTGCTGCACGACCGCAGCGGCTCTATCCAGTTGGCACTTATTCCGTGAGTCACACTCGCATCATCGCAGATGCGATCGCTACCGGAGTTGTTACACAAGGGGACAACGCCGCGCAACCGGAACCACTCGATGATTGGCGCGTGCTTGAACATCTCCCCAAAGATCGCCAAGCTCCATAACCGTGAAGTTGAAGTTGAGGCCTGGGCGCAGCCTCATGAAATCCGCCGGGCCGCTAAATAGCCAGGCGGGCCTCCCCCTCTCCTGCAGAGGGGCGATACGACGGCGAAGGAAATCCGCGCCAACTGCCCTTGTTGTGAGTCCGGCATGCCTGAGCTGAAGGATTCGGGTGGTGGCGATCGTCAGCTTGGCGTCGTCCGGCGACAGAGAGCTCCAGTCGTTGCCACGCACCACCCGGGTCTGGCGCAGCTAGGTGAACGACGGCGGGTTGGCATCACAGATCCAGCACCACTCCGCCTCCACTCGCCCCACTTGCCGTGGAGCTCGCCGCCAAGTACACCTCCTTCATGCCCATCCGGGAGGTCCAGCGATCCCGCCAGCCCTGGCTCCCTTTCGCCCGAGGGGAGAAATAATGACGAAAAAGAGCGACATTGGGGCGGACACCAACGGTTCTCGCAGAGTGTGCAAAGACCGCCATTGTCGTAACAGCTGGGGGTGAAATCAAGGTGAAACCCGAGGTGTTCATGATGTCGCAAAAGAAATCGGAAAAGGTGGGCAGAGCCCGCAATAGAAGAACACAGGAAGAAGTAGTACCTCCGGGCACTTTTTCGATTTGGAGGCCTCGCGAAAGCACAGCGCGGCGCGGATGCGCCTGCTTCCGCCGACCATAAGAGGTAGAACTCCGCCCGCAACGCCTCGGGGTGAGCTCGGGAGGAAAAGCACATGTTTTTGCGAACGCCGAGCTCCAGCGCCCGCCGATTTCACAGCCTTCGAAGTTTTCGCAGTTTTCGCAGCCTTCCCGTCTTCGAGCCATGGCGGAAGCAGGTGGAAGGTGAAGGCGACGGCGGCGGCGGCGATTTAAGGGCTATGGAGCACGGCTCTCTTCGACTTGGGAAGTGGAGGGGAGCGACGGAGCTTTCGGAGGAAGGAACTGCAAGTGGCGGAAGTGGGGGAACGGCCCGCTTCCTCCGCTTATAAACAGGGATGCGAACGCTACGCATTTCCTGGAGTTGAGTATTGACCATGTTCTTCCCACGACGCCGCAATCGACGCTGCGGCCGTGGAGAGGACGCGTGGACACGGAGTCCGATGTGTGTGGACCCAGCCAAGGCGTCTGCAGACAGCTTTTGGGCCCGCCCAACAACGCCGCACTGTATGGCCCAGTTCGGGGCTCTGTCGGTGTATTAAAGTAGGGGTACCTTAGTACTCGAACTTGTGCATGGGCAAGTCGAGCACTCAGGGCAAGGCTTGCCGGGCGCCCGCCAAGACCCTCCGCTATTTCCTACTACCGCCATTCAAGAACAAAGTATCAACCGAGAAGAGAAAGATCCCGCAAGAGAGGCTTGCCGGAGGATAAAGGCCCCTGCAAGAGGAGCTTGCCGAAGGCCAACCAAGGCGCTTCTGAAGACTTGTCGCGACGCTCACAAGATCCCGGAAGGTTCGACGACCGCAAGCTTGCCGGGCGAATAAGAGAAGGACCGCAGCAAGCTGCTTGCGCGCAAGGCTGCCACCCCGCACTCCGGCGCATCCAACGACGTGTCACCCCACGGCCGCCCCAGAGCACGCATAGGCGGCGCGCAGCCATGCGGTGCGAGGTGGCAAGCGGAGCCGACAAGGAGGCCATCATGGCGATCGGTGGCGCACCTAACGGTCGCTTTTGCACCGTTAGCGCACTCAGACGGGCATTAAATGCCCTTGTCCCCCCGCCGAGTTAGGTAGGGGGCACTGTTGGTCACTGTTGTACCAACCTGTGTTTTTACCTTTCTACCCCTCTTCCTACACTGCCACCTGTCGGTGACCCCCTTGGACTATAAAAGGGAGGCCCATGCGCACATAGAAGGGGTTCCGCAGTTCGTAGATCCAACACCACGATACGCTCACATTATCGAGCAAGAACAAATACAACCACAAAGCAGCAGTAGGAGTTTTATCTCCCCGGAGAGCTCCGGCTGGGTAAAATCGCCTGCCTCCCCAGGCCGACCTCGATCTGCTCTGCGACGCCCGCCTCCCTTGCCGGACTAGAAGGGGCCCCCTGCCCCATAGGTGCTCGTGGCCACAGAGAGACGCCCCGACACCTCCTGTTACCATCAGCCTTAGACACACAGATCGGGACCCCCTACCCGAGATCCGCCGGTTTTGACACCGACATTGGTGCTTTCATTGAGAGTTCCTCTGTGTCGTCGCTGCAAGGCTTGATGGCTTCTTCAATCATAAACAACAACAAGGTCCAGGGTGAGACTTTTCTCCCCGGATAGATCTTCGTGTTCGGCGGCTTCGCACTGCGGGCCAATTCACTTGGCCATCTGAAGTAGATAGACAGCTACGCCCCTGGCCACCAGGTTAGGTTCAGAAACTTGAACTACACGGCCGATATCCGCGGAGACATGGTATTCAACGGGTTCGGGCCTGCGCCAGGAGCGCCGGACAGTCACGATGAGCACGGCTTAGACCTGCTATTGGACAATGCTCGGGATATCACCCCTCCAGAAGCCCCGGACCTAAATCTGGAGAAGATTGCGTCGCCCAAGGACGGGTGGATGGACCCCGCCCCAGAGGCCGCACACTCATTGGCGGTAGAGCCGAACATAGGCTTCACCCTCAAGGAAGCCTGTGACACCGGACCCCCGGACTCGTATCCGGCCGTAGGTTCCAGTCCGCGCACTCTCGAGCCCGCCGAATCTAGTTGGGCTCCGGTAATGGAGTTCACCGCTGCGGATATCTTCCAAAGACTCGCCTTTGGCGACGTTGAACTCGCTAAAGTCTCTCTTTGTCGAGACTCTTGGCTTAACTATGTTCGCTCGAGGGAAGCAAAGCACAAAGGAATTTCGCCCACCCACCACCCACTTCATTGCCACGGTCGATGATTTAACTGACGTGCTTGACTTTGACTCTAAAGACATCGACGGTGTGGACGACGATGTAGGAGAAGAACAGGAACCACCGCCCACGGGGCGGTGGACAGCCACCTCCTCATATGATATATATATGGTGGACACTCCGAAAGAAACCAATGGAGATGAGGCAATCGAGGATAACCTATCAAGGAAGAAGGCAAAGTATGAACGTCATCAGCGCCGCCTCAAGCCCCGCCACAACAATACCGGCACAACAGTTAAAAACAATCCATACGGTGCCAAAGATGAATACAATCCCGACCAGCCTGCCTTCGAGCAGGCCGGACAGGCGGCGGATGGATACTTGGAAAGGGACAACTACATTCCCCCCTCCAAAAACGAGGTGAGCCTCGGCAATGACGAATTCGGCGTGCCTGAAGATCCCGTGGAGCAAGTTCGCTTTAAGCGACGGCTCATGGCCACGGCAAAAAGCCTGCAAAAGAATTAACAGCAGCTCAAAGCCAACCAAGAATTGCTCACAGACAGATGGACCAGGGTCCTGGCCACCGAGGAATACGGACTCGACCGCCCCACCAAACGGTACCCAAGGCATAATTTGCTACCTCAACCTAAGAGGGAGAACCTAAAGCCCACCCCGGCGCCAATATACCACGGTCCGGGACAATACGCAGGAAACGCGAGGCAGCATCCACAAACCTCGACGCAAGCGTCATAAGTGTCAAGTCAAGGAAGTTGGTACCGAATTCAGCAACCCCTAGTCCGGTCAGCGGAAAAAGAACAGCTCAAGCCCATCCGGCCCGAGCAGCACACTCGATCAACCATATGAAATTCATGGTACCCCTAGAAGGACGGCCAAGCATACCAATAGAGAATGCCGGATCCTCAAAAAAACGACCTGTCGTGCGCCGGAAACAATGAAGGGAGGTTTCCAACAACGAAAGACCAATCAAACATGGCGAAGTCAAAAGAAGATCCTCCACAGTACAAAAGTACGGCCGATCTTCACCGATCACATCGACCGTCCGGACAACATCAACCATAACAATTTAATTGCACTCACTATCGACCCAATAGTCCGGCGGCTCCATCTGACACGAGCCCCCGCGGGCATAAAACTATCAATAACATCTTCTAAAAGATGCCAGGTGCAAAGGCCAAGTTTTATTGGCCCACCACTCTAACGGTTGTCTTCGGATCATCAAACAAATACCACGCCGAAGAATAAGTCTTCGGCACTGTCCCCTTATACAGTGATTACCACATACTACAGGGACAAGCTGCGTTGGCTAGATTCAACGGGGTACAACATTAGGCCAGTCCCGCATGACATAGTCACAATTATGGGCAGGACCGAACCCCACCCTTAGAGCGGAAATCATAAAGCTGTTGGAATAGCGAGGCATGCCTGTTTATCAAATTTCGATTCGACAGCCAACTACCCGGACACCAACTGAGGAGTCCGTGCTATTTTATGGCATCACAACCTGGTTCAACCATTCTCCGATCAGGCACCCGCGGTTCAACCACAAGAGGACATGCAGCTGCCTTCAAGCATTTGTCTTTACAGATTGACTTTGGCGCAGAACAGGACTGACGACGTGGAATCAGCTCGGACACACAAGGGCAGGAACACATAAGTAAATCCCCCCCCCCAAAGGAGGCAGTCCGGATACACTTCAGATCCACACACAGCCTCCTCCAGTCCGGCCACGACAGGTTCCGCCAAAAACACCTCTTTTCATAATCATAAACCGTACTCATATGCATAGACATGTCATCCTACTACACTGCGTAGATTTAAATAACACTTACCGGCTGTCATTCTTCATTAACGCCATTTTTTTGCCATAAACGGCACCCGTACATCGTATTATGCCACACTATGCCAGAGGCTTCATAATACTCATAATACGGCAACAAAGTCCAGCCACCTTTCCAGTCGCTCGGCACCCCGAACTTATAGCATTATATGCATCAGCTCCGAATCATGTCTTGGGTCATTAGTTGGGTTTGCCCGGCTCCCACGTTTTGGTACCTTACGTTACGCTCTATCGGCTAAGGTAGCGCTGGGAGAACTACTGCGATTGTGTCCCGGTTCTTCCAGATGAGCACCTCAGTAGAGAAAGCCGAAAACTGACTGTCATGATATAGCGAGAGCTGGTCAGCTGTTCGAGAGGTTGTAAAATCTTTAAAGATTTATTCCGCACAATGCCATTATAAATGCAAAGTGCGACGGATCGGTCTCCCGATCAGGCGCCGATAGAGCCCCTAGTACGGTCTTCCGAATACCAGGGGCTGCACCCACCATACTCGAATTCCTATGGCTGAGAGTGATAAAGACCTATAGTCTGATTGCCTGGTTCGTGGTGAGGAACACCTCCTTAAAAGGACCCAACAATGGGATAAAGAGTGTTCCGGTATGGTCTTAACACCCCGCATTTTTTACGTAAAGGGTTTTACGATCGCCAACTCTCAGGATCTATGTACACTAAACAGCCGCACAGGAAGAACAAACGTTCACACAAACAGGCAATAAATAATAAAAGTGCATTTCCCCACATTACAATGGCACGATTGCCTTCAGGGAAATATAGTGTCTTTGGTACACTTATCCGCCACAAGGCGGGCCCCTTTCAGGACACCCTCATAGTACAACTCGGGCTTGCGATGCTCCTTAGCCGGCGGTGGTCCTCACCATCGCCTTCTCAAGATCAAGCTTCCCCAGGCACCTTCAAGACGGCAAACGCCATGCGCGCACCCTCTATGCAAACCGATCGCTTAATGACATCGAGCCGAGGGCAAGCACCAACAATCTGCTTCATGAGTTCGAAGTAACTGCTTGGAATTGGCTCCACAGGCCACAACCGGACAACCAAGTCCTTCATGGCTAGTTCGGCTGCCTGGTGCAGTTTGACCAACTGCTTCAGCTGATCGATAAAGGGTACCGGATAATTCGGCGCCAAATACTGCGACCAGAAATCCTTCTCCGCAGACTTCTTCTCCTCAGTACGGTAGCATTGGGCAGCATCTGATATGCTGCATGGCAGGTCTGCAAACACACCTGGAGAAACAAGAATTCAGCTTGTCGCTTAGAGCCCCCATTACTATGAAAAAATGGCCTTGAGTACAAAAGGCCTTACCAGCCGCAACCTTTCGTGCCTCCTGAATGTCCTTCAGAGCACCGCGGGCTTCTTCCCGAGCATCCTCCGTGGCTTGGAGAGCTTGGGCGAGTTCGGATTCTTTCCCTGCTAAGCTCTGCTCCAAGGCCTCACTTTTCTTCACAGCCTCCTGGAGCTCTCGCTCAGCTTCAATGACCCTGGCCTCGTGTTTCTCATGAAGAGCCTGCTCGGCGGCGGCCTTCTCGCTGGCTTCAGCCACAGCCTTCTTCAGTGCCTCAAATTCGGCACTCGCTCCTAGAGCATACAATACAAATATTTTTCATCAGGGACAACTACTCATTCGTGCCGAATTTAGGACAAGGTTTCGACATACCTTGCTTGTCCTCCAATTGCTTCTTCACATGGCCAAGTTCCTCTTCGGCCCATTCCAGACTCTGCTTTAGTCCGGACACCTCCGCATTATGAGCGGTGGTCGTCTCTACAGACGCCTGTTTTCAAACAAAGGGATACATGTCATTAACTGAGTCTCCTGCAAAGCGAATGATTTGATCCCCTGTCCGGCTTTCTCTCTCTTCCGCCGGACAGTGCATCAGGGGCTACTACTCATACTGTAACAATCTCCAAAAGGTTTCTAAAAACATACCTCAAAGCCCTTTATAAGGCCAAGGCAGGACTCATTCAGTACGCTCTTGGCGGACTGAATCTTTTCAATCACCGCACCCATGAGGGTACGATGTTCATCGATGATAGACGCGCTCCTTAGCGCTGTCGATAGGCCGCCCGACAGCTCTGCTTGGACAGAGGTTGCTGGAGGATTAGGCAAGCCTCCCCCCGTCAAAGGTGGCTGCTCGCCCGATCCTGGAGCTTTAAAGGTCTCCAGGACCGTGTCCGACTGCGGTCCGAACCTAAGATCTCCCCCGCCGTCGACACGCCTGGGAGCCGCTGCTCCCGTGTGTCCGGCCCCAGGGATATGCCCCCCTGGTCCAGGTCCCGCTAAGATGACACCTCGGTGTCGCGCCTAGGCTTCGGTGAAGGGGCCAATGGAGGTGTCTCGCTCGCCAGGGCATCTGAGCTCAGCGAATCCTCCGATGAGGACTGTCCGGCGTGGGACCTCGCCGGGCTGCACAAAATATGGCGATAGTTAAAACTACTACATTCTAATGACCTCGGGCACGTAGGTATGTGCGGGTTTCGTATACTTACGATTTTACCAGGGGCTGGACCCTGGGATCCCACTCCGGGCTGCTATCAACAGCCATGGTGGACGCCTCTGGAAGGGAGCCTTTCCCCCTCTTTGGCGATTCGGCCTCCAGGGATGAGGAAGCAGTCTTTTTCTTCCCTCCCCCTGCAGGGGACTCGTCTTCTTACTCCTCCTCTTCGTCTTCGGAGGAGGGATGGTCGCTGGAGTCTTCGGATTTTGCGTCCGAAGCATCGCGACGACGGAGGCCACTCCGGGTCTTCTTGACCTTCTTCTTCGGCGCCTCGTAAGGCGCTGGGACCAGCATCTTCGTCAGAAGAGGTCCGTCCGGTTCCTCCGGCAGCGGGGAAGGATAGTGTATCCGCTCCACCTTTTTTATCCATCCCTGGGGTTATTGTAAAGCATGATAAAAGTGTCTCCCTCAGGACATGCCAACTGAAGCATGGATGGACAGACCACAACAATGACTTACCGAACTTGCAGAGTGGGATAGTTGATACCCACGGTCCTCGGCAAAGCCCGGCCATGGTTTGCCGGACTTAAAGAGCACCTTCCAGATATCCTTGTGGGAGGAGCCATAGAGCTCCCGTAGGGTCTGGTGCTCGGTTGGGTCGTATTCCCACAAATTGCAGGCTCGACGCTGGCAAGGGAGAACCAGGCGAACTAACTCACCTGGACTACATTGACGAGTTTGACATCCTTGTCGACCACACTCTGGACGCGCGTTTGGAGCAGTGACAGCTCATCAAACGAGGACCAGTTCAGGCCCTTCTCGGGCCAGGACGTGAGCCGCAGTGGGGCTCCGGATCTGAACTCAGGAGCAGCAGCCCACTCTTGGCCGCGCGGTTCGGTGATATAGAACCACTGCTGTTGCCACTCCTTGACGGAGTCATTGAAGGCACCCGTCGGCCATACATCCTTGGGCATCTTGCTCACCATGGCGCCGCCGCACTTGGCGTGCTCTCCACTCACCACCTTGGGCTTCACATTGAAAATCTTCAACCATAGGCTGAAGTGAGGCAAAATTCGGAGAAAAGCCTCACACACGATGATGAACGCCGAGATATTAAGGAAAGAATTGGGGGACAGATCATGAAAATCAATCCCATAATAATACATGATACCACGACGAATGGGTGAAGGGGAAACCCGAGCCCGCAGACAAAATGAGGAAGAAACACGACCCTCTCATGGGGCTCCGGAGTAGGGACGATCTGTCCTGCCGGCGGAAGACGATGGCCAATTTTCTTGGCCATGTACCCGGCCTCTCGGAGCCTTTTGATATCCTTCTCCTGGACAGTAGAGGCCATCCATTTGCCTCCTACTCCGGATCCGGACATCTTCGGAGAACCTCTCTTCGGTAGAGAAGAAGAGTGCTTGAGCACTAGGGCTCGAACAGAGGGGAATGGACTAGCGGAAGGAAAAGGCGTGGGTAAAAAGGAAGAGACCTTATCTCTTCATAGAGGCGGTAAAAGCTTTTGCGCCTCCCCACTTGCCTGGTGGAACCCGCTCGTTCCCCGCTCGCCGCAATTAGTGGTGCGGTTGGGCTACCCACACCTGTATTGATGAGAATCTAGTAATAAGGGGACACGGTCTCTGCTTCGGCAAGACGTGCAGAGGAAACCGCCTCGCAATATGCATTGTGGCTGGTTATGGGAAAACGGTCCGAATAATGACTCGACCGTAGTGTCATATCACGTTGTCTAAAATTGCTAGCAGATCAGAGTTATGAAGTACTATGCTCTCCACGGTGGTATGTGAAGATCATCTTGCAGATCCAGACACGGTTTAAGTGTTCGATAATTACTTTGGAGTATTCAGAGATGGAATCCGCCTTGCAATGCCGAAGACAAAACTGCACGCCGGACTCATCGTCATTGAAGCATGGTTCAGGGGCTACTGAGGGAGTCCTGGATTAGGGGGTATCCGGACAGCCGTACTATATACTTTGGCCGAACTATTGGAGCATGAAGATACAAGACTCAAGACTTCGTCCCATGTCCGGATGGGACTCTCCTTTGCGTGGAAGACAAGCTTGGTGATCCAGATATTATATTTCCTTCTTTGTAACCGACTCCATGTAAACCCTAGCTCTCTCCGGTGTCTATATAAACCGGAGAGTTTAGTCCTTAGAGACAGAATCATAATCATCATAGGTTAGCTTCTAGGGTTTAGCCTCTACGATCTCGTGGTAGATCAACTCTTGTACTACTCATATCATCAATATCAATCAAGCAGGAAGTAGGGTTTTACCTCCATCGAGAGGGCTCGAACCTGGGTAAAACATCGTGTCCCTTGCCTCCTGTTACCATCAGCCTTAGACGCACAGATCGAGACCCCCTACCCGAGATCCGCTGGTTTTGACACCGACAGTCACAGCCCCGCTTCGTCTCTGGCTCGGCCGCAAGCACAGCTGTCCCCTTGCACTTCACGTCCTTGGTCTTGGTCTTCTTGTCTTCTGGATCAGCATCGAGGAGCTCGAGGAGGGAGAGGTGTCCCTCCTCAGCCCTTGTGCATGGATAACCCACAAGTATAGGGGATAATTGTAGCCTCTTTTGATAAGTAAGAGTGTCGAACTCAACGAGGAGCTAAAGGTAGAACAAATATTCTCTCAAGTCCTATCTGCCACTGATACGACTCTACGCACGCTTGACGTTCACTTTACCTAGAACAAGTATGAAACTAGAAGTACTTGGTAGGTGTTGTTGGATAGGTTTGCAAGATAATAAAGAGCACGTAAATATAAACTAGGGGCTGTTTAGATAAAGAAGCAATAAAGTAAATATAGCGAGTGTGGAAAAGTGGTGGTAGGAGTTGTGAAATTGTCCCTAACCAATTGACTACTTTACTAGACCGATAGCAAGTTTTATGTGGGAGAGCCATAAGCTAACATACTTTCTCTTCTTGGATCATATGCACTTATGATTGGAACTCTAGCAAGCATCCACAACTACTAAAGATCATTAAGGTAAAACCCAACCATAGCATTAAAACATCAAGTCCCCTTTATCCCATTCGCCACAACCCCCTTACTCGGGTTTAAGCTTCTGTCACTCTAGCAACCCACTATAAGCGAATCATGAACGTATTGCAACACCCTACAGCAGGAATCCCTCACGCTTGCGCGACAGGAGGGCACAATAGGACAGCAACATAACCACAAGCAAATTAAACCAATCATAGCAATTCATCAATCACTGGTAGGACAACGAAAATCTACTCAGACATCATAGGATGGCAACACATCATTGGATAATAATATGAAGCATAAAGCACCATGTTCAAGTAGAGCATACAGCGGGTTGCCGGAGAGTGGACCGCTGAATATAGATGGGGGAAGGTGATGGAGATGTTGGTGAAGATGGCGGAGGTGTTGGTGTAGATCGCGGTGATGATGATGGCCACCAGCAGCGTTCCGGCGCCACCGGGGAGAGAGCCCCCCTTCTTATTCTTCTTCCTTGACCTTCTCCCTAGATGGGAGAAGGGTTTCCCGTCTGGTCCTTGGCTCCCATGGCATGGGAGGGGCGAGAGACCCTCCGAGATTGGATCTATCTCTCTCTCTCTGTGTGTTTCCGCGTTCTCAGATTCTGCCCTTCCACCGTTTCTTTTATATCCGGATATCCGTAACTCAGATTGGGGTGAATCTTTCGCCCAGGTTTTTCTCATAAAATTAGCTTTCATGTGGCAAAAGAAGAGCATTAACCGCCTTACAAGGTGCCCACGAGAGTCCAGGGCATGCCCCCCTGTCTCGTGGTCCCCTCGGGCACCTTCTCGCATTGATTCTTCCTCCCAAAAATCACAAATATTCCAAAATAATTCTCCGTCCATTTTTATCCAGTTTGGACTCCGTTTGATATTGGGTTTCTGCGAAACATAAAACATGCAACAAATAGGAACTGGCATTGGGCACTGGATCAATATGTTAGTCCCAAAAATAATATAAAAAGTTGCCAAAAGTATATGAAAGTTGAATAATATTGGCATGGAACAATCAAAAATTATAGATATGACGGAGACGTATCAGCATCCCCAACCTTAATTCCTGCTCGTTCTTGAGTAGGTAAATGATAAAAAAGATAATTTTTGATGTGGAATGATACCTAGCATAATCTTGATCATATGTCTAATCATGGCATGAATATTAAGACACGAGTGATTCAAGGCAATAGTCTATCTTTTGACATAAAAACAATAATACTTAGGGCATCCCAACAAACAATCATGTCTTTCAAAATATAAATGCTAAAGAACGCTATCCCTACAAAATCATATAGTTAGGCCATGCTTCATATTCATCACACAAAATACTCCCATCATGCACAACCCCGGTTTCAGCCAAGCAATTGGTTCATACTTTTTAACGCGCTTCAGCTTTTTCAACCCTCACGCAATACATGAGCGCAAGCCATGGATATAGCACTATAGGTGGAATAGAATATGATGGTGGAGGTTTATGTGGAGAAGACAAAAAGGGAGAAAGTCTCACATCGACGCAGCTAATCAACGGGCTATGGAGATGCCCATCAATTGATGTCAATGCGAGGAGTAGGGATTGCCATGCAACAGATGCACTAGAGCTATAAGTGTATGAAAGCTCAAACTGAAAACTAAGATGGTGTGCATCCAACTTGCTTGCTCATGAAGACCTCGGGCTTTTGAGGAAGCCTATCATCGGAATATACAAGCCAAGTTCTATAATGAAAATTCCCACTAGTATATGAAAGTGACAATATAGGAGACTCTATATATGAAGAAGATGGTGCTACTCTGAAGCACAAGTGTGGTAAAAGGATAGTAACATTGCCCCTTCTCTCTTTTTCTCTCATTTTATTATTATTTTATTATTCTTTTTATTTTTTTATATTTTTTTGTGGGCTTCTTTGGCCTCTTTTTTTTAATTTGGGCTTCTTTGGCCTCTTTTATTTTTTCATAAAGTCCGGAGTTTCATCCCGACTTGTGGGGGAATCATAGTCTCCATCATCCTTTCCTCACTGTGGCAATGCTCTAATAATGATGATCATCACACTTTTATTTACTTACAACTCAATATTACAACTCGATATCTCGAACAAAGATATGACTCGATATGAATGCTTCCGGGGGTGTACCGGGATGTGCAATGATCTAGCATAGCAATGACATCAAAAAACGGACAAGCCATGAAAACATCATGCTAGCTATCTTATGATCATGCAAAGCAATATGACAATGAATGCTCAGGTCATGTATATGATGATGATAGAAGTTGCATGGCAATATATCTCGGAATGGCTATGGAAATGCCATGATAGGTAGGTATGGTGGCTATTTTGAGGAAGATATAAGGAGTCTTATGTGTGATAGAGCGTATCATATCACGGGGTTTGGATGCACCGGCGAAGTTTGCACCAACTCTCAAGGTGAGAAAGGGAAATGCACGGTACCGTAGAGGCTAGCAAATTGCGGAAAGGTAAGAGTCCATGGACTCACATTAGTCATAAAGAACTCATATACTTATTGCAAAAGTCTACTTGCCCTCGAAGCAAAGTACTACTACGCATGCTCCTAGGGGAAGGGTTGGTAGGAGTTAACCATCACGCGATCCCGACCTCCACACATAAGGAAGACAATTAAAAGAGCACCCCATGCAACAAATTTGTCACACAACGGTTACCATACGTGCATGCTACTGGACTTGCAGACCTCAACACAAGTATTTCTCAATTTCACAATTACCCCACTAGCACGACTCTAATATCACCACCTTTATATCGCAAAACTATTGCAAGGAATCAAACATATCATATTCAGTGATCTACAAGTTTTATTTAGGATTTTATGACTAACCATGTGAATGACCAATTCCTGTCATCTCTCTAAATAGATATAACTGAAGCAAGAGAGTTTAATTCTTTCTACAAAAGATATGCCCATGCTCTAACAAATATAAGTGAAGCAAAAGAGCATTCTACGAATGGCGGTTTTCTATGTGAAGAGAAACAGGCAATCCAAACTTCAAATGATATAAGTGAAGCACATGAAGCATTCTATAAAGCCGTACTCAAAAGATTTAAGTGAAGTGCAATGAGCATTCTATAAATCAACCAAGGACTATCTCATACCAGCATGGTGCATAAAAGAAAAATGAAAACAAAATGTACAAGACGCTCCAAGACTTGCACATATCGCGTGAACGAAACGAATACGAAAACATTCCGATACTTGTTGAAGAAAAAGGGGATGCCTTCTGGGGCATCCCCAAGCTTAGACGCTTGAGTCTCCTTGAATATTTACTTGGGGTGCCTTGGGCATCCCCAAGCTTGAGCTCTTGCCTCTCTTCCTTTTCCTCATATCGAGTCATCCTTGATCAAACACTTCATCCACACAAAACTTCAACAGAAAGCTCGGTAAGATCCGTTCGTATAATAGAGCAAATCACTATTCTAAGTACTATTGTTTTTGCATTACGTCTACTGTAATATAGCTTTTCCATGGCTTAATCCACTGATATAAATTGATAGTTTCATCAAAACAAGCAAACCATGCATCAAAAACAGAATCTGTCAAAACAGAACAGTCTGTAGCAATCTGAACATTCACGATATTTCTGGTACCCCAAACATTCTACCAAAATTAGGAAAAATAAAAAATTTGTACAGCAAGACGGTGCAGAAATAATCAGAACCGTTTGACATTCTAGTAAAAAATGTAAAATCGCGCACTACAGCCAAAGTTTTTGTTCTGCACCGTACAAACCAACAAGCATTGTAAACATCCTAAAGGCAAACCTTGGCACATTATTTTTATAATACAATGGAATTGTACAAGGGGATAATTATTTTTGTTGAAAAGTTTCTATATCAAATTCACAAAGTTTCCATGAAAATGAACAAAGTTCAAGGAGCTCTCCCACTTCAACAATGCTTGTCTTTCTCACTTTCACTTTCCTTTTTGAAAAGTTTTGGGTTCCCCTCTTTATTTTTCTTGTTTTTAGAATATATGAAAGCACTCAATAGAAATAAATGACTCTCTAAAACTTCCGGGTTGTCTCCCTGGCAGCGCTTTCTTTAAAGCCATTAAGCTAGGCATTTAGTGCTCAAGTAATGGATCCACCCGGATCCCAAGGTATATCAAAGCCAATTTTAATTAACAATGATTTGTAATTTAGTGTGAGCACAAAGTAACATATATCATGCAACAACGAAGTCTAACTCTCTTCCTATGTATCGGCATGTCATAAAAGAATAATTCATGCACACCAAGTAAAGGCCAATGCATAGTATAAGCAGTTTCTTGCAATTTTATCATATTGTAAACATAGAGAGGTGGAGATATAGTTCCTCTCTCATAATAATTGCAAGTAGGAGCAGCAAGCACATGCATATTATATCTATCAAAATCATCATGTGTAGCGGTAAAAGGCAACCCATCAATATAATCCTTAATAAGCACAAACTTCTCCAATATAGTGTAGTAGAGAGAATTCAAAAGGATAATAGGACTATCATGCGTGGGTGCAATAGCAACAATTTCATGTTTAACATAAGGAACTATAGCAAGTTCATCTCCATAAGCATAATTCATATTGGCATCTTGGCCGAAGCATAGCAAGCATCATCAAAAAGGGATATTTCAAGAGAATCAACGGGATCATAACAATCATCATAGCAATCATCCTTCGGTAAGCACGAAGGGGAATTAAACAATGTATGAGTTGAAGAGTTACTCTCATTAGAAGGTGGGCACGGGTAGCTAATCCGCTCTTCCTCCTTTTGTTCTTCGCTCTCCTCATCCTATTTTTCATCCAGTGAGCTCACAGTTTCATCAATTTTTTTGCCATAGCTTCCTGCAAAATATTAGTCACTTCTTGGACAGCGGAGGAGTCCTCAATATATGGTTTAACATAGGCATTAGAAGCATAATTATCATAGCAATATTCAAGTATGGCAAAATTTTCAGATTTGTAAAGAGTAGCATCATACTTTTCAATCAAAGAAGCAATTTCATAAGCACCCTTAAAAGCAACAAATTCTTCAATTTGTTGAACATCATAGTAATTATAAACACACTTAGCATATTAAGATACGATTCCATTATCACTAAACAAGCATTGGTAGGGAAGGTGTTTATTAGGGTTTTCAGAACAACAAGTAGCATCATATATTTCACATAAAGTACAAGCATAGCATTGCAAACGATGAATTTGATCCAGTAAAAGTTTCCCTTTTTCAGATATACGGTGTCGCACATAACAAGCATCCTCATCTAAAGATTTGCCCTCAACTAAGCTAGCGGGGGTTTCAGCACGAGCACCAAGGGATCGAAGATGATCCAAGTAAAAAGCTTCAGGAGTGTGATAGATTTTGAGTGGTTCTTCAACCATTGGTTCAGTAGGTACAACTATTTTTTTTGGTATTTTGCGTTTCCTACCCATAACTAAATATAGAGAACAACTTAGAACAGCAAATAAAAATTACTTAGTGATAAAGCAAACAAGCACACACGAGAATATTCACCCCATGCTATGACTCCCCGACAACGGCGCTAGAAAAAGGTCATGATAACCCACAAGTATAGGGGATAATTGTAGCCTCTTTCGATAAGTAAGAGTGTCGAACCCAACGAGGAGCTAAAGGTAGAACAAATATTCACTCAAGTCCTATCTTTCACTGATACGACTCTACAAACGCTTGACGTTCACTTTACCTAGAACAAGTATGAAACTAGAAGTACTTTGTAGGTGTTGTTGGGTAGGTTTGCAAGATAATAAAGAGCACGTAAATATAAACTAGGGGTTGTTTAGATAAAGAAGCAATAAAGTAAATATAGAGAGTGCGGAAAAGTGGTGGTAGGAGTTGTGAAATTGTCCCTAAGCAATTGACTACTTTACTAGACCGATAGCAAGTTTTATGTGGGAGAGGCATAAGCTAACATACTTTCTCTTCTTGGATCATATGCACTTATGATTGGAACTCTAGCAAGCATCCGCAACTACTAAAGATCATTAAGGTAAAACCCAACCATAGCATTAAAGCATGAAGTCCCCTTTATCCCATACGCCACAACCCCCTTACTCGGGTTTAAGCTTCTGTCACTCTAGCAACCCACTATAAGCTTAATCATGAACGATTGCAACACCCTACAGCGGAATCCTCACGCTATGCCGACACGGGGCACAATAGGATAGCAACATAACCACAAGCAAATTAAACCAATCATAGCAATTCATCAATCACCGGTAGGACAACGAAAATCTACTCAGACATCATAGGATGGCAACACATCATTGGATAATAATATGAAGCATAAAGCACCATGTTCAAGTAGAGGGTACATCAGGTTGCGGGAGAGTGGACCGCTGAATATTGATGGGGGAAGGTGATGGAGATGTTGGTGAAGATGGCGGAGGTGTTGGTGTGGATCACGGTGATGATGATGGGCCCCGGCAGCGTTTCGGCGCCACCGGAAGCAAGGGGGAGAGAGGCCCCCTTCTTCTTCTTCTTCCTTGACCTTCTCCCTAGATGAGAGAATAGTTTACCCTCTTGTCCTTGGCTCCCATGGCATGGGAGGGGCAAGAGCCCCTCCGAGATTGGATCTATCTCTCTGTCTCTCTATGTTTCTGCGTTCTCAGATTCTGCCCTTCCACCGTTTCTTTTATATTCGGATATCCGTAACTCCGATTGGGGTGAATCTTTCGCCCAAGTGTTTTTCATAAAATTATCTTTGTGGCAAAAGAAGGGCGTCAACCACCTTACGGCGTGCCCACGAGAGTCTAGGGCGCACCTACCCCCCTAGGGCGTGCCCCCCTGTCTCGTGGCCCCCTCGGGCACCGTCTCGCGTTGATTCTTCCTCCCAAAAATCACAAATATTCCAAAATAATTCTCCATCCATTTTTATCCCGTTTGGACTCCGTTTGATATTGGGTTTCTGCGAAACATAAAACATGCAACAAACAGGAACTAGCATTGGGCATTGGATCAATATGTTAGTCCCAAAAATAATATAAAAAGTTGCCAATAGTATATGAAAGTTGAATAATATTGGCATGGAACAATCAAAAATTATAGATATGACGGAGACATATCACGCACTTGTTCGCCATGTTGAACATCTCCAGAGTGGTGATATGTCTCCAACGTATCTATAGTTTTTGATTGTTCCATGCTATTATATCACCCGTTTTGGATGTTTATGGGCTTTACTTTACACTTTTATATCATTTTTGGGACTAACCTATTAACCGGAGGCCCAGCCCAAATTGTTGTTTTTTTTGCCTATTTCAGTGTTTCGAAGAAAAGGAATATCAAACGGAGTCCAAACGGAATGAAACCTTCGGGCTCAATCTTTTTGGAACAAACGCAATCCAGGAGACTTGGATTGGACGTCAAGAAGCAGCCCAGCCGGCCACGAGGGTCCAGGGCGCGCCCCCCACCCTCGTGGGCCCCTCGTGGCTCCCCTGACCGACCTCCTTCGCCTATATATATCTACGTACCCCAAGAACATCCAGGAGCACCACGAAACCCTATTTCCACCGCCGCAACCTTCTGTACCCATGAGATCCCATCTTGGGGCCTTTTCCGGCACTCTACCGAAGGGAGAATCGATGACGAAGGGCTTCTACATCAACACCATAGCCTCTCTGATGAGTTGTGAGTAGTTTACCACAGACCTTCGGGTCCATAGTTATTAGCTAGATGGCTTCTTCTCTCTGTTTGAATCTTAATACAAAGTTCCCCTCGATCTTCTTGGAGATCTATTCGATGTAACTCTTTTTGCGGCGTGTTTGTCAAGATCCGATGAATTGTGGGTTTATGATCAAGTTTATCTATGAGAAATATTTGAACCCCCTCTGAATTCTTTTATGTATGATTGGTTATCTTTGCAAGTCTCTTCGAATTATCAGTTTGGTTTGGCCTACTAGATTGATCTTTCTTGCAATGGGAGAACTGCTTAGATTTGGGTTCTATCTTGCGGTGTCCTTTTCCAGTGACAGCAGGGGCAGCAAGGCACGTATTGTATTGTTGCCATCGAGGATAAAAAGATGGGGTTTATATCATATTGCTTGAGTTTATCCCTCTACATCATGTCATCTTGCCTAATGTGTTACTCTATTCTTATGAACTTAATACTCTAGATGCATGCTAGATACCGGTCGATGTGTGGAGTAATAGTAGTAGATGCAGAATCATTTCGGTCTACTTGTCGCAGACGTGATGCCTATATACATGATCATGCCTAGATATTCTCATAACTATGCACGTTTCTATCAATTGCTCGACAATAATTTGTTCACCCACCGTAATACTTATACTATCTTGAGAGAAGCCACTAGTGAAACCTATGGCCCCCGGGTCTATTCTCCATCATATAAGTTTACAATCTTCTTTATTTTGCAATCTTTACTTTCCAATCTATATCATAAAAATACCAAAAATATTTATCTTATCTTGTTATCTCTATCAGATCTCACTTTCGTAAGTGGCCGTGTAGGGATTGACAACCTCTTTATCGCGTTGGTTGCGAGGTTCTTGTTTGTTTGTGTAGGTACGATGGACTTGCGTGGAGCCTCCTACTGGATTGATACCTTGGTTCTCAAAAACTAAGGGAAATACTTATGCTACTTTGCTGCATCACCCTTTCCTCTTCAAGGGACCAACGCAGTACTCAAGAGGTAGCAAGTGGTGTAGAGATCCTCATGGATGGTGAGATCCTCCTTCATCTTGACATCGCGGATGCCATCAGTGAATGCTAAAATGATGGCCTCGTCCGACACGTTGGGGATCTTGAGGCGAACATTGTTGAAGCGTTGGATATACTTCTGCAGGGTCTCTCCAGGTTGCTGCTTGATGCGACGCAGGTCACCCGCAGCCAGTGAACGGTCGCGAGTGGCCTGAAAGTTGGCGATGAAGCGGCTGTGCATCTCCTCCCAGGAGCAAACCGACCCCTCGATCAGGTTCAGGAGCCAAGAGCGTAAGCCATCCTTGAGGGCCATCGGGAACCAGTTTGCCATGATCTTCTCATCACCGCTGGCCGCCTCGATGCTCAGCTCGTAGAGCTGCAGGAACTCGGCAAGGTCGGTGGTGCCGTTGTAGCGTGGAGGCAGGTCAGGTTTGAACTTGCTTGGCCAGACGATGTTGCGGAGCTCCGGAGTGAACGCGCGGCATCCTGCCGTGGCCACAGGAGGTCGTCGAGAGGGTGGAAACTGATCCTGGTGCACGCGCACCGCCACCTCCTGCAGTGGTACGCGTGCCTGGTGCTGGGGTGCTGGAAACACGCGCGCTTCTCCCATGGGACGCTGCACCACCTGGCAGCTCACGTCCTCCCAAGCTGGTGCGGGGTGAGGTGGGTCGCGCCATGGAGCCACACGCCTTGGCTCGATGATGACGCCCTGGGCCGGAGGTGGTGGTGGAGCCCCGTGTGCCACGTCGCCCGCTGCGGGTGGTTGCTAAGGCAGCGAGCAAGCCGGCTCGGCGGAGCCCCCGTGCACGATGCTGACGAGCTCAGCGATCCGCTCGAGCCATTCCTTATAGAGGTCACCGACCGGGCGGTAGCGAAGGAGCTCCCGCGCCATGAGCAGAGCGGCCTGCGCATCCGCCTGGCCGCGGCGCGTGTGGGATGACCAAGCTGCAGGGGTCAGTGACGGAGTAGCGGTGCGCCTGTCAGGCGCACCGATGGGTGCTGCGATGAAGCTTGCTGCTCATGGCCGGCACGGCCTATGGCGGCATTGGCCACCGGAGACGGAGCGCGACGGGCACAACCATCACCTGCCAGAGCCGTCTGAGCAACACAGGCGGCGATTGCGGCCCGACACTTAGCGCAAGCCCGGCGCCTGTCGGCCATGGAGGTGTCGGAGTGGCGGTGGATCGATCGACGGAAGAGAGGATCCGATGCACCCCTACCTGACGCGCCAAATGTCGGATTAAGGGATCCGCAAACCCTTGAGAGGTTCGAACTCTGGGGTGCATGCGGAGATCTCAACCTACCCAGCCTGCCTACTCGCGATCCTCCGAAGCCTAGCACGTCGAGCTCAAAGAGACACAGAGACGCAGCAGATTATCCTGGTTCGGGCCACCTTGCGGTGTAATACCCTACTCCAGTGTTTTGGTAGATTGCCTCGGAGGGCTGAGGATGAACTAGTACAGTGGATGAACTGGCCTTAGGAGGTGAAGTGTTCTTGAGCTGGTGTGGTGTGTTCTAGTTCTACTTGTCTTGCCTTCTATGGTGGTGGCTAGTCCTATTTATAGTGGCCTTGGTCCTCTTCCCAAATGTTGGCGGGAAGGGATCCCACAACAGCCGGATTTGAAAGGGGACAAGCAGTACAGCTTATCCTGACAAAAGTAGTCTTCACCTGCGAAAAGCCTCTGGTCATGACGTTGCGGTGGGCTCGTCGATGACCTCCCTCCTGCCGTCCCGGCGGTCTTGGTCTCATTGCACCAGAATGGAAACCTTTAGCTGATTCCTCGGGACTCCGCACATGTGGCTTGCCTCCTTTGCATCGAAGAGGAAACCTGCGCTCTGCGCCCACCTGGCGCCCGCCTGGTGCCCGCTTGGCCTTGGTCGTCATGGCTCATGTCAGTTGAGCCTCATGAGGTAAACCTTGCATAGAACTCTCTGCCCCTCAGGAGCCAGCCTGAGGAGGCCGAACCCCTTGGGGGTCTTGGCGTTGCCCGCCTCGCGAGGCTTGGTCCCTCGCGAGGATCTTGTGGTGTTGATGTTGAATCTGGGCCGTACCAGGCCATCGATGGAGCCACGTGGTGGGCCGCAGGCAGGCAGGGCTGGATACCCCCAAATCCAGGACGCCGGTAGTGGCTGGTCACGGGAGACTTCAACCAAATTTATCGGGTGCGAGATAAAAACCGTGCAAATGTTGATCGGAGCCGCATTGTCAGGTTTCGAGATGCTCTCAACTCCTGTGAGCTTAAAGAGATTTATCTCCAGAATAGGAGATTCACTTGGAGTAATGGACAGAATGAGCCCACCTTGAGCAAGTTAGATAGTTTTTTCTGCAATGAAGACTGGGACTTGGAGTTTGGTTCCCACTTCCTGCATGCTTTATCATCCTCCCTTTCTGACCACTGTTCCCTTCTGCTTGCATCCGCGAACGGCCCGAAGCGCTCCAAATGCTTCCGCTTTGAGAATTTCTGGATCAAGATGCCAGGTTTTTTGGCAACTGTCCAAGGTGCGTGGAATGAAGGCCACAACCATACCGAGCCATACCACATCCTACACCACAAGCTCAAGAAATCTAGCATCAGGCTAAAGGCTTGGAGCAAATCCCTCTGCTCCAACATGAAAGTCCAATTACACATGGCCCTAGTGGTCATCCTCCGCCTTGATATTGCGGAAGAGTCTAGGTCTCTAAGCTTGGAGGAGATCGATCTTCGAAAGAGACTAAAGAGGAGGTTGGTTGGCCTGGCTGTGCTTGAAAAGGCTCGAAAACGACAGATCTCTAGAATAACGAACATTAAAGAGGGGGACACAAACACTAAGTTCTTTCACCTTCGTATCAACCGCCAGCGAAGAAAAATTTATTCACCGCCTTAGACGCAACGTGGGGTGGGTGACAGACCCCAACCACAAGAAGGATATTATTCACCGTCACTTCTCTTCCGTCATCAAGAAGGGGCCAAGGAGGCTTAAGGATTTTAATTGGAGTTGCATCCCCACCACAGATTGTGATCTTAGTGATATTGGGGCCCCGTTCACCATGGAGGAGGCTAGGAAGGCAGTCTTCGACTCGCCTGGCGATAAGGCGCCGGGGCCGGATGGGTTCACGGGTTCGTTCTTCAAGGCATGTTAGGATGTTATCAAAGTCGACATCATGGCTGCCATCAACCACTTCTCGAATCTCCATGCCACCAACTTGCATTGGCTAAATTCAGCCAACATCGCTTTAATCCCCAAGAAGGATGGCGCGGAGGACATTTCTGACTTCAGGTCGATAAGTCTAATTCATGTTGTGGCAAAGCTCTTTGCTAAGATGATGGTGACACGCCTCTTCGTCCACATGAATGATCTTGTGTCCCCAGCTCAAAGTGCATTTATCAAGAAACGAAGCATTCACAACAACTTCACTTATGTCCACAACCTCGCCTGCAGACTACACCGTAGCAAGACCTCTATGTTGCTTTTCAAGCTTGACATCAAGAAGGCCTTCGACTCCGTGAGATGGGACTACTTAATGAACCTTATTCAACATCTTGGCTTCCCTGCGCGCTTTAGAGGCTGGGTCTCGGTGCTTCTCACTTCAGCTACCTCGAGAGTGTTGCTCAATGGCACGGTCGGGGATCCTATTAGGAACGGGAAGGGGTTATGGCAAGGAGACCTGGTGTCGCCGCTTCTTTTTGTGCTTGCCATCAACCCCCTGCACCACACCCTCAACAAGGCTACATTACAAGGCCAATTGCATCCGATCCGAAGTAATACCGCAACTCTTCGTGCCTCCCTATATGCTGATGATGCGGCCATTTTTGTGAAGCCCATCAAGGAGGATGTCTCCTGTTTTGCCTCCATCCTAGATGCCTTTGGTGAGGTCACGGGCCTGGTCACCAACTCCAGCAAAAGTCTAGTTGCCCCAATTTGTTGTGCCGGCCTGATCTTCCTCACATTCTGCAACTTTTCCCCGCCAATGTAACGCCCTCGATGCGGCTATATCTCCCACGTGTCGAAGCACGACTTAGAGGCATAACCGCATTGAAAGCAATGTCGCAAGTGAGGTAATCTTCACACAACCCATGTAATACATAAGGGAAAGAGATACATAGTTGGCTTACAATCGCCACTTCACACAATTACATGAATAAAGCATTACATCATCCAGATACAATCAAGGTCCGACTACGGAACCAAAATAAAAGAAGAAGCCCAAATGCGACAAAGGTCCCCGATCGACCCCAACTAGGCTCCGCTACTGATCAACTAAAACGAAACAACACAAAGGGCAAGATCTTCATCGAGCTCCTCCTTGAGCTTGGTTGCGCCACCGCTTTCGATAACATAGGCACCGCAAACTGGTTTTGAAGTATCTAGTGAGCCACGAGGACTCAGCAATCCCATTACCATGGGTATCAAGACTAGCAAAGCTTAATGGGAAAGGAAGGGGTAAAGTGGTGAGGTTGCAGCAACGGCTAAGCATATATGGTGGCTAACATACGCAAGTGAGAGCGAGAAGAGAAGCAAAGGAACGGTCGTCAACTAGCAATGATCAAGAGGTGATCCTGAACACCTACTTACGCCAAACATAACACGAAGCCGTGTTCACTTCCGGACCCGAGAAGAGACCATCACGGCTACACACCTTGTTGATGCGTTTTAATTCGGATCTGGTGTCAAGTTATCTACAACCGACATTAACAAATTCCCATCGCCACATAACCGTGGGCACGGCTCTCGAAAGTTTATACCTGCGGGGTGTCCCAACTTAGCCCATGACAAGCTCTCGCGATCAACGAAGGAATAGACCTTCTCCCAAGACACTCGATCGACTCGGTATCCGGTACATCAAGACATTTCGACAATGGTAAAACAAGACCAGCAAAGCCGCCCGATGCGCCAACAATCCCGATAGGAGCTGCACATATCTCGTTCTCAGGGCAACACCGGATGAGACATCCTACGAGTAAAACCAGACCTCGAGTTGCCCCGAGGGGGCCCCGCAGTCTACTCGGTTCGAACCAGCACTTAGACAAGCACTAGCCCGGGGGGGGCTAAAATAAAGATGACCCTTGGGTTGGCCGACCCAAGGGAAGGGTATAGGTGGTGGTGGGGCAAATGGTAAAACCAAGGTTGGGCCTTGCTGGACAAGTTTTATTCAAAGCAAACTGTTAGGGGGGGTCCCATAAATCACCCGACCGCGTAAGGAACGCAAAATCCGGGAACATAACACCGGTATGACGGAAACTAGGGCGGCAAGAGTGGAACAAGACACCAGGCATAAGGCTGAGCCTTCCACCCTTTACCAAATATATAGATGCATTAATAATATAAGAGATATTGTGATATCCCAACCAAAATCCTGTCCATCACGGAGCAATCTTCAACTTCACCTGCAGCTAGCAACGCTATAAGAGGGGCTAAGCAAAGCGGTAACATAGCCAAGCAACGGTTTGCATAGGAAAGGTGTCAAAGGTTAGAGGTTCATGGCAGTATGGGATGGCTTGAAGAGCAAATGATAGGTAACGCAGCATAGCGATAGAACGAAGCAACTAGCATAGCAATGATAGTAGTGAGATCCAGGGTAGCGGTCATCTTGCCTGAAATCCCGCTAGGAAGAAGAACGAGTCCATGAAGAAGACAAACGGACGTAGTCGAATGAATCCTCACAAACGCAACATTACCGGAACTAAGAAGCAACACCGGAAAGAAACAAACAACATGGTAAACACACAAGCATAAATATGGCATGATGCACAATCAAGTATGATGCATATCCGGTTTAATGAGGCATGGCATGGCAAAGTGCAACAAACAATGCTACAAGTTAAGTGGAGCTCAATATGCAACGAGTTGCATATTAACAAAACACCACATCCGAGTTATTTAGTTCGCTCTCGTTTAGGAACACAACAATATTAAATGTTGTTAAACATGGCAAGGGGTGAAACATAATAAAACTACCTGTCTAGGCAAGTTTAAATGAGGCCGGAACAACGAACAACAATTCCGGAAAATCCTCATGAGCAATATTCGAATTTGGTACTGTTCTTCCCTAAAACATATTTTAAAGTTGTTAAACAATAAAACAAAGTGCACCATGATAAACTAGGCATTTTTCCACCACATTTACATATAAAGAACATTTAATTCCGAGTTACGGTTATTTAGTTATGAATTAAATCATTTTAACATGGCATTTAAGCAAATTAATGTAAACAACATTTTAAACATATTAACATGGGATGAAAGTGGCATATTGTGAAACTAGATAAAATTCTAAGCATTTTTCATATATAAATCATTTTAAACCGATGCACGCTTGTGGTGTTATTAAATGCATGAACATGAGGGACTTTTACGCAAATCAGAAACATGGGATAAAGCTAAAATCACAGTAGGGAAAAAAAAAAATAACACGGGCCAGATACATGGGCCAACAGAGAGGACTGGGAGGAGCTGCTCACATCGGGCCCTTGAGGCCTTTGGCTCGCGGAGGTCGGGCAGGCTTGGCGCGGAGAGGCCGCAGAGTCGGGCGGCGAAAGCGCTTGGGACTCGGCGCCATCGTGGCCACGCGCGGACGACAGAGTCAACGGCACGGCGAGCGCTTCCTCGCCGACAGGAGCGAAGCAGCAGCGGCGGCGGAGCTGCAGGGACGCGGAGGGAGGCGCGGATTCGGGCGGTGGAGCTCGAGTTCGTCCGGAACCAGCCGGTCTTGATGGCGGACGGGAAAAGGCAGGGCGGCGCGGAGGCGACAGAGTTCGAGGCCATGGCGACTCGACGGCGGCGCTGCAGCTTCGAGGCGTCGGCCATGGGAGCTCCGGCGAGTTCCCTCAGAAGAAGGAGAGCGGGCGGTTCGAAACGGAGGCAGCAAGGAGCCGACGACGTTCTTGACTTGGTGGCGCAGCCCTTGCAGGAGAAAACACGGCGACCACGTGGTTAGCGGCAGCAATAGGAGAAGAACAACGAGAAACAGAGAGGAGACACGGTGAGGAGGACCTGCGGGTCGAAGCGGCTTGACGGCGGGGCCATGGCGTGAGTGCAGAGGCGAGCGAAGCACTTGCTCGATTCAGCCGGCTTGGCGACGGAGATGGCGTGGAGACAAACAGGGGGAGCTGCGGCTTGCTGTGGATGAGCTCCATCTCGAGGGGCTCCTGCTCGGGCACGAGCGTGGAGACGCGGGGCTGCGGCCAGAGGAGGTCGTCGGCTGCGATGGCGCGAGGGGACGAGGCCGAGCACTCCTGCTCGGGACCTCTAGCAGCTTTAGGGAGCAGGGCAGGGGAGGCGGAGCTCGAGCATGGCGTCCATGGGGTTTCCTGTGGGCCAAGGAAGAAAGAGCGGAGAGATTAGAGAGAGAGACGGTGAGAAGGAGAGGGAAAAAGAGAGGGCTGGGGCGCGAGATGGGCGACCTGGCAACACGCTCCGGCGAGGCGGAGCTGACGAGGCAGCGGCTGGAGCGAGGGCGTCGGGGAGGCAGGAGGCCTCGGGTGGAGTGGATCGAGGAGGGGATGGATTTGGTTGGATCTGAAAACGAGGAAGGAAGGAGGCTGCGGGATCGAGGGAGGGATCCCGAGAGGATTTTGGAGAGAGTGGTGGCGGCGGCTAGGAATCCCTAGAAATTAGGGATTGGTCAGATATATATATAGCACCAGATTAGGTTAGGGGCTATCTCGGTCCCTCGAATCAGAAACGGACGGTCGCGAAAAAAATAGCTAGGGAGTCCAAATAAGAAAAGGGAGATGTTTTATAGACGTTAGGGGATGATCCGGACCCAACGGTGATGACTGTCCGGGTCGGGTTCGGGGGAGTTTCGGACGCGCACACGAGGGGGTCTAAGAGAGGTTAGATGGTTTGGCAAGAGGGAATGGAAAACCCGGTTGGTCTCGGAACGGCCAACAAAAGCAAGGGGGGACACGGCAACTGCGAGCGGATGCAAGTTTTATGAAAACGATGCCAATGCAATGCAAATGATGACATGAGACGAGATGCATACAAAAACAAAATGCAAAACAACTGACAAAAACCCAACCACGAAGAAAATAAAATATCACATCTCCGGAAAAGGCAGGAGTTGGAGTTACGAATATGGAAAGCTACATCCGGGGCGTTACAACACACCACCACTACGAGAGGATCTCGTCCCGAGATCTAGGATGGCACCGGAGGGAAATCGAAAAGAAAAAGAAGAGGTAAAACTAAGTTGCTTCTTTGACCAATGAGTGAAACCACGAACCTTGAGAGGTTGAACAAATTGAAAGAAACAAAAGAACGGAGATGAACAAGATTGCAAACAATTCGTTGGACAAGAGGAACAAGGAATATGATGAGAACCAAGAGGTTTAGTGATAAGATTGATATTGAAACCACTCCGGTTAAAACTAGATAGAGGAGGAATAAGATTGATATAATTTGGGCAGCACTCCGACTGTAAATGGAAGGAATTGAACATGAACTTGACAAAATGAGAGGAAACAAGATGAAATCAACAACACACTGCATCCGGAATTGAAAGAATGGCACAAGGGGTAAGAAACATTACAAACCGCACTCCGGTTGAGAAGGGAGGCAAAACTTTATAAGATGAGAGAACTCGAATGAAAACACGACACTCCGGCTAAACGGATAAGCAAGGAAAAATACATGATATTTACAAAATGAGATGATGGGTCGAAGAGAGTAACATAACAATGCCTCTGGAACAAAAGAATAGAAGATAGATCACTGGAATAATGAATGTAGGAGAAAATGCAAACTTCGCCACAAATGAGCTCGAAAGCACCCTTCCAAGAAGGTTAGAACGGAGTTGTTGGAAAACCAACAACGAAAAGAATAAGCTTGTGGCGGGCTTATGAAAACATCTCAAAATTATGAGGTGAGCTTCTGCCACCAACGGAAACAAATGATTGGATTGATATCAACAAGGAGACGAGAAACTTATTTCACCGGGAGGACAAATGAAGAACTAGGGTCATTTATAAGCACCGTAAATAGCAACAATCCTTAGGGAAAGCTTTAGGTGAATATAACCCAAGATAACTCCAATGAAGAGACTGATGGATTTAAAATACCTCATTCTTGACAACAATATGAATCATGAAACATGAAGGAAATTGTCAAGAGTGACATAACACCATCTCAAAAGATAAGATAGAAGGAATTGCACTTTGGAATGCAAGATGAAGAATACTTGAGCTCCTCAAAACAAAACATGTGTTGAGCACCATGTTTATTTTGAAGTATGGCTTGACAGATCTTAACTTCGAGAGAAAACTTGAAGAACAATTGAAGAATGAAAAGAATCCTTGACGACCCACCATGTTAAGCCTCCATAAAGAACTCCGGTAATAAAAGGATGATAAAATGAAAGAGAACTTGAAAACACAAGGTGAAACCATGCGATGATTTAGATGGAGCTTCGCGACGAGATAATTGAGAGAGCTTGGAACTCCGAAAAGAAAGATGAAGCCTCTCGAACCGAGAATGTGATATGATGACCAACTCCGGAAAGAAAGATGAATCACTTGTAATCAAGAATTTATTCATCATGAATAATCTCCTGAAGAAAAGAATTGAGTCACCTCGAGGAAATAAGAATAAGATTTATTGTATGCTTATCCTTCATCAAATCTAATTGATGACAAGCAACGGATTTTTGCATACTACTTATTCTTCTTGAAAAGGATTAAGGGAAATATGGCGCAAAACTTGAGAAAGTCTTCAAGAACCACCGGTAGGATTGGAAAGAATGAATGAATTAAAATGATAACAAAGGAAAAAGAATCTTGAACGAACCACCGTAAGAATTGAAAATGAACGTAGCAAAGGCACAATTCACCGGAAAGAATTGGAGAATGATAGCTACACGTTGAGAATGAAGAATTATGACATGATGGCCTCGAAGGAAAGAAATGGAAACAACTCATGAAATGTTCCTGATGGTAAGAAAAGAATTGTCACAATCAAAACAATTATGAGGATAGCATGAAGCTAGAACCATGAATCTTCAAGAGAATGGACCAAGATTAAAGAGAAACTCTTCTTCGGTCTTCAAATGTTGAGAATGACAACGAGAAACACCACCAAGAATTCTTGAGGCACACCGGAAGAATCAAAAGCGAAGAGGTTGAGCCAACTATGAAAAGAATTTGAAAGATCTTGGAGAAAAGCATTTGACTGATGATAACTCATTCTTACGTCAAACTTGGAGAAGAATTTAGGATAGCTCTGGGAAAATAGAACAGTCAGGTAAGATCCTGGGAAAAGACCTGTGGGTTAGGGCCCACTCAAAAGAACACCGTTGAAAAGATTTAAAAGAGATGTTGCATCGGTTGAATTAAAGGGCCTGAATGAGATAACAACCTCGAAATATCTTGAACGGATTGAGAATGGAAACACAAGTCTTGTGAGATATCTTCAGCACTCCAGAACAAATGAATAGGAAAAAGTGAATGATTAAGAGGTGCATCGGCACGATAAAGCATTAGAAACGAGGAAAGGAATATGATGAATATTGCAAGCTTGAATTGGATCCACCGGAGAAGAAACAACAATGAAGGATGATGAACTTGAAGCTCGTGAGCATCTTCACGAGGGATCACCGGATCAGAACATTGACGGGAAAAGAGTGGAGAAACTTCACATGAATAAATGGATACTTGATTAAAATAAATGAGTCCTTGAAGAAAAGGGTGGGAGGGTGGGGATAAACAAAGACAACTTGGGATGAACGAAACAAACACCGTTGAGAAAACATAGAATTGATCTTGCGGATGGGGAGAATGATGGGATCCACTTGAAGAGAAGCACGTCGGTTGAAAAGGATTGACATGACAATCTCGATTGTCGAGAAGGATTGGTATTCACATAGCAATATGAGAACACCGTTTAGGAAAGGTATGGAATCCACATTTGACATTGAAGCAACTCGAATACCACAAATAAAATAAAACAAAGGATTTGGCTTGCAGAATAAGCCGGAACAAACACATATGATAGAGATTTACCCAATCCCATATCATGCATCTGTCGAAAAGATATTCTAGGAGCTACTTGAATTCCCACCTATAAAACTCCCGAAATTTTCCGGTTATGCAATCAGGTGTTGGGGATACAGGGGAAGCAATATATCTCACCCAAACTAACAATCCCTACATCCAGCTGTATCCATCCTTCAACACATAACCAAGAAACCTTCGGAAATCGTCTACCTCAACCTTCGAAAAGCATCCGTTATACGAGTCATGGCAATACTCCGTACTCACCTCAAGATCGGGTTATCGGGTTATCTCACCAACAACGCATAAAAGAGATTTTCGATGTCGGCGATTAAACTCGTGTATTCCGAACTGCAACGATAAAATTATGACGACAACACCTCGAGCTCAACTCCCGGGACACTTCCACTAAACCCCGACAGAGACACCAAGACAATGTTCTCATCATAAAACCATCTAACGATTCCAAAATACCAGCGTGATCCTAAAAAAATTAGTGAAATTTGAGAAGAGAAGAGTCAAAACTCTACGTCAGGATACCTCACCAGAGCGATGAAGGGACTGAGGAGTAAAAAGAATTCCTAACTCTCCGATATATATAATCCTAAATGACTCAAAACATTTTTCTAGACACAACTCGCCGCTAAAATGATCAAGCGGTGGGGCTCCTAAGGTCGGGAAGGCTCGATTACCAACTTGTAGCGCCTCGATGCGGCTATATCTCCCACGTGTTGAAGCACGACTTAGAGGCATAACCGCATTGAAAGCAATGTCGCAAGTGAGGTAATCTTCACACAACCCATGTAATACATAAGGGAAAGAGATACATAGTTGGCTTACAATCGCCACTTCACACAAATACATGAATAAAGCATTACATCATCTAGATACAATCAAGGTCCGACTACGTAACCAAAATAAAAGAAGAACCCCAAATGCGATAAAGGTCCCCGATCGACCCCAACCGGGCTCCGCTCATCGATCAACTAAAACGAAACAACACAAAGGGCAAGATCTTCATCGAGCTCCTCCTTGAGCTTGGTTGCTTCACCGCTTTCGTAACATAGGCACCGCAAACTGGTTTTGAAGTATCCGTGAGCCACGAGGACTCAACAATCCCATTACCATGGGTATCAAGACTAGCAAAGCTTAATGGGAAAGGAAGGGGTAAACTGGTGAGGTTGCAGCAGCGGCTAAGCATATATGGTGGCTAACATACGCAAGTGAGAGCGAGAAGAGAAGCAAAGGAACGGTCGTCAACTAGCAATGATCAAGAGGTGATCCTGAACACCTACTTACGCCAAACATAACACGAAGCCGTGTTCACTTCCGGACTCCACGAGAAGAGACCATCACGGCTACACACGCCGTTGATGCGTTTTAATTCGGATCCGTGTCAAGTTATCTACAACCGACATTAACAAATTCCCATCTGCCACATAACCGCGGCACGGCTCTCGAAAGTTTATACCTCGCAGGGTGTCCCAACTTAGCCCATGACAAGCTCTCGCGATCAACGAAGGAATAGACCTTCTCCCAAGACACTCCGATCGACTCGGTATCCCGGTACATCAAGACATTTCGACAATGGTAAAACAAGACCAGCAAAGCCGCCCGATGCACCGACAATCCCGATAGGAGCTGCACATATCTCGCTCGTGGCAACACCGGATGAGACATCCCACGAGTAAAACCAGACTCGAGTTGCCCGAGGGGGCCCCGTGATCTACTTGGTTCGAACCAGCACTTAGACAAGCAACGCCCGGGGCTAAAATAAAGATGACCCTTGGGTTGGCCGACCCAAGGAAGGGTATAGGTGGTGGTGAGGCAAATGGTAAAACCAAGGTTGGGCCTTTTTGGACAAGTTTTATTCAAAGCGAACTGTCGGGGGTCCCATAAATCACCCGACCGCGTAAGGAACGCAAAATCCGGGAACATAACACCGGTATGACGGAAACTAGGGCGGCAAGAGTGGAACAAGACACCAGGCATAAGGCCGAGCCTTCCACCCTTTACCAAATATATAGATGCATTAATAATATAAGAGATATTGTGATATCCCAACCAAAATCCTGTCCATCATGGAGCAATCTTCAACTTCACCTGCAGCTAGCAACGCTATAAGAGGGGCTAAGCAAAGCGGTAACATAGCCAAGCAACGGTTTGCATAGGAAAGGTGTCAAAGGTTAGAGGTTCATGGCAGTATGGGATGGCTTGAAGAGCAAATGATAGGTAACGCAACATAGCGATAGAACGAAGCAACTAGCATAGCAATGATAGTAGTGAGATCCAGGGTAGCGGTCATCTTGCCTGAAATCCCGCTAAGAAGAAGAACGAGTCCATGAAGAAGACAAACGGACATAGTCGAATGAATCCTCACAAACGCAACATTACCGGAACTAAGAAGCAACACCGGAAAGAAACAAACAACATGGTAAACACACAAGCATAAATATGGCATGATGCACAATCAAGTATGATGCATGTCCGGTTTAATGAGGCATGGCATGGCAAAGTGCAACAAACAATGCTACAAGTTAAGTGGAGCTCAATATGCAACGAGTTGCATATTGACAAAACACCACATCCGAGTTATTTAGTTCGCTCTCGTTTAGGAACACAACAATATTAAATGTTGTTAAACATGGCAAGGGGTGAAACATAATAAAACTACCTGTCTAGGCAAGTTTAAATGAGGCCGGAACAACGAACAACAATTCCGGAAAATCCTCATGAGCAATATTCGAATTTGGTACTGTTCTGCCCTAAAACATATTTTAAAGTTGTTAAACAATAAAACAAAGTGCACCATGATAAACTAGGCATTTTTCCACCCCATTTACATATAAAGAACATTTAATTCCGAGTTACGGTTATTTAGTTATGAATTAAATCATTTTAACATGGCATTTAAGCAAATTAATATAAACAACATTTTAAACATATTAACATGGGATGAAAGTGGCATATTGTGAACCTAGATAAAATTCTAAGCATTTTTCATATATAAATCATTTTAAACCGATGCACAGTTGTGGTGTTATTAAATGCATGAACATGAGGGACTTTTCTGCAAATCTGTAAAACATGGGATAAAGCTAAAATCACAGCGCAGGGAAAAAATAACACGGGCCGCATCTGTCTGGGCCAACGAAGAGGACTGGGAGGAGCTGCTCACATCAGGCCCTTGAGGCCTTTGGCCCCATGGAGCTGGCGAGGCAGCTTGGCGCGGAGCTGGGTCGCAGGAGTCGGGCGGCGAAAGCGCTGCTGGGACTCGGCGCCATCGTGGCCCACGCGCGGGATGACAGAGTCAACGGGCACGGCGAGCGTTCTCCTGCTCGACAGGGAGCAGAAGCAGAGCAGCGGCGGCGGAACTGCAGGGACGCGGAGGGAGGCGCGGATTCGGGCGGTGGAGCTCGGGTTCGTCCGGAACCAGCCGGTCTTGATGGCGGACGGGAAAAGGCAGGGCGGCACGGAGGCGACAGAGTTCGAGGCCATGGCGACTCGACGGCGGCGCTGCAGCTTCGAGGCGTCGGCCATGGGAGCTCCGGCGAGTTCCCTCAGAAGAAGGAGAGCGGGCGGTTCGAAACGGAGGCAGCAAGGAGCCGACGACGTTCTTGACTTGGTGGCGCAGCCCTTGCAGGAGAAAACATGGCGACCACGCGGTTAGCGGCAGCAGTAGGAGAAGAACAACGAGAAACAGAGAGGAGACACGGTGAGGAGGACCTGCGGGTCGGAGCGGCTTGACGGCGGGGCCATGGCGTGAGTGCAGAGGCGAGCGAAGCACTTGCTCGATTCAGCCGGCTTGGCGACGGAGATGGCGTGGAGACGAACAGGGGGAGCTGCGGCTTGCTGTGGATGAGCTCCGTCTCGAGGGGCTCCTGCCGCACGAGCGTGGAGACGCGGGCTGCGGCGAGGAGGTCGTCGGCTGCGATGGCGCGAGGACGAGGCCGAGCGCCCTGCCGGGACCTCTAGCAGCAGGGAGCAGGCAGGGGAGGCGGAGCCGAGCACGGCGCCCATGGGGTTTCCTGTGGGCCAAGGAAGAAAGAGCGGAGAGATTAGAGAGAGAGACGGTGAGATGGAGAGGGAAAAAGAGAGGGCTGGGGCGCGAGACGGGCAACCTGGCAACACGCTCCGGCGAGGCGGAGCTGACGAGGCAGCGGCTGGAGCGAGGGCGTCGGGGAGGCAGGAGGCCTCGGGTGGAGTGGATCGAGGAGGGGATGGATTTGGTTGGGTCTGAAAACGAGGAAGGAAGGAGGCTGCGGGATCGAGGGAGGGGATCCCGAGAGGATTTTGGAGAGAGTGGCGGCGGCGGCTAGGAATCCCTAGAAATTAGGGATTGGTCAGATATATATATAGCACCAGATTAGGTTAGGGGCTATCTCGGTCCCTCGGATCGGAAACGGACGGTCGCGAAAAAAATAGCTAGGGAGTCCAAATAAGAAAACGGAGATGTTTTATAGACGTTAGGGGATGATCCGGACCCAACGGTGATGACTGTCCGGGTCAGGTTCGGGGGAGTTTCGGACGCGCACACGAGGGGGTCTGAGAGAGGTTAGATGGTTTGGCAAGAGGGAATGGAAAACCCGGTTGGTCTCGGAACGGCCAACAAAAGCAAGGGGGGACACGGCAACTGCGAGCGGATGCAAGTTTTATGAAAACGATGCCAATGCAATGCGAATGATGACATGAGACGAGATGCATACAAAAACAAAATGCAAAACAACAGACAAAAACCCAACCACGAAGAAAATAAAATATCGCATCTCCGGAAAAGGCAGGAGTTGGAGTTACGAATATGGAAAGCTACATCCGGGGCGTTACAGCCAAACTCACAACCTTCCCCATCACGTACTTGGGGCTTCCACTCTTGGTCAAGAGGCTTAAGGCTGTGCACTTCTTGCCTCTGGAAGACAAAGTTGGCGCGCAGGCTTACCCCATGGATTGGCCACCTCATGGCCGCCCTTGGGAGGCTTGTTCTGGTCAAAGCGGTTCTCACTGCCATCGCTATCTACAGCATTACTTCGCTGGTCTTGCCGGCTGAGGTGATGAAGCGTATTGATGCCTTGCGACGTGCATTTCTCTGGGCAGGTTGCGACAAAGTCATCGGGGACAAGTGGAAAATCAATTGGGAGCGAGTCTGCAGCCCCAAAGCTATGGGTGGCCTGGGCATTCTACACCTGGACAAATTCGCCGCTGCTCTCCCCTTGCGGTGGCTTTGGAACGAGTGGGCGGAGCCGTCAAAGCCGTGGTTAATTTGGTCTGGGCACTCCTTGCACCAAGGCCGACAGGGACCTTTTCGCGGCTGCTACGAAGGTCGTGATTGGCAATGGGGACAAGGCTTGCTTCTGGATGTCTCCCTGGCTTGATGGCCTAAGGCTGATGGACATTGCCCCTAAAATCTTTGAGATCTCAAAAAAGAAAGGCTGCTCTGTGAGGAAGGCACTCACTGATGAACTGTGGATATCACAGATTGACATGACAAATGGCATCACCGCAAGACATATACATGACTTCGTCACCCTTTGGGAGAAGTTGGATGGGATAATCCTGGATCATGACACGCAAGATACAATCACATGGAAGCTTACGGAGAGTGGTTCTTACTCCACTTCTTCAGCCTATTCGCTACAGTTCGAGGGACACACCTCAACCCCACTCCTAAAGATCGTTTGGAAAGTCTGAGCAATCCTAAATGCAAGTTCTTTGCTTGGTTAATCATTCACAACAGAGTATGGATAGCGGACAGGCTACAACGAAGGGGGTGGCCGAATTGCGGTTTGTGTCCTCTTTGCAGCTAAGTTCAGGAGTCTGCGGTGCACCTTCTATTCCAATGCCGGTTTTCGGTTGTGGTTTGGAATGCGGTAAATGCGAAGACCGGGCTAAGCAATATTGTCATGGCGGACTGGGCGGCTATGCGAAGTGTCACACATTGGTGGACCGATATTGCACTCGCGCGCTCGCCTAATGGGAAAGGGATGGCCTCCCTGCTTATGCTTATCTCTTGGGAACTTTGGAAGGAGAGGAACGCTAGGGTCTTTCAAAATGTCTCCGCGCCTACGACGATCCTCGTGGAAAAAATCATGGATGAGGCGACAATGTGAGCGTTGGCGGGTGCCAAAGGGCTAGGTGTAATTTTACATCGCGAGTAGTTGCCTCATATTCGCCTTTGTTCGGTCATTAATTGGTTGTGGTCCTCAGACCTTGTTACAATTCTCTCTTAATTAATGAAATGGCAAATCTTTTGCCTCGTTTAAAAAAAGATGTAGCTGGGGCACTAGCGTAGCCAGGATCGAGCCGGGCCTCTGGCAAGCAGAGGCTGAACATGTGGTACAGTGCTAAACATTGTCGAAATTGCTAGTCAACAAAGATATGACTCGACCCAGAACACGGCCTTGCTGCCTAGGTCTTGTCTATGCCACTATACTAGGGTAAACACATAGTTGTGTCTTCGTCGAGCAATGGGTTACATTTCATCGCACCGCTTTATTTTTTGTAATTCATCTTTGTTTCGAAGAACTTCCCCACCTACTCTTATTTTTTTAATTATTATTTTTTGAAACAAGGCAAAAGATTTGCCATTTTCATTGAATAAGAAGGAGTATTAGGGGTCTTGGCCAAAGGCCAAATACAACATATCACTCTTGCAGCATGGTATTACACAAATGTTTCACACCGGCCGGACACCATTGTCGGTGTCAAAACCGCCGGATCTCGGGTAGGGGGTCCCGAACTGTGTATCTAAGGCTGATGGTAATAGGAGGGCGGGGACACAATGTTTACCCAGGTTCAGGCCCTCTCGATGGAGGTAATACCCTACTTCCTGCTTGATTGATCTTGATGATATGAGTATTACAAGAGTTGATCTACCACAAGATCTTAGAGGCTAAACCCTAAAAGCTAGCCTATGATTATGATTGTTGTTCTACGGACTAAACCCACCGGTTTATATAGACACCAGAGGGGACTAGGGTTACACAGAGTCGGTTACAGAGAAAGGAATCTTCATATCCTAACCGCCAAGCTTGCCTTCCACGCAAAGGAGAGTCTCATCCGGACACGGGACGAAGTCTTCTATCTTGTATCTTCATAGCCCAATAGTCCGGTGTATGCATATAGTCCGGCCGTCCGAGGACCCCTTAATCCGGGACTCCCTCAGTAGCCCCTGAACTAGGCTTCAGTGACGATGAGTCCGGCGTGCAGATTGTCTTCGGCATTGCAAGGCGGGTTCCTTCTCCGAATACTCCAAAGTAGATCTTGAATATAAGAATCGTGTCCGGCTCTGCAAAACAAATTCCACATACCACTGTAGAGAGTATAATATCCCACGAGTCCAATCTGCTGACAACTCATAGCATGACATCACGCCATGGCCCGGTCTTTATTCGAACTGTTTTTATCCTACCCCTCCGTATCTCGAGGCGTGGTTTTATCGGCACGTCTTGTCAAAGCAGAGATCGTGTCCCCTTATCACGGGATTCTCATCAATGCGGGTATGGGTAACCCAACCGTGCCATCCGCACGGCGCTTGGGAAATAAGCGAGCTTTAGGGCAAGTGGGGAGGTGCATGATTTTTACTGCCTTTATAAAGGGATAAGGATTCACCTCTTTCACCCATGCTTTCTTCTTCCTCTGCCCATTCATTCTTGAGCTCCAACGCCCAAGCCCTCACCTTTGCCGCCCGAAAACGCACTCCAATCATGTCCGGATCCGAAGCTGGAGGCAAGTGGATGGCCTCCTCCGTCAAGAAGGAGGACATCAAGAAGCTCTGAGAGGCCGGGTACTTGTCCAAAGAGATTGCTCATCGGCTTCCGGCCAAGGGGCGGGTCATCCCTACCCCGGAGCCCCAAGAAAGGGTGGTGTTTCTCTCCCACTTCGTCCGCGGGCTGGGATTTCCCCTCCACCCGCTCGTCCGCGGACAGATGTTCTACTACGGGTTGGACTTCCACGACTTGGCTCCCAACTCCATCCTCAACATCACAACATTTATTGTCGTGTGCGAGGCCTTCCTCCGCATCCCACCTCACTTTGGCCTATGGCTGAAGACCTTCAATGTGAAGCCAAAGGTGGTGAGAGGACAACAAGCGGAGTGTGGAGGTGCCATGGTGGGCAAGATGCCCAATGTCACCTGGCCCAAAGGCTCCTTGTGGAGACTGTAAAGGGGTGGCAACCGGGATGGTTCTACATCACCGAGCCGCGCGGCACCAACTGGGCAGCGACCCCCAAATTCCGATCCGGAGTCCCCATGTGGCTCACCTCCTTGAAAGAGAAGGGTTTAGCCTGGGGCTCGGCGGAATAAGTAACTGGGCTCCAGACACGTGTCCAGAACATGATAGGCAAGAGAATCAAGCTTGTCAACATGGTCCAGGTTATGCTCTTCCGCCGGATTCTTCCGTGCCAGAGCCGGACTTGTAATTTGTGGGAGTTCGACCCGGTCAAGCACCAAACGCTGCTGGAGCTCT
This sequence comes from Aegilops speltoides, assembly GCA_021437245.1. NCBI lineage: Eukaryota > Viridiplantae > Streptophyta > Magnoliopsida > Poales > Poaceae > Aegilops > Aegilops speltoides. Next base: position 217,037,857 of record CM038145.1, read on the forward strand.
TCGATACGACACACGAAGACATCTGGAAGGTTCTTTTTAAGGCCGAAGAGGTACCACCGCCCACGATCAAAGATCGCGGGCTATGCGCAAAATGCCGGGCAAATCCAGTAGTTCTTTTATGTTTGCAAGGTATACCCTCTACCGGCATATCTGCGGGAGGAACCTAAGCCTCCATGCCAATCTTTCAGGCCTGGGTAACGATAGCGGAGCAGATTGACTGTTCGGCTCCGCTACCCGAAGATCCAGAAACGCCTCTTCTGACGAAGATGTTGTTTCCGGCGCCTTATGAGGTGCCCGAGAAGAAAGACAAGAAGGTGGCCAAGGGGACCAGAGGTGGTCTCCGACGCAAGGGCGCTTCGGACGTGGCGTCTGAAGACGCCGAGACCCACTCCTCCACTGAAGACGACAAGGAGGAGGAGGAGAAGACCCGTTCCCCCCCCTACTTGGGGGGGAGAAGAGGAAGGTCTCCACACATGGGGAGGCTGAGGCGTCCAAGAAGGGAAAAATCTCCCTTCCGGACTACTCCGCCGCAGCCACCAACAGCAGCGGGGAGTGGGAGACCAGGGTCAAGCCCCTGGCCAAATCGTAAGTATCCGGACACGGTAATATTTCCGATCTTTTTACTTTATCGTTTCGTAATATGCTAGACCATGCATCTGTAGTCCAGCCCAGTCCAATATCGAGCTATCCTCCTCTTCGGAGGGGTCGCTGGACCCGTCGGCAATGAACAACGGGTCCCTTCTGACGGCCACCTCCCCCAAGGCCGCAGACAACACCGAGTGTTGTCTCGAAGGATACCGGTCCAAGAGGAGACCGTTCCGGTGATGTCGGAGGATAAAACCCCGGTTGCCGAACACATTGGGGGAAAGACCCCTACAGACCCCGACGATGGGGGCTGCATCCAGTTCGGCCCTCAGCCAAATGCAGCTCCGGAGACCCAAGTGGCTCCGGACTCAAGCAGGCAGCCTCTCCCGAACGAGGGGAGCTAGCCGCCTCCAGCAGTGACCTCTGTCCATCCAGAGGCACCGGATAGATTGTTGGAAGCGCTACGAGGTGCTTCCATTGTGGAAGAACACCGTATTCTTATGAGTACGGTGATTGAGAAAGTCCAATCCACCAAAAATGGACTGACCGAAACCTGCATTAGCCTTCTAACAGGCTTTGAGGTAAGTAATGTAGTTGTAAAAGAATATCACCTTGTAGACAGTAGCCCCTGATGCTATGTTCGGTCTTCGGAAAGAAAAACCAAACAGAGGATCAAAGTAATTTTCGCAGGAGTCTAACATAATATGTCTATGTGAATAAGCATGCGTCACTACTGGCTGCTGCCGCTCATACCGCGGAGATCTCCGATTTGAAGCAGAATCTGGAGCGGGCCGAGGAAGAACTCGGCCTCGTGAAGAAGCAGCTGGAGGATAGCAAGGTATGCACTAACTGGTGCTTTATATTTAGGAAGGATGAAAGGTTTGTACTGACTAAAGCGTCATGAACTTTATTAGGGGCCACGACCGAAGTAGCGGCCCTCAAGAAGGCGTTGCCCGAGGCTGAGGACAAAGCGGCTAAGGAACGCGCCACGCGCGAGAAGCAAGAGGCCCGGGTCAGCGAGGTCCAGCAAGAGCTCTAGGACACCTTCAAAAAGTACGAGTCCCTGGAGCGTGATTCTAAGACTCAAGAGTCCGAACTTGCGAAGGCCCGCCAGAGCACGCAAGATTCCCGAGCCAAAGCCCAGAGCGCCCTCCAGGAAATCCAGGCGGCCATGAAGATCGCGGCGGGTAAGGCTTTTATTATGCAAAGGAAGTATGTGAAGGAAACATTCCTTTTACTTACCCGAATTTGGAGTTCTCCAGGAGCGTTTGTGGATCTGCCGTGCAGCGATCGATCTTTGCAGAGTTCTTCGAGCCAAGAAGGAGCTTCTACGGAGAAATTGTTCGGTCTCAATACCTTGACCGTAATATTCGGTGCCTTCAGCGACCAGCTAAAACAGTTGGTCGAGCTGCACAAGGCGGCCGAACCGCCATGAAGGACCTAATAGTCCGGCTATGGCCTGCCGGCCCATGCTTGAGAGCTCCTTCGACTCGTGAAGCGGCTGGTCAGTGCCTTCCCTCGACCTGATGCCGTCAAGCGGTTGGTCTGCATTGAAGGTGCGCAGATGGCTTTCGCCCGCGCTAAGATGCACTGGGCGAAGATGGATGCCACGAAGTTGATGACCGAGGGTCCGCCTGTGGGCAAGGAGCATCGCAAGCCCGAGATGTACTATGACAGTGTCATGGAGGGATCCCGCCTTGTGGCGGAGCAATGTGCCAAGGATATCATTTTCCCCTGAAAGCATTATTTTATCATGTCCTACAATATGGAACAAAGTCTTTATGTAATATAATGCTTGTTATTTAAAATTTTACCTCTTGTGCGGCCGTTTATGAAATCTGAGAGTTAGCCAGTCGTTGGCTTCTGTCCCCACGTAGCTAGTACAGGGGTGTTTGGGATAAATCTAAACACTCTTTATCCAAATTTTTGGTCCTTTAAGGAGGTGTTTAGCACAACGAACAAGGCAATCGGACTATACAGCTTTATCACCCTCACTTAGCCATAGGAGTTCTATAATTTTAAATTTTGGCGTAGCCCCTGGTATCCGGAAGGCCGAAGTTGGGGCGCTATACACACCTAATCGGATAAAGACCGATTCCTCGCATAAAGCGAAAAAAATCTCTAATGATTTGAAAACCTCTCGAATAGCTGACCAGCTCTCGCCGCATCATGACAGTTAGTTTTCGGCTTTCTCTACTGAGGTGCTCGTCCGGAAGAACTGGGTCACAATCGTAGTAGTTCTCCCTTTACTACCCTAGCCGATATAGCGGAACGTAAGGTAGCAAGCACAGGAGCCGGGCAACCCAACTATTGACCAAAGACATGATTCGGAGCCAATGCATATAATGCTATAAGTTTGGGGTGCTGAACTGTACTGTAAAAGTGTTCGGACTTTCTTGTCGTGTTATGGGGTACAATGAAGCCCCTGGCAGGCATACCAGAATGTACAGGTGCAATTGAAAATATATAGACAAGGAAAAAATTAGGTATAAGCAGACACTGCAAAAAAAATCATTGTAATTTGATTAATACGTCAAGGCATATGTGTACAAGTAGTGCAATAAGCAAATAAGGCTATTTAACATGCCACGGCCAAGAGCGAGCTGCCTGCGGGTATTTAAAACAGGTATGACGATCATTAGCAGAGACCACCTGGGTATTCCTGTGTACGTCCGAGCCCCTAGCTTTCTTGGTGTATCCGTCCCACGATGGGTCCGATGATCAGGTTTATCAGAAGAAGCCTCGAGAGGAGAAAGAACCTGAAAGGAAGAGAAAAAGTGAAGGTATGCGGATCCGGGAGCGGTTGAGCCGCATTGTGGACCGCGGTCTAGCCGTGCCTCCGCCCGTGCCCACGGTATTTTAAGTGCGTAGTTGTGTACGCGCGGCACGAATTTCACCGCTTGATTGGGGCTGGGACGAAGGCCAGGTTGCTAGCTGAGCTCTAGACGAGCTGGACGGTCCTGCTGCAGAGTAGCTCGAACTCGCTTGACGGTGTCCGGGGGCTTCATTGCCGAATTGAGTTTTTGACTAAGAAGACTACTCTGTACTTCTGCTGCAAGGGCTGCGGTATGCTCTTCAGTATAGAGGGAGCGCTCCGTATTTCCATTGATTGTTATAACACCGCGAGGTCTGGGCATATTGAGCTTAAGGTAAGCATAGTGCGGCACCGCATTGAAACGAGCAAATGCGGTTCATCCGAGCAGTGCGTGATCACCACTGCGGAAGGGGACGATGTCGAAGATTAATTCTTCGCTTCGGAAATTATCCGGGGATCCAAAGACCACTTCCAGTGTGATTGAGCCTGTACAACAGGCCTCTACACCTGGTATGACACCTTTAAAGGTGGTTTTGGTGGGCTTGATCCTTGAGGGATCAATACCCATTTTGCGCATTGTATCCTGATAGAGCAGGTTCAGACTGCTACCACCGTCCATCAGGACGCGTGTGAGGTGGAATCCGCCAATTATATGGTCGAGCACCAGTGCGTCTAAACCGCCGTGACGGATACTGGTCGGATGGTCCCTTCGATCGAAAGTGATTGGACAGGAGGACTATTGGGAAACGTAGTAATTTCAAAAAAAATCCTACGCACACGCAAGATCATGGTGATGGCATAGCAACGAGAGGGGAGAGTATTGTCCACGTACCCTCGTAGACCGTAAGCGGAAGCGTTAGCACAACACGGTTGATGTAGTCGTACGTCTTCACGATCCGACCGATCCAAGCACCGAACGAACGGCACCTCCGAGTTCAGCACACGTTCAGCTCGATGACGATCTCCGGGCTCCGATCCAGCAAAGCTCCGGAGATGAGTTCCGTCAGCACGACGGCGTGGTGATGATGATGATGTTCTACCGGCGCAGGGCTTCGCCTAAACTCCGCGACGATATGACCGAGGTGGAATATGGTGGAGGGGGCACCGACACGGCTAAGGAACGATCCGTAGATCAACTTGTGTGTCTATGGGGTGCCCCCGCCTCAGATATAAATGAGCCAGGGGAGGAGGCGGCCGGCCAAGGAGGCGCGCCAAGGGGGAGTCCTACTCTCACCGGAGTAGGACTCCTTCTTTCCTAGTTGGAGTAGGAGAAGGGGAAGGAGGAGGAGGAGGAAGGGGGGGCGCCGCCCCCCTCTCCTCGTCCTATTCGGACTAGGAAGGGGGCGCAGCCCACCTCTTGCCTCCTCTCCTCTTCTCCCTTAAGGCCCATGTAGGCCCAATAACCCCGGGAGGGTTCCAGAACCCCGGTATTCTCTAAGAAATGCCGATTTCACCGGAACACTTCCGATGTCCAAACATAGGCTTCCAATATATCAATCTTTATGTCTCGACCATTTCGAGACTCCTCGTCATGTCCGTGATCACATCCGGACCAACAAACTTCGTACATCAAAACTTATAAACTCATAATAAAACCGTCATCGTAACGTTAAGCGTGCGGACCCTACGGGTTCGAGAACTATGTAGACATGACCTAGAACTATTCTCGGTCAATAACCAATAGCGGGAACTGGATGCCCATATTGGTTCCTACATGTTCTAAGAAGATCTTTATCGGTCAAACCGCATAACAACATACGTTGTTCCCTTTGTCATCGATATGTTACTTGCCCGAGATTCGATCGTCGGTATCCAATACCTAGTTCAATCTCGTTACCGGCAAGTCTCTTTACTCGTTACGTAATGCATCATCTCGTAACCAACTCACTGATCACATTGCTTGCAAGGCTTATAGTGATGTACATTACCGAGAGGGCCCAGAGATACCTCTCCGACAATCGGAGTGACAAAACCTAATCTCGAAATATGCCAACTCAACATGTACCTTCGGAGACACCTGTAGTACTCCTTTATAATCACCCAGATACGTTGTGACGTTTGGTAGTACTCAAAGTGTTCCTCCGGTAAACGGGAGTTGCATAATTCTCATAGTTACAGGAACATGTATAAGTCATGAAGAAAGCAATAGCAATATACTAAACGATCAAGTGCTAGGCTAACGGAATGGGTCATGTCAATCACATCATTCTCCTAATGATGTGATCCCGTTAATCAAATGACAACACATGTCTATGGTTAGGAAACATAACCATCTTTGATTAATGAGCTAGTCAAGTAGAGGCATACTAGTGACGTTATGTTTGTCTATGTATTCACACATGTATCATGTTTCCGGTTAATACAATTCTAGCATGAATAATAAACATTTATCATGATATGAGGAAATAAATAATAACTTTATTATTGCCTCTAGGGCATATTTCCTTCAGTCTCCCACTTGCACTAGAGTCAATAATCTAGATTACATAGTAATGATTCTAACACCCATGGAGTCTTGGTGTTGATCATGTTTTGCTCGTGAGAGAGGCTTAGTCAACGGGTCTGCAACATTCAGATTCGTATGTATCTTTCAAATCTCTATGTCTCCCACTTGGACTTGGTCCCGAATGGAATTGAAGCGTCTCTTGATGTGCTTGGTCCTCTTGTGAAATCTGGATTCCTTTGCCAAGGCAATTGCACCAGTATTGTCACAGAAGATCTTCATTGGTCCCGATGCACTAGGTATGACACCTAGATTGGAAATGAACTCCTTCATCCAGACTCCTTCATTTGATGCTTCCGAAGCAGCTATGTACTCTGCTTCACATGTAGATCCCGCCATGACGCTTTGTTTAGAACTGCACTAACTTACAGCTCCACCATTTAATAAAAACACGTTACATTACCATCAGCGTCAGTCTTCTTCTTAAAGATCCATTTATTCTCAATGTCTTGCCGATCATCGGGCAAGTCAACCAAAGTCCATACTTTGTTTTCATACATGGATCCATCTCAGATTTCATGGCCTCTAGCCATTTTGTGGAATCTGGGCTCATCATCGCTTCCTCATAGTTCGTAGGTTCATCATGGTTAAGTAACATGACTTCCGAATAGGATTACCGTATCACTCTGGTGCGGATCTTACTCGTAGACCCACGAGGTTCAAGAGAAACTTGATCTGAAGTTTCATGATCAATATCATTAGCTTCCTCACTAATTGGTGTAGTTGTCACAGAACCGGTTCTTGTGATGAACTACTTTCCAATAAGGGAGTAGATACTGATTATCTCATCAAGTTCTACTTTCCTCCCACTCACTTCTTTCGAGAGAAACTCCTTCTCTAGAAAGGATCCGATTTTAGCAACGAAAATCTTGCCCTCAGATCTGTGATAGGTGTACCCAATAGTCTCTTTTGGGTATCCTATGAAGACACATTTCTCGATTTGGGTTCGAGCTTATCCGTTGAAGTTTCTTCACATAAGCATCGCAGCCCCAAACTTTAAGAAACGACAACTTTGGTTTCTTGCCAAACCACAGTTCATAAGGTGTCGTGTCAACGGATTTTGATGGTGCCCTATTTAACGTGAATGCAGCCATCTCTAAAGCATAACCCCAAAACAATAGCGGTAAATCAAGAAGAGACATCATAGATCGCACCATATCTAGTAAAGTGCGACACGACGCTCGGACACACCATTTCGTTGTGGTGTTCCGGTGGAGTGAGTTGAAACTATTCCGCATTGTTTCAAGTGTAGACCAAACTCAGAACTCAAATATTCTCCTCCACGATCGGATCGTAGAAACTTTATTTTCTTGTTACGATGATTTTCCACTTCACTCTGAAATTCTTTGAACTTTTCAAATGTTTCAGACTTGTGTTTCATCAAGTAGATATACCCATATCTTCTCAAATCATCTGTGAAGGTGAGAAAATAACGATACCCACCGCGAGCCTCAACATTCATTGGACCACAAACATCAGTATGTATGATTTCCAACAAATCAGTTGCTCGCTCCATAGTTCTGGAGAACGGCGTTTTAGTCATCTTGCCCATAAGGCACGGTTCGCAAGTACCAAGTGATTCATAATCAAGTGATTCCAAAAGCCCATCAGTATGGAGTTTCTTCATGCGTTTTACACCGATATGACCTAAACAGCAGTGCCACAAATAAGTTGCACTATCGTTATCAACTCTGCATCTTTTGGATCAACACTATGAATATGTGTATCACTACTATCGAGATTCAATAAAAATAGACCACTCTTCAAGGGTGCATGACCATAAAAGATATTACTCATATAAATAGAACAACCATTATTCTCTGATTTAAATGAACAACCGTCTCGCATCAAACAAGATCCAGACATAATGTTCATGCTCAACGCTGGCACCAAATAACAATTATTTAGGTCTAAAACTAATCCCGATGGTAGATGTAGAGGTAGCGTGCCGACCGCGATCACATCGACTTTGGAACCTTTTCCCACGCAGCATCGTCACCTCGTCCTTAGCCAATCTTCGCTAATCAGTAGTCCTGTTCGAGTTGCAAATATTAGCAATGTAACCAATATCAAATACCCAGTGCTCTGCGAGCATTAGTAAGGTACACATCAATAACATGTATATCACATATACCTTTGTTCACTTTGCCATCCTTCTTATCCGCCAAATACTTGGGGCAGTTCCGCTTCGGTGTCCACCGCTTGCAGAGAAGCACTCAGTTTTAGGCTTAGGTCCAGACTTGGGTTTCTTCTCTTGAGCAGCAACTTGCTTGCCGCTCTTTTTGAAGTTCCCTTCTTCTTCCCTTTGCCCTTTTCTTGAAACGGTGGTCTTGTTAACCATCAACACTTGATGCTCCTTCTGATTTCTACCTCCGCAGCTTTTAGCATTGCGAAGAGCTCGGGAATAGTCTTGTTCATCCCTTGCATATTATAGTTCATCATGAAGCTCTTGTAGCTTGGTGGCGATGATTGAAGAATTTCATCAATGACACTATCATCGTGAAGATTAACTCCCAGCTTGAATCAAGTGATTATTATACCCGCACATTTTGAGTATGTGTTCACCGACAGAACTATTCTCCTCCATCTTGCAGCTGTAGAACTTATTGGAGACTTCATATCTCTCAATCCGGCATTTGCTTGAAATATTAACTTCAACTCTGGAACATCTCATATGCTCCATGACGCTCAAAACGTCGGTGAAGACCGGTTCTAAGCCATAAAGCATGGCAAACTGAACTATCGAGTAGTCATCGACTTTGCTCGCCAGACGTTCTAACGCCGCCGGTTGCATCAAGAAGCAGGCCCGGCACCCGGTGGTGCCTCCAGACGTAACTTTTCTCAGGCAGCAATGAGGATAATCCTCAAAGTTACGGACCCGATCCGTGTAATTGCTACCATCATCTTTCAACTTTGCTTTCTCAAGGAACGCATTAAAATTCAACGGAACAACAAAGACGAGCCATCTATCTACAAACAAACATAGACAAGCAAAATACTATCAGTACTAAGTTCATGATAAATTTAAGTTCAATTATCATATTACTTAAAAACTCCCACTTAGACAGACATCTCTAGTCATCTAAGTGATCACGTGATCCAAATCAACTAAACCATGTCCGATCATCACGTGAGATGGAGTAGTTTCAATGGTGAACATCACTATGTTGATCATATCTACTATATGATTCACGCTCGACCTTTCGATCTCCGTGTTTCGAGGCCATATCTCAGATATGCTAGGCTCGTCAAGTATGACTGAGTATTCGCGTGTGCAACTGTTTTGCACCCATTGTATTTGAACGTAGAGCCTATCACACCCGATCATCACCGGTGTCTCAAAGACGAAGAACTTTCATAGAACGGTGCATACTCGTGGAGAACACTTCTTGATTATTAGTGAGAGATCATCTTAAAATGCTACCGTCAATCAAAGCAAGATAAGATGCCTAAAGGATAAACATCACATGCAATCAATATAAGTGAAATGCAATCAATATAAGTGATATGATATGGCCATCATCATCTTGTGCTTGTGATCTCCATCTTCGAAGCACCGTCGTGATCACCATCGTCACCGGCGCGACACCTTGATCTCCATCATAGCATTGTTGTCATTACGCCATCTATTGCTTCTACGACTATCGCTACCGCTTAGTGATAAAGTAAAGCAATTACAGGGCGTTTGCATTTCATACAATAAAGCGACAACCATATGGCGAAAGTGCAACTAATCCCCGGGTGGTTTTGGTAATTAATAACAACATATATATCATTGAACTAATAGTTACTTGAGAATCATTTCAGAAAGTTCAGTGATATGGGTATGGCAAGGATCAAGAAGTGGACCCTCAAAATGCTAAGGCAAGCATTGGCAAAAGCTCAAGACTCCATTTTTGGTTTAGTGATCCAAGATCACATTGAGTCCATAGGAAAGCCAATACTATCAAAAGGGGATGAGGTTATGATGATGATCTGGTTGCTCAAGTGCTTAGTGATACATCTCCTAAGCTATCAGCAACTTTCACTGCCATATACACTCATAAGTAATCTCGGTCCCACCGATATTCCAAACTCAGTCACACCGAGATGAACCACCTCAGCCATAAAGCCAAACCCTAGAAAACTCGGATTTTCCGATTCTGAACTCGGTCTCACCGAAACTTGAGTTGCCAAGCTTCTGTAACCTTCTGTCATCAAATAGGTGTCACCGAGATGATGAAGTTGGTCCCACCGAAATTGGCTTGCTCTTGTCATTGCACGAATCGGACTAACCGAGATTGTATTTTCGGTCCCACCGAAAATCCCAACATTCACATTATTTGAACTTTCGGTCTCACCGAGTTGTCAACTTCGGTCCCACCGAGATTGCTCAAATGTGTGTAACGGTTGGATTTTGTGTGGAGGCTATAAATACCCCTCCACCCCCTCTTCATTCGTGGAGAGAGCCATCAGAAAGAACTACCACTCCTACCTTACATTCTTGAGAAGATAACTACCTACCCTTGTGTTGAGATCAAGTTGCTCCACTCCCACCATATGAAGCTTGATCTCTAGCCTTCCCAAGTTGCTTTCCACTCAATCCTTTCTTCCACCACAGCCAAATCAGTGAGGAGAGTTGAGTGTTGGGGAGATTATCATTTGAAGCACAAGAGCAAGGAGTTCATCATCATCAACACCATCTATTACCTTTTGGAGGGTGGTGCCTCCTAGATTGGTTAGGTGTCGCTTGGGAGCCTCCACGAGATGTGGAGTTGAACCAAGAAGTTTGTAAGGGCAAGGAGATCGCCTACTTCGTGAAGATCTACCCCGAGTAAGGCTAGCCCTCCGTGGGCGAGGCCATGATGGAATAGACAAGGTTGCTTCTTCGTGGACCCTTCGTGGGTGGAGCCCTCCGTGGACTCTCGCAGCCTGTTACCCTCCGTGGGTTGAAGTCTCCATCAACGTGGAAGTACGATAGCACCACCTATCGGAACCACGAGAAAAATCACCGCGTCTCCAAAATTGCGTTTGCTCTTCTCCACCTCTCTTTACTACATGTGCAATTTACTTTCCGCTGCCTATACTCTAGAATTGCATGTGTAGGGTGATGTTTGACTTGATCATAATTGTGAATCTGCCAAAAACTGTTCTTTATCAAAAGGCAGAATTTTTATATTGTCAAGTAGTCTAATCACCCCCCCCCCTCTAGACATACTTTCGATCCTACAAGTGGTATCGAGCTTTGGTCTCCATTGTATTGGTTTCCATTGCATTGACTCCATAAGCTTGGTTTCACAACCTAGGAGAGTATGGCGTCTAGTGAGGGTAATTTTCATAGAGGTCCTTACTTTGATGGTACAAATTTTGCTAGTTGGAAGCATAAAATGAAAATGCATATTCTTGGCCATAACCCAGCCGCATGGGGCATTATTTGTGTTGGTATGCAAGGTGAATTCTTCGAGGAAGGAAAAGTTCCAGATCGGGAAGCTACAACGGAAGAATTGCGGATGTTGCAAAACAATGCTCAAGCTTGTGACATTCTCTTCAATGCTTTGTGTCCCGAGGAGTTCAACAAAATCAGCCGTCTTGAGAATGCAAAAGAGATTTGGGATACTTTGGTTGAAATGCACGAAGGTACCGAGTCCGTGAAGGAATCAAAGCTAGACATTCTTCAAGGTCAACTTGACAAGTTCAAGATGAAGGATGGTGAAGGAGTCGCTGAAATGTACTCTAGGCTTGCTCTCATCACAAATGAGATTGCCGGCTTAGGAAGCGAAGAAATGACCGACCGATTCATCATCAAGAAGATTCTCAGAGCTTTGGATGGAAAGTATGACACCGTGCACTTTGATCCAAATGATGCCAAACTACAAGAATCTCAAGCCAACCAAGTCATTGGAAGAATTGTTGCTCATGAGATGACACTTAAGGATAAGGAAGAGCTCCACAACAAGTCAAGTGGTGCTTACAAAGCTACAAGTGATGCTCCCACAACCTCAAGTGACAAGTTAGTTTCCAATGAAGAGATAAGCCTAATGGTCAAGAACTTCAACAAATTCTACAAGAATAGAAGCAAAGAGAGAAGCTCAAAGTCTAGATCATATGATGAAAAGAGATCTTCTAGTCGTGATCGAATCGCTACAATTGTGGAAGACCCGACACTACTCAAATGAGTGTACGGTTCCCCACAAGAGAAGAGAAGAATCTCCAAGAAGAAGAAGCTCAAGAGATGAGTCACCTCAAAAAGAGAGAAGGAGTAGAGATGATCGTTATGAACGAAGACCCTCTCGGAGAAGCAAGGATTCGGAGAAGAAAGACAAGTCATCAAGGAGCTACACAAGAAGAAAACATCAAGCTCATGTAGGTGAATGGGTCTCCGGATCCGACTCCGACAATCAATCCGAAGGAAGCTATCACTCCAACTCCGACTACAGTCAAGATGAAGGTGTTGCCGGTCTTGCTCTCGTATCCTCCAACTCCAACTCCTACGACTTATTTTATTCACCAAATGAGGGAATTGGAAGATGCTTCATGGCTAAAGGCCCCAAGGTATCACACCCTGAATTCATTGACTTCAATAGTGATGAGGATGACTTGCTTGGTGAAGATGAGCTCTTACTTGATAAATCTAATGAACCTAGTAATGATGAACATGCTAGTAGTCTTTATAGTCGAGAAGAGTCGAATGACAATGCTATGAAGGAGATTGAGCGTCTAACTAAAGAACTAAAAACTCTTAAGTTAGCTCATGAAACAACTCAAGAAGATCATAGAGAGCTCCTAAGATCTCATGAGAAGCTACGCTTCGAGAAGCTCACTCTAGAGCAAGAACATGAGTTTCTAAAAGCAATCAATGACGATCTTCAAAGAAGAGTTCTTCATATCTTGCCAAACGACTTCTCTTGTCTAATTTCTTGCCACCCATTAAGACTAAGCATGACAAGCATAAGAAAAATTCTTTTCTAGTAGTAACAATAACCATGCTAAATCCAATATTGTTGCTTCTAGTAGTTCTCTTGATTCCACTAACAATGTTTCAAGCCAAGTTACACTTGAGCAAGAAAATAGTTTATTGAAAGGGATTATAGAGAAAGGTGTCTACAAGAGCCTTGCCAGAAGCAAGAACTTTGAGGAAATTGTTCGCAAGCAAGGAAGGCACCGGAAGAATCAAGGAATTGGTTTTGAGCGAAAGTTCAACGCCGAAGGTGTTGAATGGGAAGAAGGTCAATATCCTACTTCACAGTTTGTTCCTCAAAAGGAGAAGTACAATCCTACTTCTTCCAATGTGGAACAAGCTCAAGATGACCTTCCACCACAAGACCACAAGCTAAAAGGCAAGGACAAGCTTCAAGAGGAGATTGATGCATTTGTTGAAGCACCTCAAGCCATGGTCAAGTGGGTTCCCAAGGAAACGCCAAGTTCTACTTCGTCAAGCTCAACTATAACCCCAAGGATTCCCATCAAGATGATGTGGATCCCAAGAAGAAGAACTAGAAAGTTCTTGAGGGTGACTCCGCCAACATACTTCACTCACATTCATTTTGGCAAAAACTTGTGCAATCAACTTCCACATTGTGCACTAGTTCATGGAGTCACAAACCCTCTTGTTGGTAAGTCAAGGGACAAGGTAATCATTGCTTTCATGGACATCATCTATTGTGAAGTTCAATCTATGTCCATGGATATCCTTGTTTGTTCCTTGTGGGACTAACCCATGTAGGTATTGAAAGTGCCCGAATCCAAAGGATAGCTCCAAACTCTTGGTGATCTTCATCAACATTGAGCATCCACATCTTCAACATCTACATGAAGTCTTCTACGACAACCCAAGGTTAGTTTGACCCTTTAAAAGGGGTTCTCACATCTAGGGGGAGCTTTGCTCTAAAGAATTGAGCTAAAGCATCTTCAAATGATGTGGACACATCAATGCTTTATGTAAAAGTGGTAACCCCACTTGTGCTTAAACGATGAGTATGACCTATGATCAAATGTTCTCATTTGGCTCCTAAGTCAATATACTCATATATAGATGACCTAGTCATCGACAAATTGTGTGATAGTAGCTAGAGTTTTGGTTGTGCATGTTTGACACATATTTCATTTGCTATCTTATTATGTGAGCATGATGGATGCATGATTTTATCCATTCAAGGACATCCATTTGTTGTTTTGGTCGTTTTGATTTTTCTGACCAAATGGATGGACAAGAATGCCTAAGTACCTCCCCTAGCTATCTATGCTTTCTTGTCTCAAATTCTATTCATGCTTACATCACAAATTTTGAACAAGTCATTTTCGGACCCTCCGGTGAGGAGCACTGAGCCACCGATCCGTCAAGGGCTAACTTCCAAAACCTTCTAATTGATTTCGGTCGACTAACTCAAACTCGGTCGAACCGAAAGCATTTAGACTGATCTAGGTTTTCACCTCGGTGAAACCGAAGTTGTGATTTTCGGCGTGATCGAAGTGCATAATCGCTTAGCAGTTATCCATCTCGGTGCCACCGAAGTTTTACAACTCGGTCCCACCGATAGCAAAGGGGTATATATACTCGAGGGCGCGCGCTGATTTCTACTTCAAACGTTTCGCCCCACACCCCTTTGCCGTGCCGCTTGGTCTCCGGATCGTCGCCGTTGTCACTGTGCGCCCCGCCGCAGTCTCCGTCGCCGTCAACGGACATCTTCTCCGCGCCGTTGCGCCAGAGAAAAACTCCACCAAGTTAGGGTGAGTTTGATCCCACTCGTGCTCCCATCTCCGATTCAATGCACGCTTGGTTTGCCTAGTATCTTGCCACGATTGAAATCTTCCGCACACCGATTAGTTCGTTTGGACTAGATTCGAGTAAAAGTTTTAGGTTAGGTTTCCGCCGAACACATCTCGGTGAGACCGATTTTACATTTTCGGTATGACCGATTTGGCCTATGGCCATTGATCGCACCTTTCGTCCAACCGAAGTTGTGCAAATCGGTGTGACCGAAATGACGATTCTGTGAAACCCTAGTGTTTTGGCAGATCGAAACCCACTTCGTCCAACCGAAAGTGGTGTGAAAGCTTCGCTTAACACTTCGGATTCACGAATTTTAAACTCGGTCCGACCAAATGTCTTCTGTGAAAACCTAATACTAGAATTTGAACTCATTTTTTGCAAAACTTCGCAGTTTGTGATAACTCTTCTTCTCGCCTACACCTTATCTATTCACAAAGTTGTCACCATGTCGATGCCGGTGATAATGTAACAGGTCGAGACACCCATTGCAGATATTCCAGAGGCGTGCACTAGTCCCGATCCTAGCAGCTCATCGATGATGGTGAGAGGAGTACACCAAGTGGTTTGCCTCCTGCAGCCACCAGAGCTAGAAAGAAGAGGAATTCAGATGATGAGGATTCTGATTTCGTTGTTGAGGAAGAGGTCACCTCAAAGCCTAAGAGAAAGGTTGTTGCCAAAGAGCCTCAAGGTCAACAAACTAAGAAGGGCACCAGCAAAGTAAAGCAATCAACTGTTGCTAAGAAGCTGAATTTGGGAGAGGCAGCTGCAAGCAAAGTGAAGAAAACCTCCAAGAGAAAGAGATTAGTGCATGATGATGCAGCAAAGAGAAGATGAGGATGAGGAAGCACCCCAGCCTCCTCGAAGCCTAAGCTCATGGGTAATGCCATCAAGGCCGGAGCCACTTCAAAGCCCAAGCAATCTGCTCCAGCTAAGGCAGCTCCAAAGAAAGCCTCGCCGCCAAGCCCAAGAAGACAACAGAACATTCCAAATATTCGAGAAGAACAAGGATGATGTGCCACCGGTCAGTCGATGATGAAGGACCAGTTTTGTGAAACTTCGCCCAAAACTGCCACTTCACAATGATGCTCATCCTCAAGCCGAGAATATGAAGGAAAGGAAAGATAGAGGTCTCGGGCTATGGAGACAAGTGACCCATATGCCGTGAGGAGAAGAACCGCCGTTGATCCCAGATTTCACACCGTGAGAGCAAGAGGACTTCTATGAGACCGCGGCCGATGGACAAGAAGCCCATAGTCGCAGACACTAGATATGTTGACTGGAAGTACATTGACAGCGAAGAGTACAGAGACTTCTTTCCACATGTGCATGAAAGTTTCACTGCTTGTGGTGTTGCAGACTTTGTAGGTCAGAAGTTGACAAATTGGAACGATGAGATGATTATGCAATTCTATGCTACAGCTCATTTCTACCCTGATGGAAAGATTGCATGGATGACTGAAGGTCAAAAATTTTCTTCTTCTGTTGAAGAATGGGCAGAACTTCAATGCTCCAAAGGCAACGAGATGATGATATTGATGTATATGGGATTCCAAAGAAGAATCATGAATCCATGAAGAACATGTACAAAGAGGTTCCAAATAAGGATTTGGGAATCTGGAAGCTCGGCTCGCTTTACTATCTCGAGCAGGCCTACCTACCCCTAATACTATTTTGAGGCATACCTTGATGCCCAAGTTCGAGATCATCGCATGATCGAGGATACTCTATCAACATGCTGCATATACTTGATGAGAAAGCACCTTTCAAGGTGATGGACTTGATGGTAGAGACCATTAAGAGGACTGCAATGACCGTAAAAGGTCATGTGGATTTGCCCGCATATTCAGATGCTTATCAATGCCAAGTTTGGCACGGGCACATTCTTGTTGGATAGAGAACATTTACCGCTGCAGCCAGAGCATGAAGACAATGTTGTTGTGATGGATGAGGAGGATCCAACATCTGTTGAAGGTCAAGCCAAGATTGAAGCTGCCAAGAAAGCCAAAGTCGACAAGGAAGCAAAGAAGAAGCAGCAGCTAAACCAAAGAGCTTCGGAGAGCAGATTCTTGAAGCTACCCAAAGGATTGAACAACGCTCGCCAAGATTGTACAGCCTCGGAGAGCCTAGAGAGGATTGTTGAGGACAAGATCCACGCTCGATGTGAAGTCGATCAAGTGCAAGTGACAACAACAAGCTTGAGGCGACATTGAGGAAGCAAAGCGGAGAAGGAAGAGCTTATGCGTGAGATGCAGGATGACTTAGTCCAGATGCTTATCAACAGATCGCTCCGGTTCCCATAGGACCCGATCACTGCTATTCCAAAGGATCGACACCAGACTACAACTTCAAAGACTCTCCACAGCCCAAAGAAGCTACTCCAACTCCAGCTCCAAAGGACTACTCCTCCAAAGACAGACATCACCAAGTCTTCGCCGATCTTTGTCATATCCACTCCGACATCAACCTGACGGAGCCGCCACAGAGTCCCCAAAGGACGGTTAGCTCTATGCTTTTTCGAACTTTTGGTAACTTGTTGCCAAAGGGGAGAAATTGTATAGATCATAGGACTTCGAGAGAGAGTGTGTTATCGCTTTTGCTCTTTCATTCTTTTGCGGTTTCTTTGAGATACTTTTGGTTTTCGAGACATTGATTGTGTTTGATACTACGCTTGATTCTACCTTAATGAGTGATTGGTCGCACTATGCTTTAATGTGTGCTTAATGCTTATCATATGCTATTCCTATCTTGTATGACCATTTACTCATGTCTTGGTGATTGGGTGCATGCTGTTCATTCTTATCATTTTGTGCGCTCCACCAAGATGTATGTGACATGGAAGAGTGACCCATGATCCTAATCGATTGTGCATTTGCATTCAAACGCAAATCTTAAATAATGCACAAATTTAGGGGAGCTCTTGCTTATCACATACTTCTCAAAGCTTATTTATATTATTCATTGATTATATCCTTTGTCGAAGCTTTGATCTATATGTTGTCATCAATTACCAAAAGGGGAGATTGAAAGTGCAACTAATCCCGGGTGGTTTTGGTAATTAATAACAACATATATATCATTGAACTAATAGTTACTTGAGAATCATTTCAGAAAGTTCAGTGATATGGGTATGGCAAGGATCAAGAAGTGGACCCTCAAAATGCTAAGGCAAGCATTGGCAAAAGCTCAAGACTCCATTTTTGGTTTAGTGATCCAAGATCACATTGAGTCCATAGGAAAGCCAATACTATCAAAAGGGATGAGGTTATGATGATGATCCGTTGCTCAAGTGCTTAGTGATACATCTCCTAAGCTATCAGCAACTTTCACCGCCATATACACTCATAAGTAATCTCGGTCCCACCGATATTCCAAACTCACCACACCGAGATGAACCACCTCACCATAAAGCCAAACCCTAGAAAACTCGGATTTTCCGATTTCAACTCGGTCTCACCGAAACTTGAGTTGCCAAGCTTCTGTAACCTTCTGTCATCAAATAGGTGTCACCGAGATGATGAAGTCGGTCCCACCGAAATTGGCTTGCTCTTGTCATTGCACGAATCGGACTAACCGAGATTGTATTTTCGGTCCCATCGAAAATCCCAACGCTCACATTATTTGAACTTTCGGTCTCACCGAAGTTGTCAACTTCGGTCCCACCGAGATTGCTCAAATGTGTGTAACGGTTGGATTTTGTGTGGAGGCTATAAATACCCTCCACCCCCTCTTCATTCGTGGAGAGAGCCATCGAAAGAACTACCACTCCTACCTTACATTTCGAGAAGATAACTACCTACCCTTGTGTTGAGATCAAGTTGCTCCACTCCCACCATATGAAGCTTGATCTCTAGCCTTCCCAAGTTGCTTTCCACTCAATCCTTTCTTCCACCACAGCCAAATCAGTGAGGAGAGTTGAGTGTTGGGGAGATTATCATTTGAAGCACAAGAGCAAGGAGTTCATCATCATCAACACCATCTATTACCTTTTGGAGGGTGGTGCCTCCTAGATTGGTTAGGTGTCGCTTGGGAGCCTCCACGAGATGTGGAGTTGAACCAAGAAGTTTGTAAGGGCAAGGAGATCGCCTACTTGTGAAGATCTACCCCGAGTAAGGCTAGCCCTCCGTGGGCGAGGCCATGATGGAATAGACAAGGTTGCTTCTTCGTGGACCCTTCGTGGGTGGAGCCCTCCGTGGACTCTCGCAGCCGTTACCCTCCGTGGGTTGAAGTCTCCATCAACGTGGAAGTACGATAGCACCACCTATCGGAACCACGAGAAAAATCACCGCGTCTCCAAAATTGCGTTTGCTCTTCTCCACCTCTCTTTACTACATGTGCAATTTACTTTCCGCTGCCTATACTCTAGAATTGCATGTGTAGGGTGATGTTTGACTTGATCATAATTGTGAATCTGCCAAAAACTGTTCTTTATCAAAAGGCAGAATTTTTATATTGTCAAGTAGTCTAATCACCCCCCCCCCTCTAGACATACTTTCGATCCTACAGACAACCATATGGCTCCTGCCAGTTGCCGATAACTTCGGTTACAAAACATGATCATCTCATACAATAAAATATAGCATCATGTCTTGACCATATCACATCACAACATGCCCTGCAAAAACAAGTTAGACGTCCTCTACTTTGTTGTTGCAAACTTTACGTGGCTGCTACGGGCTTTAGGAAGAACTGTTCTTACCTACGCATCAAAACCACAATGATAGTTCGTCAAGTTGGTGTTGTTTTAACCTTCGCAAGGACCGGGCGTAGCCACACTCGATTCAGCTAAAGTGAGAGAGACAGACACCCGCCAGCCACCTTTAAGCACGAGTGCTCGTAACGGTGAAACCAGTCTCGCGTAAGCGTACGCGTAATGTCGGTCCGGGCCGCTTCATCTCACAATACCGCCGAACCAAAGTATGACATGCTGGTAAACAGTATGACTTGTATCGCCCACAACTCACTTGTATTCTACTCGTGCATATAACATCAACGCATAAAACCTAGGCTCGGATGCCACTATTGGGAAACGTAGTAATTTCAAAAAAAATCCTACGCACACGCAAGATCATGGTGATGGCATAGCAACGAGAGGGGGGAGTATTTTCCACATACCCTCGTAGACCGTAAGCAGAAGCGTTAGCACAACGCAGTTGATGTAGTCGTACGTCTTCACGATCCGACTGATCCAAGCACCGAACATACGGCACCTCCGAGTTCAGCACACGTTCAGCTCGATGACGATCTTCGGGCTCCGATCCAAGCAAAGCTCCGAGATGAGTTCCACAAGACGACGGTGTGGTGACGATGATGATGTTCTATCATGAGGGCTTCGCCTAAACTCCGCGATAATATGACCGAGGTGGAATATGGTGGAGGGGGCACCGCACACGCTAAGGAACGATCTGTAGATCAACTTGTGTGTCTATAGTGCCCCCGCCCCCATATATAAAGGAGCCAGGGGAGGAGGCGGCCGCCAAGGAGGGCGCGCCAAGGGGGAGTCCTACTCCCACCGGAGTAGGACTCCTTCTTTCCTAGTTGGAGTAGGAGAAGGGGAAGGAGGAGGAGGAGGAGGAAGGGGGCGCCGCCTCTCCTCGTCCTATTCGGACTAGGGAGGGGGCGCGGCCCACCTCTTGCCTCCTCTCCTCTTCTCCCTTAAGGCCCATGTAGGCCCAATAACCCCTGGGAGGGTTCCGGTAACCCCCCGGTACTCCGGTAAAATGCCGATTTCACCCGGAACACTTCCGATGTCCAAACATAGGCTTCAAATATATCAATCTTTATGTCTCGACCATTTTGAGACTCCCGTCATGTCCGTGATCACATCCGGGACTCCGAACAAACTTCGGTACATCAAAACTTATAAACTCATAATAAAACTGTCATCATAACATTAAGCGTGCGGACCCTACGAGTTCGAGAACTATGTAGACATGACCTAGAACTATTCTCGGTCAATAACCAATAGCGGGACCTGGATGCCCATATTTGTTCCTACATATTCTACGAAGATCTTTATCGGTCAAACCGCATAACAACATACGTTGTTCCCTTTGTCATCGGTATGTTACTTGCCCGAGATTCGATCGTCGGTATCCAATACCTAGTTCAATCTCGTTACCGGCAAGTCTCTTTACTCGTTACGTAATTCATCATCTCGTAACCAACTCATTGATCACATTTCTTGCAAGGCTTATAGTGATGTACATAATCGAGAGGGCCCAGAGATACCTCTCCGACAATCGGAGTGACAAAACCTAATCTCGAAATACGCCAACTCAACATGTACCTTCGGAGACACCTGTAGTACTCCTTTATAATCACCCAGTTACGTTGTGACATTTGGTAGTACCCAAAGTGTTCCTCCGGTAAATGGGAGTTGCATAATTCTCATAGTTACAGGAACATGTATAAGTCATGAAGAAAGCAATAGCAATATACTAAACGATCAAGTGCTAGGCTAACGGAATGGGTCATGTCAATCACATCATTCTCCTAATGATGTGATCCCGTTAATCAAATGACAACACATGTCTATGGTTAGGAAACATAACCATCTTTGATTAATGAGCTAGTCAAGTAGAGGCATACTAGTGACGTTATGTTTGTCTATGTATTCACACATGTATCATGTTTCCGGTTAATACAATTCTAGCATGAATAATAAACATTTATCATGATATGAGGAAATAAATAATAACTTTACTATTGCCTCTAGGGCATATTTCCTTCAAGGACCAGGGGTTGTATTTTGGGGCGACTGGCTCCATTGCGTAGACGTCCCTTAGTGCGTGCTTCCACTCCCTTTTGAGGATATGGGTAGCATATATCATATGCCTCGTTTTAACTTGGGGAGGAAACTTCTTTTGTCCCCCTGTGTTTGGTGGCTGGGGTTCCTCGTCGTCGTCGCTTTGCGATCCCTTTTGGTTGTTTTCGGCGTTTAACTTGCCGGCCTATTTAAAGACCCGACATTCTTTGTTGGTATGATTGGCTGGTTTATCGGCGGTGATGTGGATTTGGCATGGGCGATCGAGTATGCGGTCTAGACTGGACGGGCCCGGATTATTTCTCTTTAATGGCTTTTTCTGCTGACCGGACTTGGAGCCACTGAATCTGGCATTGACGGTCGTGTCTTCGGCGTTATCGCTATTATTTCGACACTTGTGTTTGTTGCGTCGGGGCTTGCCGTTGCTATCTCTGGCTTCGGAAGTGCCAGGTTTACTTGAGGTGCTGTTGCTACGAGCTAGCCAGCTATCCTCACCCGCACAAAAGCGGGTCATGAGCGTCGTAAGGGCTGTCATGGACTTCGGCTTCTCTTGGCCGAGGTGTCGGGCAAGCCATTCGTCGCGGATGTTATTCTTAAAGGCCGCTAGGGCTTCGGCATCCGGACAGTCGACGATTTGGTTCTTTTTAGTTAAGAACCGAGTCCAAAATTTCCTGGCTAACTCTCCGGGCTGTTGGATTATATGACTTAATTCATCGGCATCCGGAGGTCGGACATAAGTGCCTTAGAAGTTGTCAAGGAATGCATCTTCCAGGTTCTCCCAACTGCCAATGGAGTTTTCAGGCAGACTGTTCAACCAGTGCCGAGCTGGTCCCTTGAGTTTTAGCAGGAGATACTTGATGGCATGGAGATCGTCACCGCGGGCCATATGTATATGGAGAAGGAAGTCCTCGATCCATACCGCAGGATCTGTTGTTCCATCATATGATTCAATGTTTACAGGTTTAAACCCTTCTGGGAATTCATGCTCCATTACTTCATCAGTGAAGCATAGGGGGTGTGCGGCGCCTCTGGGTTGGGCTACGTCGGGACGTAGCTCAGATGGAGCCGGTCTGCGGTATTTGGCCCGGACAGGTATGTATTTTCTATATCCGGCGTGGTGGTCGTCGTTGCACATTAGGGCGCACCCCCGCGATCCATGGATCAATCTGGTCTGTCCTGCTCTATTCTCCAAGTCATACCGCAGGTCATGTGTGTATCCCCGAGCTGTTGTGTTTCTATTTGTTCGGCGACGTGGTGCCGGCTGGTGTTTGGGCTGAATTGCCGCTTTATCTCAGTCACGCGATGGTCGGTCAGCCGCATTATGCGCTGGTAGTGCTAACTCCAGTGCCTCGTCATCGAATTGAGGTAGCAATTTACGCTTCGGGTAACTCTTGGTTGGGCGTTCGAGTCCGTATTCCTCGGCTGCCAGGACCTCAGTCCATCTATCGGTGAGCAGATCTTGATCAGCTTGAAGCTGCTGCTGCTTCTTCTTCAGGCTCTTTGTCGTGGCTATAAGCCGGCGCTTAAAATGCTCCTGCTCGATGGGATCCATCCTCTGTCATGATAAATTCTTTGTCGCCGAGGCTCACCTCATCCACGAAGAGAGGCATGTAATTGTTGTCCTCCGAGTCGTCGTTCATTGCCTGTTCATCAGGGCTGGCTCTCCCGTCTTCCTGTTCAGCCTGTTCGAAACTTGGCTTGGCGGGGTCTTCGTTGTCTTCGGCATCGTCCGGAGTGCTATCTTCTCTTGTGCCGGTATCACTATTTTTTCCATGGCGTGATTTAGAGCGGCACCGCTGACATCGGCGCTTAGGCTGCTTCTCAGGAAGTTTTTCCTCAACTAGATCCTTTTTATCATCGCCATTGTCTTCTTTGGGTGTATCCACCATGTATATGTCATATGAAGAGGTAGATGTCCAGAGACCTGTGGGCGGTGGTTCCTGTTCTTCTCTGGCATCGTCGTCCATACCATTGATGTCTTCGGAGTCGAAATCAAGCATGTCGGTCAAATCATCGACAGTGGCTATCAAGTGGGTGGTGGGTGGGCGACGAAGCTCTTCGTCATCCGCTTCCCACTCAAGCCGGACATAGTTCGGCCAAGAATCTCCTGATAAGGAGAGAGACTTTAATGAGTTTAACACATCGCCTAGGGGTGAGTGTTGGAAGATGCCCGCGGAGCTGAACTCTAAGATCGGCGCCCGGTCGATGGGTGCGGATACACGCGGTTCGGAGCCTATGGCCGGAGATGAGTCCGAGGTTCCGATGACACAGGCCTCGTTGGAGGTCAGATCTGTGTTCGGCTCTAGCATCGTTGAGTATGCGGCCTCCGTGGCGAGGTTGAGCTTCCCGTCCTTGGATGGCGCTCTCTGCTCTGGATCTAGGGCCAGAGCAATTACAAGTGCTATCTTCTGCACACAGACTGATGACAGATTTAGGTCATATTCATCATGGTGGCAGGGCGCGGCTATCATGGGCTTGAATCCATCGAAGATCAAGTCTCTGCGGATGTCGGCGGTGTAGTTCAAGCTTCCAAACCTGACTTGATGGCCAGGGGCGTAGATGTCGATCTGCTCCAGATGGCCAAGCGAGTTGGCCTGCAGTGCGAAGCCGCCGATACGAAAATCTGTCCGGAGAGAAAAACTTCACCCTGGACTACGTCGTTGTAGATGATTGAAGGAGCCATCAAGCCTTACGGTGACGACACAGTGGAACTCTCAATGAAAGCACCAACGTCGGTGTCAAAACCGGTGGATCTCGGGTAGGGGGTCCCGAACTGTGTGTCTAAGGCTAATGGTAACAGGAGGCGGGGGACATAATGTTTACCCAGGTTCGGGCCCTCTCGATGGAGGTAATACCCTACTTCCTGCTTGATTGATCTTGATGATATGAGTATTACAAGAGTTGATCTACCACGAGATCATAGAGGCTAAACCCTAAAAGTTAGCCTATGATTATGATTGTTGTTCTACGGACTAAACCCTCCGGTTTATATAGACATCGGAGGGGGCTAGGGTTACACAGAGTCGGTTACAGAGAAAGGAATCTTCATATCCTAACCGCCAAGCTTGCCTTCCATGCAAAGGAGAGTCCCATCCGGACACGGGACGAAGTCTTCTATCTTGTATCTTCATAGCCCAACAGTCCTGCGTATGCATATAGTCCGGCCGTCCGAGGACCCCTTAATCCGGGACTCCCTCAACCATATCGCCGCCTCGTCTTTGATTCTAGCAACTAAAACTCCAACAGGCACTGCGACGTTACAAAATACTCTAGCATTCCGCTCTTTCCAGATTTCCCACGTGACAAGTAGCATAAGGCAGGTAAGCGGTTGTCGAGATTGTTGGGGAATGTAGCAGAAATTCAAAATTTTCCTACGAGTCACCAAGATCTATCCATGGAGAGACTAGCAACGAGGGGAAGGAGAGTGCATCTACATACCCTTGTAGATCGCTAAGCGTATGCTCAAGAGAACGGGGTTGAAGGAGTCGTGATTGTCGTGATCCAAATCACCGGAGGTCCTAGTGCCGAACGGACGGCACCTCCGCGTTCAACACACGTACAGCCCGGTGACGTCTCCCATGCCTTGATCCAGCAAGGAGAGAGGGAGAGGTTGAGGAAGACTCCATCCAACAGCAGCACAACGGCGTGGTGGTGGTGGAGGAGCTTGGCAATCCTGCAGGGCTTCGCCAAGCACCGCGGGAGAGGAGGACTTGGGAGAGGGGGAGGGTTGCGCCAGAACTTCGTGTGAAGCTCCCATGCGCCTCCCCACTATATATAGGGGTGGAGGGGCTGGTTTCTTGCCCTCCAACTCCATTGGGGCGTTGGCCAAGGTGGGAGGAAAGAAATCCCATCATTTCCTTCCCCACCGATTGTTATCCCCCCTTTTTAGGGATCTTGATCTTATCCTTGGGATATGATCTTATTCCTTCTAAGGGGGATCTTGGTGCGCTTGACCAGGGGTGTGGGGCCTTTCCCCACTACCCACGTTCATGTGGGTCCCCCATGCAGGTGGGCCCCACTCCGAACCTTCTAGAACCTTCCGGTACAATACCGAAAAATCCCAAACATTTTCCGGTGGCCAAAATAGGACTTCCATATATAAATCTTTACCTCCCGACCATTCCGAACTCCTCGTGACGTCGGGATCTCATCCGGACTCAACAACATTCGTAACCACATACAAACTTCCTTTATAACCCTAGCGCCATCGAACCTTATGTGTAGACCCTACGGGTTCGGAGACATGTAGACATGACCGAGACGTTCTCGGTCAATAACCAACAGCGGATCTGGATACCAATGTTGGCTCCCACATGTTCCACGATGATCTCATCGGATGAACCACGATGTCAAGGACTCAGTCGATCCCGTATACAATTCCCTTTGTCTAGCGGTATTATACTTGCCCGAGATTCGATCGTCGGTATACCGATACCTTGTTCAATCTCGTTACCGAAAAGTCTCTTTACTCGTTCCGTAACACATCATCACGTGATCAACCCCTTGGTCACATTGTGCACATTATGATGATGTCCTACCGAGTGGGCCCAGAGATACCTCTCCATTTACACGGAGTGACAAATCCCAGTCTCGATCCGTGTCAACCCAACAGACACTTTCGGAGATACCTGTAGTGCACCTTTATAGTCACCCAGTTACGTTGTGACGTTTGATACACCCAAAGCACTCCTACGGTATCCGGGAGTTACACGATCTCATGGTCTAAGGAAGAGATACTTGACATTGGAAAAGCTCTAGCAAACGAACTACACGATCTTTGTGCTATGCTTAGGATTGGGTCTTGTCCATCACATCATTCTCCTAATGATGTGATCCCGTTATCAACGACATCCAATGTCCATAGTCAGAAACCATGACTATCTGCTGATCACAACGAGCTAGTCAACTAGAGGCTCACTAGGGACATATTGTTGTCTATGTATCCACACATGTATCCGAGTTTCCTATCAATACAATTATAGCATGGATAATAAACGATTATCATGAACAAGGAAATATAATAATAACCAATTTATTATTGCCTCTAGGGCATATTTCCAACATCTCCCACTTGCACTAGAGTCAATAATCTAGTTCACATCGCCATGTGATTAACACTCACAGTCACATCGCCATGTGACCAACATCCAAAGAGTTTACTAGTGTCATTAAACTAGTTCACATCATCATGTGATTAAGACTCAATGAGTTCGGGGTTTGATCATGTTTTGCTTGTGAGAGAGGTTTTAGTCAACGGGTCCGCAACATTCAGATCCGTATGTACTTCGCAAATCTCTAGGTCATATTGTAATGTCGCTTGTGCTCCACTTGGAGCTATTCCAAATGGTCGCTCCACTATACGTATCCGGTTTGCTACTCGAGTCACTCGGATAGGTGTTAAAGCTTGCATCGACGTAACCCTTTACGCCAACTCTTTATCACCTCCATAATCGAGAAACATGTCCTTATTTACTACAAGGACAATTTTGATCGCTGTCCAATGATCCATTCCTCGATCATTCTTGTACCCCTTGACCGACTCATGGCAAGGCACACTTCAAAGGCGGTACACAAAGATAGCATACTATAGAGCCTACGTGCGAAACATAGGGAGGACCTTCGTCCTTTCTCTCTTTTTCTGCGTGGTCGAGCTTTAAGTCTTAACTTCATACCTTACAACTCAGGCAAGAACTCTTTCTTTGACTGATCCATCTTGAACACCTTCAATATCATGTAAAGGTATGTGCTCATTTTGAAAGTACCATTATAGATCTATCATTATAGATCTTAATGCTCAATGTTCAAGTAGCTTCATCCAGGTTTTCCATTGAAAAACACTTTTCAAATAACCCTATATGCTTCTAGAAATTCTACATCATTTCTGATCAACAATATGTCAACAACATATACTCATCAGAAATTCTATAGTGCTCCCACTCACTTCTTTGGAAATACAAGTTTCTCATAAATTTGTATAAACCCAAAATCTTTGATCATCTTATCAAAGTACATATTCCAACTCCGAGATGCTTACTCCAGTCCTTAGAAGAATTGCTGGAGCCAGCATACCTTTTAGCATCCTTAGGATCGACAAAACCTTTCTGATTGTATCACATACAACCTTTCCTTACGAAAATTGGTAAGGAAACTTGTTTTGACATCCATCTGCTAGATTTCATAAATGCAGCTTGTGCTAACATGATTCCGACGGATTTTAAGCATCGCTACGGATGAGAAAATCTCATCGTAGTCAACTCCTTGAACTTGTGAAAAACTCTTCGCCACAAGTCGAGCTTCATAGATGGTGACATTACCATCCATGTCCGTCTTCTTCTTAAAGATCCATTTATCTCAATGGCTTGCCGATCATCGAGCAAGTCCACCAAAGTCCATGCTTTGTTCTGATACATGGATCCTATCTCGGATTTCATGGCTTCTAACCATTTGTCGTAATATGGGCCCACCATCGCTTCTCCATAGCTCGAGGTTCATTGTTGTCTAGCAACATGACCTTCAAGACAGGATTACTGCACCACTCTAAAGTAGTACGCATCCTTGTCACCCCACGAGGTACGGTAGTGACTTGATCCAAGTTTCATGATCACTATCATAAGCTTCTACTTCAATTGGTGTAGGTGCCACAGAACAACTTCTCGTGCCTCGCTACACACTGGTTGAAGTGATGGTTCAATAACCTCATCAAGTCTCCACCATCCTCCCACTCAACTTTTCGAGACAAACTTTTCCTCGAGAAAGGACCCGATTCAAGAAACAATCCCTATTGCTTTCGGATTTGAATTAGGAGGTATACCCAACTGTTTTAGGTGTCCTATGAAGATGCATTTTATCCGCTTTGGGTTCAAGCTTATCAACCTGAAACTTTTTCACATAAGCATCGCAGCCCCAAACCTTTAAGAAATGATGACTTAGGTTTCTCTAAACCATAGTTCATACGGTGTCATCTCAACGGAATTACGTGGTGCCCTATTTAAAGTGAATGTGGTTGTCTCTAATGCCTAACCCATAAACGATAGTGATAATTCGATAAGAGACATCATGGTACGCACCATGTCCAATAGAGTGCAACTATGATGTTCGGACACACCATCAAACTATGGTGTTCCAGGCGGTATTAATTGTGAAACAATTTCCACAATGTCTTAATTGTGTGCCAAAGCTCGTAACTCAGATACTCATCTCTATGATCATATCATAGACATTTCATCCTCTTGTCACGATGATCTTCAACTTCACTCTGAAATTACTTGAACCATTCAATAATTTAGACATGTGTTTCATCAAGTAAATATACTCTACATCTACTCGAATCATCTCGTGAAGTAAGAACATAACGATATTCATCAGATGCCTCAAAGACTCATTGGACTGCACACATCAAAATGTGTTACTTCCAACAAGTTGCTATCTTGTTCCATTTTATGAAAAACGAGGCTTTTAGTCATCTTGCCCATGTGGTATGATTTGCATATCTCAAGTGATTCAAAATCAAGTGAGTCCAAACGATCCATCTGCATGGAGTTTCTTCATGCGATACACCAATAGACATGGTTCGCATGTCTCAAACTTTTCAAAACGAGTGAGTCCAAAGATCCATCAACATGGAGCTTCTTCATGCTTTTACACCAATATGACTTACATGGCGTGCCACAAGTAAGTGGTACTATCATTACTATCTTATACCTTTTGGCATGAAAATGTGTATCACTACGATCGAGGTTCAATAAACCATTCCTTTAGGTGCAAGACCATTGAAGGTATTATTCAAATAAATAGAGTAACCATTATTCTCCTTAAATGAATAATCGTATTGCGATAGACATAATCCAATCATGTCTATGCTCAACGCAAACACCAAATCTCGATGGTAGAGGGAGCGCGATGTTTGATCACATCAACCTTGGAAATACTTCCAACACATATCGTCACCACCTTTAGCTAGTCTCCGCTCATTTCGTAGCTTTTATTTCGAGTTACTAACACTTAGCAACCGAACGGTATCTAATACCCTGGTGCTACTAGGAGTACTAGTAAAGTACACATTAACATAATGTATATCCAATATACTTCTATCGACCTTGCTAGCCTTCTCATCTACCAAGTATCTAGGGTAATTCCGCTCCAGTGGTTGTTCCCCTTATTACAGAAAGACTTAGTCTCGGGTTTGGGTTCAACCTTGGGTTTCTTCACTAGAGCAGCAGTTGATTTGCCGTTTCATGAAGTATCCCTTCTTGCCCTTGCCCTTCTTGAAACTAGTGGTTTCACCAACCATCAACAATTGATGCTCCTTCTGATTTCTACTTTCGCATGTGTCAAACATCGCGAATACCTCAAGGATCATCATATCTATCCTCGATATGTTATAGCTCATCACGAAGCTCTAGCAGCTTGGTGGCAATGACTTTGGAGAAACATCACTATCTCATCCGGAAGATCAACTCCCACTCAATTCAAGTGATTGTTGCACTCGGACAATCGAGCACAAGCTCAACGATTGAGCTTTTCTCCCTTAGTTTACAGTGCTAAGAAAATCGCCGGAGGTCTCATACCTCTTGACGTGGGCACGAGCCCGAAATCTCAATTTCAGCCCTCAAACATCTCATATGTTCCGCGACGTCAAAAACGCCTTTGGTGCCTCAACTCTAAACCGCTTAACCGAACTATCACGTAGTTATCAAAACGTGTATGTCCGATGTTCGCAACATCCACAAACGACGCTTGGG
Organism: Aegilops speltoides; assembly: GCA_021437245.1. Classification (NCBI taxonomy): domain Eukaryota; kingdom Viridiplantae; phylum Streptophyta; class Magnoliopsida; order Poales; family Poaceae; genus Aegilops; species Aegilops speltoides. Next base: position 217,068,013 of record CM038145.1, read on the forward strand.
GTTCAAAGACACCGAGCGTGCATTAAGGACATAAGCTTTCATCGTGTCGCATAATCGCCATCGTCAACTTTCAACTATATTTTCTCTAGGAACATATCTAAACAAAGGAACTAAAGCGAGCCATTTACATAATTTGCAAAAATCTTTTGACTATGTTCAGATAATTAAGTTCATCTTATGAACTCCCACTCAGATAGACATCCCTCGGTCATCTAAGTGATTACATGATCCGAGTCAACTAGGCCGTGGTCCGATCATCACGTGAGACGGACTAGTCATCATCGGTGAACATCTTCATGTTGATCGATCTACTATCGACTCATGCTCGACCTTTCGTCTCGTGTTCCGAGGACATGTCCGTACATGCTAGGCTCGCAAGTTAACCCTAAGTGTTTCGTGTGTAAATCTGTCTTACACCCGCTGTATGTCAACGTAAGAATCCATCACACCCGATCATCACGTGGTGCTTAGAAGTTTATTTAACTTTAGCAACGGTGCACAGTTAGGGGAGAACACTTCTTGAAATTTTGTAAGGGATCATCTTATTTACTACCATCGTTCTAAGTAAACAAGATGCATAAACATAATAAACATCACATGCAATTATATAGTAGTGACATGATATGGCCAATATCATATAGCTCCATTGATCTCCATCTTCGGGGCTCCATGATCATCATCGTCACCGGCATGACACCATGATCTCCATCATCATGATCTCCATCATCGTGTCTTCATGAAGTTGTATCGCCAACTATTACTTCTACTACTATGGCTACCGGTTAGCAATAAAGTAAAGTAATTACATGGCGTTGTTTAATGACACACAGGTCATACAATAAATTAAGACAACTCCTATGGCTCCTGCTGGTTGTCATACTCATCGACATGCAAGTCGTGATTCCTATTACAAGAACGTGATCAATCTCATACATCACATATCATTCATCACATTCTTCTTGGCCATATCACATCACATAGCATACCCTGCAAAAACAAGTTAGACGTCCTCTAATTGTTGTTTGCATGTTTTACGTGGCTGCTATGGGTTTCTAGCAAGAACGTTTCTTACCTACGCAAAACCATAACGTGATATGTCAATTGCTATTTACCCTTCATAAGGACCCTTTTCATCGAATCCGTTCCGACTAAAGTGGGAGAGACTGGCACCCGCTAGCCACCTTATGCACCAAGTGCATGTCAATCGGTGGAACCTGCCTCACGAAGAGTACGTAAGGTCGGTCCGGGCCGCTTCATCCCACAATACCGTCGAAACAAGATTGGACTAGTAACGGTAAGCATATTGAACAAAATCAACGCCCACAACTACTTTGTGTTCTACTCGTGCAAAGAATCTACGCAATAGACCTAGCTCATGATGCCACTGTTGGGGAATGTAGCAGAAATTCAAAATTTTCCTACGAGTCACCAAGATCTATCCATGGAGAGACTAGCAACGAGGGGAAGGAGAGTGCATATACATACCCTTGTAGATCGCTAAGTGGAGGCGTTCAAGAGAACGGGGTTGAATGAGTCGTACTCGTCGTGATCCAAATCACCGGAGGTCCTAGTGCCGAACGGACGGCACCTCCGCGTTCAACACACGTACAGCCCGGTGACGTCTCCCATGCCTTGATCCAGCAAGGAGAGAGGGAGAGGTTGAGGAAGACTCCATCCAACAGCAGCACGACGGCGTGGTGGTGGTGGAGGAGCTTGGCAATCCGCAGGGCTTCGCCAAGCACCGCGGGAGAGGAGGACTTGGGAGAGGGGGAGGGCTGCGCCAGAACTTCGTGTGAAGCTCCCATGCGCCTCCCCACTATATATAGGGGTCGAGGGGCTGGTTTCTTGCCCTCCAAGTCCATTGGGGCGTTGGCCAAGGTGGGAGGAAAGAAATCCCATCATTTCCTTCCCCACCGATTGTTATCCCCCTTTTAGGATCTTGATCTTATCCTTCGGGATATGATCTTATTCCTTCTAAGGGGGATCTTGGTGCGCTTGACCAGGGGTGTGGGGCCTTTCCCCACTACCCACGTTCATGTGGGTCCCCCATGCAGGTGGGCCCCACTCCGAAACCTTCTAGAACCTTCCCGGTACAATACCGAAAAATCCCAAACATTTTCTGGTGGCCAAAATAGGACTTCCCATATATAAATCTTTACCTCCGGACCATTCTGGAACTCCTCGTGACGTCCGTGATCTCATCCGGGACTCCGAACAACATTCGGTAACCACATACAAACTTCCTTTATAACCCTAGCGCCATCGAACCTTATGTGTAGACCCTACGGGTTCGGAGACATGTAGACATGACCGAGACGTTCTCCGGTCAATAACCAACAGCGGATCTGGATACCCATGTTGGCTCCCACATGTTCCACGATGATCTCATCGGATGAACCACGATGTCAAGGACTCAATCGATCCCGTATACAATTCCCTTTGTCTAGCGGTATTATACTTGCCCGAGATTCGATCGTCGGTATACCGATACCTTGTTCAATCTCGCTATCGAAAGTCTCTTTACTCGTCCGTAACACATCATCACGTGATCAACCCCTTGGTCACATTGTGCACATTATGATGATGTCCTACCGAGTGGGCCCAGAGATACCTCTCCGTTTACACGGAGTGACAAATCCCAGTCTCGATCCGTGTCAACCCAACAAACACTTTCGGAGATACCTATAGTGCACCTTTATAGTCACCCGCCACGTTGTGACGTTTGATACACCCAAAGCACTCCTACGGTATCCGGAGTTACACGATCTCATGGTCTAAGGAAGAGATACTTGACATTGGAAAAGCTCTAGCAAACGAACTACACGATCTTTGTGCTATGCTTAGGATTGTCTTGTCCATCACATCATTCTCCTAATGATGTGATCCGTTATCAACGACATCCAATGTCCATAGCCAGGAAACCATGACTATCTGTTGATCACAACGAGCTAGTCAACTAGAGGCTCACTAGGGACATATTGTTGTCTATGTATCCACACATGTATCTGAGTTTCCTATCAATACAACTATAGCATGGATAATAAACGATTATCATGAACAAGGAAATATAAGAATAACCAATTTATTATTGCCTCTAGGGCATATTTCCAACAAAGATTGCGTCGTGTTGGAGGCGTTGGCGCTCCACCAAGTCTTCACTGTGTCAACCATGGCCCAGTTCTGCGGGTAAATGTCATGAAGGCCAAGCCACACCTTAATCATGTTCCACACTATAACCGTGTATCTGCATTTGAAAAGCAGATGAGCCGCCGATTCCTGAACTTGCTTACAAAGGGGACACATGTTGCAATTAGGCCATCCCCGCTTCTGAAGCCGGTCTATCGTCCAGATTCTATTGTTGATGACTAGCCAAGCGAAAAACTTGCATTTTGGGGGAGCCCAAGTTCTCCAAACAATTCGTTGTAAGTCCGTATCGACTAAACCAAGAAATTGCGCATTGTTAACCATTGCCGCTGAATAATGACCATCCTTGGTGAGCTTCCAAGTGATGGAATCGGGTGTGTCCGGTATTAGCTGAACATGAGATAGCTTCTCCCATAGGTTGACAAACTCATGAAGATGGTCAACCGTTATGCCCTGAGAGGTCTTCACCTGAGACACCAAAAAATTGTTAGAGAGCCCTTTCTGGACCGGCAATTCCTTCTTTTTGACAGTTCAAAAAAATTTGGTGCAATGTCCTTGGGTCGCAAACCATCAAGCCAAGCAGACTCCCAAAAAATGGCACGTGTACCATCGCCCAGAACAACTTTTGTGGAGGCCGCAAAGATGTCTCTATCGTGTCGGGCGCATGGTGTCCCTAATCCCACCCGAGGCTTGATCGGTGTAAGCCCTCACCCCAGAGCCAACGGATGCACAGTGCGGATGCAAACTTTTTCAGATTCAGGATCCCAAGGCCACCATGAAGTTTTGACTTGCACATTGGTTCCCAATTAATCTTGCATTTTCCTCCAGTGACTTTGTCACATCCAGCCCATAGGAATGCCCGTCGGAGAGCATCAGTCTTGTTCATCACCTCAACCGGGAGGTTAAGTGCCGTCATATAATTGGGTTCCCTCCAAGGTTCAGGGGTTGGATCTCGACTTTGCTTTCTTCAGCGTCTTCGCGTATTCTCCTTAATGGGGTTCCAGGTGCCCCGATCAAGCACAGTGGTTTGAGGCAAGGAGATCCGCTTTCCCCTCTCCTATTCGTGCTCGCGATTGATCAGGCCTCCCTCTACGCGGACGATGCAGCTGTTTTCCTTGCCCCCATCAAGTCAGATGTTGAGTTCTTTGCCCGCATTCTTAAGAGTTTTGGGGATGTCACTGGCTTGGTCACGAACTGTGCCAAAAGCTTGGTTGCTCCTATTCGTTGTGAGAATCTGGATCTGGTGGATATCTTACACTCTTTCCTGGCTAGCCGTACCTCATTCCCGATGAAGTATTTGGGCCTACCTCTCTCGGTCAAGAATTTGAAAAGAATCCACTATCAACCGCTCGAAGACAAGATCGCAGCCCAACTGGCACCATGGATGGGTAAACACGTTGCCTCTCCGGGACATGTAGTGTTGGTCAAGTCTGTCCTACTCTTATTTGTGAATGTTGCGAAGAGCTTATATTTCTTTACGGAGGAGTATTTTATATCCCGCTGCTTTGCTTCATGTTTAGCTTCGTACACGGTCTCTCTTCTCTGAAGTGTATATCTGTTTGTACGTTAAACTTATTCTAGCTCTACTCCTGCGTAGTTATTCTGTTGTCTAGTGTACTTCTGTTGTTAACTTACTATTTTTTTTAGGGATCTATTGTTAATTTACTAGTTTTGCTATGCATGCTTCTAAGCTATCTACTCTGAAGTTATTCCGTTTACTCTGTCTTTCTTTGAATAATTGTTCTGTTTTGAAGAAAATATCAAAATCTTTCATTCACTCCCCTATGATCGATAACTTTGGTCATAGGTACTGGCCCAATTTTCCCTCCTCCCGGGCCGCCTTGCTGGCGACCTTCTGGGCTGAAACCCTAGTCCCAGCGCCCCACCCACCTCGAGCTCACTTAGCTGCTGCCGCCGGGCGGCGGCGGTGGCGGTGTTCGACCGCCAAGGTGGCGGCGGCACGATCGGCGCGCTTCGACAGGCCTCTCGCTGTGAGGCGGCGCTATTCGGGCGGCGCGGGCGGATCTGATGGCGCGAGGCGGAGCACATGGCGTGGCGAGCAAGCGGCGGAGAAGAAGGCGGTGGGGCTCGCGGAGAGTTGGTCGCGCGCGGTGGATCCTCCAGAGGTGACAAATGCAGACAAGCGGGCGGCGCGCGACGAGGCTATGGCGGCGGGCGGGCTTCGGTCAGAGTGGCTGCCTTGCGGCGGCCGAGCCAGCTCCGTCCTCGGACGTCTCCGTCGCGATGCTCGCTCCAGTCTGGTCGTGGAAGATGGAGGTGAAGGCGCGGGCTGGTTAGGCGATCCGACCGCAGGGCTCGTGACGGTGTCTCGCTTGAGTTGGCTTGGCTAACTGCTTTGTAGCGGCTCTGGCGGTCCTTGATTCGGCCGGGAGGGAGACCTGCGAGCTCACAGTCGCGGGGAGGTTTGGTGTGTCGGACTGTTTTGCTTATGCCTGTGCGGCCTCGGTGGACAACGACATTTCGGCTCTGTGGCGAAGTGTTATGCGGCGGCGGAGTGGTCAACCTGGACGGTGTGGCCCCAATCCGGAGGGCAGGGGTGCTGGTGCACGGCAATCCAGAAGAAATTCCAGCCCGTATTCGGTCAGTGCTGGCGGCGACGGCGCCCGTGGGTGTCGTTTCCCTCCTTGGAGGCGTCGCTAAGGTTTGTTGGCATCTCTCTCGCTCCCTCTTGGGATTGGCAGATGTCTTCAGGTGAAAGCCTAGGTTCGGAGTTGAACCGGCGTGATGGCGGCGTCCTCATTGTCGCTACTCTATTGGGAGCATCACGTTTGAAGACCAGGTCTTGAGGTCCTTGTTGTGCTACTCCGGTGCTCGCTGTTGTCCAAGGTGAGCTTCTGAGGCGCAATGTACGCCGCAGCTGGCGAGTCCAAGACGGTGGCTTTAGTGTATGGACCAAGTTCCGCCATCTACTTGCCACCTCCTTTTTTGGCATCAAGGGTGGATGGCGCATCGACAAAAGAAGTACTGCTGAAGTTGATTGTCTTCGGAGGTGACCGGCTCTGGTCGAGACGCGGCAAGGTTGCCTGGTTTTGGTCAGGCTCTTTTTGCTTTGTAGTTGTGTTGTTGTTGGTGGCTGTCTTCAGACTAGCCCTGGTGTGGAATTTGTATTACGCTTGTTGTTCGCAACAAGTTGTAGTCGTCTTGTAATTGAAATTCTGCCTTCTATAAAATATGGTACGCATTTGCGTACTCTCGAAAAAAATAATAACTTTGGTCATAGAGTGTCCACCTACCCGACCGCGCCCACCTCCACCCGGATGGCTGGCACCGATGTCCTGCTTGGCACCTTCCCCAAGCCCGGTGCCCGGTACCACCTGGCATGTCGAGGCCAGGGCAGGTTCTCCTCCTGGACTACGAGGAGCTCACCGCCAGAGCCTGGCAGGACTAGAGGTGAAACCGGTTTAGCAAGACCGAAACGTCAGTGTTGATGGCAAGGAGCTGTAAGGTCCCTGAGAACAACTTCAGAGGATATAGATTGGTGGACATCGACAGATCAGAATTAGTTGATTCATGATGTCAAATGCTATATCAATAGAGATATGGATGGCACCTGAAAAAGGGGGATATGGATGAAACAATGCACTTGCACAACATTTCTACAAATAATGTACTCTGGTGATCACTCTTGCAAACGTGACGGGAAATAACAGAAACGTTATAATAGTATATGAACATCAGCTACATGTGGAATCTTCAGCACAGTGTCGATAGCTTCCAATTTAGCCGCAGGGAGTGAGCTTCTTGTTGCCTGCACCGCGTGGGTTTTCATCCTTCCAGTCATCAAATGCCCTTGCTTTCTCCTCTTCTGCGTCCTCCTCGTCCTGCGCCAAACTAGTGTCATCCTTGTGCCAAGAGGAGCTTGCCTCTTGAATCATCTTGGCAGTTCTTTCTTGCCATTGCTCCATCATTTTCATTTCAGCTAAGCCGGCTTGTTCGATGCTCATTGTCGGCATCCTGTGGTTCCATAAAGGCAAGAGGCAACATAAAATTTCAACGAGAGAATAATCTCATATAGTCTCCAAATGATTCCGCAGACTGGCATGATCACACAATGCAAGACGGCTTCAGGGGACAAGACAACATACAATTGGCTTGGCGTTCTAGGGAAATTATCTATTGGTTTCTACCAGTACGAGTAAGTACAATATAGGAATGTCTCTTTATTTGGACCCTTGCTGCATAAGGCTAGTCATAGTGGGGAGTAACTTAGACTAGTAACATACATATGTTACTAGTCTATGTTACTACCTCCATAGTGGGAAGTGTCATAGGTGTAATAACATGCATATATACATTTATTGCTTTGTCGACTCATTTTGCATTGGAAAGCGCTATGTGATGGTAACATATTATGTTACTCTATTTGTCTCTCTCCTCTTTAATTGCGTGACACATCATCTTTTTTGCTTATGTGGCATGTATGTTACTCCCTCTGTTCACTTATATAAGACGTTTTAGCAAATTAATACAGTGTACTAAACAGTTCAAACCCTGCTGTCTGAAACGCCTTATAAAAACGAACGGAGGGAGTACTACTTATGTTACTCCCACTATGACTAGCCTAAACCAAGGCCTCATCTAACGCACACCTTCAACCCATTATCTCATTAATTAGCGTGTTCTTCACCAAAGGAGATTTTGCTAATTTCTCTGAATTTGTTTGTACTTTACCAAAACAGTGAAGTGAACAAGCAAATATGACAGAATAGCAAACCTAGTAATTTATTACTTCCTCTGTAACACTTTATAAGATGTTTTTAGATTCCATGGCAGTGTAAGAAAAACGTCTTATATTATGTTACGGTCTTACGGAGGGAGTGCCTATTAATGAATTTGCTTGTACAATGCTCGGTGAAATAAGAGGCCAAAGTTTCTACAATAATAAGATGTTTTGGATATTTCAATATGGACTCCATGCAGACTGAAATGAGTGAACAAACACACTAAAATGTGTCTATTCATCCGATTCATAAAAAAATTATAACATCTTATAATAGTGAACATAGGGAGTATTAAACTAGGAATGTATAATAAAACCAGTGTTATGCACTACCAGTTGCGGCAAGTAGCATCATTCCACATTCTGCCATGGTCACCAGACAGCATAAAACATAAACAAAAGCAATGAAGTGTCAAGGTGTGTAACAATATACTGAAGCATACCTGAAACTAGGCTGAAAAACTTGTGCTGCCATTCTTTCCCTCTCACTGGTGAGTCCCCCACCAACAAGACTTGCAGGTCCAAATATCAGGGGTTGGTGTTTGTGGTCATGAGCTTGTGAAACACTTGCTCTGCCTTCAATGACGTCTTGAGCAAAAGTTGCACAAGTGATTGGAGCAGCTGGTTTGGAATATGGTGCACGGCTGGCAGCATTCTGGTGCCATGCTTCAGCCTTTTGCCTACGCTCATCTAGCATTTCTCGAGCAAATGCATTTCCATCCTAAACACCACAAACATGCAACTTTGCGATTAATAAAGGAAAACTCCATGTACATGAAGAGATTACTCAAGGGACCCACAAATTAAAGAAACTCACTACCATCCTAGACATCACAAAACCCACAAATGTACTTAACAGAGAAAACCCCATGCAAATGAAGAGATTACTGAAAACAGATATGTAACACAAGGGGGAGCCCAAATCAAAGACAATACTAAAGTATATATGCCGCTGCATTTTCTGGTGGAAAAGCTGAGTTCCTGAATGAAACACCTTCACAAAGCCTAATTACTAAGGATTATGCATCAACAATCACCAACCGTTCAACACACGATAAATACAAATTCAGAAACAAAAATATTTCCAATTGTACATATAGGGGTAGCTATCATATAAATTAGCTTTGGATCACATATTCAAGAAATGCTATGTAGAAGAATGTCAACCACACTTTTTCTAGATGTTATCCAATATGTGAAGGAATAAAATGTTGTTTTAAAAAAAATCCACTGGAAGAATAGTCAAATATCCTATCTTACCAAACTTGCTAGTTGTTTCGACAAGTTTTACCTTTTCTTTTCTTTCTTTTACAGCCAGAAGCATCTCTTCTTCCTTCTTTAACATGTCAACAAGATCAAAAGCCTAAAAAGAGAAATATAGTTAGATACATTTCGAAGATCAAATAATTCTGAAAGACAGCATGGCAACTTAGAAAATGAGTAGAAAAGAGCACAAACTGACCTTGCAGAGAGCCAAGGAGATAGTAGCAAGCCAAGCCTGAATCATAGAAGAAAAAACGATACCATAAGTTTTGACAGATTACAGAACCAAGGTACCAGATTACATACTAACAGTATAAGCTTTGGAACAGACATAGACAAATCACAAAAGGCTTGCATCGACAATGCACAAAAAGAGAACTGCAGCACCAGATAACTGGAATATTTAGCACAAAAATCAAGTCAACTAAATATTTTCACATAACATCAACCAGGCTGCAAATTTATTTTGCTTTGGATCAGTACAAGGATCAAGGAGTGATGAAACTCAGGAATGTATACACAGTAACACGCTAGAACTTGATGTAAGGGCTTAAGAGGCTCAACCAGCGAGCGCAAAGCGATATATAAATATGTAACCAGAGTACCGGCCAGATATGCTTCTTTGTGCAGTTATCTAGAGTTCTAGACTTTGTCTATTCACCTTGTATGAGATCACTCAATGACTCAAAGGACTGCTATGGGGAACAGGTGAACTTCAGAGGGACTTCCTCTGCCAGTCATCACGCGTCTACAAGTCAGGATTCACCCAGCCAGATCATGACGGTGGTGTGAATCAGAACTTTTTTTGCAAAATAAACTGGTATTATCTAAGAAAATAAACTGGCATTTTGTGCCAATCAAACCTAGTGTGTGCAGTCTGAAATATACTCAAATATTAATGCACTTATGTGAAAATGAGAGAAACTAAATAGCATAGAAACAACAGAGAGGATTAAAACTAGAAGACCTGATAGTGTGCGAAGTTTTAGTTTAGGCACTAAAGAACATAACTAGCATGGTCTTGTTATGTGCTAAAATGGGAAATTTACAAAATCTGATCGATCCCCTAGAAGGTTTTCAAGAACCTAGCTGGACACATCAAACTCCAGACAATCATTACAACATGGTAAATTAAATTATCTCAAGTTGAACTGAACAGAGCCTTACAAACTAGTATATGATGATACTTCAAAATTTTGGAATACTTTTAAGGATATCATACAGCTTTAGCATATGCAATGGCATTCCAGTTTGGCAAACAAGGTCAGATTCGAAAATTATTAACAAGCCATATAAAATGCTAGCTAGATGTCTGATGCTTACCTCCCTTTCTTCCTCTCCATCACCCTCAAAATCATCTTCTTCCCCGGCTTCGATAGGTGCTGATAAAGCCGTTGCTCTCAATGAACGCCCACGCCTTTCCTTTCTCTCTTTGATCTCTTGGAGCTTCGTTTCTGCAGCCTTTTGCCGCTTGAACCTGGCAACCTAAGCTCGCGAATTAAGGCAAGAGAGTAACTTACAGGAAATTAATGAACTTAGATAGAGATATAAGTATCCCACAGTTTGAAGGCTTAGCATGATGGTCGCATCCCAGATTATCATGATTCTCTTGTAAAATGGAAATTATTCAGTGAATCCTAAAGATTTTAGGGTGCAGAGGTAAACCTTTTGTGCTCTTCGGTTTGCCCCTGTTTCAGACTGCCCCTGCCTATATAACTGAAGCTCGTCCTCTGGAATAAGCTCCAACGCTTCACATACAGAAATGAACTCCTGTAGACACCAGCAAGGATGATTAGCACATGATAAATGGGTGACCTAACGATCTGACACCACACAAGAAGGCACGCATGATAAGTGCTCGACAAATCAAGCACAAGTAACGTGACGACCTAACCTTCAAATGGTCCTGCGATGCCTTGAGGACCGGAATCCGGTCCTCCTGCTCCACTTGCTCAGTCATTTCCCCAAGGTAGTACGGCACCTGAAGAAACCAAACACGGTAATCACAGGTCGGACCAGCCATAAAACGGAGAGGAAACTCCTCAGATGTGGCGTAAGAGATGGAGGGAGGAGGGGGACGGGGGCCATACGAGCAGGTACTTGAGATTGGCGGTGGAGACGTCTTCCTTGGTCTCGTTGGAAGAGAAGAGGCCGAGCTTGCTGACCATGTCGTCGCAGCGCCGCAGCAGGTCGACCCCCTTCCGGATCCCTTCCTGCCCAAGCAAAACCGATCATGTGAGGAGGAATCGCGCAGAGCAGCCAAGGGTCGGTGATCTGGAGGAAGGAGCGAAGGGGACCTGGTCGAGGGAGGAGCTGGAGGCGAGCGAGTGGAGGTGGGACGCCCTGTCGAAGAGGGCGGGGAGCGGGAGATCGGCGTCGTCCTCCGCCGCGTGGACGCGCAGCTGCGCCTCCATCCTGTTACTGACGTCCTCCACCTCCCCCATTTTCCAGCGGGCGCCTCGACACGGCAAGAGCGGGGGCAGAGGGGGTGGGGGGAGATCGCCGGGTAAAACCCTAGGGAGGGGCAGGAGGGCAGAGTCGCCGGGAGGGAGAGGGGCGGAAGAAGACGATGGTGGAATGGAAGTGTCGGGTTTGGTCTGGTCTGGCCGGCCAGGGGAAGACATGTGGCTCGGGTTGGCCAATCTGGCGAGTAGAACGGGGATGAATGTTCGAGAATTGTGTTCGAGGGAAGCAAATGTTTCTTTTTTCATACTTCTACTTTAAGAATTATAAACCTCTTTTTATTCAAACAAGGAAAATGATTCAAATCACCTGACTGATAACAACGCGTGCTTCCGCCGGCTCCGTGGCCGTCGGATAGAATTTTAATCAGATCGTTCGGAGCAACGTATTACCTAGAATAGACTTTGCAACTGAGCCGTTGTTGCAATCCCTAACCGTAACGAGTGATGTGTTGCTGAATCTGGATCTGAATCCTCTTGTGAGCAGTTGCCTCTCATGCTCTCTCGAGCTCCCCTGAAGCCGACGCCTTCATGTGCTGCTCCGACGCTGCCACCGCTGCTCGCCGCCGGCAGCACGCTGACAAGATCGCCTCCCCGTCTCCCGGGGTCCACTCACAACAGTGGCCATGGCCACCTGAGCACGCACATCGGAGCTTCGCTTCGGCCGTCGCCGTCCAACTATGATGTTCCGCCCCCATGCTGCATCGCCTCCAACACCACCATCTCCCCTTCCCCAACCAGACTAAGCTCCTGCTCAAGGCCATGACCGCAAGCAATGCGATGTGATGGCTTCCGCAACAAGACATTTGTTGCAAGCAAAAAAGATTTGCAACAAGGGTTGGTTACAAAAAAAAATCTGTGACACAACCTTCGTTACAAATATTGCTGCAACGAGACCAGTGTTGCAGAAGGGTTCTCGCAACACGACCTATGTTGCAAAAGTGACGATGATGCTTGACCGGAAGATTGCCTTAGATTGGATGGCTTGTAGACCGGCGGATCCGTCGACCGGCGCGTAGCACGGCCCAACAAACAAGGTTTAAAAGAGGCACCCTTTTTAAGTAGCAAACCAAAGACGCCATTCTGAACGACTTGATCGGTGTGGTGATGCCGATCTGTCTGCCATCAATGGTCCAATTTGATACCAACGGTTGAGATTGAGATTGAGAATCTATCTATTTTGCAAAATGCCCCAGCAATCTACCATGAGTTGTTAAAACTATAAGCCTTCTTTGGTTCATAGAATAGAAATAGTGTAGGAATAGAAAAAACATAGGAAGCGAGATAATACACATATCAATTTTTATAAGAAAATATTTGATGCATAGGATAGGAATATTTCCATTGAGTCGGCTATTTTTTTTCTTTTGAAATGTAAATGATTGATTCCTATCCTGCATATGAAAAGATATCCATTCCTACAAACCAACTGTCTCCAAAGGATTTTTCTTCTTCTTCTTAAAATCCTATCCTTTAGAATCCCTACAAAATTCCTATGAACCAAAGGAGGTCATATTGTATTTAATATTGGAAATATATAGTATGTATGTCACTTTCATCCCTGGGAATGTGTAAGGCCTCCTTTGGTTTGTAGGATATCTAGAAATTTCTTTGAAGTCCTTTGGTTTGTAGGAATAGATTCCCGTTTTGAAGAAAAAAAGCATAGACTTAATAAAAAAAATCTTATCATATACATCGAACGACATCTCTTTTCCCTATAGAAATTAAGATATCTCATCTCATTTCCTATGATTTTTCTATTTCTAAGATTTTCCCGTCATATGAACCAAAGGAGGTCTAAGTTTCTTGCTAGCTATTTCTATTCTCTGAACTTTTCAAGATTCTTAGTTTTTACGACAGCCAATCTTCTTCTTCTTTTTTTCGTTTAAAACGGAGGCAAAAATTTTGCCTCATCGATTAATTAAAGAAGAAGAGAATTGCCCAGTTAATTTATGAAAAACCGGATGAAAACCAATACAAACGAAGCACGAACAAACTACTCCCACGGCATGAAACACCGCAACCGCGCATGCGGCCCGCCAAAACTCTTCGAATACACAACATCCACAAACCCTGACACTTCTACTACGCTAAGTGACTCCCCACGAGAACACCTCTACACAAGACATCGAGCACCTCCCAACCCACAAAGTCAGCCCTCCAATAGGGCAAGCCGAGAGACTGAAGATCATCCAACAAGTAGTCAGAGACACCTTGCGTTGGCATCACTTTTGCCTTTGCCCACCTTCTTTTGTTTTGCCCTTATTGGCGTCCTCGTCGGGAAGCAAGCAATCGACCTGCCCAAATCAGGTCTATCAACCTCCACGCTGGCTAGCAAATCGCAAAGTTCCTTCGCAAAAGGAGCATTTGGATTTGGAGTAGGTGCCAACACAAGTGGCTCAATGGTCATGCCACTCACAGGCATCACCTGCCTGACGGTCGCAGACGAGGAAAGGGCAGCAACATCTAAAACTCCACGCTCCACGACGCCGAGAGGTAGGTTGTCTGACCCCTAACAAGGCTCCACGGACGGTGGTAAGGGCACCAGGTCCACCTCCGAAGCCTGACAAGGCTCCACGGGGGTGGTGAGGACACCTGGTCCACCTCCGAAGCCTAGAGAGAGCCCAACTTGAGTTGCTCCATTGATACAGGTTCCCCACATAACACATGCAGCTCGGGCATGATCTGCAACACTGGAGACACAACCTCGGCGGAGGCCTCGCCCTCAGAGTCTGGCAACACAAGGGGCGTCGAACTAGACCCAATACGGGGCGAGAAGCTACCAAAGAGCTCTGCACCCGCCTCATCCAGGAAGCCAACAGAAGACTCAACCACGGGAGCCTATGCAAGAGGGAGCCTTTGAAGAGCAGCCTCCGCGCACTCCAGAAAGCTCCCAATACGCACCAGTCAGCCCTACAAGGAGTCAGCGACCTCGCGAAACGGCTTAATTGCCTCCTCCATTTGCGAGGAAGTCATGCAATGAAGATCAGAACCTAGCAGCTTCGTGTTGGACAGAAGCCGAAGCAACCAACGAGTAAGGCCAGGAATCACTTCATGTTGGACGGGGCCTCATGTATCTCGGATGCCGACGAGGGCCTTTTTTTTAACTAAAGAAGAATTGACCTGTTTCATGGCTAATTTTTTTAGATAATACATTCTTTTTATTAATTTTCATAAATATTACGCTGGATAAAAAAATTTAAAAAATAATACACCGTCGGCCCGCTACAGGCCGACTGGGCCTAGTCGGCCCACAAAGAGCCGATTGATTCGATCGGCCTACACTGGCCGATCAGCCCGTCGCCCCTTGTGGCGCATCGAGCTAATTGGCTCGCTGTGGGCTAATTGTTTTTGCAAAAAAAGTAGGCATAAAAAATATATGTTTAAAAAAATGTTAATCATATAATTAAAAAATATTAAACGTGTATAAAAAATGTTCCTGATGTATACAAAAATGTACAATATATATGCAAAATGTTGACATAAAATGTATGTTTTAAAAAGTGTTAATCATGTATTTAAAATTGTTAAATGTGTGTATAAAAATGTTCCTTATTTATACAAAAAGTATAGAATGTGTATGAAAAAAGTTGACACCAAAAATTATGTTTGAAAAGTTGACATTTTTCAAATACATGATTAAAATTATTAAATGTGTGTATAAAAATGTTCCTTATCTATAAAAAATATAGAATGTGTATGAAAAAAGTTGACACCAAAAAATATGTTTGAAAAAATGTTCCAGTTCCATACAAAAGAGCAACCAATCATATTTTTCACAACCTTGATTTATTTTTTGTCACCAACTCACCAACATAATTTTTTGGTGCCAACTTTTTTTCATACACATTCTATATTTTTTGTATAAATAAGGAACATTTTTTATACACACATTTAACAATTTTTAAATACATGATTAATACTTTTTAAAACATACATTTTATGTCAACATTTTTGCATATATATTGTACATTTTTTGTATACATCAAGAACATTTTTTATACACGTTTAACATTTTTTAATTACATGATTAACATTTTTTTTGCAAAAACAATTAGCCCACAGCGGGCCAATTAGCTCCACCCAATCAGCCCACAGTGTGCCGACAGGGCCAGTCGGCCAGCTGTAGGCCAACTGGAGTCCAATCGGCCTGCTGTGGGCCGACTAGGCCCAGTCAGCCTGCAGCGGGCCGACGGTGTGTTATTTTTGAAAAAAAATTACCCAGCGTAATATTTATGAAAATTAATTAAAAAAATGTATTATTTAAAAAAAATAGCTGTTTCATGCGCCGTTCATAACCACAAGGCCTCGTCATAGACGAGATGGTCCCAACGAAACTCCTGTCAACAATGGCAATTCTTAAGATTGGCACCAACAAAATAGACAACCTACGGAACTTTCAAAACTGAAACATTGGATCCGGGTGGCAAACCATCTTCCCACAAAATGGCAGCAACACTCACCAACAAAGAGAACAGGAAGAGAGAAAACAGAACATATATATCACAAAGAGCAGCAACAAAACCTGACATATCTCCTTACAGGTAAAGCATTGTTGCAACATCCAGCCATTACAAGCTGCAGCTCCGCACAAAAGACACTAGAAAACGCGCATCATTTATCATACAACCAAAACCTTTCCACGGTTTCTCGCACACTCACCGCCACCAACTCAGAACCCACGCTCTGCTCGCTGCCCGTTTGGCCTATTGTCAAACGGGAACCGCTCGCCATGCCTTCCCCTGTCCCTGTGATCCTGCCATCTTCCTCTCTGGTAGTGGCTATCAGCCTGGTTCCTCTGCTTGCTGTTCCTCTGCTGGGAGTACCCGCCACCACTGTTCCTTTTCCTGCCATACGCTCCGCCTGGATCCTGGTAGTATGTGTTATTGTTGCTGGATGCTCCATGGGAGCTGCTCCAGTTATTCCCTGAGCAATGGTTGTTGCCTGAGCTGCCCCAACCGGGCTCCGCCAGGGCCTCGCCCCAGCCGGTGCTGATTTTGTTCCAGCTGCTCAGAGGCTCCTGACTCGCTCCCCAACCTGCGTTGGATGCCGAGTTGTCCGCCTCCCACTTGTTCACCTCAGGGGTCGGCTTTTCTAGATAGATGTCCCAGTTCCCCGACTGGTTCTGGGCACACCTGTTATTGGCAGCTACGGCGGGCTCGTTGTCCGCCTCAAAGGGTACCCGCACCTTGTCCAGGTCAGCTACCAACTCGGGATCGACCTCGCAACGATGGTCGACCTCATCAATGTACAGATCAGGGTCGAGGTAAGGTATATCAGAAGGTTGGCCATGGTAATGAGACCAGAATCTTGATTTTGCGTTCTGGAAATTCTCAAAAGCTCCCGAGTCATCCCACTGCTCTATCTCCTTGTACATATAGGCAAAGTGCTTGTTCTCGCAGAACCTCTGCCACGAAATGCCACCAACAAGACTGCAAAATTCCCTTTCCCATAATGGGACTTGGCATTGATTATCCACGTGACTGTATCCTGTGTGTATTAAAACGATATTAGATTCATGGTGTGAGCACATTAACGCAGGGAAATAAAAGATTCCTGACCTGCTGCATTATGGGAACAGAAATAAACAGGAGATGGAACGTACTGAGGGCATTCTTTAGCCTGGACTGCCTAACAATCTAATTTATAAATTTCAAAGCCACAGGCTGCTTTAGAAATTTACATTGTTGAGTACAGTATCCTGGGGGAGAAAAAAATGAATTGCTGAGCAGCAGGGCATTCCTAACTTAGACTCAAGTAGGATATGAAAGTACTTGTTGCTTTATACGGGTGAAAGATGAGTCAAACAAAAGATACATCTTTCAACTACACAACTACAACTGTGGCAGAGTAGCAAGTTCAATACATAAAGTATGAATTCAAGAATTTGTGGAACACTCTGATCAAGCATAAGTGGGTTTTATAGTCTGTCATTCTAATTTACGCCAAGTATAGACAACTGTCAAGAGAAATGAACCAGCGCAAACCAGTACTTTGAATTTGTCGAGAATGGCGGCAATAAAGCGATCCTTTCAGAGATCACAGAAAAGGAACTGAATAATTCAAAACAAACTAAACAATGAGTCACTCAAAACACAATTTAAAGGGTTACATCCTAAAACAACAACATTCCTTCTACGGGTCTGCTCCTATGTAGCCATATGACTACATCTTTAATGGCTATGTCATTTATATAGTACTCCCTCCGTCTCAAAATGTAAGACGTTTTTCCATACTACCAGAGTGTGAAAAAACGTCTTACATTTTGGGACGGAGGGAGTAGTAAACTGGTGATGGTCATAATTAGTAAAGTGAGGAAAAAAGTGATTGTGCACCGTCAAAAAGATCATGGTTTTGAGGTCCTAGTGCCTGAAGAAAACATGCACCCTGCAGTTACATAAATAGTGGGTTCCTTGCATATCCTACCATTGCAAGGAGCAAGTTAAATTTCAATGGTCAAAGACGCTATACCTCTTTGTTTTCTTTTTGTTAGCACATCGTCAGCCAGCTGACTACAGTTAGTGTTGGCTGACTAGTGACTACAAATAGTGTTAAACAAACATCGGTGCCCGAAACTATTTTGCCGGATAAGACACTCCGAATGCAAGTCGGATTCCAAGTTTTATTAGTTATGTCCTAAAAAAACCTTGCTGAATCGGACACCCAAATCTGAGTTGGATTCCGTCCATGTCTGAGCAGGCAAGCAACTATTTTGCCGGATAAGACACTCCGAATGAAGGGTTGATTCCAAGTTTATTAGTTATGTCCTAAAAAAAACCTTGCTGAATCGTACACCCAAATCTGAGTTGGATTCCTACACCCGTGTCCATGTCTGAGCAGGCAAGCAATTATTTTGCTGGATAAGACACTCCGAATGCAAGTCGGATTCCAAGTTTTATTAGTTATGTCCTAAAAAAACCTTGCTGAATCATACACCCAAATCTGAGCTGGAGTGGCCAAGCAACCAATACAAAATTGAGATATGAATGAAAGATGGCATTTTAATTTTGCTTCACCTTTATTTTCTTCCCGTGGATTGGGGGCATGGCGCGTTTTAAATTCTCTATATTAGCGAAAGACCATGCAAACTACTATAACAGTTATCACTTCCATGCACGTGTCTCCCAGAAAGACAGCATTTTGCCATATTGACACTACCTCAGTAAGACTCAAAACCTATTTTTTAGGGAGCAGGCTGCAGCTAAAGCATTACCCAATTGTATTGTTGTAGATACATAATCTACACCTTGCAACTGCAATACCTTCCCAATGAGACTAGGAACGGCTGTTCCCAATAGATGGGTTAGTCAAACAAAGCTAGCATTTTTCTGGCATTCCGGCACAACCTTTTCCAATGGTAAGAACTAAGAACAATTTAAACAAATGTAAAGCCCAGCCTTATATAGATAATGGGATAATGCACCAGGAACTCTAGTTTAAAGCCTGAACCGGCTGGAGAACACTTCAGCATCTACATGAGTTATGTGTGTCGTTCGCAAGGATGGCGCGAACTGAATCTTTTTCAAGCACACTATAAGTCTGAATCAAGAACAAGATGTCTAGATCGGCGAGGTTCTGACCCGATATAATAAAACCCTAATAGATGAGAAACCTAATCTTAATCGGGCCGCACAAACAACGATGAGAAACAGAGAGAGGGGGGAGGGCGGACGGACGGGTGGATAGCAAATAACCGGTTGCCGTTCGTACCGGAATACGGAGGCGGGGGGCGAGGGTTCCAAGAGGCGTCTTGGTGGCGCTTCGTCGGCCATCGCCGATTGCGGCCCCCCATCGCCGGGAGGAGGGGCGCCTATCAGGACCGTGATTCGCCAAGGCTGTCGGCGGCAGCAAGCCAGCCGGCCAGCCTAACGGCAGTCGGGAGTGGATTCCTCGTGGCCTAGATAGCTCGCCGTGAGGCCAATCGCCGAGCCGTCTGATTGGGAAGGGGGGCCTGCCCGGGTGCGGGGGTTATAAAGACTGGCGTGGAGGCGGGAGGAGGGGAAGGGGAGGAGCACGAGGGAGGGAGGGAGGGAGCGAGGCAGGGACCGACCGTAAATGGCAGGTGGGTGGGAGAGGAAGGAAATAGAAGCACCGCCGAGCATGGAAATATGGGCCGGCTCGGGTACCTCAGAGTTCAGAGTAGAGAAGAGTGACCTTTTTTTCTTAAGAGGGAGGAAGAGTGACATTTGTTCTGGCCTTCTTGCACGATTTGAGATCAGTGTGCATTGCTAGTTCTCCAAAATAAATCATTGTATAATGCAAAATTCTCGTATGTAAGCAAGATTTTGAAAAAGAGCATTATAACCCCCAACAAAGCGTAGGTCCAAACCCTAGCCGTCGGAAGTTGTGGCTCTCGACACCAATCATTTGTGGTTTCTCCTTCTCCCGCCGGCCTCGCTAGCGTCAAGTGGGATGGAGAATCTGATCTACCGGCCGGAGTTTGTAGGCTAGAGTAGTTTTCGAGTCGAATGATGTGGAAGTTGTATGCAGCATACCCATAGGCAAGTACGACCGTGATGTAGAGGCTATATGCAGCATACCTATAGGCAATTATAGTGATGGTAGTTGTGGGCGGAACTTAAAAAAAGTTTGGCAACTTCAGGATAAGATCAATTTATCAAGCACTAATGGCCAGAAGCTTGGACAACCGTCGGCCTTCATCGTGAGGAGACGGACTGTAGGATCGAAAGTATGTCTAGAAGGGGGGTGATTAGACTACTTGACAATATAAAAATTATGCCTTTTGATAAAGACAAGTTTTTAGCAGATTCACAATGATGATCAAGTCAAGCATCACCCTACACATGCAATTCTAGAGTATAGGCAGCGGAAAGTAAATTGCACATGTAGTAAAGAGAGGTGGAGAAGAGCAAACGCAATTTGGAGACACGGAGATTTTTCTCGTGGTTTCGATAGGTGGTGCTATCGTCAATCCACGTTGATGGAGACTTCAACCCACGGAGGGTAACGGCTGCGAGAGTCCACGGAGGGCTCCACCCACGAAGGGTCCACGAAGAAGCAACCTTGTCTATGCCATCATGGCTCACGCCCACGGAGGCTAGCCTTACTCGGGGTAGATCTTCACGAAGTAGGCGATCTCCTTGCCCTTACAAACTTCTTGGTTCAACTCCACATCTCGACGGAGGCTCCCAAGCGACACCTAACCAATCTAGGAGGCACCACCCTCCAAAAGGTAATAGATGGTGTTGATGATGATGAACTCCTTGCTCTTGTGCTTCAAATGATAATCTCCCCAACACTCAACTCTCCTCACCGATTTGGGTGTGGTGGAAGAAAGGATTGAGTGGAAAGCAACTTGGAAGGCTAGAGATCAAGCTTCATATGGTGGGAGTGGAGCAACTTGATCTCAACACAAGGGTAGGTAGTTCTCTTCTCGTAAATGTAAGGTAGGAGTGGTAGTTCTTTCGATGGCTCTCTCCACGAATGAAGAGGGGTGGAGGGTATTTATAGCCTCCACACAAAATCCAACTGTTACACACATTTGACCAATCTCGGTCGGACCGAAGTTGACAACTCGGTGAGACCGAAAGTTCAAATCATGTGAACGTTGGGATTTTCAGTGGGACCAAAATACAAACTCGGTTAGTCCGATTCGTCCAAAGACTAGAGCTTGCCAATCTCGGTGGGACCGACTTCATCATCTCGGTGACACCGATTTGATGATGAATGTTCTGAAGCTTGGCAACTCAAGTTTGGTGAGACCGAGTTCGAATCGGAAAATCCGAGATTTCTAGGGTTTGGCTATATGGTGAGGTGGTTCATCTCGGTGTGGTGAGTTTGGAATATCGGTGGGACCGAGATTACTTATGAGTGTATTATGGAAGTGAAAGTTCTTGATAGTTTAGGAGATGTATCACTAAGCACTTTGAGCAACCAGATCATTATCATAACCTCATCCCTTTTAATAGTATTGGCTTTCCTATAGACTCAATGTGATCTTGGATCACTAAACCAAAAATGGAGTCTTGAGCTTTTGCCAATGCTTGCCTTAGCATTTTGAGGGGTCCACTCTTTGGTCCTTGCCATTCCCATATCACTGAACTTTCGAAATGATTCTCAAGTAACTATTAGTTCAATGATATATATGTTGTTATTAATTACCAAAACCACCCGGGGATTAGTTGCACTTTCAATCTCCCCCTTTTTGGTAATTGATGACAACATATAGATCAAAGCTTCGACAAAAGATATAATCAATGAATAATATCGTCGCTTTGAGAAGTATGTGATAAGCAAGAGCTCCCCCTAAATTTGTGCATTATTTAAGATTTGCGTTTGAATGCAAATGCACAATCGATTAGGATCATGGGTCACTCTTCCATGTCACATACATCTTGGTGGAGCGCACAAAATGATAAGAATGAATAGCATGCACCCAATCACCAAGACATGAGTAAATGGTCATACAAGATAGGAATAACATATGGTAAGCATTAAGCACACATTAAAGCATAGTACGACCAAGCACTCATTAAGGTAGGATGAAACGTAGTATCAAACACACAGAATATCTCGAAAACCAAAAGTATCTCAAAAAGACCGCAAATGAACGAAAGAGCAAAAGCGCAAAGACAAAAGCACTCTCTCTCTCGAAGTCCTATGATCTATACAATTTCTCCCCCTTTGGCAACAAGTTACCAAAAGTTCAAACAAACATAGAGCTAAGCGTCACTTTGGGGACTCTTTGGCGGCTCTGTGCAGGTTGATGTTGGAGTTGATATGGCAGCATCGGCGAAGACTTGGTGATGTCTGTCTTTGGAGGAGTGGTCCTTTGGAGCTGGAGCTGGAGCAACTGATGGAGCTGTGGGAGGTCTTGAGGCTGTAGTCCCGTGTCTGTCACTAGAATAGCGGTGATCGGGTCTGTGGGAACCGGAGCGATCTGTTGATAAGCATCCGGACTAGGTCATCTGCATCTCACGCATAAGCTCTTCCTTCTCCCTCTTTGCTTCCTCAATATCTGCCTCAAGCTTGTTGTGATTACTTGCACTTGATCGACTTCACATCGAGCATGGATCTTGTCTTCAACAATCCTCTCTAGGCTCTCCGAGGCTGCATAATCTTGCCAGCGTTGCTCAATCCTTTGGGTAGCTTCAAGTAGCTGTTCTCCAACACTCTTTGGTTTAGCTGCTGCTGCTCTTTGCTTCTTTGTCGACTTTGGCTTTCTTGGCAGCTTCAATCTTTGCTTGACCTTCAACCGACGTTGGATCCTCCTCATCCATCACAACAACATTATCCTCATGCTCAGGCTGCGGTGGTAAGTGTTCTCTATCCAACAAGAATGTGCCCGTGCCAAACTTGGCATTGATAAGCATCTGAATATGCGGGCAAATCCACATGACCTTTTCTGGTCAGCTGCAGTCCTCTTAATAGTTTCAACTATCAAGTCCATCACCTTGAAAGGTGCTCTCTCATCAAGTATATGCAGCATGTTGATAGAGTATCCTCGATCATGCGATGATCTCGGACTTGGGCATCAAGGTATGCCTCGTAATAGTGTTTGTGGTAGGTAGACCTGCTGGAGATAGTACATCGAGCCAAGCTTCGATTCCTACATCTTTAGTGGAACCTCTTTGTACATATTCTTCATGGATTCATGGTTCTTCTTGGGAATACCATAGACATCAACATCATCCTCTCTTGGCCTTTGGAGCATTCAGCAGTTCGCCCATTCTTCAACAGTTGAAGAAAATCTTTGGCCTTCATCATCCATGTGATCTTTCCATCGGGATAGAAATGAGCTGTGGCATAGAATTGCATAATCATCTCATCATTCCAACTTGTCACCGACCTACAAAGTCTGCAACACCACATGCGGTGAAGCTCTCATGCACATGTGGAAAGAAGTCTCTATGCTCTTCACTTGTCAATGTATTTCCAATCAACATATCTTGTGTCCGCCACTATGGGCTTCTTGTCCATCAAGCAACATCTCATAGAAGTCCTGCTGCTCTCGGTGTGAAATCTGGGATCAACAGCAGTCCTTCTCCTCACGGCATATGGATCAGCTTGTCTCCATAGCACGAGACCTCTATCTTTCCTTTCCTTCATGTTCTCGGCTTGAGGATGAGCATCATTATGAAGTGGCGGTTTCGTCGAAGTTTCAAACAAGGCGGTGCTTCATCATCGACACGATTGGTGGCACATCATCTTTCTTCTTCTCGATCTTTGGAATGTTCTGTTGTCTTCTTGGGCTTGGCAGAGCTTTGCTTGTGCTGCCTTGACTGGAGCAGATTGCTTGGGCTTTGAAGTGGCTCGTGCCCTGATGGCATCACCCATGAGCTTAGGCTTCTGAGGAGGCTGGGGTGCTTCCTCATCATCATCTTCCTCTGCTGCATCATCATGCACTAACCTCTTCCTCTTGGAAGTTTTCTTCACCTTGCTTGCTGTTGCCTCTTCCAAATTCAGCTTCTTGACAACAGTTGATTCCTTCACTTTTCTGGTGCCCTTCTTGGTCTGTTGACCTTGAGGCTCTTTGGCAATTACTTTTCTCTTGGGCTTTGAGGTGACTTCTTCCTCAACAACGAAATCAGAATCCTCTTCATCTGAGTTTCTCTTCTTTCTGGCCCTGGTGGCTGCAGGAGGCAAACCACTTGGTGTACTCCTCTCACCATCATCTGATGAGCTCTTTGGGATCGGGACTAGCGCGCCTCTGGAATATCTTCAATAGGTGACTCGACTGTTCGGCTGTCATCTGGCATCGACATGGTGATGACTGTGAATAGATAAGGTGTAGGCGAGTAGAAGAGTTATCACAAACTGCGAAGTTTTGCAAAAAAATGAGTTCAAATTTCAGTATTAGGTTTTCACAGAAGACATTTGGTCGGACCGAGTTTAAAATTCGGTGAATCCAAGTGTTCAAACAGAAGCATTCACACCACTTTCGGTTGGACGAAGTGGGTTTCGATCTGCCGAAAACACTAGGGTTTCACTAAATCCTCATTTCGGTCACACCGATTTGCACAACTTCGGTTGGACCGAAGGTGCTGATCAATGGCCATAGGCCAAATCGGTCATACCGAGAATGTAAAATTGGTCTCACCGAGATGTGTTCGCGGAAACCTAACCCTAAAACTTTTACTCGAATCTAGTCCAAACGAACTAATCTAGTGTTCGTGAAGATTTCAATCGTGGCAAGATTACAGCAAACCAAACGTGCATTGAATCGGAGATGGGAGCACGAGTGGGATCGAAACTCACCCTAACTTGGTGGAGTTCCTCTCTGGCGGCAACGGCGCGGAGAAGATGTCCGCTGACGGCGACAGAGAGACTGCGGCGAGGGCGCCTGAGCGGCAACGGAGACGATCCGGAGACGAGGCGGCGGCAAAGCAAAGTGCGGGGCTAAACGTTTGAAGTAGAAATCAACGCGTGGCCCTCGGAGTATATATACCCCTTTCTTTGTCGGTGGGACTGAGTTGTAAAACTTCGGTGGCACCGAGATGGATAAGCGCAGAGCGATTATGCAATTGATCACGCCGAAAATCACAACTCGGTTTCACCGAGGTGAAAACCTAGATCAATCTAAATGTTTTCGGTTTGACCGAATTTGAGTGAGTTGGTCTGACCGAAATCACTTAGAAGGTTTTGGAAGTTTAGCCCTTGACAGATCGGTGGCTCCGAGTGCTCCTCACTCGGAGGGTCCGAAAATGACTTGTTCAAAGTTTGTGATGTAAGCATGAATAGAATTTGAGACAAGAAAGCATAGATAGCTAGGGGAGGTACTTAGGCATTCTTGTCCATCCATTTGGTCAGAAAAATCAAAACGACCAAAGCAACAAATGGATGTCCTTGAATGGATAAAATTATGCATCCAACATGCTCACACAATAAGATAGCAAATGAAGTATGTGTCAAACATGCACAATCAAAAACTCTAGCAACTAACACACAATTTGTCGATGACTAGGTCATCTTTATATGAGTATATTGACTTAGGAGTCAAATGAGAACATTTGATCATAGGTCATACTCATCGTTTAAGCACAAGTGGGGTTACCACTTTTACATAAAGCATTAATGTGTTCACATCATTTGAAGATGCTTTAGCTCAATTCTTTAGAGCAAAGCTCCCCTAGATGTGAGAACCCTTTTAAAGGGTCAAACTAACCTTGGGTTGTCGAGAAGACTTCATGTAGATGTTGAAGATGTGGATGCTCAATGTTGATGAAGATCATCAAGAGTTGGGAGCAATCCTTTGGATTCGGGCACTTTCAATACCTAGATGGGTTAGTCCCACAAGGAACAAACAAGGATATCCATGGACATAGATTGAAGTACACAATAGATGATGTCCATGAAAGCAATGATTACCTTGTCCCTTGACTTACCAACAAGAGGGTTTGTGACTCCATGAACTAGTGCAAGATGTGGAAGTTGATTGCACAAGTTCTTGCCAAAATGAATGTGAGTGAAGTATGTTGGCGGAGTCACCCTCAAGAACTCTCTAGTTCTTCTTCTTCGGGATCCACATCATCTTGATGGGAATCCTTGGGGTTGTAGTTGAGCTTGACGAAGTAGAACTTGATGTCTCCTTGGGAACCCACTTGACCATGGCTTGAGGTGCTTCAATAAATGCATCAATCTCCTCTTGAAGCTTGTCCTTGCCTTTTAGCTTGTGGTCTTGTGGTGGAAGGTCATCTTGAGCTTGTTCCACATTGGAAGAAGTAGGATTGTACTTCTCCTTTTGAGAAACAAACTTTGGAGTGGGATATTGACCTTCTTCCCATTCAACACCTTGGCGTTGAACTTTCGCTCAAAACCAATTCCTTGATTCTTAGGTGCCTTCCTTGCTTGCGAACAATTTCCTCAAAGTTCTTGCTTCCGCAAGGCTCTTGTAGACACCTTTCTCTATAATCCCTTTCAATAAACTATTTTCTTGCTCAAGTGTAACTTGGCTTGAAACATTGTTAGTGGAATCAAGAGAACTACTAGAAGCAACAATATTGGATTTAGCATGGTTATTGTTACTACTAGATGAAGAATTTTTCTTATGCTTGTCATGCTTAGTTTTAATAGGTGGCAAGAAATTAGACAAGAGAAGTCGTTTGGCAAGATATGAAGAACTCTTCTTTCGAAGATCGTCATTGATCGCTTTTAGAAACTCATGTTCTTGCTCTAGATTGAGCTTCTCGAAGCGTAGCTTCTCATGAGATCTTAGGAGCTCTCTATGATCTTCTTGAGTTGTTTCATGAGCTAACTTAAGAGTGTTTAGTTCTTTAGTTAGACGCTCAATCTCCTTCATAGCATTGTCATTCGACTCTTCTCGACTATAAAGACTACTAGCATGTTCATCATTACTAGGCTCACTAGATTTATCATGTAAGAGCTCATCTTCACCAAGCAAGTCATCCTTATCACTATCAAAGTCAATGAATTCAGGGTGTGATACCTTGGGGCCTTTAGCCATGAAGCATCTTCCAATTCCCTCATTTGGTGAATCAAATAAGTCATAGGAGTTGGAGTTGGAGGACACGAGAGCAAGACCGGCAACACCTTCATCTTGACTGTAGTCGGAGTTGGAGTGATAGCTTCTTTCGGATTGATTGTCAGAGTCGGAACCGGAGACCCATTCACCTACATGAGCTTGATGTTTTCTTCTTGTGTAGCTCCTTGATGACTTGTCTTTCCTCTCCGAATCCTTGCTTCTCCGAGAGGGTCTTCATTCATAACGATCATCTCTACTCCTTCTCTCTTTCCGAGGTGACTCATCTCTTGAGCTTCTTCTTCTTGGAGATTCTTCTCTTCTCTTGTGGGGAGCCGAACACTCATTTGAGTAGTGTCGGGTCTTCCACAATTGTAGCAGTTTCGATCACGACTAGAAGATCTCTTTTCATCATATGATCTAGACTTTGAGCTTCTCTCTTTGCTTCTACTCTTGTAGAATTTGTTGAAGTTCTTCACCATTAGGCTTATCTCTTCATTGGAAACTAGCTTGTCACTTGAGGTTGTGGGAGCATCACTTGTAGCTTTGTAAGCACCACTTGACTTGTTGTGAAGCTCTTCCTTATCTTAAATGTCATCTCATGAGCAACAATTCTTCCAATGACTTCGGTTGGCTTGAGATTCTTGTAGTTTGGCATCATTTGGATCAAAGTGCACACGGTGTCATACTTTCCATCCAAAGCTCTGAGAATCTTCTTGATGATGAATCGGTCGGTCATTTCTTCGCTTCCTAAGCCGGCAATCTCATTGGTGATGAGAGCAAGCCTA
This sequence comes from Aegilops speltoides, assembly GCA_021437245.1. Lineage (NCBI taxonomy): Eukaryota > Viridiplantae > Streptophyta > Magnoliopsida > Poales > Poaceae > Aegilops > Aegilops speltoides. The sequence goes on from CM038145.1 coordinate 217,095,850, forward strand.
GAGTACATTTCAGCGACTCCTTCACCTTCCTTCATCTTGAACTTGTCAAGTTGACCTTGAAGAACATCTAGCTTTGATTCCTTTACGGACTCGGTACCTTCATGCATTTCAACCAAAGTATCCCAAATCTCTTTTGCATTCTCAAGACGGCTGATTTTGTTGAACTCCTCGGGACACAAAGCATTGAAGAGAATGTCACAAGCTTGAGCATTGTTTTGCAACCTTCGCGATCCGGAACTTTTCCTTCCTCGAAGAATTCACCTTGCATACCAACACAAATAATGCCCCATGCGGCTGGGTTATGGCCAAGAATATGCATTTTCATTTTATGCTTCCAACTAGCAAAATTTGTACCATCAAAGTAAGGACCTCTACGAAAATTGCCCTCACTAGACGCCATACTCTCCTAGGTTGTGAAACCAAGCTTATGGAGTCCAATGCAATGGAGACCAATACAATGGAGACCAAAGCTCTGATACCACTTGTAGGATCGAAAGTATGTCTTGAGGGGGGGGGGTGATTAGACTACTTGACAATATAAAAATTATGCCTTTTGATAAAGACAAGTTTTTAGCAGATTCACAATGATGATCAAGTCAAGCATCACCCTACACATGCAATTCTAGAGTATAGGCAGCGGAAAGTAAATTGCACATGTAGTAAAGAGAGGTGGAGAAGAGCAAACGCAATTTGGAGACACGGAGATTTTTCTCGTGGTTCCGATAGGTGGTGCTATCGTCAATCCACGTTGATGGAGACTTCAACCCACGGAGGGTAACGGCTGCGAGAGTCCACGGAGGGCTCCACCCACGAAGGGTCCACGAAGAAGCAACCTTGTCTATGCCATCATGGCCTACGCCCACGGAGGGCTAGCCTTACTCGGGGTAGATCTTCACGAAGTAGGTGATCTCCTTGCCCTTACAAACTTCTTGGTTCAACTCCACATCTCGACGGAGGCTCCCAAGTGACACCTAACCAATCTAGGAGGCACCACCCTCCAAAAGGTAATAGATGGTGTTGATGATGATGAACTCCTTGCTCTTGTGCTTCAAATGATAATCTCCCCAACACTCAACTCTCCTCACTGATTTGGGAAGCAACTTGGGAAGGCTAGAGATCAAGCTTCATATGGTGGGAGTGGAGCAACTTGATCTCAACACAAGGGTAGGTAGTTCTCTTCTCAGAAATGTAAGGTAGGAGTGGTAGTTCTTTCTGATGGCTCTCTCCACGAATGAAGAGGGGTGGAGGGTATTTATAGCCTCCACACAAAATCAACCGTACACACATTTGACCAATCTCGGTCAGACCGAAGTTGACAACTCGGTGAGACCGAAAGTTCAAATCATGTGAACGTTGGGATTTTCGGTGGGACCGAAAATACAAACTCGGTTAGTCCGATTCGTCCAAAGACTAGAGCTTGCCAATCTCGGTGGGACCGACTTCATCATCTCGGTGACACCGATTTGATGACAGAAGGTTACAGAAGCTTGGCAACTCAAGTTTCGGTGAGACCGAGTTCGGAATCGGAAAATCCGAGATTTCTAGGGTTTGGCTATATGGCTGAGGTGGTTCATCTCGGTGTGAGTGAGTTTGGAATATCGGTGGGACCGAGATTACTTATGAGTGTATTATGGAAGTGAAAGTTCTTGATAGTTTAGGAGATGTATCACTAAGCACTTTGAGCAACCGGATCATTATCATAACCTCATCCCTTTTAATAGTATTGGCTTTCCTATAGACTCAATGTGATCTTGGATCACTAAACCAAAAATGGAGTCTTGAGCTTTTGCCAATGCTTGCCTTAGCATTTTGAGGGTCCACTCTTTCGGTCCTTGCCATTCCCATATCCTTGAACTTTCGAAATGATTCTCAAGTAACTATTAGTTCAATGATATATATGTTGTTATTAATTACCAAAACCACCCGGGGATTAGTTGCACTTTCACGGACAAGGTACAAAAGTGTTGCAAGAAGCTTTGCAAACTTACAGTTATGCCAAAGGTCAGGAACTACGATGCAGCAATACACAACTTTATTCCATGTTGTGTTGTGCTTTCGGATCGACACCTAGAAAGAATTGCCTAACGTGAAGTGTGTGGGTAGAGAAAGGACAACCCATGCTTTATTTCAGCGTACCCGTGCGAAGTTTTTTTGGGAATAGTAGAAGATCCTCACATCACCGAAAATCACTAACTTACATCTTGATTCATGAGCAATAGATGTGATGGAGGGTGTCGTCATCTCAATGAATGAGGCATGCATGATTTTATGTAGTATTGTTGGCATGCTTGGTAAGAATAGAACGTGTGTTGTTATGGATAGAGTCGTCGAACAGTGCAAGCGTCGATTAAATGGGCGATTGACGCCTACATGGACCTAGCAGCTTTAGGCAAGGACCTTCGCCGACAGGGTGTCCGACGAAGAAAGTTGGAGACCGCCATATGAGGGGATACTGGAAGTCAATATACGCATGAGCTTCTATAGGATTTAGGGCAGGGTAGCACAAGTGGCAATTTGTGATTGCGAATGATAATTGATTTGAGCCTAGACAAATTGGTATGAGCTTGTCGCTTATTCTCAGGCAATGAAAGCTAATGTTATACGCGATGCATTCACTTGGTGCTGGACTTAGGGCTTCATCACGTGATGATGGAGAGAAATGATCAAGAGGCGGTGGAGATGTGCAACACAAATAACGGTGAACGATTGACCATCTCAACAATCTTGCTTGAGATCAGTGAGCTTCGTAGGGGAGTAAACATTCTTGTAATCTCCTTTGTTAGGCGAGAAGCTAACGAGGTAGCCCATCGACATGTGAAACAAACCAACGAGGCAAGGAGGTGATGTCTCTGGATAAACTTCATTCCAGCATTCATGTGGAACATGACTAAATAGTTGAATAGTACTAGTACCCCTTCCCCCCCGGTATGTGATTAATATATGCCCGTGATTTGCCAAAAAAGAGTAGTTTTCCTTTATTTGAGTTAGGTTTTAGCTATTTTCTCGTCCATGCCGCTCACTCATGGTAAGTGGTTCTCAAGAATGCGTTATTGGCTTTGGTGGATGGCCTTTACAATAATGGTATGGCTTACTCCATTCTTGGCTTTAGTGGAATGCACTCATGGCTCACCGGCGACTTTAATGACACATGGATTCCCTTGGATTGATGGTGCCAGTACTTTCGTTGATGTGGAGTGAGTTATTCTAGTGGCCCCATCATGTGCATAGCATTTGCATTGTGAATAATTTTTTTACTGGGGAGTCCTTGTTAGAATTTGCAAGTAAAATTCCAGACTTCATAAGGATGTCGTCAAAAGAGCATGTAATTTGATCGTTGGAGAAGATCACGGGGATCTCAATGTTTTATTTGTTTCTTAGAGTTATTTGTGTGAAGTTAGGAACAACCGTTTCTCTCAACCACACACTACTCACTACTCCCTTCGTTCCATATTCAGTGTCATTGATTTAGTATAATATGGAACGGAGGGAGTATTAAATATGTCATGATATGGAGTTCAAAATGAAACATATGTTTAGAAGAATGTTCTTCTACATAGGTGTTTGTGAAAGGTTTATAGCCACATCCATATGCATCTTCACTCTTCAATACAAAGCTTCTGTGTATACACAGTCATTAAGCACTTGTGCCTAGTCAAATGTGTATGTCAACTTCACAGGTAAGAAGTTGTAGGATCGAAAGTATGTTTAGAGGAGGGGTGATTAGACTCCAAATAAAAACTTATCATTTTCCCAATTTTAGTGGTAGGCAAGCTTTAGCAATTCTACCAAGTCAAGAACACCCTACACATGCAAGTCTAAGAGCTGAGCAGTGGGAATTAAAGACTTTGCATATGAACATAAAAGGAGGAATTGGAGAAATCAAACGCAATTAAGACACAGTGATTTTTGGCGTGGTTCCAATAGGTGGTGCTATCATACGTTCGCGTTGATGGAGACTTCAACCCACAGAGGGTAACACACAGGTACACGTCGGTGCTATACAAACGGTTTTTAACCCCTTCCCGCGACGACATTTGGAACCGTCGCCAAGTGAGTGTGGGCGATAGGGAGTCCTTCCCACACGACCCAAACACCGTCGGGGATAGGCAACCTTGATGCATACTATTGACCCTATATAACCGTTTCTGATATCTCGAATATCCCAAATGCTTCATCCTTGCTACTCGTTTGTGCTCACATTGCCATCGCAGTCGGAGTTTTGTGGTTTTACCTAAAACCGGGCATATTCCAGGCACGGGAGTTTTCCAGGCACATACCAAACTGGCTCTACGTTTACAATGCCTGGCACATCACAAACAGTTCATGATTATAAACCGTGTATGATAGGTAGACAATCGCACACATTTAGTTTTCCCGCACCGTATGTGATAGTGTCTGACATCACACACGCTTTGCAAACGGCAACTGTGTGCATTGTTACACACGTTTCCTCTTTGTGAACCATGTCAGATTATGATGTATATCGCACACGCTGTGCTTTATTAACCGTGTACGCCGTAATGACCTGCACACTGTAATTTTGCCCTAATTTAATTGCTGCTATTTAAAATTGTACCTAATTTAAACTTGAAAGTAGGCTATAGATTTATTCATATCCATCAGGTTCAAATAACCAATGCATTATTCGATTCATAGGTACATATTAATTACATAAGCACAAAATAAAGAATGATGAACCAGGGTTCTATACTTGTACTGTTACGGATGGTAAAGAAAGAGGCGACAGACATTCTGGTTGCTAAACAAGGTGAAGCGGAATGGCCCTATTGTGCTCTCCCGGATGCAGAAGGCACGCACGACTCTAGTCCAACCCCTTGTGATAGCCGGCCGCCAATCATGTAGTTTGAGAGGTAATCTTGGGTAAACTGCTTCAGGATCCACTCAAAGGAAAAAAGATTCAGACATTGTCATCTAAACAACTCATTACGGGCAGTAAAAAGAAGGCTACAGGGTTCTTACTTACCATCCTGCAGTTCTCTGTTGTCTTGCATAAAGTGTAAACAAATAGTTCGATTGACATATTTTGACCCATTTTAATAACAATCTTTATTAGTTTTCTCACTTGATGCTGGTTCATGAATATCTCATTGCCCCATACGCAGAAAGGGTCGAAGTGTGGATCTTTGGCAATGACATATGTACCTAAAAGCACCAAGTTAATATTAGAAGCTAAACAACAATTGCAAAATGATGTAGTACAACACTCCCTCCATCCCATTATATAAGATTTTATTACATGTATATCTAGACATCATCAGAACATTAAGGTAACACTCTTCCTTGTTGCTATGTAGACTGAGATTGCATATTTAGTCATTTAGTACAATGCATGTTGCTATGTTGCCTCAGGTATATTAAATATGACCCTAGTTAACCTACTGATAAATGAGTTACAGATATATTCAATGAAATGTCCGATTCGATGATTAATTCCTTATCAGCCCCCAGGCTATATGGTACCAGCTACCAATATCCTGAACAGTGAGTACATATAAGCAATGCGATGAAACTAACCTCGATGGAAAACAACAATGTTCTCAATATTCTCATGTATGAGTACATATAAAGGCATTTTAAGCATAACAGGCTAAACATCAACCAAATATATCCATGGTAGACAACATAATCTACAAATCATAACTTCAGTGTGCAGGCTTAAGCACGCTAGTTAAGCGAAGGTGTGTTAACTGCATCACGCATAACATTTAAAAACAAGCAAATAGTCATTCAAACTAGTATTGTGCAGGTCTAAAGTACGCTAGTTATTGTTAAAAAAAGAAACGACATGTTAACTGCAATATCCTTAACAACAACCAAATATCGTAATTCATAGTGGTATTGTTGAAACTGTTATTGATGAAATTGAACTGCACGGCAAATAGTTGCACATATAGAGCATCACCTTGTGAAGAACTGAAATAAACAAGGCATAAGGTCATCTCTAGCCGATCCTTCAAAAGTTAAAGGACTAAAACCCTTAGCGCGCGCGCGCGCGCGCGCGTGTGTGTGTGTGTGTGTGTATACTCCAGCAATTTTTGGCCGTTTCTAGTCGATCCCCTAAACCTAACGTTGTAAACTTCAATTTGATCAAGTTCAAAGCAGGTTCAACCGAAAGTAGCATGCATTCAAACATAAACATAGATAGTTTTGCATAACCAAACATAAAACATAAATTTAAACTAAGCTAAACTACTTTCGGTCGAAGTGGAGGTCCAGCCAATCCTTCCTCGTCACGTACAGTGTGCCGCAACCTGGGTCGGGGCCGGTGTCGTCATCGGGGTCGTTGGGGAAGACACTACTCCACTCGTCGACGCCAATCTCATCGTCCTTGCCGCCCACCTCGACGCCCTCCATGCCGCCGTCCTCGCCGCCTTCGACCTCGTCATCGGAGGAGAGCGCGACAACCTCGCCGCCCTCCCTGCCGGCAAAGATTGCCCGCTCCGCCTCCATGAGCGCCGGGTGCTGCCGGCGGAGCTCTTGCATGTAGGCCTCATTGACGGCCTCGGCCTTGAGGCGCTCCCATGCCTCGCGGTCCTCCCACGGCATAGCCGAGCTCAACCCTGGCTCCGACGGAACGAGGTCGACCGGACATGTGCCGAAGGGGAAATTGAGCCTAGCCGGCGCACCTGAAAGTAAAATGCCCTAGAGGCAATAATAAAGTTATTATTTATTTCCTCATATCATGATAAATGTTTATTATTCATGCTAGAATTATATTACCCGGAAACAACATACATGTGTGAATACATAGACAAACATAACGTCACTAGTATGCCTCTACTTGACTAGCTCATTAATCAAAGATGGTTATGTTTCCTAACCATAGACATGTGTTGTCATTTGATTAATGGGATCACATCATTAGGAGAATGATGTGATTGACATGACCCATTCCGTTAGCCTAGCACTGTTTACCGGAGGAACACTTTGTGTGCTACCAAATGTCACAACGTAACTGGGTGATTATAAAGGAGCTCTACAGGTGTCTCCAAAGGTACATGTTGAGTTGGCCTATTTCGAGATTAGGTTTTGTCACTCCGATTGTCGGAGAGGTATCTCTGGGCCCTCTCGGTAATGCACATCACTATAAGCCTTGCAAGCAATGTAGCTAATGAGTTAGTTACGGAATGATGCATTACGTAACGAGTAAAGAGACTTGCCGGTAAGGAGATTGAACTAGGTATTGGATACCGACGATCGAATCTCGGGCAAGTAACATACCGATGACAAAGGGAACAACGTATGTTGTTATGCGGTTTGACCGATAATGATCTTCGTAGAATATGTAGGAGCCAATATGAGCATCCAGGTTCCGCTATTGGTTATTGACCGTGAACAGTTCTAGGTCATGTCTACATAGTTCTCGAACCCGTAGGGTCCGCACGCTTAACGTTACGATGACAGCTTTATTATGAGTTTATAAGTTTTGATGTACCGAAGTTTGTTCGGAGTCCCGGATGTGATCATGGACATGACGAGGAGTCTCGAAATGGTCGAGACATAAAGATGGATATATTGGAAGCCTATATTTGGATATCGGAATCGTTCCGGGTGAAATCGGGATTTTACCGGAGTACCGGGGGGTTACCGGGACCCCCCGGGGATTATTGGGCCTACATGGGCCCTAAGGGAGAAGAGGAGAGGAGGCAAGAGGTGGGCTGCACCCCCTCCCCTCCCTAGTCCGAATAGGACAAGGAGAGGGGGGCGGCGCCCCCCTTTCCTTCCCCTCCTCCTCCTCCTTCCCCCCTTCTCCTTCTCCAACTAGGAAAGAAGGGAGTCCTACTCCCGGTGGGAGTAGGACTCCCCCTTGGCGCGCCCTCCTTGGCCGCCCCCCCTTGGCTCCTTTATATACGGGGGCAGGGGGCACCTCTAGACACACAAGTTGATCTTCGTGATCGTTCCTTAGCCGTGTGCGGTGCCCCCCTCCACCATATTCCACCTCGGTCATATCGTTGTGGTGCTTAGGCGAAGCCCTGCATCGGTAGAACATCATCATCGTCACCACGCCGTCGTGCTGACGGAACTCATCCCCGACACCCTGCTGGATCGGAGTCCGGGGATCGTCATCGAGCTGAACGTGTGCTGAACTCGAAGGTGCCGTACGTTCGGTGCTTGGATCGGTCGGATCGTGAAGACGTACGACTATATCAACCGCGTTGTCATAACGCTTCCGCTTACGGTCTACGAGGGTACGTGGACAAAACTCTCCCCTCTTGTTGCTATGCATCACCATGATCTTGCGTGTGCGTAGGAATTTTTTTGAAATTACTACGTTACCTAACATCGCCGTGGTAGCGGACCTACCAGTGGTCATACTCCATGGCCGCGAGCTCGGCCGTGTGGAAGCTACTGAGCCACCGGTGGGTGTGGGTCTCCCGATCTATAATCTCGACAACTCACGTCCCCCACCGCCGCTGCTGGACCCCGAGGTAGGACCTCGTCGGCTGCCAGGTCAGAGGGAGGACGGGAAAGTCCTCAAACCGGTGTAGGGGCACGGCGGCGGGCGGATCGGGGGACCGGTGACAGCGGATCGATAAAGAGCCCGCGGAGGATGACGGGGACACCTCGGCGGACACCTCGCCGGCGTCGGGTGAAAAGGCCACGATAAACCTCTTTTTGACCATTGGCTCCTCGAGCTCCCCAGCACACACGCAGAGGTTGAGGATGGAGGCGGCGGTGATGGCGGCGACCTACCAATGGTTTCGGGGGTGGTGTGTGTCTGTGTGAGCGGAGGTTTTGGAGAGTGTGTGGTGTGTGTGGAGGGGGCGAAGGTGGTGTTTGAGGAAATACCATGGCAACTGAAAATTTTACTAGGCGGGAGAACAAGGCGGGGCTACTGAAAATTTGGATCAAGGGCGAGCAGATATTTTTGAGATTTCTAGGGATGCAGAGGCGGGAGCATTTGGGGAGCGAGCTAGTGTGCTTGACACGCCGGCTGTGGACTGTAGCCGACACACCTTCTCGCGGTAAGCCATAGGTGTACTCTACACCGACGGTGCTCCAGGATATTTTGTACTGCATCTCATACAGTTGGTGATAATAAACTGTGTGCAATCTACTTGATTTTTCGTCTTGATTTGAATTACATAATAGGGTCACGACTGCAATGGACGGTGTTTGAATTGCTAGAACTTTTATCTGTAGTTAACATGCAACTATAGGTGTGTCGTCAAAAAAATTGGAATTATTCAGGGTTCCTTTGGACATTTTTATACATTAACTTGGTTTAGGCATTTCAGGTGCACAATTCAAAATTAAACTACATGCACATGCTCCGGTGCACCAACATGGTGAAGGAAATATGCCCTAGAGGCAATAATAAAGTTGTTATTTATATTTCCTTATATCATGATAAATGTTTATTATTCATGCTAGAATTGTATTAACCGGAAACATAGTACATGTGTGAATACATAGACAAAACAAAGTGTCCCTAGCATGCCTCTACTTGACTAGCTCGTTAATCAAAGATGGTTATGTTTCCTGACCATAGACATGTGTTGTCATTTGATGAATGGGATCACATCATTAGAGAATGATGTGATGGACAAGACCCATCCATTAGCTTCTCATAATGACCGTTAAGTTTTATTGCTATTGCTTTCATCATGACTTATACATGTTCCTCTGACTATGAGATTATGGAACTCCCGAATACCGGAAGAACACCTTGTGTGCTATCAAACGTCACAATGTAATTGGGTGATTATAAAGATGCTCTACAGGTGTCTCCGAAGGTGTTTGTTGGGTTGGCATATATCGAGATTAGGATTTGTCACTTCGTGTATTGGAGAGGTATCTCTGGGCCCTCTTGGTAATGCTCATCACTATAAGCCTTGCAAGCAATGTGGCTAATGAGTTGGTTTCCGGATGAAGCATTACGAAAGGAGTAAAGAGACTTGTCGGTAACGAGATTGAACTAGGTGTGAAGATACCGACGATCGAATCTCAGGCAAGTAACATATCGATGACAAAGGGAACAACGTATGTTGTTGTGCGGTTTGACCGACAAAGATCTTCACAGAATATGTAGGAGCCAATATGAGCATCCAGGTTCTGCTATTGGTTATTTATCGGAGATGTGTCTCGATCATGTCTACATAGTTCTCTAACCCGTAGGGTCCGCACGCTTAACGTTCGATGACGATTTGTATTATGAGTTATGTGTTTTGGTGACCGAAGTTTGTTCGGAGTCCCGAATGAGATTACGGACTTGATGAGGAGTCTCTAAATGGTCGAGAGGTAAAGATTGATATATTGGAAGGTGGTATTCGGACACCGGAAGGGTTCCGAAGTGTATCGGGTACAAACCGGAGTACCAAATCGGTTACCAGAACCTCTCGGTAGAAGATATGGTCCATATGGGCCATAGGAGGGAGACTAACCAGCCCACAAGGGGCTGGTGCGCCCCCCACAAGGGAGGATGCTGAATTGGACTAGGTAAGGGACTCCAGCCCTCTTTCCTTCTCATTTCCCTCTCCCTTCCCCTTTTCCCCCTCCGGTTGAAGGAAAAAATAAGGGGGTCGAATCCTAGTAGGACTCCTCCCCCCATGGCGCGCCCCTTGGTGGCGAGCCTCCTCCTCCCCTCCTTTATATACGGGGGCAGGGGGACCCCAAGAGACACAACATTGTCTTAGCCATGTGCGGTGCCCCCCTCCACCGTTTACTCCTCCGATAGTATTATCGTAGTGCTTAGGCGAAGCCCTGCGCGGATCACATCATCAACACCGTCATCATGCCGTCGTGCTGAAAAAACTCTCACTTGACCCTCTGCTGGATCAAGAGTTCGAGGGACGTCATCGAGCTGAACGTGTGCTGAACTCAGAGATGTCGTATGTTAGGTGCTAGATCGGTTGGATCGTGAAGACGTTCGACTACATCAACCGCATTAACATAACGCTTCCGCTTTCGGTCTACGAGGGTACGTGGACACAGTCTCCCCCTCTCGTTGCTATGTATCTCCTAGATAGATCGTGCGTGAGCATAGGAAATTTTGAAATTGCATGCTACGTTCCCCAACAGTGGCATCCGAGCCAGATCTATGCGTAGATGATATGCACGACTAGAACACAAAGAGTTGTGGGCTTTAATAGTCATATTACTTACCACCAACGTCTTAATTTCATTCGGTCGTATTGTTGGATGAAGCGGTCTGGACCGACATTACATGACCGCGTTCATGAGAGTGGTTCTACCGACGTGCTTTGCACACAGGTGGCTGGCGGGTGTCTGTTTCTCCAACTTTAGTTGAATCGAGTTTGACTACGGCTGGTCCTTGTTGAAGGTTAAAACAACACACTTGACAAAAAATCATTGTGGTTTTGATGCGTAGGTAAGAACGGTTCTTGCCTACTCAGGCTGGCCAAATGGAGCGTGGTTTGTAGGCCGAAAGACCAAGGAGGGCTCGAAATTCATGACTTGCAGGTCAAAAACGAGGCCCTACTCAGTAAATGGTTGTTCAAACTTCTTACTAAGGATGGTGTTTGGCAAACCATGCTACACAACAAGTATCTAGGTCAAAAGGCGGTGTCCCAGGCATTTTGGAAACCTGGCAATTCGCACTTTTGGGCTGGCCTAATGGCGGCAAAGAAACATCTCTTTCACTTTGGGTCTTTCGCGATAAAGGATGGGTCGGAGATTCGTTTTTGGGAAGACATCTGGCTAGGCAATGCCAGTCTCCGAGAACAATATCCAGGCTTATACAACATTGTTCGCGATAAGAATAATACGCAAGTGCTCAGTTCATTCCCGCCGAATATTCATTCAGGCGGGATTTGATTGGCCCCCGACTTGTGTCATGGCATAATCTTTTATCCCGACTGGATTCGATTAACCTGACACAAGGTCGGGATGTGTTTCGCTGGAACCTTACTACATCAGGGTCTTTCACTGTAGACTCTATGTATCGTGCGCTCACACATTCTGAGGTACCAGTGAGTAATAACAAGAAAATTTGGAAGTCCAAGATTCCACTAAAAGTGAAAATTTTCATGTGGTATCTTCGTAGGGGGGTTGTGTTAACCAAAGACAATCTCGCACGATGCAACTGGCAAGGGAGTAAGAAGTGTTGTTTTTGTACTCATGACGAAACAATCAAACACCTCCTTTTTCAATGCAAGTTTGCACGTTCTACGTGGTCAGTCATCCAAATAGCATCAAATTTGTATCCGCCCACAACTGTTGCCAATATTTTTGGTCATTGGTTGGATGGTATTTCAAATAGGTTCAAAACGCTAATAAGGGTGGGAGCGTATGCCTTAATTTGGTCGCTTTGGCTATGTAGAAATGATTTTGCTTTTAATGGAAGAAATGCTTCTCCTCTACAGGTTATTTTCCAATGTACGCAATTGCTACGTATGTGGTCTATGTTACAACGACCGAAGGACCAACTGCTGTTCAAGGCGGCGTGTATGCGATTGGAGAAGGTTGCTATGGAGGTTTTTTCCCAACATGGGTGGCAACATAACTTTTGGATCGATCTACCACCTCCATCGACATAGGCATAGTGTCGGTCTATAGGGCTCTACTGTTGCCGATTGTCGGTTTTTTTTCATCAATTTTTGTCAGACCTTCATATTGGGCCGTATGCATCCTAGTTATGCAGAGGTCGGGTATTACTCATAATGCTTTGTATCCGCTTGATGCTACATTTGAGATAATAAAATCGCCCTTTATCGGAAAAAAAGAATGGTTCTTGCTAGAAGCCCATAGCAGCCACGTAAAACTTGCAACAACAAAGTAGAGGACGTCTAACTTGTTTTTGCAGGGCTTGTTGTGATGTGATGTGGTCAAGACATGATGTGATATAAATTGTTGTATGAGATGATCATGTTTTGTAACAGAGTTATCGACAACTGGCAGGAGCCATGTGGTTGTCGCTTTATTGTATGAAATGCAATCGCCATGTAATTGCTTTATTTTATCACTAAGCGGTAGTGATAGTTGTAGTAGCAATAGTTGGCGAGACGACAACGATGCTATGATGGAGATCAAGGTGTCAAGCCGGTGACGATGGACATCATGACGGTGCTTTGGAGATGGAGATCAAAGGCACAAGATGATGATGGCCATATCATGTCACATATTTTGATTGCATGTGATGTTTATCTTTTATGCATCTTATTTTGCTTAGTACGGCGGTAGCATTATAAGATGATCTCTCACTAAATTTTCAAGGTATAACTGTTCTCCTTGAGTATGCACCATTGCTACAGTTCGTCGTGCCGAGACACCACGTGATGATCGAGTGTGATAAGCTCACGTTCACATACAACAAAGCGAGCCAGTTTTACACGCGCGAATACTCGGGTTAAACTTGGCGAGCCTAGCATATCTGAGATATGGCCTTGGAACACTAAGACCGAAAGGTTGAGCGTGAATCATATAGTAGATATGATCAACATAGAGATGTTCACCATTGAAAACTACTCCATCTCACGTGATGATCGGACATGGTTTAGTTGATATGGATCACGTGATCATTTAGATGACTATAGGGATGTCTATCTAAGTGGGAGTTCTTAAGTAATATGATTAATTAAACTTTAATTTATCATGAACTTAGTCTGATAGTATTTTGCAAATTATGTTGTAGATCAATAGCTCGTGTTGTAGCTTCCTGTGTTTTCTATATGTTCCTAGAAAACTAAGTTGAAAGATGATAGTAGAAATGATGCGGATTGGGTCACGATCGTGGTTTATCCTCATTCTGCATGGAAGAATTATGTCCTTGATGCACCGCTAGGTGCGGACCTATTGCGGGGAGCGGATGCGGCGTTATGAGCGTTTGGCTAGCTCAATATGATGAGTACTTGATAGTTTAGTGCACCATGCTTTAAGGCTTAGAACTGGGACTTCAAAAACGTTTTGAACACCACGGAGCATATGAGATGTTCCAAAGAGCTGAAATTGGTATTTCAGACTCATGCCCGTGTCGAGAGGTATGCGACCTCTAACAAGTATTCGCCTAAAAGATGGAGGAGAATTGCTCAGCTAGTGAGCATGTGCTCGAGAATGTCCGGGTACTACAATCGCTTGAATCAAGTGGGAGTTAATCTTCTAGATAAGATAAGTGATTGACAGAGTTCTCTAGTCACCATCACCAAGTTCTTTGGAACTTCATGATGAACTATAGTATGCAAGGGATGGCGAAAACGATTCTGAGCTCTTCGTGATCTTTGAAATCGATGAAGGTAGAAATCAAGAAAGAGCATCAAGTGTTGATGATTGACAAGACCACTAGTTTCAAGAAAGGGCAAAGGAAAGAAAGGAAACTTCAAGTAGAATGACAAGAAAGTTGTCATTCCGGAAGAAGCCCAAAGCTAGACCTAAGCTCAAACCGAGTGCTTCTACTGCAAAGGAAATGGTCACGAGAAGCGGAACTGCCCCAAACATTTGGCGGATAAGAAGGATGGCAAGGTTTACAAAGGTATATTTGATATACAGGTTATTTTGATGTGTACCTTACTAGTGTTCATAGTAACCCCTGGATATTTGATACTTGTTTGGTTGCTAAGATTAGTAACTCGAAAGAAGACTTACAGAATAAACAGAGACTAGTTGAGGGTGAAGTGACGATATGTGTTGGAAGTGATTCCAAGACTGATATGATCATCATCGCACCTCCTTATACTTTTGGGATTGGTGTTCAAGCGGCAAGGGAGTAAGAAGTGTTGTTTTGTACTCATGACGAAACAATCAAACACCTCCTTTTTCAATGCAAGTTTGCACGTTCTCGTGGTCGATCATCAAATAGCATCAAATTTGTATCCGCCACTGGCTATTGCCAATATTTTTGGTCATTGGTTGGATGGTATTTCAAATAGGTTCAAAACGCTAATAAGGGTGGGGCGTATGCCTTAATTTGGTCGCTTTGGCTATGTAGAAATGATTTTGCTTTTAATGGAAGAAATGCTTCTCCTCTACAGGTTATTTTCCAATGTACGCAATTGCTACGTATGTGGTCTATGTTACAACGACCGAAGGACCAACTGCTGTTCAAGGCGGCGTGTATGCGATTGGAGAAGGTTGCTATGGAGGTTTTTTCCCAACATGGGTGGCAACATAACTTTTGGATCGATCTACCACCTCCATCGACATAGGCATAGTGTGGGTCTATAGGGCTCTCTTGTTGCCGATTGTCGGTTTTTTTTCATCAATTTTTGTCAGACCTTCATATTGGGCCGTATGCATCCTAGTTATGCAGAGGTCGGGTATTACTCATAATGCTTTGTATCCGCTTGATGCTACATTTGAGATAATAAAATCGCCCTTTATCGGAAAAAAAGAATGGTTCTTGCTAGAAGCCCATAGCAGCCACGTAAAACTTGCAACAACAAAGTAGAGGACGTCTAACTTGTTTTTGCAGGGCTTGTTGTGATGTGATGTGGTCAAGACATGATGTGATATAAATTGTTGTATGAGATGATCATGTTTTGTAACAGAGTTATCGACAACTGGCAGGAGCCATGTGGTTGTCGCTTTATTGTATGAAATGCAATCGCCATGTAATTGCTTTATTTTATCACTAAGCGGTAGTGATAGTTGTAGTAGCAATAGTTGGCGAGACGACAACGATGCTATGATGGAGATCAAGGTGTCAAGCCGGTGACGATGGACATCATGACGGTGCTTTGGAGATGGAGATCAAAGGCACAAGATGATGATGGCCATATCATGTCACATATTTTGATTGCATGTGATGTTTATCTTTTATGCATCTTATTTTGCTTAGTACGGCGGTAGCATTATAAGATGATCTCTCACTAAATTTTCAAGGTATAACTGTTCTCCTTGAGTATGCACCATTGCTACAGTTCGTCGTGCCGAGACACCACGTGATGATCGAGTGTGATAAGCTCTACGTTCACATACAACAGGTGCGAGCCAGTTTTACACGTGCAGAATACTCGGGTTAAACTTGACGAGCCTAGCATATGCAGATATGGCCTTGGAACACTAAGACCGAAAGGTTGAACGTGAATCATATAGTAGATATGATCAACATAGAGATGTTCACCATTGAAAACTACTCCATCTCACGTGATGATCGGACATGGTTTAGTTGATATGGATCACGTGATCATTTAGATGACTATAGGGATGTCTATCTAAGTGGGAGTTCTTAAGTAATATGATTAATTAAACTTTAATTTATCATGAACTTAGTCCTGATAGTATTTTGCAAATTATGTTGTAGATCAATAGCTCGTGTTGTAGCTTCCCTGTGTTTTTCTATATGTTCCTAGAGAAAACTAAGTTGAAAGATGATAGTAGAAATGATGCGGATTGGGTCAGCGATCTGTGGTTTATCCTCATTGCTGCACAGAAGAATTATGTCCTTGATGCACCGCTAGGTGACAGACCTATTGCAGGAGCAGATGCAGACGTTATGAACGTTTGGCTAGCTCAATATGATGAGTACTTGATAGTTTAGTGCACCATGCTTTAAGGCTTAGAACTGGGACTTCAAAAACGTTTTGAACACCACGGAGCATATGAGATGTTCCAAAGAGCTGAAATTGGTATTTCAGACTCATGCCCGTGTCGAGAGGTATGCGACCTCTAACAAGTATTCGCCTAAAAGATGGAGGAGAATTGCTCAGCTAGTGAGCATGTGCTCAGAATGTCTGGGTACTACAATCGCTTGAATCAAGTGGGAGTTAATCTTCTAGATAAGATAAGTGATTGACAGAGTTCTCTAGTCACCATCACCAAGTTACTGGAACTTCATGATGAACTATAGTATGCAAGGGATGACGAAAACGATTCCTGAGCTCTTCGTGATGCTGAAATCGATGAAGGTAGAAATCAAGAAAGAGCATCAAGTGTTGATGATTGACAAGACCACTAGTTTCAAGAAAAGGGCAAAGGGAAAGAAAGGAAACTTCAAGTAGAATGACAAGAAAGTTGTCATTCCCGGGAAGAAGCCCAAAGCTAGACCTAAGCCTGAAACTGAGTGCTTCTACTGCAAAGGAAATGGTCACGAGAAGCGGAACTGCCCCAAACATTTGGCGGATAAGAAGGATGGCAAGGTTTACAAAGGTATATTTGATATACAGGTTATTTTGATGTGTACCTTACTAGTGTTCATAGTAACCCCTGGATATTTGATACTTGTTTGGTTGCTAAGATTAGTAACTCGAAAGAAGACTTACAGAATAAACAGAGACTAGTTGAGGGTGAAGTGACGATATGTGTTGGAAGTGATTCCAAGACTGATATGATCATCATCGCACACTCCTTATACTTTTGGGATTGGTGTTGAACCTAAATAAATGTTATTTGGTGTTTGCGTTGAGCATGAATATGGCTAGATCATGTTTATTGCAATACGGTTATTCATTTAAGACAAAGGATAATTGTTATTCTGTTTACATGAATAAAACCTTCTATGGTCATACACCCAATGCTGATGGTTTATTGAATCTCGATCGTAATGATACACATATTCATATTATTGATGCCAAAAGATGCAAAGTTGATAATGATAGTACAACTTATTTGTGGCACTGCTGTTTGGGTCATGTCGGTGTAAAGCGCATGAAGAAACTCCATAAATATGGACTTTTGGAATGCCTTGATTATGAATCATTTGATACTTGCGAACAGTGCCTTTTGGGTAAGATGACTAAAACTCCATTCTCTGGAACAACGGAACAAGCTAATGACTTACTGAAAATAATACATACCGATGTATGCAGTCTGATGAATGTTGAGGCTCATGGCGGGTATCATTATTTTCTAACCTTCACAGATGATTTGAGCAGATATGGGTATATCTACTTAATGAAACACAAGTCTGAAACATTTGAAAAGTTCAGAGAGTTTCAGAATGAAGTGGAGAATCATCGTAACAAGAAAATAAAGTTTCTACAATCTGATCATGGTGGAGAATATTTGAGTTACAAGTTTGGCCTTCATTTAAAACAATGTGGAATAGTTTCACAGCTCACACCACCTGGAACACCACAGCGTAATGGTGTGTCCGAACGTCGTAACCGCACTTCATTGGATATGTTGCAATCTATACTATCTCTTATAAATTTACCACTATTGTTTTGGGGTTATGCAACAGAGACAGCTGCATTCACTTTAAACAGGGCACCATCAAAGTCCGTTGAGATGACACTGTATGAACTGTGGTTTGGCAACAAACCTAAGCCGTCGTTTCTTAAAGTTTGGGGATGCGATGCTTATGTCAAAAGGCTTCCGCCCGATAAGCTCGAACCCAAATCGGAGAAATGTGTCTTCATAGGATACCCCTAGGAAACAATTGGGTACACCTTCTACCACAAGTCCGAAGGCAAGATTTTTGTTGCTAAGAACGGAACCTTTCTAGAGAAGGAGTTTCTCTCGAAAGAAGTGAGTGGGAGGAAAGTAGAACTTGATGAGGTAATTGCACCTTCTCTCAAATTGGAAAGTAGTTCATCACAGAATCAGTTCTAGTGATTCCTACACCAATTAGTGAAGAAGCTAATGATGATGATCATGAAACTTCAGACCAAGTTACTACAGAACCTCGTAGGTCAACCAAAGTATGGTCCGCACCAGAGTGGTATGGTAATCCTATTCTATAAGTCATGTTACTAGACCATGATGATCCTAGGAACTATGAGGAAGCGATGATGAGCCCAGATTCCACAAAATGGCTCGAGGCCATGAAACCTAAGATGGGATCCATGTATGACAACAAAGTGTGGACTTTGGTGGACTTGCCCGATGATCGGCAAGCCATAGAAAATAAATGGATCTTCAATAGGAAGACGAACGCTGATGGTAGTGTTACTATCTATAAAGCTTGACTAGTCGCAAAAGGGTTTCGACAAGTTCAAGGTGTTGACTACAATGAGATTTTCTCAACCGTAGCGATGCTTAAGTTTGCCCGAATCATGTTAGCATGCGATTGCCATATTTTATGAAATCTAGTAGATGGATGTCAAAATTGTACTCCTTAAATGGATATATCTAATGAGAGTTGTATATGATGCAACAAGAAGGTTTTGTCAATCCTAAAGGTGCTAACAAAGTGTGCAAGCTCCAGCGATCCATCTATGGACTGGTGCAAGCATCTCGGAGTTGGAATATACGCTTTGATAATGTGATCAAAGCATATAGTTTTATACAGACTTTTGGAGAAGCCTGTATTTACAAGAAAGTGAGTGGGAGCACTACAGCCTTTCTGATAAGTATATGTGAATGACATATTCTTAATCGGAAATGATGTAGAATTTTCTGGAAAGCATAAAGGAGAGTTTGAAAGGAGATTTTCAAAGAAAGACCTCGGTGAAGCTGCTTACATATTGGGCATCATGATCTATAGAGATTTATCAAGACGCTTGATAAGATTTTTCAACGAGTACATACCTTGACAAGTTTTTGAAAGAGTTCAAAATGGACCAGTCAAAGAAGGAGTTCTTGTCTATATTACAAGGTGTAAAGTTGAGTAAGACTCAAAGCCCGACCACGACAGAAGATAGAAAGAGAATGAAAGTCATTCCCTATGCCTCAGTCATAGGTTCTATAAAGTATGCTATGATGTGTACCAGACCTATTGTGTACCTTATCATGAGTTTGGCAAGGGGGTACGATAGTGATCTAGGAGTGAAATACTGGACAATGGTCAAAGTTATCCTTAGTTACCTAAGAGGATTAAGGAAATATTTCTCGGTTATGGAAGTGATAAAGAGTTCGTCGTAAAGAGTTACGTCGATGCAAGCTTTTACACCGATCCAGATAACTCTGAGTCCCAATCTCGATACATATTGAAAGTGGGAGCAATTAGCTAGAGTAGCTCCATGCAGAGCATTGTAGACATTGAATATTTGCAAAATACATAAGGCTCTGAATGTGACAGACCCGTTGACTAAACTTCTCTTACGAGCAAAACATGATCACACCTTAGTACTCTTTGGGTGTCAATTACATAGAGATGTGAACAAGATTATTGACTCTAGTAAACCCTTTGGGTGTTGGTCACATGGCGAAGTGAACTATGGGTGTTAATCACATACAAATGTGAACTATTGGTGTTAAATCACATGGCGACGTGAACTAGATTATTCTCTAGTGCAAGTGGGAGACTGAAGGAAATATGCCCTAGAGGCAATAATAAAGTTGTTATTTATATTTACTTATATCATGATAAATGTTTATTATTCATGCTAGAATTGTATTAACTGAAAACTTAGTACATGTGTGAATACATAGACAAAACAAAGTGTCCCTAGTATGCCTCTACTTGACTAGCTCGTTAATCAAAGATGGTTATGTTTCCTGACCATAGACATGTGTTGTCATTTGATGAACGGGATGACATCATTAGAGAATGATGTGATGGATAAGACCCATCTATTAGCTTAGCATAATGATCGTTAAATTTTATTGCTATTGCTTTCTTCATGACTGATACATGTTCCTCTGACTATGCGATTATGCAACCCCCGAATACTGGAGGAACACCTTGTGTGCTATCAAATGTCACAACATAACCGGGTGATTATAAAGATGCTCTACAGGTGTCTCCGAAGGTGTTTGTTGTGTTGGCGTAGATCGAGATTAGGATTTGTCACTCTGTGTATCGGAGAGGTATCTCTCGGCCCTCTCGGTAATTCTCATCACTATAAGCCTTGCAAGCAATGTGATTAATGAGTTAGTTGCAGGATGAAGCATTACGAAACGAGTAAAGAGACATGCCGGTAATGAGATTGAACTAGGTGTGAAGATACCGACGATCGAATCTCACGCAAGTAACATACCGATGACAAAGGGAACAACGTATGTTGTTGTGCGATTTGACCGATAAAGATCTTTGTAGAATATGTAGGAGCCAATATGAGCATCCAACTTCTGCTATTGGTTATTGATCAAAGATGTCTCTCGATCATGTCTACATAGTTCTCGAACCCGTAGGGTCCGCACGCTTAACGTTCAATGACGATTTGTATTATGAGTTATGTGTTTTGGTGACAAGAGTTTGTTCGAAGTCCCGGATGAGATCAAATACTTGACGAGGAGTCTCGAAATGGTCGAGAGGTAAAGATTGATATATTGGAAGGTGGTATTCGGACACCGGAAGGGTTCCGGAGCATATCGGGTACAAACCGGAGTATGGGAGGGGTTAACAGAACCTCTCGATGCAAGATATGGGCCATATGGGCCCTAGGAGGGAGGCTAACCAGCCCACAAGGGGATGGTGCACCCCCCAAAGGGAGGAGGCTGAATTGGACTAGGGAAGGGGGCGCCACCCCTCTTTCCTTCTCCTTTCCCTCTCCCTTCCCCTTTTCCCCCTCCGGTTGAAAGAAAAATAAATAAGGGGGGCCGAATCCTACTAGGAGTGGAGTCCTAGTAGGATTCCTGTCCCCATGGCGCGCCCCTTGGTGGCTGGCCTCCTCCTCCCCTCCTTTATATACGGGGGCAGGGGGCACCCCAAAGACACAGCATTGTCTTAGCGTGTGCGGTGCCCCCTCCACCGTTTACTCCTCCGATAGTATCATCGTAGTGCTTAGGCGAAGCCCTGCGCGGATCACATCATCAACACTGTCATCATGCCGTCGTGCTGACGAAACTCTCCCTCGACCCTCTGCTGGATCAAGAGTTCGAGGGACGTCATCGAGTTGAACGTGTGCTGAACTCGGAGGTGCCGTACGTTTTGTGCTAGATCGGTTGGATTGTGAAGACGTTTGACTACATCAACCGCGTTAACATAACCCTTCCGCTTTCGGTCCACGAGGGTACATGGACACACTCTCCCCCTCTCGTTGCTATGCATCTCCTAGATAGATCATGCGTGAGCGTAGGAAATTTTGAAATTGCATGCTACGTTCCCCAACACATGGGTTGTAAAATCATATATGTGTCCATGGGTTTATGCTTATGTCCCATGCAAGAAATGAGGATGAATTTCGAACACCACGACATCGTGGCTCTCCGGCAAACATTGAGGTGCTTGCTTTTGTAATTCTAGTAAATACAAAACCCATATGAAATTCATGAACCTTGGCATGCTATCATGGAACCGCATCAACATGTTGGGGTAAAAAAATATTGCCCAATTTGGGGTAGGTTATGGCATAAGCTTATCGCAAACGAGAGCTTCTCTAACAACAAGCCTGATGGTTTCGGTAGGGAATGTGCCATCTTGGGGGACGAAACAATATATGTTGCCTTTTCTTACTTCGAAAAAATTTCTCGTGTCAACATAGAACAATAGGAGTGTTGTGCAATTTTTGGATTTTTTCGGGGATCGTTTGGACATTTTTATACGTTAACTGAGTTTTCTAGGCATTTATGTGCATAATTCAAAATTGAACTACATGCACATGCTCTAGTCCATAAAACGGGTTGAAAAATCAAATGTTTGTCCTTGGTTGAAAGCTTAGGTCACATGCGAGAAATAAGAATGAACGTCAAACACCTTGACACTGTCGCTCGGCCGCTAACATTGAGATACATGGTTTTCAAATTCTAGTAAATTGAAAACTTGTATGAAACTCATGAAACTTGACATATCATGGAATGGCATCAACATGCCATGGTAGAAAAAAATTCCCATTTGGGGCAGGTTTGGGTATAAGCTTCTCGCAAACCACAACTTCTCTCACAACAAGCCTGATGGTTTCGGTAGGGAACGTGCCACCTTGGGGGACGAAACGATATCTGTTTCCTTTTCTTACTTTCAAATTTTTTCTCGTGTCAACATAGAACAACATGAGTGTTGTGTCAATTTTGGGGATTTTTTGGGGTTCGCTTGGACATTTTTATACAGTAACTGAGTTTTCTATGCATTCATGTTCATAATTCAAATTTCAACTACATGCACATGCTCGTGCATATAAATTGGTTCAAAATTGGAATGTGTGTCCTTGGTTACATGCTTAAGTCCCATACAAGAAATCAGAATGAATGTCAAACACCTTGCCACCGTCGCTCGACCATTAACATTGAGATACATGGTTTTTAAATTCTAGTAAATCGAAAACGCGTCTGAAATTTATGAAACTTGACATGCTAGCATGGAACGGCATCAACATGCAGTGGTAAAAAAATTGTCCCATTTGGGGCAGGTTGGGGTATATAAGCTTCTCACAAACCAGAGCTTCTCACAACAAGCCTCATGGTTACGGTAGGGAACATTTAACCTTTCTGGATGAAATGATATCCGTTGTCTCTTCTTGATTTCAATTTTTTTCTAGTGTCAACATAGAACAACATGAGTGTTGTGTTAATTTTTAGGAATTTTACGGGGTTCGTTTGGACATTTTTATACATTAATTGAGTTTTCAATGCATTTATGTGCATAATTCAAATTTGAACTACACGCGCATGCTCTAATGCATATAAATTGGTTGAAAATTCAAATCTGTGTCATTGGTTGCATGCTTAAGTCCCATGCAAGAAATGAGAATGAATGTCAAACACCCTGCCATCGTCATTCGGCCGCAAACATTGAGATACCTGATTTTTAAATTCTAGTAAATCCAAAACACGTCTGAAATTTATGAAACTTGGCATCCTATCATGGAGCGGCATCAACATGTCGTGGTAAAAGTTTTGTCCCATTTGGGGCAGGTTTGGGTATAAGCTTCTCACAAACCAGAGCTTCTCACAACAAGCCTGATGGTTTCGGTAGAGAACGTGCCAACTTTGGGGATGAACGATATCCAACACCTCTTATTGCTTTCAAAAGTTTTCTAGTGTCAACATAGAACGACATGAGTGCTGTGTTAAATTTTGGAATTTTTCGGGGTTTGTTTGGACATTTTTATACATTAATTGAGTTTTCAATGCATTTATGTGCATAATTCAAATTTGAACTACATGCACATGCTCTAATGCATATAAATTGGTTGAAAATTCAAATCCGTGTCCTTGTTTGCATGCTTAGGTCCCATGCAAGAAATGGGAATGAATATCAAACACCCTACCACCGTCACTCGGCCGCAAACATTGAGATACCTGGTTTTTAAATTCTAGTAAATCTAAAACTCGTCTGAAATTCATAAAACTTGGCATGCTATCATGGAGCGGCATCAACATACCGTGGTAAAAAGTTTATTCCATTTGGGGCAGGTTTGGTTATAAGCTTCTCACAAACCAGAGCTTCCCACAACAAGCCTGATGGTTCGGTAGGGAACGTGACACCTTTGGGGACGAAACGATATTCGTTGCCTCTTATTTCTTTCAAAAATTTCTAGTGTCAACATAGAACAACAGGAGTGTTGTGTTAAATTTTGGAATTTTTTGGGGTTCGTTTGGACATTTTTATACATTAATTGGGTTTTCAATGCATTTATGTGCATAATTCAAATTTGAACTATAGGCACATGCTCCAGTGCATATAAATTGGTTGAATTCAAATCATCCTTGGTTCCATGCTTAGGTCTGATGCAAGAAATGGGAATGAATGTCAAACACCCTGCCACCGTCACTCGGTCGCAAACATTGAGATACCTGGTTTTTAAATTCTAGTTAATCCAAAACTCGTATAAAATTCATGAAACTTGGCTTGCTATCATGGAGCAGCATCAACATGCCGTGGTAAAGTTTTTGTCCCATTTGGGGCAGGTTTGGGTATATGCTTCTCACAAACCAGAGCTTCTCACAACAAGCCTGGTGGTTTCGGTAGGGAACGTGACACCTTTGGGGGACGAAGCGATATACTTTGCCTCTTATTTATTTCAAAAAAATTCTAGTGTCAACATCGAACAACAGGAGTGTTGTGTTAAATTTTGGAATTTTTTGGGGTTCGTTTGGACATTTTTATACATTAATTGAGTTTTCAATGCATTTATGTGCATAATTCAAATTTGAACTACAGGCACATGCTCCAGTGCATATAAATTGGTTGAAAATTTAAGTTTGTGTCCTTAGTTGCATGCTTAGGTCCCATGCAAGAAATGGGAATGAATGTCAAACACCCTGCTACCGTCACTCGGCCGCAAACATTGAGATACCTTGTTTTTAAATTCTAGTAAATCCAAAACTCGTGTGAAATTCATGAAACTTGGCATGCTATCAGGGGCGGCATCAACATGCCATGGTAAAATGTTTGTCCCATTTGGGGCAGGTTTGGGTATAAGCTTCTCACAAACCAGATCTTCTCACAACAAGCCTGATGGTTTCGGTAGGGAACGTGCCACCTTTGGGGACGAAACGATATCCATTGCTTCTTATTTCTTTCAAAAAAAAAATCTAGTGTCAACATAGAACCATAGGAGTGTTGTGTTAAATTTTGGAATTTTTGGGGGTTTGTTGGAAATTTTTATACATTAATTGAGTTTTCAATGCATTTATGTGCATAATTCAAATTTGAACAACATGCACATGCTCTGGTGCATATAATTTGGTTGAAAATTCAAATCTGTGTCCTTGGTTACATGCTTAGGTCCCATGCAAGAAATGGGAATGAATGTCAAACACCCTGCCACCGTCACTCGACCGCAAACATTGAGATACCTGATTTTTAAATTCTAGTAAATCCAAAATTCGTCTGAAATTCATGGAACTTGGCATGCTATCATGGAGCGGCATCAACATGCTGTGGTAAAATTTGTGTCCCATTGGGGCAGGTTTGGGTATAAGCTTCTCACAAATCAGAGCTTTTCACAACAAGCCTGGTGGTTTCGGTAGGGAACGTGTCACCTTTGGGGACAAAACGATATCCATTGCCCCTTATTGCTTTCAAAAAATTCTAGTTTCAACATAGAACAGGAGTTTGTGTTAAATTTTAGAATTTTTCGGGGTTCGTTTGGACATTTTTATACATTAACTGGGTTTTCTAGGCATTTTATGTGTATAATTTATATTTGAACTACATGCACATGCTCCGGTGCATATAAATTGGTTGAAAAATCAAATATGTGTCCTTGGGTGCATGCTTAGGTCCCATGCCAGAAATGGGAATGAATTTCAAACACCAGGGTGTTGATTGTTGGCAAAACGTTGAGATACTTTGTTTTTAAATTCTAGTAAATCCAAAACTCGTGTGAAATTCAATGCAGGATTTGTGCATCTCTTCAACACAAATGGTTCAGATTGAATACAGTATGCAAAGCCAGACTTCGGTGCTAAGCCAAGAGAAAATGCGCCGAGCAGGATTTGTACATCCCTTATACGTGAACGGTTGTTTTGGATGACCCATGTGCAACCACGTACAAACAATTTGGTAAGATTTGCATCTGTCATATTGGTTATGTTGCCATTTGTCAAACTAGAAATATTGACATTTGTTGATCTAGTAACATTGCCATTTGTCAACCTTGTAACACTGCGATTTGTCAAAATATGCAGCTAAAAATCACTAGCACCACTTGTATATCGAGGTGATGTTCCTTTCCTGTTAAATGTTAACCATAAGGGAGTTAAATTTTTTGCACCTTTTCCCAAGTTTACAATGACAATGTACTACGATTTTTGAAGGAATTTTGGAGGATTTCAGGACGTACACCCCCACCCCATATTGGTTGCTTGATTCATATGGTTACAATCCATAAGCATTTCTCCATTTGATTCATCTGTACTAGTTTTCTTAGGGAATTTTTCATCCAATCCAACCTCTTGTGAAGAAGGCTACATTTTTCTAGATTGTAATCCAATGCCCATGTTAAGCATGTCAGATCAAAGATGACACGTTGGTGCATTTTACAAATCCTGCAAACCAAATAGGCGTGTAGTAGTGTTCAAAACTGCATGTAGGCACTAACACGTTCTCTTCTTTTGCAGATAATAATAGGCCCAGAGGTGGATAATGTTTATAATGACAATCACATTGAATGCCTAGATTTGCATCCCTCAAGTATTACTTTGAACTCCTACCGAGGGACCTTACCGGAGATTACACTCGCCAGGTTCTTTCTTGCCACAGCAAGGGTGCTGAGGGTACTGAGGTTGAACACGCATTTAATTTGGAAAGATGAATGGCATGTTGATAGGAGCTGGCAGGTACTGCAGAATGGAAGAGGCTCCAAAAAAAGCTAAACTTTATATTGGAAGAGCATATGACAGAGTAATTGGAAGTCATTGTGTCAAACCCATACATGACTTGTCAGCGGTTGATCCCTTTGCAGAAATAACGAGGTTTGCAATGTTTGAATTTGGGCATTGTAATCTTTGAATTTGAACCTTGCAATATTTATGGTATTTGTTATATAACATAATTGGATGTTTAATTTGGTATTGCAATCATGTCAAGTTAAAAGTATATATATGTTGTTCTTCTATACACAGAGCATAGATGTTTTGTAGACGGAGCATATCACATTGCACATGGACCGCACTAGGTAACCCATCAGCGATGAATTCATCAATCGCAAATGGTTATATACCAGTAAGCGTGTGCCCACAACACACATGGCTTATTCCATCACAAATAGCTCGGATGGATCAACTGTATGCCATGTATCGCACACAAAACTCTAATCTGATTCGTGCTTTATGTCTTCAACATCGCTCGCATAGTTCGTCTTATTTGTCACGTATCACTGTGTCGGCCTTTGCTCGCCGTTAGGCGCCGCAGCACGCTGTGCTCGCCGTTAGGCGACGCGGCGTGCTCTGCTTGCGTTCATCGGCGCGCTCGGCTTGTGGATAGCTTTTCCTTGCGTGTTCAACTGCTATATATATTTTTCCTTGCGGCGAGCAACTGAGAACTCGCAACCAACGCAATAAAGGGGTTGTCAATCCCTTCACGGCCACTTGCAAAAGTGAGATCTAATAAAGATAGTATGATAAGATAAATATATTTTTGGTATTTTATAATATAGATGCAAAAAGTAAAGATGCAAATAAAGGTAGATTGAAAGCAAATATGATAAGAGATAGACCGGGGGCCATAGGTTTCACTAGAGGCTTCTCTCAAGATAGCATAAGTATTATGGTGGGTGAACAACTTACTGTCGAGCAATTGAAAGAAAAGCGCATAGTTATGAGATTATCTAGGCATGATCATGTATATAGGCATCACGTCCATATCAAGTAGACCGACTCCTGCCTGCATCTACTACTATTACTCCACACATCGACCGACTCCTGCCTGCATCTAGAGTATTAAGTTCATAAGAACAGAGTAACGCATTAAGCAAGATGACATGATGTAGAGGGATAAACTCATGCAATATAATGTAAACCCCATCATGTTATCCTCGATGGCAACAATACAATACGTGCCTTGCAACCCTTTTTGTCACTAGGTAAGGACACCGCAAGATTGAACCCAAAGCTAAGCACTTCTCCCATGGCAAGAAAGACCAATCTAGTAGGCCAAACCAAACTGATAATTCGAAGAGACTTGCAAAGATAACTCAATCATACATAAAAGAATTCAGAGAAGATTCAAATATTATTCATAGATAAACTTGATCATAAACCCACAATTCATCGGATCTCGACAAACACACCGCAAAAAGAGTTTACATCGAATAGATCTCCACAAGAGAGGGGGAGAACATTGTATTGAGATCCAAAAAGAGAGAAGAAGCCATCTAGCTAATAACTATGGACCCGTAGGTCTGTGGTAAACTACTCACAACTCATCGAAGGGGCAAGGATGTTGATGTAGAAGCCCTCCGTGGTTGATTCCCGTCCGGCAGAGTGGCAGCGAAGCCTCCAAGATGAGATCTCACAGATACAGGAGGTTACGGCTGTGGAAATTGTGTTTCGTGGTGCTCCTGAATGTTTTCGGGGTACGTAGGTATATATAGGAGGAAGAAGTATGTCGGTGGCCGCCCGAGGGGCCCACGAGACAGGGGGCGCGCCCTACAGGGGGGCGCGGCCCCCTATCTCGTGGGGCCCTTGGAAGCTTGTTGACTTGCACTCCAAGCTCTCCAGATCACGTCCATTCCAAAAATCATGCTCCCGAAGGTTTCATTCCGTTTGGACTCCGTTTGATATTCGTTTTCTTGAAATCTTGAAATAGGCAAAAAAAACAGCAATATAAATGGGCCTCCGGTTAGTAGGTTAGTCCCAAAAATGATATAAATGTGTAAAATAAAGCCCATAAACATCCAAAAGGGGTAATATAATAGCATGGAACAATAAAAAATTATAGGTACGTTGGAGACGTATCAAGCATCCCCAATCTTAATTCCTGCTCGTCCTCGAGTAGGTAAATGATAAAAAAGAGAATTTTTGATGTGGAATGCTACCTAGCATAATTCATAATGTAATTTTCTTTATTGTGGCATGAATGTTCAGATCCAAATGATTCAAAATAAAAGTTTATATTGATAAAAGAAATAGTAACACTTCAAGCATACTAATCAAAGTGATCATGTGTTCTCAAAATAGCATGGCAAAAGAAAGTTCATCCCTACAAAATCATATAGTTAGGCTATGCTTCATTTTTGTCACACAAAGATGTTCCCAACTTCTATACCCCCGATGACAAGCCAAGCAATTGTTTCATACTTAAATAATCTCAAACTTTTTCAACCTTCACGCAATACATGAGCGTGAGCCATGGATATATCACTATGGGTGGAATAGAGTATGATGATGGGGATTGTGTGGAGAAGACAAAAAAGAGGAAGTCTCACATTGACGAGGATAATCAACGGGCTATGGAGATGCCCATCAATTGATGTCAACATGAGGAGTAGGGATTGCCATGCAACGGATGCACTAGAGCTGAAAATAAATGCTCAACAAAAGAAAACTAGTGGGTGTGCATCCAACTTGCTTGCTCACGAAGACCTAGGGCATTTGAGGAAGCCCATCGTAGGAATATACAAGCCAAGTTATATAATGAAAAATTCCCACAAGTATGAAAAAGACAACTTATGAGACTCACTATATGAAAAACAAGGTGCTACTTTGAAGCACAATATATGAGACTCACTACATGAAGAACAAGGTGCTACTTTGAAGCACAAGTGTGGAAAAGGAGATAGTAACATTGCCCTTTTTTTCTTTCTTTTTTTTGGGCCTTTCTTTTTTTTCTTTTGGCCTTTTTTTTCTTTTTTCTTTTCTTTGGGCAACGTTCTAATAATGATGATCATCACACTTCTATTGATTACAACATAAGAATTATAACTTGAAACTAGAACAAGATATGACTGTATATGAATGCCTCCAGCGGTGTACCGGGATGGTGCAATGAATCAAGAGTGACATGTATGAAAAATAATGCTTGGTGGCTTTGCCACAAATACGATGTCAACTACATGATCATGCAATGGCAATATGACAAAAGTAAAGTATGTCATGATGATGATGAGCGGAACGGTGGAAATTTGCATGGAAAAATATCTCGGAATGGCTATGGAAATGCCATAATAGGTATGGTGGCTGTTTTTAGGAAGATATAAGGAGGTTTATGTGTGATAGTGTCGGTGTTCTGGGAACGGGGGTCCCCAGACTTGCCTGCCTGCGGCCTGCGGCGTGGCTCAAAGGGGGGCCCAACATGGCCCATGTGACACCCGGATATTTAAGCTACAGTAAACCTCTATTAATGATGCCACGTCACCACGGTTACTGTTGCTAATCTCGGGTTGATTCGAAACCGTTTCAAAATTCAAATTTTAAATTAGTGTCAACAATAAAAGTTTTCAAAAGTTGAAACAAAAATGTTCGGTGGGTGCCGAATATTACAAGGGTAATTATAATAAAGCAAACACATTTTTAGAAAATGCCTAAATACTTTAAAATGAAATAAAACAGAAAAGAAAAATAAAGAAAAGAAAGAAAGAAAGAAAGGAACGGACCCCCCCGGGCCAGCCGACCCAACTGGGCCAACCCATCAGGCCCAGTCGGCCACCCACTCCCCCCCCTTTTCCACTCACCATCCCCCACCCGAACCGCCACCGACACTCCACTTCTCCCCCGTAAAATATCTCTGCCTCCTCTCTCCCGATTGGATCGGGATCGAGAGGAGGAGGCCACCGACGCCATCGCCCACCGCCGCCAGGAGCACGCGCCGCCTCGCCAGACTTCCCCACCGGTCTGCTTCCCCGTCGCACGTCGTCCACGGCATCCTCCCCGCGCCACACTGCCCTATCCCTACGGCCCCTGTGAGCACCTTCCTTCTTCCCTCCCCATCCCCGTCGTGCATAGCCACTGCACTCACCACGCCGCCATCCCACCACAGCCCACCGTCCTGCGCCAGTCCCCGCGGCCTCGGCGCCCCACGACGACACGCCAAGATCGCTGCTCCGCTGCTTACGCCGCCAAGCTCTCCGCCACCATCTTTGGGCATCGCGCGTCATTGCGCCACCGCAGCCTCGCCCTCTGGCTCTCGCGGCCCGCTCCGCGTCGTTGCGCCTCTTGGTCCCGCCTGCTCTCCTCCCGACTCTCCTGCGCTGCCCGCCCGGTGGCCGTGGCGACGGTCGGCAGCGCCGCCGTCGCGCCCCAACCCCGGCGCCCACGCCATTCGCTGGTGCCCGGCCCTCCTCGCCCGGCGATCTGGCGACGCCCATCAGGCGCCCTAACGCCCGACCCGCCCCGTTAGTGCCCAGCGACCGATAAGGCCACAGGCCGCCAAACAGGCCCCGCCTCGAACATTTTAAAAAATATATACATAATTAAAATAATAATTAATTAGTTACTTAATTAATAAACTTAATTTAAGCATAATTAGTTAACCTAATCACCTATTTAATTAACTAAAACAATTTAGTTAACCTAAGCCTATGACATATAGGACCCACACGTCAGCTTGACTAGTCAACACCTCTGTTGACTGATGATGTCATGCCGACGTCATGCTGATGCAATAATACTATTTTAGAATTTAATTAATAATTAATAAGTTAGAAAATGATTTAAAAACTTTAAAAATTAATATAAAATAAACCGTAGCTCGGATGGAAAAACTTTGTACATGAAAGTTGCTCAGAACAACGAGACGGATCCAGAAACGCAGCTCTTCGTCCGCCACACATCCCTAACCTATCGAACTCGCAACTTTTCCCCTCCGGCTCCTCTACCCGGAAGCACGAAACACCGGGGATACTTTCCTGGATGTTTCCCCCTTCGCCGATATCACCTACCACTACGTTAGGTCACCCCTAGCACCACATATTGTCGCGTCTTGCTTTGTGTTACATTTGATTGCTCTGTTATTTATTGTGTTCCCCCTTCATTACTTCTTTCCGGTAGACTCTGAGACCGGTGCCGATGTCCGTGTGTTCGACTACACCGAAGACGACCCCTCCTTCTTGCCAGAGCAACCAGGCAAGCCCCCCTTGATCACCAGATATCGCCTATTCTCCTCTATCTGCTTGCATTAGAGTAGTGTAGCATATTCTCGCTTTCGTTAATCCTATTACGATGCATAGCGACATTGTTGCTACATCTGTTGATACCTTACGCAATCCTAAATACTTAGTATAGGATGCTAGTTTATCATCATTGGCCCTACATTCTTGTCGACCGCCTTGCTATACTATTGGGCCGTGATCACTCGGGAGGTGATCACGGTATATACTATACATACATACATCTTGTCAGATGGTGACTAAAGTCGGGTCAGCTCGATGAGTACCCACAAGTGATTCTGATGAGGGGGCTGAAAGGACAGGTGGCTCCATCCCGGTAGAGGTGGGCCTGGGTTCCCAACGGCACCCGACTGTTACTTTGTGGCGGAGCAACAGGGCAGGTTGAGACCACCTAGGAGACAGGTGGGCCTAACCCTGTTCGGCGTTCGCGGATACTTAACACGCTTAACGAGATCTTGGTATTTGATTTGAGTCTGGCCACTAGCCTATACGCACTAACCAACTACGCGGGAACAGTTATGGGCACTCGACGTTGTGGTATTAGCCGAAGCCTTCTTGACGTCAGCGACGGAGCGGCGCGCGCCGGATTGGACTGGAACGCCTACTCTTGTATAAGGGAGGCTAGAGTGCGCTTCGGCCGCCCTCATAGCGTCTTGGTGTGCAATGGGCGATGGGCCTGCACCCTAACGGCGCATAGGATTTAGACCGGCGTGTTGACCTCTCTGTTGTGCCTAGGTGGGGCTGCGGCGTGTTGATCTTCCGAGGCGGGCATGACCCAGAAAGTGTGTCCGGCCAAATGGGATCGGCGTGTTGGGTTATGTGGTGCACCCAGCAGGGAAGTTAATCTATTGAATAGCCGTGATCTTGATAACAGGACGACTTGGAGTTGTACCTTGACCTTATGACAACTAGAACCGGATACTTAATAAAACACACCCTTTCAAGTGACAGATACAACCTGGTGATCGCTCTCTAATAGGGCGACGAGGGGAGGATCGCCGGGTAGGATTATGCTATGCGATGCTACTTGGAGGACTTCAATCTACTCTCTTCTACATGCTACAAGGCGGAGGCTGCCAAGCAGCGTAGTCTTCGATAGGACTAGCTATCCCCTCTTATTACGGCATTCGCGATTCGGTCCACCGATATGGCCTCCTTACACATATACCCATGCATATGTAGTGTAGTTCCTTGCTTGCAGTACTTTGGATGAGTACTCATGGTATCTTTCTCCCCCTTTTCCCCTTTCCTTTCTTTACGGTTGTCGCAACCAGATGCTAGAATCCAGGAGCAGGCGCCACCGTCGGCGATGACCCCTACTACTGGAGGTGCCTACTACTACGTGCAGCCCGCTAACGGCGACCGGGAGTAGTTAGGAGGATCGAGCGGAGGCCTGCGCCTCTTCGATATGTATCCCGGTTTGTGCTAGCCTTCTTAAAGCGGACTTGTTTACTTATGCTCGTACTCAGATATTGTTGCTTCCGCGACTTCGTCTATGATCGAGCACTTGTATTCGAGCCCTCGAGGCCCCTGGCTTGTATTATGATGCTTGTATGACTTATTTATGTTTTAGAGTTGTGTTGTGATATCTTCCCGTGAGTCCCTGATCTTGATCGTACACGTTTGCGTGCATGATTATTGTACGATTGAATCGGGGGCGTCATAGCCCATCTTCATCAACACAAGCTCAAGACCCTCGCGAGGGGCCAAGCGTCGCGGGGCGGACGACAAGGAGCTTCCTCAGGCACGGCCTCATCAGGCTGGCTCATGAGGAGGTGGAGAGATCAACGCGGGGTACCTCACGAGGTGCCCATGACGCAAGCCATGACGACCAAGGGCGCCAGTCGGGCGCAAGCCGCGCAGTGTCCTCCTTTCCTCTTTGGTGCAAAGGGAGCAAGCGCAGGCGAGAGCATCAAGCAAAGGCATCCATTTCGGTGCAACAAGACCAAGACCAGCCCAACGGCAGGAAGGAAGTCATTGTGGAGCCCAAGCAGGCGCCACCACCAGAGCCTTTGGCAGGCGAGGACCAACTTTAGTCAGGATAAGAGTACCCGATGTTCCCCTTCAAAATGGCCAATTGTTGGCGCCCTTCCCGCTCAATATTTGGGAAGAGGCCCAGGGCCTTTGCCTATAAATAGGACTAGCCACCCCCAGGGTAGAGGCATCCGGGATAGACAAAATCCCCACCAAGAAACTAGTAGAGTGAGCGACTGAACTCCTCCTAGCAGTTCATCGCACCAGCCAAGAACAGGCCCTCGCGAGGCTGTTCTTCCTTGTATTGTTCATCAACAACCCAAGAGGCAATCCACCACACCACACACTGGAGTAGGGTATTACACCGCAATGATGGTCTGAACCGGTATAAACTCTGTGTCTCTTGTGTTGTTCCTTTCGTAGTTTATATCCTAGCGAGTCGGCGAGGAGCAGGTAGGTAGAGGGCGAAATCTCCGCACGCACCCCAGTGTTCGAACCGCAAGGGTCTGCCGGAACCCGAAATCCGACATTTGGCGCGCCAGGTAGGGGTGCGCCGGAATTCATCTTCCGTCGCCGCGTTCTTCTCCGACCATCGCATCCATGTCTGACGCTCGTCGGGCCCGCGCCGAGCGCCGAGCCGCCCTCGCTTCGCGCATCGCCCAGACGGCTCCCGTCGGCATGCGCCCTCGTCGTTCCCCGTCACTTGCCGTCAACGCCGCCACCGGCCCAGCGGGGAACGAGCAGCAGGCGTCGTCCTAGCATCCCTCCGTGAGGCAAGACGGCCGCACTGCTACCCCCTCGCTCACCCCAGCTGGTTCTTCGTCTCGCGCATTCTGCGCGCCCATGGAGGCTCGAGCTGCGCTCATCGCGGCAAACGAGCTCCTGCGCTACCGTCTGGTCGACAACGTCTACGAAAAATGGCTCGACCGCGTCGCCGAGATCGTCCTGCCGCAGGGGGCTCTCCTGCGCCGTCCGTCCCGCTGCACCGCACCCCGCCCTGCCCGGCGGCGAAGCCAGGCGCCTCGGCCGCCTCCCAAGAAAGCGCCCTAGCTCCAAAGCGCGTGGCCTGGCGAGAACCCGCTCCGTCGAGCACGGTAGCGGCAAGAGCAGAGCTGCTAAGAAGTCCCTTGCCCGCAAGAAGCTGCCCGGCGCGCCTCGCCCGGCTCGTCGCGACCACGCTCCGCTCCCAAAGACGTCAAGACCCGCGCTGCTCCCAGCTGCGGCGCATGGGGACTGCAGGACCAAGCTCTTCGTCACCCAAGGCCTCCGTGGTACACGGCGGGCTGCGCGCCTTCACCACCGAGCTGCGCGAGATCGCGTGGCCCGGCAAGTTCATGCAGACCGCCTCCTCGCTTCGGCCAGTGCGGCTGACCTGCGAGTTCCTCCAGCTCTCTGAGCTGGGCATCAGCTTACCAATGGAGCGAAGGTCATGGCGAACTGGTTTCCCATGGCGCTCAAGGACGGGGCCCGCACCTGGCTTCTAAACCTAGCTCCAGGCATGATCTCCTCCTTGGACGAGATGCGCACCCGCTTCATCGCCAACTTCCAGGGTACTCGCGACCGGCCACCCGCCGTGAGCGACATGCGCTGTATCAAGCAACAACTAGGGGAAACCCTACAGAAGCACATTCAGCGCTTCAACAACGCACGCCTCAAGATTCCCAAGGTGACCGAGGAGGCCATCATCTCAGCCATCTCCGACGGCATGCGCGACGTCAAGATGAAAGAGGAGCTGGCGATGCATGAAGACCTGTGCACTTCCTTGGAGCTTTTTAACTTGGCGACCAAGTGCGCCAAGGCTGAGGAAGGGCGTCTCTCCCTCCTCGAGCTGCCTGCTGCAGACCCAGAAGAGAAGAAACCCAAGGCTAAGGATGTGAAGCGCAAGGGGCTGCCGTGCTGTGGCGAACCGGACACCAAGCGAGGCGTAGATCAGCTGAATCTTCCAAGGGCAGCCGGTACTGCGTGTACCACGACCTCCACACCCACAACACCAATGAATGCCAGGAGCTCCGAGCCGTGCGTGAAGGAAGGGTCGGCCGACGTCCCGACCGCACCGCCCGGGGCTATGGTTGAGGAGGAGGAAGGAACGCAGGGCGCTGGGAAGACCGCGACCCTCGCCAAGGGTGGCGTGACCAACCTCGCGAGGATCGCTGGCAGGACCCGCCTCGCGAGGGAGCCTAGAGGGATCAACCTCGTGAGGATCGCCCGCAAGGCAACGCAGGCCTCCCTCCACTGCCGCCGCAGCCAAGGAGAAATGAGGACCGTCATCGGGGACGGGGGGGGGCTTCCAATAGCCACGCGGCGATCGCTTTGCATCCTGGGCGGAGCTCAAGCCTGACCTCTCAACGCATCTTCAAGCGGTTAAGCCCACGGCGTAAATGCGATCGTCCCCAAGCTCGAGGCCACGCGCCCTCTCAGGTGGTCGGCGTGCGCCATCACGTTCAGCTCAGCGGATCAGCTCAAGTGCGCGGCCACAGCCGGAGTTCTCCCAATGCTTTGTTCCCCAATCATCAGCAACATGCTGGTCACCAAGACCCTCATCGATGGCGGGGCAGGGCTCAACGTCTTGTCCGTGGAAACATTCAACAATATCCAAGTGCCCTACAATAAGCTTCAGCCAACCTAGCCTTTCTCCGGAGTCACCGACGGCTCCACGGTCCCAATTGGGCAGGTCCGCCTCCCTGTCACCTTCGGGGCGCGCGACAACTACCGCACCGAGCTCATCGACTTCGACGTCGCCCACATTCGCCTGCCGTACAACGCCATCCTCGGGTACCCAGTGCTGGCCAAGTTCATGGCCGTGACCCACCACGGCTACAACGTCCTCAAGATGCCAGGAAGTGGCGGAGTCATCACGGTGCCCTGCGAAGAGAAAGACGCGGTGTGCTCCTCGAACGAGCCTTTCAGCCGCATCACTGGAAGACCGGATCGCGAAGTGGAGGCTTCCCGAGACCGCCCCCAAGAAGAAGAAGACATCATCCAGCCCGGCCCCACAGGAGGCAGGCCCCTCAGGGCCCGCGCCTGCTCAGGGGGAACCTCCTTCCATCTCATAGGGAAGCGCGCCCGGCGCCCTCCTCAGGCAGGGCTCAGGGGCTCTCCACTGGAGGGCCACCGACCTCGCCAAGGTCACGAGGGAGGCGCTTGGGCACCACTTGGAGGCGTGTTTCGAAGCACGTTTCCCTCAAGAAGGAGCAAGGCAAGGAGGGCCAAACCCTCGGGAGTTAAATCGCAAGGCCATTCAGGAGCTACAGGAGTCAAGAGTCATGAGAGGCAGCCGCCGCTTACCCGCTGTGCCCCCCCATCCAGGCGAGGATGGTGGGCTGCGCGTCTGCATCGACATACCAGGGCTCAACCAAGCCGCCTCTCAGGAGTGCCTCTGGCCCTCGCAAGTGGGGCGCTGCGAAGGTCCACCCCACAGCTACGCTCGCATGCCGTATGGCTTGCCGAACGCGGCTGCCATGTACCAGCGCCTCATGAGGGGCATCCTGGAGGCTCAAGAGGCCAGGCGTTCCGCAGCCCTGGCGGAGATGGAGATGGTCTGCGAGGAGCCAGCAGCGCCTCCGGAGCCTCCCGAGGCCCCTAGGCCTGGGGGCTCATGAAGGTCGGCTCCCACAGCCCACCGAGTCTGCTACACCAACACCCCTTCGTCGTCAACACTATCAGGTGACATCTTCCAAGTTTCATTTCCAGCTGGGAGCGCCCTCAGGGCTGCATCATTCCCAGGCCGCGTGGGTCCGTCCCTGCGGCGTGTATCCCTTTTGCTCGTGTTTTTAGCATACTTTGTTGGGGGCGCCCCTCGGGCTGCATTATCCCCAAGTCGCTCGGGTCAGACCCAGCGGCATGTACCCCTCTTGCGTTTATCTTCGGGCCATGCTTTCGACCCATCATGCTTGTTATTTGGTGCCTGTCTGTGGCACCTTTTCTTCCTTGATGTCGACAGCTTGCGCGTTATAGGGGGGGTACCTGAGCATCACGACTCAGGGCTCCTACCGGCTCTCCAGCCCTCACCCTCTGGCCTTGTCCACGGCATCGCGTCCTGGCATACCAGCGACGGCTGAGACCAGCTCGAGGGCCGGGACCCAAGGATGTAGAGTTTCGACATCTAACCAAGCTTGCGCGTTAAAGGGGGGGGGTACCTGAGCATCGTGACTCAGGGCTCCTACCGGCTCTCCAGCCCTCACCCTCTGGCCTTGTCCACGGCATTGCGACCTGGCATACCAGCGACGGCTGAGACCACCTCGAGGGCGGGGACCCAAGGACGTAGAGTTTCAACATCTAACCAAGCTTGCGCGTTAAAGGGGGGGGTACCTGAGCATCGCGACTCAGGGCTCCTACCGGCTCTCCAGCCCTCACCCTCTGGCCTTGTCCACGACATCGCGACCTAGCATACTAGCGACGGCTGGGACCAGCTCGAGGGTCGGGACCCGAGCACGTAGAGCTTCGGCATCTAACCAAATTTGCAGGAACACACCCCAAGATAAGGCCCAGTGCCAAGCGCAACCCGCCTTGAGGTAGGGCCCCGTGAGTCCTGTGCTGGCTCACGGGTGCCCAGATACACCTCGTCAGGCCCTTCCGTGCCAGCCACGTGTCGAGGGGGCAGACACGCCCAGAGGCTCCTCCCGAGGGGAGCCCTCCCACGCACCGTGGAAGCACCATGCTCCGCTACTGGCCGACGACCTTGCCGAGGAGCGGCTATGCCCGTACACATACGGAATCGCTATGCTCAGCGCTGGTGATAAACAAGCGAGGTGGCCCCGGGCGCATCAACCTCGGGAGCCCAGAGCTCGGTGTCCAGCCTCATCGCAGCGCCTCCCCTCGGGAGTGCCATGAGAGGCTGGGCACG
This sequence comes from Aegilops speltoides, assembly GCA_021437245.1. Lineage (NCBI taxonomy): Eukaryota > Viridiplantae > Streptophyta > Magnoliopsida > Poales > Poaceae > Aegilops > Aegilops speltoides. The sequence continues at coordinate 217,134,895 of CM038145.1, forward strand.
GGCTGCGCTGGTCACGCCCGACGCACGCCTCCCAGCCGAGCCCCGGGCCTGGTTCGTCGCGACGCCCCTCCCCGAGTGGAGCCAAGGTACGAAGGCCGTTTGAGCGTCAAGGGGGACTCCTGAGCATCGCGACTCAGGAGCCTAACTGGTCACATAGTCCCTCACTCCTTAGTTCCGAAAGGCTAACGGCGGTTGAGGTATGCGCGGGGCCGGGCTCTGCAGACGTAGAACGGTAGATCCACCCGCATCTCACCTCCCTAAGGAGTCACCCCCACATCTCACCTCCCTACTTCTTGTTCGAGCGCCAAGGGGGACTCCTGAGCATCGCGACTCAGGAGCCTAACTTGTCACGTAGCCCCTCACTCCTTGGTCCCGTCCTGGTTTCCGGTCGGGGCTAACGACGGCTGAGGTATGCACGAGGCCGGGCTCTGCCGGCGTAGAACATAAGGAAGTAGGAAGAAAATAGCGCAAATTTCAAGTAATTCAAAAGAAAATATTACAGTCCATACTGTTATCATAGCACCAAATGCAAGTTTTAACGCCTCCCCGAGGCCTGGTACATGTGCAGGAATTAAAAGCGGGGCCACGGAGCCACTGGGAGTCACTTGCGGCGGTGGAGCTGCGCGAGCGGGTTCGCCTTGTGGAGCTGCGAGGTCGGCGGCGCCCGCCCGGCTTAGTCTTCAAGGCCGGAACTTCCCAGCAGAGGCTCCGCACGACCCTTCACGGCCTCGGAAGCAGTGGCGCAAGCTCGCCGCTCACCGGCTCCAAAGAGTGTCGAGGTCGGCGTTGGGGTCGTGAAGATAGATGCGGGTAAGGACCCGCGTCAGCGCTGCAGAAGACAAGGCACGCGCCTCGGCCTCAGCCGTAGGGCCAAGGCCAAGGGTGACATCTTTAAGAGCACGAACTAGGAAGGGAAGCAGCTTGGCGGGGCCGTCCTCGGTGCCGGCCATCGGGCTCTCCAGGCCGCTCTCATAAAGCGTCTTCAGCGAAGTGCGAGCCTTCTCCTCCATCTCCACGAAGGCCACGCGATCCTCGGCAAGAACCCGTGCCTTGCCGTCCAGCTCAACCTTCCTCGCCTCCAACTCTTGCTCCAGCGCGCCTAGGCAGTCACGACGCTTCTTGAGCTTGGCATCTCGGTCCTTGATGGCCGCCTCGCAAGCCTTCATGCCTCCCTCCTGCTCTTGGCGAAGGCGGGTCTCCTCGGCGAGCTGGTCTCCTCGGCGAGCTGGTCCCGCAGGCCCTGCAGCTCGCTCTCCAGCGCCTTGCAGCGACCTCGGACATTAGCCACCTCCCCCAAGGCGGCGTCGCAAGCAGCCTTCGCCCCAAGGACGGCTTGCTTCTCCTCGTCGCAAGCCGTCGCGGCCTGGACCAGCGCCGCCCAAATCGAAGTATCGGAGCGAATCCAGCCAGAAGCCAGCTCAGACGCCTGCCATCGAGCGAGGGTCGGCGCCCGAAGATCTGCCATGAGCGGTCGGTTCGGCAGCAGCATGATCGAGCATGAGGAGGAGTCGGGGAGGACATGAGTCGGTGGAGTAGGAGGAGAAGGCGACAGCGTGACCACAGTATCCTGAGGTGGAGCCTGCTGCGCCCCAACGGTTGTGGTGGCGGCATCAGGCAAGGGCACCTCGGGAGTCGCTTGGGCCGTGGGGGCTGAGCTCGCCCCAGCCGACTCAGCCAGGCCTCGCGAGGACGCCCGGGCAGGAGAGGCCCGTGCATCACGGTCACTTTCTTTCGCGGGCAGAGGTGCTGCCACGGATGGAACCTCAGGAGCTTCCTTCGTCTTCTTTGCTGCAGGCGCCAGCCTAGCCGGGAGATACGAACATCAAGCCTCAGCAACAGAACAAGAAATAAGACAGGAATCAAGCACTTACAGGTCGTCGCTCGCGAGCTCGAGCAGCCTCCGTCCATACTTGAAGCCCGAGAGCCGGCTGCAAGAACCAGCCTCAAGGAGCTCGGGAGCAGGAGGCGCATCCGCGGATCGCGTCGGGGCCGGGGCAGATCCGCGGGGTATCAGCCCGGTCCTGTCCTTCTTCGGGATCGGGGGCAGGCTCCTGCCGCCCTGCTCGTCATCATCCTCGTCGTCATCGCTCAGAGAGAGGCGGAGAGCGCGGGACCTGCGCCGAGGGGGGGGGGGAGCCCTCGACTCCCCGTTGGTCGCCTCGGAGTCAGGCCCTTTTTCCCGCTCCCCTTCCTCCTTCTCTTCGCTGGAGTCGCCGGAGGACACGTCCACCGGGTCCTCGGGAGCCTCCGCGGGCACGGGCCCGTCCCCGTTGAAGACGGGCATGGACTGCACTACCTGCTCCCAGTCCTCGCGGAGGAACAGGGGCGTAGGAGCACCCTCCAACCTCGCCACATCGCCCCGACCAAAGACTAGAGAACCGCAGCCAGATCCTCGTCGGCCAAGACCACAGGGCTTGGGTGGGGCCTCCACATCGGAAGTGGATACTGGCGAAGCGGAGCCAGCTGGTGCTCCAGGAATTCCCTCAGCGGCGATGCGCCAGTCAGTCTCGCCGCCGCCATGCTGGCCGGCCTCAGATCCGCGTCCATCTTCTGCAACACCAGCTTCATGCGAGGGTCCACGAGCTCCACTCGGGACCAGTCGTTGGAGCTCGCGGGGTGTCCCGTGGGCAAGACCAGCTAAGGGTGGATGCGCCCAGCATCTACCAAGACCCACTTACTCCTGAAGCCCTCAATCCTCTTCCCGGGGTTCGAAATGGCAATGGAGCTACCGTACGCGACAAAGCTCGCGCACGCAGAGATGGGGCCATGAGATGTCCGGAGGGAGAAGTAGTGGCGCAAGGCCACTGAGGGCTTCACCCCTACGTGAGCCTCGCAATAATAGGCGAAGATTGCCAGAAGAAGGACAGAGTTGGGGTGGAGATGCAGAGCTTGTAGCTGGTAATGGCGGAGGACAGAGAAGAAGAACTTAGAAAAGGGAGGCACCAGACCAGAAACAATGGCGCTCACAAAGAGCGGATAGAAGGTGCTCCCTTGGCCCTCAGGGAGGGCAGAGCCGGCCTTGAACACCTTCGCCCCGTCGATGCCCTGCGCCGCCGCCATCTGGCGCACCCGGGCAAGGCTCGCCTCCGACACGTTCGGCGAGTCCAAGGCGGACGAATACCAAGCTCCGGCCAGGGCCTGGCGAGGCGCCATGTCTTGCTAGGGCGCGCGGACGGAGTAGATCTGAAGATTTCGGAGGCAGGAAGGAGAGGCGCAAGAAAGGGGATCTGAGCAGCAACCAGAGAAATCAAAGGAGGCAAAGCCTAGACAGATGCCGCTCCTTTATCAACTCGCGCGGTTGCTGAGGCGCCCACGTCCAATCAATCGCCACGCGGTTCCCAAGGCCGCAGGCTGTTAAGGCCCGTGGCGATCGCACTTGCCCTTTCGCCTCTCTGCTTGGCCAAGTCCGGGCGCGCCTTGGGCCCGGGGGCTACTGTCGGCGTTCGGGGGCAGGGGTCCCAGACTTGCTCACTGCGGCCTGCAGCGTGGCTCAAAGGGGGCCCCAGCACGGCCCATCTTCATCAACACAAGCTCAAGACCCTCGCGAGGGGCCAAGCCTCGCGGGGCGGACGACAAGGAGCTTCCTCAGGCACGGCCTCATCAGGCTGGCTCACGAGGAGGCAGAGAGATCAAGGCGGGGTACCTCACAAGGTGCCCATGAGGCAAGCCACGACGACCAAGGGCGCCAGTCGGGCGCCAGCCGCGCAGTGTCCTCCTTTCCTCTTTGGTGCAAAGGGAGCAAGCGCAGGCGAGAGCATCAAGCAAAAGCATCCATTTCAGTGCAACAAGACCAAGACCAGCCCAACGGCAGGAAGGAAGTCATTGTGGAGCCCAAGCAGGCGTCACCACCAGAGCCTTTGGCAGGCGAGGACCAACTTTAGTCAGGATAAGAGTACCCGATGTTCCCCTTCAAAATGGCCAATTGTTGGCGCCCTTCCCGCTCAATATTTGGGAAGAGGCCCAGGGCCTTTGCCTATAAATAGGACTAAGCCACCCCCAGGATAGAGGCATCTGGGATAGACAAAATCCCCACCAAGAAACCAGTAGAGTGAGCGTTGAACTCCTCCTAGCAGTTCATCGCACCAGCCAAGAACAGGCCCTCACGAGGCTGTTCTTCCTTGTATTGTTCATCAACAGCCCAAGAGGCAATCCACCACACCACACACTGGAGTAGGGTATTACACCACAATGGTGGCCTGAACCAGTATAAGCTCTGTGTCTCTTGTGTTGTTCCTTTCGTAGTTTAGATCCTAGCGAGTCAGCAAGGAGCAGGTAGGTAGAGGGCGAAATGTCCGCGCGCACCCCAGTGTTCGAACCTCAAGGGTCTGCCGGAACCCGAAATCCGACAGATAGAGTGTATCGTATCACGGGGTTTGGATGCACCGGTGAAGTTTGCACCAACTCTCAAGGTGAGAAAGGGCAATGCACGGTACCGAAGAGGCTAGCAAAGGCGGAAAGGTAAAAGTGCGTATAATCCATGGACTCAGCATTAGTCAAAAGAACTCATATACTTATTGCAAAAATTTAGAAGTCATCAAAAACCAAGTACTACGTGCATGCTCCTAGGGGGATCGATTGGTAGGAAAAGACCATCGCTCGTCCCCGACCGCCACTCATAAGGATGCACAAGCCAAGTACACTTCATGTTTCAAATTTGTTACACAACTTTAACCATACGTGCACGCTACAAGACTTGCTAACTTCAACACAAGCATTATTTAAATTCATAATCACCCAACTAGCATGACTTTAATATCACTACCTCCATATCTCAAAACAATTATCAAGTATCAAGTTGATCATAGCATCCAATTCACTTCCTATGATAGTTTTTATTATACCCAACTTGGAAGCCTACCATTCTAGGACCAACTTTATGATAATAGCAAATACCATGCTGTTCTAAAAGACTCTCAAATTAATATAAGTGAAGCATGAGAGACTAGCAATTTCTTCAAAATTAAGACACCACCGTGCTCTAAAAGATATAAATGAAGCACTAGAGCAAAAACTATCAAGCTCAAAAGATATAAGTGAAGCACATAGAGTATTCTAGCAAATTCTAATCAAATAGGCTTCTCCCAAAAGGTGTGTACAGCAAGGATGATTGTGGTAAACTAAAAAGCAAAGACTAATATAATACACGATGCTCCAAGCAAAACACATATCATGTAGCGAATAAAAATATAGCCCCAAGTAAAGTTACCAATGAACGAAGACGAAAGAGGGGATGCCTTCCTGGGGCATCCCCAAGCTTAGGCTTTTGGCTATCCTTGAATATCTTGGGGTGCCATGGGCATCCCCAAGCTTAGGCTCTTGCCACTCCTTATTCCATAGTCCATAACAACTTTACTCAACAGGAAATCTTATAAGCTCCGTTAGTGAAAGAAAACAAAACCACCACATAAGATACTGCCATGAAGTCATTCTTTATTTAATTTGGTGTTAAACCTACTGTATTCCAACTTATTTATGGTTCATAGATTGAATTACTAGCCATAGATGCATTGAAATAAGCAAACAACACACGAAAAACAGAATGTGTCAAAAACAGAACAGTTTGTAGCAATCTGTAACTAACGCAAACTTCTGGAACTCTAAAAATCCTAAAAAAATAGGAAGTCCTATACAATATTTTTATTTAACAGCAGAAAAAATAATCAACGCAAAATCACGTTCCTTTGATTTAGCAAAATTATATTCGTGCATGCTAAGTTTCTGTTTTTTAGCAGAATCAAATCAACTATCATCGTAGGTTATCCTATAGGTTCTACTTGGCACAAACACTAATTAAAAGATAAAAACACATCTAAACAGAAGGTAGATGCAAGATTTATTACTAAACAGGAGAAAAAACAAAAAAACATAAAGAAAATTGGGTTGCCTCCCAGCTAGCGCTATCGTTTAACGCCCCTAGCTAGGCATAAAAAGCAAAGATAGATCTAACGAGTGCCATCTTTGGCACTAAATTCATAAGTAGCACACATGATAGATTCATAAGGTAATTTGACTTTCTTTCTTGGAAAGTGCTCCATGCCTTTCTTTAATGGAAATTGGAATCTAATGTTCCCTTCCTTCATATCAATAATCGCACCAATCGTTCTAAGGAAAGGTCTACCAAGAATAATAGGGCAAGAAACATTGCAATCTATATCAAGAACGATAAAATCTACGGGCACCAAATTTCTATTTGCAACAATAAGAACATCATTGATCCTCCCCATAGGCTTTTTAATGGTAGAATCTGCAAGGTGCAAATTTAAAGAGCAATCATCAAGATCATGGAAACCTAAAATATCACATAAAGTTTTCGGAATCGTGGAAACACTGGCACCCAAATCACACAAAGCAAAACACTCATAATCTTTAATTCTAATCATTATAGTAGGTTCCCACTCATCATTAAGTTTTCTAGGTATAGAAACTTCCAAATTAAGTTTTTCATCATAAGATTGCATCAAGGCGTCAACAATATGTTTGGTAAAAGCTTTATTTTGGCTATAAGCATGAGGAGAATTAACAACGGATTGCAACAAGGAAATACACCCTTTTAAAGAACAATTATCATAATCAAATTCCTTGAAATCCGAGATAGAAGGTTCAATATTATTAGAAGTTGAGGATTCTCCAATCTCACTTTTACCAAATTTAGCATTAAGATCTAAAGACTCCGAATTCTTGGGACGCCTTCTAAGCAAAGTTGATTCATCATCAGTCCCATAATCATCAAAATTCATAGTGCAAAACATAGATCTAATCGGAGACGCATCAGTAACTTTAAGATCCTCATCATTATTTTCATGGAGACTAGAAGAACACGCTTTTATAAAGCTTTCTTTTTTAGCACGCAATCTAGCGGTTCTTTCCTTGCACTCGTCAGTGGAAATTCTCATTACTTTGAGAGACTCATTGATATCACGCTTAGGAGAAGAAGATCCAAGTTTAAGAGAATTAACATCAAGCGAAAGTCTATCAACGTTCCTAGCCAAATCATCAACTTTGAGCAATTTTTCTTCAAGCAAAGCATTAAAATTCTTTTGATAAATCATAAATTCTTTCACACTATTCTCAAAATCAGAGGGCATATTATTAAAATTACCATAAGATTTATTGTAGGAATTTCCATAATTATTAGAGGGATTACTAGGGAACGGTCTAGCATTAAAATTTCCCCTATAAGCATTGTTTCCAAAACTATTCCTACCAACAAAATTCACATCCATAGATTCATTATTATTCTCAATCAAAGAAGACAAAGGCATATCATTGGGATCAAGAGGAGTATTTTTAGTAGCAAACATCTTCATAAGTTCATCGATCTTTCCACTCAAAACATTGGTTTCTTCTATAGCATGCACTTTTTTACTAGAAGATCTTTCGGTGTGCCATTGGGAATAATTAGCCATAATATTATCAAGCAATTTGTAGCATCTCCTAACGTAATTTCCATAAACGTGCCTCCCGCGGCTGAATCTAAGAGATTTCTAGAAGCAAAGTTCAAACCGGCATAAATTTTTTGTATGATCATCCATAAATTCAAACCATGAGTAGGGCAATTGTGAAGCATCAATTTCATTCTTTCCCAAGATTGGGCAACATGCTCATGATCAAGTTGTTTAAAATTCATAATATCGTTCCTAAGAGTGATGATCTTAGCGGGAGGAAAATACTTAGAGATAAAAGCATCTTTGCACTTGTTCCAAGAATCAATACTATTTTTAGGCAAAGACGAAAACCAAACTTTAGCATGATCTCTAAGTGTAAACGGAAATAACTTCAATTTAACAATGTTGTTATCCATATCTTTCTTCTTTTGCATATCACACAAATCAACAAAATTGTTTAGATGAGTAGCGGCATCTTCACTAGGAAGGCTGGTGAATTGATCTTTCATAACAAGATTCAACAAAGCGGTATTGATTTCACAAGACTCAACATCATTTAGAGGAGCAATCAGAGTACTATGGAAATCATTATTATTGGTATTCGAGAAATCACACAATTTGGTATTATCTTGCGCCATGGCAACAAGTAATCCAACACACAAGCAAACAGAAAAATAGCAAGCGAAAAAGAGAGGAGGAGATTGGGAAAGAGAGGGCGAATAAAATGGCAAGGGTGAAGTGGGGGAGAGGAAAACGAGAGGCAAATGGCAAATAATGTAAATGCGAGGGAGATGGGTATGTGATGGGTACTTGGTATTTCTTGACTTGAGCGAAGACCTCCCCGGCAACGGCGCCAGAAATCCTTCTTGCTATGTCTTGAGCTTGCGTTGGTTTTCCTCGAAGAGGAGAGGGTGATGCAGCAAGTGTAGCGTAAGTATTTCCCTCAGTTTGAGAACCAAGGTATCAATCCAGTAGGAGGCTCCTCAAAAGTCCCACACACCTACACAAACAAACTGAGAACTCGCAACCAACGCAATAAAGGGGTTGTCAATCCCTTCACGACCACTTGCAAAAGTGAGATCTAATAAAGATAGTATGATAAGATAAATATATTTTTGGTATTTTATAATATAGATGCAAAAAGTAAAGATGCAAATAAAGGTATATTGAAAGCAAATATGATAAGAGATAGACCCGGGGGCCATAGGTTTCACTAGAGGCTTCTCTCAACATAGCATAAGTATTACAGTGGGTGAACAAGTTACTGTCGAGCAATTGATAGAAAAGCGCATAGTTATGAGATTATCTAGGCTTGATCATGTATATAGGTGTAGGACCTTGAAGTATGTCTAGGGGGGGGTGATTAGACTACTTGACCAATAAAAACTTAACCTTTTCCCAATTTTAGAGTTTGGCAGATTTTAGCTACTTTATGACAAGTCAAGCAATCATCACACTATTCAAGCAAGCATGCAAAGAGTATATAGGCAGCGGAAATTAAAGCATGCAACTTGAAAGAAAGTAAAGGGAAGGGTTTGGAGGATTCAAATGCAATTGGAGACACAGATGTTTTTGGCGTGGTTCCGATAGGTGGTGCTATCGTACATCCACGTTGATGGAGACTTCAACCCACGAAGGGTAACGGCTGCGCGAGTCCACGGAGGGCTCCACCCAGGAAGGGTCCACGAAGAAGCAACCTTGTCTATCCCACCATGGCCGTCGCCCATGAAGGACTTGCCTCACTAGCGGTAGATCTTCACGAAGTAGGCGATCTCCTTGCCCTTACAAACTTCTTGGTTCAACTCCACAATCTTGTCGGAGGCTCCCAAGTGACACCTAGCCAATCTAGGAGACACCACTCTCCAAAAAGTAACAAATGGTGCGTTGATGATGAACTCCTTGCTCTTGGGCTTCAAATGATAGTCTCCCCAACACTCAACTCTCTCTCATAGGTTTTGGATCTGGTGGAAAGAAGATTTGAGTGGAATGCAACTTGGGGAAGGCTAGAGATCAAGATTCATATGGTAGGAATGGAATATCTTGGCCTCAACACATGAGTAGGTGGTTCTCTCTCAGAAATGGTAAGTTGGAAGTGTAGGTTCGTTCTGATGGCTCTCTCCAAGAGGAGGTGGAGGGGTATATATAGCCTCCACACAAAATCTAACCGTTACACACAATTTACTAAACTCGGTGGGACCGAATCGTTAAACTCGGTCGGACCGATTTAGTAAACCTAGTGACCGTTAGTGATTTTCGGTGGGACTGATATGCATCTCGGTGAGACCGATTCGGTTAGGGTTAGGGCATAACGTAATATCGGTAAGACCGATTACACAAACTCGGTGAGACCGATTTGGTAATAAGCTTTCCAGAGAGTTAGTCAGGTAAACTCGGTGGGACCAATTTGCTCTTTTCGGTGAGACCAAAATGTTACAAATAGGAAACAGAGAGTTTACATTGCAATCTCGGTGGGACCGATCGCTCACTTCTGTTAGACCGAAACATTACAAAGGGAAAACGAGAGATTACAACCCCATCTCGGTGAGACCGAGATCCCTATCGGTAAGACCGATTTGCTTAGGGTTTGTGGCAGTGGCTATGACTTTTGAAATCAGTGGCGCCGGATAGGAAGAGTCGGTGTGAGCGATTTTGGCTTTGGGTTTAGGTCATTTGTGGATGTGGGAAAGTAGTTGAGGGTTTTGGAACATATAACTAAGCACATGAAGCAAGAGGCTCATTAAGCAACACATCATCCCTCCTTGATAGTATTGGCTTTTCCTATAGACTCAATGTGATCTTGGATCACTAAAATATAAAATGAAGAGTCTTGAGCTTTTGAGCTTGAGCCAATCCTTTGTCCTTAGTATTTTGAGGGATCCACTTTCATCATCCATGCCATGCCATTCATTGAGCTTTCTTGAAATAGTAGTCTTGGAATAGCATTAGCTCAATGAGCTATGTGTTGTTATGAATTACCAAAACCACCTAGGGATAGTTGCACTTTCAATCTCCCCCTTTTTGGTAATTGATGACAACATATAGATCAAAGCTTCGACAAATGATAATAAGATTGAATAACATCGTCGCTTTGAGAAGTATGTGATAAGCAAGAGCTCCCCCTAAATTTGTGCATAGTTTAAGATTTGCTTTGGACTGCAAATGCACAATGAATTAGGCTCATGGGTTACTCTTCCATGTCACATACATCTTGGTGGAGCGCTCAAAATAATAAACATTGAATACATGCACTCATCACCAAGAAAAGTGAATGATCACATAAGATAGATAGGGTAATATCATCAAACAAGCATAAGTGTAGCTTATGATCAAACACATGATCATCAATGTCTCACAAGCATAGTATCTCAACCAAAAGCAAACAAAGTTTAAAACCACCAAATAAAGCAAGAGAGAACAAAAGCAACACACTCTCTCTCGAAGCCTATGATCTATACATTTTTCTCCCCCTTTGGCAACAAGTTAGCAAAAAGTTCATAGAAAATGCATAGTGCTAGATCGACTCTCAGGCTTGATCTTCTGGTGGTGGTGTCCTGATGACTCCAAGGACGAAGGCTTCAGTTGAAGTAGAGGGTGATGGAGTGGATGCTGAAGCTGGTTGCACTGGAACCGAAGGGCGAGAGTAGTTGAAGTTGTTGCTCTAGTGTCATCACATTGCACTGCAACTGACCTCTGGGCTCTGGGCACTCTGGCAAACACATTTGTGGTAGTCTTGCCCTGCCTCTCCTGCATATCATCCTGCAGCTGCTCTACAACTGACTGAATCTCAATTACTTTGACATCAAGGTCATGGAATTTGAGTTCCATGATTCTCTCCAGGCTCTCCCGATTCTGAGTGAGGGTGGCCAGTCCCTTCTCAATCCTTAGTGTTGATGCTATCAAGTAACCAAGCTGCTCCTGTTTGGTCTTCAAGAAATATTCAGATGCCTCCTCTTGAGTTGGCATCTTGGCAGCCTTCTCCTTCTTTGCCTTCTCCTTCTTCTCCTGAGCTTGAACTAATGTTGGATCGTTCTCATTCATGACAACCTCATTGTCCTCAAAGTCTGGATAAAGTGGAAAATGTTCCTTATCCAACTGATATTTTCCTGTGCCCATCTTTGAGTTGATCAATTCCTGAATCTGAGGGGCATATCCACAGCTCCTCTTCTGATCTGCTGCAGTCCTCTTAATTATTTCAATCATCAGGCTCATGACTTTGAACTTCTGTGGCACATCAAACACATGCAACATGTTGATGGCATGCCCTCTGATCATGTTATGGTCATCAGACTTGGGCAACAAAGTATGCCTCAGAATCCAATTAATAGTAGGCAGCCCTGACAGCAGAAAATGAACTGATCCAAACTTGTGAGTCTCTACTGCCTTGTCTGGGATTTCCTTGTACATGTGAGCCATGGAATTGTGATCCATCTTCTTCTTTGCATAGATATCCAGGTCATCCTCATTTTCCTTGGGGGCATTTATCAGACTTTCCCATTCTTCAACAGTGGATTGGTACCTTGTACCTTCAGAAATCCAAACAATTCTACCATCTGGGTAAAAGTGTGCTGTGGAGCAGAACTACATGATAAGTTCATCATTCCAGTGAGTGAACTTATGTCCAACAAAATCAGCAACTCCACAAGCAACAAAGCTTTCTTGCACTCCAGGATAGTGCTCTTCATTGTCCTTGATGTAGGTCCTGTCGACCCACCTCATGTCACATACTATGGGCTTCTTGTCCAACAGAATTGTTTCATAAAAGTCCCGCTGTTCCTTTGTATGGAACCTGTAGTCAATAGCAATTCTTCTCCTTGATGCATATGGATCTTCCATCCTCCACAGCCTCAGCCATGAATCCTTCCTGATCCTCATGTCCTCAGCCACAGGATGGGCATCATTTTGGTCTAGTATCTTGGGCTTGAGCTTTCTTAGGACCTGTCCTTCTTCATCTTCTTCTTCAGCAACATTTGGCACTGGGGCCTTGTTCTTCTCAGCAGTTGGAATACTCCTAGTATTCCTCTTTGGAACTTGCTTGGCCTTGGAGGCAGCTTTGGGTGCATCCTTGGGCTTAGATGTTGCAGCCCCTGATCTGATTGCATCACCCATAAGCTTGGGTGCCTTAGGTGCTGGTGCAGCAACCTCTTCCTCTTCTTCAGAATCTCTTCTCATAGAGGGCTTTCCAAGGACCTTGGCAGTTGTGGTTCTTGCTCTCTTCTTTTTCTTGTCCTGACAACCTTCATCCTCTGATTCAATTGTGAACTTCATTGTCTCACCAGTGGGGACTTTCTGAGGTTTGGAAGAAGTGACTTTCTTCTCAGGTGCCTTTTTGGGTTGAGTCTGAGCTGGCACTTGAGTGGACTTTCTAGCTTTAGGCATAGGTGTCCTATTGGCAGGAACTTTCTTCTTTAGACCTGGCTTAGTGCTATGTGCAGAGCCATATTCCTTCTTGAGCACTACTTTCTTGGAAGTAGCCTCATCTTCTTCTGCTTTATAGTCTTCATCCTCTGAGTCTGAAGTTCTTTTCCTCCTTTGCCAAGTAGCAGCCTTAGGCAAATTGCTAGGAGTACTTCTGCTCCCTTCATCTGTAGTTGAGGGACTAGTGCCCTCACTCAAGTCCATCTGCTCTTCTGACCTGTTCTGGCTGTCACTCTGGTCTAACATGCTGCAAAAAGCTGACTGCTGACCCTATGAAGAGTTATAGATGAGGTAGAATGGATGAGCATCATAAAATGCAGAGATTTTCGCAAAAGAATGATTCAAAAGTTCAGTTTTAGTTTTCCACAGAAGGCATTTCGGATCAACCAATTTTTAAACTCGGTGATACCGAAGCAGTTTTGGAACCTAAACTGATGATCTCGGTTGGACCAAGTCACAGTTCGGTGGCACCGAGACTGCTAGGGTTTCACAGAATCCTCAAATCGGTCGCACCGATTAGTAATTCCCGGTCAGACCGAGAGTTACTAGTGCAATGGCATAAGCCAAATTGGTGAGACCGAGTTTTTCAACTCGGTGGGTCCGAGATGGTTTCGGCGGAAACCTAACCCTAAAAATTTGAATCTCATCTACTCTACGGATTACTTTGGCTGGATAAGAGTGTTTCAATCGTGGCAAGAATCCATAAGAATACAATGTGCTAGGAATCAGACGTGGATAGCACAAAGATTGAGTCCATACCCTAACTTGGCGGTGGACTCGCTACGACGACAACGGCGGGGACGAAGTCCGTTGACGACGGCGGAGACCAAGAATCGGAGGCTGTTGGCGAGGAGACGATCCGAGACCTTCGATGGCGAGAGCGAGCTATTATTGTGGCGAAGGGTTTCGGAGAAATTTCAAAATTTTGCCCGTGGCTATATATAGACCGATTCGTCGGTGTGACCGAAAGTGGAACAACTCGGTGGCACCGAGATGCATAACTGAGTACAGTTACAGCAAATCGGTGTGACCGAAAAGTTCAAATCGGTTGCACCGAGATTGAAAACTCAGATCAACTTAATGATCTCGGTAGGACCAAAATGGAGGAATCGGTCAGACCGAGAGTCACAAAGAGGTTTTGGAAGTTTAATTCTATGATGAATTGGGGACTCCGAGTGCTCCTCACACAGAGTGGTTCAAATCTGACTTGATCAAATTTTGTGATGTAGCATGAATAGAGTTTGAGACGAGAAAAGCATAGATAGCTAAAGAGGGTTCATAGGCATTCTTGTCCATCCACTTGGCAAAGACAAAAGAGACCAAACAATCAGAACAACAAGTGGATGTCCTTGAATGAGTAAAATATGCACCAACATGCTCACACAATAAGATGGCAAATGAAATATGTGGCAAAGCATGCACAACCAATTCTAGCATCTATCAAGCAATTGGCGATGACTAGGTCATCTATATATGAGTATATTGACTTACGAGTCAAATGAGAACATTTGATCATAGGTCATACTCATCGTTTAAGCTCAAGTGGGGTTACCACTTTTACATAATGCATTGATTTGTTCACACCATTATAGTTGCTTTGACTCAATTCTTAGAGTTAAGCTCCCCCTAGATGTGAGATCCCCCCTTAGAGGGATGAACTAACCTTGGGTTTTGTCGATGATGAATTCATGTAGGTGTTGAAGATGTGGATGCTCAATGTTGATGTAGATCATTTGGAGCAATCCTTTGGAGTGAGTTGCACTTTCAACTTACCTACATGGGTTTGTCCCACAAGGAACAAACAAGAATATCCATAGACATAGAGTGATGCACACACAATATGTTGTCCATGAAATCATTAGGTTACCTTGTCCCTTGCCTTACCAACATGAGGGTTTGTGACTCCTTGAACTAGTGCAAGATGTGGAAGTTGATTGCACTTGTTCTTGCCATAATGATATGAGTGAAGAATGTTGGCGGAGTCACCCTCAAGAACTCTCTAGTTCTTATTCTTCGGGATCCACATCATCTTGATGGGAATCCTTGGAGTTGTAGTTGTACTTGATGAAGTAGAACTTGACGTAGTCTTGGGGACCCACTTGAACGAGGCTTTAGGTGCTTCTTCAAATGCATCAATCTCTTCTTGAAGCTTGTCCTTGCCTTTGTTCTTGTGGTCTTGTGGTGGAAGATCATCTTGAGCTTGTGTTCCCTTGAAAGAAGTAGGATCATACTTCTCTTGTTGAGGAACAAACTTCGTCTTGGGGTATTGATCTTCTTCCCACTCAACTCCATTGGTATTGAACTTGCGTTCAAAACCAACACCTTGATTCTTCCGGTGCCTTCCTTGCTTGCGTACAATTTCCTCGAATTGCTTACTCCCGGCAAGGCTCTTGTAAACACCTTTCTCTATAATTCCCTTCAATAAGATGTTTTCTTTCTCAGGTGTAACTTGGCTAAGAGAATCGTTAGTGGAATCAAGAGAACTACTAGAAGCAACAATATTGGATTTGACATTATCATTGTTACTACTAGAGGAAGTATCTTTCTTGTACTTGTGTAACGCACTGGATTCGATGCGCCAGGTGTCTGCCAGTTATTCGCCGTCTTTGCCATGTCATTTGCTTGCGTGTTGCATTTCATATCATGTCGTCATGTGCATTTCATTTTGCATACATGTTCATCTCTTGCATCCGAGCTTTTTCCCCGTTGTCCGTTTTGCAATCCGGCACTCCCATGTCCTCCGGCGTTCCCCTTTTGCCTCTTCTCTTGTGCGGGTGTTAAACTTTCTCGGAATGGCCCGAGGTTTGCCAAGCGGCCTTGGTATAGCACCGGTAGACCGCTTGTCAAGTTTCGTGCCATTTGGAGGTCGTTTGATACTCCAACGGTTAACCGGGTAACCGTAAAGCCTCTTTCTCTTTGCAGCCCAACACCCCTTCCAAAGTGGCCCAAAACCCATCTAACTCCCCTCCATGCTCTCGGTCGTTCGATCACGATCGCGTGGCCGAAAACCGCTCCTCATTTGGACACTCCTAGCTCCCTCTACCTATAAATATGTCTTCCTCCCCGAAATCCCGCATCAAACCCCAAAATCATCCCGCCGCCATCGGACACGTCCGGCAGCCGGACACGTCCGCTGCCGCCGCCCGCCAATCGGGGCCGCCACGTGGCGCGCCGCCGCCACCCTCGCCGCCGGCGCTGAAAGCCCATCCGGGGCCCCAGGCCCAGATCCGCCGCTTCGCCGGGCGCCCGCCGCCGCCGCCCGTGGCGGACCCGCGCCGCCGGCTCGCCGCACCGCCTCCGCGCCTCCGCCGCCGTGGCCGCCGCCTCCGCCGCTCGGAGTTCGCCGCCCGGCCAGCCTCGCCGCATGCCGCCCGCGCCCCTCGGCGCCTCGCCGTCGCAGCGCCTCCTGCTGCGCCCGCCCGCTTCGCGCCGCTGCGGATCTCGCCGGATCCCGGCCAGCGCTTGCCCGCCCGCCGTGGCCTCCTCCGCCGCCGGCCTCGCATCCGGCGAGATCCGGGCCGGGGCCGCCTCCTCCGACCTTCCCCGGCCGCTCTCCGGCGAGAACTCCGGCGAGATCCACCGCGGTTGACTTTTCCCGCGAGGTTGAATAATTCGTCTAAGTCCCTAATCTGTGTAATTATCATGCCATGTTCATCACATCATATCTCTGCACCTGTAGCTCTGTTTTGTGCGTGTGATATGTCAAATTGTTCGCCTCAACGAGTACTTCATTTCCCCATTGCATCATTTTCATTTGAGCTCATATTGATGCCCGAAATGCTATTGGAAAAGTGCATGTTGATGTTAGTCTGCTGAAACTGTTATAACTTGCTCATTTGTCATTTTTGCCATGATTGATGTGTGCATCCTATGAGGTTGATGTCTTCATGTTTTTGATCAATGCCATGCCATCTTTCCAGGGGTGTATGCCATTTTTCTTTGTGATCAATGTGGTGACTAGCACAAGCATGCAAACTAGGCTTTGTGATATTGCTGATTTTAGTCCCTGTTCTGCTGTTATTTTGATGCCATGTAAACTTGAGGCTACAGAGAGATCCATGCATATTTTGAGTTACTTCAGTAAGGGTGTTTTGAACATGTGGTTTTTTTCTATCCATTCATGCCCTTGTTTGCAATTATGGAGTAGCCTAGCATGTCATTTGAGTGCTCTACTTTTGCTTCAAAATGTTTCCTAGCAGATTGTTTACATGTTATTCAATTTGGCCAAGGTTGCTATAGTTGATCCTTGCATGCTATGGATTTGTTCTTGACTTGGTTTGTTTCACAAACATGTATTCTTGTTGATGCTATGCTTATCTTGTCATGCAATGACTTGTGGTGAGTGAATCGAGCTTGTTAAGTAGGGTTCATGATGTTGCTGTTTTGCTAGGCTGATTCTGTTATTTCGTAATGCTATATAAACATGTTGCTACTAATCATTTAATGCATAATCTGGAGATGTTCTATAGACATGTTTTGATCTACATGTTATGCCCTATCCATCCATGCCCCTGGTTGCATTTATAGCCTGCTGTAGCTTGTTGTAATCTTGCTCCAAAGTTGCTTCATAATGTTGTTGTCAGCCTGTTAGCATTAAGTTCACTAGTTCCCATGTGTTTTGCTAGTGTTCCATGCATCCTATGAACTTGCTCTTGCCATGCTTAGCTTCATAAACATGTCTTCTTGCTGTTGGTTGCCTTTCCATGCCATGTATTGCTCTGTGGTGAGTGGTTCAAGCTCACCAACATGCCTACTTATTGTTGTTCCTGCCATGTTTGAATCTGTAATATAATTTGCCATGTTTACATGGGTGCCATCATATTTTCCGTGCCTTTTTGGCTCATGGTCATTAAGGGTCTTTTGATCTATGAAATTAGTAGATTCATGCCATGCCTTTGTTTGCCATGATATGTTCCTGTAACATATTGTTTGATAGCTCTAAACATTGCAACCTGATGTTATTTCCTGATAAGTCTGAAACTGTTATTATTTGCAATCTTTCCATGTCCTTTTGAGCATGTTCTAGTTATTTCTGGAGATAGCTCAGTGTTCATGTTTTGTTATGCTTTACCTGTACTTTATGCCCATGCCTTTTGTTATTATGTTGGGGTGTTGTAGCTTATTGTTTTGATGCTTGCAAGATGCCTAGTTGCTGTTGTGGACAGATTGTTGTTATGACTTGTATAGTGTGTGTGTTGCACCGTTGCTCCGTTTTGAGTGTGCTCTATATGAAACTTGCTTGATTTTGCATGTAGTTTCATATTATCATGTTGCATCCTTGTTTTGAGGTGTTTGCTTGATGTTTGTATGCATTTTGCATCAATGCCATGTTTAACTTGTTTTGCTCATATCTTCTAGGCCGTAGCTCCGAATCTAATGAACTTTATATGTAACTTGACTAGAATTTCGTGTAGATCATCTTGGTGCATCTTAACTTACTGTTTAACAACTTGAACATAAGGTTTATTCAGATCTGGACCAATTTCGAAATTTGCATATGAGGACTTACCGAAATTGTTATATGTTGTTCCCGGCCTCATTTAAACTTGCCTTGATGTGTTGTTCTTGTTTGCATCATCTCTTGCCATGAGTAGCTTCATGTAGCTTGGTCATGCATCATGCTTGTTGTGCATCATGCCTTGTTCATGTGTGGTGTGTTTACCCATGTTGTATGCTTCTTCTTGTTAGTTCCTGTTTCGTTGCGATCGTGAGGATTCGTTCGTCTACGGTTGGTTCGGCTTCATCCGTTCGTCTTCTTCATGGACTCGTTCTTCTTCCTTGCGGGATTTCAAGCAAGATGACCGCTACCCTGGATCTCACTACTATCATTGCTATGCTAGTTGCTTCGTTCTATCGCTATGCTGCGCTACCTATTACCTGTTTATCAAGCCATCCCATATTGCCATGAACCTCTAACCTTTGACACCCTTCCTAGCAAACCGTTGTTTGGCTATGTTACCGCTTTGCTCAGCCCCTCTTATAGCGTTGCTAGTTGCAGGTGAAGTTGAAGATTGCTCCATGGTGGACAGGGTTATGTTGGGATATCACAATATCTCTTTTATATTATTAATGCATCTATATATTTGGTAAAGGGTGGAAGGCTCGGCCTTATGCCTGGTGTTTTGTTCCACTCTTGCCGCCCTAGTTTCCGCCATACCGGTGTTATGTTCCCGGATTTTATGCTCCTAACGCGGTCGGGTGATTTATGGGACCCCCGACAGTTCGCTTTGAATAAAACTTGTCCAAAGAAGGCCCAACCTTGGTTTTACGATTTGCCTCACCACCACCTATACCTTTCCTTGGGTCGGCCAACCCGAGGGTCATCTTTATTTTAGCCCCCGGGCGGTGCTTCTCTAAGTGCTGGTCCAAACCGAAGCGATGTCCGGCGCCTGGCAACCAGGGTCTATGCCAACCCGATGTCCGGCTCATCCGGTGTGCCCCGAGAACGAGATATGTGCAGCTCAGATCGGGATTTGTCGGCTGACAAGGAGGCTTTGCTGGTCTTGTTTTAACACTGTCGAAATGTCTTGTAAACCGGGATTCTGAGACTGATCGGGTCTTCCTGGGAGAAGGTCTATTCCTTCGTTCATCGCGAGAGCTTGTCATGGGCTAAGTTGGGACACCCCAGCAGGGTATAAACTTTCGAGAGCCGTGCCCGCGGTTATGTGGCAGATGGGAATTTGTTAATGTCCGGTTGTAGATAACTTGACACCAGATCCGAATTAAAACGCATCAACCGTGTGTGTAGCCGTGATGGTCTCTTCTCGGTGGAGTCCGGGAAGTGAACACGGTTTCTGGGTTATGTTTGACATAAGTAGGAGTTTAGGATCACCTCTTGATCATTGCTAGTTGACGACCGTTCCGCTTGTTTCTCTTCTCGCTCTCATTTGCGTATGTTAGCCACCATATATGCTTAGCCGCTGCTGCAACCTCACCACTTTACCCCTTCCTTTCCCATTAAGCTTTGCTAGTCTTGATACCCATGGTAATGGGATTGCTGAGTCCTCGTGGCTCACAGATTACTACAACATCAGTTGCAGGTACAGGTTTATGCGATGATCATGACGCGAGAGCGATGCTTGCTTGCGTTGAGTTCTTCTTCTGCTTCTTCGATCAGGGGATAGGTTCGGTCGGCGGCACTGGGCTAGGTGGTGGATGTCGTTTGAGCTTCTGTTTGTGTTTAATCCGTAGTCGGATGTTGATCTTATGTATGATGATGTTGTATTCGTGTGGCATTGTATGCCTTATGTATGTATCCCCATCTATTATGTAATGTTGATGTAATGATATCCACCTTGCAAAAGCGTTTCAATATGCGGGTCTATCCTTGGTGGGACCTTCGAGTTCCTTTTGGATAGGGTCGCATCTTGGGCGTGACAACTTGTTACTAGACTTGACTTGAGGCATGTAAGTAGATAAGAGTAAACGCTTGGCAATATAAGAAGAACTTTTCTTGCGGAGATCATCATTGATTTCTTTTAAGAACTCATGCTCTTGCTCAAGATTGAGCTTTTCAAAGCGTAACTTCTCATGAGCCCTTAAAAGTTCTCGATGATCTTCGTAGATAGTTTCATGAGCCAACTTAAGAGTGTTTAGTTCTTTAGTTAGAAGCTCAACCTTCTCCTTATCATTGTCATTCATTTTATCTTGATTAGCATGATTAATTGACGTTTCATCATAGTATTCATCACTAGAGTTGTCAACAAGTAAATCATCATCCACAAGCAAGTCATCTTCATCACTATTGAAATCAACATACTCAGGATGTGTTACCTTTGGACCTTTGGCCATGAAGCATCTTCCAACACCTTCATTTGGTGAATCAAATATGTCGTAGGATTTGGTTGACACAATTGCTAGACCGGCAACACCTTCATCTTGAGTATATTCGGAGTCAGAGTGATAGCTTCTCTCAGAGTGATTGTCGGAGTCGGAGCCGGAAACCTATTCACCAACATGAGCTTGATGTCCTCATTTTGTATAGCTCCTTGATGACTTGTCCTTCCTCTCCGAATCCTTGCTTCTCCGTGAGGGTATTCGTTCATAACGATCATCTCTACTCCTCCTCTCTCTTGGTGGTGATTCTTCTCTTTTGCTTCTTCTTCTTGGAGAGTCTTCTCTTCTTTTGTAGGGTGCCGAACACTCATTGGAATAGTGTCCAGGTCTCCCACAATTGTAGCAATTGCGCTCTCGACTAGAAGATCTTTTGTCATTGTAAGACCTTGACTTGGAGCTTCTTTCTTTGGTTCTACTCTTGTAGAATTTTTTTAAGTTCTTCACCATTAAGCTCAATTCTTCATTGAAGGTTTGTTTCTCACTTGATGATGTGGGGGCTTCACTTGAGGCTTTGTAATCACCACTTGACTTGTTGTGAAGTTCCTCCTTATCCTTGAGTGACATCTCATGAGCAACAATTCTTCCATTGACTTCCGTTGGCTTGAGATCTTTGTAGTTTGGCATCATTTGAATCAATGTGCACACGGTATCATACTTTCCATCCAATGCTCTTAGGATCTTCTTGATGATGAATTTGTTGGTCATCTCTTCACTCCCTAAGCCGGCAATCTCATTTGTGATAAGAGCAAGCCTAGAGTACATTTCAGCGACACCTTCACCATCCTTCATTTTGAACTTGTCAAGCTGACTTTGGAGCACATCCAACTTGGATTCCTTGACGAACTTGGTACCTTCATGCATATCAATCAAAGTATCCCAAATTTCCTTTGCATTCTCAAGACGGCTGATTTTGTTGAATTCTTCGGGGCACAATCCGTTGAACATGATATCGCAATCTTGAGCATTGTATTGCAGCATCTTCAATTCTTCCGCATTAGCTTCACGGTTCGGTTCTCTCCCATCAAATAATTCACCTTGGAAGCCAATACAAATAATTGCCCAAACGGCGGGGTTATGTCCAAGAATAAGCATTTTCATCTTATGCTTCCAACTAGCAAAATTAGTACCATCAAAGTAAGGACCTCTACGGTGATAATTTCCCTCGCTAGACGCCATACTCTCCTAGGTTGTGAAACCAAGGCTATGACCACCAAAAGCTATGAAAATCAAAGCAAATGGAGACCAAAGCTCTGATACCACTTGTAGGACCTTGAAGTATGTCTAGAGGGGGGGGGTGACTAGACTACTTGACCAATAAAAACTTAACCTTTTCCCAATTTTAGAGTTTGGCAGATTTTAGCTACTTTAGGACAAGTCAAGCAATCATCACACTATTCAAGCAAGCATGCAAAGAGTATATAGGCAGCGGAAATTAAAGCATGCAACTTGAAAGAAAGTAAAGTATAACGCCCTCGATGCGGCTATATCTCCCACGTGTCGAAGCACGACTTAGAGGCATAACCGCATTGAAAGCAATGTCGCAAGTGAGGTAATCTTCACACAACCCATGTAATACATAAGGGAAAGAGATACATAGTTGGCTTACAATCGCCACTTCACACAAATACATGAATAAAGCATTACATCATCCAGATACAATCAAGGTCCGACTACGGAACCAAAATAAAAGAAGAACCCCAAATGCATAAAGGTCCCCGATCGACCCTAACTGGGCTCCACTATCGATCAACTAGAACGAAACAACACAAAGGGCAAGATCTTCAACGAGCTCCTCCTTGAGCTTGGTTGCGCTACCGCTTTCGGTAACATAGGCACCGCAAACTGGTTTTGAAGTATCCGTGAGCCACTAGGACTCAAGCAATCCCATTACCATGGGTATCAAGACTAGCAAAGCTTAATGGGAAAGGAAGGGGTAAAGTGGTGAGGTTGCAAAGCGACTAAGCAAGTATGGTGGCTAACCAACGCAAATGAGAGCGAGAAGAGAAACAAGCGGAACGGTCGTGAAGCTAGCAATGATCAAGAGGTGATCCGAACACCTACTTACGCCAAACATAACACGTAAACCGTGTTCACTTCCCGGACTCCGAGAAGAGACCATCACGGCTACACACGCGTTGATGCGTTTTAATTCGGATCAAGTGTTAAGTTATCTACAACGGACATTAACAAATTCCCATCTGCCACATAACCGCGGCACGGATCTCGAAAGTTTAAACCCCGCAGGGTGTCCCAACTTAGCCCATGACAAGCTCTCGCGATCATCGAAGGAATAGACCTTCACCCAGAAGACCCGATCGGTCTCGGAATCCGGTGACATCAAGACATTTCGACAATGGTAAAACAAGACCAGCAAAGCCGCCCGATGCGCCGACAATCCCGATAGGAGCTGCACATATCTCGTTCTCGTGGCACACCGGATGAGCAAGACGTCGGGTTGGCATAGACCCGTTGCCTGTGGGCGCCGGACATCGCCGGTTTGGACCAGCACTTAGACAAGCACCGCCCGGGGCTAAATAAAGATGACCCTTGGGTTAATTACTCCCAAGGGAAAAGTAGGTGGTGGTGAGGCAAATGGTAAAAGTCAATGTTGGGCCTTGCTGGACAAGTTTTATTCAAAGCGAACCGTCAGGGGGGTCCCATAAATCACCCGACCGCGTTAGGAACGCAAAATCCGGGAACATAACACCGGTATGACGGAAACTAGGGCGGCAAGAGTGGAACAAAACACTGCATAAGGCCGAGCCTTCCACCCTTTACCAAGTATATAGATGCATTAATAATATAAGAGATATTGTGATATCCCAACCAAAATCCTGTCCACCATGGAGAAATCTTCAACTTCACTCGCAACTAGCAACGCTATAAGAGGGCTGAGCAAAGCGGTAACATAGCCAAACAACGGTTTGCATAGGAAAGGTGTCAAAGGTTAGAGGTTCATGGCAATATGGGATGGCTGGACAAACAGTAATAGGTAGCGCAAAGCATAGCGAAGAACGAGGCAACTAGCATAGCAATGATAGTAGTGATATCCAGGGTAGCGGTCATCTTGCCTGAAATCCCGCAAGGAAGAAGAATGAGTCCATGAAGAAGACAAACGGACGAAGTCGAACGAATCCTCACAACTCCGGAACGAAACCGAAGCTAACGAGAGCAACCCGGAAAGAAACAAACAACATAGTAAACAACCATCACATAAACATGGCATGATGCACAAACAAGTATGATGCATGTCCGATTTAATGAGGCATGGCATGGCAAAGTGCAACAAACAATCCTACAAATTAAGTGGAGCTCAATATGCAACGAGTTGCATATTGACAAAACACCACGACAAGTTATTTAGTTCGATCTCATTTATGTACCCAACAATATTAAATGTTGTTAAACATGGCAAGGGGTGAAGCATAATAAAACTATCTATTTAGGCAAGTTTAAATGAGGCCGGAACAACAAACAACAATTCCGGAAAATCCCCATGAGCAATATTCAAATTTGGTACTGTTCTACCATATTTTATTGTTGTTAAACAGGAAAATAAAGTGCACCATGTTAATCTAGGCATTTTTCCACCCCATTTACATATAAAGTTTGTTAAATTCCGAGCTACGGTTATTTAGTTATGAAATAAATCATTTTAGCATGGCATTAGAGCAAATTTAAACAAGCATCATTTTAAACATTTTAAACATGGATGAAAATGGCATATTATTAATCTACACAAAATTCTAAGTATTTTACATGTTTAAATCATTTTAATCCGATGCACAGTTTGTGAGTTATTAAATGCATGATGCTTAGGGGTTTTTCTACAAAACTGGTAAATCCTGGGATAATGCTAAATTCGCAGGATCAGGAAAAAAAACATAGCTGTCAGGACCCCGACTCAATGCCACATCGATCTAGCATGTAACACCTCATATCACTTTGCGGCCTCACGCACGGTATTCCCACGGGTGTCGCCTTACCTTTGCCCGGGACCGTTTGCGCCTTTTGGCACACGTATATGATAGTGTCGCTAGCATCCATATGATAAGGAGCCCGGCTGACATGGCTAGTCGTAAACCCAAAGTGGCACAAACCTACTGAGGACAGCATCCATGACCCAAAGATCGAACGTGTCGGTTATCAGCGAGTGAGTTCCGGCTGTAGCACTGGCTAGCAGACTCGCATAAACCGGCAGAAGGGCTAACAGGACTCCGGTACTCAACGCGTGACATTTCGAAGGGACGTACACAGGAACGAAGAAGGACACATGCCGGCCAGCCTAAGTGTTCCGGAGCAGTAGCAAGCTACCATGGCTCGGTGGAAACACTAGGAGACATTTCCCGGTAAGAGAGGCTACTAAAGATAAACAACTAGATAGTCAGATCCCACACATACCAAGCATTTCAATAACATACACACAATATGCTCGATATGTGCAAGTACAACATGGCATCACAACATGACTCTACGACTCGAGTATTTATTCATTAGGCTCCGAGGAGCGAGATATTACAAACATGGGTCACATGACCCAACATTCAGAGCATACAAGTCAAAGCACAAGCGAAGCTAACATGTCCGAGTACGACATCTACAAATGGAAAAGGCTTAGAAGCCTGACTATCTATCGATCCGCCGAGGCACAAGATCGTAGCTGAGGTATCAAGCTAAACGTCAAGTCCACGCTGAACTACTAGCGAGACCGAGGTCTCTCTGCAAAAACATAAAATAGGCAAACGTGAGTACAAATGTACCCAGCAAGACTTACATCAGAACTAACTACATATGCATCATTATCAACAAAGGGGATGGTGGAGTTTAACAGCAGCAAGCCAGCTTTGACTCAGTGGCTATCCTGAACTACGAGTGCGAATAACTCTTTTGAGGTGGCGTACATGAGTCCACATATTCACCAACCAATACACCACTATGGATCCGCTCCCGTCTCCCTACGAGAACGCCATCCATAGCACTCACGCTTATCTTGCGTATTTTAAAGTATCCACTTTCACTTGTCTATGAACTGTACAGGCAACCCAGAAGTCCTTTTCCGCGGACACGGCTATTCGAATAGATGATGTTAACCCTGCAGGGGTGTACTTCTTCACACACGCTCTCACCACTTACCGCCGTTTACACGACATGTACTCGGCAACCTTCAAGCGGAAGCCCAACGAGGGTGTCGGCCACGACCTACCTAAACACTCAAGTCCCTAGTCCAGGTTTATCGCCTATTCGGGTTCCATCCATGAGGAGATCCGGCCGAAGTTTCACTCACAGCCCCAAACGATGTGAGCAGGGTTCCCGAGACACCAAACAGCGCCCGGTACACCGTGCCACGTGCCTACGCAGATCACAGCCCACCCCTACGGTCAGCGCTGCATGCTGCCTCCAAAGATACTACAAACACGTAAACTACTTGCAACTCCCGGACAGAGGACAAGGGTGATTAAGAAGCCGAGAGGGTCCATTGGTTTCGGGCCCAATGCGTGGTAGTAGCTGAATCATGGATCACAAACACGTAACTCAGTTCTCGAGGACGGCTGCAATGAGACAACCCACCATGTACTCCTACATGGCCTCTCACCGCTACCTTTACCAAATCGTGTTCACACACTTAGCTCACACACAAGAGGACATGTTCACGCACCTCCGATTCAACCTCGATGAATCGGACCGACTCAACTCTAAGCAAGAGTGCATGACAAACAAGCATGTATGAGTAGGCACAACAAGGCTCAAACAACTCCTACTCATGCTAGTGGGTTTCATCTATTTCTTGTGGAATGACAGTCATGCAAAGGATAAAGGGGTCAGCTACCGCAGCAAGTAACAGATGAATCGTTGTTGTCCTAATGCAGTAAAAGAGAGCAGGAGCGAGAGAGTGGGATTGTATCGGAATGAACAAGGGGGTTTTGCTTGCCTGGCACTTCTGAAGATATTATAGCTCTTCATTGGTGTCATCGAACTCATCGTCGGAACCACGTCTATCGAGAGGGGACAAACACCGTGTAGGATCGAAAGTATGTCTAGAGGGGGGGTGACTAGACTACTTGACAATATAAAAATTCAGCCTTTTGATAAAGACAAGTTTTTGGCAAGTTCACGATTATGATCAAGTCAAGTATCACCCTACACATGCAATTCTAGAGTATAGGCAGCGGAAAGTAAATTGCACATGTAGTAAAGAGAGGTGGAGAAGAGCAAACGCAATTTGGAGACACGGAGATTTTTCTCGTGGTTCCGATAGGTGGTGCTATCGTCAATCCACGTTGATGGAGACTTCAACCCACGGAGGGTAACGGCTGCGAGAGTCCACGGAGGGCTCCACCCACGAAGGGTCCACGAAGAAGCAACCTTGTCTATGCCATCATGGCATACGCCCATGGAGGGCTAGCCTTACTCGGGGTAGATCTTCACGAAGTAGGCAATCTCCTTGCCCTTACAAACTTCTTGGTTCAACTCCACATCTCGACGGAGGCTCCCAAGCGACACCTAACCAATCTAGGAGGCACCACCCTCCAAAAGGTAATAGATGGTGTTGATGATGATGAACTCCTTGCTCTTGTGCTTCAAATGATAATCTCCCCAACACTCAACTCTCCTCACTGATTTGGCTGTGGTGGAAGAAAGGATTGAGTGGAAAGCAACTTGGGAAGGCTAGAGATCAAGCTTCATATGGTGGGAGTGGAGCAACTTGATCTCAACACAAGGGTAGGTAGTTCTCTTCTCGTAAATGTAAGGTAGGAGTGGTAGTTCTTTTCGATGGCTCTCTCCACGAATGAAGAGGGGTGGAGGGTATTTATAGCCTCCACACAAAATCCAACTGTTACACACATTTGACCAATCTCGGCCGGACCGAAGTTGACAACTCGGTGAGACCGAAAGTTCAAAACATGTGAACGTTGGGATTTTCGGTGGGACCGAAAATACAGACTCTGTTAGTCCGATTCGTCAAAGACTAGAGCTTGCCAATCTCGGTGGGACCGACTTCATCATCTCGGTGACACCGATTTGATGACGAAGGTTTCTGAAGCTTGGCAACTCAAGTTTCGTGAGACCGAGTTCGAATCGGAAAATCCAAATTTCTAGGGTTTGGCTATATGGGTGAGGTGGTTCATCTCGGTGTGACTGAGTTTAGGAAATCGGTGGGACCGAGATTACTTATGAGTGTATTATGGAAGTGAGAGTTCTTGATAGTTTAGGAGATGTATCACTAAGCACTTTGAGCAACCAGATCATTATCATAACCTCATCCCCTTTTAATAGTATTGGCTTTCCTATGGACTCAATGTGATCTTGGATCACTAAACCAAAAATGGAGTCTTGAGCTTTTGCCAATGCTTGCCTTAGCATTTTGAGGGGTCCACTCTTCAGTCCTTGCCATACCCATATCACTGAACTTTCTGAAATGATTCTTAAGAGGCTATTAGTTCAATGATATATATGTTGTTATTAATTACCAAAACCACCCGGGGATTAGTTGCACTTTCAATCTCCCCCTTTTTGGTAATTGATGACAACATATAGATCAAAGCTTCGACATAGGATATAATCAATGAATAATATCGTTGCTTTGAGAAGTATGTGATAAGCAAGAGCTCCCCCTAAATTTGTGCATTATTTAAGATTTGCGTTTGAATGCAAATGCACAATCGATTAGGATCATGGGTCACTCTTCCATGTCACATACATCTTGGTGGAGCGCACAAAATGATAAGAATGAATAGCATGCACCCAATCACCAAGACATGAGTAAATGGTCATACAAGATATGAATAGCATATGTGTAGGATCGTTGAAGGCAAGAGTGTCTAGAAGGGGGGGGTTAGACAACTCGACAAGATAAAAGTTTATGCCTTTTGATTAACATAAGTTCATAGCAAGTTCACAATGAAGGTCAAATCAAGCATCATGCATACAAGTCGAGCAACATACTAAACATGCAATTCTAGAGTATAGGGCAGCGGAAAGTAAATTGCATGAATAGTAAGGGAGAGATTGTGAAGAGCAAATGCAATTGGAGACACGGAGATTTTTCTCGTGGTTCCGATAGGTGGTGCTATCGTCAATCCACGTTGATGGAGACTTCAACCCACGGAGGGTAACGGCTGCGCGAGTCCACGGTGGGCTCCACCCACGAAGGGTCCACGAAGAAGCAACCTTGTCTATGCCATCATGGCCTACGTCCACGGAGGACTAGCCTTACTCGGGGTAGATCTTCACGAAGTAGGCGATCTCCTTGCCCTTACAAACTCCTTGGTTCAACTCCACATCATGACGGAGGCTCCCAAGTGACACCTAACCAATCTAGGAGGCACCACCCTCCAAAAGGTAATAGATGGTGTTGGTGATGATGAACTCCTTGCTCTTGTGCTTCAAATGATAATCTCCCCAACACTCAGCTCTCCTCACTGATTTGGCTGTGGTGGAGGAAGGGATTGAGTAAAGCAACTTGGGAAGGCTAGAGATCAAGTTTCATATGGTGGGAGTGGAGCAACTTGATCTCAACACAAGGGTAGGTAGTTTCCTTCTCAGAAATGTAAGGTAGGAGTGGTAGTTCTTTCTGATGGCTCTCTCCACGAATGAAGAGGAGGTGGAGGGGTATTTATAGCCTCCACACAAAATCCAACCGTTACACACATTTGACCAATCTCGGTCAGACTGAAGTTGACAACTCGGTGAGACCGAAAGTTCAAATCTTGTGAACGTTGGGATTTTCGGTGGGACCGAAAATACAATCTCGGTTTGTCCGATTCTTCCAAAGTCTAGGGTTTGCCAATCTCGGTGGGACCGACTTTCTCATCTCGGTGACACCGATTTGAGTCTGTATGTTCTGAAGCTTGGCAACACCAATTTCGGAATGACCGAGTTTGGAATCGGAAAATCCGAGATTCTTAGGGTTTGGCTATATGGCTGAGGTGGTTCATCTCGGTGTGACTGAGTTTGGAATCGGTGGGACCGAGATTACTTATGGGTTTATGTTGGAGTGAAAGATTGCTGATAGTTTGAGAGATAAATCACTAAGCACTTGAGCAACCAGATCATCATCATAACCTCATCCCCTTTTAATAGTATTGGCTTTCCTATGGACTCAATGTGATCTTGGATCACTAAACCAAAAATGGAGTCTTGAGCTTTTGCCAATGCTTTCCTTAGCATCTTAGGGGTTCACCTTTCTAGTCCTTTTGCCATGCCAGAGTGATTGACCTTCCTGAAACATACTTGATAAAAGCATTAGTCCAACCACAAAGTATGTTGTCATTAATTACCAAAACCACCTAGGGAGCAAATGTGCTTTCAATCTCCCCCTTTTTGGTAATTGATGGCAACACACAGAAAAAGATATCAAAGCTTACTGAAAGAAAGACAGGGTTAACATTAAAGCTTTGACAAACATGTAGTACACAAGCTCCCCCTACAAGTGTGCAAGATTGTAGATTTTGGTTTTGGACTACCACAAGCACACATGAGAGAAAAGCAAGATGTGCTACATGCAGCTTGGCTATATGCATCAGAGCAGATGAGGGTAAATGAGAGATGATGCATATGTGCATGGTGATTTCTTGCAAACAAGTATTCACAAGCAAGTCACCATCATGCACATCCTGCAAGATGCATATACTTACCTTGGAGTTCCTTGGTATTGTACCTGAAGAAATAAACTTGGGAAAACAAGGTTAGATAACACAAGAGTAGTTCTTCAACCAATAGCAAGAACATCAAGAGTACCAAGCCAGGGATGACATGTATATAAAGAGTGTCTCATGTTGAGAACTAGCTTGAATTAGTCAACATGTCTCCCAAGACTAAAGGATTTTCAATGAGCTCTGAGAGAATTTTGCTTTTCATAAGAAACCAATTGTACTTCTCAGAAGATACCAATGGTGAGAGCAAAAGAAGCAAAATCAAAAGAATAATGCCAAATGTATTATCAAAGTGAAATATGGCAAAGCTTTGATGTGATCCTCTCCCCCTTAAGGTAAGATTGTTTTTCTTCCTTTAAAATATCTTTTCTCCCCTTATCCTCCAATCTTCCCTTAAGCTCCCCAGCTCCCCCTAAATCTTCTCCCCCTTTGACATCAAGTGCCGAAAAGGACAGTAGACCAGGAAGGGCAGGAAGGATGGAAGGAAAGAAGTGGGTTCATTAAGAATCACAACTGAGCAAATTAAGTATGCAGAAGAAATCATTTAGATGAGCTGTAGAAGATGATATCCTGGTGAATGTAAATCGGTGACACCGAATTGATATGGATCGGTGAGTCCGAAAGTCAGAGACTTAGGGCAGATCTTTTCGGTCAGACCGAAGTGAGTGAATCGGTGACTCCGAGTTTAATTCCAAGGAAATACAGAAATAATTCATCTCATTTTGCAAGGAATGTTTCAAAAGATTTGCAATGAATCTGTAAATGATTTTCAGGAAATTTATCAGAGCTAAAGAATATTCACAAGAACAGAAGAGACAGAAATGAAAAAATATTGCTAGATGAAGTTTTTTTTTTGTGAAAGGGAAAAACTCAACAAGAGAATCAAAAGAGACAAAAGCAAATCTCCAAAACATATGTACTTCATCTAGACAAGGGTTGGTGACTAGGTCACCTATGTTTGAGTATATTGACTTAGGAGTCAAATGAGAACATTTGATCATAGGTCATACTCATCGTTTAAGCTCAAAATGGGGTTACCATTTTTCGATTAAGCATTTGATGTGATCACATCTTTTGAAGCTGCTTGTACTCATGTCTTTGAGCAAAGCTTTTTCAAGATGTGAAAGACATACCTTGGGCTTGTTGTTGCTTGTTCTCATGTAGGTGAACTTGATGTAGATGCTCATATAATGTGAAGTTGGAGCACCAATTCCAATTGTATAGTTCATCTTCCTACACGGGTCAGGCAAGCAAGGAAATACTCAAGAATATCCAATATGACATGAGTGAAGTACTAGAAGTGTATGATGTCAAAAAGGATATGTGGAATTTTGTTCCTTGAACTCAACATCCCAAAGAGCTAGATACTTGGTCGATGACAAGATTACTCATGATTTGAGTGAGAGTGATAATCTTGTAGAATGTAGACCATCCAAGTACCTGCAAGGAGTTAGATGCAATACAAGGGGGCAAATGTGTCCAAGACATATGATCATCATCATAAGAGAAATATCAAGGATTAGTCAATTAGGCTCATGCCTTGCATGCATCAATGGAGTTTTCACTCCAAGTTTGAAGCATCAATGATGTTCAACTCACTCCTTAGCGACAAAACACTTTCTCATCAAGTGGTTTTGTGAAGATATCTGCAAGCTGTTTGTCAAGATTTAACATGCTTAAGATCAATGTCACCCTTAGCAATATGATCACGAATAAAATGGTGACGAACTTCAATGTGTTTCGTGCGAGAGTGTTGCACGGGATTGTGTCCAATCTTAATCGCACTCTCATTGTCACAAAGCAAAGGAACATGTCTCGCATGTATCCCATAGTCCTTAAGCATTTGTTTCATCCATAGCAATCGAAAGCAACACCTAACCAGCAGCAATATATTCTGCTTCGGCAGTAGATAATGATATCGAATTTTGTTTCTTGGATGACCAAGATACAAGGGATCGACCGAGAAATTGACATGTACCTGAAGTTGACTTTCTATCTATCTTGTCTCCGGCATAGTCCGAGTCGGAATAGCCAACGAGATCGAAAGAGGCCCTCTTAGGATACCAAATGCCAAAGTTAGGTGTGTGTATCAAATATCTCACAATTCTTTTAACAGCTTTAAGATGACATTCTTTAGGAGCAGCTTGATATCGAGCACACATGCATACACTTAACATTATATCAGGACGAGAAGCACAGAGATATAGTAGAGAACCAATCATGGATCGATAAACCTTTTGATCAACAGGTTTTCCATCTTTAGTCAAGTCTTATGTCCATTAGTAGGCATGGGGGTTCTCATACCTTTGCTCTCTTGCATGTTGAACTTCTTGAAGAGATCCTTACTGTACTTAGTTTGTGAGACAAAAGTACCCTCCTTAGATTGCTTGATTTGCAATCCAAGGAAGAACTTGAGTTCACTCATCATGGACATCTCATACTTCTCCGACATAAGCTTTCCAAACTTCTCACTAAAATCAGGGTTAGTTGATCCAAAGATAATATCATCGACATATATTTGGCATACAAATAGTTCACCGTCAACCCTTTTCGTGAATAGCGTTGAGTCAATTTTACCAATCTCAAATCCTTTTTCAAGAAGAAAGCTAGTCAAGCATTTGTACCAAGCTCTAGGGGCTTGTTTAAGACCATAAAGAGCTTTGTGCAATTTGTAGACATGATTGGGCTTTTTAGGATTCACAAATCCGGGAGGTTGTTTCACAAAAACTTCCTCCTCAATTTCACCATTTAGGAAAGCACTTTTAATGTCCATTTGATAGAGAGTAATGTTATGATGGTTGGCATAAGCAAGAAGAATGCGAATGGACTCAAGTCTAGCAACGGGGGCATAGGTCTCACCATAGTCCATACCTTCGACTTGTGTGTAACCTTGTGCTACGAGACGAGCCTTGTTGCGGATGACTTGTCCATCTTCATCTTGCTTGTTCCGAAACACCCATTTGGTTCCAATGACGTTTTGGTCATCATTGGGCTTTCTACCAAAGACCAAACGTTGTTCCTCTCGGTTGTGCAGCTCTTCATGCATAGCATTCACCCAATCCGGTCTTCAAGTGCTTCTTCTACCTTCATAGGTTCAAGACTTGAAATAAATGAGTAATGCTCACAAAAGTTAGCTAAACGAGTTTTAGAGCGAGTGATTCTCCCGGAGTCGATGTCATTCATCATTTGTTCCACGGGATGATCCTTCTTGACTCTTTCTCGAACTCGGGATAGCTTTTGTCGTGGTCGAGGCTGAGCTTCCTCATCATCCTCATCTTCTTCTTCATCTGTGTTGTTGGTGTTGTCTTGAGGTGGTGGAGAAGGAGGTTGTGGTGGATCTTCTTGTCGCACTTCCTCATCTTGGTGAGTTCCACTTGTGGAAGCCTCCATGTTGCCTTGAGGTTCACCTTGCCGTGAGGTAGGGGCTCCACATATGTAGATGAGGTACTCTCCTTCACTTCCATGGGACTAATCTTTCCAATGGATAAATCTCGAATGGCTTCCGATGGGTCCTTGTCTCCTACATCAATAGGCATTTGCTCTACTTATGAAATATTAGATTCATCAAACTTCACATCTACCGTCTCTTCAACCTTTGGGTGAAATTATTGTAGACACGGTAGGTGTGAGAGTTTGATCCATAACCGAGGAAAAAGCCTTCATGAGTTTTAGGAGCAAATTTAGACCGACGATGCTTATCAAGAATGTAGCACTTTGAACCAAAGACACGAAAATATCCCACTTGGGGTTTGTTACCCGTAAGGACCTCGTATGAAGTCTTGCCGAGAAGCTTGTGAAGATCTGATCTGTTGATGGCATGACAAGCTGTCTCGACGGCTTCACCCCGTAAGTGTTTTGGTGTCTTGTATTCATCAAGCATTGTCCTCGCCATTTCAATGAGCGCTCGGTTCTTCCTCTCAACAACCCCGTTTTGTTGAGGTGTGTACGTAGCTGAGAACTCATGTAGAATCCCTTCCTCATCGAGAAAAGAGTCCACATGGGCGTTCTTGAACTCCGCTCCGTTGTCACTCCGAACCTTCTTGATCTTCACCTCAAATTGATTCTCGAGCCTTTCTAGCAAAGGTTTTGAAGATTTTCGAACCTGCGATTTGTCATCAAGAAGAAATACCCGTAAATCTGGAAAAGTCATCAACAATAACTAGACCAAAGGAGTTACCACCAAGGCTTTTGTAAGCGTTGGGACCAAGAGATCCATATGAAGAAGCTCAAGCGGTCTCCTTGTGGTCATGATATTCTTCACGGGATGACTTCCTCCTACTTGTTTTCCTGCTTGACATGCACTGCAGAGCCTATCTTTATCAAAGAAAACATCTTTAACACCAAGAATGTGATCACCTTTAATTAGCTTATCTAAATTTCGTGATACCAACATGTCCAAGCCTTCTATGCCAAAGCCAACCTTTAGCAGATTTAGCGATAAAGCAAGTTCTAGGTTGAGCTTTCTTAGTGAAATCGACAATGTATAGGTCACCTCTACGAATGCCAGTAAAGACCATGTTATGATTGTCACTATGAAAAACTTGGCAATCTACTTTGGTGAATAGCACGTTGAATCCAAAGTCAGCTAATCTAGACACGGAAAGTAAATTGTATCCAAGCGATTCAACAAGCATGACATTTTTAATGGAGCTATCATGAGATATGGCCACCTTACCAAGGCCAAGTACCTTACCCTTGGAGTTGTCTCCAAAAGTCACATACTTGCGTGGACCATCGTTCTTTGCAAGCTCTCGAAACATGTCTTCATCTCCGGTCATGTGATCGGTGCATCCACTATCGAGAATCCACTCTTTTCCACCGGATATGTAGTCTCTCATATTTGCCATAAGATCGAGACTCTTCATGATCTTGTCTAGCTCGTGTCCGAAGTCGTCATCATGCTCATGCCCATCATCATATTGACCCATAGATAATTCATCATCAATACCTAGGTCAATTTGATAATGACTTGCATCAGTTTTATCAACGTGATAATAATCATCGGAATGCAATACAAGAGCATTTCTTATTCGAACATTGATAAAACCGGGATCACCCTTCTTTTTCATAAGATCACAAAGCTCAAACAAGCATTTATCAAAGTTAGGATCTTTGGGGCGCAACATATCGAATTCAACAGTCTTGTATAGAATTTCATCAAGACCTCTCAAGGAGTAGTCCGGATAAAGTTCTTCCAAGAACTTCCACATGGCATGGGCGCACTCAAAGTTTGTGACAAGCTTAAGCAAGTTATCAGACAAACCTCTAATGATAAGATTGACAGTTCTAATGTTACGAAGCAAATCAAGCTCTTCATCCATAGTGGGGTGCAAGGGGTCAAATGGTGGTACATATGGGGTTTCAACATATTTGCGCAAGTTGTACATCTTAAAGATAGCAAGCATTTCAATCCTCCACGAGTTATAGGACACTCCATCAAGAATAGGCACTCTATGACTAACACTCCCAAACGTAGACACGTCCATATTCCTCCAATGGTGTGCAAACCAAAGCAATGGAGACCAAAGCTCTGATACCAATTGTAGGATCGTTGAAGGCAAGAGTGTCTAAAAGGGGGGGTTAGACAACTCGACAAGATAAAAGTTTATGCCTTTTGATTAACATAAGTTCATAGCAAGTTCACAATGAAGGTCAAATCAAGCATCATGCATACAAGTCGAGCAACATACTAAACATGCAATTCTAGAGTATAGGGCAGCGGAAAGTAAATTGCATGAATAGTAAGGGAGAGATTGTGAAGAGCAAACGCAATTGGAGACACGGAGATTTTTCTCGTGGTTCCGATAGGTGGTGCTATCGTCAATCCACGCTGATGGAGACTTCAACCCACGGAGGGTAACGGCTGCATGAGTCCACGGAGGGCTCCACCCACGAAGGGTCCACGAAGAAGCAACCTTGTCTATGCCATCATGGCCTCACGCCCACGGAGGACTAGCCTTACTGGGTAGATCTTCACGAAGTAGGCGATCTCCTTGCCCTTACAAACTCCTTGGTTCAACTCCACATCATGACGGAGGCTCCCAAGTGACACCTAACCAATCTAGGAGGCACCACCTCCAAAAGGTAATAGATGGTGTTGGTGATGATGAACTCCTTGCTCTTGTGCTTCAAATGATAATCTCCCCAACACTCAACTCTCCTCACTGATTTGGCTGTGGTGGAGGAAGGATTGAGTGGAAAGCAACTTGGGAAGGCTAGAGATCAAGTTTCATATGGTGGGAGTGGAGCAACTTGATCTCAACACAAGGGTAGGTAGTTTCCTTCTCGTAAATGTAAGGTAGGAGTGGTAGTTCTTTCGATGGCTCTCTCCACGAATGAAGAGGAGGTGGAGGGTATTTATAGCCTCCACACAAAATCCAACTGCTACACACATTTGACCAATCTCGGTCGGACCGAAGTTGACAACTCGGTGAGACCGAAAGTTCAAATCTTGTGAACGTTGGGATTTTCGTGGGACCGAAAATACAATCTCGGTTTGTCCGATTCTTCCAAAGTCTAGGGTTTGCCAATCTCGGTGGGACCGACTTTCTCATCTCGGTGACACCGATTTGAGTACGTATGTTCTGAAGCTTGGCAACACCAATTTCGAATGACCGAGTTTGGAATCGGAAAATCCGAGATTCTTAGGGTTTGGCTATATGGTCGAGGTGGTTCATCTCGGTGTGGTGAGTTTGGAATCGGTGGGACCGAGATTACTTATGGGTTTATGTTGGAGTGAAAGATTGCTGATAGTTTGAGAGATAAATCACTAAGCACTTGAGCAACCAGATCATCATCATAACCTCATCCCCTTTTAATAGTATTGGCTTTCCTATGGACTCAATGTGATCTTGGATCACTAAACCAAACATGGAGTCTTGAGCTTTTGCCAATGCTTTCCTTAGCATCTTAGGGGTTCACCTTTCTAGTCCTTTTGCCATGCCAGAGTGATTGACCTTCCTGAAACATACTTGATAAAAGCATTAGTCCAACCACAAAGTATGTTGTCATTAATTACCAAAACCACCTAGGGAGCAAATGTGCTTTCAATATGATAAGCATTAAGCACACATTAAAGCATAGTACGACCAAGCACTCATTAATGAGCATCAAACGTAGTATCAAACACACAGAATGTCTCGAAAATCTCAAAAGTATCTCAAAAAGACCGCAAATGAACGAAAGAGCAAAAGCGCAAAGACAAAGCACTCTCTCTCTCGAAGTCCTATGATCTATACAATTTCTCCCCCTTTGGCAACAAGTTACCAAAAGTTCAAAAGTATAGAGCTAAGCGCCTTTGGGGACTCTTTGGCGGCTCTCTGTCTGGGTTGATGGAGTTGATATGGCAGCATCTGCGAAGGCTTCACTGATGTCTGTGGGTTGGAGGAGTGGTCACCGAGCTGGAGCTGGAGCAACTGATGGAGCTGTGGGAGGTGCCGAGGTGTAGTCCCGTGTCTGCCATGGGATAGCAGCTGATCGGGTCTTGTGGGAACCGGAACAGTCGTTGATAATCATCTGGACTAGGTCATCTCGCATCTCACGCATGAGCTCTTCCTTCTCCTCTTTGCTTCCTCAATATCTGCCTCAAGCTTGTTGTGAGCACTTGTACTTGATCCACTTTACATCCAGAGCATGGATCTTGTCTTCAACAATCCTCTCAAGACTCTCCCGAGACTGCATAATGCTGGCCAGCGTTGTTCAATCCTCTGGTAGCTTCAAGGAGCTGCTCTCCAACACTCTTGGGTTTAGCTGCTGCTGCCGCTTCCTTCTCAGCTTTGGCTTTCTTGGCAGCTTCAATCTTTGTTGACCTTCAACCGACGTTGGGTCCTCCTCATCCATCACAACATCATTGTCCTCATGCTCAGCTGCAGAGGCAAGTGTGGTCTATCCAACAAGTATGCGTGCCGTGCCAAACTTGGCATTGATAAGCATCCGAATGTGCGGGCAAATCCACACGACCTCTTCGGTCACCGCAGTCCTCTTGATGGTCTCAACTATCAAATCCATCACCTTGAAGGGTGCCTTCTCATCAAGTATATGCAGCATGTTGATAGAGTACCCTCTGATCATGCGATGATCTCCAGACTTGGGCATCAAGGTATGCCTCAGAATAGTGTTCGTGGTAGGTAGACCTGCCTGAAGATGATACACTGAGCCGAGCTTCCAGATTTCCACATCCTTAGCTGGAACCTCTTTGTACATATTCTTCATAGATTCATGGTTCTTCTTGGGAATGCCATAGACATCAACATCATCCTCTCTCTGCACTGGAGCATTCAGAAGTGCTGCCCATTCTTCAACAGTTGAAGAGAATCTTTGGCCTTCAGTCATCCATGTGATCTTTCCATCTGGATAGAAATGAGCCGTGGCATAGAATTGCATAATCATTTCATCATTCCAACTGGTCAACTTTTGACCAACAAAATCTGCAACACCACATGCAGTGAAGCTCTCATGCACATGTGGAAAGAAGTCTCTGTGCTTTTCATCACAATGTATGCCCATCAACATAGCGAGTGTCTACGCAACTATGGGCTTCTTGTCCATCAAGACAGATCTCATAGAAGTCCTGCTGCTCTCGGTGTGAAATCTTGGATCAACAGCAGTTCTTCTCCTCACAAAGATATGGATCAGCTTGTCTCCATAGCACGAGACCTCTATCCTTCCTTTCCTTCATGTTCTCGGCTTGAGGATGAGCATCATTGTGAAGTGGCGTTTCGTCGAAGTTTCAAAGAAAAGCGGTGCCTCATCATCGATACACTGGTGGCACATCATCTTTCTTCTTTTCGATGCAGGATGTTCTGACAGTTTTCTTGGGCTTGGCAAGAAGCTTGGCTTGAGCTGCCTTTTTTGGAGCAGATGGCTTGGACTTAGAAGGGCTCCTTACGATGGCATCACCCATGAATTTAGACTTCGAGGAGGAGGCTGGGGTGCTTCCTCATCATCATCTTCTTCGCTACATCATCATGCACAATCCTCTTCCTCTTGGAAGTTTTCTTCACCTTGCTTGTAGTTTCCTCTTCCAAGCTCAGCTTCTTGGCAACAAAGTGGACTTCTTCACTTTTCTCGGTGCCTTTCTTGGTTTGTCGCCCTTGATGCTCTTTGGCAACAACTTTCTCTTTGGCTTGGAGGAGACCTCTTCTTCAACAATGAAATCGAATCTTCTTCATCGAGTTCCTCTTCTTTTCGCCCTGGTGGCTGCAGGAGGCAAACCACTTGGTGTACTCCTCTCACCATCATCTCGAAGAGCTGCTGGGCTCGGGACTAGTGCCCGCCTCGAATATCAGCAATAGGAGACTCAGACCTGTTTCGCTGTCCTTGGCATCGACATGGTGACAACCCGTGAATAGATAAGGTGTAGGCGAGTAGAAGAGTTATCACAAACTGCAGAAGATTTTGCAAACCAAATGAGTTCAAATTCTAGTATTAGGTTTTCACAGAAGACATTTCGGTCAGACCGAGTTTTAAAATTCGGTGAATCCGAAGTGTTCAAACAGAATCATTCACACCACTTTCGGTTGGACCGAAGTGGGTTTCGGTCCTGCCGAAAACACTAGGGTTTCACTACATCCTCATTTTGGTCACACCGATTTGCACAACTCGGTTGGACCGAAAGGTGCAGTGCAATGGCCAGAGGCCAAATCGGTCATACCGAGAATGTAAAATCGGTCTCACCAAGATGTGTTCGGCGGAAACCTAACCCTAAAACTATTACTCGAATTTCGTTCAAAGGAACTAATCTGGTGTTCAGGAAGATTTCAAACGTGGCAAGATGCTAGGCAAACCAAACGTGCATTGAATCGGAGATGGGAGCACGAGTGGGATCGAAACTCACCCTAACTTGGTGGAGTTCCTCTACGGCGGCAACGGCGCGGAGAAGATGTCCGTTGACGGCGACGGAGACCTGCGGCGAGGGCGCACAGGCGACGACGGAGACGATCCGGAGACCACGGCGACGGCAGCAAGGGGTGTGGGGGCGAGGCGTTTTGAAGTAGAAATCAATGCGCGCTGCCCTCGGAGTATATATACCCCTTTGCTGTCGGTGGGACCGAGTTGTAAAACTCGGTGGCACCGAGATGGATAACTGCAGGCAGTTATACACTTCGGTCACGCCGAAAATCACAACTCGGTTTCACCGAGGTGAAAACCTAGATCAATCCAAATGCTTTCGGTTTGACCGAGTTTGAGTGGGTTGGTCTGACCGAAATCACTTAGAAGGTTTTGGAAGTTAGCCCTTGACGGATCGGTGGCTCCGAGTGCTCCTCACTCGGAGGGTCCGAAAATGACTTGTTCAAAGTTTGTGATGTAAGCATGAATAGAATTTGAGACAAGAAAGCATAGATAGCTAGGGGAGGTACTTAGGCATTCTTGTTCATCCATTTGGTCAGAAAAATCAAAACGACCAAAACAACAAATGGATGTCCTTGAATGGATAAAATCATGCATCCAACATGCTCACACAATAAGATAGCAAATGAAATATGTGTCAAACATGCACAAACAAAACTCTAGCTATTATCACACAATTTGTCGATGACTAGGTCATCTTTATATGAGTATTTTGACTTAGGAGTCAAATGAGAACATTTGATCATAGGTCATACTCATCGTTTAAGCACAAGTGGGGTTACCACTTTTACATAAAGCATTGATGTGTTCACATCATTTGAAGATGCTTTAGCTCAATTCTTTAGAGCAAAGCTCCCCTAGATGTGAGAACCCCTTTAAAGGGTCAAACTAACCTTGGGTTGTCGAGAAGACTTCATGTAGATGTTGAAGATGTGGATGCTCAATGTTGATGAAGATCATCAAGAGTTGGGAGCGATCCTTTGGATTCGGGCACTTTCAATACCTACATGGGTTAGTCCCACAAGGAACAAACAAGGATATCCATTGACATAGATTGAAGTACACAATGGATGATGTCCATGAAAGCAATGATTACCTTGTCCCTTGACTTACCAACAAGAGGGTTTGTGACTCCATGAACTAGTGCAAGATGTGGAAGTTGATTGCACAAGTTCTTGCCAAAATGAATGTGAGTGAAGTATGTTGGCGGAGTCACCCTCAAGAACTCTCTAGTTCTTCTTCTTCGGGATCCACATCATCTTGATGGGAATCCTTGGGGTTGTAGTTGAGCTTGACGAAGTAGAACTTGACGTTTCCTTGGGAACCCACTTGACCATGGCTTTAGGTGCTTCAAAAAATGCATCAATCTCCTCTTGAAGCTTGTCCTTGCCTTTTAGCTTGTGGTCTTGTGGTGGAAGGTCATCTTGAGCTTGTTCCACATTGGAAGAAGTAGGATCATACTTCTCCTTTTGAGAAACAAACTTTGGAGTGGGATATTGACCATCTTCCCATTCAACACCCTCGGCGTTGAACTTTCGCTCAAAACCAATTCCTTGATTCTTCCGGTGCCTTCCTTGCTTGCGTAACAATTTCCTCAAAGTTCTTGCTTCGCAAGGCTCTTGTAGACACCTTTCTATAATCCCTTTCAATAAACTACTTTCTTGCTCAAGTGTAACTTGGCTTGAAACATTGTTAGTGGAATCAAGAGAACTACTAGAACCAATATTGTTGCTTCTAGATGAAGAATTTTTCTTATGCTTGTCATGCTTAGTTTTAATAGGAGGCAAGAAATTAGACAAGAGAAGTCGTTTGGCAAGATATGAAGAACTCTTCTTTCGAAGATCGTCATTGATTGCTTTTAGAAACTCATGTTCTTGCTCTAGATTGAGCTTCTCGAAGCGTAGCTTCTCATGAGATCTTAGGAGCTCTCTATGATCTTCTTGAGTTGTTTCATGAGCTAACTTAAGAGTGTTTAGTTCTTTAGTTAGACGCTCAATCTCCTTCATAGCATTGTAATTCGACTCTTCTCGACTATAAAGACTACTAGCATGTTCATCATTACTAGGCTCACTAGATTTTTCATGTAAAAGCTCATCTTCACCAAGCAAGTCATCCTCATCACTATCAAAGTCAATGAATTCAGGGTGTGATACCTTGGGGCCTTTAGCCATGAAGCATCTTCCAATTCCCTCATTTGGTGAATCAAATATGTCATAGGAGTTGGAGTTGGAGGACACGAGAGCAAGACCGGCAACACCTTCATCTTGACTATAGTCGGAGTTGGAGTGATAGCTTTTTCGGAGTGATTGTTGAGTCGGAGCCGGAGACCCATTCACCTACATGAGCTTGATGTTTTCTTCTTGTGTAGCTCCTTGATGACTTGTCTTTCCTCTCCGAATCCTTGCTTCTCCGAGAGGGTCTTCGCTCATAACGATCATCTCTACTCCTTCTCTCTTTCCGAGGTGACTCTTCTCTTGAGCTTCTTCTTCTTGGAGATTCTTCTCTTCTTGTGGGGAGCCGAGCACTCATTTGAGTAGTGTCCGGTCTTCCACAATTGTAGCAGTTTCGATCACGACTAGAAGATCTCTTTTCATCATATGATCTAGACTTTGAGCTTCTCTCTTTGCTTCTACTCTTGTAGAATTTGTTGAAGTTCTTCACCATTAGGCTTATCTCTTCATTGGAAACTAGCTTGTCACTTGAGGTTGTGGGAGCATCAATTGTAGCTTTGTAAGCACCACTTGACTTCTTGTGAAGCTCTTCCTTATCTTTAAGTGTCATCTCATGAGCAACAATTCTTCCAATGACTTCGGTTGGCTTGAGATTCTTGTAGTTTGGCATCATTTGGATCAAAGTGCACACGGTGTCATACTTTCCATCCAAAGCTCTGAGAATCTTCTTGATGATGAATCGGTCGGTCATTTCTTCGCTTCCTAAGCCGGCAATCTCATTTGTGATGAGAGCAAGCCTAGAGTACATTTCAGCGACTCCTTCACCTTCCTTCATCTTGAACTTGTCAAGTTGACCTTGAAGAACATCTAGCTTTGATTCCTTCACGGACTCGGTACCTTCGTGCATTTCGACCAAAGTATCCCAAATCTCTTTTGCATTCTCAAGACGGCTGATTTTGTTGAACTCCTCGGGACACAAGGCATTGAAGAGAATGTCACAAGCTTGAGCATTGTTTTGCAACATCCATAATTCATCCATTGTAGCTGCACGATCCGGAACTTTTCCTTCCTCAAGAATTCACCTTGCAAACCAACACAAATAATGCCCCATGCGGCAGGTTATGTCCAAGAATATGCATTTTCATTTTATGCTTCCAACTAGCAAAGTTTGAACCATCAAAGTAAGGACCTCTCTTAAAATTACCCTCACTAGACGCCATACTCTCCTAGGTTGTGAAACCAAGCTTATGGAGTCCAATGCAATGGAAACCAATACAATGGAGACCAAAGCTCAGGTACCACTTGTAGGATCGAAAGTATGTCTAGAGGGGGGGTGATTAGACTACTTGACAATATAAAAATTCAGCCTTTTGATAAAGACAAGTTTTTGGCAAGTTCACGATTCTGATCAAGTCAAGTATCACCCTACACATGCAATTCTAGAGTATAGGCAGCGGAAAGTAAATTGCACATGTAGTAAAGAGAGGTGGAGAAGAGCAAACGCAATTTGGAGACACGGAGATTTTTCTCGTGGTTCCGATAGGTGGTGCTATCGTCAATCCACGTTGATGGAGACTTCAACCCACGGAGGGTAACGGCTGCGAGAGTCCACGGAGGGCTCCACCCACGAAGGGTCCACGAAGAAGCAACCTTGTCTATGCCATCATGGCATACGCCCACAGAGGGCTAGCCTTACTCGGGGTAGATCTTCACGAAGTAGGCGATCTCCTTGCCCTTACAAACTTCTTGGTTCTACTCCACATCTCGACGGAGGCTCCCAAGCGACACCTAACCAATCTAGGAGGCACCACCCTCCAAAAAGGTAATAGATGGTGTTGATGATGATGAACTCCTTGCT
The DNA here is from genome assembly GCA_021437245.1 of Aegilops speltoides. NCBI lineage: Eukaryota > Viridiplantae > Streptophyta > Magnoliopsida > Poales > Poaceae > Aegilops > Aegilops speltoides. The sequence continues at coordinate 217,179,062 of CM038145.1, forward strand.
CTTGTGCTTCAAATGATAATCTCCCCAACACTCAACTCTCCTCACTGATTTAGCTGTGGTGGAAGAAAGGATTGAGTGGAAAGCAACTTGGGAAGGCTAGAGATCAAGCTTCATATGGTGGGAGTGGAGCAACTTGATCTCAACACAAGGGTAGGTAGTTCTCTTCTCAGAAATGTAAGGTAGGAGTGGTAGTTCTTTCTGATGGCTCTCTCCACGAATGAAGAGGGGGTGGAGGGGTATTTATAACCTCCACACAAAATCCAACCGTTACACACATTTGACCAATCTCGGTCAGACCGAAGTTGACAACTCGGTGAGACCGAAAGTTCAAAACATGTGAACGTTGGGATTTTTGGTGGGACCGAAAATACAGACTCGGTTAGTCCGATTCATCCAAAGACTAGAGCTTGCCAATCTCGGTGGGACCGACTTCATCATCTCGGTGACACCGATTTGATGACAGAAGGTTACAGAAGCTTGGCAACTCAAGTTTCGGTGAGACCGAGTTCAGAATCGGAAAATCCGAAATTTCTAGGGTTTGGCTATATGGCTGAGGTGGGTCATCTCGGTGTGACTGAGTTTAGGAAATCGGTGGGACCGAGATTACTTATGAGTGTATTATGGAAGTGAGAGTTGCTGATAGTTTAGGAGATGTATCACTAAGCACTTTGAGCAACCAGATCATTATCATAACCTCATCCCCTTTTAATAGTATTGGCTTTCCTATGGACTCAATGTGATCTTGGATCACTAAACCAAAAATGGAGTCTTGAGCTTTTGCCAATGCTTGCCTTAGCATTTTGAGGGGTCCACTCTTCAGTCCTTGCCATACCCATATCACTGAACTTTCTGAAATGATTCTCAAGAGGCTATTAGTTCAATGATATATATGTTGTTATTAATTACCAAAACCACCCGGGGATTAGTTGTACTTTCACACCGGCAACTGAGAAAGAACACAATCAATGCAATGCTACAATATGATGCATGATCATGACATGGCAATATGCTGTGATTTGAGCTAATGCATCTAGCTATGATTTAAATGAAGTTGGTTTGAATACATGATCCAAATTCAAACTCCATATATGATTATTTAAATGCCCTTTATTTGTTTTGTCCAAAACAGAGGACAAAATTTTTTCAAACATGCATGAAAATGGTACAGATGGATTCCTTGAATTTTTCTGATAATTTTTCATATATAATTTATTTGATTTGGAGCTACGGTTGATTTTATATGAATTTCAGAAGTTTAGGCAATTTTCTGGATTTTCCTGAATAAACTTAAATCCAGAAAATGCTTTACTGCGTCAGCATGACATCATGGTGACGTCAGCTGGTTAAAGGCGCCAGCCCAGGTCAAACCTGATGGCTGGGACCCGCACGTCAGTGTAACAGGCAGGGACAGAGGTCGACCGGTGGGTCCGGCCAATGCCGACGGGTTAAGTCAATCGGTGACAAAGGGCCCCACCGAGATTAGTACTAATTTAATGAGAGAGGTTAAACTAACTAATTTAGGCACGGGGCCCACCGCCGCTGGCTGTTAGGGCTGCTTAGGTGGCGGGTTAGCGCCTAATGACGCCCACGCCATCGATCGCCGGAGTTTCGCGGCGACGACCATTTCATGGCGGAGATCGTGGATTCCGCTACAGCCCACGGTTTGAGGCGGGGTTTGCTCCTACGTGTTCCTGGGAGCGAGCTGCATTGACCAGTGGTGGTGGCCGGAGCTGGGGTGGCCTGCAGAGGCACCGGCGACGAGTTTTGCGGCGGCCGGAGCTCAGACGGGGTTAGGTTCGGCGTTACACGGCACGGCGAGATTAGCTGAGGGGCTCTACGGGTTCCTGGGGTCACCAGGAGCATGCTGGTGCAACGAACGCAAGTGCAGGAGCTCGGGGGCGCGGGGCTCGCCGGCCATGGCGGACAGCAAGCTACGGCCATGGCGGCGCAGCTAGCTAGGGGACGGACCAGAGAGGGAGAGGTGAGGGTAAATACTCCGGGGCTCACTGCGAGGTCGAAGAGCAGCTCGGTGGTCTCGGGGAGGCGTTGGAGACGGCGAATCGACCGCGGCAATCGCCGGACAGATGCGGCGGTAAAGGCGGCGGGGACGACGCTGTGGTGCACCCGGCGTCATGTGGGTTGGTGGAGACGAAGAGGAAGGCGCGGCGGTTCTTCTGGAAGCATCGGCGAGGCGAGGGGTGGACATTGGCCGCGGTGGAGCTCGTCGGTGCTCTCGGGTGCTCGTGGTCGGTCGCGCGAGAGAGAGAGAGAGCAGAGGAGGAGGAGCGGGTCCAGAGCAGGGGGGATCAGGGGGTGTCGATGTCTCCACAGACAGACAAAGCTCAAGGAGAGGCCGCCAGCACGAAGCAGGAGGTGGAAACCTCGGTAGCGTCTTGCTGGGCGACACTGGCGTCGTCCTCTGGCAGAGCTAGGAGATGACCTGCGAAGGCAGTGGGCTGGGCCAGCGCGGGTGAGGCCCAGGTGGGCTTGGTGGGCGCCAGGTAAGTGCCCAGGTGAGTTTCTCTGCTCTGTTTTAATTTTTGTTCTGTTTCTTTTTATCCAGTTATTTTGCCACTGCTTCTGAATTCAAAATGAATTCAAACAATGACAAAACACTCTGAATAATTTTATGGTGCTAGATGGACTTTTCCAACAGCACATAAAACATTTCAAAGTTATTTGAAAGTATATCCCATATATTATGAATATAATTCCAAATTCAAATACAATAATGATTTAAATTTAGTGCCCAAAATATTCCTTACAAATGTTCATTATTTTTGGTTTGGTGCAAAAGCCTTGCCAAAAATATTAAATAGTTAATAAGAACATTTTGAGAAACAATGAATGCAATTTTCCAGGGTTCTTTGCCCTTCTTGAATGAAATCTTGAGGCTTCCAAATTTCCTCAATTCAGGTTTCAAAAATTTAAACATGATGCAAGCAAGATACAAACTCTAGGCAGCACCAGAAGCTAGGGATGTGACAACTCACCCCCACTAAGCAAAAATCTCGTCCCGAGATTCAAGCGTAGGGTAAGATGAAAGGGGAACGCAAACTAACACAATCTTCACGATTCAGGTTGCACTTCATAGGGGCATTGATTCGATCACCATCTTTGACTTGATGTCTTCCTCTGAGAACTCCAACTAACATGACAAGAAGAGGAAAGGAAAACTCTAGATGAATCGATCTTCTTGAAGACCGAACAACTCAGGATCATCTCACGGGGTGAGTCATAGCAACATCTCTCGAGCCGAGACACGAAGCACACATCTAGAGGAATGGAGTGGAACAGATGACGGAGGTTCACCAGGTAGACAGCAATTCCATGCTTAAGGAGATGGCGAATGGTTTCAAGATAGCAATGAAATAATTGCCATGATTCCATAACGGGGCACCTTAGGGAGGGTGACTCGTAGAAATATCCCCTTAAGTGGCAAAAAGAATTACCTTTGATTCAGAGATCATTGAAACTCTTTATACCAGCTTAAGGCAAATTACAATCGATCATTTGGAGAAGTTCGAAAGAATGGCATACTCAGTTTGGAAAGGAAACTAGAGTTATAAGACAACTTGACAAACGGAAGGCACATTCCAATTGATACCGAGAATTCAACTTAGTGGCTGAGTGTGCCCTCAAGAACTTGAGCATTTCCATACTCATCAAGGTCTTACCAACATCCGTGTCAAGGATCCTGGCAACACAACGTACTACCATGATGAATACCGGTGGAGGATGCAGATGCAAAGGAAGGATAACACTTTCTCAGATTTCACCTTGGCGAGGCCAAGGGGATCAAATCTGGATGATCGACCGAGAGACATTTAGCACTCCGCTTCTAATGTTCTCCTTGATGTGCTAGTGCAACCCATTTATTGAAATGGTTTGGTACGTAGAACATCAAGTAAAGGTCGGACTTCGGGAGCACAAAAATCCATAAGGAACAACTAGGGAGTAAATCCTACGAAATCCTTATGGGGAGGTGGCCAACTTCCTCAATCAAAATACTGCAGTAATAGGTCTTCCGGCTGGACGTGTTGGCCACAACGTCCTCTTTACCGGTTACAGAGACCAATATTATAATTCTTGGGAAACATTCCAACCATCATATCTGCCTGAGATTCAGATCTGGTTGGTGTCAGAACAATCTAGACTCATCGAGTCTAGAAAGAAAAATGAAAGTTTGCAACACAAACTGACGAGAAGACGTTGCGTGATTCTCAGGAAATGAACTACGATAGCAAGCTCCAAAACATGAGCTGGTTCGCTACAAACATGTGAACACGTTGTCCTGCATGCACATGGCCACATAGTAGTCTTATAATAAAACACTACCGAGTTCAGGTGGGGAATCATTATCGAGGATATCAAAGTCCTTGCATAAGTCTTGCTCTTAAGAAGGAACTTCTTCTCCTTGAACAAGTCAATCAGTGGATTGGTGTGCTAGGAACACATATGGAGTGGAGGCGGCCAACCTATCAAACCATAGGGCACTTCGCACGTGCATGACTAACTTGGAATGATTCCAGAGGAAGCAACATTGACTTTCTCGGATCCACAGCGGCAACTTGCATCAAATGCACATGAACTAGAGGAAGTCACTTCTTACATCCGAACATATGTTTCATGAGCTACCATGAACAAATGCTTTCAAAAGTTTCCAACACTAGCTTAATGTTTAACAAAATTATGGAGAAGATAAAGGTGTTGTCAATGGGCTCAACAACAATTTATCCAGGTTCCCATGGAGATGGAATTCCATAACTATGTGAACAAGGTGATAGTATTGGTCAGACCCAAAAGATATAATGGTGTATGCCCGAGGGATCAACCACAGGTAAGACAACATTACGCACATCATTGGTTCTGATATGACTTGACAATAGCCCATACTCAAGTCAAAGTTTTGGCAGGACAATAGCTCCAACAACTGGTCTCGAGGATCAATTGATGATGATATCATCTTTCTTCAACACACACAAGATATCCCTTAACATGAACTAAGTCAGGCAAGCTTTTATCTCCCAACTCTCCAAGTTGTTGTTTAGCTTAACCAACTAGCTCAGGGGTATGCAACACAGATTCTTGGAGAAGGGGTGGTTTATATGAAACCAACTTGATCACGAACTCAACATAGCAGTCAGGTGACAACCTGGTAATACTTCCGAGAAGATATTCGGAAAATCATGGACCACCGATATGTTACTAAGCTCGAGAACAATCTTGCTTTTCAGGGCAAGACGATATGATCAAATAAGCGAGGGATTGGCACAATTCCTAACTCATTGATCGAAGAGTGCACCGGAAGTAAGGACTAGGTAGCACGATCTATCTTAGGATGATGATTCAAGAACCAACACGCTAAGAATGAAATTATTGTCCATCAACTACCAAGCAACGGAGTTGCTAGGAGTATAGATTTCACACATCACAATTCACTTGTCGGCATTCCGGTTACAATAACATGGAAACCGAGGAATGAATAATGATGGCAAGAAGTATCACTGTATCAAGAGTTCATAGGATGGTGTGCAATTTCCATGACATTCTTGACATAAAGATGGTAATACTCCAAGGTAGAACAGAGCAAAAGCTAGATTAGCAATTTGATCTCATGGAGTACAACCGCTTTGACCCAATCCTAGAAATGGACAAGGTACTGGAGTTTGTTTCTCCTAGTCATTCTGGAATAGAATGGCTTGACGGACCACAGAAGTAAAAGGCATCGATGAACACGAATGCACGACTACTCCCGACTATCAATCGATAGACGAAGGTCAGTATACAACTAAAGGGGGACAACTCAAAGGAACATATGATTTTCTGAGTTGTGGATGCATGGATTAGTATGTCAAATCAAGTTCAACATTTCTTCCGGATAATCCATACAGAGAAGGTAGAACTGGCAGAGTTGCAATATAGAATGGAGAACTCTTCGAGAGCACTCTTGTTGTGATCTTTTGGTTCAACCAACTTCTGCCATAAGTAGTCTATGGTATTTGGAAGAAGGATACACCACGAATCTCAAGGACTATCGCAAAGGTTACTAATAACCTAAAGGAACGAGCAACACTATCAACATGAAGTAGGTGGGAGAGTCTTGGGTTCAAAACCCAAGGAGTAGAATACCTACTAACTAAATGGCATCACAGGATGCTTTCGAGAAGGTTGGCCAGATGATCACACTGGGAACACATAACATGGTTAAGTTACTAGGTGACTCCCTAAAACACCTAGGGTCATAATACTAACTCCAACATATATGTCGAGGCAATAGAATACCTCAACTCAGCAATTAGTGTGATTAACCTGGCCCAAAGGAACATAAAAACCAGAGGGAAAGGATTTGCAAGTGCATTAGATTGTTTAGAAACCTGGGATGACTCGGACAGCATAACGGCTGTAAATGCTCAAAAGTTTGGAGACAGACAACAGAAATGGTGGCATAACCACTTAATATCACAATATAAAGGTTCTGAGACCAGCTATGAACATACGGAAGTAGTAGAAACTGAACTGAGATTTGAAGCTAACAATTCTATAAGTCTATGGATTAGTAACACGTCATCCTGATAGATAGATGAGAAGGCCTAGTTCTTAATCCCCGTAGAAGAGAAAAGGATGACTCAGATCAGAAGGCCATGAGGTATAAGAAGTAAAAAGAGCCTTACGTTCCATCCCACAATCAATTCCCTACATATAACTAAAGCATTTCTAGACTCAACTTCACCAGTTTGGCTTGGTAATCCTAAAGGCATCAAAGCTCGATACCAAAGCTGTCAGACCCGACTCAATGCCACATCGATCTAGCATGTAACACCTCATATCACTTTGCGGCCTCACACGACGGTATTCCCACGGTGTCGCCTTACCTTTGCCGGGACCGCTTATGCCTTTTGGCACACGATATGATAGTGTCGCTAGCATCCATATGATAAGGAGCCCGGCTGACATGATTAGTCGAAACCCAAAGTGGCACAAACCTACAGGACAAGCATCCATGACCCAAGATCGAACGTGTCGGTTATCAGCGAAAGTGAGTTCCGGCTGTAGCACTATGCTAGCAGACTCGTAAACCGGGCAGAAGGGCTAACAGACTCCGTACTAACGCATGACATTTCCAAGGGGAACATACAGAACGAAGAAGGACACATGCCGGCCAGCCTAAGTGTTCCGGAGCAAAGAGCAAGCTACCATGGCTCGGTGGAAACACTAGGAGACATTTCCAGTAAGAGAGGCTACTAAAGATAAACAACTAGATAGTCGATCCCACACATACCAAGCATTTCAATAACGCATACACAATATGCTCGATATGTGCAAATACAACATGGCATCACAACATGACTCTACGACTCGAGTATTTATTCATTAGGCTCCGAGGAGCGAGATATTACAAACATGGGTCACATGACCCAACATTCAGAGCATACAAGTCAAAGCACAAGCGGAAGCTAACATGTCTGAGTACAGACATCTACAAATGGAAAAGGCTTAGAAGCCTGACTATCTACCAGATCCTGCCGAGGCACAAGATCGTAGCTGAGGTATCAAGCTAAACGTCGAAGTCCACGTGGAACTACTAGAGAGACCGAGGTCTCTCTGCAAAAACATAAAATAGGCAAACGTGAGTACAAATGTACCCAAAGAAGACTTACATCGTAACTAACTACATATGCATCATTATCAACAAAGGGATGGTGGAGTTTAATGCAGCAAGCCAGCTTTGACTCGGTGGCTATCCCGAACTACGATCGCGAATAACTCTTTTGAGGTGGCACACGAGTCCACATATTCACCAACCAATACACCACTATGGATCCGCCCGCCTCCCCACGAGAACGCCATCCATAGCACTCACGCTTATCTTGCGATTTTAAAGTATCCACTTTCACTTGTCTATGAACTGCACAGCAACCCGAAGTCCTTTTCATGACACGGCTATTGAATAGATGATGTTAACCCCGCAGGGTGTACTTCTTCACACACGCTCACCACTTATCGCCGTTTACGACATGTACTCGGCAACCTTCAAGCGGAAGCCCAACGAGGGTGTCGGCCACGACCTACCTAAACACTCAAGTCCCTAGTCCAGGTTTATCGCCTATTCGGGTTCCATCCATGAGGAGATCCGGCAAGTTTCGCCACAGCCCCAAACGATGTGAGCAGGGTTCCCGAGACACCAAACAGGCGCCCAGACACGTGCCATGTGCCATCTTGATCACAGCCCACCCTACGGTCAAGTGGTGCGCACGGCCTCCAAAGATACTACAAACACCGTAAACTACTTGCAACTCCCCGGACAGAGGACAAGGGTGATTAAGAAGCCGAGAGGGTCCATTGGTTTCGAGCCCAATGCGTGGTAGTAGCTGAATCATGGATCACAAACACGTAACTCAGTTCCCGAGGACGGCTGCAATGAGACAACCCACCATGTACTCCTACATGGCCTCTCACCGCTACCTTTACCAAATCGTGTTCACACACTTAGCTCACACACAGAGGACATGTTCACGCACCTCTCCGATTCAACCTCGATGAATCGGACCGACTCAACTCTAAGCAAAGAGCAGTGCATGACAAACAAGCATGTATGAGTAGGCACAACAAGGCTCAAACAACTCCTACTCATGCTAGTGGGTTTCATCTATTTATCGTGGAATGACAGTCATGCAAAGGATAAAGGGGTCACCACCGCAGCAAGTAATGTGATGAATCGTTGTTGTCCTAATGCAAGAAAAGAGAGCAGGAGCGAGAGAGTGGGATTGTATCGGAATGAACAAGGGGGTTTTGCTTGCCTAGCACTTCTGAAGATATTATAGCTCTTCATTGGTGTCATCGAACTCATCGTCGGAACCACGTCTATCAAGAGGGGACAAACACCGGCAACTGAGAAAGAACACAATCAATGCAATGCTACAATATGATGCATGATCATGACATGGCAATATGCTGTGATTTGAGCTAATGCATCTAGCTATGATTTAAATGAAGTTGGTTTGAATACATGATCCAAATTCAAACTCCATATATGATTATTTAAATGCCCTTTATTTGTTTTGTCCAAAACAAAGGACAAAAATATTTCAAACATGCATGAAAATGGTACAGATGGATTCCTTGAATTTTTCTGATAATTTTTCATATATAATTTATTTGATTTGGAGCTACGGTTGATTTTATATGAATTTCAGAAGTTTAGGCAATTTTCTGGATTTTCCTGAATAAACTTAAATCCAGAAAATGATTTACTGCGTTAGCATGACATCATGGTGACATCAGCAGGTCAAAGGCGCCAGCCCAGGTCAAACCTGATGGCTGGGACCCGCACGTCAGTGTAACAGGGCAGGGACAGAGGCTGACTGGTGGGTCCGGTCAATGCTGACGTGGCCAAGTCAACGGTGACAGGCGGGCCCCACTGAGATTAGTACTAATTTAACAGAGAGGTTAAACTAACTAATTTAGGCACGGGGGCCCACTGTCAGTGGCTGTTAGGGCTGCTTAGGTGGCGGGGTTAGCGTCTAATGACGTCCACGTCATCAGTCGCCGGAGTTTCGCCGGCGACGACCATTTCGCGCGGCGGAGATCGTCGAGATTCCGCTACAGCCCACGGTTTGAGGCGGGGTTTGCTCCTACGTGTTCCTGGGAGCGAGCTGCATTGACCAGTGGTGGTGGCCGGAGCTGGGGTGGCCTGCAGAGGCACCGGCGACGAGTTTTGCGGCGGCCGGAGCTCAGACGGGGTTAGGTTCGGCGTTACATGGCACGGCGAGATTAGCTGAGGGGCTCTACGGGTTCCTGGGGTCACCAGGAGCATGCTGGTGCAACGAACGCAAGTGCAGGAGCTCGGGGGCGCGGGGCTCGCCGGCCATGGCGGACGGCGAGCTATGGCCATGGCGGCGCAGCTAGCTAGGGGACGGACCAGAGAGGGAGAGGTGAGGGTAAATACTCCGGGGCTCACTGCGAGGTCGAAGAGCAGCTCGGTGGTCTCGGGGAGGCGTCGGAGACGGCGAATCGACCGCGGCGATCGCCGGACAGATGCGGCGGTAAAGGCGGCGGGGACGACGCTGTGGTGCACCCGGCGTCACGTGGGTTGGTGGAGACGAAGAGGAAGGCGCGGCGGTTCTTCTGGAAGCATCGGCGAGGCGAGGGGTGGACATTGGCCGCAGTGGAGCTCGTCGGTGCTCTTGGGTGCTCGTGGTCGGTCGCGCGAGAGAGAGAGAGCAGAGGAGGAGGAGCGGGTCCAGAGCGGGGGGATCTGGGGTGTCGTATGCGTCTCCACGCGGACAAAGCTCAAGGAGAGGCCGCCAGCACGAAGCAGGAGGTGGAAACCTCGAGTAGCGTCTTGGGCGACACGGCGCCGATCCCCTGGCAGAGCTAGGAGATGGTGGCGAAGGCAGTGGGCTGGGCCAAGTGGTGAGGCCAGTGGGCTTGGTGGGCGCCTGTAAGTGCCTGTGAGTTTCTACTGCTTTTAATTTTTGTTCTGCTTTTTATCCAGCTTATTTTGCCATCGCCAGAATTCAAAATGAATTCAAACAATGACAAAACACTCGAATAATTTTATGGTGCTAGATGGACTTTTCCAACAGCACATAAAACATTTCAAAGTTATTTGAAAGTATATCCCATATATTATGAATATAATTCCAAATTCAAATACAATAATGATTTAAATTCAGTGCCCAAAATATTCCTTACAAATGTTCATTATTTTTGGTTTGGTGCAAAAGCCTTGCCAAAAATATTAAACAGTTAATAAGAACATTTTGAGAAACAATGAATGCAATTTTCCAGGGTTCTTTGCCCTTCTTGAATGAAATCTTGAGGCTTCCAAACTTCCTCAATTCAGGTTTCAAAAATTTAAACATGATGCAAGCAAGATACAAACGTTAGGCAGCACCAGAAGCTAGGGATGTGACAATATCGGGCCGAATTAGTGCTACAGGCCGAAACAGGACATGGGCGCGGGGGTGGTAGCTCACCCATGGGTTCGGCCCAGTCGGAGAGGAAGCCGGCTGGGGAGGGCGGAGCTAGCTGGGCCGAGGCGAAGCCGGCCCAGGCGCGTGCGGTCGTGGCCTTGGCGCGGTCAATGCTCGAGCGGGCGCTCGTCCCCGCTCCCGAGCGGGACGAGGACATGGCGGCGGTGGGGCTTGACTCCGGCGACGGCTCGAGGCGACGGCGAGGCTCACGAGGTCGGGGACGGGTTGCAGGGGCCCGGATCTGGCGGCTCCCGGCCGGATCCGGTGAAGACGGTGCCGACGGCGAGCTGGTGGGCGAGGGCGGTGGATCCCTGGGGCAGAGAGGGAGCTCGTGAGGAGAGGAAGGAGAGAAAGGAAGGGGAATGGCGCGGGCGGTGACCTGGCAGATCCGACGGGACCCCAGCCGACGAGGTCGCGGACGGCAGGAGGCGACGCTCCGGTGGTCTGCGGGCCAGCGCGGCGGCGAGGGAGATCGGGCCCTGCCCGATCCCGACGAGGGAGATGCGAGGCGGCGGGAGCCGGCGCCGGCGCTGGCTGGGAGGCGCGCTGGCTGGCGGGGCCTGTTCGCCCGGCGCGGCGGGTCATGGATGGGCCTCGGCTGGCGTGGGGGAGAACAGGGGACGTGGGCTGTGCCACATGGCGCTCTGCGGTTTGTCTGGGAGGCTGCGCGGGCGATGGCTGGCTAATGGGGCGCTGCCAAGTGGCACGGGTGAGGTGGAGGGCGCCGGAAAACAGGGAGGAGGTGGATGGATCTGGCTGGTGGCGCGTTTACTGGGGATCTGTTGGCCGAGGGTAGGGAAGGCTAGGGCACCCAAAATGGCAAGGGGGCTTCTTAAATAGGCAGGGGTCTAGGGTTTGAGGGTTTGGAGGGGTTTTTCGGGGCCTCAGATCGACATCGGACGGCTCCGGACAGAGGGGGGGAACTAGGTGGGCTAGTGGGCTGTGAAGAGAAGTAGGGCTGAGGGGAGAGAAGGGAAGTGCAGCCCGACAACTGTTTCCGGAGACCGAAAACGTCCGACGATAGACCGGCTATATTGCGGATGTAGGTTTAACGGTTGGGCTATCAAATGGACTCCGAATGCGATGAAACTTGGCAGGCGGTCTGTCTACACTATAATAAGACCGCACGACAAGTTGCAACCCATTCCGAGAACATTTTTATGCCACTTATAAAATAATATTTCGGAGGTGCCGCGGGCGCGTGCCAGTGTGGTCTCGACTCCGAACGGACAACGGAGAGAACCAGGAGGACCCGAACGGATGCAAGTTTTGAAAAACATGCAGATGAAATGTAGATGATGACATGGTGAAATGCAACACGCAAGCAATGACATGGCAACAACGGCAAATAACTGGCGGACACCTGGCGCATCGGATCCGGGGCGTTACAACACTCCACCACTACGCGAGGATCTCGTCCCGAGATCTAGGATGGCACCGGAGGGAAAACGGAAGAGGAAGAAAAGAGGTAAAACTAAGTTGCTTCTTTGACCAATGAGTGAAACCATGAACCTTGAGAGGTTGAGCAATTTAAAAGAAACAATACGACAGAGATGAACGAGATTGCAAACAATCCCGTTAGAAAAGAGGAAGAAGGAACATTACGAGAACTTGAAGGTTGCAAAGACATGAAAATAAGAGCTTCACGAACAAAAGAATATGACCACCTCGGTATAATGAGATAGCCAAGGAACAAGAATGACAGAATTTGGACAGCACTCCGGTAGAAAAGAGAAGAAAACTTGATGAGATGAAAAGATATTGAAGAGATGACACAACACTCCGGTTAAATGGATAAGCAAGAAAAATTACATGATATTGACAAAATGTGATGATGGGTCGAAGAGAGCAACATCACAATTCCTCCGGAAGAAAGAATAGAAGATAGATCATTGGAATAACAGAATGTAGGAGAAAATGCCAACTTTTGCCCCAAGTGAACTTGGAAAGCATCCTTGCAAAGAAGAATCGAACGGAGATGTTGGAAAATCAACAACTAGAAGCACAAGCTTGTTGTGGGCTTATGGCAAACATCTCAAAATGATGAGGTGACAACCGGCCACTAATGGAAACAATTGATTACTTGAGAACAATGAAGAGATGAAAAACCTCTTTCACCGAGAAGGATATGGGGAAAGCTTGGATCATTGATAAGCACCACAATAGAAACATTCCTTAGGGAAGGCTGTAGGTGAGATCTATACCAAGATAAATCCAACGAAGAGATTGATGGATTTAAAATACCTCATTCTTGACAACAATATGAGTCATGAAACATGAAGGAAATTGTCAAGAGTGACATAACACCATCTCAAAAGATAAGATAGAAGGAATTGCACTTTGGAATGCAAGATGAAGAATACTTGAACGCCTCAAAACAAAACATGTGTTAAGCACCATGTTTATTTTGAGTATAGCTTGGCGGGTCATAACTTCGAGAGAAATCTTGAAGAACAATTGAAGAATGAAAAGAATCCTTGACGAACCACCATGTAGAGCCTCCATGAAGAACTCCGGTAATAAAAGAATGACAGAAAGAAAGGGAAGTTGAAAACACAAGGTGAAGCCTTGCAATGATTTAGCTGGATCTCCGTGATCATTAGAGTTTGGAACTCCGGGAAAAAGAGAAGATGAAACAAATGAAACCGAGAATTTTAAGGGCCTCCGGAATAAAGAATTAATCACTTGGATGAACAATAATAAGAATTATGTTATGCTTATCCCTCACCAATTAAATTGATGACAATCAACGGATTTGGCATACTACTTATTCTCGTAGAAAGGATTAAAAGAGATATAGCGTAAACTTGAGAAGGTATTGATGGAACCACCGGTGGGATTTGGAAACAACGAATGAATTGATATGATGAACAAGGAAGAGAGATCTTGAAAGAACCACCGTAAGAATTGAAAAAGAGAGTAGCAAGGGCACAATTCACTGGAAAGAATTGGAAAACGAATGAAGATACTTGAGGGGATTTAGATACATGAGAACGAAGAGATCATGAACTGATTAGAGGGTATTTGAACGAAGCACCGGTAAGATAGGAGAATGACAGCTACACGCTGAGAATGAATAATTCTAAGATGATGGGCTTCAAAGAATGAAACTGAAAAGACTCCTAAATTCTCCGGATGGGTGAAAAAGATTCCCACAATCGAAAACAATTATGAGAGGATGGCATCAAGCTAGAACCATGAATCTTGAAGAGAATGGAGCAAGATTTAAGAGAAATCCTTCTTCTTCGGTCTTCACATGCTGAGAATGATGACAAGAACCACCAAAATTGATGAGACACTCCGGGAGAATGAAAAAAAACAAGGTTGTTGAGCCAACAATGAAAAATAATTTGAAAGATCTTGGAGAAGGCATGTGACTGATGAAAATTCATTCTTACGTCAAACTTGGAGAAGAATTTAGGATAGTTCTGGGAAAACAGAAGAGTCAGGTAAGATCCTGGGAAACGACCTGTGGGTTAGGGCCCACTCAAAAGAAAACACCGTTGAAAATGATTTTAAAGAGAGATTGCACCAGTTGAGTTAAATGGCTTGAATGAGATAACAACCTCGAAATATCTTGAACGGATTGAGAATGGAAAGACAAATCTTCCAAGATATCTTCAGTACTCCAGAACAAATGAATAACGAGAAGTGAAAGATTAAGAGGTGCACCGGTATTAAAAGGCATTTGAGACAAGGAAAGGGATATGATGAATATCGAAAGCTTGAATGGGATCCACCGGAGAAGAGACAACAATGAAGGATGATGAACTTGAAGCTGTTGAGCATCTTCATGGGAAATCACCGGATAAGAACATTGATTGAAAAGAGTGAAGTGACTTCACATAAATAAATGGATACCTGATTAAAAAAAATCTGAGTCCTTGAATAAAAAGGGTGGGAGGGCGGGAAAACAAAGGCAACTTGGGACGGATGAAACAAACACCGTTGAGAAAACTTAGATTTGATCTTGCGGATGGGAAAAATGATGGGATCCACTTGAAGAGAAGCACACCGGTTGAAAAGGATTGACATGACAATCTCGATTGTCGAGAAGGATTGGTATTCACATCGGAGTATGAGAACACCATTTCGGAAAGGTATGGAATCAACACTTGACATTGAAGCAACTCGAATACCACAACTCAAAACAAAAACAAAGGACTGGCTTGCGAATAAGCCGAACAAATACATATGATAGAGATTTACCCAATCCCATATCATGCATCGTCGAAAAAGATATTCTAGGAGCTACTTGAATTCCCACCTATAAACTCCGAAACTTTCTCGGTTATGCAACTGGTGTTGGGGATACAGGAAGCAATATATCTCACCCAAACCGACAATCCCTACATCCAATTGTATCCGTCGTCAACACATAACCAAGAAACCTTCGAAATCGTGGTACCTCAACCTTCAAAAGCATCCGTTATACAAGTCATGGCAATACTCCCGTACTCACCTCAAGATCGGGTTATCGGGTTATCTCACCAACAACTGCATAAAAGAGATTTTCGATGTCGGCGCATTAAACTCGGTATTCGAGAACTGCAACGATAAAATTATGACGACAACACCTCGGAGCTCAACTCCCCAGGACACCTCCACTAAAAAAAACCCCTGCTGACGGGAGGCACCAAGACAATGTTGTCATCATAAAACCATCGGAACGATTCCAAGATACCCGCGTGATCCTAATTTTTTTTTAGTGAAATTTGAGGAGAGAAGAGTCAAAACTCTACGTCAGGATGCCTTACCAGAGCGACAAAGGGACTGAGGAGTAAAAAGAATTCCTAACTCTCCTATATATATAATCCTAAATGACTCAAAACATTTTTCTAGACACAACTCGGCCGCTAAAAACGATCAAGCAGTGGGGCTCCTAAGGTCGGGGAAGGCTCTGATTACCAACTTCTAACGCCCTCGATGTGGCTATATCTCCCACGTGTCGAAGCACGACTTAGAGGCATAACCGCATTGAAAGCAATGTCGCAAGTGAGGTAATCTTCACACAACCCATGTAATACATAAGGGAAAGAGATACATAGTTGGCTTACAATCGCCACTTCACACAAATACATGAATAAAGCATTACATCATCCAGATACAATCAAGGTCCGACTACGGAACCAAAATAAAAGAAGAACCCCAAATGCGATAAAGGTCCCCGATCGACCCCAACCGGGCTCCACTATCGATCAACTAGAACGAAACAACACAAAGGGCAAGATCTTCAACGAGCTCCTCCTTGAGCTTGGTTGCGCCACCGCCGTAACATAGGCACCGCAAACTGGTTTTGAAGTATCCGTGAGCCACTAGGACTCAAAGAATCCCATTACCATGGGTATCAAGACTAACAAAGCTTAATGGGAAAGGAAGGGGTAAAGTGGTGAGGTTGCAAAGGTGACTAAGCAAGTATGGTGGCTAACCAACGCAAATGAGAGCGAGAAGAGAAACAAGCGGAATGGTCGTGAATCTAGCAATGATCAAGAGGTGATCCTTAACACCTACTTACGCCAAACATAACACGTAAACCGTGTTCACTTCCGGACTCGCCGAGAAGAGACCATCACGGCTACACGCGGTTGATGCGTTTTAATTCGGATCAAGTGTCAAGTTATCTACAACCGACATTAACAAATTCCCATCTCGCCACATAACCACGGGCATGGCTCTCGAAAGTTTAAACCTGCAGGGTGTCCCAACTTAGCCCATGACAAGCTCTCGCGATCATCGAAGGAATAGACCTTCACCCAGGAAGACCCGATCAGTCTCGGAATCCCGGTACATCAAGACATTTCGACAATGGTAAAACAAGACCAGCAAAGCCGCCCGATGCGCCGACAATCCCGATAGGAGCTGCACATATCTCGTTCTCAGGGCACACCGGATTAGCAAGACGTCGGGTTGGCATAGACCCTAGTTGCCCAGGGGGCGCCGGACATCGCTCGGTTTGGACCAGCACTTAGACAAGCACTGGCCCGGGGGGGCTAAAATAAAGATGACCCTTGGGTTAATTACTCCCAAGGGAAAAGTAGGTGGTGGTGAGGCAAATGGTAAAAGTCAATGTTGGGCCTTGCTGGACAAGTTTTATTCAAAGCGAACTGTCAGGGGGGTCCCATAAATCACCCGACCGTGTTAGGAACGCAAAATCCGGGAACATAACACGGTATGACGGAAACTAGGCGGCAAGAGTGGAACAAAACACTGCATAAGGCCGAGCCTTCCACCCTTTACCAAGTATATAGATGCATTAATAATATAAGAGATATTGTGATATCCCAACCAAAATCCTGTCCACCATGGAGAAATCTTCAACTTCACCTGCAACTAGCAACGCTATAAGAGGGGCTGAGCAAAGCGGTAACATAGCCAAACAACGGTTTGCATAGGAAAGGTGTCAAAGGTTAGAGGTTCATGGCAATATGGGATGGCTGGACAAACAGGTAATAGGTAGCGCAGCATAGCGAAAGAACAAGGCAACTAGCATAGCAATGATAGTAGTGAGATCTAGGGTAGCGGTCATCTTGCCAGAAATCCCGCAAGGAAGAAGAACGAGTCCATGAAGAAGACAAACGGACGAAGTCGAACGAATCCTCACAACTCCGGAACGAAACCGAAGCTAACGAGAGCAACCCGGAAAGAAACAAACAACATAGTAAACAACCATCACATAAACATGGCATGATGCAGAAACAAGTATGATGCATGTCCGATTTAATGAGGCATGTCATGGCAAAGTGCAACAAACAATCCTACAAATTAAGTGGAGCTCAATATGCAACGAGTTGCATATTGACAAAACACCACGACAAGTTATTTAGTTCGATCTCATTTATGTACCCAACAATATTAAATGTTGTTAAACATGGCAAGGGGTGAAGCATAATAAAACTATCTATTTAGGCAAGTTTAAATGAGGCCGGAACAACAAACAACAATTCCGGAAAATCCCCATGAGCAATATTCAAATTTGGTACTGTTCTGCCCTAAACCATATTTTATTGTTGTTAAACAGGAAAATAAAGTGCACCATGTTAATCTAGGCATTTTTCCACCCCATTTACATATAAAGTTTGTTAAATTCCGAGCTACGGTTATTTAGTTATGAAATAAATCATTTTAGCATGGCATTAGAGCAAATTTAAACAAGCATCATTTTAAACATTTTAAACATGGATGAAAATGGCATATTATTAATCTACACAAAATTCTAAGCATTTTACATGTTTAAATCATTTTAATCTGATGCACAGTTTGTGAGTTATTAAATGCATGATGCTTAGGGGTTTTTCTGCAAAACTGGTAAATCCTGGGATAATGCTAAATTCGCAGGATCAGGAAAAAAACATATCGGGCCGAATTAGTGCTACAGGCCGAAACAGGACATGGGCGCGGGGGTGGTAGCTCACCCATGGGCTAGGCCCAGTCGGAGAGGAAGCCGGTTGGGGAGGGCGGAGCTAGCTGGGCCGAGGCGGCCGCCCCCAGCGCGTCGCGATCGTGGGTTTTGGCGCGTCAACGCCGAAGCGGGCACTCGTCCCCGCTCCCGAGCGGGACGAGGACATGGCGGCGGCGGGGCTTGACTCCGGCGACGGCTCGAGGCGATGGCAAGGCTCACGAGGTCGGGGACGGGTCGTAGGGGCCCGGATCTGGCGGCTCCCGGCCGGATCCGGTGAAGACGGTGCCGACGGCGAGGGCGGCGGATCCCTGGGGCAGAGAGGGAGCTCGTGAGGATAGGAAGGAGAGAAAGGAAGGGGAATGGCGCGGGCGGTGACGTGGGAGATCCGACGGGACCCCAGCCGACGAGGTCGCGGACGGCGGGAGGCGGCGCTCCGGTGGTCTGCCAGCCAGCGCGGCGGCGAGGGAGATCGGGCCCTGCCCGATCCCGACGAGGGAGATGCGAGGCGGCGGGGAGCGAGCGCTCGGGCGCGGCTGGGAGGGCGCTGGCTGGCGGGGCCTGCTCGGCCCGGGCGGCAAGGTCATGGATGGGCCTCGCGGCGGCGCGGGGAGAACAGGGGGACGTGGCCAGGCCACATGGCGGCCTGCGGTTTGCTGCGGGAGGCTGCGCGGCGACGACTGCTAATTGGGCGCTGCCAAGTGGCGCGGGTGAGGTGGAGGGCACCGGAAAACAGGGAGGAGGTGGATGGATCTGGCTGGTGGTGCGGTTTACGAGGGGGATGCGGCGGCTGAGGGTAGGGGAAGGCTAGGGCACCCAAAAATGGCAAGGGGGGCTTCTTAAATAGGCAGGGGTCTAGGGTTTGAGGGTTTGGAGGGGTTTTTCGGGGCCTCAGATCGACATCGGACGGCTCCGGACAGAGGGGGGGAACTAGGTGGGCTAGTGGGCTGTGAAGAGAAGTAGGGCTGAGGGGAGAGAAGGGAAGTGCAGCCCGACAACTGTTTCCGGAGACCGAAAACGTCCGACGATAGACCGGCTATATTGCGGATGTAGGTTTAACGGTTGGGCTATCAAATGGACTCTGAATGCGATGAAACTTGGCAGACGGTCTGTCTACACTATAATAAGACCGCACGACAAGTTGCAACCCATTCCGAGAACATTTTTATGCCACTTATAAAATAATATTTCGGAGGTGCCGCGGGCGCGTGCCAGTGTGGTCTGGACTCCGAACGGACAACGGAGAGAACCAGGAGGACCCGAACGGATGCAAGTTTTGAAAAACATGCAGATGAAATGCAGATGATGACATGGTGAAATGCAACACGCAAGCAATGACATGGCAACAACGGCAAATAACTGGCGGACACCTGGCGCATCGGATCCGGGGCGTTACATAAAGGGAAGGGTTTGGAGGATTCAAACGCAATTGGAGACACGGATGTTTTTGGCGTGGTTCCGATAGGTGGTGCTATCGTACATCCACGTTGATGGAGACTTCAACCCACGAAGGGTAACGACTGTGCGAGTCCATGGAGGGCTCCACCCACGAAGGGTCCACGAAGAAGCAACCTTGTCTATCCCACCATGGCTGTCGCCCACGAAGGACTTGCCTCACTAGCGGTAGATCTTCACGAAGTAGGCGATCTCCTTGCCCTTACAAACTTCTTGGTTCAATTCCAGAATCTTGTCGGAGGCTCCCAAGTGACACCTAGCCAATCTAGGAGACACCACTCTCCAAGAAGTAACAAATGGTGCGTTGATGATGAACTCCTTGCTCTTGTGCTTCAAATGATAGTCTCCCTAACACTCAACTCTCTCTCATAGGTTTTGGATCTGGTGGAAAGAAGATTTGAGTGGAAAGCAACTTGGGAAAGGCTAGAGATCAAGATTCATATGGTAGGAATGGAATATCTTGGCCTCAACACATGAGTAGGTGGTTCTCTCTTAGAAATGGTAAGTTGGAAGTGTAGGTTCATTCTGATGGCTCTCTCCATGAATGAAGAGGAGGTGGAGGGGTATATATAGCCTCCACACAAAATCTAACCGTTACACACAATTTACTAAACTCGGTGGGACCGAATCGTTAAACTCGGTCGGACCGATTTAGTAAACCTAGTGACCGTTAGTGATTTTCGGTGGGACTGATATGCATCTCAGTGAGACCGATTCGGTTAGGGTTAGGGCATAACGTAATCTTGGTAAGACCGATTACACAAACTCGGTGAGAACAATTTGGTAATAAGCTTTCCAGAGAGTTAGTCAGGTAAACTCGGTGGGACCGATTTGCTCTTTTCGGTGAGACCGAAATGTTACAAAAAGGAAACAGCGAGTTTACATTGCAATCTCGGTGGGACCGATCGCTCACTTCGTTAGACCGAAACGCTCTGAAGGGAAACAGAGATTATAACCCTATCTCGGTGAGACCGAGATCCCTATCGGTAAGACCGATTTGCTTAGGGTTTGTGGCAGTGGCTATGACTTTTGAAATCGGTGGCGCCGGATAGGAAGATTCGGTGTGACCGATTTTGGCTTTGGGTTTAGGTCATTTGTGGATGTGGGAAAGTAGTTGAGGGTTTTGGAGCATATCACTAAGCACATGAAGCAAGAGGCTCATTAAGAAACACCTCATCCCTCCTTGATAGTATTGGATTTTCCTATAGACTCAATGTGATCTTGGATCACTAAAATATAAACTGAAGAGTCTTGAGCTTTTGAGCTTGAGCCAATCCTTTGTCCTTAGTATTTTGAGGGATATACTTTCATCATCCATGCCATGCCATTCATTGAGCTTTCCTGAAATAGTAGTCTTGGAATAGCATTAGCTCAATGAGCTATATGTTGTTATGAATTACCAAAACCACCTAGGGATAGTTGCACTTTCTATAGGCATCACGTCCATATCAAGTAGACCGACTCCTGCCTGCATCTACTACTATTACTCCACAGATTGACCGACTCCTGCATGCATCTAGAGTATTAAGTTCATAAGAATAGAGTAACGCATTAAGCAAGATGACATGATGTAGAGGGATAAACTCATGCAACATGATGTAAACCCCATCTTGTTATCCTCGATGGCAACAATACAATACGTGCCTTGCAACCCTTTTTGTCACTAGGTAAGGACACCGCAAGATTGAACCCAAAGCTAAGCACTTCTCACATGGCAAGAAAGACCAATCTAGTAGGCCAAACCGAACTGATAATTCGAAGAGACTTGCAAAGATAACTCAATCATACATAAAAGAATTCAGAGAAGATTCAAATATTATTCATAGATAAACTTGATCATAAACCCACAATTCATCGGATCTCGACAAACACACCGCAAAAAGAGTTTACATCGAATAGATCTCAAGAGAGGGGGAGAACATTGTATTGAGATCCAAAAAGAGAGAAGAAGCCATCTAGCTAATAACTATGGACCCGTAGGTTTGTGGTAAACTACTCACAACTCATCGGAGGGGCAAGGATGTTGATGTAGAAGCCCTCTGTGGTCGATTCCCCCTCCGGCAAAGTGCCGGCGAAGGCTCCAAGATGAGATATCGCGGATACAGAAGGTTACGGCGGTGGAAATTGTGTTTCGTGGTGCTCTGGATGTTTTCGAGCACGAGGTATATATAGGAGGAAGAAGTACATCGGTGGTCGCTGAGGGCCCACGAGACAGGGGGCGCACCCTGTGGGGGGTGCAGCCCCTATCTCGTGGGGCCCTCGGAAGCTTCTTGACTTGCACTCCAAGCTCTCCGGATCACGTTCGTTCCAAAAATCATGCTCCCGAAGGTTTCATTCCGTTTGGACTCTGTTTGATATTCCTTTTCTTTGAAATACTGAAATAGGCAAAAAACAACAATATGGGCTGGGCCTCCGGTTAGTAGGTTAGTCCCAAAAATGATATAAATGTGTAAAATAAAGCCCGTAAACATCCAAAAGGGGTAATATAATAGCATGGAACAATAAAAAAATTATAGATACGTTGGAGACGTATCATTATGCAACCATGTCCTTGTAAGTGTGTGTCTATATATATTTAGGGTCACGCTATTCGTCACCCTGGATGAGGAATAGTTATTCTTCACCCCCCTCTATTTTGACGTCAATACACCGTATTTTTAGGTTTCGTAAATTTTGTCTTATTTCATACGTAAAAAGAGAACGTAAGAATACTTGTCTTAAAAAATATTTTATGTAACATAAAGTTACGAACATAAAAACTTACATAAAATGCGATATTTCTGGTCTTATAACATATATTTTTTATTTTCTTATACCAAATTTTACGTAGTGAATCAATATGAATGTAACTATTTGTATTCCAAACCTAATTTATTTATGAAGCGATCATAAGATTACCTCGGGTGAAGAATAACTTATTTTGCACCTCGGGTGATGAATAGTAACACTATATATATATATATATATATATATATATATATATATATATATATATATATATAGTTTTTGTTGTTGTTCTGTATGCAATCCCAATGCATAACACACACGTCTTATTAGGTAGCAATCGTCTGTGTTATTATCAGTCTTCACACACATTTCTGATTAGAGACCTGTTTGCCGTGTATCACACACATCTTGTTATATTAAACCGTTTCTGTTCTCTTGTCTCAACGCAAACAGTTCGTCCGAGTGAACCGCATGCCGTATATCGCACACACCTTGATCCGACTGACCGTTTCTTTTGTGTTTCCTAATCACAAACAGTTCATCTGAGTGAACCATATGCTGTATATCACACACACTTTCATCTGGCTGCCCGTTTCTTTTGTTCCTCCTCATCGCAAATAGTTATTTGAACTGAACCGTATGCCCTGCATTGCACACACAACTAAAATCTGAACCGTGTTTGATGCATCCGTCATCGCAAACATTTTGCACCTTTTTGACGGTTTTTTACACCACCATTTGCGATTATTGCATCACACACAGTTTCGTCGAAGGGTCTCTGATCGTAGTGTCACGTTAGCAGCATCCTGCAGTAGTGACGGTTGTGCGAGTCCACGGAGGGCTCCACCCATGAAGGGTCCATGAAGGAGTAACCTTATCTATTCCATCATGGCTTACGTCCACGAAGGACTAGCCTCACTCGGGTAGATCTTCACGAAGTAGGTAATTTCCTTGACCTTACAAACTCCTTGGTTCAACTCCACAAGATCTTGGAGGCTCCCAAGTGACACCTAACCAATCTAGGAGACACCACTCTCCAAAAGGTAATAGATGTGTAGTTGATAATGAACTCCTTGCTCTTGTGCTTATAATGATAGTCTCCTCAACACTCAATGATTCTCTCACAGATTTGGCTTGGGTAGGAGAGGGATTGGAGTGGAAAGCAACTTGGGGAGGCTAGAAATCAAGGTTCAAATGGTTGGATTGGAATCTCTTGATTTCAACACATGAGTAGGTAGTTCTCTCTCAGAAAATGAATGGTGGAAGTTATGCTTCGTTCCGATGGCTCTCTTAGAGAGTAGGTGGGGGTGGAGGGGTATATATATCCTTCACCCAAAGATCCAACTGTTACAACCTTTTGTCTCAACTCGATGACACCGAAGCAAATTCTTGCTGAGACTGACCTATGCAAAAGATTCAAACGCTGGACATCTCGGTGAGACCGAACAGAACAAGTCGGAGCGGCCGAAGTGCAACAACTAGGGCGGAACCTCGGTAATGCCGATCGTTTCAACTTGGTGATTCCGAAGTGAACCGATTTCATTACAAAAACTTGGTCATGCCATCTCGGTGAGACTGAGAGCCATATCGATAGAACCAAAATGTTAGGGTTTGGCACTGGCAGTGTATATGATCAACTCGGTGAGTCCGGGATAGAACTTTTTAGTGGGACCAAGATTAAACTTTAGGGTCTGGACATATGTGAATTGGAGAAGGTGTTTGAGGATTTTTGGAGCAACATCACTAAGCACTTGAGCAATTGAGTCATGATCAAAACCTCATCCCCTTTTAATAATATTGGCTTTCCTATGGACTCAATGTGACCCTGGATCACTTAACCAAAAATGTTGAAGCTTTGCCAATCCATGTCCTTAGCATTTTGAGGGGTCCACATTCTCATGTCCTTGCCATGCCAATCATTGTTCTTTTATGAAATCTATTATCAATGAGCATTAGATCAATAATTTATATGTTGTTATGAATTACCAAAACCACTCGGGGATTAGTTGCACTTCAGATCTCCCTCTTTTTGGCAATTGATGACAATTATAGATCAAAGCTTCGACAAATGATATAATCAATAAAATACATCGTCGCTTTGAGAAGTATGTGATAAGCAAGAGCTCCACCTAAATTTGTGCATTATTAAAAAATTGCGTTGAATGCAAATGCGCAATCAATTAGGATCATGGGTCACTCTTCCATGTCACATACAATTGGTGGAGTACTCAAAATGATGTGATTGCAATGTAATAAGCGCTCATCACCAAGCAAACAAGTGAATGATCATACAAGAGCATATCAATAGATATTTAAGCAAGCATAGCATCAAAGTATGGGATGATCAAGCACAAAGTAACGTAGTTTCATACAAGCATAAAAGAAGTAGCACGAAACTCAAGAAGACCAAATGAGAAAAAGCAAGCACTCTCTCTCTCAGCCCTAATGATCTATACTAATTCTCCCCTTTGGCAACAAGTACCAAAAAGTTCGAAGAAGTAAAGAGCTAAAAGTTGCTCTGGTCTCGATCTCCTGCATTTCCTGGTGGTGAAGTCCTCTGACTTGCAGCACCGGTGTGCATAGACATCGTCGGAGTAGAGAGAAGTGTGTCTGCGAAGATCCTGGATGATGTCTGCTGGGGTGGTGGTGTACAGACCGCTAGAGGAACTGATGGGGCAACTGTGGGTGCAATAGATGGAATTGAAACTATGGCTCCGGAGGTGACTGGCACGACTGCTGACCTAGGCATGGTCTGGAACTGGGTAGTAGTGGGAATTCATGTGCCATGGTGATCGTCATCACTGCTAGAATGTGCTCTAACTTCATCCACTTACTTCCTTGGACTCTCCACAGTGGTTTGTATCTCCGTGACCTTGACATCTAGATCATGGATTTTTGTCTCAATGATCCTCTCGAAGCTCTCCTGGTTCTTCACAATGTTGCTTAGGATCTTCTCAATCCCCTGAGTAGCTCGAAGAAGATAGTTTATCTAGTATGTCTTGGTCTTGAGCATGGGAGTGGTGGTAGCACTTGGCTCTGCAGTCCTAGCAGCCTTAGGTTTTGCCTCTATCTCTGCATGTGCTGCAGCCGAGGTGGGATGGAAAGGATCCATCATCACAGCGTTGTCCTCAATCTCTGGCTGTAGTGGCAAATGCTCACGTTCAAGTAGATATGTTTTGTTACAAACCTTGGAGTTGATAAGCAACTGAATGTGTTGAGCGAAATCACATGACCGTTTCTGATCTACAACAGTCCTCTTGATAGTTCCCACAATAAGATCCATCACTTTAAACTTCTTGAAAGAACATGCGGTGCCCCCATGTTTGGTTTTGGTAATTAATGACAATCTCTATGGACTAATGGTTGCCTTGAGTTATATTTGAAGGATTTGTCCATAGGCTTTTCTTGGAGTCCATTTGTTGGTTTCAAGGAGAATTTGTGATGACCAAGGTGCTATTCAAGGAATTACCTAAAGATTGGTCATGTGAGAGGCTGATCAAAACTAAGTCAAAGAGTGAATCAAGTTGATCAGCACACAAAGCATAGAAGATGTACCGAGAGGGATCAACTGATCCCATGGTAGGGTAAGCATTGTCAATTATGCTTTGTGTACTAACCCATGGTCTTCGTGAGAGTTCTTTGTGGGGTTAGGTTGCAGTGTGCATGTTCAAGTGATGCATCATGAAGAGATCAAGTGATTGAAGATTGCCATCCATTGTGGTGACAATGGACTTGTGAAGATGTGCCGAAGAGTGGCTCACCCGTAGTGGAGTATGGGGGAGCAATCTACTAGTCTTCACCAAGCCAACGCAATCAAGAAAGGTGGTCCAACTTGAGGAAGTCAAGATCGTCTACATCTAGCTCAAGTGGACTTTGTGCAAGGCAAAGGTTTGGCCTTGATAGGTTCTCTATTTTACCGGTCTCATGGTGGTAGTTTGGAGACCGTGTTATAGGATCGATTGCCATACTATCAAGGGGGCTCTCAAGTAAGTAGCTTGATCGTATTGTTCACAGAGAGCTCAAACCATTGCATGCTTGCATCATCTTTCTTGGTTCTTGTTTGGTTTTCTCCTTGTGAGATTTGGAGCTTATGGTCATCTTCTTGACAAGCTCGAGTTCATCGAAAAGGGAGTTCTCATGCTTCTTCTATTGCGTTTTCGGTGTTGGAGGTTTTACCGGTCTTATTCAAGGAAGGGTTCTCACCATTTTCTTATGGGCCTCTCCTAATTTCCTTATTATTGTTATTTATATCAAGATTGTGTTATCCCTTGTTGCTAGCTTTCCAACAAACTTGGTTCCGTTGAATTCGGAGTCCGTTTGCAGAAGTGTTGTCAGTTTTGGTGTCCTTAAAAAAGGCTGCAGCGGTACTACCGCTCACGGGAGCGGTACTATCGCTTAGTGGGGATGTAATTTTTTACTACCGCTCTTGGGAGCGGTACTACCGCGGCTACTTCCGCTCCGGACCAAAAACTCGTCATAAGTCCAGCAGTGGTAGGCACAGATGTATTTTTAGTACCGCTCGCAAGCAGTAGTACCGCTACCCTTAGCGGTAGTACCACTACCCCTAGCGGTAGTACCGTGAGGACGGACGGTAGTACCACTCCGGCGGTTCTACTGTCCTTTTGCCTCCTCGCTGTTGTTTTTCAAAGGGCTTCCACCGCCCTGGCGGTAGTACCGCTCTGTGCGGGCTGTGAGCATAACGGTTGGATTTTTCCCACCTATAAAGGGGGTCTTCTTCCCCAATGAACCTTATCCTTTGAGCTCGTGTTCTTCCCCCATTGTTGACCTTCTTCGATCTTGCTATCTATCAATCCCTCAATGGATTCTTGCTAGTTTTTGGGGGGGAAAGAGAGAGGAGATCTTGATCCACATTTCCGCCAATCACTTTCTCCTCTATGTGAGGGGAACCCCTTGGATCTAGATCTTGGAGTTCTTGGTGTTCTCCTTCTTGTTCTCCCTCTCATTTTCTTCCCTAGCATTAGTTGCTTTGGTGGGATTCGGGAGAGAAGGACTTGGGCACTCTATGTGCCCTTGCCATTGCATTTGGTGCATCGGTTTGAGTTCTCCATGGTGATACGTGGAAGTTACAAGTTGAGAAGCTTACTACTCTTGGGTGCTTGGTACCCTTGAGGTTGTTCCTCTTGGGTGCTTGGGCGCCCTAGCCGGTTGGTGGTGTTCGGAGCTCAATCATTGTGGTGTAAAGCTCCGGGCAAGCGTCGGGGTCTCCAATTAGGTTGTGGAGATCGCCCCGAGCAATTTGACGGGTACCGTTGACCGCCCCCAAGGGTTGACAAAGTGTACGGGTTCGGTGACCGCCCCCAAGGGTTGCCATTTGTATGGGTTCGGTGACCGCCCTCAAGGGTCGCTTAGTGGAATCATGACATATTACAATTTGCGAGGGCGTGAGGAGATTACGGTGGCCCTAGTGGCTTCTTGGGGAGCATTGTGCCTCCACACCGCTCCAAACGGAGATTAGCATCCGCAAGGGTGTGAACTTCGGGATACATCATCGTCTCCACGTGCCTCGGTTACCTCTTACCTGAGCCCTTTACTTATGCACTTTACTTTGTGATAGCCATATTGTTTCTTGTCATATATCTTGCTATCACTTAGTTGTTTATCTTGCTTATCATAAGTTGTTGGTGCACATAGGTGAGCCTAGTTGTTGTATGTTTTGTGCTTGACAAATTAACCGCTAGGTTTATTCCGCATTTGTTCAAGCCTAAACCGTAATTATTTTAAAGCGCCTATTCACCCCCCTCTAGGCGACATCCTTGATCTTTCAATTGGTATCAGAGCCTCGTCTTTCTTTATAGGGCTTAACCGCCTAGAGAGTAAGGATGTCAACTAGGGGTTTAGGATTCTTTGTCACTCTTAGTTTTGATAGCACAAATTTTGATGCTTGGGTAATTCTCATGCTTAATCTCTTTAGGGTCATGGACTCAAATTTAGAGAGGATTGTAGACATGGGTTTTTCTCCTCCAAAGGATCCCCAAAGATTATCTTTAGAGGATGAGAAAAACTCTTATCTCAATGCTCAAGATTCTGATGTGCCTTTTGATGCTTTGAGCAATGTAGTTATATTTCAACTCATGCCATTCGGGGACGCTCATGAGTTGTGGACAAAGCTTCAAGATAAATATGGTGTGTCCAAGTTTTG
This sequence comes from Aegilops speltoides, assembly GCA_021437245.1. Taxonomy (NCBI): domain Eukaryota; kingdom Viridiplantae; phylum Streptophyta; class Magnoliopsida; order Poales; family Poaceae; genus Aegilops; species Aegilops speltoides. Next base: position 217,207,779 of record CM038145.1, read on the forward strand.
TGGGGATGATTGTTCTCCCTCCACCTCCGGCCGTGTTGAGTTCTCAACTTCTTCTACTTCACCTACATGTGGTTTGCCACAAGGTAATGACATGGTGAGTAGTGGTATTCATTGCAATGATGATAGTGGGCTTATTGTTGATAATCCTTCATCACCTTCTTATTGCAATGCTTCATCTTTGGACTTTAGCACTTCGAGCACTCCAAATGATTCATGTGCATTTGTTGATAGTCCTTGCATATATTGTAGAAATTGCTTGACTAAATCTCATGATGATATGCTTGCTATGTCTTGTTGCCATGATAAAAATGCATCTATTTCCTTGAATTGTTGTGCTAACAATGTAGAGGAAACCCAACACCTGATGGAGCAAGATGTGGTCTTGAATGGTGCTTCAAGGGATCCTACATCATCATCTATTGCATTTTGCCTTGTGGCCAAGGCTTCAAAGGTATCTCCCACTTTGAATCCCAATATATCTTGTGATGATATTGATGATGGCAAGAGTGATGATGATGTTGATTATGATGAAGAGAATGATATTGTTGCCTCCTTAAAAATTAAGGGGGAAATGATTTTTAAAGCTTTTCTTAAGAATAAAATTGCTCGTTCCAGCTTCATAGAAATCATGTCTATTCTATTGAGGGCAAGAAATATATTGATTAGTTGGAATCTCGTCTTGAGGAGCATGAGGTTACCATTGACAAAATGGAAGGTCATGAGCGTGATTACGCTAATGAGATTGCAGACCAAGCTCTTGAACTATCACAAACCACCAAGGAATCTCTTGAAGAGACTTTTTCTCTAGAATTATCTAGAGTGAAGGAATCTCATGATAGAGCTCTTGAGGTGGCCAATGTCTTTGAAACTAAAAATGAGAAGCTTGAAGTTGTGCATGCTAAACTCCTTGAGGACTTTGGGCACCTTGAATATGGCTCAAGGGTCATTAAGAGTGAGTTCATCAAACTCACCAAGTCTCATTCTCAACTTAAAGCTTCATATTCTAAAGAGCTTGTCAAGTTGCCTTCTCCTCTTGCTATTATTGACGATGCTTGTGCTACTAACTCTATTTCTAGTGAGGAATCCATTTTGAAGCAGAATGTTGAGCTAAGGGCTCAACTTGAATTGCTATCTAGCACTTATAGGAAATTGGAAGAAAGTCATGTAAAGCTCACAAGCTCTCATGATGATCTTCTAGTATCCCATAATGTGATAAAGATAGCTCATGAGGCTATGATTATCAAGGTAACATCTAGTGAGTCTCATGTGGATACTAGCACTAATTCAAGTCAAAATGGTATCTTGCCATGTGCTAGTCCTCGTAATTCATCTATCCATAACATTGACACATCTTGTGATGAATTGCTTTTCTTGCCTTGTTGCTCTAACGATGAAGCTTTTACTTCCTCTGGCACTTGTGTTGATACTAACCATATAGAGGAAATCAAAGAGCTCAAGGACCAAGTCACTTCTTTGAAGAAAGACTTGGAAAAGTGTCATGAAGGGAAGTCGACACTCAAAAATATCTTGATTGTGCAAAAATCCCCCAATGAAAAAGGTGGACTTGGATTCAACTCCAATAATAAGAAGTCCAAGAGAAACAAGAAGAAGGGCCAAGAACAACTCAAGAATTTGGCCAAGATTATTTGCTTCAAGTGCAAAATTGAAGGGCATCATGTTAGATCTTGCCCATTGAAGAAGAAGGTCATTAGTGACAAGCAACAAGGGAAGAGGCCACAAGTTCAATCTCATTCTCAACCTCAAGTTGAAGAAAGGCCACTTCCCAAGAAGACTCAAGTTAATGCTTCTCTTGTTGAGAAATCAAGTGAGAAGAAAATGAATAGTATTCGTTCCTACTTATGTCATGAGAAAGGTCATGTCACTTCTTCATGCACTAGTGGTAACTTATCCAACCCAATTATTATTGATAATATATATTCTCTTGGGAAGGATAAGGTTGGCAATGTGTTTGCCAAGTTTGTTGGTACTCAAAGTGGTGTCAAGAAAAGAACCATTTGGGTTGCCAAGCCTATTGTGACTAACCTCTTAGGACCCAACTTGGTTGCTGACCAACAATCTCAAACTTGATCAATAGGTGTTGTTGGAGGGCATTGGAGACTTGGCTACATTATGAAGAATTAAGGGGTCTTCATCATTCATATTGTCTCAAGCCAAGTCATTCGGATTATCAAGTTTCTATCTCATATCCAATGTGCCTCCTTGCGGTAACTTGTACTTAAATTGTTTACATTGAAAGTTACTTGCCCGTTTGCATGTTTTTGTTTTGTACCTTGCATGTGTTTGTATATGTGTGCTTCCAATTTGCTTATCTTGAGTAATCAAGTATGTGTGGGTTGGTTTGCACTTCATGGACGTGTGAGCTGTGTGTTGAGACTTTTTGCATCTTGTTTGTATCTTAATTGGCTCTTGTGAGCACTACTGCGGGATACTACTAACGTGACACTATGTCAGAGACCCTTCGACGAAACTGTGTGCGATGCAATAATCACAAACGGTGGTGTAAAAAACCGTCAAAAAATGTGCAAAACATTTGCGATGTCGGATGCATCAAACACGGTTCAGATTTTTGTTGCGTGTGCGATTCAGGGCATATGGTTCAGTTATATTAACTATTTGCGATGAGGAGGAACAAAAGAAATGGGCTGCCAGATGAAGGCTTGTGCGATGTAGAGCATATGGTTCACTCGGATGAACTGTTTGTGATTAGGCAACACAAAAAAAACGGTCAGCCAGATCAAGGTGTGTGCGATATATGACATACGGTTCACTCGGATGAATTGTTTGCGTTGAGACAAGAGAACAAATATGGTTCAATATAATAAGATGTCTGTGATACGCGGCAAACAGGTGTGTAATAAGAATGTGTGCAAAGACCGATCATAACACAGACGATTGCTTCTAATAAGACATATGTGATATGCTCTGTCTACACAACATCTATTGGCCATTGGGGGACGGGCGGTCATCCAGATACGCCATAAGGATGCAAAGAGGCATCCTATATCAGCAAGGACTAGCTGTTCCACCAGTAGATCATGTAAGAGAACTCTCAAGTTTAGTGTGCACAGGCTGGAGCAGCCATCATATGGGTGACTAGACGGGAAGTTGTGTCGATGTTAAATTAACTGATAGGATGGGTCATATCTGTCAAATTAAATGACTCATATGACCCATCCCATGAGTTAATTTAACCTCAAGGTCCTTTTTTTAACACATGTTAAAGAAGGTCTACCGCATTACTTTTTGACAATGTGTATACGTGGCATATAGTTGATCCATCCAACCTGTTTGTGATGGAATAAGCCGTGTGTGTTGTGGGCAAACACTTGCTAGTGTACAACCGTTTGCAATTGATGAATTCATCACCAACGCGTTCCCTAGTGTGGTCCGTGTTCATCTCATCATCATCTACTTCTTGTGCTAGCTCGATGTTCCTTATATGCTAAGTTTCCATTAATTGATGGCATTTTGTGAACACGCCGCTGTTTCCCGCCATTTCCTCACCTGTTTCCTGTCACCCAGCGATATTACGCATAAACCTAGGCGTGGCGCGAAGCACGGAGGCAACAAGCATAGCCTGTAGCACATCCACCTTTTCCAAGCATGCCAACCCACCAAAGCGCCGCCTCTGCCATCAACCTCATTGATGAGGAAAACTAGAAGGCGCCACGGCCCATCGAGGCTGCAGTGCTCCTCGGCAACGCGATGGACGACGCCGTGATGTGCGTCATTGCCAGGGTTGAGCAGACCCTTGGCGCATGGTGCTTCAGCGCCGTGGATCAAGATAGGCATGTCAGAGCCGAGAGGCTACAACTCGCCGCACAACATGATCGATGGCGCGCCACAGAGCAAGCTAGGCGTGTCCGTTGGAGCGCCGCAGAGCGAGAGGCACGGTGCACCGCACAACAAGAGTGGATCCGTCGGTGCTTTCCTGCTGTCGACAGGGCATTGCAGCTGGGTACACGTCCTGTTAGTACCCCCATTCCTCGCTAGGAGTGGGCACATGCCCTCTGCACCGTACTTGCACTAGAGGTCGGCCACATCGTAATTGCATCGGACACTCGCCACGCCGTTCACATGGGTCACGCCGTTCGCCTTGTCCGCAGCCCTCTCGATGCTAACGCGCTTGTCGGTAGGCTCGACTGCCTCCTTGTCCCAGGTGTTCACCTGGGCGCAGTAGGGGAACATGGCCATCACATCCTCGAGGTGCTGATCTCCTATGAAATAGCCAACTTGGAGCTCCAGATCGCGCTCCAGATGTACCGCGAGCGTGTCGACCGCTTGGACGAACGCCTGCACGAGTTCTGGCAGAGCCAAGAGCTATCATAGGCGAGGGCTGCTAGTCATGGTATCATGGACACGTTTTATTTTGTTGATTCATTTCGACGTGGATAGCTATGTATTCACAGCAATCATAGTATTGCTCTGTTTATTGCTCTCTTTCAATGTGTGTACTCTGTTCTCCGTTCTTATATGTTCTGTTTCAATGTGTGTTTATATGCTTTCCATTCTGTATATGTGGATAACAGATAGATTCAAATTATTATACAAAAACAGAGAGAAAATGGAATTCATAATATATATAATATTAATTGTTCATTAGTTCATCACAGAATATATATAATGTCATCACATATACGTGATGATACTAAACTACTAGTTAGAATGCATAAAATTGAAGACAAACAATACTAAAAATAACAATCCCTATTGGGGCCAGTATTCCGGCAACCCCTTGCCAACAGCTCCCTGGTGCGTGGCATCTTCCCAACGCAGAGGCAGTCCTCCGCCTCCTCCGCTTCGCATCGCTTGACGTACTGATTTGCCTCTTGCAGGCAAACGAGCACGAACGATCTTGCCATTTCGTTGGGCGCCCACTAGAGCTCCTCGTCGGTGGCACGCTGGGCTTATCGGCCCAGCTCCATGCAGCGACGAGGCACCTAGCGCCTTTGGCCTTCCTCGCGAAGTACCCGTCTTCGTACACCTCCTCCGCACGACGACGTGCCCGCCCCCAAAGCTCCGCCGCCTCCTTTTTCCAGGTGGCATCACAGGATTCACAGGCCGCCTGGTACCTGGCATCCTCCTCCGCCATCTCCTTCTTGAAAGCCACTTGCCTGCCTTTCTCAGCCGACAGCAGTGACTTCCAAAGACAAAGATCATACTGGCCCCAAAACCAATCCAAAGTTGGGGGGTCCGGCGCAACCTCGTCCGGCGGCGTGTAGGGGTCCTTGTCACTGCTCTTAGAGTGAGCGTCCTCGGGGGGCGACGACTACTCGTCCGCGCATGGGCGGACCGGCGGCGCCATGGCAGAGATTTGAGATAGAGGGAGACAGAGGGCGAGCAAGGGGAGGATGTAGATGAGAATGCAGGCGGGACGACGTGAGCAAGGTAGTATTTGTTGGCGGCCGAAATCTAGATCGACGGGAACAGTACACACGCCAGTCGCCGGAATTTACGAGTGTTGTAGTTTGAATTACACACGATTCCCGCAACAACGTCCGTGTGTGAACATTATAGCTGACGGTTCCCATTGCAGAACCGTGTCTGATTAATAACGCCCGCCACTCACCTTCCAAACCTGGAGGCGCGAAATAGAGTGCCAATTGTGTGGGGGCCGGTTGTCTTGCCAGATTTTACGTTTTCTTTTTTGAACACCAGATATTTACATCATCTGATGATTTTTTAACTCGCACACAACTACACAAATATGATTTTTCAAACTGTTATGGTTAGCCGTTGCATGTAGATGTAGTTCAAATTTGAATTACGGTCATTAAATGGCTAGAAAGTCACGTAAATGTCTTCAGAAAAAATCAAATGACCCCTAATTTTTTCCAAATTTTCACATGACAGTTGTATTAGTGCACGTTACACATAGAAAACAATTGAAGGCCCTAAGAGGAAGCTATCTCCTGTTCGTCATCAAACATGCATTGTTCCCTCTCAGAACCATGAGCCTTCTAGTGAGTTGCTCCGGTTTGTGAGGGGTGTGTGTCCAAACTTTCGTCAAACAGGCCAATTTTTTACCACATCATCTTGGTGGCATGACATTACATCAAGCAAGGTTTCATGTTTTTTTGATATTTTTTAAATTTTTTGGAATTAAAATGCCATGGCAGAGTTGTCAGATCGTCCGGGAGAGGTACCGGAAGTCGCGCAGGCGGGAGGTCCAGAAGCTCAAAGGCAACTGGCCACAGGCGAACATATCCTGACATGGGTCAGGGAGGAGAAAAATAAACTCTAGGATTCCAACACCGAGCTGGGCGCAGAACTAAAATATGTTCGGGCCCAGCTGGCTGACTCCATGAAGGAAAATAAGAGGCTACGCGGCGACATATTTAGTATGTGTTCAGACTTACCTTCACATAGTTCGGTGAGGAAAGGAACTGACAGAGTTATGTCTACAGGTATGCTGACGGGCCGTCCCGAGAGGAGATGTCCGGTTCTTCGGGCGATCTACTACAAGAGCTATCGTAAATGCACGAGAAAGCTCGTCAGGCGATGCAAAGTATTGCCAAGGCCTTATGGCCATCCGAATCCCCTCCAGGAAGTATGGAGGAGCTGGTACAACTATTCAAGGGAGCACGGCGGCGCTTCCGATTCTGGAAGATGTCGGCCTGTCGGGAAGGTGCGCGAGAGGCCTAGGCCATGGTGAAAACACGGTATACCAAGCTCGATCCAAATCATATGGCCCATGTCGGACCTTTAGGGTTAGATGGAAAAGAAATTCATGTTAGTTTGGTATATGACCAGGTAGAAGTAGCTGCCAAGTATTCCCAACAGGATTGTAGGCTAGATAGCATGTTAGATGGCATAGAGGAAGGAGTTTTTGAGTCCAAGTGACTATGTACTTCAATTGACAAATTTGTCCCTAGCCGGATTGTAAAACGATTGTTATGGTGGACCATTTCGCTTCGACCTCTTGACCCGAAGGTGCAGAGTGTTTCCGAATACCCTCTCGGTAATGTATATCGGGGTATGCGTGGAAACCAGACATAGGGGTCATAGTTGCTTGAACATACAAGTATCCAGTTAGCTATGTTATATTAGATTCTGATCGTAAGAAACATCTTCCAGAGAGAATAGTTCAGTTAAGGGTTCCTTTCCCTGGGTCAGCATGCGTTAACGCGCATGTCCGAACTGCGATTGAAAAATCACAGCATATGTATCATCTAGGGGTTCATAGTGTAACGAGTAAAAAACATCTTTAGTCCACCCACCAAATATTCCCTTAAGAACGCTAGCTTTCGGCTTCACCCAGTCTGAGGTACACATCCGGATGACCCGGCAGTAACAATCGCAGAGGTGCTCCCTTTATGCCCTAGCCGAACTAACGGGAACGTAGGGCATAAGCATAGGAGCCACAGGAAACCTAGCTTGGCCAAAACTTAAGTCACATCGATGCATATAATGGCGAAGAAAAGGTACATACGCGAAAAAGACACATATGTGGTGAGCTTGATGCTTGGAAAATGATAATAATAAGCTTCTGTACAAGAAGCCCCCAGGTATGACTGACGCACATATTTGAGAATGTGTGCGTCATAGGTGTACGATTTGGCCGCACGAGAATTTTAAGGCTTAAAAAAGGAAACGTGAAAACAAAGGACAATAAATAACGGAAACAAAAGGGGAAAAGGAGACGAACGAAGAGCTCGGCGCTAGGCATAGAATCTTCGGAGTCTGGCCGCGTTCCATGGGTTCGGCTCTAGGTGATTGTCTGATGCATCACGCAGGCGGTACGCTCCTCCGGCAAGGACTTCGTCAATGATGAAGGGACCCTCCCACTTGGGCTTGAGTTTGTCCTTTTTCTTCTTCGGCAAGCGTAGAACGAGTTCACCAACATTATAAGTCTTGGCATGTACTTCTCTGCTTTGATATCTGCGGGCCTGTTGTTGATAAATGTGGAACGGGCTTTTGCGATGTCGCGCTCCTCCTTTAGGGCATCTAAGCTATCCTACCGATCAAGCTTGGCCTCTCTCTCTTCGTACATGCGCACTCGAGGTGAGTCATGAATAATGTCGCAGGGTAATACAGCCTCTGCGCCGTACACCATGAAGAAAGGTGTGTATCCGGTAGAGCGATTGGGCGTGGTCTGCAGCCCCCAGAGTACGGAGTCGAGCTCCTCGACCCAGTGCTTGTATGATTCTTTCAAAGACCGCACTAGTCTGGGTTTAATGCCGCTCATAATAAGTCCATTGGCTCGCTCGACTTGACCGCTGGTTTGTGGGTGATAGACGGAGGCGTAATCGAGCTTAATGCCCAGATTAGCACACCAGGTTTTCACCTCATCGGCTGTGAAATTGGAGCCGTTGTCGGTGATGATGTTGTGTGGAACACCATAACGGTGCACAACACCGGATATAACGTCTATCACTGGCCCGGCTTCGGCCGTTTTAACTAGTTTGGCTTCTATCCACTTAGTGAATTTATCCACCATGACCAATAGATATTTTTTCTTATGGCTTCTTCCTTTAAGGGGTCCGACCATATCAAGCCCCCAGACCACAAAAGGCCAAGTGATGGGGATTGTTTATAGAGCGGTGGGTGCATGTGGCTTTGGTTCGCGAAAATCTTGCATCCGACGCAATGTTGGACCAGGTCCTGTGCGTCTGCTCGGGCCGTCGGCCAATAGAAACCTGTACGGAAGGCCTTGCTTACATGGGCCCGAGCCGCGGTGTGGTGACCACCTAGACCGGCATGAATTTCAGCCAAGAGATGCCGCCCTTCTTCCTCGGAGATACATCTCCGAAGTACTCCGGTAGCGCTTTTCTTGTAGAGGTCTCCCTCGTGAACCTTGTAGGCTTTAGAGCGCCGCACAATGCAGCGTGCCTCATTCTGATCCTCGGGGAGTTCTCGCCTATTAAGGTAGGCCAAGATGGGTTCGGTCCATGGGGCAATGACTGCCATGATGAGATGGGCCGACGGTGTAATTTTGGTGGCTGAGCCGCCGGTGATGTCGGTGTGTTTTGAATCTGGGGTTATAGTCGGATCCGGATTGGTGTTGCCGCTCTCCCCTTGCCACATCACGGATGGCTTGGAAAGCCTTTCCAAAAATATGTTAGGTGGGACGGGGTCGTGCTTGGCGCCGATGCGAGCAAGGACATCCGCCGCTTGATTACTTTCTCGGGCCACATGGTGAAACTCGAGCCCCTCGAATCAAGCTGACATTTTGAGAACGACGTTATGGTAAGGAGCCATCTTCAGATATTTGGCATTGAAATCTCCATTTATTTGAGATATTGCGAGGTTTGAATCCCAGCGCACTTCCAGGCGTTGTATGCCCATGGAGACGGCCATCCGAAGACCATGCAATAAGGCCTCATATTCGGCTGCATTATTGGAGTCCGTGAATAATATTTGGAGTACATACTGAACTGTATCTCCAGTAGGGGATGTTAGGACAACGCCTGCTCATAGGCCCACCAGCATTTTGGAGCCGTCGAAGTGCATGACCCAGTTGGAATATGTGACGTGCTCTTTCGCGAGTTCGGCCTTTGTCCATTCATCGACGAAGTCGGCCAGTACTTGGGATTTGATGGCCCTGCATGATCTGTATGTTATGTCGAATGGGAGGAGCTCAATGGCCCACTTGGCAATCCGGCCCGTGGCACCGCGGTTGTTTATTATGTCATTGAGTGGTACCTCGGAGGCCACCATTATTGAGCACTCTTGAAAGTAGTGTCGTAGCTTCCGTGATGCCATGAAGACCGTGTAAGCTATTTTTTGGTAATGAGGGTATCGAGATTTGCATGGTGTGAGGACAGTGGATACGTAGTATACTGGCTTCTGAAGCAGGAATTTGTGTCCGTCCTCCTCTCGTTCGATGACGAACACCGCACTTACAACTTGGTGTGTGGCCGATATGTATAATAACATGGGTTTGCCGATGTTCGGTGCAGCGAGGATTGGATTGCTTGCTAGAAGAGCCTTTATTTCTTCCAGTCCGGCCGTTGCCGCGTCCGTCCACTCGAAGTGATCAGTGCGTCGGAGAAGGCGATAAAGTGGCAGTGCCTTTTCTCCTAGAATGGAGATAAAGCGGCTTAAAGCTGCCACACATCCGAATAGTTTCTGGACTTGTTTGAGGTTTGTTGGCATAGCCAGCTGTGACAAAGCCCAACAGTTTTCCGGATTGAGCTTGATGTCATATGTTCGGAGGTTGTCGAATGTGAGACGCAGATCGTCTATTAATAAGCCGACGTGTCTAGTTTTGATGACTACGAGATACATCTACAACGTATCTATAATTTTTTATTGTTCCATGCTATTATATTACCCCTTTTGGATGTTTATGGGATTTATTTTACACATTTATATCATTTTTGGGACTAACCTACTAACCGGAGGCCCAGTCCATATTGGTGTTTTTTTGCCTATTTCAGTATTTTGAAGAAAAGGAATATCAAACGGAGTCCAAACGGAATGAAACCTTCAGGAGCGTGATTTTTGGAACAAATGTGATCCAGAGGACTTGGAGTGCAAGCCAAGAAGCTGCCGAGGCTCCCACGAGATAGGAGGGCGCCCCCCTTGTAGGTCGCGCCCCCTGTCTCGTGGGCCCCTCGGGCGGCCACCGACGTATTTCTTCCTCCTATATATACCTCACGCACTCAAAACATCCAGAGCACCATGAAACACAATTTCAAAGACCGTAACCTTACAGATCCGCGAGATCCCATCTTGAGCCTTCACGGCGCTCACGGGGGGGAATCGACCACGGAGGGCTTCTACATCAACATCCTTGCCCCTCCGATGAGTTGTGAGTAGTTTACCACAGACCTACGGGTCCATAGTTATTAGCTAGATGACTTCTTCTCTCTTTTTGGATCTCAATACAATGTTCTCCCCCTCTCTTGTGGAGATCTATTCGATGTAAACTCTTTTTGCGGTGTGTTTGTCGAGATCCGATGAATTGTGGGTTTATGATCAAGTTTATCTATGAATAATATTTGAATCTTCTCTGAATTCTTTTTTGTATGATTGAGTTATCTTTGCAAGTCTCTTCGAACTATCAGTTTGGTTTGGCCTACTAGATTGATCTTTCTTGCCATGGGAGAAGTGCTTAGCTTTGGGTTCAATCTTGTGGTGTCCTTACCCAGTGAGAGAAAGGGTTGCAAGGCACGTATTGTATTTTTGCCATCGAGGATAACAAGATGGGGTTTATATCATATTGCTTGAGTTTATCCCTCTACATCATGTCATCTTGCTTAATGCGTTACTCTGTTCTTATGAACTTAATACTCTAGATGCAGGCAGGAGTCGGTCGATGTGTGGAGTAATATTAGTAGATGCAGGCAGGAGTCGGTCTACTTGTTATGGACGTGATGCCTATATACATGATCATGCCTAGATAATCTCATAACTATGGACTTTTCTATCAATTGCTCGACAGTAATTTGTTCACCCACCGTAATACTTATGCTATCTAGAGAGAAGCCTCTAGTGAAACCTATGGCCCTCGGGTCTATCTCTTATCATATTTGCTTCCAATCTACTTTTATTTGCATCTTTACTTTTTGCATCTATATTATAAAATACCAAAAATATATTTATCTTATCTTATTGTCTTTATTAGATCTCACTTTACTTGAAGTGGTCGTGAAGGATTGACGACCCTTTATTGTGTTGGTTAAGTAGTTCTTCGTTTGTTTGTGTAGGTGCGTGGGACTTTTGAGGAGCCTCCTACTGGATTGATACCTTGGTTCTCAAAATCTGATGGAAATACTTACGCTACTATTGCTGCATCACCCTCTCCTCTTTGAGGAAAACCAACGCAAGCGCCGACGTAGCACTACGTCATCCACATATGCTTCAACTGTCTTGCCGATTTATTTCTCCATGCATGTTTGAATCATTCGTTTGTAGGTGGCACCGTTGTTTTTGAGCCCAAAGAGCATAGTGTTGAAGCAGAAAGGCCCATATGTGGTGATAAATGCAGTTGCGGCCTGATCGGACTCCTTCATCTTGATTTGATGGTATCCGGAGTATGCGTCAAGGAAGCACAGTGAGTCGTGTCCTGTGGTAGCATCGATAATCTGATCGATACGGGGTAGGGGGAAGGGATCTTTAGGGCAAGCTTTGTTGAGGTCTTTGAAATTGACATATAGGCGCTAGGATTTATCCTTCTTTGCTACCATCACCAGGTTTGCTAGCCAGTCCGGGTGTTTTATTTCTCTGATGAATCCGACCTCGAGTAACTTGGCTAGCTCCTCCCCCATAGCTTGTCGTTTGGGCTCTGAAAAGCGCCGCAGTGTTTGCTTGACCGGATTATATCCCTTCAATATATTGAGGCTGTGTTCGGCCAGCCTGCGTGGGATCCCTGGCATATCAGAAGGGTGCCAAGCGAATATGTCCCAGTTTTCGCGTAGGAACGCCCGTAGTGTGGCGTCAATCGTTGGGTCCAGCTGTGCCCCAATGGATGCTGTCTTCTTGGGGTCCGTCGGGTGGACTTGGAATTTGACTATTTCGTCTGCTGGTTTAAAGGAGGTGGATTTGGGTCGCTCCAGGATCACATCGTCCTTATCCACCGTGGAACGCAATGTGGTTAACTGTTCAGCCGCGAGGGCTTCAGACAATGCCTCGAGGGCCAGGGCTATGGTTTTGTTTTTGGCACAGAGTGCTATGTCTGGATCACTGGCAAGAGTGATAATACCGTTGGGCCCGGGCATCTTGAGATTCATGTACCCGTAATGGGGTATAGCTTGGAAGCATGAAAATGCATCTCGCCCTAATAAAGCGTGATATCCACTATTGAAAGGGGCCACTTGAAAGGTTAACTCTTCGGACCAATAATTCTCCGGCGTGCCGAATACCACATCAAGTGTGATTTTTCCTGCACATCGTGCCTCCTGACTGGGAATAATTCCTCGGAAGGTCGTGCTACTTTGCTCAATGCGGCTCCTGTCTATTTCCATTTTGTAGAGAGTCTCCTCGTAAATGAGGTTTAGTCCGCTGCCGCCGTCCATGAGCACTTTGGTAAGCCGAAAGCCGTCCACGATTGGACTGAGGACTAATGCGGCTGGTGCCCGGACTGTCTGAATTTCGGTTCGTCACTGACATTGAAAGTTATGGCCGTGTCGTTCCAGGGGTTTATTGCTACGACGTGGCAGACTTCGGCGAGGCTGCGGAGTGCCCTTTTGCGCCTATTGTTTGAGGCAAAAGTCTCGAAGACCGTCAATACTCTGGAATTGTCGTCTTTCGTGGGATGTTGCTCTGCGGTATTTTTGGTGAGGAGATCCTCGCCGCTCTTGGCCACTTGCCGGAGTATCCAACATTCTCTAAGGCTGTGGGTTGGTGTGGTATCCGGCGTTGTATGTATTTTGCATGGCCTATAGAGCCATCCTTCCAGAACGGTTCCGCGCCCCGTAATGGGTTTCGATTTTTTTAATATTGGATCAGGCGACCAATGGGGGTGCATCCTTTTTGTCCGGACGAGGGGTTGAGTGGAACCGGGTGGCTCCCAGGAAGCCGCCTGAGTTTTCCAAGCGCTTTCCATTGCGCAGTACTTCTGTACTATGGTTGCCAAGTCAGCGAAGTGTGATATGTGACGGCGGTTGATGGCATTGAGGATTCCCTCGTCCATGCAATTTTTGCAGAATAATGAGATTGCGTCTTCATCGCGGCAGTCTTTGATATTGTCTTTGACAAGGAGGAATCTAGCCCAAAACTGATGGACCATTTCTTGAGACTGCTGTCTGATGTGGATAAGATCACGTGTATCTGGGCGGGTGGGTGGATTTAAGTCCGAACCCTGACCCAATCTGGGATCCGGGGTTTGAGAAACTTCCGAGCTTAACAGTTTGGGCTCCGGGATATCAACCAATTTTTCTGGCCTACGGTCCGACTCTGGGTATGGAGTGCGGGGCACGTCTTCCCGCGGGCGGGTATCCGGCTTTGTAAGCTCAGAAATCCGAACATAGTTTGTCTTCAATATAGAGTAAGAGTTGTTGTATTGCTCCTCCACTACCACTACGTGATGGGTGATCGGTGGAGATTCAATTTCTCTTTGATCGGGTTTAAGCCCAATCCGATCGTAGTCTGTAGCAACTCCCAAGGCAATGATGCAATCCAGGAGTTTGTTTAAGGACGACAACTCCATCGGATCCATCTGTTTGGAGTATCTGAGTTCACGCGGAGGCGATTTTCGATGACCCAAGAAGTCATGTTCGGCCAGACGGCCAAACGGGCGGTCATAGTGAAGCCGCCGAGCCAGAGGGTTTGGCTAGAGGCCAGGGCTCCTCCAGAGGTGATGTTGTCCTTGATAACAAGGCGATCCATCAATCCTATCTTCGACATCATAGCGGAACTCTCAATGAAAGCACCAATGTCGGTGTCAAAACCGGTGGATCTCGGGTAGGGGGTCCCGAACTGTGCGTCTAAGGTCGATGGTAACAAGAGACAGGGGACATGATGTTTACCCAGGTTCGGGCCCTCTCTATGGAGGTAATACCCTACTTCCTGCTTGATTGATCTTGATGAATATGAGTATTACAAGAGTTGATCTACCTCGAGATCATAATGGCTAAAAAGCCTATGTGATTATGATTCTGCCCTATGGACTGAACCCTCCGGTTTATATAGACACCGGAGAGGGCTAGGGTTGCATAAAGTCGGTTATGGAGAAAGGAATCTACATATCCAAATCACCAAGCCTGCCATCCACGCAAAGGAGAGTCCCATCCGGACACGGGAAGAAGTCTTCTGTCTTGTATCTTCATAACCCAACAGTCCGGCCCATGTTAATAGTCCTGCCGTCCGAGGACCCCTTAATGCAGGACTCCCTCAGGCGCGACAGCGGATTTGTTAAAATTATGCGTACATAGGCTTTGTTTTTAATGCTGGTCTTTTGTTAGAGCAATGTTTAGGTCAACTGGCTCTGTTTAATTACTAAAATTGCTCGATTCGGTAAATCTGGTCTGTGTGCAGTACGCTCTTTTGTGTGCCCAAATTAGCAAGCGAAGTTAAATTATGCAATGACATACCCGGGAAATTTCCACCAAAATTTGAAATGTCAAACTCATCCCATGCGCGTTAAGCAGAAGAATCATTTGCAATGCACACTATCATTCAAAGTGAATGGTGTCTGGCGGCACCGCGCGCAAAGTTTCCCTCCACATTTCGAAATTTTTGGTCTACCTCCAAAATATCTACCCTCCCCCTTCCCCATCCCCTTCTCTCCCCAACCACAAGTCACATTTCCCCTGTTTACCCCTTCCGTCCTTCCTTCCTAATCTATAGCCGCTTCCTTGCTTGCTTCCTCACTCTCGCCATCTCACATCCTACCGCCGGGGTCACCATGGTCTTCTTCAAAGACCTCTCCAACGGTTCCTCCTCCTCCTCCGACTCCTTCACCACCCGGGTATGACTCTCTTCTCTCTCTCGGGCTATGACTTGGAATGAAGGATTTTTACCCGACGGTCGATTTGAGTCATTTCTTCCTCTTGTAGTTCCCTAGGACCATCAGTTGCAACGAAAAGAGCGGGGTGGCTGAAGATCTGGCTGCTTGTTGTCACCATCAATCTCCATGCATGAAGCTAGTTGCGTTTGAATCTGTGGACAGTGGGAGGAAGTTTCTGGCATGTGCAGAGAAGGTTAGACCGTCTTTCATTGTTACAAATCATTTGTTAGATGTGATTCGGACAGTGTCATGGTCCCAACCCATTCATACCACACCTTCAACCAAACGCATCCTAAGATAGTGTCACAGTTTGTACCTAGTATCTAAAAATGTTGCCATCTCATCAGCGGTGCCATTAGAAATATATTTGGCACCGCTTCAGCAGTTTGTGGAGCCAACTTGTCCACACATCCGAGCAGCCAAGCAGTAAAATACTAAATCTTTATGGCACGAAGGAACTAGGTGCCGGAGCAACTAGGTGCTCCGAAGTTTGGGTCCCTGATTTTTTTTCGCTGCATCGGCTCGCCAGTGCAGGGCATCGGTGCGGGATGTAGCAACAGTTGTCTTCACACCAGTTTTGGCATACATAGTGGACGGACTTAGTGCTATTAGTTCTATGTTACTAAATTTGTGCATGTACACACCTGTTAGTATCAATTTGCTATCATCCAAACACTGTCGCTATGCTGTTACAGTTATATTTACCTTCCTCTTAAAATGTTCAATTTGTTATTTATAGTACGTGAGTAAGAACTTGTATCATTGTTGTAGTTAATTATAGCTTGTGATGTTTCAGAATTTGGTTGTTGTCTTAGTAGCAATTAATTCATTTGCACATTGATCTTTTTGAGAAGATATGTCATAATTAACCTGTTTCTTCAGTTTTTCAAAATAAGTATTGGTGATTTTCTATGTTGCTATATACCATTTACCTACAATTGTTACCGATCTAGTTTCAATATTATAGGATGAACGGAAGTGTTCTTACTTGGAGTGGTTTGATCAAGAGTGGCCACAGTCTCTAAAGATGTGCCTAGCAAAGCTCTGGAGCATGTATCAGGAATAGAACAAAGGTAGGCTTAGAGAAAGTGTTGTCAACGCTGAAGAATATTTGAAGATGCGGGATAAAAAGAGGAAGGTGGAGAATGAGCTCAGATTTTTTAAATCAGACTTTGCTAAGACAGTGTTTGCGAAGGAGGAGGCACTTTCCCAGCTGGCCAGTGCAAAACAGGTTCTTACTGAACTGAAAGCAGAGGTGGATAAGGCGAGCCTGGATGATCTCGATTAGGGAAATGAATATATTGTTCTTATGAAGTTGAACTATCTATATGCTATACTGTGTTGTTTTCCGGTAGTTATCGTAAAATATATCTATGTGCCTGATATGAAATTGGCAAATAGTTGTTCACTATGAAATGTGAATTTTCGTAATACTAGAGTTATTATTGTAAACTAATAAACCTGCTAAATGGGTCATGGAACTTTGCAAATAGTTCTAGAAGTAAAAGCGCTTGTGATGGATAGCCCAATGCCACACAGTTTTCTTCATCAAATTATGTGTGATGTAGTTGATAAAAGCAAACGATTAATCAAGGCAGAGCATGTGTGATAGTTACACCTATCACACACGAGCCTATACATAAACCTGTGTGGGATGTACATACGAACGAATATGTTTTCCCTGGATTGAATGTGTGGGATGTACATACGAATGGCAACGTTTTCCCTGGATTGACTGTGTGGGAAGTACATATGAACGAAAACGTTTTCCCTGGATTAACTGTGTGGGATGTACATAAGAACAATATCATACTCCTTGGATTGACTGTATGTGATATACATACAAACGGAAATGTTTTTCTGGGATTCACTGTGTGGGATGTACATACGAACGGAAACAATTGGGTTTCGATGCCTCGCCCGATCGCACACGAGCTCATTTTGCCCCAGCCAGTGTGCCAGGAGGGCCTATCTCCAACGGTTTCTGGGTCGTATGGGAAGGACCCCCCTATCGCCCACACACACTTGACGATGGTTCCAAATGACGTCGCACAAAGGGGTTAAACACCGTTTGTATAGCACCGACGCGTACCAGTGGAGAGATTAATGGAACATCCCATTTTGGGGGAGTGATGTGCTTTGTGCACCTCACAGTCCCACAAATGTGTGTACATGAGGAATACTGATGTCTACTACACAACCTTCTTCTTGTAGACGTTGTTGGGCCTGCAAGTGCACATGTTTGTAGGACAGTAGCAAATTTCCCTCATGTGGATGACCTAAGGTTTATCAATCCATGGGAGGCGGAGGATGAAGATGGTCTCTCTCAAACAACCCTGCAACCAAATAACAAAGAGTCTCTTGTGTCCCCAACACACCCAATACAATGGTAAATTGTATAGGTGCACTAGTTCGACGAAGAGATGGTGATACAAGTGCAATATGGATAGTAGATATAGGTATTTGTAATCTGAAAATATAAAAACAGCAAGGTAACTAATGATAAAAGTGAGCGTAAACGGTATTGCAATGATATGAAACAAGGCCTGGGGTTCATACTTTCACTAGTGCAAGTTCTCTCAACAATAATAACATAGATAGATCATATAACAATCCCTCAACATGCAACAAAGCGTCACTCCAAACCCACTAATAGCGGAGAACAAACGTAGAGATTATGGTAGGGTACAAAACCACCTCAAAGTTATTCTTTTGGATCAATCTATCAAAGAGTTCGTACTAGAATAACACCTTAAGACACAAATCAACCAAAACCCTAATGTCACCTAGATACTCCATTGTCACCTCAAGTATTCGTGGGCATGATTATACGATATGCATCACACAATCTCATATTCATCCAACCAACACAAAGTACTTCAAAGAGTGCCCCAAAGTTTCTACCGGAGAGTCAAGAACGTGTGCCAACCCCTATGCATAGGTTCATGGGCGGAACCCGCAAGTTGGTCACCAAAACATACATCAAGTGGCACATGATATCCCATTGTCACCATAGATAAGCATGGCAAGACATACATCAAGTGTTCTCATAAAAGACTCAATCCGATAAGATAACTTCAAAGGGGAAACTCAATTCATCACAAGAGAGTAGAGGGGGAGAAACATCATAAGATCCAACTATAATAGCAAAGCTCGCGATACAACAAGATCATGCCATAGAGAGAACACGAGAGAGAGAGAGAGAGAGAGAGAGAGAGAGAGAGAGAGAGAGAGAGAGATCAAACACATAGCTACTGGTATACCCTCAGCCCCGAGGGTGAACTACTCCCTCCTTGTCATGGAGAGCGCCGGGATGATGAAGATGGCCACCGGTGATGGATTCCCCCTCTGACAGGGTGCCGAACGGGCTCCCGAGAGGTTTTTGGTGGCTACAGAGGCTTGCGGCGGCGGAACTCCTGATGCCGAAGGTTTCATTCCGTTTGGACTCTGTTTGATATTCCTTTTCTTCGAAATACTGAAACAGGCAATAAAACAACAATATGGGCTGGGCCTCCGGTTAATAGGTTACTCCCAAAAATGATATAAATGTGTAAAAATAAAGCCCATAAACATCCAAAAGGGGTAATATAATAGCATGGAACAATAAAAAATTATAGATACGTTGGAGACGTATCAAGCATCCCCAAGCTTAATTCCTGCTCGTCCTCGAGTAGGTAAATGATAAAAACAGAATTTTTGATGTGGAATGCTACCTAGCATAATTCTCAATGTAATTTTCTTTATTGTGGCATGAATGTTCAGATCCAAATGAATACAAAATAAAAGTTCATATTGATAAAAGAAATAGTAACACTTCAAGCATACTAATCAAAGTAATCATGTCTTCCCAAAATAACATGGCAAAAGAAAGTTCATCCCTACAAAATCATATAGTTAGGCTATGCTTCATTTTTATCACACAAAGATGTTCCCAACTTCTATACCCCCGATGACAAGCCAAGCAATTGTTTCATACTTAAATAATCTCAAACTTTTTCAATCTTCACGCAATACATGAGCGCGAGCCATGGATATAGAACTATGGGTGGAATAGAATATGATGATGGGGATTGTGTGGAGAAGACAAAAAAGGAGAAAGTCTCACATTGACAATATATGAGACTCACTACATGAAGAATAAGGTGCTACTTTGAAGCACAAGTGTGGAAAAAGAGATAGTAACATTGCCCTTTTTACTTATTTTTTCGTTTTTTCTTTTTTTTTCCCTTTTTTGGGCCTTTTTCTTTTTTTCTTTTGGCCTCTCTTCTCTTTTTTTCTTTTTTTTCTTTGGGAAATGTTCTAATAATGATGATCATCACACTTCTATTGATTACAACATAAGAATTACAACTCGAAACTAGAACAAGATATGACTCTATATGAATGCCTCCGGCTGTGTACCGGGATGTTGCAATGAATCAAGAGTGACATGTATGAAAAATAATGCTTGCTGGATTTTCCACAAATACGATGTCAACTACATGATCATGCAATGGCAATATAACAAAAGTAATGTATGTCATGATGATAATGAATGGAACGGTGGAAAGTTGCATGGCAATATATCTCGGAATGCCTATGGAAATGCCATAATAGGTAGGTATGGTGGCTGTTTTGAGGAAGATATAAGGAGGTTTATGTGTGATGGAGCGTATCGTATCATGGGGTTTGGATGCACCAGCGAAGTTTGCACCAACTCTCAAGGTGAGAAAGGGCAATGCACGATACCGAAGAGGCTAGCAAAGGTGGAAAGGTAAAAGTGCGTATAATCCATGGACTCAACATTAGTCAAAAGAACTCATATACTTATTGCAAAGATTTAGAAGTCATCAAAAATCAAGTACTACGCGCATGCTCCTAGGGGGATAGATTGGTAGGAAAATACCATCGCTCGTCCCCGACCGCCACTCATAAGGTTGCACAAGCCAGGTACACTTCATGTTTCAAATTTGTTACAGAACTTTAACCATACGTGCATGCTACGGGACTTGCTAACTTCAACACAAGCATTCTTTAAATTCATAATCACCCAACTAGCATGACTTTAGTATCACTACCTCCATATCTCAAAACAATTATCAAGTATCAAATTGATCATAGCATCCAATTAACTTCCTATGATTGTTTTTATTATACCCAACTTGGATGCTCATCATTCTAGGAACAACTTTGTAACCATAGCAAATATCATGCTGTTCTAAAACACTCTCAAAATAATATAAGTTAAGCATGAGAGACTAGCAATTTCTACAAAATATAACCACCGCTGTGCTCTAAAAGATATAAGTGATGCACTAGAGCAAATGACAAACTACTCCGAAAGATATAAGTAAAGATCAATGAGTAGTCGAATAATTGTCCAACTATGTGAAGACTCTCTAACATTAAAGAATTTCAGATCTTGGTATTGTATTCAAACAGCAATCAAAGCAAAATAAAATGACATTGCAAGGATAGCACAACTCATGTGAAGAAGCTAAAACTTAGGCTCAACCGATACTAACCGATAGTTGTTGAAGAAGAAAGGTGGGATGCCTACCGGGGCATCCCCAAGCTTAGATGCTTGAGACTTCTTGAAATATTATATTGGGGTGCCTTGGGCATCCCCAAGCTTGAACTTTTGTGTCTCCTTAATTCCTCTCATATCATGGTTTCTCTTTTTATCAAAAGCTTCATCCACAACATACTCAACAAGAACTCGTGAGATAGGTTAGTATAAACCAATGCAAAACCTTATCATTTTCTACTGAAACAAATCACTTAAATTATCATTCAACATTGCATACTAAATTCCTCTGCATATTTAATACTCCTATCCTAAAATAGAATCATTAAACAAGCAAACATATGCAAACAATGCAAACATAACAGCAATCTGCCAAAACAGTACAGTCTGTAAAGAATGCAAGAGTATAAATACTTCCCTAACTCCAAAAATTATGAGAGAAAACTCCCACTGTAGTAATTTTATCAGATCTCATCATGTAAAAGTTTCATCATTATATCATTCTCTTACTTTTCTAGGAAATTTTTGCAACAACGGTAAACTTTCTGTTTTCAAACAGCAACATGTATATTAGCAAAATAAGCATGGTAAAGGCTATCCTTGACTTTTTTATTGAAAATATAGATGCAAAACATTATTCTAACTAACATCAAGCAAATAATAACAAAAGAAAATGACGCTCCAAGCAAAACACATATCATGTGGTGAATAAAAATATAGCTCCAAGTAAAGTTACCGATGAACGAAGACGAAAGAGGGGATGCCTTCCGGGGCATCCCCAATCTTAGGCTCTTGGTTGTCCTTGAATATTACCTTGGGGTTCCTTGGGCATCCCCAAGCTTAGGCTCTTGCCGCTCCTTATTCCATAGTCCATCGAATCTTTACCCAAAACTTGAAAACTCCACAACACAAAACTCAACAGAAAACTCGTAAGCTCCGTTAGTATAAGAAAATAAAACCACTACTTAGGTACTGTAATGAACTCATTCTAAATTCATATTTGTGTAATATATACTGTAATCCAACTTTTCTATGGTTCATACACTCCGATACTACTCATAGATTCATCAAAATAAGCAAACAACACATAGAAAACAGAATCTGTCAAAAACAGAACAGTCTGTAGTAATCTGTAACAAACGTATACTTCTGGAACTCCAAAAATCCTAACAAATTAGGATATCCTAAGAAATTTGTGTATCAATCCAGAGAAAAAATAATCAGATCAAGAGCACGTTTCTGTGAATTAACAAAACTAATTTAGTGGGTGCATAAGTTTCTGATTTTCAGCAGGATTAACACAACTATCACCATAAACTATCCTAAAGGTCTTACTTGGCACTTTATTGAAACAAAACCTATAAAACATGATTACTACAGTATCATAATCATGTGGACACACAAAAACAGTAAGGATAAATATTGGGTTGTCTCCCAACAAGCGCTTTTCTTTAATGCCTTTCTAGCTAGGCATGATGATGACAATGATGCTCACATAAAAGATAAGTATTGAAACATAACGGGAGCATCATGAAGCATAT
The DNA here is from genome assembly GCA_021437245.1 of Aegilops speltoides. Taxonomy (NCBI): domain Eukaryota; kingdom Viridiplantae; phylum Streptophyta; class Magnoliopsida; order Poales; family Poaceae; genus Aegilops; species Aegilops speltoides. Next base: position 217,230,241 of record CM038145.1, read on the forward strand.
GACTAGCACATTGAAGTCTAACCCACTTCCTATGCATAGGGATTTTGTAAGCAAACAAGTTATGGGAACAATGATCAACTAGCATAGGAAGGTAAAACAAGCATAAGTTCAAAAATTGAAGCACATAGAGAGGAAACTTGACATTATTGCAACTCCTACAAGCATATGTTCCTCCCTCATAATAATTTTCAGTAGCATCATGAATGAATTCAACAATATAACCAACACCTAAAGCATTCTTTTCATGTTCTACTAGCATAGAAAATTTACTACTCTTCACATAAGCAAAATTCTTCTCATGAATAGTAGTGGGAGCAAACTCAACAAAATAATTATCACGTGAGGCATAATCCAATTGAAAACTAAAATCATGATGAAAAGTTTCATGGTTATCATTATTCTTAATAGCGTACAAGCCATCACAATAATCATCATAGATAGCAACTTTGTTCTCATAATCAATTGGAACCTCTTCCGAAAAAGTGGAATCATCACTATATAAAGTTGACACTCTTCCAAATCCACTTTCATATTCATCACAACAAGATTCAACATCCTCCAAAATAGTGGGATAACTACTTCCTAAAGTTGACACTCTTCCAAACCCACTTTCATCAATATAATCATCATAAATAGGAAGCATGCTTTCATCAAAATAAATATTCTCATCAAAACTTGGGGGACTAAAAATATCATATTCATCAAACATAGCTTCCCCAAGCTTGTGGCTTTGCATATCATTAGCATCATGGATATTCAAGGAGTTCATACTAACAACATTGCAATCGTGCTCATCATTCACATATTTCATGCCAAGCATTCTATGTAATTCTTCTTCTTGCACTTGAGCACAATTTTCCTTTTCATCATACTCACGAAAGATATTAAAAAGATGAAGCGTATGAGACAAACTTAACTCCATTTTTTTATAGTTTTCATTTATAAACTAAACTAGTGATAAAACAAGAAACAAAAAGATTCAATTGCAAGATCTAAAGATATACCTTCAAGCACTCACCTCCCCGGCAACGGCGCCAGAAAAGAGCTTGATGTCTACTACACAACCTTATTCTTGTAGACGTTGTTGGGCCTGCAAGTGCACATGTTTGTAGGACAGTAGCAAATTTCCCTCAAGTGGATGACCTAAGGTTTATCAATCCGTGGGAGGCGTAGGATGAAGATGGTCTCTCTCAAACAACCCTGCAACCAAATAACAAAGAGTCTCTTGTGTCCCCAACACACCCAATACAATGGTAAATTGTATAGGTGCACAAGTTCGGCGAAGAGATGGTGATACAAGTGCAATATGGATAGTAGATATAGGTTTTTGTAATCTGAAAATATAAAAACAGCAAGGTAACTAATGATAAAAGTGAGCATAAACGGTATTGCAATGATAGGAAACAAGGCCTAGGGTTCATACTTTCACTAGTGCAAGTTCTCTCAACAATAATAACATAGATAGATCATATAACAAGCCCTCAACATGCAACAAAGAGTCACTCCAAAGCCACTAATAGCGGAGAACAAACGTAGAGATTATGGTAGGGTACGAAACCACCTCAAAGTTATTCTTTCGGATCAATCTATCAAAGAGTTCGTACTAGAATATCACCTTAAGACACAAATCAACCCAAACCCTAATGTCACCTAGATACTCCATTGTCACCTCAAGTATCCGTGGGCATGATTATACGATATGCATAACACAATCTCAGATTCATCCAACCAACACAAAGTACTACAAAGAGTGCCCCAAAGTTTCTACCAGAGAGTCAAGAACATGTGCCAACCCCTATGCATAGGTTCATTGGCGGAACCCGCAAGTTGGTCACCAAAACATACATCAAGTGGCACATGATATCCCATTGTCACCACAGATAAGCACGGCAAGACATACATCAAGTGTTCTCATAAAAGACTCAATCCGATAAGATAACTTCAAAGGGGAAACTCAATTCATCACAAGAGAGTAGAGGGGGAGAAACATCATAAGATCCAACTATAGTAGCAAAGCTCGCGATACATCAAGATCGTGCCATAGAGAGAACACGAGAGAGAGAGAGAGAGAGAGAGAGAGATCAAACACATAGCTACTGGTACATACCCTCAGCCCCGAGGGTGAACTACTCCCTCCTCGTCATGGAGAGCGCCGGGATGATGAAGATGGCCACCGGTGACGGATTCCCCTCTGGCGAGTGGTAGCGAACGGCTCTCGAGAGGTTTTTGGTGGCTACAGAGGCTTGCGGCGGCGGAACTCCCGATCTATCTTGATATTCGATGGTTTTAGGGTACGTAGGTATATATAGGCGAAAGTAGTCGGTCGGGGGGTGCTCGAGGGGTCCACGAGACAGGGGGCCGCGCCCTGTAGGGGGGGCTCGCCCCCTACCTCCTGGGATCCTCGAGGGTCTTCTGACTTGATCTCCAAGCCTCCAGGATGACATTCTTCTAAAAAATCACGATGTCGAAGGTTTCATTCTGTTTGGACTCCATTTGATACTCCTTTTCTTCGAAATACTGAAACTGGCAATAAAACAGCAATATGGGCTGGGCCTCCGGTTAATAGGTTAGTCCCAAAAATGATATAAATGTGTAAAATAAAGCCCATAAACATACAAAAGGGTTAATATAATAGCATGGAACAATCAAAAATTATAGATACATTGGAGACGTATCAAATACCACCTAGTATTGATGTTGCAAGCTTATCTAGTCACTATGTGGTATGTCTTCTCATGAGAAATTCAAATTCTAAATAGTCCATTAATTATCTCTTGTTGGATCCTCTTATTGCCTCTTGTTAAGTTTTCTTTGGTAACACATTATGGGGGAGTAATATACTATGTGTATATTACAAGCCTAGAAAATGCGTACATTTGAGATATTGCCACCTAGAGTTGATATTGTAAATTACCTTGTTCCTAGGTGACATGTTTGCTCTACAAGTTGCAATTTGCTTGTTCTTGGTGTGAAGATGATATTGGATTCCCTTCTATCTACCACCAGGAATCATTTCCAAATACTTCTTGTCTTTTGACAATTGGTACTCACTTATGTGTGGTTGAAATTATTGATCATTGTCGGCGTTCTGGGAACGAGGGTCCCCAGACTTGCCTGCCTGCGGCCTGCAGCGTGGCTCAACCAGTGGCATAGTACGGCCCGTCCTCATCAACCAACACTCAAGACCCTCGTGAGGGGCCAAGCCTCGCGGGGCGGATGACGCAAGGCCTCCTCAGGAGCGGCCTCGCCAGGCAGCCTCGCAAGGAGGCGGAAAGATCAAGGCAAGGGGTACCTCACGAGTTGCTCATGACGCAAGCCATGACGACCAAGACCAGGCGGGCACCAGGCGGGCACCAGTCTGCGCAGTGTCCTTGTTTCCTCTTTGGTGCAAAGGAGGCAAGCGCAGGCGCGGAGTACCAAGGCATCTGGCAAAGGTTTCCATATCGGTGCAACGTGACCAAGACCAGTAGAGCGGCAGGACGGAGGTCACCGTGGAGCCCAAGACGGCGTCGTCACCAGCACCTTTGGCAGTCGAAGACCACCTTTAGTCAGGATAGCTTGTACTAGTTGTCCCCTTTCAAAATGGCTGTTGTGGGATCCCTTCCCGCTCAATATTTGGGAAGAGGACCAGGGCCTCTATAAATAGGGCTACCCACCACAGTAGAAATCATCTGATGTAGAGCCAACGGAGACGAATCAATTTCTCCTCAAGCACACCACCACAAGAACACCTCTCCTCGCGAGCCTGTTCTTCCTCTGTACCGTTCATCATCAGCCCAAGAAGAAATCCACCACACCACACTCTGGATTAGGGTATTACACCACAACGATGTCCCGAACCAGTATAAACCTTGTGTCTCTTGTGTTGTTCATCGATCTAGCTTAGCAATCACGGCGATGCTGAGGGCGTGTTTCGGTAGGGAGGAGATCTTCGTCGCACCCCAGAGTTCGAACCTTAAGGGTTTTGCCGGAACCCGATATCCGACATTTGGCGCGCCAGGTAGGGGTGCGCCAAAATCTTCCTTCCGCCGATCTGCATTCCACTACTTCGTTGCATCCATGTCCGGCGACTCGACGACCAACGCCGACCGCTGGGCAGCATGGCAAGCCCGTGCCATGCCGCCTGCCCATGGTGACCTCAACCCCGCACCCCCGAGAGCCCACGCACCACAGAACGCTGGAGGGCACGAGCGATGCGATCAAGCATTGCCTGCCCTTACTCCGTGGCAGGTGCGATCAGCCGCAAGGGCATCAAGCCACGCCGCGGCCACGGCGCCGCACACCCGACGGGAACAAGCGAACATGAGGGCCGCACTCACTGTAGCTTGGGAGCTGCTGCGGTGCAGGTTGCAGGAGAGCAGCCAAGACACGCTGCTAGAGCGCGTTGCCGAGCTCCTAGACGTTGCAGCTTCGGGGAACCTTCCTTCTGCTTCCAGCTTCCACCCCAGGCCCCGGGCGTATCATGCGGAGGGCCCATCCACGCCCGTGCGCTCTCAGGCGCGCCCCAAGGCTTCATCGACACTAGCTCAACCATCGATGCTGGGCGCTAGGCTACACCAGCACCACCTCCTGTGAACGAGGGTGTGCGCATCGCCGCCTACGGCACGGACGGGCCGCCGCCCTACCATCCTCAAGACAGCGCGCTAGGCCAGGCCACATGGAGCGCAGGGCACTATGGCGAGGTCTTCGAGGCGGTGACCTCGGAGGCTTACATGCCCACATGGTGGATCGAGAGTACACGCTGGAAGACGCCCCTGGCTCGTTTCTCGGGTCAGGCTGGGAGGAAGAGACGCCAGAAGTCGAGCCTTTTCAGGAGCCTCAAGGAAGCCTCACCAACCGCGCTGGCAGCAGCAGCTACCGGGTACCGCTAATTCCTCAGGAGCAAGCTTATGCTAACCATGGGTCGCAGGAGGTTCAAGTCATCGCAACGGAAGGCTACCCCGGCTCAGCAGCCTCCATTCTGCCAGGAGGAGCGCATTGGGGGCTGCAGGAGAGGGACCGGGAGCCAGGCCCCTCCCCACGGCGTGCAGAGCAAGGCAACCCCCGGAGGTAGGCCCTCTGCCGGGAGGTGTCAGAAGCCTGCCCCGCAGAGGACCACTGTCGCCGAGGAACTGGCTGGCGTCCCCTTTGCCCCATTGGCGTCGTCCTTGGTCTTCGGCCGCTGTCAATGGTGGTCGAGGGTGGCGCAAGGTGGGCCCCTCGACTGGCGATATGAAGCAAGGCCCGGTGCCTGTGAAGGAGGCCCGGTGCTTGTGAAGCTCGCCGCCCGTGACACTCTCCGGTAATAACGAGTTGGGGCTGTACACGCCCCGGAGTCTCCGGAGAGCCGCCCTCAGGCCTCGGGGGCTCCCTCCCACGCCTAGTGGCAGCACTTAGCTCCGCGCTGGTGAGAAGACGTCGAAGACTAGACTAGGTGCCAGACGCGGCTTTTGCTTTTTTGCCTCCCTTTCCGTGGTCGAGCTTCCTTGCTTCGGATTTAAGTTGAAGTTGAATTTGCATTTGTGTATGCGGGGGTGTCTTGTCTCATTCGTGTGATTTCTCGTATTCTGGTTTTTGCCCAAGTTTGGAATTTGCACTAGTTACCTCCCCCTCGCGAGCCTCTCGCGGGCGGGGCTGGGCCAAGCGCACGCGCGCATGCCATCCCGCGGTCGGCACTCGCTCTCGCGAGGTCCTCACCACCTGGTCAGCAGGTCCCACAGAGGACCCTCGGGGGCTCATGACCTCACAAGCCTATTCAGGACTTGTCCGGGCCAAAGGTAAACTACAACAACTAGCTCGCCGCAGGGCCCGTAGAATCATGTAGGCACATGTTTGGCATCGTTCCTAAAAGCATACGGACGACAATCTTTTTACATGAGGGGCTTCCCCTCCCAAAATGCTCTTACAACCTTCAGGGCCGCGCCCGAACTTTTGTTTGCAGGATAAACAGCGGGGGAACAAGGGATCAGCCGGACATGTCACTCACCGCACCCTCTTGGTCGCCTCCAGAGGCATCGCTGGCGCCGTTGTCGTTGTTGCCGGCATCACCATCGCCATCATTGGCGCCGTCGTCACCACCATTGACCACATTGCCACCATCCGCTGCAACTACCACCCCGTCATTGCCGGAAGTGAAGGCCCTAACGAGCGCATCCACATTGTCCTCCACCCACCACGCCAGGTCGCCGCGGATGGCCTCGGGCACCGGGGTGATGACGGCGTTGAAGTCAAAGTGGGAGTCGGTGTTCTGAAGATGGCCGAAGACGCGGGAAAATGCACGCCCGAGCAGGCTGCGGCTCCTCTCCTCGACAAGCTGGCGAGCTCTCTCGGAGCGGTTCTCCAGGTGCGTCACCACATCAGTGAAGAAGCGAAGATGACTGGTATAGTTGGTCACGTGAGGATGCGGGGCGTCCGCATCACAGATATTTCCTAGGGCCATGTTGGCCCTGTTCCTGAGCTCCTAGAGCATGGGGCCTTGCATGTGCTCCAGCGTCTGCCGTTCAAGTACTTCCTCTCTGTTCTGCCGCGCAATGGACTCGGCATCGTCAACCCGTTGTCGAAGAAGAAGCAGCTCGGCGCGGGTGGATGCCAACTCAGTCTGCATCGAGACCAGGGGAGCTGCGGCGGCCTCCGCGCGCTGCTTCATTTCAGTCAGCTTGGACCTGAGAGCGGCAGTCCTGCCCGCAGCCTCAACTTCAATCAGCTCCAGCCTCTGGTCATGCTTGCGCACAAGATCTGCGCGAGCTTCCGCCATGTGGCGGTCGACCTCTTCTTGGACTCGAGCCTCGCGTGCGCCAACATCGTCCTCTGCCTGGGTAACCTGGCGCTCCCTCATCTCCAACCGCTCAAGGTCAAGATCGCGCTCGGCGGCCTCCAGCTTCAGCGTTTCCTCACGCCTCCGGAGCTCCTCCTCCTCGACAGACATCCCCTTTAGCGACGCAAGGGCGGCCTGGCGCCGCTCCACTTGCTGCTCCAGGGAAGTGCTCCAGATTTGGAGCTCCCACGCGTGCTTCTCCGTGATCTCGCGACGATGATCTGCTTCCCGAGCCTCCTCTAGAGCTCGGGAGCAGGCCTTTCGCGGGACTGTGAGGGATGCTTCAGCCTTCGCATTGTCAAGATCACGCTGGTAGCGCGTGAGGTTGACTGCCACCTTCATCATGCACTGCTCCTCACTCAGCCGCAGGCCCTCAGCTTCAAGACACGTGTCCACATGAGCAAGCTCTCCACCAAGCTGGCCCATTGCGTCCATCGCCTTCCGGAGGAACTCTTGGCGAATGATGCTTTGTTCGCGCGCAAGCTTGAGCACATTGACGATGTCACCCTCCGCCACCGACACTAGCGTCGGGCCCTGAAGCGATTCGCCCCCTCTCGGCAGGGGGCTGGGGGCTGGCCCCCCCTCAATCACTGGCCGGGCCCCGCAAGGGACCCGGACCGGCGCATGCCCATCCCCGAAGAGGGACCAAGGATCGACGCCAACCATTCGCCGTCCATGATCAAAGGTGGAGCCCTGGGCAGGCTGGCCATGCCCAGGCAGGGTCACGAAGGAAAGGCGTCAAGGGCACGGGCTCAATACACCGTGCGAGCGGACGTGCTTCTTCGGCTGACCCCGCATTAGGGGCAGCGTGCAGGCTCGAGATGCTCAAGGCCAGCGATGAAGGCAGAGCCGGAGGAAGTTGCTTCTTGGGAGACTCCGCAGGCTTGGCAGGAGGGATCCTGAAGAGTCATGGTCAGAAAGGGAAGCAGCAATTGAAGAATTAAAAGAATGGGGTACTTACTCGTCTATGGCGAACTACTTCCTATGCTTCAACGGTCGGAAGGCGCGACCACTTCAACTCGAAGACTCCTTCCTCTTGCGGAGTGCGGCAAAGTCCACGCGGAACTGACCCAGGCGCTCGACGTGAGGACCAGCGCGCGGTGCAGATGGAGAAGCACCCAGGCGGCCAACCTCAGGGGCGCCAGACTGAGGGGAGCAAGCAGGCACCACCTCCCGATGGCCTGTCGAGGCCTCAAGAGCCCTAGCCTCGGGAGCCGCGAGCTGCGTCCCCCCATCGACGATCGCCTCAGGGCGGGCTTCGCAAGCCCCGGAGGATGACGCTTCGGGATCCCCGTGCGGCATTGGTGCAATGACACCCGAGTCTCCAGCCTCAAGCGATGCTTGCCTCCCTGCGCCCACTCTTGGGGCAAGATCGGCGCTGGCGGTGAGGAAAGAGGCCACGGCGACAGGATTGTGACGAGGCCCCGCAAGGCCGGCCGAACGCAACCCCCATTCGTTGAAGAGAGGCATTTGTCTCGCGAACTCGGCCCTGCTCGAGCAGAGATACAAGAGGCTACCTCCATGTTGCACGTCGCCCGACGAGGGGTCGCCAGTCAAGACCACAAGCACTGTCCTCAGCGTTTTGGGTGCAAGATATGTCTCCTGAAGCCTCATGCGGTCCCGGTCGCCGGTCAGGGCCCACATCGGTCGGGAATGGCGCTGGAGAGGAGCAATGTGACACTGGAGGAACTCTTTCACCACCCGAGGCGCAGTCACGCCAAGATCTCTCAGCCTCCTCAGTCGATACCAGACGAAGGAAAGCCGGGGGCTCACGAGTCTATCGTGGCCCCATCCGGGATTTGGGACAGCAGGCGACGACAAAGGCGAGAGCAGAGGGCCGAGCACCCCAACATCCACATACAGCCACCGCGTCCGGAACCCGCTCGTGGACGGTGGGAGGTCAAAATCAATCCCCAAGGCGGCCGTCTCTGCCACGGACTGGAAGCTCACGCACCCCGAGCACTGCGAGGGGTCGGTCAGGCGCAGTGAGAAGAAGTGGCGCAAGAGGGTGACGGAAGGAGCAATGCCCACCATGGCTTCACAAACAAAGGCGAAGACGGCAAGAAGAGTAACAGATTGGGGATCAAGATGCATCATATGGATCTGATAATGAGAAAGCACTGCATTGAAGAAGGCAGAGAAAGGGGGAACCAAGGCAGCCCACAGGGTGTCGACATAGAATCGAACCTCAGTGACTATCCTGTCAATGGAAGCATGGGACGCAGGCCAGACCATCGTCTTTCCGCACTTGTTGAAGTTAGAAGTGAGCGCAGGGAAGACCTTGCCCAGGGCCTCCAAGTTGAGCACCAACGACCGGCCATTGGCGGGTTCAATTGCCGGGGACGAGCTGGATGAGGGTAGAGGCTTCTTCCCCTTCTGCTTGCTAGTTGGCGCCATGGCAATGGAGGGGGCAGAGCTCAAGTCAGATTGGAAGCGGAAACAAAGACTCGAGGAAGAAAGGGGAATAGGAAGCACATAGGCAGCGAGAGGGGAATAACTGTGTAAAGCGCTGTGGCCGCCTAGCCAGGCGGATATTGGGGCAGTGTGGGGAAGCGGAGACGCCCACGTCCAATTAGTTGCCACACGTCGACCAGGGCCGCAGGTTGTTGGGGCCCGTGGCGCTCCGCACTTGCCCTTTGGCATTGCTGCTAAGCCAAGTCCGAGTACGCCTTGGTCCCGGGGGTACTGTCGGCGTTCTGGGAACGGAGGTCCCCAGACTTGCCTGCCTGCGGCCTACAGTGTGGCTCAACCAGAGGCCCAGTACGGCCCGTCTTCATCAACCAACACTCAAGACCCTCGCGAGGGGCCAAGCCTCGTGGGGCGGACGATGCAAGGCCTCCTCAGGAGCGGCCTCGCTGGGCAGGCTCTTGAGGAGATGGAGAGATCAAAGCAAGGGGTACCTCGCGAGGTGCTCATGACGCAAGCCATGACGACCAAGACCAGGCGGGTGCCAGGCGGGCGCCAGTCTGCGCAGTGTCCTCGTTTACTCTTTGGTGCAAAGGAGGCAAGCACAGGCGCGGAGTACCGAGGAATCAGGCAAAGGTTTCCATATCGGTGCAACGAGACCAAGACCAGCAGAGCGGCAGGACGGAGGTCACCCTGGAGCCCAAGATGACATCGTCACCAGCACCTTTGGCAGTCGATGACCACCTTTAGTCAGGATAGATTGTACTAGCTATCCCCTTTCAAAATGGCCGTTGTGGGATCCCTTCCCGCTCAATATTTGGGAAGAGGACCAGGGCCTCTATATATAGGGCTAGCTACCATAATAGAAATCATCTGATCCAGAGCCAACGGAGACGAATCAATTTCTCCTCAAGCACACCACCACAAGAACACCTCTCCTCGCGAGGCTGTTCTTCCTCTGTACTGTTCATCATTGGCCCAAGAGGCAATCCACCACACCACACACTGGATTAGGGTATTACACCACAACGGTGGCCCGAACCAGTATAAACCTTGTGTCTCTTGTGTTGTTCATCGATCTATCTTAGCAATCGCGGCGAGGCTGAGGGCGTGTTTCGGTAGGGAGGAGATCTTCATGCGCACCCCAGAGTTCGAACCTTAAGGGTTTTGCCAGAACCCGATATCCGACAATCATCGTCATTGGGTTTTGTTTTCATTTGCCTTATCTCTTGCCAAGATTGTGTCAACTCCCATTGCCTTCCGTGCCACTTGAGAATCTTGTTGTTTTCTTGATCTTGTCTATTGTTTTCTTGATATAGTGAAAGTGTTGATCCCACCTTGTGCATTTTGTATTCAAATGCAAATTCTCTATAATGCACAACTCGTGGGGGTGCTATCCTATTTTCTATAAAACACTCATCTTGTGATCCATATTAAGTGTGTATTGGTGGACGACAAGCCATTTTTTTGTACTTTGTGCCATCATGAAACTTTGTAGAGAGCTTGGTTTGTTTGGAACCATCCTCTCTTTTGGGAGTTTGATATCATTTTGTGTGTTTCAGTGGATATCTCATTCCTTGATGTATCTTGTAATGATATCTTCCAAGTGATGATTTCTCCATTTGCTAACCTTTTTTCACTTGATATTTATTTACATTTGGTTTTGTTTCTTGAAAGTTTCGAGCATGTATATTTACTTCATGTATTTTATTTCACATGCTTTCTTTCTTTGACCCAATATATAAGTTAAACTCCACCAAGTCTCAATTTGGATGAGATGTGCACGAAATTTATCTTCATATGTATGTGGAGTTTGTCCTATGTATTGGTGTTTCTAACTCTTTGGTCCCAATGAGGTTGGGTACCATTTTGTTTGTGTTGTTTCTCTAGGAACAATTGGAGATGCATTGGACGCTCGGCTCACTCATAAGGAAGGTGTTGTCACCATGTGCTTATTGAGTCAAGCTAGGATGATCAATGAACTACTATCTACCTTCAATTGGTATCTACTACACCCTTCCAATGTTAACTTGGTAACACGTATCTTCATATACTTCATGCACACATTTCTTGCATCAACCTTGTGTAGGTTGTATCATGGCATGTTATTCATTCTTTCTTGTGATACTTGTTTACTTCTCAAAGCATCCCAACAATGATCTCTTGTTGCTAGTTGTGATGTCTTTGATGTTCGTGTGGTTGGAATTCATTTATATACAATAAGACCATATCTAGCCATGTGCTATGCTCTCAAGCAAATTTCTTATTGGTATATTTATGACTTCCTTGTGGATATCTTGTTCTTTCCTTTTTGTAACTATTTCATGTGTATATCTTTCTTTGTGGATTGATATCATCACGATTTTCATCTACCTAGAATCTTATACACTTGAGAGAAGTTACATCTGGAGTTGATATCCTTATTCTTTCATGTCCACCTTTCCTTGGTGGTTATGTGAAAGGATTTATCATCCATGTGGATCTTATATCGTTGCATCTTGATGCACTCTGTTGTAGTGAAGATATTTTCTCTCTTGCTTGTCTTGATGAGGCTTTTGCCATTTCGATTGGTATCCCTCCTCTTGACAAAGCTATCATTTTCATTCTTCACCATGGGTTGTCACAAGTGCTGGTTATTCATTTTGCATATTAAGTGTGCTTGTGAGCCCATTTGCTTGATGTGTGTGGGAAGGACATGTCATGCACCTTGTATCTCCACTATACAAGACTATGTTGATGCTTAATGCTCATTGTCGGTGTCAAAACCGGCGGATCTCGGGTAGGGGGTCCCGAACTGTGCGTCTAGGCGGATGGTAACAGGAGACAAGGGAGACGATGTTTTTACCCAGGTTTGGGCCCTCTCGATGGAGGTAAAACCCTACTCCTGCTTGATTGATATTGATGATATGGGTAGTACAAGAGTGGATCTACCACGAGATCAAGGAGGCTAAACCCTAGAAGCTAGCCTATGGTATGATTGTTGTTATTGTGTCCTACGGACTAAAACCCTCCGGTTTATATAGACACCGGAGAGGGCTAAGGTTACACAGAGTCGGTTACAATGGTAGGAGATCTACATATCCGTACCGCCAAGCTTGCCTTCCACGCCAAGGAAAGTCCCATCTGGACACGGGACGAAGTCTTCAATCTTGTATCTTCATAGTCTTGGAGTCCGGTCGATGATGATAGTTCGGCTATCCGGACACCCCCTAGTCCAGGACTCCGTGAGTAGCCCCTGAACCAGGCTTCAATGACGACGAGTTCGGCGCGCATATTGTCTTTGGCATTGCAAGGCGGGTTCCTCCTCCAAATAATTCATAGAAGATTGTGAACGCCAGGATAGTGTCCGGCTCTGTAAAATAAATTCCACATACCACTGTAGAGAGAATAATATTTACACAAGTTCAATCTGCTGACGTATTTTGTGGCGTGACATCACACCACTACCAAGCCTTTACTTGAATCGTTTTTATTATACCACCTCAGCGCGTTTAGTGAGGCGGTTTTCTTGGCACGTTTTGTCGAAGCAGAGATTGTGTTCCCCTTATTCCGGGATTCCTATCAATACGGATGTGGGTAACCCAACCGCGCCCGTTGCCACGCCCCCTCCATCGAAGGCGGGTTCCAAATGGTCACGGGGACGGTTCTTGGTATTCTCCCTCTTTATAATGAGACCCAGGCTTGTTCTTTTTCTTCAATCCTCAATTGAATCCGCCCCTCGCCCTGAGTTCCAACACTCAGGGCTCCAGATTCGAGCACTTCGGAACTTCGACAATGTCCGGCTCCGACCTGCAGGGCTGGTGGATGCCCTCCTCCATCACGGAGGAGGACATGCTAAAGCTGAGAGAAGCCAGGTACTTAACCTACGAGATTTCACATAGGCTGCCTGCCCAAGGGCAAGTCATTCCCACTCCCGAGGCAGGCGAGAGCGTCGTGTTCGTGTCTCACCTCCGTCGGGGTTTAGGCTTCCCGATGGATCCCTTCGTGAGGGGGCTCATGTTTTACTATGGGTTGGAGTTCCACGACTTGGCTCCGGAGTCCATCTTCCATATCTCATCATTTATTGTCGTCTGCGAAGCCTTCCTCCGCACCACCCCTCACTTTGGTTTGTGGCTCAAAACCTTCAGCGTGGAGCCGAAGATGATTGAGGGGCATCAGGCAGAGTGCGGCGGGGAGGTTATAAGCAAGAGGGCCGATGCTCCATGGCCCGAGGGCTCTTTTCAAGAGGAGCTCGGTTTGTGGCAGCAGGAGGGTTCTATATCACCGCTCCTGTGGGCAGCAGTGAGGCCGCCCCGCCTTTCGCCAGCCCTCCACAACGGCCGACGCCATGGGTCAACAAAGGGCTTGACTGGGGCCGCCCAAGGACGCACTCTATTGTAGGGCCGGATCCGAGACCTCAAGAGAGGGAGATCAATCTGGTCGAGTGACGCAGTCATGCTAATCCGGCGCCTTACGCCGCAAACGCCGCCTCTCGCCGTGGGAATTAACCGAGGGGCCATGAGCTCTCCAACACTTCATGGGTACGACACCCGTGGAGATGTACAAACTGTTCATCGGATCACAAGAGGTGTGTCCGGAATTGACCGAGGACGCTGGCTTAAGCTGCAATCGTCCGGATACTCAAGTAAGTAGCCCTGTGTCCGGACATACCGTTTGTTTGCATAACGTGGATTTGCCTTTTAACCAATCGTCCTTTGAACAGGAGTGGATAGCGCAAGCAAAACTGATACGGTGTCCGGCCCCCCTCCCGGAGACCATGCCGGATCCCGTGTTGGTCAAGATGCTGGAGGTTGCGCCTTCAGAAGAGGGCGAAGGAGAAAACAGAGAAACTACCACCTCTACTAAGGAGGCTTTCAAGAAAGGGGGGATCGAGAATCCCTCCTTCCATGGGGAGAAGAGGACCGCTTCTGAAGATCCGGAGGCTAAGGCCTCAAAGCGGGGGAAGAAATCTTCACAGAGGGTCCCGCGCCAGGAGAAGCCCCGGCCGCACTATCTCCCCTAAGGAATCAGCCCTCCAACGAGCCGTAAGTAGAAAAAGGGAGTTTTGTAATAAGGACATCCTTTTTTGCTTCCGAGGATAACCAAGTTTTTACCTTGTAGTTCGGATCTCCGCCCTTCTCACCGAGCTCATCTTCGGGACCTTCGTCCGAGATGATGGAGAGCGAGACGCCCATCCGCCGCACCATCGGCGGGGCGACGACCACCGAGGTGTCGCCACCGAGGGTCTCCCAGTCCGGCAGGTCAGAGTTCGGCACCAAGCGTGTACGGCCGGGAGCTGAAAAATCTGCTCGAGAGGGCGTTTATTCAAGATCACCGTACATTAATGAGTACATGATGATTGAAAGAATTTCATCCGCTGAGAGCGGGTTGCATGATGCCGTCAGAAGTTTACTGGCGGGGTTTGAGGTACGTAAAAATGACATGCCTTTTGACAGTTTTGCACATAGAGTGCGCCCTGTATAGATAGTAGCCTCGAGACTCGCACGTTGTCGGCGACAGCGCCAAGGATCATAATCTCAGTTTTAATATGTCATCATTCCTATTCAGGGGGTGGAGCGTTCGGTGGCCAGCCGGACTGATAGAGTTGCCGAACTGAAGCGGCAACTGGATGTTGCGGACACGGACATCATGCTGGTCAATTGGCGACTTGACGAGTCGCAAGGTGAGTGGTTTCTCTGCGGTCACCTGGTAAGGGAGCTGACGCCCATTCCTTACAACATGTATGCTTGGTGCAGATGGTGCCGCTGCTGTGGAAAACCTTCGGGCAGAGCTTGCTCGAGCCAAGGAGTAGGCCAGAAGGAGTAATGCGGCTGCCTCGAAGGCAGCCGAAGGGCTAAAAGCCGAAAAGGCTGCTCACTGCCGAAGCAGGGAGGAGATGGCCGGAATGGCCGTGAAGCTGAAGGATATTACCGACCGCTATGAGGCTCTTGAAAAAGAACGCCGAGCGGAGCAAGAGGACCTGAAGAAGGCCACCGTCGAAGCCAAGGATGCCCGTTTTGCACTAAGGGCTATAAAGGAGGAGCTGCGTCAGGCCGGAGACATTGCGGCTCGGAAGCCCTTTCTGCTGGGTAGGAAGTTCACGGATCAGAAGTATGCTCAGTTGGGCCAGCTGTGGGGTGCGGAGGATCCTTATCTGGACTTGGCGGCGAGTGCGGCGGACGCGGTCGCACTTCCGAAGCCAAAAGGATCACGAGATGGAAGAGATTTTTTGGTCCCAATTCCACAGTCCGGAGCGTCCACTTCCGTTGACCGATCAGTTGGCTGAGTGGGTTGAGCTGAATAGATTTTTTGGATTTGAAGTGACGGATGTGGTGTCTCATCTGTGGCCGGATAGGCCCAAGCCGAGGAGTTATTTTGGCTTATTGCAGCAATTCCTTGGGGCGGTGCCGCATATCAAGGCGATGAAGCGGTCGGCGCGCATAGAGGGTGCACGGATGGCTCTCGCCCGTGTCAAGACATACTGGGCAGAGATGGATGCCACTGATGTTACATCCCGGGGTTCGGACAAAAGACGGTTACCCGCCGAGCACTATTTTGGGGAAATCCTGCAGGGCGCTCGTTTGATAGAGTCGCAGTGCTCGAAAAATGTTATGTTCAAATGACATGTATGATTTGTAAAACCATATTTATAATATGAGTGCTTTTTATACTTGTGCGCTCAAGTATTGAAATATCTCCCTGTCGTCCGTTAATGTATATGTGTATATAACCCGAAAGATGGCAGTTCGCTTCAGCCCCATGCACATGGTGCGGGGTGTTTGCAAAATAGCGATTTTCACACTTAATCCAATGTCTTGGTCTGTGAAGGAGCTGGTAGCGTAGCAAACTAGGCAACAGGACTATAATGCTTTATCACTTTCACTTAGCCGGGAGTTTGAAGGTGGGGCTACGATATAGCCCTAGGGGCACCGCACTCTCAATTGCGTGGCGTATGTACTGGGTGAAACGGTCCTTCGTGAAAGCGGAGGAATTCTAGACATTCCGGTAGTCGATCGAGTGGTCGACCAGCCTCGCTATATCATGACAGATTAGTTTTCGCTTTCATCGAGGTGCTCGCTTTGCCAAACCGGGCACAATTGCAGAGTTCTCCCGTGCAGCGTTAGCCGATGATACGAAACGAAGGCAGCAAAACACAGGCAGGCAAACCCAACATTTGACCAAAGACATGATTCGAGCTGATGCATATAAGGCCTAACTCGAGACGCCAACACTCGAGGTATTCGGTCTTTATGATAACGGGCGTAACAATGCCCTAAGCCCTAGTGTCCGTGCAGGCGAGAACTTCGCGGGCCGATGCCAAAACGCCAGCCTCCTCCTTGGTTATGGTAAGAAACCGGGGGATGTGTATCAACAAGAGACAGTAAGAAAGGTATACGCAGGGTCTTAATCTGAAAAGAATCCTTGCAACGGTTCCCTGCTGCACGTCTACGCCTGTGTCTCCGTTGTGCTGTATCCTGGACGGGTGTAGCATGCTGTTCAT
Source organism: Aegilops speltoides (assembly GCA_021437245.1). Lineage (NCBI taxonomy): Eukaryota > Viridiplantae > Streptophyta > Magnoliopsida > Poales > Poaceae > Aegilops > Aegilops speltoides. The sequence continues at coordinate 217,246,920 of CM038145.1, forward strand.
CTGTAAAAGAGAAGAACTTAGTTTGGAAAGGTATCATGCAAAAAATGTTTTTAAAACAAAGTATGAATAAATGAATAAAGTTGAGCTTTTATTGGCTCTCATTGTTCATGCGCACAGCCCCTTCTGAAGGGGTATGCGGCTAGGAAGCCCCTAGTTTATTTATGCCGGACTCGCCTAGCCGTGTCCGGGGTCTTGAGCGACCTTTTAACGAGATGATGCCGCGTGGACCGGGCATTTTAAGTGTAAGAGACGCCAGAATGCGGTATATGCTAAAGCGGACGAAAGCTTCGCGTCCCAATAATGCCTGGTGGCTACTTTTAAATGGGGCGATATGGAAGATTAGCTTTTGGTGACGGAAGTTGTCAGATGAACCGAACACAACTTCTAGTAGTAAGGAGCCCGTGCAATTGGCGTAAGGGCCTGGCGTCACTCCTTTGAAGGAAGTGCTGCTATGGCGAATTTTGGTAGGGTCTATCCCCATCTTGCGGATTGTGTCCGGATATAGCAGGTTTAAATCGCTGCCGCCATCCATTAGGACTTGTGTAAATTGTAGTCCATCGATTACAGGATCCAATATCAACGCAGTCCATCCTGCGTTTCGAATACTTCTGGAGTAATCCAGGTGGTCGAAACTAATTGGTTTTGACATCCAATCTCGGGATTCCGCTGGGGTGGACCGTGCGACGCGTACTTTAGCAGGTGCCGCACTATTGTTCCGTATTATCACATGAAGTGAGTTTACTGTTTTGACTTCTTGTGGGAAAGTCTTTTGTTTTTCGGTGCTCTGCTTGTGTGGTTCGTCATCGTCTTCGCTTGGTGTGTCGAGCCCCTTGTGTTCGGCGTTAAGTCGGCCGGACTGTTTGAAGACCCAACAATCTCGGTGGGTATGGTTTGCAGGCTTCCCGGGGGTACTGTGGATTTGACATATCCTATCCAAAATATTGTTTAGGTTGGATAGCTCGTCACTGTTGTCCGCAGTGTTTTGTTGTTCGGCCGAGAGCTTTTGAACCCGGCGTTGACCGCCGTGCTCTTTGGGCCATTTTCCTTACTCCGGCGCTGATCTTTTCTGCGTCGTGGTTTCCCATTTCCATCTCTGACCTCGGATGTACTTGGGTCGCTGGTGCTGCATCTTGCCAGCCAGCTATCTTCTCCCGCGCAAAAGCGGGTCATGAGGCTCGTTAGCGCGGCCATTGTTCTTGGTTTTTCCTGGCCGAGGTGTCTGGCGAGCCATTCGTCTCAGATGTTATGTTTAAAAGCTGCTAAGGCTTCGGCGTCCGGACGATCGACTATTTGGTTCTTTTGGTGAGGAACCTGTTCGAGAATTTGCGGCCGACTCTCCGGCTGTTGAGTTATGTGACTTAAATCGTGCGCAGATCCGAGGGCGGACATAAGTCCCTTGAAAATTTGCTCGAAACGCATCCTCGAGCTCTTCCCAACTTCCAATGGTATTTTCTGGGAGGCTTTTGAGCCAATGCCGAGCTGGCCCTTTGAGCTTGAGGGGTAGGTATTTTATGGCATGAAGATCATCTCCTCTAGCCATGTGTATGTGTAGGATGTAATCCTCAATCCAAACTCCGGGGTCTGTTGTTCCGTCATATGCCTCTATGTTTACGGGTTTGAATCCCGCTGGAAATTCATGATCCAGTACCTCATCGGTGAAACATAGTGGGTGTGCGGCGCCCCTGTATTTAGGTGTGCCGTTATCTTCGAACACTCGGCATGTTTTGTTGATTCCTGGAGCCCTATTTTTTGGCCCATAAATGGACCTGACCGGGCCATCCTTTTTGCGAGGATCTTTATGTGTATCATGTGCCGGTTTGTGTGCGGCGCCGCTTGCCGCTCTTAGCCTGTCATCTTGTCATCTATCCGGCCAGGCGGCCTCTTTGCTTTTTGATTGTGGGGGCTCTACGACCTCCTCATCAAATTCGGGCAACAACTTGCGCTTCGGGTAGCTCTTTGCTTGGTGACTATCGCCGTATTTATCTGTGGTCTTGAGTACTTTGTTCCATCTCATTCTGAGTACGTCTTCTGCTGTTTTGAGCATCCGCTTCTGCTTCTTCAAACTTCTTGTAGTGCCGACGGGCCTTTTGTGAAGGTTCTTATGGTCTGGTGATGTGTCCGGCGTGAGATTGTCTGGACTGTTGTTTTCGCCGGGGATGGGTTGCTCGTCCAATTCATCCTGTTCGGATGGTTGCTTGGTTGCATGTTTGTCGTCCACTGGTTCGCCTTGCTCTACGGCTGGGTCATTATGGGTGCTGTTGTTGTCGAGGCGGGACTTCGGGCGGCGCTTGCGTCGCCATTTTGGTTGTTTTTTGGGGGAATTATCCTTCGCCGTGTCCCGTTGTTCCTCGTTGTCACTTCCTTTTGGTGTATCCACCATGTATACGTCATGAGTTGAGGTGGCTTTCTAGTGCCCGGTAGGCGCTGGTTCTTGGTCGTCTCCGGCATCGTCGTCCATACCGTCGATGTCTTCGGAGTCGTAGTCTAGCATGTCGGTTAAATCGTCGACAGCGGCTACAAGGTGGGTGGTGGGTGGGCTTTGAATTTCTTTGTCGTCCGTGATCCCAACCGCCCCGACCGCATTCGCCAGGCTCTCCTGATAGCGAGAGATACTTTAGCGAATTCAGGATGTCGCCAAAAGGTGAGTGTTGAAAGATGTCCGCGGCGGTGAACTCCATGATCGGCGCCCAATCGGATTCGATTGGAGGGGGCGCGGGAGATTCGGAGTCCGGCGAGGAGTCCGGCATCTCGGAGTCACGAGCCTCGCAAGGTACAAAGTCAGTATTCGGCTCCATCGCCTTAGGGGTAGCAGCCCCCGAGGCGGTGTCTAGCCACCCATCCTCGATTTGCACGGCCGGCTCCGAATTAAGGGTCGGAGCGACTCATGTGCGCCTCCGTGACGCTATCCGCAGCAGAGCTAGATCGTGCCCATCGTGATGCAGTCTGGCGCTGCCGTGCGGCTCGAATCCATCAAGATCAAGTCTCCGCGATGTCACCGTGAAGTTTAGACTCCGAATCTGACTCGACGCCGTGGGCGAAGCTTGATCTTCTCCGGATGGCTGCTTAATTGGCCCGCAGTACAAAGCCGCCGAATCGAAGATCTGTCCGGGAGAAAAGTCTCACCTGGACCGCTGCTGTTGATGATTGAAGGAGCCATCGTTTATCGGTGACGACACGAGGAACTCTCAATGAAAGCACCAATGTTGGTGTCAAAACCGGCGGATCTCGGTAGGGGGTCCCAACTGTGCGCCTAGGCGGATGGTAACATGAGACAAGGGATACGATGTTTTTACCTGTGTTCGGGCCTCTCGATGGAGGTAAAACCCTACTCCCGCTTGATTGATATTGATGATATGGGTAGTACAAGAGTGGATCTACCACGAGATCAAGGAGGCTAAACCCTAGAAGCTAGCCTATGGTATGATTGTTATTGTGTCCTACGGACTAAAACCCTCCGGTTTATATAGACACAGGAGAGGGCTAGGGTTACATGAGTCGGTTACAATGGTAGGAGATCTACATATCCGTACTGTCAAGCTTGCCTTCCACGCCAAGGAAAGTCCCATCCGGACACGGGACGAAGTCTTCAATCCTGTATCTTCATAGTCTTGGAGTCCGGCCGATGATGATAGTTCGGCTATCCGGACACCCCCTAGTCCAGGACTCCCTCACTCACCCTTACCTTAGTCTTCCCAAGTGCTTTGCCATGACTCACACACATCATTTTGGTTGAGCCTACTCTTAAGTTGCCTCTTTTATATGTTGCTCAACCATTTGTTTGTTGCAAGTGCTAGGCTTTGTTTCCTACATGCTCACTTGCACTTGTTGTGAGTTTCTATTGATTTTCGGGGAGTGATGATCCTATTTTGTGCACTTGGTATCCTAATGCAAATATTGTAAGGAGTGCACAAGTCATGGGGAGCTTCACTAGTGTCTTTAGAACACTCCGTTGCTCTCTTGCACTTGTCGTGAGGTTCTATTGATCTTGGGGGAGTGATGATCCTATTTTGTGCTCGTTGTATCCAATTACAAAACCAAATTGTGCACAAATCATGGGGAGCTTCTCTAGCTTCTCTAGAACACTCCTTTGCTCATATCATAATATCTTTTATTCATGTGGCACGTAGGATCATTGGCCTAGTTGGTTCAATTGGTATATTTTGATAGCTCGCTTCAATTGGTATCTTTTGATTGCTTGTTTCTCTCTTTGTTATGTCTTTGTGGCATATCATTCTTTTGCAATCTTTGTGCCTCAATACAGTTTATCTTCCTCCAAGTATTTACCGTTGGATATGTGTATTGCATTCCACTCTCTTGTTGAGAAATACACAAATTATGGAGGAACACAATTTATATTGGACTTCTAAGCTTTTCTCCCATTTTGGCAATCGATGCCAATAGGGGAGAAGTTTCAGAGAGTTTTGTGGAGAAGATTATAGAGTTGTTTCTTCTTGCTTTGCATTGCATGGTGATGCATATTTCCTTATATAAACTCTCTTGAAAGTGATTGTCATCAATTACCAAAATGGGGGAGATTGAAAGAATATGCGGTGCCCCCATGTTTGGTTTTGGTAATTAATGACAATATCTATGTATTAATGGTTGCCTTGAGTTATATTTGAAGGATTTGTCCATAGGATTTTCTTGGAGTCCATTTTTTGGTTTCAAGGAGAGTTTGTGATGACCAAGGTGCTATTCAAGGAATTACCTAAAGATTGGTCATGTGAGAGGCTGATCAAGACTAAGTCAAAGAGTGAATCAAGTTGATCAACACACAAAGAGTAGAAGATGTACCGAGAGGGATCAAGTGATCCCATGGTATGGTAAGTGTCGGTGTCAAAACCGGCGGATCTCGGGTAGGGGGTTGGGGGAGTCCTGGATTAGGGGGTATCCGGACAACCGGACTATATACTTTGGCCGGACTGTTGGAGCGTGAAGATACAAGACTCAAGACTTCATCCCATGTCCGAATGGGACTCTCCTTTCCGTGGAAGACAAGCTTGGCGATCCGGATATTAGATTTCCTTCTTTGTAACCGACTTCGTGTAAACCCTAGCCCCCTCTGGTGTCTATATAAACCGGAGGGTTTAGTCCTTATAGGGACAATGATAATCATCATAGGCTAGCTTCTAGGGTTTAGCCTCTACGATCTCGTGGTAGATCAACTCTTGTAACACTCATATCATCAAGATTAATCAAGTAGGAATTAGGGTTTTACCTCCATCGAGAGGGCCCGAACCTGGGTAAAACATCGTGTCCCTTGCCTCCTGTTACTGCCTTAGACGCACAGATCGGGACCCCCTATCCGAGATCCACCGGTTTTGACACCGACATTGGTGCTTTCGTTGAGAGTTCCTCTATGTCGTCGCTTCAAGGCTCGATGGCTCCTCCAATCATCAACAACAACACGCTCCAGGGTGAGACTTTTCTCCCCGGACAGATCTTCGTGTTCGGCGGCTTCACACTGCGGGCCAATTCGCTTGGCCATCTGGAGCAGATCGACAGCCACGCCCCTGGCCATCAGGTCAGGTTCGGAAACTTGAACTACGCGGCCAATATCCGCGGAGACTTGATATTCGACGGATTCGTGCCTACGACAGGAGCGCCAAACAGTCACGACGAGCACGGGTTAGACCTGTTGTCTAACAATACTCGGGATATCGCACCTGCAGGAGCTTCGGACCTAAATCCGGGGAAGATCGCGTCGTCCGAGGACGGGTGGATGGAACCCGCCCCGGAGGCCGCACACTCATCGGCGGTAGAGCCAAGCACCGACTTCACCCCCAAGAAAGCTCAGGTCATCGGACCCTGACGGGTCCGCCAGAGGTTCCAGTCATGCACCCCGAGCCCGCCGAATCTGGTTGGGCTCCGGTAATGGAGTTCATTGTTGCAGATATCTTCCAGTACTCGCGCTTTGGTGACATGCTGAACTCATTAAAGTCTCTCTCTCTTTGTCAGGAGACTCTTGGCCGAACTATGTCGGCTCAAGTGGGAAGAAGGCCACGAAGAAATTCGTTGCCCACCCACCAACCACTTCATAGCCACTGTCAACGATGTATCAGACATGCTTGACTTCGACTCCGATGATACCGATGGTATGGACGTCGGTGCAGGAGACGATTCAGAACCACTACCAACGGGGCGCTAGACTGCCACCTCATCATACGATATATACATGGTGGATACGCCTAAGGAGGACAACGGCGACAAAACGGAGGATAAAACCCTCGGACAAAAGCCAAAACGACGGCGCAGACGCCGCTCTAAGTCCAGCAACAGTAAAAACAACGATAATAGCGCTAGAAAGATCGACACCCCAGTCAACTCCGAAGGCAACAACGACCATATGGACCCAGCTGTGACGCCCCCGATTCAACCGTACACTAATCATGCACGCAAACGTGTACGATCAAGATCAGGGTCTCACGGGAAGATATCACAACACAACTCTAGAGACATAAATAAGTCATACAAGTATCATAATACAAGCCATGGGCCTCGAGGGCTCGAATACAAGTGCTCGATCATAGACGAGTCAGCGGAAGCAATAATATCTAAGTACAGACATAAGTAAACAAGTTCGCCTTAATAAGGCTAGCACAAACTGAGATACAGATCGAAAGAGGCGCATGCCTCCTGCCTGGGATCCTCCTAACTACTCCTGGTCGTTGTCAGCAGCCTGCACGTAGTAGTAGGCACCTCCGAAGTAGTAGTCATCATCGACGGTGGCGCCTAGCCTCGGCTCCAAAGTCTGTTATGCATCCGGAAGAAGAGGAAAACGGGGAAAAGAGGGAGCAAAGCAACCATGAGTACTCATCCAAAGTACTGCAAGCAAGGAGCTACACTACATATGCATGGGTATATGTGTAAGGAGGCCATATCAAGGACCGAATCGCAGAATGCCGTAATAAGAGGGGGATAGCTAGTCCTATCGAAGACTACACTTCTGGCAGCCTCCGTCTAGCAGCATGTAGAAGAGAGTAGATTGAAGTCCTCCAAGTAGCAACGCATAGCATAATCCTACCCGGCGATCCTCCCTCGTCGCCTTTGTGGAAAAGCGATCACCGTGTCAGTCTCGTGGAACTTGTCCAGGTGTGTTTTATTAAGTATCCGGTTCTAGTTGTCATAAGGTCAAGGTACAACTCCGGTCGCCCTTTACCGAGGGACACGGCTATTCAAATAGATAAACTTCACCAAGCAGGGTGCACCACATAACCCAACACGCCGATCCCATTTGGCCGACACACTTTCCTGGGTCATGCCCGCCTCTAAGATCAACACGTCGCAGCCCCACCTAGGCACAACAGAGAGGTCAGCACGCCAGTCTAAATCCTATGCGCGCAGGGGTCTGGGCACATCGCCCTTTGCACACCTACACGTTGCAAGGGCGGCCAGAAGCAGACCTAGCAACCTCCATTACAAAGGAAGTCATGTTACACGGTCCAATCTGGCGCGCCGCCCAGCCACGACGCCAAGAAGGCTTCGCCGATACCACGACGCCGAGTGCCCATATCTTTCCCACGTAGTTGGTTAGTGCGATAGACCAAATGGCCGACTCGGATCAAATACCAAGATCTCGTTAAGCGTGTTAATTGATGTAACCGCGGACACCGACCAGGGCCAGGCCCACCTCTCACATAGGCGGTCTCAACCTGCCCAGTCGCTCTGCCACAAAGATCCACACAGAGGGCCGTCGGGACAAAGGTCCTTTCAGCCCCCATCCGTGAATCACTCGCGGGCACTCAACGAGCCGACTCGACTTTAGTCAACATCTGTATAGTATGTATATGTATAGTATATACCCGTGATCACCTCCCGAGTGATCACGGCCCAATAGTATAGCAAGGCAGACTGACAAGAATGTAGGGCCAATGATGATAAACTAGCATCCTATACTAAGCATTTAGGATTGCGGGTAAGGTATCAATGGCTGTAGCAACAATGACAGGCTATGCAACAAAATAGGAGTAATCGAATAAAGAATATGCTACACTACTCTAATGCAAGCAAAGATAGAGAAGGATAGGCGATATCCGTGATCGGGGGGCTTGCCTGGTTGCTCTGGCAAGAAGGAGGGGTCGTCAACTCCGTAGTCGAACTGGGCAGCAGCAGCGTCGGTCTCATAGTCTACCGGAGAGAAGAGGGGGAAGAAACAATGAATACCATGCAAACAGATGCATATCGATGCATGACATGATAAGGAGCGGTGTTAGGTGTGCCCAATCGCGGTAGTAGGTGATACTGACGAAGGGGGGAAACATCCGGGAAAGTATTCCCGGTGTTTCACGTTTTTGGACAGATGAACTGGAGGGGGAAAGTTGCGTGTTTGCTATGCTAGGGATGTGTGGCGGACAAATGGGCTGCGTATCCGGATTTGTCTCATCGTTCTGAGCAACTTTCATGTAGAAAGTATTTTCATCCGAGTTACGGATTATTTTATATGATTTTCTAAAGTTTTAATCATTTTCTGATTTTAATTATTTATTTAAATCCAACATTATCCAGAATAGTGTCGCCGACGTCAAGATGGCTTAATGTTGAGGTCATCACCAACAAGCGTGGTCGATCGAGTCAAATCTGACCTGTGGGTCCAGTGGGACCCACCAGTCATTGGGTCAGAGTTGAAATATGATTTGTTTTAAACTAATTAGGATTAGTTAAGTGTGGGGCCCTTTGGACAGTGACAGATTAGTCTATATTAATTAAATTAACCCATGTAATTAGTGTATAGGGTGGGGCCATCGTCACCATCGACCGCTAGTCAACAAGTCGACTATGGTCAACTAGGCCAGCCGGCCCCGGGCCACCAGCAAAGGACCTGATGGACCCCAAAGAAGCAGCCACATCATCAAGGGCGGCGAGGTTCACCGTCGGCGAACAAAAATGTGGCGGAGGGGCGCGGACCTCACCGGAATCGCGCCATGGTGCATGTAAGGGGGCGCGGGTGGGCTCTTTCGAACGCCCACGTCGTGGCGCATTGAGTCTAGGCGGGGGCTTGGCCGGAGGAGGGGCGCAGCTTCACCGGCGACGAGCGAGGCGGACACCGGCGTTCGGCCGCAAGAGGGAACGGCGGTGCGGCATGTTGGCAAGCACTCAAAATGTCCAGGAGGCCACTACTTGCGTGTGCGAGCACAACGGCCACGAGCCCGGGAGCAAATGGTCACCGGACGGCTACCGGCGATGTCTGGGATATACACCGCAGTGTAACCCGGCCGGACTTGGCGACTCACTAATGAACCACCCTGGCTGGATGACACACTAAGTGACCCGCCCGACCCTGGCGACTTATGGGTGACCTGGCAAGCGGATCAGAGGAGCGACAAGACCCGGGGGCCCGGGAGGCTCAAGGCCCAGAAGGCCGGTGAGGGAGTCCTGGACTAGGGGGTGTCCGGATAGCCGGACTATCATCATCGGCCGGACTCCAAGACTATGAAGATACAAGATTGAAGACTTCGTCCCGTGTCCGGATGGGACTTTCCTTGGCACGGAAGGCAAGCATGGCAATACAGATATGTAGATCTCCTACCATTGTAACCGACTCTGTGTAACCCTAGCCCTCTCCGGTGTCTATATAAACCAGAGGGTTTTAGTCCGTGGGACGAACAACCATTACAACAATCATACCATAGGCTAGCTTCTAGGGTTTAGCCTCCTTGATCTCGTGGTAGATCCACTGTTGTACTACCCATATCATCAATATTAATCAAGCAGAGTAGGGTTTTACCTCCATCGAGAGGGCCGAACTCGGTAAAAACATCGTGTCCCTTGTCTCCTGTTACCATCCGCCTAGACGCACAGTTCGGGACCCCCTACCCGAGATCCGCCGGTTTTGACACCGACATTGGTGCTTTCATTGAGAGTTCCTCTGTGTCATCACGGATAGGCTTGATGGCTCCTTCGATCATCAACAACGACGCAGTCCAGGGTGAGACTTTTCTCCCCGGACAGATCTTCGTATTCGGCGGCTTTGCACTGCGGGCCAATTTGCTTGGCCATCTCGAGCAGATTGAAAGCTACGCCCCTGGCCGTCAGGTCAGATTTGGAAGTCTAAACTTCACGACTGACATCCGCGGAGACTTGATCTTCGACGGATTCGAGCCACAGCCGAGCGCACCGCACTATCACGATGGGCATGATTTAGCTCTGCTGCCGGACAGTGCCCTGGAGGCCGCACATGAGTCCGCTCCGACCCTTAGTCCGGAGCCGACCGCGCAGATCAAGGACGGGTGGCTAGACACCGCCTCGGGGGCTGCAACCTCTACGGCGATGGAGCCGAATACTGACCTTGTCCCTTGTAAAGCTCATGACTCCGAGGTGCCGGACTCCTCGCCGGACTCCGAACCTCCTGCGCCCCTACCAATCGAATCCGATTGGGCGCCGATCATGGAGTTCACTGCCGCGGACATCTTTCAGCACTCACCCTTTGGCGACATCCTGAATTCGCTAAAGTATCTCTCGTTATCAGGAGAGCCCTGGCCGGACTGCGGTCAGGATGGTTGGGATGCGGATGATGAAGAAATTCAAAGCCCACCCACCACCCACTTTGTAGCCACTGTCGATGATCTAACCGACATGCTAGATTACGACTCCGAAGACATCGATGGTATGGACAACGATGCCGGAGATGACCAAGAACCAGCGCCTATGGGGCACTGGAAGACCACCTCGTCATACGACATATACATGGTGGACATCCCAAAGGATGGGAACGGCGAGGATGCAGCGGAGGAAGGCTCCTCCAAGAAACAGCCCAAGCGCTGGCGTCAGCGGCGTCGCTCTAAATCCCGCCACAACAAGAATGGAGATTCCGGCACCGGAGATAATAACACCCCAGAGAGTGCCGAAGACAACCCCCTCCAGCAAGATTCAAAGACGGGAGGACGAGAAGCCAGCCCTCACGAGAGAGCGGGCATTTAAGAGGTAGAGGATGATAATTACATGCCTCCCTCCGGAGATGAGGCAAGCCTCTCTGACGCGAATTAAATCGTGCCCGGGATCCCGTCGAACAAGAGCATTTTAAACGCAGGCTAATGGCCACGGCGAACAGCCTAAAGAAAAAGCAGCAACAGCTTCGAGCTGATCAAGACCTGCTGGCCGACAGATGGACCGAAGTCCTTGCAGCCGAAGAGCATGAACACGAATGCCCCTCCAAAAGGTACCCAAAATGCAAGTTGCTCCCCCGATTAGAGGAGGAGGCATATAAACCTTCATCACCAGCGCACAATACGGCAGACCGACCACCTCGTGGCCGCGACAGAGAGGCCTCTAGACCCTCCGCCAGAACCGTACCCCGGCATCGCTCGAAAAGCACAAATCCACGGAGGAATGCGCCAGACTTGCGAGACATATTGGAGGACAAGGCAAGACAATCAAGATCGATCTACGGATCACGTGGACGCCCCACGATGCGCGACGACTACCGTCGCGCCGGATACAGCAACTCCGGCCGGGCCGAACACAATAGACAAAGCTCGCTCGAGCTACGTCGTGATATTGCCCAATATAGAGGCGCCGCACACCCACTATGCTTCACAGATGAAGTAATGGATCATCAAATCCCTGAAGGGTTTAAATCCATGAACATTGAATCCTACGATGGCACAACAGACCCCGCGGATTGGATCGAAGACTATCTCCTTCATATCCACATGGCCCGCGGTGACGATCTTCATGTCATCAAATATCTCCCACTCAAGCTTAAAGGACCACCTCGACATTGGCTTAACAGCTTGCGAGCAGAGTCAATTGGGTGTTGGGAGGACCTAGAAGCCCCATACCTTGACAACTTTCAGGGCACATATGTGCGACCACCAGACGCCGATGACCTAAGCCACATAATTCAGCAGCCAGAAGAATCGGCCAGACAGTTCTGGACACGGTTCTTAACAAAGAAAAATCAAATCATCGACTGTCCGGATGCGGAGGCCCTCACATAACATCCACGACGAGTGGCTGGCCCGGCACCTAGGACAGGAAAAGCCGAAATCCATGGCAGCCCTCACATCACTCATGACCCGCTTCTGCGTGGGAGAGGACAGCTGGCTAGCCCGCAGAATAACCTCAAAGAAAAATTCCGCAGTCCGATAACAAGGACCGCAATGGCAGGTCGCATTGCAACAAAAACAAACGCCGCATTAACGGCAATAACACTGAGGATACGGCAGTTAACGCCGGATTCAGAGGCTCCAAAACCGATCAGCGGAAAAAGCCATTCAAAAGAACTACTCCGGGTCCGTCCAATTTGGACCGAATACTCGACCACTCGTGCCAGATACACGGCACCCCCGAAAAGCCAGCCAATCGCACCAACAGGGATTGTTGAGTATTCAAGCAGGCAGGCAAGTTAATCGCCGAAAAAAATGACAAGGGGCTGCATAGCGACGACGAGGAGGAGACCCGGCCGCCGAACAATAGAGGACAGAAGGGTTTCCCCCCACAAGTGCGGACGGTAAACATGATATACGCAACCCACATACCCAAGAGGGAGCGGTAGCGTGCACTTAGGGATGTATATGCGATGGAGCCAGTCGCCCCGAAGTTCAATCCATGGTCCTCTTGCCGATCACTTTTGATCAAGGACCACCCACCAATACCGCCATGGCGGATTCGCCGCATTGGTCTTAGACCCAATCGTCGATGGATTTCACCTCACCAGAGTCCTGATGGATGGCGGCAGCAGCCTGAACCTGCTTTATCAGGATACAGTGCACAAAATGGGCATCGACCCCTCAAGGATTAAACCTACAAAGACGACCTTCAAAGGTGTCATACCAGGTGTAGAGGCCAATTGTACAGGCTCAGTCACACTGGAAGTGGTCTTCGGATCCCCGGATAACTTCCAAAGCGAGGAGTTAATCTTCAACATAGTCCCGTTCCGCAGCGGCTATCACGCTCTGCTCGGACGAACCGTGTTTGCAAAATTCAACGCGGTGCCGCATTACGCATACCTCAAGCTCAAGATGCCAGCCCTCGAGGAGTCATCACGGTCAACGGAAACATCAACGCCCTCCAAACGGAGGAACACACAGCGGCTCGCGCGTAAATATGAGCAGCCTCTTAAGGCATTTTTCGAGTCCGCCGTTGTTTAGCGGACACGCACCAAACGCCTCGAGTAACCTACAACAAGACCACCTGGCACGCCCGAGCATCGCCAGAAAGTAATGCGGCCCCAACCCCAGCCCCTGCCAAATTGCAAGACTGGTCCTTCGCGTACATCATTACGCTTTGGAGATACCATGGGCATAGGGGAAGGGGCATGGCCACCACAGGCCCAGAATGCGGCTTAACCGCACCAAGGGATCCCAAGTGTGTGGCTCTTTTTATTTTTCTTTTTTTTCTCACGCACAGGACTCCGTTCACCAGAGGCCCTGTCCGGCAGTAGACCTGCCGAACACACGATGCAACAGCCAGGGGAGAAGAAGGGCTACGGCGAGTATCCAGGTGGTCGCCATTTCGAGCATTACATCCGCTTTTCATACACCATTCCGCAGCCTACTCGAGGGGGACATGTTTAATAGTCTTACCCTTGCTTACCAAGACTATTTATATCGCTCGCATTCATTGCGAAATTCCTTGAATAAACAATGCATCGCTTTTTAAGCTTATAATTGCATTTCTTTCTTATATATATGTTCATTTATGACATCTTGCATCCGTACACTTTGGTACGGCCGAATACACCAGGGGCTTAAGTTCCCCGCATTGTGGTGTGATAAGTCCGAACACTTTCACAAGTGCAGCACCTCGAACTTATAGCATTATATGCGTCGGCTCCGAATCATGTCTTGGGTCAATAGTTGGGTTTGCCCGGCTCCCATGTTTTGGTACCTTACGTTCCGTTTTATCGGCTAAGGTAGCACAGGGAGAACCACTGCGATTGCACCCCGGTTGAGCTGGGCGAGCGCCTTAGTGGAGAAAGCTAAAACTGACCGTCATGATAAGGCGAGAGCTGGTCGCTGTTCAAGAGGTCTTTTCGAGTCTCTAAAGACTTATGCCGCTTAGAGCGAGGAACCGGCTTTGTCCGGCCCAGGCGTGGATAGCGCCCCAAACTCGGTCTTCCGAACACTAGGGGCTTCGCCGAAATTTAAAATTATAGAATTCTATGGCTAAGTGAGAGTGTTCAAGCATTATAAGTCCGTTTGCCTCGTTCATTGTGTTGAGCGCCTCCCTAGATGGACCCAACAATGGGAACAAGAGCGCCAAGTTTATCCCAACACCCCAAAGACTCGTGGCATGGGGGCTGAAGCCAACGACTTGCCATCTCTCGATTTGATAAACGGCCGCATGATGGTAATATTTTAGATTAATAAGCGTTGCTTAGCGATATGAAAATTTTTCAATAAGACGGATAACACATTGCGAGTCTACTCAAATATTACATCTTTGGAGACTCACCATGATCATGCGGCACCTTTCAGACACTCTTATAATACATTTCGGGCGGCGATACTCCTTGCCCACGGGCGGCACGTCCGCCGAAGCTTCAAGATCCATCCTGCCCCAAAGGCACTTTTGCACGGGCAAGGGCCCGACGGCACCTTCAATGCAAAGCGGAGTGCTTGACGACTTCCACCCAGGGACACGATCCACCAGCCGCCGCACCAGTCAAGTAGCTCCTGTGCATGGCCTCCTTGGGCCACAACCAACTATGAGGCCCTTCATGGCCTGTTCGCTACCTTGTGGAGCTCGACCAACTGCTTCAACTAGTCAATAAGGGCACGGATGTCCGCCTCAAAGATATCGAGACCGAAGACCTTCTCCGCCGAGCTCCCTCCTCTCGCCTGTGAGAAAGCGGCAGATCGGACACGCCATGAGGCAGATCTCAGAACACTCCCGAGAGCTCCGAATTCGGGTAAGTAACAGGTAATTCACATTCACATGCTTGCTTTGCATGAAAAATGCCTTACCCGCTGCTATTCTCTTCACCGCCTCAATCTCCTGGAGGGCCTTATGGGCTTCAGCCTTAGCGGCTTTGGCACTCTCAAGAGCCGATGCAAGCTCAGACTCTCGAGTCTTCGAGTCGCGCTCCAAACTCTCATGCTTTTCCATGAGAGCCTGGAGCTCTTGCTGCACCTCCGCCACCCGCGCCTCTTGTTTCTCTCGCTCAGCTCGTTCTGCGGCCGCACTACGTTCGGCCGTGGACACGACCTCCTTCAGGGTCGCCACCTCGTTCGTGGCCCCTGGAGTACCCACGTTATCCTTGTTATTTCTCTTGCAACCAAAATCCTTTTCTGTAAGGTACATACTTAATACGGTGTTACTCACCTTCCTTGTCCTCGAGTTGCTTTGGCACGGCCGAGCTCACTCTCGACCGCCGAGGTTCCGCTTCAAAGCATCGACCTCCTTGCCAAGGCGGCCGAGGTCAGCAGCGCAACCTGCAATCCCATATCGACATATTTTTTAGACCTCCTCACAGATATCTTTTTAGATCCTCATCCGGCTTTTCTTTCCAACACCGAACCGAGCATCGGGGCTACTGTCTATGTGGTATTATATTACATATTTTAAACTTCTTACCTCAAAGCCTCGTTAGAAGGCTCTGAAGCCGGTCAGCCCGCTCTTGGCGAGCTGAATTTTTCAATCACCGCACTCATGATAGTGCGGTGTCCTTCTCGATGGAAGCGCCATTGAGCGCCTCCAACAAGTTATCCGCGCCCGGTTGGGACGGGGCGCCGGTGTCATAGTCTTGCCCTTCTTACGGCGGGGCGCTTGCGGACTCGAACCATCGCAGTTCGGTGCGGAGTCCGGCGAAGTCCGGAAGGTTGCCCCGAGGCACCTCCGGAGCCTCCCCTCGGGCGGGTCCCCTCCGATCCCACCTTGGCGCCATCAAGATCACGAGGGTGGAGGCGGTCGAAGGAATCCATATCCGACGAGCCAAGGACCCGCTGGGACGAAGCGGAAGATCGCCTTTGGCCGGACTACAGGTTGTATGCGGCATTAGAAGGACACCACGTGGCAAAAAGAGAAATTGTAAATCATCTAGGAATTCGGACACTTACGATCTTGCCAGGGGCTTGTCCCTTGAGGGCCACTCCTCGTCGCCGTCGTCGGCGTTGCATGAGCACTCCGGAGGAAGGGTCCGCCTTTCTTGGACCCTTGGCCGCCTCGTTGGGAGGCCTTCCTCTTCTTCTCTCCCCGGCTGGGAGAGGCCTCTTCTCCTCCTCCTCGGGAGGAGTCCACTCGAGTCATCGGACGATGAGTCCGATACCACCTGGCGCCGGGAACTCCTTCGGGTTCTCGTGGCCTTTTTCTTGGCCTTCTTCTCCGGCACCACGTAAAGTGCCGGGACCAGTAGCCCCGTCAAACGGGTGTCCGCGGGGTCTTCTAGAAGGGGAGCCAGACAGTTAACCTGTCCGGACGTCTTCTGCCAGTCCTGTTAAAGTCATCGGGAGTTTAGATCCCACATAGAGTCAAACTATGAAAGAAATGAGTGTCCCATAAAGGATAACATAGCTTACCTCGCCGGTCGGGCGCTGCATGCTGTATCCGCGATCTTCAGTTGCGGATGTGGGGGCTTCTCTGCCCTTGAACAGCACCCTCCAGGAAGCTTCATACGTCGTGTCGAAGATCCTGCTCAAGGTCCGGTGCTGTGCCGGATCAAACTCCCACAAATTGAAGGCCCGTTGCTGGCAGGGGAGAATCCGGCGGACGAGCATGACCTGGATCACATTGACAAGCTTAAGCTTCTTGTTCACCAGTGGTCTGGAGACAGGATCGAGTCGGTCGGCTCCTCCAACTATCCCATAGCAAGCCCTTCTCTTTCCAGGAGGTGAGCTGCATGGGGGTACCAGATCTGAACTCGGGGGCCGCTGCCCATTTAGGGTCACGCGGCTCGGTAATGTAGAACCACCCCGATTGCCACCCTTTGATGGATTCCACGAAGGCACCCTCAAGCCAAGTGACGTTGGGCATTTTGCCCACCATGGCGCCTCCGCACTCCGCTTGGACGCCCTTCACCACCTTCGGCTTGACATTGAAGGTCTTTAGCCACAAGCCGAAGTGGGGCTGGATGCAGAGGAAGGCCTCGCACATGACGATAAACGCCGAGATGTTGAGGATGAACTTTGGCGCCAGATCGTGGAAGTCCAGGCCGTAGTAGTACATGAGCCCCCGGACGATGGGGTGAAGTGGGAAGCCCAGTCCGTGGAGGAAGTGGGGAAGAAATACGACCCTCTCATGGGGCCTGGGGGTGGGGATGAGCTGCCCCTCGTCGGGCAGCCGGTGTGCGATGTCACCGGACAGGTATCCGACACCGCGCAGCTTCTCGATGTGCCCCTCCGTGACGGAGTAGGCCATCCACTTGCCTCCCGCTCCGGACATGGCCGGAGAAGGTTGAGGCGAGATGTGCGGACTTGGGCGCTGGAGCTCAAGTGCGCGGAGATGGATAAGCAAAGGAGGAAGAAGGCGTAGGTAAAAAAGGTGGACCCTTATCCCCTTATATATGGGCGGACGAAGATATGCGTCCCCACCGGCCTGGTAAAACACGCTTATCTCCCAAGCGCCACAATCAATGGCGCGGTTGGGTTACCCATGTCCGTATTGATGGGAATCCCGGAATAAGGGGAACACGATCTCGCTTCGACAAGACGTGCTAAGGAAACCGCCGCTAAACGCTTGAGGTGGTATAATAAAACGATTCAAGTAAAGGCTTGGTAGTGGTGTGACATCACGCCACAAAATACGTCAGCAGATTGAACTTGTGTACATATTATTCTCTCTACGGTGGTATGTGGAATTTATTTTACAGAGCCGGACACTATCCTGGTGTTCACAATCTTCTATGAATTATTCGGAGGAGGAACCCGCCTTGCAATGCCGAAGACAATATGCGCGTCGGACTCGTCGTCATTGAAGCCTGGTTCAGGGGCTACTGAGGGAGTCCTGGACTAGGGGGTGTCCGGATAGCCGGACTATCATCATCGGCCGGACTCCAAGACTATGAAGATACAAGATTGAAGACTTCGTCCCGTGTCCGGATGGGACTTTCCTTGGTGTGGAAGGCAAGCTTGGCAATACGGATATGTAGATCTCCTACCATTGTAACCGACTCTGTGTAACCCTAGCCCTCTCCGGTGTCTATATAAACCGGAGGGTTTTAGTCCGTGGGACGAACAACCATTACAACAATCATACCATAGGCTAGCTTCTAGGGTTTAGCCTCCTTCTCGTGGTAGATCCACTCTTGTACTACCCATATCATCAATATTAATCAAGCAGGAGTAGGGTTTTACCTCCATCGACAGGGCCCGAACCTGGGTAAAAATATCGTGTCCCTTGTCTCCTGTTACCATCCGCCTAGACGCACAGTTCGGGACCCCCTACCCGAGATCCGCCGGTTTTGACACCGACAGTCGGCTTACGTTATGGTAGGCCGGTTTAAGAGGAAAGGCGTGAAGAATATCTTTCTTACAAGGAATCAACACCCGGACTTGTATCCGGCTTGTAGTAGAAGATAGGCTAGTCCTAATCCTATTTGGACTCTACATGTAACCCGCCCCTCTAACTTATATAAGGAGGGGCAGGGCACCCCAAAGAGGGACAGAGAACAAGAAACATTATCTAGGGCTAGACACAAAGGGGGAGCCGGCTTATGCGACTCCCTCATGAGCATAATGAGACCTAGCCTCAAACAGCATGTAGGGCTATTCCGGATGATGTTTCCCGGGGCCCGAAGCTATCTAAATCTTTGTCTTGCATGTTGCGTCTCTTGTCCCGATCAACCCCTCTCAAGCTACCACATAGATGCGTTGGCCTCGCGACTAAGTTCTGACACTAAGGACATCTGACGTCACAATTCCACAACAGTTGGCGCCGACCATGGGGCCCGCGCACGGTGGTGTTGAGTTCTTGAAGGGATATCAACCAGGGATCAAGAAGCTCGCAGTTTTGATCGGATAAAGAAGAGCCAGCGCAAAAAGGTTCGCATCATCTTCGAGTTCGTCAATCATGGGCGAAACGATGCAATCTGTCCACCACCACAATCTTGTGATCCGGCATATCACAGTTGTTCTTTCTGCGGTCGTAATCCACCTAGACCAAAAGAAAGTCAATCTCCGTGGTTGCATTATCCTACAAGGGCACGCGAGTCCCAAGAACAATCATCGCGGTGGCAGCAGGCAGAACCAAAAGAGCAAGTCACATCAATATACATTAGCAAATACGTCCAACCGGCGTCAAGTCAAGATTGATCTGGCAGGAGCCCTTATCTGGCGGTACTACTTTTTCATAAAAGGAAAATCTGGCCCGTGAAAAAAGGGGAAGGAAATCCACGACCCGAAGAGGGACATGGGACACGGACTCGGTTTCGCCTCGCTGGCTTAACGTAGGACATGCAATCGGTTTTGCCTCGCTTGCCACCGCACCGGCCTCGCTTCCACCTCTGCCGCACGTCATCCCAGTCTTGAGTCGCCGCCTCCGTGGCTGGCCTCGCCTCGCCCTCGCGGAGTCCCTAGGCCCAGCTCGCATCCGCCGCGGTTGACCCGGCCCTTCAAAAGCTAGAAGTGGCCCGAGTCAGTACAAGTATCCTTGGTGCACGAGGTCAGCGGTCACCGGTGAATCAGCCAGAAGCCAGTAGCACCAGGATCATGTGTGCATGTCTGTTGTACTACCACTACTACCTCAACCAAGGCACACGTCTCATCCCCCAAGGAAAAAACCCCGTGAAGAAGCAATAAGATACTCAAAGTCACTGCCTACGGACGTAATCAGGTGCCCTCGTCTCCGTTAAATTGCTCTGCGTATTAAATTTTCATTATACAAAATATATGTGGTCTGCTCGTGCTATTTTATACTCGCAGATCTATTCAGCTCAAGAGTTTTTGCTGGCATTTTTTATTGCATCGTTTCCAACGATCTTCCAAGTCGCTGCTTTGCTGGCCCTACAGCCCTAAAACCACCGGTTGCTATCAACAGATCCGCTCATTCGTTGGTTCCACTCCGCTACGCTGGAACCATCGCGTTTAAACCGCCGCTGCTAGGGGAACGCCAGCTTCAAGTCCCGAGGGAATCGGTACCGCTGCTACTATGTCCTACAAGATCTAAGACTAGCCACAATGGGTAGTAACATAGAGTAGTAACATCGACGATGTTACTAGTCTATGTTACTACCTCTATAGTGGGGAGTAACATATGTGTGATAACATGCAACTCTTCATTTATTAGGCTATAGACACATCTTGCTTTGATATGTGTGATGTTACTACTACTACTACTAGTAACTAGCTATGTTACCACTTTCCTCTCTTTTTTCATTTATTGCTTGCCACATCATCTATTTTATCTAGATATGTGTGATGTTACTATCTATGTTACTCCCATTGTGGGTAGTCTAAGGAATAAACCAACGTGACTAGTGCTGGTACTCCGTATTGGGCTGATTTTCTTCGGAGATCAGTTTGCATGAAGTATACATATGTGGAAACCAGCTACGCGCTAATGGCTATGCCCACATGCGTCCAAAAAATAAATCAGGTGTTATTTCTCCTATGCATTTTCTTAGTATATTTTAATTACTCTGAGCAGAACTACTCTGCTCTACAGTATTTTTTATATGCAGGAGAATTATTCAAAATGGTGTTATACCACAGATGCACGTTCGGCTGTATCGCGCGGCTTCATGGGCAGGCGTGTCATGGTCCGGTTTACATCAACGCGCCGGCTGACTCGCCCGTCCGCGCCGCAGTATAGCGCCGTAGACGACTCGCCCGCTCGCCCTCGCGACCGGTTCACGTGTCTGCATCGGCTTAAAACGAGGAGGACAATTTGCTCGTCCGCACCGACTTACAACGCCGCGGCCGATTCATCTGTCTGCTCATGCGGCTGATTCAGTTTCACCTAGTGATCATCAACTTCATGGCGGATTGTTTTCGGCCAATCAGGTGATATCCATCCAAGTTTGTTTTATTAGCACATGTTGTTTTTGTCAAAGAACGAGTTTATCTTTGCCTTGGTCTGCAATACTGTTTATGCAGGGCAATTATTTATGACAAAAGGTGATATTATACCGCGGCGATGGAGGCATGCCAACATCTTTTGGCGCAGGTGGTCGTCGTTACTCAACGGACTCCCGCACCGGCTTACAACGCCATGGCCGGTTCATCTATCTGTGCCGCCTCAGATGTTGCGGTCGTTTTTACCGTCCGTCTCTCGCGGCCTGGTCTACATCAACGCACCGAGCCGCACTTGTTTGGTTGAGCTGTTTATTGAGTATGAGAAAGTCACTACTTGGGAAGCCCGGTTTTATTCCAACAAATTGGAGGCAAATTATCATATATTATCAACCGCCGTCTGCACTGGATGGTTAAATGGGCAGGCGCACAAGTCGCCACTACTACAGTTTGGTTAACTTCAAATAGCCAATTGGAAGGAACCATTGGCCGAGTTGCTGACACGGCTCATACGGGATCATTTATAACCCGCCGCAGTCACCTCAACCTTCTGTGGATTCACATTGCGCTATCAATGCCAATAATATACACCTTCTGCTATGGTCAAATATGGAGAATCTCAAGCCAACTCCTCGAGTCGTCTTGAGACTCGGGGGCTAGAATGGTACGAATCGGCAAAATTAGCCGGTCTCAATGAATTCAAGAGCTCTGGGTCATTGAAGGGAAGATAACCCGGCCCTGGAGGCTACTGCTTTATTGGCAAATATTGAAAGGCCGTCAGAAAAATTTCCGGCTCAAAATGAAGATTCTGGTTTAAAACACAGCTCAAGAGACATCTCTCTCCCGCAAAGCTTTGAAGCTCTCAAAAACGGCTCAACATTCGTCTCAAGGTAAATTTGTCCCTTACAAAGCTTTGAGGATCTCAATATCCGGTTTAAGAATTTCTGGTTCAAAAAGAATTAATCTCTCGCAAGTTCGAGATCTCGGACAAATTAGAGGTTACCAAAGAGAGCTTGCTGCCATGATGCACGGTTCAAAACATGGGTATCCTGCCTTACGGCTTATCTTATTATGGTCACTTGGGGGCTTCCTGCTCATCGGGCATAGCTATCAGTACCCTCTTGATCGACGCAATGCCAAAATTTATATGGTCACTTGGGGGCTTCTTGTTCAAACATAGGTCGTATTCGAACCAAAGAGAACATAGCTGTCGATACCCTTTTGATTAGCAAATTGCTGAACCTACTTGGGGGCTTTTTGATCGTATCCGAATCATAGCTTAACCCCTTTGGGAATCGACGTGGATCGTATTCGAATCAGCGTCGTTAAACAACTTTTAAGGTCATTTGGGGGCTTCCTGTTCAAACACAGGTCGTATTTGAACCAAAGAGAACATAGCTGTCGATACCCACTTTGATCAGCAACGCCAATGCCACTGGGGGCTATATGATCATATTCGAATCTTAGCTTAACCCCTTTGGAACGGTTTACTGATCGTATTCGAATCAGAAGCCTCAAAATTTTTATCTATTTTTATACAATCGCATGTATTTGAGTTGTCACAAATATCATATGTGCCGGCTCTTACAGAGTTGAGTTATCAACTTCACTGTCCGGGTCACATAAACCGGCGGTATCATTCAAAGGATCATAGGGATCCTGTGATCTACTTGTGTGCAGGATAAGACTATATTTGGGTGGTTACCCGCCCTGGCTTTTGACATTAAGTTGCCAGGGCATATGTTGTTTAAACTCTGTGCAGGATTTGCAGAGCTATGGCTTACATAAATGATCAAGTTCAAGGCCATCATCAAAGATTGAAATTGATGTCTCAAAAGGGTTATTAATTCTTGATTTTCTCAAAGGCTATACGCCACCGGGTTACAATGAATGCGCATTAAGTCGTCATCGGCCAAGAGCCGCCAGGTATTTAAACTCCGGATTTACTTGTCAACCGATGAGGTATTCAAATCTTTAATAGCCAAAACTGGCTGGATTTTCATGATGATATTGAAAGATTGAGGTTTTCATACCGGATTATATTATTCAAATCTCGAATAGCCAACATGGCTGGATTTCTATTGTGATTATCAATAACCAGTGTTATGATTGAGGTTTTCAAAGTCGCCTTAGCGCAACGGCTATTTTTTGGGCATGATTTATTTTACAATGGAGTAAATAGTCCCGAGTCGCTGCAGGCTTATGACCGGCACTTGGGGTGTGCATTGTTCAAATCAAGATTGCATCGAATATACAAGTCCCATGTCACTGCCAGCATGCACCATGGCACTTGGGGGCTAATGCAAAGTCATTTTTTGTTCAACTTATTGAAGACCCGACTCATCACATTGTAATGAGCCAATCCTTGGGGGCTAGCAATTGCTCCTATCGAAAATTCAAGGTACACAAGCATCAGTCCATTACATTAAGAGATCCACTACTCAGTTGGTAAAGTACAAAGCTCTTAACCTTATGGACGTGGGTTCAAGCCCCATGGTGGATATTACATCATATGATGTTATTATTAATGAATTATTTACAAAGTCCCTGCTCATTATTGCATAATGACCCGGCCCTTGGGGGCTACACTGGTTGAAGTTTTTATGAGCATAAGGCAATTACAAGTCCCAGGTTTCTGCAAGCATGACAACCCGGCACTTGGGGGCTACATATGTGGAATATTCAGTTTATGACTAATGATTGAGATGAATAACCCGGATTTCTTCAAGGTTGCAACACTTGTATTGAAGCAAGTCTTAAGTTATCACTATGTTCTCCTCTTAAGACTTGGGGGCTACAGGTATTATGCATATAAAGAAGGAACATCTTCAAATTCTCAGCTTTGAGTAAATCAGGAAGATCAATTACGTGACCCGGTGTCAAAAACAATTATGACTCGACATCATCAGTCTTTTATAACCCGGAGATTTTGGAAATTATAACTCGGCAAGATCTACATCTTTAAGCCGGTTGAAAATCAGATGAGTATTTCAAGACCTATAATTTTTAAGAAGGCGCTTTGGAAGCCGACTCAAATGGATTATTTGTTTACAATATTTCTTCTACAAGCAAATTGATTGTGAAGCTGGTCTATTGACCCGGATTTTCTAGAAGAATGAAATGACAAGGACCTAAGGATGTTCAGGTGCCGGTTTACAAGAATTCTTAACCTGGAGCACAAGCTATCAAATTTGTTCCTGCGTTTATTTTGCAGCATAAGTTTACCATGGATAAATCCAAGCTAAACTTGGGGGCTAATGTCGGGGATATACACCGCGGTGTAACCCGGCCGGAAGTATAATCCGGCCGGACTTGGTGACTCACTAATGAACCGCCCTGGCTGGACGACACACTAAGTGACCCTCCCGATCCTGGCGACTTATGGGTGACCTGGCAAGCGGATCAGAGGAGCGACAAGACCCAGGGGCCCGGGAGGCTCAAGGCCTAGAAGGCCGGCTTACGTTATGGTAGGCCGGTTTAAGAGGAAAGGCGTGAGGAATATCTTCCTTACAAGGAATCAAGACCCAGACTTGTATCCGGCTTGTAGTAGAAGATAGGCTAGTCCTAATCCTATTTGGACTCCACATGTAACCCGCCCCTCTAACTTATATAAGGAGGGGCAGGGCACCTCAAAGAGGGACAGAGAACAAGAAACATTATCTAGGGCTAGACACAAAGGGGGAGCCGACTTATGCGGCGACTCCCTCATGAGCATAATGAGACCTAGCCTCAAATATCATGTAGGGCTATTCCGGATGATGTTTCCCAGGGCCCGAAGCTGTCTAAATCTTTGTCTTGCGTGTTGCGTCTCTCGTCCCGATCAACCCCTCTCAAGCTACCACATAGATGCGTTGGCCTCGCGACTAAGTTCTGACACTAAGGACATCGACGTGACAATTCCACGACAAAGACGAGTGTGGCAGGCGTCTTGGCGATGTGCCTGGGCAAGTTGGGGCGCACGCCTAACTAGCTTAACGGCCGAGAGAGAGAGAGAGAGAGAGAGAGAGAGAGAGAGAGAGAGAGAGAGAGAGAGAGAGAGAGAGAGAGAGAGAGAGAGAGAGAGAGAGAGAGGGAGAGAGAGAGGGGAGAGAGGGAGAGAGAGAGGGAGAGGGAGAGGGAGAGAGAGAGGGAGAGAGAGAGAGAGAGAGAGAGAGAGAGGGAGGGAGGGAGGGAGGGAGGGAGGGGGGGGGGAAGGGAGCGGGGGCTCACCGAGCGGCACACACGGTGGCCCTTGGCGGCTTAGTAGCTGCAGAGGGCATCACCGGAGTTGGGGATGAGCGGCGGCAAGGCAGAGGAAGAAGAAGACCTCGTCCATGACGCTGCGATGGCACGGAGCTCGAATCAACGGTCAGGGATGACGAGGCGGGCGATTTAGGAGACCGGTGACACGCTATGCTAAAAGTGGGAGGACGACGGCTATGGCTACATGATGGCCACGGCCATGGGAGTGCTTTTGACGGGGCGGATCTCGAGGAGGAGCGGGGGGGCGGAGATCTGGGAGGAGAGCAGGGGGAGGTGAGTAGGAGAGGGAACCGAGGAGGCGGGGGCGTGGCGGCCTTATCCCGTCGGCGGGGATGGCGAGGTGGTGCGATGGGGACACGCCATGTTCATGGCGCGGTCGGAGGAACAGCACCGGGAAGGAGGCGAGAAGGGGGAACGGGGGAGTGGGCTTGGCCCGGATGGGCCGGTTGGGTTGGCCGGCTGTCGGCTAGCTGGGCCAATTGGCCCGGGGGGGTTTGGGGGCTTTCTTTATCTCTTTAGTAGTTTGTTAGGTTTGTTTTTCTTTATTCCTTTTCTTTTATTTATTTCCTTTTTTATTTAATTCAACTTAAAATATTTATGCATTTTCTAAAAATGTGTTTACTTCACCATAATTATCTATGCAATATTTGACACAGTCCGAACATTTTTGTTTTAAGTTTGAAAACTTTGGTTGTTTGCCAAAAATTCGAATTTGAATTCAAATCATTTTGAACTAACGTGAGATTAGCGACAGTAATGGAGGTGACATGGCGTCATTAGCAGAGGTTACTGTAGCTTGATTATCCGAGCGTCACACTAGCGATGGAGCAGGATGAGCCAGGTCACGCCGAACACAGCCCGGAGCGGACACCCGATCACAGTGATCCCGAGGGACGAACTCATCAAACTACCCCGCGACAGGAGCACAGTCCGGAGGACGATGCATTCATCATCCCGGAAACACGTTTGGAGCAATATAACCTCTACAGAAGGCTTATGGCCACTGCGAGAAGTCTAAAGAAGCAGAAGCAAAGGCTTAAGCCCGCACAGGAAACGCTGAATTGCAGATGGAATAAAGTGCTCGAGGCTGAAGAAAAGTATGGCGACGATCGCCACACAAAGACCTATCCAAAACGCAAGCTGCTGCCAGAATTCAACAATGAGGCCGTTCCACTGAAGAACAATACGACCAGCAGGCCGGACCAACCACTTCATAACCGCAATAGAGCAGCTACCGACGCCGCACACGATTTACGTGAGCTCCTGGATAAAAAGGCCGGCACGACTAGGTCAATCTATTGATCTAGAGGACACGTCCCGACACAGTACTATGGTCACCAAAACGATCAGACTGATCGAGTACCAGTTCGGAATCAGCACCGGACACAACAACAGCCGACGGCATGCCACAACACATCCAGATACAGAGGGGCTGCTCACCCTCTGTGCTTCACCGAAGAGGTACCGGACCACGAATTTCCACATGGTTTTAAACCTGTGAACATAGAGCCATATGATGGAACGACAGACCCCGGGGTCTGGATAGAGGATTTTATCCTGCATATCCACATGGCTCGTGGGGACAACCTCCATGCCATCAAATACCTTCCCCTCAAGTTGAAGGGACCAGCTCGACACTGGTTGAAAAGCCTCCCCGAAAATTCAATCGGAAGTTGGGAGGAACTCGAGGATGCTTTTAGGGCCAATTTTCAAGGGACCTATGTCCGACCTCCGGACACGGATGATTTAAGTCACATAATTTGTTAGCCCGACGAGTCCGCCCGCAAGCTTTGGAATAGATTCTTCACTAAGAAGAATCAAATCGTCGATTGCCCGGATGCCGAAGCCCTAGCGGCCTTCAAGCACAGTATCCGAGACGAGTGGCTCGCCAGACACCTCGGCAAAGAAAAGCCGAGGACAATGGCAGCTTTAACAAGCCTTATGACCCACTTTTGCACGGGTGAAGATAGCTGGTTGGCCCGTAGAGGCACCAGCGACCCAAGTACATCCGAAATCAGGGATGGCAACGGGAAGCCACGGCGCAATAAAAACGAACGTCGAAACAAGGAAGAAAGTCCATACAACACAACGGTCAACGCCGGATTCAGGGGCTCTCGACCCGGTCAACAAAAGAAGCCATTTAAAGGCAGCAAAGAAGGACCGTCCGGCCTGAGCAAAGTCCTGGACAGACAGTGCCAAATTCATGGCACCCCCGAAAAACCTGCGAACCACACTCACAGAGAATGCTGGGTCTTTAAGCAGGCCGGCAAATTAAATGCCGAGCACAAGGGAAGGGAAACACCAAGTGAAGACGAGGATGAGCCTCGCCAGCCGAACACTGGGGGACAGAAAAAATTCCCACCAGAGGTAAAAACAGTAAACATGATCGACGCGACTCACATACCCACGAGAAGGCGCAAACGCGCGCTTAGAGACGCATACGCTATAGAGCCCGTCACCCCCAAACTTAACCACTGGTCGGCCTGCCCAATCACCATTGATCACAGGGACCACCCGACTAGTATGCGGCACAGAGGATTAGCTGCCTTGGTAGTCGACCCAATAATCGACAGATACCATCTCACTCGCGTCCTCATGGACGGCGACAGTAGTCTTAACCTAATATACCAGGACACTATCCATAGGATGGGGATAGACCCATCCAAAATCAGCCAAAGTAACACCACCTTTGAAGGGGTGATACCAGGCGTTGAAGCCCGCTGCAGGGGCTCCCTCGTACTAGAGGTGACATTCAGCTCCCCAGGCAACTTCAGAAGCGAAGAACTACTCTTCACCATCGCCTTCCTCCAAAGTGGTTATCATGCCTTGCTCGGGAGAACGGCCTTCGCTCGCTTCAACGCAGTACCACACTACGCCTACCTTAAACTCAAGATGCCCGGCCCACGTGGCATCATCACCGTCAACGGAAATACAGAGCATTCCTTACGCACGGAAGAGTATGAGACGGCTCTAGCAGCCGGACTCTAAGCGGCCTCTAATACCAGAACGCATGATCGGTCGTTAAGACCACGGACACGGTTAGACGAGTCCGACAGCCCAGATAAACCTGATCTGGGCGCCACGCATGTAATCCCATAAAGGACACCAGGGGCTATAGATATTCAATAAAGCCCAACTCTTGGCTTGACCTTATTAACAGGCCAATGTCTTTCACTTTTACTGTCCATTGGTGATAGCCGACTCTTCGCACGCTTACGTCATACTCTCCTACATGAGTTTTTCTTTTTACAGACACCATTCATGCGATACCCTCCCAGGACAAGGCACAATGGAGACAAAGGCGCAGACGTGCAGCAGGGCCCCGCTCAAAGGTTTCTCTTTAGATTAAGCCCCTGTGTAAACCTTTTTTTATTGTCTCCTGTTGTTTACACATCCCATGGGAACTACACCCACAGAGGATACTGCCGTTATTGGAATTTCGTCATGACAGACTAATGCACGTACCTGGAATTACAGGGTTCATAATAAAGGGCGTTACTCAGCCCAGTATATGTTACAAAGTCCGAATACCTTCGGGAGTGCTAGGCGTCGCGAGTTTGGCCTTATATGCACCAGCTCCGAATCATGTCTTTGGTCAAATGTTGGGTTTGCCCGGCTCCTGGGTTTGCCGCCTTACATTCCATTCTTATCGGCTAAGGTGGCCAAAGGAGAACTACTGCGATTGTGCCCTGGTTATTCCGGATGAGCACCTCAGTAGAGAAAGCCGAAAACTGATTGTCATGATATAGCGAGAGACTGTTCAACCACTCGAAGACTTATCGGAATCTTTAGGATTCCTCCGCATTAACGAAGGACCGTTTCCCGGTCATGTACACACGCGCCCGTATTCGAATGCACGCAAAGATAGCCCCACCGTCAAACTCCTATGGCTAAGTGAAAGTGTTAAAGCTATATAGTCCGGTTGCCTAGTTCGACGTGCGATCACCTCCTTAATGGACCAAGACGTTGGATCAAGTGTGATTATTCATATTCTCGCGAACACCCCCGCATTGCATGCGTGGGGGCTGAAGCCAACGACTGCTAACTTTCAGATTACATATATACATAAAACGGCCGCACAGGAGGCACAATAACACTTTCGGGCAAAAAGTATAAACATAGCCTTCATAATTAAAATAGCATTGTTTTTACAATGAAACGATTTGTCACTCGAACATGGCATTCTTCGAGCACTGAGCCCTATTAAGCGAGCACCTTCTGTTACCTGCTCCAAGTAGTGCTCGGCCGGATCCTGGCCTCCCGCCGGATTCTGGGTCGCAATGATGGTGGCCTCCATATCTGTCCAATATGCTTTCACGCGGGCAAGAGCCATCCATGCACCCTCTACGCACGCCGACCTCTTCATGGCATCGATCTGCGATACGACACCAAGGAATTGTTGCACTAAACCAAAATAACTGTCCGGCTTAGGCCCCTTCAGCCATAGATGGTCTATTACAGACCGCATTGCAAGATCGGACAGCCTATGAAGCTCAGCCACGGCAGCCATCCTCTCACTCAACGGCAATGGGCGCGTGGGAGCACTGAATTGCGACCAGAACAACTTCTCCACTTTATTATCTTTTTGATCTTCGAAAAACTTGGCCGCATCAGCCGTACTCTTTGCCAACCAAGACACGATCTCGCAGGGCTCCAACGCCAATCCAGGGAGCATACTGGATCTAAAAACTTCACCAGAATAAATAGGGGTTTCACTGCGATTTCTCCTACCGTCAAGCTCCTCCCGTGCATCCCTAATTTTGGATCGCGTCTCCTTGGCCGCATCAAGTGCCTTCTTCAGGTCAGCCGAATTAGCCTGATTCTCCTTTTCAAGGAGCTCATACCGGTCGGCGGCATTTTTCAGCTCCACAGCCATCTCGGCTATTTTGTCTTCACTTCGGCGATGAGCAGCCTGTTCGGCTCTCAATTCTCCGGCCACCTTTAGGGAAGCCACATTGCTAGCCCGGGCTTGTTCCTTGGCCAGGGCATGTTCCGCCCTCAGGGCTTCCACGGTAGCAGCACCGTCTGCAGTCCAAGCATATCACATTAACATTATGCTCCTCTCAATTTTTCCTATAAAAAATAAGGAAAGCAGAGCACATACCTTGTGACTCGTTAAGCCGCTCGTTCACAAGTGTGATATCGGCATCAATAACTCCAATATGCCTCCTCAGTTCGGCAACTTCAATGGACCGGTCGGCTGCCGGATCCTTAGACACCTGCGCATAAAAACAGCGCGATCATTACTTAACAATGTGATCCTCCGTTTGCCGCCTAGGGCTGGCAACCAGAGTCTCAGGGGCTACTATCCATATGGAGCACACCTTGCAAAAGGCCACCACAAAAATTATGTATTTTCATTACATACCTCAAAGCCTCTGAGCAGGCTCGTAAAGGCTTCATTCAACCCGCTTGTGGCGGATGAAATCTTCTCAAGCACCGTGCTCATTAATGAACGGTGCTCCTCCGAGAGAGCAGCTCGCTCCAGAAGGCCCGTCAGTGTGTCCGGCCAGACGCCGAACTATGCCGGACCCTTCTTATCGCCTCCCGTGGGAGCCGAACGCCCAGCTCGTGGTGGCAAGTATTAGCTTCGCTTCGCAGATCCGACTCCTCCGTGATTTACACCTCGGGTCGCCTTCCCCATGAGGTGGAGAGGTTGGTGGGTCTCACTTCCATCATCTCCTAAGGAGATCCTCAAGACGAACTCTATCGAGAAGAGCTGATAGCCGGACTGCAAAGAATGGATCCTGGTTATTGTTCTCGGAGAAGGAAGCAGTACCTTCGTATTTACGATTAACTACAGCTCGGCTGAGGGCCGGCCCGTTGGCGGGCATGGCACGGCGAGGACGCCCTTCGGGGCAGGGCCCCCTAGTGAAGCTTTCTTCCCTTGTGTGGGCACCTCCGTCTCCAAGTTTTCGGAGGCGGCCCTCTCTTCCCGCGAGGGGAGGAGGCCTTATATTCCCCTCCCCGACTATCCTCCTTTGGGGAGGTAGCAATTCCCCCGGTTTGGATGTGCAATGTGAAGTTCTGCTTCTCTGTTCTTCCCTTCGTCTTTCCCCGAGGGCACTTTACTTAGCACACGACCAAGCATCTTGGCTATTGTGGGACTAGGCGAGCCTTCGGGAAGTGGCGCCGGACACCTGATTCTCTCCGCCTTGTTGAGCTATTCCTGGCCAGGGAGGATTTTCAGAATAATGTTATGATAAAAATAAACAAAGTGTTCGGTTTCTGGGTTGCTTACATGGGTATCTGGGCGATTGCAGCTCAGGCCCGCATCCTCGATGGTGTCCAGAAACTTTACTTGTGGTCCGAAGAATAACTTACACATCCCTTCGAGCGTGACGCTGAAGAAGTGCAGAATAGTCCGTGGACCTTCGAATTGAACTCCCACATCCGGAGAGGCTGGCGTTTGCCCGGCAAGATTCGTCGGACTAGCATTACCTGAATTACGCTTATCCATGTTCAACATCGTCATGTGGTGGATCAAATCCTAGAGAGGGTAATTTGTTAGAGTGAGTTTGAAAATGATCTTGCTTATGAATTTTTATAGCTTCGGAAATAATATCACTAATAATTCCAACATCTCCTTTGGCACGCATAAGGTTTGTAAGCTCAAATAGAGGATCACCAAATATAGGATCACTAGTATTCATCTTACTCAAGGCAATAGACTTATGGAGAATTTCATCAAGATTTTTGCAGGAATAATTCGGAAAGCGTTCCTCAAGAAATTTCCATATAGTGTAGGCACACATAAGAGTAGGTAAACATCCAATCAAGTTTCTAGGCAATCCTCTAATGATAAGTTCGGCGATTCTAAGATTGCGGATCATGTCAATTGACTCATCAAGGGTAGGATGCATAGGATCAACATGAGGTGCCCAAGGGCTAGCAATGTACTTGTTCAAATGATATTGATTGAAGATTACAAGCATCTCATTTTTTTCACTCATGAAAATACTCTCCATCAAGAATAGGCACTCTATGTCTAAGACTCCCCAAAGTAGACTCATCCATCTTCCTCCAATGGTGATTAAGTCAAGGCAATGGAGACTGAGGGAGTCCTGGACTAGGGGGTGTCCGGACAGCCGGACTATCATCGTCTGCCGGACTCCAAGACTACGAAGATACAAGATTGAAGACTCCGTCCCGTGTCCGGATGGGACTTTCCTTGGCGTGGAAGGCAAGCTTAGCGATACGGATATGTAGATCTCCTACCATTGTAACCGACTCTGTGTAACCCTAGCCCTCTCGGGTGTCTATATAAACCGGAGGGCTTTAGTCCGTCGGATAACATACATTACAACAATCATACCATAGGCTAGCTTCTAGGGTTTAGCCTCCTTGATCTCGTGGTAGATCCACTCTTGTACTACCCATATCATCAATATTAATCCAGCAAGACATAGGGTTTTACCTCCATCGAGAGGGCCTGAACCTGGGTAAAAACATCGTGTCCCTCGTCTCCTGTTACCATCCGCTTAGACGCATAGTTTGGGACCCCCTACCCGAGATCCGCCGGTTTTGACACCGACATTGGTGCTTTCATTGAGAGTTCCTCTGTGTCGTCACCGATAGGCTTGATGGCATCTTCAACCAACAACACCGCCTGTGGTGAGACTTTTCTCCCGGACAGATCTTCAGATTCGCGGCAGACCGCGGGCTAATTCACTTGGCCATCCGAGCAGATCGAAGCTACGCCCGCCGCCAGTCGATTCGAAGTTTAAACTTCACGGCCGATGTCCGCGGAGACTTGATCTTCGACGGACTCGAGCCACAGCCAAGCGCCGCGACCGCGGACGACGGCATGATCTAGCTCTGCCACCGAACAGTGCCTTGGTGGCCGCACACGAATCCGCTTCGGTCATTAGTCCGGAGCCGATCGCCAAGATCGAGGGCCGGTGGATAAACGCCGCCCCGGGGGCTTCAACATCCACGGCGATGGAGCCGAACACTAATCCTGTCCCCTGCGAGACTCGTGATTCCGAGGTGCCGGACTCCTTGCCGGACTCCGAACCTCCCGCGCCCCTACCAATCGATTCGGATTGGGCGCCGGTTATTGAATTCACCGCCGCGGACATCTTCCAATACTCGCCTTTTGGCGGTATCCTGAATTCACTGAAGCATCTCTCGTTATCAGGAGAGTCCTGGCCGGACTATGGCCAGGATGGTTGGGGTACGGACGACGGAGAAATTCAGAGCCCACCCACCACCCACTTTGTAGCCACTATCGACGATTTAACCGACATGCTAGACTACGACTCTGACAACATCGACGCTATGGACGACGATGCCGGAGACGAATAGGAACCAGCGCCTACAGGGCACTGGAAGACCACCTCGTCATATGACATATACATGGTGGATACCCCAAAGGAGAGCGACGACGAGGACCAACGGGCCGCGACAGAAGATAACCCCGCCGATAAACAACCAAAACGGCGACGCAGACGCCGCCCTAAGTCCCGCCTCGACGACAACAACGCTCCCAAGGAGCCCGCAATATGCAGGGCTCACAAGTGGACGGCAAACATGCAGATAAGCAACCGTCCGAACATGACGAGTCAGACAATCAGTCCAGGCCCGGTGAAAACAGCAGTCCGGACGACCTCATGCCGGACACGCCGCCGGAGAGCAAAAACCTTCGGAAAAGACTCGTCAACACAGCAAGAAGCCTGAAGAAGGAAAAGAGGAAGCTCAAAACAGCGGAAGACACACTCATAATGAGATGGAGCAAAGTGCTCAAAACCGCAGATAAATACGGCAATGGCCACCAATCAAAGAGCTACCCGAAGCGCAAGCTGCTACCAGAATTCGACGAGGAGGCCATAGAGCCTCCACCGTCAAAAAATAAAGAGGCCCCCTGGTTGGATAGATGGCCAGATGATAGGCCAAATTCTGAAAGTGGCGCCACACATAAACCAACTAATGAACCTGGAAAGACAGATGGCCCAGCCAGGTCCATCTACGGGCCAAAGAAGAGGGCCCCAGGAAGCAAGGCAACACGTCAAGTGTCCGAAGATAGTGGCACACCCAAATACAGGGGCGCCGCACACCCACTATGTTTCACCAATGAGGTGCTGGAACATGCATTCCCAGCAGGATTTAAACCCATAAATATAGAGGCCTATGATGGAACAATAGACCCTGGAGTCTGGATAGAAGACTATATACTACATATACACATGGCCAGAGGAGATGACCTCCACGCCATAAAATACCTACCCCTCAAGCTCAAAGGGCCAGCCCGTCATTGGCTTAAAAGCCTCCCAGAAAATACCGTGGGAAGTTGGGAAGAGCTCGAGGATGCGTTTAGAGCAAATTTTCAAGGGACTTATGTCCGCCCTCCGAACGCAGATGATCTAAGTCATATAACTCAACAGCCCGGAGAGTCAGCGCGGAAATTCTGGAACAAGTTTCTTACCAAAAAGAACCAAATAGTCGACTGTCCGGACGCCGAAGCCTTAACAGCTTTCAAGCACAATGTCCGAGACGAATGGCTTGCCAGGCACCTCGGTGAAGAGAAACCGAGGACAATGTCCGCACTAACAAGCCTCATGACCCGATTCTGCGCGGGAGAGGACAGCTGGCTAGCAAGATGCAGCACCAGCGACCCAAGTACATCCGAGATAAGGGATGGAAACGGAAAATCATGGCGCAGAAAAGAACAGTGCCGAAATAAAGAGAAAAGCCCAAAGAGCACGGCAGTTAACGCCGGATTCAAACGCTCGCGGCCAAACAACAAAACAACGCCTCTTAAGGATGACAATGACGATCCGTCCTGTGTTAAATAAGATTCGGGTCGGATATGTCAAATCCACAAGCATTCTAAGGCTCGCAAATCACACCCACATGGATTGTTGGGTTTTTAAACAGTCCGGCCGACTAAATGCCGAACACAAGGGGCTCGACGCATCAAGAGAAGAAGATAAACCCCACCAGCAGAGCACCGGAAAACAAAAGACTTTCCCACAAGATGTCAAAGCAGTAAACTCACTTCATGTGATAATACGGAAAAATAGTGCGGCACTTTCTAAAAAGAGCTTCGCGCGGTCCAACCCAGCAGACCATAGAGATTGGATATCAAACCAATCACTTTCACCACCGACTATTCCGAAGTTGCTCAAACGCTGGACGGACTCCCTAATATTGAATCCCATAATAGACGGATTACATTCACTAACGCCCTAGTGGACGGAGGCAGCGACTTAAACCCATCAGATTCAAACACAATCCGTAAGATGGGGATAGACCCTACCAAAATTCGACACAGCCGCACTTACTTCAAAGGAGTGACGCCAGCCCTTACGCCAAGTGCATGTGCTCCATATTACTAGAAGTCGTGTTCGATTGTCGAACAATTTTCGACGCTAAAAATTAGTTTTTCACATCGCCCCATTTGAAAGTGAACATCAAGCACTCTTGGGACGAAGGCTTTTGTCCGCTTCAACGCCATACCGCATTACGCGCCTCTTACACTCAAGATGCCCGGTCCGCGTGGCGCCATTTTCAGGCGAGGGTCACTTAAAGACCCCGGACTGGATAGACGAATCCGCTTCAAGAAAGTTAGGGCTCCCTAGCCGCATACCTCTTCACTGTGGGCTGCAAGATAAACAACCGCGGGTTCA
The DNA here is from genome assembly GCA_021437245.1 of Aegilops speltoides. Taxonomy (NCBI): domain Eukaryota; kingdom Viridiplantae; phylum Streptophyta; class Magnoliopsida; order Poales; family Poaceae; genus Aegilops; species Aegilops speltoides. The sequence goes on from CM038145.1 coordinate 217,282,675, forward strand.
TACAAACCCCGCTTTAATTATTTATATTTTTACACATATTTTTCGCACGAATTGTTTTCAAACTAAACGCCTCTCTTTTTACAGATGAACAACGTGCATACCCGCCCGTGATAACGGCGCAACGGAGACACAAAGCAGACGCAAGAGGGACCCATTGTGAGGATTCTTTTCAGATTAAGACCCTGTAAACCTTTTTTACCGCTCTTGTTGTTATTCTCCTTGGTTTCTTCCTATAGCCAAAGCGAGCCTCGACATTTTGGCATCGGCGCCATAAGACCATGCCCTTACTCGACACTAGGGGCTTAGGCATCGTTCGCCTATTATTATAAAAGACCGAACACCTTAGGGAGTGTTCGCGCCTCGAAAGTTAGGCATTATATGCATCAGCTCAATCATGTCTTTGGTCAAATGTTGGGTTTGTCCGCTCCTGTGTTTTGCTGCCTTACGCTCAGATCATCGGCTAACGCGCACTGTGGAGAACTATCGCGATTGTGCCCCGCCTCGCCGGGCGAGCACCTCAAGAGAGAAAGCCGAAACCGATCGTCATGATACAGCGAGAGACTGGTCAACCACTCGACGACTACCGGAATGTTTAGAATTTCGCTTTGATGAAGGACCGCTTCCGTCAGCACATACGCGCCCGAATTCGAGAAGTGCGGTGCCACCAGGGCTATATCGTAGCCCCACCCTCGAGCTCCATCGCTAAGTGAAAGTGATAAAGCATTATAGTCCGGATTGCCTTTCGCTACGCTACCACCTCCTTAAACAGACCGTGACGCCGGATTAAGTGTGAAAACACGCTATTTTTGCGAACACCCCGCACTTCGTGCATGGGGGCTGAAGTCAAGACGCAATCTTTCAAGTTATACAAATGTATACGTAAACGGTCGACAGAGAAGTTTTACTACTTGGGACGCACAAGTATAAAAAGCAGTTATAGCATAATCATCATTTTAAGCTAATACGCTCATTTGAACGTGACATTTTTCGAGCATCGCGACTTTATTACACGAGCGCCACGCATAACTTCCCCGAAATAGTGCTCGTGGGAGCCGGCTTTCATCCGACCCGGGCGGCAACAGCGGTGGCATCCATCTCCGGACAATGCGCCTTCACACGGCAAGAGCCATCCGCTACCGATGCAGCCGACCGCTTCATCTCCTTTATGTGCGGCACCGCCCAAGGAATTGCTGCAGAAGTCGGTAGCTCGTCGCTTCGCCTCTCGCCGCATATGGGCCACGATGTCACCATGGCAAGTCCGACAATCTATTTAGCTCGCCCATTCGCCAACCGGTCTGTCAACGGAAGTGAGCGATCCGGACTATGGAATTGAGACCAATATAGCTCTTCCGCCTTGTGATCCTCCCGCTCCGAAGTGCTCAATGGCATCACCGACTTGCAGCTAAGTCCATATACGGATCCTCCGGACTCCACAGCCGCCAAATTGAGCATACTTTTGATCCATAAACCGGCGACGAAAGAGTAAAAGGCTTGCCACCACGATATCTCCTACTGGCGCAGCTTCCTCCTTCATAGCCCGTGATAGCGAGCAGGCATCCTTGGCTTCGGCGGTGGCCTTCTTTAGGTCTTCCCGCTCCGATAAGCGCCTTTTCAAGAGCCTCATTGCGGTCGGCAGATCTTTACTTTCATGGCCAATTGCTACCGCCTCGCTTAGGCAAGGCGCAGCCCTTTGGCTTTCAACTCCTCGGCCGCCCTCGAGGCAGCGCGTCACTCCTTCGGGCTTGCTCCTTAGCTCGAGCAAGTTCGCCCAAGGCTCTCCACAAAGCAGCAGCACCGTCTGCATAACAGCATATAATTTATCGAGGAGGGCTTCACCCCTTAATAAAGCGATCGCGGAGAACTCATTTACCTTGCGACTCGCCAAGTCACCGTTGACAAGTGCGATGTCCGTGATCCGCCACGCCAAGTTGCCGATCAACTCAGCAACCCCATTAGTCCGCTAGCCCTCGGACTATCCGCCACCGCTAGGAACGACGGCATTCATTACTCGCGATTTTGATCCTCGGCACGCTGTCGTTTCCGACAAACCTACCGAGTCCCAGGGGCTACTATCTATACAAGGCGCATTTTTCATATGCAAAACTGTTAAAAGACAAAAGGGTGCGTCATTCTCGCATACCTCAAATCCCGCCAGCAAACTCATGGCGGCATTTATAATCCGCCTCGGCGGACTAAATCCTTCCAATCACCATATGCATCAATGCACGGCGATCTTCTGAAATGGACGCCTCAAGCAGATTCTTCGCCTCCCGCCGGATACTAGTGGGTGCCGAACTCTCGCCCTCCCGACTCGGGATACCTCCATGACGATATTTGTGCTCGCTCGCCTTTATCTCGACGGCGCATGCATGACGGTGGCATTTCACTTCCATCATCTCCTAAGAAGGTCCCTCAAGATGAACTCATCTGAGAAGGCTGCAGATCCGAACTGCAACATAAATATTTCGGTTACCCACGGAAGCACAAATGAAGGTATTTCCTTACTAATTAACTCCCTTTTTCATACTTACGGCTCGCTGGAGGGCTGATCCTTTGGCAATGATTGTGCGTCCGGATTCTCTCCGGACGCCGGACCCCCCGGTGAAGATCTCTTCCCACGCTTAGGGGCTTTGGCCTTCGGATCTTTGGAGGCGGTCCTCTTCTCCCCTTGGAGGGAGGGGTTCTTGATTCCCCCCTCTTCAGACGCCCCTTCGGGCGAAATATTAGCTCCTCTATTTTCCCCTTCACTCCCTTCCGTGGGCGCGACCTCCAACATTCTGACCAGCACGGGCTCTAGTGCGGTCTCTGGGAGGGGGGCCGGACACCTTATCAGCCTTGATCGCGCCACCCATTCCTGTGAAGAGTAATGGGTCAGGAGGCGAACTCTAGAAAGGCATAGAAACAGAATGTCCGGACTCTGAGCTATTTACCTGAGTATCCGGGCGATTGCGGCTTAGGCCTGCGTCCTCGGCTAATTCCGGACACGCCACCTGCGGTCCGAAGAACAACTTGTACATCTCGACGGGTGTCGCACCCATGAAGTGTTGGAGAATCCGAGGTCCCTCCGGGTTGAACTCCCATAGACGGAGAGGACGGCGTTTGCAGGGTAGAAGATGCCTGATTAGCATAACCTGCATCACCACGATCATGTCGATCTCCCTCGCTTAGAGGTCTCGAATCCGCCTCGCAGTGAGGGCACGCCTTCGACGGCCCCAATTGAGCCCTTGGTCGACCCACGACATCGGGGCGTGGAGGTCCCAGCGGAATAAAGGCGGCGGCTTTTGCTGCGCCTTCGGAGCGGTGATATAAAACCACTCCGCTGCCACAGTCCGAGTTCCTCTTGAAGGAACCTCGGCCACGGGGCATCGGCCTTTCTGCTTATGGTCGCCCCGCCGCACTCCGCTTGACGCCCCCCGATCATCTTCGGCTCCACCTTGAAGGTCTTCAGCCACATGCCGAAGTGGGGAGTGACGCGGAGGAAGGCTTCGTAGACGATAATGAATGCGGAGATGTGGAGGATGGACTCCGGAGCCAAGTCGTGAAAGTCCAGCCCATAGTAGAACATGAGTCCTCTCACGAAGGGGTCCGTCGGGAAGCCTAAACCCCGACGGAGGTGGGATACGAAGACAACGAACTCACCGGGCTTGGGGGCGGGCACGGCCTGCCCTTGGGCGGGCAACCTATGCAAAACCTCATAGGCCAGGTACTTGGCCTCTTGTAACTTCAATATGTCCTCCTCCGTGACGGACGAGGGCATCCACCGGCCCTGGAGGTCGGAGCCGGACATGGTTGAGAATCCGAAGCGCTCGAATCTGAGGCTCTGGGCATTGGAACTGGGAGCGAGGAGGAGAGTCGATGCGAGATTGAAGAACAAGGACAAGCCTTGGTCCTCTTATAAAGAGGAAAAAATACCAAGAGCCGTCTCCGTGACCGTTTGGGATTCACCTTCGATAGAGGAGGCGTGGCGACGGGAACGGTTGGGTTACCCACGCACGTATTGATGAGAATCCCGGAATAAGGGGGACACGATCTCTGCTTCGACAAGACGTGCCAAGGAAACCGCTCCGCTAAACGTGCTGAGGTGGTGTAGTAAAAAACGATTCAAACAGTGGCTTGGTAGCGGCGTGATGTCACGTCGCATAATACTTCAGCAGATTGAGCTAGTGTACATTTTATTCTCTCTACGGTGGAATGTGGAATTTATTTTGCAGAGCCGGACACTATCCTGGTGTTCATGATCCTCTCTGGATTATTCAAGGGAGGAACCCGCCTTGCAATGTCGAACATTATGCGCGCCGGACTAATCGCCATTGAAGCCTGGTTCAGGCTACCGAGGAGTCCTCGACTAGGGGTGTCCGACAGCCAGACTATCATCGTCCACGGACTCCAAGACTACGAAGATACAAGATTGAAGACTCCGTCCCATGTCCGGATGGGACTTTCCTTGGCGTGGAAGGCAAGCTTGGCGATACGGATATGTAGATCTCCTACCATTGTAACCGACTCTATGTAACCCTAGCCCTCTCCGGTGTCTATATAAACCGGAGGGCTTTAGTCCGTAGGACAACATACATTACAACAATCATACCATAGGCTAGCTTCTAGGGTTTAGCCTCCTTGATCTCGTGGTAGATCCACTCTTGTACTACCCATATCATCAATATTAATCAAGCAGGACGTAGGGTTTTACCTCCATCGAGAGGGCCCGAACCTGGGTAAAAACATCGTGTCCCTCGTCTCCTGTTACCATCTCCCTAGACGCACAGTTCGGGACCCCCTACCCGAGATCCGCTGGTTTTGACACCGACAAAGACCAATGCTCTGATACCACTTGTAGGACCTTGAGAAGAGGTGTCTAGAGGGGGGGGGGGTGATTAGACACCAAGTACCAAAGTTGCAGTTTTTAAGTTCTTTAAGTTTAAGTGGAGTTTAGGCACAAGTTTAACATTCACAATACATAACAAGCAAGCATGCAAAGAGTATATGAGCAGCGGAAAGTAAAGCATGCAACTTGCAAGAATGTAAAGGGAAGGGTTTTGGAGGATTCAAACGCAATTGGAGACATGGATGTTTTTGGTGTGGTTCCGGTAGGTGGTGCTATCGTACATCCACGTTGATGGAGACTTCAACCCACGAAGGGTAACGGTTGCGCGAGTCCACAGAGGGCTCCACCCACGAAGGGTCCATGAAGAAGCAGCCTTGTCTATCCCACCATGGCCGTCGCCCACGAAGGACTTGCCTCACTAGCGGTAGATCTTCATGAAGTAGGCGATCTCCTTGCCCTTACAAACTCCTTGGTTCAACTCCACAATCTTGTCAGAGGCTCACAAGTGACACCTAGCCAATCTAGGAGACACCACTGTCCAAGAAGTAACAAATGGTGCGTTGATGATGAACTCCTTGCTCTTGTGCTTCAAATGATAGTCTCCCCAACACTCAACTCTCTCTCATAGGATTTGGATCTGGTGGAAAGAAGATTTGAGTGGAAAGCAACTTGGGGAAGGCTAGAGATCAAGATTCATATGGTAGGAACGGAATATCTTGGCCTCAACACATGAGTAGGTAGTTCTCTCTCAGAAAATGTATGTTGGAAGTGTAGGTTCGTTCGGATGGCTCTCTTCACGAATGAAGAGGAGGTGGAGGGGTATATATAGCCTCCACACAAAATCTAACCATTACACACAATTTACCAAACTCAGTGGAACCGAATCAACAAACTCGGTCAGACCGATTTAGCAAATCTAGTGACTGTTAGGATTTTCGGTGGGACCGACATGCAACTCGGTAGAACCGATATGGTTAGGGTTAGGGCATAACGTAATCTCGGTAAGACCAATTACACAAACTCGGTGAGACCGATTTTGGTAATAAGCTTTCCAGAGAGTTGGTCAGGCAAACTCGGTTGGACCAATTACACAAACTCGGTAGGACCGATTTTGGTAATGAGTCAACCAAGAAGTTTGCATTGTAATCTCGGTAGTACCGGTTGCTCAAACTCGGTGAGACCGATTTTGGTAATGGACATACACAGAGAGATTACAATCCCATCTTGGTGAGACCGAGATCCCTATCGGTGATACCGATTTGCCTAGGGTTTGTGGAAGTGGCTAAGTCATTTGAACTCGGTGGCGCCGGATAGAAAGAATCGGTGGGGCCGAGTTTGACTTTAGGTATAGGTCATATGTGTGGAAGTGGGAAAGTGGTTGAGGGTTTTGGAGCATATCACTAAGCACCGTGGAGCAAGAAACTCATTAAGCAACACCTCATCCCTTCTTGATAGTATTGACTTTTCCTATAGACTCAATGTGATCTTGGATCACTAAAATGTAAAATGAAGAGTCTTGAGCTTGAAGCTTGAGCCAATCCTTTGTCCTTAGCATCTTGAAGGAGTTCCCACATCCTTTAGTCCATGCCACTCCATTGTTGAATTTATCTGAAACATACTAGATAAAAGTGTTAGTCCAACAAGAGATATGTTGACATTAATTACCAAAACCACCTAGGGAGCACTTGTGCTTTCACATTCATCATGTAACAGTTATAAACTAGAGCTACACAAAACTAGCTCCAATTCATCAATGCAATGTAGGCATGTATTCTGTATATAGTCATACGTGCTTATGGAAAAGAACTTACATGACATCTTTTGTCCTACCCTCCCATGACAGCGGGGCCCATAAGGAAACTAAAGGTTATTAAGGCCTCCTTTTAATAGAGAATTGGAACAAAGCACAACACTTAGTGAATACATGAACTCCTCAAACTACGCTAATCACCGGAAAGAATCCCAATTGTTGTCACCTTGGGGTATGCGGATCATAACACGTAATAGGTGCATATAACTTGCAAGATAGGATCAAGAACACACATATATTCATGAAAACATAATAGGTTCAGATCTGAAATCATGGCACTCAGGCCCTAGTGACAAGCATTAAGCATAGCAAAGTCATAGCAACATCAATCACAAAATATAGTGGATGCTAGGGATCAAGCCCTAACAAAACTAACTCGATTACATGATAAGTCTCTTCCAACCCATCACCGTCTAGCAAGCCTACGAAGGAATTACTCACTCCTGGCGGTTAGCATCATGAAATTGGTGATGGAGTAAGGTTGATGATGATGACGATATCAAATTCCACCCTCTAGAGCCCCGAACGGACTCCAGATCAGCCCTCCCGATGAAGAACAGGAGGTGGCGGCGGCTCCATATCATAAAACATGATTAATCCTTCTCTCTAATTTTTTTTTCTTGGCGAATAGGTATATATATGGAGTTGGAGTTAGGGTTGCCAGAGGTCCAGGGGGCCACAAGCTCGCAGAGCGTGCCCTGGGAATGGGCACGCCCCTTGAGCTTGTGGCTCCTGGGTGGACCCCCTCTGGTATATTTTTCTGCCAGTGTTTTATATATATTTCATAGAATTCTCTGTAAATTTTCAGGTCAATATGAGAAGTTTGATTTCTGCATGAAAACAACACCATGGCAATTCTGCTGAAAACAACGTCAATCCGGGTTAGTTTCATTTAAATCATGCAAATTAAAGTCCAAAACATGAGCAAAAGTGTTTGGAAAAGTAGATACGAAGGAGATGTATCAACTCCAGGCGAGTCTCCTTCCTGAGCCTGGTTTCCTTCGCCCTCTTGAACTTTATTTTCCATTGAGGTGTCCTCCTCTCCTGATGACCACTCATAATAGACCTTGCTGATCCGGTGCTTGGTGTGGAATCTTTGTGGAGCCATGAGAGCCGAGATCTGTCAGAAAAACAACACGAAGCAAAAAATAGAGGATATCGTTGCAATATGGTGGTCTAAACCTCCCGGAGATTATATAACGATTTGTTACCATGCAAAACAAGTAACCTGGCAGAAAACGGAGTCCGGACGGCGCACGAGGGCTCCACAAGCTCAAGAGGCGTGCCAAGGGGGGTAGGGTGCGCCCCCCAAGCTTGTCCCCTGCTTGTGCGCTTTCGAGACTACTTATTATTTTCCTAAGTTTTTAAATATTCCAAAACGGAGTAAAATTGCTTTTATGGAACTTTCGGAGTCGCTTTACTTACCATATCACATACCTATTCCTTTTTCACGGTTCTGGAGCATTCCGAAGGTTTCCTTTATGTACTCCTCCGGTGTTATGGAATGAATAATATTAGTCTCAAAATTTATAGGCATACCTGAGATATAATGCTTAATTCTTTGTCCATTCACCACCTTTGGGTTGGTGGTTTCATCGTTATTGACCTTGATAGCACCGGACCCGTAAACTTCTTCGATAATGTAAGGTCCTTCCCATTTGGAGAGAAGTTTTCCTGCAAAAAATCTTAAACGAGAATTGTATAGTAAGACTTGGTCACCTACATTAAATTCCCGCTTTTTTATTCTTTTGTCGTGACATCTTTAAACCTTTTTTAAAACAGTTTAGCCTTTTCATAGGATTGGCTTCTCCATTCATCAAGTGAGCTAATATCAAATAACCTCTTTTCACCTGCAAGATTAAAATCATACTTGAGCTCTTTAATTGCCCATGCTTTATGTTCTAATTCAAGAGGTAAAGGACATGCTTTTCCATAAACCATTTTATATGGAGACATACACCCATAGGATTCTTATAAGCAGTTCTATAAGCCCATAGTGCATCTTCAAGTTTCTTAGACCAATTCTTCCTAGATCTGTTGACAGTCTTTTGCAAGATCAACTTTATTTCCCTATTACTTAATTCTACTTGACCACTAGACTGAGGATGATAAGGAGATGCAATTCTATGGTTAACCTCATATTTAGCAAGAAGTTTACGAAAAGCACCATGAATGATGTGTGAACCACCATCTCTCATTAAATATCTAGGGACTCCAAACCTTGGGAAAATAACTTATTTAAGCATTTTAATAGAAGTGTTGTGATCAACACTACTAGTTGGAATAGCTTCTACCCACTTAGTAACGTATCAACAACAACAAAAATATCTATATACCCATTAGAGGAAGGAAAAGGTCCCATATAATCAAATCCCCGAAAATCAAATGGTTCAATAACAAGTGAATAGTTCATAGGAATTTCCCGATGTCTACCAATATTACCAATTCATTGACATTCATCACAAGATAAGACAAACTTACGAGCATCCCTAAAAAGAGTAGGCCAATAAAAACCAGATTGTAATACCTTGTGTCCCGTTCTGTCTCCCGCATGGTGTCCTCCATAAGCCTCGGAGTGACTGCTACGTCTTGAGCTTGCGTTGGTTTTCCTTGAAGAGGAAAGGGTAAGCAATAGTAGCGTAAGTATTTCCCTCAGTTTTTGAGAACCAAGGTATCAATCCAGTAGGAGGCTCCTCAAAAGTCCCACGCACCTACACAAACAAACAAAGAACTCGCAACCAACGCAATAAAGGGGGTTGTCAATCCCTTCAAGGCCACTTGCGAAAGTGAGATCTGATAGAGATAATATGATAAGATAAATATGTTTTGTATTTTATAATATAGATTGGAAAAGTAATGATGCAAATAAAAGTAGATTGAAAGCTTATATGATAAAAGATAGACCCGGGAGCCATAGGTTTCACTAGAGGCTTCTCTCAAGATAGCATAAGTATTACGGTGGGTGAACAAATTACTGTCGAGCAATTGATAGAAAAGCGAATAATATGAGATTATCTAGGCATGATCATGTATATAGGTATCACGTCCGCGACAAGTAGACCGACTCCTGCCTGCATCTACTACTATTACTCCACACATTGACCGCTATCCAGCATGCATCTAGAGTGTTAAGTTCATAAGAACAGAGTAACGCATTGAGAAAGATGACATGATGTAGAGGGATAAACTCATGCAATATGATATAAACCCCATCTTTTTATCCTCGATGGCAACAATACAATACGAGCCTTGCAACCCCTATTGTCACTGTGTAAGGACACCACAAGATTGAACCACCAAAGCTAAGCACTTCTCCCATTGCAAGAAAGATCAATCTAGTAGGCCAAACCAAACTGATAATTCGAAGAGACTTGCAAAGATAACTCAATCATACATAAAAGAATTCAGAGGAGATTCAAATATTTCTCATAGATAAACTTGATCATAAAACCACAATTCATCGGATCTCGACAAGCACACCGCAAAAAGAGTTACATCGAATAGATCTCCACAAGAGAGGGGGAGAACATGGTATTGAGATCCAAAAAGAGAGAAGAAGCCATCTAGCTAATAACTATGGACCCGAAGGTCTGTGGTAAACTACTCACAACTCATCGGAGGGGCTATGGTGTTGATGTAGAAGCCCTCCATGGTCGATTACCCCTCCGATGGAGTGCCGGCGAATGCTCCAAGATGGGATCTCGCGGATACAGAAGGTTACGGTGGTGGAAATTGTTTTTGTTGGCCCCCTGGATGTTTTCGGGGTACGCGGGTATATATAGGAGGAAGAAGTAGGTCGGTGGCCGCCCGACGGGCCCACGATATAGGGGGGCGCGCCCTGTAGGGGTGGGCGCGCCCTCCACCCTCGTGGCCGCCTCGGCTGCTTCTTGGCTTGGACTCCAAGTCCTCTGGATCACGTTCGTTCCAAAAATCACGCTCCCGAATGTTTCATTCCGTTTGGACTCTGTTTGATATTCCTTTTCTTCGAAATACTGAAATAGGCAAAAAAAGAGCAATACGGGCTGGGCCTTTGGTTAGTAGGTTAGTCCCAAAAATGATATAAATGTGTAAAATAAAGCCCATAAACATCCAAAAGGGGTAATATAATAGCATGGAACAATCAAAAATTATAGATACGTTGGAGACGTATCAAGCATCCCCAAGCTTAATTCCTGCTCGTCCTCGAGTAGATAAATGATAAAAACAGAATTTTTTATGTGGAATGCTACCTAGCATATTTCTCAATGTAATTTTCTTTATTGTGGCATGAATGTTCAGATCCAAATGATTCAAAATAAAAGTTCATATTGACATAAGAAATAGTAATACTTCAAGCATACTAATCAAAGCAATCATGTCTTCTCAAAATAACATGGCTAAAGAAAGGTCATCCCTACAAAATCATATAGTTAGGCTATGCTTCATTTTCGTCACACAAAAATGTTCCCAATTCTACACCCCCGATGACAAGCAAGCAATTGTTTCGTACTTACATAATCTCAAACTTTTTCAACTTTCATGCAATACATGAGCGTGAGCCATAGATATAGCACTATGGGTGGTATAGAATATGATGATGGGGATTGTGTGGACAAGACAAAAAATAAGAAAGTCTCACATTGACGAGGATAATTAACGGGCTTTGGTGATGCCCATCAATTGATGTCAACATGAGGAGTAGGGATTGCCATGCAATGGATGCACTAGAGCTATAAATGTATGAAAGCTCAACAAAAGAAAACTAGTGGGTGGGCATCCAACTTGCTTGCTCATGAAGACCTAGGGCATTTTGAGGAAACCCATCGTAGAAATATACAAGCCAAGTTCAATAATGAAAAATTCCCACTAGTATATGAAAGTGACAACATATGAGATAGTAACATTGCCCCCTTTTTATTTTATTTTCTTCTTTTCTTTCTTTTCTTTTCTTTCTTGGGCCTTTTTTTGGCCTTTCTTTTTTTCCTTTTTTTGGCCTTTCTTTTTTATTTTTATTTTTGGACTTTCTTTTTTTTTCGGGACAATGCTCTAATAATGATCATCACACTTTTATTAATTTACAACACATGAATTACAACTCAAAACTAGAACAAGATATGACTCTATATGAATGCCTCTGGCGGTGTACCGGGATGGGCAATGAATCAAGAGTGACATGTATGAAAAATCATGCAAAGTGGCCTTATCACAAATACGATGTCAACTACATGATCATGCAATGGCAATATGACAATAGTAATGTGTGTCATGATGATAAACGGAACGGTGGAAAGTTGTGTGGCAATATATCTCGGAATGGCTACGGAAATGCCATAATAGGTAGGTATGGTGGCTGTTTTGAGGAATATATAAGGAGGTTTATATGTGATAGAGCGTATCATATCACGGGGTTTGGATGCACCGACGAAGTTTGCACCAACTCTCAAGGTGAGAAAGGGCAATGCACGGTACCGAAGAGGCTAGCAATGATGGAAAGGTAAAAGTGCGTATAATCCATGGACTTAACATTAGTCAAAAGAACTCATATACTTATTGCAAAAATCTACAAGTCATGAAAAACCAAGCACTACACGCATGCTCCTAGAGGGATAGATTGGTAGGAAAAGACCGTCGCTCGTCCCCGACCGCCACTCATAAGGATGCACAATCCAAGGACACTTCATGTTTCAAATTTGATACACAACATTAACCATACGTGCATGCTACGGGACTTGCTAACTTCAACACAAGCATTCTTTAAATTCATAATCACCCAACTAGCATGACTTTAATATCACTACCTCCATATCTCAAAACAATTATCAAGTATCAAATTGATCATAGCATCCAATTCACTTCCTACGATAGTTTTTATTATACCAAATTTGGATGCCTACCATTCTAGGACCAATTTTGTAACCATAGCAAATACCATGCTATTCTAATAGACTCTCAAAATAATATAAGTGAAGCATGAGAGACTAGCAATTTCTACAAAATTAAGCCACCGCCATGCTCTAAAAGATATAAGTGAAGCACTAGAGCAAAAACTATCTAGCTCAAAAGATATAATTGAAGCACATAGAGTATTCTAATAAATTCCAATTAAGTGGGCTTCTCCCAAGAGGTGTGTACAGCAAGGATGATTGTGGAAAACTAAAAAGCAAAAACTAATATCATACACGACGCTCCAAGCAAAACACATATCATGTGGCGAATAGAAATATAGCTCCAAGTAAAGTTACCAATGAACGAAGACGAAAGAGGGGATGCCTTCCGGGGGCATCCCCAAGCTTAGGCTTTTGGCTATTCTTGAATATATTGGGGTGCCATGGCATCCCCAATCTTAGTCTCTTGCCACTCCTTATTCCATAGTCCATCAAATCTTTACCCAAAACTTGAAAACTTCACAACACAAAACTCAACATGAAATCTCATAAGCTCCGTTAGTGAAAGAAAGCAAAACCACCACATATGGTACCGTAATGAACTAATTATTTATTTATTTATATGGGTGTTAAACCTACTGTATTTCAAGTTCTCTATGGTTCATACCACTTAATACTAGCCATAGATGCATCAAACTAAGCAAACAACACACGAAAAACAGAATCTGTCAAAAAACAGAACAGTCTGTAGCAATCTGTAACTAACGCAAATTTCTGGGACTCTAAAAATCCTAAAAAACATAGGAAGTCCTGGGCAATTCGTCTATTGATCTACAGCAAAAAGAATCAACGCAAAAGCACGTTTCTGTGATTTAACAAAACTTGTTTCGTGCGTGCAAAGTTTCTGTTTTTCAGCAGAATCAAATTAACTATCACCATAGGTTATCCTATAGGTTCTACTTGGCACAAACACTAATTGAAACATAAAAACACATCTAAACAGAAGGTAGATGCAAAATTTATTACTAAACAGAAACAAAAACAAAAAACACAAATAAAATTGGGTTGTCTCCAACTAGCGCTATCGTTTAACGCCCCTAGCTAGGCATAAAAGCGAAGATAGATCTAAGTAGTGCCATCCTTGGCACTCAACTCATAAGTAGCCCGCATGATAGATTCATAAGGTAATTTAATTTTCTTTCTTGGAAAGTGCTCCATGCCTTTCCTTAATGGAAATTGGAATCTAATATTCCCTTCCTTCATATCAATAATCGCACCAATCGTTCTAAGGAAAGGTCTACCAAGAATAATAGGGCAAGAAAGATTGCAATCTATATCAAGAATGATAAAATCTACAGGCACCAAATTTCTATTTGCAACAATTAGAACATCATTGACCCTTCCCATTGGCTTTTTAATGGTGGAATCCGCAAGGTGCAAATTTACAGAGCAATCATCAAGATCATGGAAACCTAGAATATCACATGAAGTTTTCGGAATCGTGGAAACACTAGCACCCAAATCACATGAAGCAAAACACTCATAATCTATAATTCTAATATTTATAGTAGGTTCCCACTCATCATTAAGTATTCTAGGTATAGAAACTTCCAAATTAGGTTTTTCATCATATGATTTCATCAAGGTATCAACAATGTGTTTGGTAAAAGCTTTATTTTGACTATAAGCATGAGGAGAATGAACAACAGATTGCAACAAGGAAATACAGCCTTCTAAAGAACAATTATCATAATCAAACTCCTTGAAATCCGAGAGAGTGGGTTCAATACTATTTAAAGTCATGACCTCTCCAATCCCACTTTTACCAAATTTAGCATCAAGATCTAAAAACTCCGAATTATTGGGACGCCTTCTAACTAAAGTTGACTCATCTCTAGTCCCATTATTATCAAGATTCATATTGCAAAACAAAGATCTAATAGGAGACACATCAATAACTTTGAGATCTTCATCATTATTTTCATGGAAACTAGGAGAACACACTTTTACAAAGCAATCTTTCTTAGCACGCAATCTGGCGGTTCTTTCCTTGCACTCATCAATGGAAATTATCATGGCTTTGAGAGACTCATTGATATCATGCTTAGGAGGAGAAGATCTAAGTTTAAGAGAATCAACATCAAGCGAAAGTCTATCAACGTTCCTAGCCAAATCATCAACTTTGAGCAATTTTTCCTCAAGCAAAGCATTAAAATTCTTTTGAGAAATCATAAATTCTTTCACACTATTCTCAAAATCAGAGGGCATCTTATTAAAATTACCATAAGAATTATTGTAGTAATTTCCATAATTATTAGAGGAATTACTAGGGAACGGTCTAGAATTAAAGTTTCCTCTATAAGCGTTGTTACCGAAACTATTCCTACCAACAAAATTCACATCCATAGATTCATTATTATTATCAATCAAAGTAGACAAAGGCATATTATTGGGATCAAGAGGAGTATTTTTAGTAGCAAACAACTTCATAAGTTCATCCATATTTCCACTCAAAACATTGATTTCTTCTATAGCATGCACTTTTTACTAGAAGATCTTTCGGTGTGCCATTGAGAATAATTAGCCATAATATTATCACGAAGTTTTGTAGCATCTCCTAACGTGATTTCCATAAACGTGCCTCCCGCGGCCGAATCTAAGAGATTTCTAGAAGCAAAGTTCAAACCGGCATAAAATTTTTGTATGATCATCCATAAATTCAAACCATGAGTAGGGCAATTGCGAATCATCAATTTCATTCTTTCCCAAGATTGGGCTACATGCTCATGATCAAGTTGTTTAAAATTCATAATATCGTTCCTAAGAGTGATAATCTTAGCGGGAGGAAAATACTTAGAGATAAAAGCATCTTTGCACTTGTTCCAAGAATCAATACTATTTTTAGGCAAAGACGAAAACCAAACTTTAGCATGATCTCTAAGTGAAAACGGAAATAACTTCAATTTAACAATATTGTTATCCGTATCTTTCTTCTTTTGCATATCATACAAATCAACAAAGTTGTTTAGATGAGCGCATCTTCACTAGGAAGGCCGACGAGTTGATCTTTCATAACAAGATTCAAGAAAGCAAGATTGATTTCACAAGACTCAACATCATCAAGAGGAGCAATCGGAGTACTAAGGAAATCATTATTATTGGTATTCAAGAAATCACACAGTTTTGTATTATCTTGCGCCATGGCAACAAGTAATCCAACACACAAGCAACAAGAAAAAGGCAAGCGAAAAAGAGCGGAGGAGATTGGGAAAGAGAGGGCGAATAAAACGGCAAAGGTGAAGTGGGGGAGAGGAAAACGAGAGGCAAATGGCAAATAATGTAAATGCGAGGGAGATGAGTTTGTGATGGCTACTTGGTATGTCTTGACTTGAGCGAAGACCTTCCCGCCAACGGCGCCAAAAATCCTTCTTGCTACGTCTTGAGCTGTGAGAACCAAGGTATCAATCCAGTAGGAGGATCCTCAAAAGTCCCACGCACCTACACAAACAAACAAAGAACTCGCAACCAACACAATAAAGGGGTTGTCAATCCCTTCATGGCCACTTGCGAAAGTGAGATCTGATAGAGATAGTATGATAAGATAAATATCTTTTGGTATTTTATAATATAGATGCAAAAAGTAAAGATGCAAATAAAAGTAGATTGAAAGCTTATATGATAAAAGATAGACTCGGGGGGCCATAGGTTTCACTAGAGGCTTCTCTTAAGATAGCATACGTATTACGGTGGGTGAACAAATTACTGTCGAGCAATTGATAGAAAAGCGAATAATTATGAGATTATCTAGGCATGATCATGTATATAGGCATCACGTCCGCAACAAGAAGACCGACTCCTGTCTGCATCTACTACTATTACTCCACACATCGACCGACTCCTACCTGTATCTAGAGTATTAAGTTCATAAAGAACAGAGTAACACATTAAGCAAGATGACATGATGTAGAGGGATAAACTCAAGCAATATGATATAAACCCCATCTTTTTATCCTCGATGGCAATAGTACAATACGTGCCTTGCTGCCCTAACATCCATGGAAAGGACACCGCAAGATTGAACCCAAAGCTAAGCACTTCTCCCATGGCAAGAAAGATCAATCTAGTAGGCCAAACCAAACTGATAATTCGAAGAGACTTGCAAAGATAACTCAATCATACATAAAAGAATTCAGAGGAGGTTCAAATATTTCTCATAGATAAACTTGATCATAAACCCACAATTCATCGGATCTCGACAAACACACCGCAAAAAGAGTTTACATCGAATGGATCTCCACAAGAGAGGAGGAGAACATTGTATTGAGATCCAAAAAGAGAGAAGAAGCCATCTAGCTAATAACTATGGACCCGAAGGTCTGTGGTAAACTACTCACAACTCATCGGAGGGGCTATGGTGTTGATGTAGAAGCCCTCCATGGTCGATTTCTCCGTGAGCGCCGTGAAGGCTCCAAGATGGGATCTTGTGGATCTGTAAGGTACTGGCGGTGGAAATTATGTTTCGTTGGCTCCTGGATGTTTTCGGGTACATAGGCTTATATAGGAGGAAGAAGTATCGTCGGTGGTCCTCGAGGGCCCACGAGACAGGGACGCGCCGTATGGGCGAAGCGTGCCCTCCTATCTCGTGGCCGCCTTGCCATCGCTGGCTTGCACTCCAAGTCCTCTGGATCACGTTCGCTCCAAAAATCACGCCCGAAGGTTTCTTTCCGTTTGGACTCGTTTGATATTCCTTTTCTTCAAATATCGAATAGGCAAAAAAGCAATACGGGTTGGGCCTCCGCTTAGTATTTTAGTCCCAAAATGATATAAATGTGTAAAATAAAGCCCATAAACATCTAAAAGGGTAATATAATAGCATGGAACAATCAAAATTATAGATACGTTGGAGATGTATCACTGACGCTTATTTTTGTTGCGTCGAGTACCGCCGCTTCGTTCTTTGCTTCGAAGTGCGGGATGGTCGATATCGTTGTCAGCTGTGCGCAAGGCAGCTATCTTCGCCCGCGCAAAAGTGGGTCATGAGTGATATGAGGGATGCCATAGACTTCGACTTTTTTTGGCCGAGGTGTCGGGCAAGCCATTCGTCACGGATGCTATGTTTGAAGGCTGCTAGAGTGTAACATCCCAATTTTCAATTTGGATGTTATACATAGATCATCATATGCATATCCTATTTATTCTTGCATTTTGGTTGAGATCCTAGAAATCTTAAGCAACTCAAGGACCCATGGAGAGAGTTGTAGGTTTCACAAAATTCTTATTTGAATTTATTTTCAAATTTGAAGAAAGAATCAATTTGGCTTTATAATTTTTATCTCCAATTATTTCCAATATTTAAAATAAACGAGAGAAGATAATATGACTTATTCAAATTCAGAGAAATATTGGAGAAAGAATTTTAAAATCAAATTATGATTTTTCTCGTATTTTATTTCTATTTTATTTGAATTAGAAAAAAATGCATTTTTCAAAATTGCATTTTTAGGCCAGAAAAATGTTCACTTTGTTCTAAATATTTCATTTAGATCATGAAAATTGTTTTTGGCATTTTAGAATTTTTTTTATATTTTATTAGGATTTTTATTTTTGGGTCAAATTATATTAAAAAATGTTCTTGACCGAATGGCGGAAGCCCACTGCCCGCTCGCGCTTCGCCTGTTGCACCTCCCGTCAGGCCGGCGTGAGTCCGCTCGGACCAGACACCACGCCTTGCCCCCTCCGCCAATTCGGGCACCCCCCCCTTTATAATGCGCCGCCCCCCTCGAAGCCCCATCCCGCCGCCCGCAGACTCGCCACTAACGCCGCATTGCCGCCGCTTAGCACCATCGCTGCCGCTGCCTTTGCGCTGCCTCACGCCGCACCTCGCCACCGCCGCCTCCCGCCGACGCCCGCACCACTCACGGAGCCACCGCCCCGCCTAGCCGGAATCTCGTCGGAGCCGCCGTCGTCGCCGCCGGTCTTTTTTCGGGTTTAGGTATAAAACCATTCGGGTTTTTTATAAACCCTAGATCTATTTTTTTAGATCGGTTCGGTTTTCATCGGTATATCTATTTAGCGGACGTTCGTCCGTTCGTTCGTTTTAACGAACGTTGTTCGCCTGTTAGGTTCAGACAGCGAACGTTCATTCGTTAGTCTGTTCATTTTATTTTATTTTCACCAGGGATTTATTTGCGATTATTTTATTGCGATTCTGCCCCTGATCTTTAAACTAGTATAACTTTTTACTCGTTTATCCAAATTAGATGAAACCAGCAGCTAATCTTCGTCTCAAATCCCTCTTTCTAGTTGATCAACTTGAACATGATTTTGGTACTGTAAAATTTGACTTTAGTCCAGATTAGTAAACGATCTTGTTTCGTTCGTATTCTGAGTTTCGTTGCTCCGTTCGAGTTGAATCTTTTTGCGAACCGTAGCTAATCACATGTACCTACTGTTAAGATCTAATCCATATGTTAATAATGCTGTTAGGTTTTGACTCTTGTTAGTTTATGTCGTTGGTTCTTTCGTGTTCGATTTGGATCTTTTCTCGAGTTTTCTCGTGTTTCGTTTGAGTGATTGCTTATGAATGCTATTGTTTGTCTATGTTAGATTACCCGGAGTGCAAAGCTTGTTACTATGAATCGCTAGATTTTGGAGATCGTCAGCAAGGCAAGTTACACTTTGATCATACTCTTTTATACCCAGTTTTTTACTATGCATTAGTTCTGCCCCACAAATATTTGCATTGGTAGGATTGGGAACATGTGGTTTTGGTTATAGGGCTTGAGGTAGGAACCTAATACCTTTTGATCACCCCAGGATATACATTATGCTTATTATTGCTTAGCCATGCTCGTAGACGGGGATTAGATCGTGATTCACACATGGAAGTTTGAGAGTTATTTAAATGGATAACATTAACGTGGCAACTTTAATACAAATCTGGGTGGATTGGTTGAGGCACCTGGAGTACCCAGTGTTGTCTGTTTTTTGGAAATCCCGGAGTACCCATGTGATTATCCTATGGAATGCCACCCAGGCTCAAAGGGATCATAAGATTACTCGTGCTAGAAATTTCCATGTGCAGCCACAAGCCATTATTGGCTCTGGCATAGTTGAGAAAGTTGCGTGAGCTCTTGAAGAGGTAGACTAGCAGATGTAGAGGGTTGTAGGTGGTACTGTCTACTCGGAGTAGAGAGTTAATGCTTCAGAAAGGCTATGTCTCGATCATTCGATCATGGATGCGGTCGAGTCTTGTAGGGAAAAGTGCACAAATCTCTGCAGAGTGTATAAACTAATCATGGTTAGCCGTGTACCCGGTTATGGACATCTTGAGTATCTAGTACTTGAATCTATTGATGTGATCTCATCATGTTTCTTTAATTAATTATGATGTTGGGTTAATGATGATACTTTTAATTGGGATTTGAGTTGGAGGAACCTTCTCAAATAATGGGCAACATGGGAGTAGTTAAATAAATTTATTCCTTTGTTGTAGGGAAAAACTAGTTTTATGCAAAATCATGAATTTACCGCCTCCACCAGCCAAATATTGCATGTAGGTATAGTCTTTGCATTATCATTGCTTTACAGTGTAAATATGCCAGCATATTCCATGTGCTGACCCGTTTCGGGCTGCAACGTCTTATGTTGCAGACTACTCAGACGGCGAATAAGGTGCGATAGGTCGTTGTTTTGCACTCAGCTATGCCGTTGGAGTTGATGGACTCATTTACCTTCGAAGCCTTCCGCTGTTATCTAGTTTAGACGGCCTTCAACCATGATTTATTTTTGTAATAATACACTTTATGAGAACTCGATTTAATAAGTGTGTGATTGAAACTCTGTTATAATTCCTCGAGTATTGTGCGTGTCAGCATTATCGATCCAGGGATGACACTGAGGCACGTATACTTGACCATTTGAGGTCTGGTTGCTACAAGATGGTATCAGAGCACACGCTGACTGTAGGACGCGACCACTTGAATGAGCCACAGGATTTCTCTTCTCTACTCATTTCTAATTCTCCTTTTTTTCTACTCTATAGATGGCGGATCCCAGGAACAAGTTCACTCAGCCGGACGACGACACCCCTTTTGGAAAGCATTTGAAGGAAGTCACTAAGTATCTGAACATCGGATTACCAAGGTTCACAGGGACTTTCTCTACATTTGTACCAGAAGAGGAGCATTGGAAGATCTAAGTATGGATACGTGGGAGGACCTTTGCGCCAACAACAGAGCCTATTGATTTCTACTTGGATGCACCAAGCTGGTGTATTGGAAAGAGCATGGCCGCACATATCACCTTTACGCATATGTGAGGTGTATCACAAGGAGCTGGAGAATACTGCCTACCAGATATGTGGCTGCCGAGATGACAAATGGGAGATGATTCGTACCAGGAGGGATGGATCAATTGCAGCTTACATACAAGAGATGGGAGTTCATATTCATCGACAGGAGAATCAAAAAATTATCCACATGAAGAAGATCAAGAAACTGGTGAGGAGAAACAACGAGCTAGAAGAGGAGATCAAGTCTACACGCGATGGATATGAGAAGGAGATTGCTATATCGGTGGAAAAGAATGAAGACCTGACAAGGAAGCTAGGAGTTTTCATGGGAGACCTCGCGCCAAAGAAGGACAACCAGCCAGGAGACTACATCATCCTCGACGACACCGACTCCGACCCTGATAGCGATGATGACTACGTTGATGAAGCCGGAGCAGATTTGATGGAGTCTTCTTCTGATGAAAATTTCTAGACGACCACCATTGTAATTAGTAGTATTTTCCCTCCAAGTAGTTGCAACGATCGGGTTAGTAGTTATAGGTTAGACCATTTTGTGTAATCTTATGTGCTATTGATTGAAGTGAAATTGATTGTGTTTGTCTCATGAGCATTATGGGTAGTGAATCTCTCTTAGACTCCTATTCTATTCTGTTTTCTCACCCCTTCTGAACCCATCAGATGCCTCTGAGACGTGACAATGGATTTGCCTTCCCACCAAAGCTCACTCAGTTGATCCAACAGTAGAATACCCTGATGCAGCTTTTAGTCCAGAATCAGAACCAAGGCAACAATAACAACTACAACAACAACAACCCACCACCACCACCCCCTGTTGATCACCTAGCCTGTTTCCTAAGGTTGATCCACCGATGTTCTCTAGTAGCACCGAGCCGATTGTTGCAAATGATTGGCTCCACAAGAATGGAAGACAGATGACCACTGCAGGATGCACAGATGCGGAAAGAGTGCGTTTGGCCGCACATCAGCTTGATGGACCTGCAGCATCATGGTGGGAGAATTTCACAGCCACTTACCCCATTGACACTATTACGTGGGGTCAGTTTCAGCAGGACTTCCGCACTGCCCATGTTTTAGCCGGAGCTATGAGCATGAAGAAGCGCGAGTTTCGCAACTGGCGCCAAGGAGGACGTACAGTGGGCCAGTATGTGGATGCGTTTAGTAAGTTAGCACGCTATGCCCCTGATGACATAGCTACAGATGCCGCTAAGCAGGAGAAGTTTCTGGAAGGACTGGATGATGAGCTGAGCATGCAGTTGATGGTGGCAACATTCAACAACTACCAGGAGTTGGTAGACATGCCTCTTATGATTGAAGGCAAGCAGCAACAAATTGATAATCGCAAGAGGAAGTATGGACATGGGAGGTACACTTCAGGAGCTCAGCAGAAGCCCCGCTATTCCCCGTACTCGGGAGGACATACCCACAACCATGGAGGCCATAACCATGGAGGACACACGCACAACGAAGCAAGTTTGCACAACCATAATGGCACCAGGAATGGCAATGGGAATGGAGGAAGCAGCAACCAGAACCGTTCCAACCCTTCAACACTAGCCAAGAGGGATCTGAGCCACATTACCTGTTTCAAGTGCCAGAAGACCGGACATTACGCCACTGAATGTCCTGGAGCAAAGAATGGAAACGGAAGTTCTGCCAAGAAGCCCAACCCCTTCACCAAAGGTCAGGCGAACCACATCAGCGTGGAGGAGATTGAGGATCATCCCGACACAGTTGTCGGTAAGTTTTAGATTAATGCATTTACCGCAGTCGTTCTTTTGATACTGGTGCATCGCATTCATACATATCAAGGGGATTTGTGGATAAGTAAAACCTGCCAACCCAAGCCCTTAGGTCACCCATGTTAGTAAGTTTGCCAGGAGCAGAGTATATAGCTAGCCTATGGTGTGATCAGTTACTCTTAAGGATTGGTAACTATGTGTTTCCCTCGGACCTAATAATTTTGGAGTCACAAGGATTGGATATAATATTAGGCATGGATTGGTTATCGAAGTATGGAGGGAACATTGATTGTGCTAGTAAATCGATATTCCTCACCACCCCAGAAGGAAGAAGAATCAAGTATGTATCCTGGAATGTGCCGAAGAGGACTCAAGTGAATTCCTTATCAGGAGTTGTACAGGAGGAAGTACCAGTGGTGAAGGATTACCCCGACGTATTTCCAGAGGAGTTGCCAGGCATGCCACCGGATCGATACATTGAGTTTTTGATTGATCTTTAATTTTAATCTTTATAGTAGGTTCCCACTCATCATTAAGTTTTCTAGGTATAGAAACTTCCAAATTAAGTTTTTCATCTAAAGATTGCATCAAGGCATCAACGATATGTTCGGTAAAAGCTTTATTTTGACTATAAGCATGAGGAGAATTCACAACGGATTGCAACAAGGAAATAAAACCTTCTAAAGAACAATTATCTTAATCAAAATCCTTGAAATCCAAGATAGTGGGTTCAATGCTATTTAAAGTCATAACCTCTCCAATCCCATTTTTACCAAATTTAGCATCAAGATCTAAAAACTCCGAATTATTGGGACGCCTTCTAACTAAAGTTGACTCATCTCCAGTCCCATTATTATTAAGATTCATATTGCAAAACAAAGATCTAATAGGAGACACATCAATAACTTTGAGATCTTCATCATTATTTTCATGGAAACTAGGAGAACACACCTTTACAAAGCAATCTTTCTTAGCACGCAATCTAGCGGTTCTTTCCGTGCACTCATCAATGGACACTCTCATTGCTTTGGGAGACTCATTGATATCATGTTTAGGAGGAGTAGATCTAAGTTTCAAAGAGTCAACATCAAGCGAAAGTCTATCAACGTTCCTAGCCAAATCATCAACTTTGAGCAATTTTTCTTCAAGCAAGGCATTAAAATTCTTTTGAGAGATCATAAATTCTGTCACACTATTCTCAAAATCAGAGGGCATCTTATTAAAATGACCATAAGAATTATTGTAGGAATTTCCATAATTATTAGAGGAATTACTAGGGAACGGTCTAGGATTAAAGTTTCCTCTATAAGCATTGTTTCCAAAACTATTCCTACCAACAAAATTCACATCCATAGATTCATTATTATTCTCAATCAAAGTAGACACAGGCACATCATTGGGATCAAGAGGAGCATTCTTACTAGCAAACAATTTCATAAGCTCATCCATCTTTCCACTCAAAACATTAATTTCTTCTATAGCATGCACTTTTTTACTAGTAGATCTTTCGGTGTGCCATTCAGAGTAATTAGCCATAATATTATCAAGAATTTTTGTAGCATCTCCTAAAGTGATTTCCATGAACGTGCCTCCCGCCGCCGAATCTAAAAGATTTCTAGAAGCAAAGTTCAATCCGGCATAAAAATATTGTATGATCATCCATAAATTCAAACCGTGAGTAGGGCAATTGCGAATCATCAATTTTATTCTTTCCCAAGATTGGGCAACATGCTCATGATCAGTTTGTTTAAAATTCATATTATCGTTCATAAGAGTGATGATCTTAGCGGGAGGAAAATACTTAGAGATAAAAGCATCTTTGCACTTATTCCATGAATCAATACTATTCTTAGGCAAAGACGAAGACCAAACTTTAGCACGATCTCTAAGTGAAAACGGAAATAATTTCAGTTTAACAATATCATTATCCGTATCTTTCTTCTTTTGCATATCACACACATCAACAAAGTTGTTTAGATGGGTAGCGAGATCTTCACTAGGAAGGCCGGCGAAATGATCTTTCATAACAAGATTCAGCAAAGCAGTATTGATTTCACAAGACTCAACATCATTAAGAGGAGCAATCGGAGTACTAAGGAAATCATTATTATTGGTATTGGAGAAATCACACAATTTGGTATTATCCTGCGCCATGGCGACAACTAATCCAACACACAAGCAAGCAGAAAAGGCAAGTGAAAAAGAAAGGAGAAGATTGGGAAAGAGAGGGCGAATAAAATGGCAAGGGTGAAGTGGGCGAGAGGAAAACAAGAGGCAAATGGCAAATAATGTAAATGCGAGGGAGGTGAGTTTGTGATGGGTACTTGGTATGTTGACTTGAGCGAAGACCTCCACGACAACAGCGCCAGAAATCCTTCTTGCTACCTCTTGAGCTTGCGTTGGTTTTCCTTGAAGAGGAAAGGGTGATGCAGCAATAGTAGCGTAATTATTTCCCCTGGTTTTTGAGAACCAAGGTATCAATCCAGTAGGAGGCTCCGCAAAAGTCCCACGCACCTACACAAACAAACAAAGAACTCGCAACCAACGCAATAAAGGGGTTGTCAATCCCTTCAGGCCACTTGCGAAAGTGAGATCTGATAGAGATAATATGATAAGATAAATAAATTTTTGCTATTTTATAATATAGATTGGAAAAGTAAAGATGCAAATGTAAGTAGATTGAAAGCTTATATGATAAAAGATAGACCGGGGGGCCATAGGTTTCACTAGTGGCTTCTCTCAAGATACCATAAGTATTACGGTAGGTGAACAAATTATTGTCGAGCAATTGATAGAAAAGCGAATAATTATGAGATTATCTAGGCATGATCATGTATATAGGCATCACGCCCGCGACAAGTAGACCGATCCTGCCTGCATCTACTACTATTACACCACACATCGACCGCTATCTAACATGCATCTAGAGTATTAAGTTCATAAGAACAGAGTAACGCATTAAGAAAGATGACATGATGTAGAGGGATAAACTCATGCAATATGATATAAACCCCATCTTTTTATCCTCGATGGCAACAATACAATATGTGCCTTGCATGTCGGATTTCGGGTTCCGGCAGACCCTTGAGGTTCAAACACTGGGGTGCGAGCGGAGATTCAACCCTCTACCGGCTCGCTCCTCGCCGAATCGCTAGGACCTAAACTACCAAACTGAATAGCACAAGAGACACAAGATTTATATTGGTTCAGGCCACCATTGTGGTGCAATACCCTACTCTAGTGTGTGGTGTGGTGGATTGCCTCTTGGGCTTGATGATGAACAATACAAGGCAGAACAGCCTCGCGAGGGTCTATTCTTGGCTGGTGCGACGAACTATTGGGAGGAGTTCAATCGCTCTATCTACTGGTTTCTTGGTGAGGATCCCGATTGCTAGGTCAGGTCCAAATTCTAGGTCAGGTCCAGCGATTGCCTCTACCCTGGGGGTGTCTAGTCCTCATTATAGGCAAAGTCCCTGGGCCTCTTCCCAAATATTTGAGCAGGAAGGGCGCCAACAATTGGCCATTTTGAAGGGGAACAGCGGGTATAGTTATCCTGACTAAAGTTGGTCCTCGCCTGTCAAAGGCTCTGGTGGTGACGCCGGCTTGGGTTCCACAATGACTTCCTTCCGGCCGTCGGGCTGGTCTTGGTCTTGTTGCACCGAAATGGATGCCTTTGCTTGATGCTCGCCACGCTTGCTCCTTTGCACCAAAGAGGAAAGGAGGACACTGCATGGGCTGGCGCCTCGATCGGGCGCCTTGGTCGTCATGGCTTGCGTCATGGGCACCTCGCGAGGTACCCCGCCTTGAACTCTCCGCCTCCTCATGAGCCAGCCTGACGAGGCCGTGCCTGAGGAAGCTCCTTGTCGTTCGCCCCGCGAGGCTTGGCCCCTCGCGAGGGTCTTGAGCTTGTGTTGATGAAGATGGGCTGTGCTGGGCCTCCTTTGAGCCATGCCGCAGGCCGCAGGCAGGCAAGTCTGGGGACCCCCGTTCCCAGAACGCCGACATTGCAACCCCTATTGTCACTGGGTAAGGACACCGCAAGATTGAACCCAAAGCTAAGCACTTCTCCCATTACAAGAAAGATCAATCTAGTAGGCCAAACCAAACTGATAATTCGAAGAGACTTGCAAAGATAACTCAATCATGCATAAAAGAATTCAGAGGAGATTCAAATATTTCTCATAGATAAACTTGATCATAAACCCACAATTCATCGGATCTTGACAAACACACCGCAAAAAGAGTTACATTGAATAGATCTCCACAAGAGAGGAGGGAGAACATGGTATTGAGATCCAAAAAGAGAGAAGAAGCCATCTAGCTAATAACTATGGACCCGAAGGTCTATGGTAAACTACTCACAACTCATCGGAGGGGCTATGGTGTTGATGTAGAAGCCCTCCATGGTCGATTCCCCCTCCGGTGGAGCACCGACGAAGGCTCCAAGATGGGATCTCGCGGATATAGAAGGTTACGGCAGTGGAAATTGTTTTTCGTTGGCTCCCTTGATGTTTTCGGGGTACGCGGGTATATATAGGAGGAAGAAGTAGGTTGGTGGCCGCCCGAGGGGCCCACGAGATAGGGGGACACGCCCTGTAGGGGTGGGCGCGCCCTCCACCCTCGTGGCCGCCTCGGCTACTTCTTGGCTTGCACTCCAAGTCCTCTGGATCATGTTTGTTCCAAAAATCACGCTCCCGAAGGTTTCATTCTGTTTGGACTCTGTTTGATATTCCTTTTCTTCGAAATACTAAAATAGGCAAAAAAAGAACAATACGGGCTAGGCCTCCGGTTAGTAGGTTAGTCCCAAAAATGATATAAATGTGTAAAATAAAGCCCATAAACATCCAAAAGGGGTAATATAATAGCATGGAACAATCAAAAATTATAGATATGTTGGAGACATATCAGTGAAACTTCCGTAGGATTTGTTCCTGTTCATGCTCAGGTATACAACGTCTAATAATACCATCTACTCCTTTATAAAGATGTGGGTCATCCCAGAAGTAATGTCTTAAAACAAAGAAGAACTTTCCTTTTGTTGGTATGTAAAACTATGTGGTATAAATTTAGCAACAATATAATTAGCATAGTTTGCATACCACAGACTGTTACGAGAAGAATTTATGACAGCTAGTTGCTCATCGGGAAACCTATCATTAATAGGCAGTGGGTCATCAAGAACATTTTCCATCCTAGACAGATTATCGGCTACGGGATTCCCAACTCCTTTTCTATCAATGATATGCAAGTCAAATTCTTGTAACAACAACACCCACCTGATGTGTCTAGGTTTAGCATCTTTCTTTTCCATAAGGTATTTAATAGCATCATGATCGGTGTGAAAAACTACTTTAGAGTCAACTATGTAAGTATGAATTTATCACAAGCAAACATGACTACTAGAAATTCTTTCTCTGTAGTAGCATAATTTCTTTGAGCAATGTCTAGAGTTTTGCTAGTATAATGGATAACATTTAAGGTTTTTTATCATATATGCCACTAGTAGTGTCCCACTACTTAGTTTTGCCATTAAAAGTTACAACTGCGCAAAAATGCCATCGTTCCGTGAGATGCATGCTAAAAAATGCCATTAGATATCTAAAAAATGTCATCGTTCCATTAGATGTTTGCTAAAAAATGCCATTATACATTGTTATTGTCAGGTCAAACTTGTTGACCATGTTATATGAGAAAAATCTCCCTATACCCACATGTCAGTTCTCTCTATCTCACAATGATAAGCATGGACCCCACTTGTCAAGAGTAAGCAAGCGAATAACTTTGAGGAAAATAAGAATGTTGTTGGGAACAAGTGGGACCCACACTTCATTGTAGTGAGATAGAGGGAGAGCTCACATGTTGGTCTATATGTATTTTTGTCATTATAACATGGCAAACAAGATTTGAGATGACAGTAATAGTGTACAGTGACATTTTTTTAGCATGCGCATAACGAAGCAATGGCATTTTTGAGCAGTTTTATTTTTTAATGGCAAAACTGAGTAGTGGGACACTACTAGTGGCATATATGATAAAAACCCAACACTTAATTTCTTATCAAGTCTTTTTCCTAGAACAACATCGACAACATAGTCACTAGCATCACTCATAATTTCAAAGGGTAAATTCCAATCAGGTGGTTGAGCAATAGGTGCAGAAGTTAAGGCTTTCTTAAGTGTCTCAAAGGCTTCTACAGAAGCATCATCAAAAACAAATGGAACATCTTTTTGCAAGAGATTAGTAAGAGGCCTAGAAATTTTAGAGCAGTCTTTAATAAATCTCCTATAGAAACCAAGATGACCAAGGAAACTTCGTGTACCTTTGATATCTTTAGGACACGACATTTTCTCAATTGCGTCAACTTTAGCTCTATCAACTTCAATACCTCTTTCGGAAATTTTATGCCCCAAGACAATACCGTCATTCACCATAAGTGGCATTTCTCCCAATTCAAAACAAGATTGGTTTCTTCAGATCTCTGCAAAACTCGATCAAGGTTTCTTAAGCAAACATCAAAACAAGTTCCGCACATGGAACAATCATCCATGAAAACCTCAAAAATCTTTTCACAAAAGTCAAAGGATATAGCAGGCATACATCTTTGGAAGGTAGCAGGTGCATTGCATAAACCAAAAGGCATACATCTATAAGCCAAAGTACCAAAAGGGCATGCAAAAGTAGTTTTTTCTTGATCCTCTTGTGACACGGGTATTTGGGAAAATTCAGGGTATCCATCTAAAAAACAGAAATGTGTATGCTTTGATAACCTTTCTAGCATTTGAAAAATAAATGGTAGGGGGTAATGATCCTTCCTAGTGGCTTTGTTTAGTTTTCTAAAATAAATTACCATCCTATAGCATGTTATAATTTTTTGTGGGATAAGTTCATTCTTATCATTAGGGACAACAGTACTACCTTCCTTTCTTAGGAACACAATGAACATGACTTACCCACCTACTATCAACTATAGGATAGATTATAACTACTTCCGGGAGCTTTAATATTTCATTTATTACCACTTCCTTCATCTTAGGATATAATCGGCGCTGGTCATCAACAACTGGCTTAGTATCAGGTTCCATATTAATCTTGTGCTGACATTGAGTGTGACTAATGCCCCTAAGATCATCAAGAGTATATCCAATAATGGCATGGTGCTTTCTCAGAGTTTTCAATAATCTCTTTTCTTCATGCTCTAAAAGGTTCACTAATAATAACAAGATATATCTTCTTTTCATGAAGGTAAGCATATTTCAATGTGTCAGGCAATTGCTTAAGCTCAAACACAGGATCACTGTTGGGTGAAAGAGGATCTCCAAGGGTCTCAACAAGCAAATTGTGTTTCAAAATAGGTATTTGTTTGAATAATATCTCATCTATTTCGTTTCTTTCATTCATATGCATATAATTTTCATGGTCTAGCAAATATTGTTCTAACGGATCAGTAGGAGGCACGACAATAGAAGCAAGACCAATAATTTCATCGTTACTAGGCAATTCTTATCATGAGGTTGTCTACGTAATTTGGAGAAATTAAACTCATGAGACACATCACAAAAATTAACACTGACAGTTTCCTTAGCGCAATCAATCTTAGCATTAACCATATTCAGGAAAGGTCTACCAAATATTATGGGACAAAGGGGAACCAAGAACTAGAAAATTAGTAGGGTATTTAATTTTCCCACACAATACTTCAACATCTCTAACAATCCCAAGTGGTGAAATAGATCTCTATTCGCAAGTTTAATAGTAACATCAATGTCTTCTATCTCAGCAGGTGCAATATCATTCATAATTTCTTGATATAGGATAAATGGGATAGCACTGACACTCGCACCAAAATCACATAAGCCATGATAAGAGCATCTCTAGCAGAACCCGCAAAATCCCGACCCGCATAAGCCATTTACAGTTCATAGAAAAGGGTATATGCGGGCCGACGCAGGCGAGGTCAGACTCAGACCCCGCAAAACGGACCTGTAAAAAAGGATATTTGCTGAATATGATGTTTTACGGGTCGGCTACGCAGGGTCTGCTCGGGCACCGCCGCGTCGACCCACAAACCGAAGACGCCCAATTACAAATAAGTTCAAATTCAAACAATAGAACACAATTCACACAGAAATAAAAGTTTAGTTTTTTAGGACAAACGCAAAAGGGGGTCTTGCAAAAGTGACGACCATGTCCGGCATCATCTTGGTCGATCTTCACTCCGTGCCATGGAGTACATGGAGGTCATCGGAACCACCAAGGTCCACCTCTGGCGCTTGTTCCAACTCCTGCACAGAAATCATCGGCTGGTGCACTAAACGCATTGGTGACATTGGTTCCAAACCCTATTGAGAAAACATCTCCGTCACTGTAACACGCACTGGCCGACGCATCCATTCACCTCTTCAAGATCTCTGTTCTTGCCATATCATACCATTATTTGGTGAGGTCATCAATGTCATTGCGGTTCAATGTCATGATCTGGTTCTCTTCGGCAAGCAACTTGGACATGGCTTTGTTTTTAGCGGCACATGCTCTTATCTCCTCAATGGACGCTTTGCGCAGCCCCCCATCCTTGAGAAATTGCCATTTCTCTTGCTTCTCTCATGACTTCTTCTCGGCCAACTCTTTCTTAATCTCAAACGTCTTTGCTAACATCAACTCATTTGATTGCACCATGGCATCAATCTTGTCCCGCAAGCTTGATGCTTCATGCTCCCTCTTGATCTTCTCCTTAGTCTTGTTGTCGCCATCGGGCTTGTTCCAGTTTCTTGGTCCATCATCATCCTCATCTTCATCCATGTTTGTAAGTGAACCTATCTTCGGTGGGGATTATTTGTCAATCAATTTCCACTTCTCGCACTCTTTGAGCAAGTCCCAACAATGCTCTAGTTTGAAGAATTTTCCTTCTGAAGCTTCCATGTCTTTGTATCTTTGTTGGGCAATTTTGTCCTACACAATTAAAACAATGTCAAATTATGCAATCACTTTAAATGCTACAAATGATTTGCATCACTTGGAATGTGAACTCACATAGTCAGATTCCACGGTTCCAATTGGGGGGGGGGGCATTGCGAACTTGTTCCAAGCAAGCAGCCCAACAGCTGCAAATCGGCTTGATCACGTCCCAACGGTCTTGGAGTGACCAAAAGGTGCGTGGAGTCCTATTGGGATACTTTGCCATCATGCGGAAGTATTGATCTTCGATCCTTTGCACCTCTTGGCGGTTTGAGAAGTACCTGTGCGTGGAGTCCTATTGGGATACTTTGCCATCATGTGAATTGGGCTTGATCGATGTCAACGGCATTGGTGTCCAACAAGTTCACAAACTCGGCAGTGGCATTATTCGAACCACCGCTATAGTGAACGACAACAAGTCACGAGCTACCGCAAATGGCGAAAAGCAAAGAAAATTGAAGGGACCGAAGAAGCATACCTTCCGGCCATTTCGTCAAAGACCTCGCTTGCGGTGGAAGCAGCGCCGTTGAGCGGCATCGTCGGGGAACATTTTGTCGGGGCGGAGGGAGTGGATGAAGGAGCCTGTCGGCGTTCTGGGAATGGGGGTCCCCAGACTTGCCTGCCTGCGGCCTGCGGCGTGGCTCAAAGGAGGCCCAGCACAGCCCATCTTCATCAACGCAAGCTCAAGACCCTCGCGAGGGGCCAGATCATGGGCGGACGACAAGGAGCTTCCTCAGCACGGCCTCGCCAGCGGGCTCATGAGGAGGCGGAGAGTTCAAGGCAAGGTACCTCACGAGGTGCCCATGACGCAAGCAATGACGACCAAGGGCACCAGTCGGGTGCAAGCCCGCGCAGTGTCCTCCTTTCCTCTTTGGTGCAAAGGGAGCAAGCGCAGCGAGAGTATCAAGCAAAGGCGCCCATTTCAAAGGCAACAAGATCAAGACCAGCCCAACGGCTGGAAGGAGTCATCAGGAGCCCAAGCCGCGCCATCACAGAGTCTTTGCCAAAGCGAGGACCAACTTTAGTCAGATAAGTGTACCCGCTGTTCCCTACAAAATGGCTAATTGTTGGTGCCCTTCCCGCCAATATTTTGGGGAGAGGCCAGGCCTTTGCCTATAAATAGGACTAGCCACCCCGGGTAGAGGCATCGATATCGAGAACCCAAGAGCCGTAACTAAGTAGCACCAACCAAGAATGCACCCTCATGAGGCTGTTCTTCCTTGTATTGTTCATCATCAGCCCAAGAGGCAATCCACCACACCACACACCGGAGTAGGGTATTACACCACAATGGTGGCCGAACCAAGATAATTTTGTGTCTCTTGTGCTGTTCTATTTAGTAGTTTAGGCCCCAGCGATTCGGGCGAGGAGCGGATGGTAGAGGGTTGAATCTCCGCGCAACCCAAAGGTTCGAACCTCAAGGGTCTGCTGTAACCCGAACCGACATTTGGCGCGCTGTAGGTGCGCCGGACTGCCTCGTCGCCTCGTTCTTCCCCGACCATCGCAACCATGTCTGACGCTCGTCGGGCTCGCGCCGAGCGCCGAGCCGCCCTCGCCTCCCATGTCGCCCAAACAGCTCCCTGCTATGGCGCCTCGCTATTCCTCGTCACCGCCAACGCCGCCACGGACCGACGGGAACGAGCAGCAAGCATCATCCCAAAGACCCGCCCATGAGGCGGGACGGCCGATCGCCACGCTTTCGCCACCCCGCTGGTTCTTCGTCATGCGCGCTTCGGCGCCATGGAGGCCCGAAGGCGCCATCGCGCAAACGAGCTCTGTAGCATCGCCCTGCCGACGACGTTTATGAAGAATGGCTCGACCGAAGTCGCCGAGCTCGTCCGCGCTGCTGGAGGCGCCCTCGCGACCGCCCTTCTCGCCGCACCGCACCCGCGCTGGGCGATGAAGCGCCTGGGCGCCACCGCCTCCTCAAGAAGGCGCCTGCCCCAAGGTGCGCGCCCTGGCGGAACCCGCCCGCCAGCGCCAGCAGCAAGCAAGAGCAGAGCTGCCAAGAAGTCCCACGCCCACGGAAGCTGCCCGAGCGCCCCGCCCATCACGCCAAGACCTGCGCTGCGCCCCAGCCAAGGGCGCATGGGGACCCACAGGACCAAGCTCTCCATCGCCCAAGGCCTCCCGTGGCCACGGCGGGCTGCTGCGTCTTCACCACCGAGCTGCACAGCGTCGCGTGGCCCGGCAAGTTTAGGCCAGACCTGCCCCCTCGCTACGACGGCACAGCTGACCCTGCGGAGTTCCTCCAACTCTATGAGTTGGGCATCGAGGCTGCCAACGGAAACGAAAAGGTCATGGCGAACTGGTTTCCCATGGTTTCAAGCGACGAGCCCGCACTGCTCCCCGAACCGCCCCAAGCACGATCTCTTCCTCGATGAGATGCATACCCGCTTCATCGCCAACTTCTGTGGTACTCGTGACCGCCACCGCCGTGAGCGACATGCGCCAGATCAAGCAGCAGCTGGGAAACCTGCAGAAGTACATCCAGTGCTTCAACAACGCACGCCTCAAGATCCCCAGAGTGATAGAGGAGGCCATCATCTCCGCCTTCTCCGACGATGTACGTGACGTCAAGATGAAGGAGGAGCTGGCGATGCATGAGGATCTGTGCACCTCCTTGAGTTGTTCAACTTGGCGACCAAGCGCGCCAGGGCGAGGAGGGCGCCTCCCTCCTCGAGCTGCCCGCCGCGACCTCAAGATAAGAAGCCCAAGGCCAAGGACGGAAGCGCAAGGGGGCTGCCGTGCTCGCGTCGAGCTGCACACCAAGCGAGGCGCAGATCAGCCCGAGTCCTCCAAGGGGCCGGTATCGCGGTACCACGACCTCCACACCCACAACACCAATGAATGCCAAGAGCTCCGGCCGCACGAAGGAAGGGTCGGCAGACGCCCGAAAGCAGCGGCTGTGGGCTACGGCCGAGGAGGAGGAAGGAATGCAGACGCTGGAAGACCGCGCCCGCGCCAAGGGTGGCGCGACCAACCTCGCGAGGACCGCTGCCAGACCCGCTTTGCGAGGGAGGCCGGAGGATCAGCCTCGCGAGGATCGCCCGCAAGGGAACGCAGGCCCCCCGCCGCCGCAGCTAAGGAGAAATAAAGACCGTCATCGACGAGGGGCTGGGGCTTCAGAACTGCGCAATCGCTCGCATCCCGGGCAGAGCTCAAGCCCCAGCCTCTCAACAAGATCTTCAAGCAGTTCGCCCACGAAGTGAATGCAGTCCTCCCCAAGCTCGAGGCCACGTGGCCTCTTAGGTGGTCGGCGTGCGCCATCACGTTCAGCTCGGCGGATCAGCTCAAGTGCGCGGCCACAGCCGGAGTCCTTCCGATGCTTTGTTCCCCAATCATCAGCAACGTGCTAGTCACCAAGACCCTCATCGACGGCGGGGTAGGGCTCAACGTCCTGTCCGTGGAAACATTCAACAATCTTCAAGTGCCTTACAGTCAGCTTCAGCCAACCAAGCCCTTCTCCGGAGTCACCGACGGCTCCACGGTCCCGATCGGGCAGGTCCGCCTGCCTGTCACCTTTGGGGCTCGCGACAACTACCGCATCGAGCTCATCAACTTCGACGTCACCCACATTTCGCCAGATAACGCCATCCTCGGTACCCGGCGCTGGCTGTTCATGGTCAGAACTCCACCACGGCTACAACGTCCTCAAGATGCCATGAAGTGGCGGAGTCATCACGGTACCCTGCAAAGAGAGAGACGCAGTGTGCTCCCTGGAGCGAGCCTTTCAGGCCACATCATTGGAAGACCCAGACCACAGCAGCAGGAGGCCTTCTGAGGCCGCACCCAAGAACAAGAAGACATCTACCGGCCCGGCTCAGAGGCAGCCCTCAGGCCTGCGCCGCCAGGAGGAGCCTCCTTCCATCGTGAGAGAGAAGCGCTCGGGCGCCTCCTCAGCAGGCTTGGGGCTCTCCCGAGGGCCGACCTCGCCAAGGTCACGAGGGAGGCGCTTGGGCACTATGGAGGCGTGCTTCAAAGCACGCTTCCTCAAGAAGGAGCAAGGCAAGGAGGGCCAAACCTCGTGGAGTTCGCCACCAAGGCCATTCAGAGTTACAGGAGTCAAGGGTCATGAGAGACAGCCGCCACTACCGCGTGGCCCCCATCCAGTGAGGATGGTGGGCTGCGTCTGCAGACGACATACCAGGCTCAACCGAGCCGCGCCTCAAGAGCGCCTGCCCTCGCGAGTGGGACGCCAGAGGGTCCGCCCACAGCCCACGCATGCATGCCTTACAGCTGCTAAACGCGGCTGCTGCGCACCAGCTGCCTCATGAGGGCCATCTTGAGGCTCAAGAGGTCAGCGCACCGCAGCCCCGGGCGGAGATGGAGATGGCCCGCGAGGAGCTGCCAAGACCTCCGGAGCCTCCCGAGGCCCCCGGGCCTGGGGCTCGTGGAGGATCGCCCCGCAGCCCACCGAGTCTGCTACACCAACACCCCTTTGTCCCCAACATCATCAGTGACATCTTTTAAGTTTCATTTCGGCTGGGAGCGCCTTCAGGTCAGATTATTCCTGTGCCGCGTGGGTCCGCCCTGCGGCATGTATCCCTTTATTTCATGTCCTTAGCTCACCTTATTGGGGCGCCCCACGGGTCAGATCATCCCCAAGCCGCTCGGCCTGTCCCAGCCGCCTCAGATCCTTCTTATGCTTTTTCTTAGGACTATGCTTTCGCTCCACCATGCTTGTTATTTGGTGCCTTTTTCCGGGTGACGGAATCTTGCACGTTAAAGGGGGTGCCCGAGCATCGCGACTCAGTGGCTCCTATCGCTCTCCGCCCTCACCCTCTGGTCTTGTCCATGGCATCGCGACCTGGCTTGCCAGCGACGGCTGAGACCAGCCCGAGAGCCGGGACCCGAGGACGTAGAGTTTCGTCATCTAACCCAGCTTGCACGTTAAAGGGGGGTGCCTGAGCATCGAGACTTAGGGCTCCTACCGGCTCTCCGGCCCTCACCCTCTGGTCTTTCCATGGCATCGCGACCTGGCTTGCCAGTGACGGCTGAGACTAGCCCGAGAGCCGGGACCCGAGGACATAGAGTTGCAACATCTAACCCAGCTTGCGCGTTAAAGGGGAGTGCCTGAGCATCGCGACTCAGGCTCCTACCGCTCTCCGCCCTCACCTCGGGTCTTGTCCATGGCATCGCGACCGCATGCCAACGACGGCCGAGACCAGCCCGAGAGCCGGACCAAGACGAGAGCATGTGCATCCGCCAAATTTGCAGTGAACACACTCCAAGATAAGGCCAGAGCCAGCGCAACCCGCTTGAGGTAGGGCCCGTGAGTCCCGTGACTGCTCACGGGTGCCCAGATACACCTCGTCCAACCCTACCGTGCCAGCCACGTGTCGTGGGGGCAGATACGCCCGGGGCCTCCCCGAGGGGAGCCCCTCCCACGCACTGGAAGCACCATGTCCGCTACTGGCCGACGACACCGCCGAGGAGCGGCTATGCCCAGACGATACGGAAGCGCTTATGCTCCGCTGCCGATAAACAATCGAGGGTGGCCTCTGGGCCGATCAACCTCGTGGAGCCCAGAGCTCGGTGTCCGCCTTGTCACAACGCCCCTCGGGAGTGCCACGCGGCGGGCTGGGCACGGGCTGCGCCTGGTCCCGCCAGACGCACCCGCCTGGCCAGCCTCCTCGGCCTGGTTCGTCACGCACGCCTCCCCAATGGAGCCAAGGTACGAAGGCCGATTGAGCGTTAAGGGGACTCTCGAGCATCGCGACTCAGAGCCTAACTGGTCACGTAGCCCTCACCCCTTAGTTCTCGAAGGCTAACGGTGGTTGGGGTATGCGCGGACCGGCTCGCAAACGAGAACGGCAAATCCACCCACGCCTCGCCTCCTCGCTGCTCGAGTGCCAAGGGGACTCCCGAGCATCGCGACTCAGAGCCTAACTTGTCACGTAGCCTCACTCCTTGGTCCCGCCCTGGTTTCCGGTCGGGCCAATGGCGGCCGAGAGAGGCAAGGGCGGCTCGCCGGCGAGAACATAAGCAAGGTGAAGGAATAATGCAAATTTCAGGGAATTCAAAAGAAAATATTACAGTCCATGCTGTTATCACAACATCAAACATAAGTTTTAACGCCTCTCCGAGGAATGGTACATGCGCAGGAATTAAAAACAGGACGGGAGCCACGACAGAGTCACTTGCCGGTGGGGGAGCCACGTGGAGCAGGTTCGCCTTGTGGAGCAGCAGGGCCAACAGCGCCACGCTTGGCCTGCATCAAGGCCCGGAACTTCCCCAGCAGAGCCTCCGCACGACCCTTCACGGCCTCAAGAGCAGCAGCGCACGCCGCCGCCACCGGCTCCAGCAGCTGTCGAGGTCGATGTTGGGGTCACGAAGATAGATGTGGGCGAAGACCCGCGCCGCAGCAGAAGACAAGACGCGGCCTCGGCTCACCAGAGGGCCAAGGCCAAGGGTGACGCTGCTAAGGGCGCGAACCAGAAAGGAAGCAGCTTGGTGGGGCCATCCTCCTCGCCGGCCAGCGGGCTCTCAAGGCCGCTCTCGTAAAGCGTCTTTAGAGAAATGCGAGCCTTCTCTTCCATATCCGCGAAGGCCACGCGATCCTCCGCGAGAACCCGGGCCTTGCCTTCCAGCTCAACCTTCCTCGCCTCTAGCTCTTGCTCCATCATGCCTAGGCGGCCATGGCGCCTCTTGAGCTTGGTCTCTGTGTCCTTGACGGCCTCGCGAACCTTCATGCTTTCCTCCCGCCTTGGCGGCGGGCCTCCCGGCAAGCTGGTTCTGCAGCCCTTCAGCTTGTTCTCCAGCTGCCTCACAATGATTTGGACGCTAGCTGCCTCCCCCAGGCAGCATCGCGGCAACCTTCGCCTGGACGGCCCGCTTTCCTCGTCACAAGCCGCCGAGGCTCGACCAGCGCTACCAGATGAAGCATCGGAGCGAATCCAGCCAGAAGCCAGCTCCAAGCGCCCGGCCATCTGACGGGGGTCGGCGCCCAAAAGATCCTGCTGCAAGTGGTCCAGTCCGGCAACGGCGCGATCCAGAACAGTATTCGGAGAAGCAGCAGTCGATGAAGTAGGAGGAGAAGACGGCTGTGTGACCACTGTGCCTTGTGGCGGAACCAGCGATGCCATGACGACAGTGGAGGCAGCATCAAGCAAGGGCACCTCGGGAGTCGCCTAGGTCAAGGGGGCTGGGCTCACCCCAGCGGGCTCAGCCTGGCCTCGCGAGGACGCCCGGGCAGGAGAGGCCTATGCGTCACGATCACCTTCTTCCTCGGGCAGAGGCAGTGCCACGGATGGGACCTCAGGAGCTCCCTTCAGCTTCTTCTCCGCGGGCGCCAGCCTAGCCGAAGGACATGGGCATCAGATCTCGTCGACAGAGCAATAATCAAGACGGGAAGCAGGCACTTACAGGTCGTTGCTGGTGGACTCGAGCAGCCTCCGGCCGAACTTAAAGCCCGCAAGCCGGCTGCAAGGGTCGGCTTCAAGGGGCTCGGGAGTAGGAGGCGCGCCTGCGGATCACCCCGGGGCCGGGGCAGACCCGCGGGGGACCAGCCCAGTCCGGTCCTTATTCGGGATCGGGGGCAGGCTCCCGCCTCCCTGCTCATCCTCATCCTCGCTGCCGCCACTGGGAGGCGGAGAGTGCGGGACCTGCGCCGAAGGGGAGGAGCTCTTGACTCCGCCCCGAGTCAACCCCCTCTTCCGGCTCCCCTTCCTCCACCTCTTCGCTGGAGTCGTCGGAGGACACGTGCACCAGGTCCTCTGGAGCCTCCACGGGCACGGGCCCGTCACCGTTGAAGATAGGCATGGACCCCACTACCTGCTCCCGATCCTCGCGAAGGAACAGAGGCGTGGGAGCGCCCTCCAGCCTCGCCACGTCACCCCCAACCAAGGACTGGAGGACCGCCGCCAGGTCCTCGTCGGCCAGGATCACGGGGCTCGAGTGAGGCCACCACATCGGCAGCGAGTACTGACGGAGCGGAGCCAGTTGATGCTCCAGGAACTCCCTCAGCAGCGATGCACCGGTCAGCTTCGCCGCCGCCACGCTGGCCGGCCTCCAATCTGCGCCCATCTTCTCCAACACCAGCCCAAGCAGGATCCAAGCTCCACTCGGGACCGGTCGCTTGAGCTCATGGGTGCCCGTGGGCAGGATCAGCCGAGGATGGATGCGCCAAAGATCCACCAAGACCCACTTGCTCCTCAAGCCCTCAATTCTTCCTGTGGTTTGAATGGCGATGGCTCCGCCGTATGCAACGAAGCTCGCGCACGTGGAGGCGGAACCACGGGAGGTTCGGAGGGAGAAATAGTGGCGCAGCAAGGCCACCGAGGGCTTCACCCCAACATGGGCCTCACAATAGTAGGCGAAGGTCGCCAGAAGAAGGACAGAGTTGGGATGGAGGTGCAGAGCTTGAATGTTGTAGTGATGGAGGACAGAGAAGAAGAACTCGGAAAAGGGAGGCACCAGACTAGCAATAATGGCGCTCACGAAGAGCGGGTAGAAGGTGCTCCCCCGACCCTCAGAGACGGAAGAGCCGGCCTTGAACGCTTCGTTCGTCGGCGCCGACGCCTCCGCCATCTCGGGCGCACCAGGCAAGGCTCATTGCCGGTGTCAAACCGCGGATCTCGGTAGGGGGTCCCGAACTGTAGCGCCTAGGCGGATGGTAACAGGAGACGAAGGACACAATGTTTTTACCTGTGTTCAGCCCTCTCGATGGAGGTAATACCCTATGTCCCGCTTGATTAATATTGATGATATGGGTAGTACAAGAGTAGATCTACCACGAGATCAATGAGGCTAAACCCTAGAAGCTAGCCTATGGTATGATTGTTGAGATGTAATGTTGTGTCCTACGGACTACAGCCCTCCGGTTTATATAGACACCGGAGAGGCTAGGGTTACACAGAGTCGGTTACAATGGTAGGAGATCTACATATCCGTATTGCCAAGCTTGCCTTCCACGCCAAGTAAAGTACCTTCCGGACACGAGCCAGTCCGGCGGATATTGATAGTCCGGCTATCCGGACACCCCTAGTCCAGACTCCTCAAGAGTCTCGAACCAGTCTTCAATGACGATAAGTCCGGCGGTATAACGTTTGGCATTGCAAGGCGGGTTCCTCCCTTGAATAATCCGGAGAAGATAATGAACACCGTGATAGTGTCCGACTCGCAAAATAATTTCCACAATCAAACGAGAGAATAAAACATATACACCGATCCAATCACGACGATATGCGGCATGACATCACACCGTACCAAGCTTTTTGTTTGAATTACCGCATCACTTTGGTAGCGGCGGTTTCTTGGCACGCCCCGTCAAAGGTAGATCGTGTTCCCCTTATTCCGGATTCTCATCAATACGCAAGGCAGTAACCCAACCGTGCCATTGATGGTGGCACTTCGAGATGAGCGAAGTTTTACCAGCCGGTGAGGGACGATAGTTTTGTCCGCCTATATATAAGGGATAAGGTTTTACCTTCTCACCCACGCCTTCTTCCTCCTTTGCTCATCCATCCTCGCAACCCAAGCTCCAACGCCAAGTCACAAGATTCCGCCGACCCTTCTCCGAACATGTCCGGAGGGGAGGCAAGTGGATGACCTCCACCGCCAAGGAGGAGGATATCACCAAGCTGCGGACGCCGATACCTTCCGAAAACATCGCAGATCGGCTGCCCGACGCGGGCAACTCTGCTCCTACCCCAGACCTCATGAGAGGGTCGCCTTCCCCACTTCCTCCGCAGACCGGGCTTTCCGCCCATCCATTTGTCCGGGGCTCATGTTTTACTACGGCCTGGATTCCCACGATCCGCGCCAACTTCGCCCTCAACATCTCGGCGTTTATCGTCGTGTGCGAGGCCTTCCTCTGCATCCGGCCCCACTTTGGCCTGTGGCTCAAGACCTTCAACGTCAAGCCGAAGATCGTGAAGGGGGCGCAAGCTGAATGTGGAGGCGCTATGTTGGGCAAGCTGCCCAACATCCCTTGGCTAGAAGGGACCTTCGTGGACTCCGTCAAGGGGTGGCAGTCGGGGTGGTTCTATATCACCGAGCCAGCGAGCCTACATGGGCGGCGCCCCGAATTTAGATCTCGAATCCCACGCAGCTCACCTCCGGAAAGAGAAGGGTTTGCGGGGGCGACCGGTGGAGGTGACCGGACTTCAACCTGCATCAAGAAGCCGGTGAGCAATGGGCCCGCCGCCGACGTGGTCCAGTCATGCTCCTCCCGGATTCTCCCATGCCAAGAAAGGGCATTTACTCAGGAGTTTAATCCGAACAACACCAGACGTTGAGCGGCTCTTCGATACAACATACGAAGGGGCTCGAGGGTGCTGTTCAAGAGCGCCGACGCGCAAGATCCGCGATCAAGACAGCGGATTCAGCTTGCGCCTCCGTCGATGGGGT
The DNA here is from genome assembly GCA_021437245.1 of Aegilops speltoides. Taxonomy (NCBI): domain Eukaryota; kingdom Viridiplantae; phylum Streptophyta; class Magnoliopsida; order Poales; family Poaceae; genus Aegilops; species Aegilops speltoides. Next base: position 217,324,532 of record CM038145.1, read on the forward strand.
AAGTGATTCACCCCATTACGGGACACTTGTAGTAATTAGATTGACTCTAGCAAGGTTTTTAATCGACTCTTCCTTTGACAGAATGGATGGAGAAGGTCGAGCTGCTTATCAGCCCGCCCCATGCCGAAGAACCAGTGAATGCCCAATTAGCAGGTTGCTGGTTCCGCACCGCACGTGGTGCCGGAGAAGAAGGCCAAGAAGGTGGCCGGGACTCGAAGAGTTCTCAGAATCAAGCTGCCCGACGACGACGAGGACTCCTCCTCAAGACGAGGAGGAGGAGGGAGTACTCTCCTGCAGGAGGGAGAGAAGAAGAGGAAGGCCTCCCCACTGGGCGGCCAAGGGTCCAAGAGGGGAGAACCATCCTCGACAGTTTCGCCAACATCAGCGTTGGCGAGGAAGAGTGGCCTCAAGGACCCGGCGTCCCGCAAGATCGTAAGTATCCGGATCATTCATATGTCAGATATAGTATGTCACGCAGTGTCCTTCTAATGCCGCACTGCTTTTTAGTCCGCCGGTGACGACTTTCCGACTCGATGAGCGGGTCGTTGGCGCCGCCGGATGTAAATTCCATCCCGACGCGCTCTACCCCACGCGCCAAGACGACGAGGCGGAATCCCATAGGGGACGCGCCAGAGGAGGCCCGGAGGCGCCGCCAGCAGCCTCCAGAGGCGCGAGGCCGCAGCCTCCCGGCGCCAGAAGCGGTTCCAGAGTCCGGCGAGCAGCCCTCAAGGAGGGGCAGGACCGTGACGCCGCGGCCTCCGCCCAACCGGAGGCATCGATTTACTCTGCCGGAGGCGCCAAAGGCGCCCATCGAAGAACACCGCACTCTCATGAGTGCGGTGATTGAGAAGGTCCAACTCGCCAAGGGCGGGCTGACCGAAGCTCGCAACAGCCTTCTAACAAGCTTTGAGGTAAGAAGTTTAAAATTAAGCAATATAATACCAAGATAGACAAGAGTTCTCGATGCTTAGTCCGTGTTCGGAAAGAAAAGTTGACTAAGTATCTTTAACAAGATATACGCAGGGTTTCTAAAATATGTCAATATGGGTTTGCAAGTCACGCTGCTGACCTCCTCGGCCAAGGACAGCTGGAGGTCGAGGCGCTGAAGAAGGACCTTGAGCGGTCGGAGCAAGAGCTCGCCATGCCAAGAGGCAGCTCAAGGAAAAAGAAGGTAAATAACACCACTTTAAATATGCACCTTACAGTAAAAGGGTTTTGGTTGCAAACAAGATTAACAAGGATAATATGTGCAATGCAGGGCCACTAACGAGGTGGCAGCCTCAAGGATGCCGTGTCCGCGGGTCGAACGCAACGCGGCCGCAGAACGGATCGAGCGAGAAAAGCAAGCGGCGCTTAGTGGCGAAGTTCGCAAGAGCTCCGTGCTCTCATGAAAAGCATGAGAGTTTGGAGCGTGACTCAAAGACCCGAGAGTCCGAGCTTGCCTCGCCTCGATGGGGCCGAGTCCGCTAAGGCCGAGGCCCAGAGGGCCCGTGATGGAAATAGAGGACATGAGGAAGATAGCAGCGGTAAGGCGTTTTTATGCAGAGCAAGCATGTTAATGTAAATTACCGGATACTTACCCGAATTCGGAGCTCTCCAGGGGCATTTGCAGATCTGCCGCGTAGTGCGTCTGATGCCGCTGCGTTCTATCATGGCGAGGAGGGGAGCTCAACGGAGAAGGTCTTCGGTCTCAAGACGCCGAGGCCGCCATCCGGTGCTTTCAAGCGACCAAATCAAGCAGCTGGTCGAACTCCACAAGGTAGCCGAGGAGGCCATGAAGGGCCTCACAGCCGGTCAGGGTCCGGCAGGCCCTCGCTGGCAGCTACTTTTGGCCTAGTGCGCGGCTAGTTGATGCATGCCCAAGGCTGGATGTGATCAAGCGATCCTCCCAGATTGAAGGCGCCACGAGCCCTTGCCCGCATAAAGGTGCAATGGGGCAAGCTGGATGCGGAGAAGCTTCACGGATCCGCCGCCGGTAAGGAGCACCGTCACGCCGGAGCGTTATTATAAAGTTGTCCTGAAGGGAGCCCGCGATATCGCGCATGAGTGTCCCCTTAATGTAATCCTTGAGTGAACTTGCTGTGTGTTTATCCCGGCGCCAAAAACTTCGCTTATATGCGCTTATGAGCAACGCTTTGTTTAATTTAATATTACCTTCTGTGCGGCCGTTTGTTAAATCTGAGAGATGGCAAGTCGTTGGCTTCAGCCCCAAGCCACGAGTGTTGGGATGTTCGGTGATAAACTTGAGCACTCTTGTTCCCATCTTTGGGTCCATCTAGGAGGCGCCAACACGACGTAACAAGGCGACCGGACTTATAATGCTTAAACACTCTCACTTAGCCATAGAATTCTATAATTTTAATTTTGGTGAAGCCCGGTATTCGAAGACCGAATCCGGCGCTTATCCACGCCTTCGCCGGACATCATCCGAACTTCGCCAAGCGGCATGAGTCTTTAGGGACCCAAAAGACCTCTCTAACAGCGACAGTCTCTCGCCTTATCATGCCGCCGTTTTAGCTTTCCATCGAGGCGTTAACCCGCCGAACCGGGCGCAATCGCAGTGGTTCTCCTAGTGCTACCTTAGCCGACGGAACGGAACGTAAGGCACCAAAACATAGGAGCTGGGCAAACCCAACTATTGACCCAAGACATGATTCGGAGCTGATTCATATAATGCTATAAGTTCGGGGTGCCGCACTTGTGAAAGTGTTCGACTTTAATCACACCGTAATATGGGGAAATGAAGCCCTAGTGTATTCGGCCATACCAAAATGTACGGTGCAATATGTCATATAGTGAACATTTGTAAAGGATAACGAATTGCCATGAAAAGGTAATAAACTTGCAAAAGGGAAGTGCTGCGTTATATATGACGGAAGGTCGCCTATAAAGCGGACTGATACAAATAGTGCGGTAAGCAAGGGATTCGGACTAAATTAACATGTCCCCCTCCAGGGATAAGCTGCAGACTTGGTGTATGTAATTGAATTTAATGCTCGTAATGGAGACCACCTGAGTGTTCGTCGCAGCCTTCTTTAATCCCTGACTGTTGTATCGTTAGTTTGGCAAGTTCGCCGACGGGCAGGGCTTCTATTTGGTAGAGTCCTGCATATATAAAAAGAAAAGATAAAAAATAACACCAAGGGGGGCGCTAGACGAGCCCCTGGTGCGGTCGAGCCGCACTCTTCAATCCTTGAGGTTAAGCCCCTCCCCTGCGCCCATGGTATCTCCAAAGCGTAATGGTGTACGCGGAGTGTTATACTTGTGATCATACGCGGGCGAGGGTGGGGCCGACATTACGCTGCAGGCTCGATCGCGCCAGTGCTCTTGGTTAGTGTTGCTCGGGGCGCTTTAATGTGTCCGCTTTTAGTTGCCGGACTAGAGAGTTGCCGAGGAGGCTGCTCAGACTTCCGCCGCGAGAGCCGCCAGATGTTCCTCCGCTCGAGGGAGCGTTCCATATTCCCATTGACCGTAATCACTCCACGAGGGCCCGCATCTTGAGCTTTAGGTATGCATAATGCGGCACGCGCTGAATTTTGCAATGCTGTGCGCCCGAAAGCAGGGCATGATAGCCACTACGAACGGGACTATATCAAGATTAACTCTTCGCTTCGAAATTATCCGGGATCCGAAGACCACTTCGTGTGATGAGCTCATGCAGTTGGCTTCCGCACCGATGACACCTTTAAAGGTTTTCTTGGTAGGTTTGATCCTCGATGGGTCTATGCCCATTTTGCGACCGTGTCCCGATAAAGCAGGTTCAGTTGCCGCCGCCCATCGTGACTCGTGAGGTGAAATCCATCGACAATTGGGTCTAGGACCACGCGCGAATCCGCCATGGCGATGCTAGTCGGATGGTCTCGCCGATCGAAAGTGATCGGACAGAGGACCATGGATTGAACTTGGCGATCGCTCCATCGCATAGACGCCCGTGAGTGCGCGCTTCCTCTCCTCTTAGGTATATGGGTCGCAGAATCATATTCACCGTCCGCACTTAAGGGGGAAACCCTTCGTCCTCTGTTGTTCGGGCGGCCGGGTCTCATCCTCGTTGTCGCTTATTTAGCCCCTTGTCATCGTGTTCGCAATAAACTTGCTAGCCTGCCTCGAACACCCAACAATCTCTATTGGTGTGATTAGCTGGCTTTTCGGGTGCCATGTATCCGCATGAGCGGTCGAGTATTCTCGTCCAGATTGGACGGGCCCGAGTTGTTCTCTTTAAATGGCTTCTTCCGCTGACCGGTTTGAGCCTCGAATCCGCATTGACCGTCGATCCTCTTTGTCGCCGCCGTTAGTACGGCGCTTGTTTTGATTCGACGTGACCTGCCGTGATTGTCCTTGTAGTCCGGCTGCCAGAATTTTTGCGGAGATTATTGCTGCGGGCTAGCCAGCTGTCCTCTCCCCGCAAGCGGGTCATTAATGATGTGAGGGCTGCCATGGATTTCGCTTCTCCCGCCCCTGTGCCGGGCTAGCCATTCGTCCCGGATGTTGTGTTTGAAGGCTGCGAGGGCCTCCGCATCCGGACAGTCGACGATTTGGTTTTTCTTCGTCAAGAATCGCATCCAGAACTGTCTGGCCGATTCGTCTGGCTGCTGAATAATGTGGCTTAGGTCATCGGCGTCGGTGGTCGCACGATGTACCTTGAAAGTTATCAAGGAACGCGCCTCCGTGTCTTCCCAACACCCAATCGACTCTGGGCAGGCTGTTAAGCCGTGCCGAGCTGGTCCTTAAGCTTGAGCGGAGATATTTGATGGCGCAGCTGTCGCCACGGGCCATATGGATGTGGAGAAAATAATCTTCGATCCACACCGCTGGGTCTGTTGTACCATCGTAAGATTCGATGTTCACGGGTTTGAACCCTTCGGGATCCGTGATCCATTACTTCATCGTGAAGCATAGCGGGTGCTGGCGCTCTATATTGAGCAATATCGCGACGCAACTCGAGGGAGCGCTCTGTTGGTTCGCCCGCCGGCGCTATGTCCGGCGCGACGGATTCGTCGTGGGTCGAGGGCGCCCACGTGATCCATAGATGGATCTCGATTGCCTTGCTTTGTCCTCCAAGATGTCTCGCAAGTCCAGTAGCGTTCCTTTTGGCCTCGTACTCGGATCGATGTCGGGTACAGTCTTGGCTGGGCCTTGAATGCCTCTCGTCGCGATCATGGGCGGTCGGTCAGCCATGTCGCGCTGGTGATAAAGGTATGTATGCTTCCTCCTCTAATCGGGGGAGCAGCTTACGTCTTGGGTAACTTTTGGAGGGGAGTTCGAGTTTATACTCTTCGGCCGCGAGGACCTCGGTCCATCGATCAGCTAGCAGATCTTGATCAGCTTGAAGCTGTTGCTACTTTTTCTTTAGGCTATTTGCCGTGGCTATGAGTCTGCGCCTCAAGCGCTCTTGTTCGACGAGATCTCGGTATGACGAATTCGCCATCGCTGAGGCTCGCTTGCCTTCGTGAGGGAGGCATATAGTTATCATCCTCAACCCCTTCTGCTCGCCGCCTGTCGTGGGGGCTTGCTTCGGCCCCATGCGCTGAGTCTTGCAGAGGGGATCGCCTTCGCACTCTCCGAGTGTTATTGTCTCCGTGTCAATTCTCCATTCTTGTTGTGGCGGATTTAGAGCGGCGCCACGACGCCGGGCGCTTAGGCTGCTTCTTCAAAGAATCTTCCTCCGCTGCTTTTTGCCATCCCTTCTTTCGGGTATCCACCATGTAGACGCTGATGACGAGGTGGCCTTCTAGTGTCCCGTGGGTGTTGGTCTCGATCGTCTCCGCATCATCGTCCATAGCGCCGATGTCCTCGGAGTCGTAGTCTAGCATGTCGGTTAGATCCTCGACAGTGGCTACAAAGTGGGCGTGGGTGGGCTCAATTTCTTCGTCGTCCGAATCTCCAACCGCCCCGGCCATAGTCCGCCAAGATTCTCCGATAGCGAGAGATGCTTCAGAGAATTCAAGATATCGCCAAAAGGCGAGTGTTGAAAGATGTCCGCGCGGTGAATTCCATAACCGCGCCTAATCTGGCTTAATTGGCGGGGCGCTGGAGGCTCGGAGTCCGCGAGGAGTCCGCGCCGCCGGATCATGAGTTTCGCAAGGGACAAAATTGGTATTCGCCCATCGCCAGATGTTGAAGCCCCGGGCGGCGCTTCATCCACCGACCCTCGTCATGGGCAATCGGCCCGTAAGTAGCCGGGCGGATTCGAAAAGCGCCACCAGAGCACCGCTCGGGCGGCAGAGCCAGATCATGCCCATCGCCGCAGCGGCGGCGCTGCTATCGTGGCTCGAGTCCGTCAAGATCAAGTCTCCGCGTCATCGGCCGTGAAGTTTAGGGCTTCGAATCGACCGACGGCCAGGGGCGAAGCTTCGATCTGCTCCAGATGGCTAAGAGAATTGGCCCGCAGTACAAAGCCGCCGAATACGAAGATCTGTCCGGGGAGAAAAGTCTCCCCTCGACAGCGTTGAAGGTTGAAGATGCCATCGAGCCTATTGGCGACGACACAGAGGAACTCTCAATGAAAGCACCAATGTCGGTGTCAAACCGCGGATCTCGGTAGGGGGTCCCGAATCGCTGCCTAGGCGGATGGTAACAGGAGACGAGGGACATAATGTTTTTACCTGTGTTCGTGCCCTCTCGATGGAGGTAATACCCACGCCCCGCTTGATTAATATTGATGATATGGGTAGTACAAGAGTAGATCTACCACGAGATCAATGAGGCTAAACCCTAGAAGCTAGCCTATGGTATGATTGTTGAGATGTAATGTTGTGTCCTACGGACTACAGCCCTCCGGTTTATATAGACACCGGAGAGGCTAGGGTTACACAGAGTCGGTTACAACGGTAGGAGATCTACATATCCGTATTGCCAAGCTTGCCTTCCACGCCAAGTAAAGTACCTTCCGGACACGAGCCGGAGTCTTCGATCTTCTATCGTCGTAGTCTGGGAGTCCGGCGGATATTGATAGTCCGGCTATCCGGACACCCCCTAGTCCAGGACTCCCTCACTCGCCCCTGACACATTTGGCGGGTCCAACGCAGGTGAGTACCAAGCTCCGGTCAGGGCTAGGCGAGGCGCCATGACTGGCTAGGGCACGCAGGCGGAGTAGATCTGAAGATTTTGGAAGCAGAGAGGAGAGGCGCAAGAAAGGGGATCTGGGCAGCAACTGGAGAAAGTAAAGGAGGCAAGGAAGATGCCGCCCTTTTATCAACTCGCACGGTTGTAGAGGCGCACGCGTCCAATCAACCGCCACGCGACGCCTAAGGTCAGCAGCTGTTAGGGGTTCGCGACGCTCAGACTTGCCCTTTCGCCTCTCTGCTCGGCCAAGTTCGGGCGCACTGTGGGCCCTGGGGGCTACTGTCGGCGTTCTGGGAACGGGGGTCCCCAGACTTGCTCGCCAAATGCCTCAGGGCGTGGCTCAAAGGAGGCACAAGACAGCCCATCTTCATCAACGCAAGCTCAAGACCCTCGAGGGGCCAGATTGGGCGGACGACAAGGAGCTTCTCGAGCACGGCCTCGTCAGGCTGGCTCATGAGGAGGCGGAGAGTTCAAGGCAGGGTACCTCGCGAGGTGCCCATGATGCAAGCCATGAAGGGCGCCAGTCGGGCGCTAGCCCGCACAGTGTCCTCCTTTCCTCTTTGGTGCAAAGGGAGCAAGCGCAGGCGAGAGTATCAAGCAAAGGCATCCATTTCGGTGCAACAAGACCAAGACCAGCCCAATGGCTGGAAGGGAGTCATCGTGGAGCCCAAGCCGGCGTCATCACCAGAGTATTTGCCAGGCGAGGACCAACTTTAGTCAGGATAAGTGTACCCGCTGTTCCCCTACAAAATGGACAATTGTTGGCGCCCTTCCCGCTCAATATTTTGGGGAGAGGCCCAGGGCCTTTGCCTATAAATAGGACTAGCCACCCCCGGGGTAGAGGCATCTGATATCGAGAACCCAAGAGCCAGAACCAAGTATCACCAACCAAGAACAGACCCTCGCGAGGCTGTTCTTCCTTGTATTGTTCATCATCAGCCCAAGAGGCAATCCACCACACCACACACTGGAGTAGGGTATTACACCACAATGGTGGCCTGAACCAGTATAAATCCTGTGTCTCTTGTGTTGTTCTATTTAGTAGTTTAGGCCCTAGCGATTCGGCGAGGAGCGGGACGGTAGAGGGTTGAATCTCCGCGCGCACCCCAGTGTTCGAACCTCAAGGGTCTGCCGGAACCCGAAATCCGACAGAGCCGACTTCTTTGTATCCGGAATCTTCTTTTGCTTTATGCCCGAGACCTTGCCGACCTTCTCCGCCGCCCGCTGGGATCGCGCAGTGGCGTTGGCGCCTGGAGCACAGGCCTTCCCGGCGGGAGCAGCCGGATTCCCACCCTGCACGACCACGTGGCCCTGACTCTTGTGGGCAGGCGCAGTGGTGCCTTGGGCGACAACGGGGCCAACATGGCTAGCGACGAGATCCACCGGAGGGGATTGAGTGTGCGCGACCTCGACGGTGACGGGGGACGGCAGGGAGTCATCCATGGCGGCGTAGGACTGCCGGGGAAGATGCACCAGAGCGGGCGGTGGCGGAGTCAATGGTGGCGGAGGGTGGGGGATCGGGAACAGCCGCGTGGAAATTTCCCTCACGCCAAATCTCGCTGCGGATGGGGGCCGAGCTCGGGTTGGCCTCCCACCCCGTGATTCTAGAGGTCGGGGGATATCTTTTTCCGCTCCCCGCAAAAAAAATTACAGGTTGGACGCGGTTCTGGTGTCTGGTCGGGCAGGATTTTCCGCGCCGACCCGTATTTGGCAGTTATCTTGCGGGTCGCGGTGGGATGCAGGGTCTGCTAGAGATGCACTAACAATGATCTCCTATTTTAACAGAGACAACACACATGCCAACAACAGGTCTATTTTATCTTTAGGATCAGGGTTGGCAATTCTAGCAGCTTCATCACAGAAATAAATCACATGCCCATCAATATTATCAACCAAGAGATCTTTAACCATGGCAACATTAGGTTCAACTATCATTTGTTCATAGGGTGTAGGTGTTCTTATATAACTTTTGTTGACCACAATTGAAACCTTAGCATGTTCCTTTATCCTTACAGGAAAAGGGGGTTTCTCAATATAAGTAGTAGGAATAACTGGATTAACACTATAAGTAATAATTTCTTCTTTAGCTTTAGTAGGTTCTTCTACTTTTACTACAATGAAGGGATGGTATTTAAACCACTTCTCCATGGGGAGATCAACATGAGAGTCAATTCCATACTTCGTGCTAAATTTATGAAAACATCGGTATCCATAAAAGATTTAACACAATCAAACTCAAGCTTTATACCTGACTCTTTACCTTTGTCAAGTTCCCAATCTTCAGAGTTGTGTTTAATTCTTTCCAAAAGATCCCATCTAAATTCAATAGTTTTTTTTCCAAAAAAATAAGCAATACAAGAAGTATAGAGCATGGATTGATCATTCCGAGAAAGCCAAGCATAAAGATTATGTATAATAATTTCTCTTGAGAGCTCATGATTGGGGCATGAATACATCATTGACTTAAGCCCCCGCCCCCTCCCAAGCTTGAGCAATACTTTCTCCTTCATGAGGCCAAAAATTATATATATAATTCCGATCATGATGAACCAAGAATGCTTTTGTTGCTCATGAGACTTGCCGGCGATCATGGAAGAGTTTGACCCTGCTTAGTGCTGAAGAAGATCTTCAAGACAATGGCTTCAATGAAAGATTCCAGTTTGACTCCACTCCTCCATAGACTGCTGTCCTACGTCGCACTCCATCTCTTGAAGACTCTGAATATTCTTCCTCCGCGGCAACGGTAAATGCCAGAGTGATCGATGATGAAGATGATGCTACTTCACCACCTCCTACTACTGCACGCATCGAGACTACACCAAGTTCGTCTGCACCGCCAACCAAGGACGACAACCCTCCTGCTTCACCTACTCATGAGGACGAGTAGATGCTCTATGTCTTCAAACCTTTTGGTCCCATCGACAAAAGGGGAGAAGCGATGAGTTGATAGTCTTCAAGCGGGTTCATATGGGCGGTTGCATTATATTTTGCCTCGTGCTTACAACTCTTGCTTTTGAAACATTTGGTTCTTTGAGTTGTAACACCTAAACTTGATGGTCGTCGCTACTTATTTGCTTTTATTGTGATGCGATGATAAATTTCGCATGTGCGATGATAACTTCCGCACTTAGATCATTCTGCAGACGTCCATTTTTCATTATGCATGTCATTCTACTTGCTATATCATTTCATGCATGATGAATTATCTTCATAAGTTGAAGAGGATCTCCACAAGTACAACTCCGACATGTGCATTTGCATTCCAAAAGCAAATTACTTATATGCACATCTTCAGGGGGAGCCCTTGCTACTTATGAAGACAATTCCCTATCCTTACAATTTCACATACTTTATCCCCGTTGAAAACTTCAACCAGTTTGTCATCAATCACCAAAAAGGGGGAGATTGTAAGTGCATCTAGTGCCACCCCTAGTTGGTTTTGGAGTATTGACGACAAAGTTGGTTGAGGGACTAATGCGTTTGTGAGAATTGCAGGATAACGCAGGTAGTGTCCCTCATTGATTCGGTTTACCTATCGGAGATGACCCCTAAAAATGTATGAAGACACTAAAGACAATGGTGGTATGAGAAGATATTCAAATTGAAGGCTATGACATGAGAAGACATTACGTGAAGACTATGGAGCGCGAAGACTGTGTGGTTTCGTTGTTTCCTTTTCTTCTTTGTTGAGTCATAGGAACCACCGTACTGTTAAGTGGGGTCCAAGTGAACTAAGTCGAGTGATCAAGTGATGCTCAACCCAAATCCTATGTCTTCGAGCGAAGACAATGAGAGCAAATCTTATCCAGAGCTGGATGAGTCAGCTTTGCTTGTAGCCCAAGTAAAGTTGCCGCGTGTGTTTGAAATCGGACCGTTGGAACACGTGTCAGTTCCTTAGTGACCCAGGGTCATTTTGGACAAATCAGGTCGGGTTGCCTTGTGGCTATAAATAGCCCACCCCCTACACCATAAATTGGTGGCTACTCAGAGTTTGTGCACGGCTTTTGTCGTTTGAGAGCAACCCACCTCGAAGCATCTGAGAGAGAGAGAGAGAGAGAGAGAAATCCTTGCAAGGACAAAGCCCAAACACCTAGAGCCAAAGAGTGTTAGGCATCACTGAAGTCTTTCTGTCTGTGTGACCTGAAGACTTATTACACTTGAGGACTGTGAATCCTCCAGCCGGTTAGGCGTCGCGCTCTGAGCATCCAAGAGTCATTGTGGATTGCCGGTGAACGAAGTCTGTGAAGGTTTGGAAGTCTACCTTGAAGACTTACCAGAGTGATTGGGCGAGGACTGGGTGTCCTTAGCTCAAGTAGAATAAGGTGAAGACATGGTCTTCTGAGTTAAATCTCAGCCTCCCTAACCAGACGCATAGTTGTCACAAAGAATCGAACTAGTCCAACAAATCCTGTGTCTTCAACAAGCGACTGGTTCTATCCCTTTCCATCCTTTACTTAAGTTTGTCTTCGTGAAGTCATTGCCTATCTGTGTATCTGTTTGACTTCATTGGTTGACTACTACTGTTGATTGGCTTCATACTATCTTCCATCCTGATCCTTACTACTTAGCTGCTATTAGTCCTGTACTTTCACATCATTGTATACTTGACTATGGCTTGCTTATGGTAGTTTATCTTCCGCTGCATATCAACTAGGTCATTTCTGTTGTTTGTCTTCGAAACTTTTAAGTTCTGAAGACTTTCATAAAAATCGCCTATTCACCCCCCTCTAGTCGATACTAGCACTTTCAATTGGTATCAGAGCAAGGTACTCCCTTGTTCTGTGTGATTCGGTTTAACCTCCTGGAGTTTCAGCTATGTTGACTGCAGGGATAATCAAAGTCTCCGCTGCTTGCCCCGTGTTCGATGGAACTGAATATCCCTACTGGAAGAATAAGATGTGTATGCATCTTGAAGCCATTGATGTCGACCTCTGGTATGTCGTCAAGAACGGTGTTCCCAAAACTGGTGAAGGTGTCACCCCTGCTGATGTCAAGAAGTTCATTCAACTAGACTCTACTGCCAAGAACACTATCTGTGGTCATCTTTCCAAAGGACAGTATGGTCATGTGAGTGCTCTGGGAACATCAAAGCTAGTCTGGGACTGGCTATCCAAGGTCAACGAAGGCGTATCAACCCAGAAAAATCAAAGAATCAGTGTTCTTCGCAACCTCTTCAACCGCTTAAGAGAAACGACAACGAAAATGTCCAGCTCACGTTCGATCGCCTCACTGATATCACAAATGAACTTCAAGCTCTTGGCGCGACTGAGATTACCAAGCATGAAATCGTCAAGACACTACTAAGATCACTCGACAGCTCCTTTGACACCCTTGCCCTCATGATACAAGAATGTCCTGACTTCAAGTCACTTGATCCTTCTTATATACTCGAGAGGCTCAACACACATGAGTTCCAGCTTTCTGAGAAAAGAGATATCTATGGCCCAAACTATGGCCGAACTCGTGCTTTGAAGGCAAAAGTTGTTTCCTCATCTGAAGAAGAATCTGACTGCAGTTCTAAAGATCCTGGAGACATTGGCAAAGAGCTTAAGTTTCAGAAATTCACCAAGAAGAAAGGCTTCAGAAAGTCTTCACGATCTAGCTCAAGGAATGATGAAGCTTCCACCCATGACCACAAGAATAGAACCTGCCACAAGTGCAAGAAACCTGGTCATTACATATCCGAGTGTCCATAGTGGGATAATGAGAAGAAGAAGAAGAGCAAGGAATATGATTCTGATGACAAGAAGAAGAAGAAATCCTCTAAGTCTTCTTCTATGTCTTCTTCCAAGTCTTCATCATACAAGAAGAGCTCATCTGGCAAGGCTCGTGCTTTTGTTGGCAAGGAGATGGATTCAAAGGAGGAGTCTGCTTCTGAGGAGGCGGAGGTGGAGTCTGGAGAGGAATCTGACCCTGGCGTAGCAAGTCTGGCTCTAGCCACAGCCTATGTTGCCAAGTCCATCTTCAACACTTAAGATAATGATTTCCACACCAACGCTGAAGCTGATGTCGAAGACAATCCTACTCCCACCTACTGCTTCATGGCACGTGGTGCCAAGGTAAAATCACGCGATGCTTACTTTCAAACATCAAGTGAAGATGACTCTGATTGTGAATCCAAACCAAGCTACAAAACGCTTGCTAAAATTGCAAATGAACAACAAAAGGCTATGGAACATACTCAAAAACTGTTAGACAAAAGCGATGACCTGTTGGACGCGGAAATGACATGTTCACAGTCCTTAGTTGATGACTTAAAAAATCTTCATGCTAAGTACCAAGAACTTGAAGGTCGTCATGAAACGCTCTCAACTACTTATGAAAGGCTCTCCTATGATTATCTTCAAAGGAAACAAGAGCTTGATAAATTGAGAGCGGCTCATGAAGATCTTCAAAAAGTGAATGAGTCACTTCGCGCTCAACAGATCAGTCCCGCTCAGGATGAATTTGAACCACCATGTCTAAAATGCATTGAGCGTGATAACGCTACATCTGTTGCTGAATGTTCCACTGCTGCTACTGTTTAATTGTCTTCACCTACTGATGTGGTTACTAACCCCTCTGCAGAGGATACCACTGCTATTGCTGATGAAAATGCTATGTTGAAGACATTGCTTGAAACAGGATGTACAAAAGTTTGAAGGGACATCGACTCTGCGATGTCCTCAAAAGCGATTACGAACGAAACCCTAGGAAAGAGGGTGTTGGGTTCGAGAGGAAAATGAACGTTGATGGCTCGATCGAAGCCCGAGCGGTACCCCAAAACCACATGGGTTGTTTGCAAAGGAACCTTCATGAGATCCATCCACTTTATCTGGCTTTACCTGTGCTAATCCTATTATCATTGATGAATCCTTTGATGCAAACTATAAGCTGTTCAAAAATCAGAATGGTGAAGTGTTTGCCAGGTACATTGGTACTAACTGCAGGAATGGACCACCTATGAAGAAGATCTGGGTACCTAAGCAGTACATTGAGAATCTTCCTGTGAATGTCGTCATGACACAACCAAGGAAGAAGACAAACCCCAGACCTATAGCTTCATATGGCCCAAAGGCTTCATACAGATACAGGACTCACATGAGTCACCCTAACGCCAATGTTTTGCAGGGAAATCATGCTCAGACTTATGAATATGAGCGTGTATCTTCGAACCGCTATGTTCATAGGACTAAGAACTTTTCTGCTTATTCATATGAGTATCATTCATCTCCTGCAAGGCTATTTGCTAGGGCTCCAAAGCCAAAATTCTCAGATGCTGCACTTAGACTCATTGCTTCTAAGCCACCCCTGAAGATGTGGGTGGCAAAGAAGAACTAACTCTCTTTTGCAGAATACGGTCTCCAGCCAGCAATCAATGGCGTTCGATACTATTGCTGGGGACCTAAAACACATTTAGGACGCATGATAAAATGTCATTCTATATACTTCACATCTGAATCGCTTATCAATCATACTATATGTCCTAACTTTGATATAAGCTGTGACAGTCCCTATATGTGTCAAATGCTTATGCTTCACAACACTCTTGTGAAGCCTATCCTCCTAATCGCATTTGTAGGGTACATCACCAAAAGCTTGAGAATGGATAATGGACGGTGGATGCACTAATCATATATTTGGTGATCGAAGTCTTCTCATGGACTCAACCTTACGTCCATCCGACAAGAGTCACATCACATTTTGACCTTTGGTAAAAGCAAGGTAATGGGTCTAGGTAGAGTTGCAATCTCAAAGGATCAACACATGGATAAAGTGATGCTTGTTGAATCCCTTGGTTTCAACTTAATGTCTGTTTCAATGCTTTGTGACTTGAACATGATTGTGATATTCGGAAAATATTGTTGCCTTGTACTAATGGAATCCGACAAGTCTCTAGTCTTTGAAGGGTATCGAAAAGATGATCTATACATGGTAGATTTCTCAGCAGGTCCACAGCTTGTCGTATGTCTTCTCACAAAAGCTTCAGAATGTTGGCTCTGGCATCAAAGGATAGGACATGCTGGCATGAGGAACTTACACTCACTCGTCAAGAAGAAGCATGTCATTGGCATTGAGGATGTCAAGTTCAAGAAGGATCATCTGTGTGGTGCCTGTGAAGCTGGAAAGATGACAAGGGCAAAGCACCCCTCGAGAGACAATCATGACAACATCTCAACCCTTCGAGCTGTTACACATGGACTTATTTGGACCCACTCACTAATCCACCCTCACAACAACTGCCTGTCTCTATGGCTTCATCATTGTTGATGACTACTCAAGATACACATGGGTTCATATAATTCTTTACAAGACTGAAGTGCAAGATGTCTTCAGGCGCTTCGCCAATCGAGCAATGAACAATTATGGCGTGAAGATCAAGCATATCAGAAGTGACAATGGCACTGAATTCAAGAACACAGGACTTGATTTGTATCTGGATACAATGGGAATCACTCATGAGTTCTCTGCTCCATACACACCTCAGCAAAATGGCATCGTGGAGCGCAAAAACAGAACCCTCATTGAGATGGCTTGAACAATGCTAGATGAATACAAGACACCAAGAAAGTTCTGGCCTGAAGCTATTGATACAGCCTGTCACATCATCAACCGTGTGTACATCCATAAGCTTCTGAACAAAACATCCTATGAGCTCCTTACTGGCAAGAAGCCAAACGTCAGTTACTTGAGTATTTGAGCTAGATTTGGATCAAGGATCCCCATCACAAGTCAAAATTTGCACCTAAGGCTCACGAAGGCTTCATGCTTGGCTATGGAAAGGATTCATACTCCTACAGAGTCTTCAACCTCTATCTCTACAAAATCGTTGAAACTGTGGATGTGAAATTTGATGAAACCAATGGATCACAAAGAGAACTCTTGCCAAGTACACTAGATGAAGCTACTCCAAGTGAATCTATCAAGCTGATGGGAACTGGTGAAATCATGCCTTCTGAAGCACAACCTGAAGAGGAACTTATCATCACAGCACCAAATCAACCTGAAGACAATGCTCAGACCGAAGACAATCCTCACAATGATGACAATGATCAGCAAGAGCAAAGTCTTCGTCCTGTTCATCCTCGTGTTGCAAATGAAGTTCAAATAGAGAAGATAATTGATAGCATCAATGCTGGTCCACTCACTCGATCAAGAGCAACACAGACTAGCAAACTTCGTGGGCACTTTTCATTTGTGTCAATATCGTAACCCAAGAAAGTTGTTGAAGCTTTTATGGAACCCTGAATGGATTCAAGCCATGCAAGAAGAACTTCAACAGTTCAAGCTGAATAATGTTTGGGAACTTGTCAAGCGATTCGACCTCGCAAGCATAACATTATTGGAACAAAATGGATATATCGAAACAAGCAAGATGAGCATGGTCAAGTCGTCAGAAACAAAGCACGTCTTGTGGCTCAAAGGATATACTCAAGTTGAAGGAATTGACTTCGATGAAACATTTGCTCCTGTTGCTAGGCTTGAAGCTATTCGCATACTGCTAGCCTACGCTAATCATCACAACATCTTGCTATATCAAATGGATGTGAAGAGTGCATTTCTCAATGGCAAGATTGAAGAAGAAGTATATGCCGCTCAACCACCTGGCTTTAAAGATCCAAAACATCCTAATATGGTGTACAAGCTAGACAAAGCACTGTATGGCCTCAAACAGGCTCCTCGTGCATGGTATGATACGATCAAAGACTTCTTGAAGAGCAAAGGCTTCAAACCAGGATCCCTCGATCCCACACTCTTCACGAAGACATATGATGGTGAACTGTTTGTGTGCCAAATATATGTGGATGACATAATCTTCGGCTGCACCAACCAAAAGTATAGTGATGAGTTTGGGTACATGATGCAAGAGCAATATCGATGTCCATGATGGGTGAGCTGAAGTTCTTCCTTGGTCTTCAAATTAAATCGAGAAAGAAATGGCATCTTCATATCTCAAGAAAAATACCTCAAAGATTGTCTGAAGAAGTTTGGAATGGAAGACCGCAAAGGCTACACGACACCAATGCCAGCCAAACACCATCTTGGTCCTGACGACAATGGTAAAGAGTTCGATCAAAAGGTATACCGCTCCATGATTGGTTCTTTACTTTATCTATGTGCATCTAGGCCAGATATTATGCTTAGTGTTTCCATGTGTGCTCGATTCCAAGCGGCACCAAAGGAATCGCATCACTTAGCAGTGAAGCGAATTCTTCGATATTTGGCTTACATCCCAACACTGGGATTATGGTATCCCAAGGGCTCAAAATTTGATTTGGTTGGATTCTCGGGTGCTGATTATGCTGGTGACAAAGTGGATTGCAAGTCTACATCAGGAACATGTCATTTTCTTGGTCGATCACTTGTCTGTTGGTCTTCAAAGAAGCAGAATTGTGTATCACTCTCAACTGCAGAATCTGAATACATTGCTGCTGGATCCTGTTGTGCTCAGCTTCTATGGATGAAGCAAACTCTCAAGGACTATGGCATCAATCTAAAACAAGTACCTCTCTTCTGCGACAACGAAAGTGCCATCAAGATAGCCAACAATCCAGTCCAGCACTCGAAGACAAAGCACATTGAAATTCGTCATCACTTTCTCAGGGATCATGTCATGAAGAAAGATATTGATATCATTCACGTCAACACTGAAGAGCAACTGGCAGATATCTTCACAAAGCCCTTGGATGAGAAAAGGTTTTGCAAGTTACGGTGTGAGCTAAATATCTTGGAATCCTCTAATGTCCTGTGATCACGCACACATCCTAACACTTATGCAAGTTGATGACTTAGATGTGCAACACACAAAGTAATGTATATCTTCAATCAATGAAGATTTACACTCTGAGTGTGAATACATTAACATGGAATTTGACTTCGGAGCGCCACGATAATTGTGCGCCGTGTTTGGGTCTAATACTTCCTATACAGTGGGTAACACCACCACCAAATTTCTCTGTTTGAAGTGTTTCACTCATGGCGTTTTTATTGCAATGACTTCGCATTCGGTTTGTCTTCAGTTTCAATTTATCTTCATGATTTTCTACACTATGATGATTTGATTGCTTTCTGATATATATATACTAGTGTTCTGTCCTCTACAGCATTCACTTATACCTATGTCTTCAATATTGGATCTTTTGAACTAAGTGAATGTGATCGGACCCTAACCTCTCTATGCTTCCTATCTCAAACTCTATCTGTCCAAATCATATGCATTCTATTGAAGCTGTGAATGTCTTCTCTGCGTCCTAGTCACAGAAGGCAAAGAGACAAACATTAAATCTGTTTTAAATGACTTATCTTTATTGTTGAAATCCGAGAAGCCGAACAACTCTCCGACATGCTGGCGGGCGTGGGAACG
Organism: Aegilops speltoides; assembly: GCA_021437245.1. NCBI lineage: Eukaryota > Viridiplantae > Streptophyta > Magnoliopsida > Poales > Poaceae > Aegilops > Aegilops speltoides. Next base: position 217,342,938 of record CM038145.1, read on the forward strand.
TGGGACAACTCGAGTATGTTGCATGCTTGCCACGTGCCTCGAGATGTGAACCGCCAGGCACCGGCGTAATTGCACTGTGCCGCTCACCTACTTATAAATACTTGTCCCCTGCGGTAAAGAAATCCTTCTTCCACCTCTCCACCTCCGTCAAAACCCTAGCATCACCGCTAGCTCTCGACGACGCCGGCGACGAAGCGCTTAGCTGCCGCGACTTCTCAGACGCCGTCCTCATGCCGGCCGCGGACATCGTCCTCTCCGCTGTCGCCGTAGGTGTCCTCCGTCGCCAAGTTAGGGCACGGTGGGCTGAACTGCTCGGTCTCCTATTCATCCCATCTAGCAGTTCTTCGTGCGGTAATTATAACTCTATTTTTACCACCTTTTTGATCTTCAAGATTCATCCTGTTTACCGAAAGTGGTTTCTGCCTATTCAATGTTAGATCTACTCTATCTGCATCTCATACTGCCTAGTCAATTCACTTAGATTTCCTGTCTAGTTTGATTCCTCACTTGTACTTATTCACGGATTGGTACAAATCTGGAACCAACTCACCTATATAAGTGAATGTCTTCGCATCATGAGGTCAATGTCTTCAAACTAATTTATCTTCAAAATCTTCTGAGAATGCATATGACCTCTTCCCCTTCCCTCGCATCTCTAATGTTGTCACAGGTACATGTCCGTGGGAGAATCCCTTGGTTCTCATAGTCTGCATTTGTTTGCAGAATACTTACAGCATCATATCAATTCTCCGAAGCAGTTCTGCTTGACCAGCAAGCGTAAGTCTCTGAAGCCTTTGAGCGTATTGAAGCCATTCGGTTTGAAGTTCATGGCTGCGAAAAATCAACAAGGAAGGGTGGCGGAATAACGCAGAGAAGGAACATCCAAAGATCTGCTCGATGATCTAGCGAGCTCTACAAGACAGATGAGGAGTCTGGACTAGGGGTGTCCGGACAGCGGACTATCATCGATCGCCGGACTCCAAGACTACGAAGATACAAGATTGAAGACTCCGTCCGTGTCCGGTGGGACTTTCCTTGGCGTGGAAGGCAAGCTTGGCAATCTGAATATGTAGATCTCCTACCATTGTAACCGACTCTGTGTAACCCTAGCCCTCTCCGGTGTCTATATAAACCGGAGGGCTTTAGTCCGTAGGACAACATACATTACAACAATCATACCATAGGCTAGCTTCTAGGGTTTAGCCTCCTTGATCTCGTGGTAGATCCACTCGTGTACTACCCATATCATCAATATTAATCAAGCAGGACGTAGGGTTTTACCTCCATCAATAGGGCCCGAACCTGGGTAAAAACATCGTGTCCCTCGTCTCCTGTTACCATCCGCCTAGACGCACAGTTCGGGACCCCCTACCCGAGATCCGTCGGTTTTGACACCGACATTGGTGCTTTCATTGAGAGTTCCTCTGTGTCGTCAATGATAGGGCGGATGCCTCCACCCGTCTTCAAAGACGATGTTTTCGCCGAAGGGGCCTTGGCCGCCGGCCAAACTATCCGGCTGGGTGGTTTCCTTATTACCGCTTGTCCGGCCGCCGCTTCGACAATGACTTCTCAAGTCGTCAGAAGCAATCTTCGCGTTAGCCCGAAAGCTGCCGAACAGTTGGATCCAACAGAGCTCTAAATGCATTAATGAGCTCTTGGATCGCATCGCCGCATACAGGAGTCGCCACGGACTACAACCAGATTGGGCTTAAAATCGATCGAGAGATTAACTCTCCCTGTGCCACCCACCACGTCGCGGTGGTAGAGAGCAATCGGCAACTCTTCGCTGTATTGAAAACTATTTATGTCCGGATTCCCGAACCCTCCATGCGGATTTCCACGGAGGCGGACTACGATCGAGCATGGAATTTAAAACCATGCATCGCTCGGACTCGCTGGATTGTGTCCAACAAACCAAACTTCAAATTCGAAACTCCTCGGCCTTTGAGCCCCAAGATGGGCGGGATCCGGACATTAGTCCACCCACCGCCCGGACATATGCGCTCTGTCCCTAATACGGCAAGAGCCCGCTGAAGCAAATACACCATTCTTGGGCGATTCCTCTGGTTATGGGCGGGATAAAGGACTGCCGAGAGGAAAGCGCAATATCAATTTTCTGCAATAATTGCGGACAAGGGAATATTGAGCGCCATCGATCGTCGCAAAATTACAAGTTTAGCCGATCTGGCGTCCATAATCTGAAATCTTGTGCGATGGAGAGTTTCGGAAAACCGAAAACCAGTTTTGGGATAATCCGGCCCCAACCCGATCCGCAACAAAAGGGTACCTCACGCTCGGGCCCAAGATGCAAAAAAGAAAAAGCAAAAACCCAATAAGGGGCGCGGAACCGTCTTTGGAGGGATGGCTCAATGGACCTGTAAGCTTCATAATGCGAGGGAGCCGTCCCAACACATAGCCTTCGAGCATGTTGGATATTACGGCATGTGGCCAAAAGTGGCGGAGCTTCTAGCTCAGGAAACCACTCCAACAACACCGATGCAGTATCAGCAGTCTTGAGACCTTCGCATCAAACAATATGCGAAGCGAACAATCCAGCGGACTCGCGAAGTCTACCAAGTAGCAACAACAAATCCATGGGCGACACAGCTATTACCTTCAACGCCGGCGATGAGCCTAAATTCGAACAGCGGGCGCGCCACCTGCTGGTACTTAGTCCCATAGTGGGCGACTTCGGTGACAAAAGTCCTCATGGATGGCGGGGCGGACTAAACCTCATTTACGAGGAAACTCTGCGAAAAATGGAAATCGATTGGAGCCGTATTGGCGAAGCACAACCTTGGAGGAATAATCCCTAGCGGGAAGCGCTGCCTTTGGAAAAATAACACTCGATGTGGTATTCGGCTCGCCGGACAATTACAGATCCGAAGAAGTCACGTTCCAAGTGGCCCCATTCAGCAGCGGATATCACGCCATATTAGGACGAGAGGCATTCACAATCTTTCAAGCGGTACCTCATTACGGGTACATGAAGCTCAAAATGCCCGGGCCTAGCGGAATAATCACTCTCGTTAGTGATCCGGACATAGCACTCCGCGCCGAAAACAAGACAGCCGCACTAGCCCTCGAGGCACTATCCGAAGCCTTAGCGGCAAAAGAACTCACCGCGCTGCGCTCCACGGTGAACAGGGACGATGTGATACTCGATAAAAGATCCAAGTCCACCTCCTTCAAACCAGCAGATGAAATAACAAAATTCCAGGTCCATCCAATGGACCCAACAAAACGACCTCCATTGGGGCACAATTGAACCGAAGTAGGCGCCAGACTACGCGAATTCCGGAAAACTGGGACATTTTACTTTGGCATCCTTCGGATATGCCGGAATCCCATGCATTGATGAGAACACAACCTAAACATCCTAAAAGGATTTAAGCGATCAAACAGGCTCTTGACGATTTTCGAACCCAAAAGGCAGTCAATGGGAGAAGAGCTAGCCAAACTATTGGAAGCTGGATTTATCGGAGATATCAAACATCCGGATTGGCTAGCAAACCTGGTAATGGTACCAAGAAGGACAAATCTGGCGCCTCTATGTCGATTTTAAAGACCTCAATAAGGCTTGCCCAAGGATCCCTTCCCTCTCCCGCATCGACCAAATTATCAATGCTACCGAGAACACGATTCGTTGTGCTTCCTGGACGCATACTCTGGCTATCATCAAATCAAGATGGCGGAAGCAGACCAAGCCGCAATGGCATTCATCACTCCATACGGACCATTACGCTTCAACACGATGCCCTTCGGACTTAAAAATGCGGCGCAACATATCGGTAGCATGATTCAAACATGTCTGGCCACCCAGATCGGCAAAACAGTAGAGGCATACGTAGAAGACGTAGTCGTCAAAACAAAACACGTCGAAACTCTAGTAGACATTTTGAGGCTCACATTCGACAACCTCGGAGCATATGACATCAAGCTGAATCCGGAAAAATGCATTTTTGGCGTACCGGACGGAAAGCTGCTGGGCTTCATTGTATCCGGTAGAGGAATTGAAGCAAACCCGGCTAAAATCCGAGCTCTGTCGCAGTTGGATATTCCAAAAGACCTCAAACAAATACAAAAATTAACAGGATGCGTGGCAGCCTTAAGCCACTTTATCTCCCGTCTAGGAGAAAAGGCGTTGCCCCTCTATCGCCTCCTCAGGCGCACCGAACACTTTGAGTGGACGGATGCTGCCACTGCCGGACTCGAAGAAATAAAGGAAATATTGGCAACAAATCCGGTCCTGGCTGCGCCCACTCTGGGCGAACCAATGTTGTTATACATCGCAGCAACGCATCAAGTTGTAAGCGTGGTCCTCGTCGTCGAACGAGTGACAGAACGGCAGAAATTCCCTCTTCAAAAACCAGTGTATTATGTATCCTTTGTGTTAACCCCTACAAGTCCGTTACCCGCACTATCGAAGATAGCATATCACGGTGTTCATGGCGTCCGGAAGCTCGACACTACTTTCAAGAGTGTTCGATAACGATGGCCTCTGAAGTACCACTCAATGACATTATAAATAACGCGATACAGCAGGCGGGATTGCCAAATGGGCCATTGAGCTCTTACCATTCGATATAACTTACAAACCTCGTGAGCTATAAAGTCACAAGTTTTGGCTGACTTCGTCATTGAATGGACCGAAGCGAACTCCCTAAAGAGTATGGCGCATACTCCAATTGGGTTATGCATTTTGACGGCTCTAAAATGTTGGCTGGATGAGGGGCTGGCGTCGTATTAGCGTCCCCAACCGGGGACACGATCGATCGTACTTCAAATAATGTACGGACTCCAACAACGCAGGCGAATCTGAGGCCCTATTACATGGTCTCCGGATGGCAGTCTCCATGGGTATTCAACGCCTAGAGGTGCGCGGGGATTCAAACCTTGCAATATCCCAAATAAATGGAGACTTTGACGCCAAGGATCCAAAAATGGCAGCATATCGCAACGACGTCCTAAAAATGTCAACTCGGTTTGAAGGACTCGAATTCCATCACATAGCCCGAGATAATAACCAAGCGGCCGACGTACTGGCACACATTGGTGCGAAACGTGATGCTATCCCTCCAAATATCTTCCTGGAACGGCTCTTCAAGCCATCCGTACTATGGGAAGAGGAGCCCAGAAGTGACAAACCAGAAAAAACCGAGCCAATCGGCGATTCAGCCGATGACATAACACCGTCAGCCCACGACATAATGGCAGTAATCGCCCCGTGGACAGAACCATTCCTAGCCTACTTGCTTAGGCAGGAACTTCCCGAAGACCAAAAGCGAGGCCCATTGCATAGTCCGGTGATCGAAAGCCTACAAGGTCCATGAGAGAGAACTTTATAAGAAAAGCGAACCGAGTCCTTCAAAGATGTATCTGCGAAGAGGAAGGCGCAACCTCTGGCTGAAATTCATGTCGGACTAGGCGGACACCACGCAGCAGCCGGGCCCTTGTAGGAAAGGCATTCCGTCAGATTTTATTGGCCTACCGCCGGGCGGATGCCGGGACTTAGTCAGAGATCGTTGGTTGTCGGCTCTTTGCTAATCGAGCCATATGCCGCCTACCGCCCTCAAAACTATACCCATTACCGGCCATTCGCGGTCTGGGGGCTTGATATGGTTGGACCCCTTAAAGGGGGGCCCACAAGCAACGGTACCTATTGGTCATGGTGGATAAATTCACCAAATGGATAGAGGCCAAGCCGGTCAAAGCGGCAGAGTCCGGACCAGTGATAGACTTTATATCCGGGGTAGTACACGTTCTGAGTCCCCACGGCATCATCACCGACAACGGCACAAACTTCACGGCCGGCGAGGTTAAGTCATGGTGCAAGAATATGGGCATCAAGCTCGACTACGCTTGGTCTATCACCCTCAAACCAGCGGTCAAGTGGAATGAGCAAATGGTCTAATAATGAGCAGCATTAAACCCGGACTAGTGCGGTCACTTACTAAATCGACACGCCTTTGGGTCGAGGAGCTCGACTCCGTACTGGGGCTGCGGACAACGCCTAACCGTACTACGGATTCACGCCATTTTTATGGTATCTGGCGCAGAGCAGTCTTGCCTGTGACATTATTCATGACTCACCTCGAGTGCGCATGTATGAGGAAAGAGAGGCGAGCTTGATCGGCGGGACAGCTGGACACATTGGAGGAAGAGCGTGGCGTCGCGAAGGCTCGTTCCGCATTTTATCGGCAGCAGGCCGAAGATATCAAAGCGATGCGGGCCAAGACTTACAAAGTTGGTGAATTAGTTCTCGCTGCGGACAAGAAAAGGACAAGCTCAAGCCCAAATGGGAGGGCCCTTCATTGTCGATCAAGTCGACCGGCGGAGCATACCGTCTCTGAAATCGTCGGATAACCGACTCGAGCGAACCCATGGAGCGCAGCCCGCCTCAAGCGATTCTATGCCTAGCGCCAGACTAAGAGTTCGTCCCCTTCCCCCGTCCAAACTTTTACACTTCGGCTGTCTTTTGTTTCTCTTTTTATGCCTTTTTATTTAAAAACCCTTACGGGCCTATTTTCGCATTTTCGCACACACATGACGTGCCATCCGCACTCATCATTCCTGGGGGCTTCTTTTACAGAAGCTCAATTATAAGGGTTTCATGCCCAGCACATGTGTCAAGCTTCCACATGTACCTTTTACTCGCCATTATATGCATCGATATGACTTATGTTTTGGCCAAGCTGGGTTGCCTGGCTCCTGTGCTTACCCCTACGTTCCCGATTGTTCGGCTAGGAGGTAAAGGAGCACCTCTGCGATTATTCTTGCCGGGTCGACGGATGTGTACCTCGGTAGGTGAAGCCAAAGCTTGCGTTCTTAAGGGAATATTGATTCGGTGACTTAAAGATGACTTTTACCCATTTATCTACGCCCCGGATGTTTTACGCTTTCTTTGCAGTCCGAACATGCACTTTAGGGCATGCCTCGAGAGAAAGGAACCCTTAACGGAACTATTCTCCTGGAAGATGTTTCTTACTAACCATGTAATATAACATAACTAGTTGGGCACTTATGCGATAAAGCGATAATGACCCCTACGCTTTGGTCTCCATGCATACATGATTGTTTCTCATCCACAAAGGTATTCGGACACACTCCGGACTCTAGGGTCCCGAGGTCGAAGTGAAAAGGTCGGCAAAGACAAACGATCTACAATCCGGCTAGAAGGCGTTTCACATGTCACTTCAAAGGAAAACATACATTGTCAAATTTATTGATTGTATTCCTCCTCAATCCCATCTAACAGGCTGTCTAACTTACAGTCCCGTTGGGAAAACTTAGCAGCCAACTCTACTTGGCTGTATACTAAACTCACAGGGATCTCCTTCCCATCGGGCCCCACCGGTCCAACTTCGGCCATATGGTTGGGATCCGCCTTCTTATACCACGTCTTCACCATGGCCCAAGCCTCCCTGGCACCTTGACAGACAGGCGAAATCTTCCACAAGCAGGCGCTGCCGCAAGACTCCTGCAGCTTCTCCATAAGCTCCCGAGTCCCTCGGGTAGGGTGAGGGCTGGCCATAAAGCACGAGCAGCGCCGCTCATTGCTGCCGAACCCGTTCGGCAGTTGCAGCAACTTCGGGAAGTTGATCACTGTTGATCTGGGCATCTCCTCCATGAGGCGACTGTGAGTATACCTACAAGACATACTATGTCAATTTGCTTCTTCGCCGAACTCTTCTTTTAAAAGGAGTTCGCTCAAGCACTACTATAAATGCCGCAGCGAAGCCGCTAATTCTCCTTAACGAGCCGGACAGCTCGGCCCAAGCGCCTTTCAGCTCTTCTCCGAGCTTGGCGTTGGCATCTGGAGCTTGTTCCTTTCTTGCTGCACCCTATTCAGCACACTCGCGCCTTCACCTTGGTTTGGCGCAGCAATGCTTACTGTCCGGATCTTGTCGTGGCACTCGCAATGTCATTATTAGACTTGCGCGCATGCCGCTGGCGCTTATATTTATTAATAAAAATGTGTTACGGGGAGGGTCTCTGCGTCTCCTCCTATGGCGCAAGTGCGCCTCAAGTTGGGCCTTGCAATCTTGCAGCTCCGAGACAGTGGGCATTCTTCTCGGTAAGAGCCTGCGTTTTCAAATGATCCTTAAATCAGTTAACGTAACTACTTTAAGTCTCGGGGGCTACTGGTATATACAACCATTAAAATTCCCTTACCCGTATGTCTTTCAAATACTGCTCCGTGGCTCTGGTAAAACCATCTTGAGCGGCACGGAGATGCACGTCCCCTGCGTTAAAGGCATCCAATGCCTCAGGGGAGAAGCACGCTTCACGAAATACTATCCGGCGGCGCCTATGGTTCATGGCGCTCTCCACCTCAGACTTGGTGGCGGACAGTCTGTCGGTGTCCTCCGTTGGAGAAGGATCCGGCCCGCGTCTTGCGCTTGCCTCCCCCTCCAGGCCGGGCGCTAGAGCCTGGCCGGTGTAGGTTGGATCGGCAACCTGCGCCCTTGATCTGGCGGCGCTTTTCTCCTACAAAGATCATGAGCACTCGAGCGTTTCCTAGGAGCGTTGCTCTGAAAATTCAAATCTGAGCTATACCTTTGCGGCGAAGTTTCCGTCCGCACGCTCCTTTTCCACTGCTGGTCGGATGGCCTCTGTTGGTCGGCCGCGCGGCTCGGCTTCTGCCGTAAAGGCACTTCTGTAACATACCATCGTTCGCGAAGGTTAGAAAGGGAAAGTAAGAGATAATGGTGTTGGGACCTCGGTCACGGTCACGAGAAGCGGATCTGATCCGGGGTAGTCGCCGTAATGGCACCAAAGCACTATCCATGCTTGAGCTAGTGAAATACCCGTCGATCAGCTCCACCTCGATGTCGGGTCCTCTTGGGAGGCGGATCCAAGAATCTTCTGGATCCTCGGGTTGCGGAGCAGGACTTACCATGTCCTCCACAGTCCGGCGTAGACCCCTTGACCAAGACATAATGTAAAAAGCTTAAACTTGAGAGAATGGGTTGAGCCTTTAAAGGTGTTAAACTTACCCATCCTCTAGGGTTGATCATGGAAAACCCATTCAAAGGGTTCGTTCGAAGGAAGTCCTTCTTTTCCCCCTTATACAGGCTGGAAAGGATCTCTACCAGATCCTCGGTTGAATCCGGCCCTCTACGGCCATGACGGGTGGCATCGTCCTCCCCGTTGAAATCCCACATAGGGTGGCCTCTGTATTGCAATGGATGTACCCCCCGCATGATGCATGTTGTCATGACTCCAATCATGGTCAACCCGGAATGGGCCAGTAATCTTATTCGGCCCATCATGTAATGGACGCTCTTGTCTTCCTCAATCGAGGACTCCGTGGGCGCCCGGTGAGGCGTTTCTTGAGGAGCAGCACTAAACTCAGGGAGGCCAATCCGGATGGGTCCGCAGAAGGCGTCTCCTATGTAAAACCACTCGAGGGCGATCTTGGACGCCTTCTTGGGAGTACCGCATGGGTATCCGGTCGGCGATCGCCATATTTGGTGCCGCCCACTTGATATATGGACCCCTCGTGAGAGCGAGTGCAGGCAGTAACAACCTCTTCCACAATGCAAAATGGGGCTCAATGCCCGAGAACAGCTCATAAAGAGCTCGTGTAGCCGATATGCGTGATGAGGCGGGTGTGAGGTGGTGGAGCTGGAGTCCGTAGAACTCCAGGAGCCTGCGGAGGAACAGATGTATTGGGAATCCGAGTCCCCTTATCCGATAGGGCACGAAGCATACTCGCTCCCCCTTATTGGGGCTTGGGGTAGCCTCCGCTTGCCTCCCACCTTGATAGGTAACCAGTCCGGCTCGAACCGGGATCATGAAGGCCGGAGGGAGATATCCCCCCGCTTGGAGCTTCACTAGCTCGTTGTGCGAAATAGAGCACCTCCTCCAATTCCCCGGCGGTGGGCTGGGAGTGCGTGAAGAAGAGCCGCGTCGACGGTCCATGATGGAATGGACTTTTAGGTCAAAGGCGCTCCGGTGAAGTATTCGCGGGAGGAGGATGGTGTGGTTTGGATCTAGATTTTTGCCTCTTTTATAGGCGGATGACTCGCACGACTGGGGGGGTGAAACGTAAAAGATGCCCTGGCTTTTCGCATTCGTGCGACGCGTGAAAAAATACCATTATTGGGCGTAGAAGCCGAGAAACACAGTATTTATGGTGAAGCGGACCTCGCTCGGCGGTACATGGAACTTGAAGGAGAACCCGCCTTGCAGCGCCAAAGACTATATCTGCGCTGGACTTATCGTCATTGAAGCTTGGTAGGGAGACTCTTGAGGAGTCTGGACTAGGGGTGTCCGGACAGCGGACTATCATCATCCGCCGGACTCCAAGACTACGAAGATACAAGATTGAAGACTCCGTCCCGTGTCGGATGGGACTTTCCTTGGCGTGGAAGGCAAGCTTGGCGATCTGGATATGTAGATCTCCTACCATTGTAACCGACTACTGTGTAACCCTAGCCCTCTCCGGTGTCTATATAAACCGGAGGGCTTTAGTCCGTGGGACAACATACATTACAACAATCATACCATAGGCTAGCTTCTAGGGTTTAGCTTCCTTGATCTCGTGGTAGATCCACTCTTGTACTACCCATATCATCAATATTAATCAAGTAGGGCGTGGGTTTTACCTCCATCAAGAGGGCCCGAACACAGGTAAAACATCGTGTCCCTCGTCTCTGTTACCATCTGCCTAGGCGCACAGATCGGGACCCCCTACCGAGATCCGCGGTTTTGACACCGACCACAGACCACGAAGAAACTTATCATCAGCAAGAACCACGAATCCAATGGATTCGACGCTATTAGGCTGAAGAATGGTTCAAGTACAAGTTTGTAACCAAGGAATATGAGAGAAGAATGCTATCAAGAGACCTTGGGGTGATATTCTCTATCGAGGCGTTCAACCCAAGAACAGAGTGAAGCTATTGAGCAAGGCTTCTATCCTTGCATGGTGCGTGGACCTCGGCTGAAACGCCGATCCCACTTCATTACTCACGGTGTCGTGGCGATGCTCTCTTCAAGCGCAACTTCCAGTTCGCTGTGGCTTCGGCCAAGAAAAACAAGAAGTCATTGGGATTAGACTTCAACCCTGGTCCCTCTGCTCCCCGTGCCGACGGCTCCCGTGATGCTAAACCCAATGTCATCGGCCCCTTCTCCAATCTCGATGGCCTCATCACCTACATCTTGGTTCAGGGTGCCAGAGTGGATCATTTTGACAATGATGCTGACTCCGATGAAGCCCCAGCTCCTCCTCCAAAGCCGCAGAAGCAAAAGAAGCAAAAGGCTTCTAAATCAGCACCTCAAAAACTTCTCAAATGCGAAGCCAGCGCCCTTGCACCTCCACGAAGGCGATGTGCGGTCGAAGATCAATCCGTGTCTCCAAGAGCGGAGAAGAAAAAGCAAATTGTCAGGCATACTGATCAAGCCTTGACTCCTGCTGCCATTCTGCGCGAAGAACCCATTGATCTGTCCAGTGATGAAGATCTTGCTGATGATGCCCTTGAGCAGCTGATAAAGAGCATGGAAGAACCAGAAATCTTCAACAACTTGCCTCTCTTTGATGTGGCAATCATCCACAACTTCATTGATGAGTGGTTCGACACCCCCAATCTCAGCTTTGAAGATTCTGACTTCCCATTGGCCTCGGGGTCTCTTTCAATGGTGCCATTGCTTCGAGCTAGCTCTCGCTCGGTAGATCGTTGGTGAAGAACAAGATTGATTATGAGAAGGCTCAATTCAAGAAGCATGTGGCCAAGCTAAGTGTTCAAGACGTCAGAAACTTCAAGGTCATGCTACATGAGCTTAAAGAAGCTTTTCTGAAGAAGCGTGAAGAAGCTCACGGCTCTCGAGAGTGCATGAACAGTTTGGCTGATAAGTGTGTGCTTGCCTACAATGAGGCTGAGAAGCGCAAGTCACTTGGCCGTCCTGGCATTGACCCCAGGATGGCTGCAAAGAAAAAGAAGAAGCTTCCTGCTGACCAGCCTGCACCTTCAAGCCAAGAAGCCCCTCGTATTATCTTCCCAAGCAGCATGAAGCCAAAGGTCACCACAACCGCTCAGGATGCATCATGGGCTGATCACCCACAGCAACAAGACTCCCCCAGTACTCCCCAACAACAACAACAAGCTACACCTCCCGTGCAAGAAGAAGATGAAGACTTTGAGGCCCAGCCAACTCCATCTCCTAAGGCGTTGCCAGCATTTCGCAGGCTGCGCAAAGGACAAAGGCCTCAAGTACCTCTGTCGAGCTTTCCAGAAGGAGAAGTGCAAGCGTCCACTGTTGCCGTCAAGTATTTCTGAACCCACTCACTGTGAATGTCTCCAGTGCGAAGCACAAGCTCTTTGAAGACATTCGGCTGCATCACCGAGGAAAATCAAGAAGACGTACGTGTCCCTACTCCCCCAGTGATTGAAGAAGTTGTTCCTGATGTGAACGTGCCAGTGCCCGACCCTCCTGTTCATCAAGAGGAGGTTGAACATGTTGAAGCTACCACCACCAACGTCAATGAAGCCAATGACGTAGTCATGGCTGACGCTGATGTGGAGCCTGCACCTACCAGTGTGCCTGAAGCCAATATGGCCACTGAGCCTGAAGCCAATGAGGCCACTGCACCTGAAGCTAATGAGACAACTGCTCCCGAAGCACCTGTTGTGCAGCCTGAAGCCTCAGCTGTTGCCCCTGCTCCTATTCCGCCACCAAGGCCCCATACAATCGAGCAAGCATACAGTCATGGTCAGCTAACCACTGTCTGATGGCCCATTCTGGTACCTCCGCCTACTGCCTCTGGACCTCAATTTGATTATCATGTTGAGCATAGGCCTCAGGTCCAGAAGCCAAAGCCAAGACCGCCAAGGTTTCCAGGTACTGCAAACTCACCAGGGTCCTTCAATGCTAATGGCTTCAAAAGCCACAATACCTTCTTTTGACGGCGCCAAGAACCCTACTCCAAGCCAAGGATATCATCGGATCGGTTACGGAGCTATCGCGAAGAAGCTATTACTCATGCGTTCTATATGATCAAGGCGCATTTTCCCTCATATCGCCTAGACTTTGAAGCCATTCTTTGGACTGCCGTGCTTAGAAGAAGCACTTGATTGCTTTTGTGATCTTTGGTGCGCTCAACTTTGTGCGAGACAAAGAACACTTTGGAATGAAGAGCTATTGCTTAAATTCTATGCTACTCTACACATTCGCGGCTACTAGAGATATCAAGACATGGGTCCTCGAGTGGATGACCGAAATGTTCATCATGAAGCCAAAGCTCTTGACATCATCGAGCTTACAAGGCTAGCCACTCTGGAGAGCTATGTGAACTCGATTGTCACTACACCACAATGCATTGGAGAGCATCTTCCATAAGCGAGAACCCAATATGAGCGGATGTTGAGCATGATGAAGCCTTTGCCATCGGCTTTGAATATCCAACGAGTTCTTTGTTGAAGACCTTGAGTATCTGCCTCGCACCATATATCATATCATTAGGCGAACTCTATGGCCTATCAAAGGACATTCATCAGCAGCCAAGCTTGAAGGAGCTATGAAGACTTTGGTCTTCTACATTCTCAATGGCATCAGCTTCAATACTCAAGAATTCTTCATCAGGCAACTTGCTGCTTCTGGATCTGACCTATTTGGTTTGAAGTTTTATGCTCCATGGGTCATGCGCCTCATCAAGAGACACTCATCTGTCAACTATCAGCCCTCTACTGCAATCATCGATCTTTTGCGAGAGGTTGATATGTCAGTTGAAGCCATATACTCTGACCCTGCCAAGAAGCCTCTTTGTCTTCAGAATGCCGAGCACCAAAGCTTCACTCAACCCATTGAAGGTGTTCAAGAAGCAACACGAATCTATCCATTGGCTGGAAATACTCATCTGCCTCATCGTGCACCTACTGAAGCCACTGAAAGCAACATTGCACAAAGGCCTCGGAAGCGTTCTCGCGTTCTCAATGACCGAGAACTCCTTGTGGCCCTTCATCAGAAACAGGATAAGCATCACTATTGGATCAAGAGACAGATGCAAAGCCTCTTGGTGGATGTCAATCGCATTCGTAACCTTGCCACCAAGAATGCCTTTGTTGCTCATGAGACTTGCCGACGATCATGGAAGAGTTTGACCTTGCTTAGTGCTGAAGGAGATCTTCAAGACGATGGCTTCAATAAAAGATTCCAGTTTGACTCCACTCCTCCACGGACTGCTATCCTACGTGGCACTCCATCTCTTGAAGACTCTAAATATTCTTCCTCCGCGGCAACGGTAAATGCCAGAGTGATCGATGATGAAGATGATGCTACTTCACCACCTCCTACTACTGCACGCATCGACACTGCACCAACTTCGTCTGCACCGCCAACCAACAACGACAACCCTCCTGCTTCACCTACTCATGAGGACGAGTAGATGCTCTATGTCTTTAAACCTTTTTGGTCCTTACTGTTAAAAGGGGGAGAAGCATATGAGTTGATAGTCTTCAAGCGGGTTCATATGGGCGGTTGCATTATATTTTGCCTCGTGCTTACAACTCTTGCTTTTGAAACATTTGGTTCTTTGAGTTGTAACACCTAAACTTGATGGTAAATCTGCTACTTATTTGCTTTCTTGTGATGCGATGATAAATTCCGCATGTGCGATGATAACTTCCGCACTTAGATCATTCTGCAGACGTCCATTTTTCATTATGCATGTCATTCTACTTGCTATATCATTTCATGCATGATGAATTATCTTCATAAGTTGAAGAGGATCTCCACAAGTACAACCTGCCATGTGCATTTGCATTCCAAAAGCAAATTACTTATATGCACATCTTGAGGAAGCCCTTGCTACTTATGAAGACAATTCCTATCCTTAGAATTTCACATACTTTATCCCGTTGAAAACTTCAACCAGTTTGTCATCAATCACCAAAAAGGGGAAATTGTAAGTGCATCTAGTGCCACCCTAGTTGGTTTTGGAGTATTGGCGACAAAGTTGGTTGAGGACTAATGTGTTTGTGAGAATTGCGGGATACGCAGTAGTGTCCCTCATTGATTCGGTTTACCTACCGGAGATGACCCTAAAATGTATGAAGACATTGAAGACAATGGTGGTATGAGAAGATATTCATATTGAAGACTATGACATGAGAAGACATTACGTGAAGACTATGGGCCGAAGACTGTGTGGTTTTGTTGTTTCCTTTTCTTCTTTGTTGAGTCATAGGAACCACCGTCTTCGTTAAGTGGGGTCCAAGTGAACTAAGTCGAGTGGTCAAGTGATGCTCAACCCAAATCCTATGTCTTTGGCGAAGACAATGAGAGCAAATCTTATCCAGATTTGGATGAGTCAGCTTTGCTTGTAGCCCAAGTAAAGTTGCAGCGTGTGTTTGAAATCGACCGTTGGAACACGTGTCGGTTCCTTAGTGACCAGGGTCATTTTGGACAAATCAGGCGGATTGCCTTGTGACTATAAATAGCCCACCCCTACACCATAAATTGGTGGCTGCTCGAGAGTTTGTGCACGGCTTTTGTCGTTTGAGAGCAACCCACCTCGAAGCATTTGAGAGAGAGAAATCCTTGCGAGGACAAAGCCCAAACACCCGAGCCAAAGAGTGTTAGGCATCATGAAGTCTTTACTCGTCCGTGTGACTGAAGACTTATTACACTTGAGGACTGTGAATCCTCCAGCCGGTTAGGCGTCGTATTCTGAGCATCCAAGAGTCATTGTGGATTGCTTGTGAACGAAGTCTGTGAAGGTTTGGAAGTCTACCTTGAAGACTTACCAGAGTGATTGGGCGAGGACTGGGTGTCCTTAGCTCAAGGGGAATAAGGTGAAGATAGGGTCTTCTGAGTTAAATCTTAGCCTCCCTAACCAGACGTATAGTTGTCACAGCAACTGGAACTGGTCCAACAAACCTATGTCTTTAACAAGCGACTGGTTCTATCCCTTTCCATCCTTTACTTAACTTTGTCTTCGTGAAGTCATTGCCTATCTGTGTATCTGTTTGACTTCATTGGTTGACTACTACTGTTGATTGGCTTCATACTATCTTCCATCATGATCCTTACTACTTAGGTGCTATTAGTCTTGTACTTTCACAT
This sequence comes from Aegilops speltoides, assembly GCA_021437245.1. Taxonomy (NCBI): domain Eukaryota; kingdom Viridiplantae; phylum Streptophyta; class Magnoliopsida; order Poales; family Poaceae; genus Aegilops; species Aegilops speltoides. Next base: position 217,359,006 of record CM038145.1, read on the forward strand.
CATTGCATACTTGACTATGGCTTGCTTATGGTAGTTTATCTTCCGCTGCATATCAACTAGGTCATTTCTGTTGTTTGTCTTCGAAACTTTTAAGTTCTGAAGACTTTCATAAAAATCGCCTATTCACCCCCCTCTAGTCGATACTAGCACTTTCAACGATGGCTTTGATTTCCCCCTCCCGGAGGAAGTTTCCCCGGCAGAATTGCTCCGTCGGAGACCTAGATTGCTTTTGCCTAGGTTCCACCTCGAGAGGGCGGCGCTTCATCCCAAAAGTCTTCTCCTTATTTTTTTATAGGTCAAAACACTTCATATAACAGAAGATGGGCACCGGAGGCTGGCCATGGGGCCCATAAGCTCAGGGGGCGCACCCTAGGCTGATGGCCACCTGGTGGGTCCCCTCCTAGTATATCTGCACCCAATATTTTTCATATATTCCAAAATAATTCTCCGTAAAGGTTTGGGACATTTGGAGTTGTGCAGAATAGGGATCTCGGATTTGCTCCTTTCCGGTCAAGAATTCCACCGGCATTCTCCCTCTTCATGTGAATCTTGCAAAAGAAGAGAGAAAAGGCATAAGAATTGCATCATAAAGTGTAATAAAAGTCCATAATGCAATAAATATCATCATAAAATATGATGCAAAATGGACGTATCAGCCTTCTTAGGCATAACACCTTCCGTAAGTTTTTGTTGCTTGGGAGGTGGCTCATCAGCAACATGTTCATCCTCCCCCCTCATGGGTGTGAGCTTGAACACCACATGGGTAGTTTCCTTCCTCTCTATTTTCTTTCCAGTCACTTTGGCCATAGACTTGCCTTAGCCTGGCTTTGAGCTAGCAGCAACAATCTCTGAGAATATCCGAGGCCTCTGCTTTTGAGTATTGCCATACTCCTTGGCAACAACAATATTTTTATTCTTGGAGATGAAGTAATCTGGCATGAAGTCCTCATCTTCCTTATCAGAGTTCCTCTTCTTCTTGGCACTAGTAGCTACTTTTGGCAAGCTGGGAGTACTCCTTTCTCCTTCATCATAGCTCAACTCAGGACAAGAGCCTACATCCAAATCAACATTGTTCTAACCGTCACGGCGTCTAACATGCTGACAACTGGCCCCGTGAAGTAGAATAGGTAGAGTGGAGTGGATGAGCATCACAAAACACATCCATGTTTGAACGAATTTGAGTTCAAATTTCAGTTTTAGGTTTTCACATAAAGCATTTCAGAATTACCGATTTTAAATTTTCGAAAGCACCGGAGCAACAACTGAAACTTGGGTTTCACATTTCGGCCAGACTGAGGTGAATCCTGGTTTCATCGAAGTGCATATGGTACATCGGAAATACTAACTTGGTCTCGCCAATTAGTTCATTTTGGTTACACCGAAATGTACTAAGTGCAATGGTAGAGGCCGAATCGGTGACTCCGAGTTGGTTCAAGATTGTCGCTCCGAGATGAGTTTTACAGAACCCTAAACCTAAAATTGTTGCTCAAACCTACTTCTATGGAATCAATACTGGATACGAAATTTCAGTCTGTGCCAATGTTGCGGGTGCAAATCACTAGTGCATTGAATCGGAAAGGGAAGCACTAGGGTTCAAATCTCACCGTAACTCCGTGGAGATCCACTATGGCAGCAATAGCGGCAGAGAATCACGTTGACAATGATGGATTCCAATGGTGAAGGTGCGCTGGAGACAAGGGCGGCGATCTATAGACCAGGGGCGACATCAGCAACGATGTGCGGGAATGAAACAATTGAAGAAATTTCCATCGTACCACTACAAAAAAAGACACATCTGTGACATTTTGGGCCGAACGAATTTTTTCCTGTCATGCTTATGACACTTCTATGATGATAACTGTGACAAAAGCATGTATCATCATAGATGTGGTGGGCTCCTACTTCTATGTCCAAAAATCATGACAGAAAATGGACTTTTCGTCCTGGGCGGGTTGGGGACGCACCTGTATGACATTCTTTGGGCCGTCCATGACAGGAAAAATCATGGTAGAAGCGAGGCAGAGGAAAATTTTGGGGAGTTCCCAGTAATGGTGGGTGGTTGGGGCCGAGTGATGCACGGACGTTTGCACGTTTCTCTCGTATACATACGCGCGTGTGTGCAAGGCGTTCGACTCTAAACTGAACCAGAGAGAGGCGTTCGCTTACTGAACCCGAGCGGTTGCACTAGCTACGTTACTGAACCCGAGCGATCGATCCCTTGGCTGTTAACTTAAACCAAGTGATTCCTTCGCTACTGCTACTAACTAAACCCGAGCGATCGATCGATCGATCGCTGGTGGTGGTGCTGCTGCTACTTACTGAAGCCGATCGAACCCGCTGCCTCTTGATGAACAATGAACATGGGGGTTGGTTGAACGAGTCGAGACGTGCGTGGTTGGGGTTGGATGAACATCTCCCGGTTGGGGTTGGATGAATAGGACCCCGTGGGTAGTAGGCGGTTGCCGCTGGATGAACAGGACCCCTAGAGGGGGCCGCCACAACTGAGATGGTTGGGGGTGGATGAACATAACCCCATGGAGGGCTGGTTGACCAGTAGCCGGTGGAGGGCTGGATGAATAGTAGCCCATGGATGAACAGTAGCTGGTGGAGATGGGAGGAAGACGCGGTGGATGAACAGTGCAGGTAGAAGCTGAAGCAAGTCGACGATGGGTGAACAGTAGCCCATGGAGTCCCATTTTGCGGTATGCCACACCCCTCCCGATGAACAGGACCCCCGTTTCGACCGTAGCGCTCCAACACAAGTCCGTTTCCTCCATTTTGCGGTACGCCAGACCCCTCCCGATGAACAGGATGCCGTTTAGATTGTAGCCGGTCGAACAGAAGGCCGTTTCCTCCGTACTGCGGTACGCCAGACCCTATTTCGGTTGTTCCGTCCAAGCCAGTTGGCTCCCATTGAACAGGACGCATTCCGACCCAGTCAGTTGCCTCCGATGAACAAGACACTGTTTCTCCGTTTCGACCCAGCCGGTTGGCTGCCTGTTGAATAAGACGCTATTGCTGCTGTCCGCTGCCTCTCCATGTACACGAGCAGTGGTCGTACATACGCGCGAGTATGCGTTCGAGACCCCGCACGTATGTACGTATGTGTCCATATTTTTTGGCATCTGGCTGTACGCATGTGTACACGGTTTAGAAGGGACTGCATGAACTGCTATGTCGGGGGCTCTACTACTACACGTGCTATTGCTTGCTCGGCCACGGTTCACCATTGCAGAGAGACATCGACCAGTATGTACGTACACGTTCGCGACCAGGAAGACAACCATATGTACAGTTCGACCGGGTGGGTCCCAGCCGTCAGGGAGGATAAGGAGGCACTCCCTTGCGTGCGGAGATATATGTGGTAGGTCCCAGCTGTCAAGGGGAGGAATCATTTTTTGCACGTAATAAGGAGGCACTTCCTTGCGTGCGAAGATGTAGGTGGTTGGTTCAACTGTTTGCCTCACCGTGTATAGTCATCTTCCAATGGTTGTCGTTCATTGACAACGTTGACCACGCCGCGCCAAGAGCACCAAGGCGTGACAGGGAGGCCAACTAAGGGAACAATGTGAAGCCAAGGAAGACGAGGCAATGGATGCCCACGTGGAGGGGAGTACAAGGGTTCACTGGTTCCGCTATGGTGTGAGGTTGTCGTCGCCAGAGAATAACACGGGGTGTGGGTGAGTAGAGGGAAGCCTGGCCGGTGATGGAATTAGGGTGGGGCGGTGAGGCCTATGCGGCAGCACTGCCACCCATGGGAGGCAGGAGCAGGCGGTCCCGCTAGCGCTAGCTTGGGCGCCTGGAGCAAGAAGATCGGAGGTTGAAGAAGCCGCACAGCTGTTGGATTAACATCCAATGGTCCAGCTGCTAGAATCATTTGTTGACTAAGTTGACAAAGCCCTACATACGCGTCAGCTTAGTTGGCCCACAAGTCAGCGTAATAAGGAGGCACTTGCTTGTGTGGGTCCCTACTATCTGCCTCTCCACTTACATCCCTCTTCTGATAGTTGTCGTTTTGTTGACCATATTGACCATGCCGCACCGAGAGCACCAACGCGGTGGACGATGGTGAGGCCCAGGAAGGGAATGACCCGGAGCCGGTGAAGCCACAATAGTGGCTGCCCATGCTGAGGGGAGTAAGAGGGCTGACTGGTCGGTTGCGGGGTGAGGCTGTCGTTGCTAGAAAATAACAGGAGGTGCGGGTGGGTAGAGGGATGGCCTGGCCAATAGTGGGAGTAGGGTGGGTAGGTGAGGCTGCTGGCAACACACTGCCCACGGAAGGAGGGGAGTGGCAGTCCCTTGTGTTGGTTTGGGTGGTGGGCGGGAAGATCAGAGATTGAAGAAGCATGACGGCGGTTGGATGGACATCCAACAGTCACTACTCTATTTTGACTAAGTTGACAAAGTCTGGTGTACGCGTCAAAAAAATTAGGACAACATCATCGTCAAGCTAGTAGGCCCACACGTCAGCCTCCAAATCTGTGGAAAACAGCATACGACCCATTTGCCATTATTTTTAATAACTTATAACTCATTTGCTAATTCTTAAGGATATTTTGAAGCCCATATTCTTTTTGTTAGCATTACAGACTATATTCTGGCAAGTGCTAAAAAAATCAACAAAATTTGCATATTCCGGTGGGGTCCGAACTCTTTAATCACTTAATTTCGACTCACATTAAAAATAATTATAAAAATAGTTTTATTTGAAATTAAAATACAACAAAAAATTTCTTGCAAGAAAAACAATGAAATTTAAATCTTGAAATCCTAAAAAACGAAATTTGAATCTAGTTGTCGGTTTTCTGCGTTTTTAAAATTTACAACCAATTTCTAACTACTTATAGCCCATTTTCTGCGGAAGACGAATACATTTCCTGGTCTTTAAAGATTTGCCGTCCAGCAGGGCTGAGAAAGCAAGTAGGCCTGGGTTGGGTATTGTCCAAAATAAGATAGAACCGGGCTAGCCATTTTCAGAAACAAAAAAGATATCAATTGGGCTCGTCATGTGCTTAAATAAAAGCCTGGGCTAATGGGTCACAGCCCCCGCACAGCGCATTTGATACCCTGCTCCATCTGTAAAACTAAAAAACAACTCGACGAGCTGCTGGGTCCCTGTTGTTACATTATTTCTCTCTTTAACAAAGGTAATGGCAAACCATTTGCCTTGTTTCAATGAAAATATGGCAGTCACATCCGATCTGAAAAGGGTAACACCATCTAACTCAAGCTTACAAACGGTACAAAAGCCAAAGGATTAATTGTTCATCAAATTTAGACAAAACCTAGATTGAACATGGCAATAACATCTAACCCAACCACTATTTTTGGCAGTCACAAACAAATGGATCGGTTGTAAATAGAAGACGTGCACATTCAGAAGCCCATTTGTCCACCTGAAACTTCTTTTTTTGCTATTTAACATATCCTCCTTGAGAAATTTCTTGTTGAAAAACTTAAGCCTCATGGACAATAGTAACTTCGCATTCAACAGGTAGAGTGTGACAAAGCTTCTGTTTGCCTGATTGGATGCATATCCTTTCGTCGTTATTGTCCTCAAACGAATGTCATGATAACTAAGAAAATCCTGGTGCTTATTATGCCACCAATTGGTTATATGTTTTTCATGTGTTAGTGCCTAAGTAGACATGAAGAATGAAAACAGTTAAGGTCTAAAAAAAAGGAGTATGTCGAAAGAGCGACAACTGAATGGTTAATTCTAGTACAACATACATGGGCTTTGAATGTGCATGAAATCATCACCTTTATATACAAATTCTCAAGACAAGGAAAGCATCACAACAAGCCAATAATTGTGTTTAGATCATAACTAAACATTTCGATATATAAGATCTTGATAGAATCCAACACCACCGATAGGCTATCTATGGACGAACTCTTCTTATTTTAGGGAATTGACAGTAGGAGAGAACTCCTAATGTTTTTCCATATATCTATAAAAATGGGGTATTTACATAGACATATACATCACACACATGAGACATACACCCCTGGTGACACCACGAGGAGTGGTTTGCTAATATATCACTACTATTTTGTACAACTGTGGTTAGTCAAAGGTGGATCTAACTTTGGAGTGGATTAACCAAGCGTAGCACAGTAGGAGAGCAGGGTAGCTCTACGAGCTTATTTGACCCTATGTTGCAATAGTCCAAGATCATCCTTGAAGCATGTGAGCCAGGATCCAATGTTGGGGTTGACTCCTCTAAAATGTTTGTTGTTTCTCTCTTTCCACAAGCTCCACACAGTAGTTAGGAATATTTCAGTGAAGAAGGGGTTATGCCAATTCGTTTAGACGTTCTGGAGTACAGTGAGCCTATTCTCAAAATCAGCCCATTCAATGGGCAGTTTGGCCCAACATCTCTTGCCGAACTAGCATGTAAAAATCATATGGTCCACCGTTTCTTCTATGTTTTGCCCACAAAGAAGGCAATTAAAATCATCTCCAATATTGTAGTGTCTCCTGTGCAACATATTTCGTGTGTTGAGCCTGTCTTGAAATAGAAACCAACCAAACACTTTGATCTTCATGGTACAGTTTGACTTCTAGAAGCGCCTGAAAGCAGGGCGTGTTGGTGCATCGTGGAAGAAGTTTTTGTAGTAATCTTTTGGTCTGAACTCCGCAGCACCCCAGATGTAATGCCAGACATTAGTTGAAGATGATGAAGGGGATAATCTTGTCGATGCCTCTTTTATTTCCTGCACCTCTTGAAGGGCAAGCGGTGACAGTGGTAGATGAAAGGTTTCATGCAGAGTAGTGGTGGCCCAGAAGTCAGCAACTGTCATATCTTCATAAATAGCGAACAAGAAGGCACAAGGATGTGAGGCCTCCAAGACGCCATGAGACCAAAGATCCTTCCAGAACAAAGTAGTTGTGCCATCCACCACTTTTACGTGAGAGATCCCTCAATAGATAGGTGATAATATGAGAATATCCCTCTACCAAAAGGACCCCACCAGATCTACAGCATGTGGCACTCGGTCTGTATATTGGTTATCCCACACCATATTGACCCAATGCACCTCGTGTTTGTTGAAGAACTTGTGAAGAAATTTCAATAGGAGGGCCTCATTACGGATTTTGAGGTTGATCACGCCCAGTCCATGTTTGCTCTTGGGTTTACACACCATATCCCAAGCAACCAAGGAATTACACTTGTAACCCTGCTCAGTTTTCTTCGTATAGAGAAATCGTCTTCTAATCTTATCCAACGTCTCAATTAATTTGCGGGGGGGGGGGGGGGGGAGGATTTGAGGGTGCACATGGCAAAAACTAGAAGGAAGGTGACAGATGTGTTTAACCACGAAAGCTTTCCCCCATACGACATCATGGCTATGGTCGAAGTAAGGCAACGCTCCATTCTGCAAACCAAGGGCATGAATTCCTGTATTCTTGGTCTTGTCGTGCCGAGGAGGAGACCAAGATATGTGAACGGCATCGTGCCAACGCACATCCAAAGTTCCTGGCCAAGTTGGCAGTCGAGATTGCGTCAAAATTTATCGGGATGAGACTGGACTTGTGGAAGTTTATCTTGAGACCAATGGAGGACGCATTGTCCGAGAGGATTAGCTTAACCAAGGTTGCTTGATGAGAATAGGTAGGCAAAACGAGTAGAGTGTCGTCCGCATACTAAATGACGGGGTAATCAGTCTGACCGTTGCATGGGAAAGGTAGATCTAGTTGTCCTTGTCTGAATGCAGCATTAACTGCAGCCTGGAGGAGCTCAGCTGCTAGGACAAAAATGAGGGGGGACAAAGCATCTCCTTGTCGCACCCCACAACGACATTGAAACTATCAGGTGGGGACACCATTAAGGAGTACAGAAGATCGATCAAAGGAGAAGAGGCACTTGATCCAAGAAATCCATCTGTCCTTGAACCCCATGTGTTGCATAATGTTTATCATTGGCTCATGAGCTATGGTGTCAAACGCTTTGGCAAAGTCAAGCTTGAGAAGAACGTTCTCTCTACCTAAGTTTTGGCATTGATGTAAGTATTGGTAGGCCCAAGCTAGACAATATTGTATAGTTTGTCCCTTTATGAACCCATATTGGTTATGGTGGATCAACTTCAGAATAGTACCTTCTAATCTATCTGCTAATAACTTCATGATCAGCTTAAGGCAGCAGTTTAACAAGGTTATGGGTATGTAGTCATTGACTGTCTCTAGTGAGTTGATCTTGGGTATGAGAGTAATGAGGCCATCATTGATACTGGTGATGTCTAGCATGCCTTCATAGAACTGCGAGCACAAGGCATAAAAGTCATGCCTGATGATGGGCCAACAAGCTTTCAAAAAGGCCCTACTGAATCCATCTGGGCCAGGTGCATGGTCGGGCGGCATGTCAACCACACCATCGATTTCATCTTGAGTGAAAGGTGTGGTGAGATGATCAAGATTATTAGCATGCGGGATAAGGGGAGGGAGATCAAACTTCATTTCCAACGGAGAGACAACACCTAGTCGGTTCTTGTAGGTGAGGTAAAGAAGGGCTTCTTTGGCTGGGTGGTCCTCAGTCAGTGAACCATCATCGTTCTGGAATGTTGCAATATTATTCTTGCAGTATCTTTCTATGGCCACGACTTGGAAGAATTTAGTGTTCTCGTCTCCGAATTTGATCCATCGTATAGTGCACCATTTCTTCCAGTAAAGCTTATGATATTTGAGCAGTCTCAACAGATGTGACTTGAGGATGCATCTGAAGTTTACCTCGGGAGTTGTCAAGCTTTGTTTGTTCTCTAGTTCGTCCCAATCTACGAGAACTGTATTGCAATTCGTAATTGCTACAGAGAGACGAGAGATGTGCTTACTCCTGGTCTTGAGAGCATGTCGAAGAGCTTTAAATTTGCGGCAGAGAGTAGTGGCAGCATTATTAGATTGGATTGGTCGATCCCATACTTCCTGGACCACGTCCATAAAAACTGGGTGAAGGATCCAGTATGACTCAAAGCGAAATAGTTTGCTGCGTGGTATTCTGGTCTCGATGGAGCAACACAAGGTATGTGATCAAATACTAGCTTGCCAAGCGGTTTCACTAGGGTTTTAAGGTATGCATTGGTCTAGTGGAGTGAGGTGAGAAACCAGTCAATTTGTTCAATGAGGGGATTGATCTGCATATTGCTCCAGGTGTATGATCTACCTTGTACCGGGAGCTCAGTAAGTTGCTGTTTATGAATGATGTCATTGAACGTAAGCATGTCTTGAGTATTTCCACCTGGTTTATTACGATTATCGGGCGCTCGCCTGTAACTAAAATCGCCGAGAAGAAGCCAATCATTCCCATTTGGGATGTGATCATCATGAAACCATTGAATGAACGCATCCCGATCGACCCCAGCGCATGGTCCATAAACATTTGCTAACGTCCAGTTTTTAGTGGATTGTGTGTTGACGAAGTTGATCACTAACGCAGAAATGTCAGATGAAACTATCATGCCAGAGAAGACGGAGCTTTTCCAAATCATAAGCAACCCACCCAAAGAACCACGCAATGGAACAAACACAAAGCAATTAAATTGTCTAGGGTAACCAGTTTTAATAAAAGAAAAAGTGGCATCCGGCATTTTAGTCTCCTGAAGACAAATGATGGCACAACCACTAGAGATAATTGCATTATTAAGGCCTAGCTACTTCTTCTCTGAATTAAGGCCTCGGATGTTCCATGAAAGCACGTTCTGGCAGCTCAAAAGTGGATATGGTGAGTCGAAGATTATGCTATGTTGGGGGGAGAGATCCTCTCCCTGCTCTTCCAGAGGGGACACACTTTAAGAGGATGCAGGCACTGCAGCAGAGCTTCAGAAGTCAGTTTAGATTCAGGTATCGCACACCTGTTGATCCCAATGGACTGCAGAGTGGCGACTGGAGTTGGAGGTGGAATCTCACCTGTAGTTTGAGCGGCAGTGCTAGAGGAGCCAATAGAAGGTATGACTCTAGGTTTGACTTTGGAGCTTGGCTTCCGGGTGTTAGAAAGAGGAGGTACCTTAAACCCATCATACTTGTTAGAACGCAGGCTGCGTCTCATATCAGTGGTGGAAATAGGAACGACAGATCTGGCGCGTTTGGTGCGTGTCCCAGGAGGAGCTTGCGGAGCCGAGACCACCGGATGTGCGATCACAGGAGGGGCTTGATGATCGATCAATGCATGGGCTTCAATGATGTTGTCCTCAATGGCACTGTCAGATGGTAACTCTTCTATCACCACTGAAGAGGGAGCCAGGGGGTGCTAAAGCTCGGCTACTGTGAGAAGTTGAAGCCAGTAGAGTAATGCGTGACCAGAACAGAGAGCTGTGCAGAGTTGCTTCACAGCCCATATCCTTCTCTCCATGGCCCAAATGATGCAATCAGCGGGCTAATAGCTTGGAAGATGTAAGTTGTTTAGGTTCTGGCGGGGGATTGGGTCACTCAGCAATATGGAGAGGAGCTCATTTCCCTGTGTAGATAAACCAAACTTGATACCTTGATAGTGCACATCCAGAGAGATAGCCAAAGACTTAGAATTCAGGGAAGTATCCATAACAGCAACCTAGAGATCCTGCACAAGATTCAGTTCAGACTGTGTGGAGCTGGAGCTGTCAGTCAGAGTGCTAGAGTCATTCCAGGCCTGAAAGGCATTGTCAGTTAAATTTTCTTTAGGGACAAGTCCATCTTGCACTGACAGTCCTTGGGCAGCCAGTGAGGCCTAGTAATTGACAAGGTGGGGTGGCATAGGAGCAAGCGAGGGGCAGCAGGTGCTGGCCACGCCCCCAACCTACATTGGCATTGCCCTGCTGTACTGGAGCCTCATTTACAGCACCACCATTGTTACCTGTAGGGGGGGCACCATTCTGGACCAACCAGTTGTGCACTTGTTGTTGGTAGAGCTGCTCAGCAGTGAGCTCTGGGCCAAACTGAGGATGGGGGTTACCATTCGGCGGCGGTTGTTCTTCTCCAGCAGCAGGGACTGAGGGAGTTCTAGATTAAGGGGTCCTTGGGCGTCCGGGCCATGTGATGTGCGTCGGACTGATGGGCCATGAAGATACAAGATAGAAGAACCTTCCCCGTATCCGGATGGGACTCTCCTTTGCGTGGATGGCAAGCTTGGCGTTCGGATCATGTATTTTCCTTCTCCTGTAATCAACTATGTACAACCCTAGATCCTTCCAGCGTCTATATAAACCGGAGGGTTTAGTCCATAGGGGAAGAACACAAACATACAGGCTAGACATCTAGGGTTTTGCCATTACGATCTCGAGGTAGATCAACTCTTGTAACCCCTATATTCATCATAGTCAATAAAGCAGGAAGTAGGGTATTACCTCCATTAAGAGGGCCCGAACCTGGGTAAACATCGTTGAGGGAGTCCTGGACTAGGGGGTGTCCGGACAGCCGGACTATCAATATCCGCCGGACTCCCATACTACGAAGATAGAAGATTGAACACTCGGCTCGTGTCAGGAAGGTACTTTCCTTGGCGTGGAAGGCAAGCAGCAATCTGAGATATGTAGATCTCCTACCATTGTAACCGACTCTGTGTAACCCTAGCCTCTCTGGTGTCTATATAAACCGGAGGGCTTTAGTCCGTGGACACAACATTACATCTCAACAATCATACCATAGGCTAGCTTCTAGGGTTTAGCCTCCTTGATCTCGTGGTAGATCTACTCTTGTACTACCCATATCATCAATATTAATCAAGCGGGGCGTGGGTTTTACCTCCATCGAGAGGGCCCGAACACAGGTAAAAACATTGTGTCCCTCGTCTCCTATTACCATCCGCCTAGATGCACGCGATTCGGGACCCCCTACCGAGATCCGCGGTTTTGACACCGACATTGGTGCTTTCATTGAGAGTTCCTCGTATGCGTCCCGATAGGCTCGATGGCATCTTCAACCATCAACGCTGTCGGGTGAGACTTTTTCCCGGACAGATCTTCGTATTCGGCGGCTTTGCTGCGGGCAATTCTCTTGGCCATCTGGAGCGGATCGAAATCGCCCTGGCCGTCGAGTCGATTCGGAGCTTGAACTTCACGGCCGATGACGCGGAGACTTGATCTTGACGGACTCGAGCCCGACCAAGCGCGCCCGCCTTTGTGGCGATGGGCATGATCTAGCTCTGCCGCCGGACGGTGCTTTGGTGGCGCTTTCAGATCCGCTCCGGCCACTAGCGGAGCCGATCGCCCATATCGAGGGCGGTGGATAAGCGCCATACAGGGGCTTCAACATCCCGGCGATGGGCGAATACCAATCTTGTCCCTGTGAAACTTCGTGATCGGCGCGGACTCCTTGCGGACTCCGAGCCTCCGCGCCCTAAAAATTAAAGCGGATTAGGCGCGGTTATGGAATTCACCGCCGCGGACATCTTCGGCTTTTCGCCTTTTGGCGATATCCTGAATTCTCTGAAGCATCTCTCGCTATCGGGAGAATCTGGCGGACTATGGCGGGGCGGTTGGAGATTTGGACTGACGAAGAAATTGAGCCCGCCCACCACCCACTTTATAGCCAGCGTCGAAGATTTAACCGACATGCTGAACTTCGACTCCGGCGACATCGGCGCTATGGGCGGCGATGCGGAGGCGATCAGAGACCAGCGCCCACAGGGCAGCTGGAAAACCACCTCGTCATCTGACGTTTACATGGTGGATACCCCAAAAAGAAGGGATGGCGAAAAAGCAGCGGAGGAAGATTCTCTAAAAAGCAGCCCAAGCGCCCGGCGTCGTGGCGCCGCTCTAAATCCGCCACAGCAAGAATGGAGATTCGGCACGGAGACAATAACACTCCGAGTGCGAAGGCGATCCCCTCTGCAAGACTCGGGCGAGGAGGGCGTGAAAGCAAGCCCTCACGACGAGGCGGCGAGGCGAAGGGGTCGAGGATGATAACTATATGCCTCCCTCTAAAGGCGAAGTAAGCCTCAGCGACGATGAATTAAATGCGTGCCGAGATCCCATCGAACAAGAGCGCTTTAAGCGCGGGCTTATCGCCACGGCAAATAGCCTAAAAAAAGCAGCAACAACTTCAAGCTGATCAGGACCTGCTGGCGATCAATGGTGAGGTCCTCGCGACGAAAGTATAAACTCGAGCGTCCCTCCAAAAGTTACCCAAGGCGCAAGCTGCTACCCGATTAGAGGAGGAAGCGTACATACCTTCATCACCGCGCGACGACATGGCTGACCGACCACCCGTGGTCGCGACAGAAGAGCATTGAGGCCCCAGCCAAGACCGTACCCGGCATCGATCCAAAGTCTGAAGCCAAAAGGGAATCGCCGGACTTGCGAGACATATTGGAGGACAAAGCAAGACAATCCAGATCCATCTACGGATCACGTGGCGCCCCGACCCACGGCGAATACCGTCGCGCCGGACATACGCCGGCGGGCGAACATAGCGAGCAGCGCTCCCTCGAGCTGCGTCGCGATATTGCTCAATATAGGCGCCGCACACCGTTATGCTTCAGCGGCGAAGTAATGGATCATCGGATCCCGAAGGGTTCAAACCGTAAATATCGAATCTTACGATGGTACAACAGACCCAGCGGTGTGGATCGAAGATTATCTTCTCCACATCCATATGGCTGCGGCGGCGATCTCCACGCCATCAAATATCTCCCTCAAGCAAGGACCAGCTCGGCATTGGCTTAACAGCCTGCTGCGAGTCAATTGGGTGTTAGGAAGACACGGAGGCGCATTCCTTGATAACTTCAAGGTACATATGTGCGACCACGAGGCGCCGATGACCTAAGCCACATTATTCAGCAGCAGACGAATCGGCGGACAATTACGGACACGGTTCTTGACGAAGAAAAATCAAATTGTCATTGTCCGGATCACGGAGGCCCTTGCAGCCTTCAAACATAACATCCGGGACGAATGGCTAGCCCGACACCTGGGGCAGGAGAAGCCGAAATCCATGGCAGCCCTCACATCGTTAATGACCCGCTTTTGCGTGGGGGAGGACAGCTGGCTAGCCCGCAGCAACAATCTTCACAAAAATTCTGGCAGTCCGGACACTAAGAACAACAACGGCGAGTCACGTCGAATCAAAACAAAGCGCGCGTGCTTGGCGGCGACAAAGAGGATCTGGCGGTCAATGCGGATTCGAGGCTCAAACCGGTCAGCGGAAGAAGCCATTTAAAATAACAACTCGGGTCCGTCCAATCTGGACCGAATACTCGACCGCTCATGCGGATACATGGCACCCCGAAAAGCCAGCTAATCACACCAATAGAGATTGTTGGGTGTTCAAGCAGGCTGGCAAGTTAATTGCGAACACAGCGACAAGGGGCTAAATAGCGGCGGACGAGGAGGAGACCCGGCCCCGAACAATAGAGGACGGAAGGTTTCCCCCACAAGTGCGGACGGTGAATATGATTCTGCGACCCATATACCCAAGAGGAGAGGAAGCGCGCACTCTGGGGCGTCTATGCGATGGAGCGATCGCCCAGTTCAATCCATGGTCCTCTGTCCAATCACTTTCGATCGCGAGACCATCCGACCAGCATCGCCATGGCGGATTCGCCGCGTGGTCTTAGACCCAATCGTCGATGGATTTCACCTCACAAGAGTCTGATGGGCGGCGGCGGCAACTGAACTGCTTTATCGGGACACGGTCGCCAAAATGGGCATAGACCCATCGAGGATCAAACCTACTAAGACAACCTTTAAAGGTGTCATCCCGAGTGGAAGCCAAGCTATGCGAGGCTCGGTCCTGCTGGAAGTGGTCTTGGATCCCGGATAATTTCGGCGAAGAGTTAATCTTGATATAGTCCGTTCCGTAGCAGCTATCATGCCTGCTTTCGGACGAACGCGTTGCAAAATTCAGCGGTGCCGCATTATGCATACCTAAAGCTCAAGATGCGAGGCCCTCATGGAGTCATTACGGTCAATGGGAATATGGGCGCTCCCTCGAGCGGAGGAACATCTGGCGGCTCTCACGGCGGAAGTCTGAGCAGCCTTCTCGGCAATTCTCTAGTCCGGCAATTAAAAGCGGATACATCAAAGCGCGCCGAACAACACTAACCAAGACCACTGGCGCGATCGAGAGCAGCGTAGAAATCGGCCCCAACCCTCGCCCGCGCATGATCACAAGAATGACACTCCGCGTACATCATTACGCTTTGGAGATACCATGGGCGCAGGGGAGGGCTTAACCATAAGGACCAAAGAGTGCGGCTCGACCACACGGGGGCTCATCTGGCGCCCCTTAGTTTTATTTTTATCTTTTCTTCTTTTACGTATCTGAGGACTCCATTGACGGAAGCCTGTCCAATGGCGAACTGCCGAACTCATGATGCAACGATCGGGGATTAAAGAAGGCTGCGGCGAACACTCGGGTGGTCTCCATTACGAGCATTAAATTCGATTACATACACCAAGTCGCAGCTTATCCACGGAGGGACATGTTAATTTAGTCCAAATCCCTTGCGTATCGCACTATTTGTATCGATCCGCTTTATTAGCGGACCTTCTTTCATAAATAACGCAGCACTTCCTTTTTGCAAGTACATTACCTTTTCATCGCCAATTCGTTATCTTTTACATATGTTCATTATATGACATCTTGCACCCGTATACTTTAGTGCGGCCGTATACACGAGGGCTTACATTCCCCAGTTATGGTGTGATTAAGTCGAACACTTTCACAAGTCGGCACCCGAACTTATAGCATTATATGAATCAGCTCGAATCATGTCTTGGGTCAATAGTTGGGTTTGCGGCTCCCATGTTTTGGTACTTTACGTTCCGTTCCGTCGGCTAAGGTAGGGAGAACCACTGCGATTGCGCCCGGTTGAGTCGGGTTAACGCCTCGATGGAAAGCTAAAACTGTTGGCATGATAAGGCGAGAGGCTGGTCGCTGTTCGAGAGGTCCTTCGGGTCCCTAAAGACTCATGCGCTTGACGAAGTTCGGATGATGTCAAGCGAAGGCGTGGATAAGCGCCCGGTTGGTCTTCGAATACCGAGGGCTTCGCCGAAATTTAAAATTATAGAATTCTATGGCTAAGTGAGAGTGTTCAAGCACTATAAGTCCGGTTGCCTTGTTCCTCGTGTTGGCGCCTCCTAGATGGACCCAAAAATGGGAACAAGAGTGCTCAAGTTTATCACCGAACACCCGGCACTTTCGTGGCTTGGGGCTGAAGTGACGACTTGCCATCTCTCGATTTAATAAGCGGCCGCCTGAAGGTAATATTTTAAATTCAACAAGCGTTGCTCATAAGCGCATATAAGCGAAGTTTTCAGCGCCTGAGGATAAAAACACTGGCGAGTTCACTCAAAGATTACATTAAGGGGCACTCATCGCAATATCGCGAGGCTCCCTTGGGACAACTTTATAATATCGCTCCGGCGTGCGATGCTCCTTGCCCGGCGGCGGATCCGTGAAGCTTCTCGCATCGGTTTGCCCCATTGCACCTTTATGCGGGCAAGGGCCCGGCAGCGCCTTCAATGCGGCGGGCGCTTGATTACATCAGCACTGGGGCATGCATCCACCAGCCGCCGCACTAGGCCAAAGTAGCTGCCGGGCATGGCCTGCCCGAGCCACACCGGTGTGAGGCCCTTCATGGCCTCCTCGGCTACCTTGTGGAGTTCGACCATTTGCTTCATTTGGTGGCTTGGGGGCACCGGATGGCGGCCTCGGCATCTTGAGACCAAAAGACCTTCTCCGTTGAGCTCCCTCCTCGCCCACGATAGAATCTGGCGGCATTAGGCGCTCTACGTGGCAGATCTGCAAATGCCCCTGGAGAGCTCCGAATTCGGGTAAGTATCCGGTAATTTACATTAACATGCTTGCTCTGCATGAAAAACGCCTTACCCGCTGCTATCTTCTTCATGTCCTCTACCTCCTGATGGGCCTTCTGGGCCTCGGCCTTGGCGGACTTGGCACTTTCGAGAGCCGAGGCAAGCTCGGACTCTCGAGTCTTGGAGTCACGCTCCAAACTCTCATGCTTTTCCATGAGAGCCTGGAGCTCTTGCCGAACTTCCGCCACCAATGCCGCTTGCTTCTCTCGCTCAGCCCATTCTGTGGCCGCATTGAGTTCGGCCACGGACACGGCATCCTTCAGGGCTGCCACCTCGTTAGTGGCCCCTGCATTACACATATTATCCTTATTAATTTTGTTTGCAACCAAAACCCTTTTCTGTAAGGTACTTTTTTTAAAAGTGGTGTTATTCACCTTCTTTTTCCTTGAGCTGCCTCTTGGCATGGCCAAGCTCTTGCTCCGACCGCTCAAGGTCCTTCTTGACGCCTCGACCTCCGCCGTTAATGCGGCGAGGTCAACAGCGCAACACTGCAAACCCATATTGACATATTTTTAGCAACCTGCGTATATCTTGTTAGATCCTTAGTCGGCTTTTCTTTCCGAACACCGAACTAAGCATCGAGAACTCTTGTCTATCGGTATTACATTACATTATTTTAAAACTTCTTACCTCAAAGCACTGTTAGAAGGCTGTTGCGAGGCTTCAGTCGGCCCGCCCTTGGCGGCTGGACCTTCTCAATCACCGCACTCATGAGAGTGCGGTGTCTCCTCGATGGAGCGCCTTTAAGCGCCTCCGGCAGGTTATCCGGCGCCTCGGTTGGGCGGAGGCCGCCCGCCGTCGCGATCTGCCCTTCTTTGAAGGGCCTCTTGCGGACTCTGGAACCGCTCTGGGTTCGAGGTAGAGTCCGACACGTAGTCGAGGGGCTGCTGATGGCACCTGTCGGTGTCAAAACCGGCGGATCTCGGGTAGGGGTCCCGGAGTGTGCGTCTAGGCGGATGGTAACAAGAGGCGAGGACACAATGTTTTACCCGGTTGGGCCCTCTCGATGGAGGTAAAACCCTCGTCTGCTTGATTAATATTGATGATATGGGTAGTACAAGAGTAGATCTACCACGAGATCAAGGAGGCTAAACCCTAGAAGCTAGCCTATGGTATGATTGTTGAGATGTAATGTTGTGTCCTACGGACTAAGGCCCTCCGGTTTATATAGACACGGAGAGGCTAGGGTTACAGTCGGTTACAATGGTAGGAGATCCACATATCCGTATTGCCAAGCTTGCCTTCCACGCCAAGGAAAGTATCTTAGGACACGAGCGGAGTCTTCAATCTTCTATCTTCGTGAGTGCGGGAGTCCGGCGGATATTGATAGTCCGGCTATCCGGACACCCCTAGTCGAGGACTCCTCGGTAGCCCCGAACCAGTCTTCAATGGCGATAAGTCCAGCGTGCTTGTAGTCTTGGCGTTGCAAGGCGGGTTCTCCTTCAAATTCCATGTTCTGCCGAATAGTGTCGGCTTCACCTCGAATCTTGTGCTTCTTGGCTTCTACCAAATTATGGCCCTCTTCCACGCGTCGCACGAATCGAAAAGCCAGGAGTTCTTTACATTTACCCCCTAATCGTGCGGGTCACTGCCTATTAAAGGGCAGGGATCGAGATCAAACCGCACCATCTTCCTCCAGCGTATACTCCATCGAGCGCCTCGACCTGAAATCCATTCCACCATGGATCGTCAGCGCGGCTCTTCCTTTGCGCTCCCAGCCCATCGCCGGGGATTGGAGGAGGTGCTCTATTCGCCAACGAGCTAGTAAAGCTCCAAGCGGAGGATTGCTTCCCCGGCCTTCATGGTTCGGTCCGAGGCGGACTGGTTACTTATCGAGGTGGGAGGCGGTGGAGGACACCCCAAGCCCCAACAAGGGGGCGGGTGTGTTTAGTCCCCTATCTAATAAGGGGCTCGGTTTCCAATACATCCGTTCCTCCGCGGGCTCCTGAAGTTCTATGGACTCCAGCTCCACCACCTCACGCCCGCCTCTGTGTTGCACATCGCGGGCTATGTAGCTCTTTGCGAGTTATTCCTGGGCATCGAGCCCCATTTCGCATTGTGGAAGAGGCTGTTCTGCCTCGTGCCCCGTTCTCACCAGGGGTCCATATATCAAGTGGGCGGCGCCGAAATATGGCGCATCGCTGGGACCGGATACCTATCCGGCACCCCCAAGAAGGCGTCCAAGGCTGGCCCTCGGGTGGTTTTATGTCGTAGGCGCTCCGTTGCCGACCAGTCGGATTGGCCTCCGGAGTTTGATCCTGCTCCCTTGAAGAAAGCGCCTCGGTGGCGCTGCGGAGCCCCGTTTGGAGAAGACAAGGCGTCCATTACTTGATGGGCGGATAAGATTAATGGCTCATTCGGCTTGACCATGATTGGAGTCATGGCGGCGTGCATCAGCGGGGAGTGCAGCGCTGCAATCTGAAGGCCACCCCATGTGGGATTTCAATGGGGAGGGCGATGCCACCGACACTGACGCAAAGGGCGGATTCGACCGAGGATCTGGTGAAGATCTGTCGGTCTGTACAAGGGGAGAAGGAGGACTTCCTTCGTCCGAACCTGTGGATGGGTTTTCCATGATCAATCCTAGAGGATGGGTAGCGAACACCTCAAAGGGCCTTTACCCGTATCTTGAAGTTCAAACTTCTTACATTCGTCTTGGCGCGAGGTCTCGCCGGACTATGGAGGACATCTTGAGTCTGCTCCACAACCGAGGATCCGGAAGGATCCACAGGTCCGACCTCCGAAGAGGATCCGGACATCGAGGTGGAGCTGATCGGCAGGTGTATCACCAGCTAAGCATTGATGATGCTTTGGTCGCCATTCTGGCGGACTACCGGGCTAAATTCGGCATCGGTGACCAAGACCGAAGTCGGACACCGTTATATTATCCTTGGCTATTTTGACCTTCATGACGATGGCATTTTACGGAAGCGCCATTACGGCGGGGAGCGAACTGCGGCGGCCGACCTCTGAGGTCGGTCGAACTAGCGAGGAGAAAAAAGAGCGCCGTCTTGGCGGAATCGTCGCCGCTTGAGGTATAGCTCTGTTTGATCCTTTTGAGCAACGTTCAAGGAAACTTCTAAGCGCTCATGATCTTTATAGAAGAAAAAGCGCTCGCGGACTGCGAGCATAGGAATTGCCGATCCCACCAATACCAGCCGGGCTCAGCGCTGGGTGGAGGGGAAACAAGCGCAAAACGCGAACGGATCCTACTCCAGCGGAGGATACCGACAGTATCGCCACCGTCGAGAGGTGGAGGCGCTATGAATCATAAACGCCGCGGACAGTTTTTCAAGAGCGTGCTTTTCCCTGAGGCATTGGATGCCTTCAGCGCGAGGGACAGCGCATCTCGGGCTGCTCAAAATGGTTTTACGAGGGCAGCGGGCGGTATGTTAAAGACATACGGGTAAAGATATTTTAATGGTTGTATACACGGTAGCCCGAGACTTAAATTAGTTATGTTAGCGATTAAGGATCATTTGAATTTTCAGGCTCTTAACGAGAAGAAACGCCCGGCTGTCTCGGGAGCTGCAAGATTGCAAGGCCCAACTTCGAGGCCGCACTTGCTACATGAGGAGGAGACGGAAAGACCCCTCTGGTAACACATTTGTATAAATTAATATAAGCGCTGTGCGGCATGCTTGTGAGTCTAATAATGACCTTTGTGGCGCCGCCGAACAAGATCCGGACAAGCAAGCGCTCTGCGCCCGACTAAAGGCGGCGAGAATGTCTTGAGCGAGTTCAGCGAGAAAGAACAAGCTCCAAGATGCCAGCGCCAAGCTCGGAGAAAAGCTGAAAGGCGCCTGAGCCGAGCTGTCGGCTCCGTCAAGGAGAATCAGCAACCGTCGCGGCATCTATAGTAAGTGCTTGGCGAACTCTCTAAGGAAGAAGAGTTCAGCGCGAAGTGATTTGACATAATATGTCTTGTAGGTATACTCACGGGCCATCTGCGGAGGAGATGCCCGTATCAGCAGTGATCAACTTCCGAACTGTTGCGGCTGTTGAGCGAGTTGGCGAGCAATGAGTGGCGCCGTCACAGGCTTTATGGCCATCCTCGCCCCTTGGGGCCTCGGGAGCTTGCGAGAGAAGCTACGAGGAGTGCGGCAGAGCTTCCATTTGTGGAAGGTTTGACTTGCCGTCAAGGTGCCGAGGAGGCTTGGGCCATGGTGAAGGCAGCGGTACAAGAAGGCGGATCCCAACCATATGGCGAAGTTGGACGGTGGGGCCCGGCGGGAAGGAGATCCTGTGAGTTTAGTGTACAGCCAGGTAGAGGCGGCTGCTAAATTTTCAGCGGAGATTGTAAACTAGACAGACTGTTAGGCGGGATTGAGGAGGAATACAATCAATAAACTTGACAATGTATGTTATCCTTAAAAATGACATGTGAAATGCCTTCTAGCGGATTGTAGATCGTTTGTCGTTGCCGACCTTTTAAGCCGACCTCGGGACCCTAGAGTCGGGGTGTGTCGAATACCTTTTGGTTAATAAATAACCGTGGTATGCATGGAGACTAGGCGTAGGGGTCATTAGTGCTTTATCGGACAAGTGCCCAACTAGTTATGTTATATTACATGGTTAGTAGAAACATCTTCGGGGAGAATAGTTAGTTAAGGGTTCCTTTATTTGGGGTGGCATGCCCTAAAGTGCATGTCGGACTGCCAAGAAGAGCGATAAAACATCTGGGGCAGATGGAAAAAATAGGTAAAAGTCATCTTTTGAATCACCGACCGAATATTCCCTTAAAACGCTAGCTTCGGCTTCACCCGTCTGAGGTACACATCCGGTGACCCGGCGATAACAATCGCAGAGGTGCGCCCTTTACCACCTAGCTGAACAATCGGGAACGTAGGGGTAAGCACAGGAGCCAGGCAACCCAGCTTGGCCAAAACTTAAGTCATATTGATGCATATAATGGCGAGTAAAAGGTATATGTGGAAGCGTGACACATGTATTGGGTATAAAACCCGTAAAGTTGAGCTTCTGTAAAAGAAGCCCCCAGGAATAACGAGTGCTGATGGCACATCGTATGTGTGCAAAAAATGCGAAAATATACCCGAGGGCTTGTTAATTAGAAGGAAAAAAAGAAAAAGAGGACAGCTGAAATATAAAAGGATGGGCGGGGAAGGGGCGAACTCTTAGTCGGTCGCTATGCATAGAATCGTCGAGTCGGGCTGCGTTCCATGGGTTCGGCTCGAGTCGGTTGTCCGATGCATTTAAGTGAGGCAGTGCGCTCCGCGGTCGATACTTGATCAATAATGAAGGGCCTTCCCATCGGGCTTGAGCTTGTCCTTTTTCTTGTCGTGAGCGTAGAACTAGTTTGCCAATGTTATAGGTCTTGGTCCGTACTTCTCTGCTTTGATATCTTGGGCATCTGCTGCGATAGAATGCGGAGCGAGCCTTGCGACGTCCGTTCTTCCTCAATGTGTCCAAGTAGTCCTACCGATCTAGCTCGGCTTCTCTTTCCTCATACATGCGCTTTTCGAGGTGAGTCATGAATAATGTCATGAGGCAAGACTGCCTCTGCGCCGTATACCATAAAGAATGGTGTGAATCCGGTAGTACGGTTAGGCGTTGTTCGCAGCCCCAGTCTGGTCGAGCTCCTCGACCCATTGGGTATAGGATTTGGTGAGTGACCTCACCTGTCTGGGTTTAATGCCGCTCATTATTAGACCGTTTGCTCTTTCCACTTGACCGTTGGTTTGAGGGTGATAGGCGGCGCATAGTCGAGCTTAATGCCCATATTTTTGCACCATAACTTGACCTCATCGGCCGTGAAGTTAGTGCCGTTGTCGGTGATGATCTTTGTGGGGACGCCGTGTCGGTGTACCACCTCGATATAAAGTCTATCACTGGTCCGGACTCTGCCGTTTTGACGGTTTGGCCTCTATCCATTTGGTGAACTTATCCACCATGATCAATAGGTACTTTTCTTGTGGGTTCCCCCTTTAAGGGGTCCGACCATGTCAAGCCCCAGACCATGACGACCGGGTAATGGGTATGGTTTTGAGGCGGTGGGTGGCATATGGCTCGATTAGCAAAGAGGCGGCAACCAGCGCATTGCTGGACCAAGTCTGCGCATCTGCCCGAGCCGTCGGCCAATAAAATCCTGTCTGAATGCCTTTCCTACGGGGCCGGGCTGCTGCGTGGTGTCCACCTAGTTCGGCATGGATTTCAGCCGGGAGGTTTCGCCCTTCTTCTTGGAGATACACCTTTGAAGGACTCGGTAGTACTTTTCTTATAAAGTTCTCCCTCATGGACCTTGTAGGCCTTCGATCGCGGACTATGCGGCGGGCCTCATTTTGGTCTTGGAAGTTCTGCCTAAGTAAGTAGGCTAGGAAAGGTTACATCCTGCGGCGATTACTGCCATTATATCGTGGGCGGATGGTGTTATGTCGTCTGCTGAATCGCCAGTTGGTGCGGCTTTCTCCGGTTTGTCGCTACCGGACTCCTCTTCCCATAGTATGGATGGCTTGAAGAGCCGTTCGGAAAGATATTTGGAGGGGCGATATCACGTTTACGCACCGATCGTGCGGGGCGTCGGCCGCTTGGTTATTATCGCGGGCTATGTGATGGAATTCGAGTCCTTCAAACCGAGCTGACATTTTCAAGATAGCATTACGATATGCTGCCATTTTCGGATCCTTGGCTTTGAAGTCTCCATTTATTTGGGATATTGCAAGGTTTGAATCCCCGCGCACCTCTAGGCGTTGGATGGCCATGGAGACTACCATCCGGAGACCATGTAACAGGGCCTCGTATTCGGCCGCATTGTTGGAGTCCGTGTACATTATTTGAAGTACATACTTGGCTGTATCTCCGGTGGGGGCGTCGACGACGCCTTGACCCCGATCCGGCCAACATTTTGGAGCCGTCGAAGTGCATAGTCAATTGGAGTATCGCCGTACTCTTTAGGTAGTTAAACTTGATCCACTCGGCGAAGTCAGCCAAAACTTGTGACTTTCTGGCTCGTCGAGGTTTGTAGGTTATGTCGAATGGCAAGAGCTCAATGGCCCATTTGCAATCCTGCCCGTTCGCGTCGCGGTTATTTATAATGTCATTGAGTGGTACCTCGAGGCCCTTTGTTATCGAACACTCTTGAAAGTAGTGCCGAGCTTCCGAGGCGCCATGAGCGCCGCATATGTTATCTTTTGATAGTGCTGGTAGCAGGATTTGCGGGGGTTAACATAGTGGATCGTAATACACTGGTTTTGAAGAGAATTTATGCCCATACATTTGCTCGTTCGACGGCGAGGACAGCGCTTACAACTTGATGTGTTGCAGCGATGTATAACAACATTAGTTCGCATACGAGTGGGCGCAGCCGGGACGGTTGTTGCCAATCGGCCTTTATTTCTTGAGTCGGCGGTGGCGGCATCCGTCCACTCGAAGTGTTGGTGCGCCTTAGGAGGCGATAAAGGGCAATGCCTTCTCTCCTAAGCGGGAGATAAAGCGGCTTAGAGCTGCCCGCATCTGTTAACTTTGTATTTGCTTGAGGTCTTTTGGAATATCCAAGCTGCGTGAGCCGGATTTTGGCGGATTTTCTTCAATTCCTCTACGGATCTGATGAAGCCCAGCAGACTTTCGGCTGGTACACCAAAACACATTTTTCGGATTGACTTGATGTCATATGCTCTAAGGTTGTCGAATGTGAGCCTCAAATCGTCTACTAAAGTTTCGGCGTGTTTTGTTTTGCGACTCGTCGTCTCGTATCTCTCATTGTTTTGCCTATCTAGGTAGCGGACATGTTTGAATCATGCGCTGATATGTTGCGCGGCGTTTTTAAGTCAAAGGGCATCGTGTTGAAGCGAGAATGGTCCGTATGGAGTAATGAATGCCGTTGCGGCTTGATCTGCTTCCGCTATCTTGATTTGATGATAGCCAGAGTATGCGTCCAGGAAGCACAACGAGTCGTGTCCTGCCGTGGGGTCGATAATTTGATCGATGCGGGGGAGCGGGAAAGGATCCTTTGGGCAAGCCTTATTGAGGTCTTTGAAGTCGACCGAGGCGCGAGGATTTGTCCTTCTTTGGTACCATCACCAAATTTGCTAGCCGGTCCGGATGTTTGATATCTCTAATGAATCCGGCTTCCAATAACAGCTAGCTCTTCTCCCATTACTGTCTTTTGGGCTCGGAAAATCGACGAAGAGCACTGTTTGGTATCTTGAATCCTTTTAGGATGTTGAGGCTGTGTTACGCCAACTGCGAGGATTCGGGCATGTCGAAGGGTGCCGAGCAAAGATGTCCCAATTTTCCCGAAGGAATTAGCGCGATCTTGGCGTCGACTTCGAGGTTCAAGCTGTGTCTTGATGGAGGCCGTCTTTGTTGGGTCCGTTGGGTGGACCTGAAATTTAACTATCTCATCTGCTGTTTTGAAGGAGGTGGACTTGGATCTTTATCAAGTATCACATCGTCCCTGTTTACCGTAGGCGCTTGTGTGATGAGTTCCTCTGCCGCTAAGGCTTGGATAGTGCTTGAGGGCTAGTGCGGCTGTCTTGTTTTCGTCGCGTAGTCTTTGTGTCCGGATCCTGGCGAGAGTGATTATTCCATTGGGCCGGGCATTTTAAGCTTCATGTACCCGTAATGAGGTATTGCTTGAAAAATTGTGAATGCCTCTCGTCCTAATATGGCGTGATAGCCGCTGCTGAGCAGGGCCACACAGGCGTGACTTCTTCGGATCTGTAATTGTCAGGAGGCGAACACCACATCGAGTGTGATTTTTCGGTGCAGGCGCTTCCGGCTAGGGATTATTCCTCTGAAGGTTGTTGCTTCGCTCATCTGGCTCAATCGATTTCCATTTCCATAAGGTTTCCTCATAAATGAGGTTTAGTCGCTGCCGCCGTCCATGAAGACTTTCGTCGATCGAAAGCCGTCCACTATGGGACTAAGTACCGGTCTTGGTGGGGCTCTGGTAGTTCGAGACATAGGCTCGTCATTGGTGTTGAAGGTGATAGCTGTGTCGCTCCATGGATTTCTTTGTTGCTACTTGGTAGACTTGGCAAGTTCACGGATTATTCGTTTCGCATATTATTTGATCGAAAGTCTCGAAGGCTGTTGATACCGTCTTTGGTATTGTTGGAGTGGTTACGGAGCTAGAAGCTCTTCGCCACTTTGGCCACTGCCGTAGTATCCAACATGCTCGAAGGCTGTGTGTTGGGACAGCTCCCCTGTATTATGAAGTTCTGAGGTCCATTGAGCCATCCCTCGATGCGGTTCCGTTTCCCTTCTTGGGTTTTGCTTTTGGTTTTTGCATCGGGGCCTGATTGTGGCGCCCTTTTACATGAACTAGGTTTGGGGCGGATTATCCCAAAATTGATTTTCAGTTTTCGGAAACTTTCCATCATACAGTACTTTCGTACTATGGGCCTTGATCGGTAAAAGCAGCGTAATCTTGCGACGATCAATGGCGTTGAGATTCCCTTGTCCGTGCGATTATTGCGAAGATTGAGATGCGTTTTCCTCTCGGCAGTCCTTTATCCTGTCCATAACCGGGAGGAATCGGCCCGATAATGATGTACTATTTACGAGGGCTCTTGCGAATTAGAATAGGTCGCATATATGCAGGCGGGTGGGTGGAATAAAATCCGGATCCTGCCCATCTTTGGGCTCAAAGGCGAGGATTTCGAATTCGGAAGCTTGATTTCTTTGAAACAGCCCAGCGAGTCGGGCGGCGCATGATGTTAGGTTCGGTGTTCGATCGAGTCCATCCCTCGCGGGAATCCGGCATGGGGGTTCGGGAATCCGGACCTGATTGTTTTCAACAACGGCAGCGAATTGCGAGTTGTTCTTCTACCACCGACGTGGTGGGTAGCACAGGGAGAGTTAATCTCTCTCGGATCGGTTTTAAGCCCGATTTGATTGTAGTCGTTCGCGACTCCGAGCGGCGATGCGATCAAGAGCTCGTTAACGAGCGAGCTCGATTGGATCTAACTGTTCGGCAGCTTTAAGGCTGGCGAAGATTGCTTCGACGACTTGAAGTCATTGCGAAGCGGCGGCGGGAGGCGGTCATAAAAACCACCAAGCGGATTGTTTGACCGCGGCCAAGGCCCTCCGGTGAAAACACCGTCTTTGAAGGCGGGTAAAGGCATCTGCTCTATCGGCGATGACACGAGGAACTCTCAATGAAAGCACCAATGTCGGTGTCAAAACCGGTGGATCTCGGGTAGGGGTCCCGGACTGTGCGTCTAGGCGGATGGTAACAAGAGGCGAGGACACAATGTTTTTACCCATGTTGGGCCCTCTCGATGGAGGTAAAACCCTCGTCTGCTTGATTAATATTGATGATATGGGTAGTACAAGAGTAGATCTACCACGAGATCAAGGAGGCTAAACCCTAGAAGCTAGCCTATGGTATGATTGTTGAGATGTAATGTTGTGTCCTACGGACTAAGGCCCTCCGGTTTATATAGACACCGGGAGGCTAGGGTTACAGAGTCGATTACAATGGTAGGAGATCCACATATCCGTATTGCCAAGCTTGCCTTCCACGCCAAGGAAAGTACCTTGGGACACGAGCGAGTCTTCAATCTTCTATCTTCTTAGTGCAGGAGTCCGGCGGATATTGATAGTCCGGCTATCCGGACACCCCTAGTCGAGGACTCCTCGGCACCTCCGGGCCTCCTCTGGCGGGTCCCTCTGTGGGATTCCCCTCGTCGTCCTCGTCCGGCGTGGGGTAGAAAGCGTCGGGATGGAATTTACATCCGGCGGCGCCAAAGACCCGCTCATCGAGTCGGGAAGATCGTCAGCGGCGGACTACAGGCAGAATGCGGCGTTAGAAGGACACTACATGGCATACAATGTACGACATATAAATGATCTAAATACTTACGATCTGCTGGGACGCTTTGGCCCTTGAGGCCACTCTTCCTCGCCAACATTGATGTTGGCGAACTATCGAGGATAGTTCTCCCCCTCTTGGACGCTTCGGCCACCCCGATCGGGGAAGCCTTCCTCTTCTTCTCTCCCTCCTCTGGGAGAGAGTACTCCTCCTCCTCCTCCTCCTCCTCGTCTTCGGGGGAGGAATCCTCATCGTCGTCAGACGCCTGATTACGGGAACTCTTTCGAGTCCCTGCGGCCACCTTCTTGGCCTTCTTCTCCGGCACCACGTGCGGTGCCGGAACCAGCAGCCTCGCTAAGCGAGCATCCACTGGTTCTTCTGGCATGGGAGCAGCGCTGATGAGCAGTGGGCCTTCTCCATCGATCTGTCAAAGGAAGAGGCAGATTAAAAACCTCGCTAGAGTCAATCTAACTACTATAAGTGTCCCGTAATGGGGTGAATCACTTACCTCGTCGATCGGAGGCTGCAGGCTGAATCAGCGGTCTTGATCGCGGATCGGAACCAGCGCCCTTGAACAGCACCCTCCAGGCGCCGTGCGTTGTATCAAAGATCCGCTCAGCGTCGGTGCTGTTCGGATTAAACTCCACAGATTAAATGCCCGTTCTTGGCACGGAGAATCCGCCGGAGGAGCATGACTGGACCACGTCGGCGAGCCGGAGCCTATTGCTCACCGGCTTCTTGATGCAGGCTCGAAGTCCGTCACCTCCACGGATCACCCCCTGCAAGCCCTTCTCTTTCCGGGAGGTGAGCTGCGTGGGGATTCGGATCTAAATTCGGGCCGCCGCCCATGTAGGCTTCGCGGCTCGGTGATGTAGAACCACCCGATTGCCACCCCTTGGCGGAGTCCACGAAGGTCCCTTCTAGCCAAGGGGCGTTGGGCGGCTGCCCAACATGGCGCCTCCGCATTCGCTTGCGTCCCTTCACAACCTTGACAGCGTTGAAGGTCTTGAGCCTGAGGCGAAGTGGGACGGATGCGAGAAAGGCCTCGCACACGATGATAAGCGTCGAGATGTTGAGGGCGAAGTTGGCGCTAGATCGTGGAAATCCGGGCCGTAGTAAAACATGAGCCCCGGACGAATGGATGGGCGGGAAGCCCGTCAGCGGAGGAAGTGGGGAAGAAAACGACCCTCTCATGAGGCCACAGGGTAGGGATGAGCTGCCCGCGTCGGGCGGCCGGTCTTGTGATGTCATTTGGAAGGTATCCGCGTCGCGCAGCTTGGTGATGTCCTCCCCTTGGCGGTGGAGGCCATCCATTTGCCTCCCCCTCCGGACATATTCGGAGAAGGGTCGAGGTGAGATGTGCAAGCTTGGGCATTGGAGCTTGAGTTCGCAAGGACGGATAAGCAAAGGAGGAAGATGGCGTAGGTGAGAAGGTAAATCCTTATCCCTTATATATAGGCGGACAAAACTATGCGTCCCTCACCGGCCTGGTAAAACTCGCTTATCTCCCAAGCACCACCATCAATGGCGCGGTTGGGTTACGCCGCGTATTGATGAGAATCCGGAATAAGGGAACACGATCTACGCTTGACGGGATGTGCCAAGAAACGCGCCGCTAAACATCTTTGAGGTGCTATAGTAATTCAAACAAGGGCTTGGTAGCGGTGTGATGTCACGCCCGAATGTCGTCGGCAGATTGGATCGATATATATATTTTATTCTCTCTACGTTGGAATGTGGAATTTATTTTGCGAGTCGAACACTATCACGGTGTTCATTATCTTCTCCGGATTATTCAAGGGAGGAACCCGCCTTGCAATGCCGAACATTATGCACGCCGGATTTATCGTCATTGAAGACTGGTTCAGAGACTCTTGAGGAGTCTGGACTAGGGGTGTCCGGACAGCGGACTATCAATATCCGCCGGACTCCCATACTACGAAGATAGAAGATTGAAGACTCGGCTCGTGTCCGGAAGGTACTTTCCTTGGCGTGGAAGGCAAGCTTGGCAATCTGGATATGTAGATCTCCTACCATTGTAACCGACTCTGTGTAACCCTAGCCTCTCTGGTGTCTATATAAACCGGAGGGCTTTAGTCCGTGAGGACACAACATTACATCTCAACAATCATACCATAGGCTAGCTTCTAGGGTTTAGCCTCCTTGATCTCGTGGTAGATCTACTCTTGTACTACCCATATCATCAATATTAATCAAGCGGGGCGTAGGGTTTTACCTCCATCGAGAGGGCCGAACACAGGTAAAACATTGTGTCCCTCGTCTCCTGTTACCATCCGCCTAGACGCACAGTTCGGGACCCCCTACCCGAGATCCGCCGGTTTTGACACCGAAAATCGTGTCCCCTGCCTCCTTGTTACCTTCGATCCTTAGATGCACAGTTCGGGACCCCCTACCCGAGATCTACCGGTTTTGACAACGACATTGGTGCTTTCATTGAGAGTTCCACTGTGTCATCACCAGAAGGCTCGATGGCTCCATCAACCATCCACGTCAACACCGCCTTGAGGGAGACTTTTCTTCCCAGCCAAATCTTCGTATTCGGCGGCTTCGCACTGCGTGCCAATTCGATTGGCCATCTGGAGCAGATCGACACCTACGCCCCTGGTCATCAGATCAGTTTCGGAAAACTAACACTACGAAAAAAATACACTTCCGTGATGATACGTGTTTGTCACAGTAGGTAACGTTTTTTGTCATGCATGTACATCCATGACGATTTTATGACAGAATGAAGATAGTCATACATGTGCTGTCGTAGAAGTGTTCCATGACATTACCAAAATTATCATCACGGAAGTGTCCACTTCCATGACGATAAATCGCGCGTCACAGAAGTGCTTTTGTCAAGGGTGACCGACACATGGCATCCACCGTAACGGAATGCCGTTAAGCTATCGGGTCGGGTTTTGGATCCGATAACCCGTTAACAGCCCCGACCAATGGGGATTTTCCATGTGTAAAATCATCATTGGCTGGAGGAAACACGTGTGAGCTCATCGTTGGGACAGATGTGATCTACTCATTGGACTGAAGGCGCCTATGATACGTCGACACGTGGCATGGCCCAACAGAGGCCCATTCCTGTGAAAAGGCCGGCCCATTTGACTTGGTCAAAAGGTGGCGGGCGGCCCATGGAAACTTGTTAACAACTTTGTTAGCATATAGCCCATTTACGACACTGCTAACCCAAGGCCCGTTCGCCCTATCCGAATTAGGCCCGATGGTGTCATCTGGGCCATCAATATAGTTCGACCCGTTTTCGCCGGCCCATGTATGGCCCATGACTTCTTTTCGGCCCATATGAGGCCCTTTGTAACTGTTGGCACATTAACGGCCCATGGTGGCGGCCCGTAATGAGCGATGTATCACTTTACACCCATTAACGGCCCGTGGTGGCGGCTGTAATGAACGGTGTATCACTTTATACCCATTAACGGCCCGTTATTCCATTGGGCCATTTCCAGTCCATGTTATCTTTCGGCCTTCTCAGAGCCCATTAATTCTTGGTCTCATTTCCAGCATTCGTTTACTTATGGCCCGTTACTGTCATTTTCTTCTTGTGGGCCAAATTCAGCCCGTGGTTATAGTCTGCCCCTTGTGGCCTGTTAATTTGTTGGGCCATTTTCATAGCGTCATCAAATACGGCCTATTAACGATGGCCATTATGATCGGCCCATGAATGGACGATTCCAACTCTAGCTCGTTTTCAGCCATAAAGCGGTCTGTTATTGGCCCATGTTTGGCCAATCGATCATGCGGCCTGTATAAGGCCCATTGATGATACGACCCGTAGAAGACCCATTGTTTCTACGGCCCGTAGAAGGCCCACTGTTTCTACGACTGAAAGTGCAACTATCCCTGGGTGGTTTTTGTAATTCCTAACAACATATATCTCATTGAGCTAATGCTATTTCAAGATAAATATTTCAGGAAAGCTCAATGATTGGCATGGCATGGATGAGAAAAGTGGATCCCTCAAAATGCTAAGGACAAAAGGATTGGCTTAAGATCAAAGCACAAGACTCTACATTTTCTATTTTAGTGATCCAAGATCACATTGAGTCTATAGGAAAAGCCAATACTATCAAGGAGGGATGAGGTGTTGCTTAATGGCATTCTTGCTCAAAATGCTTTTTAATATGCTCCAAAGCCCTCAACTACTTTCTCACATCCACATATGACCTAAACCAAAAGTCAAACTCAGCCCCACAGATTATTTCTATCCGGCGCCACCGAGTTCAGTTGTCATAGCCACTGCCACAAACCCTAGTCAATTCTGTCTCACCGATAGGGATCTCGGTCTCACCGAGATGGGATTGTAATCTCTATGTTTCCCTTTGTAATGTTTCGGTCAAACCGAGATGAGCGATCGGTCCCACCGAGATTGCAATGCAAACTCTCTGTTTCCCTTTCGTAACGTTTCGGTCCAACCGAGATGAGCGAATCGGTCCCACCGAGTTTGCCTGACCAACTCTCTGGGTAGCTTATTACCAAAATCGGTCCCACCGAGTTTGTGTAATCGGTCTCACTGAGATTACATTATCCCTAACCCTAACCATATCGGTCCTACCAAGTTGCATGTCGGTCCCACCGAAAATCCTAATGGTCACATTATTTGCTAAACCGGTTTGACCGAGTTTGACGATTCGGTCCCACCGAGATTGGTAAGTTGTGTGTAACGGTTAGATTTTGTGTGGAGGCTATATATACCCCTCCACCCACTCTTCATTCGTAGAGAGTGCCATCAAAACATGCCTACACTTCCAACATACATTTTCTGAGAGAGAACCACCTACACTTGTGTTGAGGTCAAGATATTCCATTCCTACCATATGAATCTTGATCTCTAGCCTTCCCCAAGTTGCTTTCCACTCAAATCTTCTTTCCACCAAATCCAAATCCTGTGAGAGAGAGTTGAGTGTTGGGGTGACTACCATTTGAAGCACAAGAGCAAGGAGTTCATCATCAACACACCATTTGTTACTTCTTGGAGAGTGGTGTCTCCTAGATTGGCTAGGTGTCACTTGGCAGCCTCCGACAAGATTGTGGAGTTGAACCAAGGAGTTTGTAAGGGCAAGGAGATCACCTACTTCGTGAAGATCTACCCTAGTGAGGCAAGTCCTTCGTGGGCGACGGCCTGGTGGGATAGACAAGGTTGCTTCTTTGTGGACCCTTTGTGGGTGAAGCCCTCCATGGACTCGCGCAGCCGTTACCCTTCATGGGTTGAAGTCTCCATCAACGTGGATGTACGATAGCACCACCTATCGGAACCATGACAAAAACATCTGTGTCTCCAATTGCGTTTGCCTTCTCAAACTCATCCCCTTTACCTTCATATGCAATTATTTTACATTCCGCTGCTATACTCTTAGAATTGCATGTGTAGGTTGATTGCTTGACTTGTGCTAAGTTGCTAAAATCTGCCAAAAACTAAAATTGGGAAAGGCTAGATTTTTATTTGGTCAAGTAGTCTAATCACCCCCCCTCTAGACATACTTTCGATCCTACAAGTGGCATTAGAGCTTTGGTCTCCATTTGCTTTGATCTCCATAGGTTTTGGTGGCCATAGCCTTGGTTTCACAACCTAGGAGAGTATGGCGTCTAGCGAGGGAAATTACCACCGTAGAGGTCCTTACTTTGATGGTACTAATTTTGCTAGTTGGAAGCATAAGATGAAAATGCATATTCTTGGACATAACCCTGCTGTTTGGGCTATTGTGTGTATTGGCTTGCAAGGTGAATTCTTTGATGGGAGAGAACCGGACCGTGAAGGTACCGCGGAAGAGTTGAAGATGCTGCAATACAACGCTCAAGCTTGTGATATCCTCTTCAATGGATTGTGCCCCAAAGAATTCAACAAAATCAGCCGTCTTGAGAATGCAAAGGAAATTTGGGATACTTTGATTGACATGCACTAAGGTACCAACTCCGTCAAGGAATCCAAGTTGAATGTGCTTCAAAGTCAGCTTGACAAGTTCAAAATGAAGGATGGTGAAGGTGTCGCTGAAATTCACTCTAGGCTTGCTCTCATCACAAATGAGATTGCCGGCTTAGGAAGTGAAGAGATGACCGATAAATTCATCATCAAGAAGATCCTAAGAGCCTTGGATGGAAAATATGATACCGTGTGCACATTAATCCAAATGATGCCCAATTACAAAGATCTCAAGCCAACAGAAGTCATTGGAAGAATTGTTGCTCATGAAATGTCACACAAGGATAAGGAGGAGCTCCATAACAAGTCAAGTGGTGCTTACAAAGCCTCATGTGAAGCTCCCACATCATCAAGTGAGAAATAATCCTTCAATGAAGAATTTGAGCCTAATGGTGAAGAACTTCAACAAGTTCTACAAGAGTTGAAGCAAGGAAAGAAGTTCCAAGTCAAGGTCCTACAATGACAAAAGATCTTCTAGTCATGAGCGTAATTGCTACAATTTTGGAAGACCCGGACACTATTCCAATGAGTGTACGGCACCCTACAAAAGAAGAGAAGATTCTCCAAAAAGAAGAACTAGAAGAGAAGAATCACTGTCAAGAGAAAGGAGTAGAGATGATCGTTATGAACCAAGAACATCCTGGAGAAGCAAAGATTCGGAAAGGAAGGACAAGTCATCAAGGTGCTACACAAAACGAAGACATCAAGCTCATGTTGGTGAATGGGTATCCGGCTCCGACTCCGACAATCACTCCGAGAGAAGCTATAACTCTGACTCCAAATATACTCAAGATGAAGGTGTTGCCGATCTAGCACTTGTGTCTACCAACTCCTACGACATATTTGATTCACCAAATGAAGGACTTGGAAGATGCTTCATGGCTAAAGGCCCAAAGGTATCACACCCCGAGTATGTTGATTTCAATAGTGATGAAGATGACTTGTTAGGTGATGATGATTTAGTTGTTGACAACTCTAGTGATGAATACTATGATGAAACGTCAATTAATCATGCTAATCAAGATTAAACAAATGACAATGATAAGGAGAAGATTGAGCTCCTAACTAAAGAACTAAACACTCTTAAGTTAGCTCATGAAACTATCTTAGGAGATCATCGAGAACTTTGAAGGACTCATGAGAAGTTACGCTTTGAAAAGCTCAACCTTGAGCAAGAACATGAGTTTTTAAAAGCAATCAATGATGATCTTCACAAGAAAAGTTCTTCTTACATTGCCAAGCATTTACTCTTATCTACTTACATGCCTCAAGTCAAGTCTTGTAACAAGAACAAGAAAGATTCTTCCTCTAGTAGTAAAAATAATCATGCTAAATAAAATGTTGTTGCTTCTAGCAGTTCTCTTGATTCCACTAATGATTCTCTTAGCCAAGTTACACTTGAGCAAGAAAATAGCTTATTGAAGGGAATTATAGAGAAAGGTGTTTACAAGAGCCTTGCCGGGAGTAAGAAATTCGAGGAAATTTATGCGTAAGCAAGGAAGGCACCGGAAGAACCAAGGTGTTGGTTTTGAACGAAAGTTCAATGCCAATGGAGTTGAGTGGGAAGAAGATCAATACCCCAAGATGAAGTTTGTTCCTCAACAAGAGAAGTATGATCCTACATCTTTCAAAGGGACACAAGCTCAAGATGATCTTCCACCACAAGACCACAAGCAAAAAAGGCAAGGATAAGCTTCAAGAGGAGATTGATGCATTTGAAGAAGCTCCTAAGGCCTTGGTCAAGTGGGTTCCCAAGACTACATCAAGTTCTACTTCATCCAGTACAACTACAACTCCAAGGATTCCCATCAAGATGATGTGGATCCCAAAGAAGAAGAACTATAGAGTTCTTGAGGGTGACTCCGCCAACATATTTCACTCTTATCATTTTGGCAAGGACAAGTGCAATCAACTTCCACATCTTGCACTAGTTCAAGGAGTCACAAACCCTCTTGATGGTAAGACAAGGGACAAGGTAACCTAATGCTTTCATAGACATCATTTTGTGTGTGTGCATCACTCTATGTCTATGGATATCCTTGTTTGTTCCTTGT
Source organism: Aegilops speltoides (assembly GCA_021437245.1). Taxonomy (NCBI): domain Eukaryota; kingdom Viridiplantae; phylum Streptophyta; class Magnoliopsida; order Poales; family Poaceae; genus Aegilops; species Aegilops speltoides. The sequence goes on from CM038145.1 coordinate 217,394,578, forward strand.
GGGACTAACCCGTGTAGGTATTGAAAGTGCAACTCACTCCAATGGATTGCTCCAAATGATCTACATCAACATTGAGCATCCACATCTTCAACACCTACATGAAGTCATCATCGACAAAACCCAAGGTTAGTTCATCCCTCTTAGGGGGGATCTCACATCCAGGGGGAGCTTTACTCAAAGAATTGAGCCAAAGAAACTCTAATGGTGTGAACACAACAATGCTTTATGTAAAAGTGGTAACCCCACTTGTGCTTAAACAATGAGTATGACCTATGATCAAATGTTCTCATTTGACTCCTAAGTCAATATACTCATATATAGATGACCTAGTCATCGCCAATCGCTTGATAGATTCTAAAAGTGTTTGTGCATGCTTTGTCACATATTTCATTTGCCATTTTATTGTGTGAGCATGTTGGTTGCATAATTTACTCATTCAAGGACATCCACTTGTAGCTTTGATTGTTTGGTCTCTTTTCTTTTGCCAAGTGGATGGACAAGAATGCCTAAGAACCTTCTCTAGCTATCTATGCTTTTCTTGTCTCAAACTCTATTCATGCTACATCACAAGGTTTGATCAAGTCAGATTCGAACCACTCTGTGTGAGGAGCACTCGGAGGCCCCGATTCGTCATAGACTTAAAGTTCCAAAACCTCTTTGTGTGTTTCGGTCTGACAGATTCAACCTTTTCGGTCATACCGAGATCACTAAGTTGATCTAGGTTTTCAATCTCGGTGCAACCAACATGAACTTTTTGGTCACACCGAGTTGCAGTAACTGCTTGTAGTAATGCATCTCGGTGCCACTGAGTTGTTCCACTCGGTCACACCGACAGGGTCCGGCTATATATACCCCCAGGCCAAATTTTGGAATTTTTTTCAAAACCCTTCACCCGTGCACAACCTGCTCTACCTCTTCGGGTCTCCGGATCGTCCTCCTTGTCGCCAGTGACCTCCCGCCGCTGGTCTCCGCTACCGTCAACGGGATTCTGCTCCGCCGTTGTCGTCGTAGCAAGTCCATCGCCGCATTAGGGTATGGATTTGAACTTTGTGCTATTCTAAACTCCGATTCCTAGCACATTGCATTGCCATGAATCTTGCCACATTTGAAATCTTCCTATCGAGCAAAACTACTCCGTAGATTAGTCTTGGATTGAAAATTTAGGGTTAGGTTTCCGCCGAATTCCTCTCGGACCGACCGAGTTGTGGAAATCGGTCTCACCGATTTGGCTCAGGCCATTGCACATGTGATTCTCGGTCTGACCAAGAATTGCAAATTGGTGTGACCGAGTTCGATTCTTTGTGAAACTCTAGCAGTCTCGGTGCCACCAAACTATGACTCGGTCTGGCCGAGTTCACTAGTTTAGGTTCCAAAAGCTGCTTCAGTATCACCGAGTTTACAAATCGGTAGCTCCGAAATGCTTTCTGTGGAAAACTAAAACTAAGTTTTTTATTCATTTTTTTTGCAAAAACCTCTGTGCTTTGTGATGCTCATCCACTCTACTTCATCTACATCTATTCACAGGGTCTGCTGTCAGAGTTTGCATCATGTCAGATCTGACAGTCAGAACAAGTCTGAGGAGCAAGTCCATATGAGTGAGGGCACTGGTCCCTCTAGCAGTTATGATGAGGGTAGCAGGAGCACACCCAGCAATTTGCACAAGGCAGCAACCAGGGCAAGGAAGACGAAAACCTCATATTCTGAAGATGAGGACTATGTCGCTATTGAGGATGAGGCCACTTCGAAGAAGAAGGTGCTGAAGAAGGAATATGGCACAGCTGCATCCACTAAACCAGGAATGAAAACAAAGGTTCCTGCTAAAAGATTTCCTATGTCAAAGGCCAGAGCATCCACTCAAGAGACTTTGGGATCTGAACCCAAAGAACCAGTTGTGGCTGAGAAGAAAAGGAAAGAAAGGGCCAAGAAGACCATGGCCAGAGTTGTTGGAAAGCCCACAATGATGGAAGAAGAGGAGGAAGAGGTTGTTGCACCAGCACCTAAAGCTCAGAAGCTGATGGGAGATGCTATAAGATCAGGGGCTGCTCCATCTAAGCCCAAAGATGCTCCCAAGGCTGCTGCTCCTAAGTCCAAGTCTGCACCTAAGAGGAACACTAGGAGTATTCCAGCTGAAGAGAAGAACAAGGCCCCAGTGTCTGAAGCTGCTGAAGAAGATGAAGATTCACTTGTCTTGAGAAAGTTGAAGCCCAAGATTCCTGGTCATAATGATGCTCATCCAGTTTCAGAGGATATGAAGCTCAGGAAAGATGCAGGTCTGAGACTCTGGAGACAGGCTGATCCCTATGCTGTCAGAAGAAGAACTGCAGTGGACTACAGGTTCCACACTAAGGAACATCAAGATTTCTATGAGACAGTGTTGCTTGACAAGAAGCCCATAGTATGTGACATGAGATGGGTTGACTGGGATTACATCAAGAAAAATGAAGAGCACTATCCAGGAGTTTATGACAACTTCATGTCTTGTGGAGTTGATGACTTTGTTGGCCAGAAGCTCACCAAGTGGAATGATGAGCTCATCATGCAGTTTTACTCCACAACTCACTTCTACCCAGATGGGAAGATAGTCTGGATGTCAGAGGGTACTAGGTACCAATTGACAGTTGAAGAATGATCTGAGTTGATAAAAGCTCCAAAAGAGAATGAGGATGACTTGGATGTCTATGCCAAGAAGAAGAAAGACCACAACTCTATGGCTCACATGTACAGAGAGATCCAAGATGCTGCACTAGAGACACATAAGTTTGGATCTGTACATTACCTGTTGTCAGGATTGCCTACTATGAACTGGATCTTAAGGCACACCTTGCTGCCTAAGTCAGGTGATCACAAGATGATCGGAGGCCATGCAATCAACTTGTTGCATATATTTGATGTGCCTCAGAAATTCAAAGTCATGAGCCTGATTATGGAAACAATCAAAAGGACTGTTGTTGATCAGAAGAGGAGTTGTGGGTATGCCCCACACATTCAAGAGCTCATAAACTCCAAGATGGGCACTGGCACATATCTTTTGGACAAGGAGCACCTGCCCATCTACCCTGATTTCGAGGAAAACACCATTGTGATGGATGAGAATGAACCATCATCAGTGCAAGCACAAGAGAAGAAAGAGAAAGCAAGGGCTGAGAAAGCTGCTAAGATGCCAACTGCTGAAGAGGCATCTCAGATTTTCCTAAAGAGCAAGCAAGATCAGCTTGTCTACTTGATTGCCTCCACCTTGAGGATTGAGAAGTACTTGGCCACCCTGACTCAAAACCAGGAGAGCGTGGAGAGAATCATAGGGCAAAAGTTTTATGCTCTTGATGTCAAAGTTACTGAGATCCAAACTGTGTTGAGCAACTTCAGGAGGATGTGGAGGAGAAGAAGGGCAAGTCTACTACTGATACTTTTGCTAGAGTGCCCAGAGGACAGAGATCATTGCAGGTGCTGTTCCGGACAGGAGCTACATCATATGCACCAGCTCTGACTTGATGCCTCTGCTCCAGCACCCACTCCACCAGCTCCAGCTACATCAACAGAAGCCTTCGTCCTTAGAGCCATCTCTACACCATCACATGAAGACCAAGCCTGAGAGTCGTTTAGCACTATGCATTTTTTATGAAATTTTTGGTAACTTGTTGCCAAAGGGGGAGAAAAATGTATAGATCATAGGCTTCGAGAGAGAGTGTTGCTTTTGATCTCTCCTGTCTTTTTCGTGGTTGGACTTCGTTATTTGTGTGTTTGCTTGATACTTTATGCCTTTTGTGAGTTTCTTGGATGATCATGTGTTTGATCATATGCTATGCTACATTAATGCTTGTTGAATGATATTATCTCTTATATCCTCATATGATCATTCACTTTGCTTGGTGATGAGTGCATGTGTTTAATTATTATCATTTTGAGCGCTCCACCAAGATGTATGTGACATGGAAGAGTAACCCATGTTCCTAACTCATTATGCATTTGCAGTCCAAAGCAAATTTTAAATAATGCACAAATTTATGGGGAGCTCTTGCTTTTCACATACTTCTCAAAGCGACAATGTTTTTCAATATTATTATAATTTGTCGAAGCTTTGATCTATATGTTGTCATCAATTACCAAAAAGGGGGAGATTGAAAGTGCAACTATCCCTGGGTGATTTTGGTAATTCCTAACAACATATATCTCATTGAGCTAATGTTGTTTCAAGATAAATATTTCAAGAAAGCTCAATGATTGGCATGGCATGGATGAGAAAAGTGGATCCCTCAAAATGCTAAGGACAAAAGGATTGGCTCAAGCTCAAAGCACAAGACTCTACATTTTCTATTTTAGTGATCCAAGATCACATTGAGTCTATAGGAAAAGCCAATACTATCAAGGAGGGATGAGGTGTTGCTTAATGGCTTTCTTGCTCAAAATGCTTAGTAATATGCTCCAAAGCCCTCAACTACTTTCTCACATCCACATATGACCTAAACCAAAAGTCAAACTCGGCCCCACCGATTCTTTCTATCCGGCGCCACCGAGTTCAGATGTCATAGCCACTGCCACAAACCCTAGTCATTTCGGTCTCACCGAGATGGGATTGTAATCTCTCTGTTTCCCTTGTAACATTTCGGTCAAACCGAGATGAGCGATTGGTCCCACCGAGATTGCAATGCAAACTCTCTGTTTCCCTTTCATAACGTTTCGGTCCAACCGAGATGAGCGAATCGGTCCCATCGAGTTTGCCTGACCAACTCTTTGGGTAGCTTATTACCAAAATCGGTCCCACCGAGTTTGTGTAATCGGTCTCACCGAGATTACGTTATGCCCTAACCCTAACCATATCGGTCCTACCGAGTTGCATGTCGGTCCCACCGAAAATCCTAACGGTAACATTATTTGCTAAACCGGTCTAACCGAGTTTGACGATTCGGTCCCACCGAGATTGGTAAGTTGTGTGTAACGGTTAGATTTTGTGTGGAGGCTATATATGCCCCTCCACCCACTCTTCATTCGGGGAGAGAGCCATCAGAACATGCCTACACTTCCAACATACATTTTCTGAGAGAGAACCACCTACACTTGTGTTGAGGTCAAGATATTCCATTCCTACCATATGAATCTTGATCTCTAGCCTTCCCCAAGTTGCTTTCCACTCAAATCTTCTTTCCACCAAATCCAAATCCTATGAGAGAGAGTTGAGTGTTGGGTAGACTATCATTTGAAGCACAAGAGCAAGGAGTTCATCATCAACACACCATTTGTTACTTCTTGGAGAGTGTTGTCTCCTAGATTGGCTAGGTGTCACTTGGGAGCCTCCGCCAAGATTGTGGAGTTGAACCAAGGAGTTTGTAAGGGCAAGGAGATCACCTACTTTGTGAAGATCTACCCTAGTGAGGCAAGTCCTTCGTGGGCGATGGCCATGGTGGGATAGACAATGTTGCTTCTTCGTGGACCCTTCGTGGGTGGAGCCCTCCGTGGACTCGCGCAGCCGTTACCCTTCGTGGGTTGAAGTCTCCATCAACGTGGATGTACAATAGCACCACCTATCAGAACCACGACAAAAACATCCGTGTCTCCAATTGTGTTTGCCTTCTCAAACTCCTCCCCTTTACCTTCATATGCAATTGTTTTACATTCTGCTGCTATAATCTTATAATTGCATGTGTAGGTTGATTGCTTAACTTATGCTAAGTTGCTAAAATCTGCCAAAAACTAAAATTGGGAAAATGCTAGATTTTTATTTGGTCAAGTAGTCTAATCAGCCCCCCCTCCTCTAGACATACTTTTGATCCTACAATGACCCGTAGAAGGCCCACTGCTTCTACGGCCCGTAGGAGGCCCAGTGTCACTACAGTAAATATTAGCCCATGGTTATTGTGGCCTAGTTTTAAAAAAATAGGTTATTGCAGCCACTAGCAAACCGCGGAAAAATAATTGCACTGACTACAAGCAAACAAATAAACAAGACAACATGGAAATAAATAAGCAAGCAACTTATGCTAGGCTATCACGGCTATTACACATATTACATCCACTGGGCTTCAAAGTTTGCTACCAGTGCAAATATAGGGAACAAAGCACCATATAAACGCCATAGCAAAACAAGTCCAAAATTGAAACCACTTCAGAAGAGCTCAAGAAACAATATCCTAGGTACCCATAATGCTGGCAAGATGCTTAGCAAGCTTATTAACTTTCTCTTGTTTGGCACTTAAATCCTCCAGCGCTTGCTGTTGCACAAGAAAGTACGCATCTGAATTCTGCAGAGACTTCCTCAGTCCTTCGGCTTCTTGCCACAGCACAGCTGACTGATGCCTTTTAGCTTGTAGCTAAGACCGAAGAAGCGGAAGTTATTCAGGCAGTGAGTTCGAAGAGCTTGTGCCAGCGGTACTGGCGAGTAACTCGAACACTACATCAACGCAGGACTGTGGGGTTTTCTCACTGTCTACAAGATCGTTTTTATCACCTTTCTTGGAGACCAACAGGGTTGTCTCACTATCTTGAACCTTATCACATTACTTTCTCTACCATTGCATAGTGGGGTGCTCTTCTCCAATATTCTGTTTGCATACTACAAGAGAAACAAGCAGACACATCACAGGTTTAGCTTGTAGTATACGAAACTCATTTTGGTAAACTGGTTTAGTAGTAAGGTGGACAGGATAACAGCATGAAACAAACATATATCTATGTACTATGGTCACTGTATTGTCCATATCATTCTAGTTTATGTTGCCTAATCAAGATAGAGACACAGTTCAACTCATATATTTTTAAGACACAACAGCATAGATAGAATTTAAGTGTGAGAAACTACACAACATTGGCAGCACTTGTAATGTGCATCACATGAGAACATAATTGTTCATACAACTTAAACTGAAATCAACATAGAGCAAGAAGTTGGAACAACAATCCAGTTAAAGAAATAGGTTTAAAACATACCTGTTGCGCCATTGGAGTTTCAATTGGGTCCTTCAAATTCGAAAGTAGTTGGTATGAGTAAATACAGTGATGCAATAGCAAAGGAGTATGGACCATAGCTACGGAATCGACACGAGAACAGTTGCTCAAATGCGCTTTAAATGTGGAGTTTGGGTTAGGCTGTGGTGGTCTTAGTGCTTTGAGCGCTGCAGTAGCTTACAAACTGCTCGTGTGGGGGTACTCTGTGGTGGACATGGTGCTTTGTCAACTAGAAGTGGGTTACTATCTGCTTTGAGGTTGCGGTTAGATGGGTTGTAGCTGGTTCTCGCCTAGCGGTGTAAGTGTGCAATCTGGAAGAGTCTCGATTATGTGTGGTGGGCTGGTTTGTGGGCGAGTACAACCATGGTTCTATTTGCATCGATGGGTAGCTTGTCTTTTGTGAAGAACGGGTTTTGCTCCCTTAGATCTGCCATTACCCCTCAATTCAAATGGTGATAAACAAGAAAAGAAATTGAGCGTCTGAGACATTATATGATGAGCAGATGTGCTAATTCACATATATGTTGTCTAACCAAGCAGGACATCATGACACAACTTCACATATATGATGCCTCGATAAGCAGGATAGCATGACCTTTGTTTGGATATATGATGGATAACTTAACAGGATATAATGGCATAATTCAACATATGATGAGTACCTAAACAGGATGACATGACAAAACTATATGATGTCTTTCTAAAATAGGTTGGGATGAAATAATTCACATACATGTTGTCTAAGTATACAGGATGGCATAATATAATTGACATAATTGATTCATATACTAAGCAGCTGGCACTCGCATGTATGATCTCTAAACTAAGCAGATGGTATTCAACATTGTGCATATGATGTCTAAACTAAGCAATGCAAGACACCATATGCATCATATGAGAAATATACAACTTAGAGCATACACCTCAGGTGGGATATAGGACTGGTCATCTGTCTCTGAATCCTCCTTTGAGGAGCTCCCTGTAACCATCGAGATATATGCTTCAACAGTACCATTGCTGCTCTCTGAAGACCTTGTTTTCCTCCAGATTTTTCCATAACCGGCTCAAATGGCTGATACACATGAAGAGTAGTTCAATATACTGATTGTCGACAAATGGAATACGTAATGAAAAAAAGATGGCATGAGATAATTCACATATATGATGCTGGCTCCATGGCGGTGCATAATTCACATATATGATAAGCGGTGAAAAATATGGCATTGCATAATTCACATATCGATATAGAAAGCAAGCAGGAGGCATTCACACAAAGCATGTCTAATCTAAGTAGATGGCATGGCAATGCAAGACACCATATGCATGATATGAGCAATATAACCCAGCCAAGTTAGAGCATGCACCTCGGGGATCGTTGGTCATCTGTCTCGAGTCCTCCACGAGGAGCTATCAGTAACCAGCAAGAAATCTGCATCGACGGTAGCTTGCTGCTTTCGAAGACCTTGTTTTCCTCAGATTTTCCCATGACCGACTCAAATGGCTGATGCACAGGAAGAGTAGATGAATGCATAAACATTGTTGACAAATGGAATACATTATGGAAAAAATATGGCACGATACAATTCACATATACAATGACTGGCTAGACAAGATGACATTGCATGATTCACATATATGATGCCTGGCTAAAGAAGATGGCATTGCATAATTCCCATATACTCCCTCTATTCCTAAATATTTGTCTTTTTAGAGATTTCAAATGGACTACCACATACAGATGTATATAGACATATTTTAGAGTGTAGATTCACTCTTTTTGTTCCGTATGTAGTCACTTGTTGAAATCTCTAAAAAGACAAATATTTAGGAATGGTGGGAGTATGATATAGAAACCAAACATGTGGCATTCACACAAAGCAAATCTAAACTAAGCTGATGACATATAAGATGTATAATGTAAGCAATGCAAGGCGCCATATGCATGATATGACCAACATTAGCATGCCAGGTTAGAGCAAACACCTTAGGTGGTAAGCAGACGTGGTCGGCTCCTTCTGAACCCCCATCTGAATAGTTATCTTCCTCTGGAATACAATTTGGAAATGCAGGAGGGGGCCACTTCGCCCACCATGGAGCGGCGTCTGCATGACATTATATTCCCATAGCGGTCTTCTCTTTTCTCTACATGTTGATGCGATTGTGTACAATATCGACATGCATAATAAAAATAGTTAGATTTTGTAAGGCCTAAGGGGTGCATGCAAAAATCAAGGCTGATGGTAGCAAGCGAGTGGATGGATCGAAACTAATGATAGCGGTAGATTATAGCTTGGTTTAAAAGATAGGCAATGGATCATCTATTGTTTGTTGCCCACCCAACATGAACCACATAGAAGACCCGGATGAACGGATAGTAGGCAGATACTATTCGTTCTTTGGCTCGATATGAGACCCATGGGCATTTCAAAACTCAAGTTTGAACGATAAAGTAGCAGGTAATAATAACCGATGTATAACGTAAGCAAACACGAAAGACCGCGACCTCTCTTCCATATCTATGTAGTCCTCAGGTTCATCTGCTCAGTCGATGATGGTAATGCAGTTGGCGTGGCTGCCGGCAATGGGGAAGATGATCTGAGGCAGCGAAAGAAAGTTTGCATGGGGGATCTCTGCTGCAGTGAACGCTTCTGTCGATGGTGCACCTCAGGTGGGGTGGATGACGGCACGTCAGGAGTAGGACATAACACACAGAGTTTTCTTTGATGCCTATCTGAAAATGAAGTAAATCTGTAATGGCTCCTTAGAATTGGAGGATTCTATAAACGCAGGGACAAGAAAAACACGGGAATAGGATCGGAAGGCACGTGCAAAACAGAGCATTTGGAAACATAGGATTTTAGTCAACCTGGGTGTTTGGTTCACATGAATTGGAAGAACACGGGAATGGAGAAACGTGGTCAAATTAAAGTCAAACCACATGAAAATGAAAAAAATAAGAAGCTTATTATGCTAGTAATGCAATTAGTTCTGTTCTTCATGCATATTAATTTGAAAAGGACGTCCAAGTGAATAAAATTCCTAAGTTTTTTCTTCGAAAGAGACACCAAAGGAAAAAAATCCTCCAGTTTTGCATTGCTCCACTCCTTCTAACAGATTTGCACGAATAGTAGTTCCATAGCAAAGGATCCCTGAGGGATCGACATGAATGTAGAGTAACAAAGCGATGCGACGAGTGTACAACCTCTTTGGCATAGCCTTGTGGACCTCAGCATTATTTGGTTGGATGTGAAGGATGGTGATTATGCTGGTGTGACTGTCGGAGGCGGGGAAGTAGTTCCGAGGACTCTGGAAATGGCGCCAAAGTCTTGCTCATTTGTGATGGGCCGGTTCGTCGTTGGAGCACTCGGTGAGGTGTCTGGCGACAAGGCTGAAGCAGGACAAGACAGACAACGTTAATATGAAGTGGAACCCTAATATCATCTGCAATAGATGATGTAAAATACATCACCAAAAAGTGCTAGATGTAAAACGCATCAGCCGCGCCACAGCCGCTCCGACAGATGTTGTAAGTACTGTTCACTCTGAACTTAACTGAAGAAAATGAACTTTCTGATCGAAACTGAATTTTCTTGTCGAAACTGGTTGAACTAGTAGCGAGCATTGCAATAGATGTTTAGGGCGTTCGAGCACTAGTAGCGAGAGAAGCGATGATCTAAATCAGCGACGCCTTTCGGCGGGAACGCACTAGTAGAGAGCAAGTCGTGAAGTAGCACCGCGAGCGAGTGCTAAAGCACCAACTCATGTAGCTGCTGGAGGTCGTGCAGCAGCAGCAGCAGCGCAAGCGAGAGCAAGAGCAGAGCAGCAGCACGAACAAAAGCAAGAACAGTGCAGCAGCGCGACCGACAGCAAGAACAGAGCCGCAGCACGAGCGAGAGCCAGAGCAGCTGCAGCTAGTGCCATTGTGGAAGTCGCCGCCGAGGAAGCAATGACATGGGGGAGAGACGTCGTGGATGATGTGGCCGGCGACGGCGCCGTAGATGGAGACCCGCCATGTCTGCTCGGTATCGAGCACCGGCAACCCCGTGAGATTGAATAAAAGATAAAATGCAGCGGTGAGTGCAGAACCTCCTTGGTGGCACCGAGTTGGCCTCGGCTTCATCGAAGGAATTGGTGAGGGTGTTGCGGTTCTGGTGGGGCAGGTCAAGACAGTGTTGTGGGGATTGACATAGCGCGATAGACGAGGCGAACATCGGGGCGGCTACTTGGAGGTGGAGGACGGGGCGGCTGATCCGGCGGGACAACGAGATCGAAAACGGATCCTCATCCGGTGCGGTGGATGAGGGACGGCAAGCTGTTGCGGTGGACGACGTAGTCGGGGAAAAGTCTCCGGCTAGGCGGCGGTCGGGAGGCCGACGGAGGAGCGTGGGGTTTTGCGGGTTTTGGCGGCCTCGATGTACGAATGGGGGGTGAAGGGGGAGGGGGAGCCAAGCTTAGGGACGCGCTTGTCCGAAATGTAGGGTAAGTTACCAGCGTACCCCCACCGGTTTTGACACCGCGACGTGGAGCTTCATTTCTGGCTGAGGGGTAGAAGGGGGATTTCGCATGTCTTGGCTGCGGGACCGATTTCGGATGAGGAGGGAGTTCTTGCGCATGTCGAAATTTCGGGATAACAAGGTGCAGCGCGGGTTGAAGAGGCGGGAGTTTTAACGCAGGTGAGACAAAAGATACTCGAGCTTGAAAATTTCGGGATAACAAGGTGCGGATTCCTTGTTCGGCAGAACAAACTTAATGTGTAAAAAACAATTCATACAAGACACAAGAGAGTCATGTCCCCTTTTACTATATTGCTATAGATGCCATTGAAAAAACTTCAAGAAAAATGTAAAAAAAAATCGGGAGAACAAGATTACCCTGCATAGTACCAAATCGATTCACACTTCCCTCAACAACAACAGAAAACAAATCAATTCCTGCCAAAAGAAAACTTATATGATTACAAATGCCAGGATCTCGAATTTCAATTTTTGAATCCACATTATGTTGAATTCGAATATATCGTTAGGTGACCTTGCGGTTTATAATTGATGTAGTCGTACATTTTGATCTTCCATCATATATGAACATTTTACTCCACCTTGTCAACATATATATTGTCGTCTACCATATGGACTAAATTTGAATCAATTTTCCTTATTTGAATACGATTGTTGTCAAGTTATACAATAATTTAAATATTATCTTGATAAATAAACATGCATATAGCAGTAATCATATTTCACTATGAACTACATGTACCATAAGCTCTCCAATTCAAATATTTGTATCCATTTTATGTTGAATTCAAATCATAGTACATTCTTGGTCTAGGTAGCAAGATGTTTGGGATAATCTAAACCCTGTTTTCATATGTATATTTTTTGGCTGAATTGGGACAAGTTTTGGTATAAGCTTCTTGCAAAACCGGAGATTCTCTCAACAAGCCTCATGGTTCCGAGAGGGAACTTGTCACCTTTGTGTGCGAAATGATATACGCTGCCTCCCCCTTGATTTTCTTTACAGAGGCAATATAGAACTATATGAGTGCCTTGTTAAATTTTGAAAATTATTTCAGGTTCGTTTGGCCTTTTTATACATTAACTGAGTTTCTGGACTTTTAATGTGCATAATCTAAATATGAATTGCATGCATGTGCTCCGGTGCACCAAAGTTGGTTGAAAAATCACATGTGTGTCCTTGGTTGAATTTCTAGGTCCCATGGAAGAAATGAGAATGAAATTCAAACATCTGGGCGTCGTGACTCGACCGAGAACATCGAGAAACTTAGATTTTAAATTCATGTAAATCAAAACTACTTTGGAAATCATGAAACTTGGCATGGTGTCATGTCATGGCACTAACATGTTGTGGTAAAAAATTGGGCCGATTTGGAAGCTCGTGGTTCTAAGAGGGAACGTGCCACCTTTGAGTGTAAAACGATATACGCTGCCCCCCTTGAGTTTCTTAACAAAGGCAACATAGAACCACATGAGTGCCCTGTTAAATTTTGGAATTATTCCGGCTTCGTTTGTCGTTTTTTATACATTAATTGAGTTCCTGGTCATTTAATGTGCATAAGTCAAATTTGAACTACGAGCACATGCTCTCGTGCACCAAAGTTGGTTGAAAAATCACATTTGTGTACTCGGGTGAATTTCTAGGTCCCATGCAAAAAATGAGAATAAAATTCAAACATTTGGGCATCGTGGCTTGGCCGAAAACATTGCAAAACTTGGTTTTAAAATTCTTGTAAATCCAAAACATGTCTGAAAATCATGAAACTTGGCATGGGTGTCATGTCATGGTACTACCATGCTATGGTAAAAAAAATTGGCCGAATAGGAACAGATTTTGGTATAAGCTTCTTGCAAACCGAAGCTTCTCTCAAGAAGGCTCATGATTTTGAGAGGGAAGATGCCACCTTTGAGTGCGAAATGATATACGCTGTCCCCCTTGAGTTTATTTACAAAGGCAACATAGAACTACATGAATGCCCTGTTAAATTTTAGAATTATTCCGGCTTCATTTGGCCTTATTTACACATTAATTGAGTTTTTGGTCATTTAATGTGCATTATTCAAATTTTAACTACAAGCACATGCTCCTGTGCACCAAAGTTGATTGAAAAATCACATTTGTGTCCTCGGGTGAATTTCTAGGTTCCATGCAAAAAATGAGAATAAAATTCAAAATTTGGGCATCGTGGCTCGGTCGAGAACATTGAGAAAATTGGTTTTAAATCATGAAACTTGTCATGGTGTCATATCATGGTAGTACCATGCCGTGGTAAAAAAATTTGCCGAATAAGAACAAATTTTGGTATAAGATTCTTGAAATCAAAGCTTCTCTCAAGAAGGCTCGTGGTTATGGGAGGGAACGTGTCACCTTTGTGTGCATAATTCAAATTTAAAATACAAGTACATGTTCCAGTGCACCAAAGTTGGTTGAAAATCACATGTGTGTCCTCGGGTAAATTTCTAGGTTCCATGCAAGAAATGTGAATGGAATTCAAAATTCTGGGTGTCGTGGCTGGGCTGGAAACATTGAGAAAATTAGTTTTTTAATTCCTATAAATCCAAAACACACATGAAAATAATGAAACTTGGCTTGGTGCCATGACATGGCACCAACATGTTGTGGTAATTTTGCAGTCCGATTTGCGAAGGCGCACACATTAACAATCAACAAAGTCATTTTGGAACAAGTGTTGTCACATTACAGTCGGAAACACAAGTATTATTGAAACCGTGGGCATTCTATTTACTAGTACCATTTACGTGCATACGCGTCCCATTTTTATTAGCTAGGAGGCGCCGTGCGGTAGCTATTTGAGTCTGAGGCGTCGCGATCGGACCCTATGGCGTGCTTATCGAGGAGAGCCCTTTGACCTCCATCTGCCGTCCACCTCTCTCCCAAGGTCTCCATTAATGGTGCCCGAGCCTCTGTTTAATGGCGTGGCTATGTCTCACTCGACTGAGATTTAAGAGAGAAAAAAGGAAATCTGAAAGCACGGATCTTGATGTAAGATCCGACGGACCTATATAGCATCTACTACGACTTATAGCAAGACTGATGAATATATAAGGATGATTAATTGTCTTACATAATTAGAAAGATAATTAAAAAAGCCACATGCGGCTATGCCCAAAATACACAAGGGCAAAAGAAGAAGGAAGACAAGGATGCGCTCGTGATCTACGCTTTCTTGATGCATTCTTTGCGAGGCGCGAGAACTAGTCTCCGCGGTGAGCGGTGATGAGCTCTTTCGTGTCCTCAAGACGCTGCTTGAGAACATCCACGGATTCCTCCACCAGCCTTTGGTGCTCGTTGCGGAGCATGTCATTCTCGTCCATAAGTTTCTTGACGATGACGTCGGTCCTCTTCAACAAGGCACTAGTCTCCTCCTGCTGGTCTGCACTTCAGACGATCTTCGCCCTCAGCAGGTCACGCTCAGCCTGGAGCCTCTCATTGCCCTTTCTTAGTTGTCGGATGACGCCGGTAGCCTGTTGAAATGAGGCTTTCATGTCGTCCTGCAACCTCGCCCAGCCGAAGATCTGATCCATCGGGCTATGGACGATCGCATGCATGCACCTTTAACAGTCGTCGCCTACCCGCGAGAAATTTTCCCAGGCCGCCGCGGTGCGGTGGGACATCTCTGCTGCTACCGCGGTGCGGCCGGACCAGTTTGCTGCATCGACGGCGTGGTGGGACCTCTGTGCTGCTTCAGCGGCACGGCGGGACCTCTGTGCTGCTACTTTCGCGCGGCGGGGCATGTCGGCTGCTTTCGCAGCGAGGCGGGACATCTCTCGTGCTTCCGCTTCCATGGTCGCCTCTCCTTGGTGGCAATCTCTCGACCCAGAACTCACGCTGGCCATGGCAGACGCAAGGGAAGGTTGCTGAATGACTTGTTTGTTTTTGTGGATGAGGAGTTGAGGAGGAATGTGCAGTCATCTTGGCATACTAGTATTTATAACTGAGTACTAATACGCTCCTAAGTGGGAAACCGTTTAGGTTGTGATCGGTGTGAACAGGTTTGCAATTCAATATAGCGTGGTACTAATACACTCCTAAGTGGGAAACCGTTTAGGTTGTGATCAGTGTGAACAGGTTTGCAATTCAATGTAGCGTGGAGTAATTTGGAATGTGATGAGACGCAAGCTCAAAATTTATTGACGGTTCTAGTTTCGAAGTGCGGCACTAATCCCGGATGGAGTAGTTCTTTTTCTACTGCTGTGTACGTGCAATAACTGGCACCGTCGTATACATATCTTACAGTTAATGGGCGTTCAACAGGAATAGCCGCGTGGTGAGCTATAGGCTAGTCTTTTTTTTCAGACACATTAAACCTATCTCTCGGGACTTCTCGCATGCACCATCGTGCCACCCACAAAAACTTGTACTCTGAGTTTAGTACGTTATACAGGAAGAGAAGAGGTGCACGCACGGACTCGTCCTCTCACACACACGTCTGTTTTTTTCTCAAAAAGGAGGATGATGACCCCCGGCCTCTGCATCTGGGAGTCACACACGCATCTGTAGGTACGAATTGTAGTGTTCTCAACCATCCGATTGGCTCTATCATGGATGTACCTATATACTAAAACATGTCTAGATACATCTATATTTTGACAAATGGAAGGCATGTATTGTGGAACAGAGGGAGTGCTTGTCATTAATATGGATAAAAAGGGATGTATCTAGGACTAAAATACGTCTACATACATCTCCTTTTATCCATTTTGATGACAAGCAGTACTTCTTACCCAAAGGAAGTTTATATCCAACAGACACAAAATATCCGTTCGACTGTTGGAAATTACTGATCTGATGTCGAAGTAATTGCTGCATTGGCACCAAAACCCACCATTTCTTAAGATAAAGTAGACCGAGGTAATCCCTATATTGGCATATTACTAAGATAAACAAAAGGCACTGTAGAAACATTTAGGACGTGAGCTTGTCAATCTGAATGTGGAGGGACACCAGCTTAGCCCTGGCCAGCAGCTTGGGCAGAACTATGAAGAAGGTCAGCTCCTGCACGCCAATGTCGCCGGGATCCTTGCTGCTTGTCACCTCCATTTCCACCTTGACGGTGTCGGTCGTGCCTTTGGGCTCCCCCAGCGGGCCATTCGCCCATAGCTTGGCCACGTAGTGCGGTAGTGGGGACGCCCCCGCTCTGATGCAGATGACTGACACGGCGATAGGCGCGCCGATGTCGAGCACGCCGCTAACCAAGAAAAACGCACGGCCGTCCTCCTCCGCGAACAGCAAGAGCCGTGGCTCCGAAAGTGGCACCTGCAGCTGGAGCACCTTGCCGTACTGGATCCTATGCACGGGCATGGGATGCGTGGTGCTGATGTGGTGGTAGAGCGCCAGCGGTGGGCCTTCGTAGCCGCAGACGGGCACAGGGCATCTGCAGGGCGCGAGCGGACACACGCTCTGGTGATCGGCGAGCCTGTGGTAAGTGATGTAGAACCCACAGCCTTCATGCGGGCACTCCACCCTCACCGATGAAAGGACAGCGTCCACCGCCATGTTCCGCACGTCGAGGACACCACTACACTTGCACTTCTGGCACTACCGCTGGTTCCCGGGCGCTCGACGCGGCAGTCCGCCTTGAGGCAGTGCCCTCCTTGCACCGAAATCAATCGAAGAGCACATCAATCAAAAACCTGCACCTTGCTCAATCAGCCGAGCGGACGAGGTGTATTGAACCTCATACACTGGAGGCGTCAAGGGGTAGAGGCACAAGGGGCAGTGGAGCACGGTGAGGTCCATCGAGACCTTAGAGAGCTCCATCGTCAGGTCCTGTTCGGTCTGCATGATCTCGCCCTCCTCGTGCACAACCATCTCTCGCTTGGGCTGGGGCATTACAAATCTTTACCGTCACATATTTTATACTACTTTAAGGTGCATTAAATCAACACATGCAAGTATCAAAAGGAGAGTCATTGCATGCATGCATGCGTTGTAATTAATGCATCGGTAAATGCAAATTATTGAAATATATCAAGTGCAGCGCTTTCATGTGTCGAGTCAACTCATACACCAACGAGAAGTTTGATTATCCTCTCCCTCATGGACTTAACTGCACCTGCCTTTGGCTATACGACAGGTTGGCCACCCACCTGTCGAGCCCACCTATCATACACGCAAAGGCAGGAGCGTACCTCCCTCGCCCATGAGCGTGGTGGCTGGCAAGACTAGGAGAGGCTTTCGCTACACGCTCTCCCTCCCGCACGTGATGGACATGCAGCAGTTCAATCGGTGTCAGATGGCCAGAAGCATACTATAGTACTCCTCCAGTGCAGTAGTACTCCATCATTGTTCGACATCCCGAAGAGGTGAAGAGCGAAGCGCAGCCTGGATGCTCGTGTGGCAGTTTCATGTGTAGAGTAGTCTAGGGTAGCGTGTACCGTGCCTGTAAGCTTAAAATCGTTGGGGTCGGCTCCATGCTATGTGGCCGTCTCGAAGTTTTTTCAAATTAAAATGGTCTTCTGGCCCTACCTGTCACCCTGGTGATTGTAGTTTGCACGCTCATCTGGTCAAGACAGGAATATATATTTTAATTTGTGGTGGGTAAATGTTAGAGGTTGCAGCAAATATATTGTACACCGCGGGTCTTTCAGCCAAGTTTAGAGGCAAGCATGTGGGGCAAGTGCTATGATGTGCCGCGTCAACTCATAACGAGGAGAAGCTTGATTTTACTACTACCGCCTTCTCCCTCGCCCATGCTTGTGATTTGCTCATAAATGAAGACAGGCTTTTGCTTAGTAGTACTTCTACAACAAGCTATCCCTCCCGCTCGCGGTGGACGGACATGCAGCAGCGGATTCGACACTGTAGAAGCAGTAGTAGTAACATCATTGTTCGTCTTCTAGAAGAGGCAAAGAGCCAAGCGCAAACCGAATGTGGCAGTTGCGAACATTGGAGCATGCATATAGCCAGGCTCTTGCATGAGACAAAATTGCTGTGTGATCCCACTATTGTACTAGTACGTACAACTACTTGCTAGTATAGCCATGTAAACCAGAAAGGAGTATTTGCCCTTCTAGAGATTTCAACAAGTGACTAGACTACACCAAGACGGAGTACATATGGAGCAAAATGAGTGAATCTGCACCGTAAATAAATATGTAGTTCTATCGTTTTCCTCTCCGAGGTGCACAATATTGAGTATACTGACTAGTCTCTTTTTGACACGCATTTACGGTTTTTGACCTGATCTGGGCGCAGCGCTCATATACACGCAGCATACACTCACCCCTATGGGCCTTTTACACGCACGGCACTATCATCTTGAAATTTACGAAGTCACCATAGGCACCTCGTCGTCGACGGGTCCATAGGTGCTTGAATGCCAAGGAGGGAGAGGGTAGAGGTTCTTGAGACATTGAACGCTCAATGATGCATCCTCAATTACATGTAGAGGGAATTAATTGGAGAAGCAAAATAGAGCCAGCACGATGTGAATGCAACAGCGTTTGGACTCTCATATAAAGGCGCCCCACCACTCCAATCCACCTACTCCCAAGTCTCTGCGCAACACTGCTCACTCCAATCCAAGACCAAGTGACCAAAAACCACAAGCACCTATGGAGGCGATGGGCCGCGGCGGCAGTCGGCTGTGCCAAATCATCAAGGCGCCGCCTCGTCCCGCACCTGTGCAGCGTTCAGATAGTCTTGGCGACATCCCGCATCGTAACCCTCGCTGACACCGGCTTCGCCTCTTGCATGGATGACATAATGGGCAAATCCATCCGCAAGTTCACCGCCGTCAAGAAACGCGTGGATGACCTTGCCGTATTGCTCCAGCCCACATGCCCAGGCTCCTCATTTCCTGCCACCCTCATCGGCCTCCATGGTGACGAACTCTTTCAAGCCCTGGTGGCCCTGCACGTGCCGGAGGTCGTGACGAAGAATGTGCACCCCGAGGCCACGCTCGCCGCGCAACGCCTCGCCATGCAAGAAACCATTGACCTTCACATCCACGTCTATGAGGAAATCGTCTACATAGGCCACTGTAAGGCAAGCAAGGACAGAAAGACATTGGCCTTCTTCCAGCGGCTGGAATCTTTGGACGCCATTATTCATAAGCACGTCGACCTGGCCACGAAAGCCGCTGCTACTTAGGTGCCGTTTGGTGGGCCGGCGCCCTGAGTCGAGGAGGTGGACGTCGTCAATGGATGCATCTCTTCTTCTTGCCTCTTGTAACGAGCACTGCATTGCCTCGTGGCCTTAATGTTTTATTAGTATAGTACTCCCTCCGTTCCCAAATATAAGTCTTTCTAAAGATTACAGCAAGTGACTACTACATACAGAGCAAAATGAGTGAATCTACACTCTAAACTATGTCTACATACATTTGTATGATGTATATCATTTGAAATAGTATCTAAAAAGGCTTATATTTAGGAGCGAAGGGAGTATATAACATTTTATTCGGTCATGCGTTTTCCTTTGTGAGGTGGGGCCACGATTGAGCAAACCCACCCGCCCATTGGGCGTCGGCCGAGTTTAGAATTAGAAGAGAAAGCGAGGAAGGAGAGCTAGCTGTAGCACTGGACTATTTGTTGTCGAGATGAGACTCGTGTTGATAGAATAGAATCTTGAGCACTCGTGCCTCTTTTTTTGAGGGAAAAATTAGTCGTATGTCTAGTACCACTAGTTGGGTGCGTGTGACCTATAGCTGTCATCACTTTAGGTCTCCTTTTCGAACCGCAGCTACGCTTCATAGTACATATTTTTTCACGCATTTATCCTCATATATGTACTCCTAGGCTATTTCCACGTGCTCCCATTCGCCGACATGTGGGACATAGAGCATCTGGGTCGTAGTGCATGCATGACCCAGAGCATATGCCGGGGTACTTTACATTTTAGACCTCACGAATTACATGCAAGCCCCTCGCAAAAGAATAAATAAATGAATGAATTACTACATGAAACTGGATTATTTTCATAGAAATCGGAGCACGTTCATTAAATTTTGGACATAACACATTTATAAAAAATGACCGGACCTAAACCAGTCTAAGGGCCTCTTTGATTTTTCCCGCAAAAAAGGGCCTCTTTGATTCGCGGGATACTGAAACGAGACGAGGAGAACTCTAACTCAGTTAGAGGTTAGAGTTAGATTCTAACCCTGAACTAACTCTAAACCAAAGAGGTGTATGGATGGCAGGGTTAGATTGACAATAAATGCTCTTTATCAATCATTTGACTACTTTGGACCCTATTTCCTGCCGGATTTGGTGTGGCCGGCTCTTCTGTGGCCTCCTCCCGCTCACAATTGACATAAACGAACCATCTTTACAAATCAAGCATGCAAAACATGATAATTTTTACTTTGTCCATACAAATGAGATATCCCACTTAAACATGTAAGTCGTCAATCAAGCTTCACAAAAAACGCTCCATGAAACAAAGCATGAGCTAACTCATCACGGAAGTCATTCACGATAGGGAGGGAGCCCAGAGCCCCTCACGCACCGAGGGAGGAGCTCGCCATATTCACTTTGGAGGAAGGCTCTGTAGAGCCCAAGCCCCGGGAACCCCTCCAACGCCGGCCCTTGCGAGTTGAGGTCCACACCGGCATGGGTAGCAGGGCCGCTTGCCACCGACCGGGAGCTTAATCTTTGGGCCTCTAGAAATATGCAAGCTTGTAAATAAAATACCTAGAAAGGTGAACTGAATCTTTGGACCTCTAGAAATAATGCAAGCCTGAAATTGAAATACCTAGAAAGGTGAACTGAATCTTTGGGCCTCTAGAAATAATGCAAGCCTGAAACTGAAATACCTAGAAAGGTGAACTGAACCTTTGGGCCTCTAGAAAGATTTATTACCTCCTCAAGCTGCATCAAACAATTCCATGCGTGCACCACAAATCTATACCAAGTTAGATTAGGATCTACTTTTCCAAATCAGAATTAGTGCTAGAGCGAGCAAGATCAATGATATGGCTATGAAACAGAGAAGGAACGAACAAACTCACCCCTCTCGCGACCTCCCTGGTAGATGCGCCACCGCCGCGCACGACAGAGGGAGAAAATCGACCGGTGAAGGGGGGCGGGGCGACCTTCAAGGTCGTGGAGAGGCGGCCGAGAGGGCGGCAGAGGCCGGAAGGAGAGGGCGGCGGAGGAGAGAGAGAGGCGAGGCGCTTGGCGGGCGGCCCTATGGGGAACAGAGAGAGTCGTCTGCGAGAGGGGGAGCGATCCAGTGCGGGCGGGGAGATTTTTAGTTCTCTTTTAGTGAGCCCGAGGATAACTAACCCAATTAGAACCTCTCCACCGAGCTATTTTTTTAGCTGGGTTAGAGCAAACTAGCTCAAACTAACCCCTCTTGTTTCGATAATTTGAGGCTATTTCAACCCAAACTAGCTCTAACTCAGGAATCCAAACAAAGATGAGTGTTACTATACATGCTACAGTGCGGACCGTAGCACATTGTTTTTTATGGCCATATCACCACATTGTTTTCTACTGCTGGTTCACTATGCTACCGTGGTTCGCACTGCTGGTTCACTGGGTTGCCATGGTTCGCACTCCTCCGACCTAAGTAGTAGTAGTACTAGTATATACCACATCGTTCTTTGCTCCTTCTTACTACTCCAACATGTGGGAGAGCCAGCATCTGGGTCAACGTGTCATGCACCAGATTAGAGCCTTGGAGCGAAGGGGCATCACCCGGTCGGGCGCCGATAATTCATGACTATAGTGAGTGGTCATATCACAAGTCTTTCAGAAGATATGTTGAGGAGTCTGGACTAGGGGTGTCAGGACAGCGGACTATCATTATCCGCCGCACTCCAAGACTACGAAGATAGAAGATTGAAGACTCCGGCTCGTGTCCGGATGGTACTTTCCTTGGCGTGGAAGGCAAGCTTGCAATCTGGATATGTAGATATCCTACCATTGTAACCGACTACGTGTAACCCTAGCCTCCTCCGGTGTCTATATAAACCGGAGGGCTTTAGTCCGTGGGACAACATACATTACAACAATCATACCATAGGCTAGCTTCTAGGGTTTAGCCTCCTTGATCTCGTGGTAGATCTACTCTTGTACTACCCATATCATCAATATTAATCAAGCGGGGCGTGGGTTTTACCTCCATCGAGAGGGCCGAACACAGGTAAAACATTGTGTCCCTTGTCTCCTGTTACCATCCGCCTAGACGCATAGTTCGGGACCCCCTACCCGAGATCCGCCGGTTTTGACACCGACATTGGTGCTTTCATTGAGAGTTCCTCTGTGTCGTCATCGATAGGCTTGATGGCATCTTCAACCAACAACGCTATCCAGGGTGAGACTTTTCTCCCGGACAGATCCTCGTATTCGGCGGCCGCCGCTGCGGGCAATTCACTTAGCCATCTGGAGCAGATCGAAGCTTCGCCCTGGCCGTCGAGTCGATTCGGCTTAAACTTCACGGCCGATGTCGCGGAGACTTGATCTTCGACGGACTCGAGCCACAGCAAGCGCCGCCGCCTTTGTGGCGATGGGCGCGATCTAGCTCTGCCGCCGAACAGTGCCTTGGTGGCGCATCCGGATCCGCTTGACCGTGGCCGAGCCGATCGCCCATATCGAGGCGGTGGATAAGCGCCGCACAGGGGCTTCAACACCCACGGCGATGGGCGAAACGATCTTGTCCCTGCGAAACTTCGTGATTCGGCGCGGACTCCTCACGGACTTGAACCTCCGCCGCCTACCAATCGATCCGGATTAGGCGCCGGTTATGGAATTCACCGCCGCGGACATCTTTCAGTACTCGCCTTTTGGCGATATCCTGAATTCACTAAAGCATCTCTCGTTATCAGGATGGTTGGGGTTCGGACGACGAAGAAATTCAGATCCCACCCACCACCCACATTGTAGCCACTGTCGACGATCTAACCGACATGCTAGACTACGACTCCGAAGGCATCGACGCTATGGACGACGATGCCGGAGACAAGAAAAAACAGAGCTTATACAGCACGACAGGACCACCTCGTCGCATGACATATATATGGTGGACACCCCAAAGGGGAGCGATAACGAGGACCAGCGGGCGCGGCGAAGATGACCCGCCAATAAGCGACCAAAAGCAGCGGCGTGAGCGCCGCCCTAAGTCCCGCCTCGGCGACAACAACGCTCCCAAGGGCCACGATCTGGCAGGGCTCAAAATCGGACGACGAACATGCAAATAAGCAACCGTCACGAGCATGACGAGTCGGATAATCAATCCAAGCCCGCGCGAAAACAGTCCGGACGACCAGTATGCCGGACACGTCGCGGAGAGTAAGAACAACCGAAAAAGACTCGTCGATCGCAAGAAGCTGAAGAAGGAAAAGCGGAGGCTCAAAACAGCGAAGACACACTTAGAATGAGATGGAGCAAAGTGCTCAAAACCGCAGAATAAATGCGGCAATGGCCACCAATCAAAGAGCTACCCAAGCGCAAGCGCTATCGAATTGACGAAGAGGCCATAGAGCCTCCACCGTCCAAAAATAAAGGGCTGCTGGTTGGATAGGCGGCGGATGATGTGCCAAATTATGAAAGCGGCGCCACACATAAATCCACCAACGAACTCGGAAGGATAGATGGCCCAACCAGGTCCATCTACGGGCCAAAGGAGAAGGCCCCAAGAAGCAAGGCAACACGTCAAGTGTCCGATGATAGCGGCACACACAAATACAGGGGCGCCGCACACCCACTATGTTTCACCGATGAGGTGCTGGACCATGAATTCCCAAAGGATTTAAGCCCATAAACATAGAGGCCTCACGATGGAACAACAGACCACAGAGTGCGGATAGAAGATTATATACTACATATACACATGGCCAGAGGAGACGATCTCCACGCCATAAAATACCTACCCCTCAAGCTCAAAGGGCCAGCCCGTCATTGGCTTAAAAGCCTCCTAGAAAACACTATTGGAAGTTGGGAAGAGCTTGAGGACGCATTTAGAGCAAATTTTCAAGGGACTTATGTCCGTCCTCCGGATGCAGATGATCTAAGTCACATAACTCAACAGCCCGGAGAGTCGGTGAAGTGCAGAACAGGTTCCTTACCAAAAAGAACCAGATAGTCGACTGTCCGGACGCCGAAGCCTTAGCAGCTTTCAAGCACAATGTCCGAGACGAATGGCTCGCCAGGCACCTCGGTCAAGAGAAACCGAGGACAATGTCCGCACTAACAAGCCTCATGACCCGCTTACATGCGGGAGAGGATAGCTGGTTAGCAAGATCGACACCAATGACCCAAGTACATCGAGATAAGAGATGGAAGCGGAAAATCACGGCGCAGAAAAGAGCAGCGCCGGAATAAAGAGAAAAGCCCAAAGAGCACGGCAGTCAACGCCGGATTTAAAAGCTCGCGGCCCAATAATAAAACACAGCCTCTAAAGGATGATAGTGACGAATTGTCCAACTTACACAAGATTTTGGGTCGGATATGTCAAATCCACAGTACCCCCGGAAGGCCTGCAAATCACACCCACAGGGATTGTTGGGTTTTTAAACAGTCCGGCCGACTAAATGCCGAACACAAGGGGCTCGACGCGTCAAGCGAAGAAGATAAACCCCACCAGCAGAGCACCGGAAAACAAAAGACTTTCCCACAAGGGGTCAAAGCAGTAAACTCACTTCACGTGATAATACGGAAAAATAGTGCGGCACTTTCTAAAAGAGCTTCGCGGTCCAACCAATGAGACCGTAGAGATTGGATATCAAAACCAATCACTTTCGACCACTGGACTACTCGAAGCGTTGAAATGCGGACGGACTCCCGATATTGAATCCCATAATAGACGGATTACAATTTACTCATGTCCTAATGGACGGAGGCAGCGACTTAAACTTGCTGTATTCAAAAACAATCCGTAGGATGGGGGTAAACCCTGCTAAAATCCGACACAGCCGCACTTCCTTCAAAGGAGTGACGCCGGGCCCTTGCGCCAAGTGCACAGGCTCCATATTACTAGAAGTCGTGTTCGGATCGCCAAACAATTTTCGACGAGAAAAATTAATTTTTCACATCGTCCCATTTGAAAGTGAATATCAAGCACTATTGGGACGAAGGGCTTTTGTCCGCTTCAACGCTATACCGCATTACGCGTCTCTTACACTCAAGATGCCCGGTCTGCGTGGCATCATTTCAGTGCGAGGGTCACTTAAAGACCCCGGACTCGGATAGACGAATCCGGCCTCAGCAGGCTAGGGGCTCCCTAGCCGCATACCCCATCACAGGGGGCTGCGCGCACAAAACAACCGCGGGTTCATACACGCCCCGCTTTAATTATTTATATTTCTTGTTTTACATATATTTTTCGCACGATTTGTTTTCGAACTAAACGTTCCTCTCTTTTTACAGATGAACAAAGTGCACACCCGTCCAGGATAAACGGCGAACGCGGAACCTGGTATGAGGCGTGCGGAGGGACCCGTTGTGAGGATTCTTTTCAGATTAAGACCATCGTAAACCTTTTCTTTGTCTCTTGTTGTTATTCTCCTTGGTTTCTTCCTATAGCAAAGCGAACTGGCGCTTTGGCATTGGCAGCGTCGAAGACCATGCTCGCACACGGACACTAGGGGCTTAGGGCATCATTCGCCCATTATTATAAAGACCGAACACCTTAGGGAGTGTTGGCGTCTCGAGTTAGGCATTATATGCATCAGCTCGAATCATGTCTTTGGTCAAATGTTGGGTTTGCCCGGCTCACGTGTTTTGCTGCCTTCGTTCCGTATCATCGGCTAACGCGGCACCGGAGAACTCTGCGATTGTGCCCCGGTTAAATTTGGCGAGCACCTCGATGAAAGCCAAAGCCGACTGTCATGATCTGCGAGACTGGTCGACCACTCGATCGACTCTGGAATGTTTAGAATTTCGCTTTGTGAAGGACCGTTTCGGTCAGGCACTTACGCACCCCGAATTCGGAGATGTGCGGTGCCACCAGGGGCTATATCGTAGCCCCACCCTCGAGCTCCACTGGATAAGTGAAAGTGATAAAGCATTATAGTCCGGATTGCCTAGTTCGCTACGCTACCACCTTCTTAAACAGGACCGAGACGTCGGATTAAGTGTCAAAACGCGCTATTTTGCGAACACCCCCGCACCTTGTGCGTGGGGGCTGAAGTCAAGACTGCCATCTTTCAAGTTATACAAAGTATCGTGTGGCCAAGACAGAGAAGTTTACTACTTGGGGCGCACAAGTATAAAAAGCAGTTACAACATAATCATCGATTTACAAGCTAATGCGTTCATTTGAGCGTGACATTTTTCGAGCAACTGCGACTCTATTACCTGGCGCCACGCATAACTTCCCAGTAGTGCTCGGCAGGAGCGGTTTTCATCCGAACCCTAGGCGGCAACAGCGGTGGCATCCATCTCCGGACAATGTGCCTTCACATGGGCAAGAGCCATCCGCGCGCCCTCGATGCAGGCCGACCGCTTCATCTCCTTTATATGCGGCACCGCTCAAGGAATTGTTGCGATGGCGAAATAGCTCGTCGCCTTGGACCTCTCTGGCGGACATGGGCCGCGATGTCGATCATGGCAAGTCCGGACAATCTATTTAGCTCGGCCCATTCGCTGACCGGTCCGTCGATGGAAGTGAGCGATCCGGACTGTGGAATTGAGACCAATATAGCTCTTCCGTCTCGTGATCCTCCGCTCCGGAAGTGCTTAGCGGCATCGGCCGCACTTGCAGCTAAGTCCATATACGGATCCTCCGGACTCCACAAACCGCTCAAATTGAGCATACTTTGCATCCATAAACCGGCGGCAGAAAAAGACTTGCCAGCCACGATCTCTCCGACTGGCGCGGTTCCTCCTTCATAGCCCGCATTGCAGGCGGGCATCCTTGGCTTCGGCGGTGGCCTTCTTCAGGTCTTCCTGCTCTGATAAGCACTCCTTCTCAAGAGCCTCATTGCGGTCGGTAGCATCCTTGAATTTCATGCCAATTCGGCCACCTCCGCCCTGCTTAGGCAGTGCGCAGCCTTTTCGGCTTTCAACTCCTCGGCCGCCCTCGAGGCAGCCGCGTCACTCCGCCGGGCTTGCTCCTTAGCTAGAGCAAGTTCAGCGAAAACTCTCCACAATGGCGGCACCGTCGCATAAACAGCATATAATTTGTCAGAGGCGGGCTTCGACCCCTTAATAAAGCGACTGCGGAGAACCCTTTTACCTTGCGACTCGTCAAGTCACCTGTTGACAAGTGCGATGTCCTCATCTGCCAAATCAAGTTGCCGAGTTAATTCGGCAAACTCACTAGTCCGGCTAGCCCCCGGACTATCCGCCACTGCATAGGAATAGCGGAATTAATTACTTTAGATTTTGATCCTCGGTACGCTGTCGTTTCGACAACCTACCGAGTCTCGAAACTACTATCTATCTGAGCGCATTGTTATATGCAAAACTGTTAAAAGACAAAGGGGTGCGTCATTCTCGCATACCTCAAACCCGCCCGACAAACTCATGGCGGCATTCATAATCCGCTTTCGGCGGACGAAATCCTTCAATCACCATACGCATTAACGCTTGCGGTGATCTTCTAAAATGGACGACCTCTCAAGCAGATTCTTGATTCTCGGCGGACACTAGTAGGTGCCGAACTCTGGCCCCTCGGACTCGGGGATACCCTCCGTGATGACACTTGGGTTCGCTGCCTCCTCTGGCGCTGTGGGACGGAGGCGATCGCTCTCCATCATCTCGGAAGAAGGTCCTCAAGATGAACTCATCCGAGAAGGCTGCAGATCCGAACTACAATATAAATATTTGATTTACCTCTGAAGCACAAATGAAGGTATCCCTTACTAATTAACTTCCTCTTTTATACTCACGGCTCGTCGGAGGCTGGTCCTTGGCGATGATTGTGCCAGATTCTCTTCTTCGGGGACCCCTTAGTGAAGATCTCTTCCCACGCTTAGGGGCTTTGGCCTCCGGATCTTGGAGGCGGTCCTCTTCTCCCCTGAAGGGAGGATTCTTGGTTCCCCCCTCTTGATCGCCCCTTTAGGCGAAATATTAGCTCCTCTATTTTCCCGTCGCCTTATACGTGGCGCAACCTCCAACATTCGACCAAAGACGGGCTCGGTGCGGTCTCTGGGAGGGCGGACATCTTATCAGCCTTGATCGCGCCACCCATTCTGTAAAGAACAAAAGTCGGGAGGTGAACTTTAGAAGGGCATATAAGCAGAATGTCCGGGCTCTGAGCTATCTACCTGAGTATCCGGGCGATCGCGGCTTAGGCCTGCGTCCTCGGCTGAATCCGGACACGCCACTTGTGGTCCGAAGAACAACTTGTACATCTCCATGGGTGTCGCACCCATAAAGTGTTGGAGAATCTGAGGTCCCTCCGGGTTGAACTCCCATAGACGGAGAGGACGGCGTTTGCGAGGCGAAGATGCGATCGGCCATAACTGCATCACTTTGATCAGGTCGATCTCCCTCGCTTGGAGGTCTCGAATCCGGCCCTGCAGTGAGGGCACGTCTTCGGACGGCCCCCAATTGAGCCCTTGGTTGACCCACGACATTAGCTGGCGTGGAGGTCCCGGGCGGAATGAAGGCGGCGGCTTCTGCCTGCTGCCCTTCGGAGCGGTGATGTAGAACCACTCCTGCTGCCTGATCCGAGTTCCTCTTGGAAGGAACCCTCGGCCACGGGCATCGGCCTTTTGCTTATGGCCGCCCGCCACACTCCGCTTAGCGCCCCGGTGATCTTGGCTCCACCTTGAAGGTCTTGACCATAGGCGAAGTGGGGAGCAGCGGAGGAAAGCTTCGAGCGATAATGAATGCGGAGATGTGGAGGATGGACTCGGAACCAAGTCGTGAAAGTCCAGCCCATAGTAGAGCAGAGCCCTCTCACGAAGGGATCCGTCGGAAGCCTAAACCCGACGGAGGTGGGATCTGGCAGCGTATTCACGGGCTCGGAGGGCAAGGCCTGCCCTTGGGCAGCAAACTGTGTGAAACCTCGTAGGCTGTGCACTTGGCTTCACGCAACTTCAATATGTCCTCCTCCGTGGCGGAGGAGGGCATCCGGCCCTGGAGGTCGGGCCGGACATGGTTGAGGATCCGGCGCTCGAATTTGAGGCTCTGGGTGTTGGGCGGGAGCGGAGAAGAGATTCGATCACGAGATTGAAGAACAAGGACAGGCCTTGGTCCTCTTATAAAGGGAAGAAATACCAAGGGTCGTCTCCGTGACCGTTTGGGATTCCCTTCGATAGAGGAGGTGTGGCGGCGAAGCGGTTGGGTTACCCACGCGTATTGATGAGGATCCGGAATAAGGGAACACGATCTCTGCTTCGACAAGGCGTGCCAAGAAACCGCTTCGCTAAAGCGTCTTTGGTGGTATAGTAAAAGCGATTCAAACAAAGGCTTGGTGGCGGTGTGATGTCACGCCGCTGTCGTCGGCCAGATTGATCTAGTGTATATTTTATTCTCTCTACGGTGAAATGTGGAAATTATTTTTGCAGAGCGGACACTATCCTGGTGTTCATAATCTTCTCGGATTATTCAAGGGAGGAACCCGCCTTGCAATGCGAACATTATACCGCCGGACTTATCGTCGTGAAGACTGGTTCGGGGGCTACTAAGGGAGTCTGGACTAGAGTGTCCGGACAGCCGGACTATCATTATCCGCCGGACTCCAAGACTACGAAGATAGAAGATTGAAGACTCGGCTCATGTCCGGATGGTACTTTCCTTGGCGTGGAAGGCAAGCTTGCATCTGGATATGTAGATCTCCTACCATTGTAACCGACTACTGTGTAACCCTAGCCTCCTCCGGTGTCTATATAAGCGGAGGGCTTTAGTCGTGGGACAACATACATTACAACAATCATACCATAGGCTAGCTTCTAGGGTTTAGCCTCCTTGATCTCGTGGTAGATCTACTCTTGTACTACCCATATCATCAATATTAATCAAGCAGGACGTAGGGTTTTACCTCCATCGAGAGGGCCCGAACCTAGGTAAAACATTGTGTCCCTTGTCTCCTGTTACCATCCGCCTAGATGCACAGTTCGGGACCCCCTACCCGAGATCCGCCGGTTTTGACACCGACAAACGCGCCATCAAATCGCACAGCCCACCTTTCCCGCAGTATGTTTGAGAATCCGCCACTCGCTCACCCTCCTTGCCTCTCTGTCAAACTGCCTACCCGAAAACTGCCACGCGTACTGCCCGGGAAAAGCCCCGCCCTCAACTTTTAACTACGTGAAAATAGTTCGAGCTTGTTCGTTCTATATAAATACAGTACTTACTATATGTTTATTCACCCGTGGGGTTGTTCAATGAATGGAGGGGCGGGAAGCACAAGTGAACAATACTAGTACTACTAGTAGTAAGTAGGAGTCGTACAGTACTCACCTTAAATAGAGAGTTTCTTTTCTTTAATGCCACGTACACAAATTGAAACGCTTGTTGTGGATAGAAAAAGATAATCACTCCACTATATATGTCTGCTGAGGGCACTGGCGCTTGCTTTACTAGGGTTGCTCTCTTCATTCTCTCACCCTCTCTAGATATAAACAAGACAATGGTAGCGACATTTTCTCTCTGCTCACCGTTGGTCATAGATCCGGCGGATCCTTGACGGTGTGTGTAAGGACTAAAAGGTGCATCGTTCACGCGGTCATCGCCGAGAGAGAAACCCACACTGGGAGGGGCCCGATCCTCTGCCCGTGTCGTTCTCTCAGACCTGGCCCGGCTCGGGAGGTCCTCCGACCCTTCTTCCTCCTGTCGTATTGTCCATGAATCCGACCTGCCGCCGACATCCCGCGACCCTCGGTATAAGTTCTTGGCGGCCTTGCTCTCTGCCCACTCCTCGGCGTGTGCGCATCTTTTCTACTCCCATCAGCTCTTCCAAAGCCACCTAAATTTTTAGTATATTAGAGGTAAAGCTACTTCATGCATTCGAATCTAGGGCTTTGTTCAAACAACGAAGAAAGGGGGGAAAGTTGTAGCATGAATCTAGGACTTGATTCAAAGAGGAAATAATATGGTGAAAGTAGTAGAGAATGATACCCAACCGGTCTCTTGGTTGAAAAGGGAAATAATGGGAAAACGCAGTACAAACCAGATAAGGAAAAGATCTATTATTGGTTGAAAAAGTATAGAAAGTGGCGGCTGGTGGACAAGTCAACAAAGTATGTCCAGGATTAGATTTGCTGCACTCACATAGTAAAAGGTCTCCAGGATTAGAATTGCTGCCCTCGCATAGTAAAAGGTCTCGAGGATTAGATTTCTTTGCCCTCACATAGTAAAAGGTCTCGAGGATTAGATTTTGCCCTCACATAGTAAAGGTCTCGAGGATTAGATTTTCTGCCCTCACATAGTACAAGGTCTCCAGGATTAGGTTTGCTGCCCTCACATAGAATGAACAAAGTCGGCATCACCACTTTATGCCTCCTTGTAGGTACATTGTGCTGATGCGTCCACTGTCGCATGTCCTTATACCAACCTTTTGCTATTGTTAATGTAAGGGTGCATGTAAAATGAAGCGATCACACTATTACCTTAGGGACATGTCTAACCAGCGTTATTGTTAATCTAATGCCTCCTGTGATAAGATGCAATTAAACTGTGTTACAAATGGCACTCCTGCTATTTTCCCCAGTATCATAAGTAAGTTGCTCCTTTACGATGCTGATACGTCTCCAATGTATCTATAATTTTTGATTGTTCCATGCTATTATATTAACCCTTTTGGATGTTTATGGGCTTTATTTTACACATTTATATCATTCTTGGGACTAACCTACTAACGAGCCCGGCCCGTATTCTTTGTTTTTGCCTATTTCAGTATTTTGAAGAAAAGGAATATCAAACGGAGTCCAAATGGAATGAAACCTTTGGGAGCGTGATTTTTGCAACGAACGTGATCCATAGGACTTTGAGTGCAAGTCAAGAAGCAGCCAAGGGAGCCACGAGATAGGAGGGCGCGCCCACCCCCTCTGGCCGCGCCCCCTGTCTTGTGGGCCCCTTGGGCGGCCACCGACATACTTCTTCCTCCTATATAAGCCTACGTACCCCGAAAACATCCAGGGAGCCAACGAAACACAATTTCCACCGTCGTAACCTTCTGTATCCGTGAGATCCCATCTTGGAGCCTTGCGGCGCTCATGGTGGGGAATCAACCACGGAGGGCTTCTACATCAACACCATAGCCCCTCTGATGAGTTGTGAGTAGTTTACCATAGACCTTCGGGTCCATAGTTATTAGCTAGATGGCTTCTTCTCTCTTTTTGGATCTCAATACAATGTTCTCCCCCTCTCTTGTGGAGATCTATTCGATGTAAACACTTTTTGCGGTGTGTTTGTCGAGATCCGATGAATTGTGGGTTTATGATCAAGTTTATCTATGAGAAATATTTGAATCTCCTCTGAATTCTTTTATGTATGATTGATTATCTTTGCAAGTCTCTTTGAATTATCAGTTTGGTTTGGCCTACTAGATTGATCTTTCTTGCCATGGGAGAAGTAAGCTTTGGGTTCAATCTTGCGGTGTCCTTACCCAGTGACAGAAAGGGTTGCAAGGCACGTATTATATTGTTGCCATCGAGGGTAAAAAGATGGGGTTTATATCATATTGCTTGAGTTTATCCCTCTACATCATGTCATCTTGCTTAATGCGTTACTCTGTTCTTTATGAACTTAATACTCTAGATGCAGGCGGAGTCGGTCGATGTGTGGAGTAATAGTAGTAGATCAGGCGAGTCGGTCTACTTATCGCGGACATGATGCCTATATTGTCGGCGTTCAGGGCAGGTGTCCCAGACTTGCTGCACTGCTGGCGTGGCTCAAGGAGGCCCAGCACAGCCCATCTTCATCAATGCAAGCTCAAGACCCTCGCCGAGGCCAAGCCTCATGAGGCGGACGACAAGGCTTCCTCGAGCACGGCCTCGTCGGGTGGCTCATGAGGAGCCGGAGAGTTCAAGGCGGGTACCTCGCGAGGTGCCCATACGCATAAGCCATGACGACCAAGGCGCCGGTCGAGGCTGTCGTGGTTCTAAGTCGACGATAGAGTGGGGGTAGGTATGGAGAGGCAAGGTCCTAGCTATGGAGAGGTTGTAAACACAAGCGATGTACGAGTTGAGCCCTTCTCGGAGAAAGTAAAAGCCCTACGTCTCGGGCCTGAGGCGGTCGAGTGGATTATGTGTATATGAGTTCTGAGTGCGAACCCATACTTGCTGTGGAGGGTGGCTTATATAGAGTGCACGGGACCCTGCCATTACGTAATGAAGGGTTTAAGGTACATTAAGTCCAGGCGTTCTTGGTAGCGCCCACATAAAGTGTCTTAACTATCATAAAGTCTACTTAATTACAGACCGTTGCAGTACAGAATGCCTCTTGGCCTTCTGGTGGTCGAGTGAGTCTTCACGGTCGAGTCCTTCAAGTCAGTCGAGTGGGTTCCTCGTAGGTCGATTGGAAGGTGATCTCTTCTAAGGGTGTCCTTGGCTAGGGTACTTAGATCAGGTCTATGACCCTACCCTAGGTACATGAATCCATCATTAGCCCCCGAATGGATTGAGGCTTGAGTGAGGAAGGAGTTGATGCAGTTTCCGATTGACTTTCGCATACTGGTCATGCGTTGTTTTGGACTAAGAATCTCTATGTTGATAACGAGCAACTTTTCTTCGGTCGACTCGATCCATTCTTCTCTTTCGTTGAGTGATCTTTTGGACTTTGCCGATTTCCGAGTGACAGATCGCAGGAAATCCGGCGTCTGACAGACCGATCTGCTGTTTCGCGGATTCTGCGGGATATGAAATTTGGGGAAGCGCTTGAAGCGGCGGACCTTGGCCTTCGGATGGGATAGGGCATAGGCGCCTCGATCCGCGCCGCTTTTCCGCCGCGTGTCAGCGTCCGCATGCTGTTTGGGATATGATTAGATCGGCCGGGCCCACTGTCATCCACTCGGAAGGATCCTATAAATCGCCCGCGCGGGTTTTTGAACAATGCCTCGGCATTCTCTCTCTGCTCTCCTCGTCTCCGCCCAACTCTCCTCCTTTAACTTCTCCTCGCGCATCTCGCCCGGCAACCATGGTCAAGAGAAAGCGGCGTATTGGAGCAGCGAAGAAAGCGTCGGCGGCGGAGAAAGCGAAGGGAGATCCACCGATCGCGGCGGGTCTTCGTCTAGATCTCGCTGCCCGAAAGGCTGGGTCGAGGAGATTGGATCCGATCGACCATCACGGAGAGCGGATCTCCTCGACATAGGCAGCGATGGGCTGATCCCCGGCGTCGCAAGGCTTCCGGGAAAGAGTGGCAGCCCGGTAGGAAGAGGTGAGTCGTGCTTACGGCCACCCATGTCGACCGTGGATTTTCTTTGCCACCGAGTGTTTTCTTCCGTGGTTTTTGAACTTCTTTGGAGCCCAACTCCACCACTTCACCCGAACTCTATCGCATATCTTGCTGCGTTTGTATCCATGTGTGAGAATTTTACGGGCTGTCGACCGCCTTTGGGGCTTGTTCAAGCACATATTCATGTGTCGCTCTCGGACCGTGAAGAAAGCGAGCCCAGGCGATGAAAAGAACCCAAGTTGTCCAAATGTGTGGAGGCACAGGGATCGGTGAGAACAAGAGCACCTTCCAGCCATGATGTTTCTGAGTCGGTCGGAGAGGTGGCGGTCGACCTGGTTCTCTTGCTGGAATGAGCCGCGCCGTGGCGTCAGTGGACTCCCTCAATTCACCATGGACCGAGTGAACAAGCCCTCTTCTCTGAAGGTGATTCCGGAGGAGAGTCGGCGTGAAGATCTTGATGGATCGCGTGGTGCAGTTGGTCGAGAGCGAATGGCGGCATGGACCTTTGGAGGTTTTTCTTAGGCGGCGTATCCAGCCTCTTGATTCGGAGCCATTGCATGTGGTTGTCTTGCGGGCGAAGGCGAGACTTCGGATCCACCGGAGCGGTCGGCAGCGCCACGGTGGAAAGGTGGATGGCCGCGGTCACTGGGAACAAGGATAATCCCCGTGGATCTAGAAGGATTCCTCCACTCGACCATCACAGCGTTCCAAACAAGGCATGTTTGCTCTACCTTCCATTGTACTCTTGTCATTTTTATTTCTGTTTGCTCCGCAAATCGGTCGATTGATCTTTGTCTTGATGTCTATCAGGCCTTCACCGAGCTGTACTCGATGCCCAATGGAGCCTGAGCTCCGGCGAAGAGGAGAAGCTAAGCGGGGCGAGCGGGAGGAGTGGCACTCGGATGCCGCTGAGGATGATGATGATGACGATGATGATGAGGAGGACGAAGAAGCAGAGGAGGAGGAGGTCACACCACCACGCTCGGAAAGGCGGTCGAAGCTTGTCCATGATCCTGCGACTGAACGTGGCAAGGGGATTACGACTGTTGCGCAATCGACCAAGCGCCCTCGGACCACTTCTCTGGCGCCGACTGAAAAGGCGTCGAAGCAGCCCAGGGCGGCCCCGTCAAAGCCGACCAAGCTCCTGCCGAAGATGAAGGTATCCATCCCCACCATATCAGGGTAATCATGTTGTTTAAGTCTTCTTGTTTTGTGCAAACTTTATCTCTGGTTGACATTTGAATTAGCCGACTGATTCTTTGGAACTGCAGTGCTGCTACTTCTGAGACCTCAGGCAAGGGTGGCGACCATGAGATGGAGGGCCTGCAACCTCAAACCACAGTACTATACTCTTAATTCCGTTTTTAGTCGTGACTCACGATCTCGATTCGATTCTTTTCTATAGCTCCATCAATGTCGTCATCACTCTTCACGATGATGATGAAGATGAGAACCACTGAAGCACAGGAGGAGCGGAAGCGTCTGCGGCGGGGTGGCCCGAGGATGTGTGGCGCCGAGACTCAGTCGCGGGGAGGAGAACACCACTCGACACACCGTGTCCTTGGCGGTGCCGTTGGCGAGTGCTCATCTGCTTCGTCGAGTGCCGCACAACCTTCTCTCTTCACGATGCACCACGTCCCGGAGGACCAAGCCGGTAGCTGCTAAGGAAGCGATCATGGCGGGGATCATGATGGAGCGGTGAAGACCATCCGGGATGCGAGCGGGCAGCTTATGGCGCTTGACTCGCCCTTCAAAGCAATGTTGGTCGATCGACCATCGCATTACTGTTAGGATATGCTATCAAAACTTTTCTTTCCGGAATCCATAGCAATCGCCCTTTGGGTGTGTCGATTAAAAACTCCGTGTTAGCGAGGCACGCTGAGTGCACCGGCTGGGTGTAATCCCCAAGGCTAAGGTCATTGTTGGCGATCGGCCTTAAACTTTATAAATAAAGTCTTTCCCAAACCGGTGGGGGCGCTGAGTGCACCCCTTGGTGTAATCCCGAGGCGTAGTCATTGCTTGCGATTGATTACATTAAAGAATCGTCTTGGCGTTTTTTGGGGGGTCGATTGGTGGGACTCTGTCTTTAATAGAACTAGTGGGGGCACGCTGGGTGCACCCTCTTTGGTGTAGTCCCGAGACTACGGTTGAATGTTTGTATTAATTTGTAGTCTTAAAGCATATGATTTTCTCTTATCCACTCGGAAGTGAATTACTTTTGATATTTTGTCGATTGGTTCTTGCAGAAATCTTGTGATCTTGCGGCTCGTTACACGGTGGAGCATAAGCACATTCAGCTCGAGCTGGATCTGAAGCTGGTTCGGAGAATCGGCGAAAGCGAAGGAGGAGACCAAAGGTATGTTTGGTGAGACCTCGTTGACTCCTTTTTCCCTTCATTTGTTTCAAAATCTGACCTTCTTTGTAACTTGCGGGCAAGGTGAAGGAAACCCGAAGAAAAAAAAGACCTTG
This sequence comes from Aegilops speltoides, assembly GCA_021437245.1. Classification (NCBI taxonomy): domain Eukaryota; kingdom Viridiplantae; phylum Streptophyta; class Magnoliopsida; order Poales; family Poaceae; genus Aegilops; species Aegilops speltoides. The sequence goes on from CM038145.1 coordinate 217,431,753, forward strand.
AGCTAGCTGAGAAGACCAAGCTTCTTGACGAAGCTAACCGGTCACCAAGCTCGAAGAAGAAAATACTAATCTGAAAGCTGCTCTTGGGATTGCCAACAAGGAAGTCGGTCGGTGAAGGCCCGACAAAACTGCCTACGACCGACAAGATCAATCAGTTGACTGGGAAGAAAAATGATCTGGAGGCCTTCCTGAGTGGACTTGCCAAGAAGTTGTTCCTTATGCTCGAAGGTAACCCTTTACACTCGATAATCATTTTCAACTGTGACCTTTCCATTCGACCATTGTCTTGACTCGGTGATTGTCCTTGCAAAATTTTGCCAAAACTTTGAAGAAGAGACTAGCCAGTTGGAACCAAACCTTGACCCGTCAATTCTCCAGTGAATGATGAAGTAGCCATGAATGTTTTCCATTTGGAGTCCGTGTTGCAGCTGTCGTGGACTATCTTGCAAGGCTGAAGGTCGCCACCTCTCGCATCGACTCGGCGCTCTGGCCCGAGGCGACACTCTAGAAACGACCTCGAGGCGATGATGGCTCGGTGAGCAGCGGTTCTGATCGAGTGCGAGGAGTGGAAAAAGTCCTCGGCTCGGTGCGGTGCGAGATGTTGCTACGTATGCGGCCCGAGTCCACTTTGCAAAATCTTGGCGAGAACACAAGCTGGTGGCTCTCCGGGTGGCCAACACCAAGAAACACGACTTGGGTCCTTCATGGAAACCTTCATCGCTGCTGCCACTCGGATCGCGAGCGGAATCGACCTTGATGAGTTCGTTGCACCTTCAAGCCCTCCACGGGAGGGTAAAAACTTCTTTTAAGCTCGACACTTTAAATTTGCCTCGGTATGCGAGTGGGTTATAACCGATAAACCTTAACAGGCTTAGCGCTGAGCACTTTCGGTTCCTTTAGGTATCGACTGAACTTGGATTTGATGTTTGAATATGATTGCTTTTGGCTCAAAATGTCTTTTGCGGGTTCAAAGCAAGGCGCTCCTTCTCGATCGACTTATTCCTTAGGCGGCTGGGCTGCAGCTAAGCCTCGAGTGAGAGGTTTGCTTTTCACTCGGTAGGATTTTTTATATCTTAAGCGAGCAGGGCTGCAGCTAAGCCCCAGTGAGAGGTTTGCTCTTCACTCGGTAGGATTTTTATATCTTAGGCGAGCTTGGGCTGCGGCTAAGCCCCAGTGAGAGGTTTGCTCGTCACTCGTTAGGATTTTTATATCTTAGGCGAGCAGCAGGCTGCGGCTAAGGCGAGCATGGGCTGCAGCTAAGCCCCAGTGAGAGGTTTGCTCTTCACCGGTAGGATTTTCATGTTGTACTTGTGGCGTAGCTCGAGGAGGAGAGGTCGCGATCGACTGCACCTCGTCCTCCTTGGCGTCGTTGTACTTATGGCGTAGCTTCGGAGGAGAGGTCGCGATCGACCTGCACCTCGTCCTCCTTACAGCGTCGTTGTACTTATGGCGTGCTTCGAGAGGAGAGGTCGTGATCGACCTGCACCTCGTCCTCCTTCGGCGTATGTTGTACTTATAGTAGCTCGGAGGAGAGGTCTCCGGTCGACTGCACCTCGTCCTCCTTATGGCGTCACGTTATACTTGGCGAGTACTTGGACTGCAGCTAAGCCTCCCGGTGGAAGTGCGGCACCACTCGTGGGATTTTTATAACAAGCGAGTACTTGGACTGCAGCTAAGCCTCCGGTGGAAGTCGGCTTACCACTCGGTGGGATTTTATAACTTAGGCGAGTACTTGGACTGCAGCTAAGCCTCAGTGGAAGTGCGGCTTACCACTCGGTGGGATTTTATAACAGGCGAGTGCTTGGACTGCAGCTAAGCCTCCGAGTGGAAGTCGGCTTACCACTCGATAGGATTTTATAACTTAGGCGAGTGCTTGGGTGCAGCTAAGCCTCCAGTGGAAGTCGGCTTACCACTCGGTAGGATTTTATTTAATCTTAAGCGAAGCAGTTCGCAGCTAAGCCTCCAGTGGGAGTCGGCTCACCACTCGGTGAGATTTACAAACTTAAGCGAAAGCGGATTGGCTAAGTCATCCTTGAGGGAAAATTTTATTGGACAAATAAAAAGTGACAAAAATTATGGAGGAATTATGACACTATTATTTTGAAATCCATGAACTCTGAAGTACTTTATTACAACTCATCCGGTGAAAACTTTAAGTGTAAAATGGGCGGAGTAGTTCGCGTTCCAAGCTCGGGGCTCGTCGATATTATGTTCGACGTTGTAAAAACGGTGCGCCCGTTGTGGAGAACTTTGGTGACAATGAAGGGTCCTTCCCAAGGCGAGCAAGCTTGTGTTGTTTCTTGATCCACTCGAGAACTAAATCCCCTTCTTGGAAGGCTCGACCCCTCACATTTACGGCGTGGAAATGGCGCAAGTCTTGTTGGTAGATGGTCGATCGGATCGAGCCATCTCCTTTCTTCCTCTAAAAGGTCATTGCGTCTGTGGCGCTTGTTCACTACCGCCGTTGTAGAGTTCAACTCGAGGAGCATTGTGGAGAAGATCACTCGGCAAGGCTGCTTGACTCCGTAGACCAAGAAGAATGGAGTTCTTCGATCGACCGATTTGGTGTGGTCCGCAATCCCCAAAGCACCGGAAGTTAAATCGACCCATGCTCAGCCGCATGCTTGAGATCACGCATTAGTCGGGTTTCAATCCTTTGAGATTAGGCCATTGGCTCGCTCTGCTTGTCCATTTATTGCGGATGGGCGTGAAGCGTAGTCGACTTCGTGTGCCTTGAGAGTTGCAGAAATCCCTGAATTCTTCTGAGTCAAAGTTCGACCCATTATCCATAATGATGTTGTGTGGGACTCCATATCTGAATATCAGTTCCCTGATGAAGCTAACAACTGTACCGGCGTCAAGGTTCTTGATTGGCTTGGCCTCAATCCACTTGGTGAACTTGTCATTGCCACGATACATCGTGAAGCCACTTGACATGTTCTCAAGGGACCGACCATGTCCAACCCCATCTGCGAAAGGCAGACGAGTGGAATGGTCTTGAGGTGACGCGGGCTTGTGTGACATATTTGAGTAGAAGCCGACATCCTTCGCACTTGTCCACTATTTCCTTTGCCATCTCATTCGCCTTTGGCGATAAAATCCGGCTCGGTATGCTTTGGCCACGATGGTCGAGAAGGGCGCATGATGACCACAGGTCCCAGTGGATATCATTGAGAATGATTCGACCTTCCTCGGCGTTATGCATTTTGACCAACTCGATCCGCTCTCTCTATACAAGCGTCCTTTGATGACGGTAAAGGCCTTGGATCGACGGACGATCTGTCGAGCCTCTTCCTCATCCTCTGGGAGCTCTTTTCTCAGGATATACGCGATATAAGGAATTGTCCAGTCGGGTGTGACTACCAAGATCTCCATGACCAAGTCGACCACTGCTGGGACTTCAACCTCAGTCGAATCTATGGCACTCTTGGGCTGTGGAGCTTCTTTGGTGAAAGGATCTTCTTTGACTGACGGAGTGTGTATATGCTCCAAGAACACACCACTCGGAATGGCTTCTCTCTTGGAACCTATCTTTGCTAGATCATCAGCTGCTTGATTTTTCAATCGGGGTATATGATGGAGCTCCAACCCCTCAAACTTATTTTCCAGCTTCCTCACTGCGTTGCAGTATCCAGTCATGGCTGGGCTTCTCACGTCCCACTCCTTCATCACTTGGTTGACCACTAAATCTGAATCGCCATAGACCATCAGGCGACGGACGCCGAGTGAGATGGCCATGCGCAATCCGTATAAGAGGGCCTCATACTCTGCCTCATTGTTGGAGGAATCAAAGTGAATCTGGAGCACATATCTGAGCTTATCTCCTCTGGGGAAACCAGGACAACCTGACACGGAACCATTCGACATCTTAGAGCCATCAAAGAACATGGTAGAATGCTCGAGTGAACTTGATCGGTTATTCTTTGTTCAATCCACTCGGCGAGAAATCTGCTATTGCACAGGACTTAATGGCTTTCTTTGCCTCAAACTTGATATCAAGGGAAGAAGTTCAATCGCCCATTTAAGCCACTCGACCGATTGCATCTCTGTTGTGCGAGAATCTCTAATAGTGGGCGTCGCGGCATTGTGATGGAATGATCGGAGAAATAATGAGCAACCTTCTTCGTGGTCATGTATATTCCATACACAAGCCGATAATGAGGGTATCTACTGCTTGGATGGAGTCAAGACTTGAGACAAATAATACCTTTGGCGCTGAACTTTGAAGGCTTTTCCTTCTTCTTCCGCTCGACCGTAAGCCTTTATCTTGATGACTTGTCTGTGGCTGCGATATAAAGCAATAGAGGCTCTTTGCTGATTGGAGCAGCAAGCACCGGCTGGGTGGAAGCGAGCTTTTAGCTCGACAAGCTGCATCGACCACGGAGTCCACTCGAACATGCGCCTTCTTCATCGATCGGTAAAGAGGCAATGCTTTTCACCGAGTCGTGAGATGAATCGACTTAATGCGGCCAAGCATCCGATAAGCTTCGGACGCCGTGCACTTTCGCGCAGGCGTTTCATTAGAGAATAGTGCGATCTTCTCGGATTAGCATCGATCCTCGCTCGGAAACAAGAAAACCGAGTAACTTTCCACGGGAACTCCGAATGTGCACTTTGATGGATTGAGCTTGATATCATACCTTACGAGGTTGGCAAATGTTTGGCGAGGTCGGTGAGTAGGTCGGAACCTTTTCGTGATTTGAAGGCGATATCATCCATATCGCTTCCACATTCCGGTGATTTGAGTGGCGGACACTTACGAATCATTAGCATAAATGTGGCTCCGGCATTCTTGAGGCCGATTGGCATGGTGATATAGCGAAGCACCGAATGGAGTGATGAAAGCTGTTTTATCTCATCGGGTCCATCTGAGCGGATCTGATGATACGGAATAAGCGTCTAGAAAGACAATCTCTCATCCATGGTCGAGTCAACAATTTGATCTATGCGAGTGAGAGGAAAATGATCTTTCGGGCAGGCCCGATTGATGTGCTTGAAATCAATGCACATTCGGAGCGATTTGTCCTTCATAGGAACCATGACAACATTAGCGAGCCACTCGGAGTGGTATATCTCTCGGATAAATCCTGCCGCCAACCGTCGAGCCACTTCTTCACCAATAGCCTTTATCTTCTGGATGGCGGACCGTCGAAGATGCTCTTTAACTGGCTTTGCTGATGAGTCGACTCTAAGACGATGCTCAGCCCGATCCCACAGGAACACGGCATGTCGGTGGCTTCCATGCAAAATGTCGATTCTCACGGAGGAAGCTGGATGGCGCTTCTTCCTATTTGGTCGAGTGTTGTGGAGATGTGGGTCGGTGCTGCATTGGGGTCGGTTGGGTGAATGTGGGCGGAACCGTCTCACGGACGGTGAAATGCAGATTCGTGGCGGGTTTCTTGGATCATGACAAATCACTCGGATCTGCGCTTTGCTTATACTCTTCAAACTCGACCGCTGTCACCTAGGAATCGGCAATCTTGAGCCCTTACGAAAGCACTCTTACGCCTTTTTCCGATCACGGTGGCGGTGATCACTCCTTTGGGGCGGGCATCTTCAGTTTGAGGTACCGTAACATGGTCGAGCCATGAACCGTGCATAAGCTGGTCTCCCCAAAATGGCGTGAGTGCGCACTCACGAAAATCCACGACCTCGAGCGTCAACTTTTCCTTGCGAAAATGTTTTGAATCACCAAACACCACATCCAAAGCTCTTTGGCGAGTGACTCGGCTTTCTTCCTGGTATAACTCCATGAAAGCTCATATTCTTTGGTGCTCGGTCGGGACATCGGAATGCCCATTCCTTCGGTGTGTGCGCATACAACAAGTTCAGCCCACTACCGCCGTCCATCGGCACTTTTTGTCGATCGAGTGCCTTCGACAGCTGGATCGACCACCAAAGCTTGCCTCCCGGGGTGGCAATATGGTAGGGTGATCAGTTGGTCGAATGTGATGGGTGTTTGGGACCATCTCGGATAACTTGCCTTTGTTGGGGCAACCATGTTCACCTCACGATTAATGACTTTGATCGGCTCTTGCTTTCCACATCTCGAAGATCATCAGTGGAGTTGACATGTGGATATCCTTCCTCCTTGTCCTCCTTGTCTTGACCTTGTCGACTCCTTCTCCTTGTCCTTAGACTGTTTTCCTTGGCTTCTTTGGATCGAGAGTCGACATTGGCGAGTGGTATGCTTTGAGTAAATGATATTGCCCTCTTCATCTTTCTTCGTGTGGATGTGACCGACATATCCATCCGTCGTTTCCTTCTTTATCCTTCACCTTCTTAGGGTTCGGGATCCTTTAGGTTTCCTTTGAACTTTCCACGAGTCACGGCGAGCCTCTCCGAGGAGCTGCTGGTTCGGCCTTCGCTTCTATTTCGATTGGTGTTTCCCTTCTCCGTGGCTCGGCTTGTACTTGCCGCTTGGTCGGTCTTCTTCTTCGCCGTTAGGCGTGCCAGTAACAATCTCCATCATCCGACTCGAGGTTCATGTCTCGGTTCGACCAAATTTCAAACTCAATTCTCTATTTTTGACGCCATCTTTGAAGGTGCAGACTGCCTGATGATCAGACACATTCTCCACAGTATGGTGCAAAGTGATCCATCTCTGAATATACTCTCTGAGAGTCTCATTGGTCTTACGCACACAGACTTGCAGCTCCGTCAATCTAGCTGGTAAACTTGCAAGTTCCTTGAGCGTTCGGCGAACACTCGGGACAGATCTTCCCAAGTGTAAATGCTGCTAGGAGTGGCAGTTCAACCACGCTCTGGTTGAACCTTCCAACATGAGGGGCAAATGCTTCATGGCCACCTCGTCATTCCCACCACCAATCTGAACAGCCACTCGGTAGTCTTCAAGCCAAGTTTGGGCTTAGACTCACGGTGAACTTGCGACTCTGTTGCCAACTTTGAAATTGGGGGATCACTGCGGCTCTGATAGCCCTGCTGAAACATTCTGGACCTGAAACATGCACTCGACTTCTTGTGGGCGCGTCTCTATCAGGCCCGCCCCGATGGGCTCTGTTTCGGTCGACCAAGCCATGCGATAATGGATCGGCGTGAAGCCTGGTTCCACAGGGTCATTGGAGCTCTTCGCCCTGCTTGGTGGCCTTTGTCATCTTCTTTGCCGAGGCGTAAGACCCACCCCTCGGAGGAAGTGGGCACTCGGCGCCTATCATCTCGGTCGAGTCGGTCTCCGTCTTGGTCTCGCCGATTCTCGCGTCCTTCACGCCGTGGAAGCGATCTGGGGCTATGAGCCGTGAACCGTATTCGCGCGGCGGATCGTTGTGAATTCTGTTCTTGGCGGCTGACACGGCTGAATTCTAGTCCCTGCTGCCGGAGCAAATCACGATCGCATCAAGCCTCTGCCCGACTTCCGGCGAGAAGGCTGGATGGACTCTGCTATCTGAGTTGCGGCTGCTAAATTCTGGATTGGGGTTCGATATACGAGTCGGCGGGAAGAGTTGGCGTCGATTGGCGTTGGGAACTTCGTTGCGCAGCGCATCTTGTCGAGTGCTGTTGAAGATTCTCCAAGCGGCGCGTTAAGCCAAATTAATGGCGTGCCTCATCAAAGCGCGAGCCTCGAGTTTCTCCGCGATGGGAGTATGAGGGCATCGATGTTCTGCGGCGAAGTTCCTCTCTTTGCGAGAGTTGAGTGGCTCGGGCTGGTACTCTTCGTGGTCTCGTCTTGGGTCGTCTCCGCCGCTGCCCGCCCTCATGGGCAAAGCCAGGGGCTGCGAGGTCCGTCGACCATCGAGGATTTCCGCTCTTTGGATCACTTGCTATCGCTTTTCGGATCACGATCTCTCTGAACCGATCAGCAGATCGAACAGGCCGTAGAGATTCGTCGGGCTCAATTGCGCGACAGGCGGTGGCCGTCTGGCGAGCCACCGCGTGCTTCCCACAGCTGGAGCCTCGACCGACCAGGCGCTTGCGCTGGTGGGAGACGGAAGGTGACCGATAGAAGTCGACCGATCTGGGGCCGAGCGGTTGCATGACGAAACGCCCGCGGACACATCTTGAAAATCGTTGCACCGCTGATGCGGGGGCGCATCAGCGTCGAGTGGAGCCTCCACGGAGCGGCGGAGTCGTCGGCGACGAAGGTGAGCGCCGAGGCGGATCTCGCGCCCTCGAACAAAACTCCAGCAGTCATCATGATGAGTATACTCGGAAGAATCGCAACTTCTCCACAAAAATCGCTAAAACACCTCCCACGGTGGCGCCAACTGTCGTGGTTCTAAGTCGGCGGTGGAGAGTGGGGGTAGGTATGGAGAGGCAAGGTCCTAGCTATGGAGGTTGTAAACACAAGCGATGTCTGAGTTTAGGCCCTTCTCGGAGGAAAAAGCCCTCGTCTCGGAGCCTGAGGCGGTCGAGTGGATTATGTGTATATGAGTTCTGGGTGCGAACCCTTATACACTGTGGAGGGTGGCTTATATAGAGTCGCCGGGACCCTGCCAGTACGTAATGAAGGGTTTAAGGTACATTAAGTCCGGGCGTTCTTGGTAGCGCCCACATAAAATGTCTTAACTATCATAAAGTCTACTTAATTACAGACCATTGCGGTGCAGAATGCCTCTTGGCCTTACGGTGGTGAGTGAGTCTTCATGGTCGAGTCCTTCAAGTCGGTCAGTGGGTTCCTCGTGGAGTCATTTGGAAGGTGATCTCTTCTAAGGGTGTCCTTGGGTAGGGTACTTAGATCAGGTCTATGACCCTACCTAGGTACATGAATCCATCAGGCGCCAGCCCGTGCAGTGTCCTCCTTTCCTCTTTGGTGCAAAGGGAGCAAGCGCAGGCGAGAGTATCAAGCAAAGGCGTCCATTTCGGTGCAACAAGACCAAGACCAGCCCAACAGCTGGAAGGGAGTCATCGTGGAGCCCTAGCCGGCGTCATCACCAGAGTCTTTGCCAGGCGAGGACCAACTTTAGTCAGGATAAGTGTACCCGTTGTTCCCCTACAAAATGGCCAATTGTTGGCGCCCTTCCCGCTCAATATTGGGGGAGAGGCCCAAGGCCTTTGCCTATAAATAGGATAGCCACCCCCGGGGTAGAGGCATCTGATATCGAGAACCCAAGAGCCAGAACCAAGTAGCACCAACCAAGAACAGACCCTCGCGAGGCTGTTCTTCCTTGTATTGTTCATCATCAGCCCAAGAGGCAATCCACCACACCACACCTTTGGGTAGGGTATTACACCACAATGGTGGCTGAACGATATAAATCTTGTGTCTCTTGTGTAGTTACATTTAGTAGTTTAGTTCCTAGCGATTGGCGAGGCGAGGCAGTAGAGGTTGAATCTCCTTGCGCACCCGGTGTTTGAACCTCAAAGGTCTGCGAACCGAAATCCGACATTTAGCGCGCCCGGTAGAGTCGCGGACTCTGCTGCTTCGTCGTCTCGTTCTTCCCGACCACCGCAACCATATACGTGCGCTCGTCGGGCTCGCGCGGCCGAAAGCGCTCTCGCCTCCCATATCGCCCGAACAGCTCCGTCGGCGGGTGCCCTCATCGTTCCCGTCACCTACCGTCAGCGCCGCCACCGGCCCGGCGAAACGAGCAACAAGCATCGTCCAGCACCCGTCCATGGCGGGGCGGCCCTCACTGCGCCCGCTCACCCGCTGGTTCTTCGTCACTTGCGCCCTTCGCGCCTCTGGAAACCCGAGCTGCGCTCATCGTGGCAAGCGAGCTCTGCGCTACCGCCCGTCGGCAGCGTCTCGAAGAATGGCTCGGCGAGTCACCGAGCTCATCGCGATCTTTGGAGAGCCCCGCACCATCCTTCTCTGCACCGCTTCCCGCCCGTGTGAGCAATGAAGCTCTGGGCGCCTCGCCGCCTCCTCCTCAAGCGCCCAGCTAAAGCGCGGCCTGGCGGAACCTGCTCCATGGCGCCCGGTAGCGGCAAAGCGAAACTGCCAAAGTCCTAGCCACGAAGCTGCGGCGCTCCCGCTCCGGCCACGTCAAGACCTGCATTGCCCCCAGCCCGGCGCATAGGGACCCATGAGGACCAAGCTCTCCGTCGCCCAAGGCCCCCGTGGCCACGGCGGGCTGCCGCACCTTCACCACCGAGCTGCAGCGGTCGCGTGGCGGCAAGTTCAAGCGGACCTGCCCCTCGCTCGGACAGCACGGTGACCTGTGGGTTCCTCCAACTCTCTGATGGGCATCAAGGCTGCGAATGGAGACGAAAAGGTCATGGCGAACTGGTTTCCCATGGCGCTCAAGGACGGAGCCCACATCTAATCTGGCCTCGGGCACGATCTCTTCCTGGGACGAGATGCGTAGCCGCTTCATCGCCAACTTCCGAGGTACTCGCGACCGGCCACCCGCGATGGCGACATGCGCTGTATCAGCAGCAGCTAGAAGCGCTGCTGAAGTACATCCGGCGCTTCAACAACACGCGCCTCAAGATCCCCGAGTGTACGAGAGGAGGCCATCATCTCCGCCTTCTCCGACGGTGTCTTGCGACGTCAAGATGAAGGAGGATGGCGATGCATGAGGATCTGTGCACCTCCTTTGGGCTGTTCAACTTGGCGACCAAGTGCGCCGGGGCTAGGAGGCGCCTCTCTCCTCGAGCTGCTGTCGCGGACCCGAAGAAAAGCCCAAGGCCAGGGCGTGAAGCGCAAGAAGGCTGCCGTGCTCGCGGCCGAGCAGAACCTGCGGCGAGATCAGCCGAAAGTCCTCCAAGGGCGTCGATGCTGTGTGTACCACGACCTCCACACCCAACACCAATGAATGCCAAGAGCTCCGGGCCGTGCGTGAAGGGAGGGTCGGCGAATGCCCGGCCTTGTGGCCAGGGGCTCTGGCCGAGGAGGAGGAAGGAATGGGGGCATTTGGGAAGACGCGGCCAGCGCCAAGGTGTGCGCGACCAACCTCGCGAGACGGTGGCGAGACCCGCCTCGCGAGGCTGGAGGATCAGCCTCGCGAGATCGCCCGCAAAGAAACGCGAGCTCCCCGCTGCCGCCGCAGCCAAGGAGAAATGAAGGCCGTCATCGGGGCCGAGGGCTGGGGCTTCCGGGAACCCATGCGATCGCACTGCATCTGGGCGGAGCTCAAGCCCGACCTCTCGGCACATCTTCAAGCGGTTTGCCCTTGAAGTGAATGCAGTCCTCCCAAGCTCGAGGCCATCGCCCTCTCGGGTGGTCGGCGTGCGCCATCACGTTCAGCTCGGCGGATCATCTCAAGTCGCGACCACGGCGGAGTCCTCCGATGCTTTGTTCCCCAATAATCGACAACGTGCTAGTCACCAAGACCCTCATCGGCGGGGCGAGGGCTCAGCGTCTTGTCGTGGAAACATTCAACAATCTTCAAGTGCCTTACGGTCAGCTTCAGCCATAACCAAGCCCTTCTCGAGTCACCAGCGGCTCAAGAGTCCCGATCGAGCGGTCCGCTTTGCTGTCACCTTTAGGCCTCGCGACAACTACCCGCCGAGCTCGCCGACTTGGCGTCGCCCACATTACGCTTTGCCGTACAACACCATCCTCGGGTACGGCCTGGCCAAGTTCATGGCCTTAACCCTGCAGCTACAACATCCTCAAGATGCGAGGAAGTGGCGAGGTCATCCACGGTGCCTGCGAAGAGAGGCGGCGTGCTCCACTGGGCGAGCCTTCGGGGCGCATCATTGGAAGACCCGGACGCGGCGGCGGGAGGCCTTACGAGGCCGCACCCAAGAAAAAAGACATCGACCGCCCGGCTCCTCGGGGGCGAGGCCCCTCGAGGCCAGCGCTGGCAGGGAGAGCCTCCTTCCATCTCATAGGGAAGCGGCGCCCTCCTCGGCGGGGCTCGGGGACTCTCCCCAGGAGGGCCGACCTCGCCAAGGTCACGAGGGCGCTTGGGCACCACGTGGGCGTGCTTCAAGCACGTTTCCCTCAAGAAGGAGAAAGGCAAGGAGGGCCAAACCCTCGGGAGTTTGTCGGCAAGGCCATTCGGGAATTCTGAGTCAAGGTCATGAGGCGGCGCTGCCTGCAGCTGTGGCCCCCCATCCGGCGAGGATGGTGGCTGCAGCGTCTGCATCGACATACCGAGGCTCAGCAGGCAGCGTCTCAAGCGCCTCGGCCCTCGCGAGTGGGGCGTTCGAGTCCGCCTGACTACGTGCGCATGCCTTCGACACATAGCAGCGGCTGCTGCGCTGGCGTCTCGAGGCCATCTGGAGGCTCAAGAGGTCGAGCCTGCTGCAGCCTGGCGGAGATGGAGATGGCCAGCGAGGGCGCTTGGCGCCTCCGGAGCCTCCTGAGGCCCCCAGGCACAGGGGCTCGTGAGGATCGGCTCCGCAGCCCACAGTCTGCTACACCAACATCCCCGTCCCCAACATCATCGGGTGACATCTTTTAAGTTTCGTTTAATTTGGGCGCCTTGGTCGCATTATTCCCAGGCCACGTGGGTCCGTCCCTATGGCATGTATCCCTTTTATTTCATGTCCTTAGCTCACCTTATTGGGGGTGCCCTCGGGCTGCATCATCCCCAAGCCGCTCGGGCTTTGTCGGTGACTGTATCCTCTGCGTTTTCTTAGGACTTACGTATTTGTGAAAAAAATGTTCCCCGGTGACAGTCGGACCCACTAGCTATATCTTCGCCGCATGAGAAGTGCCTCCTTATTACGCACAAAAAATGAATACCCCTGCTGGGCTGGGACCCACCATAGTGGGTGGCTGACTTGTGGGCCTACTAAGTTGACGGGGACGGAGGGCTTTGTCAACTTAGTCAATATGAACAATTCTAGCTCCAGTGACCGTACGATGTCCATCCAACGGCCATAGTGCTTCTTCAACCTCTGGTCTTCTTGCTCCAGCCGCCCAAAGCAGCGCCGGTCGTGCCGCGTGCTCCTACCTCTCATGGCCGACTATGATGCCGTGGAGGCCTCACCGTCCCCTACTACTCCCACCGTTGGCAGGGCATCCTTCTACTCACCCACACCCCCTGTTATTCTGCGGCAACGACAGCCTCACGCCACAGCCGAACCAGTGAACCCTCGTACTCCTCTCTGCGTGGGCATCCACTGTCGCGTCTTCCCCGGCTCCGTGTCGTGCCCTTCCTAGGCCTCGCCGTCGTCCACCGCCTTGGTGCTCTTGGCGCGGCGTGGTCGATGTGGTCGGCGACCGACTTCCATCGGAAGAAGTCTTGTGCGTGGAGAGGCGATAGCTAGGTCCACGGCCCACGGTGGGTCCTGGCCCTGACCCGGTTTTTTGTGATTTTCCAAGTAAATCGCTTTGTCGGGCTGTTGGGCTGCAAATCTTTCAAAACGAGGAGAGCTTCATTAATTGGCGAGAAAATAGCCTATCGATAATGAGAAATGGGTTGTACATTTTAAAACACATCAAACCGGCAATTAGTTTCAAATTTCTTTTTTTTCATTTCGAGATTTTAAAGTGCATTTATTTTTATGCATGTACAATTTGTTGGATTTTATATTGATACACATTTATTTTTAAAATCATTTTGAATGTGACTCGAAATTTTGGGATTAAAAACAGTTTGAACCGCACTGAAATATGCAAAATTTCGTATAATTTTAACCATGGCCACAATATGGGCTGTAATGCTAACAAAAAGAATATGGGATCCAAAAAAACCTTAAGAATTAGCAAATGGGCTGTAAATTATTAGAAATAATGGCGGATGGGTTGTATCTTTGTTTTCCACATTTGAGGCTTTCCTAAAAAAGGTTGGCCTTTACAAGTAGTATTTGTCGGATTTCCATCCAACGGCCATCGTGCTTCTTCAATCTCTGCTCTTCCTACTCCAGCCGCTCAAACAAGCGCCGGCGGGACTGCCTGCTCCCTCCTCGGTGATCGGCTATCTTCTTGGCATGTGAACCTCCGCCCACCCGTACTCCCATCGCTGGCCTAGCCATCCCTCTACTCACCCACACATTGTTATTCTCCGGTGGCAGCGGGCGAACGGTAAACCCTCGTACAGTCGTACTCCCCTCCACGTGGGAAACAACTGCCAAGTCTTCCCTGGCTCCATGTCGTTCCCTTCCTAGGCCTCGCCGTCGTCCACCGCCCTGTTGCTCTCGGTCTTTGCTGGTCAGCGTCGTCGGCGGCCGACATGCATCTGAAGTGGATTATGCGTCGAGGGTGACAATTTGGGTCCATGGCATACGCAAGGAAATGCCTCCTTATTCTGCGCAAAATAATGATTCCTCCACGACATCTAGGACCCACGAAAGGGCCTCGTATTTAAATAAAAATAACATTACCGCTTGTTGATAGCATGGACCCACCGACTATATCTTCGCATACGCAAGAGAAGTGCCTCCTTATTACGCACAAAAATGAATACTCCCCACGCTGGTGGGAGCGATTATAGTGGCGGGCTGACTTGTGGGCCTACTAATTTGTGGGACGGAGGGCTTTGTCAACTTAGTCAATATGCATGATTCTAGCTCGGTGGTGTACATGTCCATCCAGCAGTAGTAGTGCTTCTTCAACCTCTGGCCTTCTTGCTCCATTTGCCCAAACCCGGCCGGTCGTGCCTCGTGCTCCTACCTCCGTGGCGGTGTGATCGTGGAGGCCTCACCGCCCCCTAATACTCCCACCGCTGGCCAGGCCATCCCTCTACTCACCCACACCCCCTGTTATTCTGTGGCGACGGCAGCCTCATATTGCAGCGAACCAGTGAACCCTCATATTTCTCTACGTGTGGGCATCCACTGCCGCGTCTTCCCCGGCTCCGTGCTGTCCCCTTCCTAGGCCTCGCCATCGTCCACCACCCTAGTGCTCTTGGTGAAGCATGGTCAACATGGTCAAGGAACGGCTTCCATCGGACGTGGGTATGCGTGGAGAGGTGGCAATTTGAGTCCACAACCGTAGCAAGAAGTGCCTCCTTATTCAGCGCAAAATAATTATTCCTCCACGGCGGGAGGGATCCACGAGACAGACCACCGTATTTCACGAAAAAATGTTTCCCACATTGCTTTGGGACCCACGGCTACATCTTCGCACGAGGAAGTGCGTCCGGGCAAAAAATGATTCACCCACATTGCTGGGACCCACCGGCTACATCTTTACTGCGCAAGGAAGTGCATGACGGTCGGGACCCACACAGTCGAAGCGTGCGTGGCGTTGTCATTACGGTGGCGAATGTATGCGTACATCTTGGTCGATGTAAGCGCGCGCGTGTCGTAGTAGAAGCGCGCGTAGCATGTACTGCGTCGTCTGGCGGCCATGGTGCAAGAAAGAAAATCTGACCCGCGTCACGTACATCTGGGCGAGGTCTCGAACGCCTACTACTCGCGCATCGTATGGCGGGGCACCGTGTACATGGCTGGGTCAAAAGCGGAGAAATAGCATCGTCGTCGTGTTCATGAGGAGCCGGCCGTTGGGTGAAAATGGAATAATAAATCGTCGTGTTCATCGGGAGGCTTGGGCGGAGCAGGCGATGGAAGCGAGGCTGGCGTACAGCGAGAATGGAGAAGCGGCCTTGTGCTCAACCGCCCACGTTTGAAATGGGATCTGTTCGCCGGGAGAAGTGCAGCGTCTGCAAAATGGAGAAAGCGGACCTCCTACGGATCGAAAGCAGGGGTCATGTTGATCGGGAGGGTGTGGCGTACCCAGCGGATAAACAGACTTGTGTTGGGCCTTCTGATTGAAGCAGGGTCTGTTCACCGGGAGGTGTGGCGTACCGCCAGCAGGTCTCCACGAGATATTGTTCATCTCCAGCGTTGACCTCCTCCAGCCTCCACGGGCTACTGTCATCCACCGTCGACCTCCTCCAGCCTCCATGGGTTCCTCTTGATCCAGCCTCCATCGGCTACTGTTCAACCACCCCTATCCACGGGCTCCTGTTCAACCACCCCTCCACAGGCTATTGTTCATCCACCCCTCTACTGTCTATTCTTCATCCAGGCCTCCATGGGGTCATCCTGTTCATCCAGCCCTCCACGGGGGCCTGTTCATCAACCCAACGGCTCGACCGTCGAGTCTGTTCATCAGGAGAGCAGCGCCCGCAGGTCTGTTCATCCACCCCGCTCATTGTTCATCAACCCCGGGCGCTCACTATGCATTGAGAGGCAACATCGATCGGCTTGATTAGCGGTAGTAGCAAAGAATCGCTTCGATCGGGTTGATTAACGACCATCGATTGATCGCTCGGGTTGATGCAGCGTAACTGCGGTCTGTCGCTTTCGGGTTTAGTTAGAGCCCAACGCCTCGCTCGAGTTGATTAGAGCCAATGCCTACGCGCACACCGCGTGTCGTGTATGAAGAAAGCAGCGGATCGCTCGGCCCCGACCACCCACCGTAGCAAGAACTCCACGAAATTTTCCTCGCCTCGCTTCTACCACGGTTTTTCCGTCATGGGCGGCCCAAAGAATGTCATGCGATTGCTTCTCCGGTCCGCCGGGATGAAAAGCCCATTTTACATCATGATTTTTTGTCATAAGTAGGAGCCCACCACATCTATAGCGATATCGGGTTTGTCACAATTATCGTCATAGAAGTGTCATAAGTATAAGCCAGGAAAAAAATTCGTTTGGCCCAAAATGTCACGGATGTGTCTTTTTTGTTGTGTAAACTATATATGCGATATCAGGAGACTTGTGTTGGAGATATGCCCTAGAGGCAATCATGTATGATGATATTTCCTATGTGTTTATGAATAAAGATAGTCCTCGGACATTATCAATGATGTGTATCGGCAAAGTCATTGACTTGTTAGGTGGGACTATGCATTGTATGATGATTGTCCTAAAAGATCCACGGTCGAAAGGGTTGTGTGGACACGCGGTGACTAGACTAGCATATGACACGATCGATGGCTTGGTCTCACTAGCCATGAAGCATTGGATGCTAACCGGATAATATGGACTTGGAAAGGTGCAGTCGGATTCAAGCGTGGTCGGGTCCGCCTCGAGATAAGGTCGAGTCGGACGGACCCGACTATGAGAGCCTTGACGATATGTCATCTGTGAGTCTCTAGTACAACATCGTTCAATGTCCTAAGACACAGTGGCGCATGTACTCGGGATGAGTATGAGGCCTACTTTGGGCCGACCAAATGCTACTCCGTGCTGGGTAGTTACAAAGGTAGATTCTGAGGCTTGTCGGACCCATCTTTGCGGGACATGGTCGAGCAAGATGGGATTTGCCCCTCCGATTAGGAGAGATATACTCTGGTCCCCTCGTGTGATCCGACCAGGATAAGCATGGCCATGCGACAAGGATTATGAGATAATCCGAATAGTGGTCGGCATCACTGGAACGAGAAAGAGGTCGGGCTACCACAAGGATGATAGACTCGCCTTGAGCCCGACAACATACATCGTGTGGCAAAGGGAACATAAATATGATGTATAGGTTCGCCTAACCAGCTTCATGGTCTGCTTGGTGTTCGGCATGCTTTGCTAGAGCCGCTTCCAACGCAAGTGCAGTTCGGAGGTGATCGAGCTGCGACCAACCGACTTGAACCTAAAGAATTGCATGCAGCAAGGAAGGAACCTACAAGGTCGATCCGAGGACCTTTGGTCGGATGTGATCTGGAACATATTCGGATTGTGGCGAGTAGACTTGTGGGCTTTAGGGTCGTCACGAGGCCCAAGTGTTGAGCCAGCGATAAGCGCCTATATAAAATGGAGGTGTGGCACACTCATGCGATTGATCGCTTGGTGGCTATCACTAGGGTTTGCATGTGTTGCGAATAGCCACCCCCCACTCGCCCATGGTGTGTGATCGGACCTAGCGATCCGCCGCAGTGTTCCTCTTGCATCTTGTGAGATCTTTGTTAGTGGCGGTGCACTTGCGCGCTCGGTGAAATTATGCGTGGGATCGGACGGCCATTCGAGGAGATCGGACAAAGCGGAAATGATCCTGTGGACCTTGCCCCAACTCTTCTTCTGCTGCATGACACTACGCATCTAGTGGTAACGAACTGTGATCCATCGCCCGTAGCATGTTCTTGGTTGTTCTGCGCGTAGGAAATTTGAATTTGCAGTCGACGCACCCTATCGTAGAAACCAACAACTTGATCTTCCAAGGGCTCGCGGCCTCAACCGCTGCTCCGGCCTCAGATCCGGTACTCCTCACCAAGTCCGAAGACGGGAGTTTAGAACCCGCCGGGCTCTTCACAGCCATAGAGCTCAACACCAGAGATATGGAGGGAATCGCTTCACCGGCCGGCCCGAAGTCACTCCTGGCTCCCTTTATCCTCACCAAGCCGGACTCACCTCCGCGCACCAGCTCCGCACTCTCAAGGAATGTGTTGCACGAGCTCGGCCAGGGAACTCTTGTCCCGCCCCGCTCCATGGATTCTTGCTTCCTTGTCCATACCTCACCCTTAAACGAGGCTCTGGACCTAATGTGATCTCTCGCAATTACGGAAGAATCGTTGTCGAACTATGCCCAACCCGCAGGGAATTTTATGTCCCACCCACAACCCACTTCATAGCCACTATCGAGGACTTAACTAACATGCTCGATTATGCTTCCGAGGACATCGATGACATGGACGACGATGCCGGAGAAGAACAAGGCCAGAACCCGCCGCTTACCGGATGCTGGACGGCTACCTCTATGTACGACGTGTATATGGTGGATACACCCAAAGAGGATGACGACGAAGGTGGGAAGGACCCAGTTGAGAATAATTGTCCTGAGGCACCACCAAAGCGTCGTCGTCAGTGGCGCCGCTCTAAACCGCGCCGAGAAAAAGACAGTAATACCAGCACTGAATACAACAATACTCCTGATAACTCCGAAGACCAAGAAGCCTCGATCAAACTAACATCCGAACATGATGATTGGGAGGAGGGGCAAGTCAACCCCGACAACCCCATCTGGAACGAGGGTTCGGAGGATGACGATTAAATACCAATCTCCGAAGAAGATGAGAGCCTCGGCAATGAAGAATTCATCGTCCCAGAGGAACCCTTCGAACAAGAGCACTTTAAGCGCTGGCTAATAGCCACTGCAAGAAGCTTGAAAACTAAGTAGCAACAACTTCAAGCTGATCGGGATCTGCTCAATGATAGATGGACTAATGTCACGGCGGCGAGAATCTGACCTCGGATGCCCAACCAGAGTTACCGGCATAGCTGCTACCCCAATTCAACGATGAGGCCCAGAGCCTATACTTCCCAAGCGTAATGCTACTGACGAACCTGACCGACCATCACATGGCCGCGACAGAGCGGCAACTCAAGCCGAACACCCGCCCGCACCACCACACCATAAAGGTAAAGAGACAGTAGCTGCAGGATACACTGACGACCTACGCCATGACCTGGATAATAGAGTTCGTCAGACCAGATCAATATACGGATCAAGGGGTCGAGCCCTAGCATGAGAAGATGGCCATCAAGACTGGTGCGACAAGCATAACTTCACCCGGGCTGAAAACCGCATACGGACTCCATCTGAACTGCACCGTGACGTGGCCCTATATAGAGGCATCGTGCACCCCCTATGCTTCACTGATGAGGTGATGGAACACCAGTTCCCAAAAGGGTTTAAACCCGTGAACATGGAATCATACAATGGCACGACGGATCCCGTAGTGTGGATCGTAGATTTCCTTCTCCACATTCACATGGCTTGCGGTGATGATCTACATGCCATCAAATACCTCCCTCGCAAGCTTAAGGGACCAGCTCGGCACTGGTTAAACAGCCTCCCAAAAAACTCTATTGGGAGTTGGGAAGACCTGGAGGATGCCTTTAGAGACAACTTCCAAGGCACTTATATCCGGCCCCCGGACGCCGGTGACCTTAGTCACATAGTCCAGCAGCCCGGAAGTCAGCCAAAAAATTCGAGACCCGGTTCCTAGTCAAAAAGAACCAAATTGTCGATTGTCCAGACGCTGAGGCTCTATGTAGCGAACAGACCTCAAATAGTCAAGTCTCTGTGCATCAGTGTCATCCCTGGATCGGTAATCTTGACCGCCGCATTGCTTGAGGAATTATAACTGAGTTTCAATCACACACTTATTACATCGAGTCCTCATAAAGAGTATTATTAAATAAATAAATCATGGCTGAAGGCCATCTAAACTAGATAGCAGCGGAAGGCTTCGAAGGTAAATGAGTCCATCAACTCCAATGGCATAGCTGAGTGCAAAACAACGACCTATCGCACCTTATTCATCGTCTGAGTAGGATGCAACATAAGACGTTGCAGCCCGAAACGGGTCAGCACATGGAATATGCTGGCATAGTTACACTATAAAGCAATGATAGTGCAAAGACTATATCTACATGCATTATTTGGCTGGTGGAGGCGGTAAGTTTCATAATTTTGCATAAAGCTAGTTTTTCCCTGCAACAAAGGAATAAATTTATTTGACTACTCCCATGTTGCCCATTATTTGAGAAGGTTTCACCAACTCAAATCCCAATTAAAAGTATCATCATTAACCCAACATCATAATTAATTAAAGTAACGTGATGAGATCACATCAATAGATTCAAGTACTAGATACTCAAGATGTCCATAACCGGGGACACGGCTAACCATGATTAGTTTATACACTCTGCAGAGGTTTGCACACTTTTCCCTACAAGACTCGACCGCATCCATGATCGGATGATCGAGACATAGCCTTTCTGAAGCATTAACTCTCTACTCCGGGTAGACAGTACCACCTACAACCCTCTACATCTGCTAGTCTACCTCTTTAAGAGCTCATGCAACTTACTCAACTATGCCAGAGCCCATAATGGCTTGTGGCTGCACACGGAAGTTTCTAGCATGAATAATCTTATGATCCCTTTGAGCCTGGGTGGCATTCCATAGGATAATCACATGGGTACTCCGGGATTTCCAAACAAACAGAAAACACTGGGTACTCCAGGCGCCTCAACCAATCCACCCAGATTTGTATTAAAGTTGCCACCTTAATGTTATCCATTTAAATAACTCTCAAACTTCCATGTGCGAATCATGATCCAATTCTTGTCTACGAGAATGGCTAAGCAATAATAAGCTTAACGTATATTCCCGGGGTAATCAAAAGGTATTAGGTTCCTACCTCAAGCACTACAACCAAAACCACATGTTCCCAATCCTACCAATGCAAATATGTGTGGGGCAGAACTAATGCAGAGTCAAAACTGGGTATAAAAGAGTATGATCAACGTGTAACTTGCCTTGCTGACGATCTCCAAACTCTAGCAATTCTTAGTAACAAGCTTCGCACTCCGGGTAATCTAGCGTAGACAAACAATAGCATTCATAAGCAATCACTCAAATGAAGCACGAGAAAACTCGAGAAAAAATCCAAATCAAACACGAAACAAGCAACGGCTTAAACTAACAAGAGTCAAAACCTAACAACATTATTATAATGTGGATTAGATCTTAACAGTAGGTACATGTGATTAGATACAGTTTGCAAAAAGATTCAACTCAAATGGAGCAACGAAACTCAAAATACGAATGAAACAAGATCGTTTACTAATCTGGACTAATGTCAAATTTTACGGTACCAAAATCATGTTCAAGTTGATTAACTGGAAAGAGGGCTTCAACACGAAGATTAGGCGCTGGTTTCATCTAATTTGGATAAATGAGTAAAAAGTTATACTAGTTTAAATATAAGGGGCAGAATCGCTAAGGGAGTCCTGGACTAGGGGGTGTCCGGACAGCCGGACTATCATCGTCAGCCGGACTCCAAGACTATGAAGATACAAGGTTGAAGACTTCGTCCCGTGTCCGGATGGGACTTTCCTTGGCGTGGAAAGCAAACTTGGCGATACGGATATGTAGATCTCCTACCATTGTAACCGACTCTGTGTAACCCTAGCCCTCTCCGGTGTCTATATAAACCGAAGGGTTTTTAGTCCATAGGACACACAGCCATTACAACAATCATACCATAGGCTAGCTTCTAGGGTTTAGCCTCCTTGATCTCGTGGTAGATCCACTCTTGTACTACCCATATCATCAATATCAATCAAGCGGGAGTAGGGTTTTACCTCCATCGAGAGGGCCGAACACAGGTAAAAACATCGTGTCCTTGTCTCTTGTTACCATCCGCCTAGGCTTGCGATTCGGGACCCCCTACCGAGATCCGCCGGTTTGACACCGACATTGGTGCTTTCATTGAGAGTTCCTGCGTATGCGTCACCGATATGTGATGGCTTCTTCAATCAACAACAACGCCGTCCGGTGAGACTTTTCTCCCGGAGAGATCTTCGTATTGGTGACCGCTTGCTGCGGGCCAATTCACTTGGCCATCTGGAGCGAATCAGCTTCGCCCAGCCATCGGTCGATTTGGAAGCCTAAACTTCACGGTGACATCTGCGGAGATTTGATCTTGATGGATTGAGCCTGGCCGGCGTGCCGCACTATCACGAGGGCATGATTTAGCTCTGCTCCGACCCATAGTTGGAGCCGACCCGCGCTGAACCGAGGGACGGTGGTGGACACGCCTCGGGGCTGCAACCTCTCGGCAATGGGCGAGAATCTGACCTTGTCCCTATAAAGCCCATGACTCGAGGTGCGGACTCCTTGCCAAACTCCGAACCTCCTGCGCCCTACCAATCAAAGCCGATTGGCGCCGATCATGGAGTTCACCGCCGCGGACATCTTTCGGCACTCACCCTTTGGCGACATCTGAATTCGCTAAAGCATCTCTCGTGCTCGGAGAGCCTGGCGGACTGCGGTCGGGATGGTTGGGATGCGGACGATGAAGAAATTCAAAGCCCACCCACCACCCACTTTGTAGCCACTTGTCGGCGATCGGCCGACATGCTGACTACGACTCGAAGACATCGATGGCATGGGCGGCGATACAGGAGGCGACCAGAACCAGCGCCTCACGGGGCCTTTGGAAGACCACCTCGTCATTGGACATATACATGGTGGACACCCCAAAGGATGGGGACGGCGAAAAGCGCGAGGCGATTCCTCTAAGAAACAGCCCAAGCGCCGACATCAGTGGCGCCGCTCTAAATCCGCCACAGTAGAATGGAGACTCGGCACGGTGATAATAACACCCAGAGAGTGCGAAGACAACCCCCTCGGCAAGATTGACCACGGGGGAGGGCGGAGTAGCCAGCCCTCAGAGAGAGCGCGGCGAGGAGATAGAGGATGACAATTACATGCCTCCCTCAGGAGGCGAGGCAAGCCTCAGCGACAGCAATTTGTCGTGCCGAGGATCCCGTCGAACAAGAGTGTTTTAAGCGGAGGCTAATGGCCACGGCGAACAGCCTAAAAAAAAGCGACAACGACTTCAAGCTGATCAAGACCTCTTGGCCGAACCGGATGGACCGAGGTCCTCGCGTCCAAAAGTATGAACTCGAGCGCCCTCAAAAGCTACCCAAAGCGCAAGTTGCTCCCCGACTAGAGGAGGAAGCATATAAACCTTCATCACCGGCGCTGTCTGGCGGACCGACCACCTTGTGGCGCGACGAGAGAGCATCTAGGCCCTCCTTGAACCGTACCCGGCACCGCTCGAAAAGCGCAAAGCCACGGGGGAATGCGCCGGACTTGCGGGATATATTGGAGGACAAGGCAAGACAATCCAGATCTATCTATGGATCACGTGGGTGCCCCACGACCCACGATGACTACCGTCGCGCGGATCTGACAACTCGGCGGGCTGAACACAGCAGACATTGCTCTCTTGAGCTACATCGAGATATTGCTCAATATAGAGGCGCCGCACACCCACTATGCTTCACAGATGAAGTAATGGATCATCAAATCCTGAAGGGTTTAAACCCGTGAACATCGAATCCACGATGGCTGCAGAGACCCAGCGGTTTGGATGAAGATTACCTCCTTCATATCCATATGGCCCATGGCGGCAACCTCCACGCCATCAAGTATCTCCCTCAAGCTTAAAGGACCAGCTCGGCATTGGCTTAACAGCTTGCCCTTGAGTCAATTGGGTGTTGGGAGGACACGGAAGCCGCATTCCTCGACAACTTCCGGGCACATATGTGCGGCCACGAGCGCCGATGACCTAAGCCACATAATTCAGCGATCGGACGAATCGGCAAGACAGTTACGGACATGGTTCCTAACAAAGAAAAATCAAATTGTCATTGTCCGGGATGCGAGAGGCCCTCGCAGCCTTCAAACATAACATCATGACGAGTGGCTGGCGGCACCTAGGGCAGGAAAAGCGAAATCCATGGCAGCCCTCACATCATTCATGACCTGCTTACATGCGGGAGAGGACAGCTGGCTAGCTCGCAGCAACAACCTCGGCAAAAATCTTGGCAGTCCGGATACTAAGGACCACAATGGCGGTCGGTCGAAACAAAAACAAGCGCGCGTTAGCGGCGATAACAATGAGGATCTGGCGATCAGCGCGGATTGAGGCTCTAAACCCGATCGTGGAAGAAGCCATTCAAAAGAACTACTCGGGTCCGTCCAATTTGGACCGAATACTCGACCGCTCTTGCGGATACATGGCACCCCGAAAAGCCATCTAATCACACCTGCGAGATTGTTGGGTATTCAAGCGAGCAGAGCAAGTTAATTGCGAAAACAATGACAAGGAAGAGAATCGGCCCGAGCGATGAAGGGCGAAGGTTTCCCCCACAAGTGCGGACGGTAAACATGATATCATAACCCATATACCCAAGAGGGGCGAGCGTGCACATAGGGGCGTATATGCGATGGAGCGATCGCCCGAAGTTCAATCCATGGTCCTCTTGCCCGATCACTTTCGATCGAAGAGACCACCCGACCGATATCCGCCATGGCGGATTCGCGCGATAGTTTTAGACCCAATCGTCGTGATTTCACCTCACTAGAGTCACGATGGGCGGCGGCGGCGACTTTGAACCTGCTTTATCGGGATATAGTGCGCAAGATGGGCACAGACCCTCAAGATTAAACCTACAAAAGCGACCTTCAAAGGCGTCATACCGGTGTTGAGGCCAATTATGCAGGCTCGGTCACTGCTGGAAGTGGTCTTCGGATCCCAGATAATTTCGAGCGAGAGTTAATCTTCGACATAGTCCCGTTCTGCGATGGCTATCACGCTCTGCTTTCAGACGAACGCGTTTGCAAAATTCAACGATGCCGCATTATGCATACCCTAAGCTCAAGATGTCGAGGCCCTCACAGAGTCATCACGGTCAGCGGAAATCTTGAATGCTCCCTCGAGCGGAGAACACTGATGGCTCTCGCGGCGAAATCTGAGCAGCCTTTTAAGGCAATTTTGAGTCCGCCGTTAAGCGGCCGGACATGGCCAAGCGCGCCGGAGTAACATCAATCAAGACCACAGCACGTTAGAACGCAGCGTAGCAATGCAGCTAACCCGGCCCTTGCATGATTGCAAGACCAGCTCTTCGCGTACATCATTACGCTCTGGAGATACCATGGGCATAGGGGAGGGCACGACCACAACAGAGCCCAGTGCGGCTTAACCACACGGGGCTCCCAAGTGTGTCACTCTTTTTCTTCTTTTTATTTTTCCTTTGGACTCCGTTCACGAGAGGCCTGTCCGTGATAGATCGCCAAACTCACGATGCAACAGGGGAGGGACAAAGGCTATAGCGAACACTCGGGTGGTCTCCGTTATGAGCATTAAATTTGTTAAATACACCAGTCCGCAGCCCACCCCTGAGAGGACATGTTTAAAATAGTCCAATCCCTTGCTTACCGCACTATTTGTATCGTTCTGCACTCATGGCAGAATTTCTTGAATAAACAATGCATCACTTTTTCGCTTATAATTGCATTCCTTTTCTTATATATGTTCATTTATGACATCTTGCATCCGTACACTCTGAGTGCGGCCGAATACCTGAGGGCTTATGTTCCCCACATTATGGTGTGATAAGTCAGAACACTTTCACAAGTCGGCACCCCAAACTTATAGCACTATATGCATCGGCTCCGAATCATGTCTTGGGTCAATAGTTGGGTTTGCCCGGCTCCCATGTTTTGGTACTTTACGTTCCGCTCTGTCGGCTAAGGTAGCCTTGGGAGAACCACTGCGATTGCGCCCGGTTGAGCTAAGCGGCGCCTCGATGGAAAGCTAAAAGCTGATTTGTCATGATAAAGCGAGAGCTGGTCATTGTTTGAGAGGTCTTTTCGAGTCCTTAAAGACTTATGCCGCTTAGAGCGAGGAACCGGCTTCGTCCGGCCCGATCGTGGATAGCGCCCGAACTCGGTCTTCGAATACTAGGGGTTCGCGAAATTTAAAATTATAAATTCTATGGCTAAGTGAGAGTGTTCAAGCATTATAAGTCCGGTTGCCTTGTTACGTTGTGTTGGCGCCTCCTAGATGGACCCAAAATGGGAACAAGAGTGCTCAAGTTTATCCGAACACCCGGCACTTTCGTGGCATGGGGGCTGAAGCCGACGACTTGCCATCTCTCGGATTTAATAAGCGGCCGCCTGAAGGTAAAATTTTAAATCAATAAGCGTTGCTTAGCGCACATGAACAAAGTTTTCCTTGCAGGATAACACATTGCGAGTTTACTCAATAATTACATCTTTGGGGCACTCATTACGCAATCTTGCGGGAACCCTTGAGACACTCTTATAGTACATTTGGCGTCACGATACTCCTTGCCCGCGGTGGCGCGTGCGTGATAAGCCTCTCGGCATCGATCGCCCGGTGCACCTTTGCGCGAGCAAGGCCCGACAGGCACCCTCAATATAGGCGGGCGCTTGATGACCTCCACCGAGGCACGCATCCACCGGCCGCCGCCGAGACCGAAGTAGCTCCCGGGCATGGCCTCTTGAGCCTGGCCGGACTATGAGGCCCTTCATGGCCTGCTTTCGGCTACCTTGTGGAGCTCGACCATTGCTTAATTTGGTCGCTAAAGCACGGATGTCGGCCTCGGCATCTTGAGACGAAGACCTTCTCCGTTGAGCTCCCTCCTCGGCCGGTAGAATGCGGCTGACATCGGACCGCTGCTGAGGCAGATTTACAACGCCCTAGAGAGCTCGAATTCGGGTAAGTAACAGGTAATTTACATTCACATGCTTGCTTTGCATGAAAAATGCCTTTCCTGCCGCTATCTTCTTCGTCGCCTCAATCTCCTGGAGGGCCTTATGGGCCTCGGCCTTAGCGGCTTTGGCACTTTCAAGAGCTGGGGCAAGCTCGGACTCTCGAGTCTTCGAGTCGCGCTCCAAACTCTCATGCTTTTCCATGAGCACAGGCTCTTGCCGCACCTCCGCCACCGCGCCTCTGCTTCTCTCGCTCTGCTCGTTCCGCGGCCGCGTTGTGTTCGGCCGCGGACACGGCCTCCTTCAGGGTCGCCACCTCGTTCGTGGCCCCTGCAGTACCCACGTTATCCTTGTTATTTCTATTGCAACCAAAATCCTTTTCTGTAAGGTATAGATTTAATGTAGTGTTGCTCACCTTCTTTGTCCTCGAGCTGCCTCTTGGCAAGGCCGAGCTCGTTCTCGGACCGCTCGAGGTTCTGCTTCAAAACACCGACCTCCGCAGTCAGTGCGACAGAGGTCAGCAGCGCAGCCTGCAAACCCATATTGACATGATTTTTAGCACTCTCGCGTATATCTTTTTTAGATCCTCAGTCCGGTTTTTCTTTCCGAACACCGAACCGAGCATCATGGGCTACTGTCTATGCGGTATTACATTACATATTTTAAAACATCTTACCTCAAATCCTGTTAGAAGGCTACTGCAGGCTTCGGTCAGCCCGCTCTTGGCGAGCTAAACCTTCAGAATCACCGCACTCATGATAGTGTGGTGTTCTTCCTAGATGGAAGCGCCGTTAAGCGCCTCCAACAAGTTGTCCAGCGCCTCCGGTTGGACGGAGGCTGTCGGCATAACGGTCTTGCCCTTCTTATGAAGGGGCCGCCTGCCGGACTCCGGAACCACTGCGGGTTCCGGCATGGAGTCCGGCGCAAAGTCCGGGAGGCTGTTTAGCGGCACCTCCGGAGCCTCCTCCTGACGGGTCCCCTCCTGGGATCCCACCTCGGCGTCGTCAGCATCACGAGGGGTGGAGGCGGTCGGAATGGAATCCACGTCCGACGGAGCCAAGGACCTGCTCGATGAAGCGGGAAGATCATCATCGGCCGGACTATAGGTAGTGTGCGACATTAGAAGGACACTATGTGACACAAAAGAGAAATTATAAATCATTCAGGAATCCGGATACGTACGATCTTGCCGGAGGCCTGGCCCTTGAGGGCCACTCCTCGTCGCCAACGTTGGCGTTGGCGGAGCTGTCCGGGAAGGTCCTTCTCCTCTTGGACCCTTGGCCTACCCGTTAGGGAAGCCTTCCTTTCCTCTCTCCCCCTCAGGAGAGTCCTCTTCCTCCTCCTCGTCTGGAGGAGTCCGCCTCGGAGCCATCGGACGATGAGTCTGATATCACCTGGCGCCGGGAACTTCTTCGAGTTCCCGTGGCTTTCTTCTTGGCCTTCTTCTCCGGCACCACATAAAGTGCCGGGACTAGCAGCCCTATTAAATGGGCGTCCGCTGGGTCTTCGGGAAGGGGAGCCTGATAGTCTACCTATCCGGACGTCCTCTGCCAGTCCTGTCAAAGGCATTGGGAGTTTTAAATCCCACATAGAGTCAAACTATGAAAGAAAATAAGTGTCCCATAGAGGATAACAAAGCTTACCTCGCCAGCCGGGCGCTTGGTGCTGAATCTGCGGTCTTCCGTCGTGGATGCAGGGGCTTCTCCATCCTTGAACAGCACCCTCCAGGCAGCTTCGTACGTCGTGTCGAAGAGCCCGCTTAGGGTCCGGTGCTGTGCTGGATCGAACTCCCACAAATTGAAGGCCCGCTGTTGGCAGGGGAGAATCCGGCGGACGAGCATGACCTGGACCACATTGACAAGCCTAAGTTTCTTGTTCACCAAGGTCTGGAGACAGGACTGGAGTCCTGTCAGTTCCTCCGAACTACCCCATAGCAGGCCCTTCTCTTTCTAGGAGGTGAGCTGCATGGGGATACCAGATCTGAACTCGGGGGTCGCTGCCCATTTAGGGTCACGCGGCTCGGTGATGTAGAACCACTCCGATTGCCACCCCTTGAAGGACTCCACGAAGGCCCCCTTGAGCCAGGTGATGTTGGGCATTTTGCCCACCATGGCGCCTCCGCACTCCGCTTGGACGCCCTTCAGAACCTTCGGCTTGACATTGAAGGTCTTGAGCCACAAGCCAAAGTGGGGCTGGATGTAGAGGAAGGCCTCGCACACGACGATAAACGCCGAGATGTTGAGGATGAAGTTTGGCACCAGATCGTGGAAGTCCAGGCCGTGATAGTACATGAGCCCCCGGATGAAGGGATGAAGTGGGAAGCCCGATCCAGCGGAGGAAGTGGGAAGGAATCGACCCTCTCATGGGGCACTGGGGGTGGGGATGAGCTGCCCCTCGGCAGGCGGCCGGTCTGTGATGTCATTTGGAAAGGTATCCGCGCCGCAGCAGCTTTTGATGTGCCCCTCCGTAATGGAGGAGGCCAACCACTGCCTCCGCTCCGGACATGGTGGAGAAGGTCGGCGATATGTGCGGACTTAGGCGCTGGAGCTCGAGTCTTGCGGAGATGGATAAGAAAAGGAGGAAGAAGGCGTGGGTAAAGGTGGATCCTTATCCCTTATATATAGGTGGGCGAAGACTATCGTCCCCACCGCCTGGTAAAACTCGCTTATCTCCCAAGCGCCACCATCAATGGCGCTTGGTTACCCACGTCCGTATTGATGGGAATCCCGGAATAAGGGGAACACGATCTCTGCTTCGACAAGACGTGCCAAGGAAACCGCTTCGCTAGCGCTGAGGTGGTATAATAAAAAATGATTCAAGAAAAGGCTTGGTGGTGGTATGACGTCATGCCACAAAGTACGTCAGCAGATTGAACTTGTGTACATATTATTCTCTACGGTGGAATGTGGAATTTATTTTGCGAGCGGACACTATCTGGTGTTCACAATCTTCTATGAATTATTGGAGGAGGAACCCGCCTTGCAATGCCGAACAATATGCGCGCCGGACTCATCGTCATTGAAGCCTGGTTCAGGGGCTCTTGAGGAGTCCTGGACTAGGGGGTGTCCGGACAGCCGGACTATCATCGTCAGCCAGACTCCAAGACTATGAAGATACAAGATTGAAGACTTCGTCCCGTGTCCGGATGGGACTTTCCTTGGCGTGGAATGCAAGCTTGGCGATACGGATATGTAGATTTCCTACCATTGTAACTGACTCTGTGTAACCCTAGCCCTCTCCGGTGTCTATATAAGCCGGAGGGTTTTTAGTCCGTAGGACACACAGCCATTACAACAATCATACCATAGGCTAGCTTCTAGGGTTTAGCCTCCTTGATCTCGTGGTAGATCCACTCTTGTACTACCCATATCATCAATATCAATCAAGCAGGAGTAGGGTTTTACCTCCATCGAGAGGCCCCGAACCTGGGTAAAAACATCGTGGCCCTTGTCTCCCGTTACCATCCGCCTAGACGCACAGTTCGGGACCCCCTACCCGAGATCCGCCGGTTTTGACACCGACAATCACGATAAAAATAATCACAGATAAATCCCTGGCAAAAATAAAATAAAAAGAACAGACTAACGAACGAAGTTCGCTGTCTGAACCTAACCGGAGAACAACGTTCGTTAAAATGAACGAACGGACGAACGTCCGCTAAATAGATAAACCGACAACCGAACCGATCTAAAGAAAGAAAACAGATCTAGGGTTTATAAAAAACTGAACGGCTTTTATACCTAAACCGGAAAAAAGACCGGCGGTGACGGCGGAGGCGACGATGAGATTCCGGCGAGGCGGGGCGGTGGCTCTGGCGGCGACGGTGAGTGGCGCGGACGTCGGCGGGAGGCGGCGAGTGGCGCTGGTCGCGGTGCGGCGAAGGCGGCAGTGGCAGTGGCGTGGTCATGGGTGCTGAAGGCAGCGGCGGCGTCTGCGCTAAGCAGCGAACGATGGCGACGCTGGTGGCGGGGTGCGGCGGCGGGGTGGGACGGGGTTTCGGGGGGCGCATTATAAAGGGGGTGCCCGACTTGGCGGAGGGGGCAAAGCCTGGCGACGGCGGAGTCCAAGCTGGACTCCGCTTGGAGTCCGCAGGCGGCATGGGAGGCGCGGCGCTGGGCGGGGGCGCGAACGGGCTAGCTGGGCTTCGGCCTAGTTCGGTCCGGGAACATTTTTTTAATATAATTTCGCCCGAAAAAATCTTAATAAAATATAAATTCTAAAAATGCCAAAAACAATTTTCACCGTCTAAATGAAATATTTAGAACAAAGTGAACATTTTTCTGGCCTAAAAATGCATATTTTTCTAGTTAAAATAAAATAGAAATAATTGGAGAAGTCATATTATCTTCTCTCATTTATTTTTAATGTTGGAAATAATTGGAGATAAAAAAATATAAAACCAAATTGATCCTTTCTTCAAATTTGAAAATAAATTCAAATAAGAATTTTGTGAAACCTCCAACTCTCTCCGTGGGTCCTTGAGTTGCTTAAGATTTCTAGGATCTCAACCAAAATGCAAGAATAAATATGGTATGCATATGATGATCTATGTATAACATCCAAATTGAAAATTGGGATGATACAAACCTACCCCCCTTAAGATGAATCTCGCCCTCAAGATTCGGGTTGGTCAGCAAAAAGGTTTGGGTTGTCTCTACGAACGTCTTCCTCTCGCTCCCAGGTGGCTTCCTCCTCGGTATGGTG
This sequence comes from Aegilops speltoides, assembly GCA_021437245.1. Classification (NCBI taxonomy): domain Eukaryota; kingdom Viridiplantae; phylum Streptophyta; class Magnoliopsida; order Poales; family Poaceae; genus Aegilops; species Aegilops speltoides. The sequence goes on from CM038145.1 coordinate 217,463,287, forward strand.
GCTCCACTGAACTTTGCAAAACTTGATAACCTTGCTGCAAGTAACTCGGCTAGAAAACTCGAGAATCTTGACTAGCTTCTCCTCATAAGTCAAATCACTGTCTAACTGAATTGCTTCCAACGGTACTGTATCTCTCAGAGGAATATCGGTCATCTCTGCGTGGCACTTCTTCAACTAGGAAACGTGAAACACATCGTGAACTCCTGACAATCCTTCTGGCAATTACAGCTTGTATGCAACTTCTCCCATACGTTCCAAAACTCTATATGGTCCCATGAAATGTGGTGCTAACTTTCCCTTAACTCCAAAATGCTTAACTCCTCGAAGTGGGGACACTTGAAGGTATACTCTGTCTCCGACTTCGTAAACTGTTTCCTCGCGTTTAGAATCCGCATAACTCTTATGCCTGGACTGGGCTACCTTGAGTCTGTCGCGAATCAACTTAACCTTCTCTTCAGAGTCTTTGATTATATCTGGTCCGAACAACTGTCGATCTCCAACTTCATCCCACAATAACGGTGTCCTGCATCTCCTTCCATACAAAGCTTCGGAAGGGGCCATCTTCAAGCTGGCTTGATAACTGTTGTTATAAGAGAACTCTGCATATGGAAAATTGTTGTCCCAACTAGATCCATAATCTAGCGCACAAGCTCTCAACATGTCCTCCAGAATCTGATTGACTCTCTCGGTCTGTCCATCTGTCTGTGGATGAAAGGTTGTACTCAACTCTAGCCTTGTACACAAAGTCTCATGCAGCTGATTCCAGAACTTTGAGGTAAACTAGGTTCCTCTATCCGATAAATGGCCCTCGGAACTCCATGCAGACATACGATCCTGGTCATGTATATCTTCGCCAACTTAGCACTTGTATAGGTGGTCTTCACCGGGATGAAATGAGCCACTTTCGTCAAACGATCGACTACAACCTAGATAGAGTCATAGCCTGAACGAGTCCTGGGCAATCCAGTGATAAAATCCATGCCAAGCTTATCCCACTTCCATATCAGCAATGGCTGTAGCAATCCAGCTAGCTTCTGATGCTCTGCCTTAACTCTCTGACATACATCACAAACTGCTACATACTCGGCAATATCCTTCTTCATTCCTATCCACCAGAAACTTTCCTTCAAATCTAGATACATCTTGGTGTTTCCTGGGTGAATTGAATACGGCGAATCATGGGCCTCCTGCAGAATCATCTTCCTGATCTCGGGGTCATTACGCACATAAACGTGATCTTCAAACCAAAAAGTATCGTGCTCATCCTCACGAAATCCTTTAGCCTTTACTTTACTCATCATTTCCTTTATCTTGGCAATCTCCTTGTCAGTCTTCTAGGCTTCTCTAATCTTACCCATCAAAGTGGAGTGAATTTCCAATGCTGCTACATAACCTCTCAGAACTATTTCCAAACATAGCTTGTGAAGATCTTCTGCTAACTCCCTGGGTAATCCTCCGGTCATGAGTGTATTAACATAACTCTTGCGGCTCAGGGCATTTGCTACTACATTGGCCTTTTCGGCATAATAGCGCAGTTTCATATCGTAATCCTTAATGAGCTCCAACCATCTCCTCTACCTGAGGTTTAACTCCTTTTGTGTGAAGATATATTTCAAACTCTTATCATCCGTGTATACTTCACAATGTTTCCGATGAGAAAATGTCTCCATGTCTTCAGCGCATGCACTACGGCTGCTAACTCCAAATCACGTGTAGCATAATTCAACTCATGAGGTTTAAGCTGTCGTGAGGCATATGAAACAACTCTTCCTTCCTACATAAGCACTGTTCCAAGTCCTCGATGTGAAGCGTCGCAATACACTTGATAATCCTTTCATTGATCTGGAAGAATCAGCACTGGGGCTGTAACCAAACGTTTCTTCAACTCCTGAAAACTGGCTTCACACTCCTGGTCCATTTAAACTTGGTGTCCTCCTTCAACAACTCTGTCATGGGCTTTGCAATCCTGGAGAAATTCTCAATGAACCTCCGATAATATCCTGCGAGTCCAAGAAAACTCCTAATCTCTCCAACTGATGTGGGTGCTACCCATTTAGTCACAGAAACAACCTTGGCAGGGTCTACTGCTATCCCTTATGTGGATATAACATGTCTGAGGAATCAAACTTCCTTTAACCAAAACTCACACTTGCTGAACTTGGCATACAACTGATGTTCTCTGAGCTTCTCAAGAACTAAACGCAAATGCTCCTTATGCTCCTCTTTGTTCTTCGAGTAGACCAAAATATCATCAACAAACACCATGACGAACTTATCCAAGAACTCCATAAACACTTTGTTCATCATGTTCATGAAATAGGCAGGCACGTTAGTCAGACCAAATGACATAATGGTATATTCATATAGCCCGTACCTTGTGGTAAAAGTTATCTTAGGTATATCCTGCTCTCGAATCTTCAACTGGTGATAACCTGATCGAAGATCGATCTTAGAGAAAACTTTAGCTCCTTGCAACTGGTCAAACAAATCATTGATCATCGGCAAAGGGTATTTGTTCGTGATCGTCACTTCAATCAACACACGATAATCAACAACCATCCTTAATGATCCATCCTTCTTCTCCACTAGAAGCACTTGGGCTCCACAAGGTGACGAACTTGGTTGAATGTAACCTTTATCCAGTAATTCGTTAATCTGCTTCTTAATTTCTTCCAAGTCCTTTGCGGGCATCCGATACGGTCTCTTTGATATTGGCCCGGTGCCTGGCAATAGCTCAATCAAAAACTCAATGTATCGATCCGGTGGCATGCCTGGCAACTCCTCTGGAAATACGTCGGGGTAATCCTTCACCACTGGTACTTCCTCCTGTACAACTCCTGATAAGGAATTCACTTGAGTCCTCTTCGGCACATTCCAGGATACATACTTGATTCTTCTTCCTTCTGGGGTGGTGAGGAATATCGATTTACTAGCACAATCAATGTTCCCTCCATACTTCGATAACCAATCCATGCCTAATATTATATCCAATCCTTGTGACTCCAAAATTATTAGGTCGAGGGAAACACATAGTTACCAATCCTTAAAATGGCAGTCACACCATAGGCTAGCTATATACTGCTCCCGCAAACTTACTAACATGGGTGACCTAAGGGCTTGGGTTGGCAGGTTTTACTTATCCACAAATCCCTTGATATGTATGAATGCGATGCACCGTATCAAAAGAACATTGCGGTAAATGCATTAATCTAAAACTTATCGACAAGCGTGTGGGATGATCCTCAATCTCCTCCACGCTGATGTGGTTAGCGACCTTTGGTGAAGGGTTGGGCTTCTTAGCAGAACTTCGTTTCCATTCTTTGCTCCAGGACATTCAGTGGCGTAATGTCCGGTCTTCTCGCACTTGAAACAGGTAATGTGGCTCAGATCCCTCTTGGCTAGTGTTGAAGGGTTGGAACGGTTCTGGTTGCTGCTTCCTCCATTCCCATTGCCATTCCTGGTGCCATTATGGTTGTGCAAACTTGCTTCGTTGTGCGTGTGTCCTCCATGGTTATGGCCTCCATGGTTGTGGGTATGTCCTCCCGAGTACGGGGAATAGCGGGGCTTCTGCTGAGCTCCTGAAGTGTACCTCCCATGTCCATACTTCCTCTTGCAATTATCAATTTGTTGCTGCTTGCCTTCAATCATAAGAGGCATGTCTACCAACTCTGGTAGTTGTTGAATGTTGCCACCATCAAGCTGCATGCTCAGCTCATCATCCGATCCTTCGAAACTTCTCACCTTAGCGGCATCGTAGCTATGTCATCGGGGCATAGCGTGCTAACTTACTAAACGCATCCACATACTGGCCCACTGTACGTCCTCCTTGGCGCCAGTTGCGAAACTCGCGCTTCTTCATGCTCATAGCTCCGGCTAAAACATGGGCAGTGCGGAAGTCCTGCTGAAACTGACCCCACGTAATAGTGTCAATGGGGTAAGTGGCTGTGAAATTCTCCCACCATGATGCTGCAGGTCCATCAAGCTGATGTGCGGCCAAACGCACTCTTTCCGCATCTGTGCATCCTGCAGTGGTCATCTGTCTTCCATTCTTGTGGAGCCAATCATTTGCAACAATCGGCTCGGTGCTACTAGAGAACATCGGTGGATCAACCTTAGGAAACGGGCTAGGTGATCAACAGGGGGTGGTGGTGGTGGGTTGTTATTGTTGTAGTTGTTATTGTTGCCTTGGTTCTGATTCTGGACTAAAAGCTGCATCAGGGTATTCTACTGTTGGATCAACTGAGTGAGCTTTGGTGGGAAGGCAAATCCATTGTCACGTCTCAGAGGCATCTGATGGGTTCAGAAGGGGTGAGAAAACAGAATAGAATAGGAGTCTAAGAGAGATTCACTACCCATAATGCTCATGAGACAAACACAATCAATTTCACTTCAATCAATAGCACATAAGATTACACAAAACGGTCTAACCTATAACTACTAACCCGATCGTTGCAACTACTTGGAGGGAAAATACTACTAATTAAAATGGTGGTCGTCTAGAAATTTTCATCAGAAGAAGACTCCATCAAATCTGCTCCGGCTTCATCAACGTAGTCATCATCGCTATCAGGGTCGGAGTCGGTGTCGTCGAGGATGATGTAGTCTCCTGGCTGGTTGTCCTTCTTTGGCGCGAGGTCTCCCATGAAAACTCCTAGCTTCCTTGTCAGGTCTTCATTCTTTTCCACCGATATAGCAATCTCCTTCTCATATCCATCGCGTGTAGACTTGATCTCCTCTTCTAGCTCGTTGTTTCTCCTCACCAGTTTCTTGATCTTCTTCATGTGGATAATTTTTTGATTCTCCTGTCGATGAATATGAACTCCCATCTCTTGTATGTAAGCTGCAATTGATCCATCCCTCCTGGTACGAATCATCTCCCATTTGTCATCTCGGCAGCCACATATCTGGTAGGCAGTATTCTCCAGCTCCTTGTGATACACCTCACATATGCGTAAAGGTGATATGTGCGGCCATGCTCTTTCCAATACACCAGCTTGGTGCATCCAAGTAGAAATCAATAGGCTCTGTTGTTGGCGCAAAGGTCCTCCCACGTATCCATACTTAGATCTTCCAGTGCTCCTCTTCTGGTACAAATGTAGAGAAAGTCCCTGTGAACCTTGGTAATCCGATGTTCAGATACTTAGTGACTTCCTTCAAATGCTTTCCAAAAGGGGTGTCGTCGTCCGGCTGAGTGAACTTGTTCCTGGGATCCGCCATCTATAGAGTAGAAAAAAAGGAGAATTAGAAATGAGTAGAGAAGAGAAATCCTGTGGCTCATTCAAGTGGTCGCGTCCTACAGTCAGCGTGTGCTCGATACCATCTTGTAGCAACCGGACCTCAAATGGTCAAGTATCGTGCCTCGGTGTCATCCTGGATCGATAATCTTGACACGCATACGATACTCGAGGAATTATAACGAGTTTCAATCACACACTTATTAAATCGAGTTCTCATAAAGTGTATTATTACAAAAATAAATCATGGTTGAAGGCCGTCTAAACTAGATAATGACGGAAGGCTTGAAGGTAAATGAGTCCATCAACTCCAACGGCATAGCTGAGTGCAAAACAACGACCTATCGCACCTTATTCATTTGTCGAGTAGTCGCAACATAAGGCGTTGCAGCCTTAAGCAGGTCGACACATGGAATATTTGGCATATTTACCTTTTGTAAAGCAATGATAATGCAAAGACTATACCTACATGCAATATTTGGCTGGTGGAGGCGGTAAATTCATGATTTTGCATAAAACTAGTTTTTCCCTACAACAAAGGAATAAATTTATTTAACTACTCCCATGTTGCCCATTATTTGAGAAGGTTCCTCCAACTCAAATCCCAATTAAAAGTATCATCATTAACCCAACATCATAATTAATTAAAGAAACATGATGAGATCACATCAATAGATTCAAGTACTAGATACTCAAGATGTCCATAACCGGGTACACGGCTAACCATGATTAGTTTATACACTCTGCAGAGATTTGTGCACTTTTCCCTACAAGACTCGACCGCATCCATGATCGAATGATCGAGACATAGCCTTTCTGAAGCATTAACTCTCTACTCCGAGTAGACAGTACCACCTACAACCCTCTACATCTGCTAGTCTACCTCTTCAAGAGCTCACGCAACTTTCTCAACTATGCCAGAGCCAATAATGGCTTGTGGCTGCACATGGAAATTTCTAGCACGAGTAATCTTATGATCCCTTTGAGCCTGGGTGGCATTCCATAGGATAATCACATGGGTACTCCGGGATTTCCAAAAAACAGACAACACTGGGTACTCCAGGTGCCTCAACCAATCCACCCAGATTTGTATTAAAGTTGCCACGTTAATGTTATCCATTTAAATAACTCTCAAACTTCCATGTGTGAATCACGATCTAATCCCCGTCTACGAGCATGGCTAAGCAATAATAAGCATAATGTATATCCTGGGGTGATCAAAAGGTATTAGGTTCCTACCTCAAGCCCTATAACCAAAACCACATGTTCCCAATCCTACCAATGCAAATATTTGTGGGGCAGAACTAATGCATAGTAAAAAACTGGGTATAAAAGAGTATGATCAAAGTGTAACTTGCCTTGCTGACGATCTCCAAACTCTAGCGATTCATAGTAACAAGCTTTGCACTCCGGGTAATCTAACATAGACAAACAATAGCATTCATAAGCAATCACTCAAACGAAACACGAGAAAACTCGAGAAAAGATCCAAATCGAACACGAAAGAACCAACGACATAAACTAACAAGAGTCAAAACCTAACAGCATTATTAACATATGGATTAGATCTTAACAGTAGGTACATGTGATTAGCTACGGTTCGCAAAAAGATTCAACTCAAATGGAGCAACGAAACTCAGAATACGAACGAAACAAGATCGTTTACTAATCGGACTAAAGTCAAATTTTCTGATTACCAAAATCATGTTCAAGTTGATCAACTAGAAAGAGGGATTTGAGACGAAGATTAGCTGCTGGTTTCATCTAATTTGGATAAACGAGTAAAAAGTTATACTAGTTTAAAGATCAGGGGCAGAATCGCAATAAAATAATTGCAAATAAATCCCTGGTGAAAATAAAATAAAATGAACAGACTAACGAATGAGCGTTATTTATACGAACCTAATGAGCGAACAACGTTCGTTAAAACGAACGAACGGACGAACGTCCGCTAAATAGATATACCGACGAAAACCGAACCGATCTAAAAAAATAGATCTATGGTTTATAAAAAACCCGAATGGTTTTATACCTAAACCCGAAAAAAGATCGGCGGCGACGACGGCGGCTCCGACGAGATTCCGGCTAGGCGGGGCGATGGCTCCGGTGAGTGGTGCGGGCGTCGGCGGGAGGCAGCGGGTGGCGGGTGCTGGCGGTGAGCAAGCGCAAAGCGGCAGCGATGGTGCTAAGCGGCGGCAATGGCGGCGTTAGTGGCGAGTCTTGTGGCAGGCGGGATGGGGCTTCGGCGGCGCATTATAAAGGGGTGCCCGACTTGGCGGAGGGGCAAGGCGTGGTGTCTGGTCGAGCCGGACTCACTTGGCACGGGAGGTGCTGTGTGCAGGCGCGAAGCTGCAGGGGTGAGCTTCCGCCCGATTCGGTCAAGAACATTTTTTAATATAATTTAACCCAAAAATAAAAATCCTAATAAAATATAAAAAAAATTCTAAAATGCCAAAAACAATTTTCACGATCTAAATGAAATATTTAGAACAAAGTGAACATTTTTCTGGCCTAAAAATGCAATTTTGAAAAATGCATTTTTTTTCTAATTCAAATAAAATAGAAATAAAATACGAGAAAAATCATAATTTGATTTTAAAATTCTTTCTCCAATATTTCTCTGAATTTGAATAAGACATATTATCTTCTCTCGTTTATTTTTAATATTGGAAATAATTGGAGATAAAAATTATAAAGCCAAATTGATTCTTTCTTCAAATTTGAAAATAAATTCAAATAAGAATTTTGTGAAACCTACAACTCTCTCCATGGGTCCTTGAGTTGCTTAAGATTTCTAGGATCTCAACCAAAATGCAAGAATAAATAGGATATGCATATGATGATCTATGTATAACATCCAAATTGAAAATTGGGATGTTACACTCTAGCAGCCTTCAAACATAGCATCCGTGACGAATGGCTTGCCCGACACCCCGGCCAAGAAAAGTCGAAGTCTATGGCAGCCCTCATATCACTCATGACCCACTTTTGCGCGGGCGAAGATAGCTGCCTTGCGCACAGCAGCAACAGTATCAGCCATCCTGGCACTTCCGAAGCAAAGAACAGAAACGGCAGGCCCTGACGCAACAAAAATAAGCGTCGAAGTGATACATCTCCAACGTATCTATAATTTTTGATTGTTCCATGCTATTATATTACCCCTTTTAGATGTTTATGGGCTTTATTTTACACATTTATATCATTTTTGGGACTAAAATACTAAGCGGAGGCCCAACCCGTATTGCTTTTTTTTTGCCTATTTCAGTATTTCGAAGAAAAGGAATATCAAACGGAGTCCAAACGGAAAGAAACCTTCGGGAGCGTGATTTTTGGAACGAACATGATCCAGAGGACTTGGAGTGCAAGCCAAGCAGTACCCGAGGCGGCCACGAGATAGGAGGGCGCGCTCGCCCCTACAGGGCGCGTCCCCTGTCTCGTGGGCCCCTCGGGGGCCACCGACGTACTTCTTCCTCCTATATAAGCCTATGTACCCCGAAAACATCCAGGGAGCCAACGAAACATAATTTCCACCGCCGTAACCTTCTGTATCCACGAGATCCCATCTTGGAGCCTTCGCCGGCGCTCCGTCGGAGGGGGAATCGACCATGGAGGGCTTCTACATCAACACCATAGCCCCTCCGATGAGTTGTGAGTAGTTTACCACAGACCTTCGGGTCCATAGTTATTAGCTAGATGGCTTCTTCTCTCTTTTTGGATCTCAATACAATGTTCTCCTCCTCTCTTGTGGAGATCCATTCGATGTAAACTCTTTTTGCGGTGTGTTTGTCGAGATCCGATGAATTGTGGGTTTATGATCAAGTTTATCTATGAGAAATATTTGAATCTCCTCTGAATTCTTTTATGTATGATTGAGTTATCTTTGCAAGTCTCTTGAATTATCGGTTTGGTTTGGCCTACTAGATGTATCTTTCTTGCCATGGGAGAAGTGCTTAGCTTTGGGTTCAATCTTGCGGTGTCCTTTCCCGAAGGATGTGAGGGCAGCAAAGGCACGTATTGTCTTGTTGCCATCGAGGATAAAAGATGGGGTTTATATCATATTGCTTGAGTTTATCCCTCTACATCATGTCATCTTGCTTAATGTGTTACTCTGTTCTTTATGAACTTAATACTCTAGATCTGGTAGGAGTCGGTCGATGTGTGGAGTAATAGTAGTAGATGCGAGGTGAGTCGGTCTACTTGTTGCGGACGTGATGCCTATATACATGATCATGCCTAGATAATCTCATAATTATTCGCTTTTCTATCAATTGCTCGACAGTAATTTGTTCACCCACCGTAATACGTATGCTATCTTAAGAGAAGCCTCTAGTGAAACCTATGGCCCCCCGAGTCTATCTTTTATCATATAAGCTTTCAATCTACTTTTATTTGCATCTTTACTTTTTGCATCTATATTATAAAATACCAAAAGATATTTATCTTATCATACTATCTCTATCAGATCTCACTTTCGCAAGTGGCCATGAAGGGATTGACAACCCCTTTATTGTGTTGGTTGCGAGTTCTTTGTTTGTTTGTGTAGGTGCGTGGGACTTTTGAGGATCCTCCTACTGGATTGATACCTTGATTCTCACAGCTCAAGACGTAGCAAGAAGGATTTTTGGCGCCGTTGGCGGGAAGGTCTTCGCTCAAGTCAAGACATACCAAGTAGCCATCACAAACTCATCTCCCTCGCATTTACATTATTTGCCATTTGCCTCTCGTTTTCCTCTCCCCCACTTCACCTTTGCCATTTTATTCGCCCTCTCTTTCCCAATCTCCTCCGCTCTTTTTCGCTTGCCTTTTTCTTGTTGCTTGTGTGTTGGATTACTTGTTGCCATGGCGCAAGATAATACAAAACTGTGTGATTTCTTGAATACCAATAATAATGATTTCCTTAGTACTCCGATTGCTCCTCTTGATGATGTTGAGTCTTGTGAAATCAATACTGCTTTGCTAAATCTTGTTATGAAAGATCAACTCGTCGGCCTTCCTAGTGAAGATGCCGCTCATCTAAACAACTTTGTTGATTTGTGTGATATGCAAAAGAAGAAAGATACGGATAACAATATTGTTAAATTGAAGTTATTTCCGTTTTCACTTAGAGATCATGCTAAAGTTTGGTTTTCGTCTTTGCCTAAAAATAGTACTGATTCTTGGAACAAGTGCAAAGATGCTTTTATCTCTAAGTATTTTCCTCCCGCTAAGATTATCACTCTTAGGAACGATATTATGAATTTTAAACAACTTGATCATGAGCATGTAGCCCAATCTTGGGAAAGAATGAAATTGATGATTCGCAATTGCCCTACTCATGGTTTGAATTTATGGATGATCATACAAAATTTTATGCCGGTTTGAACTTTGCTTCTAGAAATCTCTTAGATTGGCCGCGGGAGGCACGTTTATGGAAATCACGTTAGGAGATGCTACAAAACTTCGTGATAATATTATGGCTAATTATTCTCAATGGCACACCGAAAGATCTTCTAGTAAAAAGTGCATGCTATAGAAGAAATCAATGTTTTGAGTGGAAATATGGATGAACTTATGAAGTTGTTTGCTACTAAAAATACTCCTCTTGATCCCAATGATATGTCTTTGTCTACTTTGATTGATAATAATAATGAATCTATGGATGTGAATTTTGTTGGTAGGAATAGTTTCGGTAACAACGCTTATAGAGGAAACTTTAATTCTAGACCGTTCCCTAGTAATTCCTCTAATAATTATGGAAATTACTACAATAATTCTTATGGTAATTTTAATAAGATGCCCTCTGATTTTGAGAATAGTGTGAAAGAATTTATGATTTCTCAAAAGAATTTTAATGCTTTGCTTGAGGAAAAATTGCTCAAAGTTGATGATTTGGCTAGGAACGTTGATAGACTTTCGCTTGATGTTGATTCTCTTAAACTTAGATCTTCTCCTCCTAAGCATGATATCAATGAGTCTCTCAAAGCCATGATAATTTCCATTGATGAGTGCAAGGAAAGAACCGCCAGATTGCGTGCTAAGAAAGATTGCTTTGTAAAAGTGTGTTCTCCTAGTTTCCATGAAAATAATGATGAAGATCTCAAAGTTATTGATGTGTCTCCTATTAGATCTTTGTTTTGCAATATGAATCTTGATAATAATGGGACTAGAGATGAGTCAACTTTAGTTAGAAGGCGTCCCAATAATTCGGAGTTTTTAGATCTTGATGCTAAATTTGGTAAAAGTGGGATTGGAGAGGTCATGACTTTAAATAGTATTGAACCCACTCTCTCGGATTTCAAGGAATTTGATTATGATAATTGTTCTTTAGAAGGCTGTATTTCCTTGTTGCAATCCGTTGTTAATTCTCCTCATGCTTATAGTCAAAATAAAGCTTTTACCAAACACATTGTTGATACCTTGATGAAATCATATGATGAAAAACCTAATTTGGAAGTTTCTATACCTAGAATACTTAATGATGAGTGGGAACCTACTATAAATATTAGAATTATAGATTATGAGTGTTTTGCTTCATGTGATTTGGGTGCTAGTGTTTCCACGATTCCGAAAACTTCATGTGATATTCTAGGTTTCCATGATCTTGATGATTGCTCTTTAAATTTGCACCTTGCGGATTCTACCATTAAAAAGCCAACGGGAAGGATCAATGATGTTCTCATTGTTGCAAATAGAAATTTGGTGCCCGTAGATTTAACGTTCTTGATATAGATTGCAATCTTTCTTGCCCTATTATTCTTGGTAGACCTTTCCTTAGAACGACTGGGGCGATTATTGATATGAAGGAAGGGAATATTAGATTCCAATTTCCATTAAAGAAAGGCATGGAACACTTTCCAAGAAAGAAAGTCAAATTACCTTATGAATCTATCATGCGAGCTACTTATGAATTTAGTGCCAAAGATGGCACTAGTTAGATCTATCATCGTTTTTATGCCTAGCTAGGGGCGTTAAACGATAGCGCTATTTGGGAGGCAACCCAATTTTATTTGTGTTTTTTGTTTTTGTTCCTATTTAGTAATAAATTTTGCTTCTACCTTATGTTTAGATGTGTTTTTATCTTTTAATTAGTGTTTGTGCCAAGTAGAACCTATAGGATAACCTATGATGATAGTTGATTTGATTCTGCTGAAAAACAGAAACTTTGCGCGCATGAATTTAGTTTTGTTAAATCACAAAAACGTGATTTTGCGTTGATTCTTTTTTCTTATGTTCAATAGACAAATTTTCCAGGCCTTCCAATTTTTTTAGGATTTTTAGAGTTCTAGAAGTTTGCGTTAGTTACATATTGCTACAGACTGTTCTGTTTTTGACAGATTCTGTTTTTCGTGTGTTGTTTGCTTATTTTGATGCATCTATGGCTAGTAAAATAGTTTATAAACCATAGGGAAGTTGTAATACAGTATTTTTAACACAAAAATAAATAAATAATGAGTTTATTAGAGTACCTTATGTGGTGGTTTTTCTTTGTTTCACTAACGGAGCTTATAAGATTTCCTGTTGAGTTTTGTGTTGTGAAGTTTTCAAGTTTTGGGTAAAGCTTTGATGGACTATGGAATAAGGGTGGCAAAAGCCTAAGCTTGGGGATGCCCATGGCACCCCAAGATATTCAAGAATATCCAAAAGCCTAAGCTTGGGGATTCCCCGGGAAGGCATCCCCTCTTTCGTCTTCGTTCACTGGTAACTTTACTTGGAGCTATATTTTTATTCGCCACATGATATGTGTTTTGCTTGGAGCGTCGTGTATTATATTAGTCTTTGCTTTTTAGTTTACCGAAACCATCCTTGCTGTACACACCTTTTTGGGAGAAGCCTACTTTATTAGAATTTGCTAGAATACTCTATGTGCTTCACTTATATCTTTTGAGCTTGATAGTTTTTGCTCTAGTGCTTCACTTATATCTTTTAGAGCACGGCGGTGGCTTATTTTTGTAGAAATTGCTAGTCTCTCATGTTTCACTTATATTATTTTGAGAGTCTTTTAGAACACCATGGTATTTGCTATGGTTATAAAATTGGTCCTAGAATGGTAGGCATCCAAGTTGGTTATAATAAAAACTATCATAGGAAGTGAACTGGATGCTATGATCAATTTGATACTTGATAATTGTTTTGAGATATAGAGGTAGTGATATTAAAGTCATGCTAGTTGGGTGATTATGAATTTAAAAATAATGCTTGTGTTGAAGTTAGCAAGTCCCGTAGCATGCACGCATGGTTAAAGTTGTGTAACAAATTTGAAACATGAAGTGTACCTGGCTTGTGCATCCTTATGAGTGGCGGTCGGGGACGAGCGATGGTCTTTTCCTACCAATCTATCCCCCTAGGAGCATGCGCATAGTGTTTGATTTTTGATGACTTCTAAATTTTTGCAATAAGTATATGAGTTCTTTTGACTAATGTTGAGTCCATGGATTATACGCACTTTTACCTTTCCATCATTGCTAGCCTCTTTGGTACCGTGCATTGCCCTTTCTCACCTTGAGAGTTGGTGCAAACTTCACCGGTGCATCCAAACCACGTGATACGATATGCTCTATCACACATAAACCTCCTTATATCTTCCTCAAAACAGCCACCATGCCTACCTATTATGGCATTTCCATAGCCATTCCGAGATATATTGCCATGCAACTTTCCACTGTTCTGTTCATCATCATCATGACATACATTACTTTTGTCATATTGCCATTGCATGATCATGTAGTTGACATCGTATTTGTGGCAAAGCCACCATGCATAATTTTCATACATGTCACTCTTGATTCATTGCACCATCCTGGTACACCGTCGGAGGCATTCATATAGAGTCATATCTTGTTCTAGTTTCGAGTTGTAATTCATATGTTGTAATTCATAAAAGTGTGATGATCATCATTATTAGAGTATTGCCCAAAAAAGAAAAAAAGAAAGGCCAAAAAAAGGCCCAAAAAATTAAAAATAGAAAAAGAAAAAAAGAAAAGAAAAAAAGGAAAATAAATAAAAGGGGCAATGTTACTATCTCTTTTTCCACACTTGTGCTTCAAAGTAGCACCTTGTTTTTCATGTAGTGAGTCTCATATATTGTGCTTCAAAGTAGCACCATGTTGTTCATATAGTGAGTCTCATAGGTTGTCTTTTTCATACTAGTGGGAATTTTTCATTATAGAACTTGGCTTGTATATTCCTACAATGGGCTTCCTCAAATGCCCTAGGTCTTCATGAGCCAGCAAGTTGGATGCACACCCCACTAGTTTTCTTTTGTTGAGCATTCATTTGTAGCTCTAGTGCATCTGTTGCATGGCAATCCCTACTCCTCATGTTGACATCAATTGATGGGCATCTCCATAGCCCGTTGATTATCCTCGTCAATGTGAGACTTTATCCTTTTTTGTCTTCTCCACACAATCCCCATCATCATATTCTATTCCACCCATAGTGCTATATCCATGGCTCACACTCATGTATTGCGTGAAGGTTGAAAAAGTTTGAGATTATTTAAGTATGAAAGAATTGCTTGGCTTGTCATCGGGGGTATAGAAGTTGGGAACATATTTGTGTGACAAAAATGAAGCATAACCTAACTATATGATTTTGTAGGGATGAGCTTTCTTTTGCCATGTTATTTTGAGAAGGCATGATTACTTTGATTTGTATGCTTGAAGTGTTACTATTTCTTTTATCAATATGAACTTTTATTTTGAATCATTTGGATCTGAACATTCATGCCACAATAAAGAAAATTACATTGAGAATTATGCTAGGTAGCATTCCACATCAAAAATTCTGTTTTTATCATTTACCTACTCGAGGACGAGCAGGAATTAAGATTGGGGGTGCTTGATATGTCTCCAACGTATCTATAATTTCTGATTGTTCCATGCTATTATATTACCCCTTTTGGATGTTTATGGGCTTTATTTTACACATTTATATCATTTTTTGGACTAACCTACTAACCGGAGGCCCAGCCCGTATTGCTTTTTTTTTGCCTATTTCAGTATTTCGAAGAAAAGGAATATCAAACGGAGTCCAAACGGAATGAAACCTTCGAGAGCGTCATTTTTGGAACGAACGTGATCCAAAGGACTTGGAGTGCAAGCCAAACAGTAGCCGAGGCGGCCACGAGATAGGAGGGCGTGCCCACCACTACAGTCGCGCCCCTCTGTCTCGTGGGCCCCTCGGGCGGCCACCGACATACTTCTTCCTCCTATATAATCCTACGTACCCCGAAAACATCCAGGGAGCCAACAAAACACAATTTCCACCGCCGTAACCTTACAGATCCATGAGACCATCTTGGAGCCTTGGCGGCGCCCGCCGGGGGGAATCGACCACGGAGGGCTTCTACATCAACACCATAGCCCCTCTGATGAGTTGTGAGTAGTTTACCATAGACCTTCGGGTCCATAGTTATTAGCTAGATGGCTTCTTCTCTTTGTTTGGATTTCAATATAATCTTCTCCCCCTCTATTGTGGAGATCTATTCGATGTAAACTCTTTTTTTGGTGTGTTTGTCGAGATCCGATGAATTGTGGGTTTATGACCAAGTTTATCTATGAGAAATATTTGAATCTTCTCTGAATTCTTTTATGTATGATTGAGTTATCTTTGCAAGTCTCTTAGAATTATCAGTTTGGTTTGGCCTACTAGACTGATCTTTCTTGCCATGGGAGAAGTGCTTAGCTTTGGGTTCAATCTTGCGGTGTCCTTTCCCAGTGACAGCAGGGGCAGCAAGGCATGTATTGTATTATTGACATTGAGGATAAAAAGATGGGGTTTATCATATTGCTTGAGTTTATCCCTCTACATCATGGCATCTTGCTTAATGTGTTACTCTGCTCTTTATGAACTTAATACTCTAGATGCAGGCAGGAGTCGGTCGATGTGTGGAGTAATTGTAGTAGATGCAGGCAGGAGTCGGTCTACTTGTTGCGGACGTGATGCCTATATACATGATCATGCCTAGATAATCTCATAATTATTCACTTTTCTATCAATTGCTCGACAGTAATTTGTTCACTGATGACCCACAAGTGTAGGGGATCTATCGTAGTCTTTTCGATAAGTAAGAGTGTCGAACCCAACGAGGAGCAGAAGGAAATGATAAGCGGTTTTCGGTAAGGTTTTCTCTGCAAGCACTGAAATTGTAGGTAATAGATAGTTTTGTGATAAGATAAATAGTAACGAGCAACAAGTAAATAAAGTAAATAAAGTGCAGCAAGGTGGCCCAATCCTTTATGTAGCAATGGATAAGCCTGGACAATTTCTAATAATGAGGAAGGAGCTCCCGACGACACATTGGGAATTATGGTCAAGCTAGTTTTCATCACGTTCATATGATTCGCGTTCGGTACTTTGATAATTTGATATGTGGGTGGACCGGTACTTGGGTACTGCCCTAACTTGGACAAGCATCCCACTTATGATTAACCCTTATTGCAAGCATCCGCAACTACAAAAAGGAGTATTAAGGTAAACCTAACCACGGCATTAAGCATATGGATCCATATCAGCCCCTAATGAAGCAACGCATAAACTAGGGTTCAAGCTTCTGTCACTCTAGCAACCCATCATCTACTTATTACTTCCCCGTGCCTTCCTCTAGGCCCAAATAATGGTGAAGTGTCATGTAGTCGACGTTCACATAACTCCACTAGAGGAAAAGACAACATACATCTCATCAAAATATCGAACGAATACCAAATTCACATGACTACTAATAGCAAGACTTCACCCATGTCCTCAGGAACAAACATAACTACTCACAAAGCATATTCATGTTCATAATCAGGGGGGTAATAATATGCGTAAAGGATCTAAACATATGATCTTCCACCAAGTAAACCAATTAGCATCAACTACAGGGAGTAATCAACACTACTAGCAACCCACAGGTACCAATTTGTCATTTTGATACAAGATTGGATACAAGAGATGAACTAGGGTTTTGAGAGGAGATGGTGCTAGTGAAGATGTTGATGGAGATTGACCCCCTCCCGATGAGAGGATCGTTGGTGATGATTTTCCCCTCTCGGAGGGAAGTGTCCCCGGCATAACAGCTCCGTTAGAGCCCTAGATTGATTCCGCCAAGGTTCCGTCTCGTGGCGGTGGAGTTTCGTCCCGTAAGCTTGCCCACGATTTTTTCCAGGGTAAAAATGATGATATAGCAGAAGATGGACGCGGAGGCCACCAGGGGCCCGGGAGATAGGGCGCGCCCTATGGGGGCGCCTCATCTCGGGGACAGGTGTGGGCCCCCTGGCCTATTTCTTTTGCTTAGAAACTCTTATTAAATCCAAAAAGTTGTTTCGTGGAGTCTCAAGACTTTTGGAGCTGTGCAGAATAAGTTTCCAATGTTTGCTCCTTTTCCAGCCAGAATTCCAGCTGCCGGCATTCCCCCTCTTCATGGTAAACCTTGTAAAATAAGAGAGAATAGCCATAAGTATTGGGATATAATGTGTAATAACAGCCCATAATGCAATAAACATTGATATAAAAGCATGATGCAAAATGGACGTATCAACTCCCCCAAGCTTAAACCTCGCTTGTCCTCAAGCGGAACACGAAATCGAAAAATATGTCCACATGTTCAGAGATAGAGGTGTCGATAAAAATAAAATACGGACATGAGGGCATCATGATCATTCTAATAACAGAAACATATATAGATTTTGTCATATGATTTCCTATGCTCAAGTAATAAGCAATTCACAATGTCAAGTATGGTTCAAAAACTTCATTGGGAACTAACAAACTATAATCTCAGTCATTGAAGCAATTGCAATTTATCGTAACATCAGAAAGAGTCAATAATAGAGCTTTTCAGCAAGCTCACATACTCAACTATCTCGTAGTCTCCTATAATTGCTAACACTCGCGCAGTACTTGTGGTTATAGAGTTTCAGCCAGACACTGAGAAAGATAGGGGCTTATTGTGTTGCCTCCCAACGTATTCACCTTTAGGTGATGTCAACAATAATGGCCCATACTAACTTACATCCAGTTGGATATATATCATGATCTTTCAAACACGAGGAGCTTGCCAAAGGATAAAATGAAAAAGGGAAAGGTGAGGATCACCTTGACTCAAGCATAAATTAAAAACATAAAGTAAAAGATAAGCCCTTCGCAGAGGGAAGCAGAGGTCGTCATGCACCTTTAGGGTTGATGCACAAAATCTTAATGCAAAAGAACGTCACTTTATATTGCCTGTTGTATGTGGACCTTTATTATGCAGTCCGTCGCTTTTATTACTTCCACAACAAGTTCATACAAAGCTTATTTTCTCTACACTAGTAAGTCATACATATTTAGAGAGCAATTTTTATTACTTGCAGCGATGACAACTTACTTGAAGGATCTTACTCAATCCATAGGTAGGTATGGTGGACTCTCATGGAAAAACAGGATAATTGGAAGCATAAGTAGTATCTCTACTTGGTGCAAGGAATTTGGCTAGCATGAGGGGGAAAGGAAAGCTCATCATGTTTGGAAGGTCAATGACAATATACTTTAACTGAGATGTCGGAAAACATAAACCATTACGTTGTCTTCCTTGTCCAACATCAACTCTTTTAGCATGTCATACTTAATGAGTGCTTCACAATCATAAAAGATGTCCAAGATAATATATTTATATGTGAACCCCTCTTTCCTTATCACTTCCTATTAATTGCAACGATGACCAAGGCTACGTTCATCAACCCTCAACAATTTTTATGCCTCATACTTTCTATGTGTGAAGTTATCACTATCCATAAGATCAATATGAACTCTTTTATTCTTTCTACTTTCTCAAGATCATAGCAACATAGCAAAGCCCTTGACTCAACACTAATCTTTATTATAGATAGCACACGGACTCGATTACATAAAGAGATCACAAAGCAAAACTCAAAACTACTTGATATCAAAACTTGAATCTACTAGATCAAGATACTACTAAAAGGATCGAACTAAATAAAGCGGTAAGGAGTGTGATGGTGATACGATACCGAGGCACTTCCCCCAAGCTTGGTAGTTGCCAAGGGGAGTGCCCATACCCAGGTGATTATTTCTCCTTCTTCACTGTTGGTGTTATGATCTTCTTGGCGATGATGCCCTTCAGGATACGGTTCTCCTCCTCGAGCTTATTGACTTGTTGTTTGAGGTCCATAATTTCTTTACGGAGCTTTCCCGTAACGGCTAAGGCTCCTTTTACCCAAGGATGCTGCATAGCTTCTGGAGAACAAGTGAAACTCTTTTTAATATTTTCATAAGAAAGAAATCTAGAGTTGGAAGGGATGACCGAAGCAGGGACGACCAGGTTAGGTAGTTCCCCCATAGTGAATTCTGCTCGGAGACGAGAGGTAACTTCCTGATCTTCCTCCATGGCATCTATCCTTTTCAAATCAGCCTCCATATCATCCTCCGTCGATGGTCCAAAGTGATAGGCATCACTATTTGCTCCTGGACCTGGTGTTGGGTGAGACACCCGGCTCTCCCCAACTGACTCCTGAGAAGACATCTTGCTTTACTCTGCAACAGGAACAGCTCGAAACGAAAACAGAGGATAATTGCATGATACGGTGGTCAAAACCTTCGGGAGTATATATAATGAATTTTTACCGACCAAAATACGTAATGTGCAAGAAAACGGAGTCCGGGAGGCACACGAGGTGCCCACGAGACAGGGGGCGCGCCCTATAGGGGGGGCGCCCTCCACTCTCGTGGGGGCCTCGTGTCCCTTTCGGACTACTTCTTTCTTCCTAAAATTCTTAAGTAATCCAAAACTGATAAAAAATTGCCATTAGAGTTGTTTTGGAGTTGGTTTACTTACCGTGCCACATACCTATGCCTTTTCGGAGTCTGGAACGTTCTAGAAAGTGTCCCTTATGTATTCCTCAGGGGTTATGGTTTCAATAATATTAGTTTCAACATTGATAGGATTACCTGAAATATAATGTTTAATTCTTTGACCGTTTACCACCCTCGGATTTGTGCCTTCAAAGTTGTTGATTTTTATAGCACTAGAACAATAGACCTCCTCGATAACGTAGGGATCTTCCCATTTGGAGAGAAGTTTTCCTGCAAAAAGTCTTAAACGAGAGTTGAATAATAACACATAATCTCCTATGTTAAACTCACGCTTTTGTATCCTCTTATCATGCCAGCGTTTGACTTTTTCTTTGAAAAGCTTGGCATTCTCATATGCTTGGGTTCTCCATTCATCAAGTGAGCTAATATCAAACAACCTCTTCTCACCGGCAAGTTTGAAGTCATAATTGAGCTCTTTAATAGCCCAATATGCCTTATGTTCAAGTTCAAGAGGTAAATGACACGCTTTTCCATAAACCATCTTATATGGAGACATACCCATAGGATTTTTGTATGCAGTTCTATAGGCCCATAATGCATCATCAAGTTTTTTGGACCAATTCTTTCTAGATCTATTCACAGCCTTTTGCAAAATTAATTTGAGCTATGTATTGCTCAACTCTACTTGACCACTAGACTGCGGATGATAAGGATATGCTATTCTATGATTGACATCATACTTAGCAAGCATTTTACGGAAGGCACCATGAATAAAATGTGAACCACCATCAGTCATAAGATATCTAGGGACTCCAAACCTCGGAAAAATAACTTCTTTAAGCATTTTAATAGAAGTGTTATGATCAGCACTACTAGTTGGAATAGCTTCTACCCACTTAGTAACGTAATCAACAGCAACTAAAATATGTGTATAACCATTAGAGGCAGGAAAAGGTCCCATATAATCAAAGCCCCAAACATCAAACGGTTCAATAACGAGAGAATAAATCATAGGCATTTCTTGACATCTACTAATGTTACCTATTCTCTGACATTCATCACAAGATAAGACAAACTTACGAGCATCTTTGAAGAGAGTAGGCCAATAAAAACCATATTGTAGTACCTTGTGTGCGGTTCTACCTCCAGCGTGGTGCCCTCCATAAGATTCAGAGTGACACTTACGTAGAATCTGTTCCTGTTCATGCTCAGGCACACAACGTCTAATAACACCATCTACTCCTTCTTTATAAAGGTGTGGATCATCCCAGAAGTAATGTCTTAAATCATAAAAGAACTTTTTCTTTTGCTGGTATGTGAAACTAGGCAGTATATATTTAGCAACAATGTAATTAGCATAATCAGCATACCAAGAAACAGTACGAGAAGCATTGACAACCGCTAATTGTTCATCAGGAAAGCTATCATTAATAAGCAGTGGGTCATCAAGAACATTCTCTAACCTAGACAAGTTATCTGCAACGGGGTTCTCAGCTCCCTTTCTATCAATAATATGCAAGTCAAATTCTTGGAGCAGGAGAACCCATCTAATGAGTCTAGGCTTAGCATGTTTCTTTTCCATAAGATATTTAATAGCAGCATGATAAGTGTGAATAGTAACTTTGGAATCAACAATATAAGGTCTAAACTTATCACATGCAAACACAACTGCTAAGAACTCTTTTTCAGTAGTAGCATAATTTCTCAGGCAATATCAAGAGTCTTACTAGCATCTTGGATAACATTCAATTTCTTATCGACTCTTTGCCCTAGAACAACACCTACTGACATAATCACTAGCATCGCACATAATTTCAAAAGGTAAATTCAATCAAATTTGAACAATAGGTGCGATGATCAAAGCTTTCTTAAGTGTTTCAATGCTTCTACACAATCATCATCAAAGACAAAAGGAATATCTTTTTACAATAAATTAGTCAAAGGCCTAGAGATTTTAGAAAAGTCCTTAATGAACCTCCTATAAAACCGGCGTGACCAAGGAAACTTCTTATACCTTTTATGTCCTTGGGACATGGCATCCTTTCAATAGCATCAACCTTGGCTTTATAAAATTCAATACCTCTCTCGGAGATCTTGTGCCCCAAGACAATGCCTTCATTAACCATAAAGTGACACTTTTCCCAATTCAGGACAAGACTAGTGTCTTCGCATCTCTGCAAAACTCGATCAAGGTTGCTCAAACAATCATCAAAAGAGGATCCATAAACGGAAAAGTCATCCATGAATACCTCACAAATCTTTTCACAAAAATCAGAGAATATAGCCATCATGCATCTTTGAAAGGTAGCAGGTGCATTACATAAACCAAAAGGCATATGTCTATAAGCAAAAGTACCAAAAGGGCAAGTAAAAGTAGTTTTAGATTGATCCTTCGCTCATACAGGTATCTGAGAGAAACCAGAATAACCATCTAGAAAGCAAAAATGTGTGTGTTTGGATAGTCTTTCTAGCATTTGATCAATAAAAGGTAAAGGGTAATGATCTTTCTTAGTAGCTTTATTTAACTTACGGAAATCAATTACCATCCTATAACCTGTAATAATTCTTTGTGGGATCAATTCATCTTTATCATTAGGAACAACGGTAATACCTCCCTTTTTAGGGACAAATGGGCAGGGCTTACCCATTCACAATCAGCAACGGGATAAATAATACCTGCCTCAAGGAGCTTTAGTATCTCCTTTCTTACCACTTCCTTCATCTTGGGATTTAATCGTCTTTGAGGATCTCTAACTGGTTTGGCATCTTTCTCCACTGAAATTTTGTGTTGACATAATGTGGGACTAATGCCCTTAAGATCATCCAGAGTATATCCAATAGAAGCTCGGTGCTTCTTCAGAGTTTTCAATAATCTTTCTTCTTCTTTCTCTGAAAGGTTAGCACTAATAATAACAGGATATATTTCTTTTTCATCAAGATAAGCATACTTAAGATTATCAGGTAATGGTTTGAGTTCAAACATGGGATCACCCTTGGGTGGAGGGGGATCCCCAAGAATTTCAACGGGAAGGTTATGTTTTAGCATAGGTTCCTGTTTAAGGAACACTTCATCTACTTCTTCCCTTTCCTTCATAAACATATCATTTTCATGGTCTAGCAGATATTGTTCTAACGGATCAGTTGGAGGAATAGCAATGGAAGCAAGACCAATAATCTCATCCTTACTAGGTGGTTCCCTTTCACGAGGTTGTCTATTAAACTTAGCAAAATTAAAGTCATGAGACATACCATCTATGCCAATAGTAACAATATTCTTTTCACAATTAATCTTAGCACTCGCAGTATTCAAGAAGGGTCTACCAAAAATAATGGGACAAAAATCATCTTGTGGGAACCAAGAACAAGAAAATCAGCAGGGTATTTAACCTTCCCACACAAAACTTCAACATCTCTAACAATCCCAATAGGTTTAATGGTATCCCTATTAGCAAGCTTAATAGTAACATCAATGTCTTCTAATTCAACGGGTGCAATGTCGTCCATAATTTCTTTATAAAGATCATAAGGTATCGCACTAGCACTAGCACCCATATCACATAAAGAAAAACACTCATAATCTTTAATTCTAATCTTTATAGTCGGTTCCCACTCATCATTAAGTTTTCTAGGTATAGAAACTTCCAAATTAAGTTTTTCATCATAAGATTGCATCAAGGCATCAACGATATGTTTGGTAAAATCTTTATTTTGACTATAAGCATGAGGAGAATTAACAGCGGATTGCAACAAGGAAATACAACCTTTTAAAGAACAATTATCATAATCAAATTCATTGAAATCCGACATAGTAGGTTCAATGTTATTAGAAGTTGAGGACTCTCCAATCTCACATTTACCAAATTTAGCATCAAGATCTAAAGACTCCGAATTCTTGGGACGCTTTCTAGGCAAAGTTGATTCATCATCAGTCCCATAATCATCAAAATTAATATTGCAAAACATAGATCTAATAGGAGACGCATCAATAACTTTAAGATCCTCATCATTATTTTCATGGAAACTAGAAGAACACGCTTTTATAAAGCTATCTCTTTTAGCACGCAATCTAGCGGTTCTTTCCTTACACTAGTCAATGGAAATTCTCATTACTTTGAGAGACTCATTGATATCATGCTTGGGAGAAGAAGATCTAAGTTTAAGAGAATCAACATCAAGCGAAAGTCTATCAACGTTCCTAGCCAAATCATCAACTTTGAGCAATTTTCCGTCAAGCATAGCATTAAAATTCTTTTGAGAAATCATAAATTCTTTCACACTATTCTCAAAATCAGAGGGCATCTTATTAAAATTACCATAAGAAATATCATAGGAATTTCCATAATTATTAGAGGAATTGCTAGGGAACGGTCTAGCATTAAAGTTTCCTCTATAAGTGTTGTTTCCAAAACTATTTCTACCAACAAAATTCACATCCATAGATTCATTATTATTCTCAATCAAGGAAGACAAAGGCATATCATTGGGATCAAGAGGAGTATTTTTAGTAGCAAACATCTTCATAAGTTCATCCATCTTTCCACTCAAAACATTAATTTCTTCTATAGCATGCACTTTTTTACTAGAAGATCTTTCGGTCTGCCATTGAGAATAATTAGCCATAATATTATCAAGAAGTTTTGTAGCATCTCCTAACATGATTTCCATAAACGTGCCTCCCGCGGCCGAATCTAAGAGATTTCTAGAAGCAAAGTTCAAACTAGCATAAAAATTTGGTATGATCATCCATAAATTCAAACCATGAGTAGGGCAATTGCGAAGCATCAATTTCATTCTTTCCCAAGATTGGGCAACATGCTCATGATCAAGTTGTTTAAAATTCATAATATCATTCCTAAGTGTGATAATCTTAGCGGGAGGAAAATACTTAGAGATAAAAGCATCTTTGCACTTGTTCCAAGAATCAATACTATTTTTAGGCAAAGTCGAAAACCAAACTTTAGCACGATCTCTAAGTGAAAACGGAAATAACTTCAATTTGACAATATTGTTATCCGTATGTTTCTTCTTTTGCATATCACACAAATCAACAAAGTTGTTTAGATGAGTAGCGGCATCTTCACTAGGAAGGCCGGCGAATTGATCTTTCATAACAAGATTCAACAAAGCAATATTGATTTCACAAGACTCAACATCATTAAGAGGAGCAATCGGAGTACTAAGGAAATCATTATTATTGGTATTCGAGAAATCACACAATTTGGTATTATCATGTGCCATGGCAACAAGTAATCCAACACACAAGCAAACAGAAAAAGGCAAGCGAAAAAGAGAGGAGGAGATTGGGAAAGAGAGGGCGAATAAAATGGCAAGGGTGAAGTGGGGGAGAGGAAAACGAGAGGCAAATGGAAAATAATGTAAATGCGAGGGAGATGGGTTTGTGATGGGTACTTGGTATGTCTTGACTTGAGCGAAGACCTCCCCGGCAACGGAGCCAGAAAAGAATCTTGATGACCCACAAGTGTAGGGGATCTATCATAGTCCTTTCGATAAGTAAGAGTGTCGAACCCAACGAGGAGCAGAAGGAAATGATAAGCGGTTTTCAGTAAGGTTTTCTCTGCAAGCACTGAAATTGTAGGTAATAGATAGTTTTGTGATAAGATAAATAGTAACGAGCAACAAGTAAATAAAGTAAATAAAGTGCAGCAAGGTGGCCCAATCCTTCATGTAGCAAAGGATAAGCCTGGACAATTTCTAATAATGAGGAAGGAGCTCCTGAGGACACATTGGGAATTATCGTCAAGCTAGTTTTCATCACGTTCATATGATTCGCGTTCGGTACTTTGATAATTTGATATGTGGGTGGACCGGTACTTGGGTACTTCTCTAACTTGGACAAGCATCCCACTTATGATTAACCCCTATTGCAAGCATCCGCAACTACAAAAAGGAGTATTAAGGTAAACCTAACCACATCATTAAGCATATGGATCCATATCAGCCCCTAACAAAGCAACACATAAACTAGGGTTTAAGCTTCTATCACTCTAGCAACCCATCATCTACTTATTACTTCCACATGCCTTCCTCTAGGCACAAATAATGGTGAAGTGTCATGTAGACGACGTTCACATAACACCACTAGAGGAAAAGACAACATACATCTCATCAAAATATCGAACGGATACCAAATTCACATGACTACTAATAGCAAGACTTCACCCATGTCCTGAGGAACAAACGTAACTACTCACAAAGCATATTCATGTTCAGAATCAGAGGGGTAATTATATGCATAAAGGATCTGAACATATGATCTTCCACCAAGTAAACCAATTAGCATCAACTACAAGGAGTAATCAACACTACTAGCAACCCACAGGTACCAATTTGTGGTTTTGATACAAGATTGGATACAAGAGATGAACTAGGGTTTTGAGAGAAGATGGTGCTGGTGAAGATGTTGATGGAGATTGACCCCCTCCCGATGAGAGGATCGTTGGTGATGACGTTGGTGATGATTTCCCCCTCCCGGAGGGAAGTGTCCCCGGCAGAATAGCTCCGCCAGAGCCCTAGATTGATTCCGCCGAGGTTCCGCCTCGTGGCGGCGGTGTTTCATCCCGTAAGCTTGCCCACGATTTTTTCCAGGGTAAAAGTGATGATATAGCAGAAGATGGACACCGGAGGCCCACCAGGGTGCCCAGGAGATAGGGGGCGCGCCCTATAGGGGGGGCGCCCCCTGTCTCCTGGACAGGGTGTGGGCCCCCTGGCCTATTTCTTTTGCTCAGAAATTCTTGTTAAATCCAAAAAGTCGTTTCATGGAGTCTTAGGACTTTTGGAGCTATGCAGAATAGGTTTCCAACGTTTGCTCCTTTTCCAGCCAGAATTCCAACTGTCGGCATTCCCCCTCTTCATGGTAAACCTTGTAAAATAAGAGAGAATAGCCATAAGTATTGGGATATAATGTGTAATAACAGCCCGTAATGCAATAAATATTGATATAAAAGCATGATGCAAAATGGACGTATCATTCACCCACCGTAATACTTATGCTATCTTAAGAGAAGCCTCTAGGGAAATCTATGGCCCCCGGGTCTATCTTTTGTCATATAAGCTTTCAATCTACTTTTATTTGCATCTTTACTTCTTGCATTTATATTATAAAATACCAAAAATATATTTATCTTATCATACTATCTCTGTCAAATCTCACTTTCGCAAGTGGCCATGAGGGGATTGACAACCCCCTTATTGCGTTGGTTGTGAGTTCTTTGTTTCTTGGTGTAGGTGCGTGGGACTTTTGAGGAGCCTCCTACTGGATTGATACCTTGGTTCTCAAAAAACTGAGGGAAATACTTACGCTACTATTACTGCATCACCCTTTCCTCTTCAAGGAAAACCAATGCAAGCTCATGACGTAGCACGAAGCAACACTGACAATACCGAAGACACGGCGGTCAACGCCGGATTCAGTGGCTCCAAACCCGGTCAACGGAAGAGGCCATTCAAAAGAAACAAGGACGGCTCATCTAGCCTGGACCGAATACTCAATCGACCTTGACAGATTCATGGCACCCCTGACAAGCTGCTAACCATACCAACAAAAGCTGTTGGGTCTTCAAACAGGCCGGCAAGTTAAACGCCGAACACACGGGGAAAGAGTCGCCCAGCGAGGACGACGATGAGGAGCCTCGCCCACCGAACACAGGGGGACAAAGGAAATTTCCCCCGAAGTCAAGATGGTGAACATGATATACGCTACCCACATCCCCAAAAGGGAGTGCAAACGCGCATTAAGGGACGTCTATGCGATAGAGCCAGTCGCCCCAAAATTCAACCTGTGGTCAGCATGCCCGATCACCTTTGATCGCAGGGACCATCCGACCAGTATCCGTCCTGAAGGTTCGGCCGCATTAGTCCTTGATCCAATTATCGATGGACTCCACCACACAAGAGTCCTCATGGACGGCGGCGGCAGCCTTAATCGGCTCTACCAGGACACGGTCCGGAAAATGGGTATTGACTCGTCAAGAATCAAACCCACTAAAACTACCTTTAAAGGAGTAATACCTGGTGTAGAGGCCCGCTGCATGGGCTCAATCATATTGGAGGTCGTATTCGGTTCGCCAGACAACTTCCGAAGCGAAGACTTAATCTTCGACCTCGTCCCTTTCCGTAGTGGCTATCACACAATGCTCGGACGAACCGCGTTCGCCCGCTTCCATGCGGTTCCACACTATGCTTATCTAAAACTTAAAATGCCAGGCCCACGCGGTGTTATAATAGTTCACGGAAACATGGATCGTTCCCTCCGTACTGAGGAACACACCACGGCCCTAGCAGCAGAAGTACAGGTTGGCCTTATCAAGTCGAGCTCCACATCGTCATTTAAGCCACCAGACCCTGCCAAACGAGTCCAGACTACACAGCAGAAGGATAGTCCAGCTCATCAGGAGCTCGACTAGCAATCCGTCCTCTCTCTTCACCCCAACCAAACAGCGGTATATGTACCACGTGCTCATAATTACGCATTAAAAATACCATGGGCGATGATGGAGGCATATCGAGGATGAGGTCCACAATGCGTCTCAACCGTGTCCGGACCCCCATCTATCTTTTTCTTAACTTTGTTTTCCTTTTCAGGATCATTACAACCTACATCGCCCATTTTATGGTGTCAAAGGGCCCCTTTTCCGACCACTTTTGAAAACTTATTCATTAATCCTCTCAAAGGATCACACACCAAGGTAAAAAGAAGCGTATATTTACGTTGGAGTACCTAAAGGATCTTTCAAGATCACCTCCCCCAATGTTCTTAAATACCCGTACATAGCTTTCCCTTGCGCTCGGCGTGTAAAATAGCCTCGATGTTTATAACATTATCTGTACAAATACATTTTGACGTATCAATCAGACTATAATGGAAGCAATTTTTTGCACAAATTACTTGGTACTGACTTATTCCTTCTTCCGTATTCTTTTTTATCATTTGATCGCCATGTACACCTCGGCCCGACCTAAATCGCCAGGGGCTCCATTCAGCCGTGTGCATCTATTAAATTTATTATAAGTCCGAACACTTTCACTAGTACAATTTCGCGTCCCGAATTTAGCATTATATGCATCAGCTCTGAATCATGTCTTGGGTCAATAGTTGGGTTGCCCGGCTCCTGTGGTTACTACCTTACGTTCTGACTGTTCAGCTAAGGAAATAAAGGGAGAACTACTGTGATTGTGTTTCTGGTTGGCCGGATAAACACCTCAGTAGAGAAAGCCGAAAACTGACTGTCATGATGCAACGAGAGCTGGTCCGCTATTCGATGACTTAGTATAAATCTCTTGTGATTTTTTCCGTGTCATACGAAGGACTAGTTTTAACCTGGTCAGGTGTTTACAGCGCCCGAGTTTGGATCGCTGATCAATACCAGGGGCTGCACCTATAATTCTATCGTCAAACTCCTATGATTAACTGAGAGTGATAAAGCCGTATAGTCCGATTGCCTGGTTCGCCGCACTAGCACCTCCTTCAAGGACCAAATCGTTGGGTCAAGTGTGTTTCTGTGCCGTTCCAAACACCCTCGTAGTATCTACATGAGGGGCTGAAGCCGACGACTGCCCAACTCTCAGATTTAATAAACGTCCGCAACGGAGGATAAATAAATTCAGAGGAAACAAGACTAACATTATATGAACGCTTTGTTTTCATTACACGGTTTGGGCACTGCGGATACATTCATTCAAACATCACGTCCTTCGAACACAGGCCCTCTATAATACGGGATCCTTCAAGGACGTCATTGAAGTACTTCTCTGGCGTACGACGCTCCTTGCCTGCGGGCGGTCCTTCGGTTGCAAGACTAGTGGCATTCATCTTCGCCCATTGTACCTTGACACGGGCGAAGGCCATTCGGGCACATTCAATGCAGACCGACCGCTTTATAGCATCTATCCTTGGGAAGGCATCTACCAACCACTTCACAAGCCCAAAGTAGCTATTAGGTAATGGTTCGGCTAGCCAAAGATGGATTATGACATCCTTCATGGCCAGCTCGGCCATCCTATGCAGCTTGGTCAGCTGTTTCAGCTGATCGTTGAGGGGCAAAGGCTGCTCTGGCTCACGGTATTGTGACCAGAACAGTTTCTCTGTTGAGCTCCCCTCTTCGGCTCAGAGGAAATCCGCAGCATCTACGACACTTCGGGGCAAATCCGCAAACGCTCCTGGAGAACTCCAAATGTGTGTCAAGAAGGTATACTTTCTCCTTACATATTTGCTTTCCATACTAAAAGTCTTACCAGCCGCAGTCTTCTTGGCCTCGCGGATCTCCTGATAGGCACCTTGGGCTTCAACTCGGGCCTCCTTTGCAGTTTGGAGCGCCACAGTAAGATCGGATTCTTGATCCGACACCTTGTGCTCCAAAGACTCACATTTCCTTATAGCATCTGTGAACTCTTGTTGGACTTCATCCAACCTCGCCTCATGCTTTTGACGGGCGGTTCATTCTTCGTCCGCCTCCTTCTTGGCTGCGGCCAGTGCACTCTTGAGGGCTTCGACCTCAGACGTGTCAGCTATGAGCATAAACATAAAGCTCAGTTAGATAAAAAATGGGAACTCATGACAGATCAGATATGCTTCGATATAACATGCCTTGTTTTGCCTCCAGCCTCCGATTTAGTTCGGAGACTTCAGCAGCATGCGAGGCTGCTGCCAACTTCGCATCCTGCTCATCAACATAAACATATATGTTAGCTCCTGTGATATATTATTCGATCCTCTGCTCGGACCTTCTTCGGGAAACGCTGAACAGAGTCTCAGGGGATACTATCTATACATAGTTATTCCTTTTTCAAATAACCAAAAATACATTACTTCACATACCTCAAAGCCTGTTAGAAGGCTTGTGTAATCTTGGTTCAATCCACTTTTCACAGACCGAACCTTTTCAACCACCGTACCCATAAGGGTACGGTGTTCCTCCACAATGGAAGCACTTTGAAGCGCTTCCATCAGAATGTCTGGCACCTCCGGATTGACAGAGGACACCGGTGGAGTCGGCACACCTCCTTCTCTTGAAGAAGGTTGTTGCTCCAATTCTGGAGCCGTACGAGTCTCCGGAATAATATTCGGTTGGGGGCCGAATTGAGCGTTGCCCCCACCACCAGCCTCCGTGGGGGTGGATTTCCCCCTCTCTTCGACAACAGAGGTATTACCCTCTGCTGCCACCTTCACGGCCTCCCAAGACAAAACTTCGGTGTTATCCTGAGCAGTGGGTGGAGAGATCTGCGGAGGCGACTCGCTCTCCATCGCATTCGTCCCTAGCGAGTTCCCAGATGACGATGATCGTTGGGGGAGATCACAAGCCGGGCTATAAATGCGCACTTCGGTATGATAAAATAATAAGGTATGAAATCGGATATGTATATGGTGTCTTCGGATACTTACGATTCAGCCGAGGGCTTCGATCTCGGGCGCCGCTTTGGGGTGGCATCGGCATCCACTTCGGAATCATCTAAAAATGAGGGTTTTCCCTTCTTGGCGGCCTCCGCCTCCAGATCCGCGGGAGCCCCCCTTTTCTTCTTCCCACCCTTGGGGGGAGAGTTACTCTCTTCCTCCTCTACGTCTTCGTCATGGGAGGAGGAGGCTTCAGAGTCTTCGGACATAGCGTCTGAAGTACCCTTACGATGGAGACCACCTCTGGTCTCCTTGCCCTTCTTCTTGGCCTTCTTCTCCGGCACCTGATATGGTGCCGGAACCAGCATCTTGGCTAGCAAGGGAGTGTCCTGGCCCTCGGGCAGTAGAGGTGAACAGTTGATCTGCTCCGCCTTCTTTGTCCAGCCCTCTGGAAGTAAGAGGGTTCAATATACTCCTTGGAATTGCAAATAAATGTTATTATAAAACTTACGGGAGTGGCTGGACGCCCGCAGTTATAGCCACGGTCTTCGGTTGACTCTGGCCATGACTTTTGAGTCTTGAAGAGCAGCTCCCATATGTCTTTGTGCGTCGTGCCGAAGAACCACTGCAGAGTCTGAGGACCGGCCGGGTCGAATTCCCACATGTATTGAGTCCGTTGCTGACAAGGAAGAATCTGGCGAAAAAGCATCACCTGGATCATGCTGGGGAGGCTGGTTTTCTTGTTTATCATGCCCTTGATGCGGCTCTCCAGCGCCGTCACCTCGTTAGGCGACTCCCAATCTAGGCCCTTATTAAGCCAAGAGGTAAGCCGCATTGGGGGCCCAGATTTGAACTCGGGAGCGGCGGACCATGTGGCGTCATGGGGTTCCGTGATATAGAACCACCCCTGCTGCCATCCTTTGATGCTCTCCACAAAGGTCCATGTTGGCCAGTTGACATTGGGGAGCT
The DNA here is from genome assembly GCA_021437245.1 of Aegilops speltoides. NCBI lineage: Eukaryota > Viridiplantae > Streptophyta > Magnoliopsida > Poales > Poaceae > Aegilops > Aegilops speltoides. The sequence goes on from CM038145.1 coordinate 217,495,609, forward strand.
TGCTCACCATGGTGCCGCCGCACTCTGCATGTTGGCCCTCGACCACCTTTGGCTTCACATTGAAGATCTTAAGCCATAGGCCAAAGTGGGGATGGACGCGGAGGAATGCCTCGCACATAATGATAAATGCCAAGAGATTGAGGAAGGAATTTGGGGCTAGATCATGAAAACTAGCCCATAGTAGAACATGAGATCGCGGACAAAAGGATGAAGGGGAAACCCTAGTCCGCGAAGGAAATGGGGGATGAACACTACCCTTTCGTTAGGCTCTGGAGTAGGGATGATCTGCTTTTTGGCAGGAAGCCGGTGGACTATGTCCGTGGCTAGGTACCCAGCTTCTCGGAGCTTCGTGATGTTCTCCTCTATGAGAGAGGAGGCCATCCACTTGCCCTGCGCTCCAGATCCGGACATGGCTAGGAGTGCTTGGTGGCGAGGGGAATGATTGAGACTTGGGCGCTGGAGCTTGAAACAACGGATGGGCAGAGGAGGAAGAAGGCGTGGGATAAAAAGACGGATCCTTATTGAGGGAGTCCTGGACTAGGGGGTGTCCGGACAGCCGGACTATCATCGTCCGCCGGACTCCAAGACTACGAAGATACAAGATTGAAGACTCCGTCCCGTGTTCGGATGGGACTTTCCTTGGCGTGGAAGGCAAGCTTGGCGATACGGATATGTAGATCTCCTACCATTGTAACCCACTCTGTGTAACCCTAGCCCTCTCCGGTGTCTATATAAACCGGAGGGCTTTAGTCCGTAGGACAACATACATTACAACAATCATACCATAGGCTAGCTTCTAGGGTTTAGCCTCCTTGATCTCGTGGTAGATCCACTCTTGTACTACCCATATCATCAATATTAATCAAGCAGACGAGGGTTTTACCTCCATCAAGAGGGCCGAACTCAGGTAAAACATCGTGTCCTCGCCTCTGTTACCATCCGCCTAGACGCACAGTTCGGGACCCCTACCGAGATCCGCCGGTTTTGACACCGACATTGGTGCTTTCATTGAGAGTTCCTCGTCGCCACCGATAGGGCGGATGCCTCCACCCGCCTTCAAAGACGGTGTTTTTGCCGAAGGGCCTTGGCCGCCGCCAAACTATCGGCTGGGTGGTTTCCTTATGACCGCTGTCCGCCGCCGCTCGACAATGACTTCTCAAGTCGTCGAAGCAATCTTCGCGTCACCGAAAGCTGCCGAACAGTTCGATCCAATAGAGCTCTCGTCATTACGAGCTCTTGATCGCATCGCCGCCTCGAGTCGCTACGGACTACAACCAGATTGGGCTTAAAACCGATCGAGAGAGATTAACTCTCCCCAGGCCACCCACCACGTCGCAGTGGTAGAGGAGCAATACGGCAACTCTTCGCATGTACTGAAAACTATTTATGTCCGGATTCCCGAACCCTCCATGCCGGATTTCCGCGGAGAGACGGAATACGATCGAGCATGGAATTTAAAACCATGCATCGCTCCGGACTCGCTGGATTGTGTCCAGCAAACCAAACTTCCAAATTCGGAAACTCCTCGGCCTTTGAGCCCCAAGATGGGCAGGGATCCGGACTTTAGTCCACCCACCCGCCCAGACATATGCGATCTGTCCCTAATACGGCAAGAGCCCGCTGAAACAGTACACCATTACTGGGCCAGATTCCTCCTGGTTGTGGACAGGATAAAGGACTGCCGAGAGGAAAACGCAATATCAATTTTCTGCAATAATTGCACGGACAAGGGAATATTGAACGCCATCGATCGTCGCAAAATTACAAGTTTCGCCGATCTGGCGTCCATAGTACGAAAGTACTGTGCGATGGAGAGTTTCCGGAAAACCGAAAACCAGTTTTGGGATAATCCGGCCCCAACCCCAGTCCGCAACAAAAGGGTACCTCACGCTCGGGCCCAAGATGCAAAAAAGAAAAGCAAAACCCAATAAGGGCACGGAACCAGATCGAGGGATGGCTCAATGGACCTGTAAGTTTCATAGTCTGAGAGGAGCCGCCCCAACACATAGCCTTCGAGCATGTTGATATTACGGCGGTGGCCAAAAGTGGCGAGGAGCTTCTAGCTCCGGAAACCACTCCAACAACACCAAGACGGTATCAACAGTCTTGAGTCCTTCACATCAAACAATATGCAAAGCGAACAATCAGCATGGACTCGCGAAGTCTACCAAGTAGCAACAGCAAATCCATGGAGCGACACAGCTATTACCTTCAACGCCAAAGGATTTGAGCCTAAATTTCGAACAGCCGAGCGCCACCACACCGGTACTTAGTCCGATAGTGGACGGCTTTGACCGACAAAAGTCCTCATGGACGGCGGCAATGACTAAACCTCATTTATGAGGAAACTCTGCGAAAAATGGAAATCGATTGAGCCGATTGAGCGAAGCAGCACAACCTTCAGAGGAATAATCCCTAGCGGAAGCGCCGCTGCCTTTGGAAAAATCACACTCGATGTGGTGTTCGCTCACGGACAATTACAGATCCGAAGAAGTCATGTTCCAAGTGGCCCCGTTCAGCAGCGGATATCACGCCATATTAGGACGAGAGGCATTCACAATCTTTCAAGCGGTACCTCATTACGGGTACATGAAGCTCAAAATGCCTGGGCCCAGTGGAATAATCACTCTTGTTAGTGATCCGGACATAGCACTCCGCGCCGAAAACAAGACAGCCGCACTAGCCCTCGAGGCACTATCCGAAGCCTTAGCGGCAGAAGAACTCACCGCGCTGCGCTCCACGGTGAACAGGGACGATGTGATACTCGATAAAAGATCCAAGTCCACCTCCTTCAAACCAGCAGATGAAATAACAAACTTCGTGTCCATCCAACGAACCCAACAAAGACGGCCTTCATTGGGGCACAATTGAACCCAAGTAGACGCCAGACTACGCCAATTCCTTCGAAAATCGGGACATTTTGCCGGCATCCTTTGGATATGCCCGAATCCCACGCAGATTGGCGAACACAGCCTAAACATCCTAAAAGGATTTAAGATACCAAACAGGCTCTTCGACGATTTTACGAACCCAAAAGACAGTGCAATGGGAGAAGAGCTAGCCAAACTATTGGAAGCCGGATTCATCGAGATATCAAACATCCGGATTGGCTAGCAAACCGGTAATGGTACCAAAGAAGGACAAATCTGGCGCCTCGGTCGATTTTAAAGACCTCAATAAGGCTTGCCCAAAGGATCCTTCCCTCTCCCCCGATCGACTAAATTATCGATGCTACCGCGAGGCACGATTCGTTGTGCTTCCCGGACGATACTCGCTATCATCAAATCAAGATGGCGGAAGCATCAAGCCACAACGGCATTCATCACTCCATACGGACCATTCGCTTCAACACGATGCCCTTCGGACTTAAAAATGCGGCGCAACATATCAAGATGATTCAAACATGTCCGCCACCCAGATCGGCAAAACAATCGAGGATACGAGACGACGAGTCGTCAAAACAAAACACGCCAAAACTCTAGTAGACGATTTGAGGCTCACATTCGACAACCTCGAGCATATGACATCAAGTGAATCCGGAAAAATGCGTTTGGGCGCATCGCCGGAAAGCTCTTTGGGCTTCATTGTATCCGTAGAGGAATTGAAGCAAACCCGCTAAAATCCGAGCTCATCACAGCTTGGATATTCCAAAAGACCTCAAACAAATACAAAATTAACGGGATGTGTGGCAGCCTTAAGCCGCTTTATCTCCCGTCTAGGAGAAAAGGCGTTGCCCTCTATCGCCTCCTCAGCGCACCAACACTTTGAGTGGACGGATGCCGCCTTCGCCGACTCAAGAAATAAAGGCCATATTGGCAACAAATTCGGTCCTGGCTGCTCCCACTCTGGGCGAACCAATGTTGTTATACATCGCAGCAACGCATCAAGTTGTAAGCGCGGTCCTCGTCGTCGAACGAGTGACAGAAGGGCAGAAATTCCCTCTTCAAAAACCAGTGTATTATGTATCCACTGTGTTAACCCCCTGCAAGTCCCGTTACCCGCACTATCAGAAGATAGCATATGCGGTGTTCATGGCGTCCGGAAGCTCGACACTACTTTCAAGAGTGTTCGATAACAAATGGCCTCTCAAGTACCACTCAATGACATTATAAATAACCGCGACGAACGGGCAGGATTGCAAATGGGCCATTGAGCTCTTACCATTCGATATAACTTACAAACCTCGGCGAGCTATAAAGTCACAAGTTTTGGCTGACTTCGTCGCTGAATGGACCGAAGCCGAACTCCCTAAAGAGTACGGCGCATACTCCAATTGGGTTATGCATTTCGACGGCTCTAAAATGTTGGCCGGACTGGGGGCTGGCGTCGTATTGACGTCCCCAACCGGGGACACAGTCCAGTACGTACTTCAAATAATGTACACGGACTCCAACAACGCAGCCGAATACGAGGCCCTATTACATGGTCTCCGGATGGCAGTCTCCATGGGTATTCAACGCCTAGAGGTGCGCGGGGATTCAAACCTTGCAATATCCCAAATAAATGGAGACTTTGACGCCAAGGATCCGAAAATGGCAGCATATTGCAACGCCGTCCTAAAATGTCACCGGTTTGAAGGACTCAATTCCATCACATAGCCCGAGATAATAACCAAGCGGCCGACGTCCGCACACATTGGTGCGAAACGTGATCTGTCCCTCCAAATATCTTCCCGAACGGCTCTTCAAGCCATCCGCGTTATGGGAAGAGGAGCAGGAAGTGACAAACCGAAAAACCGAGCCAATCGGCGATTCAGCCGATGACATAACACCGTCAGCCCACGACATAATGGCGAATCGCCTGCGGATGTAACCATTCCTAGCCTACTTGCTTAGGCAGAACTTCTCAAGACCAAAACGAGGCCCATTTGCATAGTCCGCGATCGAAAGCCTACAAGGTCCATGAGGGAGAACTTTATAAGAAAAGCACAACCGAGTCCTTCAAAGATGTATCTCCAAGAGGAAGGGCGCAACCTCTGGCTGAAATTCATGACGGACTAGGCGGACACCACGCAGCAGCCCGGCCCTTGTAGGAAAGGCATTCCGACAGATTTTATTGGCCGACAGCCGGGCAGATGCCCAGACTTGGTCCAGAGATGCGTTGGTTGTCGGCTCTTTGCTAATCGAGCCATATGCCGCCTACCGCCTCAAAACTATACCCATTACACGCCGTTCATGTCCGGGGCTTGATACGGTTGGACCCCTTAAAGGGGGAACCCACAAGCAACGGTACCTATTGGTCATGGTGGATAAATTCACCAAATGGATAGAGGCCAAGCCGGTCAAAACGGCAGAGTCCGGACCAGTGATAGACTTTATATCCGGGGTAGTACACCATTACGGAGTCCCCCACAGCATCATCACCGACAACGGCACAAACTTCACGGCCGACGAGGTTAAGTCATGGTGCAAGAATATGGGCATCAAGCTCAACTACGCTTCAGTCTATCACCCTCAAACCAACGGTCAAGTGGAACGAGCAAATGGTCTAATAATGAGCGGCATTAAACCCAGACTAGTGCGGTCACTTACTAAATCTGACACGCACTGGGTCGAGGAGCTCGACTCCATACTCTGGGGGCTGCGGACAACGCCTAACCGTACTACCGGATTCACACCATTTTTTATGGTATACGGCGCAGAGGCAGTCTTGCCCTGTGACATTATTCATGACTCACCTCGAGTGCGCATGTATGAGGAAAGAGAGGCCGAGCTTGATCGGCAGGACAACTTGGACACATTGAGGAAGAACGTGACGTCGCAAGGCTCGTTCGCATTTTATCGCAGCAGGCCCAAGATATCAAAGGCATAAGCACGGGCCAAGACTTACAACGTTGGTGAATTAGTTCTACGCTGCGGACAAGAAAAAGGACAAGCTCAAGCCCAAATGGGAGGGGCCCTTCATTATCGATCAAGTCCTGACCGCGGAGCATACCGTTTCATTTAAATGCGCGGATAACCGACTCGAGCCGAACCCATGGAACGCAGCCCGCCTCCGATGATTCTATGCCTAGCGCCGACTAAGAGTTCGCCCCTTCCCGCCCAAACTTTTACACTTCGCTGTCTTTTGTTTCTCTTTTATGCCTTTTATTTAAAACCCTTACGGGCCTATTTTCGCACTTTCAGACACACATGACGTGCCATCCGCACTCATCATTCCCGGGGCTTCTTTTACAGAAGCTCAATTATAAGGGTTTCATACCCAGCACATGTGTCAAGCTTCCACATGTACCTTTTACTCGCCATTATATGCATCGATATGACTTAAGTTTTGGCCAAGCTGGGTTGCCTGGCTCCTGTGCTTACCCCTACGTTCCCGATTGTTCGGCTAGGAGGTAAAGGGAGCACCTCTGCGATTTTTACTGCCGGGTCAGCCGGATGTGTACCTCAGACTGGGTGAAGTCGAAAGCTAGCGTTCTTAAGGGAATATTCGGTCGGTGACTTAAAAGATGACTTTTCACCCATTTATCTACCCGCCCCCAGATGTTTTTCTGCTTTCTTTGCAGTCCGGACATGCACTTTAGGGCATGCCTCCCAGGGAAAGGAACCCTTAACGGAACTATTCTCCCTGGAAGATGTTTCTTACTAACCATGTAATATAACATAACTAGTTGGGCACTTGTCTGATAAAGCGATAATGACCCCTACGCCTGGTCTCCATGCATACCGCGGTTGTTTCTCATCCACAAAGGTATTCGGACACACTCCGGACTCTAGGGTCCCGAGGTCGAAGCGAAAAGGTCGGCAAAGACAAATGATCTACAATCCAGCTAGAAGGCATTTCACATGTCACTTCAAAGGAAAACATACATTGTCAAATTTATTGATTGTATTCCTCCTCAATCCCGTCTAACAGCTGTCTAACTTACATATCCCATTGGGAAAACTTAGCAGCCAACTCTACTTGGTCAGTATACTAAACTCACAGGATCTCCTTCCCATCGGGCCCCACTGGTCCAACTCGCCATATGGTTGGGATCCGCCTTATACCGCTGCCTTCACCATGGCCCAAGCCTCCCGGCACCTTGACGGCAGGCAAAATCTTCCACAACGGAAGGCGCCGCGCCTCCTGCAGCTTCTTCAGAAGCTCCCGAGTCCCTCGGGTAGGGTGAGGGCTGGCCATAAAGCCCTGAACGACGCCGCCATTGCTGCCGAACCCGTTCGAGCAGTTGTAGCAGCTCGGGAAGTTGATCACCCATTGATACGGGCATCTCCTCCGCAGGGCGACCTGTGAGTATACCTACAAGACATACTATGTCAATTTGCTTCTTCGCTGAACTCTTCTTTTAAAAGGAGTTCGCCAAGCACTTACTATAAATGCCGCGACAAGCCGCTGATTCTCCTTAACGGAGCCGGGCAGCTCGGCCCGAGCGCCTTTCAGCTCTTCACCGAGCTTGGCGTTGGCATCCCGGAGCTTGTTCCTTTCTTGCTGCACCCTATTCAAGACACTCGCCGCCTTCACCGGGCGCAGCAATGCTTGCTGTCCGGATCTTGTCCGCGGCACTGCAATGTCATTATTAGACTTGCGCGCACGCCGCACAGCGCTTATATTTATTAATAAAATGTGTTACCGGGAGGGGTCTGCGTCTCCTCCTGTGGCAGCAAGTGCGCCTCAAGTTGGGCCTTGCAATCTTGCAGCCCCGAGACACCGGGCATTCTTCTCGGTAAGAGCTCGTTTTCAAATGATCCTTAAATCAGTTAACATAACTACTTTAAGTCTCGGGGCTACCTTGGTATATACAACCATTAAAATTCCCTTACCCGTATGTCTTTCACATACCGCTCCGTGGCTCGTAAAACCATCTTGAGCGGCACGGAGATGCGTCCCCTGCGCTAAAGGCATCCAATGCCTCGGGGAGAAGCACGCTTCACGAAATCTTGTCGTGGCGCCTATGGTTCATGGTGCTCTCCACCTCGGACTTGGTGGCGCATGCTGTCGGTGTCCTCCGTTGGAGAAGGATCCGCCAGCGTCTTGCGCTTGCCTCTCCCTCGGCCGGGCGCCGAGCTGGCCGGTGTAGGTTGGATCAGCAACCTGCGCCGCGCATCCCGCGAGTGCTTTTTCTCCTACAAAGATCATGAGCACTCAGCGTTTCCTAGGAACGCTGCCCTGAAAATTCAAATACGAGCAATACCTTTGCGGCGACGTTTCTGTCCGCACCGCGCTCCTTTTCCACCTGCTGGTCTGGACTGGCCTCTGTTGGTCGGCCGCCGCGGGCTCGGCTTCCTGCCGTAAAGGCACTTCCTGTAACATACCATCGTTCGCGAAGGATAGAAAGGGGAAAGGAAGAGATAATGGTGTTCGGACCTTGGTCACGGTCACCGAGAAGCCGGATCTGATCCGGGGTAGTCCACCGTAATGGCAACCAAAGCACTATCCATGCCGAGCTGGTGAAATACCCGCCGATCAGCTCCACCTCGATGTCGGGTCCTCTTGGAGGCCGGATTCAAGGATCTTCTCGATCCTCGGGTTGCGGAGCAGGACTTACCATGTCCTCCACGGTCCGGCGAGACCTGCGCTACCAAGACATAATGTAAAGAAGCTTAAACTTCGAGAGAATGGGTTGAGCCTTTAAAGGTGTTCGCTACCCATCCTCTAGGGTTGATCATGGAAAACCCATGCAAAGGGTTCGCTCAAGGAAGTCCTCCTTTTCCCCTTATACAGTGGAAAGGATCTCTACCAGATCCTCGGTCGAATCCGCCCTCTGCGCCCATGACGGGTGGCATCGTCCTCCCGCTGAAATCCCACATAGGGTGGCCTCAGATTGCAATGGTTGTACCCAAGATGATGCATGTCGTCATGACTCCAATCATGGTCAACCCGGAATGGGCCAATAATCTTATTCGGCCCATCAAGTAATGGACGCTCTTGTCTTCCTCCAATCGGGGGCTCCGTGGGCGCCAGCTGAGGCGTTTCTTCAGGGGAGCAGCACTAAACTCCGGGAGGCCAATCCGGACTGGGTCCGCAATGAGCGCCTCCTCCAGAAACCACTCGAGGGCGGTCTTCGGACGCCTTCTTGGGAGTACCGGATGGGTATCCGTCCCGCAATGCGCCATATTTCAGCGCCCCACTTGATATATGGACCCCTCAGAGAACGGGCACGAGGCGTAACAGCCTCTTCCACAATGCAAAATGGGGCTCAATGCCCAGAACAGCTCACAAAGAGCTACGAGTCCGCGATATGCGTGATGAGGCGGGTGTGAGGTGGTGGAGCTGGAGTCCGAGAACTCCGTGAGCCCGCGGAGGAACGGATGTATTGGGAATCTGAGTCCCCTTACCAGATAGGGGACGAAGCATACTCGCTCCCCCTTATTGGGGCTTGGGGTAGCCTCCGCTTGCCTCCCACCTTGATAGGTAACCAGTCCGGCTCGAACCGGGATCATGAAGGCCAGAGGGAGATATCCCCCCGCTTGGAGCTTCACTAGCTCATTGTGCGAAACAGAGCACCTCCTCCAATTCCCCGGCGGTGGGCTGGGAGTGCGTGAAGAAGAGCCGCGTCGACGGTCCATGATGGAATGGATTTTTAGGTCAAAGGCGCCCGATGAAGTATTCGCGGGAGGAGGATGGTGTGGTTTGATCTGGATTTTGCCTCTTTTATAGGCGGATGACTCGCACGACCGGGGTGAAACGTAAAAGACGCCTGCTTTTCGCATTCGTGCGACGCGTGGAAAAATACCATTATTAGGCGAGAAGCCGAGAAACACAAGATTTATGGTGAAGCCGACATCGCTCGGCGGTACATGGAACTTGAAGGAGAACCCGCCTTGCAACGCCAAGACTATATACGCTATTTGGACTTATCGCCATTGAAGCCTGGTTCGGGGCTACCGAGGAGTCTCGACTAGGGGTGTCCGGACAGCCGGACTATCATCGTCCACGGACTCCAAGACTACGAAGATACAAGATTGAAGACTCCGTCCCATGTCCGGATGGGACTTTCCTTGGCGTGGAAGGCAAGCTTGGCGATACGGATATGTAGATCTCCTACCATTGTAATCGACTCTGTGTAACCCTAGCCCTCTCCGGTGTCTATATAAACCGGAGGGCTTTAGTCCGTAGGACAACATACATTACAACAATCATACCATAGGCTAGCTTCTAGGGTTTAGCCTCCTTGATATCGTGGTAGATCCACTCTTGTACTACCCATATCATCAATATTAATCAAGCAGGACGTAGGGTTTTACCTCCATCAAGAGGGCCCGAACCTGGGTAAAAACAACGTGTCCCTCATCTCCTGTTACCATCCGCCTAGACGCATAGTTCGGGACCCCCTACCCGAGATCCGCCGGTTTTGACACCGACACTTATCCTCTTATAAAGGCACCAGATGTTAAGCGCCCCCTCACAAGCCTTAAATCTCGCCTATTCCCAAGGGGACGTGTGAACGGCACTGTTGGATAACCGAAACCCTCATTATGAAAATCCCGTGATAAGGGGACACAATCTCTGCTTTGACAAGACGTGTCAAGGGTCATTCCTTGAAATACGAAATGAGGTTGTGATGGTTCAGAATTCTAACCCGGCCAGGACATAACGCCTCACCAGAAAAATCGCCCGTGGACGTGGCTTATTCCATTTCAAATATTTTTTCCCTTACAGCTTAAAGTTGTAATAGTTTAATAAAGCCGGATACAGTTGTTTTGCGTGGAGGACTGCGTTGAAGTATTCGGAGAGGGAACCTGCCTTGCAATGCCGAAGACAACCTGTGTGCCGAACACATCGTCATTGAAGCCTGGTTCAGGGGCTACTAAGGGAGTCCTAGACTAAGGGGTCCTCGCGTGTCCGGGCCATGTGATGTGGACCGGACTGATGAGCCATGAAGATACAAGATAGAAGAACCTTCCCCATATCCAGATGGGACTCTCCTTTGCGTGGATGGAAAGCTTGGCGTTCAGATCATGTATTTTCCTTCTTCTATAACCGACTCTGTACAACCCTAGATCCTTCTGTGTCTATATAAATCAGAGGGTTTAGTCTGTAGGGGAAGAACACAACCATATAGGTTAGACATCTAGGGTTTAGCCATTACGATCTCGAGGTAGATCAACTCTTGTAACCCCTATATTCATCATAGTCAATCAAGCAGGAAGTAGGGTATTACCTCCATTAAGAGGGCCCAAACCTGGGTAAACATCGTGTCCCCTACCTCCTTGTTACCTTTGTTCCTTAGATGCACAGTTCGGGACCCCCTACCCAAGATCTGCTGGTTTTGACACCAACAGGGACCTCGGGGAGCAATCCATTCTAGTCGTTGTTGCGGAGGATTGTTACCTGCATTGTCCAGCAGTCACGGGCACCTCCAAGCTGCCAGACGACGAAGCTTTTGGGGATCAAGCAAAGGCGTATGACTCGAGCCTTGAGAAGGATAAAGTGACGATCCTGTCATGGGTTGTACCAGGAGACCAAGGATCCATAATCCCCAAGTGCCTTGTTAATATAATAGTCCGTTTGATAATCATAAGGGAAACCAAACAACATCAACCAGACTTCTGGCCCAAAAGAGGTGGTGCGTCTGTTTAGAGCCTCATTGTGCGGGACAAAGGTGATCAGTAGATCCTCTTCTTCAAGATCGAGCAGGGTGGCCAAAGCAGTATCTCTCATAAAGAGTCCACGAATCCAAAAACCCCAATACCAAAATGATGGTCACTAACCTCTGTAGTGAACAGCTGCACTTCATTGAGAAGGGCGATAATCTGGTTGCAGATGGTTGCGCGGTGATGCAGAGGCACATAGTGGCTGGATTCAGCGATGCCAAGCAATCATGATTCAGGGGAGCAGTGTGGCTGACCACCATGCCACTGCGCATGAGACGGTGCACTGGGCGCGGCTCGACGGCAAACCCCGGTGGGAGGAAGGGCACTGGATTCAATGGGTAGTTCGCCATTGCCGCGGAGCAAGGGGGAGGGGATGGAGATGGTGGCAATGGGGGTGTGGCGATGGAGGCTGTGTCGATGGAATGGGGCAGAGCGAGGTCTGTTGGGTTTTTGAGGCGGATGCCGAAGCATGAATGGGGGAAGGGGTGGCAAAGTTGCCTTCAATACACATTTCCATTTCTTTTAAAACTGTAGCTTGCGGTAGGATCTCACCACGTGTCCATAGAATCCACAAGCGGAGCATCGGACGACTTTCCTTGCGTTACCATTTACAAGACATGGTGTTTTGCAATGACCCAGAAATCCGGATGAATTGATCGTAGTCTCCTGATTTGACTCGAGTGGGCCAGGCTGGGCAAGGGGAGCATGCTTGTGATAGTCCACCGTTTTATGATCGGGCCCAGAACAATTAATGCAAATAAGACGTGCTTGGCACGTGATCTTGCAATGTCCCCATTGAAGGCATCTTGAGAAAAGAGTGGCCCAATTAGTGGAGAGAGCATTGATTTCCTCCAACGAATAATTTGCTTGAGCTAAATCAGCCTTATGCCTTGCGCTAAGAATGGGGGGGCACAAATCATAGGGTGGGGCGTACCAGAATGCAGAGTTTAAGAAACATGACGGTAGCGGGGGTAAGGAATATTTAGAGGGCACTTAAATTTCCCAGTTAATAGGCATTCAATGGCCATATCTTCCTCAGACACCGCTTGTGACAAAAAATGATTCATTAATGCAAGACGATCAATGGGTTGTACGGTAATCTTGCCCCGCTAAGGTGGATGTGGAAATGATCCAAATTGAATTTGAATATTTGGCTTATGGGAAAACCTTGAGGAAGTTGAAGCCTCACGATCATTGTTGTTGGAGAAATTCCATTGATCCAGCTTGACAAGTTCAAATTTGCTCAACTCCTTTAAGGAAGAATGATCCATTAGTTTACCCTTTCTCAAAAAGTCCAAAGATGTAGACAAAGCCATAGGCTTATGATCCAAGATCTCAACCAACTCTTGATCAACATGCCAACGAGAGTCTAAAGAACTGGATTTGGCAAAGAGACCATTGAAAAGATGAAAGTGACACACAAAGTCCGGCCAAACATGAACAATCGGGAGGTAATTGCAACCACATTGAAACCCGAACAAATCCATCCAGGGCAGCATTGCAATGCAACCCCAACCGAATCAGTCGTGAGGGGAAAAGAGGTCGAAGAGAAAGAGACCACCAAAAAGAATTCCTTGGTCTCCCGAGAGGGAGAGAAGTGCACTGTTGATCCAAATTTTCTTCTCACCTGATCTGCCAGGTCAAGGCCCAGAGCAAATTCCCAGTGTAGTAGGCCTTCCATGGAGGATGAAGCTAGAGGTCGCCATTGGTGGTGGAGAGCAGGTGGACGAGAGGTGGTACGAACTCTTAATTGATCATATAACATAATATTAGTACCCAAAGTGTACTCCAAGATCATATAAAACTTATGCGCACAAATGAAAAATGCAGCTTATGATTACAAATGTGTAGATGATAATATACAGAACCTGAATAAGTGTGGAGCTGAACACCAACTTGTGATAATTAAACGGGTCAGGAATTACACCCAAGGTCTCCAGTTTAGGCGTAGAGACGACATTTATTTCCGAAGGTATATAACAATAATGAAGGAGCAACCTTTGAAGTGAAGGAGCATCTTCGATGATGAGTTGTTATCCTTCAAAACAAATTCCAATGCTTTTAAGGTGAGGCGACTTTATTTGGAGACAACTGATAGGGATTTCTATTCCCAAAACAATCAGCAAGCGCTCCAGGGCAGGGAAACTGGAGTGGATGATGCTGTGCAGTGAGGCCTCCCACAGATAAACCACCACAAGCGAAAGTTTTCTAGCAGTGGGAGTTGAAGCATTTGTACCAGATCGTCTGGTAGACGGCACCGGGCGAAGGTGGCGGTGTGGAGAGAGGAGGAAAACCACAATATGGACAATGGTGGTGTGGGCACAAATTCTTGGCCTTCGGTTCGTGATATGTAATTTTTGTGGTAATGGTAGAACTCAAACTGCTGGAGTTTTTTGAATTCAGGGCATATCTCCTAGGCATCCACTGTGCAGTGTATGGACAACAGGTAGCGTGTCGGGATGTAGAGGTGTTGAACAGAGCCCTGGTGGGAGGAGATGATGGCTTTGAGGAGTTCAAAATCAGGAATGACTGATAGCTGACGACATTCGAGATTAAGGGGCATGGTGCGCCATAGAGGGCGCCATCGAGTTGAGAGGACTTGGGTGCGGCAGCAATCCTTGGTGGGGAGAAGTGAGATGATCTCCCCAAGGATGTCGTCCGGGAGATCGCTGATGCGGTCCACCCGAGATTCTACAGATTCCTCAGATCTGTTGGGGGGTCCTCGCCGCTTCTCCCCGCACTGCTGGGTGCGAGATCTACAACCGGCGTCGCCGCTGGCGGGAGCCTCATCTTCTTGGCGCTGGGTCCATCCGACTCCATTTTCCTTGTGGGTGTCGCGCCAAGCTCACGAGTTTGAGCAGAGTAGCGAGAGAAGAGCCTAGTGGTAGAGTGGGGAAGAAGGAGGGCTGGGGTTTTCTGTAGGAGCGAGGAAGAAGAGGAGCAGGCATTTTCTGTACGAGTGAGGAAGAAGGTGAGCGGGGTTTTTCTGTACGAATGAGGAAGATGGGGAGCAGAGGGAATTGGGGGAGACGAAAGCGGGAGAGTCCTGCGAGCTGCAGTATAAGTGGAAGCGAGGAGGAAGGAGGTTTTTTCTGGGATCGCCACCTCTTCAAGAAAACTGGGCTTTTCCCCCAAAAAAACAAAAATAAATGGGCTTTAAGATGGATAGGCTTTTGTATCGGCCTAGTCGGCTGCCCGTGTTTTGCACTGGAGGGCCTTAACACTAGAGCAGCCCATTAGAGACACTCTCCATCTTATTGCCCATTTGAGAGAAAAAAAGAGACACCTCCAACTTAATTATGGCTCCTCATTGGTAACATTTTTCAACTTGAAAAAAAGTTATAGCTCCTTCTCGGGTCGGCTTGGCATCCACCAAATTAGAGGATGTTGTACTCCATGTGTCGTGGAATTAACACGTCAGATGTCCTTAGTGTCAGGACTTAGTTGTGAGGCCAACACATTTATGTGGTAGCTTGAGAGGGGTTGAACGGAATCGAGAGATGCAACACGCATGACAAAGATTTAGACAGCTTCGGCCCCGGGAAACATCATCCGGTAATAACCCTACATGTTGTTTGAGGCTATATCTCATTATCATCACGAGGGAGTCGCCGTAAACCGGCTCTCCTCTAGTTGTGTCTAGCCCTAGAGATTGTTTCTTGCTTCCTTTTCCCTCTTTGGGGAGCCCTGCCCCTCCTTATATATGTTGAAGGGGCGGGTTACATGACTAGTCCTAGTAGGATTAGGATTACTCTATTACAAGTGGAGTCCTAGTCTTGCTTCCTTTGTATAAAAATGTTCCTCATGCTTTCCTCATAAACCGGCCCGCCATAGCATGATCCGGCCTTCCATAAACCGCCCGTTGGGCCACCGGGTCTTGTCGCTCCTCTGACCCGCCTGCCGGATTACCAATGAATCTTAAACCGCCAGGTCCAAGTGGGTCGCCGGTGAATCGCCAAACTCTAGCCGGGTCATACACTTACACCGGTCTTAGCGCGGCAAAATGAGGGGTCAAATAACATGCCCACAATATACATAGATTGTAAAGGTTGACCTGCTAGTCAACATTCACACTAAACTAAGCTTTACAAGATACGGTATGCATACTAGCTAACATTCACAAGTACTTAAGTTCATCATGTTTATGCATCTAAATGATTCACAAGACTATTACCAAGACAAAGCTGCGAGAAGGTGTAGAAATAAAGAAAAAATGATCAATGCTTCTCTGAGCAAAGGGCCTCCCTACGCATGCATTAATTTCCTGGGCATGCTTCTTTCTGCTCAATGTTGTGTGCACTTTGGGCATGTTGGCAACACAACAACTAGCTTGATGGCTCATCTTGCAATTTACGCTGACACATTGCAGCAAACAGAGGAGGCAATAGAGATCACTCAACATCACACCATTTTGTGCAGTTCCACTGAAATCATCTTCATTGTCCTGATTGTGAAAAGATAGTAAAGCATTGTACTTAAATGGTGACGCAAAACAGTAGCACATATCAATAGCTCGGCATGACAAAACACGATCATCTGGATGAAGGGGATACTGACCTGCGTGAGGAAGATTATGCATAATTTTATAGGTGGTTAGTTGATTTCCACCTTGGGATCTCCTATGATGGCACAGAGGAAATTCTACGCAATCGATGAGCGCAATTCCTTCTATGTGGCTTTAGAAAGTTTGTCCGACTAACCCCAATATATTTTTTGTGCAATTCCACTAAAATAATGCACCGCTGTTTGCATGACCCCTACTCGCCGGCTAGGCCATCAATGACTCGGTGTCCCTTATCTTGCGTTGACGGCGCGGCTGCAGTGCTTGTTTGCTCCTCCACACATGACAGGCTCGTTCCATGCTGCAAACAGCAAGTCAACGTACGAATAAGCTTATTTCATCTTGCGTTGGTCATTCTACCTAGTTACGAATGTAGGAATACCTGGAGCACCTTGAGGTCACCTGGCAGCAGGTTCCACTAAAATTGAGGTGTGTGCTTCCGTTTGCACAAATAGACACCATATGGAGATAGACAACCTTGTTTGCACAAATATGTAACATGGTTATTTAAATAGTGTCATTTTTTTGCAGCGGCATATGATTAACAGCAACATCTCATATGTTATCAATGGCATTGTGGTGACAGTATGAAAAGGTGTCATTAACAAACAAATGCCATCACATCAAATCAACACTGGAACTAGATTAACTGGGGCTTACATTAACATGCATAACAATTGCATTATTACTCTGTGATGACAGATTAGGAGTAGCAATTGATCAGTACGTACATGCACGGTTAATAGGAAAGATCATTCTAACAAAGGGTGATACAGAAAGGAGAAACACATCATCATGTCAACCATTGTGCAATTAAATTTTGTGCAGTTAAATGGAGACGCAACTATGTTACCAGTGTCAGAGTTTAGTGTAACGGCCCAAAACACTCTTTATGAGAAATAAAGCAAGACAGAAGCATTTCATAAAACGGTGGTCGCATTGATTCATTTTATCAATGGCAATGGATTGACAGCAGCATTACTTAACAACAACATCACATTAATAGTGGCATTGTTTCATTTTACCTATGATGTTAGATTAACAGCCGCAGTAAGGGCATAGGGACAGGGGAGGCACAAGCACGTTTTACATCCACCGAGGCATAAAGCGGTGAGGCAGAGGTGTTGCCGAGTGCGGCAAACATGCAAATCATGTCTGGATTGTGCATTTTTTGTTCTCGTCAGTGACCTTTCCTATGTGACCACAAGAAATGAGTCTCATGCTCAACTTAAAGCTTCATATTAAAAAGAGCTTGCCAAGTTTCCTTCTCCTCTTGTTGTTAATGATGATACTTGTGCTACTAACTATATTTCTTGTGAAACATCCATTTTGAAGGAGACAGCCTCGTTGCAGTCGACGGTCTCGTTCTCCTTTTTGAGGAGTTGGTTCCAGTAGTTATGCACTGACTCGTTCTTCCTCTACTTCATGATACAAATGTCGCTGGCATCGACATGTCGGACGTAAGTACCTCAGAAATTTGCCCTTAACTCGACCTGAAGGTCCTCCTAGCTTCTGATCGATCCAGGAGGCAGAGTGTGAAGCCGATCCTCCCAGACAATGAGGTCTGCATTTTCTGTGATCAAGCTGTCGAGACCATACAACACCTTCTTTTCCATTGCCATATCTTGAGGTGCGTTTGGTATGACATCCTCTCCTGGTACAAAAAATCCTGCTACTTTGCCCTCAGACGATGACGATTTTCTGCAGTGATGGGCATCCATGACGGCCGCTACTTCTGTTGGCAAGCAAAAGGAAGTGACTTCTATATTTTTGCTAACGACGTGGCTCGTTTAAAGGCATCAAAACAGTTGCATTTTCGACAACACACAACCCTCTATCTCGCTCGTGCAAGGCATCAAGGATGAGGCTTTCTCCTGGGCTAAGGCCGTGCCACGGGGGTTAACACGTTAATTTCAAAATAACTTTGTACTCTATATGTCTCTAAATATAATACGTTTTGATAGTTCAAACTGCTAAAACGTCTTATATTTAGGAATGGAAGGAGTAGTTGTGTTTGGGGTCGCTGGTAGAAAACAGGGAACTAGTCCCGGTTCCAGAGGGCCTTTAGACCCGGTTCTGGAACCAGGACAAAAGGGTCGGGACTAAAGCCCCAAACTTTTAGTCATAGTTCACTTACGAACCGGGACAAAAGGGGCTCCACGTGGCCGATGTGGGGCGCCCAGGTAAGAGGACCTTTAGTCCCGGTTGGTAACACCAACTGGGACCAAAAGGCTACCACGCGTCAGCAGCTCGCAGGCACTGGGTTTTTTGGTTTTTTTTTTGAAGGGGGGGGTTAGGGGTTTTGGAGGGTTAATTTAGGGGTTTCAAATTGTGTTTGCTAGCTAATAGAGAGAAGTGACCTCTCTTTCTCCGTGCTTGGTCGACGCTAGCTACTATACATATAGAGAGAACTCGGCACGCTAGCTAGTAAGCAAATGAAGGAACCATTAATTTCACAAGATCGTCATGAACATATACAGAGAGAAGTGACATCTCTTTCTCCGAGGGATTGGTCGAACAACAAGTTTTCGTATATCGATCCGACGCTACTACATATATACAATATAACATCTCTTACAATCCCTAACATCTAAAATCCATTTCAATTTCCAGATGGTATCTCCCTTCTCATTTATGACATGGTCAAGAAAGAATCCTACTAAATCCTCTTGAATTGCTCGTATGCGATCATGTGGTAGGAGTTCATCCCACATCTGCCACATCTAATTTAAAGAAGGGGGTCAATACATATATATGAATGAAACTCAACACAAATGATGGTACTAAAATAAAATTGTGAATATTATTGTTTACGTACTTCATATTGTTTTTCAAAGTAGCCCCGCTGAGAGGTGGCGTTGTAGATGAACTCACAAACGTAGAATCCACATAAATTATTCTTGCCTTCCTTCCACAAGCACTTTACGAGAAATAGAGTTCAATCAAACTGATAATCAAGCATGATAGATGGTATTGATGAAACTAGAATCGATGGGAGATGCGCGGAACTAGCTAGTACTACTTACTTTTGGGTGTGTAAATCGCAGCTCCCTCGGCAGTCCCGGAGCTATTCCGGTGAACTCTTTCCAAACCCTGCCAGACAAAGAAAATAATTACTTGATATCAGGAAATGAACAAAGTTGCCGATATGGTGCGATAATGATCGATTGAATTTACTTCTGGAGCATTGCAGTCATGTCGGCATAGTCCTGGGCATCTTTTCGTCTCAAGTCTAAGATAGTTACTACTCCCCGTTCAAGCTTAATCTCTAGCAGAATAAAGTGGAAGCTGTGCACACATGCATAACTCATCAATTACATTACTATAATTAACCTCGAGGAAGCGAAACTGAATATGCACAAGACAGTAACACTCACTTGAAGTTGTAAGGAAAGAGTATTTTCCCTTTGTTTTGATTTTGAAGTAACGATTGTAGCAAGTTGTCCTCGGTATCTTTGACTCTATTTTTAACCGACCATTCATTTATGGTATTTGGGTTAATGAACCCAATGTCATAGATTTTTGTTTTTTTGCATTCGACGATCTTCAATCTGCATAATATAGTGCGGATAATTATATATACATGGAATGAAAGAGCTGAGCTATAGAGACTTAATTGCAGAAGTAATACTTACAGACGGTAGCAAGTCATGAGTTGTTTGTCGAGCGCGTCTTGATTGTATAACTGGAATAACTCCACAAATTGAACAGACATCACCTCAGTTCCAACGAGGTCGTGCTCTTTAATTCCCAGCATCAAACTATCCTTCCCAGACTTGCAGGTATCCATGTACCATTCATGCAATCTTCTCATCATCGTTGTTATAGGAGGATGATCAGGTTTGACGAGAGGCTTCCCGTACTCGTATCTGAAGATATCTACCTCTAACATTTCAAACTGTACATCATCGCTCGGGTAATCAGCAGGATTGGTGTCGGGCACTAGTCCCGGATGATTAGTAGCAATATCGCTAGATACCCTGAGCGGGGGGCACGATTGCTTCGCCTGTTCGCCGAACTGGGGATGTTTTCCCACTTCTTCGTTGTGCTAATCTTGCATCACTGGAAGTACTTCCCAACCGCCGCGCATTTTTATATGTCTGTTTAATATAGCGGACATAGTTGGAATCCGGCGGAGGCGGTGGTGGTCGCTTCAGGGCATCCAGAGTGCACTTCACTTTCACCGGATCTACCGTTTCCTTCGGAGGTGGAGGTTTCTGTGCAAAATGGGCCTGCACTTCGACTTCCACGATGTCATCGGTTTCCTTGTCAGTCCTCTCATATGGTAACTTTTCCGGAGCCTTGAGACATGGACCGTATTTGAATTGCTTCCCGCCTCTTCTTGTACTGCTAGCCATCGGAGCGACAGCGTCTCTCTTGCGCCGTTGCTGACGCGGTAGAGTCTGCTGACACGTCAAAGGAGGCGGAGTGCTCTAATGCACCGGAGGAGACGGAGGAGGAGGCGTACTGCCCTCACGCGCCGGAGGAGGCGGAGGAGGAGGTGGAGTGCCCTGATCACTCACCGGAGGAGGAGGCGGAGTGCCCTGACTAGCTAGAGGAGGAGGAGGAGGAGGCGTCCAGTTTGGAAGCTTGTTGTACTCCTTCCTCCACAGACAGGTACTTCTTAAAGCATTAACCAGATGATTCTCCCCTTCACCTGTAGGGTAGTCCAGCTCCACCTCCTCAAATCCCTCCATTATTTCATCCACCGTCACAACAGCATAGCCATGTGGAACCGGACGGCAATGAAAAGTTCCCTCAGCTTCAGGAGGTACAACAGAGCCGACAAGTGCCTTCAAAGTCAGGTTCTGCCATTTCGTCATTAGCTCGCAATGTTGAGCCTCCGATAGTATCCACGGGGTAGCGAGGAGCCATGAAATCAGGCTAAACGAGCTCTGTGGAAGCCATGTTGCTTCTTCGCTGAGATGGTGGGGTAGCTTCTGGGGCAGCGTCGAAGCAAGGATCTTCGTGCCGCTGAGATTGTTGGCCGGTAGCTGCAAGTTCCTCTAGCTTTGCTATTCTTGCATTGAGCTTCTGCATTTTGCTCACTTCCGCTATCCTCTTTCTCTCACGGGTTTTGTAACCACCGCTGTCGGGAAACCCAATCACCCATGGAACGGAGCCTGGTGTGCCTCGTGTTCGTCCAGGGTGCTCAGGATTCCCGAGGGCCTTTGTCAGCTCATCCTTCTCTCTGTCGGGAATGAATGTCCCTTCCTGCACTGCCCTGATATATTCTAAAGCTTCTTTATGGGTATTGCAAGTTGCTCGTCCGTCCAACGACACTCCCCTGTTTATGGGTCCAAAGTTCCCCCAACCCCGAAGAACCAAGTCCTTGAATGATCTGGCCAGTTCAATGTCACTTGTTGGACCCCTTTAGCAAGCAGGTATTGCTCAGCTTTGTCCCACAATGGTCGGGCTTTGTAGTAGCCACCTGACCCCGTGTGATGGTGATACTTCTTCTTTGCAGCATTTTTCTTACCCTTATCAGATTTCTTGTATGCCACAAATGTGGGCCAGTGATCTCTTATCTTCTCATTGTCGACAAACTTTGTGTTCAACTCTTTCTTCCAGTTCCTGAATAGATCTTCCATCTTCTTAATAGCAAACTTCTTGACCTTTGGCTCTATAACTGGGTTATTCGGATCCTCCTCTGGCGGTAGGCTAAAATTTGTCATCAGCGAGGTCCAAAGATCACCTTTCAGTCTATCTTGGACATAAGAAACTTCAGGGTCGTCCTTACTCTTATCCATTGATGGACGCTGATCGGGACCATGTCCCTAACAATAGGTCCACACTGATGTACAAATGCGTCATTGGTCTGATTGGGAGCAATCGGTTGGTCATCGTTCGCGATTTCTGTGATCGTGAACTTTTCATCCTGGCGCAACCTTTTTGTTGGGCCTCGTCTCCTTACGGAAGTTTGGCTCGATCCGGAGGGCTATAAAAGAAGAAAGAAGCGTTAATATATGTACATACCAAAACATTTAATGCATCAAGTCAGCACATGCTTATTTAATATATATACCTCACCGGACTTTGCAACAGCTCCCTCCTCCATTCGGTCACCGGAGTCGTCATCATGATCTCCTTCCTCCTCCATTGTTGGATCACCGGAGCCGTCATCCTCTCCTTCCTGACCATTGGTGTCGTTGAGAAACGACAAGGGACCACTGTTCTGATTGGCGAGGATTATATCCCCCAATAATTGTTCTTGTTCCAAGTCTCTTTCCATAGTTTCTGCTAATATTACAACATGGCAATATACAAACATGAGAGATGGATTAATTAGTGGCAAACATAGACCTAGCTAATCACAACAAGGAATCATATGCATATATGAGCAATGGATTAGTTGCGGACCGCCTCTCTCATGCATGTCCAACGCCCCTCCTCATGTCGAAGTTATCGGACCTCGACAACGCTTCTAGGGTTTGGGGTGGCCTCGACAACGCTATTTTAACTTGGTAAATTTGGGTGGCCTCGACAACTCTTCTAGGGTTTGGGATACGGTGGCCTCGACAATGCTTCTAGGGTTTGGGGTGGCCTCGACAACGCTTCTAGGGTTTAGGGTGGCCTCAACAACTCTTCTAGGGTTTGGGGTGGCCTCAACAACGCTTTTTTAGTCCCGGTTTGGGTGGACTCGAGATTTGGTCGAGCGAGAGGGGGTTGTTCGATGTCCCCCCTCATGTTGAACTTACCAGAGTTTTCTATATGAACAAAAAAATTCCACATGACATGTCCGACGAGCGGACCGCCTCACTTTCGTGCATGTCCGATGTCCCCCCTCATGTCGAAGTTATTGGAAAGGGGTTAGATCGACAATGACGTCGCTCTTTCTTCTAGGGTTTGGGTGGCCCTCGAGAGTTGGTCGGGCGAGCGTACTGGGAGTAAGTAACATTTTAACTCATTTTCAATATATGAACATTATAACTTAGTAACTTAGTAAATTTTAACTAATGAACAAAAAAATATTCTATGAATAAAAAAACATCATATGATCATTTTCTATATATATACACCCATCCATCCATCCACATCCATGCATACATATGAACAAAAAAATATCATATGATCATCTATGAACAAAAAACATCATATATGATCATCTATGAACAAAAAAATCATCATATATATGAACAAAAATTATGAGAATTTATGAAAAAAAACATCATATTATCATATACGCATACATATCATCATATACACATATATATATCATCTATGAACAAAAAAATCATCATGCATATATATGAAAAAAAACAGGGGCGCGGGAGGAGGAGGACAGGGAGGGCGCCGGGCGGACCGAACGGTGAGGATGGGCGGCGTCGTTGGGGAAGGGGCGCGGGGTCGGCAGCGAGGACGGCGACGACGGCGATGGGGCGCAGGGGCGTGGGCTCGGGAGGCGAGGCGATGGCGATAACGGGCGGGAGGGGCGACGACGACGACCGGGGGGCATGGGCGCGGGCGACGACGACGGCGGAGGAGGGGCAGCCTGGCGGCGTCAATGAGCTCGGCGTCATTGGGGCAACTGGTAGATGAAAACTGAAAATTTCTAAATGTTTGCTTATATACACAAAGCATTGGTCCCGGTTCATGGCACCAACCGGGACCAATGCCCCCCTTTAGTCCCGGTTGGTGCCACCAACCGGGACCAAAGGTCAGTTTTCGTCAGGCCAAAGGGCGGGAAGCAGAGGCCTTTGGTCCCGGTTGGTGGCACCAACCAGGACCAAAGGCCTTATGCTATAATTGGCCTGGTGCGGTGGGATGTTTAGTCCCATCTCGCTAGCTGAGAGGGGCTCGGAGTGGTTTATAAGCGCCGCTGCGCCAACCACTTCAAGCTCCTCTCTGCTACAGGCCTACGGGCCTAAATGCACTCTCTGTGCCTGTGGGCCTACTGGGCCTACTGCGTGTTGTTGTTGTTGTTGTTGTTGTTGTTGTTGTTGTTGTTGTTGTTGTTGTTGTTATTGTTGTTGCTGTTGCTGTTGTTGTTGCTGTTGTTGTTGTTGTTGTTGTTGTTGTTGTTGTAGTTTTTTTTTGCTTTATTTATTTTCTTTTGTTTCTACTTACAGCTAGATACTTAGATTTTTGAGTAATTCTTTTTTGCTTTAGGTCACAAAAATATAAACTTTCTGTTATTGCTATTAGTTTTCAAATTTGAATAGTTTAAATCTGAATTCTTTGAAATTTGTGTGAATCACTAGTTTGTGAATAACTTTACTTTCAAAATAGACTTTTGAGTGATTCTTTCTCCTGCTGTTTAATATTAGTGTGTTTTATCATTATATTTAATTTGGTAATTTTAGGATATTCTAAATGGGTGCTTTAATCAAAAACAGATTTTGTTATTTTAGTTTGCTATTAAAGTTTCTAACAAAAAATACTTTATGTAAATTCTTTTTGTTATTAATGTTTTGAAAAAAAGAATATTTTAATTGATTCTTTTTAGTTCATTCTTTTTTGCTATTAGAGTTTTATAAAAGTTTTCTAGTTCATTCTTTTTGCTATTAGTTCATTCTTTGAGCTAAATGACCCTAAAATTGAAAAGCACTGCAAATGAAGTCTGAACAGGTTGAAAGTTGGCATGGTATCATCATTTCACCCACATACGATGTGCTAAAAAGTTCAGAGGATTACGGCAAAAATTGGATGCACTATGTGTATAAAATGGACAATCTTTTTAGAAGTATCAGGGTTTCAAACGAAAACTCGTCTGTTACAAAGAGATTTCATTTATTTGAGCTTATTTGAACCCCAGACTTTTTGTGTGTTCAAAATGCACCATTCAAAGCCACATCCTCAATTTTCAACCCTTTATGATTTCATTTGGTATTTTTAATGCATTTACTGATTTTTTGAGCTAAATGACCCTGAAATTGAAAAGCACTGCAAATGAAGTCTGGACAGATTGAAAGTTGGCATGGTATCATCATTTCACCCACATAGCATGTGCTAAAAAGTTGAGAGGGTTATGGCAAAAGCTGGATGCACTTCGTGTACAAAATGGACAATCTCGTTTGAAGTATCAGGGTTTCGGATGAAAACTCATTTGTTACAAAGGGATTTCATCTTTTTGAACTTATTTGAACTCCAGACTTTGTGTGTGTTCAAAATGCACGATTCAAAGCCAAATCATCAATTTTCAACCCTTTTGACTTCATTTGGTATTTTTCATGCATTTACTAATTTTTTTGAGCTAAATGACCCTGAAATTGAAAAGCACTACAAATGAACTCTGAACAGGTTGAAAGTTGGCATGGTATCATCATTTCACCCACATAGCATGTGCTAAAAAGTTGAGAGGGTTACGGCAAAAGATGGATGCACTTCGTGTACAAAATGGACAATCTCTTTCGAAGTATCAGGGTTTCAGACAAAAACTCATCTATTACAAAAGGCATACCTTTTCTTCGCTTGTGTCCTTTGCTTATTGCGCCGTAACCATGGATAATCTTCATCATTTAACAGGGTGCTTGGGTCAGGCTTGACTTTGAAGGGAGGAATTTCATGTAACTTTTCATAATTTCAGACATGTCTGTCTTGCCCTCCACTCCCATGGTGTCTCTTTTCCCTGAAAGAACTATGTGGCGCTTTGTCTCATCGTATGATGTATTCGCTTCCTTATCTTTTCTTTTTCTCGGTTTGGTAGACATGTACTTCACATAGAAAACCTAAGCCACATCATTGGCTAGGACAAATGGTTCGTCTGTGTACCTAAGATTGTTCAGATTCACTGTTGTCATTCTGTACTGTGGGTCCACCTGTACCCCGCCTCTTGATAGATTGACCCATTCGCACTGAAACAAAGGAACCTTAAAATCATGTCCATAGTCAAGTTTCCATATGTCCACTATGTAACCATAATATGTTTCCCCTCTTGGTTGCTGCATCAAAGTGAACACCGCTGCTTTGGTTCGTACTCTTTTGATCTTGGCAATCGTGTAAAATGTATTCTCATTTATCTCGTACCCTTTGTAAGTTAATACAGTGGAATATGGTCCCCTAGCCAACGAGTACAGCTCATTAGAAACAGTGTTGTCAGCCATGATATGTGTTTCTAACAAACTGCCAAAAGTCATGATGTATTCACATGTAATCCAGTCATCACACTGCTCCGGGTGTTTAGAGCGCAAAATATTCTTGTGTACATTGACATACGGGGTCACCAAGGTAGAATTCTATAGAACTGTGTAGTGTGCTTGAGACCAAGAATGCCCGTCCCTATATATTATTGAGTCCGCTCCTAGCGTGCTTTTTCCAGTCAATCTCCCCTCATACCGCGATTAAGGGAGACCGATCTTCTTAAGGTCAGGAATGAAGTCAACACAAAACCTAATGACCTCCTATGTTTGATGGCTCATCGAGATGCTTCCTTCTGGCCTAGCACGGTTACGAACATATTTCTTTAAGACTCCCATGAACCTCTCAAAGGGGTACGTATTATGTAGAAATACAGGGCCCAGAATGGCAATCTCGTCGACTAGATGAAGTAGGACGTGCGTCATGATATTGAAGAAGGATGGTGGGAACACCAGCTCGAAACTGACAAGACATTGCCCCAAATCACTCCTTAACCTTGGTAGAATTTTTGTATCGATCACCTTCTGAAAGATTGCATTGAGGAATGCACATAGCTTCACAATGTCTAATCGAACGTTTTCCGGTACAAGCCCCCTCAATGCAACCGGAAGCAGTTGCGTCATAATCACGTGGAAGTCATGAGACTTTAGGTTCTGAAACTTTTTCTCTGCCATATTTATTATTCCCTTTATATTCGACGAGAAACCAGACGGGACCTTCATACTAAGCAGACATTCAAAGAAGATTTCCTTCTCTTATTTGGTAAGAGCGTAGCTGGCACGACCTTCATATGCTTTGGAGGCATGCCGTCTTTTTCGTGCACACGTTGCTGGTCCTCCCATGCCTTCGGTGTATCTTTTGTCTTCCCATACACGCCCAAGAAGCCTAGCAGGTTCACGCAAAGATTCTTCGTCACGTGCATCACATCGATTGCAGAGCGGACCTCTAGGTCTTTCTAATAGGGTAGGTCCCAAAATAGAGATTTTTCTTCCACATGGGTGCGCGTCCCTTCGTGTCATTCTGAACAGATAGTCCGCCGGACCCTTCCAAATATTACTTGTAAATCATTGACCATAGCAAGTACGTGATCACCACTACGGACGGTCGGCTTCTTCCGGTGATCTCCCTCGCCTTTGAAATGCTTGCCTTTCTTTCGACATTAATGGTTGGTCGGAAGAAATCGACGATGCCCCAGGTACACATTCTTCCTGCATTTGTCCAAATATATACTTTCGGTGTCATCTAAATAGTGTGTGCATGTGTGGTATCCCTTTATTGTCCGTCTTGAAAGGTTACTGAGAGCAGGCCAATCATTGATGGTTACAAACAGCAACGCATGTCGGGCAAATTACTGCTGGTCATGCTCATCCCACACATGTACACCTTTTTTCATTTCACAGTTGTAGAAGTTCTTCAACTAATGGCCTTAGGTACACATCAATGTCGTTGCTGGGTTCCTTAGGGCCTTGGATAAGCACTAGCATCATAATGAATTTCCGCTTCATGCACAACCAAGGAGGAAGGTTATATATATATATATAGAGTCACAGGCCATGTGCTATGATTGCTGCTCTGCTCCCCAAAATGATTAATGCCATCCGCGTTTAAACCAAACCATACGTTCCTTGTGTCACCTGCAAAGTCCCCCCACGTTCTCTCGATTTTTCTCCATTGCGACCCGTCAGCGGGTGCTGTCAACTTCCCGTCTTTCTTACGGTCCTCTTTGTGTCATCGCATCAACTTGGCATGCTCTTTGTTTCTGAACATACGTTTCAACCATGGTATTATAGGAGGATACCACATCACCTTGGCAGGAACCCTCTTCTTGGGGCGCTCGCCATCAACATCACCAGGGTCATCTCGTCTGATCTTATACCGCAATGCATCGCATACCGGGCATGCAGTCATTAGGGCATGCATGTATCTTATGCACCTCCAATCCTAGAGGGCGTAGAACCTTCTTTGCTCCGTACATATTATCGGGCAACTCGTTATCCTTTGGAAGCTTCCTTTTCAATATTTTCAGTAGCTTCTCAAATCCATTGTCAGATACACCATTGTCTGCCTTCCATTACAACAATTCCAGTGTGGTACCGAGCTTTGTGTTGCCATCTTCGCAATTGGGGTACAACCCTTTTTTGTGATCCTTTAACATGCGATCGAACTTCGACTTCTCCTTTTCACTTTGACATTGTCTCTTTGCATCAATAATGACCCTGCGAATTTTATCATCGGGCACATCGTCTGGTTTCTTTTGATCTTCAGCTTCCCCCGTTGCAGCATCACCGTATTCAGGGGGCAGATAGTTGTCATCATCCTCTTCTTCTTCGTTGTCTTCCATCATAACCCCTCTTTCTCCGTGCTTGGTCCAAACATTATAGTATGGCATGAAACCCTTCTCAAGCAGGTGGATGTGAAGGGTTTTCGAGTCAGAGTAAGACTTCATATTCTCGCATCTAGGGCATGTACAACACATAAAAACCATTCTGCTTGTTTGCCTCAGCCACTTTGAGAAAATTATGCACGACCTTAATGTACTCGGAGGTGCGTCTGTCACCGTACATCCATTGCTGGTTCATCTGCGTGCATTATATATAATTAAGTGTGTCAAAAACCACTACAGAACATCATGAATAGAGAAGTGACCAAATTAATAGAAGTTCATCATCATATTAAAACCAAAGTACAATAGTGACCAAATGTTATTGCTGAAAAATAAATAAATAAAGTTCATACATAGTTCTTATTGAACAACATATAGCTCTTTAGAGTATCTAATTAAACCATACATTGAAACTATGTAAAACATTTTCAATGCAACAACAAATGCGATCATAGTCGCAACTAAGGTAACAATTGATCCAACGACATAATGATACTAAGACTCAGTATGAATGACATATTTTCTAATCTTTCTAATCTTCAAGCGCATTGCATCCATCTTGATCTTGTGACCATCGACGACATCCGCAACATGCAACTCCAATATCATCTTCTCCTCCTTTCCTTTCAATTGTTTCTTCAAGTAATTATTTTCCTTTTCAAGTAAATTTAACCTCTCGACAATAGGGTCGGTTGAAATTTCCGGTTCACATACCTCCTAGATAAATACATCTATGTCACGTTGGTCGGCATAATTGTCATAAACACTAAATGAAACAAATGGTTATAAAAGATAATATATACCACATTCGAATCATAGACAGGATGAAGGGCCGACGGAGGCGAATACCAAAACCATCGCACTATATAATAACAAATAATAATAAAAGTAAGAAAATTATACAAGTATCTATCTAAATCGTACAAGTAAGAATTTTTTCTTTTAGAAAGAAGTTAAGAACAAGAGGCTCACCACGGTGGTGCCGGCGACGAGATCGGCGCGGCGATCGACGGCGGTGCGAACGGGGACAGAACAGGACGGACCGCCAAACCTAAACAGATCTTGAGGAAAATGGAGATTGAACAAGGAGCTTCGAGAGGAGAAAGCTTAAGTGCGGCTCGAGCATTTCATCAAACACCTCATGTGCATAGGAGTGAGCTAGAGCACCACAAACATCTCCCACGGCCGGCCAAAAAAACAGAGCAGTGACTCTGCTCTCGGGCAGGGGTGGGGGTATATATAGGCCTCTCTTTAGTCCCGGTTTGCGGCATATATATGTTGTCATTTAGTCCCGGGGGTATATATAGGTTGTCATTTAGCCGAAACTAAATGACAACCGGGACTAATGTCCCCGGTCTGCTGTAATGGACCAACCGGGACTAAAGATGGTGGGTCAGGAGCGAGGCCCATTGGTCCCGGTTCAAACCGGGGCCCGGCCGGCGCCCTGGCCTCACGAACCGGGACTGATGTCCCCGTTGGTCTCGGTTCGTAAGTGAACCGGAATTAATGCCCTTACCCAGGCCTCAACCAAATAGTCCCCGTTGGTCCCGGTTCGTAAGTGAACCGGGATTAATGCCCTTACCCAGGCCTCAACCAAATCCTTGTTTTCTACTAGTGGGTTGAGCAGACATTGTCGTGTTCTGTTTATGTGATGTTTCCTACGCCCGGTTTGTGTATGTAGAATGTTGTAACTCTCTATCCCGTTGTTCCTTCTATGATTATAATGATACGAGCGTATTCATGAGAAATGTTTTTTCACCAGCCACGACCCACTAGTCAAGTAGTAACTCTCGAGAGCGTGAACCAGACACGCAACACGCTCTATCTCTTCTCTTGTCCACACGCTCACTTTATTCTCAGGCGACGCAGCCGAAAAACACTTCTCCACTCTCCTGTGCTCGACAACCTCCGCCCTCCCGCCATGCTCTCCGTCGCCATGAGCACCCGTCCCGTGGTCTCCCGCCGCCCGCACCTCCCAGCACGAGCTGCTAATTCGACCCCATCCTCCTCACCTGCTACAGGTGTGTCTCCGCGCTAACCGCGTGTTCGTGCTTCCATTAGCACCCAATCTGCTGTTTTTATGTATATAATAATCCCGTGAGAAAAACATTCGCAGAGACTCGTGGAGCCAGGCCGGGGGCCGAGGTGAGGCGGTCGCTCCTCCGCCCGCGCCCGATCGTGCTGTCATCTGTGGCCGGTACTAACTCGAAGCTCACCTTTTGTGTACTTCTTTTTCATATCTCTTGCTGGCAACGTTTTCGATGAAATGGCTCTGAGAACACTGCTGTTTAATTCTGCGTTCAGTGGGGAGTCTGGTTGCTGCTGGGGCTGCGAATGCTGCCGACCTCGGAGATTCTCTGGTGAGACAACATGGAGGGCCTTCAAATCTGTTTTGTTCTTATCGTTCCTCGATGCTTCCTCCTTGTTCTATAGAAGCTGTTAGTTTTAGGCATTAGCTAAAATCGAACTTTGACTATCAATATCTTCATGGATATTTGTTTTAGTAGTGTAACACGTAGCCAATTCCATCAGCTGCAATCAGCACACCATGCATCAAAATCAATCAGTACGCTATTGCAAAGTGCTTCCAAACTATCTAGGCTATATGCCTATATCTGTGTTTCTTGTTTCTTGCTTGTTGCATCCCTTGGCAAACCTAAAAGGTAAAATCCTTCTTTACGTGGAGTGATCCCCCCAAACCATTTCTTGTTGTTCAGCTAGGATCATCGGGACTTCTCTTGGCTGACTTAGGCATCGGAGATTGGTTTGGAGGTTTATTATTTTCAGCTGGGCAGCAAGCTAATGAGGCTGTTCTGGATCAGTTGTCTGCTCTCAGTTTCACCAGGTCAGCTTTCTTTCTCTGCAGTTAATTTTCTGTAGACACAGCATCCTTTAATTTTCTGCTTCCTACCCACACCTCTTTTCTTTCTGACCTTTTTCTCTATTCTCCAGCTTGGCAGTAATTTTTGGTGCTGGACTTGTAACTAGTTTGTCTCCCTGTACACTCAGTGTTCTGCCATTGACTCTAGGATATATAGGCAAGTATAGTGGCTTTTCTGAAATGATCTCTTTGACCCAGAATTGGTTAGCACTAATGACATCGATATATTACATCTTTTAAAATCTTCCAGGTGCTTTTGGCTCTGGAAAAGATCGAGCTGAGGTAATTTAAGATAACTAAGCATATTCAGGTTTTGCATGCCATAAAAGAACCAAACGAAATTGGTAATGGTTATCTATCAGAATATGTATGTGCAACATCGTTATCTGTCAGAATATGTACGTGCAACATCTAATCTGTACTAAGACGCGTACATGATTAGTCTGGCTCATTGATAGTCTGTATCATACCTGATACAAATTGAGTTGTTTTTGTTCTATCTAGTAGGTTGTTGGAAATTCAGTTGCTTTCTCATTAGGACTGGCAACAACCTTAGCCATCCTTGGTGTTGCTGCTTCTTTTGCTGGAAAGGCTTATGGGCAAGTAGGACAAGGACTCCCAGTGGCTGCTTCTGGGTTAGGAATCGTCATGGGACTGAACCTACTTGAGGTAAATCACAAACCAAAAGGAAAATTTAAAAACTGGGGCATGTTGATCAATTTATCTTTCTACCATGCAGTCTTAAAGCCAAATCGATTAGGAGTTGATTTCATTGTGGTTTCTTTTTTCCTTAAATAATTGTAAAAACATACTCACAGTGGTAATTCCTTTCATTGAAATTTAAGTTTCTGCTATTGCTTCTGTAATAATATTAAGTATAAGCACACTACCCTAATCCATTTTCTTTTCTGATTATGTTGTATCCGACAGGTAGTTGAGCTACAACTTCCCTCATTTTTCAGCGATTATGATCCTCGAGCTGCTGCAGCTAACTTGCCTTCCAGTGATGCTTCTTGACACTATTTTATATTTCTTCCCTATATATGTCATTATATTTCTTTTAATCAGTCAGTAATATCTTGCTTTTTCCTAACTGTATCTGGTTATCAGGTGTACAAGCATATCTTGCTGGCCTTACATTTGCATTAGCAGCATCACCTTGCAGTACACCTGTTCTTGCTACCCTTCTGGGATATGTTGCCACTTCAAGGGTATGCATATAACAGGATATATAAGTTGCCTCAGTACTTTATTACGTAGCTTAAAGCTCAAATGCAGAACTATTTTAATTTTTGTGATAGACTTTAATAGTTTAATCAGTAAAGTTAGTAATTCGCCATGTGATTCACATTTGTTTAAACTCTTCCCTTTCCAATCTGTGTTACCGTACTTTAATATGCTTGGTTAATCTGTTGAGTGTTGACATAGTAGTGAACATGTAGTATCGGCTTCCTTCAGCTTATTCCTTCTCTTAAATGATGATGAAGTCTGGTCACTACAACTTCAACGTTCTCCTGTCAGGATCCAATTGTTGGGGGAAGTTTGTTGTTGACATATACAACTGGCTATGTTGCACCTCTTCTCATTGCAGCCTCTTTTGCTGGAGCATTGCAGGTATACATATAGAAATTATCAAGTACAGATAAGACAGTACCAGCAAAAATGAAACTTCTAGTTGATCTTGGACTTCATGAACATCATCATTCTAATAGATCAACGACACATGTTTTTTCTACTTTTGAGTTATGATGGCTGATTAGTTAATTGCCTTCTACAGAGTTTGCTGTCATTCAGAAGATATTCCACATGGATAAACCCCATCAGGTATCTACTTCTTAGTTTTTAGTTCTTACAGTGTCTTGTTTTTCTTTTCTGTTGAGTAAATATTTAACTCTACATCAACTCGCATCATGTACTTTTTGGTCAAGATTCTAAAATCAACTCTCATATTGGTGAACTTAATTTTGTGCATCAAATTGCCAAG
Organism: Aegilops speltoides; assembly: GCA_021437245.1. Taxonomy (NCBI): domain Eukaryota; kingdom Viridiplantae; phylum Streptophyta; class Magnoliopsida; order Poales; family Poaceae; genus Aegilops; species Aegilops speltoides. The sequence continues at coordinate 217,529,029 of CM038145.1, forward strand.
TCTAACCATATGTGTCCAATTCCTTGTACAAATACAGCGGATATACTTCACAATGCTAAATTACTAACTAAATCCATTCCTGGACTAGCTATGTAGTTAAATACTCCCTCCGTTCGGAATTAGTTGTCGTAGAAATGGATGTATCTAGATGTATTTTAGTTCTAGGTACATCCATTTCTGAGACAAGTAATTCCGAACGGAGGGAGTACTTATGTACACTGTATATTGATTGCCAATTACCAACACATGATAACTGACATATGTAAGAAATAGCTACCCTTTTTTCTTTGGAGGTGAACATTTAAAGCATTTACATTAACTATCTATGTACACTGTATATTGATTGCCCAGTAACAACACGATAATTACCCTATGTAAGAAATCGCCAGTCCTTTTTCTTTGGAGGCGAACATTTAATCTACTTTTATTTTACAGATATCAAGCATATTTTATTTTATACAATTTCACTATCTCAGCTCAGGACTCACAGTTACACCTTTTGTCTTTCTTTTTGGGAAAAGATAATACATCAAACCTACCCTCTTATTCTCCTCTAGAATACTGCTTTTTCCAAAGTACTGTTCTACTTATACCAAAAATGGTGCCGTTCCTATTCCTCACAGAGGTTCTAACCAAGATCCTATCGTCGAGGAAAATATCCTCAGAAAAATACCAAGAATTCCTTTTAAATTGTATTTTCTATTTGTAGAAATGCATTGCACTAACATTTGCTTGGCAGTGGTGCATTTCTATTGGGTGGAGGTGTTTATACCCTACTGGACAAGCTGTTCCCTGCGACATCAATGGTGATGTGAACTGTAGAGTTGTAGGTCATTGCTGAACAAGAGCTGCTAAACAAGGATCACCATTGTTGCACATGCCAACATATGTCTTGCGATGTAAAGTAGCTAAACATAAATGGCAAGGAAGTAGCATCAGTTATTTCTAGCTTTTATAGGAATGCAAATCTGTTTACGGTAACTTAAACATCTTGATCTCAGCAGTCCACAGAAAAGTTTGAGGTTTGTCCCCATTCCCTTCAGGGACCCAAAAGAAAACAACAACAACACGATAAGTAAATATCTACATGCCCATCTACTATGTATGAACTTGATACTATATGATTTGTGTAGTTACCTCAGCAGGTTTTATTACAGGGGGCATCAGCACAGAATCATTCTGTTTTTTACAACCTGCAATAATCAAATCACAGAGAAACATAATACTCCAACTTGAATGGGCTCCAACTTAAACCAGCCTGCTCCAAATATGGGACTAGGTGCTTCCCTGTTTACAGCTCCATAATTCATGCATGACTTCACATGAACTGAGTAGGAATTTTCTGTACTCTTCGCGGAGATTTTGTTCTCAGGCATAACTTCCATCGTTTTTCTTTTACGCTCAGCGGCGGGCTTACGCCTGCCTGAACTTTATTACCAACCGAATAGCCCAGAACATAGCTCAGAGTTACATTGAGGGAGAGGGGGGATTACAGGGGAAGAGTACAATAGTTTGATGAAGCTATAACTTCCATCATCACCATATTATCAGCATTCTATCACCCAGGGATTCATTTCCAATGATCAGCATTCTATCATCCCAGAATTCCTGTTTTCAAGTGCCATACTTGTTATTAACATAAAAATATACCTGATTTCGCTATTTGTTTGCTATTATTTGAGATAGTAAATCACTTGTTCATTGTGAAGTTCGTTACTCCTCGAGATGCCCGTCGGAGCAAGAGCTTCCTTGCATCAATAGCTATTCCCTCTGGCTGCATTTCAAAGAATTGGGATAATTTCAGAAAGGTTGAGGAAATTTTAGTTTCTTGGTTCTTTCTCTGGTTTCTAACTTTACATCACCTCTTCTGGAAACCAAACCCCTGGCTTTGTGCTGCCTTCTAGAACTGCTAGAGCAAATGCGGCCGCTGCATAGCCCACGGATCTGAATGTCCAATCTAAACTGCTTAGCTTCAATGTAATGATACGGGCAAAACAATGTTGGGCACAGGCAGGGGCTATACGTCAACTTTATCAAATGCATCGTGTTTGTGTTATCCGGATTAAAATTTTTATCCGGAGTATTTTATATGTTAGAACTTGTAGATTTAAAACATAGATTGGGAAACTAATTTAGTAGGTTTATGTCTACCAAGATGGATTGTGCCAGAAAATTGTGCTTACACGGATAGATTGTTGTGAGCAAATAATCCAGTAGTGGTGTGCCCATTTGAACTTTCGAGATCAATCTGCCCAAACAAAACCAAATTGGTTAAGCGGTATTCAACATTTCTAATACACTGTCCTGGGCATTGACACAACAAACTTAATACTTAACAACAAGTGTGCAAGTACTCACTCTCATGGCGACACGCTCTCCTACAATCCCATCAATAACTCGAATGAAAGGGTCAACACACTCAGCAAACTTTAGAGTGACATTTTTATCTCTCAAAAGGTCCTGCATATAGACAAATTGTTTTTCTAGCTTAAGATTATACTCCAAACTTACTTGGTGCCAAATAATTTCCTAGTTTCAAATTAAGCTCGATGCTGGTCCTTATAACACCTCTATCTACATGATTCTTTTTAACAAGTCAAAACATTTATTACTATCAATTTCATTTAATAAGATGAAGTTGCCAAATTTCGATCTCCATTTTCCTAAGGAAGCCTTTTCTTGGTACTCGTACCTTGTAACCTTTGGTTGGTACAAGTATCAGTAACACAATTTTAAGATGCAGGTTTATCAGTACCCTTCTTATTTTGTGCTAAACTTTGACCTTAGATTTGATTAGTAGCAAAATATAAGTTATATGCCATAAAAATTATATGGGTAGATTCGTATTTGACTGAAGTTTTCAATGATATATTTTGTTTACATATAAATTATCTTGTCAGTTAAATCTATGGTCAAACTTTGACCCAAAGTGCGAGGGGGGCTAATAAACCAGGCCGGAGGTAGTAGTTAATTTGAGAAACAACACGTACAGAAGGCAAGAAGTTTGCGAACGTTTCCATTCCCCAATTCCAGATGAAAGGATCTGATCCAAATTGAGCATGAACAGTTGGCAGACCTAAATTTTTGTGTGTGCTCTTCACCTCCGGTAAGTTCCTGCATTTGTTCAAGTAATATGACAGTGGTTTATTTTTCTCAATTATGGGAGGGGAATAACAATGATAATGGCTTGTTGCAGAGGAACATATAATTTGTTTTGCCATGGTATAGTAGAGGTGCCCCACACCACATTTTTAATGAAATAAACTTCCATTGATCAAATTTCATAGGTATAACTTATTATAATCTGTGTTTCATGAAATGGAAACAATATATTCAAGGACTTACATCAAGTAGCTTCAAAAAAAAGGACTTACATCAAGTAAACATATTTCTTCCCAATCCCTTTTCCAAAATCAATGTTGCGAGCTCCACTGTAGGCTTTTAGTTTGATTTCGCTCCCTGGGTTTGTTCATAAAAAGATCAGGCAAGGCGAGGATCATTTCTATATATTCACTGAGTATTATAAAAAAAAAGGACAGCAAGTCCAAATGCAAGGGAACCTTTATCATAGGCAATTACATCCTCCCCAAGAAGTAACAAGCTTGTGCCCAACGTAGTTGGGCCTGCACCACCTGTACCTGCAATGTAATAGAAGAATCTGTAGGAGGATTTAGTAAGATAGGCTTGACCAAGACTGCACATTAGGTTTGAAACAAAGTGAGTTTTCATATCATTGGCAGTTCCCAAGTTTGTCATATCTTCCTGACCTCAGTGTTTCTGGTTCACCACCACTCTCGCCTTTTGCAGTACGTACAAGCTCAGCTGCCATCACTATCATACAAAATGATCGAGTTATGAACTAAGAAATGCAATTTTCAAAAGAAAATTCAAAGGGTTCAAACTAGGGATGCAACACGGTGTCCCGCATAGGCCCACACAAGTGAATCGTAGCAAGTACAAATTGAACTAACCCATCACAATTCATTTATAACTAAATCGCCCAAGTTTGCATATGAGGCGGATCGGGCGATAGGCCCTACTAATCGAGCGTCGATATTCCCATTCTAATTGCATTTGCAGTTGCAGAGCTTTCTCAGGCATTTAAATTTAAATCTTGTCAACTGAATATGTACTCATCAGGGGTTATTCACAAATTGAATACTCAATTTCCTCATCAATCTGTTATATTACCTAGATTAATCCGAGCATTACCATTAGTTGTTCGTAAATGAAGCTTTATCATAGATGTGGTGGTGTGGTGTATGATTTGTAAAAAAAAGGATGAAACATGAACTACTGTATGTAGTTGAGATTCTTATAATATGCACCGAGAATTAGTGTACGTAGGAAGCATTTTTTTGGATACAAATTGATGGAGAAATTATGTGTGAATGCAAGAAATAAGACCATTGCTCACTCCAGGAGATATCCCTGCAGTTATGAGAGCTGGGACGCCGGAAGCTTTTGCTTGTTCATGGAAAGATTTTGCCCTCCATGAATAGTCCACTCCATCGCAGATATCAGTGTACCCTGTCTGGTCGGCAAAAGTTGAGCATGCAAATTAACTTAGGCCTTCTCAGATTTATATACAGAAATACTGCAAGCGTCGAAAAAATAGAACTAGTTTTGAAAAGTTGAAATAATTGAATACTCCCTCCGTCCGGAAATACTTGTCATCAAAATGAATAAAAGGGGATGTATCTAGATGTATTTTAGTTCTAGATACATCCCTTTTTGTCCATTTTGATGACAAGTATTTTCGGACGGAGGGAGTACCACTTTATTATATATTTACATACAGTTCAGCATCAAATATTTCATGGCCCCACCCACCTTGGTAAATATTGCTGCCTGCAGGACTGTGCATTTGTCATCCCTCTGGAATGGTCCAGCGGCATGAATCACCAAATCCACGCCTGTGAAACAAAATAAATGAAGTGTCTATTTTTTTGAGGGAAAATAAATGGAAGTATCTACAGAGTAGACTAAAAATATTTTGTTAATCCATCAAATTATTCCCATGGTTGGATTCATATCGCATGTCAAAGGTTCAGTGGGTAGATGGATAGGAAAAATGTGGGTCCACGGGACCTTTTCCCCCCTCTTGCAAGGCGACTAGGGCAAAGCCTTCCTCCCTCGATCTCCGCCGTTGAGCCCGTCTCTCCTCTGCTTGCCAATCCGATGGCTGTTGGCGGGGAAGGGAACCCTGATGCCTCGCCTTTTCCTAGTAGATAGGTTAGGGTTTTAGTTCTTGCAGGGGCAGTGCTCCAACGGATGCCATCGCTTCAACTTTCAGTCAGTCTTTTGGGTTTCGATCCTCCTCAACTGGGCGGATTTGATGGAGCTCCGACGTAAATTCCTGCCGGCTCATCGGGGCAGCGAGGTTAGGGTTTCTTGTTGTACGTACGCGACGGCGAGATTTGGTCTCAAGTTCTTAGAATTGATTCAAGGGTTCAGTGGCGACGACTGCGGCTTTGGTACACTGGTCCTTAGTGACACGTGCATGAAAACTCCTTTTTTTTCATCGACAAGTTCATGCCGGGTTCAGTATGGGAGCGGCGATAATGGGGCATCGGTGGCTCGTGCTGGTGGTGGTAGTAACAATGTAATTTTTATTATGTTCCAATTTCTTTGTACTTGTGGTGAACCTTTGTGTGACCCGTCATTGTGTGTCCTCTAAAAAAATGGAGAATGCCAAGACCATATTTTAAATTGTCTAACCCTTATAAAATAGAAAATAAGATCCAAGTCTTTGGGTATGTCGAGGTTGTCTTCCTCTTGCACTTACCGGTGGTGCACAGTTTGTAAAGATCGATGACGGCTATGAATTTTCAGAACACCTTGGGAGTTAGGGTAATATTATCGATCAAGAGGACGAAAGTCGCCCGTCAGAGCCAGAACAAGCCAACGACAACTTATTCAGGATCACATTGTCTCCCCGAAGAAGAAGGTGACAATGGGTAATGGAAAACCATCCTAAATCCGATCAGACAGAATTGAGGTGGCCTTACCTCACCGCCTTCACGACAAGGCCAAAGTTGGTCATGCATTGCCTAACAGAGAAGAACCAAGGAGACCAACAAAACACAACAATCCACTTCGCGCAACAATGCATCCCAAAACTACCTAGACGAGACGTAGACAAAACTGGGCCCAAGATCCAACCCTGGATTCTTTGTTCCTGTTCCAGGCACATCCTTGCTTAGCTTTGCGCGTGAAGAAAATCGTGGTTGTGTCGCAAAACCTCACGAAAGAAAGCTGATCCTCCCTCATTCTCCCGCGTATGAAGGCAAACCAACCATTGTGGCTTTGCCAGCAAGCAAGGCTGCGAAGAGGGCCTTATGGGAGGATCTCTGCCTACTCTACTTTCCTATCTAGGACTTCAATATACAAAACATATACTATTATGAAGAATAGATCGCTGTTGACAAAGAATTTTCTTAGTATTTAGTTAGGTATTTGCATTCAATATAAGAAAGGGACATATTAAGAACTTGTAAAATAAGGATTAGGGGCCATACAAAAAAAAAGATTAGGGATTAATTTGGATTGTGCTATATCTATCAAAGAGTATACAATAATGATGGATTTGGTATCCACCAAAGCTCCACATGCCCTCCGCCGACGCTAATAAGCATTGTCGTACTGATGAGGACTATGAGAAACTATTTTACGTCGTCGATGAGGCCATCCCATCGCCACCGCTGGCCAGACACCTAGATCGAATCCTAGCCTGAGCTAGAGCTACACACACACACACACACACACACACACACACACACACACACACACACACACACACACACACACACACACACACACACACAACCAACCCAAAACCGGGGTTCCCCAAACCTCACCGGCATCAAAAGGCACACAAAGGTGAACATAACCACAATTGTGGCATCCATTGCACAAAAACCCTAGCCGCCTTACTTTCATGAAAGGTGGAAGATGAGAAAAAACTGTTTTATGCATAATTATGTGTCCTTTTCAAGTTATGTATAGCTAGCCGCAATAAAGTTGCTACAAAGGAAATTTGTTATTGTTAAGAGACATTCCCATTATGAATTTGCTGCTGAATTAAAACTTTCAGGACCAATTATGCTTGCCTACCTTTTCTCTAAGCTTTTATTGTAAAATATTTCATATGTGACAGTAATCAAGCCGCCATGCGTGCAAGTCAAATGAAATCGGGGTGGTATAGCACATGTGGTGAACAATTAAAAATAGTTTTAGGATCGAACTAGAGATAAAGAAACATACAAGTAATATGAAAGCAAAATAAAAGAAAGATAGACTAAGGAAGACAATATAAAACACATACATAGGCTATGAGGATGTAGAAAGGCAGAATGGGACAGTGTTAATCTTTTCTTTAATGAAGATAACAGATTTAAACCCCACAAAGGAGAGACGGGTAGCAAGGACGGGAAAACGTTTTTTTCTTCCACTCTTCATAACTTTTGAAAAATAATATTAGTACCGAGAAATGATATTAACTTAGGGAGATTATATTACATAGAGAAAAGATATTTTTGTAAAAATGCCTAAGGTCATATATAAAGTATCATAGATCCTTCCAAACACATCCTTATAGAAAAATAACATTACGTTAAAAATCCTTGAGGGTGTTGAAGTCCTCTTTCTCCTGCATCCATTGGCAGCGTGCCGTGAGCGTAGCTCGATGCCGGACATACGCCTCAACAGAGCAAACTAGTTTAAGCCCAAGAACTTGTAGAAGAAGTAGCCGGGAAGTCGTCGATGCAGACAAGAGACATTGGCGGCTGCGATATGCAAAGCAAATCACCGCCTTGAAGAAGAAAACACAGAAAAGGGCCTGTAGAAACTCCATTGACCTTGAAAGCCGGTTGGATTCAACCGGATCCACGGAAACCCGAAACGATCAAGATCCCGAAAAACCCGTAGGAGAACAGCTCCACAAGCTCTCCACCGCCAACGTTAAGCACACCAACGTAACGGAAAAAAGTGGGAGGACATTATTCCTACACTTGTTCATTGTCCACAATTTGCGTCCAAACCAAACACGAAGACTTCCTAAAGAAAACCCGAGACAGATCACCCATGACGCTGCATGCCAGATTCAGATCTGACGTCGAGCTCACCACTGCCCAGGACCATGCACCAACACCCTTTTTTTGGTGACCTAGCTAGGCCGGGCGGCTGTTGAAGATCATCACACTGGAACACCAGCACCGTCGTCGAGCATCGCCTGCCGAAGACTGCGCCTCGAATATTCATCTCCGCTGTGGAACCACAACATCTCACGGACTCCTCCACATCGCCCCCATGATCAGCAACCTCCCCACTATCATCAGCGCCGCACCTGGCAGCAACGAGAGGGGAAGAATACAAGGTGGCGGCTAGGTTTCAGTCCCTGCCTCGACCCTCTCTCATGAAGTGCTTTCTTACGTAGGAAAAAGTTGTTCATCGACTGCTTGCAGCTACAGTTGCACGCCGCATATCGTGTGTAACTGTATGTTTATCGGCCGCGCACAATTTAAGTTGCACATACCTATGTAAAAAAGCATGTTCGCCATCCATGTGCAACTGCTGTTGCATGCCCACATACCCATGCACAACTGCATGTCCACTGGCTGCGGGCATCTATATTTACAATTTTTTAAATACAATAAAATTGTTGAGAAGCAAATAAAAAATTAAAAGGTAAAAAAAAGAAAATAGTAATAAAGATGCTAATGTCACCTTGATGACTTAGTTAATTCTCATTTAGATGAGAGCTAGCCACATCATCTTCTATAATGATTCATTTGCAATCTTTTTTGGAGGAAATTTCCATCCATTTGAATTCAAACTCGCTATGATTTATTTGTTTCTCCGAGGCGTGTCAGCGATGTATTATATACTATTTAATAGCAATGACATCTCAACTGTAGCCCGTCAATGATGGAAGTTTCCCTTTTTTAGATCGACGATTAAAGTTTTTTATAGTACTTCTAGGCTATGTTTTAACTCCAAACCGACTACAGCGGGAGTAAATTCATGAGTAACATAAGCTCCAACTCAGCAAAATTGCCTATCTAACATTAAGTTAATGTGGAGAGAGGTTAATTGAGTAATTTAGCTACTTACCGTAACATCACATATCCAGGTACATATGAATCTATAACATAATAAATAAAGTTTTGCATGATGCCACACTTATGTTACTACCCACTATGAAGTTAGTAACATAGCCTAGGATAATGTGTATGTTACTCGAAATTGTGCAGGAGCACTCGGTGACAATACTCACTGGAATCCTGCCCATCAAATCTTCTTGGGATCCTCACCCACTATAATAGCACCATTGTATTCATTTCTTTATCATGTACTCCCTTACTTTATATAAGGTGTATTTATTTTTTTAAATTTCATAATGTAGGTGTATTTCTTCCAATTTCTCATAATTCACTTGTTAGACTTCCAGAAAAAAGAAAAATATCTCTCTTTCGATTATCTGTATCTCTTTTTGTATCAAAAAAAGAAAGTATCTCTCTATCGATTACATGTATCTCTTAATTTCTAGAAGTAATTGATTTACTTGCCACTAACCAACAAACTTACCAAGGGTAATTTTGTTCTAACTTGTCTATAATTATGTGTCTTGGTCATCATGTCAAAAATAATACACCTTATATGAAAGAATGAATGAAGGGAGTAGTATTCATCTTTCCCATGTTCAGCATATCTGATGTGAAGTACACACGTTCTGTTCCCACAAGGCGAAGTTTCTGTCTGGTACACTGTTCCAACACCGCTGGTAGAAGTTTCATTTATGCCATTTAACATTTCAACGCGTGAATAGAAAATGGTGCTCTTTTTTACCACTTACTTCCTCCGTCCGCGAATAAGTATACTTCTACCTTTTGTTCTAAGTCAAAATTTTAAAACTTTAACCAACTTTATAGGTAACATATACAACATCAAATTGGTATATTACGAAAGTAAATTTCAAAATGGATCTAGCGGTACTAATTTAGTGCCACAAATGCTGCTACTTTTTCTTATAAAGTTGGTCAAAATTATAAAATTTTGATTTAAAACAAAGCTAAAAGTACACTTATTCGCAGATGTAGGAAGTACACTCTAAAATTTTGATTGTTACCGCAAGTTCAGGCATGTAATATAATATAAATAATTTGACACTTAATAAGGCGCTTGGATTGTTGTCCAACCGGACAGAGACTTTCTTGTCCAACCTATTCGGATAGGATCGACACAGCGATCGTATTGCGTCTAGGCCACTAGGCAGAAGCATGCATGGCTACGCGTTCTACCGGCTGCGAGTGATCCGGTTCCAATTAGATCCGCCCAGAAAACGCCAAAGTGCTAGTAATAGTTTTTTTTGCGAGTAGTAATAGTTTGAACACAAAAGTAAAAAAAAAAACTTTCTGGGGTAAAGACCGTAGATGAGAAAGTCACCATTTGTTCTATTTTTTTTTTCATTCTATTGAACACACCGGTAGCTAATTCGAACGACAAACTTACAAGTCATGAGATAAATCTCGCTTCATTTAGAAACTCAAGCCAAGTTCATCTTCCTCTTCTTGCACGCGATGCTATTATGAGTAAAATGATTTACGAGGAATTATACGATAATCCACTTATGAGCTCAGGCTCATCTGCACCCGTGCTAAAGTAAACAAATCAAAATAAATACTAGAAAATTCAAAAAAAATCCATTTTTTTGCATGATAATAACTTGTTGCCTGAGGTCCGTTCTAATTTTCAAATCATTTGGGCATCCGTGCAGCTCTCGACAAAAAAAACCAATTTGGGGTCTTAAAAAATTTGACTGTTCAAACCCGAATTGTTTTTTTGGCTGTGAACTACTCAGATGTCCAAATGATCTGAAAAATGGAGCAGACCCCACTCAATGAATTTTCTACAATATATACAAATGGATTTTTTTTTGAACTTGTTGTGATTTATTTTCTGACCGGGTGTGTACGAGCCTGAGCACCGAAACACCACACTCAGAATTATAGCCAAAAAAATGACTATTTGTTTTTGTGCACATAATATAACCTCCTATTAATTTTTTCGGCACTAGTCAATGAGAGGAAGAGGAACAATGGCCGGACAAAGAGAACCAATGGGTCGAGCTTTGCGTTGGATCTGGCAATGACAATGGAGAGTACAATTTGTGTAATTAACAATATGAGGATAAGGCCAACTCCACCGCGCGACCCCAAATGGACGTCCGTTTTGCCCGGATTCTGTCCGTTTGGGTTGGGCGATGGGGTCGTGTCTGGACCTGTCCTGAGATACGGTGGCCGTGCGCTCAGCGCGCGGCCGCATCCGTTTGTCCCATCCCGTCTGCCAGGGCCTAAATGCCCATATTTTCATATCAAAACAAGTTTGCACGTTCAAATATTAATTGTTTGAAAATTAAAATAGTTTTACTACCCAATCGAAGTTGTGTCTAATAAAAATAGTTTTAAAACCAAATTGAATTGTCTTGAATGAACATAAAATGAACCAATACATCTATTGGTTGCCTATGTGATCCCACACGTGCTCAACCAAGTCATTTTGAAGATCCAAATGAGTGTGCCAATCACGCAGCTCACGGTGGCCACAGTGCATTTCTGGTAAGAGGAGAATCCAAGCTTGCGAAGGGCATCCGTCTTGCACTCGAAGTATGGGTCATGAGCAACCACTCCCTCTCGGATACGATTGAACACATGCCTTGTCATACGAAAACGGCGATGGAATTTATCCGGCTTGAAGAGCGAGGTGTTCGCAAAGTAATCGGCATAGAGTAGGGCGTGGTCTCTCTCCCTGTTGCGGTTCAGGTTGGGAGCACGGCCAGGGGCTGACCCCCTGTACCGAGGAAGCCGCCGTTGAATTTGGTCGTGAACCACCAGTGCAGCCACCACAAGATCTTCATCATCCGACGATGAATCGTCCGATGAACAAATGAAGTGGTGGAAGAAAAACTCATCACCATTGTCCATACCTTTGTGGGCAAAGTGTCGAACACCTTGCGGTCATGGTGGCAAAGTGGCCATGATGATCACCTCGATGCAGGTGTGGTTGGCGGCCGGCTATTGGCCGCTCTGGAGCACTCGTCGGAAGCTGTCGTGGCTGCCGTGGTACGTCGCCTGCGGTCGTATCCCCTCTGCCGCCGGCTACGACGGCGACGGCCAAAGCTCCTCCGATCAACGGCCTAAACTACGGCGAAAGCGCGGGCGTGGTGGCGGCCATGTCGAGACGGGGTTGGCTATGGACGGTCGGGGGATGCGTGGAGAAGGCGGCCGGAGAATAGCGGCGGCGCCGTCGGCGGGGCGGTGCGGGGGAGGGGGGTGGAGGCGTTGGAATTGAATGGGACTACTTGTTCCCGACACGCGGGCCACGGGGGACAAGGGCGTGCGGCGAGCCCGTCCGTGCGATGTCCGTTTCACCCCAAACTCGGCACAAATTTGGGCCGGGGATGGGTCAAACACGGACGGAATCCGAACATTTGTCCGTTTGGGGCCGCGCGTGGACCGCGCTGTTCGTTCGTTCTACCCCAAACGGACGCACCCAAACAAGATGGGATCGCGCGGTGGAGAGGGCCTAAAGTACCGGTGGCTCAATAGTCTTCCCAGTCTAATAAATGCCCAACAATGTGCTGTACTTATAGTATGACTTTTGCTCCTAGTTTATTGTCACTGTGCCACTCTACGGTGGAGCGGTGTCTTCAACAACAGCAATTTATTTTGACCAATTATGCATGTATTCCTAGACTGCAATGCAGCGGCTGAGATTTCAATGAGCGTCATCGCCGGGTGCTCCTAGTTCACATCCGTATATTACTCTCGAAGTTATTCTTCACTATGGTTAGTCTCAATAATAGCCCGCATACATGTAGCCACCGCAACTTTGAACAACTTTTCAGCTTCCTTTTCCGTGTATACAAGATTAAATGCATCCTTCAACTGTGTTTTTAGACACGTGATAGCCTTGGTCTATTTTTAAATGTAACTCTGGCTTATTATACTGCGTCTTGGTCACGTGCATCTCCCAAGACATCCTTTGCGTCAAGGTGGCAGTCCGTGAACCAACCTATGATTAGATAGTTAGGAGGATAGTGGTAATCCAACACACTAGAGTTCAAGTCCTAAACTTGATATTGATGCTCCTATTTTTTTGAATTTATTTTAGGTCTTCTGGCAATGTGTGTTCATTGAAAGGAGACGTTCCCGTCGACTACGAAGACGTCTGTGCGACTTTATAATCTCAAGATGATGTGCCGGCTCAGTCTTTTCAAGATACTCATAAGGGTATTGTGCGTGCATGCAATGAATATATGCTCGTATATGTGAACGACTTTGATTGTGTAAAAGAAAATTAGAAGAAATGACCCTCTCTAAAAAAACTAGAAGAAATACTCACCCTCCAACACCTCTTTCAGCCTGCTTGAATTGTGAATATTAACGTGGATGAATTCAGATCGCTGTCCGAGCTTAGATACCAGCAGCATACCTTTCTCCCTGGCAGAAAAAAGAAAGCATCCAAAATCAGATCGATCGTCTCTCTTGATTATCAAAAGTCGTCCCTCTACCCGCTCTCGTTGCAATGGCACTCAGCTCGATTCGATCGCTTAACTAGCTAGTGATCTCTTTTCGTTCGATTCGCATGCCGAAATGGATGTATCTAGAACTAAAATACGCCTCAGATACATCCATTTTAAAACAATAATTCACGAAAAATAAATAAAGATCATATGACTTTTTGGTAGGCTCAACTAGCTTAGCAAAACATCTTATATTACTTCCGTCTTATAATACAAAATCATTTTTGACACTAATAGCATAAAAAATATAACTCCCTCCGTCTCAAATTAAATGTCTTAATTTTCTATTGACTTTAGTACAAAGTTATACTACCTCTCTCTTAGTTTACAGGGCGTGCGCGTATCCCTAGGTCGTCAATTTGACCAACCTAATACAAGTCATATATTACAAAAAATATACCAACATAAACTTCGGAGTTTCTACTTTCAAAAGGTATAATTTTTGTTTTATATAGTTTATATTAGGGTGATAAAATTGACAACCTAGGTATACGCGTAGGACTTGTAAACTGAAACGGAGGTAGTATTAAAATTGAGACACTTATTTTTAAATGGAGTGAGTATTATAATTACATAACGGAGGGAGTAAAATGAAGATAGTAATAACGATCAATGATGTACTTCACGTCAGCTCGATCGACCATGAGCAAAACCATGCACGCACAGCAAGCACGCGAGAGGCTCACGGGAGAAGCAGCTACCTAGCCTAGCCATGAGGCACTGAGGCACGTACCGGTTCCTTCCGCCGATGAGGATGTTGAGGTCGGGCCGGAACTGGGAGAGCGCGGTGGCGGTTGACCCGCCGACACGGCCAGTCCCGCCGAGCACGAGCACGCGGGGTCCCGAGGACGCGGAGGCGGCAGGCCGCATGCATGCTTTCACCACCTCCATCTTGGAATTGGCCGTGCCGGAACCGGAAGGAGAGCTGGCTGACCAACAACAGCCTATAGTAGAGCCTTGATACAGGAGACCCGCGCGCGTGCCCCTTGATACTGCGAGCTCCTTGGTCAACTTCTGGCTTAATTACTACTCCGATCGAACGAGCCTATTGATCCTGGAGATCCGCGTGGCCTCCTTTTCTATAGCCTAAGGCAGCACGAGGATGGCAAGGGGCTGGTCTTCTGAGTCAGCCTCACTCTTTTTCTTTCTTTCTTATAAAGACATCGATAGGCAGAGTGATAAGGGCTTCTTCAACGATGACCCACAAATTTCCTTTCCCATTCCGAAGACTGATCATCCAACGGTGCCCACATACATTTCAAACATTTTTTTAACAAATTAGATGAAACTCATGAAAACACAGTGGAATTCATACAAACCGGACAAAAACGTCTATATTTTGAACATATTTTTACGGAATTGATAGTCAGATCTTGTTGTGTGTATTTCCCCCGCAATCATTCGTGTAGATGTGTGAGGTTCTGCCGTTTTCTTGGTTTGATTCTCGTTTGCCATGGCGGATTTCGACGGCGGAGTGCCCTGTGGTAGCCTGGTAGGGCGAGGTGACTGGAGGGGTGCTCCATGAGGGGGATGCGTTGTTATGTATTCGGTTGGTTGTTTGATTAGATTGGCTTGTTTAGTTGTAGTAGTATGCGATAGTGATCTATCCAGGTTGTGCATGTAGGTTTTCCCTGGGCTGACATCCACTTGGTTGCGTGGTTGTAGTTTTTGCAATACAGTTCACACACATCCACCTAGAAGTTGTTGTGTTTCTGAATTTGTTGTGGTTCTGTTCTTTATCGATGGATGTTTTGCACTGTAATTTTGAATTGGTTCACTGTGTATTCCCCATTGTTTTTTGGAAAACGTTGCCAGCCGGCCGACCGGCTTAGTTTTCGCCGGTCGCTCGCGTGCGTGACGCGGGGACGCCACGTCCGCATGGGCTTTCTCTTTCCCCCTCGTCCTTATCTTCTACCTTATCTCTTTCTCCTGTCCACGCAAAACGCAACTACCGATCATCAGTTCCCTATTTCTCTACAACCCATGGCCACGCTATCCATTGACCCCGTCGTTTGCTTCTCCGGCGTTGCTTCTACGGCGAGCTCCTTCGCCACCACAACATCTCCTCCAACGCTTGCTGCTCTATTCTCCTTGGCTTTCACCCACCCTGTTCAGCCTCTCTTCCGGCTACCGGCTGCAAGCGCATGGTGCGGCTACCGCAATTGGCCGACGGTGCGGCAAATCAACCGCAGCTGCTGTCAGCAGCATCACTGCTGCTGCAAGTCCATGGCAATGGGTGATGTTGTGAGCCTCATCCGGCGGCAAGCACGAAACCAGCGACGATGATGCTACGACCATGGTCACCGTGTGCTGGAAGCAGTGGCTGCAAAAGCTACATCCATGGTCACCGCACGCTGTAGCCGGTTGCAAAGCTATAACCATGGGTCACAGCGTGCTGGAACCAGCCGGATGGAAAGCTACAACCATGGTCACAACATGCTGGAACCAGAAGGTGGCGATGCTACAACCACGGTCACCACGTGCTGGAACCGGCCGGCGACGATGCTGCTATTGCAGTGACCATGTGCTGGAACCGGCAAGGAGCGATGCTGGAACCGGCTAGGTACGGTGCTGGAACCGGCGGAATGTTTTGCTTCAACCAACAGAGTGGTGCCGCCGCGGGCCGATATTTTGCTGCAACCTGCAATGCCAGAAGCTGGAAGCGGCGTTTTTTTTGCTTCAACCGGACGAAAGTGGTGGTGCGGCGGCGACTGGTGGCGTCATGATGGCTGCAGCCGGAACCTATAAGCTAAAACTGGCTAGCTTTTTTTGCTACATGGCAATTTTGGTTAAAGCCGATGAACTCGGAGACGATGGCGAGGGCCGCGGACGACACACCCGTGTGGCGAGTGCCGACGGCGAGGGCCGCAGATGGTGCACCCGATGCTGCGACGACGTGGTGGCGAGCTTCATCCATTGCCAGCGGGGGCTACGAGGCGACGAACGGCGAAGCTGCGGCTGACAGCTGACTGCAGCCGGGGCGTTGGGCCCTTTGCCCGCCAAGCGCTGCTAACTGCGGCGGGCCAGCACCGTGGGATGCAACGGAGCAGTAGGAGCTCCTACAAGGTGGAGGCGACCTGCACGAAAGGATGCATGCCTGCTCACGTGGGGGACGAGATGTGCGTGCGGAGACGAAGCAATGACGTAAGGGATGACGGGGGAGGATACAGATCGAACCGTCATTAGTTCCTTAATCGCACGGTGGGAAGTGGACCGGCCGAAATTTTCGGCCGGTCCGCCGGCGCCTAACACTGCCCTTGTTTTTTACGGTGTAATTTCTAATGGATTTACGCTGTAATTATCACTGGATTTATACTGTAATTCCTGGTAGATTTGCAGTGTATTTACACTCTAATTTCTAGTGGACTGTATAGTGTAATCCCCAATGGATTTATGGTGTATTTCCTAGGGGCTTTACAGTGTTTTTGAAACTGGAGGGGCTTTACAGTGTAATTCTTAGACGTTTTACACTGTAATTCTTAGTGGATTTTGTAATTCTCATTTGTTCAGCATGCAAGTGTTCTTGCTTTTCTCCTGTTGTACCTGCATGTGCTAGTTCGGTGTTGGATTTCGCATCCGTGGGTGCTTGGATGCAGTTGTGCTGCCTCGTATGTGTGTTTTGATTTTCTCATGTTTGGTTATGACAATTTAGGAACTAGAGATTGTCTTGATGTCGTTAGAGCAACTCCAATGCGGCGACTCATTTGTCCGCCTGCATCCGTTTGGGTCGGTGCGGACAAAAGTGAAGGGCCAACGCGGCGACCCAAACGCAAATGCGTCCGGCTGGCGTCCGCGCCGACCCATTTCCGGCCCAAAATTGCGCCTGAAATGCGTCGGCCCGGACGCGAAGCGGACGCGCCGCACGTCTCCTCGGCGTCCGCCGTGTCCACACCTGTAGGCCACCCAACCGCCGGTCGTCTTATTTATGACGACCACCGACAACGGGCCCACTTGCCAGCCTCTGGAAGTTTCTTTTTTAAGCGGGGGCCCGGCCTCATCCACTTCTCGCGTCCACATCTGGCCCCCCACCACTCCCTTGCTTCCTCGCCGGCGACAGGAAACCCTACCCCGCCATGAGTTTCTTCGGCAGCAACAATGGCAAGGGCAAGGGCAAGTGCACCCCCGGCGCCTCGCCTTCCCGTGCTCCCCCTCCCCCTCCTCCTCTGTCGGCGGCTCGTTTTCGCCGAACGCCGCGCCTGCACATCCCGGTGTACCAAACACGGTGGCACTGGGAGTACAGGCAGCCCTTCCCCTATCCCGACATGACGCTGCCACATCATTGGCACTTGGATCCCCAGCGGATCCGGTCCGGCGTGATTCGAGAGCAGTAGCGCCACGACGACGAGGTGTCTGCGCCATGCATGCAAGCACTCACGCCGGGCAGCGTCGGTTGCTTGAGTCGTCGCCGACTCTCCCAACCAGAGGCTTGGTTCGCCCTCGAACACGAGGCAAGCAGCGGCTTCGGTGTCGACATGCCCCGCCGCCGTTCCATCGCGCTTCAGTGGTCTGGGAGGACGGCGAGGCGGAGGCGAGTACTAGGCCGCCTCGAGAGACCTGCGGTAAGGCCTTGGAGGCTAGCCGCCTCGAGGAGGACTTGTTGAGATAACTGGAGCAAGCGCCACAGCGGCGGGGACTTCGTCCACGCCCTCGCTGTTTCCGCCGCCGCCACCGTCGCCGCCCATCCAGCCCAAGCCGGGCCGGGCCGGCGGAAGCGCTCCGCCTCCACCCACTTGGCGGAGGAGGCCTACTTGTGGGCAGGCGATCTGCGAGTGGGTGAAACGCCCGTCCGCCGTGGCGGCGCCGAGCAAGAGGCGCCGCCTCGGCCTGGAAGGCGCCAGCTCCGCCGAGCAGCCGACGGCAGCGGCAGATCGCTTCTGAGGCCATGCTCGGTAGCGATCTTGAAGCGCTCCGGCTCGAGGAGGAGGAGGAGGAGCATTGTGCTAGCCATAATCGCGCCGCCCAGCCAGAGCGCCGCGGAGGCTGCCTGGCGGCGTGAGCGGCGGCGTTCAGTGGGTGAGCCTGCTCCGCTTCATCGACCTCACCGGCGATGGCGACGGCGGCGTCGACGCCAAGGGCAAGGGCAAGGCCGATGACGTCTAAGACAGCGTGCGGGGCGGCAGAAGGCGAGCGCAGACTTTTTTTTAATGTTTTATTTAATGTTTAATTATGTTTATGTGGATTTGGTTGGCGTTTGACCGGCCACTTATGTTTAATTAAGTTTATTTCATGCAAGCTTTTTTTTTGCATGCCGTCACATTTGGGTTTGCCTTCCCGTTGCGCGGTCAAGCCGATCCATTTCAGAATGCGGAAGCGCGTCTGCCTGGCCGATTCAAATGGACGAAAAAGGAGAAAGCGCGCGTCCGTTTGGGTCGCCCCGTTGAAGTTGCTTTTTTTTTTTAATCTAAGTTGCTCTTAGTGGACTGATTTTCTTCTAGTTGAGTTAAAGTGGTTCGGGACTGTAAATTTGAGTAAGCTGTAAATTTAAGTCAGATCTATCCATTTTCATCTTTTTTGTGTGTGGTAATTTCCCTCAGCTGTATTGAATCTCGCTTGTTGTGTGAGCTAGATTGTGTTGAATTCAGATAGTTGTCATGCGCTAGTGCCTGTTGTTTGTTTCAGTTCAGACCCACGTGCATGTCCCTGTCCATGTCCGTGTCGGATGGGCTGCTGTTTGTTTCGGTGCAGATCCCTTTGCTTTGCTTGTACGGCTTGTTTCCTCGCTCAACATCAGCTACCTAGACCAAACTAGTCTACTGTTTGCCGAGAGTGGCATTTGGGCACATGGGAGCGCAAAATGTTTTTTAAACATATTTTAAAATGTCAAAAAAAATCAAACAAAATTTGGCGCATACATCTCGATATTGTATATGCTCACAAAGTCGTTTCGCGGAAAATCGACAACTATGTGTCGAGTGTGAAAAAGGCAAAATCCGGTGTTAAAAAATGCTTTTCATAAGACATCATTTTGTCTTTTTTACACAAGCCACAAAAAATATCAGTTTTCTCCGAAGCTTGACGTGTACACATATAATGTCGAGATGTATGCGTCAAATTTTTATTTGAATTTTTTTCACCCTTTGAAATGTTTTTTTTCATGTGCAGGACCACGCGCTCCAGGGAGCACCAACGGATTTCCGACTGTTTGCCCCCTATTCCTTCTCCAATCTAATGTAATCTAATTTGCTGCACATTTGGGATTTGGGATTGGGTGATGATTGTGCACGTTGCAGTGTTTTTCTTTGAAACTTTCCAGTTTTTTAGTGATTTTTGCAGTGTAACTTGCAATGATTTGTACTGCTATTTTCCAGTATTTTCTAGTGTTACTTACACTGAAGTAGTTTTCTGAATGTGTATGCTTATCCGTGCAATTTATTCGGTTAGTCTCATGCCAAGTCATTTTGGTATATATTTTCAGGAAAATTCCTTCAATCTGTGCATGTAAATTCATGAAATCTGATCCAGAATTTTCAGGAATTATATTTTCTTAGTGGATTTTACACTGTAATTCTATTTGGATTTACAGTGTAATTCTCTAATGTATTTTAGTGGTTGATTATAATGTAATCCTTAGTGGAATTTCAGCGTTATTCTTAGTGGATCCTTCGTGTATTTGTACTGTAATTCTACCTGGATTTACAGTGTTCTTTTTCACTGTACTTCTCAGTGGATTTGCAATGTTTTCAGTGCTTTTTACATCGTAATTTTTAGTGAATCTTCATTGTAATTCTTAGTGCTCTTGTAATGTAATTCTTTAGTTGATTTACAGTGTATTTCATCAGTGTATTTACACTGTAATTCTTTGTGCTTTTTGCAATGTACCTTAGTGGATTTTGTAGTGTATTCACATCGTAATTCTTAGTGTTTTTTACTATGTAACTCTTAGTGTCATTGTACTGTTTTTTGCTTATCCTATTAGTGATTTTTGCAGTGTATATCGTATAGGCCTTGTCTTGCAACTACTGATCGCGTTTAGATCATTTTATTTGTTTTCGTAGGTTTTATTTTTTGTTGTCATGCTTGATGCTAATCCTAGGTTTTTTTGCAGGGTGTTGTGTAGATAGTGCCTGATAAAGTGTAACTTATTTTCAGTTTATTTGTGTAATTTATTTTGTCAGGATCATATTTTTTTGTATATTCCAGTGATCATATTTGATTGGAACTGTATTCTTTTTAATTGCTCATTTAGTCCCTTTTCATCTCAGTTGTTGTAATTAATCGTATGCCCTTGTGTTGTTTTAAAAGCCGGGGAAGAAAGAAAAATAGAGGACACGAGACACGAGACAGAGACACCTGTCATCGTTTAGTTGGACGAAAGCGAATTGGTTTTCATCCAGATGTAGAATAGACAGTCCCTATTTTTAACTAAAACCGACACCGACTAAAGATAAAACTAGTCTACGGCTAGCGCTGACGGATATCCATTTCGTCCCCGACAAGTTTACTGCAGGTAGCGGCGGATCTCCGTTGTCCTCCTCATGTCCGGCAATTGTGAGCTTCAGAGGTACATACTTCAGCGCAAAGAGCGTCTCGCTTCCCCAACGCTCATCAGAGTGGAACCGTCTGCCGATGCTTCAGCTAGAGGGGAAGGATCCCTATGCTGCATGGATGAAAGTTGGTTTTTGGATAAGGGGGTGAAGGTGGCCTGCCAATGGGCAAGACACCGGCTGTGCACGCCGGTGTCGCCTCGGCGGTGGTGTAACACCCTCATTTTTGGCCCTTCTTTTTCTTTTCAATTTATTTGAATTTTGGCTTTGGATTACTTTTATGTGGCTCTGTGGTCTGGAAACCTGGAAAGATCATCTCTTCTCAGTCTCCCAAGTGGCTTGTCATCATCAAACCCATCCCAAGACCATGTCATTTCCATCTTAGCCCAATCACAAATTCTTTTTCTCGGGAATATTCCTGTTTCTATTAAAGGAATAACCCTGTTTGCCCTAGGTTGTGAAGCAGCCTATATTTCTGTCATTCCCAAAATTCCCACAAAATTCTCATAAATTGTTGGTATCATTGTTCCACCAATATGTCAAAACCCATCCTTGTCCAGTTCAAAAAATAATTCAGTATTATTCATTTTCCTATTCTGTCCTAAATGGCACTTGAAGGAAGTGCTATTTATCTTTGCTTGATTGCTCCCAAACATTTTGAGCACACTCTCCTATCCATATTATTGTCACATGCCAAAATTCAACTTCATTTGCCTAGTAAATCTTCCTCAGCAAATTTTCAAAGTTTCTGGCTAGAAAGAAGCTTTGTGAAGGAAGTGCTAGCTAGGCTTACCCAAATGAGTTGAATTTTTGCCATGACCTCAATATGATCAAATCATCCCTATCCACAAGATTTGAGCTTCATCCATCAATCCATGTGATCTCATCATCTAATCTTTGTTTCTAGTCAGATTTTCAGTTTGTGAAGCAACTATATTTTAGATTGCTCCATAATTGCTGAAAATTTACCAGGACCTTCTCCTTCCTATATAACCTCTCTCCACCAAATTTGGACTCATTTCATCTAGCCAATTTCTCCCAATATTTTTCCCAAGATTCTGTCCAAAGAAGAGCATTGTGAAGCAAGTACCATTTTGGTATGTCCAAATGGTATGAAATTTTACAGTGCTTCATATGCCTAAATGATCACCCTGCACCAAATTGCAGCTCAGTCCAATCATCCATTTGAGCACAGCTTCAACTTCTGTATTTCTGTCCAGTGGGGTACATTGTGAAGCAAGTGCTATCTAAACTCCTCCATCTGAGCTCAAACTTTGCCTCAATGGTCATCTTAGTGACCAATCTTCTCCAGAAAAATCTCAGCATCATTCACCAGGCCAATCTCCCCCACCCCAGTACAAACACTTTGTTGTTCCTTTGTCTTTGAGCTAGTTTCAGTCACCTCATGGGTTCGTGTCCTTGTTTCTTTTCTTTTTGACACTATATGTTGAATGATCTATTGGGTAGACATGGTCGGGCCGACCAAAGCGCATGTCATCGTCGCGTGCACGCGATGACCGTGTGGTCTAGCATGCCATATATGTGCTTTAATGCGGTTGGCCGCGTCCAGAGCTTTGTTTAGCTTCGACCCCTCCTTTGCTCGTTGTTCTCGCGCGCCTCGTCTTGTCCTAGAGCTCCGTCACATCCTTGCCGCCCCTCTGGACCCCTCTCCCCCTCTCTAGTCACCTCCTACGTGGTGCTCGGGCCGTGTCCAGAGCCGACCGCGGCCTGCTCCACCATGGCCGGTCGGCCACGTAGCTCTAGACCCTTCCCTGCGCCTATATATAGTTTGCCCGAGCCTCTCCACAGCTTATCGCCCTCTCCACCCCTCCCTCGAGCACCGGAGCCACCACACCTCGCCCTTGTCATCCATTGCCATCGCGGCCTCCTCCTAAATTGGAGCTAGCCGGAGCTCTTCTCTTCCTCCTCTCCCCACCAGAAGACTTCCAGGAGCCCGACACACCTCCCCACCCCTTTGTTCGTCGCCGGAGCACATGTGGCCACGTGCCCAAGCACGGCCGCCGCCATCGTCCCGCAGCCACCGCAAGGCGTCGCTGCTCTACTATTCCCCGATGCGCGTTCTTCGTATGGTCAGACGCGGCGCATTTCCCCGAGGCCGCTGGTGTCCTCGCCTCGGCCGGAGGTGGCCTGTGTCACCTACGGGCCCTGGCGTGTGCTCGGCTAGAACCTCCTCCGCCGTCCCTGTCCCGCTCCCTCCCGGGCCCTCCGGCATCTCCTGCGGATGTGGCCCAGCCCCGTGAGCTCGTCCCGCCCTCCTCACGCACCGCCGTGCCCCCGCGCATCAGCATTGAGCCTGGCCGGCGCCGGCTCTGCTCCCTGTCAGAGGTAGAAGAAGTCGGGAGAGAGAGAGAGAGAGGTCAGCGGTGGGGCCCACCTGTAAGCCTCACGCGTTGACCCAGCCGGCCCCGCTGACGTGGATTAAGTGAAGGCGTATTCCCCGGAATGCGTTTTTGCCTTATGAAAACGTACTTAGGTTCTACTTCGGTCCAAAGGAAAGCGTATTCTCGTAAAGGCGCTTTCTGTTTAACTAGCGAGGGACTTGTTTGCGAATATTTCTTTTATAGACCAGTCCCTAGCATTCAACTGACTATATCTCCGCAACTGTAACTCTGATTCAGGTGATTCAAAAGCCCATGTTGTCTGTTCGTCGAGCCCGTTCTGTTGGTACCATTTTCATGATGCGGTAACATTTGAAAATGAACATTTTGCCCTTGCCCCTAAATAGCTCCACCAGGAGAGAAACTTTTCTGGCGATATCTTTCCGCGAGCTTTCTGCACTTCTTCCCGATGACTTCTTCATACCCAGGCAAGCCAAGACAACCACTTGCATGATGGACTTGCAGTACCCATAGTTTTCCACTTGAATATTTAAATTGTTTTGTGCATGTTAATATTTTCTGAATGCTATATTTGTGCTTGTGAATCAATGCTCATCTTTATGCCATGATTATTTGCATCTGGTTGGTTAAATGTTTACTTGCTAATGTTGTTATCATGTTCTTTTATGGTAATTATTTTCCGATGCTAGTGATCGTGCTGTGTTCATCTGAAGTGTTATTATACTTGTGCTATTCATGATCATCGGTATGCCATGCTCATTTGCATCTAGAGAATGATTTATTGTTGTTGATATGTTAAATAGTTATGTTTCCTATCCTTGTTCATGTTGATATTATGCTCATATGCATTGTCATTTCATCATGCTATTTTTATTATGACTCAGCTCATTACATTCAAGTTAAACTAGACTTTAATACAACTTGAACATCTGTTGGCTGAGTCATAGTGCCATCGAATTGAGCTGACCAGTGCAGCCACACTTGTCTTATGGGAGGCCCTGATTCGGTCTATTGTCATGCCTCTTGCCGGTGCCTCGAACTAGGGAAGGTTATGTGCATGCGCTAGCCTGATCAGGTAGGCGGCCACAAGCCTTGTGTGCCCAAAATGTGTTGTACCCCGGTTGTCCCCGTTTTAGACTGTTTAGTTTTGCCACGACGGTGGCCGGCCACGAAGTTGGGAGATGTCCAGAGTGGCACCTGGGGCCACCCATGACTTAGCCCAAAGGGGAGTTGGTTGGAGTGGCCGGGAGAGTGTCACGCAATAGATCAATTTTGTTGGAACACCGTTGATCCACCTGAATGGGAGCATGAGGCCATGTGTTCTATGATGTGGGTACAATATACTAACCTCTACAGAGTGTATAATCTATCGATAGCCACACCCTCGGTTATGGGCCCAGTTTGTAGTAGGTCACACTATGGGTCAATAGTAATAATAATCTAACAAATAAACAACCCTGGTTCGATGCGGAAAGAAGTTGGTTGATCCTTATGTGGTCCGAGCCGCCGCCACCCCACCCGAAACCCTAGCCGCCCACCCCGCCTCGAAATCCGCATCGCCGCCGACGGATCCGTCGCCGCCACGTTCCGCCGCCGTCGCCGCACCACCCCGCAGCCGATCCCGCCACCCGCCGGAGTTGCCCGCCGCCGCCGCCAGAGTTCCTACCGCCGCCTCCATCACGTTTGCCGAGGTAGCCGCCGGTTTATTCGAGAAAACCGCTCGGTTTTATTTTGAAAACCTAGATTCTTTTTTTATTAGACCAGTTTTATTTTTTTCGGCTTAGTTAATAGCGGACATTCATCCGTACATTCGTTTTAACGAATGGTGTTCACCCGTTAGCCGCAGACAGCGAACGTTTGTTGTTCGTCAGTTTTTTTCTAGGGTTTTTCCGCGATTATTTTCGATCGCGATTTCTGCCCTGATCTTCGTTTTTGTTTATCTTTTCGCTCGTTTATCAGAATCAGGCGATTCAAGCGCCTAGATCTTCGTCTCGAAGCCCTCTTTCTGTTTAATCAACTTGAACAAGATTTTGGTATTGTAAAATTTGACTTTAGTCCAGATTAGTAAATGGATCTTGTTTCTTTCGCCGTTTGAGTTTCGTTGCTTCGTTTAATTTGATTCTTTTTGCAAACCGGAGTTCTTAAGTTGAACTTTCTGGTTAGATCTCTTATTTGAGTTTTACCTGTGCTTCTAGTTGAGTGCTTATTGTATGCTTTGTTTATTTGCGATAGAGTACCCGGAGTGCGAAGCGTGCTACTACGAGTCTCTAGATTTCACGGATCATCAGCAAGGCAAGTAACACTTTGATTATACCTCTTTACTACCCAGTTTTATTGCATTAGATCAACCCTCAAACATTGCCTGGTTAGGATCTGTTTAACATGTGGGTCTGGGAAGTAGATGATGAGGTAGAACCTATTGCCCTGTTTATTATCAAACATTTGGGAGTTACTTCTATGTTATGCTTATGTTGCTATGCTATGCTCGTAAACGTGGTTTGGGTGAGTGTATCCATGACAGGTGTGAGTATTGTTAATTATTGGTTAACTTAAGGTGGCTACTTAAATACACATCTGGGTGGATTTCTTGAGGCACCCTGGAGTACCCAGTGGTTGTCAGGGCACCTGGAGAATCCAGTGTTGTCCTAGGATATCCCGGAGTACCCGTGTGATCATCCTATGGTCCGCCACACAGGCTCAAAGGGATCATAAGATTATTCATGCTAGAAACTTCCGTGTGCAGCCACAAGCCAATATGGGCTCTGGCATAGTTGAGTAAGTTGCGTGAAGCTCTTGAAGAGGTAGACTAGCAGATGTAGTGGGTTGTAGGTGGTCTTGTCTATCCGAGTAGAGAGTTAATGCTTGAGAAAAGCGTGTCTCGAATCTCCGACCATGGATGCATTCGAGTCTTGTGGGAAAAAGTGCGCAAACCTCTGCAGAGTGTATAAACTAATCATGGTTAGCCGTGTCCCCGGTTATGGACATCTTGAGTATCTGGTTCTTGGATTATCATGTTAATCTCATCACTCTAAATATAATTTGATTGGGTTTAATGATGATGTTTAATTGGGATTGATTTGGAGGAACCTTCTCAATGTTTAACAACCACCACGATAGTTAAATAAAATTTATTCCTTTGTTGTAGGAAAAAATTGGCTTTATGCAAAACTGTAACCATAGAGCTTTCCACCAGCCATATATGCATGTAGTGATAGCATTTATTTTGTTCATTACTCTCTGTGTTACATTGCCAGCATATTCCATGTGCTGACCCGTTTCGGGCTGCAACGTTCATGTTGCAGACTTTTCAGACAACGAGTAAGGTGCCATAGGTCGTTATCTTTCACTCAGTGATGCCGTTGGAGTTGATGGACCCACTTTATCTTCCAAGCCTTCCGTTGTTATCGTTTTTAGATGGCCTTAAGTCATATTATTGTAATAAGTTATCTTTTGAGACATGCGTTGTAATAAGTGTGTGATTGAAACTCTGTTATAAATCCTCGAGTACTGTGTGTGTCAGCATTACCGATCCAGGGATGACACTAATGCAATGATCGATTTGTTTGAGGTGCAGTCGCTACAAGATAATATCGAGCACACGCTGGTCATGAGACACGGCCACTAAGCTAAAGCCCTAGATCACTACTCTCTTCTCATTTCTGACTCCTCTCCCTTTTATACTCTATAGGATGGCGGATGCAAGGAACAAGTTCACCCAACCGGATGAAGAAACACCTTTTGGACGACACTTGAAGGAAATCACTAGATACCTGAACATCGGAATACCAAGCTTCACTGGGACCTACATCGCCACTTTACCAGAAGAGGAGTGTTGGATGATTCGAGTTCAAGTTCTAGGAAGGACGTTCATGCCAGTCACTGAGCCATAGAGTTTTCCTTTGATGCACCAACCTGGAGTCTGGGAAAGAGCATGGCAGCGCACATCACCATGGGATGCATTGGAGAAGTTTACCACAAGGATCTCAAGGATACTATCTACCAGATCTGTGGGTGCCGAGATGAGCGATGAGAGATGATCAGCACCAGGAGGGACAGGTCTATTGCAACTTTCATCCAGGAGTTAAACCAGCACATTCATCGCCAGGAGAACCAGATGTGCGCAGGCATGATAGATCCGAAGAAGGCAATGACCAGGATCACAGAGCTGGAGGAAGAACTCAAGTCTACACGCGATGGATATGAGGAGGAAATGACGATACTCGTGGAGAAGAATGATGATTTGACGAGGAAGCTAGGGGTATTCATGGGAGACCCCGCGCCAGGAGGAGAAGACGACGATTCCACTTGTCTGGAGAACTACATCATCATTGACAACACCGACTCGGATCCTGATGATAGCGATGATGACTATGTTGATGAAGCTGGAGCAGATATCATGGAGTCTTCCACTGATTAAAACTTTTAGTCGACCACCATATCAGTAGTAGTGTTCCCCCATGTATATAGTATAGTCCGAGCACTTCTTGTAACGATAGTTAGACCAATGTATGCCCTTGTTTGAATTGATTGAAGTGATATGATTGTGTTTGTCTTATGTGCATATGGGTAGTGTTTTCCCTCCAGATCTCATTCTATTTTGTTTTCTCATCTTTTCTAAACCCATCAGATGCCTCCAAGACGCGACAATGGATTTGCTTTCCCACCGGAGCTCACTCAGTTGATCCAGCAGCAGAATACCCTGATGCAGCTACTAGTCTAGAACCAGAACCAGGGGAACAACACAAACAATAACCCACCACCACCACCACCACCTGTTGATCACTTAGCCCGTTTTCTAAGGCTGAATCCGCCGGTGTTCTCTAGTAGCACTGAGCCGATTGTTGCAGATGATTGGCTCTGCAAGATTGGAAGGGAGTTGACCACTGCAGGATGCATAGATGCAGAGAGAGTGTGATTTGACCCACATCAGCTTGATGGACCCGCAACATCTTGGTGGGTAAATTTCACAGCCACTTACCCCAGTGACACTATCACACGGGACCAGTTTCAGCAGGCTTTTCGCACTGCCCATGTTTCAGCAGGAGCAATGGCCATGAAGAAGCGCGAGTTTTGCAACTTGCGTCAAGGAGGACGCACAGTGGGTCAGTATGTGGATGATTTTAGTAAGTTAGCATGTTATGCCCCAGATGACGTTGCTACGGATGCAACTAAGCAGGAGAAGTTTCTGAAAGGACTGAATGATGAGCTGAGCATGCAATTGATGGTGGCAACCTTCAACAACTACCAGGAGTTGGTAGATAGAGCTCTTATGATTGAAGGGAAGCAGCAACAGATTGACAACCGCAAGAGGAAGTATGAAAAAGGGAAGTACAATTCAAGAGCTCAGCAGAGGCCCCGTTTTACCCCAAACTCGGGAGGACACCTTCACCATAACCATGGCGGCCATAATTCCAATGGAGGGAGTTCTCATAACCATAGTGGCCCCAAGAATGGGAATGGGAATGGAGGAAGTAACGGCCAGAACCGTTCCAACCTAGCAACGCCCGCCAAGAAGGATCTAAGTCACATTACTTGTTTCAAGTGCGGGAAGAATGGACATTACGCCACGGAGTGTTCTGAAGCAAAGAATGGAAATGGCAATGGAAGCTCTGGGAAGAATCCCAACCCTTTCAACAGGGGACAAGTGAACCACGTTAGCGTGGAGGAGGTTGAAGCGCAACCCGATGCAGTAATAGGTAAGTTTTTGGTTAAGTCATTTACTGCAATCATTCTTTTTGATACTGGTGCATCGCATTCATACATATCAAGGGGATTTGTGGATAAGTTTAACCTGCCAACCCAAGCCCTTAGGTCACCCATGTTAGTAACCTCGCCAGTAGCAGAGTATATGGCTAGCCTATGGTGTGATTGGTTGCCATTAAGGATTGGTAACTACGTGATCCCCTCAGACCTAATTGTATTGGAGTCACAAGGACTGGATGTGATATTAGGCATGGATTGGTTATCGAAGTATGAAGGGAACATTGACTGCGCCAGTAAGTCAATTTTGCTCACCACCCCAGAAGGAAGAAGGATCAAGTATGTATCCTAGCATGTGCCGAAGAGGACTCAAGTGAATTCCTAATCAGGAGTTGTACAGGAGGAAGTACCAGTGGTGAAGGATTTCCCTAATGTATTTCTAGAAGAGTTGCCCAGCATGCCACCTGATAGAGACATAGAGTTTTTGATTAAGCTTTTGCCAGGCATAGGGCCAATATCTAAGAGACCGTACCGGATGCCCGCAAAGGATTTGGAAGAAATTAAGAAGCAGATTAAGGAGTTACTGGATAAAGGCTATATTCGCCCAAGTTCGTAACCTTGGGGATCACCAGTGCTTCTAGTGGAGAAGAAGGATGGATCGTTGAGGATGGTTGTTGATTATCGTGGATTGAATGAAGTGACAATCAAGAACAAGTACCCACTGCCAATGATCAATGATTTGTTTGACTAGTTACAAGGAGCTAAAGTATTTTCCAAGATCGATCTGCGATCAGGATACCACCAGCTGAAGATTCGAGAGCAGGATATACCTAAGACAGCTTTGACCACAAGGTACGGGCTATATGAGTATACCGTTATGTCATTTGGTCTGACTAACGCACCTGCCTATTTCATGAACATGATGAACAAGGTGTTTATGGAGTTTTTGGATAATTTCGTCGTGGTGTTCATTGATGATATTCTGGTCTACTCGAAGAATGAAGAAGAGCATAAGGAGCATTTGCATTTGGTACTTGGGAAGCTCAGAGAACATCAGTTATATGCCAAGTTCAGAAAGTGTGAGTTTTGGTTGAAGGAAGTTGGTGTCACGCCCAATATGCGATACTATCCTAAAGAGACTCGAAGGTCCCACCAAGGATAGAACCGCATATTGAAACGCTTTTGCAAGGTGGATATCATTACATCAACATTACATAATAGATGGGGATACATACAAAAGGCATGCAATGCCACATGAATACAACATCATCTTACATAAGAGCACCATCCGACTATGGATGAAACACAAACGGAAACTCAAACGACATCCACCCTGCTAGCCCAGGCTGCCGACCTGGAACCTATCCCCTGATCAAAGAAGAAGCAGAAGAAGAACTCCAAAACAAGTAAACATCGCTCTCGCGTCATGATCATCACATAACCTGCACCTGCACTTGTTGTTGTAGTAATCTGTGAGCCACGAGGACTCAACAATCCCATTACCATGGGTATCAAGACTAGCAAAGCTTAATGGGAAAGGAAGGGATAAAGTGGTGAGGTTGCAGCAGCGACTAAGCATGATATGGTGGCTAACATACGCAAATGGGAGCGAGAAGAGAAACAATGGAATGGTCGTGAAGCTAGCAATGATCAAGAGGTGATCCTGAACTCCTACTTACGTCAAACATAACCCAAAACCGTGTTCACTTCCCGGACTCTGCCGAAAAGAGACCATCACGGCTACACACATGGTTGATGCGTTTTAATTTGGATCTGGTGTCAAGTTATCTACAACCGGACATTAACAAATTCCCATCTGCCACGTAACCACGAGAACGGCTTTCGAAAGTTTATACCCTGTAGGGGTGTCCCAACTTAGCCCATGATAAGCTCTCGCGATCAACGAAGGATATACCTTCTCCCAGGAAGACCCGATTAGGCTCGGAATCCTGGTTTACAAGACATTTCGACAATGGTAAAACAAGACCAACAAAGCCGCCCGATGTGCCGACAAATCCCGATAGGAGCTGCACATATCTCGTTCTCAGGGCAACACCAGATGAGACTAGCTACGAGTAAAACCAACCCTCAAGTTTCCCCGAGGTGGCCCCGCAGGCAGCTCAGTTCGGACCAACACTCGAAGGAGCACTGGCCCAGGGGGGGGGGGTTAAATAAAGATGACCCTCGGGCTCCGAAAACCCAAGGGAAAAAGGGCTAGGTGAGGCAAATGGTAAAACCAAGGTTGGGCCTTGCTGGAGGAGTTTTATTCAAAGCGAACTGTCAAGGGGGTCCCATAAATCACCCAACCGTGTAAGGAACGCAAAATCCGGGAACATAACACCGGTATGACGGAAACTAGGGCGGCAAGAGTGGAACAAAACACCAGGCATAAGGCTGAGTCTTCCACCCTTTACCAAGTATATAGATGCATTAATTAAATAAGAGATATTGTGATATCCCAACATAATCCTGTCCACCATGGAGCAATCTTCAACTTCACCTGCAACTAACAACGCTATAAGAGGGGCCGAGCAAAGCAGTAACATAGCCAAGCAATGGTTTGCTAGGAAGGGTGAAAAGGTTATAGGCTGACATGGCAATTTGGGAGGCTTGAAGAACAAGTGATAGGTAGCGCGACAAAGCGATAGAACGAAGCAACTAGCAAAGCAATGATAGTAATGAGATCCATGGTGACGATCATCTTGCCTGAAATCCCGCTAGGAAGAAGAATGAGTCCATGAAGAAGATGAAGCCACGAAGACGAAACAAGCGTAGACGAACGAATCCTCACGATCGCAACGAAACAGGAACCATCGAGAAGAAGCACAACTGGAAAGAAACAAACAACATGGTAAATGCACAAGCATGAACATGGCATGATGCACAAACAAGTATGATGCATGTCCGGTTTAATGAGGCATGGCATGGCAAAGTGCAACAAACCACACTACAAGTTAAGTGGAGCTCAATATGCAACGAGTTGCATATTGACAAAACACCACATCAATTATTTAGTTCTCTCTCGGTTATGCTACTCATCAATATTAAATGTTGTTAAACATGGCAAGGGGTGAAGCATAATGAAACTACCTAACTAGGCAAGTTTAAATGAGGCCGGAAGAAGAAACAACAATTCCAGAAAATCCTCGTATGCATATTATGAATTTGGTACAGTTCTGCCCTAAACCATATTTTAGAGTTGTTAAACATGCAAGATGAGTGCACCATGTTAAACTAGGAATTTTTCCACCCCATTTACATATAAAGTTTATTAAAATTGGAGCTACGGTTAATTAGTTATGTAATAAATCATTTTAACATGGCATTTGAGCAAGTTTAAACAAACATCATTTTAAACATTTTAAACATGGATGAAAGTGGCATATTATTAATCTACACAAAATTCTAAGCATTTTACATGTTCAAATCATTTACATATGATGCACGGTTCTGGAGTTATTAAATGCATGAAGATGAGGGTTTTTTCTGTAAAACAATAATTCGCTGGATAATAGAGAAAATCGCAGCGTAGGGAAAAAAACTATGCGGGCCAAATCTGGCTGGGCCAACGGTGTACAGGAGAGGCTGGGGGGCTGCTCACCCTTGGGCTTCGGCCCGGTTCGATGCAAAGGCTGGAGGAGGCAGTTCTGAGGCTGCCAGCTAAGCCTTGTGACCGAGCGAGATGGGGAGGCGCGGTCACGCGAGGCAGGACCGGGCGCAGGTCAACGTAGGGGCGGCGCGCTCGTGTTCTAAAACTGACGAAGCGGCGAAGGCATGATGCAGAGGAAGCAGACGCGAAGGCCGACGGCAGGGGAGGCATGCATCCGGGCGGTGGAGGCCGTTCCCGGCGGCAGACTTGACGGATCGTTGCAGGAGAAGGCCCTTGGCAGCCATAGTGGAGCTTCCGCTGCTCCTGCACCTGACGAGAGAGAGAGAGAGACCGGGGCATGAGAGAGAGGTTAGGGAAGGGGAACAGGATGGAGAGGAAAGGAGCAGGGGCTCGTCGACGGGACCTGCTGGCGAGGTCCGCCGTGGCGTGGCAGCGTCTTGGGTCTCCGGCAAGGCAGCTGGGCCGGTCGGAACCAGAGATGGAGGGAGTCGGCGGTGGAGAAACTCCAGGAAGCGTCGCTGTCTCCTGTTCGAGCAAACAGAGAGGAAGAGATGTGAGGTGAGGGAGAAAGACAGGGAAGGGAGAGGAAGGAGGTGGGGTGCGGGAGCGGCCTAGATCGCGGATCGTGGGTGGTGCAGCTCATGGCAGGCGGCGGCCTAGTCGAGGCAGTCTTTGGAGCTCAGGGGCTCGAGGAGCTCCTCCCCTTGGTGCTGGACGCACACGGAAAGCGGGGACACTCGGGTAAGAAGCTGGTTGCAGGCGCGGGAAGGAGGAGGCTGCGGCTTGCTGGTGGTTTGGGTGGCGCGGAAATCACGGGAGTTTGTCGGAGGCTGCGGTT
Organism: Aegilops speltoides; assembly: GCA_021437245.1. Taxonomy (NCBI): domain Eukaryota; kingdom Viridiplantae; phylum Streptophyta; class Magnoliopsida; order Poales; family Poaceae; genus Aegilops; species Aegilops speltoides. The sequence continues at coordinate 217,562,606 of CM038145.1, forward strand.
GGAAGGGGGTGGATCTGAGATGGATGGTGGTTGGCTCGGTGGGGAAGACGAGGAGGAGACCAGGTGGGTTGGCGGCGGCGGGGAGGATTTGCTGGATGGATGGGACAGGGCTAGGGTTAGACTATATATATATATAGGTAGGGATTAGGGTAGGGTTAATCCGGTCCGTCCGATCATAATCGGGCGATCGAGAATAACTAGGTTAGAGAGTCTAAATAAGAAAACGGAGTTGTTTTATAGATGTTAGGGATGATCCGGACCCATCAGTCACGACTCCCCGGGTCGGATTCGGGACAACTTTCGGGTGCGCGCGAGGGGTTTGTGCATTGTGAAGAGAGGCTAGGCGGCCAGACAAGAGGGACTCGAAAACCCCGATTGGTCTCGGAACAGTCAACGAAGGCAAGGGATTTGATGAGCTCAGAAAAGAGAGAGAAGAGAGCGGTCTGGTTGATCTGAGAGAAGGTCAACCGAGACACGGAAGAAGCGGCAACTACGAGCGGATGCAAGTTTTAAGAAAACAATGCCGATGCAAAGCGCAAGATGCCATGAGATGAAATGCATGACATGAACAAAATGCAAAACAAAAGACAAAAAGCCATCCACGAAGGAAATAATATATCGCATCTCCGGAGAAGGCAAGAGTTGGAGTTACGAATATGGAAAGTTGTATCCAGGGCGTTACAACACTCCACCACTACGAGAGGATCTCGTCCCGAGATCTAGGATGGCACCGGAGAGAAACGGAAGAGGAAGAGAAGAGGTAAACTAAGTTGCTTCTTTGACGAACGAGTGAAACCAAAGAGCTTTGAGAGGTTGAAAAGTGGAGAGAAAGAACACAACAGAGTTGAACACAATCGAGAGCACTGCGGTAGAAAATAGAAAGAAGGAACACCATGTGTACCTTGGAGGTTGCAAAGATATGAATGGCGAGTACAATGGACAAGAAAGAATTGAGACCACTCTGGTTGAAACGAGATAAACAAGGAACAAGGAAGATCAAATTCGGACAGCACTCCGGTTAAAAATGGAAGGAATAGAATATGAACTTGGCAAAATGAAAGCACTTGGATGAGACTCCGGTTAAAAGAGGAATGATAGACACAACACTCTGGTTAAATGGATAAGCAATAAAAGAACACGATCCTCACAATTCGAGATGATGAGTGAAGGGAGCAACATCACCATGCCTCCGGAATAACGAAAAGAAGATAGATCATTGGGATAAAAGAGCGGAGAAGAAAATGCCAACTTCTGCCACAAATGATCTTGGAAGGCACCCTTCCAAGAAGGTTAGAACGGAGTTGTTGGAAAACCAACAACGGAAAGAACAAGCTTGTTGTGGGCTTATGGAACACATCTCAAAATTATGGGGTGACAACCCACCACTAACGGAAACAGTTGATTGGATTGAGATCAACAAGAAGATGAAAATTTCTTCACCAAGATGATAGAGAGATAACTTGGATCATTGATAAGCACCACAATAGCAACATTCCTTAGGGAGGCTTTAGGTGAAATATGACACAAGATAACTCCAACAAAGAGATAGATTGGTTGAAAAGATTTTTTAACGAAGATAAAATGATGGATTTAAATATGTCATTCCTGACAACCTGTGAATCATGAAACACGAGGAGAAATTGTCAAGAGTGACATAACACCATCTCAAGAGATAAGGTAGAAAGAATTGCACTTTGGAATGTAAGATGAAGAATGCTTGAACTCCTCCTAATAAGACATGTGTTGAATACCATGTTTATTTTAGAGTAAAGCTTGGTGGATCTTAACTTCAAGAGAAATCTTGAAGAACAATGGAAGAATGAAAAGAATCCTTGACGAACCACCATGTTGAGCCTTCGTGAGAACTCCGGTAATAAAATCAAAGGATGATAAGAAAGAAAGAGAAGTTGAGAACACAAAGTGAAGCCTTGTGATGGTTTAGATGGAGCTTCGCGACGAGATAATGCGGAAACCTTGGAACTCCAGAAAAGAAAAGATGAAGCATCTCAAACTGAGAAATGTGACATGATGAACAACTCTGGAAAGAAGAAACTAGATCACTTGGATGAAACAAAAATAAGAATTATGTTATGCGTATCCTTCACCAATTTAAATTGATGACAAGCAATGGATTTGGCATACTACTTATTCTTCATGAGGGATTAAGGATAGACATAGCGCAAACATGAAGAAGGTATTGATGGAACCATCGGTGGGATTTGGAAACAACAAATATTTGATATGATAACAAAGGAAGTGAAATCTTGAACGAACCACCGTAAGAATTGAAAATGAAAGTAGCAAAGGCACAATTCACTCGGAAGAATTTGAAAACGATTGAAGATACTTGAAGGGATTTAGATACATGAGAACAAAGAGAACATGAACTGATTAGAGGATATTTGAACGATTCACCGGTAAGATTTGGAGAACGATAGCTACACGCTGAGAATGAAGAATTATAACATGATGGCCTTCGGATGAGAGAAATGGAAACAACTCATGAAATGCTCCGGATGGTAAGAAAAGAATTCTCACAATCGAAAACAATTATGAGAGGATGGCATCAAGCTTGAACTACGCATCTTTGGAAGAATAGGTAAGGATTTAAGATGAACTCTTCTTCGGTCTTCAAAATCCAAGAATGACGACGAGAAACACCACCATGAATTGTTGAGATACTCCGGGAGAATGAAAACCGAAAAGGTTGAGCCAACAATGAAAAGAATTTGAAAGCGATCTTGGAGAAGGCATGTGACTGATGAAATTCATTCTTACGTCACACTTTGAAAAGAATTTGGGAATGGCTCCGGGAAATTAGAGGAGTCATGTAAGATCCTGGGAAAAAACCTGTGGGTTAGGGCCCACTCAAAATAAAACACCATTGAACAATTTTAAAGAGAGGTTGCACCGGTTGAATTAAATGACTTGAATGAGATAATAATCTCCAAATAGCTTGAATGGATCTTGAATGAAAAGATGAGCCTTCTGAGATATCTTCAGCATTCCAGAACAAATGGATAGGAAGAAGTGAATGATTAAGAGGTGCATCAGCATGAGAAAGCATTAGAAACGAGGAAAAGAATATGATGAATATCGAAAGCTTGAATTGGATCCACCGGAGAAGAAACAACAATGAAGGATGATGAACTTGAAACTGTTGAGCATCTTCATGGGAAATCACCGGATATGAACATTGAAAGAAAAGAATGAAGAGACTTCCCACAAATAAAAGGATACATGATTAGGAAATCTGAGTCCTTGAAGAAAAAGGGTGGGAGGGCGGGAAACAAAGGCAACTTGGGGACGGATGAAATGGATACCGTTGAGAAAACTTAGAATTGATCTCACAAATGTGTAAATGATCGGATCCACTTGAAGAGAAGCACACCGGTTGGAAAAGAGTTGCCATGATGACCTCAATGATCAAGAAGGAATAGTATTCACATAGGAATATTGTGACGCCCCCGATTCAATCGTACACTAATCATGCACACAAACGTGTACGATCAAGATCAGGGACTCACGGGAAGATATCACAACACAACTCTAAAAACATAAATAAGTCATACAAGCATCATATTACAAGCCAGAGGGCTCGAATACAAGTGCTCGATCATAGACGAGTCAGCGGAAGCAACAATATCTGAGTACAGACATAAGTTAAACAAGTTTGCCTTAAGAAGGCTAGCACAAACTTGGATACGGATCGAAAGAGGCGCATGCCTCCTGCCTGGGATCCTCCTAAACAACTCCTGGTCGTCGTCAGCGGGCTGCACATAGTAGTAGGCACCTCCAGCGTAGTAGGAATCGTCGTCGACGGTGGCGTCTGGCTCCTGGGCTCCGGCATCTGGTTGCGACAACCAGGTAGAAGGGAAAGGGGGGAAAGAGGGAGAAAAGCAACCGTGAGTACTCATCCAAAGTACTCGCAAGCAAGGAGCTACACTACATATGCATGGGTATATGTGTAAGGAGGCCATATCAGTGGACTGAACTGCAGAATGCCAGAATAAGAGTGGGATAGCTAGTCCTATCGAAGACTACGCTTCTGGCGGCCTCCGTCTTGCAGCATGTAGAAGAGAGTAGATTGAAGTCCTCCAAGTAGCATCGCATAGCATAATCCTACCCGGCGATCCTCTCCTCGTCGCCCTGTTAGAGAGCGATCACCGGGTTGTATCTGGCACTTGGACGGGTGTGTTTTATTAAGTATCCGGTTCTAGTTGTCATAAGGTCAAGGTACAACTCCAAGTCGTCCTGTTACCGAAGATCACGGCTATTCGAATAGATTAACCTCCCTGCAGGGGTGCACCACATAACCCAACACGCTTGATCCCATTTGGCCGGACACACTTTTCGGGGTCATGCCCGACCGCGGAAGATCAACACGTTGCAGCCCCACCTAGGCACAACAGAGAGGTCAGCACGCCGGTCTAAACCTAAGCGCCGAGGATCCGGGGCCCATCGCCCTTAGCACACCTGCACGTTGCGAATGCGCCCGGAAGCAGAACTAGCCCCCTTAATACAAGAGCAGGCTTACGTTCCAATCCGGTGTGCGCTGCTCAGTTGCTGACATCACGAAGGCTTCGGCTGATACCACGACGTCGAGTGCCCATAAATGTTCCTGCATAGTTGGTTAGTGCGTATAGGCCAGTAGCCAGACTCAGATCAAATACCAAGATCTCGTTAAGCGTGTTAAGTATCCGCGAACGCCGAATAGGGCCAGGCCCACCTATCTCCTAGGTGGTCTCAACCTGCCCTGTCGCTTCGCCACAAAGGAACAGTCGGGGGCCATCGGGAACCCAGGCCCACCTCTACCGGGATGGAACCACCTGTCCTTTCAGCCCCCACATCGGGATCACTTGCGGCTACTCAACGAGCTGACCCGACTTTAGTCACCATCTGTATAATATGTATGTATGTATAGTATATACCCGTGATCACCTCCCGAGTGATCACGACCCAATAGTATAGCAAGGCAGACTGACAAGAATGTAGGGCCAATGATGATAAACTCGCATCCTATACTAAGCATTTAGGATTGTGGGTAAGGTATCAACGACTATAGCAACAATGACAGGCTATGCAACAGAATAGGAGTAACCGTACAGTAACATGCTAGGCGCGACACGCGAGTGCGAGGCACGCGGGCATGGTGAGCGTGGCCTGCACGGGGTGACCGGACGAGGCAGGGGAGGGGCGTGTGTGAGGAAGGCACAGAGGAGGGGGGTTCGCTCACGATCGATGGAGGGAAGAGGGGCGGCGAGGCTCGGTGGAGCCGTTGTGGAGGAGGACGGGGACGAGGCATCATAGAGGAGGAGGTCCGGCGAGGAGGAGTCGAAGAGGAGGATGGCAGGGCAGCTCCGACAACGGCGGGGTCCAGCGGCATCGGGGGCGATGGGCGACGCGGTCGGCTCGGGCGAAGGGCGATGGGGTTGGAGACGGGTGGCGCCGGCGAGAGGGCTTTGGCATCGAGCGAGGGCGAGCCCCCCGATCTCGATCCAAATCGAGGGGGAGGGGGAGAGAGCGAGGTGGAGTGGGGGTTTCGCCTCGATCCAGATTGGATCGGGAGGGGGAGAGGGAGTGGCGTCGTGGGAGGGAGTGGGTGCATTCGGGGGTTAGGGTTTGGTCGCCCAGGAGTTATGGGGAGGGGGGCGGCTGGGCGGCTGGCTTGCTTGATGGTGGTGGGCGAGGCCAATGGGGGAGGGGGTCTTTGTTTTATTTTGTTTTATTTTTCTGTTTTCTTTTTTTTCTTTTTTTAGTTTTAGTAAAATATATACTTAGTATCGAAATTAGTATTTCAACTTAGTCCATAATCAAAAAGTCTAGTCCTCAAACAAATTAGTTTAGTATTTTGTTAATTATAAAAGCATTTAAATATTGGTTTTTGCTACTGTTTTATTCACCTAAGGGCATTTAAACATTTTATAAAAATGTGGTTTCTCCACCATAATTACCTATGCATTAGTTGGATCACTCCCAACATCTTAGTGTTAATATTTGAAAACTTTCATTGTTTCATTGATTTTTAATTTGAATTCGAATCGGTTTCGAACTAACGCGAGGTTAGCAATAGTAATCTAGGTGATGTGGCATCATTAGTAAAGGGTTACTGTAGCTTAATTATCCGGGCGTTACAATTCTCCTCAACTACAAGAAATCTCGTCCCGAGATTTAAGAGGGGAGTAAGGGGAAGGGATTGGGTTACAGAAAATCTAACGGATCTTCTTGGTCTTGGTTGCTCTTCTCGAAGAGGTCGATCCATTACATTGATGTCTTCATTTCTCTGCTTCAGATCATCATGATTTAGTCATCATTTTCTTCAGGAACTCCAACGTACTTACGAATAGGTAAGGGATAGCTCGGCTACAATAGAATGCTTATGAGGGAAAAAAATTTGGGGGTTAACCCATGAATGAGCATAAGATTATCTCTCGAGTTGAGCATTTAAAATACAACAAGTGTAAGGTACGAAGGTACAATAAGAGGTTCCAAGCGGATAGATAGTTGCTCGAAGTCTGAACCAGGGTGAGAAAGGGGTTCAGAGCAGCGAGGGTAAGTATTGCGTTTGATACCAGAATAGAGCACTAGGAAGGTGGCCCGTGAATTAAATACGAAGCCAAGCGCGAGGAACAAGTTTGGAAACAGGGGGTATAGGAGAGTTAGGTTTCAATCCTGTGGAACTATGGGTTATGGGCCCACCATGTGGGTTAAAAGTAGGAAGGGTGGAGACGCCTGCGTGATCATGCAAGCAAGGCATGTCAGAGGGTAGCCTGTCGATTCTGTCGGCAATAGCATCGGTACCAAGGGCGAGGGACGAAGAGAACCATTTTCCTGCTCGTTAGGACGAGGCAGACTGAGGGAGTCCTGGACTAGGGGGTGTCCGGACAGCCGGACTATCAATATCCGCCGGACTCCCAGACTACGAAGATACAAGATTGAAGACTCCGGCTCGTGTCCGGATGGTACTTTCCTTGGCGTGGAAGGCAAGCTTGGCGATACGGATATGTAGATCTCCTACCATTGTAACCGACTCTGTGTAACCCTAGCCCTATCCGGTGTCTATATAAACCGGAGGGCCTTAGTCCGTAGGACGAACATACATCTCAACAATCATACCATAGGCTAGCTTTTAGGGTTTAGCCTCCTTGATCTCGTGGTAGATCTACTCTTGTACTACCCATATCATCAATATTAATCAAGCGGGGCGTAGGGTTTTACCTCCATCGAGAGGGCCCGAACACAGGTAAAAACATTGTGTCCTCGTCTCTTGTTACCATCCGCCTAGACGCACAGTTCGGGACCCCTACGAGAGATCCGCGGTTTGACATCGACATTGGTGCTTTCATTGAGAGTTCCTCGTGTCGCCACCGATAGGCTTGATGGCATATTCAACCAACAACGCTGTCCGGTGAGACTTTTCTCCCGGACAGATCTTCATATTCGGCGGCCGCTGCGGGCAATTCTCTTGGCCATCTGGAGCAGATCGAAGCTTCGCCCGGCGTCGAGTCAGATTTGGAAGTTTAAACTTCACGGCCGATGTCGCGGAGACTTGATCTTGACGGACTCGAGCCACACCAGCGCGCGCCAAGATCAGCGATGGGCATGATCTAGCTCTGCCGCCGAACAGTGCCTTGGTGGCCGCACACGGATCAGCTTCGGCCATTAGCCCGGAGCCGATCGCCCAGATCAAGGGCCGGTGGATAGACGCCGCCCTGGGGGCTTCAACATCCACGGCGTTGGAGCCAAACACCTATCTTGTCCCCGGCGAAACTTGTGATTCGAGGCTCCGGAGTCCTTGCGGACTCGAGCCTCCCGCGCCCTACCAATCGATCAAGATTGGGCGCGGTTATGGAATTCACCGCCGCGGAAATATTCAACACTCGCCTTTGGCGATATCCTGAATTCATTGAAGCATCTCTCGTTATCGGGAGAGTCTGGCGGACTATGGCGGGATGGTTGAATACGGACGACGAAGAAATTGAGCCCACCCACCACCCACTTTGTAGCCCTTGCCGAGGATTTAACCGACATGCTAGACTTCGACTCGGCGACATCGACGCTATGGGCGGCGATGCCGAGACTTAACAGAGCTAAGCGCCTGTGGCACCTGGAAGGCCACCTCGTCATATAGCGTATACATGGTGGATACCCCAAAAGAAGGGATGGCGAAGAAGCAGCGGAGGCGAGACTCTTTAAAAAGCAGCCCAAACGCCCGGCGTCGTGGCGCCGCTCTAAATCCCGCCAAAGCAAGAATGGAGATTCCGCACAGAGACAATAACACTCGAGAGGCGCCGAAGACAATCCCTCCGGCAAGACTCAAAGACGGGAGGATCGAAGCAAGCCCCACGAGAGGCGGCGGGCGAAGGGGTTGAGGATGATAACTATATGCCTCCCTCCGAAGGCGAAGCAAGCCTCAACGATGATGAATTCGCTGCACGAGGATCCCGTCGAACAAGAGCGCTTCAAGCGCAGGCTTATCGCCACAGCAAACAGCCTTAAAGAAAAAAGCAAGCTGCTCCCGATTAGAGGAGGAAGCATACATACCTCCATCACCAGCGCACGATATGGCTGACCGACCACCCCGTGGTCATGACAGAGAGGCATCCAGGCCCCCAGCCAAGACCGTACCCCGGCATCGCTCCAAAAGTACGAAGCCAAGAGGGAACGCGTCGGACTTGCGAGACATATTGGAGGACAGAGCAAGGCAATCCAGATCCATCTATGGATCACATGGGCGCCCTACGACCCACGACGAACACCGTCGTGTCGGATACAATAACCCCGGCCGGGCCGAACACAGCAGACAGCACTCTCTCGAGCTGCGTCGCGATATCGCTCAATACAGGGGCGCCGCACACCCGTTATGCTTCACTGACGAAGTAATGGATCATCAGATCCCCGAAGGGTTTAAACCCGTAAACATCGAATCTTACGATGGCACAACAGACCCCGCGGTGTGGATCAAAGATTATCTTCTCCACATCCATATGGCCCGCGGCGACGATCTACACGCCATCAAGTACCTCCCACTCAAGCTTAAAGGACCAGCTCGGCATTGGCTTAACAGCTTGCCCGCAGAGTCAATTGGGTGTTGGGAAGACCTGGAGGCCGCGTTCCTTGATAACTTCCAAGGCACATACGTGCGACCACCAGACGCCGATGACCTAAGCCACATCATTTAGCAGCCAGAAGAATCGGCCAGACAATTCTGGACACGGTTCTTGACGAAGAAAAATGAAATCGTCGATTGCCCGGATGCGGAGGCCCTTGCAGCCTTCAAACATAACATCCGGGACGAATGGCTAGCCCGGCACCTGGGGCAGGAAAAGCCGAAATCCATGGCAGCCCTCACATCATTAATGACCGCTTTTTGCGGGAGAGGACAGTAGCTAGCCCGCAGCAACAATCTCCGCAAAAATTCTGGCAGTCCGGATACTAAGGACAACAACGGCGAGTCACGTCGAATCAAAACAAGCGCGCATTAATGCCGGCGATAAGGAGGATCTGACGATCAATGCTGGATTCGAGGCTCTAAACCGGTCGTGGAAGAAGCCATTTAAAGAACCACTCGGGTCCGTCCAATCTGGACCGAATACTCGACCGCTCATGCGGATACATGGCACCTCTGAAAAGCCAGCTAATCACACCAATAGAGATTGTTGGGTGTTCAAGCAGCCGCAAGTTAATTGCGAAAACAATGACAAGGGGCTAAATAGCGACGACGAGGAAGAGACCCGCGCCGAACAATAGAGGACGAAGGGTTTCCCCCACAAGCGCGGACGGTGAATATGATATACGCGACCCATATACCCAAGAGGGAGAGGAAGCGTGCACCACGGGGCGCTCTGCGATGGAGCGATCGCCCCAAAGTTCAACCCATGGTCCTCTTGCCCGATCACTTTCGATCGAAGAGTCCATCCGACCAGCATACGCCACGGCGGATTCGCCGCATTGGTTTTAGACCCAATCGTCGATGGGTTCCACCTCACGAAATCTTGATGGGGCGGTAGCAGCCTGAACTGCTTTATCACGGATACGGTCGCAAAATGGGCATAGACCCATCAAGGATTAAACCTACAAAGACAACCTTTAAAGGTGTCATCCCAGAGTGGAAGCCAAGCTATGCAGAGCTCGGTCCACACCGAAGTGGTCTTGGATCCCGGATAATTTCGAGCGAGGAGTTAATCTTGACATAGTCCCGTTTGCAGCGGTTATCACGCTATGCTCGGACGAACGCGTTTGCAAAATTCAAGCGGTGCCGCATTATGCATACCTAAAGCTCAAGATGCCAGGCCCTCGTGGAGTCATCACGGTCAATGGAAATCGGAGCGCTCCCTCCGAGCGGAGGAACATCTGGCGCTCGCGCGGAAATCTGAGCAACCTTCTCGAGCAATTCTCGAGTCCGGCGGTTAAAAGCGGATCTGACAAAGCGCGCCGAGCAACACCAACCAAGACCACGGGCGCTATCGAGCCGCGCGTAGTAATGCGCCTAACCCTCACCAGCGCATAATCACAAGAATAACACTCCGCGTACATCATTACGCTTTGGAGATACCATCGGTGCAGGGAAAGGGGCACGATCACAATGGACCCAGAGTGCGGCTCGGCCACACCAGGGGCTCACAAGTGCGCCTCCCTTCCTTTTTATTTTTTCTTCTTATTTTATGTACACAGGACTCTGTCAACCAAAAGCCCTGTCCGGTGGCGAACCTGCCGAACTCATGATACAACAGTCAGGGACTAAAGAAGGCCGCGACGAACATTCAGGTGGTCTCAATTACGAGCATTAAATTCGATTATATACACCAAGTCTGCAGCTCATCACTGGAGGGGGACACGTTTATTTAGTCCAAATCCCTTGCTTACCGCACTATTTGTATCAGTCCGATCTACCATCAGACTTTCTTTTATAAATAATGCAGCACCTTTTTACTGCAATTGCGTTATCTTTTATATATGTTCATTATATGACATCTTGCATCCGTATATTTTGGTACGGCCGAATACACCAGGGGCTTCTGTTCCCCACATTATGGTGTGATTAAGTCCGAACACTTTCACAAGTGTGGCACCCCGAACTTATAGCATTATATGAATCGACTCCGAATCATGTCTTGGGTCAATAGTTGGGTTTGCCCGGCTCCCATGTTTTGGTGCCTTACGTTCCGTTCCGTCGGCTAAGGTATGGGAGAACCACTGCGATTGCGCCCGGTTGAGCAGGTTAACGCCTCGATGGAAAGCTAAAACCGGCGGCATGATAAGGCGAGACCGGTCGCTGTTCAAGAGGTTTTTCGGTCCTTAAAGACTCACGCCGCTTCGAGCGAAGTTCGGATAATGTCCGATGAAGGCGTGGATAGCGCCCGGATCCGCCTTCCGAATACCGAGGGCTTCACGAAATTTAAAATTATAGAATTCTATGGCTAAGTGAGAGTGTTCAAGCATTATAAGTCCGGTCGCCTTGTTCGTCGTGTTGGCGCCCCCTAGATGGACCAAAAATGGGAACAAGAGTGCTCAAGTTTATCCCGAACACCCGGCACTCGTGGCTTGGGGGTGAAGCCAACTACTTGCCATCTCTCGATTTTATAAGCGGCCGCCTGAAGGTAATATTTTAAATTCAACAAGTGTTGCTCATGGCGCATATGAGCGAAGTTTTCAGCGCCACAGGATAAACATACTGTGAGTTCACTCAAAATTACATCTCGGGAGCACTCATACGCAATATCGCAGGCTCCCTTCAGACAATTTTATAGTACTTCTCCGGCGGCGATACTCCTTGCCCGTGGCGGCGGGTCCGTGAAGCTTCTCCGCATCAATTTGCCCCATTGCACCTTTATGCGGGCAAGGGCACGACGAGCGCCTTCAATGCAGGTGAGCGCTTGACTACATCCAGCCACAGGGCACGCATCCACCAGCCAAGACTAGGCCAAAGTAGCTGCCGGGCATGGCTCGTCGAGCCACAACCGGACTATGAGGCCCTTCATGGCCTCCTCGGCTACCTTGTGGAGTTCGACCACTGCTTCACTGGTCGCTGGGGGCACCAGATGGCGGCCTCAGCGTCTCGACACCGAAGACCTTCTCCGTCGAGCTCCCTCCTCGCCACGATAGAATCGGCGGCATCGGATGCACTACGGCAGATCTGCAAACGCCTCGAGAGCTCGAATTTGGGTATGTCGGGTAGTTCACATTAACATGCACGCTTTGCATGAAAAATGCCTTACCCGCCGCTATCTTCTTTATGTCCTCAACTTCTGAAGGGCCTTACGGGCCTCGGCCTTGGCGGACTTGGCACTTTCGAGAGCCGAGGCAAGCTCGGACTCTCGAGTCTTGGAGTCACGCTCCAAACTCTCATGCTTTTCCATGAGAGCCTGGAGCTCTTGCCGAACTTCTGCCACTAGTGCCTCTTGCTTTTCTCGCTCAGCCCGCTCCGTGGCCGCATTGCGCTCGGCCGCGGACACGGCATCCTTCAGGGCTGCCACCTCGTTAGTGGCCCTTGCAATACACATATTATCCTTGTTAATTTTGTTTGCAACCAAAACCCTTTTCTGTAAGGTACTTATTCAAAGAGGTGCTACTCACCTTCTTTCTCCTCGAACTGCTTCTTCGCATGGCCGAGCTCTTGCTCGGACCGCTCGAGGTTCTTCTTCACCACCTCGACCTCCGCCATAATGCGGCAGAGGTCAGCAGCGCAGCCTGCAAACCCATATTGACACATTTTTAGCAACCCTGCGTATATCTTGTTAGATCCTCAGTCCGGCTTTTCTTTCCGAACACCGAACTAAGCATCAGGGGCTACTGTCTATGCGGTATTACATTACATAATTTTAACTTCTTACCTCAAAGCCTGTTAAGAGGCTGCTGCAGGCTTCGGTCAGCCCGCTTTTGGCGAGCTGAACCTTCTCAATCACCGCACTCATGACAGTGCGGTGTTCTTCCTCGATGGGCGCCTTTAAGCGCCCCAACAGAGTTATCCGGCGCCCCGGTTGGGCGGAGGCCGCCGGCGTCACGATCTTGCCCTTCTTCCGAAGGGCCGCTTGCGGACTCTGGAACCATTGCGGGTTCCGCGCGAGTCCGGCCGAAGTCCGGAGGTCGCGACGGCGCCTCCGAGCCTCCTCTGATGGGTCCCTCTTTGGGATCCCACCTCGGCGTCCTCGTCGGTGGCGTGGGGTTGAGGCAGTCGGGATGGAATTCACATCCGACGAGGCCAATGACCCGCTCGATGAGTCGGGGAGATCATCCTTGGCCGGACTACGGACAGAATGCGGCATTAAAGGGATACTACGTGACATGAAAAGTGCGGCATATAAATGATTCGGATACTTACGATCCTGCCGGACGCCTGGCCCTTGGAGGCCACTCATCCTCGCCAACGCTGATGTTGGCGAAACTGTCCGTGGGGATGGTTCTCTCCCTCTTGGACCCTTCGGCCTCCCCGATTGGGGAAGCCTTCCTCTTCTTCTCTCCCTCCTCCGGGAGGGAGTACTCCTCCTCCTCGTCTTCAGGGGAGGAGTCCTCGTCGTCGTCAGACGCCTGATAGCGGGAACTCTTTCGAGTCCCAGCGGCCACCTTCTTGGCCTTCTTCTCCAGCACCACGTGCGGTGCCGGAACCAGCAGCCCCCCTAAGCGGGCGTCCACTGGGTCTTCGGCATGGGAGCCGGGCTGATGAGCAGCTTGGCCTTCTCCATCCATTCTGTCAAAGGAAGAGGTAGATTAAAACCTCACTAGAGTCAATCTAATTACCACAAGTGTCCCGTAATGGGGTTGAATCACTTACCTCGTCGATCGGAGGCGTGAGCTGAATCATGGTCTTTGGTCGCGGATGCGGGGCCAGCGCCTTGAACAACACCCTCCAGGCGCCTTCGTAAGTTGTATCGAAGAGCCTGCTTAGCGCCTGGTGCTGTTCCGGATTGAACTCCCACAAATTGAATGCCTGTTCTTGGCATGGGAGAATCCGCCGGAGGAGCATGACTTGGACCACGTCGACAAGCCGGAGCCTATTGCTCACCATCTTCTTGATGCATGCTCGGAGTCCCGTCACCTCCACCGGACTGCCCCACTGCAAGCCCTTCTCTTTCCAGGAGGTGAGCTGCGTGGGGATTCCAGATCTAAACTCGGGGGCCGCCGCCCATGTGGGCTTGCGCGGCTCGGTGATATAGAACCACCCCGATTGCCACCCCTTGACGGAGTCCACGAAGGTCCCTTCTAGCCAAGGGACGTTGGGCAATTTGCCCAACATGGCGCCGCCGCATTCCGCTTGCGTGCCCTTCACAACCTTGACAGCGTTGAAGGTCTTGAGCCACGAGCGAAGTGGGGCTGGATGCGCGAGGAAGGCCTCGCGCACCGCACGATAAACGCCGAGATGTTGAGGATGAAGTTGGCGCGGATCGTGGAAATCCAGGCCATAGTAAAACATGAGCCCCGGACAAATGGATGGAGCGAAAGCCCATCCGCGGAGGAAGTGGGGAGGAAGACGACCTCTCATGAGGCCCAGGGTAGGGACGAGCTGCCCCTCGTCGGGCGCCCGATCTGCGATATCACTTTGGAAAGGTATCCGGCGTCGCGCAGCTTGGTGATGTCCTCCTCCTTAGCGGTGGAGGCTAACCATTTACCTCCCGCTCCGGACATATTCGGAGAAGGTCGAGGCGAGATGCGCGAGCTCGGGCGTTGGAGCTTGAGTTCGCAGGGATGGATAAGCAAAGGAGGAAGAAGGCGTAGGTGAGAAGGTGAATCCTTGTCCCTTATATGTAGGCGGACAAAACGATGCGTCCCCCACCGGCCTGGTAAAACTCGCTTATCTCCCAAGCACCACCATCAATGGCGCGGTTGGGTTACCCACACACGTATTGATGAGAATCCCGGAATAAGGGGAACACAATCTCTGCTTCGACAAGACGTGCCAAGGAAACCGCTTCGCTAAACGTGCTGAGGCGGTATAGTAAAAAACGATTCAAACAAAGGCTTGGTTGCGGTGTGGTGTCACGCCGCATAATACGTCAGCAGATTGAGTTAAGTGTGCATTTTATTCTCTCTACGGTGGAATGTGGAATTTATTTTGCAGAGCCGGACACTATCCTGGTGTTCATGATCTTCTCTGGATTATTCAAGGGAGGAACCCGCCTTGCAACGCCGAACATTGCGACGCCGGACTTATCGTCATTGAAGACTGGTTCGAGAGGGCTCTTGAGGAGTCTGGACTAGGGGTGTCGAGACGATCGGACTATCAATATCCACCGGACTCCCAGACTCACGAAGATACAAGATTGAAGACTCGGCTCGTGTCCGGATGGTACTTTCCTTGGCGTGGAAGGCAAGTTTGGCGTCTGGATATGTAGATCTCCTACCATTGTAACCGACTACTGTAACCCTAGCCCTCTCGGTGTCTATATAAACCGGAGGGCCTTAGTCCGTGGGGCGAACATACATCTCAACAATCATACCATAGGCTAGCTTTTAGGGTTTAGCCTCCTTGATCTCGTGGTAGATCTACTCTTGTACTACCCATATCATCAATATTAATCAAGCGGGACGTGGGTTTTACCTCCATCGAGAGGGCCCGAACACAGGTAAAAACATTGTGTCCTCGTCTCTTGTTACCATCCGCCTAGACGCACAGTTCGGGACCCCCTACCCGAGATCCGCCGGTTTTGACACCGACACAGACCAATAGGCAAAGTTCTCGTCCATCGACGGTTACCAAAATGTCATCAACAATAGTAACAGGGTCTTACTGATAGAGTTGTACACTGAGGTGTTTACATAAGCAGGAGAATATTATTGCTTAGGTCATAAAGATCACAAGAAATGTTAAACCAACCAATGGAAAGGAAAATACGATTATCAGAATAAACAGAACAATGGAAAGGAAAATGTGTTTAAACACATATTTCAAGGTTATATCCTTCCCAAGGACAAGCAGAGCATGATATCCATGACAGGATATAATGTAGAAAACTCTTTAGGTAGGGGAGAAAATTTTCATGACATTACCCATACAATGGTGTTAGGATAAATGATAAAGAAAATTTAGCATTGTGCTTCAAATGCTCGTATTGAAAATCAAATTACCACAGACATGCTTCGAGATAGCATTGACATGGTCTTCAAGCAAAGGTCAGACTTTGGATACACAAAGGATCCATCAGGATAAACTTATTAAACAAGGCATCCAATTTCCTCATGGAAAAATGGTTAACCTTGTTAAAAAGGAAACTATAATACTAGGTCCTCCGGTTAGGTGTGCTAGGATGACATCACCTTACCGGGTCATATAAAGACCAATGATATAACTCTTGGACATATGTTCCAACCATCATATCTAACCGAGATTCATATCTGATTGGGGTCAGGATACCTCAGACTCAGGAGGCCTGAGAAGAAAAAGGCGCGACACAAATTGACGAGAAGACATCATAAGATTCTCGGGAAATGAACCATGGAAGCAAGTTCCAAAACAAGAGTTCATCATTAAATCAAGGAGAGGGTTAGGAGGTGGCTGATGGACTCAGCGACAATTCATTGAGATTCCCAAAAGATCGATTTCCACACTTATGTGAACAAGGAGATAACATTTGTCGGATCAAATGATATAATGATGTATGCTCGAGGAAAACATACACAATTTAAACATTGGTTGAAAGGTGCGCCCGAAATATGGGTTGGCTTGCACGACCAATGTCAGAATGGTGATTCAATAATCAATAGTCTAAGAATGAACGGCCGACCATTAACTTCAAAGCAATAGGGTTGCTAGAAGGGCAGAATCCAAACAGCACCATTCACTTGTTGGTACACCGGTTGGAATCAACACGAGGACCAAGAAAGAATGGTGATGATGAGAAGCATCAATATACCAAGAATTCTTAAGAGGTGGAGCAATCCTCACAACATCCTTGTCATAATGGACATTAATACTTCAAGGTGGAACATCATACAAGCTGGATAGCAATTTGCATTCATAACATGAACAAGTTTGTGTTGTGGGAAGGCAAGAATGTTGTCGATGATAACACAATCATCGAGGGGCAAGGATGGTAATTCTCATCATGAACTTGATTGATATCCTGGGAGAGCTCAGAATGTTGATGATGAACATGACACAATTGTCGAGAGGTTTCATGAGGATATAATCGCTCATCGACTGCATCAAGCAAAAGGAGTGTTGTAGCGAAAGATTTTTGGAACCACGGATACGTCTCCAGCTCGGGATCGAGCTTGCTGTTCGAGGTGAAACGATAAGACAAGGGAGATCGGCGTAAGCTTAGCTCATCGCCGAAAGTGGTGCTCGTAAGAAGTTATGCAGTTCCGTGATAATCTTGAGATACCGGGGGGTAATACTCGACAACAAATCAAAGTAGAGGTTGGACTGGGATATTACTCTGCAGAAGACAAGTGCTTAAACTTGCACGAGAAATGGTATTTAAAGGAGAACATGGTCGGAAACCACGATCATAAATGATCGAACCACGGATACAAGATGAACCTATAACAAGGGGGGAATTTATTTTTACGAGCAGCTTCCATGATAAGTTATACATCGTGTCCAATGGCATGAACGCAAGGTTCAAGGTCGACTCCCACTTCTTCAATGTATAACCTTCCATTCACTTCTCGCTTTGATAAAGGCATTAGTGTTGAAAGTTTTACCTGGTGAAATACCAGATGAGTATGACTCGTGAAAACTTCCAAGTTCAGACATATTAAGGAAGGCATAAGTTCAACCCATCGGGTCATCTTAGAAACTTATACCACAAGCTTCAAGAGAAAATATCACCAACTCGAAAGCAAAGCATGGTTGACCAAATCAGAGAATAGGATTTTCCAATGGCATTATGCATCAGGGAAAGAACTTCTCGAGGTTTTTGTATACAAAGGACAC
The DNA here is from genome assembly GCA_021437245.1 of Aegilops speltoides. Taxonomy (NCBI): domain Eukaryota; kingdom Viridiplantae; phylum Streptophyta; class Magnoliopsida; order Poales; family Poaceae; genus Aegilops; species Aegilops speltoides. The sequence continues at coordinate 217,580,478 of CM038145.1, forward strand.
TGTCGGATGATAATTCAACAAAGGATCTGATGATACACACCGGAGCCGATGTGAGTATCGGTACCCAACCAGAGGAAGAAGAATGCGAATGCATCGGTTTATAGAACATCTGAATAATCCAACGATTAACTAACAAAAGAATTATGATTTTCAAATCAAGGGATCAGAAGCAAACGCTCTGATTAAGGATGGATAAGTTGAGTAGGCTTAGGGGTACATTCGATGACAACTTGATTGGTCGAGAACCAGCTCCTGTTCAAAATGATATCTGAGGGGGAATGATGAATCATAGGATCTGACTGAGGATTGGGAGCATTCACAACATATTGAATTAATGGACTCAAAATGATAATGACAAAGGATGCCAATAAGATTACCAGACTTATGGGATTAATCATAATGCTAGCAAACAAGAATTTCAAGAGCAATAGGCTGCTCAGGATTTTTGGAAGATCGAATGGTATTTCGATGTCTTTTGCAAAACACATGAACAACTGGGAATGAACGGATACTCGATAAATGCGAGGAATTTATCTGTAGGGGTATTCACGCGGCAAGATCTGTAAGGCGGTGGCTGAAGAGATTATTAAAAGTCGAAGAATAATCCGATGCATCTTGTAATAACAAGAGCAGCTGGGAATGAAAGTAAGAAGGATAGGTGTGAGTGTTTATCCATAAGGATTTATCGATGGAAGGGATTGCAAGGGCGAAGGGCACAAGGGTGTCGGGAAAACATCGGAGAGTATCTTCGGAATTTTCTGGCGCAGCAGGCGATCATCTGTAATAGGGGGGCTCTCCGGCAGAAAGTATTTACGAGAACCTAGAGTTAGAGTTAGCAAAATCATTTAACCCGAGTAGAAGAGAGATAAGAGTCCCAGAGCATAGACGAGAAATAAAAGATCCTAATACCACCCAATGGTGACGTGGGCCCATAGGCCACACAACCACGTTAGTAAAGATTTTGCAATGACTAGACTCAACTTCGGCCTAAGAGTTGGAAAGGGGGATTCCTACAGGCAGTCAGCTCTGATACCAACTTGTGACACCGCCGATTCAATCGTACACTAATCATGCACGCAAACGTGTACGATCAAGATCAGGGACTCACGAGAAGATATCACAACACAACTCTAATAACATAAATAAGTCATACAAGCATCATATTACAAGCCAGAGGGCTCGAATACAAGTGCTCGATCATAGACGAGTCAGCGGAAGCAACAATATCTGAGTACAGACATAAGTTAAACAAGTTTGCCTTAAGAAGGCTAGCATAAACTAGGATACAGATCGAAAGAGGCGCATGCCTCCTGCCTGGGATCCTCCTAAACTACTCCTGGTCGTCGTCAGTGGGCTGCACATAGTAGTAGGCACCTCTAGGGTAGTAGGAGTCGTCGTTGACGGTGGCGTCTGGCTCCTGGGCTCCGGCATCTGGTTGCGACAACCAGGTAGAAGGGAAAGGGGGAAAGAGGGAGAAAAGCAACCGTGAGTACTCATCCAAAGTACTCGCAAGCAAGGAGGTACACTACATATGCATGGGTATATGTGTAAGGAGGCCATATCGGTGGGTGAAGCTGAGAATGCCGAGAATAAGAGGGGATAGCTAGTCCTATCGAAGACTACGCACAGCGGCCTCCGTCTTGCTGACATGTAGAAGAGAGTAGATTGAAGTCCTCCAAGTAGCATCGCATATCATAATCCTACCGGCGATCCTCTCCTCGTCGCCTGTTGAGAGAGCGATCACCGGGTTGTATCTAACACTTGGAAGGGTGTGTTTTATTAAGTATCCAGTTCTAGTTGTCATAAGGTCAAGGTAAAACTCCAAGTCGTCCATGCTAGAAGATCCCGGCTATTCGAATAGATTAACTTCCCTGAGGGTGCACCACATAACCCAACACGCTTGATCCCATTTGGCGGACACACTTTTGGGTCATGCCCGATCAGCGGAAGATCAACACGTCGCAGCCCCACCTAGGCACTGTGAGAGAGGTCGACGCGGTCTAAACCTAAGCGCCACAGGGTTTGGGCCCATCGCCCTTAGCACACACCTGACGTTCTTGAATCTTGCGCGGAAGCGAACTAGCCCCTTAATACAAGAGCAAAGCTTACATTCCAATCCGTGCGCGCCTTCGATTCTTGACGTCACGAAGGCTTCGGCTGATACCACGACGTCGAGTGCCCATAACTGTTCCCGTCTAGTTTGTTAGTGCGTATAGGCCAGTAGCCAGACTCAGATCAAATACCAAGATCTCGTTAAGCATGTTAAGTATCCGCGAACGCCGAACAGGGCCAGGCCCACCTATCTCCTTGGTGGTCTCAACCTGCCATGTCGCTTCGCCACAAAGTAACACTCGGGGGCCGTCGGGAACCCAGGCCCACCTCTACCGGGATGGAACCACCTGTCCTTTAATCCCCCACACCGGGATCACTTGCGGGTACTCAACGAGCTGACCCGACTTTAGTCACCATCTGTATAATATGTATGTATGTATAGTATATACCCGTGATCACCTCCCGAGTGATCACGACCCAATAGTATAGCAAGGCAGACTGACAAGAATGTAGGGCCAATGATGATAAACTAGCATCCTATACTAAGCATTTAGGATTGGGAAAGGTATCACTTATTGTAGAAACAATGACAAGGCTATGCAACAAAATAGGAGTAAAATGCGATAACATGCTACACTACTCTAATGCAAGCGGTATAGAGAAGAATAGGCGATATCTGGTGATCGAGGGGCTTGCCTGGTTGCTCTGGCAAGAAGAAGGGGTCGTCAACTCCGTAGTCGAATCGGGGGTGCGTGCGGTCTCGGGTCTCTAGGAAAGAAGTATGAAGGGGAACACAATAAATAACAGAGCAATCAAAGCATCACAAAGCATAACAAGACAATATGCGGTGTTCGGTATGCCCTAACGCGGTAGTAGGTGATACCGATGAAGGGGGGAAATATCCGGGAAAGTATTCCCAGTGTTTCGCGTTTTCGGGCAAATGAACCGGAGGGGAAAAGTTACGTGTTCGCTATGCTAGGGATGTGTGGCAGACGAACGGGCTGCCCATTCGGATTCGTCTCGTCGTTCTAAGCAACTTTCATGTACAAAGTTTTTTGATCCGAGCTACGGTTTATTTTATATGATTTTCTAAAGTTTTAAAATCATTTTTAGAATTTATCTAATTAATTTAATCCAAAATAGTGTTTGCTGATGTCATCATGACGTCAGCAGTCAACAGAGGTGTTGACTGGTCAAACTGACGTGTGGGTCCCGCGTGTCATACTCTGTTTATTCTAATTAGGGTTTAACTAATCTAATTGTTGTTTAATTAATTAACAATAGTTAAATAGGTTAACTAAACATGATTAATTGAGTTAATTAATTAATTAATTATTCTTTTTTATCTCCTTTCTTTAACGTTCCAGGGGCGGGCCCCATGTGTCTGCGGCCTAGAGGGGCCTAACGGGCGCTGGGCATCGGGCGAATGGCGCTGCGGGCGTCAGCCCGTTTGGGCGCCTGCCCAAACTAGTGGAGGCGCTTGAGGCAAATTTGCGAGAGGTAGTAGCCGTCTTGTGAAGCGGCGGGTGCGCTTGCGCACTGCAGAAGCAAGCAGAAGGTGAAAGGGACATCGAGGCGCGTGTCGTCTGGCGTGCACGCTGGCGAGCCAGCGGCTCGGCAGCGGGGCGTGGACTCGGCAGCGAGACGCAGTCGGGCGCCGATGTGCGAGTGGAAGCGAGGATGAACGCGGTGACGACGGGCGCCCGTGCGTAGAGTAGGTAAGGGCACACGCACGCGGGGTGGCTGATCTCGATCCAAATCAAGGGGAAGGGGGAGAGAGCGAGGTGGAGTGGGGGTTTCGCCTCGATCCAGATTGGATCGGGAGGGGGAGAGGGAGTGGCGTCGTGGGAGGGAGTGGCTGCGTTGGGGGGTTAGGGTTTGGTCGCCCAGGGAGTTATGGGGGAGTGGGGGGCGGCCTGGGCCGGCCTGGCTTGCCCAGTGGCCAGCTGGGCCGAGGCCAAGTGGGGGGGGGGTCTTTATTTATTTTATTTTATTTTTCTGTTTTCTTCTTTTTTTTCTTTTTTTAGTTTTAGTCAAATATATACTTAGTATCGAAATTAGTATTTCAACTTAGTCCATAATCAAAAAGTCTAGTCCTCAAACAAACTAGTTTAGTATTTTGTTAATTATAAAAGCATTTAAATATTGGTTTTTGCTACTGTTTTATTCACCTAAGGGCATTTAAACATTTTATAAAAATGTGGTTTCTCCACCATAATTACCTATGCATTAGTTGGATCACTCCGAACATTTTAGTGTTAATATTTGAAAACTTTCATTGTTTCATTGATTTTTAATTTGAATTCGAATCGGTTTCGAACTAACGCGAGGTTAGCAATAGTAATCTAGGTGATGTGGCATCATTAGTAAAGGGTTACTGTAGCTTAATTATTCGGGCGTTACAAATATGAGAACACCGTTTAGAAAAGGTATGGAATCAACACTTGACATTGAAGCAACTCAAATACCACAAATAAAACAAAACAAAGGATTTGGCTTGCAGAATAAGCCGGAAACAAACATATGATAGAGATTTACCCAATCCCATATCATGCATCTGTCGGAAAGATATTCTAGGAGCTACTTGAATTCCCACCTATAAACTCCCGAAACTTTCTTGTTATGCAATCTGGTGTTGGGGATACAGGGGAAGCAATATATCTCACCCAAACTAACAATCCCTACATCCAGCTGTATCCATCCGTCAACACATAACCAAGAAAACTCCGGAAATCGTGTACCTCAACCTTCGAAAAGCATCCGTTATACGAGTTATGACAATACTCCCAAACTCTCCAGTACTGGGTAGCGTCGAGGTTATCTCACCAACAACTGCATAAAAGAGATTTTCGATGTCGGCAAAACTCAGGTATTCCAGAACTGCAACGATAAAATTGTGACGACAACACCTCGGAGCTCAACTCCCCGGGACACTGCCACAACCCCTAAATGTGAGGAGGCACCAAGAACAATGTTCTCATCACAAGACTATCGGAACGATCCCAAGATACCCGCGTGATCCTAAAAAAATTGTGAAAAATTGAGGAGAGGAAAGACAAAACATTTATGTCAGGAGGCCTCACCAGAGCGACGAAGGGACTGAGGAGTAAAAAGAATCCTACTCTTCGATATATATAATCCTAAGACTCAAAATAGTTTTATTCTAGACTCAACAACGGCCAACAATCAAGGAGGCTCCTATGGTCGGTCGAGGCTCTGATACCAACTTGTCACACCCAATATGCGATACTATCCTAAAGAGACTCGAAGGACCCACCAAGGATAGAACCGCATACTGAAACGCTTTTGCAAGGTGGATATCATTACATCAACATTACATAATAGATGGGGATACATACAAAAGGCATGCAATGCCACATGAATACAACATCATCTTACATAAGAGCACCATCCGACTACGGATGAAACACAAACGAAACTCAAACGACATCCACCCTGCTAGCCCAGGCTGCCGACCTGGAACCTATCCCCTGATCAAAGAAGAAGTAGAAGAAGAACTCCAAAACAAGTAAACATCGCTCTCGCGTCATGATCATCACATAACCTGCACCTGCAACTGTTGTTGTAGTAATCTGTGAGCCACGAGGACTCAGCAATCCCATTACCATGGGTATCAAGACTAGCAAAGCTTAATGGGAAAGGAAGGGGTAAAGTGGTGAGGTTGCAGCAGCGACTAAGCATGATATGGTGGCTAACATACGCAAATGGGAGCGAGAAGAGAAACAATGGAACGGTCGTGAAGCTAGCAATGATCAAGAGGTGATCCTGAACTCCTACTTACGTCAAACATAACCCAAAACCGTGTTCACTTCCCGGACTCCGCCGAAAAGAGACCATCACGGCTACACACACGGTTGATGCGTTTTAATTCGGATCTGGTGTCAAGTTATCTACAACCGGACATTAACAAATTCCCATCTGCCACATAACGCGGGCATGGCTTTGAAAGTTTATACCTGCAGGGTGTCCCAACTTAGCCCATGACAAGCTCTCGCGATCAACGAAGGAATAGACCTTCTCCGGGAAGACCCGATCAGTCTCGGAATCCCGGTTTACAAGACATTTCGACAATGGTAAAACAAGACCAGCAAAAGCCGCCCGATGTGCCGACAAATCCCGATAGGAGCTGCACATATCTCGTTCTCGAGGCAACACGGATGAGACTAGCTACGAGTAAAAGCGAACCCTCAAGTTTCCCGAGGTGGCCCCCTGGTAGCTCGATTCGGACCAACACTCGAAGAGCACCGCCCAAGGGGGTTAAATAAAGATGACCCTCGGGCTCCGAAAACCTAAGGGAAAAAGGGCTAGGTGAGGCAAATGGTAAAACCAAGGTTGGTCCTTGCTGGAGGAGTTTTATTCAAAGCGAACTGTCAAGGGGGTCCCATAAATCACCCAACCGCGTAAGGAACACAAAATCCGGGAACATAACACCGGTATGACAGAAACTAGGGCGGCAAGAGTGGAACAAAACACCAGGCATAAGGCCGAGTCTTCCACCCTTTACCAAGTATATAGATGCATTAATTAAATAAGAGATATTGTGATATCCCAACATAATCCTGTCCACCATGGAGCAATCTTCAACTTCACCTACAACTAACAACGCTATAAGAGGGGCTGAGCAAAGCGGTAACATAGCCAAGCAATGGTTTGCTAGGGAGGGAGAAAATGTTAGAGGCTGACATGGCAATTTGGGAGGCTTGAAGAACAAGTGATAGGTAGCGCGGCAAAGTGATAGACCGAAGCAACTAGCATAGCAATGATAGTAATGAGATCCAGGGTGACGGTCATCTTGCCTGAAATCCCGCTAGGAAGAAGAACGAGTCCATGAAGAAGATGAAGCCACGAAGACGAATCAAGCGTAGACGAACGAATCCTCATGATTGCAACGAAAGAGGAACTATCAAGAAGAAGCACAACCGGAAAGAAACAAACAACATGGTAAATGCACAAGCATGAACATGGCATGATGCACAAACAAGTATGATGCATGTCCGGTTTAATGAGGCATGGCATGGCAAAGTGCAACAAACCACACTACAAGTTAAGTGGAGCTCAATATGCAACGAGTTGCATATTGACAAAACACCACATCAATTATTTAGTTCTCTCTCGGTTATGCTACTCAACAATATTAAATGTTGTTAAACATGGCAAGGGGTGAAGCATAATGAAACTACCTAACTACGCAAGTTTAAATGAGGCCGGAAGAACAAACAACAATTCTAGAAAATCCTCGTATGCATATTATGAATTTGGTACTGTTCTGCCCTAAACCATATTTTAGAGTTGTTAAACATGCAAGATGGGTGCACCATGTTAAACTAGGCATTTTTCCACCCCATTTACATATAAAGTTTATTAAAATTGGAGCTACGGTTAATTAGTTATGTAATAAATCATTTTAACATGGCATTTGAGCAAGTTTAAACAAACAACATTTTAAACATTTTAAACATGGATGAAAGTGGCATATTATTAATCTACACAAAATTCTAAGCATTTTACATGTTTAAGTCATTTACATATGATGCACGGTTCTGGAGTTATTAAATGCATGAAGATGAGGGTATTTTCTGTAAAACAGTAATTCGCTGGATAATAGAGAAAATCGCAGCATAGGGAAAAAAACTACGCGGGCCAAATCTGGCTGGGCCAACGGTGTACAGGAGAGGCTGGGGGGCTTCTCACCCTTGCTTGCCCGGCTCGTATAAAGGCTCGAGGAGGCGGTTCTGGGCTGCTAGGGCGCTTGGTGAAAGCGAGATGGGGAGGCGCGGTCACGCGAGGCAGGACCGGGCGCAGGTCAACGCAGGGGCGGCGCGCTCGTGTTCTGAAACTGACGAAGCAGCGAAGGCATCATGCAGAGGAAGCAGACGCGAAGGTCGACGGTAGGGGAGGCATGCATCCGGGCGGTGGAGGCCGTTCCCGGCGGCAGACTTGACGGATCGTCACAGGAGAAGGCCCTTGGCAACCATAGCGGAGCTTCTGCTGCTCCTGCACCTGACGAGAGAGATAGAGAGAGACCAGGGCATGAGAGAGAGGTTAGGGAAGGGGAACGGGATGGAGAGGAAAGGAGCAGGGGCTCGTCGACGGGACCTGCTGGCGAGGTCCGCCGTGGCATGGCAGCATCTTGGGTCTCCGGCAAGGCAGCGGGGCCGGTCGGAACCAGAGATGGAGGGAGTCGGCGGTGGGGAAACTCCAGGAAGCGTCGCTGTCTCCTGTTCGAGCAAACAGAGAGGGAGAGATGTGAGGTGAGGGAGAAAGACAGGGAAGGGAGAGGAAGGAGGTGGGGTGCGGGAGCGGCCTGGATCGCAGATCGTGGGTGGTGCAGCTCGCCGGTAGGGTGGCTGTAGTCGAGGCCAGGCGCTGGAGCTGAGGGTCTCGAGGAGCTCCTCCCCTTTGTGCTGGACATGCACGGAAAGCGGGGACACTCGGGTAAAAAGATGGTTGCAGGCGCGGGAAGGAGGAGGCTGCGGCTTGCTGGTGGTTTGGGTGGCATGGAAATCACGGGAGTTTGTCGGAGGCTGCGGTTGGAAGGGGGTGGATCTGAGATGGATGGTGGTTGGCTCGGTGGGGAAGACGAGGAGGAGACTGATGGATTCATGTACCTGGGGTAGGGTCATGTAACGCCCCGGATCCGATGCGCCAGGTGTCCGCCAGTTATTCGCCTTCGTTGCCATGTCATCTGCCTGCGTGTTGCATTTACCATGTCATCACTTGCGTTTTATCATGTCATCATGTGCATTTCATTTTGCATACGTGTTTGTCTCATGCATCCGAGCATTTTCCCCGTTGTCCGTTTTGCAGTCCGGCACTCCTATGTCTCCCGGCGTCCCCTCTTCTCTCTTTTCATGTGCGGGTGTTAAACTTTCTCGGAATGGCCCGAGGTTTGCCAAGCGGCCTTGGTATAGCACCGGTGAACCGCTGTCAAGTTTCGTGCCATTTGGAGGTCGTTTGATACTCAACGGTTAGCAAGATAACCGTAAATCCTCTCTTTGTTTCAGCCCAACATCCTTCCAAAGTGGCCCAAAGCCCAGCAAACTCCTCTCCATGCTCTCGGTCGTTCGATCACGATCGCGTGGCAAAACCGCTCCTCATTTGGACTCTCCTAGCTCCTCTACCTATAAATAAGCCCTCCCCAAATTGCGGATGAATCTGGATCCCGAAACCCTAATTTTCCTCCTCTCCGCCGGACATGTCGCGCCCGCGGACGCCCCGCGCGCCGCCCGCGCCGATGGCCGCCTACCACGTGGCGCTCGACCGCCGCTGAAGCGCCGAAGCCGCCGCGGCCGAGGCGCCCGCCAGGCCCGGCGCCGCTGCCGCCGAAGCGCCCGCGCCTCTGCCGCAGCGCCGCCGCCCATCTTCCGCGGCGCCGCCGCCGCCGCCGCCGCTGCGTTGCGTCGCCACGCCGCGGCCGCCGCCGCCGCGCTTCGCCGCCGCGCTTGCCGCCGCCGCAGCGCCGAGGCCCGTGCCGCGCCTCGCCGTGCCCGCCGCCCCTGCGCGCCGTCGCGCCGGCGAGATCCGGCCTCTCCGGCGACCCGCCATAAGCCGCCGCCGCCGAGTTCTCCTCCGCGCGCCGTGCCGCGCCCGCGTCCTCCTCCATGGGGATCCGGCGGATCCAGCGAGATCCGCCCGATCCGCCCGTCTCCGGCGACCCCGTCATCTCCGGCGTGAACTCCGGCGAGCCCGGCCGTGCCTCGAAGTCCGTGCCACGTACCCGCAGGTTGCCCCCGAAATCTGCTAAGTCCCCAGATTCAGTTATTTTCATGCCATTTTCATCGCATCACATCTTCGCAACCGTAGCTCCGTTTTGCGCGTATAATATGTCAAATTGTTCGTCTCAAAGAGTACATCATTTCATTCCATTGCATCATTTGAATTTGAGCTCATCTTGATGCCCGAAATGCTGTTGGAAGAGTGCTTCATGTTGTTAATCTGCTGAAACTGTTATAACTTGCTGTTTTAACATTTTTGCCATGATTTATGTGTGCATCCTATGAGTATGAGCTCTGCATGAATGTTGGACTATGCCATGCCATCTTTCCAGGGGTGTTAACCATGTATTTTTGTGAGTTGTGTGCTGAGTGCTTTGAGCTTGTAAAGTAGGGTAGTTGTTGTTGCTGTTTTCCTGGCAGATTCTGTTATATTTTGTTGCTATGTTAACATGCTTCCACTAATCAATCTATGCATAATATGGAGATGCTATATAAACATGTTTTGATATACACGTCTTGCTCTATCCATTTATGCTCTTGGTTGCAATTATAGCCTGCTAGAACATGTTCATTTCTTGCTCCAAAGTTGCTTGAAAATGTTTCCTGACAGATTGTTTGCATGAGATTCAATTTTCACGAGGTCGTTGTAGTTGATCCGTGTATGCTATGACCTTGGTCTTGCCATGCTTAGCTTTATAAACATGCCTTCTTACTGTTGGTTGCCTTGTCATGCCATGTATTGCTCTGTAGTGAGTGGTTCGAGCTCACGAACATGCCTACTAATCGTTGTTTCTGCCATGTTCAAATCTGTAATATAACTTGCCATGTTTACATGGGTGCCATCATATTTTCCGTGCCTTTTTGGCTCATGGTCAGTAAGGGTCTTTTGATATATGCAATTAGTAGATTCATGCCATGCCTTTGTTTGCCATGATAAGTTCCTGTAACATGTTGTTTGCTTGCTCTAAACATTGCAACCTGATGTTATTTCGCTAAAGTCTAAAGCGTTATTATTTGCAATATCTCCATGTGTTTTTGAGCATGTTCTAGTTGTTTCTGGAGATAGCTTAGTGTTCATGTTTTGTTATGCTTTACGTGTACTTCATGCCCATGCCTTTTGTTATTATGTTGGGGTGCTGTAGCATGTTGTTTTGATGCTTGCAAGATGCATAGTTGCTGTTTTGGACAGATTGTTGCTATGACTTGTATAGTGTGTGTGTGTTGCACCGTTGCTCCGTTTTGAGTGTGCTCTATATGAAACTTGCTTGTTTTTGCATGTAGCTTCATATTACCATGCTGCATCCTTGTTTTGGTGTGTTTGCTTGATGTTTGTATGCATTTTGCATCAATGCCATGCTTAACTTGTTTTGCTCATATCTTCTAGGCCGTAGCTCCGAATCTAATGAACTTTATATGTAACTTGACTAGAATTTTGTGTAGATCATCTCGGTGCATCTTAACTTGATGTTTAACAACTTGAACTTAAGGATTGTTCAGTTCTGGACCAATTTCGAAATTTGCATATGAGGACTTACCGGAATTGTTATATGTTGTTTCCGGCCTCATTTAAACTTGACTTGATGTGTGCTCTTGTTTGCATCATCTCTTGCCATGAGTAGCTTCATGTAGCCTTTGTCATGCATCATGCTTGTTGTGCATCATGTCATGTTCATGTGTGGTGTGTTTACCATGTTGTGTGCTTCTTCTCGATAGTTCCCGTTTCGTTGAGATCGTGAGGTTTCGTTCGTCTTCGGTTGGTTCGGCTTCATCCGTTCATCTTCTTCATGGACTCGTTCTTCTTCCTAGCGGGATTTCAGGCAAGATGACCGCTACCCTGGATCTCACTACTATCATTGCTATGCTAGTTGCCTCGTTCTTTCGCTATGCTGCGCTACCTATTACCTGTTTGTCCAGCCATCCCAAATTGCCATGAACCTCTAATCCTTTGACACCTTTCCTATGCAAACCGTTGTTTGGCTATGTTACCGCTTTTGCTCAGCCCCTCTTATAGCGTTGCTAGTTGCAGGTGAAGTTGAAGATTTCTCCATGGTGGACAGGATTTTGGTTGGGATATCACAATATCTCTTATATTATTAATGCATCTATATACTTGGTAAAGGGTGGAAGGCTCGGCCTTATGCCTGGTGTTTTGTTCCACTCTTGCCGCCCTAGTTTCCGTCATACCGGTGTTATGTTCCCAGATTTTGCGTTCCTTACGCGATCGGGTGATTTATGGGACCCCCCTGACAGTTCGCTTTGAATAAAACTTGTCCAGCAAGGCCCAACATTGCCTTTTACCATTTGCCTCACCACCACCTACTTTTCCCTTGGGAGTCGCTCTCTCGAGGGTCATCTTTTTATAGCCCCCCGGGCCAGTGCTTGTCTAAGCGTTGGTCCAAACTAGAGCACCGTCTTGGGACCATCCCTTAGCAACTTGGGTTCGTCGGTTTCAGACGCTTCGCTTATCCGGTGTTGCCACGAGCGAGATATGTGCAGCTCCTATCGGGATTGTCGGCGATCGGGCGGCTTTGCTGGTCTTGTTTTACCATTGTCGAAATGTCTTGATGTACGGGATACCGAAGTCGATCGGAGTGTCTCGGGTGAAGGTCTATTCCTTCAATGATCGCGAGAGCTTGTCATGGGCTAAGTTGGGACACCCTGCAGGTATAAACTTTCGAGAGTCGTGCCGCGGTTATGTGGCAGATGGGAATTTGTTAATGTCGGTTGTAGACAACTTGACACGAGATCCGAATTAAAACGCATCAACCGCGTGTGTAGCCGTGATGGTCTCTTCTCGCGGAGTCCGGAAGTGAACACGGTTTCTTGGTTATGTTTGGCGTAAGTAGGTGTTCGGGATCACCTCTTGATCATTGCTAGTTCACGACCGCTCCGCTTGTTCTCTTCTCGCTCTTATTTGCGTTGGTTAGCCACCATATCATGCTTAGTCGCTGCTGCAACCTCACCACTTTACCCCTTCCTTTCCCATTAAGCTTTGCTAGTCTTGATACCCATGGTAATGGGATTCTTTGAGTCCTCGTGGCTCACGGATACTTCAAAACCAGTTTGCGGTGCCTATGTTACGGAAAGGTGGACGCAACCAAGCTCAAGGAGGAGCTCGTTGAAGATCTTGTCCTTTGTGTTGTTTCGTTCTAGTTGATCAAGATGAGTGGAGCCCAGTTGGGGTCGATCGGGGACCGTTTGTCGATTTGGGGTTCTTCTTTTATTTTGGTTCCGTAGTCGGACCTTGATTGTATCTGTATGATGTAATGCTTTATTCATGTAATTGTGTGAAGTGGCGATTGTAAGCCAACTATGTATCTTTTCCCCTTATGTATTAAATGGGTTGTGTGAAGATTACCTCACTTGCGACATTGCTTTCAATGCGGTTATGCCTCTAAGTCGTGCTTCGACACGTGGGAGATATAGCCGCATCGAGGGCGTTACAGGTCATAGGCTTGATCTAAGTGCCCTACCCAAGGACACCCTTAGAAGAGATCACCTTCCAGTCGACCAACGAGGAACCCACTCGACTGACTTGAAGGACTCGACCATGAAGACTCACTCGACCACCAGAAGGTTAGGAGGCACTCTGCACTACAACGGCCTGTAATTGAATAGACTTTATGGTAGTTAAGACACTTTATGTGGGGCGTTACCAGTAACGCCCCAGACTTAATGTACTTTAAACCCTTCATTACGTGGGCTGGCAGGGGTCCTGGCGCACTCTATATAAGCCACCCTCCTCCACAGGCAGAAGGGTTCGCACTCCTGTAACACATACACACATAATCCACTCGACCGCCTCAGGGCTCCGATACGTAGGGCTTTTACTTCCTCCGAGAAGGGCCTGAACTCGTACATCGCTTGTGTTTACAACCTCTCCATAGCTAGGACCTTGCCTCTCCATACCTACCCCCACTCTACTGTCAGACTTAGAACCACGACAGTTGGCGCCCACCATGGGGCAGGTGTTTTAGCGATTTTGTGGAGAAGTTGCGGTACTTCCGAGTACTTTCATCATGATGACTGCCGGAGTTTTGGTCGAGGGACGCGAGATCCGTCTCGGCGCTCTCACCTTTGTCGCCGACGACTCTGCATGGCTCCAGGAGGCTCCACTCGACGTTGATGCGCTCCCCGTCCGCGGTGCGACGCATTTTCGCGCATGTGTCCGCGGCGTTCTACTGCGGCAACCGTCGACCCCGTATCGGTCGACTCCCCAATCGGTCATCCGTCCGGTTTCCCACCAGCGCAAGCGCTCTGGTCGGTCGAGGCTGCAGCGGTGGGTGAAGCACGCGGTGGCACACCAGACGGCCACCGCCCAGGTCGCAGCAATTGAGCCCGACAAGTCTCTCTACGGCCTGTTCAATCTGTCGACTGGCTCCGTAGAGACTGCATCCGAATGCGATAGCAGTGATCCGGCGGCGGAAATCCTGATGGTCAGCGGACCCGTAGTCCTCTGGCCGCCCATGAGGGCGGGCAGGCGGCGGAGGCGACCCGCTCGAGACCACGAAGAGTACCAGCTCGAGACACTCGACTCTCAGAGAGGAAGAGCCGCCCAGAACATGGATGCTCTGCATACTCCCATCGCGGAGAAACCCCGAGGCTCGTGCCGTGGAGGAGGCACGTTTTAATCTGGCTGAACGCGCGCTGGAGAACCTCCGGCGGGCACTCGACAAGCTGCTGCAACGAAGTTCCGACGCCAATCGGCGTCAACTCTTTCCGCCGACTCGGTATATCGAACCCCAATCCAGAATTTAGCAAATGCAACCCGTATAGCGAGTCCATTCAGCCCTCTCATCGGAGGTGGCAGAGGTTTGATGCAGATCGAGATTTGCTCCGGCAGCAGGAGACCGTAACTCAGCCGTGTCACGATCGCGCAATAGAATTCACAATCGATCCGTCGCTGCGAATACGGTTCGATCGGCTCCACAGCCCCATCGCCTCAGCGGCGCGGAAAGCGCGATAATCGGCGAGATCGATATGGAAGCCGCACGACCGAGATGGCAGCGCCGAGTGCCCGCTTCCCTCGGAGGATGGGTCTTACGCTCCTCGGCGACAGACGACGTCGGGCCACCCAGGGGCGAAGAGCTCCGGTCGACCCTGTGGAATCAAAGCCGATCGCGATCCATTTCGTGCAAGGCTTGGTCGACCGAACAGAGCCCATCGGGCGGACCGAGAGAGATGCGCCCACGCGATCGAGTGCATGTTTCGGTCCGAATGTTTTAGCAGGGCTATCAGAGCCACTGTGATTCCCCCAATTTCAGGTTGGGAACAGGAGTCAGCAAGTTCACTGGTGAATCCAAGCCTGAAACTTGGCTTGAAGATTATCGAGTGGTTGTTCAGATTGGTGGTGGGAATGACGAGGTGGCCATGAAGCATTTGCCCCTCATGTTGGAAGGTTCAGCCAGAGCGTGGTTGAATCAGTTACCTCCTAGCAGATTTACACTTGGGAAGATTTGTCCCGAGTGTTCGTGTAACCTTTGAAGGAACTTGCAAGTGACCAGCTGGATTGACAGAGCTGCAAGTCGTGTGCGTAAAACCAATGAGACTCTCGAGAGTATATTCAGAGGTGGATCACTTTGCACCATACTGTGGAAAATGTGTCTGATCATCAGGCAGTCTGCGCCTTCAAGGATGGCGTCAAGAACAGAGAACTGAGTTTGAAATTTGGTCGAACCGGGGACATGACCCTGAGTCGGATGATGGAGATTGCTACTAAGTACGCCAACGGCGAGGAAGAAGACCGACTCCGAAGCGGCAAGTACAAGCCGAGTCAGTCGGAGAAGGGAAACTCCAGTCGGAAGCAGAAGCGGAAGGCCGAACTAGCAGCTCCTGGAGAGGCTCTGGCCGTCACTCAGGGAAAGTTCAAGGGCAAGCCAAAAGGTTCCTGGAACCCTAAGAAGGTGAAGGATAAAGAAGGAAACGACGTGATGGATATGCCGTGTCACATCCACACGAAGAAAGATGAAGAGGGCAACATCATTTACCCAAAGCATACCACTCGATAGTGTCGACTCCTGATTCAGCAGTTTCAAGGAAAACAGTCTAAGGACAAGGAGAAGGAGTCGGACAAGGCCGAAGACAACGAGGACAGTGGGAAAGGATATCCGCATGTCAACTCCACTCTGATGATCTTCGCGGATGTGGAAAGCAAGAGTCGACTCAAAGTCATTAACCGTGAGGTGAACATGGTTGCCCAAAGTAAAAAGCAAGTTATCTCGAGATGGTCCCAAACACCCATCACATTCGACCATCGATCACCCGACTCATATTGCCACCACAGGAGGCAAGCTTTGGTGGTCGACCCGGTTGTCGAAGGCACTCGTCGACAAAGGTGCTGATGGATGGTGGAAGTGGGCTGAACTTGTTATATGCGACACCCTTTGAAAGGAATGGGCATTCCGATGTCGACCGAGCACCAAACAACATGAGCTTCCACGGAGTTATACCAGGGAAGAAAGCGAATCACTCGGCCAAATAGCTCTGGATGTGGTGTTTGGTGATTCAAAACATTTTCGCAAAGAGAAGTGGACGTTTGAGGTCGTGGATTTTGAGTCGTACCATTCACGCCATTTTGGGGAGGCCAGCCTATGCACGGTTCATGGCTCGACCATGTTACGTGTACCTCAAACTGAAAATGCCAGTCCCAAAGGAGTGATCAACGCCACGGCGATCGGAAAAAGCGTAAGAGTGCTTTCGGAAGGGCTCAAGATTGCCGATTTCGGTGACAATGGTCGAGTTTGAAGAGTATAAGCAAAGCGCAGATCCGAAAGTGATTTGCTGCGCTCCAAGAAACCCGCCACATAATCTGCATTTGACCGTCCGGTGAGACGAAGCTTGTCCACATTCACCGACCGACCAATGCAGCCCGACCCACATCTCCACAACACTCGACCGAAATAGGAAGAAGCGCCATCTAGTTCCTCCGTGAGAAGCTGGGACATTTTGCATGGAAGCCACCGACATGCCGGTGTTCTCGGGGATGGTGAGCATCGCCTCAGAGTCGACAAATCAGCAAAACCAGTCAAAGAGCATCTTCGGCGGTCCGCCGTCCAGAAGAGAAAGGCTATTGGTGAGGAAGTGTCTCGACTATTGGCGGCAAGATTTATCCGAGAGATATACCACTCCGAGTGGCTCGCTAATGTCATCATGGTTCCCAAGAAGGACAAGTCACTCCGCATGTGCATTGATTTCAAGCACATCAATCGGGCATGCCCGAAAGATCATTTTCCTCTCCCTCGCATAGATCAAATTGTTGACTCGACCGCGGGATGTGAGAGATTGTCTTTTCTAGACGCATATTCGGGTATCATCGATCCGCTCTGTATGGACCCGACGAAATAAAACAGCTTTCATCACTCCATTCGGTGCTTCGCTATATCACCATGCCATTCGGCCTCAAGAATGCCGGAGCCACATTTATGCGAATGATTCAGAAGTGTCTTCTCACTCAAATCAGTCGGAATGTGGAAGCGTATATGGATGATATCGTCGTCAAGTCGCGAAAGGGTTCCGACCTGCTTGCTGACCTCGCCGAAACATTTGCCAACCTCAGAAGGTATGATATCAAGCTCAATCCATCAAAGTGCACATTCGGAGTTCCTGGCGGAAAGTTACTCGGTTTTCTCGTTTCCGAATGAGGAATCGATGCTAATCCAGAGAAGATTGGTACTATTCTCCGAATGAAATGCCCTGTGCGAGTGCACGATGTCCAGAAGCTTACTGGATGCTTGGCCGCATTAAGTCGATTCATCTCACGACTCGGTGAAAAGGCATTGCCTCTTTTCCGACTGATGAAGAAGGCAGACAAGTTCGAGTGGACTCCCGAAGCTGATGCAGCGTTTGCCGAGCTAAAAGCTCTGCTATCCACCCAGCCGGTGCTTGCTGCTCCAATCAGCAAAGAGCCTCTATTGCTTTATATCGCAGCCACAGGACAAGTCGTCAGTACAGTGCTTACGGTCGAGGGGGAAGAGGAAGGAAAAGCCTTCAAAGTTCAGCGCCCGGTGTATTATTTGTCTGAAGTATTGACTCCATCCAAGCAGAGATATCCTCATTATCAGAAGCTTGTGTATGGAATATACATGACCACGAAGAAGGTTGCTCATTATTTCTCCGATCATTCCATCACGATCGTCGTGACGCCCACTATTAGAGATTACACTGTGAGAGATGCAACCGTCGAGTGGCGAAATGGGCGATTGAACTTCTTCCCTTGATATCAAGTTTGAGGCAAAGAAAGCCATTAAGTCGAGCAATAGCAGATTTCCTCGCCGAGTGGATTGAACAACAGCAGCCGAATGAAGTTCACTCGAGCATTGGACCATGTTCTTTGATGGCTCTAAGATCTTTGAATGGTTCGGTCTTTGGGGTTGTTCTGGTTTCCCCGGAGGAGATAAGCTTAGGTATGTGCTCGATTCACTTTGATTCCTCCAACAATGAGGTAGAGTATGAGGCCCTTTTATATGGATTGCGCATGGCCATCTCACTCGGCGTCCGTCGCTTTGATGGTCTATGGCGATTCAGATTTAGTGGTCAACCGGTGATGAAGAAGTGGGGCGTGAGAAGCCCAGCCATATTTGGATCTTGCAATGAAGTGAGGAAGCTGGAAAAGAAGTTTGAGGGTTAGAGCTCCATCACATCCCCGATTGAAAAAAAATCAAAGCAGATGATCCGCAAAGATAGGTTCCAAAAGAGAAGCCATTCAGTGGTGTGTTCTTGGAGCATATACACACTTCGTCATCAAAGAAGATCCTTTCACGAAGAAGCTCCACAGTCCAAGAGTGCCACAGATCCGGTCGAGGTTGAGGTCCCAAGAGGGTCGACTTGGTCATGGAGGTTTTAGTGGTCACTCCCATTGGACAATTCCTATATCGCGATATCCCGAGAAAAGAGCTCCCAGAGGACGAGGAAGAGGCTCGGCAGATCGTTCGTCGATCCAAAGCCTTTACCGTTATCAAAGGACATTTATATAGAGAGAGCCCGACTGGAGTTGGTCAAAAATGCATAACGCCAGAAGAAGGTCGAATCATTCTCAATGATATCCACTCGGGGACCTATGGTCACCATGCGTCCTCTCGGACCATTGTAGCCAAAGCATACCGAGCTGGATTTTACTGGCCGAGGGCGAATGAGATGACGAAGGAAATAGTGGACAAGTGCGAAGGATGTCAGTTCTACTCCAATATGTCACACAAGCCTGCGTCGGCTCTGAAGACCATTCCACTCGTCTGGCCTTTCGCAGTATGGGGGTTGGACATGGTCGGTCCCTTGAGAACAGGTCGAAGTGGTTTCACGCATGTACTGGTAGCAGTCGAGAAGTTCACCAAGTGGATTGAGGCTAAACCAATCAAGAATCTTGACGCCGGTACTGCTGTTACCTTCATCAAGGAGCTGACGTTCAGATATGGAGTCCCGCACAGCATCATTACGGATAATGGGTCGAACTTTGACTCGGAAGAATTCAGGGATTTCTGCAACTCTCAAGGCACACGAGTCGACTATGCTTCAGTCGCCCATCCGCAGTTGAATGGACAAGCAGAACGAGCCAATGGCTTAATCCTCAAGGGTTTGAAGCCCCGACTGATGCGAGATCTCAAGCATGCGGCTGGAGCATGGGTCGACGAACTCCCTTCGGTGCTTTGGGGATTGCGGACCACACCCAATCGGTCGTCCGGAAGAACTCCATTCTTCTTGGTCTATGGAGCTGAAGTAGTCTTGCCGAGTGATCTTCTTCACAATGCTCCTCGGGTTGAGCTCTACGACGAAGCAGAAGCTGAGAAAGCGCGTCAAGACGCAGTCGACCTTCTAGAGGAAGAAAGGGAGATGGCTCTGATCCGATCGACCATTTACCAACAGGACTTGCGTCGCTTTCACGACAGAAATGTGAGAGGTCAAGCCTTCCAGGAAGGAGATCTAGTTCTCCGAGTGGATCAGCAGAAACAACATAAGCTCGCTCCTTCTTGGGAAGGACCTTTCATCATCACCAAAGTTCTCCACAACGGGGCATATCGTCTTTACAACGTCGAACACAATATCGAAGAGCCCCGAGCTTGAAACGCGGATCTGCTCCGCCCATTTTACACTTAAAGCTTTTCACTCGGATGAGTTGTAATAAAGTACTTCTGTAGTTCATGGATTTCGAAATAATAGTGTCATAATTCCTTCATAATTTTTGTCACTTTTTATTTTTGTCCAGTAAAATTTCCCCCCAGTGGGTGGCTTAGCCGTGAATCCGTTTCGCCTAAGTTTGTAAAAATCCTACCGAGTGGTAAGCCAGACTTCCACTCGGGGGCTTAGCCGCGAATCTGTTTCGCCTAAGTTATAAAAATCCTACCGAGTGGTAAGCCAGACTTCCACTCGGGGGCTTAGCCGCGAATCCGTTTCGCCTAAGTTATAAAAATCCTACCGAGTGGTAAGCCAGACTTCCACTCGGGGGCTTAGCCGCGAATCCGTTTCGCCTAAGTTATAAAAATCCTACCGAGTGGTAAGCGGACTTCCACTCGGGGCTTAAGCTGCAGCCAGTGCTGCGCCTAAGTTATAAAAATCCCACCGAGTGGTAAGCCGGACTTCCACTCGGGGCTTAGCTGCATCCAGTGCTCGCCTAAGTTATAAAAATCCTACCGAGTGGTAAGCCAGACTTCCACTCAGGGGCTTAGCTGCAGTCCAAGTACTCGCCTAAGTTATATAAATCCTACCGAGTGGTAAGCCAGACTTCCACTCGAAGGCTTAGCTGCAGTTTAAATACTCGCCTAAATACAACGTACGCTCGCAAGGAGGACGAGGTGCAGGTCGACTGTGACCCTCTCCTCTGAGCTACGCCATAAGCACAATGTGCGCTCGTGAGGAAGACGAGGTGCAGGTCGACTGCGACCCTCTCCTCTGAGCTTCACCACAAATACAACGTAAAAATCCTACCGAGTGAAGAGCAAACCTCTCACTCGGGGGCTTAGCTGCAGCCCAGTGCTCGCCTAAGATATAAAAATCCTACCGAGTGAAGAGCAAACCTCTCACTTGGAGGCTTAGCTGCAGCCCAGTGCTCGCCTAAGATATAAAAATCCTACCAAGTGAGGAGCAAACCTCTCACTCGGGGGCTTAGCTGCAGCCCAGTGCTCGCCTAAGGTATAAAAATCCTACCGAGTGAAGAGCAAACCTCTCACTCGGGGCTTAGCTGCAGCCAGTGCTCGCCTAAGGTATAAAAATCCTACCGAGTGAAGAGCAAACCTCTCACTCGGGGCTTAGCTGCAGCCAGTGCTCGCCTAAGGTATAAAAATCCTACCGAGTGAAGAGCAAACCTCTCACTGGGGCTTAGCTGCAGCCAGTGCTGCGCCTAAGGAATAAGTCATTGCAGAGAGCATCTTCTTGTGAACCTGCAAAAGGACATTTCGAGCCAAAAGCAATCATATTCAAACATCAAATCCAAGTTCAGATCGATACCTAAAGGAACCGAAAGTGCTCAGCGCTAAGCCTGTTAAGGTTTATCGGTTAGAACTCCACTCGCATACCGAGGCAAATTTAAAGTGTCGGGCTTAAAGAAGTTTTTACCCCTCCTCGGAGGGCTGGAAGGAGCAACGAACTCATCAAGGTCGATTCCGTCTCGTGATCCGAGTGGCAGCAGCGATGAAGGTTTCCATGAAGGACTGAAGTCGTGTTTCTTGGTGTTAGCCACCCGGAGAGCCGCCAACTTGTCTTCTCGCGTCTTTGCAAAGTGGAATCGGGCCGAATACGAGCAACATGTGTGCCACAACGAGCCGAGGACTTCTTCCACTCCTCGCACTCGGTCGGGGATCTGCGTTCGGTCGAGCCATCGGCGACTTCGAGGTCATTCTCGAGTCTCGCCTCGGGTCGAGGCGTCGAGTCGATGCGGGACGTGGCGACCTTGATCTTGCAAGATAGTCCACGACGGCTGAAACACGGACTCAAATCGGAAGACATCATGGCAACTTCATCATTCTTTGGAGAATTGACGGGTCAAGGTTTGGTTCCAATGGCTAGTCTCTTCTTCAAAGTTTCAACAGACTCGCAAGGACAAACGCCGAGTCAAGACAAAGGGTCGAATGGAAGCATCATGGTTGAAAATGTTGGTCGAGTATAAAAGGTTACCTTCGAGCATAAGGAACAATTTCTTGGCAAGTCCATCTAGGAAGGCTTCAGGTCATTCTTCTTCCCAAATTTGGTTGATCTTGTCGGTCACGAGAGTCTTATCGGTCTTGATCGGTCGACTTCCTTGTTGGCAATCCCAAGAGCAGCTTTCAGATTGGTATTTTCCTGTTCAAGCTTGGTGGACCGGGCTAACTTCTCGTCGACAAGCTTGGTCTTCTCAGCTAGCTCAAGGTCTTTTTTTCTTGGGCCTCCTTCACCTTGCACGCAAGTTACAAAGAAGGTCAGATTTTGAAACAAATGAAGGGAAAAGGAGCCGTCGGGGTCTCACGAACATACCTTTGGTCTCCTCCTTCGCCTTCGTCGATTCTCTGAACCAACTTCAGATCCAGCTCTAGCTGAATGTGCTTCTGCTCCATTTCGGTATAGCGAAATGCAAGGTCACAGATTTCTACAAAGAACCAATCGACAAAATGTCAAAGATAATTCACTTCCGAGTGGATAAGAGAAATTCACACGCTTCTAAGACTACACCCGGTGGGTGCACTCAGCGTGCCCCACTAGTTCTATTAAAGACGAGTCGACGGTCGACCCACAAAAAAAAGAGAGACGTATTCAGATCAGAATCGATCGCCAAGTGATCGACCACGATCTCGGGACTACACCCGTGGGTGCACTCAGCGTGCCCCCACGGTTTCGAAATCCATTGCTTTGGTCGAATGACGTAAAGACTTTACTTATAAAGCCTAAGGCCGATTGCCGCATCGACCTTAGCCTTGGGGATTACACCGGCGGGTGCACTCAGCGTGTCTCGCTAACACGGAGTTTTAATCAACACACCCACTGGGTGACTGCTATGGATTCCGGAAAGAGAAGTTTTGATAGCATATCCTAACAGAACAAGCGCTGGTCGACTGACCTGAACGTTGCTTTGAAGGGCGGAGCTGGCGTCGTAAGCTGCTTGGCTCGCTCCCGGATGGTCTTCATCTGCTCCATCATGGCCCCTGCTTGGCGTATCGCTTCCTTGGCAGCGCTGGCTTGGTCCTCTGGGACGTGGTGCGTCGTGAAGAGAGAAGGTTGTGCGACACTCGACGAAGTGGGATGAGCACTCGTCAACGGCACCGCGAAAGACACGGTGTGTCGAGTGGTGTTCTCCCCCTCCGTGATCAGAGTTTCGGGCGCCGACACATCCTGGACCACCTTGCCGGCAGACGCCTTCCTGCTCCTCCTATGCTTCAGCGGTTCCTCATCCTCATCATCATCATCAGGAAGGGTGATAACGACATTGGATGGAGCTACAGAAAAGAATCAGGGTTAGAGATCATGAGTCAGTCGACTAAAGATGGAATTAAGAGTATAGTACCAGGATTTGAGGTTGCTGCGTCCTCCATCTCATAGTCATCAGCCTTGCCTGAGGTCTCAGAAGTTGCAGCACTGCAATTCCAAAGAATCAGTCGACTAATTCAAGTATCAACCAGAGGTAGAAGCTTGTACAAAACAAGAAGACTTAAGCAGCATGTTACCCTGATATGGTGGGGATGGACACCTTCATCTTCGGCAGGAGCTTGGTTGGTTTTGACGGAGCCACCTTCGACTGCTTCGGCGCCTTTTCAGTCGGCACCGGAGAAGTGGTCCGAGGGCGTGTGGTCGACTGCGAGACAGTCGCAACCCCCTTGCCACGTTCAGTCGCAGGGTCGTGGACAAGTTTTGACCGCCTTTCCGAGCGCGGTGGAGCAACCTCCTCCTCCTTCTCTTCTTCGTCCTCATCATCGTCGTCGTCATCATCGTCATCTTCGGCAGCGTCCGAGTCCCACTCCTCCTGGCTCTCGCCCCCGCTTGCTTCTCCCTCCTCAGTCGGAGCCTGAGCTCCATTGGGCATCGAGTACAGTTCGGTGAGGGCCTGAAAGACATCAAGACAGAGATCAATTGACCGATTTGCAGAACATACAGAAATAGACATGACAAAAATACAATGGAAGGCAGAGCAAACGAACCTTGTCGGGAACGCTGTGATGGTCGAGTGGAGGAATCCTCCTGGATCCACGGGGATTATCCTTGTTCCCAGTGACCGCGGCCATCCACCTTTCCACTGTGGCTTTGTCGACTGCTTCTAGGTGGATCCGAGTCTCGTCTTTAGTTCTGCAGTACAACCACATGCAATGGCTCCGGAATTAAAGAGGCTGGATACGCCGCCTAAGAAAGACCTCCAAAAGGTCCATGCCAGTAACTCCGTCTCGAACCAACTGCACCATGCGATCCATCAACATCTTCACATCAGCTCACTCCTCCGGAATCACCTTCAGAGAGGAGGGCTTGTTCACTCGGTCCATGGTGAATTGAGGGAGTCCACTCGACCGCTTGGCGTCGGCTCATTACAGCGAAGAGAACCGGTAGTGGTGCCAGCCTCGACCGACTCGGGAAACGCCATGGCTGGGAAAGTGCTCTTGTTCCTCACTTGGATCCCCTGTGCCCCCACATTTGGACAACTTGGGTTTCTCATCGCTGGACTCGCCTTCTTCACGGTCCCGAGAGCGACACGTGAATATGTGCTTGAACAAGCCCCCAAGGCGGTCGACAGCCCGTAAAATTCTCACACATGGATACAAACGCAGCAAGATATGCAATAGAGTTCGGGGTGAAGTGGTGGAGTTGGGCTCCGAAGAAGTTCAAAAAACCACGGAAGAAAACACTCGGTGGCAAAGAAAATCCGCGGTCGACATGGGTGGCCAGGAGCACGCACTCACCCTCTTACCGGGCTGTCACTCTTTCCCCGGAAGCCTTGCAGCGCCGTGGGGGATCAGCCCGTCGTCGGCCATGTCGAGGAGATCCTTCTCCTTGATGGTCGACTGGATCCAATCTCCCTGGACCCAGCCCTTCGGCAGGCGAGATCTAGACGAAGACCCGCTGCGACTGGTGGATCTCCCCTTCGCCTTCTCCGCCGTCGATGCCTTCTTTGCACGCTCCAGCACCGCCGTCTTCTCCTTGACCATGGCTGCCGGCAAGATGCGCGAAGAGGAGCTTTGCGGAGGCGAGAGCGGGCGCGTTGGGCGGAGGCGAGGAGAGCGAGAGGAAATGATGAAGCATCGTTGAAAACCCTCGCTGGTCGCATTTATAACATCCTTTCGAGTGGATGACAGTGGACCCGTCGGTCTAATCATATCCCAAAGCAGTTGCATTAGCGTGATACGTGGCGGAAAAAGGCAGGCGGAGATCGAGGCATCTATGTCCTATCCCATCCGAACGCGCGGTCCGCCTGGCCGCAAGGCTTCCCCAAATTTCATATCTCGTAGAATCCGCGAACGGCAGATCGGTCTGTCGGACGCAGGATCTCCTGCGATCCGTCACTCGGGAACTGGCGAAGCCCAAAAGATCACTCGACGAAAGACAAGAATGGATCGAGTCGACTGAAGAAAAGTTGCTCGTTATCAACAAAGAAGGTCTTGATCCAGAACAATGCATAGCCAGTGTACAAAAGTCAATCGGAAACAGCATCAACTCCTTCCTCACTCAAGCCTCAATCCATTCGGGGGCTAATGATGGATTCATGTACCAGGGTAGGGTCATAGGTTCTGATCTAAGTGCCCTACCCAAGGACACCCTTAGAAGAGATCACCTTCGATCGACCAACGAGGAACCCACTCGACCGACTTGAAGGACTCGACCATGAAGACTCACTCGACCACGGAAGGTCGGAGGCACTCTGCCCGCAACGGCACTGTAATTGAATAAACTTTATGGTAGTTAAGACACTTTATGTGGGGCGTTAAGATGCGCCTGGACTTAATGTACTTTAAACCCTTCATTACGTGGGGTGGCAGGGGTCTGGCGCCTCTATATAAGCCACCCTCCTCCACCGCAGAAGGGTTCGTGACTCTGTAACACATACACACATAATCCACTCGACCGCCTCGGGGCTCCGAGGCGTGGGGCTTTACTTCCTCGAGAAGGGCTGAACTCGTACATCGCTTGTGTTTACAACCTCTCCATAGCTAGGACCTTGCCTCTCCATACCTACCCCCACTCTACTGTCAGACTTAGAACCACGACAGAGACCAGGTGGGTTGGCGGCGGCGGGGAGGATTTGATGGATGGATGGGGAGACCAGGTGGGTTGGCGGCGGCGGGGAGGATTTGATGGATGGATGGGAATTTCCCATCCATCCATCAAATCCTCCCCGCCGCCGCCAACCCACCTGGTCTCCTCCTTGTCCGGTCATAGGTAGGGATTAATCCGGCCCGTCCGATCATAATCGGGCGATTGAGAATAACTAGGTTAGAGAGTCTAAATAAGAAAACGGAGATGTTTTATAGATGTTAGGGATGATCCGGACCCATCGGTCACGACTCCCCGGGTCGGATTCGGGACAACTTTCGGGTGCGCGCGAGGGGTTTGTGCATTGTGCAGAGAGGCTAGGTGGCCAGACAAGAGGGACTCGAAAACCCCGATTGGTCTCGGAACGGTCAGCGAAGGCAAGGGATTTGATGAGGTCAGAAAAGAGTGAGAAGAGAGTGGTCCGGTTGATCTGAGAGAAGGTCAACCAAGACACAGAAGAAGCGGCAACTACGAGCGGATGCAAGTTTTAAGAAAACAATGCCGATGCAAAGCGCAAGATGCCATGAGATGAAATGCATGACATGAACAAAATGCAAAACAAAATACAAAAACCCAACCACGAAGGAAATAATATATCGCATCTCCGGAGAAGGCAAGATTTGGAGTTACGAATATGGAAAGTTGTATCCAGGGCGTTATAGTTGGATTCCTCGGACATGTTATATCCGGAGAAGGAATAGTAGTAGACCCCACCAAGGTTGTCACTGTGACAAATTGGGAAGCACCCACGTCAGTTGGAGAGATCTGGAGTTTTCTTGGACTTGCAGGATACTACAGGAGGTTCATTGAGAATTTCTCGAAGATTGCAAAGCCCATGACGGAGTTGTTGAAGAAGGACACCAAGTTCAAATGGACTGAGGAATGTAAGGCCAGTTTTTAGGAGTTAAAGAAACGTTTGGTTACAGCTCCAGTGTTGATTCTTCGAGATCAACGCAAGGATTATCAACTGTATTGCGACGCTTCTCGTCGAGGACTTGGAGCAGTGCTTATGCAGGAGGGAAGAGTTGTTTCATATGCCTCACGACAGCTTAAAGCCCATGAGTTGAATTATGCTATGTTGTGGCACCCCGATCCGCATGGAGCAGGGGGCCTTTGCACGTCAGCCCAGGATAACACCTGACGCATGACGGGTCCATGATACAGCATTCCAGGTACAGGAATATTCATCAAATACATGTGTATATAATTACATCAGTGATGAATATAATCTTCTGGCATAGACCTAAGGCTATTTACATGGCAGCGGAAGTCTATTTAAATGGCGGCGGAAGTCTTGGCAGTATATAACTCTGGCTGGGCTCCACAACTCACAAGACTGGCAAGATTACGACCTAGCACGACGGAACAACTGAACGACCTACAAAACTGGCATGACACGCCAGGTTAGTACATTGAATGTACTTGCAAGACAACCAAATACATAGCATCCAAACAAGCAGAAGACAAAGCAAGAACCAAGCGTCTACAACAACTATCTCATATCAGAAACTAAGCATGGCATAATTTCAACCCAAAAAAATAAATCAACTATCATCATGGCATCCACTAGCATGGCAACAACATGATATATCAAATGTACTTCTAACATGGCAATAGCAAAGCATATCATATCCTCATGGCATATCAATCAAAGCACGGCATATCAATCATGAAACTCTGCTGAAAATAAACTACCAATCATATCAAATGCAGACATAACATGTTAACTGTATGCAACCATCTCATGATCTACCATGGTTCTTTAAATGCAAACATATCACTCATGCAATGCAACCAAACTTGTGCACCGAGTCCCACGGACTCTCTTATCAACGGTGATCACCTCATTTCCTGATCACAAACAAAGACAAACTCATGATCCTTACGGCGATCACAACCCGACCAACAACTGGCCCGTGATCCTTACGGCGATCACAACCCGACCACATCTGGCCCGTGATCCTTACGACGATCACAAACTGACCAACAACTGGCCCGTGATCCTTACGGCGATCACAACCCCACCACATCTGGCCCAGCTTAATTATTTTAGGTTTATCCTCCATTTCGACCAAGACCCGATAGTGTACCCTACTACGAACTTATGCCCATGACCGAGGACGCGGCTATCGATAGTTTAAATACACTCTGCAGAGGTAGCGCACTGTACCCACACTACGGAACCCATGGCCTTGCACTCCCATTCGTGTGGACCAACGGCATTCCGACGAAACCGATCTACTGTCATGACACTCTCCCGGCCACTCCGACTCACTCCCCACCGAGCTAGTCATGGGTGGCCCCGTGTCTACCACCAGACATCTCAACGACCACCGTCGTGGCCCGTCCCACTCTGGGACATGTGTACATAACAACAACAATGGGCTCACAAGGTTATGCTCCGCCTACCTGATCAGGGTAGCGCGCGCCCATAACCTTCCCTAGTTGGAGGCACCGACCAGAGGCACGACAATAGACCGAATTAAGGCCGTCCCATGCCGACAAATGTGGTCGCACTTGGAAAAAGTTTGATTTGGCGGCACTATGACTCGATCCCATCGATGACGGAGGGGTTTTATTATTAACTCATATTATTATCTTCTCCATCATCAATCATCATACCAGCATTTTAACATGAATGCAATAATGAGCATACATCATACAACTGCTTTAACAAAACATCGAGCTTCTCAAGTGAACACTTACAACATAACGAACATGACCATACCAAGTACTAACATATCCACGGTGCATTACCCTCATCGTAGCAATTTATAACGATGACTTGAAAATAAATTAGAGTAGTGACATGGCATCATCAATAGCAACATTCTAATTATCATGGCAAGAAGTAGCATGAAAGCACAAGCATGTATAATAAGCATAATAAACTAACTGCAGACGAAAACGATAAGAAACAACTACAACTACACACACACAAGGTGCAAGCAAAGTCAACATGCAAGTTCAGGGCTCATGATAAGAGGTTGGCTTGCCTGGGGGTCGATAAATACTCCGGGAAGAAGTGGGAAACAATCGCGGAAAGATTTGCCGGAAACAGTTCTCTCTCGGAGGGGGTTGTTTACGGACAAGGGCAAAGTGGTCATTTTCACAGTGTCAAACCATAGTGAAAATGATGGAAACTGAATGGGCTCGACAAGACAAAGACGTGGGCGTTGGATTTACCTCAAACGGAGTTACGGTTAAAAAGATACGGACGTTTAAAACTCAGGGACTAATCTATAAACATTCTTCTACAAACAGGTCCCTGGCAGCTTTAAACCGAACGGGCCTTTCGTGAAATACGTCTTTGCTCGGGAGAAACGGCTTTGCAGACGGAACCTCCACTTAAGTGACGTGGCGCTGACCAGGTCAAAGCGCAGAGGCCGGCCGGGCTCCTGGGTCGTTGCCAGGTGGGGCCACGGCCCGCTTGGTCAGGTCAACGCCCACCTGGCCGGCTTCTTCTTCCTCCAGCGCGGGAGCGAGCGTGGCCGAGGGGCAGGCGCGCCCCAACGGCGACCGCCGGCGCATCCGGCCACCCTAGGAGACGGGCGACCTACCGATCTTCTCGGGAGGAAGAGGCGCATCTAATGGGGGTAACCACTGCCGCCGACGAGTGCCGGATAGAGGGTAGCAGGGCCTGCGGTGGAGGGGGGTTCGGTCGTCGGTGGGGATGGAGCTATGGTGGCTCCGGCGACGAGGTGAGGCGCTGGTGGTGAGGAAAAGGAGAGGAGGGCTCGGGGGCGACCGAATCGATGGAGGCCCGAGGCGGCGGCTATGGCGATGGTGGTGGTCAGAGAGGGGCTCCGGGCTCAGGGAGAGGCTCGGGGAGAGGTTGCTGACTGCGAGGGGGGCTCGGGAGCTGCTACTTATAGCCGCGGAGGGGCTCGAGGGAGGAGGGGAGGAAGTGGCACGCGGCAGGCGACGTGTCGCGCGTCGGCGACGGCGCAAGCGTTGGCAGGCGCGGCCAAGGCTCACGAGGACGCATGGGAAGGCGACGAGGAGGGCGCGGACGAGCGCCAGAGGCTCACGGAGACGAGCAACGCGCGCGGACGAGAGGGGGAAGAAGACAGAGGCGAGGAAGACGACGATGGCCACGGGCGCACAGCTCGAGCTTTGGCACGGCTCGCCGGAGAAGCAAACGGAGGGGGAGCGGGGTCCAGGCGAACGGCAACGACGATGCGGAGCTGAAGGACATTAATGGCGGGGCCAGAGAAGGTCGGAGCAACGCTACCGACGAGAACAGTGGCTAGACCACCGTTTTAGCCGTCAGCACGCGTGGTCACCAATGGCATAGTGCGCTCTGGGTTTTTTACTGCGGTCAAAACATGTCTACGGCGTAGTCCCTCAAAGGTGGATTGTTACTGAGGTAAAGAGACATGCAGAGACAAAGGGAGATGTGTTAAACAAGCTCCACAAGTTTGCTGCTGCAAACTTGGCAACCTGCTGGAGATAAAATCAGAGATGGTAAATGGTAAATATGATGTCTAGGAGTCTCAGGATAGGAAGTACTACGGTCCTGGGAGTTTTGAGGTCAGTAGGACAAATATTTACCATAGTTGTTGTACAACCACCAAATCTGACCCAGAAACTAAATCATGATGAAGCACTCACTACGAGTGATGGATTGAGCTATAACTTGGCAAATCCTCATGATTAGGTCATAAGTAGATTCTGTAAAAAGATAAAACGAAATGGACTTACCAAATTGGTACTTCCTTCACAAGCATCACTTTGGATCAGAAACTTGAGAAAATCCTAGGAAAATATTGGATAAATAAAATTAGCCAAACTCTTGGGTAGGTGGGTTATATGTATAGTATAAGGCTTGTAATTATTTTCATCCATAATGGAGCAATATAAAATATACTTGCTTCACAAAGTAAAAATTTGGACAGAAAACAAGAATTACTCCTGTGCTCATATAACTCAATGAAATTAGTTGAATTTGGCTGAAGGCTAATGATTTGGGATACTTGAGAGGATGGCAAATTTTCATCGCATTTGGAAACTCTATGAAGGTACTTCCTTCACAAAGTGACAATCTGATCAGAAACTTTGAAAAATTGCACAGGGAGCTAGGATGATAGGATTGATCTCATCTTTGGTATCCATGGGTTGTTTATCCATATTAAACACCCTACCAATTTGCAGCTCCAATGGATTTAGGAATAAAGCACTTCCTTTGCAAAATTTCAGAGAAGGCAGAAACTTGCATTGGATCATGTGCTCAATTTTTGATCTGTGGAACAAGAGATGATGATGTAACTAGTGATTATATAGCAAGTACAAGCTCCACAATTTACGTGAGAATTTTCCCTTCTATAAAAATAGTAGTTCCTTTAGAAAATGGCAGAAATGCAATGTTGGTAGTAAATAGGAAAAGGCAAATTTTCCTTATTTAATTATGGCCAATATGATTGCCAGAGCTTGGGTTAGGCATAATTATCAACTCCAACAATTCACATGAATTTAGCAGATGTCTAGCTATGCCTTTGGATTTTATTCGTCAAAAATGCAAGGAAAGGAATAAATCATAATTCAAAAATGTTGCATGGGACTTGGCAATATTTTTGCATATACAAGGTTTAGGAGGATAGAAGGGTCTCTGGGAACAGATGTGATGATCAACAGATCAAGGAAAATGATGGCTCCTTTGTAATCACAAAAGGGCACATTCAAATTCCAAAAATTTGGAATTAGGGTTTGAGAGGGTTTGAGATGATGCAACTGAGGTCTTGCCCACTGAAAAAGACATGAGCAAGTTTTGAAAGGTTCGAAATGACAAGAATTCTCAGAGTCATCAGCAAAACTCAGGAGAAAGGTTTTGAAAATGGGTGCCAGGAAGGAATAACAGCACAAAAATTGATAACCCAATTTTGGGGCTGTGACAAACGCACGATTTGGAGTTAGCAGCCGTAGTGCATGTGTTGAAGACATGGAGACATTTTCTCATCGGAAACCATTGTGAGGTGTACAGGGATCACAAGAGTTTGAAGTATATCTTCACGCAGAAGGAGTTAAATCTCAGGCAGAGGAGATGGTTGGAGCTCATCAAGGATTATGATATGAGGTTGCATTATCACCCCGGAAAGGCTAACGTAGTAGCCGATGCGTTGAGCCGCAAGAGTCATGTCAATACACTCATGGCGGAGAATTACCCAAGGAGTTAGCAGAGGATCTTCGTGAGCTATGTTTGGAGATAGTTCCGAGAGGTTATGTAGCAGCATTGGAAATTCAGTCTACCTTGATGGATAAGACCAGAGAAGCTCAGAAGACGGACAAGGAGATTGCCGAGATAAAGGAAAGGATGAGCAAAGGAAAGGCTAAAGGATTTCGTGAGGATGAGCACGATACCTTATGGTTTGAGGACCGCGTATATGTGCCTAACGACCCGGAGATCAGAAGTTGATTCTGCAGGAGGCCCATGATTCACCATATTCGATTCACCCAGGAAATACCAAGATGTATCTGGATTTGAAGGACAGTTTCTGGTGGACCAGAATGAAGAAGGATATTGCAAAGTATGTAGAAGTTTGTGATGTATGTCAGAGAGTGAAGGCAGATCATCAGAAGCCAGCAGGATTGCTACAGCCATTGCCGATACCCGAATGGAAGTGGGATAAGCTACGCATGGTTTTATCACAGGATTGCCCAGGACTCGTTCAGGCTATGACTCGATATGGGTTGTAGTCGATCGGTTGTGAAGGTAGCTCATTTCATCGGTGAAGACCACTTACACGGTGCTAAGTTGGCAAAGATATACATGACCAGGATCGTATGTCTGCATGGAGTTCCGAAGACCATTGTATCAGATAGAGGAACCCAGTTTTCCTCAAAGTTCTGGAATCAGTTGCATGAGACTTTGGGTACCACGCTAGAATTCAGTACAACTTTTCATCCACAGACAGATGGACAGACCGAGAGAGTCAATCAGATTCTTGAGGACATGTTGTCGGTGTACTAAAGTAGGGGCGCTCCTCTGTACCCCTTATTTGTGCACGGGCAGTCAGAGCCGCGCCCATGACCACACTTAAGCAGGGCAGAGACAAGAAATCAAAGCCACAAGACGGTCAAAGCAATGCCAAGACAGAGGCATAAAGAGCAAGAAGGAGAGGTGGTTTCCCCCAGCAAGACCCTTGCCGGGGCGGCCTCCACGGCCCCGGCAAGGACCTTGCCGGGGCAGCTTACCCGATGCCAGCGAAGCACGCCACCCTTGGGCCCCAGTTTCTCCAGCACCACCAACCATGTTGGGACCGGGGCTCGGGAGGCGCCTCCGTGATGGCATGCAGATCTTTGTGAAGACAAGAAACACTTCAAATCAGAAGGGGATTAGAAGACGACGAACGAAACCCACAAGACCCCCAGCAAGACCCTTGCCGGGGATGACCTCAACGCCACAGCAAGACTCTTGCCGGGGCCCCGGCGAGGCCCTTGCCGAGGACGTCCGCGAGGCCACAGCCAGGCCCGCACCCGCCAAGCTTCTACCATCGCTCCCATGCAGCTGCCAGCCCACCAGCTGGGCGGGCGCCTGCGTGTCGACATGAGGCCTCTCAGCCAACTCAGCGCATGCTACGTGGTGGCATGCAAATCTTCGTGAAGGCCCTACCACCGCGCCACCTCAGCAGCCTGCTAGCCTACATGGCGCTGACCTCCTTGCTAGCCCAGGCGCGTGTCAAGGCAGGGCAAAGCGGCGGTAAAGTGAAGGGGACACGTCAGAGGCACATTAAATGCGTATTGTCCCATAGTACCAAGATGCCACCTCCTGTGTGCCTCTGTGGCGATCCCCTTGCCTATAAAAGGAGGCCCGAGGCATCCAGGAGAAGGATTCGGACTTTTGGACAAGTTACGCTCGTTGTAGCTAGCTCAAGAACTCCAAGAACACTGATATACACATCGAAGCAGGACTAGGGTATTACGAATCGTCGCGGCCCGAACCTGGGTAAACGACTCGAGTGTTTGCACCGACTGCTGATCCCGCTCTTATCACCACCCCGCGCCCTGCAACCGTAGTAGGGATTCTTGTGATCCCATAGGTGTCATTTCCCACCGACATCTTTGGCGCGCCGGTAGAAGCGCGAGAGTGAAATCTGGTTTAGCGACTAAGGAGCACAGTTCTCCGTCGCCATGGCTCCCAAGAGGAAGACGACCACGGCGATCGGTTCATCGGGACGGACTGCTGTTACAGTGCGGACGATGAGCGGGCGATCGCGGAAAGAACCCGTGGCGCGGCCCGCTAACATCCACATCACCCTGGCAGTCTGGGCCTGGTGAGCAGCGTCGTTCGTACGCCAGGCGACGAGCCACATGCCGCAAGATCCAGAGACAGAGTTGGCCCCCCCGCAGGCGGCGCGGGGCCCTCCAGGGGCGTCCTCGTGCCGCCAGGCGGCGGCGCGGCGACCTCCAAGACGCCAACACCGGCGCCCACGACGCGCTCCTCCCAAGTTGTGCGCGATGAGCAGCGCCGCCCCGCTGGTGACCCTGGGCGCCGTCCTGGGAAGAGCCCCGCGCGCCCTTCACATGACGAGGAGGGCCAGCATGCATGCCGAGGTGCTGGCAAAAATAGCGAACAACCGCAGGGCCGTGGTAGGGATCCTTCTAACATAGTTAGAAGTTGAAGCGCATCGCCGCCCACACCAGTAGAAGCTCTGGCGCGCGCAGCTGCTCCTCGACTTCCCTCCTGCTGCAGAGAAGCTCGATGAATGGAGGGCCACTGTCCGGAGCCTCGTCGGCATCACCAACAAAGATGAGCCACGACCGACGAGGCCTGCAGGCCATCGCTCCGTCGAGCCACCACATGCCAACGCTGGAAGGGCCGGGGGCGATGCAGCCACGGTGCATTCTCCTCCCCCACACCAACCACTGTGGGTGTCGATCCATCACGATGACACTCGCAATGATGTCTCCATAGCATCGTCTGATCCGGGGACCCACCGTGACCAGCGTCACGTTATTCGGGAGTGAGCCCTTGAAGACGCTCGAACCACCATCGAGCGCCGGCGTGATGCACACCACCAGTCAGACAGGCGGGCAGAGCCCACTATGGACCACCTGACACTGGGAGGCTACGGTGGCCTGCTTTACGAGGTGGGTTGTCCGGCTTTCACCCGTGAGCTGCGGCAGTTCCAGTGGCCCTCCCACCGCATGTTCAAGCCCGATGTTGGCGAAAAGTACAATGGCAAGACCCACCTGTCGGAGTTCCTCAGCATCTACACCATCGCGATGCAGGTTGCTGGAGCCCGCGACGATAAGGTGCTTGCCAATTACTTTCCATTGGCGCTCAAGCCCAATGTCATGTCTTGGTTGATGCATTTGCCGGTGGACTCCATTTCTTCTTGGTCGGATCTGTGTCATGAGTTTGTTGGTGCCTTCACTGGAGGCCATCAAGCTCATGGCCAGGCGAGCGATCTGCACATCATCCCCCAGAAGGAAGGAGAGAACCTGCACAAGTACATCCAAAGGTTCAGCCGAGTGTAGTACAACATCCCGGACGTTCATCCCGCCGCCATGATTAGTGCATTCCACCAGAATGTACACAACCGCAAGATGCGTGAGGAGCTGGCGATGAACAAGGTCAAGGATGTGGCCGAGCTTTATGTTCTGGCCGATCGGTGCGCTCGGGCTGAAGAAGGGAGGGAAGTACCCCTGCAAGGATGCCGGCGCGGAAATCGACTCCACGGATGACGACGCCGCTGCCCCGGCGAAGAAGGGCCAACGCCGTAATAGGAGCGCAAGGGCAAGACTATACTTGCTGTCGAGGGGTCCGACGACACCGGATCCGCCAAGAAGGCCAAGGCGGGCGACCCCGGCAAGGAGGGTGCCAGGTGTGCCGCTTGCCAGGCCTTGGTGGCTGCCGACAAGCCAGGGGGCTCTGATAAGTAGTATTGCAAGATCCACCGCACCAAAGGCCACGACCTCCAGAACTGCCGACAAGTTGAGCTGCTTGCTGAGAAGCAAAAAGCTGAATATGAAAGGCGGGACAAGGAGAAGGGCCAAGATGGTGCCGAAGGATCCGGCAAGAAGTGTGGCGGCCAAGGAGGCCGCCGCGGCAAGGACAACTAGCAAGAGAGGCCCGCTCAGGGCCGCGATAAGAAGCAGGAAGACGATGATCATGACGAGGACGATGAGTCCGGCAACCATGAGTTCCAGAAGGCTACAGAGGCCATGTGCGTCGATGGTGGTGCCTCGTTGCACACATCTCACCGCCAGCTCAAGCAGTGGGTGCGAGATATTGCAGCGGTGGAGCCATCACTCGATGCACGGAAACCACTGAAGTGGTCCAGCACGCCTATCATCTTCGACACCGAGGACCACCCTGATCGCACTACTGCGATCGGGTGCTTGCCGTTGTTGGTTTCACCAACGATCCGCAAACTCAAGGTGACAAAGATGCTAGTTGACGTCGAGGCCAGTCTGAACTTGATCTTGCCTGTTGTGATCAAGAGGCTACAGATCCCTGATGGAGACCTCGAGGAGACGGGCACGTTCCAAGGGGTCAACCCGGGGAGGAGCCAACCAAAGGGAAAGGTCACGCTGCCCGTGACATTTGGAGGCGAGTTGAATTACAGGACGAAGAAGATTGTATTTGATGTGGCCGAGATCCCCTTGCCCTACAACGGGATCCTCGGCCGCTCGGCACTGGCCAAGTTCATGGCGGCTTCCCATTACACCTATAACATGTTGAAGATGCCCGGTCCGATGAACATCATCACCGTCCCCTCCGACAAGAAGGATGCGCTCATTTGCGCTGACCAACTCTACCGGGAGGCAGTTGCAGCAGCTGCCGCCAAGGCACTTGCTCCTGCCGTTGAAGCCCCAAGTGGAAAGAAAACTGGCAAGACCCCTTGCACCCACTCCGGCAAGCGCACCTCTTCGGGGTGTTGCGCTCCCGTCGAGGACGTGACAGAGAGCTCCACCGGCAAGAGCAAGAAGTCCAGAGTTGCACCACCAGAGACCAAGAGGGTGTCCGTCGAGGAGGACGGCACGGGAGGAGCTTTCACCATAAGCTCCACCCTCGACGGCAAATAGGAAAGCGAGCTTCACACTTTCCTGCAGGTGAATGTTGATGTGTTTGCATGGCAAGCATCCGACAACCCGGGCGTTCCCAGGGAAGTGATTGAGCACCATCTTGCTATATGTCCTCATGCACAGCCCGCCAAGCAGAAGGTCAGGAAGCAAGCTCTGGAGAGGCAGGAGTTCATAACGGAAGAGATCAGGAAGCTAGAGGCGGCAAGCTTGGTAAGAGGGGTGCTCCATCTGACGTGGCTGGCCAATCCGGTAGTGGTGCGCAAGGCGAACGGGAAGTGGAGGCTGTGTATTGATTACACAGACATCAATAAAGCTTGTCCAAAAGATCCTTTCCCGTTACCATGCATTGACCAGATTGTTGACTCCACGGCAGGGTGTGACCTGCTATCATTCGTTGACGCTTACTCAGGGTACCATCAGATCTTCATGACAAGAGAAGATGAGGAGAAGATAGCATTCATCACCCCATGTGGTACGTATTGCTTTTTATGGATGCCTTTCGAGTTGAAGAGTGCTGGCTCGACTTTTGCAAGGGCAGTCCAAATTGGTTTTAAGCCCCAGCTGCATAGAAATATGGAAGCTTATATGGACAACATAGTGGTCAAAACCAAGGACAAAGCAACACTTGTGCAAGATCTGGAGGAAACGTTTGCAAACCTGTGCAAGATCAAACTCAAGCTGAACCTTGAGAAGTGTGTCTTCGGTGACCCGTCAGGCAAGCTTCTCGAGTTCTTTGTGTCATAGCGTGGGATTGAGGCAAACCCAGACAAGATCAAGGCCATCGAGCAGATTGAGGTGCCTAAGCGGATCAAGGACATGTGTCGGCTCACTGGCTGCGTTGCCGCCATGAGCAGATTCATCTCCAAATCCGCTGAGCGTGCCCTTCCTTTTTTGAAGATCTTGAAGAAGGCGGGCCCAATGGAGTGGACCCCGGAGGCCAAGGCAGCGTTGTAGGATTTGAAGAATTACCTCTCCTCTACCCTTGTGTTGGTTGCGTCGAAACCACAAGAATCATTGCTGCTGTACCTAGCGGCAACAAATCAAGTGGTTAGCACTGCGTTGGTGGCGCAGAGGAAGGTCGACGAAGAGGCGGCAGCAACGGCAGAGTCGACGAGTGGCGAGCCAGAATCCTCCCCGACAGGGCTTGGTCCCGGCGAGACTGAGCCCCTGGCAAGGTCTAGCACCAGTGCGACAGGGCCCGTGCAGTTAGGTGAAGTGGTGCAGAAGAAGAAAATGGTGCAGCACCCAGTTTACTTCCTCAGCTCCCTCTTGCAGGGGGCTAGGTCCAGGTACTCTGGTGTGCAGAAATTGCTCTTCGGCCTCCTTATGGCCTCGAGGAAGCTGCGTCATTACTTCCAAGCACATGAGATCACCGTCGTTACCCGTCTTCCATTGCAACGGATACTGCATAACACAGATGCAACAGGAAGGATTGTGGAATGGGCCTTGGAGCTGTCAAGTTTTGGTTTGAAGTTCGAAAGCACCTCGATGATTCAGAGCAGAGTCTTGGCGGAGTTCATTGCTGAATGGACCTCAACGCCCGACGAAGTGGTCCAGGAGACCACTCTCCCAGGCAAGGAAACAAGTCGCAACTGGATTATGTACTTTGATGGGGCTTTTCGCTACAAGGCGCCGGTGCTGGTGTGCTGCTCGTCGCACCCACCGAAGAGCACCTCAAGTACGTGATGCAAATGCACTTTCCCAGGGAGATGTCGACGAACAACACCGCAGAGTACGAGGGATTGCTTGCCGGTCTCAGGATCGCGGCAGACCTCGGAGTCAAGAAGCTCATTGTCAGGGGCGATTGGCAGCTTGTCGTCAGGCAGATCAACAAGGATTATCAGAGCCTGTTGATGGAAGCCTACGTGGAGGAAATGAGGAAACTCGAGGAGCGTTTCGACGGTATACAGGCAGAGCATGTCCCCTGAGTGGAGAATGACATCGCCGACTACCTGTCAAAGCGCTCTGCCCTCAAGCTACCTGTGGAACCAGGTACCTTTGTGCTTCAATTAACTCAACCATCCGTTGAGCCATCAACAGAGCAGAATAAGTGAAGGAAGACCGGCCCCGGCAAGTACTTCCCTACCGAGGTCCCCGGAGCTGCCGGTGAAGGAGTTGCCATGGACGCTGAGCCTGCCGTGGAACAACCGACTCCGGCGGGGCCCCAAGCCCTTGCCGCTGAGGCAACCGTTCCCACGGCAGAAGAAATGCCTTTGGTCCTTGCTGTCGAGCCGCAGGCTCCAGCATGGGCGTAGCATACCGTCCGGTTCCTCCAAATAGGGGAGCTTCCTGAGGAGCAGGAGGAAGCAGAGAAAGTAGCCCGCCGGTCTACTCTGTACCAGTTCGTTGACAACATTCTGTACAGAAAAAGTCCGAACGGAGTGAAATTGAAGTGCATCTCCCGGGAGGAAGGACTGGAGCTGTTGGCAGAGATACATGGAGGCATATGTGGCTCCCACATAGGGTCAAGAGCCCTTGCCGGCAAGGCTTTCCGGCAAGGTTTCTTCTGGCCTACTGCCCTCCAGGATGCGACGACACTAGTAACCAAGTGTGAAGCGTGCCAGTTCCATTCGAAGAAGCTTCATCAGCTAGCCCAAGCCTTGCAGAAAATCCCTCTCTCCTGGCCATTCTCGGTCTGGGGGCTCGACATACTTGGCCCTTTTCCCCGCGCCGTCAGGGGCTTTGAGTACTTGTACGTTGCAATCGACAAGTTCACAAAGTGGCCGGAGGTGGAAGCAGTGAGGAAGGTGACCGCACAGTCAGCAGTCAAATTCTTCAAGGGGCTAGTTTGCCACTTTGGTGTGCCGAACAGAATCATCACCGACAACGACACGCAGTTCACGAGCCACACCTTAATGCAGTATATTGAAGACCTCGGCAGCAAGGTCTGTTTTGCCTCCGTGGTGCACCCACGGAGCAACGGCCAAGCGGAGAGGGCAAATGCTGAGGTACTACGTGGCCTGAGGACGAAGACCTTTGACAGGCTGCACAAGAGCGGGAGGCGCTGGATTGATGAGTTGCCGATGGTTCTTTGGTCGATCAGAATGACGCCAAATCAAGCCACCGGCTAGACACCCTTTGCCCTAGTTTACTGGGCAGAAGCAGTTCTCCCCATGGAACTCATATACGGGTCACCTCGAGTGCTCACTTATGATGAGTTTGAGCAAGAGCGATTGCGGCAGGATGACGCAATGCTCCTCGAGGAAGATCGTCTTCGGGCGGCTGTGAGAACAGCATGCTACCAGCAAGCCTTGCACCGCTACCATAGCTGCAAGGTTCATGCCCAAAGCTTTGAGGAAGGCGACCTTGTTCTTCGGCACGTTCAGTCGACCAAGAATTCCAACAAGTTGACGCCGAAGTGGGAAGGCCCTTATCGGGTAACATGAGTTACCAGGCCTGGTGCAGTCCGCCTGGAGACCGAAGATGCCATTCCAGTGAGAAACTCCTGGAACATCAAGCATCTTCGCAAGTTTTACCCATAAGGAGCGGCTGCCGGGCCCCCCGGCAGACCACCTTTTGTACAAGCCTTGCCGGCAAGGCATGTAACCCTCTATACAAAGCCAGGCACAGACCCTGAGCATAAATAAAATGAAGCGCTGGCGCCCTAAGTTATAGCATGCATGATAGATTGAGTCTCTCCCTCGGTTAGGGTTGATAGTGCTTAGCAGCGACTAACCCCTAGCATAGAGGTCGAGTTTGCGTCTCTTTATTCTTGTCCATCCTCTTTGGTTGACAGGGTACATAAGTGTTTCTGCCAAGCTAAGGGGAAGGAAAAGAACGAGCCGGCGCTCCGACTCCGGCAAGCTAAGCTTGCCGGGGGGCTGAAGACACAAAATTCCACCTGCGGCAAGCTAGGGTTGCTGGGGGCTGCATATCCAAATAAGCTTTCCTATCTCCTGTTATGCATTTCCGTATGAAGATTAGGACGCATGAAACCTCATTTTGTTCCGAGAGTGCCATTGTCGGTGTCAAAACCGGCGGATCTCGGGTAGGGGGTCCCGAACTGTGCGTCTAGGCGGATGGTAACAAGAGACGAGGGACATGATGTTTTTACCCAGGTTCGGGCCCTCTTGATGGAGGTAAAACCCTACGTCCTCCTTGATTAATATTGATGATATGGGTAGTACAAGAGTGGATCTACCACGAGATCAAGGAGGCTAAACCCTAGAAGCTAGCCTATGGTATGATTGTTGTAATGTATGTTGTCCTACGGACTAAAGCCCTCCGGTTTATATAGACACCGGAGGAGGCTAGGGTTACAGTCGGTTACAATGGTAGGAGATCTACATATCCGTATTGCCAAGCTTGCCTTCCACGCCAAGGAAAGTCCCATCCGGACACGGGACGGAGTCTTCAATCTTGTATCTTCGTAGTCTTGGAGTCCGGCGGATAATGATAGTCCGGCTGTCCGGACACCCCTAGTCCAGACTCCTCGGTAGCCTGACCCAGGCTTCAATGGCGATAAGTCCGCGCGCATAATGTTCGGCATTGCAAGGCGGGTTCCTCCCTTGAATAATCCAGAGAAGATCATGAACACCAGGATAGTGTCCGGCTCTGCAAAATAAATTCCACATTCCACCGTAGAGAGAATAAAATGTACACTTAGTTCAATCTGCTGACGTATTATGCGGCGTGACATCACACCGCCACCAAGCCTTTGTTTGAATCGTTTTTTACTATACCACCTCAGCACGCTTAACGAAGCGGTTTCCTTGGCACGTCTTGTCGAAGCAGAGATCGTGTTCCCCTTATTCCGGGATTCTCATCAATACGGACGTGGGTAACCCAACCGCGCCATTGATGGTGGCGCTTGGGAGATAAGCGAGTTTTACCAGGCCGGTGGGGGACGCATAGTTTCGTCCGCCTACATATAAGGGATAAGGATTCACCTTCTCACCTACGCCTTCTTCCTCCTTTGCTTATCCATCTCCGCGCACTCAAGCTCCAACGCCCAAGCTCGCGTATCTCGCCTCGACCTTCTCCGAATATGTCCGGAGCGGGAGGCAAATGGTTGGCCTCCACCGCTAAGGAGGAGGACATCACCAAGCTGCGCAGCGCCGGATACCTTTCGGCGATATCGCGATCGGGTCGCCCGACGAGGGCAGCTCATCCCTACCCCAGGGCCTCATGAGAGGTCGTCTTCCTCCCCACTTCCTCCGCGGACTGGGCTTTCCGCTCCATCCATTTGTCCAGGGGCTCATGTTCTACTACGGCTGGATTTCCATGATCCGCGCGAACTTCATCCTCAACATCTCGGCGTTTATCGTCGTGTGCGAGGCCTTCCTCTGCATTCGGCCCCACTTCGGCCTGTGGCTCAAGACCTTCAACGTCAAGCCGAAGGTTGTGAAGG
Source organism: Aegilops speltoides (assembly GCA_021437245.1). Lineage (NCBI taxonomy): Eukaryota > Viridiplantae > Streptophyta > Magnoliopsida > Poales > Poaceae > Aegilops > Aegilops speltoides. The sequence continues at coordinate 217,622,832 of CM038145.1, forward strand.
GCACGCAAGCGGAATGCGGAGGCGCCATGTTGGGCAAATTGCCCAACGTCCTTTGGCTCGAAGGGGCCTTTGTGGACTCCGTCAAGGGGTGACAATCGGGGTGGTTCTACATCACCGAGCCGCGCAAACCTTCATGGGCGGCGGCCCCCGAGTTAAGATCTGGCATCCCCACGCAGCTCACCTCCTGGAAAGAGAAGGGCTTGCAGTGGGGCAATCCGGTGGAGGTGACGGGACTCCGAGCCTGCATCCACAAGATGGTGAGCAATAGGCTCAGGCTCGTCGACGTGGTCCAAGTCATGCTCATCCGGCGGATCCTCCCATGCCAAGAACGGGCATTCAATCTATGGGAGTTCAATCGGAACAGCACCAGCGCTAAGCGGGCTCTTGATACAACATACGAAAGGCGCTGGAGGTGCTGTTCAAAGGCGCCAACCCCGCATCCATGACGGAAGATCACGGATTCAGCTCGCGATATCCAAGCGGCGGCGTAAGTGATTCAACCCCATTACGAGACACTTGTGATAATTAAATTGACTCTAGTGAGGTTTCATTCGCCTCTTCCTTTGTGAGAATGGATGGAGAAGGCCAAGCTGCTTATCAGCCCGGCTCCCATGCCGAAGACCAGTGGGCGCCCGCAGCGAGGCTGCTGGTTCCGGCACGCGTGCGTGGTCTTTGGAGAAGAAGGCCAAGAAGGTGGCGCGGGGACTCGAAAGAGTTCCATAATCAAGCGTCTGACGACGACGCGGACTCCTCCCGAGCGAGGAGGAGGAGTATTCTCTCGAAGGAGGAGAGAAGAAGAGGAAGGCTTCCCCAATCGGGAGGCGAAGGGTTCAAGAGGGGAGAACTATCCCCGGACGGTTCGCCAACACCAGCGTTGGCGAGGATGAGTGGCCTCCAAGGGCCAGGCGTCCGGCAAGATCGTAAGTATCCGGATCATTTATATGCAATATCTTTCATGTCATGTAGTGTCCTTCTAACGCCGCATTCTGTCCGTAGTCCGGCCGACGACGATCTCCCCGACTCATCGAGCGGGTCGTTGGCCTCGTCGGATGTGAATTCACTTCCGGCTGCCTCCACCCCACGCGCCGACGAGGACGCCGAGGTGGGATCCCAGAGAGGGACCCATCAGGAGGAGGCTCCGGAGGCGCCGTCGAGCAACCTCCGGACTTTGCGCCGGACTCTACATCGGAACCCGCGGTGGTTCGAGTCCGCAAGCGGCCCTTCGAAAGAAGGGCAAGACCGCGGACGCCGCGGCCTCCTTCCAACCGAGGCGCGGATAACTTCTTTGGGCGCTTAAAGGCGCTTCCATCGAGGAAGAACACCGCACTATCATGGGTGCGGTGATTCAAGTTCGGCTCGCCAAAAGCGGGCTGACCGAAGCTTCGCAGCAGCCTTTTAACGAGCTTTGAGGTAAGAAGTTAAAATCATGTAATATAATACCGCATAGACGGTAGAGTTTCGATGCTCGGTTCGGTGTTGGAAAGAAAAGCGGTGAGTATCTAACAAGATATCTTGCAGGTTGCTAAAAATATGTCAATATGGGTTTGCGAGTTGCTTGCTGCTGGCCTCTGCCGCGTAACGACGGAGGTCGATGTGCTAAAGCAGGATCTCGGCGGTCGAGCAAGAGCTCGGCCATCGAAGAAGCAGCTCGAGGAAAAAGAAGGTGAGTAACACCACTTTGAATAGGTACCTTCTGAGAAAATGATTTGGTTGCAATAAAATTAACAAGGATAATATGTGTATTGAAGGGGCCACTAATGAGGTGGCAGCCACGAAGGATGATGTGTCCGCGACGAACATAGTGCTGCCCGCAGGCGGGCTGAGCGAGAAAAGCAAGAGGCACGGGTGGCGGAAGTTGGCAAGAGCTCCGGGCTCTCATGGAAAAGCATGAGAGTTTGGGCGTGACTCAAGACTTCGAGAGTCCGAGCTTGCCTCGGCTCTCGAAAGTGCCAAGTCCGCCAAGGCCGAGGCCCGTAAGGCCCTTCGGAGGTTGAAGATATAAAGAAAATAGCGGGTAAGGCATTTTTCATGCGAGCAAGCATGTTAATGTAAATTACCCGATACTTACCGCATTCGAGCTCTCGAGGCGTTTGCGGATCTGCGCGTAGTCGTCCGATGCCGCCGCATTCTATCGTGGCGAGGAGGGAGCTCGATGGAAAAAGTCTTTGGTCTCGATATCGAGGCGGACACCCGTGCCCCAAGCAACCACCAAGCGGTGGTCGAACTCCTAAGGTAGTGAAGAGGCCATGAGGGGCCTCATAGCCCGGCTGTGTCCTGGACAGGCCATGCCTGGGAGCTATTTTGGCCTCGTGCGGCGGCTGGTGGATGCATGCCCCTGGGTGGATGTCATCAAGCGCTCCGCCTGTATTGAAGGCGCTCGCCGGGCTCTTGCCCACACAAAGGTGCAATGGGGCAGGTTGGATGCGGAGAAGCTCCTCACGGACCCACCGCCGCCGGGCAAGGAGTATCGCACGCCCGAGATGTATTATAAAACTGTCCTGAAGGGAGCCCGCAATATTGCGGATGAGTGCCCCAGAAATGTAATCTTTGAGTGAATTTGCTATGTATTATCCTGCGCGCTTGAAACTTTGTTCATGTGCGCGTTAAGCAACGCTTGTTTAATTTAAAATATTACCTTCTGTGCGGCCGTTTATAAAATCTGAGAGATGGCAAGTCGTTGGCTTCAGCCCCCCAAGCCACAGTCTTTGGGGTGTTCGGGATAAACTTGAGCATTCTTGTTCCCATTGTTGGGTCCATCGAGGAGGCGCTCAACACAACGAACAAGGCAAGCCGGACTTATAATGCTTAAACACTCTCACTTAGCCATAGAATTCTATAATTTTAAATTTGGTGAAGCCCTGGTATTCGGAAGACCGAATCCGAGGCGCTATCACGCCTTCATCGGACATTGTCCGAACTTCGCTTCAAGTGGCGTGAGTCTTTAGGACCGAAAAACCTCTCGAACAGCGACCAGTCTCTCGCCTTATCATGCTAGTCGGTTTAGCTTTTCCTTCGAGGCGCTCGCCCGGCTCAGCCGGGCGCAATCGCGATGGTTCTCTCCAGTGCCACCTTAGCCGACGGGCGGGCGTAAGGCACCAAAAGCGTGGGAGCCAGGCAAACCCAACTATTGACCCAAGACATGATTGAGCCGATTCATATAATGCTATAAGTTCGGGTGCCGCACTTGTGAAAGTGTTGGACTTATCACACCATAGAATGGGGAACATAAGCCCCGGTGTATTAGGCCGTACCAAAATATCTGGTGCAAGATGTCATGTAATGAGCATACATATAAAAGGTAATGCAATTGCGATCAAAAGGTGCTGCATTATTTATGAAAGAAAGTGCGCTAGTGGAGCGATGATACAAATAGTCTTGATAAGCAAGGGATTTGGACTAAGTAAACATGTCCCCCTCCGAGGATGAGCTGCGGACTTGGTGTGTATAATCAAATTTAATGCTCGTAATTGAGACCACCTAAGTGTTAAATCGCGCCTTCTTTAGTCCCCGATTGTTGCATCATGAGTTCGGCAGGTTCGCCGACGGACAGAGCTTCTAGTTAACAGAGTCCTGCGTATATAAAAGAAGAAAAATAAAATAAAAAAGGGGGGCACACTTGCGAGCCCCCGGTGTGGTCGAACCGCACTCTGGGTCCGTTCGATCGTGCCCCTCCCTGTGCCCATGGTATCTCCAAAGCGTAATGATGTACGCGGAGTGTTATTCTTGCGATCATGCGCTGGCGAGGTTGGGGCCGCATTACTCTGGCGTGCTCTCGATCGCGCCAGATGGTCTTGGTTGGCATTGCTCGGGCGCTTGCTTTGTATCCGCCTTTAACGGCGGACTCGAGAATTGCCTTAGAAGGCTACTCGTACTTCGCGCGAGAGCATTGTATGTTCCACCGTTCGGAGGGAGCGTTCTGTATTCCCATTGACCATGATGACTCCACGAGGGCCTGGCAACTTGAGCTTTAGGTATGCATAGTGCGGCACCGCGTTGAAGTTTGCAAACGCAGTTCGTTCGAGCAGAGCGTGATAGCCGCTGCGAAATGGGACTATGTCGAAGATTAACTCGTCGCTCCGGAAATTATCCGGTGATCCGAAGACCACTTCGGTGTGGTCGAGCTGCATAGTTGGCTTCCACTCCTGGTATGACACCTTTAAAGGTTGTCTTTGTAGGTTTAATCCTTGATGGGTCTATGCCCATTTTGCGCACTATATCCTGATAAAGCAGGTTCAGGCTGCTACCGCCGTCCATCAGGACTCTCGTGAGGTGGAACCCATCGACGATTGGGTCTAAAACCAATGCGGCGAATCCGCCATGGTGTATGCTGGTCGGATGGTCTCTTCGATCGAAAGTGATCAGACAAGAGGACTATGGGTTGAACTTTGGGGCAACTGGCTCCATCGCATAGACGTCCCTTAGTGCGCGTTTCCTCTCCCTCTTGGGTATGTGGGTCGCGTATATCATATTCACCATCCGCACTTGTGGGGGAAAACCCTTCTGTCCTCTGTTGTTTGGCGGTCGGGTCTCTTCCTCGTCGTTGCTGTTTAGCCCCTTGTCATTGTTTTCAGCAATTAACTTGCCGGCCTGCTTGAACACCCAACAGTCTCTATTAGTGTGGTTAGCTGGCTTTTAAGAGGTGCCATGTATCTGGCATAAGCGGTCGAGTATTCGGTCCAGATTGGACGGACCCGGAGTGGTTCTTTTGAATGGCTTCTTCCGCTGACCGGGTTTAGAGCCTCGGAATCCGACGTTGACTGCCGTATCCTCCTTATCGCCGCCGTTAACGCGGCGCTTTGTTTTGTTTCGGCGTGACCTGCCGTTGTTGTCCTTAGTATCCGGACTGCCAGAATTTTTACGGAGATTGTTGCTGCGGGCTAGCGGCTGTCCTCTCCCGCAAAAGCGGGTCATTAACGATGTGAGGGCTGCCATGGATTTGGCTTTCCTGCCCAGTGCGGGCTAGCCATTCGTCCCGGATGTTATGTTTGAAGGCTGCAAGGGCCTCTGCATCCGGACAATCGACAATTTGATTTTTCTTCGTCAAGAACCGTGTCCAAAATTGTCTGGCCGATTCCTCTGGCTGCTGAATGATGTGGCTTAGGTCATCGGCGTCTGGTGGTCGCACGTATGTGCCTTGGAAGTTATCAAGGAATGTGGCCTCCAGGTCTTCCCAACACCCAATTGACTCTGCGGGCAAGCTATTAAGCCAATGCCGAGCTGGTCCTTTAAGCTTGAGTGGGAGGTACTTGATGGCGTAGAGATCGTCGCCGCGGGCCATATGGATGTGGAGAGGATAGTCTTCGATCCAAACCGTGGGGTCTGTTGTGCCATCGTAAGATTCGATGTTTACGGGTTTAAACCCTTCGGGGATCTGATGATCCATTACTTCGTCAGTGAAGCATAGCGGGTGTGCAGCGCCTCTGTATTGAGCAATATCGCGACGCAGCTCAAGAGAGCGCTATGCTCGCTGTGCTTCGGCCCGCCAGGTTATTGTATCGGTAGCGGACGGTATTCGTCATGGGTCGTAGGCGCCCACGTGATCCATAGATGGATCTGGATTGCCTTGCTTTGTCCTCAATATGTCTCGCAAGTCCGTAGCGTTCCCTCTTGGCCGTACTTTTGGAGCGATTGGGGTATGGTTTTGGTGGGGGCTGGATGCCTCTCGTCCACGACCACGGGTGGTCGGTCAGCCATATCGTCGCTGGTGATGGAGGTATGTATGCTTCCTCCTCTAATCGGGGAGCAGCTTGCGTCTTGGGTAACTTTTGGAGGGCGTTCGAGTTTATACTCTTGACGCGAGGACCTCGGTCCATCGATCGGCCAGCAGGTCTGATCAGCTTGAAGCTGTTGCTGCTTTTCTTTAGGCTGTTTCTTTGTGGCGATAAGCCTGCGCTTGAAGTGCTCTTGTTCGACGGGATCCTCAGTGCATTTAATTCGTCATCGTTGAGGCTTGCCGTCTTTGGAGGGAGGCATATAGTTATGATCCTCAACCTCTTAATGCGCCGCCCTCTCCGAGGGCTTGCTTACATCCTCCTGCGCTGAATCTTCTTTGGGGGATTGTCTTCGGCACTCTCTAGAGTATTATTATCTCCTGCGCCGGAATCTCCATTCTTGCTATGGCGGGATTTAGAGCGGCGCCGCTGACGCCGGCGTTTGGGCTGCTTCTTTGAAGAGTCTGCCTCCGCTATTCTTCGCCGTCCCCGTCTTTGGGGGTGTCCACCATGTATATGTCATATGACGAGGTGGTCTTCCAGTGCCCTGTAGGCGCTGGTTCCTGTTCGTCTCCGGCATCATCGTCCATAGCGTCGATGTCTTCGGAGTCGTAGTCTAGCATGTCGGTTAGATCGTCGACAGTGGCTACAAAGTGGGTGGTGGGTGGGCTCTGAATTTCTTCATCGTCCGTACCCCAACCATCCTGGCCACAGTCCGGCCAGGACTCTCCCGATAACGAGAGGTGCCTTAATGAATTCAGGATATCGCCAAAAGGAGAGTATTGGAAGATGTCCGCGGCGGTGAATTCCATAACCGGCGCCCAATCCGGATCGATTGGTAGGGGTGCGGGAGGTTCGGAGTCCGGCGAGGAGTCCGGCGCCTCGGAATCACGAGTTTCGCAGGGGACAAGATTAGTGTTTGGCTCCATCGCCGTGGATGTTGAAGCCCCCAAGGCGGCGTCTATCCACCGGCCCTCGATTTGGGCGATCGGCTCCGGGCTAATGGCCGAAGCGGACCCATGTGCGGCCACCAAGGCACTGTTCGGTGGCAGAGCTAGATCATGCCCGTCGTCATAGTGCGGCGCGCTTGGCTGTGGCTCGAGTCCGTCGAAGATCAAGTCTCCGCGGACATCGGCCGTGAAGTTTAAGCTTCCAAATCTGGCCCGACGGCCAGGGGCGTAGCTTTCGATCTGCTCCAGATGGCCAAGTGAATTGGCCCGTAGGGCGAAGCCGCCGAATACGAAGATCTGTCCGGGGAGAAAAGTCTCACCCTGGACAGCGTTGCTGGTTGAAGATGCCATCAAGCCTATCGGTGGCGACTACGGAGGAACTCTCAATGAAAGCACCAATGTCGGTGTCAAAACCGGCGGATCTCGGGTAGGGGGTCCCCGGCTGTGCGTCTAGGCGGATGGTAACAAGAGGCGAGGACACGATGTTTTTACCTGTGTTGGGCCCTCGTGATGGAGGTAAAACCCTCGTCCTCCTTGATTAATATTGATGATATGGGTAGTACAAGAGTGGATCTACCACGAGATCAAGGAGGCTAAACCCTAGAAGCTAGCCTATGGTATGATTGTTGTAATGTATGTTGTCCTACGGACTAAAGCCCTCCGGTTTATATAGACACCGGAGGAGGCTAGGGTTACATAGAGTCGGTTACAATGGTAGGAGATCTACATATCCGTATTGCCAAGCTTGCCTTCCACACCAAGGAAAGTCCCATCCGGACACGGGACGGAGTCTTCAATCTTGTATCTTCGTAGTCTTGGAGTCCGGCGGATAATGATAGTCCGGCTGTCCGGACACCCCCTAGTCCAGGACTCCCTCAGCCATGCTCCCTTCTTTCCTACCAACCAAGAACTTCTTCTTGGTTCAGAATCTGGTTGTAGCCGCGGTGGCAAGGAAGCAAGCGTAGGGCCCACCCTTACTTCATCCCCGCCTCCGCCAAAGGCGTGAGTATGGACGAAAGGAGAAAGGGAGCGGCAAGGCCTGCTACCGGGCAACGGTGTTTATACTGAAAATAACAAGGACTTGTTCCTTGGTATGGGTTTTTCTCACACACGCACAAGACCCGGCAAGCACCCTTTTCCATTAATACGTTCCATACGGGATGAAAACATAAACAGGGATGTTACAAGTTTTAAACCTAACTAAGGCATGTAGGCTTACAAACTGAAAAAAGATAAGGTGCCCATAATCCCTTTCTTGTCCCTCCCGTCAAGAAATGAAACAAGAAGGCAAAGGGGCAGAAGGAGCGCCTAGGCGAGGTACGAGCAGCAGAAGGCGCCAAGAGAACATGTCGGCGGCCGCCTAGGAGAGGGCTGGTGGTGGTGGTGCTGGAGGAAGAGCTGGAAGATGAGGCAGCGGTCTGTCAATACGCTACGAAGGCGTTGGTGCCATCGTACTCCGACTTGACGGCCCGCCACCCGCCTTCTTCGCCTTCTCCGGCCTTCCCACGCCAGCCGCCCAAGGAGGCGACCCAAAGAAGTTCAAGGAGCTGGCGACACGGATGATGGGGTCGCCGGTGTCGCCCAGGAACGGCGTGCCCGACGCCTAGTCGGACCCATCATCCTGCCGCCCGCTACCCTCGTCGTTGCTATCGCTATCTTCCTTGTCTCTCCTTCTCGAGGAAGAGTCTTCGTCATCAGAGGAGCTCTCCACGCAGCACCTTAGGCGAGTCCCAAAGTGTCCAAAGACCTTGACGGAGAGGAGGCCTTTCTCCATTAATTTGAAATATAGAATGAGCCCCTCCATCAGGCTATGGATCCGAGCGAAGGTCTTCCACCCACGGCGAAGGTACATGACGTGAGGGGCTGGGAAGTCGACGTCGGCCCATGTGCCGTTGTTCCCACAACCCCTCATGTGCAGCCTCAGCGCTTGCGGCGGGTCCAGCTCCATCTCCTGAGCAAATGGAGTCAGGAGACGAAGACGACGGCGCGCCGGCCGGTGTAGCCTGATGAAGAACTCGTAGGGGTGGTCCCCTACGTGGCCCTCCGTGGAGGAAGGACTGCAGGTGGAGGCGAGGCCGATGCGCCGCCCCGTCCTCCTCTTCCCCAAGCACTGCAGCGACCTCAGCCTCGCCCCCTCCCCTTCTCCTTGTGGCCGGCTCTGCCGCCACAGGCTCTAGGGGAGGAGCGATGCATTGTCGAGCAGAGACCCTCGCCGCCACCGATAAAGCATCAGCACTCCCTCTCGCCATGACAGGAGCGAGGAAGGAGCAGGGATGGGGAGAGGCGGATGACGAAAGATTGAGAGGCGTCGTCCCTCCCGCTCCCCTCCTTATAAAGGGACGGGGTTGGGGCCTGGCTGCCCCTCTCAACCAATTCGGCTCATTAAGGTGACAGCGGGCGAGGCCGTCGACCGCCCTTCCCGCCCAATTGAAGGCGCGTGGGAATCAACCCACGTGCGCACGTCTTCCCATATCCCGCACGCCTGTCATTCACTCTGCGTCGTGCATGCGGCGTATGTGGAGCGAGAGACGGGCGTAACGGGACGCGTGGAGCGACGGTTCCCAGGCAAGGACAATAACGAGCAGCGGCCCTGCGGTCTCGAAGGGACATGCAAGCCGCCTCTTTACTGTTCATTGCAGGATGACGCAAGCATGCTTCGATCACCCGCGCGGGCGACCCCCACGTCACGCGTTCAACGCGGGTCGTGGGGAAGCGCAGCGGATGAGAAGTTACCGCGGTAAAAACCGCCCCGCCTGCCCGTGCACTGTTCTGGGCCTGGCCCAACAACATGTCACGCTTATGTGTGGCCCAGGCCCGGGGTCTCCTGTCAATGTACTAAAGTAGGGGCGCTCCTTTGTACCCCTTATTTGTGCACGGGCAGTCAGAGCCGCGCCCACGACCACACTTAAGAAGGGCAAAGACAGGAAATCAAAGCCACAAGACAGTCAAATCAACGCCAAGATAGAGGCATAAAGAGCAAGAAGGCGAGGTGGTTTCCCCCGGCAAGACCCTTGTCGGAGCGGCCTCCACAGCCCCGGCAAGGACCTTGGCGGGGCAGCTTACCCGATGCCAGCGAAGCACGCCACCCTTGGGCCCCAGTTTCTCCAGCACCACCAACCATGTTGGGACCGGGGCTCGGGAGGCGCCTTCGTGATGGCATGCAGATCTTTGTGAAGACAAGAAACACTTCAAATCAGAAGGGGATTAGAAGAAGACGAACCTCGGCGAGATCCTTGCCGAGGAAACCCACAAGACCCCCGGCAAGACCCTTCCCGGGGACGACCTCAACGCCACGGCAAGACCCTTGTCGGGGCCCCGGCAAGGCCCTTGCCGAGGACGTTCGCGAGGCCATAGCCAGGCCCGCACCCGCCAAGCTTCTATCACCGCTCCCATGCAGCTGCCAGCCCACCAGCTGGGTGGGCGCCTGTGTGTCGACATGAGGCCTCTCGGCCAACTCAGCGCATGCCTATGTGGTGGCATGCAAATCTTTGTGAAGGCCCTACCACCGCGCCACCTCAACAGCCTGCCAGCCTACATGGTCTGACCGCCTTGTTGGCCCAGGCGCGTGTCAAGGCAGGGCAAAGCGGCGGTAAAGTGAAGGGGACACGTCAGAGGAGCATTAAATGCGTCTTGTCCCGTAATAGCAAGCGATAGGCTTAACCACAATACCCCGATGCCACCTCCTGTGTGCCATCGTGGTGATCCCCTTGCCTATAAAAGGAGGCCCGAGGCATCTAGGAGAAGGATTCGGACTTTTGGACAAGTTACGCTCGTTGTAGCTAGCTCAAGAACTCCAAGAACACTGATATACACATCGAAGCAGGACTAGGGTATTACGCATCCTCGCGGCCTGAACCTGGGTAAACGACCCGAGTGTTTGCACCGACTGCTGATCCCTCTCTTCTCACCACCCCGCACCCCGCAACCGTAGTAGGGATTCTTGTGATCCCATAGGTGTCGTTTCCCACTGACACATGTTGAGAGCTTGTGCGCCAGATTATGGATCTAGTAGGGACGACAATTTGGCATATGCAGAGTTCTCTTACAATAACAGTTATCAAGCCAGTTTGAAGATGGCCCCTTTCAAAGCTTTGTACGGAAGGAGGTGCAGGACACCGTTGTTGTGGGATGAAGTTGGAGACCGTCAGTTGTTTGGACCAGATTTGATTAAAGAGTCTGAAGAGAAGGTTAAGCTGATTCGCGATAGACTCAAGGTAGCCCATTCCAGGCAGAAGAGCTATGCGGATTCTAAATGCAAGGAGATAGTTTACGAAGTTGGAGACAGAGTGTATCTTCGTGTGTCCCCACTTCGAGGAGTTAAACGTTTTGGAGTTAAGGGAAAGTTAGCACCACATTTTGTGGGACCATACAAAGTTTTGGAACGTATGGGAGAAGTTGCTTACAAGTTGGAGTTGCCCGAAGGATTTTCAGGAGTTCACGATGTGTTCCACGTTTCCCAGTTGAAGAAGTGCCACACAGAGATGGCCGATATTCCTCTGAGAGATACAGTGCCACTGGAAGCGATTCAGTTGGATAGCGATTTGACCTACGAGGAGAAACCAGTGAAGATTCACGAGTTTCCAGCCGAGTCACACGCAACAAGGTTATCAAGTTCTGCAAAGTTCAATGGAGCCACCATACCGAGGATGAAGCCACCTGGGAATGACAGGAAGACCTACGGAAGGACCACCCGCACCTATTTTCTAGCCAACCCGAATCTCGAGGGTGAGATTCATCTTTAGGGGGTAGGTTCGTAACATCCCAAATTTTTAATTTGGAATGCGATACATTAGACCATCATGGCATATCATATTTTATTGCATTTTTGGTTGATCCTAGAAATTCTACGCAACTCAAGGACCCACGGCGAGAGTTGGGGATTTCGTTATTTTCATATTCGAGATTTCTCAAATTTGGAAAAGATGATCGTTTGATTTTAATTATTTTTCTCTTCGAATATTTCATATATGAAAAAAAATAAAGAGAGGGGATAAAATGACTTCCCCAAAATAAAGAAATATTGAAGAGAAAGTATTAAAATCAAATAAGAAGTTTATTCGGAGTTTTATTGCTATTTTATTTGAATTAGGAAAAAATGCGTTTTTCAAAATTGGACTAGAAGCCCAAATAAATGTTCACTTTGTCCACTATATTTTTAGAGGAAGGGGAAAATTTAGTTCAGGATTTTTGGAGTCCGTTTAGTATTTTCTTTTAATCATTTTTCTGCGCGTCGGAATATTTTAAAAAAACAAACCGACCTAACCGGGCCGTGTCCGCCTGGGACACTAGCCCCGCCGGCCCTTTTAAGCCGTGAAGGCCCGAGCCGCCGCCACCCCACCCGAAACCTTAGCCGCCCCGCCTCAAAATCCATGCCGCTGCCGCCGCATTTGTCGCCGCCGCCGCCACCGCGCTGTCTCGCCATCACTATCGTCGCCGCACCACCCCGCCGCCGATCCCGCCGCCCGCCGGAGTTGCCTGCCGCAGTCGCCGGAGTTTCCATTGCCGCCGCCGTCACGTTTGCCGAGGTAGCTGCCGGTTTAGTCGAGAAAACCGTTCGGTTTTATTTCGAAAACCTAGATTTGTTTTTTATTAGATCGGTTATTTTCGGTTTAGTAAAATAGCGGATGTTCGTCCGTACGTTCGTTTTAACGAACGGTGTTCACTCATTAGCCGCAGACAGCGAATGTTCGTTCGTTAGCCTGTTCGTCAGTTTTTCTTTTTCCAAGGTTTTTCCGCAATTATTTTCGATCGTGATTTCTGCCCTGATCTTCGTTTAGTTTATCTTTTCACTCGTTTATCGGAATCAGGCGATTCAAGTGCCTAGATCTTTGTCTCGAAGCCCTCTTTCTGTTTAATCAACTTGAACATGATTTTGGTACTGTAAAATTTGATCATACCTCTTTACTACCCAGTTTTATTGCATTAGATCAACCCTCAAACATTGCACGGTTAGGATCTATTTAACATGTGGGTCTGGGAAGTAGATGATGAGGTAGAACCTATTGCCCTGTTTATTATCAAACCTTTGGGAGTTACTTCTACGTTATGCTTATATTGCTATGGTATGCTCGTAGACGTGGTATGGGTGAGTGTATCCATGACAGATGTGAGTATTGTTAATTATTGGTTAACTTAAGGTGGCTACTTCAATACACATCTAGGTGGATTGTTTGAGGCACCCTGGAGTACCCAGTGGTTGTCAGGGCACCTGGAGAATCCAGTGTTGTCCTAGGATATCCCGGAGTACCAGGGTGATCATCCTACGGTCCGCCACCCAGGCTCAAAGGGATCATAAGATTATTCATGCTAGAAACTTCCTTGTGCAGCCACAAGCCAATATGGGCTCTGGCATAGTTGAGTAAGTTGCGTGAAGCTCTTGAAGAGGTAGACTAGCAGATGTAGTGGGTTGTAGGTGGTACTGTTTGTCCAGAGTAGAGAGTTAATGCTTCAGAAAGACTGCGTCTCAAATCTCTGACCATGGATGCATTCGAGTCTTGTGGGGAAAAGTGCGCAAACCTATGCAGAGTGTATAAACTAATCATGGTTAGTTGTGTCCCCGGTTATGGACATCTTGAGTATCTCGTTCTTGGATTATCGTGTTGATCTCATCACTCTAAATATAATTTGATTGGGCTTAATGATGATGTTTAATTGGGATTGAGTTGGAGGAACCTTCTCAGTGTTTAACAACCACCATGATAGTTAAATAAAATTTATTCCTTTGTTTAGGGAACAATTGGCTTTATGCAAAACTGTAACCATAGAGCTTTCCACCAGCCATATATGCATGTAGTGATAGCATTTATTTTGTTCATTACTCTATGTGTTACATTGCCAGCATATTCCATGCGCTGACCCATTTCGGGCTGCAATGTTCATGTTCCAGACTTTTCAAACGATGAGTAAGGTGCCATAGGTCATTGTCTTTGTCTCAGTGATGCCATTGGAGTTGATGGACTCACTTTATCTTCCAAGCCTTCCGCTGTTATCGTTTTTAGATGTCCTTAAGCCATATTATTGTAATAAGTTCTCTTTTGAGACATTTGATGTAATAAGTGTGTGATTGAAACTCTATTATAAATCCTCGAGTACTGTGTGTGTCAGCATTACCGATCCAGGGATGACACAGATGCATAGAGATCAGACTGTTTGAGGTCTGGTCGCTACATCCACCCTCGGGGCTGAGCGTTTGTACCAGTAGCTATGTGTTTTATCTCTCTCTCTCTCTCTCTCTCTCTCTCTCTCGTGTTCTTGAGCACGATCTTGATGTATCGCGGGCTTTGTTAATATAGTTGGATCATATGGTGTTTTCCCCTCTCTATCTTGTTGTGAATTGAGTTTTCCCTTTGAGATTTTGTTTTATCAGATTGAATACTTTTATGGATTTGGGAACACTTGATGTATGTCTTGCTATGAATACCCGTGATGACAATGGGGTGTCGTATTGATTCACTTGATATATGTTTTGGCACTCAACTCGTAGATTCCCGAGGTGACATTGGGGTAATCTATGCATAGGGGTTGATGCACGTTCTTGTCTTTGTTTCTCTGGTAGAAATCTTGGGGCACTCTTTGAGGTTCTTTGTGTTGGATTAAGTATTATGAATCTGAATTTTTTTATGCATTATTTTTTTGTGTTGGATTGAGTTGGTTGATATGTATCATATGATTAGATCGATCCGAAAGAATAGCTTGTTGTTATTTTAGTATGAACTCTAGGATAGATTGATTGGAAGAATAGCTTTGAGGTGGTTCCGTACCCTACAAACAATTTCTTCTTATGTTCTCCGCTAGATAGGAACTTTGGAGTTATTCTTCATGGCACATTGAGGAATGGCTATATGATCCAATTATATTAGCATTGTTGAGAGATTGCACTAGCGAAAGTACGGACCCTAGGCCTCATTTTCAAGCATTGCAATACCGTTTGTGCTCACTTTTGTTACTTGCTACCTTGCTATTTTTATTGTTACTATTACAAAAACCAATATCTACTATCATTATTACGCTTTTATCACCATCTCTTCGCCGAGCTAGTTTACCTATACAATTTGCCTATGTTGGGGACACAAGAGATTTCTTGTATTTGGTTGCAGGGTTGTTTGAGAGAGACCATCTTCAACTTACACCTCCCACAGATTAATATACCTTATGTCATCCACTTGAGGGAAAATTGCTACTGTCCTACAAAACTCTGCGCTTGGAGGCCCAACACGAGTCTACAAGAATAAAGTTGCATAGTAGACATCAAGCGCTTTTCTGGCACCGTTGCCAGGGAGGTGAGTGCATGAAGGTATATCACTAGTTTCTTGTTTTATCACTAGTTTTGTTTATAAAACAAAAACTACAAAAAATGGAATTGAGGTTGCATCATATTATTCATCTTTATAATGTCTTTCGTGAAAATGATGGAAAGGAAAAGTGTGCTCAATTGATCGACGAAGAATTCAATAGAATGTTTGGTATAAATGATGAGCATGATGGCAATGTTGTTAGTATGAATTCTTTGAATATCCATGATGCTAATGATATGCAAAGCCATAAGTTTGGAGATGTTATATTTGATGTAGATGATATTTTTAGTCCCCCAAGATTTGATGTGCAAATTTGTTATATTGATTGCATGCCTCCTATTTATTATATGGATGAAAGTGGATTTGGAGAGATCATGACTTTACTTAATGATGAATCCACTATTTTGGAAGAGGTTTCAATTGATTATGAAAACAAAGTTGATATCTATGATGATTATGGTGATGACATATATGTTATAGGGAATAGTTATGAGCATGAAACTTGTCATCATGATTTTAATTTTCAATCCCATGATAGTTATTTTGTGGAGTTTTCTCCCACTACTATTCATGAGAATAAATTTTCTTATGTTGAGAGTAAGAAAATTTCTATGCTTGTGGATCATGAAAAGAATGCTTTATATGATAGTTATATTGCTGAATTCATTCATGATGCTACTGAAAATTATTATGAGGGAGGTACTTATGCTTGTAGGAATTGCAATAATAGCAAGTTTCCTCACTATGTGTTGAAAATCTTGAAGTTATGCTTGATTTGCCTTCCTATGCTAGCTGATTCTTGTTCCCATAAGTTGTTTGTTCACAAAATTCCTATGCGTAGGAAGTGGGTTAGGCTTAAATGTTCTAGTCATGTGTTTCATGATGCTCTTGTTATGTTTCAATTCTTATCTTTTATGCGAGCATCAATGAAATCATCATGCCTAGCTAAAAGGCATTAACGAAAAGCGCTTGTTGGGAGACAACCCAACACTTTTACCTACTGTTTTTGTGTGTTAACATGATTAGGCTACTGTAGTAATCATGTTTTATTGCTTTTGTTTCAATAAAGTGCCAAGTAAAGCCTTTGGGATAGTGTGGATGACAATTGACTTGAATCTGTGCAAAAACAAAAACTTTTGCGCCCAGTCCAGGAATTTTGAAAATTCACTGGAACGTGCTTTTGATCTGATTCTTTTACAGGTGATATATAAACAAATTCTCTGTGTTGTCCTAATGTTTCAGAATTTTTTTAGTAGCAGAAGTATGGTTGGAGTACAGATTAGTACACACTGTTTTGTTTTTGACAGGTTTTGTTTTCTATGGTTTATATTGATCAATATAAATTTTGGAAATGATATTCTACTGTGGGCATTGTGTGGAAAAAATTATGAATATTGTCTTTGACAGTACCAAAGTGAAATGGTTTGCTCTTTATCATACTAACCTATCTCACGAAGTTCTGTTAAGTTTTGTGTGATTGAAGTATTCCAGTTTTGGGTGAGATGTCGATATGAGGAGAATAAGGAGTGACAAGACCCTAAGCTTGGGGATGCCCAAGGTACTTGAAGGTAATATTCAAGGAAGATCCAAGCAACTAAGCTTGGGGATGCCCCGGAAGGCATCCCCTCTTCCGTCTCCGACATTATCGGTAACCTCACTTGGAGCTATGTTTTCATTTGTCACATGATATGTGTTTTCCTTGGAGCGTCATTTTCTTTTGTTAGGATTTACTTGCTGTTATTTATAATAATGTTTTGCATATTTCTTTTCAATAAAAATGTCAAGGATAGCCTTTACAATGCTTATTTTGCAAGTCCACATGTTGCTGTTTCAAAACAACAAGTTTATCGTTGTTGCAAAAATTCGCTAGAAAATCAGAATGTGATAAAATGCTGAAACTTTTTGCAAAACAAGATCTGATAAATTTTCTACAGGGGGGTAATTTTTCATAATTTTCGGAGTTAAATAAGTATGGATCCTCTTGCATTCTTTACAGACTGTACAGTACTGTTTTGGCAGATTGCTGTTATGTTAGAATTGTGTGCATATGTTTGCTTGTTTAATGATTCTATTTGAGGATTGGAGTATTAAATATGTAGAGGCATTTAGTATGCAATGTTGAGTAATAATTTTAGTGATTTTCTGCAGTAGAGAATGATAAGGTTTTTGCATTGGTTTATACTAACTTATCTCACGAGTTCTTGTTGAGTTTTGTGTGGATGAATTTTAAGATTTAGGGAAACCGTGATATAAAAGGAATTAAGGAGACCCAAAAGATCAAGCTTGGGGATGCCCAAGGCATCCCAAGATAATATTTCAAGAAGTCTCAAGCATCAAAGCTTGGGGGTGCCTCGGTAGGCATCCCACCTTTCTTCATCAACAATTATCGGTTAGTATCGGTTGAGCCTAAGTTTTTGCTTCTCCACATGATGTAGCTATTCTTGGAATTCGTTTTGTTTTGTTTTTCTTGTTGATTTAATAAAATACTTGGATCTGAAAGTTATAAATAAGAGAGAGTCCTCAATTAGCTACCCATTTACATAACTACTCGCTTGATCTTCACTTGTATCTTTTTGGAGTAGCTTGTCATTTACTCTTGTGCTTCACTTATATCCTATGAGTAAATTCTTGAATGATTTGAATATCGTGAAGTTGAAATTATATGTTCATATCATGCCTAGTGGTAGCTTCACATTGGGTTTAGAAAGTGAAATCTTTTGAAGCTTGACAATCACAATATTGGTCGTACAAGTAATTCATGAATGATTAGTAGAAGGAAGAGAACTTTCACTTCAAATACACTATATTGGAAATCTTTTGTGATTGTGAGCCCCCATCAAAATATTATACGCCGAAATTGTTGACGTTGGACAAGGAAGACAACATAATGATTTCCGTTTGTTCATATTCACATACAAGTTATATTGTCATAGATCCTTCAACGTGTGGTGCTTGCCCCCCATCTTTGCTAGCCAAAAATTCTGCACCAAGTAGAGATACTACTTGTGCATCCAAGAACCCTTAAACCTAAGGATTGAGCAAGATCCTTCAAGTAAGTTGTTATCGGTGCAATACGGCAATAAAAATTGCTTCTAAAAGTGTTAGATCATTTAGTGTAAGAGAAAATTGAGCGTTGTACGAAGTTGTGATGGCAAAGAATAAAAGTGACATACTGCATAACAAAAGGTTGCTATCATAAGGGGCAATATAATGTGATGTTCTTTTGCACAAAGGGATTGAGCATACAAACAAAAAGCGCATGGAAACCTCTGCTTCCCTCTGCCAAGGGCCTACCATTTACTTTTATGTATTTACTTTCATGCAAGAGTCGGAGTTTTTCTCTCTATTCCTTTTTATTTTTCTCTTTTGGCAAGCATCATGTGGTGAGCAAAGATCTAGGCACATATATCCAGTTGGATATGGGTAGCATGAGTTATTATTGTTGACATCACCCTTGAGGTGAATACATTGGGAGGCGAAATTATAAGCCCCTATCTTTCTATGTGTCCTGGTGAAACGTTTTGCTCATGTGTATGCGATGAGTGTTAGCAATCATAGAAGACTATATGATGGTTGAGTATGTGGAGCTCTTACTTATACTCTGTTGAATAAGTTGAATTGCAATTGTTTGGTGACTAAGAATATAGGTTGTTGAGTTTCAAGAGAATTTATTGTTTGAACCTTAACATGTGAATTGGTTGCTTCTTTGTCATGATGAGTTTTATGAGAAAGAGTTGTTGTTATGATGCTAGGGAAAGTGATTGAAATTATCATTGGTCAAACTTATGCACTTTGCTAGCATTCACATTTCATAAATTAATTCTTTTATCATTTACCTACTCGAGGATGCGTAGGAATTTAGCTTGGGGATGCTGATACGTCTCCAACGTATCTATAATTTATGAAGTATTCATGCTGTTATATTATCATTCTTGGATGTTTTATAATCATTTTATAGCAACTTTATATCATTTTCTGGGACTAACCTATTGATCCAGTGCCCAGTGCCCAGTGCCAGTTGCTATTTTTTGCTTGTTTTTTACATTGTAGGCAATCCATATCAAACGGAGTCCAAACACCATAAAACTTTTTGTGGATTTTATATGGACCAGAAGACATCTAATGGGCCAGAGCAGCACCTTGGGGGGTGCCCCGAGGGGGGCACAACCCACCAGGGCGCGCCTGGGGCCCAGGTGCGTCCAGGTGGATTGTGCCCACCTCGGTAGCCTCCCGCACTCCCTTTTCGCCCTATAAAGCGTCAAATATTCCAAAACCCTTAAGGGTAGCCCTAGATCAGAAGTTCCGCCACTGCAAGGCTTTGTAGCCACCAAAAACCAATCGGGAGCCCGTTCCGGCACCCTGCCAGAGGGGGAGATCATCACCGGTGGCCATCTTCATCACCCCGGAGACCACCATTATGAGGAGGGAGTAGTCCACCCTCGGGGCTGAGGGTTTGTACCAGTAGCTATGTGTTTAATCTCTCTCTCTCTCTCGTGTTCTTGAGATTTCACGATCTTGATGTATCACGGGCTTTGTTAATATAGTTGGATCATATGGTATTTTCCCCTCTCTATCTTGTTGTGAATTGCGTTTTCCCTTTGAGATTTTGTTTTATCAGATTGAATACTTTTATGGATTTGAGAACACTTGATGTATGTATTTCTATGAATACTCGTGGTGACAATGGGGTATCATATTGATTCACTTGATATATGTTTTGGCGCTCAACTCGCGGATTCCCGAGGTAACATTGGGATAATCTATGCATAGGGGTTGATGCACGTTCTTGTCTTTGTTTCTTCGGTAGAAATCTTGGGGCACTCTTTGAGGTTATTTGTGTTGGATTGATTACTATGAATCTGAAGTTTGATGCGTATCATATAATTAACTCATGGGTACTCACAGTGACATTGGGTTATCTAGGTGACATTAGAGTTAGTTGATATGTATCATATGGTGTTATTTTAGTACGAACTCTAGGATAGATTAGTCGGAAAGAATAGCTTTGAGGTGGTTTTGTACCCTACAAACAATTTCTTCTTATGTTCTCCGCTAGATAGGAACTTTGGAGTGATTCTTCATCGCACGTTGAGGAATGATTATATGATCCAATTATATTAGAATTGTTGAGAGATTTCACTAGCAAAAGTACGAACCCTATGCCTCATTTTCAAGCATTGCAATACCGTTTGTGCTCACTTTTGTTACTTTCTACCTTGCTGTTTTTATTGTTACTATTACAAAAACCAATATCTACTATCATTATTACACTTTTATCACCATCTCTTCGCCGAACTAGTGCACCTATACAATTTGCCATTGTATTGGGTGTGTTGGGGACACAAGAGATTTTTTGTATTTGGTTGCAGTTTGAGAGATACCATCTTCAACCTAGACCTCCCAAGGATTGATAAACCTTAGGTCATCCACTTGAGTGAAAATTGCTACTGTCCTACAAAACTCTGTGCTGGGAGGCCCATCATGATTCTACAAGAATAAAGTTGCATAGTAGACATTAGGCACGGTCGCAGGCACAGAGGGGCATATGACACGGTGTCGTCCACTACAGCCATGATGCCCGAGCCGCCGTGCTCCCCCCTGTGTCGGCCTAGAGCAACTCGCCACCTCCACGAGCTGGCTTTGAGCGGCGAGTTGCTGAACCACGCACCAGCTTGGGGTGGTTCTACTTGTGAGCTATCTTGGGATTTCCTCGAAGAGGAGAGTATGATGTAGCACATTAGAGATAAGTATTTCCCTCAGTTGAGAACTAAGGTTATCAACCTAGTAGGAGAACCACACAGAACCTCGTTAGCAGCACCTACACACACTAAAGCAAACACTTGCACCCAGCGCAAACAAGGGGGTTGTCAATCCCCTCGGCGGTTATCTGCAAGGATCAAATCTCGTAGTGGTAGATAGATAAAGTAAATTGCAAAATAAAATAAAGGAAATAAAATTGCAGCAATGTAGTTTTAGATTTTATATATGACAAAAGTAGACTAGGGGGCCATAATTTTCATTAGAGGCTTCTCTCTCGAACAAAAAACATACGATGGATAAACAAATTACTGTTGGGCAATTGCTAGAAAAGCGCGTAGTTATGATGATATTGAATGCAATGTTCATGTAGATAGGAATCACGTCAGAGACAAGTAGACCGACTCCTGCGTGCATCTACTACTATTACTCCACCCATCGACTGCTATCCATATGCATCTAGGGTACTAAGTTGTAAAAACGGAGTAATGCCTTAAGCAAGATGACATGATGTAGACAAAGTAAACCCAAGCAATATGAATAAACCCCGTATTTTTATCCTTAATGGCAACAATACAAGTAAATGTCATGTCCCTTTCTGCCACTGGGATTGAGCACTGCCAGATTGAACCCATCACAAAGCACCTCTCCCATTGCAAGATATACCAATCTAGTTGGCCAAACCAAACCGATAAATTGGAGAAATAAAAAGCTATAATAATCATGCATAAAAGAATTCAGACAAGACTCAATTAATATTCATGATAATCAAATCATAAACCCACAATTCATCGGATCCAACAAACACACCGCAAAAGAAGATTACATCAAATAGAACTCCAAGAAGATCGAGGAGAACATTGTTTTGAAGATCAAAAAGAGAGAAGAAGCCATCTAGCTACTATCTACGGACCTATAGGTCATTGGTGAACTTCTCACGCATCATTCAAAGGGCAACAAGGATGATGTATAACCCCTCCATGATTGATTCCCCCTCCGGCAGAGTACCGGAGAAGGCCTCCAGATGGGATCTCGGAAGAATAGAAACTTGCGGCAGCAAAAAAAGTGTTTCAGGTGGCTCTCTGATGTATTAAGAATATTTGAGAATTTATAGAGGTGGAATTAGGTCAAGATGTGCCAAGAGGGGCCCACAAGCCTGGAGGGACCCCCCAGGGCGTGCCTGGTGAGCTTGTCACTCCCCCATGGCTCATCTGGTCTTCTCCCGGCCTTCTAGGGTCTCGCTTGGTCCAGAAAAAATCATCAAAATGTTTCATAGCATTTTGCTCAGTTTGGTACTGATTTTCTGCAAAGTAAAAAACAACAACTGGCACTGGGCACTAGGTTAATAGGTTAGTCGCAAAATATGATATATAATTGCATACAATTGCATATAAGACATCCAAGATTGATACTATAATAGCATGGAACAATAAAAAATTATAGATATAAGGCAGCAACTTGCTCCACCGGGTTAGGCGAGGGAGGTGGAGCATGGAGTTGCCTCACTCGTACCCGGGGGTCTCGGATGGGCCACCCAGATGGCTTTTATGCCAGAGAACTACTCTTCCTGCTTGTCGGATGCCATCGAAAGGCTGGAGAAAATGATGGAAGGAGGATATGGGGAGCGGCGGAGTGGTATGATTCTTGCCCGACGTTTGGCCTCCTTTAAATAGTGGGTGGGAAGGAGGAGCTTGCCCAGTGTTGTGTTTAATGTCAGCCTGCTCATGAACAGACAGGTGGCTGGAGTAGGTTTCTCAGCTTCCATGCGGGTTTAATGGAGGCGTTTTAATGAGGCAAGGAGACACGTTCAGCTGGACGTGCAGTGGGCGGCGTCCTTGAACGCTGATGACCCACAAGTATAGGGGATCAATCATAGTCCTTTTGATAAGTAAGAGTGTCGAACCCCAACGAGGAGCAGAAGGAAATGACAAGCAGTTTTCAGCAAGGTATTTTCTACATGCACTGAAATTGTCGGTAACAGGTAGTTTGATAGCAAGATAATTTGTCACAAGAAATAAATAGTAACGGTAAAAAAAGACTAGCAAGGTAGCCCAAACCTTTTTGTAGCAAAGGACAGGCCGGAACAGTCTCTTATAATAAGCAAAGCATTCTTGAGGACACATGGGAATTTCATCTGGTCAGTTTCATCATGTTTGTTTGATTCGTGTTCGCTACTTTCATAATTTGATATGTAGGTGGACCGGTGCTTGGTGATGACAATGGCTTTGATTTCCCCCTCCTAGACAGAAGTATCCCCTGCGGAATCTCGACCCAGGAGAGCAAAAGTGATCCTGCCCAGGTTCCACCTCAAGACGACAGCGCTTCGTCCCGAGAGTCCTCTCCTTATTTTTTTCTTAGGACAAATGGGCTTATACCAGAAGATGGGCACCGATGGCTGGACAGGGGCCCCACAAGCCACCAGGGTGAGCCCAGGGGTGGGCGCGCCCTGGTGCCTCGTGGGCACCTGGGTGGCCCCCTCTGGTATTTCTTTCTTCTAGTATTTTTTATTTATTCCAAAATAATTCTCCGTGAAATTTCAGCTCATTTGGAGATGTGCAAAATATGTATATTTGACATAGCTTTTTTAGGCCCAGAATTCCAACTATTGGCAATCTCCCTCTTCATGTAAATCTTGCAATTTAAGAGAGAAAGGCATTAGAATGGTACTACAAAGTATTATATTGGCCAAAAACATGATAAATAACACTAAAAAAACATGATGCAATATGGACGTATCAACTCCCCCAAGCTTAGGCCTCGCCTGTCCTCAAGCGAAAGCCAATATCGATAATCATGACCACATGTGTAGAGAGAGAGAGAGGTGTCGATCAAAATATGGACATAGTTGCATCATGACCAATATCATAACAACAATATATTATCATCATAAAACTTTTCATGAGAAAGTAACAATTCATCACAACAACGAAGTATAAAGCATAAACTTTCTTGAAAACAAACAAACTATGTTCTCAGTTAACAATGCAATTGCAATTCATCATATTTTCAGGAAGGGTCTCATGTAGGAGCTTTTGTTTAGCAAGTGCACATACTCAACTATCATTTAGTCTTCTATGATTGCTGACACTCACGACATATATGTGGAGCAAAAGTTTCAGCCAGACACATAGAAAGATAGGGACTTATAATTTTGCCTCCAAACTCATTTACCTCGAGGGTAATTTCAACAATAATAACTCATGATCACTCATATCCAACTGGATATATATGCTTAGATCTTTCCCCACCACATGATGCTTGCAAAAGAGAAAAATAAAAAGGAATAGAGGAGAACACTATTGAGTCTTGTATGAAAAGTAAATACATAAAAGTAAAAGATAGGCCCTTCGCAGAGGGAAGCAGAGGTTGTCATGCGCTTTTTATTTTTGGATGTGCAAGCTCTTAATGCAAAGGAACGTCACTTTATATCGCCCCTTGTGATAACAACCTTTATTATGCAGTCCATTGCTTTTATTTCTTTACTATCACAAGATCGTACAAAGCTTATTTTCCCTTACAATAAAAGATCATACATATTTAGAAGCAATTTTTATTGCCTTGTGCACAGATGACAACATACTTGAAGGATCTTATTCAATCCATAGGTAGGTATAGTGGACTCTCATGACATGAAATTGGGTTTAAGGGTTTTTGGATGCACAAACAGTATCTACTTGGTGGGGTTTTTGGCTAGCAAAGATATTGGGCAAGCACCACATGTTGGAGGATCTATAACAATATAACTTCTATGTGAATATAAGCAAACATAACTCATTACATTTTCTTCCTTGTCCAACATAAAAAATTTGACATAGAATACTTAATGGGGGCTCACAATCATAAAAGATGTCCAAGATAGTATATTTATATGTGAATCTTCACTTCCCTTATTAATTCTTTCATGAATTGCATCATTGACCAATGCTATGTTTGTCAACTTCCAATAAATTTTACCACTTATACTTTTCTTTATGTGATGTCATTACTCTCCATGAGATTCGCATATGATCTTCTATTATTTTCATTGCGAAGATTGAAACATAAAAATAAAGAAGCAAAACTCAAACTACTCTTTATTATATAACTCTCAACTCGATTACATAGATAGAGAGATCATGAAACTATAGCACTCGAAAATAGATCATACTAAACTTTTATTCAACTAAATCATGAAATAGCTAAGGATCGAACTATAGGTAAAGATAATAAAAGTGATGGTGATACGATACTAGGGAACCTCCCCCAAGCTTGGTACAAGACAAGGGGAGTGCCCATACTCGTGTGCTCAAGTTTCCTTCTTCGATGGCGATGGTGGTGATGAAGTAGTGGGCTTTTCCTTCAACTTTAGCAGATATTGCAACTTATGGTTGATGCTCCGAAGGGCGATGTTTTGCTCTTCCAACAAAATAACTTCATGAGTGAGAGATATATTTTGAGATCAAATTGTTTCGAAGACCCTTAGGATTTCGATTTCAGATGGAGAGAGATGATCATAGAAGGGTTGAAGAATATCTACCTTCTCTGTGGTCTCTTCCATGGGCATGACTTGCCCTCCCTCTTGGGTCTGGATTCATGCAACTTCTTTGACCTTATCCTCCTTGCATGTTGATACGTCCATTTTGCATCATGTTTTCTACTGTTATTTATGTTGTTTTACTGTATAATAATTCTTTTTGGAGTAATTCTAATGCCTTTTCTCTCATAATATGCAAGGTATGCACCAAGGGGGAGAATTCTGGCAGCTGGAAATCTGGACCTGAAAAAGCTACGTCAAGCTACCTATTCTGCACAACTCCAAATGAGTTGAAACTCCTCGGGGACTTTTTATGGAATATTTAATAAATATTGGAGCAAATAAGTACCAGAGGAGGGCCACCAGGTGGGCACAACCCACCTGGGCGCGCCAAGAGGCCCAGGCGCGCCCTGGTGGGTGCTGCCCACCTCTGCCCACCTCCGGTGCCCATCTTCTGGTATATAAGTCATTTTGACCTAGAAAAAATAAGCGGGGGACATTAGGGACGAAGCGCCTCTGCCTCGAGGCGGAAATTGGGCAGGAGCACTTTTGCCCTCCGGTGGAGCGATTCCGCCGGGGGAACTTCCCTCATGAAGGGGGAAATCATCGTCATCGTCATCACCAACAACTCTCCCATATTGGGGAGGGCTATCTTCATCAACATCTTCACAGCACCAACTCCTCTCAAACTCTAGTTCATCTCTTGTGTTCAATCTTTGTATCAAAACTATAGATTGGTGCTCGTGGGTGACTAGTAGTGTTGATTACATCTTGTAGTTGATTACTATATAGTTATTTGGTGGAAGATTATATGTTCAGATCCATTATGCTATTTAATACCCCTCTGATATTGAGCATGTCTATCATTTGTGAGTAGTTACTTTCGTTCTTGAGGTCACAGGAGAAATCATGTTGCAAGTAATCATGTGAACTTGATATGTGTTCGATATTTTGATGGTATGTATGTTGCCATTCTCTTAGTGGTGTCATGTGAACATCGACTACATGACACTTCACCATATTTTGGGCCTAAGTGAATGCATTGTGGAGTAGTTATTAGATGGTGGGTTGCGAGAGTAACATAAGCTTAAACCCCAGTTTATGCGCTATTCCGTAAGGGACCGATTGGATCCAAAAGTTTAATGCCATGGTTAGAATTTATTCTTAATACTTTTCTCATAGTTGCGGATGCTTGCGAGAGGGTTAATCATAAGTAGGAGGTTTGTTCAAGTAAGAACAGCACCTAAGTGTCGGTCCACCCACATATCAAATTATCAAAGTACTGAACACGAATTAAGCCAACATGATGAAAGTGACAAGATGAATTCTCGTGTACCCTCAAGAACACTTTGCTTATCATAAGAAACCATTTTGGCCTATCCTTTGCCTCAAAAGGATTGGGCTACCTTGCTGCACTTTTTTTACTACTATTGTTACTTGCTCGTTACAAATTATCTTGCTACCAAACTACTCTGCTACTCACAATTTTAGCACTTGCAGACAGTACCTTGCTGAAAACCACTTGTTATTTCCTTCTGCTCCTCGTTGGGTTTGACACTCTTACTTATCGAAAAGGGCTACAATGGACCCCATACACTTGTGAGTCATCAAGGCAATTTTCTGGCACTGTTTCCGGGGAGTGAAGCGCTCTTGGTAAGTAGAAATTGGTAAGGAAACATTATTACTACGTGCTGAAACTTATTGTCACTTTCTACTATGGAAAACAATCCTTTGAGGGGTTTGTTCGGGGTATCTTCACCTCGACCAAAACCACAATTACTTACCCCTCAACCTACTACACCTACTGAAAATATTGAATATGAAATTCCTTTGGGTATGTTAGAACAACTGCTAGCTAATCCTTATGCAGGAGATGGAACCGAACATCCTGATATGCACTTGATATATGTGGATGAAATTTGTGGATTATTTAAGCTTGCAGGTTTTCCCAGAGATGAAGCTAAAAAGAAGGTTTTCCCTTTATCTTTGAAGGGAAAAGCATTGACATGGTATAGGCTATGCGATGATATTGGATCTTGGAACAGGAACTGTTTGAAATTGGAATTTCATTAAAAAAATTATCCTATGCATCTAGTTCATCGTGATCGGAATTATATATATAATTGTTTGCCTCGTAAAGGAGAAAGTATCGCTCTAGCTTGGGGGAGGCTTAAGTCAATGTTATATTCATGCCCCAATCATGAGCTCTCGAGAGAAATTATCATTCAGAATTTTTATGCTCGGCTTTCTCATAATGATCACTCCATGCTCGATACTTCTTGTACTTGTTCTTTTATGAAGAAGACTATTGAATTCTGGTGTGATCTTTTAGAAAGCATTAAACGCAACTCTGAAGATTGGGAACTCGACGAAGGTAAAGAGTCAGGTATTGAACCTAAGTTTGATTGTGTTAAATCTTTTATGAATACTGATGCTTTTCAAAAGTTTAGCACTAAATATGGACTTGACTCTGAGATAGTAGCTTCCTTTTGTGAATCTTTTGCTACTCATGTTGATCTCCCTAAGGAGAAGTGGTTTAAATAGCACCCACCAATTAAAGAAGAAGTTAAAGAACCGGTAAAAGCTAGAGAGGAAACTATCATTTACAATGTTGATTCAGTTGTTCCCACTGCTTATATTGAAAAACCACCTTTTCTTGTTAGGATGAAGGAACATGCTAAAGCTTCAATTGTGGTTAACAAAAGTTATGTTAGAACACCCAAACCATCTGAACAAATCAAAGTTGAACCTAGTGTTGCTATGATTAAATATCTCTTAGTGGATAATATTGATGGGCATGTTATTTACTTCTGTGGTGAAGCTTCTAGAATTGCTAAACCTAAAGGAAAACATAAACATAGACCAATTGTTGGCATGTCTGTTGTCTCAGTTAAGATAGGAGATCACTGTTATCATGGGTTATGTGACCTAGGTGCTAGTGTGAGTGCTATTCCTTTCTCATTATATCAAGGAATTAAAGATGACATAGCACTTGCTGAAATAGAAGACATAGAGATACTATATCACCAATTGGGATTCTTAGAGATGTTGAAGTCTTGTGTGGGAAAATAAAATACCCTACTGGTTTTCTTGTTCTTGCTTCTATTGTCCCATTATATTTGGTAGACCTTTCTTGAACACCGTGAATGCTAAAATAGATTGTGAGAAACAAACTGTCGGTGTTAGCTTTGGTGATGAATCTCATGAGTTTAATTTTTCCAAGTTTAGTAAACAACCTCATAAGAAAGATTTGCCTAGTAAGGATGAAATTATTGGTCTTGCTTCTATTGTTGTGACTCCTACTGATCCTTTGGAACAATATTTGCTAGACCATGAAAATGATTTGCATATGCGTGAAAGAAATGAAATAGATAGAATCTTTTTCCAACAACCACCTCTGCTTAAACACAATCTGCCTATTGAAACTCTAGGAGGTCCTCCTCCACCTAAAGATGATCCTGTGTTTGAACTAAAACAATTACCAGACACTTTGAAATATGCTTATCTTGATGAAAAGAAGATATATCCTGTTATTATTAGTGCTAACCTTTCAGAACATGAAGAAGAAATATTACTGAAAGTTCTAAGGAAGCACATGGCTGCTATTGGATATACTCCTGATGATCTTAAGGGCATTAGTCCCACTCTATGTCAGCACAAGATTAATGTGGAACCTGATGCTAAACCCGTTGTTGATCACCAATGTCGGTTAAACCCGAAAATGAAAGAAGTGGTAAGAACGGAAATATTGAAACTTCTGGAAGCAGGTATAATCTATCCTATAGCTAATAGTAGATGGGTAAGTCATGTTCATTGTGTCCCTGAGAAGGGAGGTATTACTGTTGTTCCTAATGATATAAGAATGAGCTTATTCCACAAAGAATTGTCACAGGCTACAAAATGGTAATTGATTATAGAAAATTAAATAAAGCAACTAGAAGAGATCATTACCCTCTGCCTTTTATCGATCAAATGTTAGAAAGATTATCTAAGCACACACATTTTTGCTTCCTTGATGGATACTCTGGCTTTTCACAAATACCTGTTTTACAATCTGATCAAGAAAAGACCACTTTTACTTGTTGAGGGAGTCCTGGACTAGGGGGTGTCCGGATAGCCAAACTATCATCATCAGCCGGACTCCAAGACTATGAAGATACAAGATTGAAGACTTCGTCCCGTGTCCGGATGGGACTTTCCTTGGCGTGGAAGGCAAGCTTGGCAATACGGATATGTAGATCTCCTACCATTGTAACCGACTCTGTGTAACCCTAGCCCTCTCCGGTGTCTATATAAACCGGAGGTTTTAGTCCATAGGACGAACAACAATCATACCGTAGGCTAGCTTCTAGGGTTTAGCCTCCTTGATCTCGTGGTAGACCAACTCTTGTACTACCCATATCATCAATATCAATCAAGCATGAGTAGGGTTTTACCTCTATCGAGAGGGCCCGAACCTGGGTAAAAACATCGTGTCCCTTGTCTCCTATTACCATCCGCCTAGACGCACAGTTCGGGACCCCCTACCCGAGATCCACCGGTTTTGACACCGACATTGGTGCTTTCACTGAGAGTTCCTCTGTGTCGTCACCGATAGGCTTGATGGCTCCTTCGATCATCAACAACGACGCAGTCCAGGGTGAGACTTTTCTCCCCAGATAGATCTTCGTATTTGGCGGCTTTGCACTGTGGGCCAATTTGCTTGGCCATCTGGAGCAGATTGAAAGCTACACCCCTGGCCATCATGTCAGATTTGGAAGTCTAAACTTCACGGCTGACATCCGCGGAGACTTGATCTTTGATGGATTCGAGCCACAGCCGAGCGCGCCGCACTGTCATGATGGGCATGACTCAGCTCTACTGCCGGACAAAGTGCCCTGGAGGCCGCACACGAGTCGCTCCGACCTTTAATTCGGAGCCGACCGCGCAGATCGAGGATGGGTGGCTAGACACCGCCTCGGGGGCTGCAACCTCTATGGCGATGGAGCCGAATACTGGTTTTTTCCCTTGCGAGGCTCGTGACTCCGAGGTGCCGGACTCCTCTCCGGACTCCGAACCTCCTGCGCCCCCTCCAATCGAATCCGATTGGGCGCCGATCATGGAGTTCACCGCTGCGGACATCTTTCAACACTCACCTTTCGGCGACATCCTGAATTCGCTAAGGTATCTCTCGTTATCAGGAGAGCCCTGGCCGGACTGCGGCTAGGACGGATGGGATGCGGACGACGAAGAAATTCAAAGCCCACCCACCACCCACTTTGTAGCCACTGTCGACGATCTAACCGACATGCTAGACTACGACTCCGAGGACATCGACGGTATGGACGATGATGCCGGAGACGACCAAGAACCAGCGCCTACGGGGCACTGGAAGACCACCTCGTCATACGACATATACATGGTGGACATCCCAAAAGATGGGAATGGCGAGGATGCGGTGGAGGAAGACTCCTCCAAGAAACAGCCCAAGCGCCGGCGTCAGCAGCGCCGCTCTAAATGCCGCCACAGCAAGAATGGAAATTCCGGCACCGGAGATAACAACACCCCAGAGAGTGCCGAAGACAACCCCCTCCAGCAAGATTCAGCGCAGGAGGACGGAGAAGCCAGCCCTCACGAGAGAGCGGCAGACGATGAGGTAGAGGATGATAATTACATGCCTCCCTCCGGAGACGAGGCAAGCCTCGACAACGACGAATTCGTCGTGCCCGAGGATCCCGTCAAACAAGAGCGTTTCAAACGCAGGCTCATGGCCACGGCGAACAGCCTAAAGAAAAAGCAGCAACAACTTAGAGCTGATCAAGACCTGCTAGCCGACAGATGGACTGAAGTCCTTGCGGCCGAAGAGTATGAACTCGAACGCCCCTCCAAAAGCTACCCCAAACGCAAGTTGCTCCCCCGATTAGAGGAGGAGGCATATAAACCTGCATCATCAAAGCACAATACGGCTGACCGACCACCTCGTGGCCGCGACAAAGAGGCCTTTAGGCCCTCCAATAGAACCGTACCCCGGCATCGCTCGAAAAGCACAAGGCCACAGGGGAACGCTCCGGACTTGCGGGATATATTGGAGGATAAGGCAAGACAATCAAGATCGATCTACGGATCGCGTGGGCGCCCCATGGCACGCGACGACAACCGTCGCGCCAGACACAGCAAGTCCGGCCGGGCCGAACACTGTAGACAAAGCTCGTTTGAGCTACGTCGTGATATAGCCCAATATAGAGGCGCCGCACACCCACTATGCTTCACAGATGAAGTAATGGATCATCAAATCCCCGAAGGGTTTAAACTCGTGAACATTGAATCCTACGAGGGCACAACAGACCCCGCGGTTTGGATCGAAGACTATCTCCTTCATATCCACATGGCCCGCGGTGACGATCTTCACGCCATCAAGTATCTCCCACTCAAGCTTAAAGGACCAGCCCGACATTGGCTTAACAGCTTGCCAGCAGAATCAATTGGGTGTTGGGAAGACCTGGAAGCCGCATTCCTTGACAACTTCCAGGGCACATATGTGCGACCACCAGACGTCGATGACCTAAGCCACATAATTCAGCAGCCAGACGAATCGGCCGATTACGGACACGGTTCTTAACAAAGAAAAATCAAATCGTCGACCGTCCGGATCAGAGGCCCTCGCAGCCTTCAAACATAACATCCGCAACGAGTGGCTTGCCGGCACCTAGGACAGGAAAAGCCGAAATCCATGGCAGCCCTCACATCGCGATGACCCGCTTCGACGGAGAGGACAGCTGGCTAGCCCGCATAACAACCTCGGCAAAAATTCGCGGTCCGGATAACAAGGACCGCAATGGCGGTCGCGTCACAACAAAAACAAATGTCGCGTTAACGGCGACAACACCGAGGATCTGGCGGTCAACGCCGGATTCAGAGGCTCAAACCGGTCGTGGAAAAAGCCATTAAAAAGAACTACTCCGGTCCGTCCAATTTGGACCGAATACTCGACCGCTCTTGCGGATACATGGCACCCGAAAAGCCAGCTAATCACACCAACAGGATTGTTGGGTATTCAAGCGAGCAGCAAGTTAATTGCGAAAACAATGACAAGGGGCTGCATAGCGATGACGAGGAAGAGACCCGACCGCCGAACAATAGAGGGCGAAGGTTTCCCCCACAAGTGCGGACGGTAAACATGATATCGCAACCCACATACCCAAGAGGGAGCGGGCGTGCACTCGAGGATGTGTATGCGATGGAGCGATCGCCAAGTTCAACCCATGGTCCTCCTACCCGATCACTTTTGATCGAAGGACCACCGCACCGATATCTCGCCATGGCGGATTCGCGCATTGGTTTTAGACCCAATCGTCGATGGATTTCACCTCACCGAGTCACGATGGGCGGCGGCAGACTGAACACGCTTTATCGGGATACAAGTCGCAAGATGGGCATAGACCCTCAAGGATTAAACCCACAAAGACGACCTTCAAAGGCGTCATACCAGTGTAGAGGCCAATTGTACATGCTCACCACACTGAAGTGGTCTTGGATCCCGGATAACTTCCGGCGAGGAGTTAATCTTCGACATAGTCCCGTTCGCAGCGGCTATCACGCTCTGCTCGGACGGACCACGTTTACAAAGTTCAGCGCGTGCCGCACACGCATACCTCAAGCTCAAGATGCCAGGCCCTCGAGGAGTCGTCACGGTCAGCGGAAACATCAACGCTCCTCCGAGCGGAGGAACACAGCACGCTCTCTCGGCGAAGTCTGAGCAGCCTCTCAAGGCAACTCTCGAGTCCGGCCGTTTAGCGACCGAGACACGGCTAAACGCGCCCGAGTAACCTACAAAGACCACTGGCACATTCCGAGCACGCAGCGTAGTGTCGGCCCCAACCCCTGCCCTTGCAAAATTGCAAGACTGGTCCTTCGCGTACATCACTACGCTCTAGAGATACCATGGGCATAGGGGGAGGGGCACGACCACCACAGGCCCAGAATGCGGCTTAACCACACTAGGGGCTCCCAAGTGTGTCACTCTTTTTCTTTTTTTTTTCTTACCCACAGGACTCCGTTCACCAGAGGCCCTATCCGGCAGTAGACCTACCGAACTCACGACGCAACAGCTAGGGAAGGAGAAAGGCTACGACGAGTATCCAGGTGGTCTCCATTACGAGCATTAAGTCCGTTTTCATACACCATTCCGCAGCCTACCCATGGAGGGGGACATGTTTATTAGTCCTACCCCTTGCTTACCGCACTATTTGTATCGTTCTGCATTCATGGCAGTATTCCTTGAATAAACAATGCATCGCTTTTTGCTTATAATTGCATTTCTTTCTTATATATATGTTCATTTATGACATGTTGCATCCGTACACTTTAGTGCGGCTAAACACACCAGGGCTTAAGTTCCCCACATTATGGTGTGATAAGTCCAACACTTTCACAAGTGCGGCACCCGAACTTATAGCATTATATGCATCGGCTCGAATCATGTCTTGGGTGAATAGTGGGGTTTGCCGGCTCCCATGTTTTGGTACCTTACGTTCCGTTGTATCGGCTAAGGTAGCCTTTGGAAGAACCACTGCGATTGCGCCCGGTTGAGCTGGGCGGCGCCTCGATGGAGAAAGCTAAAACTGACCGTCATGATAAGGCGAGAGCTGGTCGCTGTTCGAGAGGTCTCTTGAGTCCCTAAAGACTTATGCCGCTTAGAGCGCTGAACCGGCTTTGTCCGCCCAGCGTGGATAGCGCCCGAACTCGGTCTTCGAACACTAGGGGCTTCACGAAATTTAAAATTATAGAATTCTATGGCTAAGTGAGAGTGTTCAAGCATTATAAGTCCGGTTGCCTTGTTCGTTGTGTTGGCGCCTCCTAGATGGACCCAAAATGGGAACAAGAGCGCCAAGTTTATCCCGAACACCCCAAAGACTCGTGGCATGGGGGCTGAAGCCGACGACTTGCCATCTCTTAGATTTGATAAACGGCCGCCTGAAGGTAATATTTTAAATTAACAAGCGTTGCTTAGCGCCGTATGAACAAAGTCTTCAACAAGACAGGATAACAAAATGCGAGTTTACTCAAATATTACATCTTTGGAGCACTCACCCGCAATCATGCGGGCACCTTTCAGACACTCTTATAATACATTTCGGCGTGCGATACTCCTTGCCGCCCGGGCGCGTCCGTCGAAGCTTCTCGGCGTCCATCCTGCCCCGATGCACCTTTGCACGGGCAAGGCCCGACGGGCACCTTCAATGCAAAGCGGAGTGCTTGACGACTTCAACCCGAGGACACGCGTCCACCGGCCGCGACCTGCGGGCGAAGTAGCTCCTGTGCATGGCCTCCTTGGGCCTGACCGAACAATGAGGCCCTTCATGGCCTGTTCGGCTACCTTGGAGCTCGACCAGCTGCTTCACTGGTCGCTAAAGGGCACTAGATGTCCGCCTCGACATCTTGAGACGAAGACCTTCTCCGTCGAGCTCCCTCCTCGGCCCGGTAGAGAAAGCAGCAGCATTGGACACGCTGCATGGGCAGATTCTGAACGCTCTGGAGAGCTCCGAATTCGGGTAAGTAATAGGTAATTCACATTCACATGCTTGCTTTGCATGAAAAATGCCTTACCCGCCGCTATCTTCTTCAACGCCTCGATTTCCTGGAGGGCCTTGTGGGCTTCGGCCTTAGCGGCTTTGGCACTCTCAAGAGCCGATGCAAGCTCGGAATCTCGAGTCTTTGAGTCGCGCTCCAGACTCTCATGTTTTTCCATGAGAGCCTGGAGCTCTTGCTGCACCTCCGCCACTTGTGCCTCCTGCTTCTCTCGCTCGGCTCGCTCCGCGGCCGCATTGCGTTCGGCCGCGGACACCGCCTCCTTCAGGGTCGCTACCTCGTTCGTGGCCCCTGGAATACCCGCGTTATCCTTGTTATTTCTCTTGCAACCAAAATCCTTTTCTGTAGGGTACAAATTTAATACGGTGTTACTCACCTTCCTTGTCCTCGAGCTGCTTCTTGGCACGACCGAGCTGTCTCTCGGACCGCTCGAGGTTCTGCTTCAAAGCATTGACCTTCGCAGCCAGTGCGGCAGAGGTCAGCAGCGCAGCCTGCAATCCCATATTGACATATTTTTTAGAACTCCTGCGTATTTCTCTTTAGATCCTCAGTCCGGCTTTTCTTTCCGAACACCGAACCGAGCATCAGGGGCTACTGTCTATGCGGTACTATATTACACATCTTAAAATTCTTACCTCAAAGCCTGTTAGAAGGCTGCTGCAGGCTTCGGTCAGCCTGCTCTTGGCGAGCTGAACCTTCTGAATCACCGCACTCATCACAGTGCGGTGTTCTTCTAGGATGGAAGCGCCGTTGAGCGCCTCCAGCAAGTTATCCGGCACCTCCGGTTGGACGGAGGCCACCGGCGTCACAGTCTTGCCCTTCTTACGAAGGGGCCGCCCGCCGGACTCCGGAACCACTGCAGGTTCCGATGCGGAGCCCGGTGCAAAGTCCGGGAGGTCGCCCTGCGGCACCTCCGGGGCCTCCTCCTCCTGGCGGGTCCCTTCCTGGGATACCACCTCGACGTCGTCAGCGTCACGAGGGGTGGAGGCGGTCGGAAGAGAATCCATATCCGACGTGCCCAAGGACTCGCTCGACGAAGCGGGAAGATCGTCCTTGGCCGGATTACAGGTTGTATGCGGCATCAGAAAGACACCGCGTGGCGAAAAGAAAAATCATAAATCATCCAGGAGTCTGGATACTTATGATCTTGCCAGGGGCTTGGCCCTTGAGGGCCACTCCTCGTCGCCGTCGCCGATGTTGGCGGAGCAGTCCGGGGGAAGGGTCCTTCCCTTCTTGGACCCTCCGGCCTCCCTCGTTGGGGAGGCCTTCCTCTTCTTCTCTCCCCTCGCTGGGGGAGAGGCCTCTTTCTTCTCCTCCTCGTCCTCAGGGGAGGAGTCCGCCTCGGAGTCATCGGACGATGAGTCCGATACCACTGACGCGGGAACTCCTTGGGTTCCGTGGCCTTCTTCTTGGCCTTCTTCTCGGCACCACGTAAAGTGCGGGACCAGCAGCCCTGTCAAGCAGGCGTCCGCTGGGTCTTCGGAAGGGAGCCGGACAGTTAACCTGCCGGACGTCTTCTACCGATCTGTTAAAGGCATTGGGAGTTTAGATCCGCATAAAGTCAAACTATGAAAAGCAAATGTCCCATAAAGGATAACATAGCTTACCTCGCCACGGTGGGCTGCGTCTTGAATGCGCGATCTTGATGGCGGATCACGGTAACCAGCGCCCTTGAACAGCACCCTCCGTGCAGCCGTTACATAGTGTCAAGAGCCTGCTCAAGGTCCGTGTTGTGCGATCAAACTCCACAAATTGAAGTCCGTTCTTTGGCGGGGAGAATCCGCAGACGAGCATGACTGGATCACGTTGACAAGCTTGAGCTTCTTGTTCACGAGGTCCGGAGACAGGACTAGAGTCAGTCGGCTCCTCGAACTACCCCAAAGCAAGCCCTTCTCTTTCCAGGAGGTGAGCTGCATGGGGATGCCAGATCTGAACTTGGGGGCCGCTGCCCATTTGGGGTCACGCGGCTCGGTGATGTAGAACCACCCCGATTGCCACCCTTTGACGGATTCCATGAAGGCACCCTCGAGCCAAGTGACGTTGGGCATTTTGCCCACCATGGCACCTCCAAGACTCCGCTTGGCTGCCCTTCACAACCTTCGCTTGACATTGAAGGTCTTTAGCCACAAGTCAAGTAGGGCTGGATGCTGAGAGGAAGGCCTCGCACACTGACGATAAACGCCGAGATATTGAGGATGAAATTTGGGGCGGATCGTGGAAATCCGGGCGTAGTAGTACATGAGCCCCGGACAAAGGGGTGGAGTGGGAAGCCCATCCAGCGGAGGAAGTGGGGAAGGAATCGACCCTCTCATGGGGCACAGGGGTGGGGATGAGCTGCCCCTCGTCGGGCGGCCGGTGCGCTGATGTCATTGGGACAGGTATCTGGCGTTCTGCAGCTTCTCGATGTGCCCTCCGTAATGGAGGAGGCCATCCACTGCCTCCGCCCGGACATGGCTGGAAAGGGTCGAGGTGAGATGTACGGACTTGGTATTTGGAGCTCGAAAGCGGAGATGGATAAGCAAAGGAGGAAGAAGGCGTAGGTAAAGGAGGTGGATCCTTATCCCCTTATATATGGGCGGATGAAACTATGCGTCCCTACTAGCCTGGTAAAACTCGCTTATCTCCCTAGTGCCGCAATCAATGGCGCGCGTTGGGTTACCCACATCCGTATTGATGGGAATCCCGGAATAAGGGGAACACGATCTCTGCTTCGACAAGACGTGCCAAGGAAACCACTTCGCTAAACGCGCTGAGGTGGTATAATAAAAACGATTCAAGTAAAGGCTTGGTAGTGGTGTGACGTCACGCCACAAAATACGTCAGCAGATTGAACTTGTGTAAATATTATTCTCTCTACGGTGGTATGTGGAATTTATTTTGCGAGCTGACGGTATCTGGCGTTCACAATCTTCTATGAATTATTCGGAGGAGGAACCCGCCTTGCAATGCCGAAGACAATATCGCGCCGGACTCGTCATCATTGAAGCTGGTTCAGGGCTCTTGAGGAGTCTGGACAAGGGGCGTCCGGATAGCCGAACTATCATCATCGGCCGGACTCCAAGACTATGAAGATACAAGATTGAAGACTTCGTCCCGTGTCCGGATGGGACTTTCCTTGGCGTGGAAGGCAAGCTTGGCAATACGGATATGTAGATCTCCTACCATTGTAACCGACTCTGTGTAACCCTAGCCCTCTCCGGTGTCTATATAAACCGGAGGGTTTTAGTCCATAGGACGAACAACAATCATACCGTAGGCTAGCTTCTAGGGTTTAGCCTCCTTGATCTCGTGGTAGATCCACTCTTGTACTACCCATATCATCAATATCAATCAAGCAGGAGTAGGGTTTTACCTCCATCGAGAGGGCCCGAACCTGGGTAAAAACATCGTGTCTCTTGTCTCTTGTTACCATCCGCCTAGACGCACAGTTTGGGACCCCCTACCCGAGATCCGCCGGTTTTGACACCGACACTTGTCCTTATGGAACATTTGCTTATAGACGTATACCTTTTGGTTTATGTAATGCACCTGCTACCTTTCAAAGATGTATGACTGCTATATTCTATGATTTTTGTGAAAAGATTGTTGAGGTTTTCATGGATGACTTTTCTGTCTATGGGAAGTCTTTTGATGATTGTTTAAGCAATCTTGATCGAGTTTTGCAGAGATGTGAACAAACAAATCTTGTCTTGAATTGGGAGAAGTGTCATTTTATGGTTAATGAATGTATTGTCTTGTGCCACAAAATTTCTGAAAGAGGCATTGAGGTGGACAAAGCCAAGGTTGATGCAATTGTGAAAATGCCATGTCCTAAAGATATCAAAGGTATTCATAGTTTCCTTGGTCATGCTGGTTTCTATAGGAGGTTTATCAAAGACTTTTCTAAAATTTCTAGGCCTCTTACTAATATTTTGCAAAAGGATATTCCCTTTGTGTTTGATGATGATTGCATGGAAGCCTTTGAAACACTAAAGAAAGCCTTAATTATTGCACCTGTTGTTAAACCACCTGATTGGAACTTGCCTTTTGAGATTATGTGTGATGCTAGTGATTATGCTATTGGTGTTGTTCTAGGACAACGAGTTGATAAGAAACTAAATGTTATTCATTATGCTAGTAAAACTCTAGACATTGCTCAATGAAACTATGCTACTACTGAAAAAGAATTCTTAGCAGTGGTGTTTGCTTGTGATAAATTCAGATCTTACATTGTTGATTCTAAAGTAATTGTTCACACCAATCATGTTGCTATAAAATATCTTATGGAAAAGAAAGATGCTAAACCTAGACTCATTAGGTGGGTTCTTCTGCTAGAAGAATTTGATTTGCATATCACTAGGAAAGGAGCAGAGAACCTCGTGGCTGATAACTTTTCTAGACTTGAAAATATTTTTGATGACCCACAACCAATTAATGATAGCTTCCCTGATGAACAACTAGCTGCAATAAATGTTTCTCATAGTACACCTTGGTATGCTGACTATGCTAATTATATTGTTGCTAAATGCATACCACCTAGCTTCAGATACCAACAAAAGAAAAAAAATCTTCTATGATTTAAGACATTACTTTTGGGATGATCCACATTTTTATAAAGAAGGAGTAGATTGTATTATTAGACGTTGTGTACCTGAGCATGAACAGGAATAAATCCTACAGAAATGTCACTCCAAAGCTTATGGGGGGCATCAGGCGGGAGACAGAACCGCTCATAAGGTATTGCAATCTGGTTTTTATTGGCATACTCTCTTCAAGGATGCCCGTAAGTTCGTCTCATCATGTGATGAATGCCAAAGAATAGGTAATATCTATAAGCGTCAAGAAATGCCTATGAATTATTCACTTGTTGTTGAACCATTTGCTGTTTGGGAATTTGACTTTATGGGACCTTTTCCTTCCTCTAATGGGTATACACATATTTTGGTTGTTGTTGATTATGTTACTAAGTGGGTAGAAGCTATTCCTACTAGTAGTGCTGATCACAACACCTCTGTTAAAATGCTTAAGTAATTTTCCCAAGGTTTGGAGTCCCTTGATATTTAATGACTGATGGTGGTTCACACTTTATTCATGGTGCTTTCCGTAAGATGCTTGCTAAGTATGATGTTAACCATAGAATTACGTCACCTTATCATCCTCAGTCTAGTGGTCAAGTTGAACTTAGAAATAGAGAAATAAAACTAATCCTACAAAAGACTATTAATAGGTCCCGAAAGAATTTGTCTAAGAAATTAGATGATGCACTTTGGGCTTATAGAACGGCTTACAAAAATCATGTGGGTATGTCTCTATATAAAATGGTTTATGGAAAAGATTGTAATTTACCTCGAGTTAGAACATAAAGCATTTTGGGCAATAAAAGAACTCAATTATGATTTCATACTTGCTGGAGAAAAGAGGTTATTTGATATTATCTCATTAGATGAATGGAGAACACATGCTTATGAAAATGCTAAGTTATTCAAAGAAAAAGTTAAAAGATGGCATGACAAAAGAATCCAAAAGCGTGAGTTCAAAGTAGGAGGATATGTTCTTTTGTACAACTCTCATTTCAGATTCTTTGCAGGAAAACTCCTCTCCAAATGGGAAGGACCTTATGTCATCGAGGAGGTCTATCGATCCGGAGCTATCAAAATAAATAATGACGAATGGACTAACCCGAAGGTTGTCAATGGGCAACGAATAAAACACTATATCTCAGGTACGCCCATTAATGTTGAAAGCAATGTTATCCAAACTTTGACACTGGAAGACCACATAAAAGAGTCCCTTCGGAACACTCCAGAATCGTGAAAATAAGGAGGTATGTGATACAGTAAGTAAACGGACTCCGAAAAATCCGCAAAAATATTTTTTGTCAGTTTTGGAATATTTAGAAAATTAGGAAAATAAGAAACTTCCAGGAAAGTGACCCTGGTGGGCACGATACACCAGGGCGCACCAGGCTTGCCTGGCGCGCCCAAGTGGGTTGTCCCACCTCGGGTACTTTCCGGCCCCCTTTTTCTTCCGTTCTGCTTGTTCCCCAAGATAAAAAATCTATATATACCTCCCGAACCTGTTAACCTGTGTATCGCAGAGAAAACTCTTGTTTTCTTTTCTTGCTGTTTTCTGTCAGATCTGTTGAACCAGGCATCATGTCTTCTCCCTCCTCCAACACCAAAGAAGGCGAAGCTTGGTTGCTTCAGGTAGAATCTAGGGAAGAGGAATTTGAAGAGATCGTTATGGAGGCAGATGAGGGGGACTCGTTTGGAATTCACCCTCTGGCCTCTGAGAGATCATGAAGAACTCCCTAAAAGGAGGCCTCTACACAGGTTACATCAAAAATTCACAATTTGATTCATAATTATGGGTTCAAAAACACTCCTCGTGCGCATATACCGTCCAATTGGGACATATCTCGTCCAAGAGAAAGTGATTCAGGGACAAATTCTTGGGGTCCGGGAAATAAGCATATCATGGCTGAAGTAGAGAAGAACACTGAGCTGCTCCATTAAGCTCTTCGAGAAATTCACAACTTAAGAGATATGCTTGGAGATGTATTGGACAAGATTGTTTCTACTCCATCACCACCGTCTTC
This sequence comes from Aegilops speltoides, assembly GCA_021437245.1. NCBI lineage: Eukaryota > Viridiplantae > Streptophyta > Magnoliopsida > Poales > Poaceae > Aegilops > Aegilops speltoides. The sequence goes on from CM038145.1 coordinate 217,664,201, forward strand.
TTCATCACCACCAAGAGAAAACTGAGTATTGGGTGTGGGGACTCCCCTTGGCTTTCGCCAAGCTTGGGGGAGGTGCCCCGAAATCGTATCCATCTCCACTATCTTTTGCCTTTATTTTCTTAGTTCAATCAATGGCTATCTTTTGCTATTAGATGAATAAAAGTTTACTTCGATCCTTTCTTTTTATGAGTTTGCTTAGTGATCAATCCTTGTAATCATGTGCGAGATATAATAAAGTCTAGCTTGAGTTTTGCCTTCTTTACTTTCTTGCTGCAATAAAAAGAAAGAAAATAAAAAGGAAAGATCATATGCTAATCTTATGGTAAGTGATGACATTACACAAGGAAAGGTATAAGTAGAAAATTTTATTGTAGATTGACAAACGTAGCATTGGTCAATGATGCAACACATGAAAGAATTAATAAGGGAAGAGAAGATTCACATATAAATATATTATCATGGAAATCTTTTGTGATTTTGAGAACCCATCAAAATATTATATGCCAAAATTGTTGACATTGGACAAGGAAGACAACTTAATGATTTATGTTTGTTCATATTCACACAGAAGTCATATTGTCATAAATACTTCAACATGTGGTGCTTGCCCCTATCTTTTTTAGCAAAAAAATTCGCACTAAGTAGAGATACTACTTGTGCATCCAAAACCCTTAAACCCTATCTTCTTTGAGAGTCCACCATACCTACCTATGGATTGAGTAAGATCCTTCAAATAAGTTGTCATCGCTGCAAAAAGGGCAATAAGAATTGCTTATAAAAATGTGAGATCATTTAATGTAAGGAAAAATTGAGCGTTGTACGAACTTGTGATGGTGAAGAATAAAAGCAACATACTGCATAATAAAGGTTGCCATCACAAGGGGCAGTATAACGTGGCGTTCTCTTGCACTAAGGGGTTGAGCATACAAACAAAAAGTGCATGGCAACCTCTGCTTCCCTCTGTGAAGGGCCTATCTTTTACTTTCATGTATTTACTTTTATGCAAGAGTCAAAGTTTTTCCCTCTACTCCTTTTAGTTTTCTCCTCTGGCAAGCATCATGTGGTGAGGAAAGATCTAGGCACATATGTCCAGTTGAATATGGGTGGCATAAGTTATTATTGTTGAAATCACCCTTGAGGTGAGTGTGTTGGGAGGCAAAACTATGAGCCCCTATCTTTTTGTGTGTCTGGTTGAAACGTTTTGCTCATGTGTACGCGGTGAGTGTTAGCAATCATAGAAGACTAAATGATGGTTGAGTATGTGGACTTGCCTAAAGGCTTTGATACATGACCCTACCTGAAAAGATGATGAATTGTAGTTGCAAAGTTGAGTGAGAACATAGTTTGTTGGTTTCCAATAGAGTTTATGCTTTATACTTCAATGTTGTGATGAATCGTCACTTGTTCATGAGAAGCCTATGATCAAAGTTCTATGATAAAAGTTCTATATTAAAGTTTGTTGTTGTTATAATAAGTCACATGATGCTGCTATGTCCGTATTTTTGTTTTTATCGACACCTCTCTCTCTAAGCATGTGGACATGTTTTTCGATTTCGGTTTTTGCTTGAGGACAAGCGAGGTCTAAGCTTGGGGGAGTTGATACGTCCATTTTGCATCATGTTTTCCTACTGTTATTTATGTTGTTTTATTGTATAATAATGCTTTTTGTAGTAATTCTAATGCCTTTTCTCTCATAATATGCAAGGTATGCACCAGGGGGGAGAATTTTGACAGCTGGAAATCTGGACCTGAAAAAGCTACATCAAGCTACCTATTCTGCACAACTCCAAATGAGCTGAAACTCACCGAGGATTTTTTATGGAATATTAATAAATATTGGAGCAAATAAGTACCAGAGGAGGGCCACCAGGTTGGCACAACCCACCTGGGCACGCCAGGAGGCCCAGGCGCGCCCTAGTGGGTGCTGCCCTCCTCGTCCCACCTCCGGTGCCCATCTTATGGTATATAAGTCATTTTGACCTAGAAAAAATAAGGAGAGGCCCAAGATACCGCATTTAATGAGCTAAAGAATTTTCTTACTCATGCTCCCGTGCTTGCTTTACCCAACTTTGACAAGCCTTTTGAAATTCGTTGCGATGCTAGTGGTAATGGCATAGGAGGTGTTTTAACGCAAGAGAAGCGCCCCATAGCATACTTTAGTGAGAAACTTTCCGGAGCGCAACTCAATTATCCCATCTATGACAAAGAGTTATATGCTTTAGTGCGAGTTTTGCGTGAATGGGAACATTATCTTTGCCCTCATGAATTTATCATCCATACCGATCATGAAACGCTCAATTACCTAAAGGGTGAAGTAAGTTGAACAAGTGTCATGCTAAGTGGAGTGAATTCATTGAGTCATCTCCTTATGTCATCAAGTACATCAAAGGTAAGGAAAATGTTGTGGTGGATGCTCTTTCCCACATATGCATGCTTGTCACTAAACTTGAATTGAGTGCCATTGGCTTTGACAACATAAAAGACTTGTATGCGCATGATCTTATTTTTGCAATCCCTTATGCCAAGTGTTTAACACATACATCTTGGGAACACTATTACATCAAGGATGATTATCTTATGAGAGCTAACAAACTTTGCATCCCCGAGTCTTCTCTTCGTTTGCTCCTTTTGCAAGAGGATCATGGAGGCGGACTAATGGGACACTTTGGACGCGACAAGACATTCGCTACGCTCTCCAAGAACTATTTTTGGCCCAAAATGTTCCGTAACGTCTCCCGCTTCACCAATTGATGCTCTACATGTCGCAAAGCTAAGTCAAAAGCTCCATCCCATGGTCTTTACATGCCCCTTCCTATTCCTTATCAACCTTGGTAAGACATTAGCATGGACTTTGTACTTGGTTTGCCTGAACGGATTCCGTGTTTGTTGTTGTGCACCGATTCTCTAAGATGGCTCATTTTATCCCATGCAACAAGATAGTCGATGCTTCACATATTGCAAATCTTTTTTGTAGGGAAATCTTGCGCCTCCATGGAGTGCCAAAGACGATTGTCTTGGATCGCGACGTCAAGTCTTGAGTTACTTTTGGAAGACCCTATGTGCCAAGCTCGAAATCAAGCTCTTGTTCTCTTCGGCATACCATCCTCAAACTGACGGCCAAATAGAGGTGATGAACCGAACACTCTCCACTCTACTACACGTGTTGATCAAGAGGAACATCAAGGAGTGGGAGGAGTGCCTACCCATCGTCGAGTATGCATACAACCGGGCAAGACATTTGACTACCGGCAAGTCCCCCTTCGAGGTCGTCTATGGTTTCAACCCGTTGTCCCCATTGGACATTCTTCCTATTCCACTACAAGAGCGCACCAACATGGACGTGAGTGCACGAGCAAGCTACCTCAAGAAGATGCATGAAGATACAAGGCACACCATCGAGCGCCAAGTACAACGACTCGCGACCAAGCTCAACATCAACAAGCAACCCATGATATTTAACATCGGAGATCTTGTGTGGCTACACCTTCGCAAGAAACGCTTCCCAATGAATGCAAGTCCAAAACTTCTACCCGAGCTGATGGACCCTTCAAGGTGCTAGCACGCTACAACAACAACGCTTACAAGATCGACCTCCCAAGAGACAAGTACAACGTGAGCGACATTTTCAATGTCAAGGACCTCTCACCATACCATGGTGATGAAGATTTCTATCCGAGGTCAGATCTTTCCCAAGGGGGGTGAGATGATGCGGAGCATCCCACGATCATCCCCATGGTACATTCCCACGACACCACTTGGACCAATGACAAATAGCTCAAGCAAAGGCTATTGAAGATAAGGTGAACTCGCTCCTCTCCGAACTCCCACTTTCTACACATGAGACATGGCTACTACCTCAAGCGAAAACACTATGTGTGATCAGGTACTTGGAGGAAGGCCACGGAGCAGCTACATCCAATGGACAAGACGGCGAGGACACTGAGCAATAAGAAGAGCTACCGAAGAAGCTCCAGCGAGTGGACATCCTCCAAGGACCGGACGTCCGGCGCTTGACGATCTAGCGAGCGGACATCCGACCAGGACCAAGCGTACGACGCCTGAAGGCCCAGCTGACCCCAGTCCCAGTCGACGAGAGCTACAGCGAGCGGACGTCCAGCCACTCCGGACGACCGGCAACACTACCTAGCGGGCGGACGACCGGCCTGCACCAGACGACCGACAGTGCCACACCCGAGCAAATTCTGCTGAAGACCGAAGCCACCGGACAACTGGCCACCTCCGAACGTCCGGCAACTCGTTCATAGAACATAATTAGCGGAAGTCCGAGCCCTACCGGACGTCCGGACCTCCACGAGCGACTGGACGACCGGTAGAGACTGGACGTCCGCTGCGTATGTGTGCACAGCTACGGGCCCGAGGCCCATGTACCCTTTCATTCCGCCCCCTTTTGCACTTAGACTATAAATATACCTCCTCCTCCTCCTAGTTAGGCTTAGCAAAGGATTAGCTCATATTTGTGTGAGAGCCTTGCTCATCCACTTGGTTACTTCACCTTGGAGCTCACGACCTCTTCGGGGAAGATCCCCCAAGAGGATTCAAGACCCCATCACAGGAAGACCCTTCAAGACCTCCTCACGGAGAAGACCCTTTGTATCATCCTTTGTTGACCTTGAATCGTGTATCACTCTTTGCGTTTCGAGGATCTAGCATATGTGTGACCATATCTTGTTGGTTGAGTGATTTCTATTGTGTCTCCCCTCATGTTCCCCTCGTTTTCCCCCTCGTGTTCTTCGTGTTCTTCGTAGGATCCCCTCCAAACGTGAAAGATCGGGTGTCGGTGTCAAAACTGGCGGATCTCGGGTAGGGGGTCCCGAACTGTGCGTCTAGGCGGATGGTGACAGGAGACGAGGGACACAATGTTTTTACCCAGGTTCGGGCCCTCTCGATGGAGGTAAAACCCTACGTCCTGCTTGATTAATATTGATGATATGGGTAGTACAAGAGTAGATCTACCACGAGATCAAGGAGGTTAAACCCTAGAAGCTAGCCTATGGTATGATTGTTGAGATGTATGTTGTCCTACGGACTAACGCCCTCTGGTTTATATAGACACCGGAGAGGGCTAGGGTTACATAGAGTCGGTTACAATGGTAGGAGATCTACGTATCCGTATCGCCAAGCTTGCCTTCCACGCCAAGGAAAGTACCATCCGGACACGAGCCGGAGTCTTCAATCTTGTATCTTCGTAGTCTTGGAGTCCGGCGGATATTGATAGTCCGGCTATCCGGACACCCCCTAGTCCAGGACTCCCTCAGTAGCCCCTGAACCAGTCTTCAATGACGATAAGTCCGGCGTGCGCAATGTTCGGCATTGCAAGGCGGGTTCCTCCCTTGAATAATCCAGATGAGATCACGAACACCAGGATAGTGTCCGGCTCTGCAAAATAAATTCCACATTCCACCGTAGAGAGAATAGAATACACACTTAACTCAATCTGCTGACGTATTATGCGGCGTGCCATCACACCGCAACCAAGCCTTTGTTTGAATCGTTTTTTATTATACCACCTCAGCACGTTTAGCGAAGCGGTTTCCTTGGCACGTCTTGTCGAAGCAGAGATCGTGTTCCCCTTATTCTGGGATCCTCATCAATACGTGCGTGGGTAACCCAACCACGCCATTGATGGTGGCGCTTGGGAGATAAGCGAGTTTTACCAGGCTGGTGGGGGACGCATAGTTTTGTCCGCCTATATATAAGGGATAAGGATTCACCTTCTCACCTATGCCTTCTTCCTCCTTTGCCTATCCATCCCGCGAACTCAAGCTCCAACGCCCGAGCTCGCGCATCTCGCCTCGACCTTCTCCGAATATGTCCGGAGCAGGAGGTAAATGGTTGGCCTCCACCGCGAAGGAGGAGGACATCACCAAGCTGCGCAGCGCCGGATATCTTTCCGGCGATATCGTGCATTGGCTGCCCGACAAGGGGCAGCTCATCCCTACCCCAGGTCCTCATGAGAGGGTCGTCTTCCTCCCCCACTTCCTCCGCGGACTGGGCTTTCCGCTCCATCCATTTGTCCGGGGGCTCATGTTCTATCATGGCCTGGATTTCCACGATCTGGCGCCGAACTTCATCCTCAACATCTCGGCGTTTATCGTCGTGTGCGAGGCCTTCCTCTGCATCCAGCCCCACTTCGGCCTGTGGCTCAAGACCTTCAACGTCAAGCCGAAGGTTGTGAAGGGTACGCAAGCGGAATGCGGCGGCGCTATGTTGGCAAGTTGCCCAATGTCCCTTGGCTAGAAGGGACCTTCGTGGACTCCGTCAAGGGGTGGCAATAGGGGTGGTTCTATATCACCGAGCCACGCAAGCCCACATGGGCGGCGGCCCCCGAGTTTAGATCTGGAATCCCCACGCAGCTCACCTCCTGGAAAGAGAAGGGCTTGCAGTGGGGCAGTCCGGTGGAGGTGACGGGACTCCGAGCCTGCATCGAGAAGATGGTGAGCAATAGGCTCCAACTTGTCGACGTGGTCCAAGTCATGCTCCTCCGGCGGATTCTCCCATGCCAAGAACGGGCATTCAATTTGTGGGAGTTCAATCCGGAACAGCACCAGGCGCTAAACGGGCTCTTCGATACAACATACGAAGGCGCCTGGAGGGTGCTGTTCAAGGGCGCCGAAGCCCCCGCATCCGCGACCGAAGATCGCGGATTCAGCTCACAGTCTCCGACTGACGAGGTAAGTGATTCAACCCCATTACGGGACACTTGTGGTAATTAGATTGACTCTAGTGAGGTTTTAATCTGCCTCTTCCTTTGACAGGAATTGATGGAGAAGGCCAAGCTGCTCATCAGCCCGGCTCCCATACCAGAAGACCCAGTGGACGCCCGCTTAGCAGGGTTGCTGGTCCCGGCACCGCACGTGGTGCCGGAGAAGAAGGCCAAGAAGGTGGCCGCGGGGACTCGAAAGAGTTCCCTCAATCAGGCGTCTGACGACGACGAGGACTCCTCCCCGAAGACGAGGAGGAGGAGTATTCTCTCCCGGAGGAGGGAGAGAAGAAGAGGAAGGCTTCCCCAATCGGGGAGGCCGAAGGGTCCAAGAGGGGGAGAACTATCCCCCCGGACAGTTTTGCCGACATCAGCGTTGGCGAAGATGAGTGGCCTCCAAGGGCCAAGCGTCCGGCGAGATCGTAAGTATCCGGATCCTTGATGTGTAATTTCTTTTATGTCGTGTAGTATCCTTCTAACGCCACATTCTATCTGTAGTCCGGCCAAGGATGATCTCCCCGACTCATCGAGCGGGTCACTGGCCTCATCGGATGTGAATTCCATCCCGACTGCCTCTACCCCATGCGCCGACGAGGACGCCGAGGTGGGATCCCAAAGAGGGACCCATTAGGAGGAGGCTCCGGAGGCGCCGTCAGGCGACCTCCCGGACTTTGTGCCAGACTCTACGTCGGAACTCGCAGTGGTTCCAGAGTCCGGCAAGCGGCCCCTTCGAAAGAAGGGCAGGACCGTGACGCCGGTGGCCTCCGTCCAACCGGAGGCGCCGGATAACCTGTTGGAGGCGCTTAAAGGCGCTTCCATCGAGGAAGAGCACCGCATTATCATGAGTGCGGTGATTGAGAAGGTTCAGCTCGCTAAGAGCGGGCTGACCGAAGCCTGCAGCAGCCTTCTAACAGGCTTTGAGGTAAGAAGTTAGATTTATATAATGTAATACCGCATAGACAGTAGCCCCTGATGCTTAGTTCGGTGTTCGACAAGAAAAGCCGGACTAAGGATCTAACAAGATGTACGCAGGGTTGCTAAAAATATGTCAATATGGGTTCGCAGGCTGCGCTGCTGACCTCTGCCGCACTAACGGCGGAGGTTGACGTGCTGAAGAAAGACCTCGAGCGGTCCGAGCAAGAGCTCGGCGATGCAAAGAAGCAGCTCGAGGAGAAAGAAGGTGAGTAACACCTCTTTGAATAAGTACCTTACAGAAAAGGATTTTGGTTGCAAACAAAATTAACGAGGATAATATGTGTATTGCAGGGGCACTAACGAGGTGGCAGCCACGAAGGATGCCGTGTCCGCGACGAGCATAATCTGACCATGGACCAGTGAGCGAGAAAAGCAAGAGGCACTTGGTAGCGGAAGTCGGCAAGAGCTCCGGGCTCTCATGGAAAAGCATGAGAGTTTGGGCGTGACTCCAAGACTAGAGAGTCCGAGCTTGCCTCGTCTCGAAAGTGCCAAGTCCGCCAAGGCCGAGGCCCGTAAGGCCCTTCGGAAGTTGAGGACATAAAGAAGATAGCGATGGGTAAGGCATTTTTCATGCAAAGCGGGCATGTTAATGTGAACTACGACACTTACCCGGTCGGAGCTCTCGAGGCGTTTGCGGATCTGCGCGTAGTGCATCCGATCTTTGCCGCATTCTATCGTGGCAAGGAGGGAGCTCGACGGAGAAGGTCTTACGGTCTCGATCTGCTGAGGCCAGCCATCCGTGCCCCCAAGTGACCAGTGAAGCAGCTGGTCGAACTCCTAAGGTAGCCGAGGAGGCCATGAAGGGCCTCATAGTCCGGTGTGGCCTCAGAGAGCCATGCGGCAGCTACTTTGGCCTAGTGCGGCGGTGGTGGATGCATGCCCCAGGCTGGATGTGGTCAAGCGCTCACTTTGCATTGAAGGCGCTTCGTCGTGCCCTTGCTCGCATAAAGGTGCAATGGGGCAAATTGGATGCGAGAAGCTTCTCACGGACCCACCGCCCGGGCAAGGAGTATCGCACGCCGGAGAAGTACTATAAGATTGTCTGAAGGGAGCCTGCGATATTGCGGATGAGTGCTCCCGAGATGTAATTTTGAGTGAACTTGTTGTATGTTTATCTGTGGCGCTGAAAACTTCGTTCATATGCGCCATGTGCAACACTTGTTTAATTTAAAATATTACCTTACATGCGGCCGTTTATAAAATCGAGAGATGGCAAGTCGTTGGCTTCACCCCAAGCGGCGAAAGTCTTTGGGGTGTTCGGGATAAACATGAGCACTCTTGTTCCCATTGTTGGGTCCATCGAGGAGGCGCTCAACACAACGTAACGAGGCAACCGGACTTATAATGCTTGAACACTCTCACTTAGCCATAGAATTCTATAATTTTATATTTAGTGAAGCCCCGGTATTCGGAAGACCGAATCGGGCGCTATCCACGACTTCTTCGGACATCGTCCGAACTCGTCAAGTGGCGTGAGTCTTTAGGACCGAAAAACCTCTCGAACAGCGACCCGTCTCTCGCCTTATCATGCCGGTCAGTTTTAGCTTTCTCCATCGAGGCGTTAACCCGGCTCAACCGGGCGCAATCGCAGTGGTTCTCCCAGTGCTACCTTAGCCGACGGAACGGAACGTAAGGCACCAAAACATGGGAGCCGGGCAAACCCAACTATTGACCCAAGACATGATTCGGAGCCGATTCATATAATGCTATAAGTTCGGGGTGCCGCACTTGTGAAAGTGTTCGGACTTAATCACACCATGTAGGATCGGAAGTATGTCTAGAGGGGGGGGGTGATTAGACTACTTGACAATTTAAAAGTTTAGCCTTTTGATTAGGACAAGTTTTTAGCAAGTTCACAATGAAGAGCAAGTCAAGTATCACCCTACACATGCAATTCTAGAGTAATGGCAGCGGAAAGTAAATTGCACATGTAGTAAATAGAGGTGGAGAAGAGCAAACGCAATTTGGAGACACGGAGATTTTTCTCGTGGTTCCGATAGGTGGTGCTATCGTCAATCCACGTTGATGGAGACTTCAACCCACGGAGGGTAACGGCTGCGAGAGTCCACGGAGGGCTCCACCCACGAAGGGTCCACGAAGAAGCAACCTTGTCTATGCCATCATGGCCTACGTCCACGGAGGACTAGCCTTACTCGGGGTAGATCTTCACGAAGTAGGCGATCTCCTTGCCCTTACAAACTTCTTGGTTCAACTCCACATCTTGACGGAGGCTCCCAAGCGACACCTAACCAATCTAGGAGGCACCACCCTCCAAAAGGTAATAGATGGTGTTGGTGATGATGAACTCCTTGCTCTTGTGCTTCAAATGATAATCTCCCCAACACTCAACTCTCCTCACCGATTTGGCTGTGGTGGAAGAAAGGATTGAGTGGAAAGCAACTTGGGAAGGCTAGAAATCAAGTTTCATATGGTGGGAGTGGAGCAACTTGATCTCAACACAAGGGTAGGTAGTTTTCTTCTCGAAATGTAAGGTAGGAGTGGTAGTTCTTTCGATGGCTCTCTCCACGAATGAAGAGGAGGTGGAGGGTATTTATAGCCTCCACACAAAATCCAACTGTTACACACATTTGACCAATCTCGGTCGGACCGAAGTTGACAACTCGGTGAGACCGAAAGTTCAAATCTTGTGAGCGTTGGGATTTTCGTGGGACCGAAAATACAATCTCGGTTAGTTCGATTCTTCCAAAGTCTAGGGTTTGCCATTCTCGGTGGGACCGACTTTCTCATCTCGGTGACACCGATTTGAGTCTGAAGGTTCTGAAGGTTGGCAACACCAATTTCGTAAGACCGAGTTTGGAATCGGAAAATCCGAAATTTCTAGGGTTTGGGTATATGGTGAGGTGGTTCATCTCGGTGTGGTGAGTTTATGGAATCGGTGGGACCGAGATTACTTATGAGTATATGTTGGAATGAAAGATTGCGATAGTTTGAGAGATAAATCACTAAGCACTTTGAGCAACCAGATCATCATCATAACCTCATCCCTTTTAATAGTATTGGCTTTCCTATGGACTCAATGTGATCTTGGATCACTAAACCAAAAATAGAGTCTTGAGCTTTTGCCAATGTTTTCCTTAGCATTTTGAGGGTCCACATCATCGGTCATTGCCATACCCATATCACTGAACTTTCTGAAATATTCTCAAGAAATAATTAGTTCAATGATATATATGTTGTTATTAATTACCAAAACCACCCGGGAATTAGTTGCACTTTCAATCTCCCCCTTTTTGGTAATTGATGACAACATATAGATCAAAGCTTCGACAAGAGATATAATCAATGAATAATATCGTCGCTTTGAGAAGTATGTGATAAGCAAGAGCTCCCCCTAAATTTGTGCATTATTTAAGATTTGCGTTTGAATGCAAATGCACAATCGATTAGGATCATGGGTCACTCTTCCATGTCACATATATCTTGGTGGAGCGCACAAAATGATAAGAATGAATGGCATGCACCCAATCACCAAGACATGAGTAAATGATCATACAAGATATGAATAGAATATGATAAGCATTAAGCACACATTAAGCATAGTATGATCAAGCACTCATCAAAGTAGAGCAAACGTAGTATCAAGCACACGAAATGTCTCGGAAAACTCAAAAGTATCTCAAGGAAAACCGCAAACGAAAGAGCAAAAACGAGCACTCTCTCTCTCGAAGTCCTATGATCTATACAATTTCTCCCCCTTTGGCAACAAGTTACCAAAAAGTTCGAAAGGTATAGAGCTAAGCGTCACTAGGGACTCTGCTGGCGGCTCCTGTCTGCGTTGATGGAGTGGAGATAGCTGCTTCTGCAAAGGCTTCGGCTGAAGTCTGTGGAGCTGGAGGAGTGGACACTGGAGCTGGAGCTGGAACTGAAGGAGCTGTAGGAGGTCTTGATCTTTGTAGCCCAGGGTCATCCTTTGGAATAGCAGTGATCTGGGCTTTGTGGGCACTGCAGCAGCTGCTCATAGTCATCTGGACTAGATCATCTTCCATCTCCTTCATGAGCTCTGCCTTCTCCCTCTTTGCTTCCTCGATGTCCGCCTCAAGCTTGTTGACGGTGACTGCACTTGATCGACTTGACATCCGAGCATGGAACTTATCTTCAACTATCCTCTCAAGACTCTCCCGAGATCGCACTATATTTGGCAGGCGTAGTTCAATCCTTTGGGTAGCTTCAAGAAGTTGTTCTCCAACGCTCTTGGGCTTTCTTCTGCTTCCGCTTGCTTCCTTCTCAGCTTTAGCTTGTTTGGCTTCAGGACTTTGCGTGTCCTTCAACAGATGTGGGAGCATCCTCGGTCATCACAACTTCATTATCTTCATGTTCAGGCTGCGGTGGCAAGTGGGGTCTATCCAACAAGTAGGTGCCCGTGCCAAACTTGGCATTGATGAGCATCTGAATGTGCGGGCAAACCCACATGACCTCTTCTAGTCTGCTGCTGTCCTCTTGATAGTCTCTACTATCAGGTCCATCACCTTAAAAGGTGTCTTCTGATCCAGAATATGCAGCATGTTGATAGAGTAGCCTCTTATCATGTGATGGTCTCCTGACTTGGGCATCAAAGTATGCCTCAGAATGGTGTTAGTGGTAGGGAGACCTGCCTGAAGATGATACACTGATCCAAGCTTCCATATCTCAACATCCTTGTCTGGTACCTCATTGTACATGTTCTTCATAGACTCATGATTCTTCTTGGGGATTCCATAGACATCTACATCATCATCTCTTGATACTGGAGCATTCAGTAGTTCAGCCCACTCTTCAACTGTTGAAGAGAATCTACGCCTTCATCATCCACACAATTACGCCATCTGGATAGAAATGTGTGGCATAGAAGCGCATGATCATTTCATCATTCCAAGCGATCGACCGACCAACGAACTCTGCAACTCCACATGCAGTGAAGCTCTCATGCACATGTGGGAAGTAGTCTCTGTGCTCTTCACTGTCGATGTATTTCCAGTCAACATACCTAGTGTCAGCAACAATTGGCTTCTTGTCCATAAGCACTGTCTCATAGAAATCTTGTTGCTCTCTGGTGTGGAACCTTGAGTCAACAGCTGTCCTTCTCCTGGTGGCATATGGATCAACTTGCCTCCATAGCCCGAGACCTTTGTCCTTCCTTTCCTTCATATTTTCAGCTCGAGGATGAGCATCATTATGAATCTGGCGGTTTCATGCGAAGCTTGACAATACATGTGCCTCTTCATCGACTCATTTGGTGGCACATTGTCCTTCTTCTTCTCTCAAGCGGGAATGTTTCTTCATTGTTTTCTTTGGCTTGGCAGCAGGTTTGGCTTGAGCTGCCTTTCTTTGGAGCTGATGGCTTGGATTTGGTAGGTGCTCCCGCCTCGATGGCATCTCCCATCAACTTAGGCTTCGAGGAGGCTGGGGTGCTTCCTCATCGTAATCATCATCGGCTTCATCATGTACCAACCTCTTCCTCTTGGAAGTTTTCTTTATCTTTTGGAGGTTTCTTCTTCCATGCTCAGCTTCTTTGCAGCTGTGGACTTCTTCACTTTGCTGGTGCCTTTCTTGGTATGTTGCCCTTGATAGTCTTTGGCAACCACTTTCCTCTTAGGCTTGGATGTAATCTCCTCCTCAGCAACAAAGTCAGAGTCCTCCTCATCGAATTCCTCTTCTTCACGGCCCCGTGGCAGCAGGAGGCAATCCACTTGGGGTGCTCCTCTCTCCATCATCGAAAAACTGCTTGCTTGGGACTTGTGATTGCCTCTGGAATTGCAAGCGGTGATTCGGACTGTTCGGCTGTCACTTGCATCGACATGGTGACAACCTGTGAATAGAATAGGTATAGGCGAGAATAGAAGAGTTATCACAAACTGCAGAAGATTTTGCAAAAGAATGAGTTCAAACTTCAGTTTTAGGTTTTCACAGAATACATTTCGGTCGTCGACCGAGTCTAAAATTCGTGAATCCGAAGTGCCTAAACAGAACCATTCACACCACTTTCGGTTGGACCGAAATGGGTTTCGTCTAGCCGAGAGCACTAGGGTTTCACTAAATCCTCATTTCGGTCTTACCGATTTGCACAACTCGGTTGGACCGAAAAATTGCAGGGCAATGGCCAGAGGCCAAATCGGTCGATCCGAGAATGTAGAATCGGTCACACCGAGATGTGTTCGTGAAACCTAACCTAAAATTTTCACTCGAATTTCGTTCTAAGAACTAATCTGCTGGATAGGAAGATTTCAAACTTGGCAAGAAACTAGGCAAAACCTATCGTGCATTGAATCAGAGGTTGAAGCACGAGAGGGATGAAACTCACCCAACTTGGTGGAGTTTCACTCACGGCGGCAACGGCGCGATGAGATAGACCGTTGACGGCGATGGAGACCATGGCGAGGGCGCCTGAGCGACGGCGGAGACGATCCGGAGACCACGGCGACGGCAGCTAAGGGTTTGGGGCGAGATGTTTTGAAGGAATAATCAGCGCGCTGCCCTCGGGTATATATACCCTTCGGTGTCGGTGGGACCGAGTTGGAAAACTTCGGTGGGACCGAGATGGTTAAGCGCAAGCGATTACTCACATCGGTCACGCCGAATTTGTAACTCGGTTTCACCGAGGTGAAAACCTAGATCAATCCAAGTGATTTGGTGCGTCCGATTTGAGTATATTGGTTTGACCGAAAGTACTTAGAAGGTCTTGGAATTTAAGCTTTTGACGGATCGGTGGCTCGAGTGCTCCTCACTCGATGCTGTCCAAAAAGACTTGATCAAAGTTTGTGATATAAGCATGAATAGAGTTTGAGACAAGAAAGCATAGATAGCTAGGGGAGGAACTTAGGCATTCTTGTTCATCCATTTGGTCAAAAAGAAAAATCCAAAAGACCAAAGCAACAAATGGATGTCCTCGAATGGATAAAATCATGCATCCAACATGCTCACACAATAAGATAGCAAATTAAATATGTGTCAAACATGCACAAACAAAACACTAGCTACTAGCACACAATTTGGCGATGACTAGGTCATCTATATATGAGCATATTGACTTAGGAGTCAAATGAGAACATTTGATCATAGGTCATACTCATCGTTTAAGCACAAGTGGGGTTACCACTTTTACATAAAGCATTAATATGTTCACATCATTTGAAGATGCTTTAGCTCAATTCATAAGAGCAAAGCTCCCCCTTGATGTGAGAACCCCTTTTAAAGGGTCAAACTAACCTTGGGTTGTCGTTGAAGACTTCATGTAGATGTTGAAGATGTGGATGCTCAATGTTGATGAAGATCACCAAGAGTTGGGAGCAATCCTTTGGATTCGGGCACTTTCAATACCTACATGGGTTAGTCCCACAAGGAACAAACAAGGATATCCATGGACATAGATTGAAGTACACAATAGATGATGTCCATGAAAGCAATGATTACCTTGTCCCTTGACTTACCAACAAGAGGGTTTGTGACTCCATGAACTAGTGCAAGATGTGGAAGTTGATTGCACAAGTTCTTGCCAAAATGAATGTGAGTGAAGTATGTTGGCGGAGTCACCCTCAAGAACTCTCTAGTTCTTCTTCTTGGGATCCACATCATCTTGATGGGAATCCTTGGGGTAGTAGTTGAGCTTGTCAAGTAGAACTTGAAGTTTCCTTGGGAACCCACTTGACCATGGCCTTGGGTGCTTCAATGAATGCATCAATCTCCTCTTGAAGCTTGTCCTTGCCTTTTAGCTTGTGGTCTTGTGGTGGAAGGTCATCTTGAGCTTGTTCCACATTGGAAGAAGTAGGATCATACTTCTTCCTTTGAGAAACAAACTTTGGAGTGGGATATTGACCTTCTTCCCATTCAACACCCTCGGCGTTGAACTTTCGCTCAAAACCAATTCCTTGATTCTTCCGGTGTCTTCCTTGCTTGCGAACAATTTCCTCAAAGTTCTTGCTTCCGGCAAGACTCTTGTAGACACCTTTCTCTATAATCCCTTTCAATAAACTATTTTCTTGCTCAAGTGAAACTTGGCTTGAAACATTGTTAGTGGAATCAAGAGAACTACTAGAAGTAACAACATTTGATTTAGCATGATTATTGTTACTACTAGATGGAGAATTTTTCTTATACTTGTCATGCTTAGTTTTAATAGGTGGCAAGAAATTAGACAAGAGAAGTCGTTTGGCAAGATATGAAGAACTCTTCTTTCGAAGATCGTCATTGATAGCTTTTAGAAACTCATGTTCTTGCTCTAGATTGAGCTTCTCGAAGCGTAGCTTCTCATGAGATCTTAGGAGCTCTCTATGATCTTCTTGAGTTGTTTCATGAGCTAACTTAAGAGTGTTTAGTTCTTTAGTTAGACGCTCAATCTCCTTCATAGCATTGTCATTCGACTCTTCTCGACTATAAAGACTATTAGCATGTTCATCATTACTAAGCTCACTAGATTTGTCATGTAAAAGCTCATCTTCACCAAGCAAGTCATCTTCATCACTATCAAAGTCAATAAATTCAGGGTGTGATACCTTGGGGCCTTTAGCCATGAAGCATCTTCCAATTCCCTCATTTGGTGAATCAAACAAGTCATAGGAGTTGGAGTTGGAGGACACGAGAGCAAGACCGCAACACCTTCATCTTGATCAGTATTCGAGTTGGAGTGATAGCTTCTTTGGAGTGATTGTCGGAGTCGGAGCCGGAGACCCATTCACCAACATGAGCTTGATGTTTTCTTCTTGTGTAGCTCCTTGATGACTTGTCTTTCCTTTCCGAATCCTTGCTTCTCCGAGAGGATCTTCGTTCATAACGATCATCTCTACTCCTTCTCTCTTTTCGAGGTGACTCTTCTCTTGAGCTTCTTCTTCTTGGAGATTCTTCTCTTCTCTTGTGGGGAGTTGAACACTCATTTGAGTAGTGTCCGGGTCTTCCACAATTGTAGCAGTTTCGATCACGACTAGAAGATCTCTTTTCATCATATGATCTAGACTTTGAGCTTCTTTCCTTGCTTCTACTCTTGTAGAATTTGTTGAAGTTCTTCACCATTAGGCTTATCTCTTCATTGGAAACTAGCTTGTCACTTGAGGTTGTGGGAGCTTCAACTGTAGCTTTGTAAGCACCACTTGACTTGTTGTGAAGCTCTTCCTTATCTTTAAGTGTCATCTCATGAGCAACAATTCTTCCAATGACTTGGTAGGCTTGAGATTCTTGTAGTTTGGCATCATTTGGATCAAAGTGCACACGGTGTCATACTTTCCATCCAAAGCTCTGAGAATCTTCTTAATGATGAATCGGTCGGTCATTTCTTCGCTTCCTAAGCCGGCAATCTCATTGGTGATGAGAGCAAGCCTAGAGTACATTTCAGCGACTCCTTCACCTTCCTTCATCTTGAACTTGTCAAGTTGACCTTGAAGAACATCTAGCTTTGATTCCTTCACGGACTCGGTACCTTCGTGCATTTCACCAAAGTATCCCAAATCTCTTTTGCATTCTCAAGACGGCTGATCTTGTTGAACTCCTCGGGACACAAAGCATTGAAGAGAATGTCACAAGCTTGAGCATTGTTTCAGAACATCCGCAACTCATCCGCTGTAGCCGCGATCCGGAACTTTTCCTTCCTCAAGAACTCACCTTGCAAGCCAACAAAATAATGCCCCATGCGGCAGGGTTATGTCCAAGAATATGCATTTTCATTTTATGCTTCCAACTAGCAAAGTTTGAACCATCAAAGTAAGGACCTCACTGAAAATTACCCTCACTAGACGCCATACTCTCCTAGGTTGTGAAACCAAGCTTATGGAGTCCAATGCAATGGAAACCAATCCAATGGAGACCAATGCTCTGATACCACTTGTAGGATCGGAAGTATGTCTAGAGGGGGGGTGATTAGACTACTTGACAATTTAAAAGTTTAGCCTTTTGATTAGGACAAGTTTTTAGCAAGTTCACAATGAAGAGCAAGTCAAGTATCACCCTACACATGCAATTCTAGAGTAATGGCAGCGGAAAGTAAATTGCACATGTAGTAAATAGAGGTGGAGAAGAGCAAACGCAATTTGGAGACACGGAGATTTTTCTCGTGGTTCCGATAGGTGGTGCTATCGTCAATCCACGTTGATGGAGACTTCAACCCACGGAGGGTAACGGCTGCGAGAGTCCACGGAGGGCTCCACCCACGAAGGGTCCACGAAGAAGCAACCTTGTCTATGCCATCATGGCCTACGCCCACGGAGGACTAGCCTTACTCGGGGTAGATCTTCACGAAGTAGGCGATCTCCTTGCCCTTACAAACTTCTTGGTTCAACTCCACATCTTGACGGAGGCTCCCAAGCGACACCTAACCAATCTAGGAGGCACCACCTCCAAAAGGTAATAGATGGTGTTGGTGATGATGAACTCCTTGCTCTTGTGCTTCAAATGATAATCTCCCCAACACTCAACTCTCCTCACTGATTTGGCTGTGGTGGAAGAAAGGATTGAGTGGAAAGCAACTTGGGAAGGCTAGAAATCAAGTTTCATATGGTGGGAGTGGAGCAACTTGATCTCAACACAAGGGTAGGTAGTTTTCTTCTCGAAATGTAAGGTAGGAGTGGTAGTTCTTTCGATGGCTCTCTCCACGAATGAAGAGGAGGTGGAGGGTATTTATAGCCTCCACACAAAATCCAACCGTTACACACATTTGACCAATCTCGGTCGGACCGAAGTTGACAACTCGGTGAGACCGAAAGTTCAAATCTTGTGAACGTTGGGATTTTCGTGGGACCGAAAATACAATCTCGGTTAGTCCGATTCTTCCAAAGTCTAGGGTTTGCCATTCTCGGTGGGACCGACTTTCTCATCTCGGTGACACCGATTTGAGTACGTAGGTTCTGAAGGTTGGCAACACCAATTTTGGTAAGACCGAGTTTGGAATCGGAAAATCCGAAATTTCTAGGGTTTGGGTATATGGTGAGGTGGTTCATCTCGGTGTGGTGAGTTTATGGAATCGGTGGGACCGAGATTACTTATGAGTATATGTTGGAATGAAAGATTGCTGATAGTTTGAGAGATAAATCACTAAGCACTTTGAGCAACCAGATCATCATCATAACCTCATCCCTTTTAATAGTATTGGCTTTCCTATGGACTCAATGTGATCTTGGATCACTAAACCAAAAATAGAGTCTTGAGCTTTTGCCAATGTTTTCCTTAGCATTTTGAGGGTCCACATCATCGGTCATTGCCATACCCATATCATTGAACTTTCTGAAATATTCTCAAGAAATAATTAGTTCAATGATATATATGTTGTTATTAATTACCAAAACCACCCGGGGATTAGTTGCACTTTCACACCATAATGTGGGGAACAGAAGCCCCTGGCGTATTCGGCCGTACCAAAATATACGGGTGCAAGATGTCATATAATGAACATATATAAACGATAACATAATTGCAATAAAAGGTGCTGCATTATTTATAAAAGAAAGTCGATAGTAGATCGGATCGATACAAATAGTCTTGTAAGCAAGGGATTTGGACTAAATAAGCATGTCCCCCTCCAGGGATGAGCTGCAGACTTGGTGTATATAATCGAATTTAATGCTCGTAATTGAGACCACCTGAATATTCGTCGCGGCCTTCTTTAGTCCCTGACTGTTGTATCATGAGTTCGGCAGGTTCGCCACCGGACAGGGCTTCTGGTTAACAGAGTCCTGTGTACATAAAAGAAGAAGAAAAAAGAATAAAAAGGAAGGAAGGCGCACTTGTGAGCCCCTGGTGTGGTCGAGCCGCACTCTTGGTCCATTGTGATCGTGCCCCTTTCCCTGCACCCATGGTATCTCCAAAGCGTAATGATGTACGCGGAGTGTTATTCTTGCGATTATGCGCGGGTGAGGGTTGGGGCCGCATTGCTACGCGTGCTCTGATCGCGTCAGGTGGTCTTGGTTGGTGTTGCTCCGTGCGCACTTTGCTGTATCCGGCTTTTTAACTTCAGGACTCGAGAATTGCCTGAGAAGGCTGCTCTGTACTTCTGCCGCGAGAGCTGCTGTATGTTCCTCCATTTGGAGGGAGCGTTCCGTATTCCCATTGACCGTGATGACTCCTCGAGGGCCGGGCATCTTGAGCTTTAGGTATGCATAATGCGGCACCGCGTTGAATTTTGCAAATGCGGTTCGTCCGGGCAGAGCGTGATAGCCGCTGCGAAACGGGACTATGTCGAAGATTAACTCTTCGCTTCGGAAATTATCCGGGATCCAAGACCACTTCCAGTGTGGTGAGCCTGCATAGGTTGGCTTCCACTCACTGGATGACACCTTTAAAGGTTGTCTTTGTAGGTTTAATCCTTGATGGGTCGATGCCCATTTTGCGCACTGTATCCTGATAAAGCAGGTTCAGGCTGCTACCGCCGTCCATCAGGACTCTCGTGAGGTGGAACCCATCGACGATTGGGTCTAAAACCAATGCGGCGAATCCGCCATGGCATATGCTGGTCGGGTGGTCTCTTCGATCGAAAGTGATCGGGCAAGAGGACCATGGGTTGAATTTTGGGGCGACTGGCTCCATCGCATAGACGTCTCGTAGTGCGCGTTTCCTCTCCCTCTTGGGTATATGGGTCGCGTATATCATATTCACCGTCCGCACTTGTGGGGGAAAACCCTTCTGTCCTCTATTGTTCGGCGGCCGGGTCTCTTCCTCGTCGTCGCTATTTAGCCCCTTGTCATTGTTTTCGGCAATTAACTTGCCAGCCTGCTTGAACACCCAACAATCTCTATTGGTGTGATTAGCTGGCTTTTCAGAGGTGCCATGTATCCGCATAAGCGGTCGAGTATTCGGTCCAGATTGACGGACTGGAGTGGTTCTTTTAAATGGCTTCTTCCGCTGACCGGGTTTAGAGCCTCGAAATCCGGCATTGACTGCCGTATCCTCCTTATCGTCGCCGTTAAGGCGGCGCTTGTTTTTGATTCGGCGTGACCTGCCGTTGTTGTCCTTAGTATCCGGACTGCCAGAATTTTTACGGAGATTGTTGCTGCAGGCTAGCCAGCTGTCCTCTCCCGCGCAAAAGCGGGTCATTAACGATGTGAGGGCTGCCATTGACTTCGGCGTTTCCTGCCCCAGGTGCCGGGCTAGCCATTCGTCCCGGATGTTATGTTTGAAGGCTGCAAGGGCCTCTGCGTCCGGACAATCGACGATTTGGTTTTTCTTCGTCAAGAACCGTGTCCAGAATTGTCTGGCTGATTCGTCTAGCTACTGAATGATGTGGCTTAGGTCATCGGCGTCTGGTGGCCGCACATATGTACCTTGGAAGTTGTCAAGGAATGCGGCCTCCAGGTCTTCCCAGCACCCAATTGACTCTGCGGGCAGGCTGTTAAGTCAATGCCGAGCTGGTCCTTTAAGCTTGAGTGGGAGGTATTTGATGGCGTGAAGATCGTCGCCGCGGGCCATATGGATGTGGAGAAGATAGTCTTCGATCCACACCGCGGGGGTCTGTTGTGCCATCGTAGGATTCGATGTTTACAGGTTTAAACCCTTCGGGGATCTGATGATCCATTACTTCGTCAGTGAAGCATAACGGGTGTGCGGCGCCCCTGTATTGAGCGATATCGCGACGTAGCTCGAGAGAGCGCTGTCTGCTGTGTTCGGCTCGGCCGGGATTATTGTATCCGGCACGACGGTATTCATCGTGGGTCATAGGGCGCCCACGTGATCATAGATGGATCTGGATTGTCTTGCTTTGTCCTCCAATATGTCTCGCAAGTCCGGCGCGTTCCCTCTTGGCTTCGTACTTTTGGAGCGATGCCGGGGTATGGTCTTGGCTGGGGGCCTGGACGCCTCTCTGTCACGACCACGGGGTGGTCGGTCAGCCATATCATGCGCTGGTGATGAAGGTATGTATGCTTCCTCCTCTAATCGGGGGAGCAGCTTGCGTCTTGGGTAACTTTTGGAGGGACGTTCGAGTTTATACTCTTCAGCCGCGAGGACCTCGGTCCATCGATCGGCTAGCAGGTCTGATCATCTTGAAGCTGCTGCTGCTTTTCTTTAGGCTGTTTCTTTGTGGCGATAAGCCTGCGCTTGAAGCGCTCTTGTTCGACGGATCCTCAGTGCACGAATTCGTCATCGTTGAGGCTTGCTTCGTCTTGGAGGGAGGCATATAGTTATCATCCTCAACCCTTAAATCGCCGCCCTCTCGTGGGGGCTTGCTTCGCATCCTCCCGCGCCGAGTCTTTGGAGGGGATTGTCTTCGCACTTTCTCGAGTATTATTGTCTCTCGTGCCGGAATCTCCATTCTTGCTGTGGCGGATTTAGAGGCGCCACGACGCGCGGCGTTTGGGCTGCTTCTTTAAAGAGTTCGCCTCACGCTTCTTCGCCATCCCTTCTTTTGGGGTATCCACCATGTATACATCATATGACGGGTGGCCTTCCGGTCTCTGTGGGCGCTGGTTCTTGTTAAATCTCGGCATCGCCGTCCATAGCGTCGATGTCGCCGAGTCGAAGTCTAGCATGTCGGTTAAATCCTCGACAGTGGCTATAAAGTGGGTGGTGGGTGGGATCTGAATTTCTTCGTCGTCCGTACTCCAACCGTCCTGGCCATAGTCCGGCCAGGATTCTCCCGATAACGAGAGATGTTTTAATGAATTCAGGATATCGCCGAAAGGCGAGTGTTGGAATATGTCCGCGGCGGTGAATTCCATAACCGGCGCCCAATCCTGATCGATTGGTAGGGGCGCGGGAGGTTCGAGTCCGCAGGAGTCCGCGCCCGTAATCACGGGTTTCGCCAGGACAAGATAGGTGTTCGCTCCATCGCCGTGGATGTTGAAGCCCCAGTGGCGCCCATCCACCGCCCTCGATCTGGGCGATCGGCTCGGGCTAATGGCGAAGCTGATCCGCAGCGCCACCAAGGCCTTGTTCGCGGCAGAGCTAGATCACGCCCATCGCCACAGTCGCGGCGCGCTCGGTCAGGCTCGGGCCCGTCAAGATCAAGTCTCCGCGGCATCGCCGAAGTTTAAGCTTCCAAATCGACCGACGGCGGGCGTAGCTTCGCTCTGCTCCGGATGGCCAAGAGAATTGCCCGCAGATGCAAAGCCGCCGAATATGAAGATCTGTCCGGGAAAAAGTCTCACCGACGGTGTTGTTGGTTGAGGATGCCATCAAGCCTATCGGTGACGACACGAGGAACTCTCAATGAAAGCACCAATGTCGGTGTCAAAACCGGCGGATCTCGGTAGGGGTCCCAATCTGTGCGTCTAGGCGGATGGTAACAGAGACGAGGGACACAATGTTTTTACCTGTGTTCGGGCCTCTCGATGGAGGTAAAACCCACGCCCCGCTTGATTAATATTGATGATATGGGTAGTACAAGAGTAGATCTACCACGAGATCAAGGAGGCTAAACCCTAGAAGCTAGCCTATGGTATGATTGTTGAGATGTATGTTGTCCTACAGACTAACGCCCTCCGGTTTATATAGACACCGGAGAGGGCTAGGGTTACACAGAGTCGGCTACAATGGTAGGAGATCTACGTATCCGTATCGCCAAGCTTGCCTTCCACGCCAAGGAAAGTACCATCCAGACACGAGCCGGAGTCTTCAATCTTGTATCTTCGTAGTCTTGGAGTCCGGCGGATATTGATAGTCCGGCTATCCGGACACCCCCTAGTCCAGGACTCCCTCATCGGGCATCTAGGGTTCTACCCTACATCACATCCCCTATCTATGTGCCGTCATGGGTGTGCTTGTTGTCTTGTGGGGCGCGATCAAAAGGTTGAAGAGACTAAGGTTATAATGGTTGTGGGAATTAAAGGGGAGGCCGAACGGCCTGGAATATCAATCGGCATGCCCTGATGGCAGTTCTAATTCGCAGCGCATAACTCCATTGTGCCGCACGTAACTGTATCGTGTGGCAACGCGAGCGGTGCAACTGCATGCATATGGGGCCCCCGATGTGATCGTGCGCAGGTCCAACCGCTGGCAGAGCGTGCACGGAGGGAGGCGAGCAGAGCGCTCTGCGGTCGCCTCAACGGCGAGCAAACATATATACGCATATAGCAGTTGAACACGCAAGGAAAAGCTGTCCACAACCCGAGCGCGCCCACGGACGCGAGCAGAGCGCGCAGCGGCGCCTAACAGCGAGCAGAGCTTGCCGAGGGACGCGAGCAAAGGCCGGTGCCGTGTGTGTTGTGGGCAAATGCTTGCTGTTATATAACCTCTAATTTAACCAACAAAATGTTAATGCATGTTACAAAAATTATATAACTAGAAACTATGTTCAAATACGAATCCAACGATATAATCTTTGGTGACATGCATTCGTATTTTATTAATTAAATCGTACTTATAAACCAAGATGGTCGTATAGTAGTTAATTAAATCGCAAACGTTTTTTTATTGAACGTATGTGTATGTGTCCTTTCGTCTTTCTCTCGCACGTCTTGTCACCCCGCTGCCGCAAACGGTGCGAGCGCAAGCTTGAGCAGCGCGCGGGGCGTTCTTTTGGCCAAACGGTGCTGAGCCCGTTCCCGCGCAACTGCGCAGGTTCCCGCGCAAGCTTCCCGCCCGACTCGGTGAAATCCCCCAAAATCCCAATGCTTGTCAGCCTACTATATAAACCCTCATGGCGGTCGAGTCCTGCATCGCATTTTCCCCTCCCTCCCTATAGATTATCTCGTATGCTTCTCCCAAAATCGGCAATGGCACCGGACCGCCGTCGTCGCTCAGCCACTCCGCCGTCATCAGAGCACAGCTCCAGCTGGGAGGCTACACCACGGCGGGGGCACAGTCCCCGGTGTAGTGTGGTGCGCGCGGCGTCCCAATTGGATGTGCGCGGAACACGCACCACACGCTCGGCCACCGGTGCCCGTCGGCAGTTGTTGCCGGCCGCTGTTGCCGCCACAACTCTATCGAAAGCCAGGGCCATCGTCCGCTCCGCCGCCGCGGCCATTGTAAGTTATATTTATGTTTCCGCTCTGAGATTTACAACTTATTGTGAGATCCTTTTTTGTATTAAGTAATCTGCAAAACTTTACTATTTCAAATTTGTTGTCTATATATGTTGCAGTTCTGTTGTAGAGTTATATGTTGTGTTACATGTTGTTTCACCCACATAGCATGCATGTTACGTCTATGTATATAACTTGCATGTTGTGTGGAGGGGCTTCGAATCTTTGATATGCATTTGCTGATGGAATGACTATATTTTCACACATCTCTGATGTCAGGTCCTGACATGTAGGCTCTGACCCAAATGGCCCTGAGGCACAAGGTTAGATCTCAAAGGATGAGCCAGAGCCAAATAGTGAGTCAGCATCGGGCCTTGAAGTCAGGCCTAAATGCTCTGGGCACATGTACCTGGATGCTTCGGATCCAACCCAAAAGCAGCAAGAAGAGGAGCCAAAGGCTCCGGCTGGGTCATCACCCCGCTGCCAGAGCACCAACTGGGAACTGGGTACCCTAGAGACTTCGACCCTTTCTTGGATACTCTAGTACATGCTCGAGAGCAACCAGAGGCTGACCCAGAGACTTCGGCTCCATCCCAAGAAGGCCCAGAGGAAATTGCGGGCTCCGATTGAAAACAACTCCTTTTCTGGCACTGCAGATGCATGAATGGAGATTTCGACCAACTTGAAGTTGCACTTTTACAACTTTTGGCTTGGGGAATTCGTTGAGCTATTTAGCTTTTGGGTTCGTTTTAGGAAATGGGGTGTCTTGATCATGACTTGAGCTTGTCCTTTGCCTCCCAACTATACCCTTTTAATAGTGCATGAGCACTACTAGTCAAGAACAAAAAGGAAGGTAAACTAGCTATCCGTCACAAAGTCCTTCAAGACATGGTAAAATGTTAATTTTTTCTCGCCATCATTTGCATAAACCCGAAATATATAACATGATGTTAATCAAGTATGCAAGAATATGAATGTTTTTCGTACGACAATTCCGTTTGACCAATTAAGGTAAATGCAGAGACATTCTCTCACGAGTAATACCATGTCCTCACATAATGAATTGAATTCATTTGATAAGTACTCTCCACTACAATCTGAATGAACTCGTTTGATTTGATTTTCAAGCTAATTTTTAACTTTTGTATATTGTAAAGTAGTGTAGAGCCTTATCTTTAGTTTTGAACAGATACAGGTAGCAAAATCTAGTGAAATCATCTATCAACGTCATTAAGTATTTTTTTTCTCCTTTTGTCAACACAACATTGATTTTACATAGATCAGAATGTATAAGACCCTTCACAGTGCTCCATGGTGTGCATGTGTTAACCATGCCACATAAGCAAAAAATTAACATGCTAAAGCAATTAAGGAGGATAGGGAGCACTTCGATAACCGAGAAGAAACAATGCTAAGCGCGCGAATCTATACAAAACACTTAAATAAAGGAAGTTCACCAATGCATGAGAGAATTTAGGTTTTTCTTGTGAGGTTGGAGAGAATTTAGTTGTTAAATAATTAAACAAAGAAAGCTTAGGTACAACAATTTAAGCATATACACATTGCGGACTGTAGTTGTTGAACACTTCAATGAGTTTAGCATCTCATCTAAGCACTTGTGCATTAGAAGAGACCTAAGCTTCAAGGGTGTCAAGTTAATCTTACCCATAGACAATAGACCTGTGCGGCGCAACGTTGCATATATATCACACAACCTTGACATTTAGAGCACCTTTCCTAAAGTAAAACTCAAGATTAAATGTATTTTAGCAAAGTAGGTTGACAACTAAAATTACTTTGTAAGAATAAAATTAAATTACTTTTGGAAAAAATACTCTCTTTGTAAAGAAACATAAGATTGTATGAATGAAAAGGTGATTACGCTTAGTCCTAGCCATGGGCAGCCTAGCCCTGACGCTGCTCCCGGGCCGGGCCTAGGCCTAGGTTTTGAGCCCGAAGGTCAGGCCGGGCCATGGCCCATTGTTTTTGCGCTTTACTGAAGAGGCCCGACGGGCTTTTGTAGTGGTGGGCCAGGCTTGGGCCTGAAAAGTAGGCCCGACGGCTGGGCCAGGCCGGGCTCGGGCCTGAGTTTTCTACCTCAGGCTTAGTCAGGCTGGCCGGCGGATGGCCAGGTATAATTTGCGCTAGACAAGGAATAGAGTCGTGATAGGTGAATTGCGTTCTAGCCGCTGGTACTTTTCCCTCTCGTTAGGGTTATTATCCTCTCATCGCCGGCGGCAACATTGAGAAAATTCTTTGATCCCCGGGGCTTCCTCCGCCTTCGATCCTCCCTCTCGGGATGTTTGGGACAACCTGGTGCTGTTTTCCAACCTTGGACGGAGTAGGGAACGAGAGGAGTCCTTGGAGTTTCCAGATCGCGATCGCATCTCTGAGATCAAGCTCGAGTAGTTATCATGGCAAACAAGGGTAGTTCTTCGACGTCGGGAGACAAGGCCAAGTGAAAGATTGATGATCTCATGAAGAAGCAGGCATTGGGAGAAGATGTCCTGGACGATGTGATCTTTGAAGAAGACGATGTGCCACCAACAGAGGACCTCCAATGGATGATCTTGGTCAGGGTGCACATGGATAAGGGCTTCAACACGTACTAGTTCTTCCGCAACATGAAGTGGGCTTGGGATCTGGCAAGGGTAGTAAAGATCAAAACCCTAGAGGAAGATTTGTTCATCATGCAGTTTAACTATCTAGGGGATTGGGAGACGGTAACCCAAGGAGGCCCCTGGCACTTCAGAGGCAATCCGGTGATAATTACACCGTATGATGGTTACACCAAGCCGACGACTAGTGAGCTATTCAAGTTCGATATATGGGCCCGGATCATCGACCTTCCCATTGCGTATCATGGTAAAGTCAAGGCGTTGGCTTTGAAGCTCGGCAAGTTTGTTGATTTTGAACCCTCATCCTTTGATTTTGAGGGGAACTTGTATTGTGTGAGAGTGCGCCTGGATGTGCGCAATCCTCTGAAGAAAGCAACTTTTATAGTTCATGTAGGAGAGCGTGAGATCTTCGCGGTTAAGTACGAGCGGTTGCCGGATTGGTGCCAGGTTTGTGGGATGATGGGTCATGAGTTCAAAGAACACGGTGATGGAGTTCATCCTCCTTCAGCACTAATATACAAAAACCTCCGGGCACCAGCTACCACTACTTGGGCTACGAAGCACCGCAACAACCGTAACAATAGTCACAAGAGGCAGCAGAACCAGAACAAGGATGAAAATCGGGATGATGACACTGCTAGCAGGAGGGAAGAGGATGGTGACACGGAGGTGGTTGATCCTAGCAAGAAGCGTGGCTCTATGGAGGTGGTCACCCCATCAGCAACAACGGGCATGGAGCTTGTGCTTGTGGAGACGGCCAAAGGGGGAGCCTGCCTCCCAAGCAGGACTCGAAGAGGCCCAAGACAAGTTTACTATCAGATAAAGTAGCTATAGATAAGAACAGCTCAGGGAGCGTGAAGAAAGCATCCGGTGGTGTTAAAGGTTTTGATGGGTGTTTGGCGGCCTCCCCGGCGGAGGACCGCCGGGCCCAATGAATCTTCTTTGCTGGAACTGTCGTGGGTTAGGCAACGCCCCGACAGTTCAAGAGTCGTGAGAACTCGCATTAAAGTTTGCCCCTAAAGTACTTTGCATTGTAGAAACTCAAATCAGTAGAGTTCGAGCTGAAAAGTTAGCATGTATGATAGGTTTTGATTGTTCTTTTGGTGTTGACCCCACTGGTAGAAGTGGAGGCTTGGTTATGTTTTGGAATAATGAGATAAAAGTGGGGAATTTGGGTTACTCGAGATACCACATAGATGCTAAAATTTCTGATCTTGGTGGTGCCACATGGAGAATGACGTGCTTTTACGGTGAGGCGCAGACTCATCTACGCCACAATACATGGGGCACCATGAAAAATCTAGCAACTACAGAAACCCTACCCTGGATCTGCCTAGGTGATTTCAATGAAGTGTTAAGGCATGAGGAGCATGTTGGAATTGGTAGTAGAAGCCGGTGACAAATCCAAGGATTCAGAGACGCGGTTGATATCTGCGGCTTGATGGATCTAGGCTTTAATGAAACAGGTTGGACCTATGAAAAGAAGGTTGAAGGAGGCACTTTCACAAGGTTCGACTTGACAGAGCACTTGCAACGGTGGATTGGTGTGAGCAATTTCCGCTGGTGCCAGTGCAACACTTGACGGCAGCGACATCAGACCACTCACCTATCCTGGTGCAGCTGGGTGCTAGGCAAGACAAGGGAACTAGACAGTTCCGGTATAAAATGATGTGGGACACTCATGCAGATTTAAAAGATACTGTCTGACTTGCTTGGCAACCGAATGGTCACGAACTGACGGTCGAGGAAGTGCGAGATAAACTGGAAGCACTTGCGGGAAACCTAGGGGACTGGAGCAAAACAACATTCGGCAGTGTCCGAGGTGAAATCCGAACGCTCAAAAAAGAGCTGGAAAGGTTGCGAGGCAGCCCGAACAGAGTTAGACTGAGTCATGTGGAGGTCAAGATCAATGATCGGCTGATCGAGCTTTATCTGCGGGAAGAACTTATGTGGAGATAGCGTTCCAGAGTACAATGGCTATCGGAGGGAGATCGTAATACCCACTTCTTCCACCTTCGGGCGTCCATGCGCAGGAGAAAAAATTTGATCAAGGCTCTTCAAAAACCGGATGGTCAGGTTACCGAAGATCTTACAGAGATGCAGCAGCTAGCGCGGGATTAT
The DNA here is from genome assembly GCA_021437245.1 of Aegilops speltoides. Classification (NCBI taxonomy): domain Eukaryota; kingdom Viridiplantae; phylum Streptophyta; class Magnoliopsida; order Poales; family Poaceae; genus Aegilops; species Aegilops speltoides. The sequence continues at coordinate 217,693,504 of CM038145.1, forward strand.
TATAAGCTACTGTACACCTTGGAAGGAGTTCAAGGAGTGGACGAAGTGCTACAACATGTTCCAGTGAAGGTTACAGTCGCCATGAATGAGCAGCTGCTAGCACCATATGATAAGGAGGAAGTTAAAACAACGCTCTTTCAAATGTTCCCAACCAAGGCCCCTGGTCCGGATGGTTTCCCAGCGCACTTCTTTCAGCGACATTGGGATGTTTGTGGTGCAGCGGTTACCAAGGCAGTTCTGGGTATCGTTCGAGGGGAGGAGAGCCCGGCATGTTTGAATGATACCATGCTGGTCCTTATACCCAAGGTATCAAATCCTACTATGCTGTCTCAATTTCGTCCCATAGCTTTATGTAATGTGTTCTAAAAAATTGCTTCGAAAGTGCTTGCAAACCATCTGAAGGTTATCTTATCAGAGATCATATCAGAAGAGCAGTCAGCCTTTGTTCCAGGGAGGCTCATTACAGACAATATAATTTCATCTTACGAGTGTTTGCACTTCATGAAGTGAAAAAGATCCAAGAATAATAATTTTTGTGCTCTCAAGCTCGATATGATGAAGGCTTATGATAGAGTGGAATGGGGGTATCTTAAAGGAATTATGGAGAAACTGGGTTTTGCAACACCTTGGGTTTCAGTAATCATGAACATGGTGAACTCAGTTTCCTTCTCAGTAATGTTTAATGGAAGCAAGTTAGGAGAATTTAAACCCACACGAGGAATCAGTCAGGGAGATCCCATCTCTCCATATCTTTTCTTGTTGGCAGCAGAGGGCCTTTCGTGCCTGTTAAGCTCACGCAATCAGTCATCCCAACTTTGCGGCATTAAGGTGGCACCGATGGCACCGGAGGGGAACCATCTTTTATTCGCGGATGATAGCCTGGTGTTCTTCAGGGCAAGTATTAATGGAGCTGAGGAGGTATCAAACCTGTTGGACACATACTATATGGCCTCAGGGAAGAGAATTAACAAGGAGAAGTCATCTATTTTCTTTAGTAAGAAGACTCCACAGATTGTGAAGGATGCTATCAAGGGTTATCTTCAAGTGCCTAATGAGTCTTTAAGTGATAGATACTTAGGGATGCCGACAGATGTGGGGCATTCAAAAAAAGGCACTTTCAATTACTTGAGCGATCGTGTTTGGGACAAAGTGAAGGGATGGATGAGCGAGTGTCTGTCAACGGGAGGTAAAGAGGTTCTTATAAAATCAGTAGCTCAAGCCATCCCCGTATACTCGATGTCTTACTTCAAACTCCCACGTGGTTTATGTGATCACATCAAGTCCATTATACACAAGTTTTGGTGGGGATGCAAGCAAGAGGAACGAAAACCAGCTTGGGTCTCGTGTGAGGTGATGACACGGCCTAAATACCTGGGGGGGTCTCGGCTTTAGGGACATGGAATTGTTCAATCTTGCATTGTTGGCACGACAAGCATGGAGGTTGCTGCAAGAACCCTCAACGCTTAGTGCAAGAATTCTCAAGGCGTCATATTTTCCACAAGGTTCAATTCTGGAGGTTGAACTTGGTACACGCCCGTCCCAGATATGGAGAGCTATCCTTGATGGTCGGGATATGCTCAAGCAAGATATAATACGCAGAATCGGTAACGGCCAAAGCACAAGTATCTGGCATGATAACTGGATCCCCAAAGAAACAGTGCCAAGGCCGATCACCTCGCTAATTCCAAACCCTCCAGAGAGGGTTTTAGACCTGCTACAACTTGACAATGCTTCCTGGAATGTGAATCTGATTCGCTCCATATTCTTACCCATTGATGCAGAAGCGATTTTGCGGATCCCGGTATGCACTAGAAATACTGAAGATTTCTAGGCATGGGCACCAGACAGCAAAGGCAGATTCTCGGTGAGCTCGGCGTACAAATTTATGATCAAAACAAAACTTCAGCGAGAGAGCTGTCTCGAGGGAAGAAGTGGAACATCCAACGAACAAGCTGAAGGCAAATCCTGGACGTCACTTTGGAACTTAACAGTACATTCCAAGGTCAAAGTTTTCATGTGGAGGCTGGCGAGGCATTCGCTTCCGACCACGGATGTTCTACACAAGCGAAACATGGCCGTCCAAGATGCATGTCCCATGTGCGGCTGCGAGGACTCATGGAGACATGCGCTCCTCTCCTGTACCATGTCATGCTGTATTTGGGCTCTCTCAGATGGCCAGCTTGTGTCACAGATGACATCCAATGAAGAACCGAACGACAGTTTCAAAAAAAATGAAGAACCGAACGCCAAGCACTGGATGTTCGAGCTGCATGCTACACTAAGCCATGACTTGTTCATAAGAATGGTAGTAACATTATGGTCAGTTTGGTATGCTCGGCGGAAAGCAATCCATGAGGCAATATTTTAGGGCCCGGTACAAACCATCGCCTTTGTGGATTCCTACTTACATGAGCTACAGCAGCTACAAAAGCCGACCATGCAACCTTCTGGAGTATGCCGACCTCCTCGGCCCACTGAGGAGAGGTGGCTCGCCCCGCCTCAAGACCGTATGAAGATAAACATTGATGGTGCACTCGCTCGCCACAGAAGAGGAGGAGCAGTTTCGGCTGTCTGTAGAGATAGTCAAGGTATTTACCTTAGGTCCTCATCGATGGTGTATCCCAGAGTAACTGACCCAGTGATGCTCGAGACATTTGCCTGGAGGGAAGCTCTATCTCTTGCAGAGGATCTTAATCTGCATAAGATCACAGTGGCGTGTGATAGTCAGGGAGTGGTGGACGACATCAACAAGAGGACGGGAGGACCCCATGCTGCTATAGTACATGAAATAATAGGACCTAAAAGTGGTTTTCAGCTTTGCAATTTCATTCATGAGCGTAGAAAACTATAACTATGAGGCTCATAAGCTCGCAAAATTCTCTTGTAACCTGCATTTAGATAGACATGTGTGGTTGAAAAATCCTCATGACCCAACAGTTGTACCTATGAACGTTGCTTTGGAATAAAAAGCTTGGCGAGTTCTTCTAGAAAAAAAAAAGAGGAAGAGAGTCGTGGTCGTCGCGGTCGCGGGCACGGACGCGGACGCGGGCACGGGAGCAACGGCCGCTTTCTGGTGCCCTTGCTTCCTTCCTAACCTAACCAAGCAAGCAGCCCTAACCGATTGCCGTCTCCATCCGCGTTCATCCAGCCAGGGCATCCTTTGCCGCTAAGCAAGCGACACCTCGGGCGGGTTCGAGGCGGCGAGGGCTTGCGCGACGAGGATGACTGTAATGCTCTAGCCCCGGTGATCTCTGCCGTTTCAGATTGGGGAACTCGATTTCGATTTCGACCCCAGTGCTGGATTCGTCGATGGTGGGGGTGCTGTCGAATCGGGTGGACCGGGAGGCCCTCGCCGCCGGGGATCACATCTACTCGTGGAGAACCGCCTACATCTACGCCCACCACGGTCGGTAATCCCCTCATTCTTCCCCCCCAACCAATCTCCCATAACTATATCTGTCAATTGGTTCGTTGGTTGGCCGAGGATTAATTAAGCACCCTGCCACCATTAATCTCACGCCTGGTCCTCCGGGGTCACCTTGAAGACGCCCTGCAACCATAGATGTTAGGTTTGCCGGCTACAGATTGCGACGGGGGTCTGGGCTGCCCCCCTGTTGAGGAAAAAATTGGTCAAATGACGGTCACCTTGAAGACGCCCTGCAACAATAGATGTCCTCATCTCTGAATCAGACTATTCGGCGGCCTCCGTCTGCAATGCCTTTTACCTAAATGGGGACTTAGGCTTGTCGGCTACAGATTGCGACGGGTGGCTGGGCTGGGCTGGCCCCTGTTGAGGAACATTGATGAGGAGAGTTGTTCCCAATAACCATGATCTTGCCCGTGTTGTTCTTCAGCGAAGAAGGATCGGCTCATTCTTGCTTCGCCGAGTGCGTCTGGGTTCATCAATTGTGTATGCCTATGCTTCAGCGCAGCACGATTGGCCACCTTTCCAGCAGCACCAGCACCATTGGAGGCATGGTGGATGGGGCGTGGATGCGAATCCAGAAGGGGAACACACGAGTTTTCGACACCATGGTAATCATGGTCGTCTGGTATATCTGGCGTGAGAGAGCTGTTTTGGATGGGATCTCCTCTGCTATCTGGGATGTGGCATCAAGAATCCCAGTGGAGGCAAGCGCTCAGGTTCAGGCTGGCGCGAAGGGGTCGGCAAGTTTTATGTGGCTCACATATAGCGGAAGTTGTGTGCGTGGGTGTTCAATCTGGAATGTTAAGAATCGACTGCAAGCTTTGGCCATCCCATACATTTGTAATTTGGCTTTCGACCGCTTTCTATGTAATACAAAGGCCTGCAAAGCTTTTGCCATCTGTTAGACTGGTGGGCTTTGAATAGCATCTTGTAGATTGATATCTTCCTTCTCAAGCCGCATTTCACTCACGCTCGTGCTGCCTATGCTTGCTAGTTTTCGTCATGCATACGCTCCTTACTGCAATACTTGTTCATGATGTCCTCTTGACTTGTTTGCTTGTACACATGTGCTAATATCTTGTCATAAATAATACTGTAGTACTGACTAGTTTGATCTTCCATTTTTCAGGGATATATGCTGGAGATGGAATGGTTATCCATTTTACGAGAGCGGCTGGACATGAAATTGGGACAGGAACATTTTTAGACAAGTTTCTGTTCAGCTCATCGCCGACTACGGCGGATGGCCCTCCTTGCGAGAAATGTGGGCACCTCATCAAGCCTCAGGGCGTCATAATGTCCTGTCTCGATTGCTTCCTGGACGGGGGCAGTCTCTACCTCTTCGACTATGCTGTGTCGCCCCCTTTCTTCCTCGCCAAAGCGCGTGGAGGAACGTGCACTATGGCACCCTCTGACGCTGCTCAGCTTGTTGTCCACCGCGCCGAACACCTCCTCAACAATGGCTTTGGCATGTATAGCCTGTTTAAGAACAACTGTGAGGACTTCGCGATATACTGCAAGACGGAACTGCTCGTCGAGACTGCTTACAGCGTTGGGCGCAGTGGGCAGCTGGCGTCCCTGACGGCTGCTTTCAGCGCGGTGGCTTCTTCGCCGCTGCGTTTCCTGACAACTAGTGCTAGCGGTCTGGCAATTGTGACAAGCGGCATGTACTGCATGGGGCGATATGTTTCAGACATGGGTGTTCGCCGTGATGTGATCAAGGTGCCTGTGGAAAGGCTTGTAGAGCACTGGGTGAACAATGTCACTCCTGCTCTTCCTCAAGGGGCCACACAGCCGGAGACGGCAACACCAGGAGGCTCGCCGGAGCTACCAGGGGTAGGGGAGCTTGCTAAAATGGCAACACCAGGAGGCTCGCCGGAGCTACCAGGGGAAGGGGAGCTTGCTAAAACGGCAACACCAGGAGGCTCGCTGGAGCTACCAGGGGAAAGCGAGCTTGCTAAAACGGCAACACCAGGAAGCTCGCCGGAGCTACCAGGGGAAGGTGAGCTTGCTAAAGCGGCAACACCAGGAGGCTCGCCAGAGTTACCAGGGGAAGGGGGACTCGCTAAAAAGGATAGCCTTATTTAGCTGCGGTATTGTCGTTTGTCAATTTGCCTTTGTGAGGATTGCTGCTCAATTTCCTTATCAGTGTGTTCCATGCAATTCTTAATGTAAATTAATCTACCTCTGAAAGAGGTTGGTCGACTGGCTGTGACGATTTGCTGCTTAATCCACTTATTAGCTTGCTGCCTGTTCATGTAAATTAATCTACCTCCGAAAGTAGTAATACATCTATTTCGCTTGTATGGAATGTTATGATGTAAGGTGGGAACTTATAGCCAAGATTTGTCTTGGCACAAATTTGTATTAAACCATGTGATGTCATATATTTCTTGGTTCCATCATAATATCCATTGTTTTGTGTGCTCTTCCCCTTCCAAGTATCCAATGGAGTTTCTGGTGCTTCCTGAAGCCTTTTCCTCGCAATAATGTATAGTATCACCTCCGTTCCGAATCGGTTTTAGATATTTCAATATGGACTACATACGTGCTGAAATGAATGAACAAGCACACAAACACGTTCTTCAAAAAACACACACTTAAACACATTTATGTACATGTGATTCAGAAAAAGGTTAGAACATCTTATAACACGGAATGGAGGGAGTAACTCTTATGTTCTATCATCGTACTCCCTCCGGTCCTTTTTACTCTGCATATTAGGTTTGTCTGCAGTCAATCTCATCCAACTTTGACCAAGTTTATACAAAAAATTATTAACATTCACATAACAATACCAATATCATTAGATCCATCTTGGAATATATTTTTATATTATATTTATTAGATATTATAGATGTTAATAATTTCCAATATAAATTTGGTCAAACTTAGCAGAGTTTGACTTTCGGCAAATCCAATGTGCAGAGTAAAAAGGACCGGAGGGAGTACTGTTCATGAATTCCTTCCCCAACTTGTCAAATATGCTAGCATGTCCTTTCTCAGTTGCAGTTTTGTAATGCTACATATATTGATCAATATGTTATTTACAGCATTTTCTAAAATGTCACACAGGAACGTTATGGAGAGGATTCTCCATGCTGCAGTCTACACCGTACTAATTGTGGCTACTTTTTATCCTCGGTAATAACTCCAGAACTTCCGTAAGTTTCTCCAATATTCGATCGACAAAATTAGGATAGAGTTATAAACTGATCTATCCATGTTTTACTGTGTGCGTGTGTGCGTTTTCTTTTTCAGTTTCTTTCTCACACGTATATTCCTAGGATAACTTCCTTTGGATCAGTCTCTATCATCCATGAAGGCCTGCCAATCCAAGTGATATAACTATGTCAGCTACATAAACATTACGAGTTAACCACTTAAAATTGTGAAATCGGGTAGAGGAAATCACTTGTTCATCACGAAGTTCGTTGTTCCTTGGGACGCACGCTCCAGAAGCAGCTTCCTTGATTCAATTGCTATTCCCTCTGGCTGCATTACAAATAATTGAGATGATCTTAGAAAGTATGAATTAAGTTCTCTTATTTCTGTGAGGCGCGAAGGAATTTTTTTCTTGCAACTATTCCATTAGTTTTCCTTCTATCGGAGCACTACTCACCTCTTCCGGAAACCAAACACCTGGTTGTGTGCTTCCCTCCAGAACTGCTTGAACAAATGCAGCCGTTGAATGGCCCACCGATCTGCAAGTCCAACATAAGATGCTTATATGAGATGTAGATAGATTGACCAGAATAATATTGGGTACTTCTGAACTGAAAAGTACACCAGAACTTGTAAAATGAGCCATACAATAAATATTGCCTAAATCTCGAGTATAAATTCCTAGGATTTGAGTTGTAAGTTCTGAGTATAACTTTTTCTGACAGTTGTGTTGTAACAGGTATTGCATGAAATCTGCATCGATCATTTCAAGTATTAAGAACAGATAAAGAAATCTCATTAGGTAGATGATCTCTCAGTTTAAATAGGCATGATTATAGAATTGTTTCCACCTAAACAAGTTTTGAAACCAATGGAAACTCTTGAATGCCGACTATAATTTCCTGGGACTCTGCTTTACTTGGAGGAAATTAATGTTAGGCTCAATACAGACGATGGGCAAATAATCTGATAGCTGGAAATAACTAATGGTAAATATCAATTAGGTAACGGATTTTGAGCATGCTCAATTGCTCATCCAGAAATGTGCACTTACACAGATAGTTTTCTATGAGAAAATAATCCAATAGTATTTCGGCCATTCGAACACTCCAAGTCTACCTGCACAAACAAAATAAGTTTGATCCAACAATATCATCAATAGTTTCGCGTACTGCTCTGGACACAGCTTCAGTGGAATTAGTATGCTCTTACTACAGACCCTACGTGAGTACTAGTATGCTCTTACTGTAGACACAGCTTGAGTACGAGTAGTATGCTCTTACTGTAGACACAGCTTGAGTACGAGTAGTATGCTCTTACTGTAGATACAGCTTGAGTACGAGTAGTATGCTCTTACTGTAGACACAGCTTGAGTACGAGTAGTATGCTCTTACTGTAGATACAGCTTGAGTACGAGTAGTATGCTCTTACTGTAGACACAACTTGAATAACATTACAATGACTTGAATATAATTCTGAAATAGAGATAAAGGAAATACTTACTCTCATGGACACACGCTCTCCTACAATGCCATCAATGGCTCGAACAAGGGGATCAATTTCTTTAACCAACTTTCCAACCTTATCTTTATCCCTTAACAACTCCTAAAAAGGATCAAGTTGAAGTCAAGTATATATACTGCAAACTGGTACCAGCTCAACTACATCCTTAATATTGATACTTTTTTTCATCCCATTGACACAGATCGTATTGGTTAATTGCTTAAATTGCAGGAAAATACATGCTACTATATGTTTGCAACTTCCAATATCCTCAATTGGTATCACTAGAATAGCAATGTGAGCTTGAATGAAGGAACTTCATAAAGAGATAACTGAGAACTGGGAAGAATACATACAACAGGTAAAAATTTAGCGAAAGCCTCCATTCCCCAATTCCAGAAGAAAGGAGCAGTACCAAATCGAGCACTGACAGTTGGGACACCTAAAAATTTATGAGCACTCTTCACTTCAGGCAAATTCCTGAAATAGACGACAATGCATTTGCGGTATGTCAAAAGGCAAGCTATGATAAATAATAGTAGTGCATTTTTTTTACCACACTGGCTTCTGGTTTGTCAATTATAAGATAATGCCCAAAGTACTTACAGTAAGTAAACATCTCTCTTTCTGACCCCTTTTCCGAAATCAATGTTGAGAACTCCACTGTAGGGCTTCAATTTGATTTCTTCTCCTAAATAGGTAATTAGAATGAATTCATCATCTTTTCATCCTCACCGAGGAAGACCATAGGTGATTATTAACGAAAATTTCAAAAATACCTTTGTTATATGCAATTACATCCTCCCCAAGAAGCAGAAAACTTGTCGCCAATATTGTTGGGCCAGCACCACCAGAGCCTGCAGTATAATAGAAGAATCTAAAAAGGATTTAGCAATGTGGCCATAAATATGAGCCCGTAGGAATACTAGTAAGTAGTAAGGTCTGACATGAATAGATGCATCGAGAGTCAAATCAAACCACCCCTTCTGTCCTTAATGCCTAATTTGATTTTTTTTTCCTTTTCCAGAAAATATAGAACTCCCCTAACCTTAGTCTTTCAGGCTCTCCATCTTCACTTCTTGCAGCACTCACAAGCTCAGCAGCCATCACTGTTAGAAAACAATACAGCACATGAATAAGCACTAAATGTTTAAGATGTGGCATTCTTCTCGTTCTCGATATCTGCAGCTATTCCTTAAATGAAGCATCGCGGTCCATAGAAACCACACACACTTTCGTAATGGAATAATGCATATGTGATCTAGTTTAGTACTTCGTTCCTTGGTTACATGAGGACATGGTAGTTATGTAACACTGCAATTTATATTAACATAGTTTCCGACAGCTTCACGTGTACGTATCTTTCGACTTTGACATATGAATACATGACACGAATCAATTTGGTGAATCCGCTCACAGTTACCGTGTTCCACCTTTTTACAGCACTAGCTTTGATTCATGCAATTTCTTTCCATTTGGGTACTGTTTAAAGAAACATTGCACCGAGCATTACTTTGGAATAGCATGTCATTGTCTTTAGTTACTACTATCAAGTTACGCAGTGGAGCAACAGCAAACATGGACATTTGTGGCAACGAATGGAAACAAGTCAAAGAGCATATAGCAATTACTGGAGATGTGGATGAAAAAAGTAGCAAGTCAAATTGATGGTGTTGTATGCCATGAATGTGAAGTAATACCATTGCTCACTCCAGGATATATGCCAGCGGTTGTAATAGCTGGAACACCTTGAGCTTTTGCTTCTTCATGAAAAGCTTTGGCTCTCCATGAATAGTCCATATCATCACAAACATCGATATATGCGGTCTGTTCACAAAAACTTAAGTGAGCCAACAACCATTTCAGTTATTAAGTAAAATATCACCAAGTTCAAGGGATGCCGCAAAACTTATGCAGTTGTCCTCAGGGACAGGATGTTTTTAGCCACCTTAGTCGAAATCGCCGCTCGCAGGACGGTGCATTCAGCCTCCCTTTGGAAAGGCCCGGCAGTATGAACAACCAAGTCCACATCTGGGGAAAGTTCAAACCATTAGTCAGTTATATGTCCCGAGCCCCGTGGAGGAAAATTACACGTCTGTCTCAATGAAGCACAACATTAGCAATTTTTGGTATAATTTGCATTACTGACCCTCTAGCGCTTTCTCCAACATGGCTGCGTTGCCAGTATCAATCTTCACAAACTCGGATTGCTCGCCAAGCTCAGATGCCAAAGATTCACCTTTCTCCCTGGCAAATTAGAAGGCATATATGAACAGAGCGAAACTATATATTAATTGGCTCAAATGTGTCAAGCTGCTAACTAATTATATATCGAACTAAGAGGCGGTTCTCATTTGCAGCTGATGGAATGCGACTGAACTGAAGGATGTGGCAGTTACCGGTTCCTGCCGCCGATGAGGATGTTAAGGTCGGGACGGAGCTTGGAGAGCGCGGTGGCCGTGGAGCCGCCGACGCGGCCGGTGCCGCCGAGCACGAGCACGCGGGCGCTCGAGCGCGGCTTGCTCGGGGCAGCGGGCGCGGTGGCGGTGGAGGACGCGGCGGCAGGAGGGGTGCGGAGTGGCATGCATGCTCTGACCATGGCGGCCATGCTGCTGCACTGGGCTGGTGTTACGCGCGGCGGTCTGAGCCACCCATGCCAACAGGGGGACGAGAGGGTAGAGAGCCGTGGTTCGTGCAGGGGTGCGTGGATGTTGTTTAGCGGAGACGTGGAGGCTTGTGGGCCGTCGTCGATCAAACCTGCTCTATCAAAAGCAAAAGCAAAACGAAGGGCATGTTTGGTTAGCTGCACCGATTTTCGGTGGTTGCATGTAAAAAACAAGTCAGGCTAAGTGAAAATTGGTTGAGAAAATACAGAGTAAAATGCGACATTTGCGTGTTGTTTGGTTGTCTGTATATGAGATCTTGTCATCATCAAAGCAATTTCCACCCGATGTTTGCTTGCATAAATGCATAATAATTAAGAGTTAACAACTACAGTTAACAGAGAGATTACAGTAGAACGCACACGTGCTTCGACCGCAGACAGGACGACTACGGTAGAGGGAACCACGGGCACGACTAGTGGTCGTCGCCAGCGCCGGTGCCGGTGTACTAGCAGTCGCCCATCATCGCTGTCAATGAGGCCGGGCGTCACCTTCTCCAACTAGCTCATCTCCCGAGACGAGGGTCTACACTGCGACTTCGCATGCCTCCTCTATGACATCCTCTGCGGCAAGCTCGACAAGTCCCATGTTTTCAAGATCGTGTCCGAGGCCGTGGATATCGAGAGGGAGTTTGTCTGCGATGCGCTCCCCTGCGCGCTCGTCGGCATGAACGACGACCTCATGAGCCAGTACATCGAGTTCGTTGCCGACATCCTGCTCATGGCGTTGGGATGCAAGAAGCTGTACAATGCCACCAACCCATTCAACTGGATGGAGCTCATCCCCTGCAGGGCAAGACCGACATATTCGAGAAGCGCGTCAGCGAGTAGCAGAAGGCGTCTGTCATGTCCAACCTCAACAACGGCGTCATGACCCACAATGTCTTCAACATCGACATGGACTTATGATCAGTCTGAGGCCAGACAACGAGGTGAAGCTACTCGTCAAAGGAAACTTTAAACGGTCGACCGTGTGCCACGAATTTGTCAAAACTCGTCCAAAAAGGATCCAAATATAAACAAGAAATTTAACATATACAGTGAACGAAACTATGATCCAATCGCCTGAATGGAATCAGAACATTGAGGTGCATCTTTTTCGTGTATAGCTTATCTCAAATCGAAGCATGGTTGTGTAGAAAAGAAGAGGCTAAGTGAAGAAGATTAAGAACCTGATTACGTGCAAACACCTACAACCAGAGCCACCCAAGTGCGCTCGAGAGTATCGCTTGGGCCTGCCTACCTGGAAACTGCTGATTAATTCCCAGCGATGCAGGCCCAGATATGCTTTAAAAATCATATGCTATGCAGGCCCAACAGTGTTTGCATGTAACCAAACAACCAAACACCAAAAATATGTTGCATACAACGGTCTGGATGCGCTTTTATGGGCAACCAAACGCACCCCAAAATAAATGATATGTCCGGAGACCTTTGTTTGAGGCATCCAACGTGCTTCATCAAATCACCCACAAACATCTGGATTCCAACACTTTGGTGATCCAACATCGTGCATCAAATATCACTTGTAAAAAAAAATATGTGCATTAAATTTGTCTAAACACGTTCGAACATCTGAAATCTAACAAACCAGGAGCAAAAGCTGGGGGAGAATGTTTGGTCATCCGCTCCAACCAAAAACTCCAACTGGAGCCTCGTTTTTCTCAGTTCGTCCCTCCCCCTTGCTCTGTATCCGCATTGTCAAAGGTCACCACCCAGGCTTTGTCAGGTCGCCACCGCTCCATTTGGATGCCCGCCTCACTTTGTGAGGCCTTCCATCTCCCCTGGCCCGGCCGCCGCACATGTACTATCTACCCCTAAAGATGTCATCTATGGCAGACACCATGCCCGAAAACTGCTCGACCAGATACCATAGCCAAAAAAATTGGCTACTTTTTTCTTATTTTGAAGCAAACCCTATGCATTTGGACACAGGGTACTTCTACGTCGACTTCATGGATTCATTCTCATCCTATTATGATGCATATGAGGATGAAACGATGATCATGGAGGCGTTCTTGAAGATGCGGACCATGCGGAGGAGCTTGTTCTCAAATTCAAAGGATCAATTATGGGACATCGAGTGTTGAATCGGACTAGGGCATGAGGCATATGATGCTAGTGGACAACTACTTTGTCCCCGATGCGCTATTCGAGCCCTATTTCCATCATCAATGTTGGAAGCGGCGAAATGTGTTTGATTGCCTCTACAATGGTGTCTGAGCATGTGATTACTACTTCATCTTGAAGAAGGATGCTATTGAAACCATTGAATTCTCTGGTTACAAGAAGTGCACCGCTGCATCGAGGATGCTTTGCCTATGGTATGGTTGTAGATTCGTGGAACAAGTACCTTTGGATGTCCAAACTCACATGCCTCGAAACCACGGCCAGGTTTGCTACTACAGTGGTCAAGGTTTAGACATGGGGTGCTTGAGGGAACAATTTTCGAAGACACCACAAATAATGAGGACATGTCTACCTTGGATACGACCAAAAATATTGCATACATGCATATTTGTGAGGTGATTTCTTATAAGAATTATGCAATAATTTATTTATATTATTCGAAACAAAAATACTTCACCTATTTTTATTTCATGCCTAAATGCATAATTGCTGAACACTTGTACGAACCTAAAGTAAAAGGAAAAGATTATTTGTTGTTCAAGAAGTCGTCTCGCGTCAAATTAAATGATTTTGCACTATTCAAAAAGTCCTCTCATGTCACTTTTATCCCAAAAGAAGATAGAGTCCAAGTCCCCATGTTCTGAACTCAGATTCGGACTGCACATATATACCTGACTCAAAACGCCAAGAACTCTTTCATCCGGACTTCGAATTGGGTGATTCTTTTTTTTGTTGGAAGGTTTATTTCGTGCACTTTTCAACCCAATTGTATTCACCTTCAAATTCGTCTAGAGCATTGAGATATTAACAAAACAATCTCACGCTACAGCAGAATCCAAGTCAAACTACAAGTCCAAAGGTGTTGCATCACCTCCACTTGGACCCATTCGCCTTATACGATCTAGGGTTAGTTTTAGGCTGCTTTGGGATGTCATCCCACCTCCTTGGCCGCCACCCCTTGCTCGTATATAAGTAGATTAATCTAGTAGCTTTTTCATTGGGTTTTGTTTAGTTAAAAGTTAGCCAACCGAACTTCGTGTACTTTGTTTGTGTCCAAAGACCAGACCAAGAACGCTTTCGGATACCCACTTTTATCAATACTTCATGTATATCTGTAATATTCAGATTGCATTATCATATTCTTGTTTGTTCTTTGATTGCATGCAGGAATAAACCTTCGTGGTCAGGCTGATCGTGCTTCCGGCATCGTCAATAACCTCAGGAGATTGGTTTAGCGATTGCTAAGGCGCAATGTGGGTGCATGTTTGTAGTCGGATCGTCAAAGTTGCTCCTCCTCCTCGTTCATGCCAAAAATTTCACCCATTTCCAGCTCCTACTCGACGAGTCTGGTGGACTAGACTTCGAGAATGCGGTCTGGCACTCACTCAGATCACGGTGTCCCCGTCAGTGCCTTCCTTCCCTCGCACCAGCGAGATGCTCATCTTCTTACACTCACACAAACACCCGCTCGACGAACCTCATGTAGCCACCTTACTCCTCTTCCGTTTTGGTAGCCACCTTACTCCTCATGCAACGGTTTTCACTTTCGATGCCGCGCCCGCTGCCATCGCAACTCTTCTTGCGGCATGCTCGCCGATCTCCTCGCGACACTACTACGCCACCGTCTCCATCAAGCATCCATCCTTCAGCCATGCCTCGCCTCAACAAAAAAAAACTAACGTGACGGCACTCTTGGTGCCACCCTCTGTATATGCATATATACTTGTACTTTAATCTACATCCATCTATTCTCTAGTCTTTAGGGTTTTAGTGTTGGACATGACGGCTCCCCTATACATCTATATATTAGCACTGGATGCATGTGAATATACTTCTGTTGTATCCTATCATCTCTCTCTCTCTTTTTTGAAAAGGAGGAAGGCCCCCGCCTTTGCATCTGGGGCGATGCATGCAGCCACTTTATTAATTATCACAAAAACCTTACAATGTAGTACATCAGTAAGTCTGAAGCCACCATCTTGGCAATATTTGTCGCTACTTCTATCCACTTGATGAAAGGATGCCGATAGACTGAGCCTAATACCAAACAGACCTCGCACCAAAGCCTAACATATAAAACTAGAGACCCCAGCCAAACCACATACCTGGTCTAGGGCACACACTAGTCCGACGCACTCTGAGAGGCCGATGCCGCCGTCTTCCACCGATCCATCTTCAGAACAGGTACTGACGCCACGACCTTGGCAAGTCTGCCATCGACGCCACCACGACGGCAGACAGCGCCATCCTCCTGTGTGAATCCGCGTACACACATCGAACGGCGAGACTCCACTGCGACATGCCACCGAGATCCACAGTCGTCGATGCGTAAGATGAAACACTGCTCCACCAAAGATGTTGTCTGCTAGTCCCTTCAGCCCGTGCGCACCTCCAAGACTGACGCCCCAAGGGGGAAACAACGCAAGAGCGTCGCCGTCATCCGATCTACCGACCTAGGGTTTCCCCGGAGTAACAGATAGAGGTCTGGAACTTCTCCACGACGATGTCTTCAAGAAGAGAACGACACATAAGAGAGCCGCCATCGCCGGCCTTGGCATCTAGCCGAGCGCAAGGTTTTCACCCAGTTATGTTCGAAGAACCTCCATCAAGTAAGTACGGATCGCCGCCATCTCTACATGGGACTGGAAGTAGGATCCAGGCCGCCGCCACCTGACCAGCTAGCAGCCGCACCGCGCGAGCAGCAGGGCCGCCCGAGAAGGTCCCCAGCCGCGACACTAGAGAGCCCTACACCAGATCCTGCCGCCGGCCGAGGAGAGGAAGATGCCACATACGCCCATCAGCCACCGCCGCCAGTCCGTGCCGTCGCGCCGCCGCGCCCCACGCCCACGCCGCCCTAGAAGAAAGCGTCTCGCGCTGCCATCCTTGGGCAGGAGGAGAAGAAGGCCCCGCCATCGCCCAGGACGAGCGGGCTTTGTCCGATGACCTGCGCCGGCGGCGGCGAGGAGGGGCAGAGGAGGGAGGAGGGGTGAGGGGCGGCAGATCTGGGCTCCCCCCGGCTGCCCGCGGGGACGGCGCGAGGAGAGGGAAGGGGCAGGGGAGGGCAGCAGATCCTATCATCTCTCTGCACACAAGAAAATATCAGTATTGCCACTACAACCGAGATAGCCTGAAGCAATGGAGCACAATCAATCGGATCGACAACCATGATCCACTGGGCGAAAGAACCATAGGTGGCAGTCATATCGTCCATGATAGACACACCAAGACGGAGATATAAGCGATATAGATATCAAGACTTCGGCATCGCAAACATGTATCTAAAAAATTAAACAAAAGAATTTTTTCTAAAAAGTAATTAAACTACTCCCTCCATCTCAAAATAAGTGTCTTAACTTTAGTACAACTTTGTATTAAAATTAAATTTAGTATAAAGTTGAGACATCTTATTGTGGGACGTATTTTGGGACTGAGGGAGTACATTCCTACTTGACAGGTCATTAACATATTTTTCTTGTCGATTTGGCCTCGTGTTCTCTAGCCGGCGGCTTGGTCGGATATCCATCGGTCTGCTGCCCACGTAGGAGCAGTAGCATGGCGAGAGAGACTGAGGTCCATCTGAATTCGCAGCCCCTGATACCGGTAGATCACCGGGACGAGAAGAAATGAAACCACGTGCCTGCCCACCTGGGCGCTTCCTGCTCATTCCTGCCCGTCGTACATTACTTACCCAAGACGTGTTCCTCGCCCAAAAAAAGCTTACCCAGAACGTGTCACAGACGCGCCTGGCGCTGCGGTCACACAAGCCAGGATATGCATGGCCTGCCCATGGCGACTTCGTCGAGAGTCACCAAATCCATGTTGCCCACCCCGTCCCCCACCCCACCCTCATCTCATAAAAACTGGTGCGACCCGCACCTGCTGCCAGCCTTCACAGTTTGAAAAGACAAGAGAGAAAGCCTACGAAGGAATACCACCTCGCTGCGATTCCCCGCACCCACCCAATTCCGGACAAAATTACTGTTATGACCTATAAGGCTAACAAAATCCCGATTTGACCTCGTTTGAAAAGAAATTTCGATTCTGACCTTTTTGGGAGACGCCAACATCGGCGGGCAGTGCGGGCCAGGGGCCAGACGCCAGGGACCCTGGCGTCTGGCCCTGGTAAGTGGATAACGGCGCGGGGCACCCACCCATCCCCATCTCAACTTCTTCTGTCGTTTGTTCAAGAACAGAGGGTTGTTCGTCGCCCCTTCTCTCCCTCCCACCACCCCCCCCTTGATCTACTCCATTAACCGCTCAAACTCGCAGATCTGACCCCCCCCCAAGCTTCTTTGAGGTATTCTCCCCCATTCCCTCCAATTTGTTTTTGTTTTCCCCTCTCTTGTTGGATGCATTATTCAACATTAGGTGATGTTAGATGAGTAGATGGTTTCTTTGTTTTAGGAAATTGTTTGTAGTTGATAGATGATTTGGTAGGCAATAGATGATGTGTAGTTGAACATGTAGGCAAAATCAATTCCGTTTTGTGCATATGTTGTCCATAGGAAAAATTTTTAACTAAGAGGGGTAATTTTTGTATGTAAAATAGACTTGTTTGATAATTTGGTTTGATAGGATGTGTGTATGTGGTATAACAATATAGTTCAATTTAAATATGATGTCTCTATGTGTGGATAATCTTATTGTTGGCATACATTATTTGCAAAAGATATGGTGAAATTTGGTACTCTAGATGATATATGCATATGTGACACCATATTATTTGACAAATTTATTTGATTGAGATGATGTTGGTATGTTTGAGAAGAATTATGTGTGCATATGAAGAAGAAAAAAATGATGTGGTTATGTTTGAGAAGAATGGTGTGTTCATATGGCATAACTTGGAGAACAAAATTGTATTGTTTTATATTTTTCATGTATTAATAGATGTTTGTGATTTGTTTTGTAGGATGGCGGATGATGATGGACCTTGGTATGCCGGATTAATCGATGAGTGGGATAAGGAGCATCGTGCTCGTGCCATTGAGAATGGAAAGGTAAGAAGCAAGACTTGTCAAATTTCTTTGTTTCTCATTTGTGTTCTTGTATTGATCAAAACATCACTTTATTTGCAGCTTGTAGTTGCTATGCGCATGAGGGGTCATTCCGCTGATGGCTTTACTTATGACCCGCGGTACGAGCCTTATATTCGGAGATTGGGTCTTCTCCCATTCGTGTTGCAGTTCAAGCGACGCGCTCCGCCGGTGAACCACGCGGCGTTGACCGCACTTGTGGATCATTGGAGGCCGGAGACTCACTCGTTCCACCTTCCATGTGGGGAGCTGACGATGACCCTAGAGGACATGGCTATGATAAGCGGCCTTCCTATCGACGGACAAGCTGTTATCGGTCGTGTCAGCATCATTAATTGGCGAGAACGGACAGACATTTTAATTGGTGTTCATCCTGACGACCCTCAAGAAGGCAAGGCCGATACCGCGAGAGTGAGGCATTCTTGGCTAAAACTAGTCAGAGGAGACACAAATCCGTGCCCTGAGGGTGCCAATGACGTGGTTGTGCAGCAGTACGCACGGGCCTATCTTTGGTATGTACTAACCAAGGTGGTCTTCTCAGATACAACCAGAAACTCAGCCCTGTGGATGTTCCTGGAGCTACTCAATAACTGGGATACCTAGTATAGCTGGGGTTCGGCTGCACTAGCATATTTGTATCGTCAGGTAAGAGATATTTGCAATCATTTATCTTGCATTTGTCATGTGCCTCCATATCTAACAAGTTTGTTTGATTGCAGCTTGACTTGGCATGTCGCAGGAAGGGAGATACATCCTCATTGGCTGGGTTTGTTTGGAGCCTATCAGTGTGGATGTGGGAGCGGATCCCGGTTGGACGCCCCGATTTGAAAAACCCCAACATGCCAAACCCACGGGGTAATCATGATGGGGTGCATGATGATGATCCATATCGGCACCCTACGGTTGCGTACTATTGGGAACAAGTGACAGTGTACACAGGAAGCTCGCATGTGCGATACAAGTGCTATATCAACGAGCTGGACACCTTGCTGCCGAAAGCGGTATTGAGAAGTTCGATGAGACAAAATTTAGTCAAGAATGAAACTTGTATCTAACAATGTATCTCTTTGTTTTGAAGGTACATTGGTTGCCTTATGTGGAAGATCGTGGCTTTGATCTTAATGACATGTGCACGCATGATAGCCATCTTTGGCGGGCGAGGTGCCCAATGATATGCTTCTTCGCAGTCGAGTGGCACTTTGTAGCCATGTGGCAAGACAATTTGGAAGAAGACAAGGCATTCCAATTGAGGAGAGCATGGAGGAAATGCTATCTCTGCATCGGTGAGCAAGCATGTCCTTGAGTATGTAGTAGAGCATTGAATTAGTCTATGTTTGCTAATGCTTTGTACCGTGCATCATTTGTAGGTTCGATCGAAGGAACAATCAGGACATATCTGATTGGGCAAACAAACACCGTGCGTGGATACAAATTTGGGATCAAAGAGACACGTTAGTGCAATCAGAGAATAAACCTCACAATCGAACAAGATATCGAAGTATCAAGTGTGGTATGCGGATCGTTACAGTTAAAGCTAAAGCCTGGTTGGACTCACGAGGAGTGGTCGGAGTTGGTGTCTCAAGACCGGAGGCTGCAGAAGGTTATCGGACCTTCAACACGGCCGTGAGAGACACGGAGGGGCTCACGTTGACTATGCACCGATGCATGATGAAATGGTAGTCTGTTTGACCTATTCTAACATACTTGCATCATGTTGTCTACTTTCAAATACATAAGTTTGGTGTGTTCATGAATTGCAGGGCAGAGAGTTGCTTCTGTGCGTCAACGATGCCAATGTTGCACTGAGTCATCCACCTGGTGGTGCATTATCTGAGAGGACTCTTAGGAGCACGATGGAGGTTAGTCGCAATATATTATAAAAGTTTCTTTTCGCGGATTAGTTATTTGCATCTCATACCATAGCATATTTTGTGTTGTCGCAGAAGTTCAAGAAGCGGTTCCATAAGATGGCAGCTATGCTTTCTTGCCATGGTGCTCGATCGATGGCGTGTATGCACTGTAGCAGCGCCGCCAGAGCTAATAAAACGGCGTTATGTCCGAGCGAAGAGGACATAGAGGAGGAGGTCAATGAAGAGGAGCCAGCACATCAAGAGGAGCCAACACATCATGATGAGCATGAGTATGATGCAACACATCAAGAGGATCATGAGTATGATGTTGATGCTCCACAACCATCACAGGTTACACAACCGACACAAGGCAATGCCCGCTCTAAAAAAGGCAAAGCAATAGCTAAGACACCGGGCCAGAAAGGTAGAAAGAAGATATGGAACACTCAAGTCCATAGTACGGAGTATCCTCATCAATTTATGCCTACGGGAATGCAAAGATATAAGTCCAACAATGATGCGGAGGCGGAGGAGGCTAGCGAAGAGGAGGAGCATACACTTGCAGATATCGTGAAGAGAGGAAGGAAGAAGTGAGCTTGTTGTAGTTTGTTTCAATGAGCTTGTTCTAGTTTGTTTCGATGAACTTGGTGTAGTCTCTTTCCATGAACTTGTTGTCGTTTCTTTCCATGAACTTGTTGTCGTTAAGTTGCTATGAATGTTTGACATGAATTTGTCGTTTAAAAGTAGTACTCAATGATGTGATTTATGTGAATTGTTGTTTCTTGTGATGTCTATGAATTCATTGATTGCCATGAAATCTGTCAAAAGGAGGACTCATTTAGTCATTTATATGCCTGATGTACTGACGCCTTGAGGTCCTTGGCGTCTGGCTGTAAGTCAGGGGACCAAACGCCAGGGTCCTTGGCGTCTGGCTGTCGACTGACACCAGAAACAGGGTAAAGCAGGGGAGCCATACGCCAGGGTCCTTGGCGTCTGGTCCTGGTGCAGACAACACTTGTCTTTTCACTTGTAGTCTCGAATAACATACATACATAAGCATTGCATAGTCTTTTCATACCACTATAGTTGAACATACACACAAGGTTCATGACCACAATGGTCTACGATAATAGCAAATGACAAACATAGTTCATGACCACCATGGTCTATGATAGAATGTCTCAAATGACATAGCAAATTACAAACATAGTTCAAATTACACAAATAGTCTCGAATGAGAAGTTCATCACATACAATGTCTCGAATGACATAAGTAGTTCATGACCACGATGGTTGAAATGACATGAACATCACATATAACTCGGTTTCCTGTAGCAATGCAAGTCAACAACCCTTTTCCATTCCCATTCTTCCAGCATTTCTTGAATCTTGTCATCATCAGTTATGTCAACCAATTTTCTTTCCGGGGGGGCCATCGGCGCCTCCTGGCGGCGTAGTAAACAAAATCCTCTTCCTTCAACCCTTGCTTCAACATGAATTTAGTCTTCAACCAATCGAAAGTGAGGTCCACTTCACTAACTTGCACAATACATGGAGACAAGCCTTGCACATGAACAACAGGGCTAAGCACCCACTGAGTTTCCTTAGCCATCTACAACACACAAATCTCTTAGTAGCTAACCTATGATACATTAAACCACGAGGAAAACAAACTAGGGTTTTCACAAAAGTATGGTAAAATTAAACCAACCAAAAAAGGGGGTGGAGTGGATTTACCTTCTAGTCTCGAAATCCTGAAGATCCAACGGTGAAACCGGACCGATTTGTGAGAGATCTGAGGGGGGGGTTAGGGTGCTGGATGAGGGAGTGACGTTGGCAGGGCTAGAGGTGAGAGTGGGTGGATATGAGTGAAATGAGAGGGGTAGAGGTGGAGATGAATGGATGAGAGGGCTAGAGGTGGGCCCAAAAAATCTTATCCACTCGAATCTTATCCATCAGACAGATAACTGCAAGAATGCTCTCTGGACACCAGACGCCATGGACCTTGGCGTCTGGATGTCCATCAGACACACTAGACAGCTGTGCGGTCACTGCTGTGAGCAAAGCAAAAGCGCCAGGTCCTGGCGTGCAGGTCTGGGAGGTAGATGCCATGGACCTTGGCGTCTGGTTGTCCATCAGACACACCAGACAGCTTGTCTGGTCACCTGCGCAAGCAAAGCAAGCCAGACGCCAGGGTCCCTGGTGTCTGGGTGTGGGCCTGGTGTTTTTACTTAGCAACTTGTAGCAAACACTGTTAAATATGAACAAAGCATGCTAGTCTCAACCAAAAATATGAACAAAGCATACTAACTAGTCTCGAATGACGAACATAGTTTGCACATAATCTCAAATAGTCTCGAATGACATAAGTAGTTCATGACCACACAAGGTCTCGAATAACAAGTTCATACATTAAACAAAGTCTAGACAGTTCATCATCGAAGCCGGTGCCTTTCCATTTGTCTACTGAGTAGTACGGGGCCACTTTCCCTTCTTGTCACGTGCCTCGTCCTCCTCTTGTGCATCGCGAGCCCTTGCAAGTTTTCTTGCCCTCTCTTGTTGACGAGCCTCCTTCTCTTTGCATGCCCTCTCTTCCTCACGCTTCTTGCGCTCACGAGCCTCCTTCTCACGACGCTCCCGCTCCAATCCCCGTGCATAGGACTCCTCGAATAGGCGCTGCCTCCGTAACCAATCTTGACGTTGGTCCTCTTGGACATCTTTTGGTACCTCGTGATCTATCCAAGTGAAGTACTTGCAAAGTGGAGGAGGGGACTACATATAAACCATGTTTTTGTTAGACATATGAGTGACAACTTGTTGATGTTTTTTGTATGTACACCTAACATACCGGTGGTATGTCATATGCATTAGTTGGCCTTCGACGATCATGTGCATAGTTGGGACACACGAAAAACCTTCTACCTTCCGTCCATGAATTGTTGCGGTCAGTGGACACCTTCAGCTTGCAAACATCAGCACACCAACATGTTGGTGTGGGCACATCCTTCTCCTTCTCCTTGTCCAAACTGGCCTCCATCCACGTCTTCGGCATGTCCTCTTGGTCGCAGACGGCGGCCAAATCTGAACCGGATGAAGCCATGCCTACAAAAAGAACAATTGTTAGCACAAGACATAAAGAGAGTAAATGCGTAAATACAGTAAATGAATAAATGCTAGGAATTGTATGAACAAATAATATACCATTCTTATTAGATCAACCATCTGGATTAAGAAAATAACCGAAGGCCGATCCATTATCAACCATTCCTCTACGACCACCACCACCTCTAGCACTTGTGCTTCCTCTCCGACCACCACCACCTCTAGCACTTGTGCCTGCTCGACCACCACCTCTAGCATTTGTGCTAGCTCGACCACCACCTCTAGCACTTGTGCTAGCTCGACCACCACCTCTAGCACTTGTTCTCCCTCTACGAACACTAGCACCTCTAGCACTTGTGCTCCCTCTACGACCACCACTACCACCTCTGACACTTGTGCTTCCTCGACCACCACCACCGTCACCTCTTCCACCTCGTTCACCATCGGTGGCGCCTCCACGACTTGTTTTTCTTTTTTGGTTTTCTTATTCTTGCATGTCCGCTCATTGTGTCCCCCTTCACCGCACACCCCATAGTAGATAGTGTCAGGAGCCTCCATGAAATGACCGCTACCAAATTGTTTCAGGCCAGTGTATCCAGCCAGGTCATCCATATCACCCCTGAACCTCTTAGTTCTCCTTCTACCCATTGTCTCCACATTCAGAAGAGGGTCTGGCCTAATATGAGGGCCATGGTACTCAGGCCACTGTGATTGGTCCAAGAAAGGGCGAAATCTTGGTGCCCATGTCAACCTAGTAGCTTCCAGATGGAACTCTTGCATCCGCACGGTTTTTCCATCACAAACATGTATGTTTCTCGCCTTCGCCGCCGTTATCAAATGCGAGCATGACCAATGATACTTACTAGGCCTCTCGCACTGGCACCACCGAGTCTTCAGTTTCACCTCAAATGCAGCACCACCATATTGTCTACCATCTCGTGTTGTACCACCTGGCTCATCAATTTGATAGATCATTTCAATTCTATCGAATATGATAACTTGTTGTCGTGAAGACTTGCTTGCTTGTAACTGCAACCATTCATCAACCTTTTCCGGATAATCCTTTTTTTCACCTATCCATTTTGCAGTCTCTTAAGAATGCCTCTGAAAGTACTCATTAAGCTTGAAGAAGGTGTACTCCACTATTGCAGTCACCGGCAATGCACGAGCACCCTTCAACACATTGTTGAAACATTCTACCAGATTGCTCGTCATGTCGCCATATCGCCAACCACCATCGTCATGAGCGCGTGCCCACTTGTGCTTCTCGCTTAAATTCCTAGTTAAGAACTCTTTTCCCCCTTCGTTCACCGCTGCAAAGAGTTTGTTGTACCGAGCATCAAAACCTTGGGTGGTGAAGGCCACACATACATGGGTAAGGTCTTTGCTGAGCTCCTTGCTCTTACATGCCCAGTAAAAGTTGGCCACGAAATGCCTCATGCACCATCTGTGGTGAAGCTTTGGAAATCCTGGAATAACAATGTCCATTGCCTTGAGTATGCCATGATGTCGGTTCTATATGATGCATACCTCCTAGCCCCAATCACGTTGTGCCTAACATGACCCATGAACCACTCCCAGTTGTCTTGGTGCTCGGAAGGCACCAAAGCAAATGCACACAGCAACACGTTGTCATTTGATGAGTGCGCCATTGCTACCATTAGTGTGCCCTTGTATCTACCGGTCAAGAACGTGCCATCTA
The DNA here is from genome assembly GCA_021437245.1 of Aegilops speltoides. NCBI lineage: Eukaryota > Viridiplantae > Streptophyta > Magnoliopsida > Poales > Poaceae > Aegilops > Aegilops speltoides. Next base: position 217,718,081 of record CM038145.1, read on the forward strand.
TAGACAAGACCGGACGACAATCTTTGAAACACCTCCACATTGTCCATAACTCCGAAGGCACGGTGGAACACTCCCTCGTGATCCTCAACCACATGAAACATGCCCGGGTTCCTATGTGCAATGGCGGCCAACAACCTTGGGAGCTGGTTGTATGCTTCTTTATAACGACCATACAACATCCTAATAGCATTTGCCTTTGCCTTCCATGCCTTCCCATACTTGACTTCATAACCAAATTGTTTTTTCACTGTCCGCATTAGAAACCTCACTTTCACAGTGGGATCAAAGCCTATGTCTTTCATCCATTTGTATCCGAGATACTCAGATGTGAGTTGACGGTGTGTCTTTCTAAGTCGTTTAGATGGAGGTTTGCATCTATGAGTGGCAACACAACTTTTTAACACCCATTCTTTGGTTTCTTTAAGCTTTCTTGCATGAACCTTCCATGGGCATCCTTCTTGCTCACACACCACGGTGTAACGCAACTTCATGTCGGAGTGCTCAACATAAAATGGCCTATGGTTTCGAATGGCATAGTCAGCCAACCAAAACTTCAGCATAGGCAAGCTCAGAAACTTCACTCCTTTCTTCAAATAAGCATTCTCGTCCTCATTCTCCACCCTTGGTTCTCCTGGATCCGGGCATGGTGTTGCCTCAATCGCCGTCATTCTCATTCCACCGTCAACAACAGCTTTATGGGCAAGGCTGAGATCTTTAAACAAGTGAGTTTTTTTTGTAAGCCCGTCAGCTCAAAGTGGATTTGGTTCTCCTCCTTTGTGAATCCATCCTCGTCCAACTATTCAACTGGACCCTCATCATCCGAGTCATATGCATATTGACGCCTAAAAGGCAAGTCACGATCCATGTCCTTTTGCGCTATGTACGCATCCAAGTCACCAACATCATTACCATGAAACCCTTCCTCTTGCTCTTCATCGTCATCATAAGCATCTCCATCCTCTTGAATTACTCCGTCACTAGCAATCACCTCAACTTCATTTGCTTGGCTAGTTGGTGGTTGGCTAGAAGCATTGGGGGCATACAACTCAACCTCATTTGCTTTGATAGATGGTACACGGGGACGTGGTGGGGGATAAACATTGGCGGCATCAACCACAACCCTATGCTCAACAAGTGGCACCATTGTCCTCTCGCTCATGTCATCCATTGGGGAAGAGACATGCCGGTTCAAATCAAAGGTAAACCGAGGAGATTCAACCTTGGTGGCAAACAATTCAAGTGACTTGTCTTCCGATTGGGATACTTTTTCCTTGTATACATCCCAATGCAAATCTGAGGTGATAGGCATACTTTTCAAGCGAGATTTGGCTCCAACTCCAACATCATACCTTCCTATTAACTTAACATCAACATTGGTGTCCATCCACTTCAAGACTTGTCTCACTTTTGCAACAACATCCTCATAGCTAGGGCTTGTATCAAAAACCAATGGTTCCTCACCCGTGTCGGCATTGTTACTCAAGAATGCCTCCTTGTCAATGTAATGAACATTAACAAGTCTCTCCATCTAAAAATAACATGAATGCATTTAAGACTTCAATGAGAATTGGTGTTTATCCAAATACATCTTATTATATCCAAATCATATCAACACTAAATTATTGGTGATGTCCACAAAAGTATCACTAATTAACACAAACTAAGCAAAGTTAACCCTAATCACTAACTAACCCTAACCCCCAATCTTTCTACTCAACAAACATATATTCCTACTACACACCATGCATAGCACTATATTATCAAAGTTAACCAAGCCATTCACACTAACATAACGGGGAGAAAACATGAACTAGGGTTCCACCAACATGTATAAAATGCAACCAAAATAACAAGATTTAACAAAAAAAAATTGGATGATTTGGGGGAGATTAACAAGAGCAACAAAGTGATGGAAAGATCCACCTAAGGGATGTACCTTTTGGAGAGGATTTGAGGGGGAGCTTAAGGGGTAGGAGAGAGTGTGAGAGCTCCAAGTGTTCTTCAAGCTCGGGTTGTGGATTGGGGAAAGTGTGTGGGGTGGGTCCCACACACTCTCCCGTGGGTTATCCACTTACCAGGGCTAGGCTTGAGGTCCTGGCGTCCGCCCTTGCCACGTCGAAGAGGTCAGGCGGCCAGGCGGTCACGGGCCAGGGCCGACGCTAGGGACCCTGGCATCTGCTTCGCAACCCAGACGCCAGGGATGTTGGCGTCTCCCAAAAAGGTCAGAATCAAAATTTCTTTTGAAACGAGGTCAAATCAGGATTTTGTTAGCCTTATAGGTCATAACAGTAATTTTTCCCCCAATTCCCAAGCACCGCCGCCACGCTATCGCCTGACCATGTCCGAGTACCCCTAAGGTGGCGATGGAGGAGGCGGCTACAGGGCCCCTTCACCCTACGGATCCTCCCCCGCATCCTCGGCCCCGCCCTACGGCGACAAGCCTCCCAAGGGACCGAAGGAAGGACTCTCATTTGGTGCCTCCTAACACCCAAAAAAGAGAACATCTCACCAACACACAAGACACCGTCAACGCTGCCACCGCCATCAAGATGGTCTGAAGCGTTCTCTATCGGATCAACAACCATGATCCGCAGGACAAAAAAACCATAGGTGCTGGTCATATCGGCCATGATAGCCATATTGTGCCTCCTCGGGGCAAATGGTAAGTGTTGGAAAGTCTAGTATTTTCTTTAGTCCCAAGACGAAGGTGGAAGATAAGGCACAAATTTATACAATTCTGAATATTATGACTGAAGCATTTAATGGTAAATATTTGGGTTTGCCTACAAATGTGGGTATGGACAAAAGTGATTGTTTCTAATTCCTGATCGATCAAATTATTATGAAAATAAGTGGATGGAAAGAAAAATTGTTATCCCCTGGAGGAAAGGAAATATTGTTCAAATCAGGTGTACAAGCTATCCTAGCTTATACCATGTCCGTCTTCAAAATTCCGAAAAAAATTGTAAAGGAATTATTGACGCGATTTCACAATTTTGGTGGGGTGACGAGGATAACAAGAAAAGAATGAATTGGATGGCGTGGTGGAAGATGTGTGTACCAAAATATCAAGGAGGTATGGGTTATAGAGTTATACATTGTTGCAATCTGACTTTGTTAGCCAAACAGGCATGGCGCCTGATTGATAATCCCGAGTCCTTATGTGCATCGATCTTAGAGAGCTAAATATTTCCCTGGAGGGGATTTATTGGATGCAAAACTAAGAAAGGGCTCCTCTTTTACTTGGCAAAGTGTTATGGCGGGAGTAAACTCACTAAAAATGGTTATATCTCGCGGGTTGGAAATGGATAAAATATTGATATTTGGAGAGATGCATGGATCCCGAATTATGTGAATAGGAGGGTCATTACTCCGAGAAGGGGGCACCTTATGTCAAGGGTTTCTGATCTCATTGATCTAGTCATGAATTCTTGGGATGAAGATTTGGTGAGACAAACGTTATGGCAAATTGATGCTCAAAGAATGCTAGCAATCCCCCCTCCCCCCAATGCATAATATGTCGGATTTCATTGCTTGGAGTTATACAAAAAATGGTGCTTTCACTGTACGATCAACTTATTTGGAGGAATGGAACAACCAACATGGAACAAAATTGCAACATGCTGATGGTATGGGAAGAATCAATGATAATCCTATTTGGGGCAAGGTTTGGAAATTATCTTGTCCGGCAAAGGCAAAAAAAATTCATCTGGCGTACTGTCGTGATTTTGTCACGGCAGATGTCCTCGTGAAAGGACTTAGTCGTAGGCCATCGCTGCTAGGTGATTGCTTGAACGGGTTTGATCGGAATCGAGAGACAAAGATTTACCTAGGTTTGGCTCCTCACGGTGGAGGTAAAAGCCTACGTCCTGCTTTGTGTTTATTCATGATAATGATCTCGATTACAAGGGTGCGACTTGGCTAACCTAGTACTCTGGAGCTTGTAACTTAACCCTTTAGCCTCAGGGGCTCCCCTTTATATATATAGGTGGAAGCCCGAGGCTTACAATAGAGTTCGGGTCGTATTACGATCTGTGACCTAACATGTTTTCTATTCGTCTTGCTCCTTAAGCAAGGGAGCTTCACGTGGAATCTTGTAATTCTGGGTTACGAGCCACCGTCTTCAAGTACTGGCCCATGAGTTGGCCCACTTTACAAGCCGCCCTATAGGCCTTGAGGTCTTGAATGCCACAACCAATCTTGACTCCTGCTCATTAAGTCGCTAGTAAAGTAACCCGACCAATTAGGCGGGTCATATCGTGGGGTTATATCCCCAACATTAGCCCCAGACTGATTTGAATTCATTCATGTCAATCTTCAACCTAATTAACACGGCGGGTCATCTTCCATTCTTTGAAACTGTATCACGACCGGGTCATCAATTTCGGCTTAGATAATTCACACTTGCCGTTTTCCTTGTCTTCCGCTCATGACGTCATTTCCGGATTTCCGGGAGCTCTAGCATGACATCACAACGGATCTTTGTGTATATCCGCTAGGCCCAAAATTCGAGGCGCCCATTGCTCAAAAAGTTACCATGGCTCCTCTATTTTCGCGCTTGCCTCTTACTCTTCTCTTTTTTCCTTATAAATATACACCAGGGGTCCCTTTTTTACTTTTACTTCTTCGCCTCTGCGTCTTCTTCCTGCTTTGCACTCGAGCTCTCCCGCATCTGAAATGCCGCCGCGCCTGTTCGACCTCATCAGCCTCCGCGTCTAGGACCACAACACCGACCAGGAATCACCAGAGCTCGACCGAACTCCTCTGCCACCTTCTACTATAGCCATGTATGTCTGTACTTCCTCCTTAGATCCACATTATCCCCTTCATAGTTCATCGGAGTACGTCCATGTTCATAGATTTTTCATTGCTATTGCTCTTTATATCTAGTCCCAAGTACTCCCCTTGTACAAAATACTCTAATGCTAGTTGTAGTACCATTTTTGCATCCAATAGCTTCGGATCCTCATTAAAGACCATGAGCAGACTGTCTAGCACTTCCACTGTCCACCTTAGGTTTAGCAGATATTTTCCTTTTTGAACTATTTGTTAGATCCATAATCGCCACCATTTCAGCAGAAACTTGTTTGTCCAACACTTAGCTAAAAATCAGGATTCCCCATTTACAATGAGTCGCCTTATGTCTTTCTGGCTTGTTATGACATATCACAACCCGCCTGTCTTGATATCATAATTGTTCTTCTACTAGGCCGACTTGTAACCTTTGCCAACTCTTTAGAAATCAAATAGCCATGTTGATTTGCCCCTTAATCATAACCATTTTACTGCGCTGCCAAATTAACATGTAAACCACTAGGCGATTTGTCATTCATAAATGACCCGCCATTTATATTTTCTCCGCAGTTCTTGATCTTATGTGACTCATCATGTCAAAAACTATGACTTACAACTGGGCAAAGTCTAAAGTCACCAAGCTTGTACTTGATAACCTTGTGACTCAAGGTCTTCTGCTAGATCAAAATGTTATTAGCTGGCGAGTACCGGGAGGAGAGAACCCACCCCAGCCTGGCCAAGGAGAGATCGTTGTCTTTCTGGATCATGTCCCGAGGGGTTTTACGCCACCCGTCTCAAAATATCTTAGGGATTTCAGCTACCTCTTGAGCTTGCATTGGTTTTTTCCTTAAAGAGGAAAGGGTGATGCAGCAAAGTAGAGTGAGTATTTCCCTTAGTTTGAGAATCAAGGTATCAATCCAGTAGGAGATAGCGCACAAGTCACCGAATACCTGTACAAACAATCAACAAACTTGCACCCAACGTGATAAAGGGGTTGTCAATTCCTTCACGGTTACTTGCAAAAGTGAGACATGATAGAGATATATAAACGACAAAGTAAATATTTTTGGTGTTTTTGGTTTATAGATCGAAAAGTAAAAGATTGCAAAATAGTAGATTGGAAACTAGTATTAGGGAAAAGAGAACTTATATGATGGAAAAGAGATCCGGGGGCCATAGGTTGCACTAGTGGCTTCTCTCAAGATAGCAAATAATACGGTGGGTGAACAAATTACTGCCAAGCAATTGATAGAAGATCGCATATTTATGACGATATCTAAGGCAATGATCATGAACATAGGAATCACGTCCGTGTCAAGTAGACCGAAACAATTCTGCATCTACTACTATTACTCCACACATCAACGGACTCCTGCCTGCATCTAGAGTATTAAGTTCATGAAGAACAGAGTAGCGCATTAAGTAAGATGACATGATGTAGAGGAATTAACTCAAGCAATATGATGAAAACCCCATCTTTTTATCCTCGATGGCAACAATACAATATGTGCCTTGCTGCCCCTACTGTCACTGGGAAAGAACACCGCAAGATTGAACCCAAAGCTACCTAGCGAAAGTACGGACCATGGGCCTCACTTTTAAGCATTGCAATTTTTTGTGCCCGTTTACCATTTGCTACCTTGATGTTTTTATTTATTAAGATTATAAAAATATATTTCTACCATCCATATTACACTTTTATCACCATCTCTTCGCCGAACTAGTGCACCTATACAATTTGCCATTGTATTGGGTGTGTTGGGGACACAAGAGATTTCTTGTATTTGGTTGCAGGGTCGTTTGAGAGAGACCATCTTCATCCTACACCTCTCACGGGTTGATAAACCTTAGGTCATCCACTTGAGGAAAAATTGCTACTGTCCTACAAAACTCTGCGCTTGCAGGCCCAACGCGTGTCTACAACAATAAAGTTGCATAGTAGACATCAAAGGTATATGATGGGTGTATGGTACCGGTGAAAATTGCGCGGCACAAGAGAGGCTAGCAATGGTGGAAGGGTGAGAGTGCGTATAATCCATGGACTCAACATTAGTCAAAAAGAACTCACATACTTATTGCAAAACTCTATTAGCCATCGAACAAAGTACTACGCGCATGCTCCTATGGGGATAGATTGGTAGGCAAAGACCATCGCTCGTCCCCAAGCGCCACTCATAAGGAAGACAATCAATAAATACTTCATGCTCCAACTTTGTTACACAATGGTTCACCATACGTGCATGCTACGGGACTCACAAACCTCAACACAAGTATTTATCAAATTCACAATTACTCCACTAGGATGACTCTAATATCACCATCTTCATATCTCAAAACAGTCATAAAGAATCAAACTTCTCATAGTTTTCAACGCACTTTATATGAAAGTTTTTATTATATCCCTCTTGGATGCCTATCATATTAGGACTAAATATATAACCCCAAAAAATTACCATGCTGTTCTAAAAGACTCTCAAAATAATATAAGTGAAGCAAGAGAGTTAAAAAAATTCTATAAAATAAAGCCACCACCATGCTCTAAAAAGATATAAGTGAAGTACTAGAGCAATATTGCCTAGCTCAAAAGATATAAGTGAAGGACATAGAGTATTCTAATAAATCACGATTCATGCATGTCTCTCCCAAAAGGTGTGTACAGCAAGGATGATTGTAGTAAACTAAAAAGCAAAGACTTAGATCATAGAAGATGCTCCAAGTAAAACACATATCATGTGGTGAATAAAAATATAGCCTCAAGTAAAGTTACCGATAGACGGAGACGAAAGAGGGGATGCCTTCCGGAGCATCCCCAACCTTAGGCTTTTGGTTGTCCTTGAATATTACCTTGGGGTGACTTGGGCATCCCCAAGCTTAGGCACTTGCCACTCCTTATTTCATAGTCCATCAAATCCTTACCCAAAACTCGAAAACTTCACAACTTAAAACTCAACAGAAAATCTCGTGAGCTCCATTAGTATAAGAAAATAAATCACCACTTTAAGGTACTGTTGCAAACTCGTTTTTTATTTATATTTGTGTAATATCTACTGTATTCCAACTTTCCCATGGTTCATACCCCCCCGATACTACACATAGATTCATCAAAATAAGCAAACCACACGCAGAAAACAAAATCTGTCAAAACAGAACAGTCTGTAGCAATCTGTAACTCTCGAATACTTCTGTAACTCCACAAATTCTGAAAAATTAGGAAGTCCTGAGAAATTTGTTAACAAATGCAGAGCAAAAAGAATCATCTCAAAATCACGATTCCGTGAATTTTGAAAATTATTTTCCTGGGCGCAAAAGTTTCTGATTTTCAGCCAGATCAACACAACTATCACCGTAAGCTATCCTAAAGGTTTAACTTGGCACAAACACTAATTAAAACTTAAAACCACATCTAACCAGAGGCTAGATGAATTATTTATTACTAAACAGGAACAAAAAGTAAAGAACAAAAATAAAATTGGGTTGCCTCCCAACAAGCGCTATTGTTTAACGCCCTTAGCTAGGCATAAAAACGTGAATAGATCTAGGTATTGTCATCTTTGGCATGCAATTCTTCAATTGAGCACGCATAATCCTTAGGAGACTCTTTGGTTTTATCAATGATCAAACTCCTAGGCAACAAATCAAGAAATTCATTCGTGGCAAAAGGTTCCTTAATAATATCAAAAAGATTGGGATGAACACTTATTGATTTGAGATCTTCATTATCTTTTCCAGAAGATTCACCCTTATTCTTAGGAATGTAAGTAAACTTGGCAAACTTTGTAGGAGGAAGATTTTGAGTAGTTTTAACGGAGGAAAAAGCGGAACTCAAGTTGGTAATAATATCTTCAAGCTTACCAATTCAAGTAGAATCTCGGTCTATCTTTTCATTAACTGTGGGTTCCTTTTCTCTAAGATTCTTTAAAGTAACTCCTACTTTACATCCATATTGATAAATATGATTATGAATCTTTTTATCCAAATTTTCAATCAACTCTACGGTAAAAATTTTATTCTCAATAATATCAAGTCTTTGCATCACATGTTCCAAGGTTAAAATAGTTCCGTTGATCAAAAGAGGTGGTGGGCCTAGCAACTCTATCATGACATTGTAAGAATCAGAAGTATGACTCCCCAAGAAATTTCCCCCAGTAATTGTATCTAGAACATATCTATTCCAAGGAGTAACACCCACATAAAAATTGCAAAGAAGAACGACAGTTGATTGATTTTAAATAGATCTATTTTGAGCATTGCAAATTCTATACCAATCATCTTTTAGATTTTCTCCCTCCCTTTGTTTAAAGTTGAGGACCTCATTATCGGGAGTGTTAACAACGATGGGAGGACAAGCCATGAAAGCAAATCAAGTGATCTAACACACGAGCACACAGAAAAGGAAACAAAGAAAGACGAACGGAAGAGAGGCGAAGAAAAGGCAAAAAATCGAAAATTGTTTTAGAGGTGGGGGAGGAAAATGGGAGGCGAATGGCAAATAATGTAATGCAAGAGATGAGAGTTTATGATGGGTACTTGGTATGGCTTGAGTTGACGTAGATCTCCCCGGCAACGGCGCCAGAAATTCTTCATACTACCTCTTGATCTTGCATTGGTTTTTCCCTTGAAGAGGAAAGGGTGATGCAGCAAAGTAGAGTAAATATTTCCCTCAGTTTGAGAACCAAGGTATCAATCCAGTAGGAGACAACGCACAAGTCACCGAATACCTGCACAAACTATCAACAAACTTGCCCCCAACGTGATAAAGGGGTTGTCAATCCCTTCACAGTTACTTGCAAAAGTGAGATCTGATAGAGATAGATAAACGGTAAAGTAAATATTTTTTGTATTTTTGGTTTATAGATTGGAAAGTAAAAGATTGCAAAATAGTAGATCGGAAACTAGTATTATGGAAAAGAGAACTTATATGATGGAAAAGAGACCCGAGGGCCATAGGTTTCACTAGTGGCTTCTCTCAAGATAACAAATAATATGGTGGGTGAACAAATTACTGCCAAGCAATTGATAGAAGTGCGCATAGTTATGACGATATCTAAGGCAATGATCATGAACATAGGCATCACGTCCGTGTCAAGTAGACCAAAATGATTCTGCATCTACTACTATTACTCCACACATCGACCGACTCCTGCCTGCAGAGTATTAAGTTCATGAAGAACAGAGTAACGCATTAAGTAAGATGACATGATGCAGAGGAATTAACTCAAGCAATATGATGAAAACCCCATCTTTTTATCCTCGATGGCAAAAATACAATACGTGCCTTGCTTGCCCTACTGTCACTGGAAAAGGACACCGCAAGATTGAACTCAAAGCTAAACACTTCTCCCATTGCAAGAAAAACCAATCTAGTAGGCCAAACTAAACTGATAATTCGAAGAGACTTGCAAAGATATCAAATCAAACATATAAGAATTCAGAGAAGACTCAAATAATATTCATAGATAATCTGATCATAATTCCACAATTCCTCGGATCTCGGCAAACACACCACAAAAGAATAATCGAATAGATCTCCAAGAACGTCGAGGAGAACATGGTATTGAGAATCAAAGAGAGAGAGAAGAAGCCATCTAGCTACTAGCTGTGGACCCGTAGGTCTGTGGTAAACTACTCATGCTTCATCGGAGGGGCAATGGTGTTGATGTAGAAGCCCTCCGTGATTGAATCCCCCTCCGACAGGACGCCGGAAAAGGCCCCTAGATGGGGTCTCACGGGTACAGAAGGTTTGCAGCGGTGGAGAAGTGTTTTCGTGGCTCCCCTGATGTTTTTGGGGTATAAGAGTATATATAGGCGAAGGAATTAGGCCAGGAGAGCTCCAAGGGGCCCACGAGGTAGGGGGGTGCGCCCTACCCCCCTGGACGCACCCTCCACCCTCGTGGCCGCCTCGTTGCGTCTCCGACTTCATCTCCAAGTCTTCAGGTTTGCTTCTGGTCCAAGAAAGATCATCACAAAAGTTTCATTCTGTTTGGACTCCGTTTGGTATTACTTTTCTGCGAAACTCTTAAACAGGCAAAAAACAGAAACTGGCACTGGCTCTAGGTTAATAGGTTAGTCCCAAAAATAGTATAAAATAGCATATAAATGCATATTAAACATCCAAAACAGATAATATAATAGCATGGAACAATAAAAAATTATAGATATGTTGGAGACGTATCGATTTCCTTCACTTTTTCAACCTTCGTCCTCAATACATCTGTCCAAACTTGATGACAAACTTGTGCCAGCTTCAAGTATTTTGCGAGGTCTATCTCCAAATAGAGCCAACAATTGCTCTTTTTCGAGAGTTTTTCTATATCAACCATCAGACGGAGTGCGCTAATGGCCCCATTGTCGAGCTTGGTGGTGTGTCGCTCCAAAGACGGAAACATTGTCCTTTTCCAGAGGTAAAATTGGCAAGTCATCGAAAAGGATGGATCTCAACATGGTTCTACTATAAGAACACCGCCCTAGCCGATGAGAACCCCCTGCCGGGTTACAGACCAGATCGTCTCAATGCAACCCATGTCTATCTGGGTTGGGGTACTGCTGAAGAACGCCAAGAAATTGCCCCCCTCTATCCCAAGATAAGGGCTTGGAAGGCAAACAACCTCGCCAGAGTTGACTTGGTTCGGTGCTGGAACAGCTGGTGGGTTCAGCAATTGAGTGACTGCACCGCCTTGATGTACAATTGTACCGGTGAGTCAAACGATGTTCAACGCGTTAGTGAAGTTGACATGGCCGAAATTGAAGTCAACAAAGCTATCAAGGAGCTACTGAGTGAGCTTTTGGAAAAATGTAGCCAAACCGGGCTTGCTCCTTTTTTTTGAAGAACCTCGCGTCTCTAGTAAGTGTCTTTGCATTGTTCTCATTTATTCTCCGTTTTGACTTGCTTGTCATAATATTGATTTCTGTCTTATCACAATTGCAGGCAACTGATCTTTTCTGGAGAAGGAAAGAAGTACGCAAATCGAAACCCACCCCAAAGCAAAGAAGAAATAAGTCCGCCGTTGCAAATGAGCCGGCAGCTGGAGACGAGTCGCCGACGGCTGATGATGAGTCGGAGGTAGAACTTGACTCCCTCGGTCGTCTTTTTTTGAACTTGTTGACGTCTCTTATTCTCAGGATAACACTAAAGCGAGTCGAGCCAGCGATGTTGAGGTAATTTCAATCTCATCCATCCCGGAACACTTATCTCAAAATAAAATAAGATGGGCCATCTGGAACGTAAAGTTTTCTAATCCTGATGCTTATTTGGACCCAAAATTTCTTTTTAAGAAAACACAACCTGAGGGTACCTCAAGACGCTAGACCCGGAGTGGCTCTAGAGAACTGGTTGCCGGCTTGTCTAACACACCACCCGCCTGCAAATGACGTGTAGAGATGACTCATAGCCCAACCTTATCTCATCCTCAAGCTGGCCTTTTTAGGCGACCTCTTAACCCTTATGACTCAAATTATCAGGAGTCGCTACCATCCTCTGGAGGTTCAATTGGTACTCAATTGCCGCCCTTTACCATCAACCAAGGGTAAGTGCTTTAAATCAGTCATACTTCACTTATAACCATTTCTTTGTATATTTGAATGCTCCTTGTGATTGCAGTGCCCAGGCCAAGAAGAGGAAAACTGGCGAGTCATCTGCCGCCCCAACTGCCATCGAAACTCAAGATCTACAACAGGGTAACTGATACATCTCCAACGTATATATAATTGTTGATTATTCCATGCTGTTTTATTATCAATCTTGGATGTTTTATAATAATTTTATAGTCATTTTATATCATTTTTTGGTACTAACCTATTGACATAGTGACAAGTGCCAGTTGTTGTTTTCTGCATGTTTTTTACATTGCAGGAAATCAATATCAGACGGAGTCCAAATGCCACACCACTTTATGATGATTTTTTATGGACCAAAAGGAAGAAGATGGGCCCTGGTTGCACCTGGGGGGAGTCCTGAGGAGGGGACAACCCACCAGGGCGCGCCAGGAGGCCCAGGCGCGCCCTAGTGGGTTGTGCCCACCTCGGGTGCCCCCCGGACCGCCTCTTTGCTCTATAAATACCCCAATATTCCAGAAACCCTAGAGGAGTCGACGAAATATTCATCCAGTTGCCGCAGAGTCCATAACCACCAGATCCAATCTAGACACCATCACGGAGGGGTTCACCACTTCCATTGGTGCCTCTCCGATGATGCGTGAGGAGTTCTTTGTAGACCTTCGGGTCCGTAGTTAGTAGTTAGATGGCTTCCTCTTTCTCTCTTGATTATCAATACAATGGTCTCTTGGGGATCCATATGATGTAAGTCTTTTGGCGGTGTGTTTGTTGCGATCCGATGAACTTTGAGTTTATGATCAGATCTATGTTTTTATATCCATGAAAGTTATTTGAGTTTCTTTGATCTCTTATATGCATGATTGCTTATAGCCTCATATTTCTTCTCCGATATTGGGTTTTGTTTGTCCAACTTGATCTATTTATCTTGTAATGGGAAGAGGTGCCCGGTAGTGGGTTCGATCTTATGGTGCTTGATCCCAGTGACAGAAAGGGAACCGACACGTATGTATTGTTGCTACTAAGGATAAAAAGATGGGATCTATATCTGCCGCATAATAGATAAGCGGATCTTGTCTACATCATGTCATCGTTCTTATTGCATTACTCCATTTTCCATGAACTTAATACACTAGATGCATGCTGGATAGCGGTTGATGTCTGGAGTAATAGTAGTAGATGCAGGCAGGAGTCGATCTACTAATCTTGGACGTGATTCCTATGTAATGATCATTGCCTGGATATCGTCATAATTATTTGAAGTTCTATCAATTTCCCAACAGTAATTTGTTCACCCACTGTTTTCTATCTTTCTCGAGAGAAGCCACTAGTGAAACCTACGGCCACTAGGTCTTCTTTCTCATATATTTGCCTTGCGATCTACTTTTTCCTTGTGTTTATTTTCAGATCTATTAAACCAAAAATACAAAAATACCTTGCTGAAATTTATTCTTATTTATTTATTTGGTATTCGATCTATCAATCTACTACAAATTTACCTCACGTCCTTTGCCTATCTTGAGGCGCCGTACCCCGAAAGGGATTGACAACCCCTTTAACACGTTGGGTTGCGAGGTGTTGTTATTTGTGTGCAGGGGATGTTTATGTTTTGTTGCTGTGTTCTCCTACTGGTTCGATAACCTTGGTTTCATATCTGAGGGAAATACCTACCGCCGCTGTGCTGCATCATCCCTTCCTCTTTGGGAAAATACCGACGTAGCTTCAAGCGATATCAAAAGGAATTTTTGGCACCGTTGCCGGGGAGGATCTTCAACATAACCAGGTTCCTAATCATAAATCTCATCTCCTTGCAATTTACATTATTCGCCATTTGCCTCTCGTTTTCCTCTCCCCCACTTCACAATAATTTGTTGTTTTATTCGCCTCTCTTTTTCCGTTCGCCGTTTTCTTGTCAGATATATCCTTTGCTTGCAATCATGAGTGATTTCAGTATGGCACCAACAGATGATGGCCTAACTCCTAAATTTGGACGTATGGGAAACCTGGATGCTAAAACTTTTATCTTGGGGCAAGGGAATGTTATGGGAAAAGAACGTATTCAAGAATTTTTCAATTGTGTTGGGAATCTAAGTCTTGATGATGCTCCTATACTTAAAACTACTAGATCTTATGCGGATGCTATTTCAACACTAATTCTGAAACTTGAAAGTAAATTTATTCGTACCCATCCTACTTTGCAAATATTGTTTTTTGAGATCCCCGACATAAAGAATCACAGGGCCAAAAAGTTGGCCACTTTCGTTCTTATAAATGAATTTGACTACATAATACGGGAAGCTAGGGAAATCTTTGATTTTTATGGTATGAATCGTGAAAAAACCCGTGATAGATAAAATTCTTTACAATAGTGATTATGCACTAAGGCATTTTCTTGGGGATAATAAGATCTTTGATGAGAATCTTAAAATGGAAGTCCCCGTTCTAGATATAATCCAACAAGTTTTTAATAATGTTAATCAACACTACTCTTGGATTGTTGCGGGTAATCAAAGGGGTTATGATGAAAACCAACTAAGAAATGCTAAAGTTTCCATGGATAATATGTTTTATGTTGTGTTTACAAAACCCCATGATGAAAATACCTCCAAGAAAATTAAGAAAAAAAAGGATGAGAAAACTTAGATCCTTGCTTTATGCCTAGCTAAGGGCGTAAAACTATAGCGCTTGTTGGGAGGCAGCCCAATGAATAAAATTTATTTTGCTTTTTGCTTTCTGTTCTTGTGTGTTAACACAATTATACTACTGTTATGATTGTGTTTTTTGTGTTTTAGTTAGTGTTTGTGCCGAATAAAGCCTTTAGGATCTTCTGGGGTGATAGTTGTTTGATCTTGCTGAAAAAGACAGAAACTTTGTGCTCACAAAAATAATTATCATAAATCAGAGAAAAGAGATTTTGCCCTGATTCGTTTTGAAGAAGATTAATATACAAATTACACTGGCCTTCCTAATTTGGTATAATTTTTGTAGTTACAGAAGTACTCGAAAGTTCCAGATTACTACAGACTGTTCTGTTTTGACAGATTCTGTTTTCTTTGTGTTGTGTGCTTATTTTGATGGCTCTAGTTTTCTTTGATGAGTTTTGCCATAGAAAAGTTGGATTACAGTAGATATAATACAAAAACAGATTAAGAATTGGTTTGACACAACACTTATAGTAGTGGTTTGCTTTCTTTTACTAACGGATCTCACAAGGGTTTTGTTGAGTTTTGTGTGATTGAAGTTTTCAAGTTTTGGGTTATCTTACGTTGGATGAAAGAAGGATAGAAGAGCCTAAGCTTGGGGATGCCCCGGCATACCAAGCTATTATCCAAGAATGAGCAATAAACTAAGCTTGGGGATGCCCCCGAGTGGCATCCCCTCTTTCTTCTAACGACCATCGGTATTTTACTCGAGGCTATATTTTTATTCGTCACATGATATGTGTTTTTCTTGGAGTGTCTTGTATGATATGTGCCTTTGCTTGTTTATTTTGTGTTTTAAGTCATAAATCCTTGCTGGACACACCTATTTGAGAGAGCCAAAATTATGTCATGACTTGTTAGAATTGCTCTCTATGCTTCACTTAAATTTTTATGAGCAATGGGCTTGCTCTAGTGCTTCACTTATATATTTTTGAGCACGGTGTGCTTAGTATTTTTGAAGAAATTCTCTCTTGCTTCACTTAGATTTATTTGAGAGTTAGTAAAATTTTGAAGAAATTCTCTCTTGCTTCACTTAAATTATTTTGAGAGAAAGAAAATATGTTATGATCATGATCTTCACTTATATTTGTTTGAGCTTATGAAAAGCAACACATGAAAATTAGTCCCAAAGTGATAGATATCCAAGAAGGATAAAGAAAGAAAAAATATTTCATGAAGATCATTGGACAAAATAAACTATTCTTAGTAATAGTTTTGAGATATGATGATGTGATATGTGAGTTATGTTGATGAGAAATTGTGCTCTAGTAAGAACATTGGTGTTAAGGTTTGTGATTCCCTATGCATGCATGAAAGTCAATAATCATGCAATGAAAATTATATCGGTGTTAATTATGCTTAATGCTTGCTTATGAGATTATTCGTTTCTTGGTTGGTCGCTTCTCAATCTTTTTGCTAGCCTTCATTTTGCACCAAGTATGACCTCTACTTGTGCATCCAAAATCCTTTAAACCAGTTTTGCCACTTGAGTCCACTATATCTACCTATATGCGGTATTCTTTTGCTGTTCTAAGCAAATTTGCATGTGCCATCTCTAATTTTCAAAATAAACTTCTCTTTTGTGTGTTTGTTTCGCTCGCGGAACGGTAACGGGTGGCTAATATTTTACATGCTAGATGTGTTATTCTCACGACGAGTGTTTATTCACTTGTCATTGCATGAGAGTAAGGCAAAGGTATTATAGATGCCCAGTCCTGAAATGCAAAAATGAATTTACTTTATGTTGTCAAATAATAAATTCCTTGGAAAGTGTTGGTATGGAGGGCACCCGTGGATACGGCTAGCCATGGAAAGTGAAAGTTATGGTGGAAAAAGGAATAAACGTTATTTTCTGTTTGGGAACCACCTGTGATATATCTAGCATGGAAAGTGTTGGGATGCTCTGAGTAGTTTTCATTGGTGGGATGGATACACCTCCCAAAATGTTTTTATCTCTATTTT
Source organism: Aegilops speltoides (assembly GCA_021437245.1). NCBI lineage: Eukaryota > Viridiplantae > Streptophyta > Magnoliopsida > Poales > Poaceae > Aegilops > Aegilops speltoides. Next base: position 217,735,087 of record CM038145.1, read on the forward strand.
TTTCGCTTTGAGCTTTGGCACCTCTACAAATCCCTACTTCCCTCTACGAAGGGCCTTTCTTTTACTTTATGCAACTTTTATTTTTGAAATTGAGTCTCCATCATCTCTTACAAAAGCACCAACTAGGAGGCAATATGATCGTACTTAAGTATAGGGTGTAGCTAATATTCGAGTGTGTTTCATGAATGGATCAATGTTTGAGCATGATGGGCTAGGGATAACTTTTTTTAGTATGATATTTTGAAAATACATGGTTGCTTGTTGATATGCTTGAATATCTAAATTATTATGTCAAAACTAGACTATTGCTTTGAATCACATAAAAGTCCAAATGTCCATGCTATAAAGAAAATAATATGATATGACATGATAAACAACACTCCACATCAAAAATTCTGTTTTTATCACTTACCTACTCGAGGACGAGCAGGGGTTAAGCTTCGGGATGCTGATACGTCTCCAACGTATCTATAATTTTTGATTATTCCATGTTGTTTTATTATCAATATTGGATGTTTTATAATCATTTTATAGTCATTTTATATCATTTTTTGGTACTAACCTATTGACATAGTGCCAAGTGCCAGTTGCTATTTTCTGCATGTTTTTTACATTGCAGGAAATCAATATCAGACGGAGTCCAAATGCCACGCCACTTTACGATGATTTTTTATGGACCAAAAGGAAGAAGATGGGCCCTGGTTGCACAGGGGAGTCAGGAGGACAACCCACCAGTAGCGCCAGAAAGGCAGCAGCGCATACAGTGGGTTGTGCTATCACGCCCAATATGCGACCCTATCCTAAAGGAACTCGAAGGTCCCACCAAGGATAGAACCACATATTGATACGCTTTTGCAAGGTGGATATCATTACATCAACATTACATAATAGATGGAGATACATACAAAAGGCATACAATGCCACATGAATACAACATCATCTTACATAAGAGCACCATCCGACTACGGATGAAACACAAACAGAAACTCAAACGACATCCACCCTGCTACCCCAGGCTGCCGACCTAGAACTATCCCCTGATCGAAGAAGAAGTAGAAGAAGAACTCCAAAACAAGTAACATCGCTCTCGCGTCATGATCATCGCATAACCTGTACCTGCAACTGTTGTTGTAGTAATCTGTGAGCCACGAGGACTCAGCAATCCCATTACCATGGGTATCAAGACTAGCAAAGCTTAATGGGTAAGGAAGGGGTAAAGTGGTGAGGTTGCAGCAGCGGCTAAGCAAAATATGGTGGCTAACATACGCAAACAAGAGCGAGAAGAGAAGCAAAGGAACGGTCGTGAAGCTAGCAATGATCAAGAGGTGATCCTGAACACCTACTTACGTCAAACATAACCCAAAAACCGTGTTCACTTCCCGGACTCCGCCGAAAAGAGACCATCACGGCTACACACGCGGTTGATGCGTTTTAATTCGGATCTGGTGTCAAGTTATCTACAACCGGACATTAACAAATTCCCATCTACCACATAACATGAGCACGGCTCTAGAAAGTTTATACCTGCGGGGTGTCCCAACAAGCCCATGATAAGCTCTCGCGATCAACGAAGGATATACCTTCTCCCAGGAAGACCCGATCAGTCTCGGAATCCTGGTTTACAAGACATTTCGACAATGGTAAAACAAGACCGGCAAAGCCGCCCGATGTGCCGACAAATCCCGATAGGAGCTGCACATATCTCGTTCTCAGGGCACACCGGATGAGCCAGACATCGGGTTCGCATAGACCCTGGTTGCCCAGGGGGCGTCGGACATCGCTCAAGTTTGGACCAGCACTCGGAGGAGAACTTCGCCCCGGGGGGGGGGGGGTAAATAAAGATGACCCTCGGGCTCCGAAAACCCAAGGGAAAAAGGGCTAGGTGAGGCAAATGGTAAAACCAAGGTTGGGCCTTGGTTGGAGGAGTTTTATTCAAGCGAACTGTCAAGGGGGTCCCATAAATCACCCGACCGTGTAAGGAACGCAAAATCCGGGAACATAACACCGGTATGACGGAAACTAGGGCGGCAAGAGTGGAACAAAACACCAGGCATAAGGCCAAGTCTTCCACCCTTTACCAAGTATATAGATGCATTAATTAAATAAGAGATATTGTGATATCCCAACATAATCCTGTCCACTATGGAGCAATCTTCAACTTCACCTGCAACTAACAACGCTATAAGAGGGGCTGAGCAAAGCGGTAACATAGCCAAGCAATGGTTAGCTAGGAAGGGTGAAAAGGTTAGAGGCTGACATGGCAATTTGGGAGGCTCGATAGAACAAGATGATAGGTAGTGCGGCAAAGCGATAGAACAAAGCAACAAGCATAGCAATGATAGTAGTGAGATCCAGGGTGACGGTCATCTTGCCTAAAATCCCGCTAGGAAGAAGAACGAGTCCATGAAGAAGACGAACGGGAGTAGTCGAACGAATCCTCACAATCGCAACATTACCGGAACTAGAACCAACACCGGAAAGAAACAGACAACATGGTAAATGCACAAGCATAAAAACATGGCATGATGCACAATCAAGTATGATGCATGTCCGGTTTAATGAGGCATGGCATGATAAAGTGCACAAACAATACTACAAATTAAGTGGAGCTCAATATGCAATGAGTTGCATATTGAAGAAACACCACATCGATTATTTAGTTCTCTCTCGTTTATGAACGCAACAATATTACATGTTGTTATAAACATGGCAAGAGGTGAAACATAATTAAACTAACTATTTAGGCAAGTTTAAAAGAGGCCGGAACAACAAACAACAATTCCGGAAAATCCCCATATGACATTTAGCAATTTAATGCAAACAACAATTTTAAACATTTTAAATGTTGTTATCATGATGCGGATGACATATGCAAGTTTTATGAAATTTTATGAAAATGTTGACATGAGCATGTTATGAAGCATTTGTCACCATGGCGGAACAAAACGGGTGCCACGGCAACGAATCCGAAAACGATGCCACGACAACATATCGGTTCCGGTAACTTGATTGAGATACCGATGCAAACGAGAAGTGTGCGGATGTGTGGAACACGCAAGAGATGGGGAGTGATCCCGGATACCGGGTGTCCCACATGTCGGTGGCATGGAAAAAGAGGGGCATCGCAAGCGACAATTCGGGCACGGTGCAAACACAAACATCTCATACAACAAAGCATTCGGCGGTCGTTCGGCTGTTATACCTTCGAAGCATGCGTTTTCGGGGCGGATCGAGTTCGTCGAGGGAAGTAGTGGTACACGGGCCGTAGTGGAAGTAGTTGTTCTCGCGATGGTAGTGGAAGTAGTGGTACATGGCGACGGTAGAGGCACGCGCAATCTTGGTGATGGTAGTCATACATGTCCAGAGAGGAACTTGTCGTATCCATGTAGTCGAACTTGGCGTATCCAAAGAGTACTTGGTGAATCCACGTAGTCGTACACAGGGTCATAGAGGAACTTGGCGTCCATGGAGTCGGCGATGGTGGAACAGCGCTTGTCGTCGTGTGTAGTCATACTCGGTGCCCTAGGGGCATCGGTCGTGGTTGTGGTACTTGGGGTGCATCAGCTGGTGACCAACGATGTCTGAGGCGAGAGGACTCTTGCGATCTTCGGTCAGCGTGAGCAGGAGGCATCGCAAAAGGTAGGGAGACGGCCCGACCCGTGGACTGGCGTTTGATGAATCGAGTCCACGAGGACGGCGGGCGTCTTCTTCTGTTCGAGGCGAAGCGGGCGCGATTACGGCAAAATGGAGGCAGCAGCGGCGAGCTTAGGGCTGGCGGCGGAGATCGGCGAGATGGGGCACGACAACAATGCGGCAAGGAGCTCCAGATCCTGTCTATAATGGCGAGAGGAGCTCGGCGAAAAAGCGGCGAGGGAGGACCACGGTGGTCGGCGGGAGGCGCGAGGCCATGGCGGCGGAAGGAGCAGCTCGGGGTGCTCGAAGGAAGAGGCCCAGATGGAGGAGAAGGATGGCGGGGACAAGGGAGTCACCGTAGAGGTGGAGCTCGGGGTTCCTCCAGGCCATGGGGATGGCCGACAGCAGAAGGAGGCGCGGCGAGGCGCACCAGAGAAAAGCGGGCGGCGCCGAAATATGGCAGCAAGCTTAGCAGGAGAGGGCAGACGGAGGGCGGCGGCGCGGGCGGGCAGTGAGGTGGTGAGGCATGGAAGGAGGCCTCCAGGCGTTGGGGGCTAGGCAGAGGAGGAAGGGGCACGACGGGGTGGCCGAGGACGGGCGCCATGGGGTTGTAGGAGCTCGGGGATGGGGCACTGCTCCTCTCTCTGCGTGTGGCGGCGCAGGAGGAGGACGATGGGGAGAGAATGATCGAGGGGAGAGGGATGAGGGGATCGAGCAGCTAGGGTTAGGAGGGGTGCTGGGCTCAAGTGGTCGGCTGGGCCTTGGAGGATTAGCTGGGCCGCTGGACTCTCTTCTCCCTCTTAATTCTTTACCAGAAAAGAATCAAAGAGAAGAAAAAGAAAGAGAGGGTTAGGGAAAGAAGTCGGACATGGGGATTATTTTCCCGGACTCACAAAAATGAGCTTGATCCAAGAAAATAGAAGTTGGCGCGAAAGAAAGATTTAAATTCAAACCCATTTGAATTTAATTCAAATGGTTTGAACTAGGACAAGGTTTAGGAGAGGCCAAAAATGTTGAGATGTTTTTATGGAGCTCCGGAAAATGATGAAAGAAATTATGGGCAAGGTTGGAGACCAAGAATTGAGATCACAATGGCATGGGATATTTTGCAAGTGGGTTATGGTTAATTCCAAATAAATGGAATAATTTTATTATAGCTCCCTAATAATATTGAGAGGCTTTAAATATGTTTTAAAGAGAAATCACCATGTGAATATCCCTCGATTTAAATGGACCGAAGATCCATACGGTTTATTTAGATGAGTTTTATAGAAAAGGGTTGAATGATGACATGATGCAATGCAAGAGATGGCATGATGAATGCACAAACAAAACAAATCGCACAACAAAACTCCGAATAGCTGGAAGTCTTCTGGAGCGTCGGTCTCGGGGCGTTACAACACTCCACCACTACAAGAGGATCTCCGTCCCGAGATCTAGGATGGCACCGGAGGGAAAAGGAAGAGGAAGATAAGAGGTAAACTAAGTTGCTTCTTCGACAAACGAGTGAAACCATGAACCTTGAGAGGTTGAGCAAAATGAAAGAAAGAAAACAATGAAGATGAACAAAGTAGGAAACACTCCGTTAGAAAAGAGGAACAAGGAATACGACGAGAACCAAGAGGTTTAGTGATAAGTTAGATATTGAAACCACTCCGGTTAAAACTAGATAGGGAAGGGATAAGATTGATATAATTTGGGCAGCACTCCGATTGAAAGAAGAAGGAAAACTTGATAAGATGAAAAGAACTTGAAGAGATGACACAACACTCCGGTTAAATGGATAAGCATGAAAAGAACACGATCCTCACAATTCGAGATGATGAGTGAAGAGCACAACATCGCAATGCCTCCGTAACGAAAGAATAGAAGTTAGACCGTTGGGATAAAGGGACAGAGAAGAAAATGATAACTTTTGCCACAAGTGAACTTGGAAAGCATCCTTGCAAGAAGAATTGAACGGAGTTGTTGGAAAATCAACAACGAGAAGCACAAGCTTGTTATGGGCTTATGGCAATCATCTCAAAATGATGAGGTGACAACCGGCCACTAATGGAAACAATTGATTGGATTGAGGTCAACAAAGAGACGAGAGACTTAATTCACCCGGAGGATAAATGAAGAACTTGGGGTCATTTATAAGCACCATAAATAGCAACATTCCTTAGGGAAGGCTTAAGGTGAAATATGACACAAGATAACTCCAACGAAGAGATTAATTAATTAAAATACCACATTCTTGACAACATATGAATCATGAAACATGAAGGAAATTGTGAAGAGTAACATAACACCACCTCAAAAGATAAGGTAGAAAGAATTGCACTTTGGAATGCAAGACGGAGAATGCTTGAACGCCTCAAAACAAAACATGTGTTGAGCACCATGTTTAATTTTGAGTATAGCTTGGCGGATCTTGACTTCGAGAGAAATCTTGAAGAACAATTGAAGAATGAAAAGAATCCTTGACGAACCACCATGTAGAGCCTCCATGAAGAACTCCGGTAATAAAAGGATGATAAAAACAAAGAGAACTTGAAAACACAAGGTGAAGCCTTGCGATGATTTAGATGGAGCTTCGGGACGAGATAATGCAGAAAACTTGGAACTCCGGAAAAGAAAAGATGAAACACTAGAAACGAGAATTACTTCATCATGAACAATCTACGGAAGAAAAGAATTGAATCACCTCGAGGAAATAAGAATAAGATTTATTGTATGCTTATCCTTCATCAAATTAAATTGATGACAAGCAATGGATTTTGCATACTACTTATTCTTCTTGAAAAGATTGAAGAGAGAAATAGCGCAACTTGGGAAGGTCTTCCACGAACAACAGGTAGGATTTGGAAAGAGCGAATGAATTGGTATGATAACAAGGAAAGAGGAATGTTGGAGGAACCACCATAAGAATTGAAAATGAAAGTAGCAAAGGCACAATTCACCGAAAAGAATTGGGAAACGAATGAAGATACTTGAGGGGATTTAGATACATGAGAACGAAGAGATCATGAACTGATTAGAGGGTATTTGAACGATTCACCGGTAGGATTTGGAGAATGATAGCTACGCGCTAAGAATGAAGAATTATGACATGATGGCCTTCAGAGGAAAGAAATGGAAACAACTCATGAAATGCTCCGGATGGGTGAAAAGAATTGTCACAATCAAAACAATTATGAGGATAGCATGAAGCTAGAACCATGAATATTCAAGAGAATGGACCAAGATTTCAGAGAAATCCTTCTTCGGTCTTCAAATGTTGACAATGATGATGAGAACCACCATGAATTGTTGAGATACTCCGGGAGAATTAAAAGAGGAAAGGTTGAGCCAAAGATGAAAAGAATTTGAAAATGACCTTGGAGAAGGCATGTAACTGATGAAAATTCATTCTTACGTCAAACTTGGAAATGAATTTGAGAATCGCTCCTGATAATTCGAAGAGTCAGGTAAGATCACAGGAAAAGACACATGGAGTTCGGTCCACTCAAAAGAAAACACCGTTGAAAAGATTTTAAAGAGAGATTGCACCGGTTGAATTAAATGGCTTGAATGAGATAACAATCTCCAAATAGCTTGAATGGATTAAGAATGGAAACACAAGTCTTGTGAGATATCTTCAGCACTCCAGAACAAATGAATAGGAAGAAGTGAATGATTGAGAGGTGCACCGGCATGAGAAAGCATTTGACACGAGGAAGGAATATGATCAACACTGAAAGCTTGAACTGGATCCACCGGAGAAGCAAAAAACAGAGGATGATGAACTTGAAGCTCGTGAGCATCTTCACGAGGGATCACCGGCTCAGAACATTGACTGAAAAGAGTGAAGTGACTTCGCATGAATAAATGGATACTTGATTAAAATAAATGAGTCCTTGAAGAAAAGGGTGGGAGGGTGGGGAAAAAAAGACAACTTGGGATGAATGAAACAAACACCGCTCAGAAAACTTAGAATTGATCTTGCGGATGGGGAGAATGATGGGATCATCTCGAAGAGAAGCACACCGGTTGGAAAAGAATTAACATGACAACCTCAATGATCAAAAAGGATTAGTATTCACATAGCAATATGAGAACACCGTTTAGAAAAGGTATGGAATCAACACTTGACATTGAAGCAACTCGAATACCACATAAACAAAACAAAGGATTGGCTTGCAGAAATAAGCCGGAACAAATACATATGATAGAGATTTACCCAATCCCATATCAGGCATCTGTCGGAAAGATATTCTAGGAGCTACTTGAATTCCCACCTATAAAACTCTAGAAACTTTCTGGTTATGCAATCTGGTGTTGGGGATACAGGGGAAGCAATATATCTCACCCAAACTAACAATCCCTACATCCAAGCTGTATCCATCCGTCAACACATAACCAAGAAACCTCCGGAAATCGTGTACCTCAACCTTCGAAAAGCATCCGTTATGCAAGCTATGGCAATACTCCGAACTCCCGATCTTGGGTGGCGTCGAGGTTATCTCACCAACAAGCGCATAAAAGAGATTTTCGATGTCGGCAAAACTCAGGTATTCGAGGCTGAAGCGATAAAATTATGGCGACAACACCTCGGAGCTCAACTCCCGGGACACCGCCACAACCCTAAATGTCGGGAGGCACCAAGAACAATGTTCTCGTCATAAGAATATCGAACGATCCCAAGATACCCACGTGATCCTAAAAAAAATTAGTGAAATTTGAGGAGAGGAAAGACAAAACATCTACGTCAGGAGACCTCACCAGAGCGACGAAGGGGGCTGAGGAGTAAAAAGAATCCTACTCTCTGATATATATAATCCTAAGACTCAAAACATTTTTGTTCTAGACTCAACAACGGCCAACAACCAAGGGAGCTCCTATGGTCGGTCGAGGCTCTGATACCAACTTATCACGCCCAATATGCGACCCTATCCTAAAGGAACTCGAAGGTCCCACCAAGGATAGAACCGCATATTGATACGCTTTTGCAAGGTGGATATCATTACATCAACATTACATAATAGATGGGGATACATACAAAAGGCATACAATGCCACACGAATACAACATCATCTTACATAAGAGCACCATCCGACTACGGATGAAACACAAACAGAAACTCAAACGACATCCACCTTGCTACCCCAGGCTGCCGACCTAGAACCTATTGCCTGATCGAAGAAGAAGCAGAAGAAGAACTCCAAAACAAGTAACATTGCTCTCGCGTCATGATCATCGCATAACCTGTACCTGCAACTGTTGTTGTAGTAATCTGTGAGCCACGAGGACTCAGCAATCCCATTACCATGGGTATCAAGACTAGCAAAGCTTAATGGGTAAGGAAGGGGTAAAGTGGTGAGGTTGCAGCGGCTAAGCAAAATATGGTGGCTAACATACATAAGCGAGGCGAGAAGAGAAGCAAAGGGCGGTCGTGAAGCTAGCAATGATCAAGAGGTGATCTGAACACCTACTTCGTCAAACATAACCCAAAATCCGTGTTCACTTCCGGACTCTGCGAAAAGAGACCATCACGGCTACACACGCGGTTGATGCGTTTTAATTCGGATCTGGTGTCAAGTTATCTACAACCGGACATTAACAAATTCCCATCTGCCACATAACCGCGGGCATGGCTCTCGAAAGTTTATACCCTACAGGGGTGTCCCAACTTAGCCCATGATAAGCTCTCGCGATCAACGAAGGATATACCTTCTCCCAGGAAGACCCGATCAGTCTCAGAATCCTGGTTTACAAGACATTTCGACAATGGTAAAACAAGACCAGCAAAGTCGCCCGATGTGCCGACAAATCCCGATAGGAGCTGCACATATCTCGTTCTCAGGGTACACCGGATGAGCCAGACGTCGGGTTGGCATAGACCCTGGTTGCCCAGGGGGCGCCGGACATCGCTCAGGTTTGGACCAGCACTCGGAGGAGAACTGGCCCGGGGGGGTAAATAAAGATGACCCTCGGGCTCCGGAAACCCAAGGGAAAAAGGGCTAGGTGAGGCAAATGGTAAAACCAAGGTTGGGCCTTGCTGGAGGAGTTTTATTCAAAGCGAACTGTCAAGGGGGTCCCATAAATCACCCGACCGCACAAGGAACGCAAAATCCAGGAACATAACACCGGTATGACGGAAAATAGGGCGGCAAGAGTGGAACAAAACACCAGGCATAAGGCCAAGTCTTCCACCTTTTACCAAGTATATAGATGCATTAATTAAATAAGAGATATTGTGATATCCCAACATAATCCTGTCCACCATGGAGCAATCTTCAACTTCACTTGCAACTAACAACGCTATAAGAGGGGCTGAGCAAAGCGGTAACATAGCCAAGCAATGGTTAGCTAGGAAGGGTGAAAAGGTTAGAGGCTGACATGGCAATTTGGGAGGCTCGATAGAACAAGATGATAGGTAGCGCGGCAAAGCGATAGAACGAAGCAACTAGCATAGCAATGATAGTAGTGAGATCCAGGGTGACGGTCATCTTGCCTAAAATCCCGCTAGGAAGAAGAACGAGTCCATGAAGAAGACGAACGGGAGTAGTTGAACGAATCCTCACAATCGCAACATTACCGGAACTAGAAGCAACACCGGAAAGAAACAGACAACATGGTAAATGCACAAGCATAAAAACATGGCATGATGCACAATCAAGTATGATGCATGTCCGGTTTAATTAGGCATGGCATGACAAAGTGCACAAACAATACTACAAATTAAGTGGAGCTCAATATGCAACGAGTTGCATATTGAAGAAACACCACATCAATTATTTAGTTCTCTCTCGTTTATGAACGCAACAATATTACATGTTTTTATAAACATGGAAAGAGGTGAAACATAATTAAACTAACTATTTAGGCAAGTTTAAAAGAGGCCGGAACAACAAACAACAATTCCGGAAAATCCCCATATGACATTTAGCAATTTAATGCAAACAACAATTTTAAACATTTTAAATGTTGTTATCATGATGCGGATGACATATGCAAGTTTTATGCAATTTTATGAAAATGTTGACATGAGCATGTTATGAAGCATTTGTCACGATGGCGAAACAAAACGGGTGCCACGTCAACGAATCCGAAAATGATGCCACGGCAACATATCGGTTCTGGTAACTTTATTGAGATACCGATGCAAACGAGAAGTGTTCGGATGTGTGGAATACGCAAGAGATGGGGAGTGATCCCGGATACCGGGTGTCCCACATGTCGGTGGCATGGCAAAAGAGGGCATCATAGCGACAATTCAGACGCAGTGCAAACACAAACATCTCATACAACAAAGCATTCGGCGGTCGTCTCGGCTGTTATACCTTCGAAGCGTGCGTTTTCGGGGCGGATCGAGTTCGTCGAGGGAAGTAGTCGTACACGGGCCGTAGTGGAAGTAGTCGTTCTCGCGATGGTAGTGGAAGTAGTGGTACATGGCGACGGTAGAGGTACGCGCAATCTTGGCGACGGTAGTCGTACATGTCCGGAGAGGAACTTGTCGTATCCATGTAGTCGAACTTGGCGTATCAAAGAGTACTTGGTGAATCCGTGAGTCGCATACGGGTCATAGAGGAACTTGGCGTCCATGGAGTCGACGATGGTGGAACTTGACGCATCATCGTGTGTAGTCATACTCGGTGCCCTCGGGGCATCGGTCGTAGTTGTGGTACTTGGGGTGCATCAACTGGTGACCAACATTGTACAGGAGGCAGAGAGGACTCTTGCGATCTTCCGGTCAACATGAACAGGAGGCATGGAAAAAGGAAGGGGAGACGGCCCCGACCCATGGACCTGGCGTTTGACTGAATCGAGTCCACGAGGACGAGTGCGCAAGCTGCTGCTGCTATTCGAGGCGAAGCAGGGGCGCGGTTCAGGCAAAATGCAGGCAGCAGCGGCGAGGCTTGGGGCTGGCGACAGAGATCCAGGTGAGGACGGGGCACGGCAGCGATGCGGCAAGGAGCTCCAGATCCTGTCTATGACGGGCAGAGGAGCTCCGGCAGGGGCCAAGGCGGCGGCAGGGGCCAAGGCGGTGGCAGGGGAGGACCCTGGTGGTCGACGGGGAGGCGCGAGGCCATGGCCGAGGAAGGAGCGGCTCGGGGTGCTCGAAGGAAGAGGCCCTGATGGAGGAGAAGGATGGCGGGGACAAGGGAGTCACCGCAGAGGTGGAGCTCGGGGTTCCTCCAGGCCATGGGGATGGCCGACAGCAGAAGGAGGCGCGGCGACGCGCACCAGTAGAAGGCGGAGGGCGGCACCGAAATATGGCAGCGGCTTAGCCGGGAGGATGACGGAGGCAGCGGCAGTCGCTGGCCGGCGCGAGGGGGGTGGTGAGGCACGGGAGGAGGCCTCCAGGCGTTGGGGGCTAGGCAGAGGAGGAAGGGGCACGACGGGGTGGCCGAGGACGGGCGCCATGGGGTTGTAGGAGCTCGGGGACGGGGCACTGCTCCTCTCTCTGCGTGTGGCGGCGCAGGAGGAGGACGATGGGGAGAGAATGATCGAGGGGAGAGGGATGAGGGGATCGAGCAGCTAGGGTTAGGAGGGGTGCTGGGCTCAAGTGGTCGGCTGGGCCTTGGAGGATTAGCTAGGCCGCTGGACTCTCTTCTCCCTCTTAATTCTTTACCAGAAAAGAATCAAAGAGAAGAAAAAGAAAGAGAGGGTTAGGGAAAGAAGTCGGACATGGGGATTATTTTCCCGGACTCACAAAAATGAGCTTGATCGAAGAAAATAGAAGTTGGCGTGAAAGCAAGATTTAAATTCAAACCCATTTGAATTTAATTCAAATGGTTTGAACTAGGACAAGGTTTAGGAGAGGCCAAAAATGTTGAGATGTTTTTATGGAGCTCCGGAAAATGATGAAAGAAATTATGGGCAAGGTTGGAGACCAAGAATTGAGATCACAATGGCATGGGATATTTTGCAAGTGGGTTATGGCTAATTCCAAATAAATGGAATAATTTTATTATAGGTCCCTAATAATATTGAGAGGCTTTAAATATGTTTTAAAGAGAAATCACCATGTGAATATCCCTCGACTTAAATGGACCGAAGATCCATATGGTTTATTTAGATGAGTTTTATAGAAAAGGGTTGCATGATGACATGATGCAATGCAAGAGATGGCATGATGAATGCACAAACAAAAAAAATCGCACGACAAAACTCGGAATAGCTGGAAGTCTTCTGGAGCGTCGGTCTCGGGGCGTTACATGTGACCACCTCGGGTGCCCCCTGGACCGCCTCTTTGCTCTATAAATACCCCAATATTCCAGAAACCCTAGAGGAGTCAACGAAATATTCATCCGGACACCGCAGAATCCAGAACCAAGAGATCCAATCTAAGCACCATCACGGAGGGGCTCACCACTTCCATTGGTGCCTCTCCGATGATGCGTGAGTAGTGCTTTATAGACCTTCAGGTCCGTAGTTAGTAGCTAGATGGCTTCCTCTCTCTCTCTTGATTATCAATACAATGGTCTCTTGGAGATCCATATGATGTAAGTCTTTTGGCGGTGTGTTTGTTGCGATCCGATGAACTTTGAGTTTATGATCAGATCTATGTTTTTATATCCATGAAAGTTATTTGAGTTTATTTGATCTCTTATATGCATGATTGCTTATAGCCCCGTATTTCTTCTTTGATATTTGGGTTTTGTTTGGCCAACTTGATCTATTTATCTTGCAACGGGAAGAGGTGCTCGGTAGTGGGTTCGATCTTACGATGCTTGATCCTAGTGACAGAAAGGGAACCGACACATATGTATCGTTGCTACTAAGGATAAAAAGATAGGATCTATATCTGCCACTAAAGGATCGAGATGGACCTAGAGGGGGGGGTGAATAACTAAAATTACAAATTTTAATTATTACTAAACAATTTTAGGCAATAATGCGGAATATGAGAGTGAGCCTAACAATTGCAAGAGTAGTACTAAGTGATGAAAAAGTAACATGAGTATGAAAGGAAACAAGCACAATATGAGATAAGTAAGTGCTAAGAGACAAGTAACCATAAGTAGAGAGTTAGGATTAGTAATAACCACAACTCCGGGAGATGAGGATGTATGCCGATGTTCACTTCCTTGCAGGGAAGCTACATCGTCGTTAGAGAGGTGGATGTTACCACGAAGGCACACCAACGACACGAAGGCTCACCCTATTCTCCCTTTGAGACAACACCACGAAGGCGTTTCTCAACCACTAGTGGTAGACCTTGGGGTGGTCTCCAAACCCTCACAAACTTTTCCGGGGGTAATCACAAAGGTCGATTCCTCTCTGAAAGACTCCTACTGCCTAGGAGTCTCCAACCTCCAAGAGTAACAAGAACGATGGGGAAAAGCTCAAGACTTGCTCAAATCACGAATTCCTTTGGTGCAAAGAAGGAGAAGGAGTGGATCTATCACTTGATTGGAGAACTTCTCTCAAATGTTCCTAAATCACTTGGGGATCTAGGATTTGATGTAGAGGGTTGAGAGAGAGAGTGAAGAGTGTTCTTGTAAAGATAAAAGTGAATGGTCAAACCCATCCCATGGAGGGGAGAGGCATATATATAGTAGGTGTGGAAAAGTGACTGTTTGGGCCACTTAAGTGCACAGGAGGGGACGGACGTCCGGACAACACCGGACGTCCGGTGGCACAAATAGGTCCGGACGTCCGACAGATATTGGTCGACCGGCTGCTGGGAATACATGAGCCACGAATCTATACGCAGGATACAGACGTCCGAGACGTGCCGGTCGTCCGGAGCCCAGATGACCGGAGAGGCCCAAAAATCCGTAAATATGGTTCTGTGGTGGAAATACTGGACGCCCGAGACGTGCGGCCGTCCGGAGGTCGGACGTCCGAAGTGTTTCGGAAATCCGTAAATAACTTTCTGTAAGGGGAACACCGGACGACCGGAGAGAGCTGGAAATCCGGACAGCTGAGAGGGACTGGACGTCCATAGAGTACCGGACGACCGGAGAGAAAAACAGGAGTTGTGGGCTTTGAGCAAGTCTTTCACTAGATCCAACGATCCCCTCTTAATAGTGCGGGATCTCTATACTCAAGAACAAACCATAAACAAAGCCAGGGCTAATGTCTTGTATCTCCAATCTTGAGTTATATGCATTTGTCCCTAGTCATGATCCACACACGGCCTTTGAGACATAATCCTGAGATATACTTGATAAACATGATTAGTCCCAACATACATGTTGTCATCAACATCAAAATACGATTAAGGGCATGATTGCACTTTCAACCTCCCCCTTTTTGGTAGTTGATAACAACATATATGCACACACATAAAAATAGGAATCGAAAGGATTTGTTGTGGAGCTCAATAATCAAAGAATAAGCAAGGAGTGAGATCCCCCTCAATATGATACCATAGAGACTAAACATGAAGAGGTCTCCCCCTCAATATGATACCAAACACAACCAAATCTCATACACAAGATAACTAAGGCAATAAGCTCCATATAGATTCATCACTCATAGCATAGAATATCAGTTTCTACAATCTCATAACATAAGTTCGATACAAGCTAATCAACAATCATAGCAATGAGTTCTTACAAGCTAACAAGCTAATACCATAATATCATAGTGCATAGTGCCTACTCCCCCTTGGCATCAAATACCCAAAAGGAGGTCATAACAACATCAGAGAGCATCATCATCATCATCATCATCATGTGCACCACTGGCACCAGCCTCGTCAAAGAAGTCAGCCCACTCGGGACCCGAGAAAAAACCAAAATCAGAAGGTGGCTCATCAGGAAAATGGTCATCATCACTCACATCGAACACTCCGGAGTCTCTCAAACGAGTCTTCAGAGCATTCTTGGAGGTGATAAGGCGCGTGACAACAGCGTGATTTTGGGAGCAGTTAAACGAAACAACCTTCATCAAGGCAGAGTGGGCCTTCCCCAGAAAGCGAGCAATGCGACCAAAGGGTGCAGATCCGGAGGTAGCAGAACGAGGGATGCTAGCAGCAGTGCGGTGCGGATGAGCACAAGAGGAGGATTCCTTGGGAACATAGTTATCGGCCATGTATGGGGGAATGACCCATCGCTCATGCAAATGAGTGCGAGCAATAGGAAACGAAGCCACAATCTCGATGAAGGCCTGAAGAAAGGGAGCATGAGGAAAGGACCGCTTGTGCTGAAAGGAAGCGAGGCAAATCTCATGCCTTAGAAAATGAGGCACATTTATCTTCCCTTTCGGAGCCACATAGAGGCTATGCATGAGATCGTTACAGTGGCTACTGCAGGACCCCTTGTCACCCATCTTAGGATAAATGGTGCGAATGACACATTGATAGATAATGAAGAAAGGAGCACGCCAAATGGAAACTTGGTTAAAACCCTTATGTTTCTCATCATCAGTCCGTTGGGATAGGGGTTTGATAAGATTAGCACATCCATCAGGGCCCTTGGGTCTATGGTCGGGGTCATCATTGTGGATTTTGAACCCGGTGTCAGGAAAACCAAGGGCAGTAACAAATTGAGAGTAGGATGCCGAGAGCTTTCTGTCGGCGGTCATCCAAGTAACAGTGTTGTTTGGACCAAAAAAGCATGTGGCATAAAATTGATGAATGGCGGCCTGGTTAAAGTCATGTTGAAATGTAAATGGGGCAGCAAGATTGGAGGACTCAATGAGCTCAATAACCACGGAATATCTTTCCGGATGAGTACGAATATGCTCTAAATCAATGCACAAATGCATGGAAAGACCCTTAGGAATGATGATAGTGGTAAAAATGTCAGCTTGGACATTAGTGCGAAAACAAGGGTCCCTAGAGTCACGAGCAACCGTGAATTGATCAACATCATGACGCAACTTAAGATAGGAGGCAATGGGAACCACGTTGAATCGCTTAACGTGACGGTCGTGTGCTAGAGGAGGTTCAAGTGAGATATGACGAGCATCACCGTGAGGTTGGACTGGAGGAGGAGGAGGCTGGAAGGTGGGCCGACGAGTTCCTGGCTTGGGTGCGGAGGTGCGAACAGCCACAAACACGGGCTGCTCCAAATCATCCATTTCATCCTCATAGTCGGGTCCCTCCGAGGATGAGTTGCTAGAAGAGCTGTGAGGATGGGCGGCGCGCTTCCGAGTGGAGTCATCGAAGCCACCACGACGAGACGTGCGAGACGGCCCACCGGTGACTTGCTTGCATGCGGAGTGCTTGGTCTTGGGCATCACGACCTTTGAGTGAGGAACGAGACGGTGACTAGAGCGAATCAGTGAACGGCCGAGTGGCTACGGCGCGTGATGTGACAACGGCGACCGGAGCTTGAGCGGGGACAGAGGTGACCCGAGCGGCCACAGCGAGTGGCGGGACCACGGCAAGGACCCCGAGCAGTGAGCGGCCCCGGCGAGGAGCACGGGCAGCGTGTGGCCGCGGCGAGGAGCCGCAGAACAGGAGCGGCGGCGGTGGGGAACAGAGAAGAGGGAGCGAGTGGATTGGGGTAACTGACCCGAAAACCTACCCCGTGCTATATATAGGTGCCTGAGAAATCGTTCGGACGACCGGAGGTCCACGGACGTCTGGTGCCTGGGCCAGGGAAAAAATGAACGGACATCCGGTGCCTGGGCCAGGGAAAAATGAACGGATGTCCGGATGGGCCGGACGACCGGGCTGAGCTCAACAGAAGGTATTTTACGGACGTCCGGTACATAAAGGACATCCGGACGCGTATAAGAATTTTTGAGAGGAGTAGGGTGCAATTAGCTAGTAATCATGATGAGGAGATGATGATGACCTTATGTAGTAAGAATTTCTATTAAGCAATGAGTATCCTATGCCAACAATAATAAAACATATGCCGCTCATATATTGTTCTAATGACAAGAGTGGTGCCTACTGGCACCATGTATGAGTATACGTGACATGGCACGGAAAGATTGGAACTTTGAGTGCAGAATCACTACTCCATCATGGAAAGCACCATAGTCCGAGAACCATGATAACTTTGAGAGTGTTTGTTCTTTTTATGCATTATGTAGGGTGAGCATATTCATGAATTGAATGTCTCACCCTAAATGTATGCCTACATCAAGACAAAACATTATGAAAATGCATGCATGGGTACTAGATTTCACATAATGTTGTCAAGCTCCAAGATACCAAGTTCACGCCTAAGTCGACAAAACCTTGCTTCATCCAATAGTTTGGTGAAAATATCTGCAAGTTGCAAATCTGTACCAACATGATCGATGTGAATATCACCCTTTTCCACATGATCTCTCAAGAAGTGATACCTAATATCAATGTGCTTGGTGCGGAGATGATCCTTGGGGTTCTCAGCAATATTGATGGCACTTTCATTATCACATAGGAGAGGCACATGTCTATAAGTGATACCATAATCCTTCAAGGTTTGTCTCATCCATAGTAATTGAGTTGCACAACTATCGGCTGCAATGTATTCAGCTTCTGTGGTAGAGAGGGCAATACAATTTTGTTTCTTCGAGGACCAACTTACCAAGGAGCGACCAAGATATTGACATGCACCAGAGGTGGACTTACGATCCACTTTGTCTCCAGCCCAATTCGCATCCGTATACCCAATGAGATCAAACTTAGCATCCTTGGGGTACCATAGACCCAACTTTGGGGTGTGAACAAGGTATCTAAGAATATGCTTAATCGCCTTATGATGACTTTCCCTAGGGGAAGCTTGAAATCTAGCACACATGCATACACTTAACATGATGTCTGGTCTAGATGCACAAAGATAAAGCAATGAACCAATCATAGAGCGGCATTTAGATGTGTTGAAAGGGATACCGTTGGTGTCTTCAGTGAGTACAATTTTGGTTGGCATGGGTGTCTTACATGGACTAGCATCAGTCATGCCGAACTTTTCTAGGATATCCTTGAGGTATTTTGCTTGAGACAAGAAAATTCCTTCTTGAAATTGTTGAATTTGAAATCCAAGAAAGAACTTCAAATCCGTATTGAGTGACATTTCAAAATTCTTGGTCATGGAGTCCGCAAACTTCTTGCACAAATGAATGTTAGGAGAACAAAAAATTATATCATCTACATAGATTTGGCATAAGATCAAATCACCTTGTCCCTCTTAGTAAAAAGAGTGGGATCGATCACCCATCTCACAAAGCCATCATCGGGTAAAAACTTCTTAAGATGATCATACCAAGCACGAGGTGCTTGTTTGAGGCCATACAGAGCCTTATGAAGTTTATACACATAGTCTTTGTGATCGGGATCAACGAACCCAGGTGGTTGTGACGCATATACTTCTTCTTGTAGAGGACCATTAAGGAAAGCACTCTTTAAATCCATTTGATGCAATGTAAATCCATTGAAAGCAGCATAAGCAAGTAAGATGCGAATGGATTCAAGACGGGCAACGGGGGCAAAGGTCTCACCAAAGTCCAAACCTTCAACTTGTGAGTACCCTTGAGCCACTAACCTTTCCTTGTTGCGGATGATTATACCATTCTCATCTTGCTTGTTCTTGAAAATCCATTTTGTTCCAATGACATTGTGTTCCGTAGTTGGTCTCTTGACTAATGACCACACTTGGTTGCGTTCAAAACTGTTTAACTCTTCTTGCATAGCAACGAGCCAATCGTTGTCCATCAATGCATCTTGTACCTTGAGAGGTTCAACACTAGACACAAACGAGAAGTGACCACAAAAGTTAGTCAATTGTTTACGAGTGACTCTACCTTCTGATATGCCGGTGAGAATTTTGTCAACATCAACACGACCGGCCACTCGAGGCATGATGGAGGTTAGAGTTTCTCGAGGTTCAACTTCATGTCCATCATCCATGTCCTTAATATATGGATCATTAATGTGTGGAGGAAGATCTTCTTGTTCATATTGCATTTGTTGAGGTTCATCATCAATGATTGGACATTCGTGTTCTTGCCCTTGATGATGATCTTCTTCTTGAAGATTATCATCAAGAGGAACTTGATCATCTTCTTGTACTTGGACTAAGGGCGTCGGTTGAACAATAGGAGTTTGTGGTGGTAGGGGTGTTGAAGTAGTTTGATGATGTGTGATACTTCCATCTTCTTCTTCACCATCAAGAGGTTCTTGTTCCATTGGAAGAAGTGCACCAACACCCATGGTCAAGATATCTTGAGAGGAATCTTCTTCACCTACATTACTTAGATCAACTTGCTCCCCATGGGAGCCATTAAATTCATCAAACACCACGTCACAAGTTTCTACAACACATCCATTGGATTTGTTGTAGACTCTATAGGCGTGAGAGTTTGATCCATAGCCAACAAATATGCCCTCAATTGTTTTGGATTGAAATTTTCCTAACCGTTCTCTTTTGTTGAGGATGATACATTTGCACCCAAATACACGGAAGTACTTGACATTTGGCTTGTTCACGGTTAGGATCTCATATGGAGTCTTTTCCAATATAGTACGGAGGAAGAGCCGGTTTGATGCATGGCATGCAGTGTTGACAGCTTCAGCCCAAAAACTATGTGGTGACTTGTATTCATCCAACATGGACCTTGCCATCTCCACAAGTGTACGGTTCTTCCTTTCGGCTACACCATTTTGCTGAGGAGTGTATGGAGCTGAATATTGATGCTCAATCCCTTCATCACTAAGGAATTCTTCCAAGGTATAGTTCTTGAACTCAGAGCCATTGTCACTTCTTATTGCCAAGATCTCTTTGTCAAACTTGTGTTGTGCTTGCTTGGCAAAATCAATGAAGGTGATCTTCGTCTCATCCTTGGACTTGAGGAAAAACACCCATGTATATCTTGAGTAGTCATCAACAATGACAAGTCCATACTTTTCCCCACCAAGACTATCCCATGAAGGAGGCCCGAATAGATCCACATGAAGGAGCTCCAGGGGCCTTGAAGTAGACACAATGTTCTTGGGTGGGTGCTTTGATTGATGTTGCTTCCTGTCTATGCATGCACTACACACACGATCTTTCTCAAAAGAGACATTGGTTAGTCCAAGGATGTGATTCCCCTTTAAGAGATCTTGAAGATTTCTCATGCCGACATGGGCTAGCCGGCGATGCCATAGCCACCCCTTGTCGGCCTTGGCCATTAGACAAGTTGCATGGAATGTGCTCTCTTTTGAGAAATCAACCGTGTAAAGGTTGCCATCCAACTCTCCAACAAAGGCCACTTTGAGAGTATCTCTCTTAAAGACTTTAACATCCGTTAGTCCAAAAAGTGTATCATAACCAACAAAAGCCAATTGGTGAACCGAAAGCAAATGGTATTTAAGGGATTGGACAAGCATGACATTTCCAAGAGACATGTCATTTGTGATAGCCACCTTCCCCAACCCAAGT
Organism: Aegilops speltoides; assembly: GCA_021437245.1. Lineage (NCBI taxonomy): Eukaryota > Viridiplantae > Streptophyta > Magnoliopsida > Poales > Poaceae > Aegilops > Aegilops speltoides. The sequence continues at coordinate 217,755,999 of CM038145.1, forward strand.
ACCTGTCCTTTTGATCCTCCACCAAACATAATGCTCAAAAATGGTTGAATAGCTTCCATGAAATCGTAGAGCAATTTGCTATCTCCGGTCATATGATTGGTACATCCACTATCAATCACCCATTTTAGTCCACCAGAGAAGGCAACCTACACACAATTATTACTTCGTTAGAGGCACCCATTTTGCAATGGGACCTCTCAAGTTAGTCACAAGGGTCTTAGGGACCCCAATAGCATAAAATCGGAAAGCATTTCGAGGACCAACAAATTTTGCATAAACTTCTCCATCCTTAGTCTTACGAAGTACATAGGATGGAGGCATGAACTCTTTTGGCTTGTTGAGAGTGGGCATGCCCCTTGTGGCCTTCCCACTAACAACCTTACCTTTCTCCTTGTGTCCTTCTCGTACAAATGTTTCTTTTAGAGGGGTTGTGCACTTTTGAGAGGACGTCTTCTTCTTGTTTGTGCTTGGGTCAAACCAGAATCCCTCTTTGGCAAACACTTCATTGTGTTGGCTCAACACCTCATTAAGGTTCTTTTGCCCTTGAGAACATGTCATGAGCCCTTTCTCGATTTGAGCCTTGAGAAAACAATTCTCCTCAAGAATAGATGCTAGATCACTACTAGAGTTAGTAGAACAAGCATCAACATTGATAACAGGAGACGGGTAAGCCTTAGCTAGAGTTTCAAGATAAGTAAGTTTGAGCGTCTCAAAACTCTTTGTAAGAAGGGTGAGCTCTTCTTCCTTAGTCTTGAGGGACATGGATAGAAGCTCACAATCCTTAGAGAGAGAAGCACGAGACTTCACAAGCTTACTTTTATCATTCATCAACTCTTCACAAGAGTCAATAGCCTTTTTCAAGGAGGCAAGATCTTTAGTATGAACATCAATATTTGCACCAAGTTTTAAGCATAGTTCATCATTTTGTGCTTCCTCATATTGGAATTTCCGCTTGAGGATTTCACATTTTTCCTTTTCCTCGGTGACGAGGGTTTCGAGTTCCTTAATGGTGATGGTGTGCTTACTCACCATCTCCATAAGCATACGAAACATAGTGAGCTTCTATACTTCGAGGGAGCACGTGAACTTATTAAGTTTGGCAAGCATAGGATCATCTAGATCATCATCCTCATAACTATCCTCCGCATCAAGATACTCATCACTAGGAGTAGAAGGAGTGAAAAGAGGGGGATTTGATCGTGGAGTTACCTTGACCTTGTCAGGAGAACTTTGGTCCTCTCCATCTTCTACCACGGCTTTTGCCATTAGGCACTTGTGAGCGTTTCCCTTGTTGTCTTTCACGTAGTTGTAGGTGACCACATCACCATTCTTGTTTACTAACCTCAAAGTGTTTTGAGAGTCTTGAGCAACTCCGGCAACACCATTAACATCATCCAGATCGGATTCTTCTTGAACAACCATTGCTTTCCCATCTCTCTTCTTGAGCTTGTAGTTTAAAGGATTTGGCAACTTATTATTGGGAAAGGTCTTGGGAAACCTTGGTTTATCCTCTCTCTTCTCATAAGGACACCCGTTGGAGAAGTGGTTGGTTTCTTCACAGTTGTAGCATTTTCTTACTTTCTTCTTTTGAAATCTTCCCTTGAATTTTCCCGCGCTAACTTCTTGACAAAGAGAGCCATGTCTTCATATGAAGGGCCCTCATCGGATTCAATCTCATCACCATCTTCATCATCATCATCTTTTTCTTCCTCTTCACTTTCCTCATCTTCACATACATGCTTGGCCTTCAATGAAAGATTGATCTTCGATGATGGGGTACCATGCATGGCAAGATGTTTTGTGGCATTAGCCTTTGACTCTTCAAATAGTTGGAAGGTGGATATGATGTCATCTGTAGTCATTTCCTTGAAGGCATGGTGTTGTCTTATGTCCCACACCATTTGATGGTGATATGGGGCAATAGCATGAAGCAACTTATCCACAAGGAATCGCTTAGTCATGTTGAATCCATCTTGTGTCTTGTCACACTCACACGACTCAATGTCAGTAGTGAGGGTCATGAGACGCTCAAGGAGTTGATTGGGGGTTTCACCTTTCTCCATACAAAAGTTTTGCGATTGCCCCTTGGCAATTTCATATTGAGCACTCCGGAGGGTAGAGGTGCCAATCTTGGATCTTATAGTACTTTCCCATAGTTCCTTGGCACTTGTGATGTGTATGAACGGTCTCCTTTGCTTGTCATCCATACCTCTCCTTATACACATGATTACAGTGTCATTGAGATTCTTGTCATAGATTTCTCTTGGTGTAGGGTTCTTTGGATCAACCACATGATAACCATACTCCATGATCTCCAGCATATCATCCTTTCCATGTCGAAGATGATCCTGCAAAGCAACTCTCCACAAGGCAAAATCGGAAGTGGCACTAAGTAAAGGAGGTTTGCCTTGAGGATTATATCTCAGTTTCTCAACCTGAGGTCTTGCGTAAAGCCAAGGAACGCTGGAGTGTTCATTTCTAGGAGGTTGTTGACCAAGTGACGGAGCATGCACAGTTGGCCTCGAAGCCGCACCACCCAAGAGTGGTGCAAGCACCGTGGACAACGTGGGTAATCTCATTTGTACCAAGGCCTCAAGAGAAGCATCATGCTCCTCTTTTTGCTTAGCAAGGGCCCGTTCCAGATCCTCAGACGTAAAGGACTTGACTTTAGAAGAAGCCTCGCCTTTATCCTTCGGATCTGCAACCAGGGGAGTCCCATCCGGGTTCATCTCGCTCTAGGGCGGTTAAGCCACAAGAATAGAGCACGAGGCTCTGATATCAATTGAAAGGATCGAGATGGACCTAGAGGGGGGTGAATAGGTACGATTACAAATTTTAATTATTACTAAACAATTTTAGGCAATAATGCGGAATATGAGAGTGAGCCTAACAATTGCAAGAGTAGTACTAAGTGCTAAAAAAGTAACACGAGTATGAAAGGAAATAAGCACAATATGAGATAAGTAAGTGCTAAGAAACAAGTAACCACAAGTAGAGAGTTAGGGTTAGGAATAACCGCAACTCCGGGAGACGAGGATGTATGCCGATGTTCACTTCCTTGGAGGGAAGCTACGTCACCGTTAGAGAGGTGGGTGTTACCACGAAGGCACACCAACGCCACGAAGGCTCACCCTATTCTCCCTTTGAGACAACACCACGAAGGCGTTTCTCAACCACTAGTGGTAGACCTTGGGGTGGTATCCAAACCCTCACAAACTTTTCCGGGGGTAATCACAAAGGTCGATTCCTCTCCGAAAGACTCCTACCGCCTAGGAGTCTCCAACCTCCAAGAGTAACAAGAACGATGGGGAAAAGCAGACTTGCTATAATCATGAATTCCTTTGGTGCAAAGAAGGAGAAGGAGTGGATCTATCACTTGATCGGAGAACTTCTCTCAAATGTTCCTAAATCACTTGGAGATCTAGGATTTGATGTAGAGGGTTGAGAGAGAGAGTGAAGAGTGTTCTTGGCAAGCTCAAAGTGAATGGTCAAACCCATCCCGTGGAGGGGAGAGGCATATATACAGTAGGTGTGGAAAAGTGACCATTTGGGCCACTTAAGTGCATAGGAGGGGACGGACGTCCGGACAACACCGGACGTCCGGTGGCACAAATAGGTCCGGACGTCCGACAGGTATCAGTCGACCGGCTGCTGGGAATACATGAGCCACGAATCTATACACAGGATACGGACGTCCGAGATGTGCCGGTCGTCCAGAGCCCGGACGACCGGAGGGGCCCAGAAATCCATAAATTCGTAAATACCGGACGTCCGAGACGTGCCGGCCGTCCGGAGGTCGGACGTCCGGAGTGTTTCGGAAATCCATAAATAACTTTCTGTAAGGGGAACACCGGACGACCGGAGAGAGCCGGACGTCCGGACAGCTGAGAGGGACCGGACGTCCGTAGAGTACCGGACGACCGGAGAGAAAAACAGGAGTTGTGGGCTTTGAGCAAGTCTTTCACTAGATCCAGCGATCCCCTCTTAATAGTGCGGGATCCCTATACTCAAGAACAAACCGTAAACAAAGCCAGGGCTAATGTCTTGTATCTCCAATCTTGAGTTATATGCATTTGTCCCTAGTCATGGTCCACACACGGCCTTTGAGACATAATCCCGAGATATACTTGATAAACATGATTAGTCCCAACATACATGTTGTCATCAACATCAAAATACGATTAAGGGCATGATTGCACTTTCAGCCGCAATAGATAAATGGATCTTGTCTACATCATGTCATCGTTCTATTGCATTACTCTGTTTTTCCATGAACTTAATACACTAGATGCATGCTGGATAGCGGTCGATGTGTAGAGTAATAGTAGTAGATGCAGGCAGGATTCGGTCTACTAATCTTGGACGCGATGCCTATGTAATGATCATTGCCTGGATATCGTCATAATTTTTTGAAGTTCTATCAATTGCCCAACAGTAATTTCTTCACCCACCGTTTGCTATCTTTCTCGAGAGAAGCCACTAGTGAAACCTACGACCCCCGAGTCTTCTTTCTCATATATTTGCCTTGCGGTCTACTTTTTCCTTGCGTTTATTTTCAGATCTATTAAACCAAAAATACAAAAATACCTTGCTGCAATTTATTCTTATTTATTTTATTCGGCGTTCGATCTATCAATCTACTACAAATTTACCTCACATCCTTTGCCTATCTTGAGGCGTCGTACCCCGAAAGGGATTCACAACCCCTTTAACACGTCGGGTTGCGAGGTGTTGTTATTTGTGTGCAGGGGCTGTTTACGTTGTGTTGCTTGGTTCTTCTACTGGTTTGATAACCTTGGTTTCATATCTAAGGGAAATACCTACCGCCGTTGTGCTGCATCATCCCTTCCTCTTTAGGGAAATGCCGACGTAGCTTCAAGCGACATCAGTAACACGGAAATTCCGGTTACTCAAACAAACTTGGATAACCCAGAGCAGACTCAAGAGCCAGTTATAACTGACAAGCCGCCAACGGATGAAGAGGAACGCCTTATTGATGAGCAGGCCAAGCCAGATGATCCGGCTAACCATCTTTAGCCGCCAAGCTTGACTCATGCTCTTAACCCTCATCAAGAGGCTAAAAATGTTAACCAGATGATGGTTGATGCTAAAGTGGCCATTACTGGAGAAGGCCAAACTGGTCATGATGCTTCAAACACCTTGCACGTCTCCGTGCCCCCTGCAGCATTGGAGGCCGCAGGCGGCGGAGCCTTCGAGGTGGATGGATGAGCCGAAGAAGCTGGCTTCTTCTTGGGCTCTATGGTTGATGGTGTCGTCGAAGATGCAGATGGCGATGAAGATAATGCGCTGCTCACGCCTTCAAGTTCGCACAAGCGATCCCCCTACCTGGCGCGCCAAAGATGTCGTGGGAAACCACGGCCACCTATGGGACCAGGATGACCCCTTGCTGGTTCGTCAGGGGGGCGTCGCGTTGCACAAAGAGCAGACGAACCTGAGGCAGCACGACATAGATCACACGGGCAGTTTTACCCAGGTTCGGGCCGCCGCGAGGCATAAAACTCTACTCCTGCTTTCGTGGATTGATGGTGGAAATGTGGTGGTGGAGCGTTGTACACTTTGCCCGGCAAGGGTTGCCTCAGGGCGGTAGCGACTACGCACGTATGGGGGTGTGAGTTATCCAACCTTCTAACCTCCCGAACTCCTTCTACTGTTGCCATGGGCCTCCTTTTATAAGTTAAGGGGTCACCACAGTGGAAAATCAGTCATTAGACACTGATAAGATAGTGATGACCCACAAGTGTAGGGGATCTATCGTAGTCCTTTTGATAAGTAAGAGTGTCGAACCCAACGAGGAGCAGAAGGAAATGATAAGCGGTTTTCAGTAAGGTTTTCTCTGCAAGCACTGAAATTGTAGGTGATAGATAGTTTTGTGATAAGATAAATTGTAACGAGTAACAAGTAAATAAAGTAAATAAAGTGCAGCAAGGTGGCCCAATCCTTTATGTAGCAAAGGATAAGCCTGGACAATTTCTTATAATGAGAAAGGAGCTCCTGAGGACACATGGGAATTATCGTCAAGCTAGTTTTCATCACGCTCATACGATTCGTGTTCGGTACTTTGATAATTTGATATGTTGGTGGACCGGTGCTTGGGTACTTGCCCTTACTTGGACAAGCATCCCACTCATGATTAACCCCTATTGCAAGCATCCGCAACTACAAAAGAAGTATTAAGGTAAACCTAACCACAACATTAAACATATGGATCCAAATCAGCCCCTAACGAAGCAACGCATAAACTAGGGTTTAAGCTTCTGTCACTCTAGCAACCCATCATCTACTTATTACTTCCCTATGCCTTCCTCTAGGCCCAAATAATGGTGAAGTGTCATGTAGTCGACGTTCACATAACACCACTAGAGGAAAAGACAACATACATCTCATCAAAATATCGAACGAATACCAAATTCACATGACTACTAATAGCAAGACTTCACCCATGTCCTGAGGAACAAACGTAACTACTCACAAAGCATAATCATGTTCATAATCAGAGGAGTAATAATATGCATAAAGGATATGAACATATGATCTTCCACCAAGTAAACCAATTAGCATCAACTACAAGGAGTAATCAACACTACTAGCAACCCATAGGTACCAATTTGTGGTTTGGATACAAGATTGGATACAAGAGATGAACTAGGGTTTTGAGAGGAGATGGTGCTGGTGAAGATGTTGATGGAGATTGACCCCCTTCCGATGAGAGGATCGTTGGTGATGACGATGGTGATGATTTCCCCCTCCCGGAGGGAAGTATCCCCGGCAGAACAGCTCCGCCAGAGCCCTAGATTGGTTCCGCCAAGGTTCCGCCTCGTGGCGGCGGAGTTTCGTCCCGTAAGCTTGCCCACGATTTTTTTCCAGGGTAAAAGCCCTCATATAGTAGAAGATAGACACCAGGGGGCCACCAGGGGGCCCAGGAGATAGGGGGACGCGCCTAGTAGGGGTGGGCGCGCCTCCCACCCTCCTGGCCAGGGTGTGGTCCCCCTAATGTATTTCTTTCGCTCAATAATTCTTATTAATTCCAAAAACATGTTTCATGGAGTTTCAGGATTTTTGGAGCAGTGCAGAATAGGTTTCCAATGTTTGCTCCTTTTCGGCCGAATTCCATTGCCGGCATTCCCCTCTTCATGGTAAACCTTGTAAAATAAGAGAGAATAGCCATAAGTATTGAGATATAATGTGTAATAACAACCCATAATGCACTAAATATTGATATAAAAGCATGATGCAAAATGGACGTATCAACTCCCCCAAGCTTAGACCTCGCTTGTCCTCAAGCGGAAGCCGATATCGAAAAATATGTCCACATGTTTAGAGATAGAGGTGTCGATAAAAATAAATACGGACATGAGGGCATCATGATCATTCTTGTAATAGCAACATATATAGATTTTATCATATGATTTCTTATACTCAAGTAACAATCAAGTCACAATGTCAAGTATGGTTCAAAAACTTCATTGAGAACTAACAAACTATAATCTCAGCCAAAGAGTCAACAATAGAGCTTTTTAGCAAGTCCACATACTCAACTATGTTGTAGTCTTCTATAATTGCTAACACTCACGCAATACTTGTGGTTATGGAGTTTCAGCCGGACACTGAGAAAGATAGGGGCTTATTGTGTTGCCTCCCAACGTATTCACCTTTAGGTGATGTCAACAATAATAGCCCATGCTAACTTACATCCAATTGGATATATATATATATATATATATATATATATATATATATATATATATATATATATATATATCATGATCTTTCAAACACGAGGAACTTGCCAAAGGATAAAATGAAAAGGAAAGGTGAAGATCACCTTGACTCAAGCATAAAGCAAAAACATAAAGTAAAAGATAGGCCCTTGGAGAGGGAAGCAGAGGTTGTCATGTGCGTTTAGGGTTGGATGCACAAAATCTTAATGCAAAAGAACGTCACTTTATATTGCCCTTGTATGTGGACCTTTATTATGCGATCTGCATCGCTTTTATTACTTGCACAACAAGATCGTATAAAGCTTATTTTCTCTGCACTAATAAGTCATACATATTTAGATAGCAATTTTTATTGCCTGTAACATGACAACTTACTTGAAGGATCTTACTCAATCCATAGGTAGGTATGGTGGACTCTCATGGCAAAACTGGGTTTAAGGATATTTGGAAGCACAAGTAGTATCTCTACTTGGTGCAAGGAATTTGGCTAGCATGAGGGGGAAAGGAAAGTGAAAGAACATGCGGTGCCCCCATGTTTGGTTTTGGTAATTGATGACAATCTCTATGGACTAATGGTTGTCTTGAGTTATATTTGAAGGATTTGTCCATAGGCTTTTCTTGAAGTCCATGTGTTGGTTTCAAGGAGTTTATGAGTTGACCAAGGTGCTATTAAGGAATTATCCAAAGATTGGTCATGCGAGTGTTGAGCTTATTGCAAGCATGTCTTGAAGAAGAAGGTTGTGTGATCATTCATGTTTACCTTCAATACATCATCCAAATGAAGAGAGTTTCAAAGATTCAAGGTTGATCAAGACTAAGTCAATAGTGAATCAAGTTGATTAACTCACAAAGAGTAGAAGATGTACCGAGAGGGATCAAGTGATCCCATGGTATGGTAAGCATTGTCCATTGCACTTTGTGTACTAACCATGGTCTATGTGAGAGTTCTATGTGGGGTTAGGTACGTATCCATGGGCTTGCATCAAGAGGAAGATATCATACAACCCATGGAAAGGATGACATCAAGTGGTGATCGTCATCAAGATTGCCGTGTGCAAGTTCAAGTGGAGCATCACGAAGATCAAGTGCTTGAATCTTTCCATCCATTGTGGTGTGAATGGACTTGTGAAGATGAGCCGAAGAGTGGCTCACCCATAGTGGACTATGGGGGAGCAATCATCTAGTCTTCATCGAGCCAACACAAACAAGAAAGGTGGTCCAACTTGAGGGAGTGAAGATCGTCATCATCTAGCTCAAGTGGACCATGTGCAAGGCAAAGGTTTGCCCTTGATAGGTTTTCTATTTTACGGTCTCATGGTAGTTGTGGGAGACGGGTTATAGGATCGATTGCCGTACTATCAAGGGGGCTCTCGATGAGTTGCTTGATCGTATCATTAAGAGAGAGCTCAAACCATTGCATCCTTGCATCATGTTTCTTGGTTCTTGTTTTATTCTCTTTGTGAGTCTTAGAGCTTATGGTCATCTTGATGACAAGCTTGAGTTTATCGAAAACGGAGTTCGCATGCGTCTTCTATGATGTTTTCAGTGTTGGAGGTTTTACCGGTCTTATCCGAGGTAGGGTTCTCACCATTTTCTTATGGGCCTTTTCTAAGTTTCTTCTTATTGATATTTCTTTCAAGATTGTGTTATCCCTTGTCGCTAGCTTTCTAACAAACTTGGTTTCATCAAATTCGGAGTCCGTTTGCAAAAGTTGTGGCTGTTTTGGTGAAGGCTGCAGCGGTACTACCGCGACTAGAGCGGATGTAATTTTTTACTACCGCTCTAGAGCGGTACTACCGCTCTAGAGCGGTACTACCGCGGCTCCTGAGCGGTAGTACCGCTCCAGAGCAGTACTACCGTGGCTCCTAAGCGGTAGTACCGCCCCGGACCAAAACTCGTGTTTTTCTCTCGTTTGGGCTGTTTTGGCGTGCTAAGCGGTAGTACCGCTCCTCCAAGCAGTAGTACTGCTTGTGCATGACCTGAGCAAATAACGGTTGGATTCGGAGGTCCTATAAAGGGGTCTTCTTCCCATTGAACCTTATCCTTTGAGCTCGTGTTCTTCCCCATTGTTGACCTTCTTTGAGTTTGCTAACTCTCAGTCCCTCCATGGATTCTTGCTAGTTTTGAGGAAAATAGAGAGAGATCTAGATCCACATTCCCACCAATCACTTTCTCCTTTTGTGAGGGAACCCTTTGGATCTAGATCTTGGAGTTCTTCGTGTTCTTCTTTTGTTCTTCCTCTCATTTTCCTCCCTAGCATTAGTTGCTTTGGTGGGATTTGGGAGAGAAGGACTTGGGAACTCCGTGTGCCCTTGCCATTGCATTTGGTGCATCGGTTTGAGTTCTCCACGGTGATACGTGGAAGTGAAGTTTGAGAAGCTTATTACTCTTGGGTGCTTGGTGCCCTTGAGCTTGTTCCTCTTGGGTGCTTGGCGCCCTAGGCAGTTAGTGGTGTTCGGAGCTCAATCATTGTGGTGTAAAGCTCAGCAAGCGTCGGGTCTCCAATTAGGTTGTGGAGATCGCCCGAGCAATTTGACGGTACAGTGACCACCCCAAGTGTTGCCAAAGTGTACGGGTTCGGTGACCGCCCCAAGGGTTGCCATTTATGCGGGTTCGGTGACCGCCTCAAGGGTCCCTTAGTGGAATCACGGCATCTTGCATTGTCGAGGGCGTGAGGAGATTCTGGTGGCCCTAGTGGCTTCTTGGGGAGCATTGTGCCTCCACACCGCTCCAAACGGAGATTAGCATCTGCAAGGGTGTGAACTTTGGGATACATCATCATCTCCGCGTGCCTCGGTTATCTCTTACCCGAGCCCTTTACTTATGCACTTTACTTTGTGATAGCCATATTGTTCTTTGTCATATATCTTGCTATCACATAGTTGCTTATCTTGCTTAGCATAAGTTGTTGGTGCACATAGGTGAGCCTAGTTGTTGTAGGTTTTGTGCTTGACAAATTAACCACTAGGTTTATTCTGCATTTGTTCAAGCCTCTACCGTAATTATTTTAGAACGCCTATTCACCCCCCCCCTCTAGGCGACATCCACGATCTTTCAATTGGTATCAGAGCCTCGTCTCTCTTTGTTGGGCTTAACCGCCTAGAGAGTAAAGATGTCGACTAGGGATTAGGATTCTCGACACTCTAGGTTTCGATGGCACAAATTTTGATGTTTTGGTAATTCGCATGCTTAATCTCTTTAGGGTCATGGACCCAAATTTAGAGCGAATTGTAGATATGGGTTTTTCTCCTCCAAAGGATCCCCAAAGATTATCTTTAGAGGATGAGAAAAACTCTTATCTCAATGCTCAAGCTTCTAATGTGCTTTTCGATGCTTTGAGCAATGTAGTTATATTTCAACTCATGCCGTTCCGGGATGCTCATGAGTTGTGGACAAAGCTTCAAGATAAATATGGCGTGTCCAAGTTTTGTAAGGATGATTGTTCTCCCCCACCTCCGGCCTTGTTGTGTTCTCAACTTCTTCTACTTCACCTACATGTGGTTCGCCACAAGGTAATGACATGGTGAGTAGTGGTGTTCATTGCAATGATGATAGTGTGCTTATTGTTGAGAATCCTTCATCATTTTCTTATTGCAATGCTTCATCTTTGGACTTTAACACTTCTAGCACTCCAAATGTTTCACATGCTTGTGTTGATAGTCCTTGCATATCATGTAGAAATTGCTTGACTAAATCTCATGATGATATGCTTGCTATGTCTTGTTGCCATAATAAAAATGCATCTATTTCCTCGAATTGTTGTGCTAACAATGTAGAGGAAAGCTAACACTCCATGGAACAAGATGTGGTGTTTTATGGTGCTTCAAGGGATCCTACATCATCATCTATTGCATTTTGCCTTATGGCCAAGGCCTCAAAGGTATCTCCCAATTTGAATCCCAATATATCTTGTGATGATATTGATAATGGCAAGAATGATGATGATGTTGATTATGATGAAGAGAATAATAATGTTGCCTCCTTAAAAATTAAGGGGGAAATGGTTTTTAAAGATCTTCATAAAATAAAATTGCTCGTTCAACTTCATGGAAATTATGTCCATTGCCATTGAGGGCAAGAAATATATTGAGGAGTTGGAATCTCATCTTGAGGAGCATGAGGTCACCATTGAGAAAATGGAAGCTCATGGGCGTGATTACATAAATGAGATCGTGGAGCTATCTCAAGCTCTTGAACATGAACAAACCACCTCCGAATCTCTTGAAGAGACTTTTGCTCTAGAATTATCTAGAGTGAGGGAATCTCATGATAGAGCTCTTGAGGTGGCCAATGATTTCAAAACTAAAAATGCTAAGCTTGAAGTTTCTCATGCTAGACTCCTTGAGGATTTTGAGCACCTCGAAAATGGCTCAAGGGTCATCAAGGGTGAGCTCATCAAACTCACCGAGTCTCATGCCCAACTTGAAGCTTCTTATTTAAAAGAGCTTGCCAAGTTGTCCTCTCCTATTGTTGTAAATGATGATGCTTGTGATACTAACTCTATTACTTGTGAAGCATCCATTTTGAAGGAGAATGTTGAGCTACGGGCTCAACTTGAGGTGCTATCTAGCAATTATGGGAAATTGGAAGAAAGTCATGAAAAGCTCTCAAGCTCTCATGATGATCTTCTAGTATCCCATAGTGTGCTAAAGATAGCTCATGAGGCCATGATTGCCAAGGTAACATCTAGTGAGCCTCATGTGGATACTAGCACTACTTCTAGTCAAAATAGTATATTGCCATGTGCTAGTCCTTGTAATTCATCTACTCACAATGTTGGTACATCTTGTGATGAATTGCTTTCCTTGCCTTGTTGCTCTAACGATGAAGCTTATACTTCCTCTAGTACTTGTGTTGAGACTAACCATGTAGAGGAAATCAAAGAGCTCAAGGCCCAAGTCACTTCTTTGAAGAAAGACTTGGAAAAGAGTCATCAAGGGAAATCCACACTCAACAATATCTTGAGTGTGCAAAAATCCCCCAATGACAAAGGTGGACTTGGATTCAACTCCAATAAGAAGAAGAAGTCCAAGATGAACAAAAAGAAGGGCCAAGAACAAGTCAAGAATTCGGCCAAGATTGTTTGCTTCAAGTGCAAAGTAGAAGGGCATCATGTTAGATCTTGCCCATTGAAGAAGAAGGCCATTAGTGTCAAGAAACAAGGGAAGAGGGCACAAGTTCAATCACATGCTCAACCTCAAGTTGAAGAAAGGCCTCTTCCCAAGAAGACTCAAGTTAATGCTTCTCAAGTTGAGAAATCAAGTGAGAAGAAAGTGAAGAGTAGACGTTGCCACCTATGCCATGAGAAAGGTCACCTCGCTTCTTCATGCACTAGTGGTAACTTATCCAACCCAATTATTATTGATGATGTCTATTCTCTTGGGAAGGATAAGGTTGGCAATGTGTTTGCCAAGTTTGTTGGTACTCAAAGTGGTGTCAAGAAAAGAACCATTTGGGTAGCCAAGCCTACTGTGACTAACCTCTTAGGACCCAACTCGGTTGGGGACCACCAAGCTCAAACTTGATCAATAGGTGTTGGTTGGAGGGCATTGGAGACTTGGCTACATTACTAAGAATTAAGGGGACTTCATCATTCTTATTGTCTCAAGCCAAGTCAATTGGATTATCAAGTTTCTATCTTATATCCAATGTGCCTCCTTGCATGTAACTTGTACTTAAATTGTTTACTTTGAAAGTTACTTGCCCCCCCTTGCATGTGTTTGGTTTTGTTCCTTGCATGTGTTTGTATATGTTGTGCTTCCAACTTGCTTATCTTGAGCAATCAAGTATGTGTGTGTTGGTTTGCACATCATGTACATGTGTGTTGTGCGTTGAGCCTTTTTGTTTCTTGTTTGTATCCTAGTTGGCTCATGTGAGAGATTAATGGAACATCCCATTTTGGGGGAGTGATGTGCTTTGTGCACCTCACAATCCTGTAAATGTGTGTACATGAGGAATACCATCTAGTATTGACATTACAAGATTATCTAGTCGCTTGGTGGTATATCTCTCATGAGAAATTCAAAATAGTCCATTAATTATCTCTTGTTTGTTCCTCTTATTGCCTCTTGTTAAGTTCTTATTGGTATCACATTATGGGGGAGTAATATGCTAAGTGCATATTACAAGCCTAGAAAATGTGTACATTTGAGATATTGTCGCCTAGAATTGATATTGTAGATTATCTTGTTCCTAGGTGGCATGTTAGCTCTATAAGTTGCAATTTGCCTGTGTTTGGTGTGAAGATGATGTCGGATATCCTTGTTATCTACCACCGGGAATTATTTCCAAATACTTCTTGTCTTTGACAATTGGTAGTCTTATGTGTGGTAGAATTTGTTGATCATCTTTACATTGGCTTTTGTTTTACTTGCCTTTTCTCTTGCCAAGGTTTGTGTCAACTCCCGTGTCTTCCATACCACTTGTGGATCTTGTTTATTTCTTGTTCGTGTCTAGTGTTTTCTAGATATAGTGAAAGCGGTGATCCCACCTTGTGCATTTTGTATTCAAATACAAATCCTATATAATGCACAACTCGTGGGGGAGCTATTCTATTTTCTTTAGAACACTCTTCTTGTGATCCTTATCAAGTGTGTTTTGGTGGAAGGCAAGCCATTTCTTTTTGGTACTTTGTGCCATCATGAAACTTTAATCGAGAGCTTGGTTTGTTTGGAACCATCCTCTCTTTGGGAGTTTGACATCTTTAGTTTAGTGTGTATCAATGGATATCTCATTCCTTGATGTATCTTTAATGATATCTTCAAGTGATGATTTCTCCATTTGGTATCCTTTTCACTTGGCATTTCTTTGTCTTTTGGTTTGGGTTTTGAAAGTCTTGAGCATGCATGTTTACTTCATGTATTTCATTTGGCATGCTTTCTTTCTTTGACTCAATATATAGCGGAAACTCCACCTAGTCTCAATTTGGATGAGATGTGCATGAAATTCACTATCATATCTATATGCACATATTTATGTGGAGTTTGTCCTATGTATTGGTGTTTCTAACTATTTGGTCCCGATGAGTTTGGGTACCGTTTAGTTTGTGTTGTTCTTCTCGGCTCACTCTCAAGGAAGGTGTTGTCACCATGCGCATATTTGAGTCAAGCTAGGATGATCAATGAACTACTATCTACCTTCAATTGGTATCTACTACTTCCTTCCAATGATATCTCGGTAACAAGTATCAATTCATGCTTTCCCTTCTTGCATTCAACCTTGTGTAGGTTGCATCTTGGCATGATATTCATTTCATATCTTGTGATACTTGTTTCCTTTCTCAAAGCATCCCAACGATGATCTCTTGTTGCTAGTTGTGATGTCTTTGATGGTTGTGTGATTGGCCTTCATTTATATACAATAAGACCATATCTAGCCAAGTGCTATGCTTCCAAGCAAATATCTTATTGGTATATTTATGACTTCCTTGTGGATATCTTGTTCCTTCGTGTTGTAACTATTTCGGGTGTACATCCTTCTTTGTAGATATATATATCATCAAGATTTCGTCTACATAGAACCTTATACACTTGAGAGAAATTACATCTCTAGTTGATATCCTTTCTTTCACGTCCACCCTATCTTTCTTATGTTATTTCTTTGGTGGCTCCGTGAAAGCTTTTGCCTTGAGTGCGTGTCCTCTATCGTTGCATCTTGTTGCACTCTTGTGTGGTGAAGATTATTTTCCTCTTGCTTATCTTTACGAGGCTTTTGCCATCTTATTTAGTATCCCTCGTCTTGATGAGCCTCTCTTCGTCTATCTTCACCACAGGTTGTCACAAGCATAGGTTCTCTTATGCTTATTGTGAGCTTGTGAACCCGGTTGCTAGTTGTGTGTGGGAATGACATGCCTTGCATCGTGTATCTCATTCTTTCAAGACTATATTGATGCGTAATGCTCATCCGTACATTAGTCTTCTCTAATGCATTGCCTTGACTCGCACACATCTTTTTGGTTGAGCCCATTCTTAAGTCGCCTCTGTTACATGTTGCTCAACCATGTGCTTGTTGCAAGTCCTAGGCTTTGTTTCCCATATGCTCACTTCCACTGGATGTGAGTTTCTATTGATTTTGGGGGAGCTATGATCCTATTTTGTGCACTTTGTATTCAAATACAAAAATTCTTATGTGTGCACAAATCATGGGGAGCTTCTCTAGTTTCTTTAGAACACTCCTTTGCGCTTATCATAATTTCTTTATTCTTGTGGCATGTAGGATCATTGGTCTAGTTGGTTCAATTGATATCCGTTGATTGCTTGCTTCAATTGGTATCTTCGATTGCTTGTGTCTCTCTTTGTTATGTCTTTGTGTCATATCTTTTGTTGCAATCTTTGGGCCTCAATATAGTTTGTCTTCCTCCAAGTATTGGCAGTTGGATATGTGTATTGCATTCCACTCTCTTGTTGAGAAATACATAGTTTATGGAGGAACACCTTTTATTTTGGCCTTCTTAGCTTTTCACCCATTTTGTGTCGATGCCAATGGGGAGGAGTTCGAGAGTTTTGTGGAGAAGTCTTCTGAGTTTTCTCCTTGCTTTGGTTTTGGTTCCTAAGCATTTGCATCTCATTCTCATGCATCATTGGTTGTTGCATTGCATGGTGATGCATAATTCCTTGTATAAACTCTCTTGAAAGTGATTGTCATCAATTACCAAAATGGGGGAGATTGAAAGAACATGCGGTGCCCCATGTTTGGTTTTGGTAATTGATGACAATCTCTATGGACTAATGGTTGTCTTGAGTTATATTTGAAGGATTTGTCCATAGGCTTTTCTTGAAGTCCATGTGTTGGTTTCAAGGAGTTTATGAGTTGACCAAGGTGCTATTAAGGAATTATCCAAAGATTGGTCATGCGAGTGTTGAGCTTATTGCAAGCATGTCTTGAAGAAGAACGTTGTGTGATCATTCATGTTTACCTTCAATACATCATCCAAATGAAGAGAGTTTCAAAGATTCAAGGTTGATCAAGACTAAGTCAATAGTGAATCAAGTTGATTAACTCACAAAGAGTAGAAGATGTACCGAGAGGGATCAAGTGATCCCATGGTATGGTAAGCATTGTCCATTGCACTTTGTGTACTAACCCATGGTCTATGTGAGAGTTCTATGTGGGGTTAGGTACGTATCCATGGGCTTGCATCAAGAGGAAGATACCATACAACCCATGGAAAGGATGACATCAAGTGGTGATCGTCATCAAGATTGCCGTGTGCAAGTTCAGTGGAGCATCACGAAGAGATCAAGTGATTGAATCTTTCCATCCATTATGGTGTCAATGGACTTGTGAAGATGAGCCGAAGAGTGGCTCACCCATAGTGGACTATGGGGGAGCAATCATCTAGTCTTCGTCGAGTCAACACAATCAAGAAAGGTGGTCCAACTAGAGGGAGTGAAGATCGTCATCATCTAGCTCAAGTGGACCATGTGCAAGGAAAAGGCTTGCCCTTGATAGGTTTTCTATTTTACCGGTCTCATGGTAGTTGTGGGAGACCGGGTTACAGGATCGATTGCCGTACTATCAAGGGGGGCTCTCGATGAGTTGCTTGATCGTATCATTCGTAGAGAGCTCAAACCATTGCATCCTTGCATCATGTTTCTTGGTTCTTGTTTTATTCTCTTTGTGAGTCTTAGAGCTTATGGTCATCTTGATGACAAGCTTGAGTTTATCGAAAACGGAGTTCGCATGCGTCTTCTATGATGTTTTCGGTGTTGGAGGTTTTACCGGTCTTATCCGAGGAAGGGTTTTCACCATTTTCTTATGGGACTTCTCTAAGTTGCTTCTTATTGATATTTCTTTCAAGATTGTGTTAGCCCTTGTCGCTAGCTTTCCAACAAACTTGGTTTCATCAAATTCGGAGTCCGTTTGCAAAAGTTGTGGCTGTTTTGGTGAAGGCTGCAGCGGTACTACCGCGACTAGAGCGGATGTAATTTCTTCCTACCGCTCTAGAGCGGTACTACCGCGGCTCCTGAGCGGTAGTACTGCTCTACTACCGTGGCTCCTAAGCGGTAGTACCGCCCCGGACCAAAAACTCGTGTCTTCTCTCTCGTTTGGGCTGTTTTGAGCGTGCTAAGCGGTAGTACCGCTCCTCCAAGCGGTTGTACCGCTTGTGCACAACCTGAGCACATAACGGTTGGATTCGGGAGGTCCTATAAAAGGGGGTCTTCTTCCCCATTGAACCTTATCCTTTGAGCTCGTGTTCTTCCCCCATTGTTGACCTTCTTCGAGTTTGCTAACTCTCAGTCCCTCCATCGATTCTTGCTAGTTTTTGAGGGAAAAGAGAGAGGAGATCTAGATCCACATTCCCACTAATCACTTTCTCCTTTTTGTGAGGGGAACCCTTTGGATCTAGATCTTGGAGTTCTTCGTGTTCTTCTTTTGTTCTTCCTCTCATTTTCCTTCCTAGCATTAGTTGCTTTGGTGGGATTTGGGAGAGAAGGACTTGGGAACTCCGTGTGCCCTTGCCATTGCATTTGGTGCATCGGTTTGAGTTCTCCACGGTGATACGTGGAAGTGAAGTTTGAGAAGCTTATTACTCTTGGGTGCTTGGTGCCCTTGAGCTTGTTCCTCTTAGGCGCTTAGGCGCCCTAGGCAGTTAGTGGTGTTAGGAGCTCAATCATTGTGGTGTAAAGCTACGGGCAAGCGTCGGAGTCTCCAATTAGGTTGTGGAGATCGCCCGAGCAATTTGACGGCACTGGTGACCGCCCCAAGGGTTGCCAAAGTGTCGGGTTGGTGACCGCCCCAAGGGTCGCCATTTATGCGGGTTCGGTGACCGCCCTCAAGGGTCCCTTAGTGGAATCATGGCATCTTGCATTGTGCGAGGGCGTGAGGAGATTACGGTGGCTCTAGTGGCTTCTTGGGGAGCATTGTGCCTCCACACCGCTCCAAACGGAGATTAGCATCCGCAAGGGTGTGAACTTCGGGATATATCATCGTCTCCGCGTGCCTCGGTTATCTCTTACCCGAGCCCTTTACTTATGCAGTTTACTTTGTGATAGCCATATTGTTCTTTGTCATATATCTTGCTATCACATAGTTGCTTATCTTGCTTAGCATAAGTTGTTGGTGCACATAGGTGAGCCTAGTTGTTGTAGGTTTTGTGCTTGACAAATTAACCACTAGGTTTATTCCGCATTTGTTCAAGCGTCTACCGTTATTATTTTAGAACGCCTATTCACCCCCCCCCCCTCTAGGCGACATCCACGATCTTTCAGAAAGCTCAACATGTTTGGAAGGTCAATGACAATATACTTTAACTGAGGTGTGAGGAAACATAAACCATTACGTTGTCTTCCTTGTCCAACGTCAATTCTTTTAGCATGTCATACTTAATGAGTGCTACTAATCATAGAAGATGTCCAAGATAATATATTTATATGTGAACCTCTCTTTCCTTATCACTTCCCATTAATTGCAACGATGACCAAAACTACATTTATCAACTCTCAACAACTTTTATGCCTCGTACTTTCTATGTGTGAAGTCATCACTCACCATAAGATCAATATGAACTCTTTTATTCTTTCCACTTTCTTAGGATCATAGCAAAATAGCAAAGCCCTTCACTCAACACTAATCTTTATTATAGATAGCTCACGGACTCAATTACAAAAAGAGATCACAAAGCAAAACTCAAAACTACTTGATATCAAAACTTTAATCTACTAGATCAAGATATTACTAAAGGGATCGAACTAAATAAAACGGTAAAGATAGGAGTGTGATGGTGATATGATACCGGGGCACCTCCCCCAAGCTTGGCAGTTGCCAAGGGGAGTGCCCATACCCGTGTGATTATGTTCTCGGAGGTGGTGAAGTAGGAGTTGTTGATAATGTAGGCTTGTTGTCGGTGTCAAAACCGGCGGATCTCGGGTAGGGGGTCCCGAACTGTGCGTCTAGGCGGATGGTAACAGGAGACGAGGGACACGATGTTTTACCCAGGTTCGGGCCCTCTCGATGGAGGTAAAACCCTACGTCCTGCTTGATTAATATTGATGATATGGGTAGTACAAGAGTGGATCTACCATGAGATCAAGGAGGCTAAACCCTAAAGCTAGCCTATGGTATGATTGTTGTAATGTATGTTGTGTCCTCACGGACTAAAGCCCTCCGGTTTATATAGACACCGGAGGCGGCTAGGGTTACAGAGTCGGTTACAATGGTAGGAGATCTACATATCCGTATCGCCAAGCTTGCCTTCCACGCCAAGGAAAGTCCCATCCGGACACGGACGGAGTCTTCAATCTTGTATCTTCGTAGTCTTGGAGTCCGGCGGACGATGACAGACCGGCTGTCCGGACACCCCCTAGTCCAGACTCCTCGGTAGCCCTCGAACCAGGCTTCAATGGCGATAAGTCTGGCGCATAATGTTCGGCATTGCAAGGCGGGTTCCTCCTTGAATAATCCAGAGAAGATCATAAACACCAGGATAGTGTCGGCTCGCAAAATAAATTCCACATTCCACCGTAGAGAGAATAAAATGTACACAAGTCCAATCTGGCGACGTATTATGCGGCATGACATCACACCGCTTCCAAGCCTTTATTTAAATCATTTTTATTATACCACCTCAAGACGTTTAGCGGCGGTTTCCTGGCACGTCTTGTCGAGCGAGATCGTGTTCCCTTATTCGGATTCCCATCAATACGGACGTGGGTAACCCAACCGCGCCATTGATGGTGGCGCTTGGGGGATAAGCGAGTTTTACCAGACAGGTGGGGGACGCATAGTCTTCGTCCGCCTATATATAAGGAATAAGGATTTACCTTCTCACCTACGCCTTCTTCCTCCTTTGCTTATCTATCTCCGCGCACTCAAGATCCAACGCCCAAGCTCGCGCATCTCGCCTCGACCTTCTCCGAATATGTCTAGAGCGGGAGGCAAATGGTTGGCCTCCACCGTTAAGGAGGAGCACATTGCCAAGCTGCGCAGCGCCGGGTACCTTTCCGGCGATATCGCGCACCGGCTGCCCGACGAGGGGCAGCTCATCCCTACCCCCGGGCCCCATGAGAGGGTCGTCTTTCTTCCCCACTTCCTCCGCGGACTAGGCTTTCCACTCCACCCATTCGTCCGGGGGCTCATGTTTTACTACGGCCTGGATTTCCACGATCTGGCGCCAAACTTCATCCTCAACATCTCGGCGTTTATCGTGGTATGCGAAACCTTCCTCGCATCCGCCCCACTTCGCCTGTGGCTCAAGACCTTCAACGTCAAGCGAAGGTTGTGAAGAACGCATAAGCGGAATCGGAGGCGCCATGTTGGGTAAGTTGCCCAACGTCCTTTGGCTCGAAGGGGCCTTCGTGGACTCCGTCAAGGGGTGGCAATCGGGGTGGTTCTACATCGAGCCGCTGAGCCCACATGGGCGGCGGCCCCGAGTTTAGATCTGGCATCCCCACGCAGCTCACCTCCCGGAAAGAGAAGGGCTTGCTGTGGGGCAATCCAAGGAGCCGGCGGGACTCGAGCTCGCATCCGAAGCTGGTGAGCAATAAGCTCAAGCTCGTCGGCGTGGTCCAGGTCATGCTCATCCGCCGGATTCTCCCATGCCAAGAACGGGCATTCAATCTGTGGGAGTTCAATCCGGAACAGCACCAGGCGCTAAGCGGGCTCTTCGACACGACATATGAAGGCGCCTGGAGGGTGCTGTTTAAGGGCGCCGAAGCCCCCGCGTCCGCGACGGAAGATTGCGGATTTTGCTCGCAGCATCCGGCTGACGAGCTAAGTGATTCAACCCCTTTACGGGACACTTGCGGTAATCAAATTGATTCTAAGAGGGTTTTAATCTCTCTTTTCCTTTGACAGGAATGGATGGAGAAGGCCGAGCAGCTCATCAGCCTGGCTCCCATGCCAGCAGACCCAGTGAACGCCCGTCTAGTTGGGCTGCTGGTTCCGGCACCGCACGTGGTGCCGGAGAAGAAGGCCAAGAAGGTGGTCGCGGGAACTCGAAAGAGTTCCCGTAATCAGGTGTCCGACGACGAGGCGGACTCCTCCCCCGAAGACGAGGAGGAGGAAGAAGACTCTCTCCCAGAGGAGGGAGAGAGGAGAGGAAGGCCTCCCCAGCAGGGGGGCGAAGGGTCAAGAGGGGAGAACTATCCCCGGACAGTTTCGCCAACACCATCGTTGGCAAGGAGGAGTGGCCTTTAAGGGCCAGGCGTCCGGCAAGATCGTAAGTATCCGGATCCCTGATATGCAATTTCTTTCGTGTCACGTAGTGTCCTTCTAATGTCGTATACTGTCCGCAGTCCGGCCGATGATGATCTCCCGCTTCATCGAAGCGGGTCGTTAGCCCGTCGGATGTGGATTCACTTCCATTGCCTCCACTCCCGTCTGAGCGAGAACGCCGAGGTGGGATCCTGAGAGGACCCATCGAGGAGGAGGCTCGAGGCGCCGCAAGGCAACCTCCGGACTTTTGCGCCGGACTCTCGCCGGAACCTGCGGTGGTTCGAGTCCGTGGCGGCCCTTCGAAAGAAGGGCAAGACCGTGACACCGGCGGCTTCCGCCCAACCGAGGCGCCGGACAACTTGTTGGGCGCTTAAAGGCGCTTCCATCGAGGAAGAACACCGCACTATCATGAGTGCGGTGATTGAAAGGTTCAGCTTCGCCAAGAGCGGGCTGACCAAGCCTGCGACATCCTTCTAATAGGCTTTGAGGTAAGAAGTTAAAGTTATGTAATGTAATACCGCATAGACGGTAGCCTCGATGCTCGGTTCGGTGTTCGGAAAGAAAAGCGGATGAGGATCTAATAAGATATCTGTGAGGTTGCTTAAAATATGCCAATATGGGTTTGCAGGCTGCGCTGCTTGACCTCTGCCGCCGATTGCGGAGGTCGGTGCGTTGAAGCGAGGATCTCGGCGGTCGAGCAAGAGCTCGGCCATGCCAAGAAGCAGCTCGAGGACAAAGAAGGTGAGTAACACCACTTTGAATAGTTACCTTCTGAGAAAAGGATTTTGGTTGCAATAAAATTAACAAGGATAATATGGGTATTGCGGGGCCACAAATGAGGTGGCAGCCTGAAGGAGGCTGTGTCGCTGCCGCAGTCTTGGCGCATGGAATGGGCCGAGCGAGAAAAGCAGGAGGCACAGGTGGCGGAAGTACGGCAAGAGCTCCAGTCTCTCATGGAGAAGCATGAGAGGTTGGAGCGTGACTCCAAGACTCAAGAGTCCGAGCTTGCCTCGGCTCTCGAAAGTGCCAAGTCCGCCAAGGCCGAGGCCCGTAAGGCCCTTTAGGAGGTCGAAGATGTAAAGAAGATAGCGGTGGGTAAGGCATTTTTCATGCAAAGCAAGCATGTTAAAGTAAACTACCTTACACTTACCCGCATTCGGAGCTCTCCAGGGGAGTTTGCAGATCTGCCGCATAGTGTGTCCGATGCCGCCGCATTCTATCGTGGCGAGGAGGGGAGCTCGACGGAGAAGGTCTTGTGGTCTCAGTACGCTGAGGCCGGCCATCCGGTGCCCCCAAGCGACCAGCTAAAGCAGCTGGTCGAACTCCACAAGGTAGCTGAGGAGGCCATGAAGGGCCTTATAGTCCGTCTGTGGCCTGGACAGGCCATGCCGGGGAGCTACTTCGGCCTCGTGCGGCGGCTGGTGGATGCGTTCCCCTGGGTGGAGGTCATCAAGCACTCCGCCTGTATTGAAGGTGCTCGTCGGGCCCTTGCCCGCACAAAGGTGCACTGGGGCAGGCTGGATGCGGAGAAGCTTCTCACTGACCCGCCGCCACCGGGCAAGGAGTATCGTACGCCCGAGATGTATTATAAAACTGTCCTGAAGGGAGCCCTCGATATTGCGGATGAATGCCCCAGAAATGTAATCTTTGAGTAAACTTGATATGTATTATCCTGTGCGCTGAAAACTTTGTTCATGTGCGCATTAAGCAACGCTTGTTTAATTTAAAATATTACCTTACATGCGGCCGTTTATAAAATCGAGAGATGGCAAGTCTTTGGCTTCACCCCGAGCCACAGTCTTTGGGGTGTTCGGGATAAACTTGAGCACTCTTGTTCCCATTTTGGGTCCATCTAGGAGGCGCTCAACACAACGAACAAGGCAACCGGACTTATAATGCTTGAACACTCTCACTTAGCCATAGAATTCTATAATTTTAAATTTCGGTGAAGCCCCGGTATTGGAAGACCGAATCCGGGCGCTATCCACGCCGTCGGACATTTATCCGAACTTCGCTCAAGCGGCGTGAGTCTTTAAGGACTCGAAAGGACCTCTCGAACAGCGACCAGTCTCTCGCCTTATCATGCCGGTCGTTTTAGCTTTCTCCATCGAGGCGCCGCCTTGGCTCAACCGGGCGCAATCGCAGTGGTTCTCCCGGTGCCACCTTAGCCGACGAGCGGGCGTAAGGCACCAAAAGCGTGGGAGCCGGGCAAACCCAACTATTGACCCAAGACATGATACGGAGCGATTCATATAATGCTATAAGTTAAAGGTGCGCACTTATGAAAGTGTTTGGACTTACCACACCATAATGTGGGAACATAAGCCCTGGTGTATTAGACCGTACCAAAATATCTGGTGCAAGATGTCATGTAATGAACATATATATAAAAAAGTAATGCAATTGCCGTCAAAAAGTGCTGCATTATTTATTTAAAGAAGGTCTGCTATGAGTGCGGATGATACAAATAGTCTTGATAAGCAAGGGATTTGGACTAATTAAGCAGGTCCCCCTCCAGGGATGAGCTGCGGACTTGGTGTATGTAATCGAATTTAATGCTCGTAATTGAGACCACCTGAGTGTTTGTCGCAGCCTTCTTTCTTCCCTGGCTGTTGCATCATGAGTTCGGCAGGTTCACCGCCGGACAGGGCCTCTGGTTAACGGAGTCCTGTGTACACAAAGAAGGAAAATAATAATAAAAAAAGGGGGCACACTTGCGAGCCCCTGGTGTGGTCGAGCCGCACTCTGGGTCCATTGTGATCGTACGCGGAGGGTTGTTCTTGCAATCATGCGAGGGCGGGGGTTAGGGCCGCATTGCTACGCGTGCTCTGATCGTGCCAGGTAGTCTTCGTTGGTATTGCTTCGGGCGCGCTTTGCTGTATCCGGCCGTTTAACAGCCGGACTCGAAAACTGCCTTAGAAGGCTGCTCTGTACTTCTGCCGCGAGAGCCGCTGTATGTTCCTCCGTTCGGAGGGAGCGTTCCGTATTTCCGTTGACCGTGATGACTCCACGAGGGCCTGGCATCTTGAGCTTTAGGTATGCATAATGCGGCACCGCGTTGAACTTTGCAAACGCGGTTCGTCCAAGCAGATCGTGATAGCCACTACAAAATGGGACTATGTACAAGATTAACTCTTCGCTCCGGAAATTATCCGGGGATCCGAAGACCACTTCCAATGTGAGTGAGCCCGTACAATTGGCTTCCACACTGGTATGACACCTTTAAAGGTTGTATTTGTAGGTTTAATCCTTGAGGGTCTATGCCCATCTTGCGCTTTGTATCCGATAAAGCAGGTTCAGCTACTACCGCCGTCCATCGGGACTCGTGAGGTGAAATCCATCGACGATTGGGTCTAGAACCAATGCGGCGAATCCGCCATGGCGTATGCTGGTCGGATGGTCTCTTCGATCGAAAGTGATCGGACAAGAGGACCATGGATTGAACTTCGGGGCGACTGGCTCCATCGCATAGACGTCCCTTAGTGCGCGCTTCCACTCCCTCTTGGGTATATGGGTTGCATAAATCATGTTCACCGTCCGCACTTGTGGGGGGAAGCCCTTCTGTCCTCTATTGTTCGGCGGTCGGGTCTCCTCCTCGTCGTCGCTGTTTAGCCCCTTGTCATTGTTTTTGGTAATTAACTTACCTGCCTGCTTGAACACCCAGCAATCTCTGTTGGTGTGATTGGCTGGCTTTTTGGGGGTGCCATGTATCTGGCATAAGCGGTCGAGTATTCGGTCTAAGTTCGACGGACCCGGAGTGGTTCTTTTGAATGGCTTCTTCCGCTGACCGGGTTTAGAGCGTCAGAATCCGGCGTTGACTGCCGTATCCTCCTTGTCGTCGCCGTTAATGCGGCGTTTGTTTTTGTTTTGACGTGACCTGTCGTTGTTGTCCTTAGTATCCGGACTGCCAGAATTTTTTCTGAGGTTGTTGCTGCGAGCTAGCCAGCTATCCTCTCCCAAGCAGAAGCGGGTCATTAATGATGTGAGGGCTGCCATGGATTTTGGCTTTTCCTGTCCCAGGTGTCGGGCTAGCCACTCGTCGCGGATGTTATGTTTGAAGGCTGCAAGGGCCTCTGCATCCGGACAATCGATGATTTGGTTTTTCTTTGTCAAGAACCGTGTCCAGAATTTCCTGGCCGATTCGTCTGGCTGCTGAATTATGTGGCTGAGGTCATCGGCATCTGGTGGCCGCACATAGGTGCCCTGGAAATTGTCGAGGAATGCGGCTTCCAGGTCCTCCCAAAACCCAATTGACTCTGCGGGCAAGCTGTTAAGCCAATGCCGAGCTGGTCCTTTAAGCTTGAGTGGGAGGTACTTGATGGCATGGAGATCATCGTCGCGGGCCATATGGATGTGAAGGAGATAATCTTCAATCCAAACCGCGGGATCTGTTGTGCCGTCGTAGGATTCGATGTTTACGGGTTTAAACCCTTCAGGGACTTGATGATCCATTACTTCGTCAGTGAAGCATAGCGGGTGTGCGGCACCTCTATATTGAGCAATATCACGGCGCAGCTCGAGAGGCGTTATGCGCTTTGTTCGGCCCGGCGGGTTATTGTATCCGCGCGGCGGTATTCGTCATGGGTCGGGGGCCCACGTGATCCGTAGATGGATCTGGATTGCCTTGCTTTGTCCTCCAACATATCTCGCAAGTCCGCGCGTTCCCTCTTGGCCCGTACTTTTGGAGCGATGCGAGTGCGGTCTTGGTTGGGGGCTGGATGCCTCTGTCACGACCACGGGTGGTCGGTCACCGTATCGTGCTTGGTGATGGAGGTATGTATGCTTCCTCCTCTAATCGGGGAGCAGCTTGCGTCTTGGGTAACTTTTGGAGGGGCGTTCGAGTTTATACTCTTCGGCCGCGAGGACCTCGGTCCATCAATCGGCTAGCAGATCCTGATCAGCTTGAAGCTGCTGCTGTTTTTACTTTAGGCTATTTGCCATGGCAATAAGCCTGCGTTTGAAATGCTCTTGTTCGACGGGATCCTCTGGCACGACGAATTCGTCGTCGTTGAGGCTTGCCTCGTCTTCGAAGGGAGGTGTATAGTTATAATCCTCGACCTCTTTGTCTGCCGCCCTCTCGTGAGGGCTTGCTTCTGCATCCTCCTGCGCTGAGTCTTGCTAGAGGGGATTATCTTCGGCACTCTCTGGGGTATTATTATCTCCTGTGCCGGAATCTCCATTCTTCTTTGTGGCGGGATTTAGAGCGGCGCCACGACGGCGCGGCGCTTGGGCTGCTTCTTTAGAGAATCTGCCTCCGCTGCTTCTTCACCGTCCCCATCTTTTGGGGTGTCCACCATGTATATGTCGTATGACGAGGTGGTCTTCTAGTGCCCTGTAGGCGCTGGCTCCTGTCCGTCTCCGGCATCGTCGTCCATAGCATCGATGTCTTCGGAGTCGTAGTCTAGCATGTCGGTAAGATCATCGACAGTGGCTACAAAGTGGGTGGTGGGTGGGCTCTGAATTTCTTTGTTGTCCGTATCCCAACCATCCTGGCCATAGTCCGGCCAGGACTCTCCTGATAGCGAGAGATGCTTTAGCGAATTTAGGATGTCGCCGAAGGGCGAGTGTTGGAAGATGTCCGTGGCGGTGAATTCCATAACCGGCGCCCAATCCGATTCGATTGGTAGGGGCGTGGGAGGTCCGGAGTCCGGCAAGGGGTCTGGCATCTCGGAATCACGAGTTTCGCGAGGGACAAGATTAGTGTTCGGCTCCATCGCCGTGGAAGTTGAAGCCCCCGAGGTGGCGTCCATCCACCGGTCCTCGATCTGGGCGATCGGCTCCGGACTAAGGGCCGAAGCAGATTCGTCTTGTGACCACCAAAACCTTTGTTGGCGGCAGAGCTAGTTCATGCCCATCGTAACAGTGCGGCACGCTTGGCTGTGGCTCGAGCCCGTCGAAGATCAAGTCTCCACGGGCATCGGCCATGAAGTTTAGACTTCCGAATCTGACCTGACGGCCAGGGGCGTAGCTTTCGATCTGCTCCAGATGGCCAAGCGAATTAGCCCGCAGTGCGAAGCCGCCGAATATGAAGATCTGTCCGGGGAGAAAAGTCTCACCCTAGACAGCGTTGAGGGTTGAAGATGCCATCAAGCCTATCTGCGACGACACAGAGGAACTCTCAATGAAAGCACCAATGTCGGTGTCAAAACCGGCGGATCTCGGGTAGGGGGTCCCGAACTGTGCATCTAGGCGGATGGTAACAGGAGACGAGGGACACGATGTTTTACCCAGGTTCGGGCCCTCTCGATGGAGGTAAAACCCTACGTCCTGCTTGATTAATATTGATGATATGGGTAGTACAAGAGTGGACCTACCACGAGATCAAGGAGGCTAAACCCTAAAGCTAGCCTATGGTATGATTGTTGTAATGTATGTTGTGTCCTACGGACTAAAGCCCTCCGGTTTATATAGACACCGGAGACGGCTAGGGTTACACAGAGTCGGTTACAATGGTAGGAGATCTACATATCCGTATCGCCAAGGTTGCCTTCCACGCCAAGGAAAGTCCCATCCGGACACGGGACGGAGTCTTCAATCTTGTATCTTCGTAGTCTTGGAGTCCGGCGGACGATGACAGTTCGGCTGTCCGGACACCCCCTAGTCCAGGACTCCCTCACTTGTCATCCATCTTCCAAGGCATAGGCTCACCATCATAGAAGGATGACCGAGTCTCTGGGATCCTTAAATCTGCAGCCAAACTCATCCTCTTGAATCTATATTCATACTCACAGTTCTAGTTTTGCAGGTCATAGATCTAGGCTTGGAGATGCTCGATTTTCTCTTGAATCTTGAAGATGGTCTCCCCAATGACTTTGGCATCTAGATTGTGTTTGTTGGTGAACTCCGTGATCATCTGGTTAGCGTTGAGTCCACGCTCCACCATCCCTTGGCACTTGAAAACTTGCTGCTCCACGGCTTCGAGCTTTGTCTCCATGCTTCCGGTATGCCTTGGTCCCTCCACATCGCGGATGTGCAGCACCCCCTCACGCATCTCAATGGTTTGAGGGTGTTGCAGCACCTCCGCGAGATAGGGTTTGATAACCCTCTCGAAAAACTTGTCCTTGGGAGCGCTTGGAGACGCCATGATGCTCTAGATCTAAAGCGAAATAGCTCAAAGCAACGAGAGGATATTTGCGTGATATGGTGGTCAAAACCTTCGGGAGTTTATATAATGAATTTTTACCGACCAAAATACGTAACATGCAAGAAAACGGGATCCGGGAGGCACACGAGGTGTCCACGAGACAGGGGGCGCGCCCAGTAAGGGTGGGCGCGCCCTCCACTCTCGTGAAGGCCTCGTGCCCCTTTCGGACTACTTCTTTCTTCCTAAAATTCTTAAATATTCCAAAACTGATAAAAATTGCCATTGGAGTTGTTTTGGAGTCGGTTTACTTACCGTACCACATACCTATTCCTTTATGGAGTCTGGAACCTTCTGGAAAGTGTCCCTTATGTATTCCTCCGGGGTTACGGTTTCAATAATATTAGTTTCAACATTGATAGGATTACCTGAAATATAATGTTTAATTCTTTGACCGTTCACCACCCTCGGACTTGTGCCTTGAAGTTGTTGATTTTATGGCACGAGCGATAGACCTCCTCGATAACGTAAGGACCTTCCCATTTAGAGAGAAGTTTTCCTGCAAAAAATCTTAAACAAGAGTTGAATAATAACACATAATCACCTACGTTAAACTCACGCTTTTGTATCCTTTTATCATGCTAGCGTTTGACTTTTTCTTTGAATAACTTGGCATTCTCATAGGCTTGGTTCTCCATTCATCAAGTGAGCTAATACCAAACAACCTCTTCTCACCGGCAAGTTTGAAGTCATAGTTGAGCTCTTTAATAGCCCAATATGCTTTATGTTCAAGTTCAAGAGGTAAATGACAAGCTTTTCCATAGACCATCTTATAAGGAGACATACCCATAGGATTTTTGTATGCAGTTCTATAGGCCCATAATGCATCATCAAGTTTTTTGGACCAATTCTTTCTAGATCTATTGACAGTCTTTTGCAAAATTAATTTGAGCTCTCTATTGCTCAACTCTACTTGACCACTAGATTGCGGATGATAAGGAGATGCGATTCTATGATTAACATCATACTTAGCAAGCATCTTATGAAAGCACCATGAATAAAATGTGAACCACCATCAGTCATGAGATATCTAGGGACTCCAAACCTCGGAAAAATAACTTCTTTAAGCATTTTAATAGAAGTGTTATGATTAGCACTACTAGTTGGAATAGCTTCTACCCACTTAGTAACGTAATCAACAACAACTAAAATATGTGTATAACCATTAGAGGCAGGAAAAGGTCCCATATAATCAAAGCCCCAAACATCAAACGGTTCAATAACAAGAAAATAATTCATAGGCATTTCTTGACGTCTACTAATATTACCTATTCTTTGACATTCATCACAAGATAAGACAAACTTACGAGCATCTTTGAAGAGAGTAGGCCAATAAAAACCAGATTGTAGTACCTTGTGTGCAGTTCTATCTCCAGCGTGGTGTCCTCCATAGGATTCAGAGTGACACTTGCGTAGGATCTGTTCCTGTTCATGCTCAGGCACACAACGTCTAATAACACCATCTACTCCTTCTTTATAAAGGTGTGGGTCATCCCAGAAGTAATGTCTTAAATCATAAAAGAACTTTTTCTTTTGCTGGTATGTGAAACTAGGAGGTATAAACTCAACAATGTAATTAGCATAATCAGCATACCAAGGAGCAGTACGAGAAGCATTAATGACCGCTAATTGTTCATCAGGAAAGCTATCATCAATAGGCAGTGGGTCATCAAGAACATTCTCTAACCTAGACAAGTTGTCTGCAACGGGGTTCTCAGCTCCCTTTCTATCAATAATATTTAAATCAACTTCTTGGAGCAGGAGAACCCATCTAATGAGCCTAGGCTTATCATCTTTCTTTTCCATAAGATATTAATAGCAACATGATCAGTGTGAATAGTAACTTTGGAATCAACAATATAAGGTCTAAGCTTATCACATGCAAACACAACTGCTAAGAACTCTTTTTCAGTAGTAGCATAATTTCTCTGGGGTAGTATCAAGAGTCTTACTAGCATACTGGATAACGTTCAATTTCTTATCAACCCTTTGCCCTAGAACAGCACCTAAAGCATAATCACTAGCATCACACATAATTTTGAAAGGTAAATTCCAATCAGGTGGCTGAACAATAGGTGCAGTGATCAAAGCTTTCTTAAGTATTTCAAATGCTTCTACACAATCATCATCAAAGACAAAAGGAATATCTTTTTGCAATAAATTAGTTAGAGGCCTAGAGATTTTAGAAAAGTCCTTCATGAACCTCCTATAAAAACCGGCATGACCAAGGAAACTTCTTATACCTTTTATGTCCTTAGGACATGGCATATTTTCAATAGCATCAACTTTGGCTTTGTCAACTTCAATACCTCTCTCAGAAATCTTATGCCCCAAGACAATGCCTTCATTAACCATAAATTGACACTTTTCCCAATTCAGGACAATACTAGTGTCTTCGCATCTCTGCAAAACTCAATCAAGGTTGCTCAAACAATCATCAAAAGAGGATCCATAAACAGAGAAATCATCCATGAATACCTCACAAATTTTTTCACAAAAATCATAGAATATAGCCATCATGCATCTTTGAAAGGTAGCAAGCGCATTACATAAACCAAAAGGCATATGTCTATAAGCAAAAGTACCAAAAGGGCAAGTAAAATTAGTTTTAGATTGATCCCCCGCTGACACAGGTATTTGAGAAAAACCAGAATAACCATCTAGAAAGCAGAAATGTGTATGTTTGGATAGTCTTTCTAGCATTTGATCAATAAAAGGTAAAGGGTAATGATCTTTCTTAGTAGCTTTATTTAATTTCCGAAAATCAATTACCATCCTATAACCTGTAATAATTCTTTGCGGGATCAATTCATCTTTATCATTAGGAAAGACAGTAATACCTCCCTTTTTAGTAACACAATGGACAGGGCTTACCCAATCACTATCAGCAACGGGATAAATTATACCTGCCTCAAGGAGCTTTAGTATCTCCTTTCTTACCACTTCTTTCATCTTGGGATTCAATCGTCGTTGAGGATCTCTAACTGATTTAGCATCAGCCTCCAAATTAATTTTGTGTTGGCATAACATAGGACTAATGCCCTTAAGATCATCTAGAGTATATCCAATAGCTGCTTGGTGCTTCTTCAGAGTTTTCAATAATCTTTCTTCTTCTTGCTCTAAAAGGTTAGCACTAATAATAACATGATATATTTTCTTTTCATCAAGATAAGCATACTTAAGATTATCAGGTAATGGTTTGAGTTCAAACACGGGATCACCCTTAGGTGGAGGGGGATCCCCAAAAATTTCAATGGGAAGGTTATGTTTCAGCATAGGTTCCTGTTTAAGGAACACTTCATCTATTTCCCTTCTTCCCTTCATAAACATATCATTTTCATGGTCAAGCAAATATTGTTCTAACGGATCAGTAGGAGGTACGGCAATAGAAGCAAGACCAATAATCTCATCCTTACTAGGTGATTCTTTATCACGAGGTTGTCTACGAAACTTAGAAAAATTAAACTCATGAAACATCCTGCCTAAGCCATTTGTGACAGTATCCTTTTCACAATCAATTTTAGCATTAACAGTATTTAAGAAGGGTCTACCAAAAATAATGGGACAAAAGTCATCTTGTGGGGAACTAAGAACAAGAAAATCAGTAGGGTATTTAACCTTCCCACACAAGACTTCAACATCTCTAACAATCCCAACTGGTGAAATAGTATCCCTATTGGCAAGCTTGATAGTAACATCAATACCTTCCAACTCAACAGGTGCAATATCATGCATAATTTCTGTATATAAGTCATAGGGTATTGCACTAGCACTAGCACCCATATCACATAAGCCATGATAACAATGATCTCCTATTTTAACAGAAATAACAGGCATGCCTACCAAA
Source organism: Aegilops speltoides (assembly GCA_021437245.1). Taxonomy (NCBI): domain Eukaryota; kingdom Viridiplantae; phylum Streptophyta; class Magnoliopsida; order Poales; family Poaceae; genus Aegilops; species Aegilops speltoides. The sequence continues at coordinate 217,788,880 of CM038145.1, forward strand.
GGTCTATGTATTTTAGTATCTGGTCTAATAATATTAGCAGTCTCACCACAGAAATAAATAACATGCCCATCTAAATCATCATCCAAGAGATCTTTAACCATAGTAATACTAGGTTCAACTTTGATTTGCTCAGGAGGTGTATAAGTCCTAGTATTACTCTTATGAACAGCAGTCAAAGTTTTAGCATGATCCCTTATCCTAACAGGAAAAGGAGGTTTCTCAACATAAGTAGTAGGAATAATAGGATCACTATAAGTGACAGTCTTTTCTTCAACTGTAATAGGTGCAACTACTTTTACTTCAACGGGAGGATTATATTTAAACCACTTTTCTTTAGGGAGATCAACGTGAGTAGCAAAAGATTCACAGAAAGAAGCTACTATCTCAAAGTCAAGTCCATATTTAGCGCTAAATCCACAAAAAGCATTGGTATCCATAAAAGATTTAACACAATCAAACTTAGTGTCATACCTGACTCCTTACCATCGTCGAAACCCCAATCTTCAGAGTTGCATTTAATTCTTTCCAATAAGTCCCATTTGAAATCAATAGTCTTCAACATATAAGAACTAGCACAGGAAGTATCGAGCAGGTTGCGATCATTGAGAGAAAGCCGAGCATAAATTTTTTGAATAATCATTTCTCGGGAGAGCTCATGATTGGGGCATGAATATAACATTGACTTAAGCCTCCCCCAAGATTGAGCGATGCTTTCTCCTTCGCAAGGCCAGAAATTATATATGTAATTACGATCACGATGAACAAGATGCATATGATAGAACTTCTGGTGAAATTCCAACTTCAATCGTTTATAATTCCAAGATCCCATATCATCACATAGCCTATACCATGTCAATGCATCTCCCTTCAAAGATAAAGGGAAGACCTTCCTTTTGACAACATCATCAGGAATACCTGCAAGCTTAAATAATCCACAAACTTCATCCACAAAGATAAGGTGTAAATCGGGATGCAATGTTCCATCTCCTGCAAATGGATTAGCTAGCAGTTTCTCTATAATACCCGAAGGAATCTCAAAGTAGATATTTTCAAAAAGTTCAGTAGCTTGAGGAGCAACTCTTTGCTCTTCTGGTCGGGTGAAGATACCCCGAACAAGCCCCTCAAAGGATTAGTTTCCATAGTGACAAGTAACAGAAAATTTTAGCACACTATATAAATGTTTCCTTACCAAGTTCCACTCACCAAAAGCGCCACACTCCCCGGGAACGGCGCAACAAAAGAGTCTTGATGACCCACAAGTGTAGGGGATCTATCATAGTCCTTTCGATAAGTAAGAGTGTCGAACCCAACAAGGAGCAGAAGGAAATGATAAGCGGTTTTCAGTAAGGTTTTCTCTGCAAGCACTGAAATTGTAGGTGATAGATAGTTTTGTGATAAGATAAATTGTAACGAGTAACAAGTAAATAAAGTAAATAAAGTGCAGCAAGGTGGCCCAATCCTTTATGTAGCAAAGGATAATCCTGGACAATTTCTTATAATGAGAAAGGAGCTCCCGAGGACACATGGGAATTATCGTCAAGCTAGTTTTCATCACGCTCATATGATTCGCGTTCGGTACTTTGATAATTTGATATGTGGGTGGACCGGTGCTTGGGTACTGCCCTTACGTGGACAAGCATCCCACTCATGATTAACCCCTATTGCAAGCGTCCACAACTGCAAAAGAAGTATTAAGGTAAACCTAACCACAACATTAAACATATGGATGCAAATCAGCCCCTAACGAAGCAACGCATAAACTAGGGTTTAAGCTTCTGTCACTCTAGCAACCCATCATCTACTTATTACTTCCCTATGCCTTCCTCTAGGCCCAAATAATGGTGAAGTGTCATGTAGTCGATGTTCACATAACACCACTAGAGGAAAAGACAACATACATCTCATCAAAATATCAAACGAATACCAAATTCACATGACTACTAATAGCAAGACTTCACCCATGTCCTCAGGAACAAACGTGACTACTCACAAAGTATATTCATGTTCATAATCAGAGGAGTAATAATATGCATAAAGGATCTGAACATATGATCTTCCACCAAGTAAACCAATTAGCATCAACTACAAGGAGTAATCAACAATACTAGCAACCCACAAACTAAGGCATAGCCTAGTGGTGGGAAGGGGCTGATGCCTTCCCACCCACCCAGGTTCAAGGCATGGTACTTGTAATTTGGGGTTGTTGCACCAATTATACTATAGGGGTTCCCTTACAGTCTTTCTGTCAAAAAAACACTACTAGCAACCCACAGGTACCAATTTGTGGTTTGGATACAAGATTGGGTACAAGAGATGAACTAGGGTTTTGAGAGGAGATGGTGCTGGTGAAGATGTTGATGGAGATTGACCCCTTCCCTATGAGAGGATCGTTGGTGATGACGATGGTGATGATTTCTCCCTCCAGGAGAGAAGTATCCCCGGCAGAACAGCTCCGCCAGAGCCCTAGATTGGTTCCGCCAAGGTTCCGCCTCGTGGCGGCGGAGTTTCGTCCCGTAAGCTTGCCCACGATTTTTTTCCAGGGTAAAAGCCCTCATATAGCGAAGATGGACACGGGGGCCACCGAGGCCCAGGAGATAGGCGCACCTAGTAGGGGTGGGCGCGCCCCACCCTCTGGCAGTGTGGGCCCCTGATTTATTTCTTTCACTCAATAATTCTTATTAATTCCAAAAACATTTTTCGTGGAGTTTGAGATTTTTGGAGCGGTCTGAGAATAGGTTTCAATGTTTGCTCCTTTTCGGCCAGAATCCATTGCCGGCATCCCCCCTCTTCATGGTAAACCTTGTAAAATAAGAGAGAATAGCCATGAGTATTGAGATATAATGTGTAATAACAGCCCATAATGCACTAAATATTGATATGAAAGCATGATGCAAAATGGACGTATCAGATAGCAAATAGTGCTATCATAGCTAACTCAGCAGGCTGACAGGGCGCATTTAATGCGCCGCTTAACGTCATGTCGTTGGTTGCCCGGCAAGGCTTGCTGGGCTATCTTGCCAGCTCCATGCCTGCTCGTCTGACACGTCATAGGACGGGTGTCATCTATGGGTTTTCTGGTAGAAAGGGGCTGCTATGTGGCGAATGGCTGCCACTTAATCACTCTGCGGCTTGACACCACACTGATGGACAACGTGAGTCATGGTGGACTGGTTGGTGAGGTGGTTTGGCCTCCGTAAGTCCTGGCATGCCCTTCCGGGACGTGTTGGTCATCTTCTTCTGGGGGGTGGCCTCGCCCCTTGCCGAGCTCGCCTATTCGGCAAAGGAGGCCTCTCTCTTGATGATGTCTTGCTTCTCTGGCTTGGTCTTGGTCCCTTTGATCTGCTTGTTGGTCCTTCAAATCTCTTGGTTTATTGTACTCTGTCTTGGGTTGTTGCTTCGATCTTGATCATGTGCTTGTGCACAGTCAGGGAAACAGACCCAGGGTTTGTTGCATCAACACCATCTAGTATCATACACGATGTCCTTGTGTGCAAAGATGAAGTGGCAAGGACTAACACTTCTAACCATCTTCCTCTAGTGTTGTCTAATTTGTTGCAGGAGTTTGCGGATGTTTTCTCGGATGAGCTACTGCCTGGCCTTCCTCCGCTACACGACATCGAACATCGGATTGACCTCATCCCCGACGCACCTCTGCCAAACAAGGCTCCATACCGCGTCAACCCCGAAGAAACTAAGGAGATACAAAGGCAATTACAAAACCTCATTGATAACGGACATGTACATGAAAGCTTAAGTCCTTGTGCCGTTCCGGTCATTCTTGTGCCTAAGAAAGATGGTAGCTTTCGCACGTGTTCCGATTGTCGTCCCATAAATGCTATCACCGTTCGCTATAGGTATCCCATTCCACGCCTTGACGATATGCTAGATGAGCTTAGCGGCACCACCATTTTCTCAAATATTGATCTTAAAAGTGGCTACTACCAAATCCCCATTCAAGAAGGTGATGAACGGAAAACCGCTTTCAAAAGCAAATTTGGCTTGTATGAATGGCTAGTTGTGCCTATGGGCTTAATCGAAGCACCCCCATACTTTCATGCGTGTGATGCATTATGTTTTTCGACCCTACATTGGTATTTTTGTTGTGGTCTACTTTGACGATATACTTGTGCTTAGCGAGTCTTTAGAAGATCATGTCACCCATCTTAGAACCATTTTTCAAACTCTTAGAAACGAGCGTCTTTATGCTAATATGGAGAAATGCATTTTTTGTGTTGACAAGCTTGTTTTCTTGGGCTTTGTTGTGTCTTTTAAGGGTTGATGAGTCTAAAATTGAAGCAATTAAAACTTGGCCACAATCCACAAATTTGCAACAAGTGCATAGTTTCCTTGGTCTCGCCGGTTTCTACTGTCGCTTTGTGAAATATTTTAGCACCATTGCATCACCATTGCATGCCTTGAGCAAGAAGAATGCACCCTTTGTTTTGGGACCCTCTCAATCTACCGCATTTGATGAACTCAAATCTTTGCTTACACATGCTCCAATTCTTGCATTGCCTAATTTTGACAAAACCTTTGAGGTCCATTGCGATGCTAGTGGTAATGGTATTGGTGGAGTTTTGATGCAAGAAAAGTGATCCATTGCATATTTTAGCGAAAAACTTTTCGGCGCTCAACTTAACTATCGCATCTATGACAAGGAATTATATGCTTTAGTGCGAGTATTGCATGTTTGGGAGCATTATCTTCGCCCACATGAATTTCTCATACATACCGATCATGAGACGCTTAAATACCTTAAAGGTCAAACTAAATTGAACAAACGCCATGCTAAATGGAGTGAATTTATTGAATCTTTTCCTTATGTGATCAAGTACATTAATGGTAAAGAGAATGTTGTGGCGGATGCTCTTTCCCGCAAGTGTATGTTGGTTGCTCAACTTGAATTGAATGTTATTGGCTTTGAGCATGTTAAAGATCTATATGCACATGATCCTTCGTTGCAATTCCTTATGCCAAATGTCTTGCTAACACTTGTTGGGAGAACTATTACCTTAATAATGGCTATCTTATGCACGCTAACAAACATTGTATACCTGAGTCGTCTCTTCATTTGTTACTTTTGCAAGAGGCTCACGGCGGAGGACGCATGGGACATTTCGGGCACGACAAGACCTTTCCCACACTATCCTTCAAGTATTATTGGCCCAAGATGTTTTGCACGTCACACGCTTCACCAACCGGCGCTCTACATGCCGCAAGGCTAAGTCCCACACTCAATCTCATGGTTTACATATGCCACTTCCTATTCCATATCAACCATGGGAAGATATTAGCATGGATTTTGTGCTTGGACTACCTAGGACTCAAAATGGCAAGGATTCGGTATTTGTTGTTGTGCATTGATTCTCTAAAATGGCACATTTCATCCCATGCAATAAGATAGACAATGCTTCACATGTTGCAAATCTCTTCTGTAGGGAAATTTTGAGGTTACATGGAGTGCCAAGGACAATTGTGTCGGACCGCGACGTCAAGTTCCTAAGCTACTTTTGGAAGACACTATGCGCCAAGCTCGGCATCAAGCTACTATTCTCGACGGCCTATCATCCTCAAACCGATGGCCAAGCGGAAGTCACCAACCGGACACTATCTACTCTCCTCTGTGTGTTGATCAAGAAGAAAATCAAGGAGTGGGAGGAGTGTTTACCCATCGCTGAGTATGCCTACAATTGCACAAGACACTATACTACCTGCAAGTCCCCCTTCGAGGTCGTCTATGGCTTCAACTCGTTATCTCCCTTGGACATCCTCCCTCTACCGCTCCAAGAAGGAGCGAACATGGACACAAGTACAAGAGCAAGTTATCTCAAGAAGGTGCATGAAGATACAAGGTCCACGATCGAGCGTCAAGTACACCGCCTCGCCACCAAGCTCAACATCAACAAGACCCCCATGGTGTTCAAACCGGGCGATCTAGCATGGCTACACCTCTGCAAGGACCGCTTCCCCAACGAGCGCAAGTCCAAGCTACTACCACGAGCCGACGGACCTTTCAAAGTACCTGTCCGTTACAATGACAACGCTTACAAGATTGACATCCCACGCGACAAGTACAACATAAGCGACATCTTCAACATCAAGGACTTGGCCCCATACCATGGTGATGAAGATCACAATCCGCGGACGGATCGTTCCCAAGGGGGGGATGATGCGGAGCATCATTCCATCATCCCCATGGACTCTACTACAACTCATCAAGCACCACGTGGACCTATGACAAGAGCTCGAGAACAATCCATTGAAACCAACGTGAACTCACTCCTACTTGAGATAGATGTGGATATGAATGGAACTTGGATGCTACCTCACCAAAACATACTATGTGTCATTAGGTACGAGGACGAACACCACCTAGCATCCAAGGAGCATCCCATGTGAAAGTGCAACTAATCCCCGGGTGGTTTTGGTAATTAATAACAACATATATATCATTGAACAAATAGTTTCTTGAGAATCATTTCAGAAAGTTCAGTGATATGGGTATGGCAAGGACTGAAGAGTGGACCCCTCAAAATGCTAAGGCAAGCATTGGCAAAAGCTCAAGACTCCATTTTTGGTTTAGTGATCCAAGATCACATTGAGTCCATAGGAAAGCCAATACTATTAAAAGGGATGAGGTTATGATAATGATCTGGTTGCTCAAAGTGCTTAGTGATACATCTCCTAAACTATCAGCAACTCTCACTTCCATAATACACTCATAAGTAATCTCGGTCCCACCGATTTCCTAAACTCACCACACCGAGATGAACCACCTCACCATACAGCCAAACCCTAGAATTTCGGATTTTCCGATTCGAACTCGGTCTCACGAAACTTGAGTTGCCAAGCTTCAGAACCTACGTCATCAAATCGGTGTCACCGAGATGATGAAGTCGGTCCCACCGAGATTGGCAAGCTCTAGTCTTTGCACGAATCGGACTAACCGAGTCTGTATTTTCGGTCCCACCGAAAATCCCAACGTTCACATGATTTGAACTTTCGGTCTCACCGAGTTGTCAACTTCGGTCTGACCGAGATTGGTCAAATGTGTGTAACAGTTGGATTTTGTGTGGAGGCTATAAATACCCCTCCACCCCCTCTTCACTCGTGGAGAGAGCCATCAGAAAGAACTACCACTCCTACCTTACATTTCTGAGAAGAAAACTACCTACCCTTGTGTTGAGATCAAGTTGCTCCACTCCCATCATATGAAGCTTGATCTCTAGCCTTCCCAAGTTGCTTTCGCTCAATCCTTTCTTCCACCACAGCCAAATCGGTGAGGAGAGTTGAGTGTTGGGGAGATTATCATTTGAAGCACAAGAGCAAGGAGTTCATCATCATCAACACCATCTATTACCTTTTGGAGGTGGTGCCTCCTAGATTGGTTAGGTGTCGCTTGGGAGCCTCCGTCGAGATGTGGAGTTGAACCAAGAAGTTTGTAAGGGCAAGGAGATCGCCTACTTCGTGAAGATCTACCCCGAGTAAGGCTAGCCCTCCGTGGGCGTATGCCATGATGGCATAGACAAGGTTGCTTCTTCGTGGACCCTTCGTGGGTGGAGCCCTCCGTGGACTCTCGCAGCCGTTACCCTCCGTGGGTTGAAGTCTCCATCAACGTAGATTGACGATAGCACCACCTATCGGAACCATGAGAAAAAATCTCCGTGTCTCCAAATTGCGTTTGCTCTTCTCCACCTCTCTTTACTACATGTGCAATTTACTTTCCGCTGCCTATACTCTAGAATTGCATGTGTAGGGTGATACTTGACTTGATCATAATCGTGAACTTGCCAAAAACTTGTCTTTATCAAAAGGCTGAATTTTTATATTGTCAAGTAGTCTAATCACCCCCCTCTAGACATACTTTCGATCCTACAAGTGGTATCAGAGCTTTGGTCTCCATTGTATTGGTTTCCATTGCATTGGACTCCATAAGCTTGGTTTCACAACCTAGGAGAGTATGGCGTCTAGTGAGGGTAATTTTCAGAGAGGTCCTTACTTTGATGGTTCAAACTTTGCTAGTTGGAAGCATAAAATGAAAATCGTATTCTTGGACATAACCTGCCGCATGGGGCATTATTTGTGTTGGTTTGCAAGGTGAATTCTTGAGGAAGGAAAAGTTCGGATCGTGAAGCTACAACGGATGAATTGCGGATGTTGCAAAACAATGCTCAAGCTTGTGACATTCTCTTCAATGCCTTGTGTCCCGAGGAGTTCAACAAAATCAGCCGTCTTGAGAATGCAAAAGAGATTTGGGATACTTTGGTCGAAATGCACGAAGGTACCGAGTCCGTGAAGGAATCAAAGCTAGATGTTCTTCAAGGTCAACTTGACAAGTTCAAGATGAAGGAAGGTGAAGGAGTCGCTGAAATGTACTCTAGGCTTGCTCTCATCACAAATGAGCGAAGAAATGACCGACCGATTCATCATCAAGAAGATTCTCAGAGCTTTGGATGGAAAGTATGACACCGTGTGCACTTTGATCCAAATGATGCCAAACTACAAGAATCTCAAGCCAACCGAAGTCATTGGAAGAATTGTTGCTCATGAGATGACACTTAAAGATAAGGAAGAGCTTCACAACAAGTCAAGTGGTGCTTACAAAGCTACAATTGATGCTCCCACAACCTCAAGTGACAAGCTAGTTTCCAATGAAGAGATAAGCCTAATGGTGAAGAACTTCAACAAATTCTACAAGAGTAGAAGCAAAGAGAGAAGCTCAAAGTCTAGATCATATGATGAAAAGAGATCTTCTAGTCGTGATCGAAACTGCTACAATTGTGGAAGACCGGACACTACTCAAATGAGTGCTCGGCTCCCCACAAGAGAAGAGAAGAATCTCCAAGAAGAAGAAGCTCAAGAGAAGAGTCACCTCGAAAGAGAGAAGGAGTAGAGATGATCGTTATGAGCGAAGACCCTCTCGGAGAAGCAAGGATTCGGAGAGGAAAGACAAGTCATCAAGGAGCTACACAAGAAGAAAACATCAAGCTCATGTAGGTGAATGGGTCTCGGCTCGACTCAGACAATCACTCCGAAAGAAGCTATCACTCCAACTCCGACTACATCAAGATGAAGGTGTTGCGGTCTTGCTCTCGTGTCCTCCAACTCCAACTCCTATGACATATTTGATTCACCAAATGAGGGAATTGGAAGATGCTTCATGGCTAAAGGCCCCAAGGTATCACACCCTGAATTCATTGACTTTGATAGTGATGAGGATGACTTGCTTGGTGAAGATGAGCTTTTACATGACAAATCTAGTGAGCCTAGTAATGATGAACATGCTAATAGTCTTTATAGTCGAGAAGAGTCGGATGACAATGCTATGAAGGAGATTGAGCGTTTAACTAAAGAACTAAACACTCTTAAGTTAGCTCATGAAACAACTCAAGAAGATCATAGAGAGCTCCAAGATCTCATGAGAAGCTACGCTTCGAGAAGCTCAATCTAGAGCAAGAACATGAGTTTCTAAAAGCAATCAATGACGATCTTCGAAAGAAGAGTTCTTCATATCTTGCCAAACGACTTCTCTTGTATAATTTCTTGCCACCTATTAAAACTAAGCATGACAAGCATAAGAAAAATTCTTCATCTAGAAGCAACAATATTGGTTCTAGTAGTTCTCTTGATTCCACTAACAATGTTTCAAGCCAAGTTACACTTGAGCAAGAAAATAGTTTATTGAAAGGGATTATAGAGAAAGGTGTCTACAAGAGCCTTGCGGAAGCAAGAACTTTGAGAAATTGTTCTTAAGCAAGGAAGGCACCGGAAGAATCAAGGAATTGGTTTTGAGCGAAAGTTCAACGCCGAGGGTGTTGAATGGGAAGAAGGTCAATATCCCACTCCAAAGTTTGTTTCTCAAAAGGAGAAGTATGATCCTACTTCTTCCAATGTGGAACAAGCACAAGATGACCTTCCACCACAAGACCACAAGCTAAAAGGAAGGACAAGCTTCAAGAGGAGATTGATGCATTTATTGAAGCACCTAAAGGCATGGTCAAGTGGGTTCCCAAGGAAGCGTCAAGTTCTACTTCGTCAAGCTCAACTACAACCCCAAGGATTCCCATCAAGATGATGTGGATCGAAGAAGAAGAACTAGAGAGTTCTTGAGGGTGACTCCGCCAACATACTTCACTCACACTCATTTTGGCAAAACTTGTGCAACCAACTTCCACATTGTGCACTAGTTCATGGAGTCACAAACCCTCTTGTTGGTAAGTCAAGGGACAAGGTAATCATTGCTTTCATGGACATCATCTATTGTGTACTTCAATCTATGTCCATGGATATCCTTGTTTGTTCCTTGTGGGACTAACCCATGTAGGTATTGAAAGTGCCCGAATCCAAAGGATTGCTCCCAACTCTTGATGATCTTCATCAACATTGAGCATCCACATCTTCAACATCTACATGAAGTCTTCTACGACAACCCAAGGTTAGTTTGACCCTTTAAAAGGGGTTCTCACATCTAGGGGGAGCTTTGCTCTAAAGAATTGAGCTAAAGCATCTTCAAATGATGTGAACACATCAATGCTTTATGTAAAAGTGATAACCCCACTTGTGCTTAAACGATGAGTATGACCTATGATCAAATGTTCTCATTTGACTCCTAAGTCAATATACTCATATATAGATGACCTAGTCATCGACAAATTGTGTGATAGTAGCTAGAGTTTTGATTGTGCATGTTTGACACATATTTCATTTGCTATCTTATTGTGTGAGCATGTTGGATGCATGATTTTATCCATTCAAGGACATCCATTTGTTGTTTTGGTCATTTTGATTTTTCTTACCAAATGGATGAACAAGAATGCCTAAGTACCTCCCCTAGCTATCTATGATTTCTTGTCTCAAATTCTATTCATGCTTACATCACAAACTTTGAACAAGTCAATTTCGGACCCTCCGAGTGAGGAGCACTCGGAGCCACCGATCCGTCAAGGGCTAACTTCCAAAACCTTCTAAGTGATTTCGGTCAGACCAACCCACTCAAACTCGGTCAAACCGAAAGCATTTGGATTGATCTAGGTTTTCACCTCGGTGAAACCGAGTTGTGATTTTCGGCGTGACCGAAGTGTATAACTGCCCTACAGTTATCCATCTCGGTGCCACCGAGTTTTACAACTCGGTCCCACCGACAGCAAAGGGGTATATATACTCCGAGGGCAGCGCGCATTGATTTCTACTTCAAAATGCCTCGCCCCCACACCCCTTGCTGCCGTCGCCGTGGTCTTCGGATCGTCTCCGTCGTCGCGCTCAGGCGCCCTCGCCGCAGTCTCCGTCGCCAATCAGCGGACATCTTCTCCGCGCCGTTGCCGCCGTAGAGGAACTCCACCAAGTTAGGGTGAGTTTCGATCCCACTCGTGCTCCCATCTCCGATTCAATGCACGTTTGGTTTGCCTAGCATCTTGCCACGTTTGAAATCTTCCTGAACACCAGATTAGTTCCTTTGAATGAAATTCGAGTAAAAGTTTTAGGGTTAGGTTTCCGCCGAACACATCTCGGTGAGACCGATTTTACATTCTCGGTATGACCGATTTGGCCTCTGGCCATTGCACTGCACTTTTCGGTTCAACCGAGTTGTGCAAATCGGTGTGACCGAAATGAGGATTTAGTGAAACCCTAGTGTTTTCTGCAGGACCGAAACCCACTTCGGTCCAACCGAAAGTGGTGTGAATGTACATTTGAACACTTCGGATTCACGAATTTTAAAACTCGGTCGACCGAAATGTCTTCTGTGAAAACCTAATACTAGAATTTGAACTCATTTTGTTTGCAAAATCCTCTGCAGTTTGTGATAACTCTTCTACTCTGCCTACACCTTATCTATTCACAAAGTTGTCGGCCATGTCGATGCCGTGTGGCGAACAGGTCCGAGTCTCCTATTGCTGATATTCGAGGCGGGCACTAGTCCCGAGCCCAGAGCTCTTCAGATGATGGTGAGAGGAGTACACCAAGTGGTTTGCCTCCTGCAGCCACCAGGGCGAAAGAAGAGGAACTCGATGAAGAAGATTCGATTTCATTGTTGAGGAAGAGGTCTCCTCCAAGCCAAAGATAAAAGTTGTTGCCAAAGAGCATCAAGGGCAACAAACCAAGAAAGGCACCGGAAAAGTGAAGAAGTCCCTTGTTGCCAAGAAGCTGAGCTTGGAAGAGGAAACTACAAGCAAGGTGAAGAAAACTTCCAAGAGGAAGAGGATTGTGCATGATGATGCAGCAGAAGAAGATGAGGATGAGGAAGCACCCCAGCCTCCTCCTCAGAAGTCTAAATTCATGGGTGATGCCATCAGGGCAGGAGCCCCTTCTAAGTCCAAGCCATCTGCTCCAGCAAAGGCAGCTCAAGCCAAGCCTGCTGCCAAGCCCAAGAAGACTGTCAGGAACATCCCTGCATCTGAAAAGAAGAAAGATGATGTGCCACCGGTGTGTCGATGATGAGGCACCAGTTTTCTTTGAAACTTCGACGAAACTGCCACTTCACAATGATGCTCATCCTCAAGTGAGAACATGAAGGAAAGGAAGGATAGAGGTCTCGGGCTATGGAGACAAGCTGATCCATATCTGTGAGGAGAAGAACTGCTGTTGATCCAAGATTCCACACCGAGAGCAAGCAGGACTTCTATGAGATCTGTCTTGATGGACAAGAAGCCCATAGTTGCGGACACTCGCTATGTTGATTGGGCATACATTGTGATGAAGAGCACAGAGACTTCTTTCCACATGTGCATGAGAGCTTCACCTTGCATGTGGTGTTGCAGACTTCAGAGGTCGAAGTTGACCAGTTGGAATGATGAGATGATTATGCAATTCTATGCCACACTCATTTCTATCCAGATGGAAAGATCACATGGATGATGAAGGCCAAAGATTCTCTTCATTTGTTGAAGAATGGGCAGCACTTCAATGCTGCAAAGGTCGAGAGAGGATGATGTTGATGTCTATGGTATTCCCAAGCAGAACCATGAATCTATGAAGAATATGTACAAAGAGGTTCCAGCTAAGGATGTGGAAATCTGGAAGCTCGGCTCAGTGTATCATCTCCAGGCAGGTCTACCTACCACAAACACTATTCTGAGGCATACCTTGATGCCCAAGTCTGGAGATCATCGCATGATTAGAGGGTACTCTATCAACATGCTGCATATACTTGATGAGAAGGCACCTTTCAAGGTGATGGATTTGATAGTTGAGACCATCAAGAGGACTGCGGTGACGAGAAGAGGTCGTGTGGATTTTCCCCGCACATTCAGATGCTTATCAATGCCAAGTTTGGCACAGGCACGTACTTGTTGGATAGACCACACTTGCCACTGTAGCCTGAGCATGAGGACAATGTTGTTGTGATGGATGAGGAGGACCCAACGTCAGTTGAAGGTCAAGCAAAGATTGAAGCTGCCAAGAAAGCCAAAGCGAGAAGGCAGCGAAGCAGCACTAAACCCAAGAGTGTTGGAGAGCAGCTCCTTGAAGCTACCAGAGGATTGAACAACGTCGCCAGCATTATACAGATCTCGGAGAGTCTTGAAAGGATTGTCGAAGACAAGATCCATGCTCGATGTGAAGTCGATGAAGTGCAAGTAATTGTCAACAAGCTTGAGGCAGATATTGAGGAAGCAAAGAGGAGAAGGAAGAGCTCATGCGTGAGATGCAGGATGACCTAGTCCAGATGATTATCAACAGCTGCTCCGGTTCCCACAAGACCCGATCATTGTTATCCCAAATGATGAGACACGGGACTACAGCCTCAAGACCTCCCACAGCTCCATCAGTTGCTCCAGCTCCAGCAAAGTGACCACTCCTCCAAAGAAGACAGACATCGGTGAAGCCTTCGCAGATCTGCCATATCAACTCCATCAACCCAGACAGGAGCCGCCAGCAGAGTCCCCAGTGACGCTTAGCTCTATACTTTTCGAACTTTTTGGTAACTTGTTGCCAAAGGGGGAGAAATTGTATAGATCATAGGACTTCGAGAGAGAGAGTGCTTTGTTTTGCGCTTTTGCTCTTTCGTTCATTTGCGGTCTTTTTGAGATACTTTTGAGATTTTCGAGACATTCCGTGTGTTTGATACTACGTTTCATTCTACCTTATTGAGTGCTTGGTCGTACTATGCTTTAATGTGTGCTTAATGCTTATCATATGCTATTCATATCTTGTATGACCATTTACTCATGTCTTGGTGATTGGGTGCATGCTATTCACTCTTATCATTTTGTGCGCTCCACCAAGATGTATGTGACATGGAAGAGTGACCCATGATCCTAATCGATTGTGCATTTGCATTCAAACGCAAATCTTAAATAATGCACAAATTTAGGGGGAGCTCTTGCTTATCACATACTTCTCAAAGCGACGATAATATTCATTGATTATATCCTTTGTCGAAGCTTTGATCTATATGTTGTCATCAATTACCAAAAAGGGGGAGATTGAAAGTGCAACTAATCCCCGGGTGGTTTTGGTAATTAATAACAACATATATATCATTGAACTAATAGTTTCTTGAGAATCATTTCAGAAAGTTCAGTGATATGGGTATGGCAAGGACTGAAGAGTGGACCCCTCAAAATGCTAAGGCAAGCATTGGCAAAAGCTCAAGACTCCATTTTTGGTTTAGTGATCCAAGATCACATTGAGTCCATAGGAAAGCCAATACTATTAAAAGGGGATGAGGTTATGATAATGATCTGGTTGCTCAAAGTGCTTAGTGATACATCTCCTAAACTATCAGCAACTCTCACTTCCATAATACACTCATAAGTAATCTCGGTCCCACCGATTTCCTAAACTCAGTCACACCGAGATGAACCACCTCAGCCATACAGCCAAACCCTAGAATTTCGGATTTTCCGATTCTGAACTCGGTCTCACCGAAACTTGAGTTGCCAAGCTTCTGTAACCTTCTGTCATCAAATTGGTGTCACCGAGATGATGAAGTCGGTCCCACCGAGATTGGCAAGCTCTAGTCTTTGCACGAATCGGACTAACCGAGTCTGTATTTTCGGTCCCACCGAAAATCCCAACGTTCACATGATTTGAACTTTCGGTCTCACCGAGTTGTCAACTTCGGTCTGACCGAGATTGGTCAAATGTGTGTAACAGTTGGATTTTGTGTGGAGGCTATAAATACCCTCCACCCCTCTTCACTCGTGGAGAGAGCCATCAGAAAGAACTACCACTCCTACCTTACATTTCTGAGAAGAAAACTACCTACCCTTGTGTTGAGATCAAGTTGCTCCACTCCCATCATATGAAGCTTGATCTCTAGCCTTCCCAAGTTGCTTTCCACTCAATCCTTTCTTCCACCACAGCCAAATCAGTGAGGAGAGTTGAGTGTTGGGGAGATTATCATTTGAAGCACAAGAGCAAGGAGTTCATCATCATCAACACCATCTATTACCTTTTGGAGGGTGGTGCCTCCTAGATTGGTTAGGTGTCGCTTGGGAGCCTCCGTCGAGATGTGGAGTTGAACCAAGAAGTTTGTAAGGGCAAGGAGATCGCCTACTTCGTGAAGATCTACCCCGAGTAAGGCTAGCCCTCCGTGGGCGTATGCCATGATGGCATAGACAAGGTTGCTTCTTCGTGGACCCTTCGTGGGTGGAGCCCTCCGTGGACTCTCGCAGCCGTTACCCTTCGTGGGTTGAAGTCCCCATCAACGTGGATTGACGATAGCACCACCTATCGGAACCACGAGAAAAAATCTCCGTGTCTCCAAATTGCGTTTGCTCTTCTCCACCTCTCTTTACTACATGTGCAATTTACTTTCCACTGCCTATACTCTAGAATTGCATGTGTAGGGTGATACTTGACTTGATCATAATCGTGAACTTGCCAAAAACTTGTCTTTATCAAAAGGCTGAATTTTTATATTGTCAAGTAGTCTAATCACCCCCCCTCTAGACATACTTTCGATCCTACACCATGGGCATAGGAGAAGGACCCCAAGGCCTCAAGGAAGAAGGAGGTGTCCATCAAGATGAAGGCAGCAGGTCCCAGGCGACCCCGTGCGCACGGGCCTCCCCGACCCCATGCCCACAGGCTACCCAGAGACCTTCTGTAACTGAGACGCGCACTCCCATGCGCATGGCATCCGAACCCCGTGCGCACGGGCCCTGGCCGCTGTAGCACCCCGTGCGCACAGGCGTGTACCATGCACACGGGACCCCCGTATGCACGGGCCTCCCTGGTTTTTGCTGTGGATGCCCTGCCATGCCTCCCAAGTCATCCCGTACCTCCATTTGGCTATATATTTTGGGTCTAAGACATTTGTTAGGGTTAGCAAAGTATATGTGAGACATTGATAGAGCTTTGCTCCTTCTACCACTCCTCTTGGAGATCAAGACCTCTTAGGAGAGGATCCCAAGTGGATATGAAGACCACCTTTTGGAGAAGACTATCATCAAGACCTCACCTCTTAGGAGTGGGAAGAACCTTACCTTTGTGCTTGTTTCCTTGGATTGTTCTTATATTCTTGTGGATCACAACTATGCTATTCTAGTGGATGTGTGATTGGGTTTTGTTTGAGTGAATTTCCTCTTTGTATTCTTGTGTTCATCCCTTTCCCCCTCCAAGTGTGAAAAGATCTTCACTTAGGGTTCCACCCTACACACCTTGTGTTCTCTCGGCGACAGCTTGGTCGTTGGGTACCATGGGTAGGAGTGCTAGCATGGCGAGGGAGACTGTGGGCCGTCTGAATTTGCAATGCCTGGTACCGACAGATCACCAGGAAAGAAGAGAGGAACGTACCAAATATGGTCCAATGAACGTATGTGGCATCATGATGGACGTGTTTGGTTCCCTGCATTAGGCCCAATTAGGCCTGCGCATGAAGAAAAACTATTGTTTGGTTACCTAGGCTACATCTACATCTCGGGTCGCATGGAACTTAAAGTAGTCCCTGGCCAGGCCCGCGAGCGACGGCCGAATCAGCAGTTTGCCGGCAGCCAGGCTCGCCGCGGCCACGTGTGGCTCTTGGTTGCATGCCTTGGGGAGTGCGGGAGACGAACAGGACGCTCAATAACTCCCATCTCTTGTGTCACCGCCCACACCTCCATTCACACCACTCCTCCCACTATCCTCACCGCTCCTTGCTCTCCTCTCCTCTGATGGCTCGCCCTCTGCCGCACCGTCCCCTGATGCCCATCGACACCGGCAGCAACCCCATCCACGAGCGATGGATTCCCGGCCTCGTGAACTCGGGCGCCAACCTGAGGGTGACCCTCCGCGCATCGCCGATCTGCACCAGGCCCCCTCATCTGGCCAATGTGGTGCAGGCCATCGTATCCGGACCTCATGGTCCTGGGTTCGATGGCGCCGCCAGAGGGGCGGCCACCGCGTCCCTACTCAGAACCCCTTGTGGGTGGCGGGAGGGGGGTTACCCCCATTCGAGGGCTTTTTCTGCGCAGCACGACAGGGCCATGGACGATGGGGCCTGCTTCCTCGACCTCCCGCGTGGCCATGAAAACCGAGGCAATGCCGACGACAGTCGCCATTGCCGGCTCCTCCTTCTCTTCGCCCGCCATCTCCTTCCCGCTGATGTTTTCTCCCCGGCCGGCATACGCTCGAACCCCACCCGCTTTGGTAATTTACAAATTTCCCTTTGCTCGTACATGTAGATTAGGGTTTTCTGCATGCATGACAAGGAATCGATTAGATTCGACGCGATTTGATTGGATTCGATTCCAATCGAATCGATTCGAACCCAATCGATTCCTTCTTGCCTGCTATTGTTCATGTTGTTCATGCTTCGTGTTCATGCTGTTCATAGGTAGGGTAGATTGGTTCTTGCATGATAGGTAGTTACATTGTAGTTAGCAGATCGTGGTAGATTAGAGCCGGCGTAGGCAGGGCATATGCTTCGTGTTCATGATGTTCATAGGTAGGGTTTGTGTTTGATGTTGAACCTAGATTGGTTCTGGCATATGCAGGTTATGTTGCATGATTTCATTACATGCATGGTGTTCATAGTAGGTAGGACAAATTTGCATGCTCATACATGTTGTAGGGCCATTGTGTTTCCTCGTTTAGGTACTAGTACCAATGTAGCATGCTGCCAAATGTGGAAGTGGTCACAACTTGCACTGCTAGCTTTAGATCATGATCAAGATGTTTTGGAAACTGCACTGATGAGTGATGTTACCCACGAGCAAGTGCCACTCATCACTGGCACTTGCTCTTCAGCAAGTGCCACTCATCGGTGTTTGATCCCAATGAACTGTTACTAACCCATGTCATCTTACCTAATAAGGTGATGAAGACTGAGTGGGATAGGGCCGATCGAGGAGCCCAGGTCGTGGTTGGCGCCGAGGGCGCCGTGGACTTCATCCCCACGAACTGCTGGCTCAAGAGGGTGGATCTGCCTGGCAGGGTCGCTTTCATGAGCCAGCCGCGTTCAAGGGGACGATCTCCGAGGAGGGGCCCCAGAGCCGCTGCGTTTCTACGTCCAGATCAAGGACAAGGAGGATCTCACCATGGTCGTCATCCCGCCCAAGTTCAAGGAGGTGATGAAGCAGTGGTCGATGATGAAGCCCCCGCGCGTCGTTAGGTTGTCGACCAACAAGTGGTGCGAGTTCTGAGTTCAGGTCCAGAGTTCGAGGGCCAGATGGTGCTTGGCCGGGGCTGGCAGTACTTCTGCCGCCGCCACAAGATCGTCCCCAGCGACCTCGTCGTCATGCGGATCTCCGGCTTGGGCCCGAAGGTGCAGATCTACAACCACGATAGCTCGATCAAGTGCAGAGTGCGCTGCAGCAAGCACAATTGTGTCGACAATCTTTCCCGCGCTCTCTAGATCGTCAATTTAGTACCTAGTCGTATTATGGAACTGCTAGTAGTTTGTGGTGGTGGTGATGATGATTATTTGAACTTGTGTTGTGACCTTGTTTATATTTGGTTAGGATCAGCACCCTGGTGTGAAGAAGGGTATGGGATGCCCCTGTTGTCTTTAACTATGGCCGTAGTTATATTAGTTTGCCTCTTAATCTATTGTTTACCTTCATGTGCATTGTTTGTTGTCATTGTTTACCTCTTAATCTGCTATCAATTGTGTCCGCTGTTGTGCTGCTACTGTAGTGGTAAGGCCATCACATTTGAATGGTGTGAGAAGAATACAAACGTGTATGCAGCCAAACAGTTATGGTGTGTATCTGCACACCCCTTAAGCACATATGCAGGCAGCCCGACAGACGGCCCTAAAGTGCTCATTGATGCAATGCAGGAAACCAAACAACATGCAAATGTTGATTTGTCATCTGCTTTTTCTCGACCAGACTGGGTTGAGATGGGTATGAAGTGCAGTCAGTGCTGAAGAAGACTCCAGCGTTGATGTGTGGTCCACATCCCGATAAACGTATCGAGTAGGCCCTTGTGTTGTGTCTCCGGCGGCGGCATGGTGAGACGAGACCGTGGGCCGACTGAATTCGAAGCCCCTGGTACCGGCAGATAACTCGGAAAGAAGAGAGGGAAATTCACGGCTCCCTCGTATAACGCGTGGGAGTAAATTGCACAGATGTACCACAATTGGGGCATTGAAAGCAGATTGGTACCAAGATTGGTAATTTTTACGTGTCAGTACCAACTTTGGGGCGAACCGTTGCAAAAAGGGCTAAAAGTGCTGTTTATACGTATTGACAGGCAAACTGACTGGCTGGGCCCGCCCGTCAGGTACCACGCTGGCGTACCCGCGCGCTGACTCGGACGAGCTGGGTCGCACCGTTTAGGCACGGCTGGTGCGGCCAGAGCCTCCGTCTCTGTCTCCGTCTCGCCTGTCGCCACCGCCGACCGCCCGCGCCGCCGCGAGCTCGAGGCCTGCTCCTCCACGACCGCGGGCCCGCTCCGGCCACACACGCGCACCTTCCTGACCCCCGACCCGCCCCGCCGCGCCTGCCTCGCGCTCTCCTCCATCCGCTTCCCCCGCGGTGCCAACTCCTCCTCCGCCTCCTCCATCGACGCCGCAGCCTCCTCTGCCTTCGCCGCTGCGGCTACCCTCCTGCCCCACCTCCTCTCCCCTTCCGCCGCCGCCTCCTCCTCATCCCCTTTCCCCTCCCTGTCAGCCCCCGCGTCCTGCCCCGCCACCGTCTCGGCGCCCCGCGCTGGCGCCCAGGTGGCCATGGAGCTGCCGTGCAGGATGGCCGTCGGCTCGCGCGTCACGGTGGTGGCGCTCGCACTTAGCAACATGGCATGACAATATGGTTCTTAGCAAGAAACTTTACACATTGAGCTGAACATATGTGCTAAAGAAAGAGAGGTGTTCCTCTTGAGTACAAGTCAATATATCTTAATGATTCTATGAACTCATGTTTTTATTTTTTGAGGAACTTGACGGTCCTTGTGATTGGTGCGTAAGCGGAATGTACATTGAGCTAACATGATTCGCCAGTTGATTGATATTACATTCCAATGTCTCGCATTTTCTGCAGCAATGGAAGCAGCTTCTACAGGCCAGGGGCAGTGAGCTGGTGTTCAAGTGTGCCAAGCTCTAGTTGCTGGAGCATGCGCTTCTGGATCAAGGGGAAGCTGGCTGTGGTGGCTGTTAGATATGGCACAAGTGAGTGCGGCTCTGCATCTGTAGGAAGTAGTTGTTCTGCAGTAACTTTGTATAGGCCGGGTTAAGGTAGGACCAATGCTGCCAGTCTTAGTATTGGTGTATGGAACTTCGTTTAGGAAATTGTTCCGTAGTCAAAATTGATAAGGTTAGTTGTAATCGCCATGCTCAGATTTAGTTCATTTTGAACTAACCTCCTGTTTTTGCGGGCTTATGCGGACCTTTGCTTCTGTGCTTGCAGTTTTGTAGGAACTTTGTTTGGAAGTCGTTGATTTCAATGCTTGCAGTATGTAGGAACTTTGTTTAAGAGGTTGTTGCTTCCGGGCTTGCAATTTGTAAAGACTTCTAAGTTCAGCCAGTTTGTGATGTTGACAATGGTGGCACAAGCATGTGGCACAGCTTCAACCGGCAGTCTGCGACATTCATACTTCTTAGAACAATCAGACTTGCATGTGGAATCGACAATGCACAGGAGCAGCTCTGAACACACAAAATGATTTACTCGAAACATCTAATATGTATATATAAGAACAGCCGGTATACAAGTGAGATCAGCAGAGCTGTTATAGTTCCTAGGTCAAAAACAATTGACACATGTACATGGTGTCAGCATCTAGCTAGTGTCAGAATCAGCAGCTGAATTAACCAGCCACTAACCAAAAGAATGAGCGAATTACGCAAGCTAATTCTCCAGAGATCCTCCAAATCAAGATCAAACTCGAACTCATCCTTGCTGTTTGATTCTCCAGAGAGCCGGATACTGCTGTTCAATTACCAAGCAGTCTCATTGTCATCTGGCGTTGCAGCATTGAGCGCTCCCGGACTGCAGCTTCCTCCACAGGCAGATCATGTGCTGCGGCGACTGGTAGTGCGCGGTGTAGTAGCCGTCGAAGCAGCCGGCCTGGAAGAACTTGACGTCGTGCGAATACTCCACCAGCTGGCGAGTCTTGTTGAACTTCTGAACCCACATGCCCATGCTCACGTCTTCTATCTTGAACAACTGCAACAATCAGGGGGAAGAAGCACACCCGTTTGTTAGGCTTTAGACACACTACATAGATGGCGATAGTCTTTAAAACAATGAGGTCATATAGCTATCCATGAAAGGCACTAGAACAATGTCACCAAAGAACTCTGCTTCCTTCTTCAGCTCTTCGTTGACCTCTTTTTTCCCATTCTGTAAAGAAGTTTTCTATTAGAGTTTGCAAAGTCAGCAATATAACTGTAAAATATAGCAATCATCCATAGGTACTTACCAGAGCGACAAAGAACCGGGCAACACTGTTAGACGATTTCCTTGTAGCAATCATCCATGACTTGCGAACGGCCATCCGCGCGGCGAAATGGTTGGCTGCAAAAAGGATACCGATGAACAGCTCGACAGGTTCAGTCGGCAGAGGTGAGCTCTTCCACTGTTCAGACATTTCAAGGTATCGTTGTGGGTCGAAGCTAGGGTGTGATTTGGGCAGATGGGCGGCAGAAATCGACTCGATGTCAAGGTCTCCGTTCAACGACAGGCCCGTTGTGTCCTCGATGTTGTAACCCTGTTAAATCCACATATTGACAGCCCATCAGATAACAGGTTCTCCATCGATGATATACTATGTAAGTAATCAACGAGCAATCTCTGCAGAGGCATGGCAAAAATCTTACAGTGCGGTAAGGGAAGGATGCTACATTCAGTGATGAAATTTGAACCAATAGCAAGCAAATTCAGTGATGAATTTGTGTTGGTTTTAATGAACAAATAGCTTCAAAATTAAGATACTACTATTAAATTTCTTAGCGAACGACGAGGAAAAAGCGAGACTGAACTGTGGAATCAAAGGAGCTCACCTCTGTCCTCGTCAGGCCGGGACGCCGGTCCCTCGCAGCGCTACGACAGCGCCCACTACATGCGGTAGCAGGTGTTGAGCTTGATGACGGGATGGCCGCTGAAGTCGCCACTGATCCTGGGGTTGAAGTGGAGTATCCTGGGCGGCTCCTCCCCCTGGACGGCCCTGGTACTGAGCAGCTCCACCTTGAACTGCAACGACGCTGCTCCGTCCCTCCTCGTCGGCCGGGCCACCACCGTGACGCGCGAGCCAACGGCCATCCTGCACGGCAGCTCCACGGCCACCTGGGCGCCAGCGCGGGGCGCCGAGACGGTGGCGGGGCAGGACGCGGGGGCTGACAGGGAGGGGAAAGGGGATGAGGAGGAGGCGGCGGCGGAAGGGGAGAGGAGGTGGGGCAGGAGGGTAGCCGCAGCGGCGAAGGCAGAGGAGGCTGCGGCGTCGATGGAGGAGGCGGAGGAGGAGTTGGCACCGCGGGGGAAGCGGATGGAGGAGAGCGCGAGGCAGGCGCGGCGGGGCGGGTCGGGGGTCAGGAAGGTGCGCGTGTGTGGCCGGAGCGGGGCCGCGGTCGTGGAGGAGCAGGCCTCGAGCTCGCGGCGGCGCGGGCGGTCGGCGGTGGCGACAGGCGAGACGGAGACAGAGACGAAGGCTCTGGCCGCACCAGCCGTGCCTAAACGGTGCGACCCAGCTCGTACGAGTCAGCGCGCGGGTACGCCAGCGTGGCACCTGACGGGCGGGCCCAACCGGTCAGTTTGCCTGTCAATACGTATAAACAACACTTTTAGCCCTTTTTGCAACGGTTCGCCCCAAAGTTGGTACTACACGTAAAAATTACCAATCTTGGTACCAATCTGCTTTCAATGCCCCAATTGTAGTACTTCTGTGCAATTTACTCAACGCGTGGCCACCCACCTGGGATGCTTCGTGCACGTTCATCCGCGGTACTCCATACGTTACTTGCTGGGGACGTGTCCGGGACGCGCCGGGCGAGGTCGCCGCGGCTACGCACGCAAGCCAACACCGTCCCCGTCCCGCCGAGGGAGATATGCATGCCCTGCGCGTCGTCGAGTCATCAAAGCAAAGGCACGCACACGCTTGTCCCGTTCCCTCGTCTCATAAAAACTGGTGCCAGCCTTCATCCACCGTTCGAAAAGTTGAGAGAGCCTCCCCCGAAAAGCACCAGGCCAGACGACCCCGCCGCGATTATTCCCCGCACCGCACCCAATTCCCCGAGCACCGCCGCCGCGCGATCGCCCGACCATGTCCAGCTACCCCTACGGCGGCGCCGGAGGAGGAGGCGGCGGCTACGGGGCCCCTCCGCCCTACGGCTCCTCCCCCGCCCCCTCGGCCCCGCCCTACGGCGACAAGCCCCTCAAGGAAGGCAAGGCCTCCTCCCCCTACTACGCCTCCCCGCCCCAGACCTACGGCGCCAGCGGCGGCGGAGGCGGCTACGGGGCCCCGCCCTCCTCCCAGCCCCAGTCCTACGGGGGCGGATACGGGGCCCCGCCCGCGGGCCAGCCCCAGTCCTACGGCGGCGGCGGCTACGGGGCCCCGCCCGCCGGCCAGCCCCAGTCCTACGGCGGCGGCGGAGGCTACGGTGCTCCGCCCGCGGGCCAGTCATACGGCGCCCCGCCTCCCTCGTCGGCGCCCTACGGGGCCCCGCCCCCCGCGGCAGCGCCGTACGGGGCCGCTGGCGGGTACGGGAGCCCGTTCGCCGCGCTCGTGCCGTCGGCGTTCCCGCCGGGGACGGACCCCAACGTCGTGGCGTGCTTCCAGGCCGCCGACCGCGACGGCAGCGGGACCATCGACGACAAGGAGCTGCAGTCCGCGCTCTCCGGCTACAACCAGAGCTTCAGCCTCCGCACCGTCCACCTCCTCATGTACCTCTTCACCAACACCAACGTCCGCAGGATCGGTAATCACTCCCCTCTACGCGCATCCTTCTTCCTTCCTAGCACCCCTCCGCTTTTCCGTGTAGCTGCGATCTTGCAACAATTATTGTTTTTTCCTGTGGAGAAAAGTTTCAGTACAACAGTGCACAACTTGGGCTCGTCTGGTATTTCAGTCTGTGGGCATGTGCCCTGCGGTTTGATACAGATTGATCAAATAATGAGGCTCCTTCTGGGAAATCAATGATTGAGTTTATCACAAAGAAAACCACAATCATTTCCTTCCCTTAAGAAAAAAGAGAGCTGCATTTCCTAATACAAGTTCCTGTGAAATGTGAATTCTCTGCATGCTAGTATTTGAGACAGTAAATTCTCTACATCCAGTTTAACCTTGTTTATCATTGGAATGTTATTTAATGGTGTTATAAGGGCACAACACCACCCTCTAGGCAACAAGCTATCATGTGGCATCAAAATACTGGTCTTGTATGCAAGATAGACTGAGCACCTCTGGCTCAGATTTTGAATATGATGTTCTTATTGTAACACTGACAAGTTTGTGGTCACTGGTTATGCCTTTACCCAAACACTGAACGCATACATATATTCATAATAGTTTATAGACTACTTGATTTGAAAATATTTTATCCGTGGCCATGGTGTTTAGACTTCACAAGCATGCATATGAAGAATAAAATACTATTCAGAATCATTACCAGATGATACTTATATCTGATGACACTTGAAATAGTACGAGCTATTGCATATTATGCTTCCACCTTTCGGTAGGAAAAAAGATGGATGGTGATTAAAAAAGGAGCGGTAGGAATCCCTGACAAAAATATATATTATGTATAACATCTCAGTGAAAGTTTAATTTATCTTGGGATGCCTTTCAAGTTAGACCTGTGCAAAGGTTGTCCTACCCGTCAAGCTTTTTTCTTTTTTTCCTGTTTGCGATGATGCTATTGTGTGTCAGCAAAAAAATGGATGGTGATTAAAAAAGGAGCGGTAGGAATACCTGACAAAAATATATATCATGTATAGCATCTCATTGAAAGTTTAATTTATCTTGGGATGCCTTTCAAATTAGACCTGTGCAAAGGTTGTCCTACCCGTCAAGTTTTTTTTTCCCTGTTTGCAATGAAACTATGTTGTGTTGGCGATTTATTTGCAGGATGGATTCACTTGGTATGTAAGTCAACTGGGGTTTAGGAGTGACCTAACTCCGGCACAATTTGAATTTCTGGTCTGATGCGCTTCCTTTTGAGTTAAAAAAAACTTACCTCGTATTTTTTTCTTTCATTCTTTGGGTGTTTTCCTTCTCTGTGTGGAGCTTCAGCATTTAGTTCCAGACTACTTAAAATTAATCTGAACTCTAAAATCAGTGCCATCTTTCGCATACTGGTAGTAGAGTTGATCTGAATAATTTTTTCATTGACCTCTTAATTTGTGCCTTTGATTCTTCCAGGGCCCAAGGAGTTTACTTCTGTTTTTTACAGTCTTCAGAACTGGAGGGTGAGTGGCTATGGCTTCAAGTTTCCTTTACTTATTTGTGGGGACTAATCAGCTGATCTAACTTACTAACCATGCCTGTCCATTTCCTATTGTTTTTGTGCAGTCTATATTTGAGAGGTTTGACCGTGACCGAAGTGGGAAAATTGATGCATCGGAGCTGCGTGATGCTCTTCTCAGTCTGGGTTATTCAGTTTCTCCAACTGTGCTAGACTTGCTCGTGTCTAAATTCGACAAGACTGGAGGCATGAGCAAAGCAGTTGAATATGATAACTTTATTGAGTAAGATTACTCCTTCAATTTAATTTGGCTAATTATTCCAACTAAACAGTTCAAGCTTTGATAATATCCAATCTGTTAAAATCTGGTTAGATTTAAGTTTCTATGTTAAAAAAATGTGCCTTTTCTCAGTCTTTTCTTCTTGTTTGAGATTGAAATTGGTGAAGCACTCCTGTTCAAAGCTCAGTGTAGTCTGATGTTGTTCAGGAACTTAATGCTCAGTGTAGTCTAGGGACTTCAACTTTCTTTGTTAATATAATGGTGGAACCATGTATCTCTACGGTGCAGTCATTAGTCAATTGTGTGTGACTTGCTGGTACTTCTATTATGCCATGAACTCAAATTGTTGAGTCGGCTTCTTCCGTTTTATGAATTAAAGATGTGCCCAACTGTTCTGAAGTTTCAGAAATGAAAAAAATGGCTGCCAATCTATTGGACTCCTTATTTTCTGCTTGGTTTTGTGAAATACAGTTCAATAACATTCCTAATTCTTTCTTTGTTTTGTCTATGCAGGTGTTGCCTTACAGTCAAGGTATTTCCCATCATCATTATACTACACAAACAAACACATTAATGTTCTGTAGTTCACCGCGCTAATTGGTTTCATACGTCTGTAGGGTCTGACTGAGAAGTTCAAGGAGAAGGACACGGCTTACTCTGGGTCTGCAACTTTCAGTTACGAGGCATTTATGTTGACTGTGCTCCCTTTCATCATCGCTTGATGGCTCCACAGTTGAATACAAAGACTGAGCTTTGAGTGTGTTGTTCCAACTTATGTCGAAATGTTTTTCCAACGGAGGTGTAGTTTGTTTGGATTCGAGTGATGTTGCTGCGTTCCTGATAAGGTGATACCTGGAGATTGGAAACTGGTGTATGATAGTAGAGCCTGTGGATGGTTTGGAACTCTGAAAATGCTGTCGCATATTTTATTTCCCTTTGATGAAGCTTAGTTCAAAATTTGTTTACATCAATCAAACCTAAATTAACCTGACTGGGAATTGTTTTATTATTTTTGCTAGCATATCACTGCTAAAATCATAGACAAAAAAAAGTCTTACACAGCATTCAAATGCAAATAAATCCAAATCCAGCAATAGGATTCTCAAGCCGGAGTTGACTTCCCAAACAAATGCAGCACCAAAAAGCATTCCTTCAGCGCACACTTGCGCTACAAATGAATTCAAGAAAATTAGCGGCTGGCGATGCAACAGAGCCAAAATAGCAAATGCAGCCTGGATCCATCCTGAAATCACCCTTCTCCAGCTATATGTCATCAGGGCCGTTGGCGAGTGGCTTGTAACCATTTGGACTTCCAGAGATTTCACCTGACTTAACAGGAATGCACTTCAAGATAGCTCCGATAATCAAGCTGACGGATCCTAGACCCACGCTCACCAACCAGAATTGCCAGCTGAGTGGAACAGTACTTGCAAAAGTGCCGAGAAACTCGATGATCACCACCTGGAATACCACCGTCGCGCTTATTACCCCGAGGAAGACCCAATTGCCGATGAGACCACGGAAAATGTTGATCTTCTCCATTTCCCTGCTGTTCACTTCGTTGAATACCTGGTGCAACGTCGTCGAAAGTACATTGTCATTAGTTCGCCAGTTGGAACAATGATGTAACTTTTTTTTCCGAAATGGAGGCAAATGATGGAACTGACTAGTAGAAGGTGTCTGAATCACTCACCTGGCAAAACACGAAGGAGTTGAAGATGAGCGTGTTGAGAACGGTCTTGGAATCTGGACCCTTGATGTTCAGAAGATTTTCGCCGGCGAACATGAGAACGCCAAGCACAACCAGCTGGTATATACTTTGCCCAATGATGTTTCTCCACATGACCTTGGTGATGAAGCTTTCCCCTCGCCCAGTAGGCGGCCTCTTCATCATTTCATCATTTGGAGGCTCAGTTGCCAGAGCTAAAGCCCCTAATGTGTCCATAATCATGTTCACCCAAAGCAGCTGCACAGCAGTGAGAGGAGCACTCCCTGCGATGTAAGAATGTAAACATGAATACCAGGAGCCATTCAATGGCGAAATACCTAGCTGTCAAATGAATACATCAATAATGTTTGTCACACCTGTGATGCACGCTGAGACAAAGTTGATCACCAAAGCAACAATGTTCACAGTCAACTGAAACTGCACGAACTTCTGGATGTTTATGTAAACCGCACGACCCCACCTTGCAACGTTTATTATAGTTGTGAAGTTGTCATCAAGTACTATCACATCAGCACTCTCCTTGGCAACCTGCACAAGATCGAAGATAGTGTCACCAATGTTCACTAAGAAAATGAAAATGGTGATGGATTTCTTAGATGTTTATTTCTGTCTACTCCAACCACAGACGAAAGAGAATTATAGGATACGTAAATAGGTTATCATTGCCAAAGGCCATTCTCTTGTCTTACTTCAGTCAGAATCAATATCAAAATATATTCAGCTTAAGCATCTAACTTTGCAATTTTCTACTGATGCTACTATAGGATCAAAACTGCATAAGAAATAGTACCTCTGTGCCTGCAATGCCCATAGCAAGCCCAATATCTGCTTCGTGTAATGCAGGAGCGTCATTTGTACCATCACCTGTCACAGCAACCACCTCTTGGAACATGCCTCTCAAGTTTGTCACAAGCAAATGTTTGTCCAATGGTAAAGAACGGGCCATGACCTGCCAAAGGTTAATAAATGTTAATCTTTCAAGGTTTTTTGTGCACTTAATAGAACAAGAAAGACAGAACAAACCTGAATCTTAGGTATCAAGTCCCTCATTTCTTCTGGGCTTTTGTTACGAAAATCTGGTCCTTCTATTGCTATGCCATCATCAGTCAATATGCCACATTCTTTGGCAATAGCTTTAGCTGTATTGATATTATCACCAGTCACCATTCTCACAATTATGCCAGCAGTTATGCAGCTCTGAACAGCTTCCTTCACTCCAGGGCGCACAGGGTCCTTAATGCCAAATATGATTATCAGAGTAAAACCATTAGGAGGGCTATCTGCATTCTCATCAAATTCATCCACATCCTTAAATGCTAAGCACAATGTCCTTAAAGCATCTGAAGCAAATGAGTTGATAGTATCCGTGATGTTCTTTCTCCGATCGTCTGATAAGGGGATAACATCTCCATCTTGATCAATCACTTTGTCACACATCTCAACAATAATTTCTGATGCACCTTTGCAGAACCAACGGTGTCCCCCACCAGGTAAAGAAACCAATACTGCCATCTTCTTCTTGACCGAATTGAAAGGCTCAACCTTAACCTTGGTGCAGCTCCTATCCTCAGCATCACGATATCCTTGCAAGCTCAAGCCATATTCAAATATCGCTATTTCTGTTGGAGTACCCAAAACAGTTTGTTTATCATCATTTCCCTTGACAACCTCTGCACTAGTGTTCTCAAAAATGCCCTGCAAAAGTAGGCTCCATGCGCTTGAAGAAATGGCAGAATTCAGTTCTTCCGAACTATTATTACTTGTAACCGACTTTGAAACCTCGGCTATCCAGATCTTGTCAACCACCATATGGTTAGTAGTCAAAGTTCCTGTCTTATCTGTGCAAATGGTACCAGCAGATCCCATTGTTTCACATGCTGCAAGGTGTCTAACAAGAGCTTTGTCATTCATTAGCTTCTTCATTGCAAATGCAAGGCTTAAAGTAACAGCCAACGGCAACCCTTCGGGAACAGCAACAACAATAATAGTGACCGCTGTTGCAAAGTAGTTCACTATAGTCAAGGCATCAGTTGAATACCAGTTGGACAAACCAACTGTCAAACCTTTGTCAATAAGGAATCTAGTCATCAGGACTACAAATGTTAATGTGGCAAATACCAGGCCAATCTTTCCTATGATGGTCGCAACTCCATTTAGCTTAACCTGCAATGGTGTCTCGTCCTCTCCTCCCTCACTCAAAGTGCTCATCAGCCTTCCCCATTCAGTGCGCATACCAACAGCCGTTACTATCATCTTAGCAGAACCATCTTGCACTTTGGTTCCTGCCAATATGAATGGTTTATCTTGAGAAGTATACACTGGCTCACTCTCACCTGACAAGCTTGATTCATCAATCAGAAGGGAGTATCCATGTATAAACAGTCCGTCAGCAGGCACTTGGTCCCCAATTGATAAATGCACAATATCACCAACTACCAAGTCAAATATCGAGATCTTTTGCCGACCGCCATCTCTGGTTACATGGATAAATATGTTTTTCTTTTCATTATCTAGCTCCTTAAACTGGAGCGATTGCTTATAGTCACTGGCAGCAGTAACCATCACAACTAAGAGAATGCTGAGTATTATCCCCAAGCCATCATACATGCCCTTGGGCCAACCTTCAGATGCCAGGCCAACTACAACAGATAACAAAGCACATACCATAAGAATGATAAGAGTCGTGTCCTGCAATGCATCCCAAACAAACATCCAGAAACTTCTTGAAGGCTTTTCAGCGTAGCGATTGACACCATATATGCTTTGTCTTGTATCCAAGTCAGTAGCACATACACCACGGTCGAATGTTGTACGAACTTTTTTGGATATCCCATCTACCCCACCATGCATCTTTAAAGCTTTCAAGTCATGCTTGCTTGTTATTGATGCCAGTTCTTCGGGATTGATGGAAAACCCAGCTTTGATTATATCATCAGCTAGCTGGTACTCATTCTTCTTGGCGCCTTGAGCATAGAAAGGTACACAAGTCAAATAGAGTTACTGGTGCAACACAAGGAACGATAACATAAAAGGTTATCAGGTAGATTTATACCACCAATGAAAGTGATTGCAGCCTGCTGCACATAGAGGGCAACCCGAATTTTTTCCTGGAGAAGAGAACATGAACAAGGGAAACGTTTTTACATACAAAAGTTAGGTTATTTTCTTGCAATGGCAAGATACAATCACAAAGTGTAGAAGAAAGCAGATAAACTGATTGACTGAATGTGAGCCTGCAATTTTCCTGTCAACATTGTGAAAAAAGGGTTAAGTTCACCTGTTAAACATAAAGGAGTTACATCCACATCAAGACTGGAGTATTTGCCGAGACAAATAATCATGAAGCATCTGGGTTTGAAAAAGAATGCCAAGCATCTCGAAGGAGAATTCAGTAATAGACAACCAAAGTAGTTGGCAGGCTGATTGGCATAAGAAATGAACATCTTTCAAGACTTGATGGTCTCTAAGAAAAAGTAGCCGCCAAAAGATTCTGTAATTTCTGCCTAAATTATTCTCCATCTCTGGGAAGTGGAAACTAAGCCGCCTATTGACTAGAAAGATTCCCAACTTTGTAGTTACATGGTTTAGAATGCATGTGCCTATTGTCAAAAGGCAGTCCAGATCCAGTATAGGAGTGCATGACACATAGGCCCTCCACCTTTATGATTGCACTTGTTTAAATTTATCAATCAACCATCGTTGCATTCAAATGTTTTAGGGGGTGTTTGGTTTCAAGGGACTAGACTTTTTTGGTGGGCCAGGGACTAAAGAAAAAAGACTCTCCAGCAGAGTCTTTTTCTAGTCCCTATAGAAAAAGTCCCTCCTGTTTGGTTACATAGGGACTAAAAGGGACTTTTTTTAGTCTAGTCCCTGTAACCAAACACCCCCTTAATCAACTATCCTACGTAGCTAATTTTAAATAGTGCATGATAATGTGGTCTAAACATAAGAACACCATTCTTTTCATGATGATGAATGGTTTTAGAGGGTCTTTGTTTTTTTATGTTGGTTTTGTTCTGTCTTGGCTATACTCCCTCCGTCCCAAAATAAGTGTCTTGAGCTTAGTACAAATTTGTACTAGAGCTAGTACAAAGTTGAGACACTTATTTTGAGACGGAGGGAGTACATACTTCCATGGAATCATTTCTCTTGTCATGCTTCCCTCTTGAATATTTTTATTCGTTGGCCATCCAAGTATGCTACTCCCTCGTCTCATATTAACTCCCGCTCAAACGGATGTATCTAACACTGATTTATTTTTTACAGTTCAACTGCATGGGGTTGATTGTGGACCGATGTATGAACAAGGGACATGATGCTAGATTCTCCGAAGCAAAAAAAAAAAAAAAAAAGAGAAGGAAACCGGAATAAATGCTGGATAAGATAGGATGTGGTCTTCAATTCGGTGCTTGCACGAGATGGTGACAAGAAGGGAAGGGAAGGGGGCCCTCATCCACAGGAGATGGCGATAAGGCTTGGCTTTTGGACTCCTCCAGGCTGCTTCGCGGAAGCTTCGTGGAGGGAGGGAGGGACGGTCGCCGTCAGCTTGGCCGCCCAGGGAAGTGAGATGATTGGGCGGTCCCTCGCTCCGTCCTCCATGGCCAGACGGTCAAGTCAACATGATACGGACGCATGGTGCCCACCAGGTCACCACTAAACAGGCTTGCCATAACCGCAGGAACAGTCTGGTTCTCTCTCTCTAAGTCTTCGTTTGCGACAGAGTCAATGGTGCGTTACGGTACGGAAATGCAGATTAAACTATAGTAATTTTGGAAAGCGATCTGATGGCAAGAATGCCGCATCCGGTTGGAGGAAGGAAACCAAGCACGGATCGCAAGCAGCAATCGATCAGTAACCAGCAGCTGTTCTTGGGCCATTTTCCATAAATAAATAAATAAATACGTTGAAAAAACAGTTGTGCAGAAAACAACCGATCGGCCACGAGATTCGAAGCTGTAGTCAGAGATGTTGAGATGCAGGGGAGAGATCATGCGTGGTTGAAGCCGCAAGCAAGCAAGTCATACTTGCGTGGTGGATGATGGCGGCTAGGTTATGGAACAAAGTGGAGCAAGTAGTGGTGGTACCTGGACGGAGCGGCGCTTGGCGTGGTCCTGGTGGCGCTGGTCGAGGTCGGGCACGTGGCGGAAGCGGCGGCGGCGGTTCTTGACGACGAGGCTCCCGACGGCGGAGCGCCACCGGCGCTGCGCCTCCTCGGAGGGGTTCTTGGCCGGCAGGTCGAAGTTGTCCAGCAGGTACTGCTCCATGGCTGCACCTGCACGCGCTCACTCGGCCGGAGCGGAGCGGAGCGAGATGGGGTTGGGGGATGGGGCGGGTGTTCGTGAGCACCACCACTTGCCCCTGCCTCCGCCGCGATGGGTTCGAGGTACAGGTACTACTAATACTAGTACTAAAGAAAAAACAAGGGAGGAAATGGCAAGTTGCGGCCCTTGCCCTTGTTTATTCACACTGGGATCGCAGATTCGGGGAGGAAGGAAGGAGGGACGGGGGTGCTATTTGGGTTGAGGATTTGAAAAACCCTGACCTGCGGGTCGCTATTTCTATTTCTATGGAGAAGAAAATGGAGGGACGAACATGGGGGCGGCGATCGCCTCGCCGCCTTTATGTCTTTCCTTATTACTTCGGCCTCTTCTGTTACTTTCTCCCCTTTTTGAAAGCCAAGGCGTTTGGGTCCCCATCGCCCATTTGTACGGCAGATGGTTCGTCCCACACGTGTGGCCACGCCGAATCAAAACCCCGGTGACCCACTGGTGGTTCAAGTTCTGTTCACAAATATATATGGGTGGCTCCCGCTGCAGGGAGGAAAAATCAGTCGTCTCCCAACCCGTCGGATGTGATGGATGTTATTACTTATCCGCGTCTTGTGACACAGCATCACATCACCCCTCGCATAACGCAATGATGTTTGTCCCATCTCGCCGCTCGCAACATCCATCGCATCACCTGTCGTCCGGCTCACAACATTCGTCGCCGTCTCGCGGCACCGCCGCTCTCGTTGCAGCATCATTTCAGTCTCCGCTCGCAATAGTCGCACAAGCATCGCGGCAAGCCACCGCCGCTTGCAGCATTGTAGGCCACCGTGACAACACTGCTCGCGGGACACTTGGAACAACACCAAAATATCCTTGAAGTACCATTGTCCGGCATAACCCACTCTCACAGCACAGAAAATCCGATGAGTCCATACTTGCAGCAACAAGCACTCAACCCCACTGTTTTTGCAGCAACTCGTATTGTTGCGAGGAGCGGCAATGAATACACGTGTTGTTGTGAACGTGAAGATCGGTACATAAAGGGCGCTTGTTCTAGTGGGCTAAAGACTCATCGGCTTGCACCATTTCCATCATCACTTGCGGCATCAATGGGACAACTTGTAACAGACACGATGGCCATCATCCTTGTAGCATCGACGGGCTCGCGGTGGGGCCAGTTCCCCGTTTTGCATCATCCATCATCGTCGATCACAACATCAACTGGGCAGCCGTCGAGGGGAGGAGGCTCGCATTAGCCCATGGGCATCGCCATGGCGAGCTGCTGGTAGAGAAGGCAGGGACATAGAGGATGAGGCTTAATGTGGCGGTTGGAAGGAAGGAGAAGAGATTTAGCGCAAATCAATTCGAATGAAAAGACCGACTGAGATAATGGGATGCAGGGTGGGCAACATGTAGGGATCATGGCATGATTAAAAAACCGAACGGGTGATCAAAGCCACGAGGCCGTCGGTTCAGGCTTTTACCGGGCGGACCGCTGGTCTACCAGTTCGACGTCTCATTTTCTATATCATAATTAATTTGTTTTGTGTATTAGTGCCATACTAAATAGGTGTAAAATATAATTATTTACTTACATCTAACAAGAAAGTTGGCTATCCAAGGTGGTTACAGAGCCAAAGCATCCTATGTTTGAATCCTCTTTAATGCAGCTTATTTTTAAAATTGTTGTGTGGGGCACCAATTCAAGCGCGGGTTTTATGCCTTTGGTTCATGCAAAAACCGTTCGGTTTACATAGTTGTTACAAGTAAGTCTTTTTAACTTAAAAACCGGTAAGGGTGCCGGTTTCGGGTTTTTCCAGTCCGGCCGCCGGTTTTTAAAACTACGGATCCTGGGCACGTGGCAAGTATATGAGGCGGAATTGTCCAGTGTAATCATTCGGGTAATTTTAATCAGTTCCCCAAATACTTCCTCCGTTCCTTTATCTAAGGTGTATTATTTTTGACATGGTGACCAAGGCACATAATTATAGACGTGTTAGGACGAAATTACTCCTGGAAAATTTATTGGTTAGTAGCAAGTAAATCAATTAGTACATGAAAGTAAGAGATACATGCAATCGACATAGAGATAGTTTCTTTCTTTTGCTACAAGGAGAGATACATACAATCAGGAGAGAGATATTTTCCTTTTTCTGAAGGGCTAATAAGGAAATTATGAGGAATTAAAAGAAATGCACCTTACATTCTGAAATTTTATCAAAAAAACAAATACACCTTGTATAAAGGAACAGAGGGAGCATATACGAGCAGCTTGGTTTTTGTGATCACTTCCTGAAATTCGTGGACTTTTTATCTAGGTGTGATACCGCGTGCTACGCGTCATACTTTTCGCAACAGGAAAAAGAAGCCGACTTTTTCTTTGGTACGGAGGAGAGGCCTAAAAGAACACATGGGCTTGGTTAGTTGATCCCACGTGACGTGCGTGCCGGGATGGATCCGCGTGTGGACTTTCGCGTGCGACGGTGCGGGCGTCGTGGCCTCGTGCTCGTGGTCGTGGGGCGGCGTTGTTTGGCCCGTCCGCTAGCCAAGGGCCAGCGACCAGGTCTCCATTTTAAAACAGTCGTGCCAGAGTACTGGTACAAATCTGGCACCTTGGGAGCGTCCGCCTGGCCGTCCAACTGGCGTACGGCTCGAAACAGGAGCACGCACGCCCAAGTACTTGTCGTGCAGTACGTGGAGCGTCGGCATCCGCAGCAGTGGTAGGACGACCAGCCTAATATGTTCCCTTTTTGGTGCGCAAAATGCACGGCGAAGGCATTTTCTCAAAGACAAAATACTCGGAACGGTCCTGGACAGCAGCGATACGGTGCGGTCGCAGTAGACGAGCTGGGGCATGGTTAGAAAAGGAGAGCGCCTGGAGATCGGTAAACGCGGAGTCGGTCCGGTTCGTCGGCAAGAGGAACGGTTGGTCGGCCACCGGCCGGCCGGATGACAAAGTCCGGCGGCGAGACTTCCGTTCTGCAGCTACAACCGGACTGTTACAAATTTGGCCCTCTGTATGTCCGTTGAAGCGTCCATGGACAATGCCGGCTCATGCCTTATTTCTCCGTGTTCGTAATCCTTTGTTTCTCTTATATCTGAACCTGTAAATCCTTGCAGACCCATGTAAGGTGATAGAATAGTACTAGATACATCCATTTTTAGGACAAGTATTTCCGAACGAAGGGAGTATGTAGATAAAAATTACCATAGGTTATAGATCGCACATAGCAAGTTTAATTGCAACCGAACATAACATAGCCAGTTCACAAAAGATCTGACATAGCAAGTTCATCGAAACTACAATAGAGGAAAGATAGCGGACGAGGCGCCAAACTTTACCACTCCCTCTTTGGTTCCTTCCCCTCGAGGTCTTCGGAGCGGCGACGATACTCCTTGACGTCAACGTTGGAGGCTGAAGGGGCGTCGTCATCATCGGTGGTTGTGCCGTCGTCGATGGACAAGGAGGGGATGTCGGTTAGGTGGCACGAGCCTTCGCCGCGTTGGCCGCCCTCTGGCGTGCAAGCTGCTCAGACTCCTTCATGCCTAGCTGCAATGCATTTGCATTATTGCGGCGGTGGCGGTGGGCATGTCTCCGTCGTGGTCAAGGACCAGTGGATGACGTCACAGAGTAGCTTGTCGTCCAAGTTAGCAAGTGATAGCGGCTCGGGCGCGGATTTGCATGACCCACAACCAGACCGGCTTGCACCACCCTCTGCCTCGCACGGCGAGCGACTCGCGCCTCCAACTCGGGGAGCCGTAGCCGCATGCTCGGTGGTGGGGCACGAGCACCCATCGCCATTTGAGAAGAGCAGGGGCTGGAGGTGTCAGGTGGCACTGCTCACCCCTCCGTCTCACGGGGGAGGGCGCGGACCGCGACAGACCGACAAGGGCAAGCGCGGAGCTTGAAGTGCCCCTTCGAGCCATCGGGAAGGGCGCGAAGCTCGAGTTACCTTCCATGTCCATCCGTGACTAGCAGAGGTGATCTCCTCGTCGTCTGGGGCGGAGCTCGAATTTGATATGGTGGCAAGCATGTCCCAGCCAATGAGGTCGTCCTCGCTGCCGAAGCCGACCATGGTGGCGTGGATAGGAGAGCTATTGGGGATATAGCTCCGAGGTATGACCCGCCCAGGAGGGTCCGGGTTATACCATTGGCGACTTAATGTAAAGAAGGCCTAGGAGGTCCAAGCAGATAAGGATGGCGATTCATAAGGCAAGCTTATTGGAGGCCCAAGACCCGGAGGTGATTCAAGACCCGTAGGCAAGTTAACTTGCTCTGTAGGATATGACTAATTAGAAACCGAGCCGGTCACATTGTGTTAGCCGACCGGGACTCTGTAAGCCTCCGGGTCTCTATCTGTGTATATAAAGGTGAGACCCGGCAGCGGGTGAACTCAAGAAACAACCAATTGAGAACTAGGTCAAGCGTATCCGCTCCCTTGTAATCGTAACTCAAGCAATACAACTAGAAGCAGTGCGTAGGCTTTTACCTCATCGAGAGGGGCCGAGCATGGGTAACCTCCTTGTGTCCTTTGTCCCGTTCAACCTCTTCAAGATAACCTAGTTGTGATGGCTCCAGCATCTGCCGTGACAAAACCACGACAGTTGGCGCCCACCATGGGTGTAGAGCATGGTGGTTTCGAGTTCTTGAAGGGCAGCTTCTCAGGGATCAAGGGATACGCCGTGGGCCGGATGACCAAGAGTCGTCGCGGCAAGGTCTACATCGACGACGCTGGATGGGGTCTGGAGGCCGATTCAATTGAATACAGGTTCCGAGTCCCCTTCGGCGGGATCCACGTTTTCATCGGCAAGACTGGCTATTCTGGGCCTGAGCCAGACGTCTGCACCAACACCATTGAGATGGCTCGGCGCGTGCGACCCGCCAAGGTTCAACCCGCCGTGAAGCACGCTTTCGTTGGTTTTATTCATGGGGTGGAGCTTGAGGAAGGATCTATGTCCGGTGGAGAGACAACCATCTACTCAGGTGATGAGTCCTCAACCAATGAAACCGGGTCAATCTATTAACTGCAAGACGACAGGCTTGGGGGCTACTCTGATGGCGACAGTATTCCGGATTCCTATGAGCCGCCGAGCAGAGTCGCAATCTTCATGGCCGGCATGCAACCAATGTTACAGTCATCTACCGCCGCAGCTATGATTTCCGGTTCAATGGTTGCTGTGACAGCCGGGGTGAGCGGTTCTGCGCGCCCGTTGGCTCAGGTTTTATCCGAGCTCCTGGACGCCTTAGCAACTCTGATGGCCACAGAGGTAACCACGGTGACTCAAGCACAACATAACTGTTGGGAAACGTAGCATGCAATTTCAAAAAAGTTCCTACGCTCACGCAAGATCTATCTAGGAGATGCATAGCAACGAGAGGGGAAGAGTGTGTCCACGTACCCTCGTAGACCGAAAGCGGAAGCGTTAGCTTAACACGGTTGATGTAGTCGAACGTCTTCTCGATTCAACCGATCAAGCACCGAACGTGCGGCACCTCCGAGTTCTGCACACGTTCAGCTCGATGACGTCCCTCGAACTCTTGATACAATGGAGGTACGAAGGAGTAGATCAATTCTATTAGCACGATAGCATGGTGACGGTGGTGGTGATGTGATCCGCGCAGGGCTTCGCCTAAGCACTACGACGATATGACTGGAGGAGTAAATGGTGGAGGGGGGCACCGCACACGGCTAAGACAATTGATGTGTCTAGAGGTGTCCCCTGCCCCCGTATATAAAGGAGGAGCGTGCAGGAGGTTGACCCAAGGGCGCGCCTAAGTGGGGGGGAGTCCTACTAGGACTCCAAGTCCTAGACGGCCCCCTTCCTTTCCAACGGAGGGGGAAAAGGGAAAGAGAGGAAGAGGGAGAGGGAAAGGGGGGCCGCGCCCCCTCGCCTAGTCCAATTTGGACTCCCCATGGGGGGGGGCGCCACATCCTTGTGGCCTGCCTCTCCTATCCCCTATGGCCCATTAACTTTCCCCGGGGGGGCGGTAACCCCTCGGTACTCTGAAAAATACTCGAAACACTCCGGAACCATTCTGGTGTCCGAATATAACCTTCAATATATCAATCTGTACCTCTTGACCATTTAAAGACTCCCCGTCATGTCCGTGATCTCATCCGGGACTCCGAACAACCTCCGGTCACCAAAACACATAACTCATATATACATATCGTCATCGAACGTTAAGCGTGCGGACCCTACGAATTCGAGAACTATGTAGACATGACCGAGACACTTATCCGGTCAATAACCAATAGCGGAACCTGGATGCTCATATTGGTTCCTACATATTCTACGAAGATCTTTATCGGGTGAACCGCAGTGTCAACATACATTATTCCCTTTGTCATCGGTATGTTACTTGCCCGAGATTCGATCGTCGGTATCTTAATACCTAGTTCAATCTCGTTACCGGCAAGTCTCTTTACTCGTTCTGTAGTGCATCATCCCGCACCTAACTCATTAGTCACATTGCTTGCAAGGCTTCATATGATGTGCATTACCGAGAGGGCCCCGAGATACCTCTCCAATACTCAGAGTGACAAATACTAATGTCGATCTATGCCAACCCAACAAACACCTTCGGAGATACCTGTAGAGCATCTTTATAATCACCCAATTATGTTGTGACGTTTGATAGCACACAAGGCATTCCTCCGGTGTCCGGGAGTTGCATAATCTCATAGTCGGAGGAATATATATTTGACATGACGAAAGCAATAGCAATAAGACTGAACGATC
This sequence comes from Aegilops speltoides, assembly GCA_021437245.1. Taxonomy (NCBI): domain Eukaryota; kingdom Viridiplantae; phylum Streptophyta; class Magnoliopsida; order Poales; family Poaceae; genus Aegilops; species Aegilops speltoides. Next base: position 217,828,668 of record CM038145.1, read on the forward strand.
ATTATCCTAAGCTAACAGATGGGTCTTGTCCATCACATCATTCCACTAATGATGTGATCCTGTTCATCAAATGACAACTCATGTCCATGGCTAGGAAACTTAACCATCTTTGATCAACGAGCTAGTCTAGTAGAGGCATACTAGGGACACAGTGTTTTGTCTATGTATTCACACATGTATCAAGTTTCCGGTTAATACAATTCTAGCATGAATAATAAACATTTATCATGAATAAGGAAATATAAAATAACAACTTTATTATTGCCTCTAGGGCATATTTCCTTCAGTGTCCCACTTGCACTAGATTTAATAATCTAGATTACATAGTAATGAATCTAACACCCATGGAGTCTTGGTGCTGATCATGTTTTGTTCGTGGAAGAGGCTTAATCAATGGGTCTGCAATATTCAGATCCGTATGTATTTTTCAAATCTCCATGTCTCCCTTCTTGACCAAATCTCGGATGGAGTTGAAGCGTCTCTTGATGTATTTGGTCTTTTTGTGAAATCTGGATTCCTTCGCCAACGCAATTGCTCCACTATTGTCACAAAAGATTTTCATTGGACCTGATGCACTAGGTATCACACCTAGATCGGATATGAACTCCTTCATACAGATTCCTTCATTTGCTGCTTCCGAAGTAGCTATGTACTCCACTTCACGCGTAGATCCTGCCACGACGCTCTACTTGGAACTGCACCAACTGACAGCGCCACCATTCAATAAAAATACGTATCTGGTTTGCGACTTAGAGTCATCCGGATCAGTGTCAAAGCTAGCGTCGACGTAACCACTTATGACAAGCTCTTTGTCACCTCATAAACGAGAAACATATCCCTAGTCCTTTTCAGGTACTTCAGGATGTTCTAGACCACTGTCCAGTGATCCACTCCTAGATTAGTTTGGTACCTCACTGCTAAACTAATAGCAAGGCACACATCAGGTTTGGTTCACAGCATAGCATACATAATAGAACCTATGGCTGAGGCATAGGGAATGACTTTCATTTTCTCTCTATCTTCTGCAGTGGTCGGGCATTGAGTCTAACTGAACTTCACACCTTGTAACACAGGCAAGAACCCTTTCTTTGATTGATCCATTTTGAACTTCTTCAAAACTTTATCAAGGTATGTGCTTTGTGAAAGTCCCATCAAGCGTCTTGATCTATCTCTATAGATCTTGATGCCCAATATATAAGCAGTTTCACCGAGGTCTTTCATTGAAAAACTCTTATCCAAGTATCCTTTTATGCTATTCAGAAATTCTACACCATTTCCAATCAACAATATGTCATCCACATATAATATTAGAAATGCTATATAGCTCCCACTCACTTTCTTGTAAATACAGACTTCTCCAAAAGTATGTATAAAACCATATGCTTTGATCACCTCATCAAAGCATATATTCCAACTTTGAGATGCTTGCACCAGTCCATAAATGGATCGCTAGAGCTTGGATACTTTGTTAGCACCTTTAGGATCGACAAAACCTTCTGGTTGCATCATATACAACACTTCTGTAAGAAATCCATTAAGGAGTACAGTTTTGACATCCATTTGTCAGATTTCATAATCATAAATGCAGCAATTGCTGACATGATTCGGACAGACTTAAGCATTGCTACGGGTGAGATAGTCTCATCGTAGTCAACTCTTGAACTAGTCGAAAACATTTTGTGACAAGTCGAGTTTTATAGACAGTAACATTACCATCAACGTCAGTCTTCTTCTTGAAGATCCATTTATTCTCTATGGATCACGGATCATTGGACAGATCCACCAAAGTCCACACTTTGTTCTCATACATGGACACTATCTCAGATTTCAAGGCCTCAAGCCATTTATCGGAATCTAGGCTCATCTTAGCTTTTTCATAGTTTGTAGGTTCATCATGGTCAAGTAACATGACCTCCAGAACAGGATTACCATACCACTCTAGTGCGGATCATGCTCTATTTGACCTACGAGGTTCTGTAGCAACTTGATCTGTAGTTTCATGATCTTTATCATTAACTTCTTCTCCAGTTGGTGTAGGCATCACGTGAACAGATTTCTCAGATGAGCTACTTTCCAAATTGAGAGCAGGTACAACTATCTCATCAAGTTCTACTTTCCTCCCACTCACTTTCCTTCGAGAGAAACTCCTTCTCTAGAAATGATGAGGACATGACTACCTTGAGTAAGACCAAAAATATTGCATAGATGCATATTTGTCAGGTGATTTCTAGTGCAAACTATTTAATAATCTATTTATGTTATCCAGAACAAAAATACTTCACACACTTTTGTGTTTTGTCTAACTGCAGGTGTATGGGACATTTGTATAATCCACATATGAAGATAAGGGAAAAAGGAGAAGTTTAGGTTCTATTCAAAAAGTGCTCTCACGTCACTTCTGGGCCAAGAGAAGATAGAGTCCAAGTCTCTCACGTTCTGTATTCAGATTCGGACTGCACAGACATAGCTGACTCAAAACGCCAACAACTTATTCATATGGACTCCGAATTGGGTGATTATTTTTTTGTTGGAAAGTAGATTTCGTGCTCTTTCCAACCCAATTTGATTCACCTTCAAATTCGTCCGGAGCATTGAGATATCAACGAAACAATCTGACGCTGCAGCAGATTCCGAATCAAACAACAAGTCCAAAGGTGTTGCATCACCTCCAATTGGGCCCATGAGCCTTGTACGCCCTAGGGTTACTTTTAAGCTGCTTTGGGACGTCCTCCCACCTCCTTGGCCGCCACCCCTTGCTCCTATATAAGTAGATCTATCTAGTAGCTTTTTCCTTGGGATTTGTTTAGTTGAAAGTTAGCCATTGCAACTTCGTGTACTTCGTTTGTGTCCAACGACCAGACCAAGACCGCTTTCGGATCCCAACCTTTATCAGCACTTCATATATATTCGCAATATTCAGATTGCTTTATCATATTCTTGCTTGTTCTTTGATTGCTTGCAGGAATAGACCTTCGTGGTCAGGTTGATCGTGCTCCGGCGTGGTCAATAACCTCTCGGAGCTGATTTAGTGATTGCTAAGGTGCAACATTGTGCACGTTTGTAGTCGGATCGTCAAAGTCGTCTCCACCAAGTCGATAGTTATCATATCATCAAAAGATCGGGATACCCCCGCCTCTATCAAGTGGTATCAGTTTTCAGGTTGCTCGGTGAGAATTTCCAATTATCCCTAGATTAGATTTATTTTCTTATCTATTGTCCAAGAAAAAGCCACAAAGAAAAGTTAGATCTGTTCATCCTTTGTTCTAGCCAGTCTGAGCCTTTGCAATTTTCTTTTCATTGTTTGCATTATTGAATTATCGGTTGCATCGTCGTGTCGAGTTGTTGGTCTTAGTGTCTAGTTCGTTTAGAGTTTCGAGTTCTTTTCACATTAGTCACGTCGCCGTTGCATCGTTATCCCTTCCACTGTCCACCACCCAATCCATCAATTTCCACCACATGTCACCCATTGTTCATTGTCACAATCATAGTTGAGGTCGTTCACATCTTCGCTTGATCCAATCTGCATCTTATCTAGTTTGTCTTGGAAAGAGGGAGAGAAAAAAAACGCAGAGAGAAAAAAAAGAGAAAAAAGTTAAAAAAGTCAGAGAAAAAAAGGAGAGAAAGAAAAAGAAAAAAAGTGTGAGGAAAAAAAGAGAGAAGAAAAAAAAAATTTCAGATCTATCTAGACTCAATCTCGTAGTTGAATTCAGATTGGAATCTGTTTTGCGCACTGTTCAGTAAAACAGGCATAACTTCCTCACACGAAGTCCGTTTTGGCTCCGCAAGTACTCAAATGAAAGCTAACCACGAGCTGCATCTAAATAGTTACATAAGCTAGTTCAATATTTGGCACCTCAAAATCAGCATCTAAACAGGTCTTTTTGCCCTCCAAAGTTCGCACATACAGTTTGTTCCAATTTTTCATGCTAGTTTTAGAATTCTTTGACTCCTCATATCAATTCGGAATTGAGTGATTCTTTTCGCATTGGAAAGCTTGAGTTAGTAGCATTCTTTTTTGAAAAAAGTTATTAGAAAATTGGCTCAAACTTTTCAAGAGGAAAGTTGGAGAGAGATGTCACGCCCAATATGCGACCCTATCCAAAAGGAACTCGAAGGTCCCACCAAGGATAGACCCGCATATTGGAACGCTTTTGCAAGGTGGATATCATTACATCAACATTACATAATAGATGGGGATACATACATAAGGCATACAAGGCCACATGAATACAACAATACAACATACAAGAACAACATCCGACTATGGATGAAACACAAATAGAAACTCAAACGACATCCACCCTGCTAGCCCAGGCTGCCGACCTGGAACCTATCCCCTGATCGAAGAAGCAGAAGAAGAACTCAACACAAGCAAGCATCGCTCTCGCGTCATGATCATCGCATAAACCTGTACCTGCAACTGTTGTTGTAGTAATCTGTGAGCCACGAGGACTCAGCAATCCCATTACCATGGGTATCAAGACTAGCAAAGCTTAATGGGAAAGGAAGGGGTAAAGTGGTGAGGTTGCATCAGCGACTAAGCATGATATGGTGGCTAACATACGCAAATGAGAGCAAGAAGAGAAGCAAAGGAACGGTCGTCAACTAGCAATGATCAAGAGGTGATCCTGAACTCCTACTTACGTCAAACATAACAAGGAAACCGTGTTCACTTCCCGGACTCCGCCAAGAAGAGACCATCACGGCTACACACACGGTTGATGCGTTTTAATTCGGATCTGGTGTCAAGTTATCTACAACCGGACATTAACAAATTCCCATTTGCCACATAACCGCGGGCACGGCTCTCGAAAGTTTATACCCTGCAGGGGTGTCCCAACTTAGCCCATGACAAGCTCTCGCGATCAACGAAGGAATAGACCTTCTCCGGGAAGACCCGATCAGTCTCGGAATCCGGTTTACAAGACATTTCGACAATGGTAAAACAAGACCAGCGAAGCCGCCCGATCGCCGACAATCCCGATAGGAGCTGCACATATCTCGTTCTCGTGGCAACACCGGATAAGTCAAGCTACGAGTAAAACCGGACATCGAGTTGCCCGAGGTGGCCCGTGAGGTTGCTCGTTTCGGACCAACACTTAGACAAGCAACGCCCGGGGGCTAAAATAAAGATGACCCTTGGGTTAATTACTCCCAAGGAAAAGGTAGGTGGTGGTGAGGCAAATGGTAAAACCAAGGTTGGGCCTTCTTTGGACAAGTTTTATTCAAAGCGAACCGTCGGGGGTCCCATAAATCACCCGACCGCGTAAGGAACGCAAAATCCGGGAACATAATACCGGTATGACGGAAACTAGGGCGGCAAGAGTGGAACAAAACACCAGGCATAAGGCCGAGCCTTCCACCCTTTACCAAATATATAGATGCATTAATAATATAAGAGATATTGTGACATCCCAACCAAAAATCCTGTCCACCATGGAGAAATCTTCAACTTCACCTGCAACTAGCAACGCTATAAGAGGGGCTGAGCAAAGCGGTAACATAGCCAAGCAATGGTTTGCTAGGAAGGGTGTCAAAGTTAGAGGTTCATGGCAATTTGGGAGGCTTGATGAGCAAAAGATAGGTAACGCAGCATAGCGATAGAACGAAGCAACTAGCATAGCAATGATAGTAGTGAGATCCAGGGTAGCGGTCATCTTGCCTGAAATCCCGCAAGGAAGAAGAACGAGTCCATGAAGAAGACGAACGGATGAAGCCGAACCAACCGTAGACGAACGAATCCTCACGATCGCAACGAAACAGGAACTATCGAAAAGAAGCACACAACATAGTAAACACACCACACATAGACAAGACATGATGCACAACAAGCATGATGCATGACAAAGCTACATGAAGCTACTCATGGCAAGAGATGATGCAAACAAGAACAACACATCAAGGCAAGTTTAAATGAGGCCGGGAACAACATATAACAATTCCGGTAAGTCCTCATATGCAAATTTCGAAATGGGTCCAGAAATGAATAAACCTTATGTTCAAGTTGTTAAACAGCAAGTTAAGATGCACCACGATGATCTACACGAAATTCTAGTCAAGTTACATATAAAGTTCGTTAGATTCGGAGCTACGGCCTAGAAGATATGAGCAAAACAAGTTAAGCATGACATTGATGCAAAATGCGTACAAACATCAAGCAAATACCTTAAAATAAGGATGCAACATGATAATATGAAGCTACATGCAAAATCAAGCAAGTTTCATATAGAGCACACTCAAAACGGAGCAACGGTGCAACACATACACTCTATACAAGTCATAGCAACAATCTGTCCAAAACAGCAACTAGGCATATTGCAAGCATCAAAAAAACAAGCTAAAGCACCCCAACATAATAAAAAAAGGCATAGGCATGAAGTACCCGTAAAGCATAACAAAACATGAACACTGAGCTATCTCCAGAAACAACTAGAACATGCTCAAAAAGACATGGAGATATTGCAAATAATAACAGTTTCAGACTTTAGCAGAAATAACATCAGGTTGCAATGTTTAGAGCAAGCCAACAACATTTTACAGGAACATATCATGGCAAACAAAGGCATGGCATGAATCTACTAATTGCATAGATCAAAAGTCCCTTACTGACCATGAGCCAAAAAGGATCAGAAAGTATGATGGCACCCATATAAACATGGCAAGTTATATTACAGATTCATACATGGAAGGAACAACAATAAGTAGGCATGTTGGTGAGCTTGAACCACTCACCACAGAGCAATACATGGCATGGCAAGGCAACCAACAGTAAGAAGGCATGTTTATAAAGCTATACATGGCAAGAGCAAGTTCATAGGGTGCATGGATCACTAGGAAACAATCATGGAAACATTGAACTTCATGTTAACAGGTTGACACCAACATTTTCAAGCAACTTTGGAGTAAGATAACAATGCAACCAAGGGAATGAATGGATAGAGCAAGAGATGTAGACCAAAACATGTTTATAGAGCATCTCCAGATTATGCACGAAATGACTAGTAGAAGCATGTTAACATAGCAACAAAATATAACAGAATCTGTCAGGAAAACAGCAACAGCAACGACCCTACTTAACAAGCTTGATACACTCAGCACACAACTCACAAAAATACATGGTTGGCATCCCTGGAAAGATGGCATAGCATAGATCAAAACACATGAAGAGCTCATACTCATAGGATGCACACATCAATCATGGCAAAAATGACAAATGAGCAAGTTATAACAGTTTCAGCAGGTTAACATCAACATGCACTCTTCCAACGGCATTTTGGGCATCAAGATGAGCTCAAATGAAATTGATGCAATGGAATGAAATGAATTACTCGTCGAGGCAAACAATTTGACATATTATACGCACGAAACGGAGCTATGGATACAGAGATACAACAGTTCAAACATGGTATGATTATGCAATAATTTTAGGACTTGGCAATCTCGGGGAAGGGGAAAAAGTCAACCTCGTCTGGTTCTGAAACGGGCTCGCCGGAGTTCGCCGGAGAGGAGGACGGGGAGGCCGGAGAGGGGTCGGGGCGCCGGATCCGGGGACCGGCGAGGTCCGGGCGGCGCTGGCGCGGCTGCCGGAGGAGACGCGGCGGGCGGCGCCTCTGCCGGGCTGGGATTCTTGAGGAGGCCGCGTACGGGCGGCGGACGGGCGACAGCTGCCGGCGGGGAGGCGGCGCGCGACGGCCGGGAGGCGCGGTAACGGCAGGAGCGGGCGCGCTGGCGAAGCGGCGCTGGCGAAGCGGCGGCGTGGGCTGAGGCGCGGGCAGCGCGGGTCGGCAGGCGGCGAAGGCTGGTCGGGCGGGTTTCCCGCTGGCGGGCGGGCTGGCGGTGCGGGGCGGCGGAGCGGCGACGTGGCGGTCCCGATTCGCTGGTGGTGGCGGACATGTCCGGCGGTGCACGGACATGTCCGTGGCGAGAGAGGCTAGGTTAGGGTTTGGACCCGGATTTCGGGAGGGCTAGTTTTATAGGTGGAGGAGCTAGGAGAGTCCAAATGAGGAGCGGTTTCGCCCACGATCGTGATCGAACGACCGAGAGCATGGAGGGAGTTTGCTGGGTTTTAGGCCACTTTGGAAGGGTGTTGGGCTGAAACTCAAAGAGGGCTTTTATGTTACCGGTTAACCGTTGAGTATCAAACGACCTCCAAATGGCACGAAACTTGACAGCGGTCTACGGTGCTATACCAAGGCCGCTTGGCAAGACTCGGTCCATTCCGAGAAAGTTTAATACCCACTCACAACAGGAGACAAAAGGGGGACACCGGAGGACATAGGAGTGTCGGATTGCAAAACGGACAACGGGGAAAAAGCTCGGATGCATGAGACGAACATGTATGCAAAATGAAATGCACATGATGACATGATATGAAATGCAAATGATGACATGGCAAGATGCAACATGCAAGCAAATGACATGGCAACAACGGCGAAAAACTGGCGGACACCTGGCGCAACGAATCCGGGGCGTTACAACACTCCTCCACTAACAAGAGATCTCGTCCCGAGATCTTAGGACCGAGACGGAAGGGAAAAAGGGATGAGTGAAACAAGAACTCAAGAGAAGAAGCAAAGAATCAAGAGCACTCGAGAAGAAGAGAGGAACGACGAGAAAGACGAGAATCGAAAGCTCACGGAGTAAGATAGTGTAACACCCCGGATGTATCTTTCCATATTTGTAACTCCAACTCTTGCTATTTTCGGATATGTGCTATGATATTCCCTCCGTGGTTGGGTTTTGTTTTCGTTTTGCTTTTTGTCCATGTCATGCATCTCATATCATGTCATCATGTGCATCTCATATGCATACGGGTTCGTCTCATGCATCCGAGCATTTTCCCCGTTGTCCGTTTTGCAATCGGCACTCCACATGCACCGGCGCACCCTCTTGTTCTTTTTCCGTGTGCGGGTGTTGAGCATTCTCGAATGGACGAGCCTTGCCAAGTGGCCTGGTATAGCACCGTAGACCACTTGTCAAGTTTTGGTCATTTGGAGTTCGTTTGGTACTCAACGGTTAACCGCACTCGCAAAGGCCTCTTTTGAGTTGCAGCCCAACACCCTCCAAAACAGCCCAATAACCCATCTAACTCCCTCCATGCCCTCGGTCGTTCGATCACGATCGTGGGGAAAACTACACCCCATTTGGACTCTCCTAGCTCCTCTATGCCTATTTAAAGACCCTCCTCAAGATCCGGGCAAACCCTAGTCTCCCGCTCCCCTCGCGCCGGACGAATCCAGGCGGCCGGACGTCCGCCCGCCCGGCCGGACGATCGGGCCGCGCCACGTGTCCGGCCGGTCCCCAGATCGCCGCCGACCCCGCTGCTCGGCCTGGCTGGCCATGGCCCATGCCCGCCGCGCGGCTGGCTCGCGCCGCCCGCTCCGCGCCGACCTCGCCCGCGCGCCGGCCGCTCGCCTCCTGCCGCGCCGCGGCTGCCTGGCCTGCATGCGCCATGCCGCCGCCATCGCGCCATCCGCCCCGCGCCACCCGCCGCCCCGCCACGCCACGCCCTGCCCCGCCGTCGTCCACCCGCCGCCGGCCGCCCCGGCCTCTCCTCCCTCCGGCGAGATCCGATCCGAAACCCACGGTTGACTTTTCTCACCCCGAAAATCCACCAAGTATTTTGTGTGTGATTAATTTCGTGCATTTTTCATAGCATCACATCTCTGCAACCGTGGCTCCGTTTTGGGCGTATAATATGTCAAATTGTTCGCCTCGAAGAGTACATCATTTCATTCCATTGCATCATTTGCATTTGAGCTCATCTTGATGCCCGAAATGCTGTTGGAAGATAGCTTCAGATCGTTAGTTTCAGAATCTTATCAGCTCGAGCTCTTTTGTCATTTTTGCCATGAATTATGTGTGCACCTTATGAACTTGAGTCCTACATGTGAGTTGAACATTGCCATGCCATCTTTCCAGGGGTGTTTGCCATGTATTTTTGTGACCTATGTGTTGACTAGAACAAGCATGCAAGGTAGGGATGATGATGTTGCTGATTTCAGGAACTTAGTGATTTCACTAAGTCTTGTCCTGTTGTTATTTTTATGCCATATGTTCATGTTGTTACAGAGAGATCCATGCCCTTTTTGAGCATGATCAGTAAGGGTGTTTTGAATATATGGATGTGCTCTATCCATCCATGCCTTTGTTGGTATTTATGGAGTAGTCTAGCATGTCATTTTCGTGCTCTACTTTTGCTTGAAAATGTTTCCTGGCAGACTGTTTGCATGAGATTCAATTTTCACGAGGGCGTTGTAGTTGATCCGTGTATGCTATGATGTTGTTCTTGCCATGTATAGCTTATATGCCATGTCTTCTTGATGGGGGTATGCTTAGTTTATCTTGAGATGCTCTGTAGTGAGTGCATCGAGCTCACGAACATGCCTACTCGTTATCTGTTTTTGCCATGTCCTGATATTTCACTAAGTCTGAAATCTGTAATAAAACTTGCAATGTTTACATGGGTGCCATCATTTCTTAAGGTCCTTTTTGGCTTATGGTCAGTAAGGGACTATTGAAATATGCTTTGAGTAGAATCATGTCATGCCTTGCTTTGCTATTATAAGTTCCTGTAGCATGTTGTTTGCTTGCTCTAAACATGCCTTCCTGATGTTAATTCCTGGCATGTTAGTATTTTCACTAAGTCTGTGAACCTGATATTTTGAGCACTTTCACCATGCTTGTTTGAACATGTTATGATGTGATTTAGCCGTAGCTCAGTGTTCCTCTATTGTTAAGCATCTCCTGTAGTTCGCTGCCATATGCTTTGTTTTTATGTTGGGGTGCTGTAGCATAGTTTCGTGTTGCGTGCTAAGTAGCATCGGGCTGTTAAACGCAGATTTGCGTCATTCTTGTTTTGCTTGTCATTTGCAAACCGTGCATCCGATTCCGGTGATCTTTATATCGATTTCAATCGAAATCACCCCATCTTTCCAGCGGCATACTTGGTTTGCCAAGTTGATGCCCGGTTCATCATTTTTCCTTCCGGAGCATACATATGCATTGCATATCACATCTCGCATAGCATGTCATGTATTGCATCATATTGCTTGTGCATTGTTCCTTGTTTGATTGTGGTTCCGTTGCTTGTGTTCTTGCTTTGGGTAGAGCCGGGAGACGAGTACATGAACGAGGAGCCTGTTGAGAACGCCTACGAAGATCAAGCCTTCGACAACTCGAGAACCTTACCGGGCAAGATGACCATACCTTCGATATCACTTCTATCTTTGCTTGCTAGATGCTCGCTCTTTTGCTATGCCTATGCTGCGATACCTACCACTTGCTATACCATGTCACCCATATTGCCTTGTCAATCCTCTAACCACCCATGTCCTAGCAAACCGTTGTTTGGCTATGTTACCGCTTTGCTCAGCCCCTCTTATAGCGTTGCTAGTTGCAGGTGAAGATGAAGTTTGTTCTTTGTTGGAACATGGATATTTTGGGTTATCACAATATCTATTGTCTTAATTAATGCATCTATATACTCGGTAAAGGGTGGAAGGCTCGGCCTTATGCCTGGTGTTTTGTTCCACTCTTGCCACCCTAGTTTCCGTCATACCGGTGTTATGTTCCTTGATTTTGCGTTCCTTACGCGGTCGGGTGATTTATGGGACCCCCTTGACAGTTCGCTTTGAATAAAACTCCTCCAGCAAGGCCCAACCTTGGTTTTGCCATTTGCCACCTACACCCCTTTTTCCCTTGGGTTTTCGCGAGCCCGAGGGTCATCTTTATTTTAGCCCCCCCGGGCCAGTGCTCGTTGTGAGTGTTGGTCCAACCTGTCAGCCACCGGTGGCCACCAGGGGCAACTCTGGGATGGCCTATCGGAAGTTTGGACAATCCGGTGTGCCCTGAGAAAGAGATATGTGCAGCTCCTATCGGGATTTGTCGGCACATTCGGGAGGCTTTGCTGGTTTAGTTTTACCATTGTCGAAATGTCTTGATGTACCGGGATACCGAGTCTGATCGGAGTGTCTTGGGTGAAGGTTTATTCCTTCGTTGACCGTGAGAGCTTGTGATGGGCTAAGTTGGGACACCCCTGCAGGGTATAATCTTTCGAAAGCCGTGCCCGCAGTTATGAGGCAGATGGGAATTTGTTAATGTCCGGTTGTAGAAAACCCGAAGTTGACCTTAATTAAAATACATCAACCGTGTATGTAACCGTGATGGTCTCTTCTTGGCGGAGTCCGGGAAGTGAACACGGTGTTGGAGTTATGTTTGACGCAGGTTGCTTAGGATCACTTCTTGATCACTACTAGTTTCGCGACCGTGCTTTGCTTCTCTTCTCGCTCTCTTTTGCGATGTAGCCACCATATATGCTAGTAAACTTGCTGTCGCCCCTCCTTTTGACACCAGCCTTCCCTTAAGCTTAAATAGTCTTGATCTCATGGTGTGAGATTCTTTGAGTCCTCGTGGCTCCTGATTCTACCAAAAGCAGATGCTTGGGGGTGATGCAGCGCGATGGCATAACCGAGCTGAAGTGGGAATATGATGAGGCCCTTGGTCGATACTATGTTTCCTTTCCAGACGATTAGTAGTGGAGCCCAGTTGAGGCGATCGGGGATCTGTGTTGCATGTGGGGTTTTCTTCTTTTATTTGGTTCCGTGAGACGGACCTTGAGTGTAATCTGAATGATGGATGTTTATTTATGTATTGTGTGAAGTGGCTAATCGTAAGCCAACTATGTATCTTTTCCTTATGTATTACATGGATTGTGCGAAGATTACCTCACTTGCGACATTGCTTTCAATGCGGTTATGCCTCTAAGTCGTGCTTCGACACGTGGGAGATATAGCCGCATCGAGGGCGCTACAAGTTGGTAATCGAGCCATCCCGACCTTAGGAGCCCCCAACGCTTGATCGCTTTTAGTGGCGAGTTGTGTCTAGAAAAATGTTTTGAGTCATTTAGGATATATATATCGGAGAGTTAGGAATTCTTTTTACTCCCCAGTCCCTTCGACCTTCTGGTGAGGTATCCTGACGTAGAGTTTTGACTCTTCTCTTCTCAAATTTCACTAAATTTCTTTTTAGGATCACGCGGGTATCTTAGAATCGTTTCGATGGTTTTATGATGACAACATTGTCTTGGTTGCCTCCTGACATTTAGGGGTTGTGGCAGTGTCCCGGGGAGTTGAGCTCCGAGGTGTTGTCGTCATAATTTTATCGTTGCGATTCGGAATACCGAGTTTAATCGCCGACATCGAAAATCTCTTTTATGCGGTCAGTTGGTGAGATAACCCGCTAACCTTGAGATTGAGGTGAGTACGGAGTATTGCCATGACTCGTATAATGGATGCTTTTCGAAGGTTGAGGTACACGATTTCCGAAGGTTTCTTGGTTATGTGTTAAAGGATGGATACAGCTGGATGTAGGGATTGTTAGCTTGGGTGAGATATATATTGCTCCCCTGTATCCCCATTACCTGATTGCATAACCGGAAAGTTTTGGGAGTTTATAGGTGGGATTCAAGTAGCTCTAGCATTTCTTCCGCAGATATTTGGTTTGTGATTGGGTAATCCTTACCACTTATTTGTTCCATTCATACCTTGTTTTTTATTTTTATTCATCAATCTCTTATCAAGTGGCTTCTCACCTTAATGGACGTGATGTTTACTTTGGAATTCATTCGTTCATCCCTGTTCGAATGTTTATTGTGAAGACTATATGTTGCAATTTCTATCCGTTGATTCAACTTGTCTATCATCTATCAAGATGCTAACGGATGTCACCCTCTTGAGATGGCTCGCCAGCGCGCCGTAATCCGAACGCAGTGATGGGAGTCGAGCGAACCCTCCACCTCCACCTCCGCCTCCGGAGGCATGGCAAACTTTGATGGCAACCACTAACGCCAACGCCTTCGATTGTTGATTCAGTGATGCAAGAGCGTAACCAAGGCCAAGGCAACCAAGGGAATCAAGGTCAAGGGCGGTTCTTCCATCAGCCACGATTTCCTACATCAATCAATTCCTTGCAAACCAGCCAAAGTCTTTCACCATCGTGCGAGGCCACAGACGCCGACGATTGGCTCATGGATATCAACAAGCATTTTGAATGCAGCAATGTCGGACACGAGGACTACGTCAAGTTCGCGTCTTTTCAGCTCAAGGATCGAGCGGCTGATTGGTTCCAACAATACAAGGATTCCAGAGGTGGTCGAGTGATTACTTGGACTGATTTTGTCGGGACTTTAAAGCTCACCACATTCCTACCGGTGTTGTTGAGAGCAAGCGTGAGGAGTTCCGCAATCTCAAGCAAGGAAACATGTCGGTGTCTGAATACAACATACGCTTCGTAAACTTGCTCGATTAAGCTAAACAAGATGTTCGTGATGAGAAAAGTATGATCTATCGATTCAGAGGTGGCCTTAGAGAGGATCTACAGTTATCTCTTGTTCTTTCCGAGCCTACTCGGTTTGATCAATTCTATAATATGGCACTCAAGCTAGAAGGTGCTCAGCTCAAGTGTGAGGCTTCAAAGAAGAGAATCAGGATGCGATTCAGTCTTCTTCTTCCTCTCAAGTGGCGACAAAGCAGCAAAAGTTCTACCTTCCTCCTCCTCCGTTCCGTCGGCCTTATCGTGAGAAGAACTCGGTGGTCATGGATCTTCCCACCCACCCAACCCAAGCTACTGAACAAGTCTCACCTCAAGCTCCAAGGTCAAATGCTCCTTATCACCGTCCGCTCTCAGAGGTGACTGCAACAAGTGCCAGCAGAAGGGTCACTATGCGAACAAATGCCATAACCAAAGGCGCCTTCCTCCTCCCCCCCGTGAGGTCTTCAAGCAATGCGGTGGTCAAGCATAATCCCAAGTATGCAAAGGTGAATATGATGAATGCAGCTCAAGCGGAGGATTCTTGAGATGTGATCATGGGTAATCTTCCGTTAATGATATTCTGCAAAAGTCTTATTTGATCTTTGGTGCATCGCTTAGTTTCATCTCAAACCATTTGCATCTAAGCATGAGTTGTTTTTCCAAGATTTGCCTAGACCATTAGCAGTTGTCTCTCGGGTAAATGCATGAACGCAAGCTACATGGTTCGGATGTTTCTATCAAGATGGGCAACTATAGATTTCGGTAAACCAATTGTTCTTGGTGACTCGATATTGATTTAATTCTCGGGATGGATGGCTTTCAAAGACAAGGCTCGGCTTGATTGTGCTGCCAGGCGATTCAATTGACACACCCTTCCGAGGATGTTATCATCTATGCCGCTCGTGATGAAACCATTCGGTTGTTTTCTCTCAATGAGAAGGGCGAATTGGATGCTATCTCTCGATTCGATCGTTTGTGAGTACCAAGATGTCTTTCCAGAAGAGCTTCCGGGTATGCCTCCTCATCGGCCAGTCGAATTCGTTATTGATCTTGAGCCCGCATCGAACCCGTTTGCAAGCGTCCTTACAAGCTTGGACCCAAGGAGTTGAAAGAATTGAAGAAACAGCTCGATGAACAAGAGCGTCAGGTTTGATCGGACCGAGTTCATCTCCATGGGGATGTGGAGTTCTTTTGTCGAGAAGAAGGATGGTACGGACCGACTTTGCGTCGATTACCGTCCATTGAACAAGAAGACAATCAAGAACAAGTATCCACTTCCCAACATCAATGAGCTATTCGAGCAACTCAAAGGTGCTAAAGTATTCTCCAAGCTTGACCTCCGTATGGGTTATCATCGATTCGCATTCGTGAACAAGATATTCCCAAGACAAAGATTCGAACAAGCTTTGGTTCTTATGAATATCTTGTCATGTCTTTCGCCTTGTCAATGCTCCTCCAACTTTCTCTCGCATGATGAACTTTATCTTCAACCCCTACACAAATGATTTCGTCTTGGTGTATCTCGATGATATTTTGGTCTTCTCCAAGAACAAGCAGGATCATGCCAAACATTTGCGATTGGTGCTCGACAAGCTCGAGAGCATCAATTCTATCTGAAGTTTTCCAAATGTGAGTTACGGCTTGATGAAGTTCTTTATCTTGGTCATATCATCTCCGCCAAGGGCATCGCTGTTAATCCCAGAAGGTGTCTTGATTCTGAATTGGGAACCTCCTCGAATGTCAAGCAGCTCCATGATTTTCTCGGTCTTGCAAGCTATTGTCAAGATTCGTTGAGAATTTCTCTAAGATTGCAAAGCCTCTTTCCAACCTCCTCCGAAGCATGTCAAGTATGTCGGGCCTTTGAGTGTGATGTCGCTTTCAACACCCTCAAAGAGAAGCTAGTTACAACTCCTGTCTTGACTCCTCCTGATGAATCCAAGCCATTCGAAGTTTTCTGTGATGCTTCCTTGCAAGGTCTCGGTGCTGTGTTAATGCAAGAGAAGAAGGTTGTGGCTTACACCTCTCGTCAGTTGAAGCCAAACGAAAAGAACTACCCCACTCATGATCTCGAGTTGGCGGCAGTTGTCCATGCATTGATAACATGGAGACATCTCTTGTTGGGAAGGAAAGTGGACATTTTCACTGATCACAAGAGTCTCAAGTATATCTTCACTCAACCAAACCTCAACCTCAGACAAACTCGATGGGTCGAAATGATTCAAGAGTACAATCCAAGTATTGAATATACTCCTGGCAAGGCGAATGTGATTGCAGATGCCTTGAGCAGAAAGGCTTATTGCAATGACTTAATTCTCAAGCCCTTCCAACCGGATCTTTGTGAAGCTTTCCATAAGCTGAATCTTCAAGTTGTTCCTCAAGGCTTTCTTGCCAACCTCATAGTCTCTCCTACTTTGGAAGATCAAATTCGTGAGGCTCAACTTCGGATACCATGGTGAAGAAAGTGAAACGTGGTATTGACAAGGGCATTTCAAATACAAGTGCTATCGCTTGGATGACAAAGACACTCTTTTCTTCGAGGATCGTATTGTGGTTCCTAAAGGCGATCCGAGAAAAGTCATCATGAATGAGGCACACAATTCCTCCTATCCATTCATCCCGAAGTACGAAGATGTACCATGACCCTCAAGCGATCGTATTGGTGGACTCGAATGAAGCGAGAAATTGCTCAATTCGTGAATGAATGTGATGTCTGCAGAAGGGTGAAAGGAACACCAAAGACCAGCTGGTCTCCTCCAACCTCTTGCTATTCCGAATGGAAGTTTGATCATATCGAGATGGACTTCGTGACTGGATTTCCTAAGTCCAAGCGTGGAAATGATGCTATCTTCGTTGTCATTGACAAGCTTACTAAAGTGGCTCATTTTCTTCTGTCAAAGAATCTATCACAGCAGCTCGGTGGCAGAGCTATACACCTCGAATTGTCTCCTTGCACGGTATTCCACAATTGATCTCTTGGACCGTGGAAGCATCTTCACTTCTAAGTTCGGGATTCTTTTCGAAGGCCATGGGCACCAACATTCGTTTCAAAGACAGCTTTTCATCCTCAAACAAGTGGCCAAGTCGAGCGAGTCAATCAAATCCTTGAAGATATGCTCGGGGCTTGTGTCATCTCCTTTGGCATGAAGTGGGAAGAGTGTCTTCCATATGCCGAAGTTCTCCTACAACAACAGCTTCCAAGCAAGTTGGGCAAGGCCCCATTCGAAATTCTTTATGGCGAAAGTGCCGTACTCCTCTCAATTGGTCCGAGACAGTGAACGCCAACTTCTTGGCAACGACTTGATCACGAAGTCAAGAAATGTGCAAAGTCATTCGTGGGAATCTTAAAAGCGCGCAATCGCGCGGAAGGGCTATTATGATGACAAGCACCGTGATGTGGCTTTTGAAATCGGAGACCATGTCTACCTCGCGTCTCCAATGAAAGGCACTCGTTGCTTGGTATCAAAGGAAGCTTGCCCCTAGATCGTGGGTCCTTTCAAGATCATTGGCAAAAGAGGCGATCTCGCCTATCAACTTGAGCTTCCATCGAACTTTGCAAACGTGCATGATGTGTTTCACGTGTCACAGCTCGCAAGTGCTTCAAGATTCTGAGCGCACTATCAACTTTGAAGAAATTGACCTCCAAGAAGATCTTTCTTATCATGAGCACCCAGTTGCTATTCTTGAAGAAACCGAGCGCAAGACTCGCAACAAGTCAATCAAATTCCTGAAAGTAAAGTGGTCACAACATTCCGACCGAGAAGCCACCTGGGAGCGCGAGGATCACCTCCGTTCCGAATATCCGGAGTTCTTTCAGTCCTAGATCTCGGGACGAGATCCTCTTGTAGTGGTGGAGTGTTGTAACCCTCCGGATGTATCTTTCCATATTTGTAACTCCAACTCTTGCTATTTTCGGATATGTGCTATGATATTCCCTCCGTGGTTGGGTTTTGTTTTCGTTTTGCTTTTTGTCCATGTCATGCATCTCATATCATGTCATCATGTGCATCTCATATGCATACGGGTTCGTCTCATGCATCCGAGCATTTTCCCCGTTGTCCGTTTTGCAATCCGGCACTCCCACATGCACCGGCGCACCCCTCTTGTTCTTTTTCCGTGTGCGGGTGTTGAGCATTCTCGGAATGGACCGAGCCTTGCCAAGTGGCCCTGGTATAGCACCGGTAGACCACCTGTCAAGTTTCGGGTCATTTGGAGTTCGTTTGGTACTCCAACGGTTAACCGCACTCTCGCAAAGGCCTCTTTTGAGTTGCAGCCCAACACCCCTCTAAAACAGCCCAATAACCCATCTAACTCCCCTCCATGCCCTCGGTCGTCCGATCACGATCGTGTGGGCGAAAACTACATCCCATTTGGACTCTCCTAGCTCCCTCTATGCCTATTTAAAGACCCTACAAAATCCGGGCAAACCCTAGTCTCCCGCTCCTCGCGCCACGGACGAAATCCAGGCGGCGGACGTCCGCCGGCGCCGACGGACGATCGGGCCGCGCCACGTGTCGGGCGGTCCCAGATCGCCCTGCTGACCCGCTGCCCTTCGGCCATGGCCCTGCCTGACCGCTGCCCGCTGGCTGCGCCCGGCCGCTCAGCGCCGACCTCGCCGCCCGCCCGCCGGCGCCGCCGCCTCCGCCTGCCGCCATATGCCGCCATGCATGCCGCCGCCGCCGCCGCGCACACTTCATGCATGCCATTGCATGGCTGCGCCGCCCACCGCCAAGCGCCACCGCGCCGCCGCCGCCCCGCCACCGCCCGGCCCGCCGTCGTCCACCCCCGCCCGGCCGCCAGCCTCTCCTCCCTCCGGCGAGATCCGATCCGAAACCCACGGTTGACTTTTCTCACCCCGAAAATCCACTAAGTATTTTGTCTGTGATTAATTTCGTGCATTTTTCATAGCATCACATCTCTGCAACCGTGGCTCCATTTTGGGCGTATAATATGTCAAATTGTTCGTCTCGAAGAGTACATCATTTCATTCCATTGCATCATTTGCATTTGAGCTCATCTTGATGCCCGAAATGCTGTTGGAAGATAGCTTCAGATCGTTAGTTTCAGAATCTTATCAGCTCGAGCTCTTTTGTCATTTTTGCCATGAATTATGTGTGCACCTTATGAACTTGAGTCCTACATGTGAGTTGAACATTGCCATGCCGTCTTTCCAGGGGTGTTTGCCATGTATTTTTGTGACCTATGTGTTGACTAGAACAAGCATGCAAGGTAGGGATGATGATGTTGCTGATTTCAGGAACTTAGTGATTTCACTAAGTCTTGTCCTGTTGTTATTTTTATGCCATATGTTCATGTTGTTAAAGAGAGATCCATGCCCTTTTTGAGCATGATCAGTAAGGGTGTTTTGAATATATGGATGTGCTCTATCCATCCATGCCTTTGTTGGTATTTATGGAGTAGTCTAGCATGTCATTTTCGTGCTCTACTTTTGCTTGAAAATGTTTCCTGGCAGACTGTTTGCATGAGATTCAATTTTCACGAGGCGTTGTAGTTGATCCCGTATGCTATGATGTTGTTCTTGCCATGTATAGCTTATATGCCATGTCTTCTTGATGGGGGTATGCTTAGTTTATCTTGAGATGCTCTGTAGTGAGTGCATCGAGCTCACGAACATGCCTACTGTTATCTGTTTTTGCCATGTCCTGATATTTCACTAAGTCTGAAATCTGTAATAAAACTTGCAATGTTTACATGGGTGCCATCATTTCTTAAGGTCCTTTTGGCTTATGGTCAGTAAGGGACTATTGAAATATGCTTTGAGTAGAATCATGTCATGCCTTGCTTTGCTATTATAAGTTCCTGTAGCATGTTGTTTGCTTGCTCTAAACATGCCTTCCTGATGTTAATTCCTGGCATGTTAGTATTTTCACTAAGTCTGTGAACCTGATATTTTGAGCACTTTCACCATGCTTGTTTGAACATGTTATGATGTGATTTAGCCGTAGCTCAGTGTTCCTCTATTGTTAAGCATCTCCTGTAGTTCGCTGCCATATGCTTTGTTTTTATGTTGGGGTGCTGTAGCATAGTTTCGTGTTGCGTGCTAAGTAGCATCGGGCTGTTAAACGCATACATATGCATTGCATATCACATCTCGCATAGCATGTCATGTATTGCATCATATTGCTTGTGCATTGTTCCTTATTTGATTGTGGTTCCGTTGCTTGTGTTCTTGCTTTGGGTAGAGCCGGGAGACGAGTACGTGAACGAGGAGCCTGTTGAGAACGCCTACGAAGATCAAGCCTTCGACAACTCTGAGAACCTTACAGGCAAGATGACCATACCTTCGATATCACTTCTATCTTTGCTTGCTAGATGCTCGCTCTTTTGCTATGCCTATGCTGCGATACCTACCACTTGCTATACCATGTCACCCATATTGCCTTGTCAATCCTCTAACCACCCATGTCCTAGCAAACCGTTGTTTGGCTATGTTACCGCTTTGCTCAGCCCCTCTTATAGCGTTGCTAGTTGCAGGTGAAGATGAAGTTTGTTCCTTGTTGGAACATGGATATTTTGGGTTATCACAATATCTATTGTCTTAATTAATGCATCTATATACTCGGTAAAGGGTGGAAGGCTCGGCCTTATGCCAGTGTTTTGTTCCACTCTTGCCACCCTAGTTTCCGTCATACCGGTGTTATGTTCCTTGATTTTTGCGTTCCTTACGCGGTCGGGTGATTTATGGGACCCCTTGACAGTTCGCTTTGAATAAAACTCCTCCAGAAGGCCAACCTTGGTTTTACCATTTGCCACCTACACCCCTTTTTCCCTTGGGTTTTCGCGAGCCCGAGGGTCATCTTTATTTTAGCCCCGGGCCGTGCTCGTTAGAGTGTTGGTCCAACTCGTCACCGGTGGTACCGGGGCAACTCGGGATGGCCTATCGGAAGTTTGGACAATCCGGTGTGCCCCGAGAAAGAGATATGTGCAGCTCCTATCGGGATTTGTCGGCACATTCGGGAGGCTTTGCTGGTTTAGTTTTACCATTGTCGAAATGTCTTGATGTACGGGATACCGAGTCGATCGGAGTGTCTTGGGTGAAGGTTTATTCCTTCGTTGACCGTGAGAGCTTGTGATGGGCTGTTGGGACACCCTGCAGGTATAATCTTTCAAAGCCGTGCCCGCAGTTATGAGGCAGATGGGAATTTGTTAATGTCGGTTGTAGAAAACCCGAAGTTGACCTTAATTAAAATACATCAACCGTGTATGTAACCGTGATGGTCTCTTCGGCGGAGTCCGGAAGTGAACACGGTGTTGGAGTTATGTTTGACGCAGTTGCTTAGGATCACTTCTTGATCACTACTAGTTTCGCGACCGTGCTTTGCTTCTCTTCTCGCTCTCTTTTGCGATGTAGCCACCATATATGCTAGTCGCTGTCGCCGCCTCCTTTTTGACACCAGCCTTCCCTTGCTTAAATAGTCTTGATCTCGGGTGTGAGATTGCTGAGTCCCCGTGGCTCACAGATTCTACCAAAACAGATGCAGTACCGGTGATGCAAATACTGATGGCATAACCGAGCTGAAATAGGAATATGATGAGGCCCTTGGTCGATACTATGTTTCCTTTCCAGACGATTAGTAGTGGAGCCCAGTTGGGGCGATCGGGGATCTGTGTTGCATGTGGGGTTTTCTTCTTTTATTTGGTTCCGTAGACGGACCTTGAGTGTAATCTGAATGATGGATGTTTATTTATGTATTGTGTGAAGTGGCAACTGTAAGCCAACTATGTATCTTTTCCCTTATGTATTACATGGATTGTGCGAAGATTACCTCACTTGCAACATTGCTTTCAATGCGGTTATGCCTCTAAGTCGTGCTTCGACACGTGGGAGATATAGCCGCATCGAGGGCGTTACAGATAGGCTAAGAAACGACTCGTTCTAACCGGAGTGGTTAGAATGAGAAAAGAAACGAATAAGGCTGAAAGGATTTAGGCAGCACTCCGGCTGAAAAATGAAAGGAGTGGAACATGAACTAGAGAAGATGGAATGAAACTTGATGAACTCTTGAAGAATGAATTGAATCATGAAGAACCACCATGAAGAACTCCGGTGACAAAAGGATGATGAGATAGAAAGAAGGATGAAAGAATAAGATGAGCCTTGCGATGATTTAGATGGAGGTTCCGGCGAAATGGCCGAGGAAATTTGAGCTCCGGAAAAGAAAAGATGAAAACACTTGGAACTAGAATTTATTCCTCAAGAACAAACTCCGAAGGAAGGGATTAATCACTTGGATGAAATAAGAATAAGATTTATTGTATGCTTATCCTTCATCAAATTAAATTGATGACAAGCAATGGATTTTGCATACTACTTATTCTTCTTGAAAAAGGATTGAGAAGTGACATATCACAAACTTGAGAAGGTCTTCATGAACCACCGGTAGGGTTTAAACGAACGAATGGATTAATATGATAAACAAGGAAAAGAATCTGAAAAACCACCATGAGAATTCGAAAATAACTGATGAAAGAGACTGAATCACCGGGAAGAATTAGAAGAACAAATATGCTAGAGGGGATTTAGATGCAAAAGAATAAAGAGATCATGAGCGGATTAAAGAACTCTTGAACGACGCACCGGGATGAATAGAGAATGATAGCCGAAATGTGGGGATGAAGAATTCTTCTGGAACGATGGCCTCCGGTGAAAACAAACAGAAATCAACTCCTGAAATACTCCGGATAGATGAAAAGAATTTGCACGACTGGAAAACAATTTGATAGGATAACATCGAGCTAGCACCGCGAATCTCCGGGAGAACGGACAAGATTTAGAGAAACTCTTCCTCGATCTTCATATGACGACGAGAAATCATCCCCAAAATTACTGAGGTACTCCGGGAGAATGAAAAGTGAAGAGGTTGAGCCAACAATGAAAATGATTTGAAATCGATCTTGGAGAAGTCATGTGACTGATGGAATCCATTCTTACGTCACACTTGAAAAGAATTTGAGAATAACTCCGGGGGAATTAGAAGAGTCAGGTAAGATCCTGGGAAAAGATCTGTGGGTTAGGGCCCACTAAAAGAAAACACCGTTGAAAAGGATTGTTGAACAGATAGATGATACACCGGAACAATTGAAATATTTGAATGAGGTGACAACCTCGAATTAATTCGAACACAGACGGATCTCTTGAGATGTCTTGAACTCCGGAATGATTAAATGTCGAGAGGCGAACGAGCAAGGTTTCACATTAGAGCCGAGGAAAAGAATACGATCAACACCGAAAACTTGAATTGAATCCACGGGAGAAGAAAAAGAGATGAAGAATGATGAATGAGATGAGAATTCACCGGTTGAGATAATTGAGGGAAGACTGAAGAGGTTCTGCACGAATGGAATTGATGCTCGAAAGAGACTCATGCTCCGGAAGAAAAGGGTGGGAGGGCGGGAAAACAAAGGAAACTTGGAAGGGGAACCGACGAATATCTTGAAGAGAAAACACCAGTAGAAATCATTGAGGAAAGAAAGCAAAGACTTCGCTCGAGTAGGACGGATACTCGATTACGGACTCCGGGTCCGAGAAGAAAAGGGATGGCGGGTGAAAAAAAAAACAACTAAGGATTGAACTCAAAGATGAAGAGACTTGAGTCAACTTGACGAGAAATGCACCGGATGAAAAGAGCTGAGGAACAAAGATCGGAAAACTAACCGCGTGATCCTAAAGAAAAATTTGAAGGGGAAGAGAAGTAGTTCAAAACACCTACGTCAAGATTCCTTACCAGAGCGACGAAGGGGCTGAGGAGTAAAAAGAATTCCTACTCTCCGAAATAACTAGACTCCAAAAATAGTTTTCTTCTAGACTCAACAGCGGCCAAACTACACGATCAATCAAGGGGCTCCTAGGGTCGGTCGAGGCTCTGATACCAACTTGTCACGCCCAATATGCGACTCTATCCAAAAGGAACTCGAAGGTCCCACCAAGGATAGACCCGCATATTGGAACTCTTTTGCAAGGTGAATATCATTACATCAACATTACATAATAGATGGGGATACATACATAAGGCATACAAGGCCACATGAATACAACAATACAACATACAAGAACAACATCCGACTGCGGATGAAACACAAATAGAAACTCAAACGACATCCACCCTGCTAGCCCAGGCTGCCGACCTGGAACCTATCCCCTGATCGAAGAAGCAGAAGAAGAACTCAACACAAGCAAGCATCGCTCTCGCGTCATGATCATCGCATAAACCTGTACCTGCAACTGTTGTTGTAGTAATCTGTGAGCCACGAGGAATCAACAATCCCATTACCATGGGTATCAAGACTAGCAAAGCTTAATGGGAAAGGAAGGGGTAAAGTGGTGAGGTTGCAGCAGCGACTAAGCATGATATGGTGGCTAACATACGCAAATGAGAGCGAGAAGAGAAGCAAAGGAACGGTCGTCAACTAGCAATGATCAAGAGGTGATCACGAACTCCTACTTACGCCAAACATAACACGGAAACCGTGTTCACTTCCGGACTCCGAGAAGAGACCATCACGGCTACACGCGCGTTGATGCGTTTTAATTCGGATCCGTGTCAAGTTATCTACAACCGACATTAACAAATTCCCATCTGCCACATAACCGCGGGCACGGCTCTCGAAAGTTTATACCCTACAGGGGTGTCCCAACTTAGCCCATGACAAGCTCTCACGATCAACGAAGGAATAGACCTTCTCCCAGGAAGACCCGATCAGTCTCGGAATCCCGGTTTACAAGACATTTCGACAATGGTAAAACAAGACCAGCAAAGCCGCCCGATGCGCCGACAATCCCGATAGGAGCTGCACATATCTCGTTCTTAGGGCAACACCGGATAAGTCAAGCTATGAGTAAAACTAGACGTCGAGTTGCCCCGAGGTGGCCCCGCAGGTTGCTCGTTTTGGACCAACACTTAGACAAGCACTGGCCCGAGGGGGCTAAAATAAAGATGACCCTTGGGTTAATTACTCCCAAGGGAAAAGCTAGGTGGTGGTGAGGCAAATGGTAAAACCAAGGTTGGGCCTTGCTGGACAAGTTTTATTCAAAGCGAACTGTCAGGGGGGTCCCATAAATCACCCGACCATGTAAGGAACGCAAAATCCGGGAACATAATACCGGTATGACGGAAACTAGGGCGACAAGAGTGGAACAAAACACCAGGCATAAGGCCGAGCCTTCCACCCTTTACCAAATATATAGATGCATTAATAATATAAGAGATATTGTGATATCCCAACCAAAAATCCTGTCCACCATGGAGAAATCTTCAACTTCACCTGCAACTAGCAACACTATAAGAGGGGCTGAGCAAAGCGGTAACATAGCCAAGCAATGGTTTGGTAGGAAGGGTGTCAAAAGTTAGAGGTTCATGGCAATTTGGGAGGCTTGATGAGCAAAAGATAGGTAACGCAGCATAGCGATAGAACGAAGCAACTAGCATAGCAATGATAGTAGTGAGATCCAGGGTAGCGGTCATCTTGCCTGAAATCCCGCAAGGAAGAAGAACGAGTCCATGAAGAAGACGAACGGATGAAGCCGAACCAACCGTAGACGAACGAATCCTCACGATCGCAACGAAACATGAACTATCGAAAAGAAGCACACAACATAGTAAACACACCACACATAGACAAGACATGATACACAACAAGAATGATGCATGACAAAGCTACATGAAGCTACTCATGGCAAGAGATGATGCAAACAAGAACAACACATCAAGGCAAGTTTAAATGAGGCCGGGAACAACATATAACAATTCCGGTAAGTCCTCATATGCAAATTTCGAAATGGGTCCAGAACTGAATAAACCTTATATTCAAGTTGTTAAACAGCAAGTTAAGATGCACCACGATGATCTACACGAAATTCTAGTCAAGTTACATATAAAGGTCATTAGATTCGGAGCTACGGCCTAGAAGATATGAGCAAAACAAGTTAAGCATGGCATTGATGCAAAATGCGTACAAACATCAAGCAAACACCTCAAAATAAGGATGCAACATGATAATATGAAGCTACATGCAAAATCAAGCAAGTTTCATATAGAGCACACTCAAAACGGAGCAACGGTGCAACACATACACTCTATACAAATCATAGCAACAATCTGTCCAAAACAGCAACTAGGCATATTGCAAGCATCAAAACAACAAGCTAAAGCACCCCAACATAATAACAAAAGGCATAGGCATGAAGTACACGTAAAGCATAACAAAACATGAACACTGAGCTATCTCCAGAAACAACTAGAACATGCTCAAAAAGACATGGAGATATTGCAAATAATAACAGTTTCAGACTTTAGCAGAAATAACATCAGGTTGCAATGTTTAGAGCAAGCAAACAACATGTTACAGGAACATATCATGGCAAACAAAGGCATGGCATGAATCTACTAATTGCATAGATCAAAAGTCCCTTACTGACCATGAGCCAAAAAGGATCAGAAAGTATGATGGCACCCATGTAAACATGGCAAGTTATATTACAGATTCATACATGGCAGGAACAGCAATAAGTTGGCATGTTGGTGAGCTTGAACCACTCACCACAGAGCAATACATGGCATGGAAAGGCAACCAACAGTAAGAAGGCATGTTTATGAAGCCATACATGGCAAGAGCAAGTTCATAGGGTGCATGGATCACTAGGAAACAATCATGGAAACATTGAACTTCATGTTAACAGGTTGACAGCAGCATTTTCAAGCAACTTTGGAGCAAGATAACAACATGTTGCAGCAGGCTATAAATGCAACCAAGGGCATGAATGGATAGAGCAAGACATGTAGACCAAAACATGTTTATAGAGCATCTCCAGATTATGCACGAAATGACTAGTAGAAGCATGTTAACATAGCAACAAAATATAACAGAATCTGTCAGGAAAACAGCAACAGCAACTACCCTACTTAACAAGCTTGATACACTCAGCACACAACTCACAAAAATACATGGTTGGCACCTCTGGAAAGATGGCATAGCATAGATCAAAACACATGAAGAGCTCATACTCATAGGATGCACACACCAATCATGGCAAAAATGACAAATGAGCAAGTTATAACAGCCAAAGAGTTAACATCAACATGCACTCTTCCAACAAAGATTCGGGCATCAAGATGAGCTCAAATGAAATTTATGCAATGGAATGAAATGAAGTACTCGTCGAGGCAAACAATTTAACATATTATACGCATGAAACGGAGCTACGGATACAGAGATACAGTAGGTCAAACATGGTATGATTATGCAATAATTTTAGGACTTGGCAATCTCGGGGAAGGGGAAAAAGTCAACCTCGTCTGGATCTGAAACGGGCTCGCCGGAGTTCACCGGAGAGGAGGACGGGTAGGCCGGAGAGGGTTGGGCGCGGATCCGGGACCGGCGAGGTCCGGGCGGCGCGGCGGGTGGCGGCGGGCGGATCCGCCGGGCGGCGCGGCGCGGCTGCCGAGGAGAGACACGGCGGCGGCGCTCGCCGGGGGGTTCTTGTGGAGGCCGGGCGAAGCGGGCGGCGGACGGGCGGCAAGGCCGGCGGGAGCGGGAGCGCGCGCGTGGCCGGGAGGCGGAGGTAATGGCGGGAGCGGGGCGCGCTGGCGGGGCGCTGGCGAAGCGGCGGGTGGGCGAGGCGCTGGCAGCGCTGGTCGGCGGGCGGCGGGCGCTGCTGGCGGGCGGGTTTCCCGCAGCAGCCAAAGCGGGCTGGCGGTCTGGGCGGCGGAGCGGCGACGTGGCGGCTCCCGATTCGCCAGGCGCGGGCGGCGGACATAAACCGGTGGCGCACGGACATGTCCGGCGGGCGAGAGAGAGGCTAGGTTAGGGTTTGGACCCGGGATTTCGGGGGAGGGGCTAGTTTTATAGGTGGAGGGAGCTAGGAGAGTCCAAATGAGGAGCGGTTTTCGCCCACACGATCGTGATCGAACGACCGAGATCATGGAGGGGAGTTTGCTGGGTTTTGGGCCACTTTGGAAGGGGTGTTGGGCTGCAACTCAAAGAGGGCTTTTGCGGTTACCCGGTTAACTGTTGGAGTATCAAACGACCTCCAAATGGCATGAAACTTGACAGGCGGTCTACCAGTGCTATACCAAGGCCGCTTGGCAAGACTCGGTCCATTCCAAGAAAGTTTAATACCACTCACAACAGGAGACAAAAGGGGGACACCGGAGGACATAGGAGTGCCGGATTGCAAAACGGACAACGGGGAAAAGGCTCGGATGCATGAGACGAACATGTATGCAAAATGAAATGCACATGATGAGATGATATGAAATGCAGATGATGACATGGAAAGATGCAACACGCAAGCAAATGACATGGCAACAACGGCGAAAAACTGGCGGACACCTGGCGCAACAAATCCGGGGCGTTACAAGAGAGTTGTTGTATATCCTGCTTGGCAGTTGTTTTTCATCATTATCTTTACTACCGTTGTGATCTTCACTTATATCTTGCTGTCCAGAGCTACTTAGTATGCTTCATTGACGCTAGTTCTGCTACGCCGTGACCTCATTAGTATTCTAGACTCGCGTCTCTAGTCCGGTCTATCCTAGGACCAGCACAATACCATCGTTGAGCGTTTATTCAACATTGCATCTTTGAATTGATTATTGCTAATTTTTGGCTACCATATATAGCCAACCTAGCTCCACATATTTCTACACCGTGTATACATACGTTCCCATGGCAATTGCTTTACACAATCTTCGGAGTTATTTGACACCGTTGGCTGCCTGTCACCACCTGTCGCATGGTAAGAACTTGTAAGATATTGATATTTGCTTTACTGTGAGCATGTTACAACCACATCCTAGTAGTTCATAGGAACATTATTCTCGAATTTTGTTTCTTGTTTCTACTAATCATGACAGGTTCGGGAGATAGAAGTTCTTGGACGACGAACACATCTTCATCATCACGAGAGTTGGGACAACACACACAAGCACATGGTCAGGTTATCTCTTTACCTTCATTTGAGGCTAGATTTAATCTTGCTATTTATCTAGCTTGTGAGCTTGAAGTAGAACAAGTTTTTAGTCACCATGACTTTTCTAAACTTGAGCGAGTACGAGCTGCCACTAGAGCATTTACTAGTTTTGCTTCTGTTTGGTGGAGTGTGCATTGTAAGAAAAACATTGATAACCAACCCACAACTTGGAAAGATCTGAAACATGTAATGGGACAACAATTTTCCCTCCTTACTATCGTCGTGAATTGCTTCGCAAATTTGAACAATTTAAACAAGGCAATAGCGTTGTTCATGCTTACTACCAAGAGTTCAAATTTTATATGCATCATTGTGACATAGAAGAATCTGAGGATGATACAATGAATAGATTTTTTGGTGGTTTGAACCATGATATTCAGGCAAGATTTAGGCATATTCCTTGTTGCATTACTTGTATGTATGTTCATGCTTGTACCTTTGAGAGACAGTTACAGGAGGATGCATTGGGTGACTACAACAACTACTATTCCAATTCATGCTCACTACCATCGATTGATTCCTCCACCGTTGCACCTACTAGAGCAGACGCACCTCAGATTGTGAGTGCGACATCATCTTAAATGTATGGTACATTGTCATTGTCCATACCTACATCAGCTACGTCTTTGCGACAAGGTAACAGTAAAGGTATTGATGATATAACTTCACATGAGAATGATGCATCCCTAATTAACTTAAATACATCATGTGTTGAGTTACATGTTGATTTGAGCACGCCACCTATTTTAGAGAATCATGTTACTATCATGAATGCATCATATGATCAAACAACTGAAATACCAACAATTTTGAGTGCGCCCATTGAATTAACTGTTGATGTCAAAGAACCATGTGAACCAGGAAATAAACCAGATTTGGATCAAATACATTTTAAAATAATTGTGCCAATGTTTAATCATTTTGATATGCCCTCTAATCTTGGTGATCATTCTGTGTCAAATGACTTATTGCATGTTTTCTTATTTAAGCATGTTGTAGCATGTAAATTTGATGCATGCAAGGTTTATTCACCAATGTTGGGATGGTTTAATGATGAATATTGTCAATCTTTTGATATGAATAAGAGCTTCACTTATATGTGCAAACTGAGTTGCAATATTTTCATGCCTTCTACTTATGATAATATTTTGGCTTTATATTTTATAATCTATGAAGGTTCCTCATATATATACATATGTCATATGTGCAAAAATCAAGGTAAGTAAAAATGGATGACATATATAGATATACAACATGTACACCTTGTCTGTTTGTTAGCCACATTTCAGATTAAGCAACGTCAAGGACGGCTTTGTTTTCAAGAAGGGGAGGATGATGAGGACATGACTACCTTGAATAAGACCAAAAATATTGCATACATGCATATTTGTCAGGTGATTTCTAGTGCAAACTATTCAATAATCTATTTATGTTATCCAGAACAATAATACTTCACACACTTTTGTGTTTTGTCTAATTGCATGTGTATGGGACATTTGTACAATCCACATATGTAGATAAGGGAAAAGGAGAAGTTTAGGTGCTGTTCAAAAAGTCCTCTCACGTCACTTCTGGGCCAAGAGAAGATAGAGTCCAAGTCTCTCACGTTTTGTATTCAGATTCGGACTGCACAGACATACCTGACTCAAAACGCCAACAACTTATTGATATGTACTCTGAATTGGGTGATTATTTTTTTGTTTAAAAGTAGATTTCGTGCTATTTCCAACCCAATTGGATTGACCTTCAAATTCGTCCGGAGCATTGAGATATCGACGAAACAATCTGACGCTACAGCAGAATCTGAATCAAACAACAAGTCCAAAGGTGTTGCATCACCTCCAATTGGGACCATGAGCCTTGTACGCCCTAGGGTTACTTTTAAGAAGCCTTGGGACGTCCTCCCACCTCCTTGGCCGCCACCCCTTGCTCCTATATAAGTAGATCCATCTAGTAGCTTTTTCCTTGGGATTTGTTTAGTTAAAAGTTAGCCATTGCAACTTCGTGTACTTCGTTTGTGTCCAACGACCAGACCAAGACAGCTTTCGGATCCCCACCTTTATTAGTACTTCATATATATTCGAAAAATTCAGAATGCTTTATCATATTCTTGCTTGTTCTTAGATTGCTTGCAGAAATAGACCTTCGTGGCCAGGTTGATCGTGCTCCGGCGTGGTCAATAACCACTCGGAGTTGGTTTAGTGATTGCTACGGCGCAACATCGTGCACGTTTGTAGTCGGATCGTCAAAGTCGTCTCCACCAAATCGATAGTTATCATCTCATCGAAAGATCAGGACACCCTCGCCTCTATCAAGAAAGGTTCCATTCTTAGCAACAAAGATTTTGCCTTCAGACTTGTGGTAGAAGGTGTACCAATTGTTTCCTTAGGGTATCCTATGAAGATGCACTTCTCCGATTTGGGTTCAAGCTTATTAGGCTGAAGCCTTTTGACATAAGCATTGCATCCCCAAACTTTAAGAAACAACAACTTGGCCTTGTTGCCTAACCACAGTTCATATGGTGACGTCTCAACGAATTTTGACGGTGCCCTATTTAAAGTGAATGCAGTTGTCTCTAATGCATAACCCAAAACGATAGTGGTAAATAGGTATGAGACATCATAGATCGCACCATATGTAATAAAGTGCAGTTACGATGTTCAGACACGCCATTACGCTGTGGTGTTCCAGGTGGCGTGAGCTGTGAAACTATTCCACATTGTTTGAAATGAAGGCCAAACTCGTAACTCAAATATTCCCCTCCACGATTAGATCGTAGAAACTTTATTTTCTTGTTACAATGATTCTCCATTTCACTCTGAAATTGTTTGAACTTTTCAAATGTTTCAGACTTGTGTTTCATTAAGTAGATATACCCATATCTGCTCAAATCATCTGTGAAGGTCAAAAAATAACGATACCCGCCACGAGCATCAACACTCATTGGACCGCATACATTGGTATGTATTATTTCCAATAAGTCACTAGCTCGTTCCATTGTTCTGGAGAACAGAGTTTTAGTCATCTTGCCCATAAGGCACGATTCGCAAGTATCAAATGAGTCATAATCAAGTGATTCCAAAGGTCCATCTTTATAGAGTTTCTTCATGCACTTTACACCGATATGACCCAAAAGGCAATGCCACAAATAAGTTGCACTGTCATTATCAACTTTGCATCTTTTGGCATCAATATTATGAATATATGTATCATCACAATCAAGATTCAACAGAAATAGACCACTCTTCAAGGGTGCATGACCATAAAAGATATTACCAATATAAATAGAACAACCATTATTCTCTGATTTGAATGAATAACCGTCTCACACTAAACAAGATCTAGATATAATGTTCATGCTTAACGCTGGCACCAAATAACAATTATTTAGGTCTAAAACTAATCCCGAAGGTAGATGTAGAGGTCGCGTGTCGACGGCGATCACATCGACCTTGGAACCATTTCCGACGCGCATCGTCACCTCGTCCTTAGCCAATCTTCGTTTAATCCGTAGTCCTTGCTTTGAGTTATAAATATGAGCAACTGAACCGGTATCAAATACCCAGGCACACTAGAGAATTAGTAAGGTAAACATCAATAACATGTATATCAAATATACCTTTGTTCACTTTGCCATCCTTCTTATCCGCCAAATACTTTGGGCAGTTCCGCTTCCAGTGACCAGTCCCTTTGCAGTAGAAGCACTTAGTTTCAGGCTTGGGTCCAGCTTTGGGTTTCTTCCCGGGAGTGAGAACTTGCTTGTCATTCTTCTTGAAGTTCCCCTTCTTTTTACCCTTGCCCTTCTTCTTGAAACTAGTGGTCTTGTTAACCATCAACACTTGATGCTCCTTTTTGATTTCTACTTCGCGGCCTTTAGCATCGCGAAGATCTCAGGAATAGTCTTTTCCATCCCTTGCATATTGTAGTTCATCACGAAGCCTTTGTAGCTTGGTGGCAGTGATTGAAGAACTCTGTCAATGACACAACCATCTGGAAGATTAACTCCGAGCTGAGTCAAGTGATTATGGTACCCAGGCATTCTGAGTATGTGCTCACTAACATAACTATTCTCCTCCATCTTGCAGCTATAGAACTTGTTGGAGACTTCATATCTCTCAACTCGGGCATTTGCTTGAAATATTAACTTTAACTCCTGGAACATCTCATATGGTCCATGACGTTCAAAACGTTTTTGAAGTCTCGATTCTAAGCCGTAAATCATGGCACATTGAACTAACGAGTAGTCATCAACCCGCGACTGCCATGCATTCACAATGTCTGCGGTTGCTGGGGAAGGTGGTACACCTAGCGGTGCATCAAGGACATAATTCTTCTGTGCAGCAATGAGGATAATCCTCTAGTTATGTACCCAGTCTGTGTAGTTGCCACCATCATCTTTCAACTTAGCTTTCTCTAGGAACGCATTAAAATTCAAGGGAACGGTAGCACGGGCCATTGATCTATCAGGACTAAGTTCATGATTAAATTACGTTCAATTAACCATATTACTTAAGAACCCCCACTTAGATAGATATCCCTCAAGTCATCTAAATGATACGTGATCCAAATCAACTAAACCATGTTTGATCATCACATGAGATGGAGTAGTCATCAATGGTGAACATCTCTATGTTGATCATATCCACTATATGATTCACGTTCGACCTTTCGGTCTCTAGTGTTCCGAGGCCATATCTGTATATGCTAGGCTCGTCAAATTTAACCCAATATTCCATATGTGCAAAACTGGCTTGCACCCGTTGTATTTGAACGTAGAGCCTATCACACCCGATCATCATGTGGTGTCTCAGCACGAAGAACTTTCGCAACGGTGCATACTCGGGGAGAACACTCATACCTTGTAATTTTTAGGAAGGGATCATCTTATAATGCTACCGCCGCACTAAGCAAAATAAGATGTTGTCGGTGGGAAACGACACCTATGGGATCACAAGAATCCCTATTACGGTTGCGGAGCGCGGGGTTGTGAGAAGAGCAGGATCAGTAGCCAGCACAAGGATCGTTTACCCAGGTTTGGGCCGCGAGGATGCGTAAAACCCTAGTCCTGCTTTGGTGGATGTATTGAGTGTTCTTGAGCTCTCGAACTAGCTATGTGTGCTGCGTGGTTTGAAAGAGCTGAATACTTTTCCTATATGCCTTGGGCCTCCTTTTATAGGCGAAATGGGCTGCCACAGTGGCACACAGGAGGTGGAAAGGCCTACAGTGCCGTGAGCTTATCGCTCATATTACAGGACAAGACGCATTTAACGCGTGGCTTAGGTGTCCCTTTACTTTATCAGGGACGGGGAGCGAGGCCCGTCCCGTCCATCGTCGCTCCTGCTCGCTTCGACACGCACTCTGGCCAGCGATGCATGCAGTGCCATGTAGGCAGGCAGGCAGCTGAGGTGGCACGGTGGTGGAGCCTCCATGAAGATCTGCATGCCGCCACGCAGGTGTGTGCTGAGTGGGCCTGGAAGCTGCATGTTGCCACGCAGGTGCCTGCCCAGCTGGTCGGGCTGGCAGATGCATGTGAACGGCGGTGGGAATCTGGTTGGTGTGGGCCTGGCAGTGGCCCCGCTATCGCCTTCGGCAAGGGTCTTGCCGGGTGGCCTGGCAAGGGTCTTGCCGTGGCGCGCTGTCGTCCCTGGCAAGGGTCTTGCCGGGGGCCTTGTGGGTCTTCCTTGGTAAGAATCTTG
Source organism: Aegilops speltoides (assembly GCA_021437245.1). Lineage (NCBI taxonomy): Eukaryota > Viridiplantae > Streptophyta > Magnoliopsida > Poales > Poaceae > Aegilops > Aegilops speltoides. Next base: position 217,863,660 of record CM038145.1, read on the forward strand.
ACGAGGATTGTTGCCCTCCAATCCTTATCTGATCTTGAGTATTCTTTGTCTTGACAAAGATCTGCATGCCACCATGGAGGTGCCTCCCGAGGCCTAGCCCAACGTGGTCGTTGGCGTTGGAGACCGTGGCTCGAGGGTGGCTCGCTCCGCTGGTGTGGGCGAGCTGCCCCGGCAAGGGCCTTGCCAGGGAAACCTGCTTCGCCTGTCTGCACTTTGTGCCTTGGTCCTTGATGTTGCCTTGTTTGTCTCGTGCCTTCGGCTTCTCTCCAGCTTACCTCCTTTGCCCTGCTATGTGCGGCCATGGCGCGTGGCTCTGACTGCCCGTGCACAAGTAAAGGGGTCGAAAGGAGAGCCCCTACTTTTGTACACCGACAGGAGCCCCCGGGCCTGGTCATACATAAGCGCGACATGTTGTTGGGCCAGGCCCAGAACGGTGTGCGGGCAGGCGGGGCGGATTTTATCGTGGTAACTGTTCCATCCGCTGCGCTTCCCCATGACCCGTGTCGAACGCGCGTCGTGGAGGTTGTGCGCGCGTGCGTGACCAAAGCATGCTGGCGTCATCTTGCGGTGGACAGTAAAGAGGCGGCTTGCGTGTCTCTTCGATACCGCAGGGCCGCTGCTCATTTACTGCCCTCACTTGGGAACCATCGCTCCACGCGTCCTACTGCACCCATCCCTCGCGCCACGTTCACTGCATGCACGATGCAGAGCGAATGACAGGCGCGTGGGATGCGGGAAGTCGCGCGCGCGTGGGTCGGTTCCCATGCACCTTCAATGGAGCAGGGAGGGCGGTCGACGTCCCCGCCCGCTGTCACTTCAATGGGCCAGATTGGCCGAGAGGGGGCGATCGAGCCTCGCCCCCGCCCCTTTATAAAGAGGGAAGCGGGAGGAACGGCGCCTCTCAATCCTTCGTCATTTGTCTCTCCCCATTCCCGCTTCCTCCTTTCTTCTGTCATGGCGAGGGGGCGTGGCGACGCTTCATCAGTGGCGGCGAGGGTCTCGGCTAGACAACGCATCACTCCTCCCCAAGAGCTCGTAGTGGCGGAGCCGTCCGTTAGAGGGAGGGGGAGGGGGAGGGGGTGAGGTCGAGGCCATCGCGGCACTTGAGGGAGAGGAGGACGGGACGGCAGATCGGCCTTGCCTCTGCCAGCGGCCCCTCCTCCAGTCGAGGGACACATCGGGGACAACCCTTGCGAGTTCTTCGTCAGGCTGCACCAGCCGCTGCACTGTCGTCTTCGCCTCCCGACTCCATTTGCGCGGGAGATGGAGCTGGATCCGCCGCAGGCATTGCGGCTGCATATGAGGGGTTGTGGGAACAGCGGCACATGGGCCGACGTCGAGTTCCCCGCCCCTCACGTCATGTATCTTCGCCGAGGGTGAAAAACTTTCGCTCGCATCCACAGCTTGACGGAGGGGCTCACTCTCCACTTCAAACTAATGGAGAGTGGCCTCCTCTCCGTCAAGATCTTCGGGCACTTCGGGACTCGTGTAAGGTGCTGCGTGGAGAGCTCCTCTGACAATGAAGATTTCTCCTCGAGCGAGAGTGGCGAGGAAGACAATTGACAGCGACGACGAGGGTACCGGGCGGCAGGGTGACGGGTCCGACTAGGCGTCGGGCGCCACTCCGGGCGGCACCAGCGACCCCATCATCCGTGTTGCCGGCTCCTTGAACTTCTCGGGGTTGTCTCCTTGGGTGGCTGGTGTTGGGAGGCTACATAAGAGGAAGAGGGCGGGCGGCAAGGCCGTCAATTCGGAGTATGCGGGCACCGACGCCTTCGTCGCGTATTGACGTCCTGCCGCCTCGTCTTCGTGCTCTTCCTCCGGCGCCGCCATCACCAGCCAGCCTTTGGACGGCCACCGAGATGTTCTCTTGGTGCTTTCTGCCGCTCGTAGCTTGCCTAGGCGCCCCTTTTGCCCTTCTGCTTTCTCGTTTCATTTCCCGAGGAGAGGGACAAGAAAGGGATTACAGGCACCTTATCTCTTTTTAATCTTGTAAGCCTTTGGGCCTTTGTTAACTTTAGAACTTGTAATCCCCTTGCTCATGTTTTTCATTTCGTATGAACTGTACCTGTAAGGGATGTTTTTAATGAAAAAGGGATGTTTGCTGGGTTTTTTGTTCGCGGGTGGAACCCACGACAAGGAGCGAATCCTCGTTATTTTTTAAGATAAACATTTTTCGCCCGGCAACAGGCCTTGCCATTCCCGCACTTTGCTCGACCTTTCTCAAGCCCTTGGCAGAGGCAGGGATGAGGTGGGATTAGGCTCCTCGTTTCATTTCCTTGCTGCCCCAACTATGACCAGATTCGGCCCCAGGAAATAATCCTAGGGTACGGAAAGAGGGGAGCACGGTAGCCTAGGGATAAAACGAGGTTTCACATATCCCAGTCCATAACGAAATGCATGATAGAGGATAAAAGACTTATCTGGATCTGTAGCCCCCGGCAACCTTGGCTTGCCGTGGATGGATCCTTGTTCTTGCAGCCCCCGACAACTTTGGCTTGCCGGGGCCCGGACGCCGGTTCGTCCCCTTTCTTCCAAAACAGCTCGGCACGAATTCTTATGTGCCCTGCGAAGCAAAGAAGGCAGAGAAGAACAGAGAGACGCGCACTTGACCTCTAAGCTAGGGGTTAGCCGCCACCAAGCACTATCAACCCCAACCGAGGAAGAGACTCGACCTAGCATGCATGCTATGACTTAGGGCGCCAGTGCTTCGTTTATTTATGTTCAGGGTCTACGCCTGGCTTTGTACAAAGGGTTACATGCCTTGCTGGCAAAGCTTTGTACAAAAGGGTGGCTTGCCGGGAGGCCCGGCAGCCGCGCCTTATGGGTAAAACTTGCAAAGATGCTCGATGTTCTAGGAGTTGCTCACTGGAATGGCATCTTCGGTTTCTAGCCGGACTGCGCCAGGCCTGGTGACTCGTGTTACCCGATAAGGGCCTTCCCACTTTGGCGTCAACTTGTTGGAATTCTTGGCCGACTGAACGTGCCGAAGAACAAGGTCGACTTCCTCAAAGCTCCGGGGATGAACCTTGCAGCTATGGTAGCAGCGCAAGGCTTGCTGGTAGCGTGCTGCTCTCACAGCCGCCCGGAGACGATCTTCCTCAAGGAGGGCCATGTTATCTTGCCGCAATCGCTCTTGCTCAAGCTTATCATAAGCGAGCACTCGAGGTGACCCGTATATGAGTTCCATGGGGAGAACTGCTTCTGCCCCGTAGACCAGGGCAAAGGGTGTCTGGCTGGTAGCTCGATTTGGCGTCGTTCTGATCGACCAAAGAACCCCCGACAACTCGTCAATCCAGCGCCTTCCACTCTTGCGCAGCCTGTCAAAAGTCTTCGTTCTTAAACCTCGCAGAACTTCAACATTTGCTCTCTCCGCTTGGCCGTTGCTCTGTGGATGTGCCACGGAAGCAAAACAGACCCTGCTGCCGAGATCCTCAATGTATTGCATGAAGGCATGGCTGTGAACTGTGTGCCGTTGTCGGTGATGATCCCGTTGGGTACCCCAAAACGACACACTAGTCCCTTGAAGAACTTGATGGCTGACTGCGCCATCACCTCCCTCACTACTTCCACCTCTGGCCACTTTGTGAACTTGTCGATTGCAACATACAAGTACTCAAAGCGCCCGACAGCACGGGGGAAGGGGCCCAATATCTCGAGCCCCCAGACCGAGAAGGGCCAGGAGAGAGGGATAGTTTGAAGGGCTTGATCTGGTTGATGAAGCTTCTTTGAATGGAACTGGCACGCTTCACACTTGGTTACTAGTGCCGTCGCATCCTGGAGGGCGGTGGGCCAGAAGAAACCTTGCAGGAAAGCCTTGCCGGCAAGGGCCCTCGACCCTATGTGGGAGCCACATATGCCTCCATGTATATCTGCCAACAGCTTTAGTCCTTCCTCCCGGGCGATGCACTTCAATTTCACCCCATTCGGTCTTTTTCTGTACAATGCGTTGTCAACGAATTGGTACAGAGCAGACCGGCGGGCTACTCTTTCTGCCTCTTCCTGCTCCTCAGGAAGCTCTCCTTTTTGGAGGAATCGGACGGTGTGCTACGCCCATGTCGGAGCCTGTGGCTCAACGACAAGGACCAAAGGCATCTCTTCTGCCACAGGAGCGGCTGTCTCTACGGCCATGACCTGAGGCCCTGCCGGAGTAGATTGCCCTGCGGCAGGATCGGCATCCACGGCAACATCTTTGCCAGCGGCTCAAGGGAGCTCGGTTGGGAAGTACTTGCCGGAGCCTAGCTTCCTCCGCTTGTTATGCCCGGTTGACAGCTCGGCGGATGGTTGAGTTAACTGAAGCACCAAAGTACCTGGTTCCACAGGTAGCTTGAGGGCAGCGCGCTTTGACAGGTAGTCGGCAATGTCGTTCTCCGTCCGAGGGACATGCTCTGCTTGTATACCGTCAAAGCGCTCCTCCAGTTTCCTCACCTCATCTACGTAAGCTTCCATCAACGGGCTCTAATAATCTTTGTTGATCTGCCTGACGACGAGCTGCGAGTCGCCCCTGACGATGAGCTTTTTGACTCCGAGGTCCGTCACGATCCTGAGACCGGCAAGCAAATCCTCGTACTCGGCGGTGTTGTTAGTTGACATCTCCCGGGGAAAGTGCATCTCGATGACATACTTGAGGTGTTTCTCCGTGGGTGCGATAAGCAGACACCAGACCGGCGCCTTTGCAGCTTAAAAGGCCCCATCAAAGTACATGATCCTGTTGCGGCTCGTTTCCTTGCCGGGGAGAGTGGTCTCCTGCACCTCTTCGTCGGGCGTTGAGGTCCATTCTGCAACAAACTTCGCCAAGACTCTGCTCTTAATCGTCGAACATTAAACCGAAACTTGACAACTCCAGGACCCATTCCACGATCCTCCCTGTTGCATCTGGGTTATGCAGTATCCGCTGCAATGGGAGGCGGGTGACCACCGTGATCTCGTGCGCTTGGAAGTAATGGTGCAGCTTCCTCGAGGCCATAAGGAGGCCCAAGAGCAGCTTTTGCACACCCAAGTACCTCGACCTAGCCCCCCCTGCAAGAGGGAGCTGATGAAGTAAACAGGGTGCTGCATCATTTTCTTCTTTTGTGCCACTTCATCCGGTCGCGTGGACCTGTTACATCGGGTCGCCTCCCGCTGGGACTCCGCCTTGCCGGGACCAAGCCTCGCCGGGAGGGTTCCGGCCGCCATCCGCTGACTCGCCATCGCCGCCGCCTCTTCGCTGACCTCTCTATGTCGCTTAGTGCGGCGCTAACCACTGATTCGTCGCTGCTAGATACAAAGAACAACGGTTCTTGTGGTTTGGGCGCAACCAACACCGGGTAGAGGAGAGGTACTTCTTCAAATCTTGCAGCACTACTCGGCCTCCGGGTGCACTCCACCGGGCCCGCTTTCCAAGATCTTGAAAAGGGAAGGAACGCCCGCGACTTGGAGATGAATCGCCATGGCGGCGACGCAGCTGCTAGCCGACGCACGCCCTGATCCGCTTGGGTGCCTCAATCTGCTCGATGGCCTTGATCTTATCTGGGTTTGCCTCGATCCCGCGCTGCGACACAAAGAACCCGAGAAGCTTGCCGGATGGGACGCCGAAGACATACTTCTCAGGGTTCAACTTGAGGTTGATCTTGCGCAGGTTTGCAAATGTCTCCTCCAGATCTTGCACAAGTGTTGCTTTGTCCTTAGTTTTGACCACTATGTCATCCATATAGGCTTCCATATTTCTATGTAGCTGGGGCTCAAAACCAATTTGGATCGCTCTTGCAAAGGTTGAGCCAGAACTCTTCAACCCGAAAGGCTTCCGTAAAAAGCAATACGTACCACATGGGGTGATGAATGTTGTCTTCTCCTCGTCCTCTTTTGTCATGAAGATCTCGTGGTATCCTCGAGTAGGCGCCGAGGAATGATAACAGTCACACCCAACCGTGGAGTCAATAACTGGTCGATGCGCCGTAATGGGAAGGGATCCTTTGGACAAGCCTTATTGATGTCTCTGTAATCAATACATAGTCTCCACTTCCCGCTTGCCTTGCGCACCACTACCGACACAACCACGCCGGATGGAGTACTCTCTTACCAAGCCCGCCGCTCTAGTGTTTTGATCTCCTCCGTGATGAACTCCCGCCTCTCTAGAGCTTGCTTCGACATTCTCGCTGACGGGCGTGCATGCGACGAGAAAGAAGATGGTGCTCAATCACTTCCCTGGGAATGCCGGGGATGTCGGAGGCTTGCCATGCAAACACATCGACATTCTCCCGCAGGAAAGTGACAAGCTTGCTTTCCTATTTGCTGTCAAGGGTGGAGCTTATGGTGAAAGCTCCCCCCGTACCGTCCTCCTTGACGGGTACCTCTTGGTCTCTGGTGGTGCAGCTCTGGACTTCTTGCTCTTGCCGCTTGCGCATCCTCAACGGGAGCGCAACACCTCGAAGAGGCGCGCTTGCCGGAGTAGGTGCGAGGGGTCTTGCCGGTCTTCTTCCCTCCCGAGGCTCCGTCGGCAGGAGCAGGTGCCTTGGCGGTAGCTGTTGCAAGTGCTTCCCAGTAGAGTTGGTCGGCGCAAATCAACGCATCTTTCTTGTCAGAGGGGACGGTGATGATGTTCATCGGCCCGGGAATCTTCAGCATGTTGTAGGCGTAAAGTGAAGCTGCCATGAACTCGGCTAGTGCCGGGCGGCCGAGGATACCGTTGTAGGGCAAGGGGATCTCGGCTAGATAGAAAATAATCCTCTCCGTCCTGTGGTTCAGCTCGCCTTCGAACGTCACGGGCAGCGTGACCTTTCCCTTCGGCTGGCTCCTCCCTGGGTTGACCCCTTGGAACGTGCCCGTCTCCTCGAGGTCTCCATCAGGGATTTACAGCCTCTTGCTCTCTACAGGCGAGATGAAGTTCATATTGGCCCCGCTGTCAACCAGCATCTTTGTCACCTTGAGGTTGCGGATTGTTGGCGACACCAACAACGGTAAGCACCCGACGCAGTCGTGCAGTCAGGATGGTCCTCGGTGTCGAAGATGATAGGCGTGCTGGACCACCTCAGCGGCTTCCATGCGTCGAGCTACGGCTCCACCGCTGTGATCTCACGCGCCCACTGCTTGAGCTGGCGGTGGGATGTATGCAGCGAGGCGCCACCATCGACGCACATGGCTTCTGTGGCTTTCTGGAACTCGTGGTCGCCGGACTCATTGTCCTTATCATGATCATCATCTTCCTACTTCGCGCGGCCCCGGGCGGGTCTCTCTTGCTGATTATTTTTACCGCGGCGGCCTCCTTGGCCGCCATGCTTCTTGCCGGATCCCTTGGCACCCTCTTGGCCCTTCTCCTTGTCCCGCCGCTCATACTCGGCTTTCTGCTTCTCAGCGAGCAGCTCCACCTGCCGGCAGTTCTAGAGATCGTGGCCTTTGGTGCGGTGGATCTTGCAATACTGCTTGTCAGAGCCCCCTCGCTTATCGGCAGCCGCCAAGGCTCGGCAAGCGGCACACCTGGCAACCTCCTTGCCGGGGTCACTTGCCTTGGGTTTCTTGGTGGCGCCGGTATTGTCAGACCCCTCGATGGCAAGCACGGTTGTGACGCCCCCGATTCAATCGTACACTAATCATGCACGCAAATGTGTACGATCAAGATCAGGGACTCACGGGAAGATATCACAACACAACTCTAAAAACATAAATAAGTCATACAAGCATCATAATACAAGCCGGGGGCCTCGAGGGCTCGAATACAAGTGCTCGATCATAGACGAAGTCAGCGGAAGCAACAATATCTGAGTACGCATATAAGTTAAACAAGTTGCCATAAGATGGCTAGCACAAACCGGGACAGACGAAGAGGCGCAGCCTCCCGCTCGATCCTCCTAACTACTCCCGGTCGTCGCCGCCGGCTGCACGTAGTAGTAGGCACCTCCGGTGTAGTAGTCGCCATCGACGGTGGCGCCTCGCTTCGATTCAAAGATCTGGTTGCGACAACCGTAAAGAAAGGAAAGGGGAAAAGGGGAGAAAGCAACCGTGAGTACTCATCCAAAGTACTCGCAAGCAAGGAGCTACACTACATATGCACGGGTATATGTGTAAAGGGCCATATCAAGGACCGAATCGCAGAATGCCGTAATAAGAGGGGATAGCTAATCCCGTCAAGACTATGCTTCGCAGCCTCCGCCTCGCAAAGCATGTAGAAGAGAGTATATTGAAGTCCTCCAAGTAGCATCACCAAGTAGCATCTCCAAGAGTAACGCATAGCATAATCCTACCCGACAATCCTCTCCTCGTCCGCCTGTTAGAGAGCGATCACCGGGTTGTTCGTGGAACTTGGAAGGTGTGTTTTATTAAGTATCCGGTTCTAGTTGTCATAAGGTCAAGGTACAACTCCGGTCGCCCTTTACCGAGGGACACGGCTATTCAATAGATTAATCACCGCAGGGTGCACCACATAACCCAACACGCCGATCCCATTTGGCGGACACACTTTCCGGTCATGCCCGCCTCGTAAGATCAACACGCCGCAGCCCCACCTAGGCACAACAGAGAGGTCAACACGCCGGTCTAAATCCTATGCGCGCAGGGTCTGGGCCCATCGCCCATTGCACACCGCACGCTATGCGACGCTGCCGGTGAGCGCACCTAGCAACCTCCATTACAAAGGAAGTTGCGTTAACGCAGTCCAACCCGACAAGCGCCGCTCCGTCGCCGACGCCAAGAAGGTTTCGCCGATACCACAACGCGGGATACCCATAACTACTCCCACGAGATGGTTAGTGCGATAGACCAAATGGCCATACTCGGATCAAATACCAAGATCTCGTTAAGCGTGTTATTATGAAGCAATCATGACGCCGACCAGGCCAGCCCACTGCCTCCTAGGTGGTCTCAACTCGCCCTCCGCCTCCGCCACAAAGTAACAATCGGGCCGTGGGAACCCAGCCCACCTCTACCGGATGGAGCCACTGTCCTTTCGGCCCCTCATCGTAATCACTTATGGGTACTCAATGAGTGACTCGACTTTAGTCACCATCTCAGATAGTATGTATGTATGTATAGTAGATATCCGTGATCACCTCCCAAGTGATCACGACCGATAGTATAGCAAGGCAGACTGACAAGAATGTAGGGCCAATGATGATAAACTAACATCCTATACTAAGCATTTAGGATGGCAGGTAAGGTATCAACAGATGTAGCAACAATGTCGCTATGCATCGTAATAGGATCAACGAAAAGCAAGAATATGCTACACTACTCTAATGCAAGCAGATAAAGGAGAATAGGCGATATCCGTGATCAAGGGGGGGGGCTTGCCCGGTTGCTCGACAAGGAGGGGTCGCGGTGACGTAGTCACCACGCTGGGCATCAAGATCGCCACGGGTCTACCAGAGAGAAGAGGGGGAGAAACGATAAATACATAGCAAGCAAGTGCGTAACAGACAACAAGCAGAGCTAGACGTGTTCTATCGCAGTATGAGGTGATACCGGTGAAGGGGGGAAACATCCGGGAAAGTATCCCCGGTGTTCCGTGTTTTCGGACAGATGAACCGGAGGTGAAATATTGCAGGTTCACTATGGTAGGGACGCGTGGCGGATGAACGGGTTGCGTATCCGGATCCGTCTCATCATTCTGGGCAACTTTCATGTTGAAAATAATTTAATCCGAGTTACGGATTAAAAGATATGATTTTCTAAAGATTTTAATAATTTCTGGAATTTAATTAATTATTTAATTTAATTCGAAAATGTATTTATGACATCAGCATGATGTCATGCTGACGTCAGCAGTCTACAGGGTTGACTGGTCAATCTGACCGGTGGGTCCCGCTGTCATACTCTGTTAACTACTTAATCAATTTAATTAGTTTAAAAAACAGATTAGTCAGGTTAATTAATTAATTTGGCTAATCTAATCAGGATTAATTAAGTTAATTAATTCTTTAACTAATTAATTAATTAAATTAATTATTATTTATTTTATTATTATTATTATTTATTTAGTTTTAACTAAAATGTTCTGGGCAGGGGGCCCACTTGTCATAGGCCCCAAGGGCCTTTTTGGTGTCTTGGTTACTGGCGAACTCGAGCAAAGCGGGCGCTGGCGCTACGGGCGCTAGCCCGTTTGGGCGCACGCTCTGTTACTGTGGGGCGCCGCCATGGCGGGTGCCGAGCAAAGACGGCGAGGCGGGCACGCTGGGCGCAAGCATGCTTGCTGCCAAGCAGACGCGAGCGGAGGGGCTGCGGTGGTGCGTGGGCGCGTGGTCGGAGCGGGCGTCTCAAGGCGGGCGTCGGCGGGCGGCCGTGAGGTAGGGCCGCCGACGCGCAAGGGACAACGTCGGCGGCCTTCGCAGAAGCAGAGGCTGCAGCGGCAAGGCAGAGCGGCCGGGAGGTAGGGACGAGGCGGGCGTCGGACGCCAAGAGGCGCGCGCGCCTCGGCCCAGGGAGGGGCGCACGGCGAGGACGACACGTTCGCGGGGAGCACGACGCAGAGGGCGCATGGGCGCGGTAAGCGTGTGCTCACTGCGGGCGGGCGCGTTGCCGGTCTAGCGTGTGGTGAGCGAGGCGTGAGGCAGAGAAGGGGAGAGGTCCGGGGCCTCACCAGCGTTGATGGGAAGAGGGGGCCGAGGTTTGCTGGCGGCCGGCGAGGAAGAAGATGAGGATGCGAGGTCCCGCGAGGAGGCGGTCGAGGTGGAGGGCGACGCGGTTCCGGGCGACATCGTGGGAGCCGGTTGCGACGGCGGAGATTCAGGAGGCGGCGCCATGCATTTATGAGGTAGCGCCAGCGGTGTTGGCAAGGTGGCGGCGGGGTCAGCGCGGCGAGGGGCGACGCAGTCGGCCCCGATCCAGATTGGATCGTGGGGAGGAGGCGAGGGAGCGAGAGGGGAAGAGATCGGGGGGAGGAGTGGGGTAGTGGGCTAGGGTTTCGGTGTCCCCATGGGGTTAGTAGGTGAGGTGGGGGTGGGCCGGTCCAACCAGGCCGACTAGAGTGGCCAGCTGGGCCTGTGGGCTGGTGGGTTGGATGCCCATTAGGTCACATGGCGGTCTTTGGGCAGTTGGCCCTGGGGGGTTGTTCTCCTTCTGTTTGTTTTGTTTTTCCTTTTCTTCTTCTTTTTTATTATTTTCTGTTTTCATTTATAGTTTAAAGCAGTTAGGCACTTTGTAAAATTATGCTTTCTTCAATGTAATTACTTTAGAAATATTGGTCCCACACCGAACATTTTTGTTTAATATTTTGAAACTTTTATTATTTGCCTCGGTTTTAAATTTGAAATTCAAACTAGGTTTCGAACTAACGCGAGTTTATCCACAGTAACCGAGGTGACGTGGCATCATTAGCGGGATCATCAGAGCGTAAGTATCCCAAGGCCACAATTCTCCTCTATTACAAGAAATCTCGCCCGAGATTTAAGAGGGAGTAAGGGGAAAGTTCGTTACGATATTCTAACCGGCCTTCTCAAGAAGTTAATCCTTTCGTTGATGTCTTCAATTCTTTATTCCAAAGAATTATGATGAAGTTGTCGCCCTTTCTTCGGGAACTCCATCGCATTTACGAATAGGTAAGGGCATCTCTACAATGATGGGATGTTATAAGGAAACTTATCCGGGGTATCCCAAGAATGAATATATGAGTATCTCTCGAGTTGAACAAATGACACACATCGAGAGCAAAGTAAGACGGTGCGATAAGAAGTTTCAAGCGGATAGGCAATCGCTCATTGCTCAAGCAGAAAGTAAAGGGTTCAGAGTAACGGAATAAGTATTGCGTCCGATACCAGAATAGATCAACAGGCAAGTGGCCCGTGAATTACATACAAAGTCAAGCACGAGGAATAACTTTGACAACAGGTTGTACAGGAGAGTCAGGTTTCGATCCTGGGACCAGTGGGTTACGGGCCCACCATGTGGGTTAAAAGAAGGAAGGGCATTGACATCTTGCACGGTCATGTAAGCAAGGCATGTCAGAGGTTAGTCTGCCAGTTATGTCGACAACAACATCGGTACCAAGGGCGAGGGACGAAGAGAACCATTTTCCTGCTCGTTGAACGAGGCGGACCAATAGGCAAAGTTCTCGTCCATCGGCGGTTACCGGAATGTCATCAACAGTAGAAACAGGGTCTCACTGACAGAGTTGTACACCGAGGTGTTTTACATAACCAGTGAATTATTACTGCTTAGATCATATAGATCACTAGAAGGGTTAAGCAAACCAAAGGAAAGGAAAGGTGATTACCAGGTTAAACAGACAATGGAAAGGAAAATGTGTTTAAACACATATTTTAGGTATATCCTTCCCAAGTACAAGCAGAGTATGACATCCATGACAGGATATAATGTAGAAAACCCTTTAGGTAGGGGGAGAAAAATTTCATGACATTACCCATACAACGGTGTTCGGATAATTGAGCAAGAAACATTTAGCATTGGGATTCAAATGTTCTTGTTGAAAATCGGAGTACCACAAATATGCTTCGAGACAGTATTGACATGGTCTTACAGCAAAGGTCAGGCTTTGGATACAAAGGATCCATCGAAAACAACTTATAGAATAAGTCTTACAGTTTCCTCATGGAAGAATGGATAACCTTGTTAAAGAGGAAACTATAACACTCGGTCCTCCGGTCGGTGTGCTAGGCATGACATCACCTTCATCGGGTTATATAAAGATCAATGCTATGACTCTTGGAAAATGTTCCAACCATCATATTTGACGAGCTTCAAATCTGAATGGTGTCAGGACACCTTAAACTCAGGATGCCTAAGAAGAAGAGGTGCAACACAATTGACGAGACGACATTATATGATTCTCGGGAAATGAACTATGGAAGCGAGTTCCGAACAGGGGTTCATCAGTAAACCAAGGAGAGGGTGAGGAGGTGGCTGATGAACTCAACAAAAATTCATTGGGATCTCCAAAAGATGAATTTCCACAATTATGTGAACAAGGAGATAGCATTTTTCAGATCAAATGATATAATGGGGTATGCTCGAGGAAAACTTACACAATTAAACATTGGTTGAAAGGTGCGCCCGAAATATGGGTTGGGTTGCACGACCAATGTCAGAATGGTGATTCAATAATCAATAGTCCAAGAATGAACGGCCGACAATTAACTTCAAAGCAGTAGGGTTGCTAGAAGGGCAGAATTCAAACAGCACTGTTTACTTGTTGGTACACCGGTTGGAATCAACACGAGGACCAAGAAAGAATGGTGATGGTGGGAAGCATCACTGTATCACAAATTCTTAAGAGGTGGTGTGATTCTCACAACATTGATGACATAAGAGATGGTAATACTCCAAGGTAAATAAGAACAGATGCTGGATAGTAAGGATCTCAAGGTATAACACAAAACACGAACAAGTTTGTGTTGGAGGGAGGGCAATAAAGTGGCCGATGTTAACACAACTCATCGAGGGCAAGGATGGTATTTCTCATCATGAATTCGATTGATATCATGTAAGAGCTCATTAGGTTGACGATGATCACGACACACTTGTCGAGAGATTTCATGAAGATGCAATCAATCAGCGATGACAATAAGTTAAAGGAATGATGAAGCGAAATGTTATTGGAACCACGGTTACGACACAAACTCGAAATCAAGCTTGCGATTCAAGGTGAAATGATATGATGAGGAAAATCGACGTAAGCTGAGCTCATCATCAAAAATTGTGCTCCGAAAGTGTAACGCCCCTGATCCGATGCGCCAGGTGTCCGCCAGTTATTCGCCGTTGTTGCCATGTCATTTGCTTGCGTGTTGTAGTTTTCCATGTCATCATCTGCATTTCATATCATGTCATCATGTGCATTTCATTTTGCATACGTGTTCGTCTCATGCATCCGAGCCTTTTCCCCGTTGTCCGTTTTGCAATCCGGCACTCCTATGTCATCCGGCGTCCCCTTCTTCTCTCCTATTGTGTGCGGGTGTTAAACTTTCTCGGAATGGCCCGAGGTTTGCCAAGCGGCCTTGGTATAGCACCGGTAGACCGCCTGTCAAGTTTCGTGTCATTTGGAGGTCGTTTGATACTCCAACGGTTAACCGGGTAACCGTAAAGCCCTCTTTTGTTGCAGCCCAACACCCCTTCCAAAGTGGCCCAAAACCCATCTAACTCCCCTCCATGCTCTCGGTCGTTCGATCACGATCGCGGGTCAAAACCACACCTCATTTGACTCTCCTAGCTCCCTCTACCTATAAATAGGCCCTCCCTTCCAAATTTCGGATCATTTACCCCCGAAACCCTAGCCCCGCTCCTCTCCGCGCCGACGGACACGTCCGATCTGGACCAGACGCGTCCGCCGGCCACCTCACTCCGCCAATAGCAGGCTGCCACGTCACCCCGCCGCCGCCGCTAGCCAACCAGACACCGCCACCTCACCGCGCCAGACCCTCTCTCCTCCTCCACAGCAGCTCTGGAGAGGCCCTCCGGCCCGATCGGCCGCCGCCACTGGCCGCGACCCGCGCCTCCGGGCGCGCTCGCCCTCGATCGCTATGTTGCCCATCGTCGCCGGCGACGGGGCTCGCTGAGCCCCACATCGCCGCCCCGCCGCCCGCTCGCGAAGTTCGCCAGACATCGCTGCCCTATGCCGAGCCCGTGCCCTCCGCCGCGTGCGTCGTCCTGTTCGCGCGGTGTTCGCTTCGCAGCGGCCGTGCCCTCCAACCTCGTGTCGGCGCTGTTCGCCGGGACCCCCCACCGCGCCGCCTCCGCGCTGGCGCCGGATCCGCCCGCCCTCGCCGTCGCCCGGCGTCCTCGCCTCGCCGGATTTGCAGCGCCACCCCTACCTCGCTCGATCCAGGCGGGATCGAGGAGGACGAACCCCTCCGCGGGCCAAGGCCCAGCCGCGGCCAGATCCGACCCAGCCTCCTCGGCCCAGCGGCCTCCAGGCCCAACGTCCAGCTCCAGCGGCCCAGCCGGCCTCCCCTCCAAGGCCCAGCGCCAGGCCTCCTCTGCTTCCGACCCGGGCCAGGCCCAATGTGAGCACAACCCCAGCCCAGCACCCAGCGGTTTCAGCCCGTGTATATTTTTTTCCTGCTACTGCGATTTTAACTTTATCCATTGTATTAACAGTTTTACAGAAAAACCCCTCCATGTTCATGCATTAATAACTCATTAACCGTGCATCGGATTAAAACAAACTTTATATGTAAAATGCTTAGAATTTCATCTAGTTTCATAATATGCCATTTTCATCCATGTTTGAAATGATTAAAATGCTGTTTGATTAAATTTGCTTAAATGCCATGTTAAAATGATTTAATTCATAACTAATTAACCGTAGCTTGGATTTAAATGTTCTTTATATGTAAATGGGGTGGAAAAATGCCTAGATTAACATGGTCCACTTTATTTTCCTGTTTAACAACTTTAAAATATGTTTTAGGGCAGAACAGTACCAAATTCATAATATGCTCATGAGGATTTTCCGGACCTGTTGTTCGTTGTTTCTGGCCTCATTTAAACTTGCCTAGGTAGGTAGTTTTGTTATGCTTCACCCCTTGCCATGTTGATCCACATTTAATATTGTTGGGTACATAAACGAGAGAGAACTAAATAATTGATGTGGTGTTTTGTCAATATGCAACTCGTTGCATATTGAGCTCCACTTAACTTGTAGTATTGTTTGTTGCACTTTGCCATGCCATGCCTCATTAAACCGGTCATGCATCATACTTGTTTGTGCATCATGACATGTTCATGCTTGTGTGTTTACCATATTGTTTGCTTCTTTTCGGGTTGCTTCTCTCGTTAGCTTCGGTTTCGTTCCGGAGTTGTGAGGATTCGTTCGACTACGTCCGTTTGTCTTCTTCATGGACTCGTTCTTCTTCCTAGCGGGATTTCGTGCAAGATGACCGCTACCGGATCTCACTACTATCATTGCTATGCTAGTTGCCTCGTTTTTTCGCTATGCTGCGCTACCTATTACCTGCTTGTCCAGCCATCCCATATTGCCATGAACCTCTAACCTTTGACACCATTCCTAGCAAACCGTTGTTTGGCTATGTTACCGCTTTTGCTCAGCCCTCTTATAGCGTTGCTAGCTGCGGTGAAGTTGAAGATTGCTCCATGGTGGACAGTGGTTATGTTGGGATATCACAATATCTCTTATATTATTAATGCATCTATATACTTGGTAAAGGGTGGAAGGCTCGGCCTTATGCCCGGTGTTTTGTTCCACTCTTGCCGCCCTAGTTTCCGTCATACCGGTGTTATGTTCCCGGATTTTGCGCCCCTACACGGTCGGGTGATTTATGGGACCCCTTGACAGTTCGCTTTGAATAAAACTTGTCCAAAGAAGGCCCAACATTGCCTTTTATCATTTGCCTCACCACCACCTACCTTTCCCTTGGGAGTAATTAACCCAAGGGTCATCTTATTTTATCCCCCGGCCGGTGCTTGTCTAAGTGTTGGTCCGAACGAGCAACTCTTGGGGCCACCTCTTGGCAACTCGAGGGCTGGTTTTACTCGTAGCTTGACTTATCCGGTGTTGCCCTAAGAACGAGATATGTGCAGCTCCTATCGGGATTGTCGGCGATCGGGCGGCTTTGCTGGTCTTGTTTTACCATTGTCGAAATGTCTTGATGTACGGGATACCGAGCCCGATCGGAGTGTCTCGGTGAAGGTCTATTCTTCGATGATCGCGAGAGCTTGTCATGGGCTTGTTGGGACACCCTGCAGGTATAAACTTTCGAGAGCCGTGCCGCGGTTATGTGGCAGATGGGAATTTGTTAATGTCCGTTGTAGACAACTTGACACTTGATCCGAATTAAAACACATCAACCGAGTGTGTAGCCGTGATGGTCTCTTCTCGCGGAGTCCGGAAGTGAACACGGTTTCGTGTTATGTTTGACGAAGTAGGTGTTCGGGATCACCTCTTGATCATTGCTAGCTTCACGACCGCTCGCTTGTTTCTCTTCTCGCCTCATTTGCGTATGTTAGCCACCATACTTAGCTTAGTCGCCATCGCAACCTCACCACTTTACCCCTTCCTTACCCTTTAAGCTTTGCTAGTCTTGATACCCATGGTAATGGGATTGTTGAGTCCTCGTGGCTCACCGGATACTTCCAAAACCAGTTTGCGGTGCCTATGTTACCGAAAGGGTGACGCAACCAAGCTCAAGGAGGAGCTCGTTGAAGATCTTGCCCTTTGTGTTGTTTCGCTCTAGTTGATCAAGAGTGGAGCCCAGTTGGGGTCGATCGGGACCTTTTGTGCATTTGGGGTTCTTCTTTTAATTTGGTTCCGTAGTCGGACCTTGATTGTATCTGGATGATGTAATGCTTTATTCATGTAATTGTGTGAAGTGGCGATTGTAAGCCAACTATGTATCTCTTTCCTTATGTATTACATGGGTTGTGTGAAGATTACCTCACTTGCGACATTGCTTTCAATGCGGTTATGCCTCTAAGTCATGCTTCGACACGTGGGAGATATAGCCGCATCGAGGGCGCTAAGTTGGTAATCGAGCCTTCCCGACCTTAGGAGCCCCACCGCTTGATCGCTTTTAGCGGCCGAGTTGTGTCTAGAAAAATGTTTTGAGTCATTTAGGATTATATATATCGAGAGTAG
The DNA here is from genome assembly GCA_021437245.1 of Aegilops speltoides. Lineage (NCBI taxonomy): Eukaryota > Viridiplantae > Streptophyta > Magnoliopsida > Poales > Poaceae > Aegilops > Aegilops speltoides. The sequence goes on from CM038145.1 coordinate 217,881,172, forward strand.
GATTCTTTTTACTCCCGGTCCTTCGACCTTCCGGTGAGGTATCCCGACGAGAGTTTTGACTCTTCTCTTCTCAAATTTCACTAAATTTTTTTAGGATCACGCTGGTATCTTAGAATCGTTCGATGGTTTTATGATGACAACATTGTCTTGGTTGCCTCCCGTCGCAGGGTTTTTTCTTGGAGGTGACCCGGGAGTTGAGCTCCGGCGTGTTGTCGTCATAATTTTATCGTTGCAGATTCTGGAATACCCGAGTTTAGTACGCCGACATCAAAATCTCTTTTATGCGGTTGTTGGTGAGATAACCCCGCTAACCCAAAGATCGAGGTGAGTACGGAGTATTACCATGACTCAGATAACGGATGCTTTTCAAGGTTGAGGTACACGATTTCGAAGGTTTCTTGGTTATGTGTTGACGGATGGATACAGCTGGATGTAGGTATTGTTAGTTTGGGTGAGATATATTTTGCTTCCCCTGTATCCCCAACACCAGATTGCATAACCAGAAAGTTTCAGGAGTTTTATAGGTGGGAATTCAAGTAGCTCCTGGAATATCTTTCCGACAGATGCATGATATGGGATTGGGTAAATCTCTATCATATGTGTTTGTTCCGGCTTATTCTGCAAGCCATATCCTTTGTTTTGTTTTACTTGTGGTATTCGAGTTGCTTCAATGTCAAGTGTTGATTCCATACCTTTCCGAAATGGTGTTCTCATACTCCGATGTGAATACCAATCCATCTCGACAATCGAGATTGTCATGTCAATCCTTTCCAACCGGTGTGCTTCTCTTCAAGTGGATCCCATCATTTTTCCCATCCGCAAGATCAAATCTAAGTTTTCTCAACGGTGTTTGTTTCATCCGTCCCAAGTTGCCTTTGTTTTCCCGCCCACCCACCCTTTTCCTCAAGGACTAAGATTTCTTTACCAAGTATCCTTTTACTTTTGTGAAGTCTCTTCATTCTTTTCAATCAATGTTCTTATCCGGTGATTTCCCATGAAGATGCTCAACAGCTTCAAGTTCAACATCCTTCATTGTTGTCTCTTCTCTGGTGGATCCTATTCAAGCTTTCGATATTCATCATATTCCTTTCCTCGTTTCTAATGCTTTCTCATACCGATGCACCTCTTACTCATTCACCTCTTCCTATTCATTTGTTCTGGAGTGCCGAAGATATCTCACAAGATTTGTGTTTCCATTCTTAATCCGTTCAAGTCATTTGGAGATTGTTATCTCATTCAAGCCATTTAATTCAACCGGTGCAACCTCTCTTTAAACTTGTTTAACGGTGTTTTCTTTTGGGTGGGCCCTAACCCACAGGTCTTTTCCCAGGATCTTACCTGACTCTTCTATTTTCCCAGAGCTATCCTAAATTCTTCTCCAAGTTTGACGTAAGAATGAGTTATCATCAGTCAAATGCTTTTCTCCAAGATCTTTCAAATTCTTTTCATTGTTGGCTCAACCACTTCGTTTTTCATTCTTCTGGAGTATCTAAGGAATTTTGGTGGTGTTTCTCGTCGTCATGTGAAGACCGAAGAAGGATTTCTCTTAAATCTTGTCCGTTCTCTTGAAGATTCATGGTTCTAGCTTCATGCTATCCTCATTATTGTTTTGATTGTGACAATTCTTTTCTTACCATCCGGAGCATTTCATGAGTTGTTTCCATTTCTTTCCTCCGAAGGTCATCATGTCATAATTCGTCATTCTCAGCGTGTAGCTATCGTTCTCTAAATCCCACCGGTGGTTCCATCGAGACTTCCTCAAGTTTTGCGCCATATCTCTCTTAATCCTTTTTCAATGAGAATAAGTAGTATGCCAAATCCATTGCTTGTCATCAATCTAATTGGTGAAGGATGAGCATAATGTAATTCTTATTCTTGTTTCATCGAGTAAATTCAATTCTTTTCTTCTGAAGATTGTTCATGATGAAGTAATTCTTGTTTCATTTGTTTCATCTTCTCTTTTTCCCGGAGTTCCAAGCTCTAATTATCACGGAGATCCATCTAAATCATTGCAAGGCTTCACCTTGTGTTTTTAACTTCTCTTTCTTTCTATCACCCTTTTGTTTACCGGAGTTCTTCATGGAGGCTCTACATGGAGGTTCGTCAAGGATTCTTTTCATTCTTCAATTGTTCTTCAAGATTTCTCTCGTAGTTATGATCCGCCAAGCTATACTCAAAATTAAACAGGGTGCCCAACACTTGTTTTGTTTTGAGAAGCTCAAGTATTCTCCGTCTTGCATTCCAAAGTGCAATTCCTTCTATCTTATCTTTTGAGATGGTGTTATGTCACTCTTGACAATTTCCTTCATGTTTCATGATTCATATGTTGTCAAGAATGAGGTATTCTAAATCCATCTTTTTCTCTTCGTTCAAGAGATCTTTTCGACCAATCAACTTCTTCGTTGGAGTTATCTTGTGTCATATTTCACCTAAAGCCTTTCCTTAAGGGTTGTTGCTATTTGTGGTGATTATGCATGACCCAAGCTTGCTCTCTATTCACTTGGTGGAAGAAGTTTCTCTTATGTTCATTGATCTCAACCAATCAATTGTATCCATTAGTGGCCGGTTGTCACCTCATCATTTTGAGATGTTTGCCATAAGCCCACAACAAGCTTGTGCTTCTCGTTGTTGATTTTCCAACAACTCCGTTCGATTCTTCTTTGCAAGGATGCTTTCCAAATTCAATTGTGGCAGCAGGTGTCATTTTCTTCTCCATTCTGTTATTCCAATGATCTATCTTCTATTCTTTCGTTACGGAGGCATTGTGATGTTGTGCTCTTCACCCATCACCTCGTTTTGTGAGGATCGTGTTCTTTTCTTGCTTATCCATTTAACCGGAGTGTTGTATCATCTCTTCAATTTCTTTTCATCTTATCAAGTTTTGCCTCTCTTTTCAACCGGATTGCTGTCGGAAATCCTTCTTACCCCTTGTGCCATTCTTTCAATAGTTCCAGAGGCAGTGTGTTGTTGATTTCATCAAGTATCATCCCATCTTCTCAAGTTCATGTTCTATTCGTTCCATGTTCAACCGGAGTGCTGCCCGAATTCTTCCTCCCTCATCTTGTTTTAACCGGAGTGGTTTCGAATTCTATCTTGTCCATTAAACTCTTGATTCATGTCTTTGCAACCTTCAAGTTCTCGTTATACTCCTTGTTCATCTTTTCTAACAAATTGTTTGCAATCTCGTTCATCTCTGTTGTTACTCTTTCTTTTAAATTGCTCAACATCTCAAGGTTCATGGTTTCACTCGTTCGTCAAAGAAGCAACTTAGTTTTACCTCTTCTCTTCCTCTTCCTTTTCCCTCCGGTGCCATCCTAGATCTCGGGACGAGATCCTCTCGTAGTGGTGGAGTGTTGTAACGCCGGATCCGATGCACTGTGTGTCCTTGATTATTCGCCGTCGTTGCCATGTCATTTGCTTGCGTGTTGCAGTTTGCCATGTCATCATCTGCATTTCATATCATGTCATCATGTGCATTTCATTTTGCATACGTGTTCGTCTCATGCATCCGAGCCTTTTCCCCGTTGTCCGTTTTGCAATCCGGCACTCCTATGTCATCCGGCGTCCCCTTCTTCTCTCCTGTTGTGTGCGGGTGTTAAGCTTTCTCGGAATGGCCCGAGGTTTGCCAAGCAGCCTTGGTATAGCACCGGTAGACCGCCTGTCAAGTTTCGTGTCATTTGGAGGTCGTTTGATACTCCAACGGTTAACCGGGTAACCGTAAAGCCCTCTTTTGTTGCAGCCCAACACCCCTTCCAAAGTGGCCCAAAACCCATCTAACTCCCCTCCATGCTCTCGGTCGTTCGATCACGATCGCGTGGCCGAAAACCACACCTCATTTGGACTCTCCTAGCTCCCTCTACCTATAAATAGGCCCTCCCCTTCCAAATTTCAGATCATTTCCCCCCGAAACCCTAGCCCCGCTCCTCTCCGCGCCGCCGAACACGTCCGATCTGGACAGACGCAGCGTCCACGGCCACCTCACTCCGGCCAATAGCAGGCTGCCACGCCACCCCGCCGCCGCCGCTAGCCAACCAGACACCGCCACCTCACCCGCGCACCTCTCTCTCTCCTCCTCCGCAGCAGCCTGGAGGCCCTCCGGCCGGTCGGCCGCCGCCGCCGCGCGCGCCGCGCCTCCGGGCTCGACTTGCCCTCCGGTCGCTATGCCGTCCATCGTCGCGCGGCGACTGGGCCTCGCCGAGCCCCACATCGCCTGCCCGCCGCCCGCCTCATGGTCTTCGCCAGACATCGCTGCCCTATGCCGAGCCCCGCCCTCCGCCGCCAGACGTCCTAGCCCGTGCGGCGCCCGCCGCAGCGGCCGCCGTGCCCTCCGTCCTCGTGTCGGCGCCGTTCCCGCCGGGACCCCACCGCGCCGCCTCCCGCGCCTGGCCGCCGGATCCGCCCCGTCCCCGCCGTCCGCCGGCGTCCTCGCCTCGCCGGATTTGCAGCGCCGCCCTACCTCGCTCGATCCAGGCGGGATCGAGGAGGACGAACCCCTCCGCGGGCCAAGGCCCAGCCGCGGTCAGATCCGACCCAGCCTCCTCGGCCCAGCGGCCTCCAGGCCCAACGTCCAGCTCCAGCGGCCCAGCCGGCCTCCCCTCCAAGGCCCAGCGCCAGGCCTCCTCTGCTTCCGACCCGGGCCAGGCCCAATGTGAGCACAACCCCAGCCCAGCACCCAGCGGTTTCAGCCCGTGTATATTTTTTTCCTGCTACTGCGATTTTAACATTATCCATTGTATTAACAGTTTTACAGAAAAACCCCTCCATGTTCATGCATTAATAACTCATTAACCGTGCATCGGATTAAAACAAACTTTATATGTAAAATGCTTAGAATTTCATCTAGTTTCATAATATGCCATTTTCATCCATGTTTGAAATGATTAAAATGCTGTTTGATTAAATTTGCTTAAATGCCATGTTAAAATGATTTAATTCATAACTAATTAACCGTAGCTCGGATTTAAATGTTCTTTATATGTAAATGGGGTGGAAAAATGCCTAGATTAACATGGTCCACTTTATTTTCCTGTTTAACAACTTTAAAATATGTTTTAGGGCAGAACAGTACCAAATTCATAATATGCTCATGAGGATTTTCCGGACCTGTTGTTCGTTGTTTCCGGCCTCATTTAAACTTGCCTAGGTAGGTAGTTTTGTTATGCTTCACCCCTTGCCATGTTGATCCACATTTAATATTGTTGGGTACATAAACGAGAGAGAACTAAATAATTGATGTGGTGTTTTGTCAATATGCAACTCGTTGCATATTGAGCTCCACTTAACTTGTAGTATTGTTTGTTGCACTTTGCCATGCCATGCCTCATTAAACCGGTCATGCATCATACTTGTTTGTGCATCATGACATGTTCATGCTTGTGTGTTTACCATATTGTTTGCTTCTTTCCGGGTTGCTTCTCTCGTTAGCTTCGGTTTCGTTCCGGAGTTGTGAGGATTCGTTCGACTACGTCCGTTTGTCTTCTTCATGGACTCGTTCTTCTTCCTAGCGGGATTTCAGGCAAGATGATCGCTACCCTGGATCTCACTACTATCATTGCTATGCTAGTTGCCTCGTTCTTTCGCTATGCTGCGCTACCTATTACCTGTTTGTCCAGCCATCCCATATTGCCATGAACCTCTAACCTTTGACACCATTCCTAGCAAACCGTTGTTTGGCTATGTTACCGCTTTTGCTCAGCCCCTCTTATAGCGTTGCTAGCTGCAGGTGAAGTTGAAGATTGCTCCATGGTGGATGGGGTTTATGTTGGGATATCACAATATCTCTTATATTATTAATGCATCTATATACCGGTAAAGGGTGGAAGGCTCGGCCTTATGCCCAGTGTTTTGTTCCACTCTTGCCGCCCTAGTTTCCATCATACCGGTGTTATGTTCCCGGATTTTGCGTCCCTTACGTGGTCGGGTGATTTATGGGACCCCCTTGACAGTTCGCTTTGAATAAAACTTGTCCAGCAAGGCCCAACATTGCCTTTTATCATTTGCCTCACCACCACCTACCTTTCCCTTGGGAGTAATTAACCCAAGGGTCATCTTATTTTATCCCCCCCGGGCCAGTGCTTGTCTAAGTGTTGGTCCGAAACGAGCAACCTGCGGGGCCACCTCTTGGCAACTCGAGGGCTGGTTTTACTCGTAGCTTGACTTATCCGGTGTTGCCCTAAGAACGAGATATGTGCAGCTCCTATCGGGATTGTCGGCGCATCGGGCGGCTTTGCTGGTCTTGTTTTACCATTGTCGAAATGTCTTGATGTACCGGGATACCGAGCCTGATCGGAGTGTCTCGGGTGAAGGTCTATTCCTTCGATGATCGCGAGAGCTTGTCATGGGCTGTTGGGACACCCTGCAGGTATAAACTTTCGAGAGCCGTGCCCGCGCTTATGTGGCAGATGGGAATTTGTTAATGTCCGGTTGTAGACAACTTGACACTTGATCCGAATTAAAACACATCAACCGAGTGTGTAGCCGTGATGGTCTCTTCTCGGCGGAGTCCGGGAAGTGAACACGGTTTCTATGTTATGTTTGACGTAAGTAGGTGTTCAGGATCACCTCTTGATCATTGCTAGCTTCATGACCGTTCTGCTTGTTTCTCTTCTCGCTCTCATTTGCGTATGTTAGCCACCATACTTTGCTTAGTCGCTGCTGCAACCTCACCACTTTACCCCTTCCTTACCCTTTAAGCTTTGCTAGTCTTGATACCCATGGTAATGGGATTGCTGAGTCCTCGTGGCTCACCAGATACTTCCAAAACCAGTTTGTAGGTGCCTATGTTACCGAGCAGGTGACGCAACCAAGCTCAAGGAGGAGCTCGTTGAAGATCTTGCCCTTTGTGTTGTTTCGTTCTAGTTGATCAGTAGTGGAGCCCAGTTGGGGTCGATCGGGACCTTTTGTCGCATTTGGGGTTCTTCTTTTAATTTGGTTCCGTAGTCGGACCTTGATTGTATCTGGATGATGTAATGCTTTATTCATGTAATTGTGTGAAGTGGCGATTGTAAGCCAACTATGTATCTCTTTCCCTTATGTATTACATGGGTTGTGTGAAGATTACCTCACTTGCGACATTGCTTTCAATGCGGTTATGCCTCTAAGTCGTGCTTCGACACGTGGGAGATATAGCCGCATCGAGGGCGTTACAGAAAGGACCAGGTAGCACAGTTAAAAGTCTGCACGATACTGATATAGCCGATAAGGCTAGGAATGACTTGAAGGATTATTAAACTCGTAAGCAACAAGAATTACTTAGATTTATTGAATCAGAGTGCGGAATCGATTCACTTATTAGTGTTCTCGAGTGACTAATAGCTCAGAACCTGGGGGTCCGAGATTGGTGAGAAGCAATACTAGATGAAGACTCACAGGAAGCAACACAGTTCTCGAGATACCAGAGGTTAATACTCAAGGAAGATCAAAAATAGAGGTTGCGGAGATGTATCGATGAATAAAAGACAAGTGCTTAAACTTGTCTGAGAAATGGAATCAAGGAGAAAATGTGGTCGGGACCACGATTGCAAATGATCAATACATAGATACTAGATGATTTCATAACAAGGAAATAGTTATTATTACAAGAAGCTTCTATGATAGGATCTACATCGTGTGCATGGGCATGAACACCAAGTTCAAGGTCAACTCCCACTTCTTTAATGCATAATCTTTCATTCGCTTCCCGCCTTCATCAAAGTTGTGGTGTTGAAATTTATCCGACGTAACACCAGTAAAGTATGACCCATAGTAGTTTCCGGATTCACACAGATTAGAAGAGGCATATGTCCAACACATCGGGGCCTCTTAGGAACATATACCACAAACTTCAGGAGTAAATAACACAAGCTCGAAAGCAGAGCATGGTTGACAAAGCAGAGGATACAATTTACCAAAGGCATTATGTATCAGGGGAGGAACTCTCAAGGTTATTGGATATGAAGGACACTGTCGGATAATAACCAAGCAATTGGTCTCGCGGACCACCAGGAATCTGATGTGAGTATCGATACTCAATCAGAAGGAAAAAATATGCAAAAGGCATCGGTTTATAGAACATCTGAATAATTCAACGTTTAAATAACAAAGGAATTATGATTTTCAAATCAAGTGATCAAAGGCAAACTCTCTGATTAAGGATGGATAACTTGAGTAAGCTTAGGGGTACAAACAACGACAATTTGATTGGTTGAGAACCAGCTCCTGTTCAAAATGACACCTGAGCCGGAAGGATGAATTCTAGGATTCGACTGAGGAATGCGAGTATCCTCAACATATTGAATCAACGAACTTAAAATGAGAAAGACAAGGAATGCCAATAAGATTACGAGACTTGTGGGATTAATCATAAAGCAAGCAAGAATTTCAAGAGCAATAGGATGCTAAGGATTTTCGGAAGTTCAAATATTATTTCAAAGACTTTTGTGAAACACATGAACAACTGGGGATGAGCGGATACTCGACAAGTGCGAGGATTTATTTGAAGGGGTATTCATGTGGCAAAGAACTGCTAGGCAGTAGGCACAAAGTATTCTCGGAACAATAGAGAAAACTTCGGGGTATCTTGTAATAACAAGATCAATGGGGAATGATCGTATGAATGGCAAGTGTAAGTAGTTATCCATACGGATTTGCGGTGGAAGGGGAATTGCAAACGCGATGAACACAAGTTCTTGGGTTAACAACGGAGGGTATCTTCAAGATCTTCTGGTGCAGCAGACGATCATCAGTAATAAGGGGCTCTCCGGGTGAAAGTGATAACGAGATCCTAATGTTAGATTTAGCAAAAATCATTTAACCCGAATAGAAGAGAGATCAGAGTCCCAGAGTATAGGTCGAGGAATAAAAGATCCTAATACAACCCAATGGCGACGTGGGCCCGTAAGGCACACAGCCAAGTTAGTAAAAGTTCTGCAATGACTAGACTCAACTTCGGCCAAGGAGTTGGAAAGGGGCATTCCTACAGGCAGTCGGCTCTGATACCAACTTGTGACGCCCCCGATTCAATCGTACACTAATCATGCACGCAAATGTGTACGATCAAGATCAGGGACTCACGAGAAGATATCACAACACAACTCTAAAAACATAAATAAGTCATACAAGCATCATAATACAAGCCAGGGGCCTCGAGGGCTCGAATACAAGTGCTCGATCATAGACGAGTCGTGGAAGCAACAATATCGAGTACGACATAAGTTAAACAAGTTGCCATAAGATGGCTAGCACAAACCGGATCTGATCGAAGAGGCGCAGGCCTCCTGCTCAGGATCCTCCTAACTACTCACGGTCGCCGCTGGCTGCACGTAGTAGTAGGCACCTCCGGTGTAGTAGTCGCCATCGACGGTGGCGTCGCTTCGATTTCCAGCATCTGGTTGTGACAACCGTAAAGAAAGGAAAGGGGAAAAGGGGAGAAAGCAACCATGAGTACTCATCCAAAGTACTACGCAAGCAAGGAGCTACACTACATATGCATGGGTATATGTGTAAAGGGCCATATCGGTGGACCGAGCTGCAGAATGCCGTAATAAGAGGGGATAGCTAATCCGTCGAAGACTACGCCACGCAGCCTCCGTCTCGCAGCATGTAGAAGAGAGTAGATTGAAGTCCTCCAAGTAGCATCACCAAGTAGCATCTCCAGTAGCAACACATAGCATAATCCTACCCGACGATCCTCTCCTCGTCGCCCTGTTAGAGAGCGATCACCGGGTTGTCTGTGGAACTTGGAAGGGTGTGTTTTATTAAGTATCCGGTTCTAGTTGTCATAAGGTCAAGGTACAACTCCGGGTCGTCCTTTTACCAAGGGACACGGCTATTGAATAGATTAACTTCCTGCAGGGGTGCACCACATAACCCAACACGCTCGATCCCATTTGGCCGGACACACTTTCCTGGGTCATGCCCGGCCTCGGAAGATCAACACGTCGCAGCCCCACCAAGGCACAACAGAGAGGTCAACACGTCGGTCTAAATCCTATGCGCGCAGGGGTCTGGGCCCATCGCCCATAGTGGGCTGATGCACCCCCTAGGCCCACCCCCTGCGCCTAGGGTTGAAACCCTAGGGTGGGGTGGGGGCGCACCACATGCCTTGGGGGGCACTCCTCCCCCCTTGGCCGCTGCCCCCTTGGGAGATTGGATCTCCCAGGGCCGGCGCCCCCCCTGGGGTCCTATATAAAGGAGGGCAGGGGGGAGGGCAGCCACACCCATTGCCTTGGCGCTTCCCTCCCCCTACTACACCTCGTCCTCCTCCCGTAGACGCTTGGCGAAGCCTCTTTGGAGTTCTCACAGATCCACCACCACGCCGTCGTCTTGCTGGATCATCATCAACCTCTCCTTCCCCTTGCTGGATCAAGAAGGAGGAGACGCTCTCCGTCCCGCACGTGTGTTGAACGCGGAGGTGCTGTCCGCTCAAAGACTTGGACATCGGTGATCTGAATCACGTCGAGTACGACTCCATCATCACCATCCCCTTGCAAGCTTCCGCACGCGATGTACAAGTGGTATGTAGATGCAAACTCACTCCCTTGACTCATTGCTTAGATGAACTCATAGATGGATCTTGGTGAAACCGTAGGAAATTTTTTAATTTTCTGCAACGTTCCCCAACAGTAGCATCATGAGCTAGGTCTATGCGTAGTTCTCTAATGCACGAGTAGAACACAATTTTGTTGTGGGCGTGGATCTTGTCAACTTGCTTGCCTCTACTAGTCTTTTCTTGCTTCAGCGGTATTGTGGGATGAAGCGGCCCGGACCAACCTTACACGTACGCTTACATGAGACCGGTTCCACCGATTGACATGCACTAGTTGCATAAGGTGGCTGGCGGGTGTCTGTCTCTCCCACTTTAGTTGGAGCGGATTCGATGAAAAGGGCCCTTATGAAGGGTAAATAGAAGTTGACAAAATCACGTTGTGGTTATTCGTAGGTAAGAAAACATTCTTGCTAGAACCCAATTGCAGCCACGTAAAAGATGCAACAACAATTAGAGGACGTCTAACTTGTTTTTGCAGCGATTGATCATGTGATGTGATATGGCCAGAAGTTGTGATGAATGATGAATTGTGATGTATGAAATCATGTTCTTGTAATAGGATTCACGACTTGCATGTCGATGAGTATGACAACTAGCAGGAGCCATAGGAGTTGTCTTTATTTTTTGTATGACCTGCGTGTCATTGAAGAACGCTATGTAAACTACTTTACTTTATTGCTAAACGCGTTAGCCATAGAAGTAGAAGTAGTCGTTGGCGTGACAACTTCATGAAGACATGATGATGGAGATCATGGTGTCAAGCCGGTGACAAGATGATCATGGAGCCCTGAAGATGGAGATCAATAGAGTTATATGATATTGGCCATATCATGTCACAACTATATAATTGCATGTGATGTTTATTATGTTTATGCATCTTGTTTACTTAGGACGACGGTAGTAAATAAGATGATCCGTTACAAAAATTTCAAGAAGTGTTCTCCCCTAACTGTGCACCGTTGCTACAGTTTGTCGCTTCTAAGCACCACGTGATGATCGGGTGTGATGGATTCTTACGTTCACATACAACGGGTGTAAGACAGTTTTACACAGCAAAAACACTTAGGGTTAACTTGACGAGCCTAGCATGTACAGACATGGCCTCGGAACACGGAGACCGAAAGGTCGAACACGAGTCGTATGGAAGATACGATCAACATGAAGATGTTCACCGACGATGACTAGTCCGTCTCACGTGATGATCGGGCACGGGCTAGTTGACTCGGATCGTGTAACACTTAGATGACTGGAGGGATGTCTAATCTGAGTGGGAGTTCATAATTTGATTAGAACTTTATTATCATGAACTTAGTCTAAAACCTTTGCAAATATGTCTTGTAGATCAAATGGCCAACGCTAATGTCAACATGAACTTCAATGCGTTCCTAGAGAAAACCAAGCTGAAAGATGATGGCAGCAACTATACTGATCGGGTCGGAACCCGAGGATCATCCTCATAGCTGCCAGAAGCAATATGTCCTAGAAGGACCGCTAGGTGACGCCCCGCCCCGAGAGAACCAAGACGTTATGAATGCTTGGCAAGCTCGTGCCGATGATTACTCCCTCGTCAAAGGCGGCATGCTTTACGACTTAGAACCGGGCTCCAAAAGCGTTTTGAGCATCCGAGCATATGAGATGTTCAAGAGCTGAAACTAGTTTTCCAAGCTCATGCCCGGTCGAGAGATATGATGTCTCCAACAAGTTCTCAGCTTGTAAGATGGAGGAAAACAGTTACGTCGGTGAGCACAACTTTGAGGATGTGCAGGTTGCACAACCGTATGACCCAAATGAACATTAACCTCCTAGATGAGGCGGTCATTGACAGAATCCTCCGATCGCTCCCACCAAGCTACAAGAGCTTTGTGATGAACTACAACATGCGGGGATGGTGAAGACCATTCTGAAGTGTTCTCACGTGAAGTCGCAGAGGCTGAAATCAAGAAAGAACATCAAGTGTTTATGGTCAATAAGACCACTAAGTTCAAGAAGGGCAAGGGCAAGAAGAACTTCAAGAAGGATGGCAAGGATGTTGCCGCGCCCGATAAGCCGATTGCTTGGGAAGAAGTCAAAGAATGGACCCAAGCACGAGGTGAGTGCTTTTATTGCAAGGGAAGGGTCATCGAAGCGGAACTGCCCCAAATACTTAGCGGATAAGAAGGCGGCAACACCAAAGGTATATTTGATATACATGTAATTGATGTGTACCTTACCAATTACCGTAGTAACTCCCGGTATTTGATACCGTGCCGTTGCTCATATTTGTAACTCACAGCAGAGCTGCGGAATAAACGGAGATGGCGAAGGACGAGGTGACGGCGCATCGGGAATGGTTCCGAGTCGATGTGATCGCCGTCGCACGCTGCCTCTACATTTACCTACGGATTAGTTCGAACCTTAATAATTGTTATTTAGTGCCAAGTTTGAGCATGAACATTGTATCCGGATCTCGTTTAATACGAGATGGCTACTCATTTAAGTCGAGAATAATGGTTGTTCGATTTATATGAGAGATATGTTTTATGGTCATGCTCGATGGTCAATGGTTTATTCTTGATGAATCTCGAGCGTAATATTACACATGTTCATAGTGTGGATGCCAAAAGATGTAAAGTTGATAACGATAGTCCCACATACTTGTGGCATCGCCGCCTTGGTCACATTGGTGTCAAGCGCATGAAGAAGCTCCATCTCGATGGACTTTTAGAGTCTCTTGATTATGAATCGTTTGACACATGCGAACCATGCCTCATGGGCAAAATGACCAAGACTCCGTTCTCTCGAACAATGGAGCGAGCAACCAACTTGTCGGAAATCATACATACCGATGTATGCGGTCCAATGAGCGTTGAGGCTCGCAGAGGATATCGTTATGTTCTCACTCTCACTGATGACTTGAGTAGATATGGGTATGTTTACTTAATGAAACACAAGTCTGAAACCTTTGAAAAGTTCAAGGAATTTCAGAATGAGGTGGAGAATCAACGTGACCGAAAGAAAAAGTTCCTACGATCAGATCGTGGAGGAGAATACTTAAGTCACGAATTTGGTACACACTTAAGGAAATGTGGAATCGTTTCACAACTCACGCCGCCTGGAACACCTCAGCGTAACGGTGTGTCCGAACGTCGTAAATGCACTCTATTAGATATGGTGCGGTCTATGATGTCTCTTACCGATTTACCGCTATCATTTTGGGGATACGCTCTAGAGACAGCTACATTCACTTTAAATAGGGCACCTTCTAAATCCGTTGAGACGACACCGTATGAATTATGGTTTGGGAAGAAACCTATGCTGTCGTTTCTAAAAGTTTGGGGATGTGATGCTTATGTCAAGAAACTTCAACCTGAAAAGCTCGAACCCAAGTCAGAAAAACGCGTCTTCATAGGATACCCTAAGGAAACTATCGGGTATACCTTCTACTTAAGATCCGAGGGCAAAATCTTTGTTGCCAAGAACGGATGCTTTCTGGAAAAAGAGTTTCTCTCGAAAGAAGTAAGTGGGAGGAAAGTAGAACTCGATGAAGTACTGCCTCTCGAACGGGAAAGTGGTGCAGCTCAGGAGAATGTTCCTGTGATGCCCACACCAACTAAAGAGGAAAACAATGATGATGATCAAGGTACTTCGGATCAAGTTACTACTGAACTTCGTAGGTCCACAAGGACATGTTCCGCACCAGAGTGGTACGGCAACCCTGTCCTAGAAATCATGTTGTTAGACAACGGTGAACCTTCGAACTATGAAGAAGCGATGGCGGGTCCAGATTCCAACAAATGGCTTGAAGCCATGAAATCTAAGATAGAATCCATGTATGAAAACAAAGTATGGAATTTGACAGACTTGCCTGATGATCGGCGAGCGATAGAAAACAAATGGATTTTCAAGAAGAATACGGACGCGGATGGTAATGTTACCATCTATAAAGCTCGGCTTGTCACTAAGGGTTATCGACAAGTTCAAGGGATTGACTACGACGAGACATTCTCTCCCGTAGCGAAGCTGAAATCCGTCCGAATCATGTTAGCAGTTGCCGCATACTATGATTATGAGATATGGCAGATGGACGTCAAAACGGCATTCCTTAACGGACATCTTAAGCAAGAGCTGTATATGATGCAGCCGGAAGGTTTTGTCGATCCTAAGAATGCTAACAAAGTATGCAAGCTCCAATGATCCATTTATGGACTGGTGCAAGCATCTCGAGTTGGAATATTCGTTTTGATGAGATGATCAAAGCGTTTGGGTTTATGCAGACTTATGGAGAAGCTGCGTTTACAAGAAAGTGAGTGGGAGCTCAGAGCATTTCTCATATTATATGTAGATGACATACTCTTGATGGGAAATAATATAGAACTTCTGGACGGCATTAAGGCCTACTTGAATAAGTGTTTTTCAATGAAGGACCTTGGAGAAGCTGCTTATATATTAGGCATCAAGATCTATAGAGATAGATCAAGACGCCTCATAGGTCTTTCACAAAGCACATACTTTGATAAGATTTTGAAAAGGTTCAAAATGGATCAGTCCAACAAAGGGTTCTTGCCTATGTTACAAGGTGTGAGATTGAGCTCGGCTCAGTCACCGACCACGGCAAAAGATAAAGAAGAGATGAGTGTCATCCCCTATGCTTCAGCCATAGGATCTATTATGTATGCCATGCTGTGTACTGGACCGATGTAAACCTTGCCGTAAGCTTGGTAGCAAGATACCAAAGTAATCCCGGCAAGGAACACTGGACAGCAGTCAAGAATATCCTGAAGTACGAAAAGGACAAAGGACATGTTTCTCGTTTATGGAGGAGACGAAGAGCTCGTCAGAAGGGTTACGCCGACGCTAAGCTTCGACTCAGATCCGATGACTCTAATTCACAAACCGGATACGTGTATATGTTGAATGGTGGAGCAAGAAGTGGTGCATTTGCAAGTAGAGCGTCGTGGCGGGATCTACGTGTGAAGCGGAGTACATGGCAGCCTCGGAGGCAGCGATGAAGCGATTTGGGTGAAGGAGTTCATCACCGACCTAGGAGTCATACCCAATGCGTCGGGGCCGATCAAACTCTTCTGTGACAACACTGGAGCTATTGCCCTTGCCAAGGAGCCGGGTTTCACAAGAAGACCGAGCACATCAAGCGTCGTTTCAACTCCATCCGTGAAAATGTTCAAGATGGAGACATAGAGATTTGCAAAGTACACACGGATCTGTATGTCGCAGATCCTTTGACTAAACCTCTCTCGCGATCAAAACATGATCAACACCAGAACTCTATGGGTGTTCGATTCGTCACAATGTAACTAGATTGGTGACTCTAGTGCAAGTGGGAGACTGTTGGAAATATGCCCTAGAGGCAATAATAAAAGTATTATTATATTTCATTGTTCATGATAATTGTCTTTTATTCATGCTATAATTGTATTATCCGGAAATCGTAATACACGTGTGAATACATAGACCACAATATGTCTCTAGTGAGCCTCTAGTTGACTAGCTCGTTGTGATCAACAGATAGTCATGGTTTCCTGACTATGGACATTGGATGTTGTTGATAACGGGATCACATCATTAGGAGAATGATGTGATGGACAAGACCCAATCCTAAGCATAGCACAAAGATCGTGTAGTTCGTTTGCTAGAGCTTTGCCAATGTCAAGTATCTCTTCCTTCCACCATGAGATCGTAACTCCCGGATACCGTAGGAGTGCCTTGGGTGTATCAAACGTCACAACGAATCGGGTGACTATAAAGGTGCATTACGGTATCTCCGAAAGTATCTGTTGGGTTGACACAGATCGAGACTGGGATTTGTCACTCCGTATGACGGAGAGGTATCTCTAGGCCCACTCGGTAATGCATCATCATAATGAGCTCAAGGTGACCAAGGTGTTGGCCACGGATCATGCATTACTGATGCGAGTAAAGTGACTTGCCGGTAACGAGACTGAACAAGGTATTGGGATACCGACGATCGAGTCTCGGGCAAGTAACGTACCGATTGACAAAGGGAATTGTATACGGGATTTGATCGAATCCTCGACATCGTGGTTCAACCGATGAAATCATCGAGGAGCATGTGGGAGCCAACATGGGTATCCAGATCCCGCTGTTGGTTATTGCCCGAGAGTCGTCTCGGTCATGTCTGCGTGTCTCCCGAACCCGTAGGGTCTACACACTTAAGGTTCGGTGACGCTAGGGTTGTATGAATATGAGTATGCAGCATACCGAATGTTGTTCGGAGTCCCGGATGAGATCCCGGACGTCACGAGGAGTTTCAGAATGGTCCGGAGGTAAAGAATAATATATAGGAAGTGGTATTTCGGCCATCGGGAAAGTTTCGGGTCTCCCAGAATGTCTGGGACCACCGGAAGGGTCCGGGGTCCACCGGTGGGGCCACCCATCCGGAGGGCCCCATGGGCTGACATGGGAGGAGCCAGCCCATAGTGGGCTGGTGCGCCCCCCTAGGCTAACCCCCTGCGCCTAGGGTTGAAACCCTAGGGCGGGGCGCACCACATGCCTTGGGGGGCACTCCTCCCCCCTTGGCCGCCGCCCCCTTGGGAGATTGGATCTCCCAGGGCGCGCGCCTGGGTCCTATATAAAGGAGGGCAGGGGGGAAGGCAGCCACACCCATTGCCTTGGCGCTTCCTCCCCTGCTACACCTCGTCCTCCTCCCAGACGCTTGGCGGCCTGTTGGAGTTCTGCTGCATCCACCACCACGCCGTCGTCTTCTTTGGATCATCATCAACCTCTCCTTCCCCTTGCTGGATCAAGAAGGAGGAGACGTCTCCCGTCCGCACGTGTGTTGAACGCGGAGGTGCTGTCCGCTCACACTTGGACATCGGCGATCTGAATCACGCCGAGTACGACTCCATCATCACCATCCCTTGCAAGCTTCGCACGCGATCTACAAGTGGTATGTAGATGCAAACTCACTCCCTTGACTCGTTGCTTAGATGAACTCATAGATGGATCTTGGTGAAACCGTAGGAAAATTTTTAATTTTCTGCAACGTTCCCCAACAGAAACGACACCTATGGGATCACAAGAATCCCTACTACGGTTGCGGAGCGCGGGGTTGTGAGAAGTGCAGGATCAGTAGCCAGCACAAGGATCGTTTACCCAGGTTCGGGCCATGAGGATGCGTAAAACCCTAGTCCTGCTTTGGTGGATGTATTGAGTGTTCTTGAGCTCTCGAACTAGCTATGGGTACTGCATGGTTCGAAAGAGCTGAATCTTTTTCCTGTATGCCTTGGGCCTCCTTTTATAGGCGAAAGGGGCTGCCAAAGTGGCACACAGGAGGTGGAAAGGCCTACAGTGCCGTGATCTTATCGCTCGTATTACAGGGCAAGACACATTTAATGCGTGGCTTAGGTGTCCCTTCGCTTTATCGGGGACGGGGAGCGAGGCCCGTCCCGTCCATCGCCGCTCCTCCTTGCTTCAACACGCGCTCTGGCCAGCGATGCATGTGGTGCCATGTAGGCAGGCAGGCAGCTGAGGTGGCGCGGTGGTGGAGCCTCCACGAAGATCTGCATGCCGCCACAAAGGTGTGTGCTGAGTTGGCCTAGAAGCTGCATGCTACCACGCAGGTGCCTGCCCAGCTGGTCGGGCTGGCAGCTGCATGTGAACGGCGGTGGGGATCTGGTTGGTGCAGGCCTGGCAGTGGCCCCGCTGTCGCCTTCGGCAAGGGTCTTGCCGGGTGGCCCGGCAAGGGTCTTGCTGTGGCGCGCTATCGTCCCCGGCAAGGTTCTTGCCGGGGGCCTTGTGGGTTTTCCTTGGTAAGAATCTTGACGAGGATTGTTGCCCTCCAATCCTTATCTGATCTTGAGTATTCTTTGTCTTCACAAAGATCTCCATGCCACCATGGAGGTGCCTCCCGAGCCCTGGCCCAACGTGGTCATTGGCGTTGGAGACCGTGGATCAAGGGTGGCTCACTCTGTTGGTGTGGGCGAGGTACCCCGGCAAGGGGCTTGCCGGGGCTGCAGAGGCTGCCCCGGCAAGGGCCTTGCTGGGGAAACCTGCTTCGCCCGTCTGCACTTTGTGGCCTTGGTCCTTGATGTTGCCTTGTTTGTCTCGTGCCTTTGGCTTCTCTCTGGATTCCCTCCTTTGCCCTGCTATGTGCGGCCATGGCGCGTGGCTCTGATTGCCCGTGCACAAGTAAAGGGGTCGAAAGGAGAGCCCCTACTTTTGTACACCGACAGATGCATAAAGATAAACATCATATGCAATCAAAATATGTGACATGATATGGCCATCATCATCTTGTGCTTCTGATCTCCATCACCAAAGCAATGTCATGATCTCCATCGTCACCGGCTTGACACCTTGATCTCGATCGTAGCGTCGTGGTTGTCTCGCCAACTATTGCTTCTATGACTATCGCTACCACTTAGTGATAAAGTAAAGCAATGACATAGCATTTACAATAAAGCGACAACCATATGGCTCCTGCCAGCCGCCGATAACTTTTACAAAATATGATCATCTCATACAACATCTTTATATCACATCATGTCTTGACCATATCACATCACAACATGCCCTGCAAAAACAAGTTACACGTCCTTTACTTTGTATGTTGCAAGTTTTATGTGGCTGCTACGGGCTTCTAGCATGAACCGTACTTACCTACAGAACAAAAACCACAACGGTGATTTATGAAGTTTGTTATTTTAACCTTCACAAGGACCGGCCGCAGTCAAATTCGATTCAACTAAAGTTGGAGAAACATACACTCGCCAGCCACCTTTATGCAAAACTAGTTGCATGTCTATCGGTGGAACCGGTCTCATGAACGCGGTCATGTAAGGTTGGTCCGAGCCGCTTCATCCAACAATACCGCCAAATCAAAATAATACGTTGGTGGTACGCAGTATGATGATCACCGCCCACAACTCTTTCTGTTCTACTCGTGCATATCATCTACGCATAGACCTGGCTCGGATGCCACTGTTGGGAAACATAGCATGCAATTTCAAAAAAAATCATACGCTCTCACAAGATCTATCTAGGAGATGCATAGCAATGAGAGGGGAAGAGTGTGTCCACGTACCCTCGTAGACCGAAAGCGGAAGCGTTAGCTTAACGCGGTTGATGTAGTCGAACATCTTCTCGATTCTACTGATCAAGCACCGCACGTACGACACTTCCGAGTTCTACACACGTTCAGATCGATGATGTCCCTCGAACTGTTGATCCAGTAGAGGTACGAAGGAGTAGATGAGTTCCGTCAGCACGACGGCGTGGTGATGATGATGGTGATGTAATTCGCACAGGGCTTCGCCTAAGCACTATGACGATATGACTGGAGGACTAAACGGTGGAGGGGGGGGGGCACCGCACACTGCTAAGACAATTGATGTGTCTAGAGGTGCCCCCTGCCCCGTATATAAAGGAGGATAGGGGAGGAGGCCGGCCCTAGGGCGCGCCCAAGTGGGCGGGAGTCCTACTAGGACTCTAAATCCTTGTCGGCCCCCTTCCTTTCCAAAGGAGGGGAAAAGGCAAAGAGAGGGAGAGGGAGAGGGAAAGGGGGGCCGTGCCCCCTCCCCTAGTCCAATTCGGACTCCCATGGGGGGCACCACCTCCTCGTGGTCTGCGTATCCTCCCCCCTAGGGCCCATTAACTTTCCTGGGGGGGGGGGGTTCCGGTAACCCCTCGGTACTCCGAAAAATACTCGAAACACTCCGGAACCATTCCGGTGTCCGAATATAACCTTCCAATATATCAATCTTTACATCTCGACCATGTCGAGACTCCTCGTCATGTCCGTGATCTCATTTGGGACTCTGAACAACCTTCGGTCACCAAAACACATAACTCATATAATACATATCATCATCGAATGTTAAGCGTGCGGACCCTACGGGTTCGAGAACTATGTAGACATGGCCGAGACACTTCTCCGGTCAATAACCAATAGCGAAACCTGGATGCTCATATTGGTTCCCACATATTCTACGAAGATCTTTATCGGTTGAACCGCAATGTCAACATACGTTATTCCCTTTGTCATCGGTATGTTACTTGCCTGAGATTGGATCATCGGTATCTTCATACCTAGTTAAATCTCATGACCGGCAAGTCTCTTTACTCGTTTCGTAGTGCATCATTCCACAACTAACTCATTAGTCACATTGCTTGCAAGGCTTCATATGATGTGCATTAGCGAGAGGGCCCAGAGATACCTCTCTGATACTCGGAGTGACAAATCCTAATCTCGACCTATGCCAACTCAACAAACACCTTCGGAGATACCTGTAGAGCATCTTTATAATCACCCAGTTACGTTGTGATGTTTGATAGCACATAAGGCATTCCTCCGGTGTCCGGGAGTTGCTTAATCTCATAGTCAGAGGAATATATTCGACATGAAGAAAGTAGTAGCAATAAAACTGAACGATCATTATGCTAAGCTAACGGATGGGTCTTGTCCATCACATCATTCCACTAATGATGTGATCCCGTTCATCAAATGACAACTCATGTCCATGGCTAGGAAACTTAACCATCTTTGATCAACGAGCTAGTCTAGTAGAGGCATACTAGGGACGCGGTGTTTTGTCTATGTATTCACACATGTATCAAGTTTCCGGTTAATACAATTCTAGCATGAATAATAAACATTTATCATGAATAGGAAATATAAAATAACAAATTTATTATTGCCTCTAGGGCATATTTCCTTCAATAACGTGGAGGTTGCAAAGCTGCGGGATGAGATAGCCCAAGCTAAAGAAGAGCTCAATGCGGAGAATGTCAAGATGGCAATGGAGTGAGCCGCGTTGGAGGCGGAGGCGCAACGGATTCAAGCAGAACCTTCATGGTTAAACTTAGATCAGAATGCGTCAAATGTTGTTCTTCAAAGGAGGTATCAGAGTCGCTTGTCTCCGTAGTTAGAGGGGCAAAACCTCTTTACTACACCTGGAGCACGGCTGAGTAACCCGCTCGGTGTGACCCGGGATGCGGAGGCACCCGCAACAGGAGCGACGGCTCAACCCCGCATGGCAAACCCGCTCAGTTTGAGCTTGACCCTGCCTCAACGAGTGCCAATACTGTTGGGTCATTAGTCTAACCCTCTGGATAACATGATTGCCTCAGCTTCAAAGCTGGCGGCTCTTCCAGTGGATGGCGAGTCTCCAACTGCGGTGGAGACCCGGAACATTGTGCAACTTCTTCAGACAGCAGTAGCTCAGCAGGCGGCCTATTCATATAGTCGTGAGATAATTCATTCAGCTCCATGCCACTACCGGAGTTATAGCCGGCACATTGAATCGTTGGCGGTTTCCAGTAGCGAGCGACGCCGTTACCCGCCTCATGGGCGTGACCCGCCACGTGATGATAACAATGTTCAGGCCCTATTGGATCAGGCCAGGGTATGTCAAGAGGCGGCGGCTCAGTTAGCGGCTCATCAACTGCTTCAGCGTAACCCTCCAGCGTCCGTAGAAGCCGGGATGACTTCCAGGACAGTGGGTGTGCCATGCTTAGCACCGACTCTTTGCAATGAACGGTTGCCTAAGGATTTCAAGGTTCCTCGAAAAGTGGCCAATTATACAGCTGATCAACCTCTCGAGGCTTGGATTGAGAGCTATGAGCTGGCTATGGAGATGTTGGATGTTAATGATGCTGTGTGCGCCAAGTACTTCACCATGATGTTGGACGGGCCAACTCGAACCTGGTTGAAGGGATTACCTCCTAATTCTATCAATTCATGGGCAGAGTTGAAGGCGCGTTTTATTTAGAATTTCAAAGACACGTATAAACAACCTCTGTTGATCATTGACTTAGATGCTTGTGTCCAGCACGAGGATGAGTTGGCCCACCACTGGGTCCGCCGAGTTTCCACTATTTTCCATTGATACATCTCCAACGTATCTATAATATTTGATTGTTCCATGCTATTATATTACCCCTTTTGGATGTTTATGGGCTTTATTTTACACATTTATATCATTTTTGGGACTAACCTACTAACCGGAGGCCCAGCCCGTATTGCTGTTTTTTTTGCCTATTTTAGTATTTCGAAGAAAAGGAATATCAAACGGAGTCCAAACGGAATGAAACCTTCGGGAGCGTGATTTTTGGAATGAATGTGATCCAGAGGACTTCGAGTGCAAGTCAAGAAGCAGCCGAAGCTTCCACGAGATAGGAGGGTGCCCCCCCCCTATAGGGCGCGCCCCCTGTCTCGTGGGCCCCTCGGGCGTCCCCCGACGTACTTCTTCCTCCTATATAAGCGTACGTACCCCAAAACATCCAGGGAGCAGACGAAACACAATTTCCACCACCGTAACCTTTTGTATCCGCGAGATCTCATCTTGGAGCCTTCGCCGGCACTCCGCCGGAGGGGGAATCGACCATGGAGGGCTTCTACATCAACATCCTTGCCCCTCCGATGAGTTGTGAGTAGTTTACCACAGACCTACGGGTCCATAGTTATTAGCTAGATGGCTTCTTCTCTCTTTTTGGATCTCAATACAATGTTCTCCCCCTCTCTTGTGGAGATCTATTCGATGTAAACTCTTTTTGCGGTGTGTTTGTCGAGATCCGATGAATTGTTGGTTTATGATCAAGTTTATTTATGAATAATATTTGAATCTTTTCTGAATTCTTTTATGTATGATTGAGTTATCTTTGCAAGTCTCTTCAAATTATCAGTTTGGTTTGGCCTACTATATTGATCTTTCTTGCCATGGGAGAAGTGCTTAGCTTTGGGTTCAATCTTGCGGTGTCCTTACCCAGTGACAGAAAGGGTTGCAAGGCACGTATTGTATTTTTGCCATCGAGGATAACAAGATGGGGTTTATATCATATTGCTTGAGTTTATACCTCTACATCATGTCATCTTGCTTGAAGCGTTACTCTGTTCTTATGAATTTAATACTCTAGATGCAGGCAGGAGTCAGTCGATGTGTGGAGTAATAGTAGTAGATGCAGGCAGGAGTTGGTCTACTTGTTATGGACGTGATGCCTATATACATGATCATGCCTAGATAATCTCATAATTATTCGCTTTTCTATCAATTGCTCGACAATAATTTGTTCACCCACCATAATATCTATGCTATCTTAAGAGAAGCCACTAGTGAAACCTATGGCCCCTGGGTCTATCTATTATCATATTTGCTTCCAATCTACTTTTATTTGCATCTTTACTTTTGCATCTATATTATAAAATACCCAAAATATATTTATCTTATCTTACTATCTTTGTTAGATCTCACTTTCGCAAGTGGCCGTGAAGGGATTGACAACCCCTTTATTGCGTTGGTTGCGAGTTCTTTGTTTGTTTTGTAGGTGCGTGGGACTTTTGAGGAGCCTCCTACTGGATTGATACCTTGGTTCTCAAAAACTGAGGGAAATACTTACGCTACTATTGCTGCATCACCCTCTCCTCTTCGAGGAAAACCAACGCAAGCTCAAGACGTAGCAAGAAGGATTTCTGGCGCCGTTGCCGGGGAGGTCATCGGTCAAGTCAAGACATACCAAGTACCCATCACAAACCCATCTCCCTCGCATTTACATTATTTGCCATTTGCCTCTCGTTTTCCTCTCCGCCACTTCACCCCTGCCATTTTATTCGCCCTCTCTTTCCCAATCTTTTCCTCTCTTTTCCGTTCGCCTTCCCGTTGCCATGGCCGAATCAAAAAGAACTAAGGGCCCTTTCCTAGGTTCTTGTACCTTGGATAACCCTTCTATCCTCTCTAAGCTCATAAATAAGGATGCTATAGAAAGACCCACCGGGGTTTCCAATGAGAGCTTGAATAATTTTGATGAGGATGACTCCAGAATTTTTCGCTATTTACTTGATGAGTCTTTAAAAGATGCTTGGGATATGTTATTAAGAATTCGAGCTAGCTATATGCCACAATATCAAATTGAAGATTACTTAAAAAGTTTTTATGTTGGCTTGCCCGCTCATTTTAAACAACTTTTAGATTCTATTTTTGAAGGAGGTTTTCTTGAAGGGGATGCTATATATACTTATGAAAAAAATGAAAACCATATTTGGGTATCCTATGAATGTTAAGGTTGAATCAACTACTCTCTTGTGCTTTTATCAAAATGAAATTATTAAAGAGATGAAGTCTAATTTAGAGGGAAACTTCCGTGACATGCTTAATCTTACTTCTTCCATTAATGGCCATGTGCTTACCTTAAATAGAAGAATGATTGCCATAGAAAGTAGATCCTCCTCTCCGAGTACCAAAGATGGCACCCGTTAGATCTATCTTTGCTTTTATGCCTAGCTAGGGGCGTTAAACGATAGCGCTAGTTGGGAGGCAACCCAATTTTATTTATGTTTTTTGTTTTTGTTTCTGTTTAGTAATAAATCTTGCATCTACCTTCTGTTTAGATGTGTTTCTATCTTTTAATTAGTGTTTGTGCCAAGTAGAACCTATAGGATAACCTATGATGATAGTTGATTTGATTCTGCTGAAAAACAGAAACTTTGCGCGCATGAATATAATTTTGTTAAATCACAGGAACGTGATTTTGCGTTGATTATTTTTGCTGATGATCAATAAACAAATAGTACAGGACTTCCTATTTTGTCAGGATTTTTAGAGTTCCATAAGTTTGCGTTAGTTACAGATTTCTACAGACTGTTTTATTTTTGACAGATTCTGTTTTTCGTGTGTTGTTTGCTTATTTTGATGCATCTATGGCTAGTAAATTAGTTTATAAACCATAGGGAAGTTGTAATACAGTAGGTTTAACACCAAAATAAGTAAATAATGAGTTCATTACCGTACCTTATGTGGTGGTTTTGTTTTCTTTCACTAACGGAGCTTATAAGATTTCCTGTTGAGTTTTGTGTTGTGAAGTTTTCAAGTTTCGGGTAAAGCTTTTATGGACTATGGAATAAAGGGTGGCAAGAGCCTAAGATTGGGAA
Organism: Aegilops speltoides; assembly: GCA_021437245.1. Classification (NCBI taxonomy): domain Eukaryota; kingdom Viridiplantae; phylum Streptophyta; class Magnoliopsida; order Poales; family Poaceae; genus Aegilops; species Aegilops speltoides. The sequence continues at coordinate 217,906,575 of CM038145.1, forward strand.
TGCCCAAGGCACCCCAAGATATTCAAGGATAGCCAAAAGCCTAAGCTTGGGGATGCCCCGGGAAGGCATCCCCTCTTTCGTCTTTGTTCATTGGTAACTTTACTTGGAGCTATATTTTTATTCGCCACATGATATGTGTTTTGCTTGGAGCGTCGTGTATTATATTAGTCTTTTATTTTTATTTTACCACAATCATCCTTGATGTACACACCTTTTGGGAGAAGCCCATTTGATTAGAATTTGCTAGAATACTCTATGTGCTTCACTTATATCTTTTGAGCTTGATAGTTTTTGCTCTAGTGCTTCACTTATATCTTTTAGAGCACAGCGGTGGTTTATTTTTGAAGAAATTGCTAGTATCTCATGCTTCACTTATATCTTTTTGAGAGTCTTTTAGAAAAGCATGGTATTTGCTATGGTTATAAAATTGGTCCTAGAATGGTAGGCATCCAAGTTGGGTATAATAAAAACTATCATAGGAAGTGAATTGGATGCTATGATCAATTTGATACTTGATAATTGTTTTGAGATATTGAGGTAGTGTTATTAAAGTCATGCTAGTTGGGTGATTATGAATTTAAAGAATTCTTGTGTTGAAGTTAGCAAGTCTCATAGCATGCATGTATGGTTAAAGTTGTGTAATAAATTTGAAACATGAAGTGTACCTGGCTTGTGCATCCTTATGAGTGGCAGTCGGGGACGAGCGATGGTCTTTTTCTACCAATCTATCCCCCTAGGAGCATGCGCGTAGTACTTGATTTTTGATGACTTCTAAATTTTTGCAATAAGTATATGAGTTCTTTTGACTAATGTTGAGTCCATGGTTTATACGCATTTTTACCTTTCCGCCATTGCTAGCCTCTTCGGTACCGTGCATTGCCCTTTCTCACCTTGAGAGTTGGTGCAAACTTCGCCGGTGCATCCAAACCCCGTGATACAATACACTCTATCACACATAAACCTCCTTATATATTCCTCACAGACACCATACCTACCTATTATGGCATTTCCATAGCCATTCCGAGATATATTGCCATGCAACTTTCCACCGTTCCGTTTATCATCATGACATACTTTACTTTTGTCATATTGCCATCGCATGATCATGTAGTTGACATCGTATTTGTGGTAAAGCCACCATGCATTATTTTTCATACATGTCACTCTTGATTCATTGCACCATCCCAGTACACCACCGGAGGCATTCATATAGAGTCATATCTTGTTCTAGTTTCGAGTTGTAATTCCTATGTTGTAATCAATGAAAGTGTTATGATCATCATTATTAGAGCATTGCTCAAAAAAAGAAAAAAAAGAAAAAGAAAAAGAAAGAAAATAAATAAAAAGGGCAATGTTACTATCTCTTTTTCCACACTTGTGCTTCAAAGTAGCACCTTGTTCTTCACGTAGTGAGTCTCATATATTGTGCTTCAAAATAGCACCATGTTTTTCATATAGTGAGTCTCATAATTTGTCTTTTTCATACTAGTGGGAATTTTTCATTATAGAACTTGGCTTGTATATTCCTACGATGGGCTTCCTCAAATGCCCTAGGTCTTCGTGAGCAAGCAAGTTGGATGCACACCCACTAGTTTTCTTTTGTTGAGCATTCGTTTATAGCTCTAGTGCATCTGTCGCATGGCAATCCCTACTCCTCATGTTGACATCAATTGATGGGCATCTCCATAGCCCGTCAATTATCCTCATCAATGTGAGACTTTATCTTTTTTGTCTTCTCCACACAATCCCCATCATCATATTCTATTCCACCCATAGTGCTAGATCCATGGCTCACGCTCATGTATTGCGTGAAGGTTGAAAAAGTTTGAGATTATTTAAGTATGAAACAATTGCTTGGCTTGTCATCGGGGGTATAGAAGTTGGGAACATCTTTGTGTGACGAAAATGAAGCATAGTCTAACTATATGATTTTGTAGGGATGAACTTTCTTTTGCCATGTTATTTTGAGAAGACATGATTACTTTGATTAGTATGCTTGAAGTGTTACTATTTCTTTTATCAATATGAACTTTTATTTTGAATCATTTGGATCTGAACATTCATGCCACAATAAATAAAATTACATTGAGAATTATGCTAGGTAGCATTCCACATCAAAAATTCTCTTTTTATCATTTACCTACTCGAGGATGAGCAGGAATTAAGCTTGGGGATGCTTGATACGTCTCCAACGTCTCTACAATTTTTGATTGTTCATGCTATTATATTACCCCTTTTGGATGTTTATGGGCTTTATTTTACACATTTATATCATTTTTGGGACTAACCTACTAACCGGAGGCCCAACCCGTATTGCTGTTTTTTTGCCTATTTCAGCATTTCGAAGAAAAGGAATATCAAATGGAGTCCAAACGGAACGAAACCTTCGGGAGCGTGATTTTTGGAACGAACGTGATCCAGAGGACTTGGAGTGCAAGTCAAGAAGCAGCCGAAGCTTCCACGAGATAGGAGGGCGCCCCCCTATAGGGCGCGCCCCCTTGTCTCGTGGGCCCCTCGAGCGTCCACCGACGTACTTCTTCCTCCTATATAAGCCTACGTATCCCGAAAACATCTAGGGAGCAGATGAAACACAATTTCCACCACCGTAACCTTCTGTATCCGCGAGATCTCATCTTGGAGCCTTCGCCGGCGCTCCACCGGAGGGGGAATCGACCACGGAGGGCTTCTACAACAACATCCTTGCCCCTACGATGAGTTGTGAGTAGTTTACCACAGACCTACGGGTCCATAGTTATTAGCTAGATGGCTTCTTCTCTCTTTTTGGATCTCAATACAATGTTCTCCCCCTCTCTTGTGGAGATCTATTCGATGTAAACTCTTTTTGCGGTGTGTTTGTCGAGATTCGATGAATTGTGGGTTTATGATCAAGTTTATCTATGAATAATATTTGAATCTTCTATGAATTCTTTTATGTATGATTGAGTTATCTTTGCAAGTCTCTTCAGATTATCAGTTTGGTTTGGCCTACTAGATTGATCTTTATTGCCATGGGAGAAGTGCTTAGCTTTGGGTTCAATCTTGCGGTGTCCTTACCCGATGGATGTAAAGGGTTGCAAGGCACGTATTGTATTTTTGCCATCGAGGATAACAAGATGGGGTTTATATCATATTGCTTGAGTTTATCCCTCTATGTCATGTCATCTTGCTTGAAGCGTTACTCTGTTCTTATGAACTTAATACTCTAGATGCAGGCAGGAGTCAGTCGATGTGTGGAGTAATAGTAGTAGATGCAGGCAGGAGTTGGTCTACTTGTTATGGACGTGATGCCTATATACATGATCATGCCTAGATAATCTCATAATTATTCGCTTTTCTATCAATTGCTCGACAATAATTTGTTCACCCACCATAATATCTATGCTATCTTAAGAGAAGCCACTAGTGAAACCTATGGCCCCTGGGTCTATCTATTATCATATTTGCTTCCAATCTACTTTTATTTGCATCTTTACTTTTGCATCTATATTATAAAATACCCAAAATATATTTATCTTATCTTACTATCTTTGTTAGATCTCACTTTCGCAAGTGGCCGTGAAGGGATTGACAACCCCTTTATTGCGTTGGTTGGGAGTTCTTTGTTTGTTTGTGTAGGTGCGTGGGACTTTTGAGGAGCCTCCTACTGGATTGGTACCTTGGTTCTCAAAAACTGAGGGAAATACTTACACTACTATTGCTGCATCACCCTCTCCTCTTCGAGGAAAACCAACGCAAGCTCAAGACGTAGCATCCATTCATCGGATAGCATCAACGCCGGCTCTGTTATTTTAATTCTGGAGAAAAATTGCCGTTTCACCCCTCTCAAGCAAAAGCTAGGGCGGCTTAAACGTCACCACAATGACATGGGAGAGCTCATGGCTGCTCTCATCAAATATGCCGACTCTGACAATACTAAAGACCCTAGATCTGATGAGGAGAAGTCAAACAAGGGGAAGAAGAACGGTAATGGAAAAGGGCAGCAGCCAAACATGGTAGGGCATAACTAGAGTGGTAACAGTAGTGCAAGTAGCCTGGCGGCGGGTCAGATTTTGTGGCCAATACCAATGCACAGAACAATGGTTAACATCGTAAGGGAAAGCCACTACCTCGTTTGGGAAGGCCGAAGTTCAACCTTGAGGCGATGTTGAGCTAGCCTTGCCCGAAACATAGTCATCCAGATAGACGGTCGACTCACATGTGGAAAGATTGTTTCATCATGAAGGAATATAAGAGCTTTGGTTTTCCTCAAGACCACAATAATAATAATGGCCCACACGGCAGGTCAGGATCTGGCTCACACGAGCCCAACTTTGGAGGTGGCGGCTCAAATTCCAGATATTAGGGTCAGGGCAATCAGGGCGGTTATGGTCAGCAGCCCGGTCAGGGTAACCAGCAACAACAATCAGGGTATCAGAGTAATGCAAAGCATTTAGTAGGCGATGATACTTATGCTGAGTCTTCCTGTGCCACAGAGGAACTTAAGTTTTATAAAGACAATGTTGAACTGGCAGATATGACTCCGCTAAAGAAGCCAACCACAAAGCATGATCCTTTATTGAAGTTTAAGTCGGCAAATGATACCAAGCAGGTTGACTTTGTCCCTGGCGACTCATCTCAGCAGTTCACTATCAGTGCCAATATGGATCTGAAATAGGAAAGCGCGCTCATCGAGTTTATCCGTGAGAACCGGGACATCTTTGCATGGAAGCCTTTAGACATGCCAGGTGTATCGAGAGAACTCGCTAAGCACACTCTCAATATTGATCCTAAGTTTAAGTCGATCAAGAAATTCGTTCCTCGTTTTAATGAGGAGAGACACAAGGCCATTGGAGAAGAGGTGGTCCGGCTCTTAGCAACCGGGTTCATTGTTGAAGTTTTTCACCCTGAGTGGTTGGCTAACTGATGCAGAGCATCCCACGATCATCCCCATGGACGTGCCTACGTCTCCCACGACACCACTTGGACCTATGCAAAGAGCTCGAGCAAAGGCTATAGAAGATAAGGCGAACTCGCTCCTCTCCGAACTCCCGCTCCCTACTTATGAGACATGGCTACTACCTCATTCGGAGACCCTATGTGTGATCATGTGTTTGGAGGAGATTCACAGATCAACTACACCCAATGGACAAGACGGCGAGGACACCAAGTTCAACGGACAAGAAGAAGGCCTGCTCGAAACTCCCAGTCTTCGGACGATTGACACCGACCGGACATCCGACGCCTGGAGGCTCCAAACGACCAGCCAAGTCCCAGCCTTCGCACGCTACAGCGGCCGGACGATCGACGCCGACTGGACGTCTAACACCTCCCAACGCCCGGACGACCGAGCCTCTCCGAATGACCGACACCACCTCACCCGAGCCAAAACATCAGAGGAACGAAGACTTCCGGACGTCCGGACCCTCGTGAGCCTTCGGACGACCGGTAACCGTCGGACGTCCGACGGCTGTGCGTCCGCTCGTGTGTTGGGCCGAAGCCACTTACCCTTTCGTCCACTTAGACTATAAATAGACCTCGCCCACCTCCTAGCTAGGGTTAGCATTGTGATAGCTCATATTTTGAGATAGAGCCTTTCTCATCCATCCGGATCTACTCCACCGCGAGGGACCGACACCTCTTCGGAGAAGATCCTCGTTGGATTCAAGACCTCATTTCGGAGAAGACCCTCTTCAAGACCTCCTCACGGAGAAGAACCGGTTACCCTATGTATCGTCCTTTGTTGGATTCGTATCTTGTATCACTTTGTGTCTCGATGATCTAGCGCATGTGTGACTTTATTCTTGTTGGTTGAGTGTTCTCTCGTGCTTTTCCCTTGTTCCTCTCCTCGTGTTCTTCGTGTTCTTGGTAGGATTCCCCTCCAAACGTGAAAGATCGGCCTCTAGGGTTCTACCCTACATCATCTTGGTATCATGAGCCACGTTGATCACGTTTTTGGAGCCCCTACCTTTTGTTTTCTAGCTTAATTTTGTTGTTTTCATCCTAAATTTGAAAATCCCCACCAAAAATAGTCCCAAATGTTTTTGTGATTTGTTGGTGTGATGAAGTTTTGTTGGATTTGATCCATGGATTTGTGTTGCCACGTGTGGATCTAGCTTTCCCCCATCTTCTCCACCATTTCCGTCCACAAAATCGCTCGGATTTGACCTCTCCATCACCCTCCACCACGAAAACAAGCTGTTCATCCCATGCCCGAAATCGCCTAGGCACCGGATGTCCGACCGACACCGGACGTCCGATGACTTCCGGTCGTCCGACCACCATCGGTCGTCCAACCATTCCTGACAAAACTGAATATCTTCAGTTTGGTTTCCCCACCGCTCCACCACCACTCCCGCATACGCACTTGCCTACCACCACCGCTTTCCGCAACCACCACGCTCACCCGTTTCGCACCCCGACAAGTTTTGACACGTTTTGGTCTTTGAGAATTTGAGTTGTGGCTCCCGTGTCCTATTGCGTTTCGGCTATATAGGTACAGTTCGACATCAACATCACCACCACTCATCTTTGCAAATTGCTCATCATCGCCAAGGATGGTAACCTCGACGACATCTTTGTCTTTCCATGCCATTTGCATTGATAACCACATAGCCTTACCATTTGTGTTGCTTACCCATCGAGACTAGCCGTTGAATATTGCCGGCAACGTGACTTGTGCACATTAGCGATCATACTCCACATAGCATACATACCATATCATAGTGGTGCATATCTTGGTATCATCTTTTGTGTCACAAAGTTGTCATCGCATACACAATTGCTATCTTGGTTTGTGAAGTTTGCATGAGAAAAGAGCTCAAAAGTGAAAGAGCCAAACAAGCTTTTAAGCAAAAGAGAAAGATAAGCAAAGAGCTTATAAGCAAGAACCATAGCATCATACTACAATAAGATTGTCATATCCGATCATCTTGGATCATATCACCGAAATACCATACATATAGCATACTCGGGATAGAGGCCATTGCATTTTTGCCTAGTAGGTTGTGCACAAGTTCCGTATCCGCCTATTGTGCAATCGTGCTAGCGTCTCTCTGGCGTTGTGCAACAAGAACATTTTCGTGGACTCCATATTTTGGCTCATTCCTTGGTTGCACGACCCCATTTATCTATTTGCGTGTGTGTTTCCGTGTACCATACCTTGTTATTGGTCTACTTATTGCATTTGCAAATTTGTGAATCTTTTCCAACATTATTGAAGCTCACTAACAATTGCATCAAATTTTGTGCAACCATCCTAACCAAGCTCCACCATAAGCTTTTACTTGTGTAGGTGTGAGAACCGACAAGAATTGGTACCAATTGTGCTATTTCCTTGTCCACATTTGAGTGATCATTGATTCATCTTCAACATCGGTCAAGGTACATTTGGTACAAGTTCTTCTTCCTCTCCCACTCACATATTTCTTTGAAATGATGGATAGGCCAAGTTCTTCTACCAACCCACTCTTCATCGAGCAAGATGATGACATGTCATCCTATATCACCAAGAGCCACCTCTTTGGTGCTCAACGAACGTTGCATCAAGAGAAACAAGCAATGAGCGACCACATCGACAATCTCGCCACCGACTTGTGACTCTACGATCAACGAACAAGAGACTACTTCGACAACAAGCTCGACGCTCACAAGCAAGAGAACGATGCAAGAATGATTGAGATCCGTGCCTTGTTGGTGAACCGCCATCCTTCCACTTCTTCATACTCAAGATGGAGCCGCTCAAATCGACACACCGACGACACCTTCTCTGGCTCAAGTACACCAACATCGAACACTCTTCGACGAGCTGTGCGTCAAGACCGTCATGCATCTCGTAATCCTCTACACGACAATCATTCGCAAGAGCAAGTCGACAAGCAAGCACATCGTCATCAACCAAACCAAGTTCCTCTTGCACAAGCTCAAGAACGACAACGTCAACGCCACCAAGAGGAAGAACGAGCGCGACAACATCAAGATGAACAAGACGCCGAGGCTCAACATCTTCAACAACAACAACGTGAAGCACAAGCTCTTGAGGCACAATGTGCCCTTCAAGAATCAAGTCGAGCCATTGCCAAACGCAACCGCGATAGGCGCAATCGAGAGGAAGCACTTCGCGAAGAAATCCAAGAACGAAACTACCAACCAAGAGTGCAACGTCAAGTTCCTCAACCTCCCCCACAAGCTTGACAAGCTCCTCCACAACCTCAAGTTCAACAAGAGCAAGACGACTATGGACATCCTCCACACCAAGAGCAACATGAGGTTGATAATCCTCCATGTCAAGGGCGTCATCATCACCCTCGACCCCAACACAATGAAGAGCAACGCTACGACAAGCTAAAGTTCACCATGCCCAAGTTCAATGGAAGCAACGATCCCAAAGAATACCTATCATGGGCATTGAAGGTCGACAAAATCTTTCGTTTGCACAACTATGAGGAAGAGAATAAGATCGCTATGGCATCACTTTAGTTCCAAGACTATGTGCTCATATGGTGGGAACAAGTCCTTGAGCGTCGAGAAGCAAGAGGTGAACCACCAATCTCCACTTGGGCTCAAATGAAGGATGTCATGCACGCACGCTTTGTGCCCACCTACTACAACCGCGATCTCTTCAAGAAGCTCCAACTACTCAAGCAAGGAACAAAGAGTGTTGAAGAATACTACAAGGAAATGGAGATAGCCATGATAAGAGCCAATGTCACGGAAGATGATGAGCAAACTATGGCACGTTTCTTGAATGGTCTCCATCATCCCATCAAGAAGATTGCCGACTTCCAACTATACTGTAACCTCATTGAGCTCGTGCATCAAGCTACCAAAGCGGAACGTCAAGTGCAAGATGACTTCAAGTACGCCAAGTACTCGTCCAAGAGCTACGGCTTCTCCAACAACCAAGCTTCAATGACTCCTCCAACTTCTACCTCAACCAAGCCATCTACAAGCAACGACGACAAGTTGAGTTACAAGAAAACTTCGACAACCTCAAGTCGTCCTCCTCCTACTACAAGCAACTTCAAGCCGCGCGCTTCATCATCTACTCCAACCGATGAGACCGTCAAGACAAGCTCCTTCAAGTGTTTCACTTGCGGCGGCCGAGGCCACAAGTCCTTTCAGTGTCAAAATAAGCGCATCATGATCCTCAACAACAACGGAACCTATCACTCCATGAGTGAAGAGGAAATGGAAGCCCTTGAGCAAGTGGCCATGCACCGGCGCGTGAACGAAGATGAAGATGATCAAGTCTTTTGTGATGAGGATTCGAGCCCCGCTCTCGTTGTCTCCAAGGTCTTGACTCTTCAACATCAACAAGACGAAGACCAAAGATGCCACATCTTCCACACAAAGGCCGACATCAATGGACGGTTCGTCAAGGTCATGATCGATGGAGGTAGTTGTCACAACTTGGCAAGTGAAGAACTATGCTCCAAGCTCCAATTGGTCAAGATGAAGCACCCGCAACCATACAAGGTCCAATGGCCAAGCGATTCCGGCACTATAAAAGTTGAGCATTCGGTCGAAGTTTCCTTCAAAATTGGAGCATATGAAGACACTCTGGAGTGTGATGTCGTCCCGATGTCCATTTTCCACCTCTTTCTTGGTCGACCATAGCAATTTGACCACAGCGTTGCAACCTCTTGAGCACTGCGTTGGTTTTCCCTTGAAGAGGAAAGGGTGAAGCAACAAAGTAACGTAAGTATTTCCCTCAGTTTTTGAGACCAAGGTATCAATCCAGTAGGAGGATCCTCAGAAGTCCCTCGTACCTACACAAACAAACAAGAACCTCGCAACCAATTCGATAAAGTGGTTGTCAATCCCTTCACGGTAACTTGCGAAAGTGAGATCTGATATAGATAATAAGATAAGATAAATATTTTTGGTATTTTTATGATATAGATTGAAAAGTAAAGATTGCAAAATAAAGTAGATCGGAAACTTATATGATGAAAGATAGACCCGGGGCCATAGGTTTCACTAGTGGCTTCTCTCAAGATAGCATAAGTATTACGGTGGGTGAACAAATTACTGTCGAGCAATTGATAGAAAAGTGCATAGTTATGAGATTATCTAGGTGTGATCATGTATATAGGCATCACGTCTGCGACAAGTAGACCGACTCCTGCCTGCATCTAATACTATTACTCCACACATCAACCGCTATCCAGCATGCATCTAGAGTATTAAGTTCATAAGAACAGAGTAACACATTAGGCAAGATGACATGATGTCGAGGGATAAACTCAAACAATATGATACAAACCCCATCTTGTTATCCCCGATGGCAACAATACAATACGTGCCTTGCTGCTCCTGCTGTCATTGGGAAAGGACACCGCAAGATTGAACCCAAAGCTAAGCACTTCTCCCATTGCAAGAAAGATCAATCTAGTAGGCCAAACCAAACTGATAATTCGAAGAGACTTGCAAAGATAACAAGTCATACATAAAAGAATTCAGAGGAGATCCAAATATTTCTCATAGATAAACTTGATCATAAACCCACAATTCATCGGATCTCGACAAACACACCGCAAAAAGAGTTACATCGTATAGATCTCCAAGAAGATCGAGGAGAACTTTGTATTGAGATTCAAAGAGAGATAAGAAGCCATCTAGCTAATAACTATGGACCCGAAGGTCTGTGGTAAACTACTCACAACTCATAGGAGAGGCCTTGGAGATGATGTAGAGGCCCTCCATGATCGATTCCCCCTCCGGCGGAGCACCGATGAAGGCTCCAAGATGGGATCTCACGGGTACAAAAGGTTGCGGCGGTGGAAATATGTTTTCGTGGTGCCCCTGGATATTTTCGGGGTACGTAGGTATATATATTGGAGGAAGAAGTAGGCCGCTGGAGCCTCGAGGGGCCCACAAGGGTGGGGGGCGCGCCGGACACCGTCGTGGCCGCCTCGGTTGCTTCTTGACATCCACTCCAAGTCTCCTGGATTGTGTTTGTTCCAAAAAGATCGCTCCCGAAGGTTTTATCCGTTTGGACTCCGTTTGATATTCCTTTTCTTCGAAACACTAAAATAGGCAAAAAAACAGCAATTTGGGCTGGGCCTCCGGTTAATAGGTTAGTCCCAAAAATGATATAAAAGTGTAAAGTAAAGCCCATAAACATCCAAAACGGGTAATATAATAGCATGGAGCAATCAAAAATTATAGATACATTGGAGACGTATCAAGCATCCCCAAGCTTAATTCCTGCTCGTGCTCGAGTAGGTATGATAAAAATAGAATTTTTGATGTGGAATGCTACCTAGCATATTTCCCAATGTAATTTTCTTTATTGTGGCATGAATGTTCGGATCCAAATGATTCAAAACAAAAGTTCATATTGACATAAAAGTAATAATACTTCAAGCATACTGATAAAGCAATTATCTATTCTCAAAATAACATGGCTAAAGAAAGTTTATCCCTAGGAAATCATATAGTTAGGCTATGTTTCTTTCTTGTCACACAAAATACTCCCATCATGCACAACCCCGGTTTTAGACAAGCAATTGGTTCATACTTTTTAACGCGCTTCAAATTTTTCACTCTCACGCAATACATGAGCATGAGCCATGGATATAGCACTATGGGTGGAATAGAATATGATAATGGAGGTTGTGTGGACAAGACAAAGAAAGGAGAAAGTCTCACGTTGACGAGGCTAATCAATGGGCTATGGAGATGCCCATAAATTGATGTCAACATGAGGAGTAGGGATTGCCATGCAACGGATGCACTAGAGCTATAAATGTGTGAAAGCTCAACAAAATAAACTAAGTGGGTGTGCATCCAACTTGCTTGCTCACGAAGACCTAGGGCATTTTGAGGAAGCCCATCGTTGGAATATACAAGCCAAGTTCTATAACGAAAAATTCCCACTAGTATATGAAAGCGACAACATAGGAGACTCTCTATATGAAGAACATGGTGCTACTTTGAAGCACAAGTGTGGAAAAAGATAGTAACATTGTCCCCCTTTTTTTTGGGCCTTCCTTTTTTTATTTGGCCTTTCTCTGTTTTTGGCCTTTCTTTTTTTTTTATTTGGCCTTTCTCTTTTTTTTAGGGGACAATGCTCTAATAATGATGATCATCACACTTCTATTTATTTACAACTCATGAATTACAACTGGATACTAGAACAAAATATGACTCTATATGAATGCCTCCGGCAGTGTACCGGGATATGCAATGAATCAAGAGCGACATGTATGAAAAATTATGAAGGTGGCTTGCCACAAATACGATGTCAACTACATGATCATGCAAAAGCAATATGACAATGATGAAACGTGTCATGATGAACGGAACGGTGGAAAGTTGCATGGCAATATATCTCGGAATGGCTATGGAAATGCCATAATAGGTAGGTACGGTGGCTGTTTTGAGGAAGATATAAGGAGGTTTATGTGTGATAGAGTGTATCGTATCACAGGGTTTGGATGCACCGGCGAAGGTTGCACCAAATCTCAGGTGAGAAAGGGCAATTCACGATACCGAAGAGGCTAGCAATGATGGAAGGGTAAGAGTGCGTATAATCCATGGACTCACATTAGTCATAAAGAACTCATATACTTATTGCAAAAGTTTATTAGCCCTCGAAGCAAAGTACTACTACGCATGCTCCTAGGGGAAGGGTTGGTAGGAGTTAACCATCGCGCGATCCCGACCTCCACTCATAAGGAAGGTAATCAAAAGAGCACCCCATGCTACAAATTTGTTACACAACTTTTACCATACGTGCATGATACGGGACTTGTAAACTTCAACACAAGTATTTCTTAAATTCACAATTACCAACTAGCATGAATCTAATATCACTACCTCTATATCTCAAAACAATTATCAAGCATCAAATTGATCATAGAATCCAATTCACTTTCTATGATAGTTTTTATTATACCCAACTTGGATGCCCATCATTCTAGGACCAATTTTACAACCATAGCAAATACCATGATGTTATAAAAGACTCTCAAAATAATATAAGTGAATCATGAGAGATCAATAATTTCTACAAGATAAAACCACCGCCGTGCTCTAAAAAGATATAAGTGAAGTACTACAGCAAAATTGTCTAGCTCAAAAGATATAAGTGAAGCACATAGAGTATTCTAATAAATTCCAAATCATGTTGTGTCTCTCCCAAAAGGTGCGTACATAAATGATGATTTTGGTAAACTAAAAAGCAAAGTCTCATATCATACAAGACACTCCAAGCAAAACACATATCATGTGGCGAATAAAAATATAGCTCCAAGTAAAGTTAGCGATAGACGAAGACGAAAGAGGGGATGCCTTCCGGGGCATCCCCAAGCTTAGGCTTTTGGTTGTCCTTGAATTATCTTGGGGTGCCATGGGAATCTCCAAGCTTAGGCTCTTGCCACTCCTTATTCCATAGTCCATCAAATCTTTACCCAAAACTTGAAAACTTCACAACACAAAACTCAATAGGAAATCCCATAAGCTCCGTTAGTGCAAGAAAGAAAAACCACCACTTAAGGTACTGTAATGAAATCATTCTTTATTTATATTGGTGTTAAACCTACTGTATTCCAACTTCTCTATGGTTCATACCCCCTGATACTAGCCATAGATTCATCAAAATAAGCAAACAACACACGAAAAACAGAATCTGTTAAAAACAGAACAGTCTGTAGCAATCTGTAACTTTCGAATACTTCTGGAACTCTAAAAATCCTACGAAAATAGGAAGTCCTAGTAAATTTGTCTATTGATATACTGCAAAAGGAATAAACTAAAAAGCACGTTTCGGTGATTTATTAAAATTATTGTCGTGCGTGCAAAAGTTTTCTGTTTTTCAGGAGAATCACATTAACTATAACCGTAGGTTATCCTATAGGTTCCACTTGGCACAAACACTAATTAAAACATAAAACCACATCTAAACAGAGTCTATATGAATTATTTATTACTAAACAGAGGCAAAGCAAGGAACAAAAATAAAGTTTGGTTGCCTCCCAACAAGCACTATCGTTTAACGCCCCTAGCTAGGCATAAAAGCGAGAATAGATTTAAGTATTGCCATCTTTGGTATTCAATTCATAAGTGGCTCGCATAATAGATTCATAAGGTAATTTGATTTTCTTTCTTGGAAAGTGTTCCCTGCCTTTCCTCAATGGAAATTGGAATCTAATATTTCCTTCCTTCATATCAATAATTGCACCAATCGTTCTAAGGAAAGGTCTATCAAGAATAATAGGACATGAAAAATTGCAATCTATATCAAGAACGATGAAATCTACGGGCACATAATTTGTATTTGCAACAATAAGAACATCATTAATCCTTACCATAGGTTTCTTAATAGTGGAATCCGCAAGGTGCAAGTTTAAAGAGCAATCATCAAATTCACGGAAACCCAGCACATCACATAAAGTTTTTGGAATCGTGGAAACACTAGCACCCAAATCACACAAAGCATAGAATTCATGATCTTTAATTTTAATTTTAATAGTAGGTTCCCACTCATCATAAAGTTTTCCAGGGATAGAAACTTCTAATTCAAGTTTTTCCTCATAAGATTGCATCAAAGCATCAACGATATGTTTGGTAAAAGCTTTATTTTGACTATAAGCATGAGGAGAATTCAACACGGATTGCAACAAGGAAATACAAACTATTAAAGAACAATTGTCATAATTAAATTCCTTGAAATCCAAGATAGTGGGTTCATTGCTATGTAAAGTTTTGACCTCTCCAATCCCACTTTTACCGAATTTAGCATCAAGATCTAAAAACTCCGAATCATTGGGACGCCTTTTAACTAAAGTTGACTCATCTCTAGTCCCATCATTATCAAGATTTATATTGCAAAACAAAGATTTAATAGGGGACACATCAATCACTTTTAGATCTTCATATTTATTTTCATGGAAACTAGAAGAACACGCTCTTACAAAGCAATCTTTCTTAGCACGCATCCTAGCGGTTCTTTCTTTGCACTCATTAATGGAAATTCTCATGGCTTTGAGAGACTCATTGATATCATGCTTAGGTGGAATAGATCTAAGTTTCAAAGAATCAACATCAAGAGAAATTCTATCAACGTTCCTAGCCAATTCATCAACTTTAAGCTTTTTTTCTTCAAGCAAAGCATTGAAATTCTTTTGAGAGATCATAAATTCTTTAACACTATTCTCAAAATCAGAGGGCATCTTATTAAAATTTCCATAAGAGTTGTTGTAGGAATTACCATAATTATTAGAGGAATTACTAGGGTACGGCCTAGGATTAAAGTTTCCTCTATACGCGTTTTTACCAAAATTATTCCTACCAACAAAATTCACATCCATAGATTCAGTATTATGCACAATCAAAGTAAACAAAGGCATATCATTTTGATCAATAGGAGCACTCTTATTAGCAAACAAATTCATAAGTTCATCCATCTTTCCACTCAAAACAGTAATTTCTTCTATCGCATGAACTTTCTTACTAGTAGATCTTTCGGTGTGCCATTGAGAATAATTAACCAAAATATTATCTAGGAGTTTAGTAGCTTATCCTAAAGTGATTTCCATAAAAGTGCCTCCCGCGGCCGAATCTAAGAGATTTCTAGAAGCAAAATTCAATCCGGCATAAAAATTTTGTATGATCATCCATAAATTTAAACCATGTGTAGGGCAATTGCGAATCATTAATTTCATCCTCTCCCAAGATTTTGCAACATGCTCATGATCAAGTTGCTTAAAATTCATAATATCGTTTCTAAGAGAGATGATCTTAACGGGAGGAAAATAATTAGAGATAAAAGCATATTTGCACTTATTCCAAGAATCAATACTATTTTTAGGCAAAGACGAAAACCAAGTTTTAGCATGATCTCTAAGTGAAAACAGAAATAACTTCAATTTAACAATATCATTATCCATGTCTTTCTTCTTTTGCATATCACACAAATCAACAAAGTTGTTTAGATGAGTAGCGTCATCTTCACTAGGAAGGCCGGAGAATTGATCTTTCATAACAAGATTCAACAAAGCATCATTGACTTCACAAGATTCAGCATCATTAAGAGGAGAAATCAGAGTGCTAAGGAAATCATTATTGTTGGTATTGGAAAAGTCACACAATTTAGTATTATCTTGAGCCATCGTGACAAGCAATCCAACATACAAGCACACAAAAGGCAAGCGAAAAAGAGAGGCGAACGGGAAAGAGAGGGCGAATAAAACGACAAGGGTGAAGTGGGAGAGAGGAAAACGAGAGGCAAATGGAAAATAATGTAATGTGAGGGAGATGAGTTTGTGATGGGTACTTGGGATGTATTGACTTGAGCGAAGACCTCCCCGGCAATGGTGCCAGAAATCCTTCTTGCTAACTCTTGAGCACTGCGTTGGTTTTCCCTTGAAGAGGAAAGGGTGATGTAGCAAAGTAGCGTAAGTATTTCCCTCAGTTTTTGAGAACCAAGGTATCAATCCAGTAGGAGGATCCTCAGAAGTCCCTCGTACCTACACAAACAAACAAGAACCTCGCAACCAACGCGATAAAGGGGTTATCAATCCCTTCACGGTAACTTGCGAAAGTGAGATCTGATAGAGATAATAAGATAAGATAAATATTTTGGGTATTTTTATGATATAGATTGAGAAGTAAAGATTGCAAAATAAAGTAGATCGGAAACTTATATGATAAAAGATAGACCCAGGGGCCATAGGTTTCACTAGTGGCTTCTCTCAAGATAGCGTAAGTATTACGGTGGGTGAACAAATTACTGTCGAGGAATTGACAGAAAATTGCATAGTTATGAGATTATCTAGGCATGATCATGTATATAGGCATCACGTCCGCGACAAGTAGACCGACTCCTGCCTGCATCTACTACTATTACTCCTCACATTGACCGCTATCCAACATGCATCTGGAGTATTAAGTTCATAAGAACAGGGTAACGCATTAGGCAAGATGACATGATGTAGAGGGATAAACTCAAACAATATGATATAAACCCTATCTTTTTATCCTCGATGGCAACAATACAATATGTTCCTTGCTGCCCTAACATCCTTTGGGAAAGGACACGCAAGATTGAACCCAAAGCTAAGCACTTCTCCCATTGCAAGAAAGATCAATCTAGTAGGCCAAACCAAACTGATAATTCGAAGAGACTTGCAAAGATAACAAATCATACATAAAATAATTCAGAGGAGATTCAAATATTTCTCATAGATAAACTTGATCATAAACCCACAATTCATCAGATCTCGACAAACACACCGCAAAAAGAGTTACATCGAATAGATCTCCAAGAAGATCGATGAGAACTTTGTATTGAGATTCAAAGAGAGAGAAGAAGCCATCTAGCTAATAACTATGGACCCGAAGGTCTGTGGTAAACTACTCACAACTCATAGGAGAGGCCTTGGAGATGATGTAGAGGCCCTCCATGATCGATTCCCCCTCCGGCGGAGCGCCGGCGAAGGCTCCAAGATGGGATCTCACGGGTACAGAAGATTGCGGCGGTGGAAATAGGTTTTTCGTGGTGCCCCTGGATGTTTTCGGGGTACGTAGGTATATATAGGAGGAAGAAGTAGGTCGGTGGAGCCTCAAGGGGACCACAAGGGCGGGGCGCGCGCCCACCCCCCTAGGGCGCACCGGGCACCCTCATGGCCTCCTCGGTTGCTTCTTGACGTCCACTCCAAGTCTCCTGGATTGCGTTTGTTCCAAAAAGATCGCTCCCGAATGTTTCTTTCCGTTTGGACTCCGTTTGATATTCCTTTTCTTCGAAACACTGAAATAGGCAAAAAAAACAGCAATTTGGGCTGGGCCTCCGGTTAGTAGGTTAGTCCCAAAAATGATATAAAAGTGTAAAGTAAATCCCATAAACATCCAAAACGGGTAATATAATAGCATGGAGCAATAAAAAATTATAGATACATTGGGGACGTATCAACCGTCATCCACAACGGGCGTACCAATCAATATAGCTTCAAGACGAAAGGGAAGGAATATGTGCTACGACCTATGTCTCCTAGTCAAGTGATCACCGACAAGCAAGCCACCCATCATGGAGAAAAGAGTGAGAGAGTGATCCCCACAAAAGAGAGTGAGAGCCAAAAGACAAAACCGAGTGCCTCCACGATGAGCGACAAGAAAAACTTCGTCCTATTTGCCACCAAAAGTGAGATGAGAGAAGTGTGTGAGAACCCATCGAGTGTTATGCACTTTGTCCTTGTGTGCAAGGATGAGGCACCAAAAACTAACACCTCTCACCATCTACCTTTAGGATTGTCTTCTCTTTTGCAGGAATTCCAAGATGTTTTCCCCGATGAGTTACCTCCGGGTCTACCTCCACTACGAGGCATTGAGCACCGAATCGACCTCATCCCCGGTTCACCTCTACCTAACAAAGCTCCCTACCGTGTCAACCCCGAAGAAACTAAGGAGATCCAATGACAAGTACAACAACTCATCGACAATGGACATGTACGTGAAAGCTTAAGCCCTTGTGCCGTTTCGGTTATACTTGTGCCCAAGCAAGACGGTAGTTTTCGCATGTGCTCATATTGTAGACCCATCAATGCTATCACCGTTCGTTATAGTCATCCCATTCCTTGCCTATATGATATGCTAGATGAACTTAGCGGTGCCACCATTTTCTCAAAAATTGATCTTCAAAGTGGCTATTATCAAATCTGCATACAAGAAGGTGATGAATGGAAAACCGCTTTCAAAACAAAATTTGGCTTGTACGAGTGGTTGGTTATGCCTATGGGTTTATCGGAAGCTCCCGGTACTTTCATGCGTGTTATGCATTTTGTGCTTCATCCTTACATTGGAGTGTTTGTTGTGGTCTACTTCGATGACATACTTGTTTTTAGCAAATCCATGAAAGATCATCTAAATCATGTTAGGGCTTTTTTGCAAACTCTTCGCAAGGAACGTCTCTACGCCAACATGAGAAAGTGCACGTTTGGTGTTGACAAACTTATTTTCTTGGGTTTCGTTGTTTCCTCAAAGGGTGTCCATGTTGATGAATCTAAAATTGAAGCAATTAAAACTTGGCCCAAACCCACTTTGCAACAAGTGTGTAGCTTTCTTGGCCTTGTGGGTTTCTATCGTCGATTTGTGAAAGATTTTAGCACTATCGCCGTACCTTTGCACGCCTTGAGTAAGAAAAATGCTCCTTTTGTTTGGGGACCTTTGCAATCTACCACTTTTGACGAGCTTAAATCTTTGCTTACTCATGCTCCGATTCTTGCTTTATCCAACTTTGACAAAAGTTTTGAGGTTCATTGCGATGCAAGCGATAATGGCATTGGTGGAGTTTTGATGCAAGAAAAACGAGCTATTGCATATTTTAGTGAAAAACTCTCCCGTGCTCAACTCAACTATCCCATCTATGACAAAGAATTGTATGCTTTAGTACGTGTGTTACATGTTTGGGAACATTATCTTAGACCGCATGAGTTTGTCATACATACCGATCATGAAACACTTAAGTACCTTAAAGGTCAAACCAAGTTGAATAAACGGCATGCTAAATGGAGTGAATTTATTGAATCTTTCCCCTATATGATCAAGTACATCAAGGGTAAGGAAAATGTAGTGGCGGATGCCCTTTCCCGCATATGCACGCTTGTAACTCAACTTGAATTGAATGTTATTGGCTTTGAGCACATAAAAGACTTGTATGCGAATGATCCTACCTTTGCTATTCCTTATGCTAAGTGTTTGACGCATACATCTTGGGAACGATATTACATCAAGGATAATTATCTTATGAGAGCTAACAAACTTTGCATTCCCGAGTCTTCTCTTCGTTTGCTCCTTTTGCAAGAGGCTCATGGAGGCGGACTCATGGGACACTTTGGACGCGACAAGACATTCGCCACGCTCTCCAAGAACTAATTTTGGCCCAAGATGTTCCGCGATGTCTCACGTTTCACCAACTGATGCTCTACATGTCACAAAGCTAAGTCTAAAGCTCAATTCCATGATATTTACATGCCTCTTCCTATTCCTTATCAACCTTGGGAAGACATTAGCATGGATTTTGTACTTGGCTTGCCTAGGAATCAAAATGGAAAGGATTCCATGTTTGTTGTTGTGGACCGATTCTCTAAAATGGCTCATTTTATCCCATGCAACAAGATAGATGATGCTTCACATATTGCCAATATCTTTTGTAGGGAAATCTTGCGCCTACATGGAGTGCCCAAGACGATCGTCTCAGAACGCGACGTCAAGTTCTTGAGTTACTTTTGGAAAACTCTATGTGCCAAGCTCGGAATCAAGCACTTGTTCTCTTCGGCATACCATCCCCAAACCGACGTCCAAACGGAGGTGACGAACCATACGCTCTCCACTCTACAACCGCGCAAGACACTCGACTACCGACAAGTCCCCTTTCGAGGTCGTCTACGGCTTCAATACATTGTCCCCATTGGACATTATACCTCTTCCACTAAAAGAGCGCACCAACATGGACGCGGGTGCACAAGCAAGCTACCTCAAGAAGATGCATGCAGATATAAGAAACACCATCGAGCGCCAAGTACAACGACTCGCGACCAAGCTCAGCGTCAACAAGCAACCCATGATATTCAACATTGGAGAACTCGTGTGGCTACACCTTCGCAAGGACCGCTTCCCCAACGAATGCAAGTCCAAACTTCTACCATGAGCCGATGGACCCTTCAAGGTGCTAGCACGCTACAACAACAACGCTTACAAGATTGACCTCCCAAGAGACAAGTACAACGTGAGCGACATCTTCAATGTCAAAGACCTCTCGCCATACCATGGTGATGAAGCTTTCGATCCGAGGTTGGATCTTTCCCAAGGGGGGGGAGATAATGCAGAGCATCCCACGATCATCCCCATGGACGTTCCTATGTCTCCCACGACACCACTTGGACCTATGACAAGAGCTCGAGCAAAGGCTATCGAAGATAAGGTGAGCACGCTCCTCTCCGAACTCCCACTCCCTACTTATGAGACATGGCTACTACCTCATGCGAAGACCCTATGTGTGATCAGGTGTTTGGAGGAGAGTCACGGATCAGCTACACCCATTGGACATGACAGCGAGGACACCAAGTTCAACGGACAAGAAGAAGACCCGCTCGAAACTCCCAGTCTTCGGATGACCGACGCCGACCGGACGTCTGATGCCTGGAGGCTCCAAACGACCAGCCAAGTCCCAGCCTTCGCACGCTACAGCAACCGGACGACTGACACCGACCGACGTCCGAATCCTCCCAGCGCCCGGACGACCGGCACCACCACACCCAAGCCAAAACATCGGAAGAACGGAGACTTCCGGACGACCGACCCCGACCGGACGACTGACAATTCCTGACCAGAGCCAAAACATTGCACGCCCGACCAGCACCGGACGTCCGAACCCTCGTGAGCCTTCGGACGACCGGTAACCATCAGACATCCGACGCCTGTGCGTCCGCCCGTGTGTTGGGCCAAAGCCGCTTACCCTTTCGTCCACTTAGACTATAAATAGACCTCGCCCACCTCCTAGCTAGGGTTAGCATTGTGATGGCTCATATTTTGAGATAGAGCCTTGCTCGTCCATACAGATCTACTCCACCGCGAGGGACCGACACCTCTTCGGAGAAGATCCTCGTTGGATTCAAGACCTCCTCACGGAGAAGAACCGGTTACCCTATGTATCGTCCTTTGTTCGATTTGGATCTTATATCACTTTGTGTCTCGATGATCTAGCGCATGTGTGACTTTATTCTTGTTGGTTGAGTCTTCTCTCGTATTTTCCCCTCATTCCCCTCCTCGTGTTCTTCGTGTTCTTTATAGGATTCCCCTCCAAACGTGAAAGTTCGACCTCTAGGGTTCTACCCTACATCACTAACCCAGTGCTGGTACTTAAGAAAAATGGTACCTGACGTATGTGTGTGCTCTTCCCCGTATTGATCAGATCATTGATGCTACGGCAGGTTGTGAGCATTTGAGATTCTTGGTTTCTTATTCTGGTTATCATAAGATCAAGAGAAGATGGCTTTTATCACGCCCTTTGGAGCTTTCTGCTATGTATCTGTGCCTTTCGGGCTTAAGAGTGCCCAGGCAACTTATCAGCGTTGTGTCCAGAACTGTATCCATAGTCAGATTGGACGTAATGTTCATTCTTATGTGGATGATATTGTTGTTAAGTCTAGAAAGAAGGAGACTCTGTTGGACGATCTAAAAGAGACCTTTGATAATCTCTGGGTCTACAAGATGATGCTTATCCCAACAAAATGTGTTTTTGGTGTGCCTGTGGGCAAGCTCTTGGGTTTTCTGGCCTCTGAGAGAGGTATTGAAGCTAACCTGGAGAAAATCAAGGATATTACTTCATTGGCTAAGCCGGCGTGCATTAATGATGTCCAGCGTTTGGCGGGTCGTATTGCAGCCTTAAGCCGGTTTATAAGCTGCCTGGGAGAGAAGGCTATTCCTCTATACTAGATGATGAAGAAAACAAATCCTTTTGTCCGGAGTGATGCTACTAATGACGTGTTGAGGTGCTTAAAAATAGTTAGCCGACCGCCGGTTCTTGCAGCCCCTATTGAGAAGGAGCCCTTGCTCTTATATGTGGCTGCTAACAGCAGAGCCGTCAGCGTGGCGGTTGTAGTGGAACAGAAAGAGACGGGTAAGGAATATCCGGTTCAAAGGCCAGCTTATTATGTTCGTGACGTCTTAATTGAGTCTAAACAGAGATACCCACATTGGCAGAAGCTGGTATATGGGGTGTTCATGGTCAGTCGCAAGTTGAAGCACTATTTTCTTAGTCATCCTATTACTATGGTCAGCTCTACTCCCTTAGGCGATATTATTCAAAACAGAGAAGCTACAGGCCGAGTGGCCAAGTGGGCCATTGAGCTGGGACCCCATGGTTTGGAATATATGCCAAGGACAACTATCAAGTCTCAAGCTCTTGTGGATTTCATCAACGACTAGACATAGTTGCAGATGCCTGATAACCCACAAGTATAGGGGATCACAACAGTTTTCGAGGGTAGAGTATTCAACCAAAATTTATTGATTCGACACAAGGAGAGCCAAAGAATATTCTCAAGTATTAGCAGCTGAGTTGTCAATTCAACCACACCTGAAAGACATAATATCTGCAGGAAAGTATTTAGTAGCAAAGTAGTGTGGAGGTAATGGTAACGGTGGCAAAAGTAATAGTAGCAGCTTTGTAGCAATCGTAGTAGTGGCAACGGAGAAGTAACTTAGCAAAGATCAATATGAAACGAGCTCGTAGGCAATGGATCAATGATGGATAATTATGTCAGATGGCATTCATCATGCAATAGTTATAACATCGGGTGACACAAAACTAGCTCCAGTTCATCAATACTCCCTCTGTTCCGTATTATTTGTCGTTGGGACAATTCTCCAACCAGGTGAAAAGGAGAAAAAGGTCAGAACTACCCCCAATTTGAAAAAACACTTGTCGTTAGGATCGTCATCTTCCTCCGTCGCTAGGATCCGCCCTTGCACTGCAGCTCCGGCGTCCGCCCCCGCCAGCCGCCTTCCTCCGCTCCAATCGAGAACCCAAGGTCCGTCCCCACCATACGCAACTCGCTCGCTGTCCACCACAGCCTTCAGCCACCCGCGGCTCCTGCTTGTCGCGCCGCCCGTGCTCCTCCCCGCACTGACCAGTAGCAGCAGTGCAACCCAACGCCCTCCTCGATTCATACACTAGAGCTCCCGATCCGGCCCATTAACCTCGTCTGCGAGCAGCCAGGTCGACCCGTCACTCCAATTGACCTATTCCTCGCTGGTAGTCCTGCAGTCTGTGTTGATCGCTTGAGTCTTTGCTGGAGTAGATACTGGTTCTCCACCCTGCTTCTCCGGATTCATGCATAGGACCAGTAAGTTGATTCCCACAGTTTGTGTTGGAGTACAGAAGCCAGCGCCATCAACAGTCTGTGCTGGAGACTTGGAGTACAAATACTGCTATGTTGATCAAGCTCGCTCTGCTGTGTTGGAGTAGATACAGGAATATGAGTATTGATCAAGCTCGCCCTGCTGCTCCTTCCATCTGTCCGTCAACAGTTTGGAGTATTGGAGCTGCCAAATCTGCAGTTAAGAAGATTTGGGTCAATTGTGTGAACATCAGCAACAACAAGATCATTAGCGTGAAGTTGAAAAATCAACAAGAGCAAGATCGGTACACAAGATCAATTGACAAATCAAGTAGATCTAGATGAGCTACTCCGTTTTTACTCCTCATGGCATCTTGTACTCCTAATTGGTGTTGTTGTCACGGTGAATTTGAATTAAACATGTCTTCTTCATTGTTTTTGTCACGATGTACTCCATTTCATTTTTACTCATAACAAAAGCAACATGTCTTCTTCTTCTTTCCCATTGCATTTAAATTAAACCAAATGGGAGTATTCCAAACTCTTTGTTGTCACAAAGTGTCATTTTGACAGTTGTTGTCGGTGTGAACACTAGGAGTCAACAGTGTCAACACTAGGAGTAATTTGACAAGAAATTAAGAGTAACTTTATGGACTAAGTTCTCATATGACAAAAAAATCTGAAGTTACATTAGTTATTTAGTGGAGCATTTTGATTAATTTGGTCAAGTTATTCACAAGTTTCCATACTTGCCAAGTTTGTTTATTGTCATTATTTTTAAAACGATCACTTGCTACTCCTAATGATCATTTGATTATCCGTATAAAGCACCAATGTTCAGTTAAAGCAAAATTTGATTTAAAATGATCACAAGTGTTGTTTTACCTAATCTTCAATTAATCTGTAGCTACAAACACCGCAAGCTTTGAAACACTAGCCGGTGAACTACTCCAAAATACACCATATCTTTGAGTACTGTCATCAAGGCCTGATTTTATAACTAGTCTAATCCAAAATACACTATATCTTTGGAGTACTCAAGACACTTATACTCCACACTCAAAATATATGAATTTAGGGATCACTAATTGAATTTATATGTACGTAATGAATATGGAGTAACAAACCCACCATGTGTTTTACGAACATGAATACCCATGTTCAATAACTTGGTCGTTTTGTTATGCATGCCTCAAAGTTACGCTACACCTTAGTTAGTTTTCTTCTTTATCGGGTTCTGTTTTACTTTAATTCTTTCATAGTTCTTGATGTTTTTGAAGAATTTGTTAAAATCTCCCATCTAACCCCGATCGATAATTTTGATCCTACATTGACAGGACCAACAAGTGTTTACTGAACATGAATACCCACGAGCACCAATGCAAATCCATATTTACAAGAAAAACATGTTGCAATCCCAACTCAACTAATGAATAAATGTTGTAGTGCCCACTGAAACAAAAGTTAATGTTGCAATACCCACGAGCACTATTGAAGACTACAGTGTGATAATTCTTTTACCTACTCATGAACAGTGGTTGCAGATCCAGTTGCCTCTACATGGTATGATCCCATGACGCTAAGGCATCAGGGCCTTGCTCGAGCTCTTCACTCCATGCATTTGTAGTGAGTATCACTACTGAATCCGACTACTCTACTGCAAGAACTAATCGACTCTGCAGTTAATCTTCTAATGGAGTGCAAGATCGATCACGTAACTCATTCTAAATCAGAGTTGCAGAGTGAGGGGCTCACCGAGGTAGAAGGTCTTGGCGTAGGCGTCGCTGAGGTCGTAGGCGTCGCCGAGGAGGCCCCAGCCGAGTTCGCGTCACCCTCCTGCTCCGGCTGCTCTTCCCGCCACTGGTGGCGCCTGCTCGCCTCGGCCTCCCGCGCCCATCACCCTTGCAGGTCCATTTGAATTAAGGCCTGATGTATTGCAGTTTAAGTGTCAACAAGAAATGTGGTCTACACTTCCATGCCACTAGTCTAAATATATGTGAAGTGTGTTTTTTTACTAAAATGTGATTCAGAAACAATGCAGAGTTGTCTCTGTTTAGATGCAAGTTAACTTACAGAAACGTACTCGGAGTACAATTTTCCTCCGTAGTCGGAGTATATGTTTACTGGTTTAGACTTAATAACATGAGTAGCTCAGAGTTGAGACCTAAGAACTAGGCACTCAAATTTCTACACTTTATTCTAGCCTCCTGCATATTGCAAATCAAAGTGCACGCACACACACAGATGACCCGCACCAAGGCGAGTTCAAGAGACGCACTGATTTGTTAATCGTCCCGACGACATCGTCGATGTGGAAGTTGACGCTGCCTATGGTCCAAAGATGGCTCCAACTAAATTATATTTTACACAAAATAAGGTCCAATTCCTCCTATATACAAATCATTAGCAAGAACTACACTACCGGAGTACCAACAAAATCAATCACAGCAACTAAACCATGGAGATGGAGTAGAAGCTAATCCTACTCCAGATTGCTGCAAACCAAATGTTCCTAAAAACAAATTTTTAGAGTACTTGCATGTTCCTCCAATAGTAGGAATTATTCCTAACAGAGCACTACTCATCCTCTCATAGTAGCAATTCAAGATGAGCACTCTTGCTTTTTTGGCTAGCCCAAGCTCACAAGATTGTTCTGCTTCAAGAGAATGTTCTGCCTCAAAAGATTGTTCTGCCTTAGAGCACTACCAAGTTTAACTGAAACTTAATTTCAGTTAATCTGCCCCTCCCTCTCGCTCTCCCTTTTAACTGTTGGTATTCAACCAACCAAGCAACATAGGAAAGACTACAGTACCAAGTACTCCGGTATTGGGCAGGGGATTACTTACGTTGGGCAGGGGAGGAAGCAGCTACTCCGGCGACGACGACGACGTGGGCACCGTGAGGACGAAGACGCCGCTCTAGATCCGTCGCTCCACTGCTTCGGCGCTGCTCCAGATCCGTCGCTCCACTGCTCCGGCGCTGCTCTCGCTCCATATCCATGCCTCCATTGCCTAGATCCAGCGTTGGTGCTCCACATTGCTACGTCTTGAGCTTGTGTTGGTTTTCCTTGAAGAGGAAAGGGTGATGCAGCAATAGTAGCATAAGTATTTCCCTCAGTTTTTGAGAACCAAGGTATCAATCCAGTAGGAGGCTCCTCAAAAGTCCCACGCACCTACACAAACAAACAAGAACTCGCAACCAACGCAATAAAGGGGCTGTCAATCCCTTCACAACCACTTGTGAAAGTGAGATCTTATAGAGATAGTATGATAAGATAAATATATTTTGGTATTTTATAATATAGAAAAGTAAAGATGCAAATAAAAGTAGATTGAAAGCTTATATGATAAATGATAGACCCGGGGGCCATAGGTTTCACTAGTGGCTTCTCTCAAGATAGCATAAGTATTACGGTGGGTGAACAAATTACTGTCGAGCAATTGATAGAAAAGCGAATAATTATGAGATTATCTAGGCATGATCATGTATATAGGCATCACGTCCGTGACAAGTAGACCGACTCCTGCCTGCATCTACTAATATTACTCCACACATCGACCGCTATCCAGCATGCATATAGAGTATTAAGTTCATAAGAACAGAGTAATGCATTAAGAAAGATGACATGATGTAGAGGGATAAACTCATGCAATATGATATAAACCCCATCTTTTTATCCTCGATGGCAACAATACAATACGTGCCTTGCTGCCCTGCATCCTTTGGGAAAGGACACCGCAAGATTGAACCCAAAGCTAAGCACTTCTCCCATTGCAAGAAAGATCAATCTAGTAGGCCAAACCAAACTGATAATTCGAAGAGACTTGCAAAGATAACTCAATCGTACATAAAAGAATTCAGAGGAGATTCAAATATTTCTCATAGATAAACTTAATCATAAACCCACAATTCATCGGATCTCTACAAACACCCCGCAAAAAGAGTTACATCGAATAGATCTCCACAAGAGAGGGGGAGAACATGGTATTGAGATCCAAAAATATAGAAGAAGCCATCTAGCTAATAACTATGGACCCGAAGGTATGTGGTAAACTACTCACAACTCATCGGAGGGGCTATGGTGTTGATGTAGAAGCCCTCCATGGTCGATTCCCCCTCCGGCGGAGCGCCGGTGAAGGCTCCAAGATGGGATCTCACGGAACAGAAGGTTGCGGCAGTGGAAATTGTTTTTTGTTGGCTCCCTGGATGTTTTCGGGGTACGTTGGTATACATAGGAGGAAGAAGTAGGTCGGTGGCCACCCGAGGGCCCCACGAGATATGGGGGCGCCCTGTAGGGGTGGGCGCGCCCTGCACCCTCGTGGCCGCATCGGCTGCTTCTTGGCTTGCACTCCAAGTCCTCTGGATCATGTTTGTTCCAAAAATCACACTCCCGAAGGTTCCATTCTGTTTGGACTCTGTTTGATATTCCTTTTTTTCAAAATACTAAAATAGACAAAAGACAACAATACGGGCTGGGCCTCCGGTTAGTAGGTTAGTGCCAAAAATGATATAAATGTGTAAATTAAAGCCCATAAACACCAAAACGAGTAATATAATAGCATGGAACAATAAAAAGTTATAGGTACGTTGGAGACGTATCAAGCATCCCAAGCTTAATTCCTGCTCGTCCTCGAGTAGGTAAATGATAAAAACAGAATTTTTGATGTGGAATGCCACCTAGCATAATTCTCAATGTAATTTTCTTTATTGTGGCATGAATGTTCAGATCCAAATGATTCAAAATAAAAGTTCATATTGACAAAAGAAATAGTAATACGTCAAGCATACTAATCAAAGCAATCATGTCTTCTCAAAATAACATGGCTAAAGAAAGTTCATCCCTACAAAATCATATAGTTAGGCTATGCTTCATTTTCGTCACACAAAAATGTTTCCAAATTCTACACCCCCAATGACAAGCCAAGCAATTGTTTCGTACTTAAATAATCTCAAACTTTTTCAACTTTCACGCAATACATGAGCGTGAGCCATGGATATAGCACTATGGGTGGAATAGAATATGATGATGGGGATTGTGTGGAGAAGACAAAAAAGGAGAAAGTCTCACATTGACAAGGATAATCAACAGGCTATGGAGATGCCCATCAATTGATGTCAACATGAGGAGTAGGGATTGCCATGCAACGGATGCACTAGAGCTATAAATGAGTGAAAGCTCAACAAAAGAAACTAAGTGGGTGTGCATCCAACTTGCTTGCTCATGAAGACCTAGGGCACTTTGAGGAAGCCCATCGTTGGAATATACAAGCCAAGTTCTATAAAAAAATCCCACAAGTATATGAAAGTGGCAACATATGAGACTCACTATATGAAGAACATGGTTCTACTTTGAAGCACAAGTGTGGAAAAGACATAGTAACATTGCCCCTTTTTTATTTTTTTATTTTTTTCCCTTTTTTTTTCTTTTTTTGGGCCTTTCATTTTTTTCTTTTGGCCTTTCTTCTTTTTTTCTTTTCTTTTTTTTCTTTGGCCTTTCCTTTTTTTTCTTTTTGGCCTTTTTTTTGGGGACAATGCTCTAATAATGATGATCATCACACTTTTATTGATTTACAACACATGAATTACAACTCAAAACTAGAACAAGATATGACTCTATATGAATGCCTCCGGCAGTGTACCGGGATGGGCAATGAATCAAGAGTGACATGTATGAAAAATTATGCAAAGTGGCCTTGCCACAAATACCATGTCAACTACATGATCATGCAATGGCAATATGACAAAAGTAATGCATGTCATGATGATAAACGGAACGGTGGAAAGTTGCACGGCAATATATCTCGGAATGGCTATGGAAATGCCATAATAGGTAGGAATGGTGGCTGTTTTGAGGAAGATATAAGGAGGTTTATGTGTGAAAGAGCGTATTATATCACGGGTTTTGGATGCACCGGCGAATTTTGCACCAACTCTCAAGGTGAGAAAGGGCAATGCACGGTACCAAAGAGGCTAGCAATGATGGAAAGATAAAAGTGTGTATAATCCATGGACTCAACATTAGTCAAAAGAACTCATATACTTATTGCAAAAACTTAGAAGTCATCAAAAACCAAGCACTACGTGCATGCTCCTAGAGGTATAGATTGGTAGGAAAAGACCATCGCTCGTCCCCGACCGCCACTCATAAGGATGCACAATCCAAGGACACTTCATGTTTCAAATTTGTTACACAACTTTAACCATACGTGCATGCTACGGGACTTGCTGACTTCAACACAAGCATTCTTTAAATTCATAATCACCCAACTAGAATGACTTTAATATCACTACCTCCATATCTCAAAACAATTATCAAGTATCAAATTGATCATAGCATCCAATTCACTTCCTATGATAGTTTTCATTATACCCAACTTGGATGCCTACCATTCTAGGACAAATTTTATAACCATAACAAATATCATGCTGTTATAAAAGATTCAAAATAATATAAGTGAAGCATGAGAGACTAGCAATTTCTACAAAATTAAGCCACCGTCCTGCTCTAAAAGATATAAGTGAAGCACTAGAGCAAAAAACTATCTAGCTCAAAAGATATAAGTGAAGCACATAGAGTATTCTAATAAATTCCAATCAAGTGGGCTTCTCCCAAAAGGTTTGTACAGCAAGTATGATTGTGGAAAACTAAAAAGAAAATACTAATATCATACAAGACGCTCCAAGCAAAACGCATATCATGTGGCGAATAAAAATATAGCTCCAAGTAAAGTTACCAATGAACGAAGACGAAAGAGGGGATGCCTTCCGGGGGCATTTCCAAGATTAGGCTTTTGGCTATTCTTGAATATCTTGGGGTGCCATGGGCATCCCCAAGCTTAGGCTTTTGCCACTCCTTATTCCATAGTCCATCAAATCTTTACCCAAAACTTGAAAACTTCACAACACAAAACTCAACAGGAAATCTCATAAGCTCCGTTAGTGAAAGAAAACAAAACCAGCACATAAGGTACTGTAATGAACCCATTCTTTATTTATATTGGTGTTAAACCTACTGTATTTCAAGTTCTCTATGGTTCATTCCAATTAATACTAGCCATATATGCATCAAAATAAGCAAACAACACATGAAAAACAGAATCTGTCAAAAACAGAACAGTCTATAGCAATCTGTAACTAACACAAATTTCTGGAACTCTAAAAATCCTACAAAAATAGGAAGTCCTGAAAAATTTATCTATTGATCTGCAGCAAAAATAATCAACACAAAAGCACGTTTCTGTGATTTAACGAAACTAATTTCGTGCGCGCAAAGTTTCTGTTTTTCAGCAGAATCAAATTAACTATCACCATAGGTTATCCTATAGGTTCTACTTGGCACAAACACTAACTAAAACATAAAAACACATCTAAAAAGAATGTAGATGAAAAATTTATTAAATAACAGCAAGTAAAAATATTGGGTTGTCTCCCAACAAGCGCTTTTCTTTAAAGCCTTTTAGCTAGGCATTGATAATTTTAATGATGCTCACATGAAAGACAAGAATTGAGGCACAAAGAGAGCATCATGAAACACGTGACAAACACATCTAAGTCTAACATACTTCCTATGTATAGGCATATTATAAGCAAACAAATTTGCAAGGCAAACAAAAACTAGCATATGCAAGGAATAAGAAAGAAACGATAGCAATCTCAACGTGACGAGAGGTAATTTAGTAAGATAAAAATTTCTACGACCATATTTTCCTCTCTCATAATAATTACATGTAGGATCATAGGCAAATTCAACAAAATAGATATCACATAACATATTCTTAACACGATCCACATGCATGCAAAGTTTACACTCTTCCAAGATAGTGGGATTATCATTAACTAAAGTCATGACCTCTCCAAACCCACTTTTATCACAAATATCATAAGATTGAACATACTCCAAATATGTGGGATCTAAAGTTGACACTCTTCCAAACCCACTTTCAATATTATTGCAAGCACTATTATCAATCTCATATTCATCATGGGGCTCAAATAAATTTTCAAGGTTATAAGAAGAATCACCCATATCATGATCATTGAAACAAGTAGTAGACATAGCAAAACTAGCATCCCCAAGCTTAGGGTTTTGCATATTATTAGCACAACTGACATCAAGAGAATTTATAGGGAAATCATTGCAATCATGCTTTTTATTCAAGGGTGAATCTCTTCATAAATTTCTTCATCATAATTTTCAGATTCACAAATTTTGAGCAAACCTTCACAAAGATAATCTAGTGCACAAAACTCACTAGCAATTGGTTCATCATAATTGGATCTCTTAAAAAGATTAGCAAGCGGATGAGGGTACATAGATCTTAGGTTCTCTATTTAGACTTAAATAAACAACTATTCCAACCAACGAGCAAACGAGCCAAGTAAGACATTAAAGCAAAAAGACGAACAGAAGAAGGGCGAATAAAACGGCAAGGGTGAAGTGGGGGAGAGGAAAATGAGAGGAAAATGGCAAAATAATGTAAATGCGAGGGAGATGAGTTTGTGATGGGTACTTGGTATGTCTTGACTTGAGCGAAGACCTCCCCGGGAACGGCGCCAGAAATCCTTCTTGCTACGTCTTGAGCTTGCGTTGGTTTTCGTTGAAGAGGAAAGGGTGATGCAGCAATAGTAGCATAAGTATTTCCCTCAGTTTTTGAGAACCAAGGTATCAATCCAGTAGGAGGTTCCTCACAAGTCCCACGCACCTACACAAACAATCAAGAGCTCGCAACCAACGCAATAAAGGGGTTGTCAATCCCTTCACGGCCACTTGCAAAAGTGAGATCTGATAGAGATAGTATGATAAGATAAATATATTTTGGTATTTTATAATATAGATTTGAAAAGTAAAAATGCAAATAAAAGTAGATTGAAAGCTTATATGATAAAAGATAGACCCGGGGGCCATAGGCTTCACTAGTGGCTTCTCTCAAGATAGCATAGATATTAAGGTGGGTGAACAAATTACTGTCGAGCAATTGATAGAAAAGCGAATAATTATGAGATTATCTAGGCATGATCATGTATATAGGCATCACGTCCGTGACAAGTAGACCACCTCCTGCCTGCATCTACTACTATTACTCCACACATCGACCGCTATCCAGCATGCATCTAGAGTATTAAGTTCATAAGAACAGAGTAACGCATTAAGAAAGATGACATGATGTAGAGGGATAAACTCATGCAATATGATATAAACCCCATCTTTTTATCCTCGATGGCAACAATACAATACGTGCCTTGCAACCCCTATTGTCACTGGGTAAGGACACCGCAAGATTGAACCCAAAGCTAAGCACTTCTCCCATTGCAAGAAAGATCAATCTAGTAGGCCAAACCAAACTGATAATTCGAAGAGACTTGCAAAGATAACTCAATCATACATAAAAGAATTCAGAGGAGATTCAAATATTTCTCATAGATAAACTTGATCATAAACCCACAATTTATCGGATCTCGACAAACACACCGCAAAAAGAGTTACATCGAATAGATCTCCACAAGAGAGGGGAAAACATGGTATTGAGATCCAAAAAGAGAGAAGAAGCCATCTAGCTAATAACTATGAACCCGAAGGTCTGTGGTAAACTACTCACAACTCATCGGAGTGGCTATGGTGTTTATGTAGAAGCCCTTCATGGTCGATTCCCCCCCGTGAGCGCCCAAGGCTCCAAGATGGGATCTCGCGGATCTGAAGGTTCTGACGGTGGAAATTGTTTTTTGTTGGATCCTGGATGTTTTCGAGTGCGTGGGTATATATAGGAGGAAGAAGTAGGTCGGTGGCGCCCGAGGCCCACGAGATAGGGGCGCGCTCAGAGGGTGGGCGCCCTCCACCTCGTGGCCGCCTCGGCTGCTTCTTGCTTGCACTCCAAGTCCTCTGGATCACGTTTGTTCCAAAAATCACGCTCCCGAAGGTTTCATTCCGTTTGGACTCCGTTTGATATTCTTTTTCTTCAAAATACTGAAATAGGCAAAAAAATAGCAACACGGGCTAGGCCTCCGGTTAGTAGGTTAGTCCCAAAAATGATATAAATGTGTAAAGTAAAGCCCATAAACATCCAAAACGGGTAATATAATACTCCCTCCGTTCCTAAATACTTGTCTTTCTAGAGATTTCAACAAGTGACTACATACGAAGCAAAATGAGTGAATCTACACTTTAAAATATGTCTACATACATCCGTGTTGAGTCCATTTGAAATGCATAGAGAGACAAGTATTTGGGAACGGAGGGAGTATCATGGAACAATCAAAAATTATAGATACGTTGGAGACGTATCACACATCCACGCCTCCATTGCATATTCTAGAGTAGAAGCTCGTCGCCGGCACAAAAGATTTAGCTTTTTTGACCTCCGGGTGTGAGGGGAGGCGGGGTGGTGGAGATAAAGGGGACGCTGCAAAGGGAGAGGGAGAGGCCGGCGATGGGGATAGGGGAGGGTGAGGCCGGCGAGCGACGGGGAGAGGGGAGGCATTCGAGAAGGGGAAGGCCGGCGAGCGGCGAGAAGCGTGGGAGAGGGCGCTTGGGAGAGCACGAGCGAGTGAGCAAGCGAGTGCGAGCGACACAGAGGCCAAAATTGGAAAGTGGGGATATTTCTGCACTAGACGAAAGTTGAACTAGAAACCTCCAACGACAATTATTTCGGAACAGAGGGAGTATAATGTACGCATGTATTCTGAATATAGTCATATATGCTTATGAAAAAGAGCTTGCATGACATCTTTTGTCCGACCCTCCCGTGGCAGCGGGGTCCTATTGGAAACTAAGGGATATTAAGGCCTCCTTTAATAGAGTGCTGGACCAAAGCATTAGCACTTAGTGAATACACGAAGTCCTCAAACTATGATCAACACCGTGAAGTGTCCGGACTATTGTCACTCTGGGGTAGCCGGATCATAACATGTAGTAGGTGATTATAACTTGCAAGATAGGATCAAGAACCCTCATATATTCATGAAAACATAATAGGTTCAGATTTGAAATCATGGCACTCGGGCCCTAGTGATAAGAATTAAGCATAGCAAAGTCATAGCAACATCAATCTTAGAACATAATGGATACTAGGGCTCAAACCCTAACAAAACTAACTCGATTACATGGTAAATATCATCCAACCCATCACCATCCAGCTAGCCTACGATGGTATTACTCACGCACGGCGGTGAGCATCATGAAATTGGTGATGGAGGATGGTTGATGATGACGATGGCGACGGATTCCCCTCTCCGGATCCCCGAACGGACTCCAGATCATCCCTCCCGAGGAAAAATAGGGCTTGGCGGCGGCTTTATATCGTAAAACGCGATGAATCCTTCTCTCTGATTTTTTCTCCCCGAACGTGAATATATGGAGTTGAAGTTGAGGTCGGTGGAGGTCTAGGGGGGGCATGAGGCAGGGGGCGCGCCCCCACCCTCGTGCCCAGGGTGTGGGCCCCCTTCAGCTGATTCTTTCGCCAATATTTTTTATTAATTCCAAAAAGTGACTCCATGAATTTTTAGGTCATTCCGAGAACTTTTGTTTCTGCACAAAAATAACACCATGGCAATTCTGCTGAAAACAGCGTCAGTCCGGGTTAGTTCCATCCAAATCATGCAAATTAGAGTCCAAAACAAGGGCAAAAGAGTTTGAAAAAGTAGATACGTTGGAGACGTATCAATCCCCCAAGCTTAACCCATTACTTGTCTTCAAGCAATTCAGTTAACAAACTGAAAGTGATAAAGAAAAACTTTGACAAACTCGGTTTGATCTTGTTGTTGCAACTAATTAAGCATGGCATGAGTAACTATAATCTCTAATGGTCACTGCAAACATGTTTCATTCATAATAGGTTGAATCAGGAACGATGAACTAATCATATTTACAAAAACAAGATAGGTCGAGTTCATACCAGCTTTTCCTCATCTCAATCATTTCATCATATATTGTCACTATTGCCTTTCACTTGCACGGCCGAATAGTGTGGATAATAATAATAGTGCACGTGCATTGGACTAAGCTAGAATCTGCAAACGTTTAATTCAAATGAGAAGACAAGGTAATATGTGCTCTTTATTAGATCAACAATATTGCATATGAGAGCCACTCATCATTTTCATCATGGTCTTCTCCTCTCGGCCCCCAAAGAAAAGAAAAAAAATTCAAAGAAACACACTGAAATGTTTTTGGAGTTTTTGTTTTTCAGCAGAAAGTAAAACAAGAACGAGAAAAACTATTTACACGGGAAAGCTCCCAACAATCAAAAGAAGAACGAGAAATCTTTTTGGGTTTTCTTATTGATGCTACTACTACAAGCATGGAAAGTAAACTAGCTAAAAAGCTATAACTAAATTTTTTGGTTTTTCTCAAAGTTTTTCAAACATACAGGAAGAAAGCAGGAAAATAAAAATAAACTAGCATGGATAATACAATGAAAAAGTATGAACACTGACAACTAGAATGAGTATGTGAACATGAATGTAATGTCGGTGAGAAATACGTACTCCCCCAAGCTTAGGATTTTAGACTAAGTTGGTCTAAGCCCATGGATCAAAGTGGTCCTCTCCGGTGTACTGAGGAGGCTCCTCGGGGTTCCATTGGTTAGCGAGCTCCTGCGGATCCCACTGATAAATAGACTCTTGATATGGATCAGGAGATAGTTCTGGATCAGGCTCTGGGGATCGTGTTCGCTCCCAGTATGCATAAATGTCGTCGGGCATGATGAGGTATGTGCCTGAATGAATGTTAAACAAAGAAGGTGCAGGTAGGGTAATAATCTGACAAGTATCTTCACTATATACCAAGTTATAAATGAGTCTCTTCTCCTTATCATCGCAAATAAAATCATGTGCTACCATACTTTTATAGCCTAAGAGATCAGTGGGCATCACATTTTCTTCTTTCTCATAGTGTCCAATAGGTATCTCAAAATATTTAGCAAGAAGCGAAGCAAAGATACCTCAAAAAATGGGGCCCTTTGTACGGTTTAGACTCAACCGTTTAGCAACCATAGTGCCTAAACTGAAAGTTCTATCACGAAGTAAAGCATGGCTCAAAATGGCAAGGTCGAGAGCACTGAGGCCCCCACTATTCCCGCGACCTACTAAACATCTACTAGCAAATATTGCATGGTAACGTAGAATAGGAAAATGTATACTAGTAGTTCTTGCATCTGACACTTTTCCTCCTTTCCCCTACAGTAATTTCATCAATAAATTCTGCTACATCACTAGGATGTGGTTCCTCGACGATGCCTTCAAAAGGCAATTTGCAAACCTCACAAAAATCATAGAGTGACATCTCCTTAAACTCATCATATAAATAAAAATCTGCCGAAGGTGGTGATCTCCTAGCATGGAAATAAAAATTTTGCACGAAAATACTAGTAAGTAAGAGGTATTGACCACACTTGTCGTGGATGAATTTAGTGATGCCTGCATTCTCAGCCAAATAATAAAAGTCTTCATAAATTCCAGCGGCCTTCAAGAATGCATCACAAGGCCATTCACACAGCCAAACCTCCGTGGTGCGAGGAAGGTTGTACTTGGGTTTTTCATTCTCTTCATTCTCCTTTTCCTTCGAACCCCGGCTCCAGGAGCCTCTCAACAATCTCCTCAACATTTCCTTTCTCTGAAAATTTCTGAAATTTGTAGTGACTCAAAATAAAAG
Source organism: Aegilops speltoides (assembly GCA_021437245.1). Taxonomy (NCBI): domain Eukaryota; kingdom Viridiplantae; phylum Streptophyta; class Magnoliopsida; order Poales; family Poaceae; genus Aegilops; species Aegilops speltoides. The sequence continues at coordinate 217,944,039 of CM038145.1, forward strand.
TGAACCAAACTCAACAAGATTCATAACAACTACTCCAACAAGTGCCTAGAGACTATACCATACATTAAAACTGCTTTGGACCATATAAATTTGACATGCAAGCTCAAGAACCGGCTCGCTGATACGTCTCCATCGTATCTACTTTTCCAAACACTTATGCCCTTGTTTTGGACTCTAACTTGCATGATTTGAATGGAACTAACCCGAACTGACGCTGTTTTGAGCAGAATTGCCATGGTGTTATTTTTGTGCAGAAATAAAAGTTCTCAGAATGACCTGAAAATTCACGGAGAATATTTTTGGAATTAATAAAAAATACTAGCGAAAGAATCAAGACCAGGGGGCCCACGCCCTGTCCACGAGGGTTGGGGGCGTGCCCCCTGTCTCGTGGGCCCCCTAGAGCTCCACCAACCGCAACTCCAACTCCATATATTCACGCTCAGGGAGAAAAAAATCAAAGAGAAGGATTCATCATGTTTTACGATACAGAGCCGCCGCCAAGCCCTAATCTCTCTCGGGAGGGCTGATCTGGAGTCTGTTCGGGGCTCCGGAGAGGGGAATCCGTCGCCGTCGTCATCATCAACCATCCTCCATCACCAATTTCATGATGCTCACTGCCATGCGTGAGTAATTCCATTGTAGGCTTGCTGGACGGTGATGGGTTGGATGAGATTTACCATGTAACCGAGTTAGTTTTGTTTGGGTTTGATCCCTAGTATCCATTATGTTCTAAAATTGATGTTGCTATGACTTTGCCATGCTTAATGCTTGTCACTAGGGCCCGAGTGCCATGATTTCAGATCTGAACCTATTATGTTTTCATGAATATATGTGAGTTCTTGATCCTATCTTGCAAGTCAATAGTCACCTACTATGTGTTATGATCCGGCAACCCCGAAGTGACAATAATTGGGACCACTCCCGGTGATGACCGTAGTTTGGGGAGTTCATGTATTCACTAAGTGTTAATGCTTTGGTCCGGTACTCTATTAAAAGGAGGCCTTAATATCCCTTAGTTTCCAATAGGACCCAACTGCCACGGGAGGGTAGGAAAAAAGATGTCATGCAAGTTCTTTTCCATAAGCACGTATGACTATATTTGGAATACATGCCTACATTACATTGATGAACTGGAGCTAGTTCTATGTCATCCTATGTTGTAACTGTTGCATGAGGAATCGCATCCGACATAATTATCCATCACTGATGCAATGCCCAGGAGCTTTTCATGTATTGATCTTTGCTTAGTTACTTTACCATTGCCACTGTTACAACTACTACAAAACTGCTACTGTTACTTTTGCCACTGTTACCGTTACTTCCATATTACTTTGCTACTAAGTACTTTGCTGTAGATATTAAGTTTTCCAGGTGTGGTTGAATTAACAACTCAACTGCTAATACTCGAGAATATTCTTTGGCTCCCCTTGTGTCGAATCAATAAATTTGGGTTGAATACTCTACCTCGAAAATGGTTGCGATCCCCTATACTTGTGGGTTATCAAGACTATTTTCTGGCGCCGTTGCCAGGGAACATAGCTCTATTCTTTGAGTCACTTGGGATTTATATCTACTGATCACTATGAGGAACTTGAAAGATGAAAGAACCAAGATTTTTTCCTCAACTACGAGGGGAGGTAAGGAACTCCCATCTAGCTATGCACTTGATTCTCCTTCTATTTTGAGTAAATTTGCGACACCTAAACCTGCTTCTGCTATTAATTCTGATATGTAGCATGTTATTGATGATGCCACTTCTGCTATGTGTGATGCTTATGATGAAACTACTTCTATGCTTGATAATATTGTGCCATTAGGTGAATTTCTTGATGAACAACTTGCTAGGGCCAGAGAGAATGAAATTATTGAAACAGATAATACTGATGAAAGTGATAATGAAGATTCTCCCCCTAGATATGAATTGCCTGTTGTGCCTGAGGGTTATGTTATGGATGAAGAAACTCCTAGAGATTTTCTTGCTTGCAATGATAGATCTGAACTTAATAAATTATTAGCTAAGCTGAAAGAAAAGTCTCTGAATGCTAGAATGAAATATGACCCTGCTTTTGCTACTTCACCTATCTGTATTACTGATAAGGATTATGATTTCTCCGTCGATCCTGAGATAATTACTTTGGTTGAGTCTGATCCTTTTTATGGCTATGAATATGAAATTGTTGTGGCACATCTTACTAAATTGAATGATATAGCCACCCTATTCACTCAGGAGGAAAAATTTGTTACTATTATATCCTTAAGTTATTTCCATTCTCATTAAAGGGTGATGCTAAAATATGGTTTAATTCTCTTGATCCTGGTTGTGTGCGTAGTCCCCAGGATATGATTTATTACTTTTCTGCTAAATATTTCCCCACTCATAAGAAACAAGCTGCTTTAAGGGAAATATATAATTTTGTGCAAATTGAAGAAGAGAGTCTCCCACAAGCTTGGGGAAGGCTTCTCCAATTACTTAATGCCTTGCCTGATCATCCTCTCAAGAAAAATGAAATACTTGATATCTTTTATAATGGACTAACCGATGCTTCCAGAGACCACCTGGATAGTTGTGCTAGTTGTGTTTTCAGGGAAAGAAATGTTGACCAAGCTGAATTGTTATTGAATAATAGGTTGACTAATGAAAACAATTGGACACTTCCTGACCAACTCCTAAGCCAACTCCGAAGAAAAGTGGTATTCTATTTCTCAGTCCTGAAGATATGCAAGAGGCAAAGAAATCTATGAAAGAAAGGGGTATTAAAGCTGAAGATGTTAAGAATTTACCGCCTATTGAAGAAATACATGGTCTTGATAACCCGACATAGGTAGTAAAGGTAAATTCTCTCTATAGATTTGATGAAGGTGATATTCCTCGTTATCAGTCTCCTAGTCAATGCTTGGATGAGTTTGATAATTTTATTTTTAAACAAGAAAACTTCAATGCTTATGTTCGTAGACAATTGAAACGCAATGCTTATATGATTGAACACTTGAGTGATTATATGTCTAGAGTTAAAGATGAACTTAAACTTATTAGTAAACATACTTCCATGGTTACTGTCGGTGTCAAAACCGGCGGATCTCGGGTAGGGGGTCCTGATCTGTGCGTCTAAGGCTAATGGTAACAGGAGGCAAGGGACACGATGTTTTACCCAGGTTCGGGCCCTCTCGATGGAGGTAAAACCCTACTGCCTGCTTGATTGATATTGATGATATGAGTAGTACAAGAGTTGATCTACCACGAGATCATAGAGGCCAAACCCTAGAAGCTAGCCTATGATGATTATGATTGTGTCTCTAAGGACTAAACCCTCCGGTTTATATAGACACCGGAGGGGCTAGGGTTTACACAGAGTCGGTTACAAAGAAGGAAATCTATTATCCGGATCGCCAAGCTTGTCTTCCATGCAAAGGAGATCCCATCCGGACACGGGACGAAGTCTTGAGTCTTGTATCTTCACGCTCCAATAGTCCGGACAAAGTGTATAGTCCGGCTGTCCGGATACCCCCTAATCCAGGACTCCCTCAGTATCCCCTGAACTAGGCTTCAATGACGATAAGTCCAGCGTGCAGTTTGTATTCGGCATTGCAAGGTGGGTTCCATCTCCGAATACTCCAAAGTAATTATCGAACACTTCAATCATGTCCGGATCTGTAAGATGATCTTCACATACGACTGTAGAGAGAATGACATTTTACAAATATACTCTGCTGACAACTTTTAGATGAGGTGACACGACAGAATGGTCGAGTCATTATTGAATCGTCTTCCCACAGCCACCTATCTCACATATCGAGGCAGTTTCCTTGGCACGTCTTGTCGAAGCAGAGATCATGTCCCCTTATTACGGGATCCTCATCAATACGGGTACGAGTAACCCAACCGCGCCATCAATCGTGGCGCTTGGGAAATAAGCAATTTTCAATGGGCAAGTGGGGAGGCGCACCGTTTTCGTCGCCTCTATAAAGGGATAAGAATTCCTCCTTTTTACCCACGCCTTCTTCTTCCTCTGCTTATCCATTCTCACACCCTCGAGCTCCAGCGCCCTAGTTCACGCCTTCTCCGCACAGCCAAACATGTTCGGAGCAGGAGGCAAGTGGGTGGCCTCCACCATGAAGGAGGAGCATATTATGAAGCTCTGGGCGGCCGGATACTTGGCCGCAGATATCGCGCACCGGCTACCAGACGCAGGGCAGATCATTCCGATTCCGGGACCCAACGAGAGGGTCATGTTTCTCGCCCACTTCGTCCGTGGACTGGGATTTCCACTTCATCCCTTCATCCGCGGGCTCATGTTTTACTTCGGGCTAGACTTCCACGATCTGGCCCCTAACTTCATCCTCAACATCTCGGTGTTTATCGTCGTGTGCGAGGCCTTTCTCCGCATCAGGCCCCATTTTGGCCTGTGGCTGAGGATCTTCAACGTAAAGCCGAAGATAGTGGTCGGCCAACATGCGGAGTGTGGTGGCGCCATGGTGGGCAAGATGCCCAATGTCACCTGGCTTGAAGGTTCCTTCACGGAGACCGTGAAGGGATGGCAATCAGGGTGGTTCTACATCACCGAACCACGCGACGCCAACTGGGTGGCGGCCCCCGAATTCCGATCCGGCATCCCTGTGCGGCTTACTTCCTGGAAGAGGAAGGGACTGGCCTGGGGCACATCTGAGGAGCTGACCGGACTCCAGAACTGCGTCCAAAACATGATAACCAAGAGTATCAAACTGGTCAATGTGATCCAGGTCATGTTATATTCCGCCGGATTCTCCCGTGTCAGAGACGGGCGTTCAACCTGCGGGAATTTGATGCGGCCCAACACCAGACGCTGCAAGAGCTCTTTGACACGACGCACAAAGACGCCTAGAAGGTGTTGTTCAAGGCCAGCAAAGCTCCTCCTCCCATCTCTGAGGACCGCGGACTCAGCGCCAGGCGCCAGGCCAACGCGGTAAGCATTCTACATTTCAAGATGTGCCTTTCCCCAGTATATTCGTGGGAGAGACTTAGGCAACTGCGCTAATTTTGACAGGCATATGTGGCCACGGCGGAGCGGATCGACTGTCCGGCTCCGTTACCTGAGGACCCAGCAGATGAACTCCTGATGGAGATGCTGGCTCCGGCGCCCTATGAGGTGCCAGAGAAGAAGGTCAAGAATAAGGCCACGGGGACCAGAAGGAGTTCCCGACGCTACGTGGTGCCGGACTCATCATCTGAAGACACCAGGGCGCATCCCTCCAACAACAACAAGGAGGAGGATGAGGAGGAGAACCCTCTCCCCGAAAACGAAGGGGGGAAGAAGAGGAAGGCCGCCCCCTCTGGGGAGGCTGAAGGGTCCAAGAAGGGACAGACCCTCTCTCCGGACCACTCCACAACCGCCGCCTACAGCGAGGAGTGGCTACCCAGGGGCAAGCCCCTGGTGAGATCGTAAGTATCCGCACTCTGCAATACTTTTAATGCGACTCAGCTTCATAGTTTGTTATAACGCCGAACACGTATATGCAGTCCAGCCTGGGCCCATCCCGACGTATCTTCTTCGGATGGGTCTTTGAGCGATTTGGCAATGGATTTGCTCCCGACAGCCACTTCCCATCGGCCTGCGGATGACACGGAGGTGTTATCCCAAAGGGTCCCCGAGCAAGGGAAGGCGACTCTGGAGACGCCCCAAGGTGAAATTCCAGACGCTGGGCATACGGGGCACAAGATCCCCACGGATTATGCCGACGAGAGCCGCAGCAAGTTGGGCTCTTAGCCGGACATTGTACCGGAACCTCTGAGGGTTCCGGATTTGGGCAGGTAACCCCTCGCTAAGGAGGGCGAGCCGACCATGCCGATGACTTCCGTCGCGCCAGAAGCGCCGGATAGTCTGCTGGAAGTGCTTCGCAGCGCTTCCATGGATGAAGAGCACCGTACTCTTATGAGTGTGATGATTCAGAAGGTTTGGTCCGCCAAGAGCGGATTGACCGAAGCCTGCACCAGCGTCCTGACAGGCTTTGAGGTAAGTAATCAAAAGTGTGTGAAATTATCACCCGATAGACAGTAGCCCCTGATACTCTGTTTGGTGTTCGGAAAGAAAAGCCAAACGGAGGGTCAATCTTAATTTGCAGGAGTCTAATAGTAGGTGTCTATGTAAATAAGCAGGCAGTGCTACTTGCCGTTGCTGCCCGTACATACGAGGTCACCAGCCTCAGACGGGACCTTGAGCGGGCCGAAGAGGAGCTCAGCCTCACGAAGAGGCAGCTCGAAGAGAACAAAGGTGAGTAATACCCTGTTCACATATCATATAGAGGAGAAAAAAATTGGTGATGCTAACAAAAAGCGTCATGATTTTGTAATAGGGGCCACGACCGAAGTGGCGGCCCTAAAGAAAGCGATATCCGAGGCCGAAGATAAGGCGGCCACGGAGCGCATTGAGCGCGAGAAGCAAAATGCTAGGGTGGGCGAGGTACAGCAAGAGCTCCAGGAGCTCGGCAAAAAGTTCGTGTCCTTGGAGCGTGACTTCAAGACGAAAGAGTCTGACCTTGTGAAGGCCCTTGTGAGCATGAAAGACGCCAAGGCCGAAGCCAAAAGGCCCAAAGATGAAATCCAAAGTGCCAAGAAGATAGCCATGGTAAGACATTCTTTATGCAAATCAAGCATGTGGAGGAGACGTTTCTTTTACTTACCCAAATTCGGAGCTCTCTAGGGGCATTCACAGATCTACCATGCAGCATATCAGATGCCGCGGAATTCTACCGTGCCGAGGAGGGGAGCTCAACGGAGAAGCTGTTCTGGTCCCAGTATGCTGAAGCCGAACACCCGATGCCTCTGAGTGACCAATTGAAGCAATTGGTTGAACTCCACAGGGCGGCCGAAGTGGCTACGAAAGATTTCATAGTCCGGATGTGGCCTGGTGAGCCCCTGCCCGCCAGCTACTTCGGCCTAATAAAGCGGATGGTAAATGCCTGCCCGAGGCTTGAAGTGATCAAGCGATCCGTTTACATTGAGGGTGCCCGCCGGGCTTTTGCCCATGCGAAGGTGCATTGGGGCAAGCTGGATGCCGAGAGGCTGGTGAAGGATGGACCGCCGGAGGGCAAGGCGCATCACTGTCCCGAAAAATATTATGATGGCATTATGAAAGGCGCTCGTCTCGTGGCTGATGAATGTACCAATGACACGATCTTTGAGTGAATGTACTTCTGTCGTTTTTGTAATATAAAGACGAAGTTATTTGTGCTATATAGCGCTTTTTTTATTTAAAATATTACCTTCTGTGCGGCTATTTATAAAATTCTAAAAGTAGGCTAGTCGTCAGCTTCTGCCCCAACATAACTAGTATCGTGGTGTTCATGGAAAAAACTCAGACACTCTTTATCCAAATATCTGGTCCCTGAAGGAGGTGTTTGGCGCAGCGAACAAGGCAATCGGACTATGCGGCTTTATAACTTTCACTTAGCCATAGAAGTCTACAATTTGAAATTTCGGCGAAGCCCCTAGAATTCGGAAAGCCAAATTGGGGCACTATATACGCCTAAATCGGACGAGGTTGATTCCTCGCCTAAAGCGGAAAAAATGTTTAAGGATTTTAAGACCACTCTAACAGCGACCACCTGTCGCCGCATCATGCCGGTCAATTTTCGGCTTTCTCTACTGAGGTGCTCGTCCGGAAGAACCGGGACACAATCGTAGTTGTTCTCCCTGTGCTACCTTAGCCGATATAACGGAATGTAAGGTACCAAAACAAGGGAGCCCGGCAAACCCAACTATTGACCCAAGACATGATTCAGAGCTGATTCATATAATGCTATAAGTTCGGGGTGCCACACTGTTGAAAGTGTTCGGACTTATCTTGCCGTCATATGGGGCGCCATAAGAAGCCCCTGGCAAACTGAACGTACCAAGGTGTACGGATGCAATATTAAATAAACATTTATAGGAAAAATGTGCAGATAGGAATAATAAGCTGACGCTATATATTATCTCCCACTGATAAATAATACATCTAAGCGTATGTTTACAATGAATGCGTTTAAGTAGAAACAAATAGGACTATTTGACATGTCCTATCCAAGGGCGGGCCGCATGTAGGTATATGAAACAGGTATAACGATCGTGAATAAATTCCACCTGGGTATTCCCTTTGTGCACAGAGCCTTTCGCCTCCTTGGTTTTCTCTCCTGTGAAAGTCCAACAATCCGGCTCTTCTGAAGAGGCTGCCCGAAAGCAGGGTCCTCAAAGATAAAGGGGGTTATTAAAGTACGTTCTGGCTGTATCGCATTGTTTTTTTGCATGGTAATACGTGTCTCATTTATATCATAAGGATCATAGTACAAGCCATGTACATACTGACCTGACAAAACTAAAAAGACAGCAGAACACTAGCCTTTGCACACAGGAACACCAGCCAAGAAGTAAAATTACAAACAAGACTGAAGAATCCTCTGAGCTTGACACCAACGCCCGTCACCTGCCTCTGGCACCACCATAGCAGCCACCAAAGGAGAACATGATGGATCACCTCCATATCCGAGCTTGACGCGGCTCCATTGCTGATATGCAGCTTTGCGGACCTCCAAGGTGGCTCACCAATAAAGGCGAAGCCATTGCCGTTGTACGAATCAGACCGGGGCGACACCGGACATGCCATCGAACTCCAGATCTGGCACCCCCGCCTAAGTAAGGTGTTGGAGGAGGAAACCATTCCTACCTGCCACGAACCACGAACCCAGATCCACCATCTTCTAGATGCCGTCGATGCAGACTACAATCTGCATCCGCTCCTGGACTACCTCCCAAGCTCCATGCCAGCGCTGGAGCAAACGCCGTCGCAACGGCGGAGCCCGAGGACATAGGTCCATCACGAGGATGTCGCTGCCGCCGCACCATCCTTGCTTGAACAACCTGGTTTCCAAATCCACCCCAAAAGCGGACCGCCTTGTTGGGGAAGGATCTGAAGATTTATTAGTCGGCACCGCCATCACCACTGCCGAAGCCATGACGATGAACAACCCAAAATCCTAAAAAACTAATGCCTAAAACAATCCGCACGCGTCGATCCGGCGACCCCCCTCACCACCAACGACTGAGGTCGTCAGCGGAGGGGAGCCGCCGGAGGACGGCGGCGGAGGAAGACGCCCTAGCGGCAGGAGGCAAGATCGCCTTTCTTTTCTTCTCCCGGAAGAAAGAAAGCGCCCATGTACCGCATTGTTGACTGAGTCACTATTGCACATCCGCCTATGCCCATGGTATTTTGAGTGCGTAATTGTGTACGCGCGGCACGAATGCTGCCTTGATGGGGCTGGAGCGGAGGCCGGACTGCTAGTCGCGCTCTTGGCGTGCCTAGCGATCCTGTTGCGGGGTAATCCGGACTCGCTTGACGGTGTTCGGGGTTGTTGTCGCCGGATTGGTGGTTTGCCGGAGAAGGCTGATTTGCACTTCTGCTGCGAGGGCTGCAGTATGCTCTTCTATACGGAGAGAGCGGTCCATGTTTCCGTTGACTGTTATGACCCCGCGAGGTCCTGGCATCTTGAGCTTGAGGTATGCATACTGTGGTACCGCATTGAACCGAGCGAATGCGGTTCGTCCGAGTAGTGCATGATAACCACTGCGGAAAGGGACGATATCGAAGATTAACTCCTCGCTTCGGAAGTTATCCGGAGATCCGAAGACCACTTCTAGTGTTATGGAGCCCGTGCAACGAGCCTCTACTCCTGGAATTACACCTTTGAAGGTGGTTGTGGTGGGCTTGATCCTCGAAGGGTCGATGCCCATTTTGCGCACTGTGTCCTGATAGAGCAGGTTCTGGCTGCTACCGCCATCCATAAGGACTCGCGTGAGGTGGAATCCGTCGATGATTGGGTCTAGGACCAATGCGGCTGAACCGCCGTGACGGATACTGGTAGGGTGATCCCTACGATCAAAGGTGATCGGACAGGCTGACCATGGGTTGAATTTTGGGGAGACTGGCTCCATCGCATAGACGTCCCGTAGTGCTCGCTTCCGTTCCCGTTTGGGAATGTGGGTGGCATAGATCATATTGACTGTTTTCACCTGGGGAGGAAATTTCTTCTGTCCCCCCGTGTTCGGACGCCGGGGCTCCTCGTCATCGTTGCTGTGCAGCCCCTTGTCCTTGTTTTCGGCATTTATTTTACCGGCTTGTTTGAATACCCAGCAATCTTTGTTAGTGTGATTTGTTGGCTTATCCGGGGTGCCGTGAATTTGGCACGAGCGGTCAAGTATGCGGCCAGACTGGACGGTCCCTGATTGTTCCTTTTGAACGGCTTTTTCCGCTGACCGGATTTTGAGCCACTGAATCCAGCGTTGACTGCCGTGTCTTCAGTGTTGTCGCCATTGTTTCGTCGCTTATGTCTGTTGTGTCGTGGCTTGCCGTTATTGTCGCGGATGTCTGAAGTGCCGGAATTCATTGGCGTGGTGCTACTGTGAGCCAACCAGCTGTCCTCGCCCGCGCAAAAGCGGGTCATGAATGTCGTGAGGGCCGCCATGGACTTTGGTTTTCCCTGGCCGAGGTGTCGAGCGAGCCACTCGTCGCGGATATTATGTTTAAAGGCCGCCAGGGCTTCGGCGCCCGGACAGTCGACAATTTGGTTCTTTTTAGTTAGGAACCGAGTCTAGAATTTCCTGGCCGACTCTCCAGGCTGTTGGTTAATGTGACTCAAGTCATTAGCATCCGGTGGTCGCACGTACATGCCCTAGAAGTTGTCGAGGAATGCGTCCTCTAGGTTTTCCCAACTGCCGATTGAATTTGCCGGTAGGCTATTTAGCAATTGTCGGGCTGGTCCTTTGAGCTTAATAGGAAGATATTTGATGGCGTGTAGATCATCCCCGCAGGCCATGTGAATGTGGAGAAGGAAATCTTTGATCCATACTGCGGGGTCCGTTGTGCCATCGTATGATTCGATGTTTACGGGTTTAAACCCTTCTGGGAATTCGTGATCCATCACTTCGTCAGTGAAGCAGAGGGGGTGTGCGGTGCCTCTATGCCGGGCTATGTGGCTACGCAGTTCGAATGAGTCTGGTTGGCTATGTTCAGCCCGGCCGGACTTGTCAATAGTGTGTCCAGTGTGACGATCATCGTCACGTGTTGGGGCGCGCCCCCGCGATCCGTAGATTGATCTTGGTTGTCCTACTTTCAGTGTATCTTGCAGGTCCTGCCTATTGCCCCGGGCCGTAGTGTATTGGCGTAGGGGTGCGGGCTGGTATTCGGGCTGATATGCCGCTTTATCCCGGCCACGAGGTGGCAGGTCAGTCGCGTGGCGCTCGAGTCCATATTCCTTGGCTGCCAGGACTTCAGTCCATCTGTCTGTGAGCACGTCTTGATCAGCTTGGAGCTACTGCTGCTTCTTTTTCAGGCTCCTCGTATTGGCCATAAGCCGGCGCTTGAAGCGCTCCTGCTCTACGGGGTCCTCAGGTACGCCGAACTCGTCGTTGCCGAGGCTAATCTCGTCTTAGGAGGGGCCATGTAGTTGTCCTCCTCCGGGTATCCGTCCGTCGCTGCTTGTTAAATGCAGGCCGACCTGCCCGTCTTCTGTTTGGCCCGCTCAAGGAGGCTGATCGGGTTATATTCATCTTCGCACCATCTGGATTGTTTTCGCCTCTGTGCGGTATTCTTTGTGGCGGGGCTTGAGCGGCGCCGGCACGCCCATGCTTTGCTTTCTTCCTTGAGGGGTTATCCTCCATTGCCTCATCGCCATTGGTTTCTTTTGGAGTGTCCACATATATATATATATATATATATATATATATATATATATATATATATATATATATATATATATATATATCATATGAGGAGGTGGCTGTCCACCGCCCCGTGGGCGGTGGTTCCTGTTCCTCTCCTACATCGTCGTCCACACCGTCGATGTCTCCGGAGTCGTAATCAAGCACGTCAGTCAAATCATTGACCGTGGCAATGAAGTGGGTGGTGGGTGGGCAACGAATCCCCTCGTCGCCTGCTTCCCACTCGAGCCGGACGTAGTTCGGCCAAGAGTCTCCTGACAAAGAAAGAGACTTTAACGAGTTCAGCATGTCGCCAAAGGGCGAGTGTTGGAAGATGTCCGCAGCGGTGAACTCCATTACCGGAGCCCAACCAGTTTCGGCGGGCTCGGGGATGCACAGACTGGAACCTACAGCCGGACACGAGTCCGGGGGTCCGGTGTCATAGGCTTCCATGGGGGCGAAGCCAGTGCTCGGCTCTAACACCGATGAGTGTGCGGCTTCCGGGGCGGGGTCCATCCACCCGTCCTCGGACGATGCGATTTGCCCCGGATTTAGGTCCGGAGCTCCTGCAGGTGTGATATCCCGAGTATTGTCAGACAGCAGGTCTAAGCCATGCTCGTCGTGGCTGTTCGGCGCTCCTGGCATAGGCCTGAATCCGTCGAAGATCAAGTCTCCGCGGACATCGACCGTGTAGTTCAAGATTCCGAACCTGACCTGATGACCAGGGGCGTAGCTGTCGATCTGCTCCAGATGGCCAAGTGAGTTGGCCCGCAGTGCGAAGCCGCCGAACACGAAGATCTGTCCGGGGAGAAAAGTCTCACCCTGGACTGCGTTGTTGTTGATGATTGAAGGAGCCATCGGGCCTTGAAGCGACGACACAGAGGAACTCTCAATGAAAGCATCAATGTCGGTGTCAAAACCGGAGGATCTCGGGTAGGGGGTCCCGATCTGTGCGTCTAAGGCTAATGGTAATAGGAGGCAAGGGACACGATGATTTACCCAGGTTCGGGCCCTCTCGATGGAGGTAAAACCCTACTTCCTGCTTGATTGATATTGATGATATGAGTAGTACAAGAGTTGATCTACCACGAGATCGTAGAGGCTAAACCCTAGAAGCTAGCCTATGATGATTATGATTGTGTCTCTAAGGACTAAACCCTCCGGTTTATATAGACACCGAAGGGGGCTAGGGTTTACACAGAGTCGGTTACAAAGAAGGAAATCTATTATCCGGATCGCCAAGCTTGTCTTCCACGCAAAGGAGAGTCCCATCCTGACACGGGACGAAGTCTTGAGTATTGTATCTTCACGCTCCAATAGTCCGGACAAAGTGTATAGTCCGGCTGTCCGGATACCCCCTAATCTAGGACTCCCTCAGTTACCACTCAAGCAGAACAAGTGCTTAAAGCACAAAATGATTTGCTTAGTGAATTAAATAATAAGAAAAATGATAATGATGTTAGAGTTGTGACTAGAGGTGGTAGAATGACTCAGGAACCTTTGTATCCTAAGGGCCACCCTAAGAGAATTGAGCAAGATTCTCAGAGAAATAATGTTGATGCACCTAGTCCTTCTAAAAAGAAGAAGAAGCAAAATGATAGGACTTTGCATGCTTCTAGTGAACCTGTTGTTGACACACCTGAGAATCCCAATGATATTTCTATTTCTGATGCTGAAACACAATCTGGTAATGAACATGAACCCAGTGATGATGTTAATGATGATGTTCATGTTGATGCTCAACCTAGCAATAATAATGATGTTGAGGTTGAACCTGCTGTTGATCTTGATAACCCACAATCAAAGAATCAACTTTATGATTAGAGAGACTTCATTACTAGGAAGCACGGTAAAGAAAGAGAACCATGGGTTCAGAAACCCATGCCTTTTCCTCCTAAATCATCCAAGAAAAAGGATGATGAGGATTTTGAGTGCTTTTTTAAATGATTAGACCTATCTTTTTGCGTATGCGTTTGACTGATATGCTAAAAATGAATCCTTATGCTAAGTACATGAAAGATATAGTTACAAATAAAAGAAAGATACCAGAGAATGAAATTTCCACCATGCTTGCTAATTATACTTTTAAGGGTGGAATACCAAAGAAACTAGGAGATCCAGGAGTACCAACTATACCATGCTCCATTAAAAGAAACTATGTTAAAACTGCTTTATGTGATCTTGGAGCCGGTGTTAGTTTTATGCCTCTCTTTTTATAATGTAGACTTGATTTGAATAAGTTGGCACCTACTGAAATATCTTTGCAAATGGTCGATAAATCAACTGCTATACCTGTCGGTATTTGTGAGGATGTGCCTGTTGTGGTTGCAAATGTTACTGTTTTAATGGGCTTTGTTATTCTTGATATTCCCCAGGACGATAGTATGTCAATTATCCTTGGTAGACCCTTTTTGAATACTGCAGGGGCTGTTATTGATTGCAACAAAGGCAATGTAACTTTTCATGTTAATGGTAATGAGCATACGGTACACTTTCCGAGGAAACAACCTCAAGTCCACAGTATCAGTTGTATTGGAAAAATTTCAATGATTACTATTGGAGGTTTTGAATTTCCTCTTCCTACTATCAATAAGAAATATGATATTCTTATTGTTGGACATGCATATCCCCAACTTAGTGCTATTTGGAGATTCTCCAGTTTCATGCTATTCGGAATGAGTTTGTTAACAAGACTTGATCAACCATGTTAGTGGATTCCTTTTGATGAGCATGAGATGGATGAAGTCAGAAAGCACAACTCTCTGTACCCTCCTTTTACTTTATGTTATTTAAGAAAAAATAGTATTTTCCTGTCTATTTTCTGATTTATCCTTGCAATAAAAAATACCCCGAAAATAAAAGTTCTCCAAATGTCTTGAAAATGAAATATGATTTTTTTTGTAGAATATTTAAGAATATTTGGCACTAAGAACACATCAGGGGGCCACACCACCTGGCCACGAGGGTCCAGGGCGTGCCCCCTGCCTCGTGGGCCCCATGTGGCCCCCTCCACTTATTCCTGCACCCACACAATTCATCTTCCTCCAGAAAAAATCACCACACAGCTCAAAGCTTCATTCACGAAACTGTTTTGGGGGATTGTTCTTTGGTATGTGACTCCTCCAATGGTCCAATTAGTTTTTGTTCTAGTGCTTTATTTATTGCAAATTTCTGCTGCTAAGGTGACCCTGTTCTTGAGCTTGCATGTCAAATTTATATGGTCAAAAGTATTTCTAATGCATGATATAGCCTCTAGGCATTTGTGGGAGTAGTTGCTATCAATCTTGTTGAGTTTGGTTCACTTTTATTTTGAGTCACTAAAAATTTCAGAAATTTTTCAAAGAAAGAAAAATGCATAGGAAAATATACCAAGGTGGTTCCTCAAGGAAGCAAGGACCAAGGCTCGCGATACGTGAGCCAGACAATGAACCACCGAGGGAAGCTCAAGTGCGGCCTTGTGAATGGCCATCAGAAGATTTTATGGTTCAAGCAGGCATTAAGGAGGAATTTGACGCGTATGTGCGTAATGCTGAACTTGCGGGCTTTGTGTCAGATAAGTGCCCCCAATTCTACTAGATAACTGATTCCTTTATGAGAAGGTTCAAATTCACATCCTCACGCAATTCTCACACTGTTTTGTTTGATCTTTATGATAAATCATATACCATGGACCTAGAAGATTTTAATACTACTTGTAAACTCCCGTAGTGGGGCAATTTTAGTGAACCTCCCAAATCTGAATATAAAGACTTTCTTGCTAGTATCACTGTGGGGGAATCTAGAGAAATCACACAAGCTACCATAGGGAGCATTCATTTTCCTTCCGTACATTATTTTGCTCTCTTTATAGGTAGATGCATTAATGGTAAATATGAAGCTTGTCACATTTGTGTTCCATATCTTTGTGTTCTCAAAAGTGCGGTATCAGGAGATAAACAATATAACTTGGGGGCGATTGTTGCACGAAGGTTGCATCATAACACTATAAGTGGAGATTTGTTTGGTGGGATTTATGTAACTCGTTTAGCTAACTATCTTGATGTACCCATACATGCAAATGATATAGAGTTGCCTCCTGTTTATTTAGATTATAATGCTATGGTTCGTCATCAGTTTATTGAGAGGAATGAACAACCCCTTCAGTACCGACTGATCTTTGACAGACAGCACGCTGTCCATATTGCTCTCCCTGCTCCTACTTTCTTTGACTTTCAGGAAAAAAGGAGATATGTTATAACTAGGGAGGAGGCGAACGAGTATGAAAATGGAGGCAGCTCGCCTCCAAGCTGCAGCTCATCAGGCAGTAGCGGCTGCATCTCAGTACAACCCCAGTTACAACTTTGGATATCCGCTAGGCCATCCGTGGGCATAGATCAACTTAGGCCAAAAGCCTAAGCTTGGGGAGTATGTATTTCTCACCGACATTACATTCATGTTCACACACTCATTCTAGTTGTCGGTGCTCATACTTTTTCATTGTACTATCGATGCTAGTTTATTCTCTTTTCTAAGCTTTCTTCTTGTGTGTTTGAAAAACCTTAAGAAAAACTAAAAAAATAGTTGTAGCTTTTAGCTAGTTTACTTTCCATGCCAGTAGTAGTAACTAAAAGAAAACTCAAAAAGATTTCGCGTTCTTCTTTTGCTTGTTGGGGGTTTTCCCGTGTAAATAGTTTTATTTCTTTTCTTTTCTTTGGGGTCAAGAGGAGAAGACCATGATGAAAATGTTGAGTGGCTCTCATATGCATTATTGTTGATTTAACCAAGAGCCCATATTACCTTGTCTTCTCCCTTGTATTAAATGCTTGCAGATTCCAGCTTAGTCCAATGCACGTGCACTATTATTATTATCCACACCGTTCGGTCGTGCGAGTGAAAGGCAATAATGACGATATGTGATGGACTGATTGAGATGAGAGAAGCTGGTATGAACTCGACCTATCTTGTTTTTGTAAATATGATTAGTTCATCATTCCTAATCCAGCCTATTATGAATGAAACATGTTCGCAATTACAATTAGAGATTATAGTTGCTCATCCCATGCTTAATTATCTAGGAGTTATAATGGTTTACCTTGCGTGCCAACATGCTATTAAAATGATTGTGATGTGGTATGATAGGGTGGTATTCTCCTTTGAACGATTCGAGTGGCTTGACTTGGCACATGTTCACACATGTAGTTGAAACAAAATCAACATAGCCTCCATGATATTTATGTTCATGGTGATTTATATCCTACTCATGCTTGCACTCAGTGTTGATTAATTTTAATGCATGTTCATGACTGTTGTGGCTCTCTATTTGGTCGCTTCCGAGTCTCTTTCTAGCCTTCACTTGTACTAAGCGGGAATACTGCTTGTGCATCCACTTCCGTAAACCCCAAAGTTATTCCATATGATTCCACCATACCTTCATATATGCGGTATTTACCTGCCGTTCCAAGTAAATTTGTATGTGCCAAACTCTAAACCTTCAAATGAAATTCTGTTTTGTATGCTCGAACAACTCATGTATCAACTAGGGATGTCTATATCTTCCATGCTAGGTGGGTTATTCTCACGAGGAGTGGACTCCGCTCCTCACTCACGAGAAAATGGCCGGTAACTGGGATACCCAGTCCCATGCTCAAATAAAAAATAATTACAAACAAAACTCCCCCAGGATTGTTGTTAGTTGGAGGCACCTGTTGTTTCGGGCAAGCCATGGATTGATACTTGTTGGTGGTGAGGGAGTATAAACTTTACCATTCTGTTTGGGAACTGCCTATAATGTGTGTAGCATGGAAGATATTAAGATCTCTTGGTTGTTATGTTGACAATGAAAGTATACCACCCAAAATATTATTTATCTCTATTTCAAAACTCGAGCTCTGGCACCTCTACCAAATCCCTGCTTCCCTCTGTGAAGGGCCTATCTATTTACTTTTATGTTGAGTCATCATCCTCTTATTAAAAAGCACCAGTTGGAGAGCACCGCTGTCATTTGCATCCATTACTATTAATTTATATTGAGTATGACTATGACTGGATCTCTTTTACCATGAATTACGATGTCTAGTCAGTCCATGATCTTCAGGGGTGCTCTGCATTTATGTTTTGCGATCTCAGAAAGGGCTAGTGAGATACCATCTTGTTATATCATATTATGATTATTTTGAGAAAGTGTTGACATCCGAGATTTATTATCATTGCTCGCTAGTTGATTATGCCATCGATATGACTAAACATGAGATATAAATGTTATTGTGTATGTGGTTAGTTCATAATCTTTGCTGAAAACCTGAATGCTGGCTTTACATATTTGCAACAACAAGAGCAAACGGAGTTTGTAAAAGTTTTTATTTATCACTTTCAGTTTGTCAACTGAATTGCTTGAGGACAAGCAAAGGTTTAAGCTTGGGGGAGTTGATACATCTCCATCATATCTACTTTTCCAAACACTTTTGCCCTTGTTTTGGGCTCTAACTTGCATGATTTGAATGGAACTAACCCGGATTGACGTTGTTTTTAGTAGAATTGCCATGATGTTATTTTTGTGCAGAAATAAAAGTTCTCGGAATGACCTTAAACTTCATGGAGAATATTTTTGGAATTAATAAAAAATACTGGCGAAAGAATCAAGACCAGGGGGCCCACACCCTGTCCAGAGATGGGGGGCACGCCCCCTGTCTCGTGGGCCCCCTGGAGCTCCACCGACCTCAACTCCAACTCCATATATTCACGTTCGGGGAGAAAAAAAATCAGAGAGAAGAATTCATCGTGTTTTACGATACGGAGCCGCCGCCAAGCCCTAATCTCTCTCAGGAGGGCTGATCTGGAGTCCGTTCGAAGCTCCGAAGAGGGGAATCCGTGGCCGTCGTCATCATCAACCATCATCCATCACCAATTCCATGATGCTCACCGCCGTGCGTGAGTAATTCCATCGTAGGCTTGCTGGACGGTGATGGGTTGGATGAGATTTACCATGTAATCGAGTTAGTTTTGTTAGGGTTTGATCCCTAGTATCCATTATGTTCTAAGATTGATGTTGCTATGACTTTGCCATGCTTAATGCTTGTCACTAGGGCCCGAGTGCCATGATTTCAGATATGAACCTATTATGTTTTCATGAATATATGTGAGTTCTTGATCCTATCTTGCAAGTCAATAGTCACCTACTATGTGTTATGATCCGACAACCCGGAAGTGACAATAATCGGGACCACTCCCGGCGATGACCATAGTTTGAGGAGTTCATGTATTCACTAAGTGTTAATGCTTTGGTCTGGTACTCTATTAATAGGAGGCCTTAATGTCCCTTAGTTTCCAATACACTACAAAAAAATACACTTCCGTGATGATACATGTTTGTCTTAGTAGGTTGGTTTTTTGTCATGCATGTACATCCATGATGATTTTATGACATAATCAAGATAGTCATACCTGTGCTGTCATAGAAGTGTTCCATGACATTACCAAAATTATCATCACAGAAGTGTCCACTTCCATGACGATAAATTGCGCATCATAGAAGTGCTTTCGTCAAGGGTGACCGCCATGTGGCATCCACCGCAACGGGACACCGTTAAGCGCCGCTAAGCTATTGGGTCCGGTTTTGGATCCGATAACCCGCTAACAGCCACGACCAATGCCGATTTTCCACGTGTAAAATTCTTATTGGCCGACGGAACCACGCGTCAGCTTCACGTTGGCACATGTGTCACTCATCCAATGGTCGAGATGGGCCTACGATATGTTGACACGTGGATGGGCCCAAAACTGGCCCATAAAGTTTAAATGGGCTGGCCCAACTAAAGGCCCACACGATTTAGCGGACCATAATGGGCTGGCCCGGCTAAAGGTCCACAAGATTTTGCAGACCATAATGGGCCAGCCCAGCTGAAGGCCCACAAGATTTAGCGGACCACAATGGGGCAGCCCAGCTAAAGGCCCACAAGATTTTGCAGACCATAATGGGCCGGCCCAGCTAAAGGCCCAACATTCTCTATTAAGGCCCGTACGGCTAGTGTCAAATCGGCCCGTCAACAGCCTATCCTAAACTTGTCATCATCGCGGCCCATGGTCACTTCTGGTCCGTTAACATTCCACTAAGTATTTGGGCCGAATTACGGCCCGGTGTATTTCCGGCGTGTTAAAGGTCCTGCTTCATTTGGGCCCATATTACAGGCCATTGAAACTTTCGGCCCATAAACGACCGGGAAGGATTTGGGTCATATTCGGCCATGTCTGACATTCGGCCTGTTAGAGGCCCACTATAGATTGTGGCCACTTTCGGCCTGTTGTGATTTTTGGTCTGTTAACGTCGGACGAAATCCATGGGTCATATGTGGCCCAACGTCACATCGGGCCCATTAACGGCCCATATAAAAATGACAATAATCTAGCTCGACTGAACTTCTGGCCTGTTAAAGGCCCGTGTATTAGGTCGGCGCATTTACGGCCCGTCCGAATTTCGGCCTATCAAAGATTCGCATCGTAAATGGGCCACCATTTCGGCTTGCTAAGACTAGTGGGTTATTTGGCACAATCAGGGCCCAATCTCACTTTAGGTCTATTAAAGGCCCATGTTTTTACGGACTCGAGATATTTACACCTGTAAACGGAGTATTGTTACTGAGGACCCAAATTATCTTTAGGCCTGTTAAAGGCCCACTATGGGCACAAGACTACTAGAAAAATATGAAAGCTTATGCTGATTTAGGCCCAGATATTTTTAGTGGGCTACGTGCAAATTTCGGCCCATAATCGTTTCTAGCCCAATTGGAATGGGCCCGACGAATGTTGGCATGTTGGGCTCTATGAAGCTTTCGACCGAATACACATTTGACCTGAGTGCTAATTTTTCAGGCTGTAGAATCTGATGGAGCAACATGATCTTCACCTTTTTCCGTCATTGCTCTTGAACAACGAAGCGAATGTCTGATAGTCTGATTTCAAAACCATTCATATCTTGACGACATTTGTCAACCACTATTCTTGTTTCCAAAACGACGTCCATTAGGGATTGGACTTGTGCCTGGAGCACAGATATATCACTCTGTCTAGCAGGAAGATTTTGTTCAGTAGGCGTTTTGGACGAGGTTACCTTGAGAACCAACCCAGAATTACATAGGAAGATGCTTTTTGCACTGTTAGTGGAGAGATCGACGCCTTTACAAAGCAAGAGGTGACATTGTGCCTGTGGTAGCCTCGTCACCTTCAGGTGGTTGTGGTTGTTCAATCATTTGTTTCATAGCTTCCTGAAAGTTTGAACTTGTAGATTAGTGTACCAGATAAGTTACTAAGGAGATAAAAACAAACAAAGTAGGTTACACGTTTATACATAACTTATTTTGGTGAACTACAGTAATACATTAGCATGTATTGTAGTGCCAACTACATAATAAAATCACTTTCGGAACATATGTCCATGTAGCATGCCTACTGTATTGTCTATTTCCTCACATTCGTTGACATCTAAGGATAAAGAGACATGGTTTAAAGTAGGATGAACATAGTATGACATCATTCATACCATGGGCAAACAGATATAAAACAAACAGGCTATTTTATCATTGTGCGCGCACGTGAACATAACAACTAGATTACAGATCAAGACCGAAAGAATATCCTTCATCTCTTTTAAACCATGTAAGGTGAAATGATATGTTAAGAGAACTATGTATAAAAGTGAACAGAGTAACTGACATCGATTGCAAAACCAAGTAGTTAAATGA
Source organism: Aegilops speltoides (assembly GCA_021437245.1). Taxonomy (NCBI): domain Eukaryota; kingdom Viridiplantae; phylum Streptophyta; class Magnoliopsida; order Poales; family Poaceae; genus Aegilops; species Aegilops speltoides. Next base: position 217,965,456 of record CM038145.1, read on the forward strand.
ACACATCACAGCACCAATCGGTTCAAAGGCAGGAGGAGTAAGGACTTACAACGGCTTGAACTGGTGTGCTCATGCCCTTCATCTTCTTTGGTGTGGCAATCCTTGAAGATTTGCACCTTGCATTCGTTCGAGCTCTTTTGGTCCGCACGTGTTTTCCTCAGATTTGGAACAAGTCAATATAGATACGATAATATGGCACGAGAAAAAAGAAGGAAGTAGTAGACTACTTACAAGAGCCTCGCGATGTGCAATATAGTCATGAGACCTCGTTGTCTGTTGGAATTTCACTTTAGAACGGTTGGTCTTGTTCTTCAAACAGTTAGCCTAGAAGAAGATACACTTGTAAGGCACATACATAAATACAAGTTTATGTGGTCTGATCAAATACATATAGCCTACCTGATACTTTGGATCAGACCAATGATTAACGAGGGCTGTCCAGTCTTCATCTGTAATATATTCCATTGGAGATGTTTGGGCGGTTCATTGTTAGCCTTGCCTTCAAAGTGAGATTTTCCAAGGTGGTACCGATACTGTCGCAGAGCAGACTAAAAAACATGAGTGCGTGCTTGTTTAGTTGCATCATCTTTCAGATCCAACTTGAACCTCATCTGTTGAAAAAAGAATGTGAGTCTTATTAGGAGGAAGCTAGAAAGTATGAGACAGAGCAAGACGATATTACTAATTGCGGTTAATAACATTACTTACGGATAAATGGTCAAGGAAGGTGTTAAACTGGGTATTGTCTTTCTCATTCTTGTACTGGATCCACGTTGGGAGGATACGTGCATGACACCTAATGGCAACGACTGCCTCTAATACTAACTTTGCTGACTCTGTAACATCACGTGGCCTTTTTAAACCTGCCTCATAATGGATCTCCATTCTTCCTCCTTTAGATTTTGTTAATATGTCAATCATTATCCCTGATGTCTGTTTCCGCTTGCGTCATGGTGCTAGTTCAACAACGAATATGGAAAGTGTTAGTGTACATCAAACTGTGATAATACATATAAAGGAGCATGCAACTGCAACTTGACTCGGTTAGGTACCGTCTTGGTGTTGATGCTCATGAGGTTCATCTGATCTTGCCAAGTCCTGTTGTGTCAGCAGTTCTTCGGAAGTAAAGTTAGGTGTGAAGGCGGCTTGGGAACTGGCCAATTCCGGAGCAAACGAACGAGTAACTCGTTGAGATGTCGGTACGATCGAAGCGGATCTTTGCGGTGGTGGAGCGGTGATCTTTGTGTTTGTAGATTTAGCCGATGGACTTGGACCTTCTATTGCAATATAAGTACCGGCAGAATCTCGACGGCGAATCCTTTTCTGTTTCACCCGACGAGTAACACCACTCCCTACTATATTATTTTCCTTGCTCTTTTTTGACTTTGTCATGTCAAGCCGTACCCACAACACAAATGAATAAAATCGCTCTTCGAAATTCATTGATGCATGATACAAACAAGCAATACTTTGATGTAAGACAACCATATGAGGATGAAATACGTAAGAAAAATAGGACGACATGACATATCACAGCTACAATGTGTAAACTTGTGACACCCGGATAGTTAAGATACAGTGAACCTACGCTAATGATGCCACGTCACCTCGGTTACCATTGATAAACTCGCGTCAGTTCGAAACCCAGTACAAATTTGAAATTTTAAAATAGAAACAAACAACAAAAGTTTTCAAACATTAAAATAAAAAATGTTCAAAAGGTTACAAATATTCACTAACTATTTAACAAATATTATTTAACATTTAATAAAGTATTTAATTGCCCTAAAAAAATTAAAACAGTGACCAAAACAGCCCCATTAATCCATTTTCCATTTATGCAAAATCCAAATGAATTCAAATGCTCACCAAACCTTTTTTTGGCAATTCTAAATAATGCCTAGTATTTGTTCTGTCAAGTTCTTTTACAAAATGCATTGTGGCTCTACTTATTGCAAAGCAGTGTAGAAAAACTAAACAGAAAAATAAAATAAATAAAAGAGAAGTAAATTTAAAGCCTAACACTGCTCTCCTAAAAGCCTAGTACTACAGAAGGCTCAGCCCACCAGTGGGCTTTTCTCCTACCACTTGAACAGAACAGGGAGGCCATGGCGCTGGCAGTGCTCGCACGCCGTCCATGCTGTGGATGTCGCGCTTTCGGCCATCCCGCGGCTCCTCTGGCTGGATAAGATCGACCCCGAGCCCCCTGGATCGAACCCTAGCCCCGAAATTCCCCTCTCACACTCGCGCTTCTCCTCTAAACCTCGTGTTCGAGCTGTCGTCGACGCGCCGTCGCCGTCCCCGCGGCCACTGGCCTCCCGGACGACCGGGAGGTCATCCAGGGACTTCCTCGTCGTCGACTCCGTCATCCTCGTGCATCCATTCAACCGGAGCCGCACCGTACGCGTGGATCGAGCCGTCTTCCCCGCCACAGCCGCCGCCGTTCGTCATCAGATTTGTCGCCTCTCGAGCTCTCCCGACCTCCCAACCTCGTCCACGAGCACTGGGGTGAGCCCCTCTATCGATTCCCTCGCTTTCCCCTTTCGATCTGTGTCGTTTGCCGCCGCTCCCGTACTTCCCTGAGGTCGCCATGGCTGCAGCTCCATCCGGCCGCGCCCTGCCCGCGCACCCGCGAGCGCCTGTCCGAGCATGGCCTCGCGCCACTGCCTGCCGCTGCTCGCCCCCGCTGTGCCCTGCTGCTCCCCCTCGCGACGTGTTTGCCCGCCTGCTGCCGCCTACTGCTTAGCGCCGCTGCTTCTACTGCTGTTGCTGCTCGCGTACTGCTGCTGCTTGCTTTGCTGCTCCCGCAACCTGACGCTGCTTTGCCCTGCTACTGCTGATCTTGCTTGCTGTTATGCGTTGGTGCTGTCCGCTGCTACTGTCGCTTGCCATTCGATGCTGCTTGCTAGTTCCTACTATAGCCGCTGCCCGCCTCTACTAATGGCCGTGGCCATGGCAAAGCATGTGCTATGTGCGTGTATACACAGCCAAGCTGGCCGGCCGTGCAAATTAGCTTAGGATCTAATTACTAGTACTAGTTAGTTTAACTACTAACCAATGACAATGCCTCCCGCTGTTAGTAATCTGATTTAGTTAAAGTCAAACTAACCATAGACAATGACATGTGGGACCTATGTTCACTATTCAACATTTGACCATTCAACCGTTGACTGGGTCAACCCAACCCCACTGGCTTGTCATACTCATAGGCTAGAGTACACTATGTGACAAAGTATTTACTGTTTCATTTTCGAATTAAGTTAAAACCAGAAATTTCAAAAATTTATTAAAACTTCGAAAATTAATATAAAATAATCCATAACTCGGATGAAAATAATTTGTACATGAAAGTTGCTCAGAAAAATATGACGATTCCGAATAAGCAGTCCGTTCGTTCGCCAGGTGTCCCTAGCATAGCAAACGTGCAACAATCCCCCTCCGGTCCGTTTGTCCGAAAACGCGAAACACCGGGAATACTTTTCCCTTCCCCACTTCGCCGGTATCACCTACTACTGCGTTAGGTCATCTCTAGCACCGAGTATTGCCATGTTACGCTTTGTAATGCTTTGATTGCTCTGTTATTTATTGTGTCCCCCCTTCGTTACTTCTTTGCGGCAGACCCCGAGACTGTCAGCGACCCCCAGTTCGACTACGGTGTTGACGACCCCTCCTTCTTGCCAGAGCAACCAGGCAAGCCCCCTCTTGATCACCAGATATCGCCTATTATTTCCTCTACTGCTTGCATTAGAGTAGTGTAGCATGCTACTATTTGGTTTATCCTATTACATTGCATAGATTTGTCATTGTTGCATGATTGTTGATACCTTACCGCAATCCTAAATGCTTAGTACAGATGCTAGATTATCATCTGTGGCCCTAGATTCTTGTCAAATCGCCTTGCTATACTATCGGCCGTGATCACTCGGGAGGTGATCACGTATATACTTACATACATACATACTATCTGAGATGATGACTAAAATCGAATTATTTCGTTGAGTACCCATGTTGATTTCGATGTGAAATTTGGAAGGACAGTGGCTCCATCCGGTAGAGGTGGGCTGGTTCCCGACGGCCCCGGATCACTTTATGGCGGAAATGACAGGCGAGTTGGGACCACCTAGGAGAGGTGGGCTCGCCTCAGTCGGCGTTCACGGTTACTTCATAATAACACGCTTAACGAGATCTTGGTATTTGATCTCGAAGTTTCGCCAATGGCCTATAAGCACTAACCAACTACGCGGAGCGATTATGGGCACTCGACGTCGTGGTATCACCGGTAGAAGACTTCTAGGCGTCGCGGCGAAGGCCACGGATTGAACCTAACGCTGCTCTTGTATTAAGAGGCTAGGTTCGCTCGGCCGCCCACGCAACGTCTTGGTGTGCAATGGGCGATGGGCCCGGACCCTGCGCGACTTAGGATTTAGACCGTCTTGACCTCTGTTAGGCTTAGCGGGTTGCGACATGTCGACCTTCCGAGGGCATGACCCATGAAAGTGTGTCCCGCCGGAGGATCGGCGTGTTGGGTTAGGTGGTGCACCCCGCAGGAAGTTTATCTATTGAATAGCCGTGTCCCTCGGTAAAGGACGACCCGGAGTTGTACCGTGACCTTATGACAATTAGAACAGGATACTTAATAAAACACACCTGACAAGTTTCACGAATAACACGGTGATCGCTTTTCCATAGGGCGACGAGGGAGGATCGTGGGGTAGGATTATGCTATGCGATGCTACTTGGTGGACTTCAATCTACTCTTCTACATCTTTGCAAGATGGAGGCTTCGAGCGTAGTCTTCGATAGGACTAGCTATCCCCTCTTATTACGGCATTCTGCGATTCATCCACCGATATTGCCTCTTTACACATATACCCATGCATATGTAGTGTAGATCCTTGCTTATAGTACTTTGGATGAGTACTCACGGTTGTTTTGCTCCTCTTTCCCTCTCTTTCCTTTTCTTCTCGGATGCATGACAGACGTTTGAGCCTGTGGAGCAGACGCCATTGTCGACGCATTTACTCCTACTACATGGAGGTGCCTACTACTACGTGTCACCGATTTACGACTGGGAGTAGTTTAGGAGGATCGAGCAGAGGCTGCGCCTCTTCGATCTCAGATCGGCTTTGTGCTAGCCATCTTATGGCAACTTGTTTAACTTATGTCTGTACTCAGATATTGTTGCTTCCGCTGACTTGTTTGTATCGAGCTTATGTATTCGAGCCCTCGAGGCCCCTGGCTTGTAATATAAGCTTGTATTATTTTAATTTGTATCTAGAGTTGTGTTGTGATATCTTCCCATCAGTCCCTGATCTTGATCGTACACGTTTGCGTGTATGATTAGTGTACAATTGAATCGGGGGCGTCACAAAACTAAGCAGAAGGATTTTCAAGAAAATAGAAGTAATGCAAGCTAGACACCATATGAAAGATGCAACCAATATTACTCTGCCAAGTTGAAAGTGTCTTGTCATAAGTGGCAATTCGAAAAATTAGAAGTAGTACAACATAGAAATCAATGCAAGATGCAACCACTATCAAACTGCCATGTTAAAAGCGTCCAATCATGAGTGACTGATGCGGGATACACAACAACAAAGATTTTGATGTAAGAACATGGTATGATAGATAAATGCAAGGTATTCTAGACACGTAAAGCCATGTCATATGCACATGTATAACGTATAAACTCAGCAGGTGCAATTTAATCAAAATAGAAGAAATACAGGCTAGACAACATACGCAACATGAAACCAATTATCACACTGTCAACTTAGAGCAAGCACCTGCGATGGTGGAGTACGGGAGATGAACTCATCGTGTAGACTTGGGACTTCAACTTCATTAGCAGTTGAAGTGGCAAATCTTGAGAGTCTCTATTTGCGTCGGTGCGGAGGACCACCAACATCCCCTAACTTACTCTTTTCCTTCCTATTTTCTAATATTGCCTTATGAAGTCAAAACCACAAGAAGATGAATAGAATTAGCTCTGCATAACTGGTTGATGCATGATACCGACGAACACTATTTTGATGTAAGGCAAGCGGAGGATAGGAGGATGGAGTATATACAGAAAAAGACAACGTTTCATATTCACACGTACGATAGGAGGATGGAATATGTATGAAAAAATAGTAAGCGGAAGGCATTTCAACAAAAATAGAAGAAATGAAAGCTAGGCACCATATGAACATGCAACCAATATCATTCTATCAGGTAAAAAGTGTCTCGTCGTAAGTGCCATTTCAAGAAATTAGAAGCAATACAAGCTAGAAGACAATGCAAGATGCAACCTACATCACAGTCCCAAGTTAAATGTGTCTTATGGGTAAGTGATTGTTGCAGGTATAAGTTGTAAGCTACGCAGATGCAATTCAACATAATCAGAAGCAACACAAACTAGACATCATATGGAAAACGCAACCACATATAACAGTTCCAAGTTAGAGCAAGCACCTGTGATGGTGGAGTAGGGGAGATGTGCTCATCATGTACACGTATGTTCTAGAAACAGGACACGTGTCATATTCACAGCATTATGTGTAAAGTGGCGGATGCAATTCAACAAAGTTAGAAGCAATACAAGCTAGACATCATACGCAGATGCAACCACATATAATAGTGCCAAGTTAGAGCAAGCACCTATGATGGTGGAGTAGGGAGATGTGCTCATCATCTACACAACTACGTGACCGTCGACCTTGTGTTGTCTTGCGAATCTTGTTGGGAGGGTCATGAGTAGAATCAGAGAGACCTCTGCTTGAGTTGTTCAAGGACTACCATCATCCTTTGTCGGACTAATTTCCTTGGTTTGTAATGATTTTGCATTGTGAAGTCAAACCGATAAGAAAAAGGAATAAAATTCGCTCTTCAGAACTCATTCATGCATGATACTGACATACACTACTCGGATGAAAGGCAAACACATGATGCGAGGATGGAATATGTATGAAAAACATGATGGCGTGACATATTCACACCTATGATGTGGTAACTAAGCAGAAGGCATTTCAACAAATTAGAAGCACTGCAAGTTAGACACCATATGAAAGATGCAACCAATATCACTCTGCCAACTTCAAACTGTATGGTGTTTCAACAAATTAGAAGCAGTACATGCTAGAAATCATATGCAAGACACAACCAATATCATAGTGGCGACTTAAAGGTGCCTTATCATAAGTGACTGATGCAGGATATGCAAGAACAGTAGTCTGATGTAAGAACATCGTGTGATCAGATATAGTATGTTCTAGAAACAGGAACACATGTCATATTCACATGCATTGTGTGTAAAGTAAGCATATGCAATTCAACAAAGTTCGAAGCAATACAAGCTAGACATCATACGCAACAGGCAACCACATATAATAGTGCCAAGTTAGAACAAGCACATGTGACGGTGGAGTAGGGGAGATGTGCTCATCATCTACACAGCTACGTTGATTGTCTAGCCTTGCGTTGTCTTGCGAATCTTGTTGGGAGGATGGCGGAGTAGAATCTGTAGAGAACCTCCATTTTAGTTGGTAAGAAGGACCACCATCATCCAATGCCTTGCCAATTTCCTTCAGCTTTAATGATTTTGCATTGTGAGGTCAAACCGACAAGAAAAAGGAATACAATTCGCTCTTCAGAACTCATTCATGCATGATACCGACGAACACTACTCTGATGAAAGGCAAAGTCATGATACGAGGATGGAATATGTACGAAAAAATGGATGGCTTGACATATTCACACCTATGATGCACTACAGGAAACAGTTAATTTGCCGTCTGTGGATTACAGACGGCAAAGACCTAAATCCAGACGGCAAAGATTTTGCCGTCAGGAAACAGACGACAAAGTTAGACGGCAAAGTCTAATCGGCAAAGAATACTTTGACGTCAGCTTTAATCGGGAAGACGGCAAAGACTTTGCCGTCAGCCAAACATCGGATTTGCCGTCAACCAAATAAATTACAGACGGCAAAGAAAAGCATGTTTGCCATCAACCAAACGCCATCTTTGCTGTCAACCTCAAACATCACAGACGACATAGAAGTATTTTCTTTAATCAAATAAAAAATAAACCCACAGTGCACAGGTGAGATCAGCAAGCAAATATTACACGGAATGGTCAAAGCGGTCAAGCAAACCCCACTACAAATCTTCGTATACAATACACATAGTCGATATTTTCAGATTGAAAAAAACCCACATGATATACATCGTACACAATACACATTATACAATACGGACTACCACATGTCTACATCACAATACACAACAATTTGGTGGAGACGAACAACCGCTTCTTCCTCCGTCGCTCTCTTGTGTAGGCCACTGCGGGATGCGCTCGATCTGGTGGCTCGTGGCGCGCCGCCGGTGGCGGGCGAGGGGGCCCAAAGAAAGCGGACGCAGCGAAGACGGGCGGCGCGTGGTGAGGCGGGCGGCGATGGTCGATTCTTGCGCTGGAAATTTGGCGGGCGGCGCGCGCCGGTGGCATCGGCGAGGCCGGCTCGATGGCGCGGAGGAGGCGGGCTCGGTGGTGCGGAGGCGGAGTGGCCTCCGGTGGCGCGGAGGAGACAGAGGCGGCTCCGGTGGCGCGGAGGAGGCTGAGTGGCCTCCGGTGGAGCGGAGGAGACGGAGGCGGCTCCGTGGCGCTTGGCGGAGGCGGAGTAGCCTCCGGTGGCGCGGAGGAGACGGGAGGCGGCTCCGGTGGTGCGAGGAGGCGGAGTGGCCTCGGTGGCACGGAGGAGACGGGCGGGCTCGTGGCGCGGGCGGAGGGGAGCAGCTTGACGACGGCGGACGGGCGTGGAAGCCGGCGAGGGCAATCAGGGATGGGGCGGGCCGCGGCGCAGGGGTGCTGAGAGGAAGGGGCCGGAGCCGGCGGGCTAGGTGGGGGTTGGCGGACGAGGTGGTGTCGGGCGCCGGTTTGCTGTGGATCGAGAGCAGCGAGAAGGGGGAGAGATCGTGGTGAGGGTGGGTAGGGGGAGGATAAGGGAGAGAGAGATAGTGGTGGGGGCGCGTGGGGCGTGGGTGGGGGCGCGTGGGGCGTGGGATGGGGGCATGGGGCGCTGTGGGGAGCTGGATGAGTGGAGTAGATTGTGCCATGTCATCGATCCATGTGATCAATCCGCGTCTTGTGTTTCTTCTTTGCCGTCTGTAAAAAAATGCAGACGGGAAAGAGCTCAGTTTGCCGTCTGCTGTTAAAAACATAGACGGCAAAGAATCTTTGCCGTCTACGAGAACACAAACTGACGGCAAAGATTCTTTGCCGTTTGTGATTTGTTTCGCAGATGGCAAAGTGCGCTCTTTGCCGTCTGTTTTTTTTCGCAGACGGCAAAGTATATTTTGCCGTTAGTTTTTCTTTGCCGTCTGGTGATAACGGCAAACCTTTCTTTGCCGTCTTGACCGAAGAAAAGCTGACGGCAAAGACGCCCCCTGACGGAAAATTAGCCGTTTCCCGTAGTGATGTGGTAACTAAGCAGAAGACACTTCAAGAAATTAGAAGCACTGCAAAGTAGACACCATATGGAAGGTGCAATCAATATCACTCTGCCAAGTTAAAACTGTCTCGTCATAGGTGGCGTTCATCAAACTAGAAGCAATACATGCTAGAAATCATATTCAAGACGCAAACCAATATCACTGCGCTAACTTAAAGGTGTCCCATCATAAGTGGTGATGCACGGGATACACAAGAAGAGTAGTTTCATGTAAGAACATGGTGTGATAGACAGATATATTATGTACCAAAAACACGAAAGCGTGTCATATTCACACGTATCATGTGTACGGTAAGCAGATGCAGTTTACACTAATTAGGAGCAATACAAGCTAGACACCATATGCAACATGCAACCAGATATCACTGCCAAGTTAGAGTAAGCATCTTGGATGGTGGAGTAGGGGAGCGGAGACTTGGACCTTGTAATGCACTATCAGTACAAGGAGAATCGGTACAGATGCTCCGTTTACGTTGCTGCGGAGGACCACCATCATCGCCTTCCTTACTCTTTTCCTTCCTCTTTCTTGATTTTGCCTTGTCAAGTCAAATCCACAAGAAAAAGGAATAAAATTTGCTCTTCAGAACTCATTGATGCATGATACTGACGAACACTACTTTCATGTAAGGCAGCTGCATGATAGGAGGATGGAATATGTATGAAAAATAGGACGGCGTGATATATTGACAGGTATGATGTATGAAGTGTAAACTAAGCACAAGGTGCTTGAACTTGTTAGAATCAATGCAAGCTAGAAACCATAAGAAAGATGAAACCAATATCACTCTACCAAATTAAAAGGGTGCCCTAACAAATGTATTTGACCAAATTAGAAGCAATACATGGCAACTTGCTAGAAATAATATGCAATATGCAACGAATAAAGGTGACTCAAGTGATTGATGCCGGATACAGAAGAGAGGTAGTTTCATGTAAGAACAAGGTTAACACATAGATGTAGTGTGTACCAAAAATAGGAAGGCATGTCATATTCACAGGTATAATGTGTAAACTAAGCAAATACCATTTACTCTAATTAGAAGCATTACAAGCTAGACACCGTATGCAACATGCAACCACATACCACACTGCAAAGTTAGAGGAAGCACCTGTGATGGTGTTGTAGGGGAAGTGCGTTCTTCAAGTACAGAGCTACATTCAATATCTTCATTTAGGCTTGTTGTTTCTTGAGAATCATGTGGAGAGGATAAAATTGCATTCTTTATAAGAGTAGCGCGTCTCATATTAACCCACGGGCGTGACTGTCTCATCATAAGCGATAGATGCAGGATACACAAGAACAGTAGTTTGATGTACAAGGCATTTCAACAAATTGGAAGCAATGTAATCTAGACACCATATGAAAGATCCAACCAAAATCACTCTACCAAGTTAGATGTGTCTCATTATAAGTGGCACTTCAACAAATTAGAGGCAATACATGTTTGAAATGATATGCAAGATGCAACCAATATTACACTGTCAACTTGAAGGTGTATCGTCGGAAGTGATTGATGAGGGATACACAAGAAAAGTAGTTTGATGTAAGAACATGGTTAATAGAAAGACGTAGTATGTACCAAAAACAGGAAGACATGTCATATTCATAGGTATAATGTGTTAACTAAGCAGATGCAATTTACCCTAATTAGAAGCATTACAAGGTAGACACCATATGCAACATGCAACCACATATCACACTGCCAAGTAAGAGCAAGCACCTGCGATGGTGGTGTGGGGGAATTGCGGTCATCAACTAGAGAGCTACGTTGACTATCTTCATTTAGCCTTGCTGTTTCTTGAGAATCATGTGGGGAGGATGACACTGCACTCTTTAAACGAGTAGGGCGTCTCACGGTAACCCACCGGGGTGACTGTCTCATCATAAGTGATTGACGAGGGATACAAAAGAGCATTAGTTTGATGTACGGACATGGTTAATAGACATATGTAGTATGTATCAAAAACAGGAAGGCAAGTCATTATCAAAGGTATAATGTGTAAAGTAAGCAGATGCAATTTAACCAAATTGGAAGCAATACAAGCTAGACACCATATGCAACATGCAACCACATTTCACAGCGCGAAGTTAAATCAAGCACCTGGGATGGTTGTGTGTGGCAATTGAGATCATCAACCGCAGAGCTACTTTTACTGCCTCCAACTATTGACACTACACCCTTTAGAGCGCTGAAACGCTTAGTGTTGTGGAATTATCACGGCAGACGTCCTTAGTGTGAGGACTTAGTCGCGAGGCCAACGCATCTATGCGGTATCTTGAGAGGGGGTGGGCGGAATCAAGAGACGCAACACAAGACAAGGATTTAGACAGCTTCGGGCCCCGGGAAACATCATCCGGTAATAACCCTACATGCTGTTTGTGGCTGGTCTCATTATGATCATCAGGGAGTCGCCGGTAAGCCGGCTCTTTGTGTCTAGCCCTAGAGATTGTTTCTTATTACTTGTCCCTCTTTGGGGAGCCCTGCCCCTCCTTATATAAGTTGAAGGGGCGGGTTACATGTGGAGTCCTATTAGGATTAGGATTACTCTATTACAAGTGGAGTCCTAGTCTTGCTTCCTTTGTAAGGGAATATTCCTTACGCTTTCCTCTTAAGCCGGCCCTCCATAACATGAGCCAGCCTTTTGGGCTTTGGGTCTAGTCTTCTATCTGACCCGCCGCCAGGGCCATCTGTGAGTCGCCAGGCTCGTGAGTCGCCAATCCTTCGGCGGGTTACCAATGAAACGCCAAGTCCGGCCGAGTCATACTTCCGGCCGGGTCATACCGCGGGGTATATCCCCGACTGAGGGAGTCCTGGACTAGGGGGTGTCCGGACAGCCGGACTATCATCGTCCGCCGGACTCCAAGACTACGAAGATACAAGATTGAAGACTCCGCCCCGTGTCCGGATGGGACTTTCCTTGGCGTGGAAGGCAAGCTTGGCGATACGGATATGTAGATCTCCTACCATTGTAACCGACTCTGTGTAACCCTAGCCTTCTCCGGTGTCTATATAAACCGGAGGGCTTTAGTCCCAGAGGACATAACATACATTACAACAATCATACCATAGGCTAGCTTTAGGGTTTAGCCTCCTTGATCTCGTGGTAGATCCACTCTTGTACTACCCATATCATCAATATTAATCAAGCAGACATAGGGTTTTACCTCCATCGAGAGGGCCCAACACAGGTAAAACATCGTGTCCCTTGTCTCCTATTACCATCCGCCTAGACGCACGATTGGGACCCCTACCCAAGATCCGCCGGTTTTGACACCGACATTGGTGCTTTCATTGAGAGTTCCCTCGTGTCGCCACCGATAGGCTCGATGGCTTCTTCAATCAACAACGCTATCCAGATGAGACTTTTCTCCCGGACAGATCTTCAGATTCGGCGGCTTCAAGATGCGGGCTAATTCACTTGGCCATCCGAGCAGATCAAAGCTACGCCCTCGCCGTCAGTCGATTCGAAGCCTAAACTTCACGGCCGACGTCGCTGGGACTTGATCTTCGACGGACTCGAACCACGCCAAGCGTGCGTCTTTATCGTTACGATGGGCATGATCTAGCTCTGCTGCCGAACAAAGGCCTTGGTGGCGACAAGAATCCGCCCGCCCTTAGACCGGGCCGATCGCCAGATCGAGGACCGTGGTTGGACACCGCCTCGGGGGCTCCAACATCCACGGCGATGGAGCCGAACACTAACCTTGTCCCTCGCAAAGCTCGTGACTCCGAGGTGCCGGACTCCTTGCCGGACTCCGGACCTCCCACGCCCCTGCCAATCGAATCGGATTGGGCGCCGGCTATGGAATTCACCGCCGCGGACATCTTCCAACACTCGCCCTTTGGCGACATCCTAAATTCGCTAAAGCATCTCTCGCTATCCGGAGAGTCCAGGCCGGATTATGGCCAAGATGGTTGGGATACAGACGGCGAAGAAATTCAGAGCCCGCCCACCACCCACTTTGTAGCCACTGTCAACGATTTAACCGACATGCTAAACTATGACTCCGAAGACATCGACGGTATGGACGACGATGCCGGAGATGAACAAGAACCAGCGCCTGCAGGGCAAGGGAAGACCACCTCGTCATACGACGTATACATGGTGGATACCCCAAAAGGAAGCGATAACGAGGACCAACGGGGCGCGGCAGAAGATAATCCCGCCGACAAACAATCAAAACGGCGACGCAGACGCCGCACTAAGTCCCGCCTCGACAACAACAGCGCTCCTAATGACCCAGCAATACAGCAGGGCAAACAAGCAGACAAGGAACCGTCCGAACAGGACGAGTCAGATAATCAATCCAGGCCCGGCGAAAACAACAGTCCAGACGACCTCACGCCGGATATACCGCCGGAGAATAAAAACCTCCGGAAAAGACTCGTCGACACTGCAAGAAATTTGAAAAAGGAAAAACGGAAGCTCAAAACAGCGGAAGATACACTTAGAACGAGGTGGAGCAAAGTGCTCAAAACCGCAGGCAAATACGGCAATGGCCATCAATCAAAGAGCTACCCGAAGCGCAAGCTGCTGCCAGAATTTGACGAGGAGGCCATAGAGCCCCCACAGTTAAAAAACATAGAGGCTGCCTGGTTGGATAGACGGCCAGACGATAGGCCAAAATCGGAAAGCGGCGCCGCGCATAAACCGACTAATGACCCTCGAAAGACAGATGGCCCAGCCAGTCCATTTACGGCCAAAGAAAAGGGCCCCAGAAACAATGCAACACGCCAAGTGTCAAGACAACAAGCGCACCCAAATGGGCGCCAGACATCCACTATGTTTCACCAACGAGGTCTTTGGATCATGAATTCCAACGGATTCAAACCCATAAACATAGAGGCCTCACGACGGAACAATGCACTCGGAGTCCGGATAGAAGATTATATACTACACATACACATGGCTAGAGGAGATGATCTTCACGCCAGAAAATACCTCCCCCTCAAGCTCAAAGGGCCAGCCCGTCATTGGCTCAAAAGCCTCCCAGAAAACACTGTTGGAAGTTGGGAAGAGCTCGAGGACGCGTTTGGAGCAAACTTTCAATGAACTTATGTCCGCCCTCCGGATGCAGATGATCTAAGTCATATAACTCAACAGCCCGGAGAGTCAACGCGCAAATTCTGGAACAGGTTCCTCACCAAAAAGAACCAAATAGTCGACTGTCCGGACGCCGAAGCCTTAGCAGCGTTCAAACACAACGTCCGAGACGAATGGCTCGCCAGACACCTCGGCCAAGAGAAGCCGAGGACAATGACCGCGCTAACAAGCCTAATGACCGCTTTTGAAAGGGAGAGGATAGTCTGGCTAGCAAGATGTAGCACCAATGACCCAAGTACATCCGAGATCGAGATGGAACGGAAAATCACGCGCAGAAAAGACCAGCGCGGAATAAAGAGAAAATCCCAAAGAGCACGGCGGTGAACGCCGGATTCAAAAGCTCATGCCAAACAACAAAACACCGCCTTAAGGATAATAGCGATCAGCTATCCAACTTAAACAAGATTTTGGGTCGGATATGTCAAATCCACAAGACTTTAAGGCCCGCAAACCACACCCACCGAGATTGTTGGGTTTTAAAACAGTCCGGCCGATTAAACGCCGAACACAAGGGGCTCGACGCATCAAGCGAAGATGGTGACAAACCCCACTAGCAGAGCACCGGAAAACAAAAGGCTTTCCCAAGAGAGGTCAAAGCAGTAAACTCACTTCACGTGATAATACGGAAAAACAGTGCGGCACCCGTTAAAATGGGTCTCGCACGGTCCAACCCAGCGGAACATAGAGATTGGACATCAAAGCCAATCACTTTCGACCACCGATTATTCGAAGCGTTCAAATGCAGGATGGATATACGATATTGATCCTATAATCAACGGACGCACTTACACAAGTCCCGATGGACGGAGGCGTGACTTAAACCCGTCAGATCCAAACACAATCCGCAAGTTGGGGATAGACCTTACTAAAATTCGACACAACCGCACTTCCTTTAAAGGAGTGACGCCAGCCCTTACGCCAAGTGCACAGCTCCTTATTACTAGAAGTTGTGTTCGGATCACCGAACAACTTCCGACGCGAAAAACTAACCTTTCATACCGTCCCATTTAAAAGTAGCTATCAAGCACTCTTGGGACGAGAAGCTTTTGTCCGCTTCAACGCCATACCACATTACGCGTCTCTTACACTTAAGATGCCCGGACCACGTGGCATCATTTCAGTGCGAGGGTCATTTAAAAACCCCGGACACGGTTAGGCGAGTCCGGCATAAATAAGCTAGGGGCTCCCTAGCCACACATCCCGTCACAAGGGGCTGCGCGCACAAGCAACAGCGAGCTCATACAGACTCCGCTTTACTTATTTATATTTCTTCCTTCGTATATTTTTTTTCCGCACAATTGCCTTCCAAACTAAGTTCCTCTCTTTTTACAGATGAACAAACGCGCACACCCGTCCAGGATAACGGCACAACAGAGACACAGGCGCAGACGTGCAGTAGGGACCCGTTGCAAGGATTCTTTTCAGATTAAGACCCTGCGTAAACCTTTTTTACTGTCTCTTGTTGTCATAATCCCTTGGTTCCTTAATATAACCAAAGTGGAGCCTGACGTTTTGGCATCGGCCGCATCAGAGGACCATACCTGTACCTGGACACTAAGGGCTTAGGGCACTGTTCTGCCCATTATTATAAAGACCGAACACCTTAGGGAGTGTTGGCGCCTCGAAAGTTAGGCCTTATATGCATCAGCTCCAATCATGTCTTTGGTCAAATGTTGGGTTTGCCCGACTCGTGTTTTGCTGCCTTACGCTCAGATCATCGCTAACGCGGCACCGGAGAACTATCGCGATTGTGCCCCCGGCCGGGGAAAGCACCTCAAGAGAGAAAGCCAAAACTAATCGTCATGATACAACAGAGACTGGTCAACCACTCAATCGACTACCGGAATGTTTAGAATTTCGCTTTGACGAAGGACCGTTTTGTCAGCACACAGCGCCCGAATCCGGAGAAGCGCGGTGCCCTGTGGGCTATATCGTAGCCCCACCTCGAACTCCAATGGCTAAGTGAAAGTGATAAAGCATCATAGTCCGGATTGCCTCGCTTGCTACGCTACCACCTCCTTAACAGACCGAGACGCCGGATTAAGTGTGAAAACACGCTATTTTTGCAAACACCCCGCACATTACGTGGGGCTGAAGTCAAGACTGCCATCTTTCAAAGTTATACAAATGTATACATAAACGGCAGCATAGGAGATATTTTAATACTTGGAACGCATAAGTATAAAAAGCGTTACATCATAATCATTGTTTTACAAGATAAAACGCTCATTTGAACGTGACATTTTTCGAGCATCGCGACTCTATTACACGAAGCGCCACGCATAACTTCCCCAAAATAGTGCTCGGCGGGTAACCGCTTTCGTCAACCTCGGGCGGCAATAGCGGTGGCATCCATCTCGCCCAATGTGTCTTCACACGGCAAGGGCCATCCCGCGCTTTCTATGCAGCCGACCGCTTCATCTCCTTGATATGCGACACCGCTCCAAGAAATTGCTGTAATAAGCCAAAATAGCTCGTCGCCTTGGGCCTCTCTGGCCAGACATGAGCCACGATATCAGTCATGGCGAGTCCGGACAACCTGTTCAGTTCAGCCCATTCAGCCAACCGATCGGTCAACGGAAGTGAACGATCCGGACTATGGAACTGAGCCCAAAATAGCTCTTCCGTCTTGTGATCCTCCTGACTCCGGAAGTGCACAACGGCATCCACCGCACTTGCCGCTAAGTCCATATATGGATCCTTCGACCCCACAGCCAGCCAAGTTGGGCATACTTTTGATCCAGAAACGGCGGCAAGCAGCGTAAAAGGCCCGCCAGCCACAATATCTCCGGCTTGGCGCAGCTCCTCCTACATAGCCTGCATTGCGAATCGGCATCCTTGGCCTCGGCGGTGGCCTTCCCTGTGTCTTCTCGCCCGACAGCGCCTTTTCAAGAGCCTCATTGCGATCGGTAGCATCCTTCAATATTACGACCAATTCGGCCATCTTTTCCCTGCTTAGGCAGTGTGCAGCCTTTTTGACTTTCAACTCCTCGGCCGCCCTCGAGTCAGCCACATCACTCCTTCGGGCTTGCTCCTTAGCTCGAGCAAGCTCGGCCCGAAGGCTCTCCACATCAGCAGCACCGTCTGTATCACAACATATATATTATCAGAGGCGGGCTTTGGCTCCCTTAAATAAGTGATTGCGGAGAAGTCATTTACCTTGCGACTCGTCAAGTCGCCGGTTGACAAGCGCGATGTCTGCATCCGCCAAATCAAGTCGCCGCTTTAACTCGACAACTCCACTAGTCCGGCTAGCCCCCGGACTATCCGCCACCTGCATAGGAAGAGCGACATTCAATACCTGCGATTTTGATCCTCGGCACGCTGTCGCTTTCGACAACCTACCGAGTCTCAGGGGCTACTATCTATACAGGACGCACTTCTATGTGCAAAACTACCAAAAGGTGCGCCGTTTTGCGTACCTCAAATCCCGCCAGCAAACTCCTCGACGGCATTATGCAATCCGCTGTGGACGAAATCCTTCCAATCACCATACTCATCAAAGCACGGTGATCTTACGAGATGGACGCCTCGAAAGCGCACTCTTCAGCTCCCACGGACACTAGTCGGCACCGAACTCTCCGGCTCCACCGGCTCTGGGATACCCTTCGTGACGATACTTCAGGCTCGTCTGCCCTGTCCGACGGCGCAGCAAACGGAGGCGTTTCGCTCTCCATCATCTCCGGACGAAGATCCCCCGAAGACGAACTCATCTGAGAAGTCCGCAGATCCGAACTGTAAGGCAAAAATTTCGGTTATCCACGGAAGCACAAATGGAGGTATTTCCTTATTAATGAATTCCCCTTTTCCTACTCACGGCTCGCTGGAGGACTGATCCTTTGGAGACGATTGTACGTCCGGGTTCTCCCCGGACGCAGGACTCCCCGGTGAAGATTTCTTCCCCCGCTTAGGGGCTTTGGCCTCCGGATCTTCGGAGGCGGTCCTCTTCTCCCCCTGGGAGGAGGGATTTTCGATCCCCCCTTCTTCGAGCGCCCCCTTGGGCGAGGTGATAGCTCTTCTATTTTCCCCATCGCCCCCTTCTACGGGCGCGACCTCCAACATTCTGACCAGCACGGGCTCCGGTGCGGTCTCTGGGAGGGGGGCCGGACACCTTATCAGCTTCGATCGCGCTACCCACTCCTGATGAAGAGTAATGGGTCAGGAGGCGAACTTTAGAAAAGCAAACAAACAGAATGTCCGGACTCTGAGCTACTTACCTAAGTATCCGGGCGATTGCAGCTTAGGCCTGCGTCCTTGGTCAATTCCGGACACGCCACCTGTGGTCCGAAGAACAACTTGTACATCTCCACGGGTGTCATACCCATGAAGTGTTGGAGAATTCGTGGTCCCTCTGGATTGAACTCCCATAACCGGAGAGGATGGTGTTTGCAAGGCAGAAGATGCCTGATTAGCATAACCTGCATCACCACAACCAGATTGATCTCCCTCGCTTGGAGGTCTCGAATCCGGCCCTGCAATAAGGGCACGTCTTCGGACGACCCCCAATTGAGCCCTTGGTTGACCCACGACATCAGCCGGCGTGGAGGTCCCAGGCGGAATGAAGGCGGCGGCTTTTGCTTGTTGCCCTTCGGAGTGGTGATATAGAACCACTCCTACTGCCACAAACCGAGCTCCTCTTGGAAGGAGCCCTCGGGCCACGGGGCATCGGCCCTTCTTCTTATGGCGCCCGCCGACTCCGCTGACGCCCCGATCATCTTCGCTCCACATTGAAGGTCTTCACCACAGTCGAAGTGGGGGTGACGCGAGGAAGGCTTCACGAGACGATAATGAATGCGGAGATATGGAGGATGGACTCCGGAGCCAAGTCGTGAAAATCCAGCCCGTAGTAGAACATGAGCCCTCTCACGAAGGGGTCCGTCGGGAAGCCTAAACCCCGACGGAGGTGGGATACGAAGACGACGTACTCACCGGACTCGGGAGTGGGCATGGCCTGCCCCTGTATGGGCAGCCTATCTGAAATCTCATAAGACAGGTACTTGGCCCCACGCAGCTTCAGCACGTCCTCCTCCGTGACGGAGGAGGGCATCCACCGACCGTGACGGTCGGAGTTGACATTGTCAAGGTCCAAGCGCTCGAATCTAGGGCTCTGGGTGTTGGAACTTGGAGCAAGGAAAGGATTTGATGGAAGATTGAAGAAAAAGAAACGAGCCTTGGTCCTCTTATAAAGGGGGAAAATACCAAGAGCCGTCTCCGTGACCGTTCGGAATTCACCTTCGATAGAGGAGACGTGGCAACGGGCATGGTTGGGTTACCCACGCTCGTACTGATGAGAATCCAGGAATAAGGGGAACACGATCTCTGCTTCGACAAGACGTGCCAAGGAGACCGCTTCGCTAAACGTGGTGAGGTGGTATAATAAAAAACGATTCAAGTAAATGCTTGGTAGTGGCGTGACGACATGCCGCAAAATACGTCAGCAGATTGAACTTGTGGGCATTTTATTCTCTCTACGGTGGAATGTGGAATTTATTTTGCAGAGCCGGACACTATCCTGGTGTTCATGATCTTCTGTGGATTATTCAAAGGAGGAACCCGCCTTGCAAAATCAAGAGTGTTCAGGTTTGAAAATTACTGGCTCAATCACAACTCTTGCAAACAAGTGGTATCTGATGCTTGGAGCATCCCAGTGGGACACATTGACTGTGCAAAAAAGATAAATGCTAAGTTCAAGAATGTTAGAAGAGCTCTAAAGCTCTGGGCTAAATCTTTATCTTGTCACAAAAAGCAGATTGCAGAGTTGAATGATATTATTTTCCTATGGGATTTCATTGAGGAATACAGGCTTTGTCACTATTTGAAACCAAGCTGCAGAAACATTATGAAGGACTACCTCCTCACTATACTAAACAATCAAAAAGTTTATGGAAACAAAGAGGAAAATTAAAGGAGTCCAGTTTGGAGATGAGAATACCAAATTCTTTCACACCAAAGCTACAATCAACCATAGAAATAACAAAATTGCTATGTTTGCTAAACAAGGACCAAGTTGAAATTACTGACCATGCAGGAAAGGCAGCAATCCTATGGGAAGCTTTCAAGAACAGATTGGGTCAGACAAATGGCCACTCTATGCACTTCAATCTTGAGGAATTGTATGAACAAACAGTGGACCCACAACTTTTCATTGACCTGGAAAAACCTTTTAAGAGAAGAAATTGAGGATGTAGTAAGGAATCTGCCTAATGATAAATCACCTCGTCCTGATGGTTTCAATAATGAGTTCCTCAAGAATTGCTGGGATATAATAAAAACAGATGTCATTGATCTTATAATAGCATTTCATTATGGAAATGTCAATCTTGAGAGCATTAACTCATCCTTCATCACACTGATTCCTAAGAAAGAAGTGCCACTTGCTCCAAATGATTTCGCACCAATTTCTTTGCTTAATGGGGTACTCAAGATAATCACAAAGATTCCGCCAACAAAGGCTGTGGAGTAATTCTGCAAATGGTACATATCAATCAATATGGTTTCCTTAAAGACAGAGTGATTCAGACGCCTAGGATGGGCTTATGAATACATTCACCAATGTCATAAATCCAGGAGGAAATCTTGGTGGTCAAACCGACTTTGAAAAAGCCTTTGATACAATTGAGCATGAAGCAATATTGATATTTTTAAAGCTAAAGGGTTTGGTCACAGGTGGATCTCTTGGATGAAAAGTTTATTCTCAACAGCCACATCTTCTGTACTTCTAAATGGAGTACCAGGGAAAAAAATTCTACATCAAAAGGGGAGTAAGACAGGGAGATCCTTATTCACCACTAATTTTTGTGCTGGCAGCAGATTTGTTACAATCTATCTTAAACAGAGCAATGAGGTTGAATCTACTGTCAGCACCACTACAAGTGAACTCATGCCCACATTTCCCTATTGTGCAATATGCAGATGACACTCTGGTGATTATGCAGGCAGATTCTAGGCAACTGTTCTGTCTGAAAGCTTTACTAAACACTTTTGCCTCAGCTACAGGACTCAAAGTGAATTATGGCAAGTCTTTTATGGTTCCTCTAAACATCAATGAAGATAGGGTTGAGATATTCACAAACACACTGCAATGTGCAAGAGGTCACTTCCCTTTCAATTACCTGGGATTACCATTAGGTATATATAAGCCCACTGTGGAACAATGTCTGCCTCTAGTCAATAAAGTTGCAAAAAGATTAGCTGGACTTTCCATCTTCATGACTCAGGCAGGCAAACTGATGCTAGTGAAGTCAGTGCTAACTTCTTTAGTTGTGTTCTTCATGACATGCCTGGATATTCCAATCACTATTAAAAACCAGATTGTAAAATACTTAAGGCACTGTCTTTGGAGAAGCCCAGATATGGAGGACCGCAGGCCTGCTCTAGTTGCTTGGACTACTGTGTGCAGACCCAAGGATCAGGGAGGCCTGGGAACACTGGACATTTTCACTCACAACAAAACTCTGCTGATGAAGAACCTGCACAAATTTTACAACAGGCATGATGTACCATGGGTCAACTTAATATGGGAAACATACTACAGTGATGGACAGTTACCAGGGGGCAACATGGTGGGATCATTTTGGTGGAAATCAAACTTGGCACTTCTGGATCACTACAAAGCTATTGCTAGATGCAATGTGGGAGATGGAGTCAGTGCTTATTTTTGGGATGATCTTTGGCACCAGGCTGTACTCAAGCACAAGTTACACCACCTGTACACTTTTGTCAGAAATCCACAAATGAACATTCAGCAGGTACTTGCAGAAGAGTATCTTCAGGACCTATTCTTCTTACCTTTGACAACAGAGGCATATGAGGAGTTCATAGAAATGGAGGATATTTGCATCTCTATGAGACAATCTGAATTTCGGAATCTTTAGATACTTGGAGCTACATCTGGGGTAAAGACACATATTCATCCATCAAAGCATATAAGGTATTAATAGGTCATAAACAAACACCTCCACATTTCAATTGATCTCGAAAAGCTCATGTCAGCCAAAACACAAAGTTTTTTTCCGCAACTCTTGCATGATGAGTTAACACTAGAAATTTGCTTAGAAGGAAGAATTTTAGCCGAAGCATACAAGCTGTCTTGATCAATGATTGTCAACAGGAAGAAACCTTACATCATCATTCAGGGATGCCCTTTGTGCAACAATTGGGACTATATATGTCCAACAAGAACACGAAACACATCGGGATTATGGAAGCATTTCAAGATCTAAAGGACAAACTGCAATACCCTTTTTACATGGAGATCATCATCCTTGGAGCATGGGCAATTTGGATAAGCAGAAACAACAAAATATTTGAGAACATTACACCATCCTTTCAGGGTTGGAGATTCATCTTCATGGAGGAGCTCAAGCTTTTAAGATTCAGAATGAAGAAGAAGCATTCGGCCCAATTCAACCTTTGGCTAGAGGCCTTGTTGTAATTTCTTTTGTTCTTACCATAGCTTTTTCCTTTCCTTTTTTTCCCTTCTTTTCTCTTTTCTTTATTTTTACTTCCTTCCTGCTTTGTTTTTTTCTTTCCAGTTTTTTTCCTTTTTTCCTTTTTTCCCTTTTCCTTTCTTTTTTACTATATGTGGGCTTACCTCAAGCCTACCAGACTATTTTGCTATTTTAATTATTAATATAAAAATTGCAGTGGGGTTTTACCCTACTGTTCATAGTCAAAAAAAAAACCCGCCTTGCAATGCCGAACATTATGCGCGCCGGACTTATCGTCATTGAAGCCTGGTTCAGGGGCTACTTAGGGAGTCTCGACTAGGGGTGTCCGGACAGCCGGACTATCATCGTCCACGGACTCCAAGACTACGAAGATACAAGATTGAAGACTCCGCCCAAAGGTACGGATGGGACTTTCTTGGCGTGGAAGGCAAGCTTGGCGACACGGATATGTAGATCTCCTACCATTGTAACCGACTGTAACCCTAGCCTTCTCCGGTGTCTATATAAACCGGAGGGCTTTAGTCCGAGGACATAACATACATTACAACAATCATACCATAGGCTAGCTTTAGGGTTTAGCCTCCTTGATCTCGTGGTAGATCCACTCTTGTACTACCCATATCATCAATATTAATCAAGCGGGACGAGGGTTTTACCTCCATCGAGAGGGCCCGAACACAGGTAAAACATCGTGTCCCTTGTCTCCTGTTACCATCCGCCTAGACGCACAGTTTGGGACCCCCTACCCGAGATCCGCCGGTTTTGACACCGACACCGACACTTAGTGCTTATCTTCAAATTACAGTGGAGTGACTTCTGTCTTTTCTTTTCTGTATTCATCAACACTGCGTCAGAGTCTGAAATACCCATGCATAATAAACAATAGTGTGAGTATGAGTGAAGTGTGTGCACAATTAGTACAATGTAAAGGTATTAGATAGCAGGTCGGTGAGAAATAAATGATGGGAGACATATGATAGCTCTACAACATGCATGTCACACTAAATTACTACAGGATTC
This sequence comes from Aegilops speltoides, assembly GCA_021437245.1. Classification (NCBI taxonomy): domain Eukaryota; kingdom Viridiplantae; phylum Streptophyta; class Magnoliopsida; order Poales; family Poaceae; genus Aegilops; species Aegilops speltoides. Next base: position 217,989,522 of record CM038145.1, read on the forward strand.
TATGAAAATAACAGTCGACTGAAAACAAATAGGTCAGTCCATTTTTTCTGCACCATGTGATGTACAAAGAACGGGTAGATCACCTTCATCTACCTCTAGCCAGTCAGTGTTGACGATCTTCCTCGAAACGCCAGCGACCACCGGCCCAGTCCCCTACCTGCGCCCTCCCCTTGACCTCACCGCACCGCCGTGCTTGGCACCGCCCCTGGCCATCCATTCAAGCCCCGTCGACCTCCAGATCGGGCGCCCACAGCTCCTATGCCCCACACCCCTATGATAGACACCGATGCGCCGCTTCCCCGACGAACAGGTAGACTAGGTGCTCTACGCGCCTAAGCAGGTGCTGCTTCTTTTAGTTGCGATTCGACTGACCCTAAATTGAAATCTAGGCGGACTACTGACCTCTAGCAAAGGTGAAATAGTAAAGGGAGGAAACCTTGTGCATTTAGTATCACGAAGAAGATGCAGTAAGAAGCGCTCAACTAGTTTCTTTCATGGGATGAAGACAGTGTGGGCAGAGACGTAAGATTTGCATGAATAAGGGAAGAGGAGTACCTCTTTCTGCTGGCAAGGTTGTGTCCTCCTTCTGTTTTTCCAACGATCTTCTTGTGGTTCGCTGGAAACGAGAAGTTGTGGAGGACGGTGGAGCCTTGGACGAACCCATGGCCAAGTTGTTGAGTGTGGTGTGATGGCCGTCTGTCGACGGTGGGGAACTAGATCCGAGGTGGCGAACGACGGCGTAGTGGGAACAGCTCCGGTGCGGTGGACGGTTGTGACAGTGGAGCGGCAGCAGTGAGGCGCAGGACGGCGTATTCGGAGTGGTTCTGGTACGGTGCACGTCGGCGTCGGTGTCGTGGAGGCAGCTCTGCCTCGGCTTCAGCTGTTAAGTCCTTGAGGGCGTTGCGGTTGCGGTTGCGTTGGACGATGACGTCGGGGTACCGGCTCTAGCGTGATGGAGGAGGGCGGTGGTGGATTGGGCGCTATAGGGTGGAGGACAGAGGAGGCTGGGGTTTCACGGCTGGTGGAGAGGGCATTTTGGCGCCCACGGCGTATGAATGGGGAAACGGAGGGAGGCGGGGAACTAAGGGGGAACAATGTTTCGGTTTGGAACGCGCTTGTTTGAAATTTGGGGAAAGAACTTTGCCCCCATCTAAAATTTCGGACATATTGCGGGTTGGGGGTAGGACAGTAATCTCAGATGTCCCAAATGTGTGCGGGATAGATTTCGGCCGAGCACATAGGTGTTTAGGAGCCCACGGCGTATGAATGCTTCTTGGAGGTGGTTGAGATTGGTGTCTTGGTGAAGTTACAAACCTACCCCGGTTTAGACCTTTGGACATCGGGCCGATAGGTTTCATGGGCTAGACATGACAGTAATTTTCTACCACCAAACATTAGTCTCGCGCGGTTTCGGGTGACCAGAGGCCTATTTGGCGCTTCGTTCAATATTTGGGAGCGGAAGCATTAACGTTTTCGGTTCTCCTGAATTGAACTTTCAGAATTTGTCAAACCTCACAAATCTTTACTCTTGAAAATCCTAAAGCTACGATTATTTTGGAATGGAGGGGTACATTTGAATATACATTGTACACGAGTATATATTAAAAAATATGCAACTTACCTCAGTTCATGCATGGTTCTAGATATAATCTCCTTGGTTGCAAAAAAAAGTTAGACATGCGTATGAATATATATAGCATGTTAAAACGCTCAACAAAGATTGATGCCCCCCTTTACATCTGATTTACAAATGCCATTATCTCAGGTTCAAATAGATGAATGCACTTCCTATGAATTCGAATCTTTGAAACCCCCTTTATGTTGAATTCGACATGTATTCTATTTCGTAGCTAGCAATTTGGAATGTATTCATGCAAGTGACAAATGTATAAAGTGCTTCACACTAACAACATGGAGTGCACTAATTAATGTTTATATATGAATTGCAAAAGCATCCATTGTCTGTATTTCAAACCGCGCTCACTCTATGGATCGATAATATGAAATAAACACATGCAGATGCTAGAATTCAATAGAGTATGGGTGTCTGATAGACCTATTTTCGTCCATACGCAATTTGCAAAAATCATGATCTCATCCAAAAATAATAATGCCATTTATATTTTAATTTAATGCGTAGAACCGCATTTTATACGTAGATGCACTATGCCTCAGCCCGTTCTCACAAACGCGCTATATATCTCTCTATCTAACACATAAGTGCACACACTTTATATGCATCGGCATTTCTCTTTCACACATGCTCACAATCTCTCTCGGGGTGTCGGGGTGTCTCACACACATGCTCTCTCTGTATCTCTCTCTCTCTTTCTGACTACTATGTACCACTCTTTTCACTAATCTCAATTGGTAAACACTATTTCTCTCACATGCATATATACATATGCATGGTCTCTACTAGCCCTCTATACGCACATATATGTGCATATGTGTCTCCCGCACACATATTATCTTTAGGCCTCTCTTGCACACATTGCCCCCCCAGACACATCTCTCTCTTAGTAGTTGGCAGATATGATTCCATCATATCATTCAGTAGGATATCCCTGACTGTTAGGCTGTATGGTAATACGAGGCAAAGTTTTACCCTAGTTCGGACCCTTGCAGTTGAGGAAAAAGCCTATTCCTGGTACTGTATATTAGTGATAGGGGTGTGTACAAAGTACACGTGAATACCAGGCATTGTGCATGTGTGTATACTATCGACGAACTAGCCCCCAAGCTTCTATAACATACTCGGGGCCTAGGGTTACAAATCATATATAGTCGCTTATCACCAGTGGGGATAGAGTCCTCCGCGACTCTGGTAGCTTCGTGTTGTACGCCGACTCCTCCACATGGGTCTTCGTATAACGCGTCTCGGTCCAACCTATGTGGCGCATGATGGAACCGACCCATGAGTCCTCATGTTGACCCACCACAACTAAAAATGATGTGCCCACCACACCACACACGCAATCGGCCACTAAGAAAATAAGCATATACAATAGTACAATGTTATACATGAAAGTTAATTGCATGGTGCATCCAAAAATATTTGTTCTGCATTGTGAATGTTTATATATTCTCCTAAAATATTAGTCACGGGAAAGAGAAACGTAGGGCATATGTCTCCTTGTCTCCACTGGACACCCCCTCTTTCTACACCACTTTCACGTACGCACACAAACTATCTCTTGGCCCTCTAAAAGCATGCATGCCCACGACACATTCACGCATGATAGTCACTGTATTTCAAGCTAAAGCACTGTACGGTCACTGGACTTCAGAATATGCTCATTACGGTCACCACATACATTCTCGTGGTGATCATATGGTATCTAGCTCATGATACGTCCGCGTATTTTCTTGATGACACTGACGGACTTTGCATTTGATGTGTGCTCCATATTTTGATGACGACACTTACGGTCATTGTATTTGAAGCGAAAGCACGATATGGTCACTGGACTATAGAATAAGCTTATCACGGTCACCACACACATTTTGTCGTGCTAACCAACTTGTGGTTGGATGGTTAGGAGGATAGTGGTTTCTCGAGCCCACCAGGGTTAAAGTCCCGGTGCTCGCATTTATCCTGGGTTAATTTTAGTATTTTCTGGCGATGTGTGTTCAGTGGGAGGAGACGTTCCACTCGACTACGAGGCAACTATGGTGACTTCGTAAAATCTCAAGATCATATGCTGGCTCACTCTCTCGAAGGTGCTCATAGTGGTAGGGTCTGTGTGTGTGTGCTTATCGCGGTGAGTGCTTGCGCATATATATGAGCCCTTGCATCTGTACCGTGTTAAAAAATACATGTCATGATTATACGGTCACTGGCTCACCCGTACAACTTCGTATTTTGTTGATGACACAATCAATTGACCAGTCAAACGTTCCACGTGGCGCAACTAGTGTTGCACCATCGGGGCACGTAACCGTGGGGCCCACCTGTCAGCCCGTATATGAAAGAAAGAAATGGTAGTTTGAGTCTGTATTGTGTTAATAAAATACATTTTAGGGTGATCATACGGTCACTGGCTCACCATACAGCTCCGTAATTTGTTGATGACATGATCAATTGACCAGTCAAACGGTCCACATTCAGCAAGGCACATTACTATAGGGCCCACCCGTCAGTGCGTATATGAAGGACAGAAATGGTAATAAATTAGTGGTTGGTGGGTATTCGAAGTCGTGAGACCTCTGGTTGGCAGTCGCCGGCAGTGGGGGGAGGGCGCGTTGATTAGGCGGTGGGGTGGGGATCGCCGAAGAAAAAGCTCGGTGCGGGAGGGGGGGGGGCTAAAGGGATGGCCGGTGCGGAGGCGGATCAACGTTGGGGAGTGGTTTCGGGGCGGCGTGGCGGCACGGGCCGGTCGCGGGCGGTGGGGGCCGGCGGTTCAGCCGGTGGTGGCTGGCGGCTCAGGGGGGTGGAGTTTGATGATAAACTGCAGGCCCTTGATTTCGTATCCAGCAGCTGGAAAATTTAATGACCAGAGATGAAAAACTCAGTCGACTGACGTGTAGCCTCACCCCACACGTACACATGCACGCACACAAGATACGCACGCATGCAGGCATGCAACACTGACACGTACACATAATGAACACACGCACGCATGCAGGCGTGCAACACTGACACATACACATGCACTCACGAACACACGCACGTACGCACACATGCATGCAACACTAAAATGTACCCTTGCACGCGACGCAACACTCGCGACGCCGCATGCACACAAAGACACGACGCAAGACACACGCTCAACCTATACGTGCATGCACCCTTTGTTAAGGACATGGATTGTTACGGGTATTAATCAATCTTACCTGTGATAAGCAGAACATTGATGTTTGCAAAGGTCTTTATAAATCACAATGTATCAAATGGGCTATCAACATAGTAGGCTTATCTACATGAAAAAGATGATGTCACACTCAATGAACAATCATTGGTTTATGAAATGCTCGCTTCTGACCGCCCAAGCCCACCAAAGGTTCCTCTGCTGTGCGCTACCTGCGCTGGGTCACTGACATGCATGCCATGTACCTAAAGAGCCCACACGTCAGTGGAAGAACGACTCGGTGTCCTACGTCAGAGTCGAGGGCGCCATTCGCTGCACGCCTAGCTGAACACGCCTCCTTGCCGCATTCAAACGCCTCCATGAAACCCGCCCGTGTGGAAGCCGAGAAACCCACTCTGGACACACGTCCGTTCATGACCGGGCAGACATTAAACGCAACACCGGCCGAGCTCCCCCCGTCCGCCGTCTATTTAATCTCCTATGTAAACGAGGCCAAGCACCGACCAAGAATCGCACACCTCCGCCGCTCCCCTATCTCCTCCTTCACCATTTTGTCCACTCTTACAATGGCTTACGAAGAGTAGTTATTCCGTATCCAAGTCGGCTGGGTAGCCCGCCGGATACGAGCTATGCAGCTCACTGATGCACCTCCCTCCCCTCGCCCGACGGAGCCAATTGTCGCCCAAGTCGGCGCGCGGTTCAGCAACTCGCCGCTCCAGGCCAGCTCGACGAGGAGCGGCGCACGGGCGTCGTTGCTGCCGTCCACGCCGCCGCCTCGTACCGCGTCTCCCGTTTCTGTGGCCGGGACTCCCATGCCGGCAGCCGCGCCATGCAAGTAGCAACAGAAGCCGGGTGCGCAGAGAGCGATGAGTCGGTGGCCAACGCCTCCGCGTCCGCCGCCATCATCGAGGAGAAGTAGAACACGGGAGGCCGCTGCCGCTTGGGTCCCATGAAGGCCACAGCGGGGCGACGCCGTGATGACCCACAAGTGTAGGGGATCTATCATAGTCCTTTCGATAAGTAAGAGTGTCGAACCCAACATGGAGCAGAAGGAAATGACAAGCGGTTTTCAGTAAGGTATTCTCTGCAAGCACTGAAATTATCGGTAACAAATAGTTTTGTGATAAGGTAATTCGTAACTGGTAACAAGTAATGAAAGTAAATAAGGTGCAGCAAGATGGCCCAATCCTTTTTGTAGCAAAGGACAAGCTTGGACAAACTCTTATATAGAGAAAAGCACTCCCGAGGACACATGGGAATTATCGTCAAGCTAGTTTTCATCACACTCATATGATTCACGTTCATTACTTTGATAATTTGATATGTGGGTGGACCGGTGCTTGGGTACTTCCCTTTCTTGGACAAGCATCCCACTTATGATTAACCCCTATTGCAAGCATCTGCAACTACAAAAGAAGTATTAAGGTAAACCTAACCATAGCATGAAACATATGGATCCAAATCAGCCCCTTACGAAGCAACGCATAAACTAGGGTTTAAGCTTCTGTCACTCTTGCAACCCATCATTTACTTATTACTTCCCAATGCCTTCCTCTAGGCGCAAACAATGGTGAAGTGTCATGTAGTCGACGTTCACATAACACCACTAGAGGAGAGACAACATACATCTCATCAAAATATCGAACGAATACCTAATTCACAGGACTACTTATAGCAAGACTTCTCCCATGTCCTCAGGAACAAACGTAACTACTCACAAATCATATTCATGTTCATAATCAGAGGGGTATTGATATGCATAAAGGACATTTGATCTTCCACCTAATAAACCAACTAGCATCAACTACAAGGAGTAATCAACACTACTAGTAACCCACAGGTACCAATCTGAGGTTTTGGGACAAAGATTCGATACAAGAGATGAACTAGGGTTTGAGAGGAGATGGTGCTGGTGAATATGTTGATGGATATTAACCCCCTCCCGATGAGAGGATTGATGGTGATGACGATGTTGATGATTTCCCCCTCACGGAGGGATGTTTCCCCAGCAGAACAGCTCCTCTGGAGCACTAGATTGGTTCCGCCTCGTGGCGGCGGTGTCTCGTCCCGAAAGCTTGCTTATGGTTTTTTCCAGGGTAAAAGACTTCATATAGCAGAAGATGGCCACCGGAGGACTGCCAGGGGGGCCACGAGGTAGGGGGCGCGCCCCCACCCTCGTGGCCAGGGTGTGGGCCCCCTCTAGTACTTTCTTCACTCAGTATTTTTTAATAATTCCAAAAATAACTTTCGTGGAGTTTCAGGACTTTTGGAGTTGTGTAGAATAGGTCTCTAATATTTGCTCCTTTTCCAGCCCAGAATTCCAGCTGCCGGCTTTCCCCCTCTTCATGTAAACCTTGTAAAATAAGAGAGAATAGGCTTAAGTATTGTGACATAACGTGTAATAACAGCCCATAATGCAATAAATATCGATATAAAAGCATGATGCAAAATGGACGTATCAACTCCCCCAAGCTTAGACCTCGCTTGTCCTCAAGCGGAAGCCCATAATGAAAAATATGTCCACATGTTTAGAGATAGAGGTGTCGATAAAATAAAATATGGACATGAGGGCATCGTGATCATTCTTATAACAACAATATATATATATATATATATATATTTTGTCATATGATTTCTTATGCTCAAGTAATAATCTATCCACAATGTCAAGTATGAATCAGAAACTTCATTGAGAACTAACAAACTATAACCACGATCATTGAAGAAATTGCAATTTATCATAACATCGGAAAGAGTCAATATAAGAGCTTTCAGCAAGTCCACATACTCAACTATCATTTAGTCTTTCACAATTGCTAACACTCACGCAATATTTTGGCTACCCCGGGCAAGATCCAAACAGCCCCTCCCAGCAGATTCAAATCTCTCGTTCGCTGTGAAATTTTGCCATGTGTTGTTTTCATGGACTAGCAAGATGCCCGTGCATTGCACGGAACATCAAGATGCATTTTTTTACAAAACACCTGTTGTGATTGACCCATGCAGGAGTAATCCCATTTTGTAAAAACTAATGATATCTTGAGAATTTTATCGGATAAATGGTATCTCGAAAATTTGATCGGACTCCATTTTTGTATACAAGGCCACAAACCCATATTACAGGTACCAAGGCAAAAATTAATGTCTTCTAAGTCAATGTTGCAAGCCACCTTGTTTCCTTGTTTGCCGTGTAAATTAATGTGTATTCTTATCTTTCATGCACATCAAGCCAATTCTCACACTCCCACATGCATGCAAGGGATAATTATTGTCCTCCATTTCTAGTAGTACAAGGCAAACACCATTAATATTGCAACGATTAGTGTTAGTGGCCTTGTATATCTTCAAATTGTAATTTTGATAGTGGCCTTGTATACAAAAATGGAGGGAGAAAGATGAGAGATAAGGTGAGGAGGAGTGGGGCATGGTGGTGACTGGTGGTCGGACTGGGCGGAGGCATCGGGATGGACGGCGCATTATGTCTAGGTTTGTATCTCTGTTACACACACCCACGTAGGTGGGGGACGTGCACGAAGAGAAGAGGTGCACGCATGGCGCATGTACTCCCGTCTCTTTCCCAACCACACCCGCGCGGGTACATGGTGGAGCTCATTTATGTATGAAAAGGCAGCTCATGTGGTAATTTGACACGTGTACTGGTTGTCCACTTGGTGGAGGGAGGATCGTCTACCACGCGTGAACAAACAAATTGCGACTTGACGCGTTATGTTTAAAAAGAGGCAAACCATGTGGGGCCTACCTTAGAGGCAAGGCTCTATACACTGGAGTACTATTGATGTGTCCCGTCAACTCGCAGAACGAGGAGAAGCTTGCTTAGTATGCCGTCTCCCCCGCCCACAGGCGCGGTGGCTCGAAGGATGAGGTGAAGCTCGCTTACTAGTAGTTGTACTACTGTACGCCTTACGCCCGCTCCCTCGCCCACGCGCGCGATGGCTCGCAGGACGAGGAGAAATTTTTACTACACCCTCCGTTTACTCCTCGTCCCTACTACCTTGGTTAGAGAGATTATCATATTGTTTGGAATATATATATGGTCAAAACCTTCAGAAGATTATATAATAAATTTTTACCGACCAAAAGAAGTATCATGCAAGAAAACGGAGTCCGAAGAGCACACGAGGTGCCCACGAGGCAGGGGGCGCGCCCAGGGGGTAGGGCGCGCCCTCCACCCTCGTGGACGTCTCGTGTCCTTCCCGGACTACTTCTTATTTTCCTATTTTCTTAAATATTCCAAAACAGAGAAAAAATTTCTATTAGAACTATTTTGGAGTCAGTTTAGTTACCATACCACATACCTATTCCTTTTCGGAGTCTGAAACATTCTGGAAAGTATCCCTTATGTATTCCTCCGGGGTTACGGTTTCAATAACATTAGTTTCAACATTTATTGGATTACATGAGATATAATGTTTGATTCTTTGACCGTTCACCACCTTCGGATTTGTGCCTTCGAAGTTGTTGATTTTTATAGCACCGGAACGATATACCTCCTCGATAACGTAAGGACCTTCCCATTTAGAGAGGAGTTTTCCTGCAAAAAATCTTAAACGAGAGTCGAAAAGCAACACATAATCACCTACATTAAACTCATGCTTTTGTATCCTTTTGTCATGCCATCTTTTAACTTTTTCTTTAAACAGTTTGGCATTCTCATAGGCTTGAGTTCTCCATTCATCAAGTGAGCTAAGGTCAAATAACCTCTTCTCACCGGCAAGTTTGAAATCATAATTGAGCTCTTTAAGGTCCCAATATGCATTATGTTCTAGTTCGAGAGGTAAGTGACATGCTTTTCCATAAACCATTTTATATGGAGACATACCCATAGGATTTTTGTATGCAGTTCTATAAGCCCATAATGCATCATCAAGTTTCTTGGACCAATTCTTTCTAGATCTATTAACAGTCTTTTGCAAAATTAACTTGAGCTCTCTATTACTAAGTTCTACTTAGCCACTAGACTGTGGGTGATATGGAGATGCAATTCTATGATTAACATCATACTTAGCAAGCATTTTATGAAAAGCACCATGAATAAAATGTGAACCACCATCAGTCATTAAATATCTAGGGACTCCAAACCTCGGAAAAATAACTTCTTTAAGCATCTTAATAGAGGTATTATGATCAACACTACTAGTTGGAATAGCTTCTACCCACTTAGTAACGTAATCAACAGCAAATAAAATATGTGTATACCCATTAGAGGAAGGAAAAGGTCCCATATAATCAAAGCCCCAAACATCAAATGGTTCAATAACAAGAGAATAATTCATATGCATTTCTTGATGTCTACTAATATTACTAATTTTTTGACATTCATCGCAAGACAAGACAAACTTACAGGCATTTTTGAAGAGAGTAGGCCAATAAAAACCGGATTGCAATACCTTATGTGCAGTTCTATCTCCAACGTGGTGTCCTCCATAGGCCTCGGAGTGACACTTGCGTAGGATCTGCTCCTGTTCATGCTCAGGTACACAACGTCTAATAACACCATCTACTCCTTTATAAAGGTGTGGGTCATCCCAGAAGTAATGTCTTAAATCGTAGAAAAACTTTTTATTTTGCTGGTATGTGAAACTAGGTGGTATAAATTTAGCAACAATGTAATTAGCATAATCAGCATACCATGGATCAGTACGAGAAGCATTTATGACAGCTAATTGTTCATCAGGAAAGCTATCATCAATAGGTAGTGGGTCATCAAGAACATTCTCTAACCTAGACAGGTTGTCTGCAACGGGGTTCTTAGCTCCCTTTATATCAATAATATGCAAATCAAATTCTTGTAGTAGGAGAACCCATCTAATAAGTCTAGGTTTAGCATCTTTCTTTTCCATAAGATATTTAATAGCAGCATGATCAGTGCGAACAGTTACTTTAGAATCAACAATATAAGGTCTAAACTTATCACAAGCAAATACAACTGCTAAAAATTCTTTTTTAGTAGTAGCATAATTTCTCTCGGCACTATCTAGAGTTTTACTAGCATATTGAATAACATTTAGTTTCTTATCAACTCTTTGTCCTAGAACAGCACCTACGGCATAATCACTAGCATCGCACATAATTTCAAAGGGTAAATTCCAATCAGGTGGCTGAACAATAGGTGCAGAAATCAAAGCTTTCTTAAGTATTTCAAATGCTTCTACACAATCATCATCAAAGATAAAAGGAATATCTTTTTGTAAGAGATTAGTCAGAGGCCTAGAAATTTTAGAGAAGTCCTTAATGAACCTCCTATAAAAACTGGCATGACCAAGGAAACTTCTTATACCTTTAATGTCCTTGGGACATGGCATCTTTTCAATAGCATCAACTTTAGCTTTATCAACTTCAATACCTCTTTCAGAAATTTTATGCCCCAAGACAATACCTTCATTGACCATAAAGTGACATTTCTCCCAATTCAAGACAAGACTAGTATCTTCGCATCTCTGCAAAACTCGATCAAGATTGCTCAAGCAATCATCAAAAGAAGATCCATAAATGGAGAAAGCATCCATGAAAACCTCAACAATCTTTTCACAAAAGTCAGAGAATATAGCCATCATGCATCTTTGAAAGGTAGTAGGTGCATTACATAAACCAAAAGGCATATGTCTATAAGCAAAAGTATCGAAAGGGCAAGTAAAAGTGGTCTTTTCTTGATCCTCTTTCGACAGAGGTATTTGAGAGAAACCAGACTAACCATCTAGAAAGCAAAAATGTGTATGTTTGGATAATCTTTCTAGCATTTCATCAATAAAAGGCAAAGGGTAATGATCTTTTTTAGTAGCTTTATTTAATTTGCAGAAATCAATTACCATCCTATAACCTGTAACAATTCTTTGTGGGATCAATTCATCTTTATCATTAGGAACAACAGTAATACCTCCATTCTTTGGTACACAATGGACAGGGCTTACAAACTTACTATCGGCAACGAGATAAATTATACCTACCTCCAGAAGCTTTAGTATTTCTTTTCTTACCACTTCTTTCATCTTAGGATTTAACCGTCGTTGGTGATCAACAACCGGTTTAGCGTCTTTCTCCAATTTTATTTTGTGTTGGCATAGAGTGGGACTAATGCCCTTAAGATCATCAAGAGTATATCCAATAGCAGCACGGTGCTTCTTCAGAGTTTTCAATAATTTCTCCTCTTCCTGCTCTGAAAGGTTAGCACTAATAATAACAGGATATATCTTCTTTTCATCAAGATAAGCATATTTAAGAGTATCAGGTAGTAGTTTGAGCTCAAACACGGGATCACCCTTAGGTGGTGGAGGATCCCCTAGGATTTCAATAGGCAGGTTGAGTTTCAAAATAGGTCCCTGTTTCAAGAATACTTCATCTATTTCCCTTCTTTCATTCATAAACCTATCATTTTCATGGTCTAGCAAATATTGTTCTAAAGGATCATTAGGAGGCACGACAATGGAAGTAAGACCAATAATTTCATCTTTACTAGGCAATTCTTTATCATGGGGTTGTCTATGAAATTTAGCAAAATTAAACTCATGAGACATATCCCCCAAACCAATAGTAACAACATCCTTTTTGCAGTCAATCTTAGCATTAACAGTATTCAAGAAGGGTCTACAAAATATAATGGGAGAAAAGTCATCTTGTGGGGAACCAAGAACAAGAAAATTAGCAGGATATTTAACCTTCCCACACAAGACTTCAACATCTCTAACAATCCCAACTGGTGAAATAGTATGTCTATTGGCAAGCTTAATTGTAACATCAATTTCTTCTATGTCAGCAGGTGCAATATCATGCATAATTTCTTTGTATAAGGAATTAGGTATTGCACTAGCACTAGCACCCATATCACATAAGCCATGATAACAATGATCTCCTATTTTAATAGAAATAACAGGCATGCCTACAACAGGTCTATGTTTATTCTTAGTATCTGGTCTAGCAATTCTAGCAGCTTCATCACAGAAGTAAATAACATGCCCATCAATATTATCAGCCAAGAGATCTTTAACCATAGTAATACTAGGTTCAACTTTAATTTGCTCAGGTGGTGCAGGTGTTCTAGTATTACTCTTACGAACCACAGTTGAAGCTTTAGCATGATCCTTTATCCTAACAGGGAAAGGTGGTTTCTCAATGTAGGTAGAAGGAACAATAGGATCATCATAAGTAATAGTATTTCCTTCAACTTTAATAGGTGCAACTACTTTTACTTCAATGGGAGGATTATATTAAACTACTTCTCCTTAGGGAGATCAACATGTGTAGCAAATGATTCACAGAAAGAAGCTACTATCTCAGAGTCAAGTCCATATTTAGTGCTAAATTCACGGAAAACATCGGTATCCATAAAAGATTTAACACAATCAAACTTAGGTGTCATACCTGAATCCTTACCTTCGTCGAGATGCCAATCTTCAGAATTGCATTTAATTCTTTCCAATAAATCCCATCTGAATTCAATAGTCTTCATCATAAAAGAACCAGTACAAGAAGTATCGAGCATGGAGCGATTGATGAGAGAAAGCTGTGCATAAAGTTTTTGAATAATCATTTCTCTTGAGAGCTCATGATTGGGGCATGAATATAACATTGACTTAAGACACGCCCAAGCTTGAGCGATGCTTTCTCCTTCGCGAGGCCAAAAATTATATATATAATTACGATCACAATGAACAAGATGCATAGGATAAAACTTCTGATGAAATTCCAATTTCAATCGGTTGTAGTTCCATGATACCATATCATCACATAGCCTAAACCATGTCAATGCCTCTCCCTTCAAAGATAGAGGGAAGACCTTCTTCTTGATAACATCGTCGGGCATACCTGCAAGCTTAAATAATCCACAAACTTCATCCACATAGATTAGGTGCAAATCGGGATGCAATGTTCCATCTCTAGTAAAGGGATTAGCTAGCAGTTTCTCTATCATACCCGAAGGAATTTCAAAGTAAAGATTTTCAGTAGGTTCAGTAGGTTGAGGAGCAACTCTTTGCTCTACTGGTCGGGGTGAAGATACCTCGAACAAGCCACTCAAAGGATTATGTTCCGTAGTAACAAGTGACAGTAAATTTCAGCACACTATATAAATTTTTCCTTACCAAGTTCCACTTATCAAAGGCGCTTCACTCCCCGGCAACGGTGCCAAAAAACAGTCTTGATGACCCACAAGTGTAGGGGATCTATCATAGTCCTTTCGATAAGTAAGAGTGTCGAACCCAACAAGGAGCAGAAGGAAATGACAAGCATTTTCAGTAAGGTATTCTCTGCAAGCACTGAAATTATCGGTAACATATAGTTTTGTGATAAGGTAATTCGTAACGGGTAACAAGTAATGAAAGTAAATAAGGTGCAGCAAGATGGCCCAATCCTTTTTGTAGCAAAGGACAAGCCTCGACAAACTCTTATATAGAGAAAAGCGCTCCGAGGACACATGGGAATTATCGCTGCTAGTTTTCATCACGCCATATGATTCGCGTTCGTTACTTTGATAATTTGATATGTCGGTGGACCGGTGCTTGGATACTGCCCTTTCTTGGACAAGCATCCCACTTATGATTAACCCCTATTGCAAGCATCCGCAACTACAAAATAAGTATTAAGGTAAACCTAACCATATAATGAAACATATGGATCCAAATCAGCCCCTTACGAAGCAACGCATAAACTAGGGTTTAAGCTTCTTTCACTCTAGCAACTCATCATTTAATTATTACTTCCCAATGCCTTCCTCTAGGCCCAAACAATGGTGAAGTGTCATGTAGTCGACGTTCACATAACACCACTAGAGGAGGGACAACATACATCTCATCAAAATATCGAACAAATACCAAATTCACATGACTACTTATAGCATGACTTCTCCCATGTCCTCAGGAAGAAACGTAACTACTCACAAATCATATTCATGTTCATAATCAGTGGGGTATTAATATGCATAAAGGATCTGAACATATGATCTTCCACCGAATAAACCAACTAGCATCAACTACAAGGAGAAATCAACACTACTAGTAACCCCCAGGTACCAATCTGAGTTTTTGGGACAAAGATTGGATACAAGAGATGGAGATGGTGCTGGTGAATATGTTGATGGAGATTGACCCCCTCCCGATGAGAGGATCGATGGTGATGACGATGGTGATGATTTCATGTAACGCCCCGGATCCGATGCGCCAGGTGTCCGCCAGTTATTTGTCGTTGTTGCCATGTCATTGCTTGCGTGTTGCATTTCACCATGTCATCTTATGCATTTTATCATGTCATCATGTGCATCGCATTGGCATACGTGTTCGTCTCATGCATCCGAGCCTTTTCCGCGTTGTCCGTTTTGCAATCCGGCACTCCTATGTCATCTCTGGCGTCTCCCTCTTCTCTCTTCTCTTGTGCGGGTATTAAACTTTCTCGGAATGGCCCGAGGTTTGCCAAGCGGCCTTGGTATAGCACCGGTAGACCGCCTGTCAAGTTTCGTGCCATTTGGAGGTCGTTTGGTACTCCAACGGTTAACCGGGTAACCGTAAAGCCCTCTTTGAGTTGCAGCCCAACACCCCTTCCAAAGTGGCCCAAAACCCAGCAAACTCCCCTCCATGCTCTCGGTTGTTCGATCACGATCGCAAGGGCGAAAACCGCTCCTCATTTGGACTCTCCTAGCTCCCTCTACCTATATAAACACCTCCCTCCTCTAATCCCGGTCCAAACCCTAGTCTATTCCTCCCTCTCGCCCGGCGGACATGTCCGTTCGTCACGGACGAAACCCCGCCGCGCCAAGACCTATCGATGATGCCACGTGTCCCTCTGCCGCCTCCCTCCGCCAGCAGCCCACGGGAGCCCACTGGCCGCCCGGCCCGATCCGCGCCCGCGCCTGCGCCTTAGCGCCCGCGCTGTCGTCGCGGTGCCCTCGCCGCCAGTCCTCGCCACGGTCGCCGCGCCACCCGCTCCAGCGCGCGCGCCGCCTCCTCGCGCCGCCCAGCGCTGGCCCGCGCCGCCCGAGCTCCCGCCGACCTCGCCTCCAGCCACCGCTGCCCTAACTACCGCCGCCGCGAGCTCCACCGCCGCCAGGAGCCCGATGCTCGCCGCCGCCGCCGGATCCGAGAACCCCGGGCGGATCCGCCTGCTCGCCCTCCTAGGCTCGCCGGAGCTCGCCGCTGCCGGAGCCGGACCTACCCTGCCGCCGCCGTCCTTGCCCCGATCCAGGCGGGATCGGGAGGACGACGAGCAGCGCGCCGCTCGCCCGAGCTCCTCCCAGCGGGCCCGCGGTCCAGCGTCCCCACGGCCCATCTCCCTCGGCCCGGCTGGCCTCCTCTTCCTCAAATGGGCCTCGGCCCATGGTGAGGCCACCCCACCGACGCCCTTTATTTTTTTCCCCCTGTTGGGCCAAGCAGATTCAGCCCGCCTATGTTTTTTTCGTGCCCTGCGATTTAATCAATTTCCAGGGATTTACAGATTTGCAGAAACACCCTCATACATCATGCATTTAATAACTCCACAACCGTGCATCGGATTAAAACAACTTATATATGTAAAATGCTTAGTTTTTCATCTAGTTTCATAATATCCAACTTTCATCCATGTTTAAAATATTTAAAATGTTGTTTACATTAATTTGCTCAAATGCCATGTTGAAATGTTTTATTTCATAACTATTTAACCGTAACTCCGAATTTAATAAACTTTATATGTAAATGGGGTAGAATTTTGCCTAGTTTAACATGGTACACTCATCTTGCATGTTTAACAACTTTAAAATATGTTTTAGGGCAGAACAGTACCAAATTCATAATATGCTCATGAGGATTTTCCGGACTTGTTGTTCGTTGTTTCCGGCCTCATTTAAACTTGCCTAGGTAGGTAGTTTTGTTATGCTTCACCCCTTGCCATGTTAATCAACATTTAATATTGTTGGGTAGCTTAAACAAGAGAGAACTAAATAAATGTATGTGGTGTTCCGTCAATATGCAACGCGTTGCATATGGAGCTCCACTTAATTTGTAGTGTTGTTTGTTGCACTTTGCCTTGCCATGCATATTTAAACCGGACATGCATCATCCTTGGTTGTGCATCATGCCAAGTTTATGTGATGGTTGTTTACTATGTTGTTTGCTTCTTTCCGGTTTGCTCCTCTTGTTAGCTTCGGTTTCGTTCCGGAGTTGTGAGGATTCGTTCGACTACGTCCGTTTGTCGCATTTGGGGTTCTTCTTTTATTTTGGTTCCGTAGTTGGACCTTGTTTGTATCTGGATGATGTAATGCTTTATTCATGTAATTGTGTGAAGTGGCGATTGTAAGCCAACTATGTATCTCTTTCCCTTATGTATTACATGGGTTGTGTGAAGATTACCTCACTTGCGACATTACTTTCAATGCGGTTATGCCTCTAAGTCGTGCTTCGACACGTGGGAGATATAGCCGCATCGATGGCGTTACATTTCACCCTCCCGGAGGGACGTTTCGCCGGTAGAACAGCTCCGCCAGAGCCCTAGAATGGTTCCGCCTCGTGGCGGCGGTGTCTCGTCCCGAAAGCTTGCTTATGATTTTTCCAGGGTAAAATACTTCATATGGCAGAAGATGGCCACCGGAGGACTGTCAGGGGGCCCATGAGGTAGGGGGCACGCCCAAGGGGGTAGGGCATGCCCCCCACCCTCGTGGCCAAGGTATGGGCCCCCTCTGGTACTTTCTTCGCTCAGTATTTTTTATTAATTCCAAAAATAACTTTCATGGAGTTTCAGGACTTTTGGAGTTGTGCAGAATAGGTCTCTAATATTTCCTCCTTTTCCATCCCAGAATTCTAGTTGCTGGCATTCCCCCTCTTCATGTAAACCTTGTAAAATAAGAGAGAATAGGCATAAGTATTGTGACATAACGTGTAATAACAGCCCATAATGCAATAAATATCGATATAAAAGCATGATGCAAAATGGACGTATCAACTCCACCAAGTTTAGACCTCGCTTGTCCTCAAGCGGAAGCCGATAACGAAAAATATGTCCACATGGTTAGAGATAGAGGTGTCGATAAAATAAAATACGGACATGAGGGCATCATGATCATTCTTATAACAACAATCTATATATATTTTGTCATATGATTTCTTATGCTCAAGTAATAATCTATCCACAATGTCAAGTACAAATCAGAAACTTCATTGAGAACTAAGAAACTATAACCGCGGTCATTGAAGCAATTGCAATTTATCATAACATCGGAAAGAGTCAATATAAGAGCTTTTTAGCAAGTCCACATACTCAACTATCATTTAGTCTTTCACAATTGCTAACACTCATGCAATATTTTGGCTACCCCGGGCAAGATCCAAACAACCCCTCCCAGCAGATTCAAATCCCTCGTTCACTGTGAAATTTTCCCATGTGTTGTTTTCATGGACTAGCAAGATGCCCATGCATTGCAGGAAACATCAAGATGCATTTTTTTTACAAAACACCTGTTGTGATTGACCCATGCAGGAGTAATCCTATTTTGTAAAAACTAATGATATCTCAAGAATTTTATCGGATAAATGGTATCTCAAGAATTTTCTCGGACTCCATTTTTGTATACAAGGCCACACACCCATATTACAGGTACCAAGGCAAAAATTAATGTCTTCTAAGTTAATGTTGCAAGCCACCAGGTTTCCTTGTTTGCCGTGTAAACTAATGGGTATTCTTCTCTTTCATGCACATCAAGCCAATGCTCACACTCCCGCATGCATGCAAGGGATAATTATTGTCCTCCTTTGCTAGTACTACGAGGCAAACACAATTAATATTGCATCGATTAGTGTTAGTGGCTTTGTATATCTGCAAATTGTAATTTTGATAGTGGTCTTGTATATAAAAATGAAGGGAGAAATATGAGAGATAAGGTGAGGAGGAGTGGGGCGTGGTGGTGACTGGTCGTCGGACTGGGCAGAGGCATGGGGATGAACGGCGCATTATGTCTAGGTTTGTATCTCTCTCACACACACCCACGTAGGTGGGGGACGTGCACGAAGAGAAGAGGTGCATGCACGGCGCACATACTCCCATCTCTTTCCCAACCACACCCGCGCGGGTACACGGTGGAGCTCATTTCTGTACGAAAAGGCAGCCCACATGGTAAGGTGACACGTGTACTGGTTGTCCACTTGGTGGAGGGAGGATCGTCTACCACGGGTGAACAAACAAATTGCGACTTGATGCATTATGTTGAAAAACAGGCAAACCATGTGGGGCCTACCTTAGAGGCAAGGCTCTATACACTGGAGTACTTTTGATGTGTCCCGTCAACTCGCTGAACGAGGAGAAGCTTGCTTAGTATGCCGTCTCCCCCGCTGTCGGTGTCAAAACCGGCGGATCTCGGGTAGGGGATCCCGAAGTGTGCATCTAAGGCTAATGGTAACAGGAGGCGGGGGACACGATGTTTACCCAGGTTCGCACCCTCTCGGTGGAGGTAATAACCTACTTCCTGCTTGATTGATCTTGATGATATGAGTATTACAAGAGTTGATCTACCACGAGATCGTAGAGGCTAAACCCTAGAAGTTAGCCTATGATTATGATTGTTCTTGTCCTACGGTCTAAACCCTCCGGTTTATATAGACACCGGAGGGGGCTAGGGTTACATAGAGTCAGTTACAGAGAAGGAGATCTACATATCCGAACTGCCAGGCTTGCCTTCCACGCAAAGGAGAGTCCCACCCGGACCCGGGACGAAGTCTTCAATCTTGTGTCTTCATAGTCCAACAGTCTGGCCAAAGTATATAGTCTGGCTGTCCGAGGACCCCCTAATCCAGGACTCCCTCAGTAGCCCCCTAACTAGGCTTCAATGACGATGAGTCCGGCACGCAGATTGTCTTTGGCATTGCAAGGCGGGTTCTTCTCCAAATCCAGTGTACCTGTTATAACGAGTAGTGTCCGTCTCCCCATTAATGTTGCACTCCTCGGCTTCTCCTCTTTAATAATGGCAATCTCCACGTGTTGAGCGAATGCGAGAAGTCGGGGCTTTTTTACATTTGCCACGCTGACCATGTAAGTAAATTGTCTATTTAAAGAGATGGGGATCCTCAGATCCAAATCACACCATCCTCCCCCAACGAGTACCCATCAGAGCGCGCCCAGAAGAAACCATCCCATCATGGCCGACTGTTGCAGCTCCTCCTCTCGCTCCCGTAGCACTAAGCCAAGCGATTGGGAGAAGTGTTTCGTCCCACATAGCCGATTGGTAGAGTTGCAGACCTAGGGATTTCTCCCGCCTGCATACATGGTCCCCGTCCGAGCCGGACTAACCACTTACAATGGTGGGGGAGCAAGCGAAGAGTTTTCCCAACCCACCCAAGGGGGAGCGGGTATGCCTTGTCCCATATTTGCTGAGGGGACTCGGATTTCCAATCCATCCGTTCCTCCGCGGGCTCCTAGAGTTCTACGGCCTCCAGCTGCATAACTTCACTCCTGCCTCCATACTACACAACACATTGCTGGCTATGTCGCCTTCTGCGAGCTATTTCTGGGCTGCGAAGCTCATTTCGAGCTATGGAAGAGGCTATTTTGCCTCGTACCCCGCACTCAGGAGGGGTCGATATATCAAGTGGGCGGAGCCGAAATATGGTGCATCGCCAGGACCGGATACCTGTCTGGTACTCCGAAGAAGACATCTAAAGACTGTCCTTCGGAGTGGTTTTATATGGAGGACGTCCCCCTTCCAGACCCTATTCGGATGGGCCTTCCTAAGTTTGCTAATGCCCCGTTAATGAAACGCTACAGCTGGCGCCCTCGGAGCCCCAGGAGGAAGATAACAGAGAGGTCCTTTACCTGATGGACAGGATAAAAACACTGGCCAAATCGGGATTGAAAATAATCGAGGTTATGTCAATTTGTATAATGCGGGGGGTGCAGCCACTTTAGTATCGGGGGGAACCCATGTGGCACTTCAATGGGGAAGACGATGCCACCCGCTGCAGTCGTAAAGGCCCGGACTCCGCCGCCGCTCTGGCGAAGATACTGTCCGATTTGTACAAAGGAGAAGAAGAGGAGTTCATCCGTATTAAGCCACGGGATGGATTCTCCATGTACAACCCCCAAGCTGGGTGAGCTGCTATCTTTTACTCCAGTCCTTCCCGCATTCTTCATAATAAATATTTACCTTGCTAATTCATAGCAGGAACTGCAAAAAGCTGTGAGGGAGATCCACAACCCGTCTCCACAGCCAGAGGACCCCGACCGGGCCCTCGACCCCGGACTCGAAGAAGATCCGGACGTATTTGTGGAGCTCATTGACAGGACGTTCTATCAGCTAAGCTGTGATGGTGCCTTGGTGGCCATCATAGCCGATTACCCTGGCCTACTCCCTGCATCGCATGTAAGTAAAACCGGAGTCCCAACTTCCGAGAAGGATCCCTTATTTGCACCTTACCCACCGCACATGTATTGCGTCTTACAGGGAAGGCCATCGGGGCACCGTGCCGAACCCACTGTGACTCGTCAACAAGGGGAACCGAAGCCGGGTAGGCTTAAAAGGAAGGCGATCAGGACCGAGACGTCGTCGCAGAAGTATGATTAAGAACTTGCTCCGAGATTATCGTCTCTAAAATATAATAATGTACGCAGTTTCGCGTAAAACGCTCGCGGATCAGGTCCGTGGAGCTCTGCCGCCACGCCCACCAGCCGGACTCCAGAGCCGGACTTAGGGGCAGAGGCTAATGCGGGGATAGTGCCGGATGGTCCTCCTACAGAGGATGTGGATAGACTGTACGCTATGAACTCCAAAGTGGAGAGCACCATGAATCACAGGCATCGCCGGGCCGTACTACGCGACCCTAATTTCTCCGAAGAGGCGTTCAATGCCTTCAACTCAGGAGATGCGTACATCCGAGCTGCTCAAGATGGCCTTATCAGAGCCATGGACCAGTATGTAAAGGACATACGGGTAAGAAAATCTGACAATTATGTATATCAGTAGCCCCTGAGACTTGAAACAGTTGGCAGAACTGATTTAAGGATCATTGTATGCATAGGTTCTTATGGAGAAGAATACCCAGTTGTCTCAAGAGCTGGAGGAGTGCAAAGCCCAACTTCGGGGCGTAGTTGCCGGAATGGAGGATCCAAGAAGGCCTCATCTGGTAATATTTGTCATGAGCAAATAAGAATGTAATGACATGTACCAGCTAGTATTCAGCATGCATGCAAATCTAACAATAGATTCTGCAGACAATCCCGGAGGCAATCCGGAGATCGTATCGGGGGATGAGCAACATGCTCAACAACAGCTAGCGGCTGGCGAGTGCGTGCTAACACGGGTTATTTGAGAGAATAATGATACCAAGGACGCCAAAACGTGGTTGGACGTTGAATTAAAAGATGTTCGGGGCCATGTTGCTGACTCCGTGAAGGAGAATAAGAGGCTTCGATGCGGCATTTTTAGTAAGTGCTCGAACGAACCTTTATACAGTTCGGCAAAGAAACAGGCTAACAGAGTTATGTCTGTAGGTATGCTGACAGGTCGTCCCTAAGAGGAGATGCCCGGATCTGCAGGCGATCTTCTGCCAGAGCTCTCACAGCTGCACGAACAAGTTTGGCAGGTGATGCAGGGTATCGCCCAGGCCTTGTGGCCATCCGCCTCCCTGCCAGGAGGCATGGGGGAGCTTGTAGAGACACTCAAGGGAGCGTGGCGGCGCTTCCAATTATTGAAGATATCGGCCTGCCGACAAGGTGCAAGGGAAGCCTGAGCCATGGTGAAGACGCGATACACCAAGGCTGACCCGAACCAAATGGCCGAGGTTGGGCCCGTAGGGTCGGATGGGAAACAGATCCCCGTTAGTCTGGTATATGACCAGGTAGCATTAGCCGCAAAGTATTCCCAACAGTATTGTAGGCTTGACAGCCTGTTGGATGGCATAGAAGAAGAATTTAGTCAGTCTAAGTGACTATGTACTTCAGATGACATATTTTGTCCCTAGCCGGATTGTAAATCATTTGTCATGGCGGACCTTTTCGCTTCAGCCTCAGGACCCGATAGTCCGGAGTGTATACGAATACCCGCTCAGTTATGTAAACCGGGGTACGCGTGGAAACCACACGTAGGGGTAATAAGTGCTTGAACAGACAAGTACCCAACTAGCTATGTTATATTACATGGATAGTAAGAAACATCTTCCAGGGAGAAGAGTTCCGTTAAGGGTTCCTTTCCCTGGGTACGCATGCATTAATGTGCATGTCCGAGCTGCGCACGGGGACGCATGATATAAAACATCTGGGGGTTTATATTGTAAGTAGGTAAGAAACATCTTTTGTTCACCGACCGAACACCCAGTCTGAGGTACACATCCGGCTGACCCGGCAGTAACAATAGAAGAGGTGCTCCCCTTATGCCCTAGCCAAATTAACGGGAATGTAGGGCATAAACACAAGAGCCAGGCAACCCAGCTTGGCCAAAACTTAAGTCATATCGATGCATATAATGGCGAAAAAAGGTACATATGGAGAAGTGATGCATATGTGGTGTGCATAAAGCCCAGAAGATAATTATATTAAGCTTCTGTATAAGAAGCCCCAGTATATTATTGAGCGCATAGCGCAAGAGGAGTGTCTTGTCAAGCACGCCTAAAGCTTTTAAGGCTATATAAAAAAAGGGAAAGAGAGAAAGAGGATATAACTTAAAAAAGAAAGGCAGAGGTAAGGAGACGAACACAGAGTTCGGCACTAGGCGTAGAATCTTTGAGTCCGCCGCTCCATGGGTTCGCTCGAGTTGATTATCCGATGCATCACGCAGACAAGACGCCTCCAAAGGAGAACTTTATCAATGATGAAGGGACCCTCCCAATTGGGCTTGAGCTTGTCCTTTTTCTTCTCCGGTAGGCATAGAACGAGTTCGCCAATGTTATAAGTTTTGGCTCGTAGTTCTCTGCTTTGATACCTTTGAGCCTACTGCTGATAGAATGCGGAACGAGCCTTTGCGACGTCACGCTCCTCCTCCAGGGCATCTAAACTGTCCTGCCGATCCAGCTCGGCTTCTCTCTCTTCGTACATGCGCACTCGAGGTGAGTCATGAATGATATCGCAGGGTAGCACTGCCTCTGCTCCGTACACCATAAAAAATGGTGTGTATCCGGTGGTGCGATTTGGCGTGGTCCGCAGCCCCCATAGTACAGAGTCGAGCTCCTCGACTCAGTGCATATCTGATACCTTCAAGGATCACACTAGTCTGGGTTTGATGCCGCTCATAATAAGACCATTTGCTCTTTCGACTTGACCGTTTGTTTGGGGGTGATAGACGGAGGTATAGTCGAGCTTGATGCCCATGTTGCCGCACCAAGTTTTCACCTCGTCGGTTGTGAAATTGGAGCCGTTATCGGTGACGATGCTATGGGGGACACCGTAATGGTGTACGACCCCGGATATGAAGTCTATCACTGGTCCGGATTCGGCCGTTTTAACTAGTTTGGCTTCTATCCATTTGGTGAATTTATCCACCATGACCGACAGGTATTTTTTCTTATGGCTTCCCCCTTTAAGGGATCCGACCATATCGAGCCCCCAGACCGCAAAGGGCCAAATTATGGGGATTGTTTGGAGAGCGGTAGGTGGCATATGGCTTTGATTTGCAGAAAGCTGGCAACCGATGCAATGTTGGACGAGGTCCTGTGCGTCTGCTCGGGCTGTTGGCCAGTAGAAGCCTGTACGGAAGGCCTTGCTTACAAGGGCCCAAGCTGCGGCGTGGTGGCCGCTGAGTCCGGCATGAATTTCGGCCAAGAGCTGCCGCCCTTCCTCTTCGGAGATGCACCTTTGGAGCACTCTAGTCGCGCTTTTCTTATAAAGCTCTCCCTTGTGGACCTTGTAGGCTTTAGAGCGCCGCACAATGGAACGTGCCTCATTTTGGTCCTCGGGGGGTTCTTGCCTATTTAAGTAGGCTAAGAAGGGTTCTGTCCACGGGGCGATGACAGCCATAATCACGTGGGCCGAAGGTGTTATTTCGGTGGTGGAGCCTTTGATTACGTCAGATTATTCGGGATCTGGGGTTGTGTTCGGATCCAGACTGGTATTGCCGGTCTCCCCTTCCCACACCATCGATGGCTTGAATAGCCTTTCCAAGAAGATATTAGGTGGGACGGGGTCGCGCTTAGCACCGATGCGGGCTAGGATATCCGCCGCTTGGTTGTTTTCTCGGACCACATGGTGGAATTCGAGCCCCTTGAACCAAGCTGACATTTTGAGGACGGCATTATGATAAGCCGCCATTTTTGGGTCCTTGGCGTCAAAGTCTCCATTTATTTGAGATATTGCAAGGTTCGAATCCCCACGCACTTCTAGGCGTTGAATGCCCATGGAGACTGCCATCCGAAGACCATGCAACAGAGCCTCATATTCGGCTGCATTGTTGGAGTTTGTGTATAATATTTGGAGTACGATTGACTCAGATCTCCGGTGGGGATGTCGACGACGCCTGCCCCTGCATCAGCCAAAGATCTTAGAGCCGTCAAAGTGCATGATCCAATTGGAGTATGCACCATACTCTTTAGGGAGTTTGTCTTCTGTCCATTTGGCGACGAAGTCAGCTAGTACTTGCGACTTAATGGCTCGCTGTGGTTTGTATGTTATGTCAATCGAGAGGAGCTCGATAGCCCATTTAGCAATCCGGCCCGTGGCATCGTGGTTGTTTATTATATCATTGAGTGGTACTTCGGAGGCCACCGTGATTGAACACTCTTGAAAGTAGTGTCATAGTTTCTGGGATGCCATGAAGACCGCGTATGCTATCTTTTGATAATGTGGGTACCGTGATTTGCATGGAGTGAGGACGGTGGATACGTAGTATACCGGCTTTTGAAGCGGGAACTTATGTCCGTCCGTCTCTCGTTCGACGACGAGCACTGCGCTTACAACCTGGAGTGTTGCAGCTATATATAACAGCATGGGTTCACCGATATTTGGTGCGGCCAGGATTGAATTGCTGTCCAGGAGGGCTTTTATTTCTTCCAATCCGGCCGTGGCCGCATCCGTCCACTCGAAGTGTTCGGTGCGTCGAAGAAGGAGATAAAGAGGTAGTGCCTTTTCTTCCAAGCGGGAGATAAATCGGCTTAGGGCAGCCACACATCCAGTTAATTTCTGGATTTGCTTGAGGTCTATTGGAATAGCCTACTATGACAGAGTTCGGATTTTAGCCGGATTTGCTTCAATTCCTCTATTGGAAAGGATGAAGCCCAGCAGCTTTCCGGCAGGCACGCCGAAATGCATTTTTCTGGATTGAGCTTGATGTCATATGTTCGGAGATTGTCGAACGTAGGCC
Organism: Aegilops speltoides; assembly: GCA_021437245.1. Lineage (NCBI taxonomy): Eukaryota > Viridiplantae > Streptophyta > Magnoliopsida > Poales > Poaceae > Aegilops > Aegilops speltoides. The sequence goes on from CM038145.1 coordinate 218,015,580, forward strand.
TCAAGTCATCTATCAGAGATTCGACATGTCTGGTTTTGATGACCACGTCATCTATGTATGCCTCCACTGTTTTGCCGATTTGTTTTTCCAGGCATGTCTGAATCATGCGTTGATAGGTTGCACCGGCATTTTTGAGCCCGAAAGGCATGGTGTTAAGACAAAATGGGCCGTACGGTGTGATGAATGCCGTTGCGGCTTGATCAGACTCTGCCATCTTGATTTGATGGTATCCGGAGTATGCGTCAAGGAAGCATAATGAACTGTGTACTGCGGTAGCGTCGATGACTTGATCAATGCGGGGGAGGGGAAGGGATCCTTGGGCAAGCCTTATTGAGGTCCTTGAAATTGACACATAGGCGCCAGGATTTGTCCTTCTTTTGTACCATCACCAGGTTTGCTAGCCAGTCCGGATGTTTTATTTCTCTGATGAATCCGACCTCGAGTAACTTGGCTAGCTGTTCTCCCATTGCTTGTCGCTTAGGTTCTGAAAAGCGCCGAAGAGTCTGCTTGACCGGCTTCTATCCCTTTAGTATGTTTAGGCTATGTTCGGCCAGCCTGCGTGGGATACCTGGCATGTCTGAAGGATGCCAAGCGAAGATATCCCAATTCTCACGCAAGAACTCTCGCAGTGCGGCATCTATTGTGGGGTTCAGCTGTGCCCTGATGGATGCAGTTTTTGTAGGGTCCGTTGGGTGGACCTGGAATTTGACTATTTCGTCTGCTGGTTTGAAAGAGGTGGATTTTGGTCGTTTGTCGAGTATCACGTTGTCCCTGTCCATCGTGGAGTGCAGCGCAGTTAGTTCTTCGGCCGCGAGGGCTTCGGATAATGCCTCAAGGGCCAGTGCGGCGGTTTTATTTTCGGGGTGGAGTGCTACATCCGGATCACTAGCTAGAGTGATACATCCGGATCACTAGCTAGAGTGATGATTCCATTGGGCCCAGGCATCTTGAGCTTCATGTACCCGTAATGGGGTATAGCTTGAAAGCTCGTGAATGCATGCCGCCCTAAAAGGGCGTGGTATCCGCTACTGAACGGGGCCACTTGGAATGTGATTTCTTCGGACCTATAATTCTCCGGCGTGGCGAATACCACATCTAGTGTGATTTTCCCCGCACATCGTGCCTCCCGACTAGGGATGATTCCCCTGAAGGTCGTGCTGCTTTGCTCAATGCGGCTCTTGTCTATTTCCATTTTGTTAAGAGTCACCTCGTAGATGAGGTTTAATCCGCTACCGCCGTCCATGAGCACTTTAGTAAGCCGGAAGCCATCCACAATTGGACTAAGGACCAAAGCGGCTGGTGCTCGGACTGTTCGGAATTGAGGTTCATCACTAGCATTGAAGGTTATGGCCGTGTCGTTCCATGGATTTATTGCTGCGATGTGGAAGACTTCGGCGAGGCTGCGGAGTGCTCGCTTGTGCCTATTATTTGGGCCGAAAGTCTCGAAGACTGTCAATACTGTATTGTTATATTCGGCGGGATGGTGCTCTACAATATGGTTGATGAGGAGATCCTCGCCTCTCTTGGCCACCTGCCGGAGTATCCAACATGCTCTAAGGCTGTGTGTTGGTATGGTATCCGGTGTACTGTGAATTTTGCATGGCCCATTAAGCCATCCCTCCAATACGGTTCCATGCCCTGTAGTGGGCTTTGGTTTCTTTGTAATTGGATCGGGTGACTTGCGAGAGTGCACCCTTTTAGTTCGAACGAGGGGTTTAGTGAGAGCCGGAGGATCCCAGAATTTTGTTTGGGTTTTCAAGGTGCTTTCCACCGCACAGTACTTCTGTACTATGGCCGCCAAGTCAGCGAAGTGTATTATGTCACGGCGACTTATGGCGTTGAGTATTCCCTTGTCCGTGCAATTTTTGCAAAAGAATGAGATTGCGTCTTCCTCGCGGTTTAACCTAGTTCATTACAAGGAGGAATGTGGCCCAGAAGTGATGTACTATCTCTTGGGGCTCTTGCCTAATGTGGGAAAGATCACTTGTATCTGGGTGGGTGGGTAGATTTAAGTCCAAACCCTGACCCGATTTGAGACCCAGGGGCATAGGAGCTTCTGAGCTTGGCAGCTCGGGCTCCAGGATGTTGCCCAATTTTTCTGGCCCGCTATCCGATTCTAGGTTCGGAGCTTGGGCCATGTCCTCCCGTAGACGGGTATCCAGTTCAGAGAGCTCGGGAATCCGGACATAGTTCATCCTCGAAATAGAGGAAGAATCACTGCATTGCTCCTCCACCACCGCTATCTGATGGGTAACCGGCGGAGAGTTAATCTCCCTTTGGTCGGGTTTAAGCCTGATCTGATCATAGTCCGTAGTGACTCCCAGAGCGGCGATGCGATCCAAGAGCTCGTTCAGGGAGGAGAGCTCCATTGGATCCATCTGTTCGGTGAGTTCCGATCTGACGTGGAGGCTGTTTTTGCTGACCTGAGAAGTCATCATCGGCGTGACGGCCGGACGGGCGGTCATGACGAAGCCGCCTTGTCGGAGAGTTTGGCCTGAAGCCAGGGCTCCCCCCGAGGAGATGTGGTCCTTGATAACAAGGCAAGCCATCAAGCCTTATCATGACGGCACAGTGGAACTCTCAGTGAAAGCACCAATGTCGGTGTCAAAACCGGAGGATCTCGGGTAGGGGGTCCCGAACTGTGCATCTAAGGCTAATGGTAACAGGAGGCGGGGGACACGATGTTTACCCAGGTTCGGCCCTCTCGGTGGAGGTAATACCCTACTTCTTGCTTGATTGATCTTGATGATATGAGTATTACAAGAGTTGATCTACCACGAGATCGTAGAGGCTAAACCCTAGATGCTAGCCTATGATTATGATTGTTCTTGTCCTACGGACTAAACCCTCCGGTTTATATAGACACCGGAGGGGGCTAGGGTTACACAGAGTCGGTTATAGAGAAGGAGATCTACATATCCGAACTGCCAGGCTTGCCTTCCACGCAAAGGAGAGTCCCACCCGGACACGGGACGAAGTCTTCAATCTTGTATCTTCATAGTCCAACAGTCCGGCCAAAGTATATAGTCCGGCTGTCCGAGGACCCCCTTATCCAGGACTCCCTCACCCACCCACGGGCGTGGTGGCTCTCAAGATGAGGTGAAGCTTGCTTACTAGTAGTAGTACTACTGTACGCCTTACGCCCGCTCCCTTGCCCACGCGCGTGATGGCTCGCAGGACGGGGAGAAAATTTTACCACTCCCTCCGTTTACTCCTTGTCCCTACTACCTTGGTTAGAGAGATTATCATATTGTTTGGAATATATATGTCCTTTAGTACTCCCTCCATTTACTTATACAAGGCCACTATAAAAAATACATTTTGCATCTATACAAGGCAACAAATAGTAATCGAGACAAAAGTTACTACTCCCTCCTTTCCAGTTTATGGCTCAATTTCAAAATCTCTCCAACCAAGGTAGACGGTGAGTGTTCGAATTAATTTCGTAGTTTGTGCAAGTAATTACTACGCTCGTTTTTCTCAAAAAGTTATGTTTACTGAGGCATTAATTAGAACGAATGCATGAATGACCACTAAATTTCCATGAACTTCTACATGCATTGGTGAGTTTTCTCTTGACACTCCTTGCATTGGGTGATCTAACGCACCTCGAAATCCAACATGTGATGGTACTACTACTAGTAGTAGAATTGAGACATATAAAACGGAAAAACGAATGTTTTTAGATGAGCCCTATAAACCCTAGTGGGTACGTACTCCGTAAAATCATATTTTCCCAAAACTAAGTCACTCAACCTTTATTTGCTTGTTTCCCTTCCTGCCTCCTTGCCTCGAACAGACTATGCCAAACTCCCCTGCCTGCCGCGCGGGAAAAGACCCGCCCTCGCCTTTTTATAGCCCGAGTTTGTATCGATGGATCGCGCGAAGCAGCAAAAACCCAAGCCGTGTCTTGTACTCCTCCATCGACGCTCCCTTTCATGAATTCTATACTTCCTGTCGCCGACATGTGGGACATATAGCAACCGGGTCGACGTGTCAAGCACCAAATAATAGTGCAGGACAGCAAGGGGGACGCACCCCAGTCGTACCGCCCTCGTAGTAGTAATGAGCAATGAGATGTCAAATCACAATGCCGCACCTTTCCATACGAACGAAGCAACCATTATTTCACACTTCGGTTCACCATCATCTCAAGACACGTAGTATTGCTTCTGCCTCAAGAGGGACACTTGCATCGCCTTGGTACATCATGACACGTGGGACGGCATGACAGGCCATGCTCCCCCGCCGATCGCTCGGTAAAATCACCTCATTTTTACTATACTTCCTCCATATCGGTTTACATGGCATGCATGTCGTTCTAGATTGAGAATTTAACTGGCTATATATGTGATGAGCAGTACTCTAGCCTTTTAAAAAATGTATACTTTTGTACAGTAGTAGTATCGATGGATTTCGCCATGGAGCAAAACTTGAAATTAAAAAAAGGTGGTACATATAGAGAGCGCTCGTCGCCAAATTATGCATATAGTACTATTAGAAAAGCTAGTACGTGCTTAAATAGGGTGCTAAATTTTATTAAAGAAATACTAGTATGTACGTACTGAAGAGTTAAAGTAACGAGAAGAAACATAACATAGTTCTGCTGGGGGCTCAGCACAACACACCACTCAAATTAAACTAAGCACGCCTGAAATTAAACTATGCAACTAATCCGGTGGACACTGCATTAGAACCACCATGAGCAACGACACTGCCACCTTACTTGGAGTCCTCGTCCATGTCCTCGACTTCGTCCTTGTCCCTCTTCCTCTTGGCCGATACTTCTTTGCTTGAACCGCACACTTGGCTCTTGCTCCTCATCCAACCCTTGTAGATATTGAAACAAAGGTAGCCATCCATTGCAACATAGTGGATGTGGTCTATATCTAGTACATTCCACTGCCATGCATGATGATGAAACGTGTATGGAGGTTTCTCCAGTTTACCGTATGTAGGATGAACCATGGCTCCGCCAGGGTGAGCATTGAAGGCTGACCACCAGAGGGTAGCAGCCGATTCTTTTGGAGGTCGAAGGGGTTGCCTACAATGAGGCCTATCCGACCCAGGACTCTTTCGTCGTTCATAAAGTCTACAGTAATGAATTTGACTTGGCCACTCTTGAGGAAGTTCTTAAAATCCTGGCATTCAACGTCGGCATGGCATATGTGGTAGACCAAGCATAAGTCATGCACGCAAACCTGGATCACGACCGGCTTCTTCCTCTCTTCCTCCTTTAGATCCTTGTCTCGTCCCAGGACTGTGGTGTAATCAACATCTAGCCCAGCGACCCACTCATCATTTGAGTTTTCGAACATGCGTCTGAAGCGAGCAAGGCATCCTTTCACCATCACGGAAGAACAGGTGTAGATGACGTCGAACTCATTGCCGGTGATGGTTCTAACTTTGTACTCACCGCCGATCATGGATATTTGGGACGCCATGGATTTGGGAGGAGGGTTAGGATTAGTGGAACTGCCGTAATGTGAAAGGACAAGATGACTAGGAGCGAACTGCCGTAATATTAAAGGATGTGCAAGGACGCGTAGGAGCGAACTGCCAGCGTGCGAATGGCAGGCTAGTGGCTTTCCATTCTCCCATGATACGGGCTTCCGAGAGCCCTTGGATCTGAGATCGAACGGTTGCATGGCGTGATTCTAGACCTATGGGTGAATATCCTATCCTGGAGGGTTATTCTGTAAATTTTCAGCAACTTAGCATGCAAGCGTTTGATCTCAGATCCAAGGGCTGCCAGCAGCCCGTATCATGGTCGCGCCTACCACGACCGTCGCCCCGCTCGCGCGGTCGCGCCCTTGTAGATTTAACATGGTGCGTTAGGCTATCTGATGTTGGCATGTCATACATAGTCATCACTTAGGTTAGCTATAAGGTTGTCTATAAGTGTATTTTTTTACTTCTCTCTATCTCTTTCTTCGTAGTATTTATTGCATTTTCCAAGGAGTGACCTCTTTCAATGAAATGGTGCTTAGATGAGGTGCTAAGGGCATTAAATGGCTTAGCAATCAAGTCCCCAATGCATAGGTGCTTAGTTTTTTGTTGCTAAGTTTGCCTCATTTAATTTGCTATAGACTCAAAATTGTCTTTTCACCTAGGTACACGCACTTAGCACCGTTTCTTCCTTGGGTCACCAAACTAGTCTATCTCTTCTTAATTAACTTGCCACATCAGACTTTATGCCTATGTGGCAAGCTTAGCACCTGTAGGAGCAAGTAAGTACAATAGTGGGCTATAAGTCCGCTTTACATGGCATTTTTGCATATGTGGAGAAAAGAGGCAAGGAAAAAGTGGAGAAGTGGGCTCTCATGGAAGAGCCAGCCTCTACATGGTGGAGCATTAGGAGAGGCACCAGTATGGAGGTGGTTAGGAATCGGGAGACTCACGCCGGTCGTAGCGCCGAAGTTAAAATGATAATGGCAAGTCAAATCACAGGGCCCCACCTGTCCAGCAGTAACTCGTTGTCAAATCACACAGCCCTACGTTTGCAGCAACCTACTCCCTCATCTTCTCTCATCTCTGTCGAACCGACTAGGCGGAACTGCCCCGCTTACCACGCGGAAAACCCCGCCCTCTACTTTTAAATACTCCCTCCGTCTAGGTGAGCAAGTCATCTTAGATTGTGCACCGTGACCAAGGAGGAGGGGAAAACAAGAGTGTCGGCGTTCTGGGAACGGGGGCACCCAGACTTGCCTGCCTGCAGCCTGCGGCGTGGCTCAAGGAGTGGCCCAGTACGGCCCATCTTCATCAACACATGCTCAAGACCCTCGCGGGGCGGACGACAGGAGGCTTCCTCGGGCACGGCCTCGTCAGGCTGGCTCGCGAGGAGGCGGAGAGATCAAGGCAGGGTACCTCACGAGGTGCTCATGATGCAAGCCATGACGACCAAGGCTAGGCGGGCGCCGGCCTGCGCAGAGTCCTTGTTTCCTCTTTGGTGCAAAGGGGGCAAGAGCAGGCAAGGGTATCAAGCAAAGGCAACCATTTCGGTGCAACAAGACCAAGATCAGCAGGTCGGTAGAACGGAGGTCATCGTGGAGCCCAGGCCGGCATCATCGCCAGGGCCTTTGGCAGGCGAGGACCAACTTTAGTCAGGATAAGTGTACTAGATGTTCCCCTTCAAAATGGCCAATTGTTGGTGCCCTTGCCGCTCAATATTTGGGAAGAGGCCCGGGGCCTTCGCCTATAAATAGGACTAGCCACCCATAGGGTAGAGGCAGCGGATCCGCATCTGAGAGAGAGAGAGAGAGAGAGAGAGAGAGAGAGAGAGAGAAGCGACTGAACTCCCCCTAGCAGTTCATCGCACCAGCCAAGAACAGACCCTCGCGAGGCTGTTCTTCCTTTTTACTGTTCCTCATCAGCCCCATAGGCAATCCACCACACCACAAACTGGAGTAGGGTATTACACCACAATGGTGGTGTGAACCAGTATAAATCTCGTGTCCCTTGTGTTGTTCTTCGTGTAGTTTTAGATCCTGGCGAGGCGGTGAGACATGGGTAGGTAGGAGGTGTGATCTCCGCGTGCACCCCAGTGTTCGAACCTCAAGGGTCGGCCGGAACCCGAAATCCGACATTTGGCTCGCTAGGTATGGGTGTGCCGAAATCTGCCTTCCGTCGCCTCGTGTTTCACCGCCCGTCCCATCCATGTCATATGCACGTCGCGCCCGCGCCGAGCGCCGGGCCGCTCTTGCCACTCGCGTCGCCTGAAGGCCCCGCCGGCGGGCGCTTCGTCGTGGCGCCCGCCGTTCCGTCGCCGCCCACAATGCCGCCACCGGCCCGGTGGGGAACGAGCAGCAGACGTCGTCCCTGCATCCTTCGGTGCGGCGAGAAGGCCGCACCGCCACCCCGTCCCTGACTCCGGCCGGCTCCTTGTCCCACGACCGTCGCGCTCCCGCGGTCGCGCACGCCGCGCTGCTCCTGGCGTGGGAGCTCCTGCACTGCCGTCCCGTCAACGACCTCTACGGCGAGTGACTCGCCCGCATCACCGAGCTCATCAGCGCCGCTGGGGGCTCCCCTGCACCATCCCTCTCACCGCACCGCGCCCCGCCATGCGCGGGCGACGAAGCCCGGGCGCCACCTGCCTCCCCTTAAGAAGGCGCCTTTGGCCCCTAAGGCGCGCGGGCCCTAGGCGGAACCCACTGGCGTCGGCGCCAAAGACAAAGCAAGAGAAGAGCTGCCAAGAGATCCTCGTCCACAAGAGGCCGCGTGTGCTCCTGCACCGCTCTAACGAACGCAGCCCTGCTCCAGCGCATCAAGACCCCGCGCTGCACCTGGCTGCAGCGCACAAAGACCCGCAAGATCAAGCTCTCCATCACCAAAGGGCACCCGCGACCGGCCCCCGGCCATGAGCGATTTGCGCCATCAAGCAAAGGCCGGAGAGACCTGCGAAGTTCATCCACAGACTTCAACAAAGCGCTCGCCTTAAGATCCCCAAGGTGTCTGAGGAGTTCATCATCTCAGCCTTCTCTGACGGCGTGCGTGACGTCAAGATGAAGGAGGATCTCGCAATCCATGAGGACATGTGCACCACCCTGGAGCTGTTCAACCTGGCGACCAAGTGCGCTAGGGCTGAGGAAGGGCGCCTTTCCCTCCTCGAGCTGCCTGCTGCCGACCCAGAAGAGAAGAAGCCCAAGGCCAAGGACGTGAAGTGCAAGGGGGCTGTCGTGCTTGCAGCAGAGCCACACACCAAGCGAGGCAGGGATCAGCCTGAGTCATCCAAGGGCAGCCGGTACTGCGTGTACCACGACCTCCACACCCATAACACCAACAAATGCTAAGAGCTCAGGGCCGCGCGAGACGTGCGTGCCGGCCGACGCCCCGAGCGCAGCGACCGGGGCTATGGCTGAGGAGGAAGAGGTGGAGGACGATGGGAAGACCGTGGCCCTCGCCAAGGGTGGCGTGATCGACCTCGCGAGGACCGCTGGCAGGACCAGCCTCATGAGGGAGGTTGGAGGGACCCACCTCGCTAGGGGGGTTGGAGGGATCAGCCTTGCGAGGATCGCCCACAAGGCAACGCGGGCCTCCCTCCTCTGCCACCACAGCCGAGGAGGAATGAAGACCATCACCAGGACGAGGGGGCTGGAGGGTTCCAAGAGTCGCGCGCAATCGCTTGCATCTTGGGCGGTGCTCAAGCCCCGACCTGTCAGCGCATCTTCAAGCAGTTTGCTCGCGAAGTGAATGCAGTCCTCCCCAAGCTTGAGGCCACACACCCTCTCAGGTGGTCAGCGTGCGCTATCACATTCAGCTCAGCAGATGAGCTCAAGTGTGCGGCCATAGCAGGAGTCCTCCCGATGCTTTGTTCCCCAATCATCAGCAACGTGCAAGTCACCAGGACCCTCATTGATGGCGGAGCAGGGCTCAATGTCCTATCCGTCGAGACGTTCAACAATCTCCAAGTGCCATACAATCAGCTGCAGCCAACCAAGCCTTTCTCAGGAGTCACTCATGGTTCCACGGTTCCGATAGGGCAGGTCTGCCTTCCTATTACCTTCAGGAAGCGCGACAACTACCGCACCGAGCTCATTGACTTCGACGTCGCTCACATCCGCCTGCCGTACAATGCCATCCTCGGGTACCCAGCCCTGACCAAGTTCATGGCCGTGACCCGTCACGGCTACAATGTCCTCAAGATGCCAGGAAGCGGTGGAGTCATCATGGTGCCCTGTGAGAAGAGAGACGTTGTGTGTTCTATGGAACGTGCTTTCCAAGCCGCATCAATTGAAGACCCAGATCACAGGAACGGGAGGCCTCCCGAGGCTGCTCCTAAGAAGAAGAAGACATCGGCTGGCCCGACCCCTCGGGAGGCAGGCCCCTCAGGGTCCGTGCCTGTTCAAGGGGCACCTCCTTCTGTCGCATAGGAAGGCGCGCCAGACGCCCTCCTCGAGCAAGGCTCGGGGGCTCTCTTCTGGAGGGCCGTTGACTTTGATAAGATCACGAGGGAGGCGCTCGGGCACCACTTGGAAGCGTGCTTCAACGCACGTTTCCCTCTGGTAGGAGCAAGGCAAGGAGGGCCAAACCCTCAGGGATTCGTCAGCGAGATCATCCAGGAGCTGCAGGAGTCAAGAGTCATGAGTGGCAGCCACCGCATGCCCGCCGTAGCTCCCCATCCAGGCGAGGATGGTGGGTTGCGCATCTGCATCGACATACCAGGACTCAACCGAGCCGCCTCTCAGAAGCGCCTCTGGCCCTCACGCATGGGGCGCTGTGAAGGTCCACCCCACATCTATGTGCGCATGCCTTACGACCTGCCGAACGCGGCTGCTGTGCGTCAGCACCTCATGAGGAGCATCTTGGAGGCTCAGGCGGTCAAGCATTCCGTAGTCCTGGCGGAGATGGAGATGGTCCGTGAGGAGCCGCCAGCGCCTCCAGGGCCTCCCGAGGCCCCTGGGCCTGGGGGCTCGTGAAGATCGTCTCCCGCAGCGCACGCCGTCCGCTACTTCAGCATCCCTCCATCTTCAGCATCATCAGGTGATATCCTTCGAGTTTCATTCTCAGTTGGGAGCGCCCCCCAGGGCTGCATCATTCCCAGGCCGCGTGGGTCCGTCCCTGCGGCATGTATCCCTTTAGTTCATGTTTTCAGCTTACTTTATCGGGGCGCCCCTCGGGCTGCATTATCCCCAAAGCCGCTCGAGCCCGACCCAGCGGTGATCGTCTTTCTCTGCGTCTAACCAAATGGATTTGCTCCTTCATGATTAACGTGCTTGACTTAATCGCCCGCTCGATTGAAACCTACTGATGGAGCTGCTCCCTCACGACACGACGCTTGCGCATGGGTCCGTCCCTGCAACGTTGACAAACCTGGATGGCTGAGCACTGGCAGCGGCAACCCCTCGCATTTCTCATGATGACTCGCATGATCGCTTTAAGGAGCAGCATCGGGCAAGGCCTCCACAGTGTCTCCTTCGCTCTCTTCCACGCGAACCGCTTGCATGTTAAGGGGGGGGGGGTACCTGAGCATCGCGACTCATGGGATCTTACTAGCTCTCCAGCCCTCACCCTCTGGTCTTGTCCATGTCATCGCGACCTGGCATACCAGCGACGGCTGAGCCCGCTCGAGGGCCGGGACCTGAGGACGTAGAGCACGAGGGGGAGCAAAGGCGAGAGTGAAGAGGCACGTGGGGACCTCACCAGGCAACTCCTCGGCTGTCAACGCGCGGGCCCGACGCCGCGCCAAGGAGTGGTTTCTGACCCCCGAGATAAGTCCTCCTCCGGAAACACTAGCTATCGCAGCACCGACCTCGCACCTAATGCAGTTCCGTTTTGGCGACGTCGCGCTCCTTTATCACCGAACGATGGCTGCTTGAGCGCTAAAGGGAACCTCCTGAGCATCGCAACTCGGGGCTCTTATCGACCCCGGCCGCCACCTCTGGCCTTGACCACGCATCGCGACACAGATACAGCGACTACCAAGCCTGCCTTGGGACCGGGACCTGTCAGCACAGAGCGTATAGTCCTCGCGAAGTTCGAGAGGAGGAACTAAGCTAAGACGGGACGAGCATTCCTCACCACTTCATGATAAGGATCATATTAACAAATGGAACTACAAGCGCCTTACAAACCCCCGCGGGGTGTGTTCTTCGATTCCTCGCAGGGAACAAACGGGGCAAATCCTAAAGAGTGCTAACTACGCGCGCCTCCGCAAGAGACGCCATCATCAATAGTGGGCCGTCAGCCACCGGCGCCAACCCCATACAGATCAATGGCGACGGCGGCCTGACGAGCCCGCCCTGCTCCGGGAGCGACACAAGCTCGGGGCTCAGGCTGTCGCCGCCGCTCTGGGTCGCGAGGAGCTCGGCGGAGTCGCTGGATCCTCCGACACCTCCGCTGCCTGAGGAGCTGCTGGGGAAGCGGTTGACGAGCCTAGTCCTCGACGCAGCAGGGCCCCGGCTGCCTTTCTCAAGGCAGCACTCCAGTCGGCGTCCCTCCGCGTCGAAGACCTTGAAGAACATCAGGGAGGCGCCGTCGTACTCGAGGTGGATTGCGAGGGCGCCACCCATCCTGCAGACCCAGGCGATCTCGCCCCAGCCACGGTTCAGGTAGACCCTGCCCGGAGCGACGACCTCGACCTCCGCTTCGGTCGCAGGGGTACTGCAGTCGGCATGCTACAGCCAAAGCTCGATAGGCCCCCTCGACGGGATCTCGAAGGCGAAAGAAGGAGGGAGGCGAATCCTGGACCGAGGAGGCATGGCAGCGTGAAGCACGAGTTCACGGGAAGAGCCTTCGGCGTGAACTCCTGGAGGAATGACGCGCACCGCCGTGACCCGCCGACGGCGACGATGCCTCTGGCGATGCCGCTCGGCGCCAGCACCTTCAGGGCCCTCGATCCGGGCGTACAAGGGTAGTGGGAATCCTGGCGGCGGCTGCTCGAACCATGGCCTCGACACCTCCTGCCAAGCACCCCCTTCGCCGTGGCAAGAGACGAGCCGTTTCTTCGGAGGAAGCGGGACAGGACCCTCTCGGGGGGCCTTTCCCTTCTCTTCGGCAGAAAACCGATGGATCGGTGCCATTGGCGCAGGGAGGAGCAAGGACGAAGAGGAAGACGAAGAGTAGCGGGAAGAGATGGACTGGAAGGGCTCGTGCCGTTTCGTACATATAGCCGAGGAAGGCCAACCGTCGACTTCCACGATCACAGGTAATCATGACCCATTTTGCATACAGGGACTTGTCAACTCGTGAAGTTACCGAGGCGTCGTGGGGGAGCCAGGACGCCCACGTCCAATCAACCGCCACGTGGCGCCCAAGGCCGCAGGCTATTGGGGCCCATGGCGCTTGCACTTGCCCTTCGCTTCCTCGCTAAGCCAAGTCCAGCGCCGCCTTGGGCTAGGCTCTTGTCGGCGGGAACGGGGTACCCAGACTTGCTCACTCATGCTGCGACATGGCTCAAGGTGGCCCAAGATGGCCCATCTTCATCAACACATGCTCAAGACCTCGCGAGCCAAGCCTCATGAGGCGACGACAGGAGGCTTCTCGTGCACGGCCTCGCCAGTTGGCTCATGAGAGGCGAAGAGATCAAGGCGGGGTACCTCACGAGGTGCTCATGACGCAAACCGTGACGACCAAGGCCAGGCGGGCGCCGGCCTGCGCAGTGTCCTTGTTTCCTCTTTGGTGCAAAGGGGGCAAGCGCAGGCAAGGGTATCAAGCAAAGGCAACCATTTTGGTGCAACAAGACCAAGACCAGCAGGACGGCAGAACGGAGGTCATCGTGGAGCCGAGGCCGGCGTCATCGCCAGGGCCTTTGGCAGGCGAGGACCAACTTTAGTCAGGATAAGTGTACCAGATGTTCCCCTTCAAAATGGCCAATTGTTGGCGCCCTTCCCGCTCAATATTTGGGAAGAGGCCCGGGGCCTTCGCCTATAAATAGGACTAGCCACCCACAGGGTAGAGGCATCGGATCCGCATCTGAGAGAGAGAGAGAGAGAAGCGACTGAACTCCCCCTAGCAGTTCATCGCACCAGCCAAGAACAGACCCTCGCGAGGCTGTTCTTCCCTTGTACTGTTCCTCATCAGCCCCAGAGGCAATCCACCACACCACAAACTGGAGTAGGGTATTACACCACAATGGTGGCCTGAACCAGTATAAATCTCGTGTCCCTTGTGTTGTTCTTCGTGTAGTTTTAGATCCTGGCGAGGTGGTGAGACATGGGTAGGTAGGAGGTGTGATCTCCGCGTGCACCCCAGTGTTCGAACCTCAAGGGTCTGCCGGAACCCACAATCCGACAAAGAGACCTTAACGTTTATTTGCTAATTAATAGCATTGCATGCAATGAACTAACAACTGCATGTCGTGTTTGATAGTCTCACGTCATTAAAAGCATGCACACCCCCCGTCTCTTATTGGTTGATATGTGAAGAAACAAGAAACGAGGTAGAAGTTAATGCACCGCGCCTAAGTGTTTTGGGTTTATTTGGTTTTCGTAAGATGACTTACTCACCTAGATGGTGGGAGTATATGTTTAGAAACTACATCCGCTTAAGAATCCAATGATATACTTTTGTGACATAGTAACTCATATTTAGTTAGTCAAATGGATGACCTAGAACTACGTGCACGCCATATAAACCGAGACTCCTAAAAAACCGAGACGAAGAGGGTAGTTCAGTACGTATCTTTTTAGATCAATATAGTCGGGATTCACCAAGGCAGCAAAACCAAGTGGTAGGCTGCTCCTGTCGTGTTGGCGTAGCAACTCAAGCAGGGTCAGTCCGCACACGAAATGGCGACACACTTAATAGGACCCCTTTGGCCGACATGTAGCTCATCCACCGTCTTGTTCCACGTGCGATGCACCAAATTACAGTTGAACAGCGGTTGGAATTGAGGCACCCACAATAAATGGCCTTGATAGTAGAAAATGAGCGTCAGGGTCAAATTACAAAGCCCCACCTTTCGCATTAAGGCGGGGCCTGACGAAGCAACTATCATTTCACTCTAGGGCGCAAGAGCATAAAGAAAAGAGAAAACCAATGATGCATGCGGCAACTACCTAGGGCACCCTAGGATAGGGGTCTCCACTACAGATCCTTTTTTAAAGCGCCTCCACTACAAATCGGCTTCTCCCTTGTCCTCTTGAAGGAACCGACGATGAGTGCGGCGGTAGGGTTTGTAGGAGTACTACGACGTGCGGGGCCACGTCATAGTAAACGGGAGAGGGATTGAGTTCAAGTCGACGCCTTAAATATGTGTGAGCCGCTTGGTTTTATGGGAACGAGGCAACATTTTGGGTTCGGGGACCAGTGGATGTCGGTGTACTAAGATATGGGTACCTTAGTACCCCAACTTGTGCACGGGCAGTTGCAGCTTCCCGTGGCAGGGTTTACCACGTGTTAGCCGGAGACCCTCCTATTCCGCGTCAAGCCATCCAAGAACCAAACATACAAGACAGAAGATCAAGACCCCGGCAAGCGGAGCTTGCCGGGAAGGCCATTTCAGGCTCAAGATTACATCACTCAAGCAAGGCCCCGGCGAGAGGAGCTCGTCGGGAAGGTTAGAAGATTACATCATAGAAGATACGCCGGGCGCTAGACGGCGTCGGCGAGGGCCCGGAAGCGGCGAGTTACAGAGCCCGCAAGCTCCGGGCCCGGCAAAGTCAAGACCCGGCAAGGTGCTTGCCGGAAGGAGCGGCCTGTGTCTGCGCCCAGCTCATCCGCCCACGTGCCGCCTCGACCTTTCGAGAACGCGTGGCGGATGGGCTGTCTGCTGAGGACACGGTGGCATTTCACGGTGGTGGATCCATCGCCGTGGCATACGGAGACGCAAGGGTGGGAGCTTTTGGGGGCGGCGGGCATTAAATGCCCTTGTCCTCCTCTCACAAAAGTAGGTAGAAACCCTGTTCATGCAATTGTAGCTTCACTGTTCCCTGCTTGTTCCAACTACCACTCTTTTACCTTTTTACCCCTTTCTCCCTCGCTGACACTGTCGGTGACCCTTGCACTATAAAAAGGAGGCCCATGCACAACGTGGGGGGTTGGAACCTTGGCGACTCGCCAGTGAGGTTCGGTGGTTCCACTCATTCACACAACAACATCACCTCCTATTCGCTCTCTCGGCGAGATCAAATCTAAACACAAAAGCAGCAGATGGAGTTTTATCTCTCGGGAGAGCTCCGGCTGGGTAAAACTTCGCCAGCGTGCTTTCGCCTCGATCTGCTCTGCGTGCCTCCTCCGCCTCGTATCAAGACTCACAAGGGGCCCGGCCCCATAGGTGTCCGCAAGGGCGATTCCCCGGCATCTTTAGCGCGCCCAGTAAAGGCGTCGAGGTTGTCGCGGATTCTGATCCGGCGTTAGCAGGACGCGCTCGCCATCAACCTCTCCGATTTCATCAACAACCGTCCAACGACTACGCCATAGCCCCGAAGAAGAAGGCTTGAGGGCCGCAGCTCGTCTGCATCTTTTCCGCCGCCACCGAGCAGCGGTGGGCGGAGGAGACGCTGACGGAAGGGTGGCCGCCGCCGAAGACACTCGCGGCGCCACCAGATCGTGGACGGACGGTGACCGCGCTTCGGTCTCCGGATCCACGCCCATCTCAGCAAGACGGCGACTCAAAGCGCCATACCACAGAGGTGGTATCCGCTTTCTTGGGACAAGGACACGCCGAGGCTCGCGGGACGCCTGCACCAACGTCCGGACACGGCAAAGCGAAAGCACCGGGAGGACCTGCTCCTTCTAACACTGTTAGGAGTCCGAGCCTACCCGCTCCTCGCACCGCCGCTTCCCGCTCCCTCCACTCCGCGAAGCGCTCGTAAGGCGCAATCGCTCCTCGACTTCCCTCGGCGGTGGACAAGGCCAAGACCGGAGGCCACCATCAGAGCACAGTCGCCGCCAACAACGACCCTTCGCGGAGGCAGCGGCCTCGCGGCGGCTGCAAGCCTGAAGGCGAAGCTACGACGCAAGGCGGCTGGGGTGCAACCTCGGTGCACTCGCCGCCCTTGAAGCAAAAGACGCTTTCCCAGGAACAACGCCGGCGAGCGGCTCCACGGCGTCGCCGGATCCAGCGGGCTCGTCGGGATCAACGCCAGAGTCCTCGGCGGCCGGCGATAAAAGACTTCGGACCACGACGATCGGCGCGCCCGAAACTTCGGCGACAATCGACCGAAGAGCTGGAAACGCTGTCGGCAGACGCTGCGCCCGATGAACGAGCGACCGCGATGCTGCGGCGAGCTGTCCTGCGTTCACCCTTGAATCATGGCGCGCCGATGGCTCCAAACATGAAGAACTTCAAGCCCGGCGTCGGAGAAGTACGACGGCAAGACGCTACCCTCGGAGTTCCTTAGTGTCTACACCATCGCGGTGCGAGGCTGCGGGGCGCGACGACAAGATTTCGGCGAACTACTTCCCGCTTCGTGCTTAGGCCGAGCGTTCGTTCTTGGCTTATGCACTTGCCGGAAGGCTCCATTTCTTCTTGGGCCGACCTTTGCCATCGGTTTGTTGGCGCCTTCCATTGGCGGCCACAAACCCCACGCCAGGAGAGCGATCTCCACATTTTGGCCCAGAAGGAAGGAGAATCCCTGCGCAAGTATATCCAACGCTTCAGCCGTGTGCAACACAACATCCCTGATGTCCACCCCGCCGCGGTTATCAGCGCGTTCCACCAGAAACGCGCGAATCACGCACGCGTCGAAGAAATGGCGATGACCAAGATTGAGGCGTCGCCGAGCTCTATGCTCTGGGTGACAAGTGTGCACGCTGCGGAGGAGGAGAAACTCCGGGGAGGATCTTTGGCGAAGGAGGAAGCGATAGTGGCGACAACGCCCGGCAAACAAGAGCCGCGGAACAACGAGAGAAGAACAAGAAAGAGGTGCTTGCCCGAGAAGCCCGACAAGGAGGCTCCCACCAAGCAAACACGGGTTGCTTCTCGGCAAGGAACCTACCTATGGCGGACAGCCAAACAAGCGTGGCGACTCAGGCAAACAATCTTACAAAATCCACCGCACCAAGGGCCACGATCTCACCAAGCGCAAGCGCGTCGAGTACCTCGTCGAGCGACAAAAAGCTGAGTATGAGAGGCGCGACAAGGAGAAGGCCAAGGTGGCGGGGAGAACCAAGCAAGCGGCCGTTCAATGGCGGGGAGGACGTCGCGACAAGGCTAAGCAGCGGCAAGGTGATCGACCTCCCGGGGCGCGATAAAGATGAAGAAGGCGACGATGAAGACATGGAGGATGAGGATGACAAGTGGCGGGAGTTCGAGAAGGCCACGGAGGTCTCAGTGCGTCGGCCAGGCGCCTCTGCACACCTCCACACCGCCGGCTAAAGCGGTGGGTGCGTGGGGTGAACGCATGTGAGCCGCCCGTGGAGTCGCCAGTGAGCTCCTCAAATGGTCTAAGCACGCCCATCATTTTTGATCTTGAGGATCACCCCGACCGCACCACATGATCGGGTGCTTGCCGATGCTGGTCTCACCCACCATCCGCAACCTCAAGGTCACCAAAATGTTAGTAGGCGGCGGGGCGGCCTGAACTTGATCTCCTCTGCTGTGATCGAGAAGCTCCAAATCCCGGATGGCGAGCTCAAGAGCCGGGTTCTTTCAAGGAATCAACCGGGACGGAGCAAGCCCAAGGGAAAGATCACTCTGCCGGTGACCTTTGGCGGGAGCTCAATTTCAGGGATCGAGCGCATCACTTTCGGCGTCGCTGATATTCCTTTGCCATACAATGGAATACTCGGCCGTCCCGCCTCGCCAAGTTCATGGCAGCTTCCACTATGCTTATAACGTACTCAAGATGCCGGGCCGATAAGCCGCCATCACTATCCACGGCGACAAGAAGGATGCGCTTATCTCGCACCGACAAGATCTACCGGGATGCGGCAGCCGCGGCGACAAGAATACACTTGCCGCTGAAGCTCCGGGGAAAGAAGACAAAACCAAGTCCGCAAGTGCTTGGGGCCCACTCCGGCAACCGCACCTCTTGAGTGCTTTGCGCCGCCGTCGAGGACGCGCCATCGAGCTCCACGGTAAGAGTAAAGAAGGGAATGGCCGCTCCGGCAACCAAGAAGGTGCCCGCTAAGGAGGACGGCACCTGGTGGTACCTTCACCATCAATGCCACGCTTGACAAAGAATAGGAAAGCTGCTCGTTGCCTTCTGCGGCGAATGTCGATGTGTTTGCATGGCAACCGTCCGACATCCCGGTGTTCCCGTGAAGGTGATTGAGCACAAGCTTGCCGTTGCCCTCATCGCGTGCGCCCATCAAGCAAAAAGTAAGGAAGCAAGCCATGGAGCGCCAAGAATTCATCGTGAAGAAATCAAGAAGCTAGAGGCGGCAGGCCTAGTTAGAGGTGTAATCCATCCGGCGTGGTTAGCAAACCCGGCTTGTCGTCATGTAAGGCCAATGGGAAGTGGAGGCGTGTATAGACTTCACCGATGTGAATAAGGCATGTCCTAAGGATCCATTTCCCTTGCGCGCATTGACCGTGATCGTTGACTCCACCGCCGGATGTGAGCTGCTCTTTCTTGATGCATATTCAGGCTATCACCAGATTTTCATGGCGAAGAGGATGAAGAAGATCGCATTCATCACTCCATGTGGCACATATTGCTTCATACGCATGCCATTTGGGTGAAAAATGCAGGATCAACGCTTGCAAGGGTAGTGTATCTGCTTTTGAGCCACAGATCCACGTAAATGTAGAAGCTTACATGGATGATATCGTGGTGAAGAGCAAGAGCAAGGATACGCTGATTCAGGATTTGAAGAGACATTTCGTAACCTGCGCAAGATCCAGCTTAAGTTGAACCCGAAAAAGCGCGTCTTTGGAGTTCCCTCGGCAAGCTTCTCGGGTTCTTTGTGTATCCTGAGAGAGGATTGAAGCCAACCCCGACAAGATTAAAGCCATCGAGCGATTGAAGCCCGAAGCGAGTCAAGGATGTCGAAGGCTTGCGGGATGTGGCCGCCTCGGAGGTTCATTTCAAAGTCTGCAGAACGCGCCTACCTTTCTTCAAAATCTTGAAGAAGGCGGGTCCTCAAGTGGACTCCGAAGCGAGGCAAGCTGCAAGATTTGAAACGGTACCTATCCTCCACTCCAATACTTGTCGCACCTGCACTACTGGGAGAAGTTGTTGTCTGATCTAGCGGCAACCAACTGTGTGGTTAGTGCTGCCGGTAGCGGAGAGGGAGTCCGACAAGGAGGCCACACCCCTGCAAGTTTAATCCAGTGACAGCAGGGGCTGCTCGACAAGCTCGCCCCGATAAGGGCAACTCACAGAGCAAGATGAAGTGTGGAAGAAGATGGTGCAACGCCCAGTTTATTTTGTAAGCTCCCTCCTCCAAGGGGCTAGGTCAAGATATTCTGGTGTGCAAAAATTGCTTCCGGCCTCCTCATGGCCTCGAGAAAGCTCGCCCATTACTTCTGTGCACATGAGATAACAGTGGTCACTCGCTTTCCGCTAAAGAGGATATTGCACAATCCAGAAGCAACAGGCAGGATCGTTGAGTGGGCACTGGAGCTGTCGAGCTTCGGACTCAAGTTTGAAAGCACTTCAACCGTACAGAGCCGAGCTTTGGCGGAATTCATAGCAGAATGGACCCCAACACCCGATGAGGAAATCCAAGAGACAAGCGCACCCGTACAAGAAGCGACAAGTGAATGGGTAATGTACTTTGACGGAGCCTTCTCACGCAGTAGCGCGCGGTGCGGCGTGGTACTCATCGCGCCTAATGCGGAGAGCACCTCAAGTATGTTATCCAGATGCACTTCCCTAAGGGAGCAAGCGACAAACAATACTGCCGAGTATGAAGGTTTGCTTGCCGGCCTCAGGATTGCGGGCCGAACTTGGGATCGTGAAGTTGATCGTCTTGGGAGATTCTCAGTTGGTGGTCCGGCAAGTTAACAAGAGCTATCAGAGCCCTTTGATGGAAGCTTATGTCGATGAAGTGAGGAAGCTTGAGGAGCGCTTTGAAGGTTTGCAAATGGAGCATGTTCCAAGAGCTCAGAATGAAATTGCAGATGGCCTTTCAAAGTGCGCTGCGATGAAGTTACCTGTGGAACCGGGGACCTTCTTGCTCAAGCTGACTCAACCATCCGTGACACCATCAGTTGGGCAGTCCAAGAAAAGAAAGTTGGTCTCCGGCGACTACTTGCCGACGGATCTCCCTGAGGCCGCCGCCAAGGTCCCCAAGATCAACGACCAGAACGCTGAGGAACAGTTTGCTCCTGCAGATCCTCGGATATGTACAGTTGAAGCAAGTGTTCCCGACAAGCCTCGCCGGGCGTAGCTTGCGGGGACCTTCAGCCCAAGGGGCAGAGGCTCTCGCCGTAGAAGCTGAGTTTCGCAGCTGCTTTGATGCCTTTAGTCCTTGCCGCCGAGCCCCGGGCTCAAAGATGGGCGCAGCAGATCGTCTGCTTTATGCAAACCGGAGAGCTTCCGGCCACCCTGAGGAAATGGAAAGATAACCAGCGATCAAGTATGTACCGGTTCGTGGATAACGAGCTGCATGCGAAGAAGACTCAATGGTGTCAGTTGAAGTGCATCTCTGTGGAAGATGGGCCGAAGCTGTTGGCACGATACACGGAGGCATATGTGGCCACCACATTGGCGCAAGAAGGCGCTTGGAAAAGCTTTCCGGCAAGGGTTCTTTGGCAAGAAGCCCTCCAAGATGCAATCGCACTAGTAAACCGGGCGCGTTGTCGGTTCCATGCAAAGCGATTCATCACCAGCTCAAGCTCTCCAAACAATCCCTTTATCCTGGCCCTTCTCGTCCGGGGCTCGATATCCTCGGCCCCTTCCCGTCTGTTGCTTGGGGCTTTGAGTACTTGTACGCGGCAATCGACAAGTTCACAAAGTGGCCGAAGTGGAGCCTGTGAGAAAGGTGACAGCACAATCAGCGGTCAAGTTCTTCGTGTCGATTGTGCCGCTTCGAATCCCTAACAGGATTATCACCGACAACGTAAGCAATTCACTAGTCGCACCTTCATGCACACGTCCAGACCTTGGCGCTAAGGTCTGTTTTCGCTGTTGCTCACCCGAGGAGCAACGGTCGGCGGAGAGGGCCAATCTGAAGTGCTGCGGACTCAAGACAAGAACTTTCGACGATGCGCGCAAGTGCGGAAGAAATTGATAGAGGAGCTGCGGCCGCTTTGGTCAATCGAACGACAACAAATCGAGCCACCGGGCGACGCCTTTTGCTCTAGTTTATGGAGCGTACAGTTCTCCCCACGTAACTCAGATACGGATCTCCTCGGTGCTCGCTATGATGAGCTCGAGCAAGAGCAATCATGCGGCAAGATGACGCGTTGTCCTTGAGGAGGGACGCCTCCAGTTGCTCAGACGAGCTGCTCGATATCAGCAAGCCTTCGCGCCGCTACCATAGCCGCAAGGTTAAAGCCAGAGTCTCGAGGAAGGCGACCTTGTTCTTCGGGCGTGTTCAGTCCGCCAAGAATTCCAACAAGTTGACGCTGATGGGAAGGCCCTTATCGGGTGAGACAAGTCACGAGGCCCGTGGCTGTCTACCGAGACCGAAGAAGGCCTACCAAAGGAGCAACTCCTGGAACATAGAGCATCTTCGCAAGTTTCACCCATAAGGCGCGATTGCCGTGATCCGCTCCGCAACCACCTTTTGTATGGCTTTTGCTGCTGCATGTAACCCCTTGTACAAAGCGGGCGCAGAATTTGAGCACTAGTAAAGCTTCTGTGTTTTGCGCTATTTGCCTTTTGCATGCTTTTCTCTGCAATTTGCATGTGTTATTTGGCATCTTTTGTGCAACGCACATATCCGGTAAGCAATAGCGCGCCGAAAGGCCATATGCTTGTTCCCCTCCTTTCTTTCCCTACTTCTTGAGCAGAAGGGACGTTCCTCGCGCACAAGTTTGCCGGGGGGGAAGGAAGTGGAGGATGAACCAAGTGCCGTTCAAGAAAGAGAAGCTCGCCGGATCACGAAAGCTAAGTTGAATTTGGGCAGTTCAAAATTTTAAGTTGCCTCCCTCGAACGATCACACTTTGTATGGGAAACTTATGCTCGGAGGAACCTACCCGTGGGTAGCCGCACCCTTACCTTGTTTTTGAGCACACTCAATAATTTAAGTGAGCTGCGGCAAGTGTCGCGTCCTTGTTTCGTTTTCGAGTCCGCTCAGCAAGCCAAGTGTGTTGCGACTAGCCGCGGCAAGGTTGCTTGCCGGTGAGGCCTTGTCCGGCCAGCCGCTTCGAGTTTAGCACTCAGCGCTCGCGGCAAGGGCCCATTGCCGGCAATTTTTCCTAGAAGCGTAGGATTGAAGCATGCAAAGTTGAGGATCCGAACAAGGGAGATAACACTGCATTCACTAATCAAAATAAAGATAATATCCGACGAGGGAGTAACTCGTCGTGATGACTAATGAGTTCATAACATCCTATGCAGCAACAAAAAGAGATAAAGATAAAGGAGGCCTAGTCTACACGGTCGCCCTCCACCCTGGGGATCTTGTTCACTTTAGCAATGATGTGGGCGACCTGTTCCTTCCAGAGCTCCATGTTCGGCTACGGCCGGCAAGCCGCGGCGACGCAGGAGATTTATGCCGGGTTCCCAGATACGATCTTCGCCAAGACTCCGCTTCCATGGTTCCCGCAAGACAGCCAAGGGTCTCCTCGGCGAAGCGCGGGATCTTCTTCCGCAGATTTGTAAGGGCCGCGATCCTCAAGAAGAGGCCGAGCTTACGTGGGCTAGATTTGGATCCGGGAGTAGATGAGATGCTCCAGCCAGCCGCCAAGAGCTCCTGGTCGATGTCGACGACAAGACACTGTGTCCTCGGTCCACAACTCGACGGTGCGGTGGAATTGCTCGGGCGGCTTTGTTGGCGCTTATCCATCAACGCTGCTCTCGGGAGCTCCTCCTTCAACTTGGTCTCCCGATCCCGGCGCGCCGAGCGAGTCCTCAACAGGAGACTTGCAGCTCAAGGTCCTCGATGGAGTCCTCTGGCGGCCTTCAACTCGCCGCCTTCTTGGAGAGACGCACTGAGTTCCGAAGTTGGTGTGGGCATCTTTCAAGGCCCGTGTTGAGCGCGGCGACCTTCTCTCGCCGCCTTTCAAGAACTCCTCCAGCTGCGCGCGACCTTGGCGGTAAGCTCCTCTTGGCGGTCTCCGCGGCAGCCGCGGCGTGTTCTCGCCTTCTGGGCTTCCGCCGAGGGCTTGCTCCCCGGGCGGCAAGGTCCTCTTCAGGGAATCGAGGTTGATCTTCCACTGGGCGAAGTTCTCCTCTCGCGGGACAGCTCCACCTCCCCGAGCGAGGGCCGCTGCTTTCGCCCTCGGCCTTCTCCAAAGAGCCACTCTTGATACTCCCCGAGAGTTGCTAGCGCCTCCGCCACCTCGCGGAGGGCAGCCTGGTTGGCGGCGCTGAGCTCCGCCAAGACGCTTCTCCATCTCCTGCTGCCTTGGCGGCGAGGGCCTCCCGAAGCGAAGCCGCCTGCCCGGTAAAGGGCCGGAGCTGGTGAAGCTTTCTCCTCGAGCCCGGCCGCCCCCGCCGGCCCTCGACGACCTTCTGCCCATGGAGGCGAGGACCTCCTCACAAAGGCCTCGCCTCCACGGGGCTCATACGACTTAAGAGCCCCACTAAGCACTGGATGAAGACGCCTGGGGGCCTCAAGTAATAGCTGGCTGCCCCTCTCCGCGGAGGGATCGGCGATCGGGCGAAGACTTGATGCTCCCGCCGCCCGGCCGGGCGGTGCGGTCGCTGCCCCTCCCCGGCCAAGCAGATCCGCAGTAGGGCGGCTCTCATGACGAGGTCTGGCGGCTCCTGGCCAGATCTCTGGCGATAGGGGCGCCGCTGCTGCCAGACGCCCTCCTCTCAATGACGGTGACTTCTGGCTCCATCTGCCGGAGGAGGGGGATCTAGAGGAAGAAGAAAAGCAGAGAAATTCAAGCAAATATCCAAAAGGGACTTACACCAAGAAGGCAAGTTGTAGAACCTACCTTGGCGGACATCGCGCATGGCGGGCTCCTCGGCGGAGTAGCCACCTCACTGGCTACTCGCCCTCGGCGGGTATTTCGCCGGCGGCGATTCCCTCGCTGGGAATTCGACCATGGGACGGGCGGGCTCGGGTTCCTGGGCGACTTCTCGACGCCTCCGCTGGCTGCGGGCTCCGCTTCGCATGTGATAAGGCAAAACATCAAGGCATTAGTACAGACCGAAACCTTCAAACACGCCCGCAAGCGAGAGGCGGAACCAGACTTACGTTAGCTGCGCTGGGCTGCTCCCCGAGCAGCCTGGTCCGCAAGTTCGACTGCACGCCCGCTTGCCATTGGCGGGTGAGTCGTCCGTGGTCTCGCCACGGCACCTTGGCCTTCTTCGCTACCTGGTCAAGGTCCCAAATTGATGCAAGCAACAAGATTAGCATCAACAATGATCAAGGCGAGACTTGAGAAGATAAGGATCCTAGATACTTACTCCTGTTCTCCTCGCCGCCTTCGCCAAGACGGAGAAGTCGACTACCGAGCGCCGGGCGCGAGGAACGGGAGGCGGCGGCCCTCGGCGCTTGGTGGTCCTCGGGCTGGGGCTGTGAAGACCTAACCCTCGTGCAGCCGGGCCCGGAAGTGGGCGGAGCCGCCTCCGCCTCCCGAGAAGACCCCGTTCGCTTGGCGCCGACCTGCGGGCGCCCGCCGGGCTCTGCTGCGGCCGCTTCCGCCGTGGCGGTGCTCCGCCGCCTCGGCGCAGCTTGGCTTCCCGGAAGCTTGCGCCGCCCGGGCGAGCTGGTTGTTGCCGGGGCTCGCGCCGCCTCCGCCGCCGCTTTATGGAGGCGCTTCTGGAGAACGCTTAGGGCTTGCCCGGGCGGGAAGTCTCCGGCGACGAGAGAGGTCGCCGGCGAGAGATCCGTGGACCCGCCGGCCCTCGGCAGTTTCTGGCGTCCTCGGGCGGCTCCTCGGCGTCCTCCTCCTCGCCGGCGTGCCCCTGGCGGCCTCGGCCCTCCTCCTCCTCCTCCCCGACCGCTCATTGGGCCCGGTGTCCTCCATCGCGCCCCTTTCCTTCGGGTGCCTCTGCTTCCTCTCCGCAGCCTTGCTTGCCGCTGCTTCGCCGGATTCCGGGATCCCGGAGTGCCTCAACGAGGTAACCCCGGCGAGCGCGTCGGGAGGAAGCCGCAGTAGTTTGCAGATCTCCGCCTCCTTCGCTCGGGCCGGACGCCTGCTGCCTCCGCCTCCTCGGGCGTAGCCGAGCTTTCCGGCCAGCCATGGCCGCAGGGCCTCTTCAGCCCGAGAGGCTATGTATGCAAGCTCCTGATCGGTGGTGTCCCGCGTGTGCTCCTTGATGTCGTTCTTGTTCTTCGCCACCTCCTCTAGGTTGTCGAAGAAGCTGAGGATGTCTGACGGAGCGGGCGAAATCCACGAGCGTTCCACGCCGTGCGAATCACACGCGGGCATCATGGCGCAGAGACTATCCCGGGCTGTGCTGTTGCAGAGGGGCACCACTCCCTGGGGAGATCTGAACCACTCTGGATGGGCCGGGTCATATTTGAAGAGCTCCGGACCATCCCCTCAGCTCGGCGCGTGAAGTTGAAGTTCAGCCGGGCGCAGCCTCATTATATCCCCAGCCGCATCTCCCTGTGCCGGCCTTTTCCTGCCTTTGAGAGGGCAATGCGACGGCGGAGGAAATCATACTACTTCAAGAACGGACAGCCCGGCGAATCGGAGACGAAGAATCCGGATGAGGGCGATGTTGAGCTTAACATCGTCTCAATCCAGCTCGCTCCGATCTACACACGCACGATGGGCCAGCGCGCGCGTGGTGAAGGGTCAGGCTCGTCCTCAACGATCCAAGACTAATCCAAGACGCCCTTTTCCCACTTGCCGCGGAGCCCCCGCAAGCACGACTCCTTCAAATTCAGACGGAAAACCCAAGAAATCCCTCCGGAGAGGGGGGCCGCCTGCCCTAGGAGTGAAGAAGTGCCTAAACACAGCCACGCTTATTGTATCCCTATGAAATTCTCGCGACATGTAGCGAAACCGCCATTGTGAGGATGGCGTTGGGGGTGAAGTCAAGAAGGTGGAAGCCGTATGTGTTCATGATATCGCAGAAGAAATTGGAGAAGGGAGGGCAAAGGCCGCAATGAAAGAAAGCTGCGAAGAAGTAGTACCCGCCGGGGTAGTTGTCCTTGGTGGCGGCCGGATGAGCTCTGGTCCGAGGATGCGCGCTAGTCTTCTTGGCCCAGAACAGGTAGTACTTGTTCCAGAGTTCCCGGACGCCGAGCCGCCGGCGTGAAGACGACGTTCGCTCAGCAGCAAGGCCGGGCCGCCGCATTGCTCGATTTCTCCTTCTTGGTCTTCTCCGCCTTCCCCTTCCCCTTCCCGGTCTTCGGGGCCATGGCGGAGGCGGCGAGGGAAGGAGGACGAAGAGTCCGGCGGCGCCGCAGATGCGAAAGGCGGCGGAAGGAGATGCGGAGGCGGAGCGCAAAGGGGATCTCTGGAGAAGAGAGGAGAAGCAATGAAAGCGAAGGAGGGGAACCGTCCCTGCTTCCTCTGCTTTTATGGGGAAGTGGGGGGGGGCGGCGTTCCACTCTTTCCATTGAATGAACGTGGGCACGTCCCATCCCACGACGCCGCGATCGACGCGTGCCGTTGTGGAGGGATGTGGCCGATGCGGAAGTGGGTTCGACGCACCATGGGCCGCGTGTGCCTGCAGACTGCTTTTGGGCCCGCCCAACAGCGCCGCACCGTGTGGCCCAGTCCGGGCTCCCTGCTTGTACTAAGATATGGGTACCTTAGTACCCCAACTTGTGCACGGGCAGTTGCAGCTTCCCGTGGCAGGGTTTACCACGTGTTAGCCGGAGACCCTCCTATTCCGCGTCAAGCCATCCAAGAACCAAACATACAAGACAGAAGATCAAGACCCCGGCAAGCGGAGCTTGCCGGGAAGGCCATTTCAGGCTCAAGATTACATCACTCAAGCAAGGCCCCGGCGAGAGGAGCTCGTCGGGAAGGTTAGAAGATTACATCATAGAAGATACGCTTCGGCGCTAGACGCGTCACGGCGAGGGCCCGGGAAGCGGCGAGTTACAGAGCCCGGCAAGCTCCCGGGCCCGGCAAGGTCAAGACCCCGGCAAGGTGCTTGCCGGAAGGAGTGCGCTGTGTGCCTGCGCTCCAGCTCATCCGCCCACGCGTCGCCCTGGGACCTTTCCAGGAACGCGTGGCAGATGGCTGTGCTGCCTGAGGGACACGGTGGCATTTCACGGTGGTGGATCCATCGCCGTGGCATACGGAGACGCAAGGGCAGGAGCTTTTGGGGTCGACGGCGACGGGCATTAAATGCCCTTGTCCCCTCTCACAAAAGTAGGTAGAAACCACTGTTCATGCAATTGTAGCTTCACCGCTCCCGCTGACTGCTCCAACTACCACCTCTTTTACCTTTTACCCTTTCTCCCTACGTTGACACTGCCGGTGACCCCTTGCACTATAAAAGGAGGCCCATGCACAACGTGGGGGGTTCGAACCTTGGCGACTCTCGCCAGTGAGGTTCGACTCGTTCCACTCATTCGACACAACAACATCGCCATACGCTCGCTCTCTCGAGCGAGATCAAATACAAACACAAAGCAGCAGTAGGAGTTTTATCTCTCTGAGAGCTCAAGCTGGGTAAAACTCGCCTGGCGTGCTCGCCTCGATCTGCTCTCTCAGGCCTCCTCCGCCTCGCATCAAGACTCACAAGGGGCCCCTGCCCCATAGGTGTCCATGGGCGGCAGATTCCCAGCAGTGGAGATATAGTATGTACAAAAAATTGTGGATGTAGGTTTGACCGAAAGGCAATGATGCATGGGCCCTGCATTTTGATATACCTGGGGCCGCGTGAAATTTGCTACTCTACTCAAAACTAGTAAGGTACACATGCATTGAAGGCATGAGATTTCGAAACCAAATTATGAGTAAATACACATTATAGCATGTAAAGCTTTGAGTCATATATGCACGATGTAGATGTTCATTTAGTTCTTATAGTTCATCTCATTCAAAATCAATTAGTTTTATAAAAAAATTAAGATTCATGGGGTTGTGCATTGTAAAGCATAAAGTAAAAAAACATATAATTGCAATTCATTTAGAAAAACAAATTCAATTATGATACGGAAGATTCTAGAATAAAGAAGAAGCGCTTGTGTTTTGAGGTTTGTACATGTGGCAGATCTGGTGGAATGTTGATGATATCCAACGGCCAGTAGTGCTCGGATTTGCCATCTCTGCACTATTGGATTAGCTTCATCCAGCGACCATCTTTCAAAGTTATTCACACACTATATAGTTCTTGTGCCATAGTTGCATGTCTTGGAAAAAAGCTACTAGTGGGTTGTACTAGCTATTAGCAATAGAAGATGTATACATGGAAGTTGTAGAGAAAGACATGACATGGAGTATCTCAATTCCTATAAGTAGGGATTGGAAAAGAGATGTCATTTGGTTCACATCATAGGAACTTTTCTATTGAGTCTAGAGATGACATGTGTCTCAATTCCTATGAGGAGGGATTAGAAAAGAGATGTAATTTGGTTCATGTCATAGGAACTTTTCTATTGAATATACACTAATGTTTATTTTCCTTTGAAATTATGGGAATATAGGAATCCATTCATATGAACCAAGTGGCTCTAAAGCTATAGAAATGATATCATGTTTATTTCCTTTGAAATGTGGAGTATATGAATTTATTCCTATGAACCAATTGGCTCTAAAGGAAAAAATCCTATAAAAATCATATCAAATAGAGTTCCTATGATATTCCTCCACACCAAAGGATGGTTGAAATTGCTGCAGGTGATACGATGTTCTTTCTTTGAAGACTCCTCCCCCATCTTTATAGTTACCTCTCAAAGATGAATGAAATGATATATATAGGGTATTCTACATGTGCAATTTGGTACACGAAAACTTGGTAAACGTTTGCGAGGTTCGAATTTGCAATAAAGCTTTTTTGCACTGCATTTTGGAACGGAGGGAGCATACGACAGTTGCTAACACTCACGTGGAAGATTTGTGTGTAGGAGGAGTGGCTGTTCTGTTACATGACATGGCAAAACTGACACTGTCGGATGCCGATCTAACGGTTCTTACGGCGTTCGTCAGGAAAAGGCTTGTGGCGAATGTTTGTCGGATAATGATTTACAGACACATGCATTGCATTGGTATGTGCCCCCCTCTCTCTCACGCACACGCACCCTCATGAGTCACGACTCTCCCGAGTCCTCTCACACCCACCGTCTATCTGCAGGTAGACGTCACACACATATGTGCTCTTCACACCCTACCCTCAGAACTTCTAAAAAACAAAAGACGTCGCGCACATTTTATTTTAGCTCACACGTCACACACTTATACTATTACTCTTGTGGCGAACGTTCCTTGGGCATAGTATACTGTACTCTCACGAAGAGAAGCGGTGCACGCACGCACTAGTTCTCTCACACCCACTCACGGGTACACGTAGGAGCACATTTTTTTGAAGCTGCTACAACAAAATCACTCCACTATATATATAAGCAGGAGCCTTAGCGCTTGCTTTACTAGGGTTCCTCTCGTTCACTCTCTCATGCTCTCTAGATCTAAGCAAGACATAGGTGGCCACACACTCTCTCAGCTCATGGCCGGTCACAAATCCGGCCGGACAACCTCGACCGGGGCAGGGGTGTAGGTGCATCATTCACGTTGTCGTCTGTGGCGAGGGAGGAGACCAACGGCTGCCCGCGCGTCCCGATCGGCGGCCGTGCCGTTCTCACCGAGAGAGCGCCGGATCGGGAGGGCCTCTGACCCCTTCTTCCTCCCTTCGACATTGTGGCCAAGATGCAGCCTCCCGACGCTGTCTTTGCCACATGCCGACGACCCTCAGGTATATATTCCTTCGAAACCTGCCTTACTGCCCCAGCTCCCACTTGGCTTCGTGTGGATATTTTTCTACTTCCGTCCGCTGTTCCAAAGCCACCTAGACTTCTACAATTATTAGAGGTAAATCTAGTTCATACAGTCGACTCTAAGAGTTGGTTCAAACAGGGAAGAAAGTGGGAAAGCCGTAGCACGAATCTAGGACTTGGTTCTAAGAGGAAACAGGGGGAAGTAGTAGATACTGGCTACCCAACCGGTCTCTTGGTTGAAAAGACGAAGAAAGCATGGTGGATGGCGAAGGGTGGGGGAAGTGGACCTATCTCTTAGTTGAAAAAGGAAAGAAAGTGACATGTGTTGGGGGACAACGCAAATGAGAATGAGCAGGTATAGATTTCCTGTGCTCACATAGGAAAATGTCGCCGAGGAGATAAAAAATGGGACAAATGCAGACATGTTGCCTGAGCGTTTGCCGCTCTCAACAACCCCATCTGCCTCACCACTTTATGTCCCTTCTATCCCTACGCCCATATTGCTACCATTAATGTAAAATCACATCAAGTATTAAGCAATGCCACCTAATGTCATTATAAGTAATGGTCTAGTGCCGTCGATAATTGAAGCAATGCCACCACCATTTTGTGAAGTGCTTCTGTCTTGCTTTATTTCCCACGAATTGTGTTTTTGCAGTCACACTTAAATCTCACACCCCTAACATTGCTTCATCCCAGTGGAACTGCACAAATTTGATTGCACATTTACTGACCATGTGCTACTCTCATGACAGTAATACTAATGCTATTGTTCTGCATGTTAATCTAGTGGCAGTGTTGATGTGATTTGATGCTACTTACATAAGGACACTTTCATACTGTCAATCTAGTGCCAATTATAACACAATAGATGCTACTGTTAATCATGCGCCACTGCAAATATCTGTCAATGTTTAAATAACCGTATTTCGTATTTGCGCAAACATTGATGTCTATCTCCATATCGTTTCGGGATGTCTGTCTCCATATCATTTCTATCCGCGCAATCAAAAGCACACACCTCAGTCTTAGTAGAACCGCGCAAAATGAGATGGCTATCCCTCACTGTTGTCGTCCAACCACCTGTCTTCCAGGTATTCCTACATTGGTAGTTACTAGGTAGAATGACCAATGCAATATAAAAGAAGTTGATTCGTACGTTTTACTTAGTGTAGGGATGAGCAAAAACAACTGCATCCTAGTCCAGAATGCACTTTCTACCAGTTCATCCATGGACCGAGGACTAGCTGGCACGGTTGCACGGCGGTTTTTGAGACGGTAGCGGACAAGCGTGCATTGTGGTCTGTTATTTACGCAAATAGCGGTGCTTAAATTTAGTGGAATGCACAAGAATTTCAGCTGGTCAAGATTACCTTTGCATGGTTCTATTCAGCATTCCGGTGAGACCACAACTATAATTGGTTATTCGGAATGAGAGAACCTAACCTCGATGGTGGCAACAAGAAAAACCAGAGTGAGCTCCAGGAAATTTAAGCCTGCTGGGAGGCCCTTTGCTCAGAGAAGCCTTGCTTGTTTTTTCCTGATTTGTAAACCTTCTCACAACTTTATCTTTTGTTGTGAACTAGTATATGTTTGTTATGTTCTATGAATCATTGAGATGTATAAAATTGCTTAACTTATGCTTTTCAAGTTTTTTATGAAGCTGAGTTTAATGTGAGTGTTCCACATGAACGCTGGACTAGCGTGTGAACATTTGGAATTTACATTGTGGCCTCAGTTAACTGCATGAACCACTGTAACAAGATACGTAGTTGCTTATATGTTAGACAACAGATTGTTGATTGTTAGATGGTCGATAGCCTAGTGTTGAAGCGAGCTGAGCCAATGTGTCATGTTTTGCACAACTACTTACAGATGGGGTAGCACCAACAGTGTTTACAAGTACTTATGTATACGTCGGCGCACAGTTCTCGAACGAGTACTCTATTTCATCAAAACACACATTGCTCGTATGATAAACCATGACAACTTATGTCTTACCATGCCATATTCATGAAAAAACTAGTGAGGACGCATATGTTTCAGCAACAATTATGATGGTTCTCAAATGATTCACGGGCACACAAAAGTAGCAGCAGTTCCCATAGATGGATTCAAATAGAGTACTAGCCCCAGAGGGCTCGATAACAGGCAAGGTTCGGATAATTAGACACAATCAAAAATACTGTTAAACACTAGCTGGGGCAACTATTTCATGCCTCAATCTAATTTGGGCTGGACACAAGACGAACCTTGCCATGAACATCATCGAGGACGTCCAGCAGCAGCTCAATCCCGTGAACCTTCATGAAGACAACCTTGTGGCCTTGACACTCATAAACTTGTTTGTGGAGGCATGCCACATCATCTTGCTGCGTAAGCTTGACAAGAACAGTATGCCTCACAAATGAAGGAGTAGCTTTAAATTCTTGTGCTTCAGTACACCCTGGACAACACGCCTGACAACAGTGAGGCTGGAATACAACTCTTCGTTGGTATAAGCGCAAATGGCTTCCAGGATCCAACAGCCTATGAACTCTGTTTTCCCAGTGCGTATATTCAGGTCATCCGCCTCATAGCGAGTGACATGTACAACCACACAATCCTTGTCTGCATCAGGGCTCTAATTGAAACATAAACAAATTCTGAATTACTTTCCAGTATAAGAAACACAAGTTATTTTAACCACTATGTATAGCATGGCATCGAAGCTAATAAAATTTTGCATTATTCATCACCACATACTTAGATGAAAAACCAAAATCGAGATCGGCAAAGAAGAAAAGCACCTTGGGCAGCTCAATGGGGGGCACATCCTCGAAGGGGAAAACTGCTCCTGCAGTGCCACAGGGGCTGTAGCCTCAAACGGGGCGTTGACCATCTCAGTAGTGTCCATGAGCGTATCTGGGGTCGGCTCGGTGGCTGCCTCCATCTTCTTGGAGCTCTGTATCGTGGGGATCAGCCTCCCACATCTGCTCCAATATTGGCAGATCTTTGCCTGGTTCTCCTTGGTCCATCATGAACCGAGCGAATACTAGGAGACCTTGAAAGGAAAACACAATCGCAATGACAATGAAACAAAAAGAGAGTGAGGATCGGTTCTTTGCTTTGCAAAAGTTCTTTTTTTCTCTGAGCGAAAATATACCAACATCACGGATCCGCTTACCTTCCCTTCGTTGGGAGAGAAGAACAGTGGCAGATGCGAGTGTTGCCTTTCTTGAAGACGGTGAGGGAGAAGGGGATTCAGCGAAGAGTGAAATGATGGTTGCTTCTTCTGTCAAACTTAGACTGTGGGGGGGTGGGGTTTTGTGATACGATGGCTCGTTACTGTCGCTCTACGACTGGGGTGACTCTCCGCCTGCATACTGCCTTCTAATTTGGTGGATGGCATTTGGGCGCGCGCACTGCAAGGCTCGCATGTCGGTGAACAAAAGTATAACGGCATTCAGTAGAGGGAGACGTTTCAATGACCTAGGAGGAGCCAGAAGCGGTATTGTATCCACTGTACTAGTAGTAATTGTTTTTCTGGGTAGCTGTAGAGTGTCTCCACTGTACTAGTAGTAATTGTTTCTCTGAGCCCAAGACAATACAGCCCATCCACCCTAGTAAATAGTAAAATCAATTCAAAAGCCCATATATTTACTGAATGAGAGGTGCTACCCACACCCAGCACACCGCTCCCAAAAAAACATGGGTTCTCTTCTTCCTCCTCACTCCCACCCACCTCACGTCAGCTCGCTCCACTCGTACCCCCAAATTCCTCACCTCACTCCTACAGAAAACCTCAGCTCCCCTTCTTCCTCACTACTACAGAAAAACCCCAGCTCCCCTTCTTCTTCACTCGCACTAAAACTAGGCTCGTCATTCATTACTCTTCTCAAATCCATGAGTGCGACACGACGCCCTTGAGGAAAATGGAGTCGGCTGACCCCAACGCCAAGAAGATGAGGCTCCCGCCAGCAGCGACACCTGTTGCAGATCCCGCACCCGGCAGCGTGGGGAGAAGCAGCGACCCCGCCCTCACCGGATCCCAGGAACCCATAGAATCTCGGGTGGACCGCATCAGCAATCTCCCGGACGCCGTCCTTGGGGAGATCATCTTGCTTCTCCCCACCAAGGATTTCTGCCGCACCCAAGTCATCTCAATTCGGTGGCGCCCTCTATGGCGCACCGTGCCCCTTAATCTCGACTGTCGTCAGCTATCTCTCTTCAATGATTTTGAAATCCCCAGAGCCATCATCTCGTCCCACCAGGGCTCTGTTCAAAGCCTTTGCATCCTATCATGCTACCTGAGTAAGCATACCATGCCCTGCACGGTGGATGCCTGGCTGAAATCCCCTGAATTCACATAACTACAACTACTTGAGTTCTACTATTCCCGTGGAAATCACATACCACATACCGAATGCCATGTACTTGTGCCCTCAGCACTGATGTCCATCTCACAGTTTTTCTCCTCTCTCCACACCGCCACCTTTGCACTGTGCTACCTACCAGACAATCTGGTACTAAACCTTCGACTCCCATTTCTCAAGAAACTTTCACTTGTGTGGGTTCGTATATCGGAGGCCTCATTGCACAACATTATCCACTCCAGTTGCCCTACCCTGGAGTGCTTGGTGCTTGTTTTCACAGTTAGAATCGGTTGTCTCCAAATAAAGTTGCCTAACCTTGTAAGAATTGGAATTTCTTTTGACGGAAGGCAGCTCATCATCCAAGATGTCCCTTCACTTCAAAGGTTGATCCTTGATTCTAGTTATTCACCGTTGCAAATAACCGTCCTCTCTGCGCCTAAACTGGAGACCTTGGGTGTAATACATGATCTCTGTGCTCATTTCAATATGGTGTTTGGCTCCATAATTCTTCAGGTACTTTATATTATCATCTACACTTGTAACCAAAAGCTGCATTTTAAATTTCTGCGCATAAGTTATATATCATCTTGGAGTACACATTTTGTACTAATATTATGTTCTATGCTCAATGAAGAGTTTCTCCATGGATGGCCTATGAATGGTGCTGGATTCTGTCAAGAACTTATATATCCAAATGAATAGTTTTGACCCGAACAAGATTATTGGCTTGTTGTAATGTTTTCCATGTCTGGAGAAGTTGTATATAAAGGTGATAATTTCATGCACATTGGAAGCCCACATATAGTGTACTAGAATTAACCGTTCAGCTGTTGCTCTTTCGACACTCTTTTTTTAAACCTTAACTGTTTTCAATCTTCATGTCTATTTAGGCAATAGGACGGGGTAAGAAAGTTATAACCAATCGGTGGATTCGTAAGCATCGGGATTTTCTCACTTCTCATGAGATTCGATTGAAGACAATAATGCTAGAATGATATGTAGCCAACCATTCAAACACTAGTTTTCTCACATTCTTCCTGCTGAATGCGGGGTTACTATTGTCCATCAGGCTTAAGTTTATCAGCAGCATGGTTTTGACGGATGGGTATGTCGAAGAGCAAAAATAGGAGTTTCAGGTGGGCAAAAGAGCTTCTGAACATGCCGGGCTTCTATTTACAACATATTGTGGTCATAATCCAGTAAATTTTACGACCCAGGATGCTCATTCTATGGACCTGACTGATCCATTTGACTGTGACTGCCGAAAACAGTGCTGGAGTTAGATGTTGTTGCCCGTTTCAACCTGGGTTTTTTTTGTAAACTTGATGAACAATTAACCCTCGTGCTTTTGTACAGTTTGTAAGCTGGAGTTAGATGTTCTTGCCCTTTTCAACTCAGCTGTGACTATCATATTTTCTTTGAAACAAGGCAAATGGCTTGCCATTCGTTTAATTTAGACTGAATATTGTAACAAATCCCAACCAAGGGAAATAACATCACTCTCGCCGGCTGCTTGAGCTCACTGTGCATTACAGAAGCCAAGTGATTAGCCCCCACCAGCACCCACAAACTTATTTCGAACTAGCACATCAAATGGGCTGTAAATTTTCATAGGAAAGGCTGCATGACTGTGACAGATTTGGATTATGACATTTGGGACCCGCGAGGAAATAACCTATCCAAGGTGGTGTCGACTTACTAGCCAGTCAACAAACGATTCTTCCTACCAGCCGTGGATTGACATCCAACATCTGTCATGTATCTTCTATCTCTTGTCTTCTTCTTCCTCCAGCCGCCCAAACCAAACCACCCCGTCGGCTCCGCCTGCTCCCGCCTCACATGGCTGGCTGTGCCTCCGCCGCCCTACCGTATGTACCCTCCAATGTTGGATAGTCCCTCCCTCTATTCCCCCACACGTCATGTTATTCTCCAGCGACGTCAGCCCCAACACGCACTCGCACCTGAACCAGTCAACCCTCATACTCCCCTCCGCCTGGGACTGGACCGGCACATCTTCCACGGCTCTTGTTCATCCCGTCCGAGGTCTTGCCATCGTCCTCCAGCTTGCGGCCTTGGTTCACTCACCGTGTGCGGTGCGCCGCCCTCTTGCATTGTCAACGTCGTCAACAACCGAGAGGAACAAGAAGATGACTGTACATGGAGAGGATGATAGTAGGGACCCACCAGCGTCATGGCAGTATGCAAGCAAGTGCCTTTATATTACAAGCCCAAAAATATGGTTCCTCCTAATGGTTGGACATCTGGGACTCACGCCATTGTCAATGTAGTCAATAAACGAGAGAATTACACTACGAGCGGCTAACACCAGGGACCCAGCATGTTGCGCAGTTTTTTTTTAGGAACAAGCTGTTGTAATTTATACTAGTTTTACCGATGGATTAGGGTAACAACGGGGCTATGCGGGGGCTGTGGCCCGTCTAGCCAGGGTTTTATTTATGTTTACCACATCATGAGCCCAGTTGTGTTTTTTTTTCTTGCTGGAAATGGCTAGCCAAGTTATATTTTTTTTAAGAAATACCCAAACGAGGCCTACTTGCTTTATCAGCCCTGCTGGGCTGCAAATCTTTCAACACGAGGAGAGTTTCATTCGGTTTGCCCAGAAATGGGTTGTACATTTTTAAAACACATCAAACCGGGAATTTTAAAAAAAATTCATTGCAAGATTTTAAATTCCATTGATTTTTATGCGTGGGCAATTATTTGGATTTTATATTTATATAAAATATTTTTCAAATTTTTTTGAATGTGAATCGATATTTCGGGATTAAGAACAGTTGACCGCACCGAAATATGCAAAATTTCGTATACTTTATAACCGTGGCCACAATATGGGGTGGAATGCGAACAAAAAGAAGATGGGCTCCAAAAAAGTTCTTAAGAATTAGCAAATGGGCTATACATTATTAGAAATAATGGAAGATGGGTTGTATGCTGTTTTCCACAGATTTGAGGCTCACTTGTGTGCCTACTACAGGTTAACGCGTATGCTTTCCTAAAAAAAGGTTGACGCACACGCAACACCCTGTCAACTTAGTCAACACACAAGAGCAATGACTGTTGGATGTCCATCCAACGACTGTCGTGCTTCTTCAATCTCTGCTCTTCCTGCTCCAGCCGCTCAAACAAGTGTCGGCGGGACTGCCTGCTCCCTCCACCCGCGGCCGGCTATGCTGCCGCACAGGCCTCACCACCCCACCGTACTCCCATAGCTGTCCTAACCATCGGTCTACTCACCCACACATGCTGTTATTCTCCGGGGAAAGCAGACGAACTAGTAAACCCTCATACTCCTCCGCGTGGGAAACAACTGCCAAGTCTTCCCTGGCTCCATGTCGTTCCCTTCCTAGGCCTCGCCGTTGTCAACCGCCCTGGTGCTCGCGTGTTACGCCCTCGATGCGGCTATAGCTCCCACGTGTCGAAGCACGACTTAGAGGCATAACCGCATTGAAAGCAATGTCGCAAGTGAGGTAATCTTCGCACAATCCATGTAATACATAAGGGAAAAGATACATAGTTGGCTTACAGTCGCCACTTCACACAATTACATAAATAAAGCATTACATCATCCAGATACAATCAAGGTCCGACTACGGAACCAAAATAAAAGAAGAACCCCAAATGCGACACAAATCGATCGCCTAACTGGGCTCCACTACTAATCGTCCGAAAGGAAACATAGTATCGACCAAGGGCCTCATCATATTCCCACTTCAGCTCGGTTCGCCATCTGCTACCGGCATCACCGGTACCGCATCTGTTTTGGTAGAATCTGTGAGCCACGAGGGACTCAACAATCTCACACCGCGAGATCAAAACTATTTAAGCTTAAGGGAAGGCTGGTGTCAAAAGGAGGAGCTGCCTAGTTTACTTAGCATATATGGTGGCTACATCGCAAAAGAGAGCGAGAAGAGAAGCAAGGCGCGGTCGTGAAGCTATTAGCGATCAAGAAGTGATCCCGACTACTTCGTCAAGCATAACTCCAACACCGTGTTCACTTCCGGACTCCGAGAAGAGACCATCACGGTTACATACACGGTTGATGTATTTTAATTAAGGTCAACTTTGGGTTTTCTACAACCGGACATTAACAAATTCCCATCTGCCTCATAACCGCGGGCACGGCTTTCGAAAGATAATACCCTGCAGGGGTGTCCCAACTTAGCCCATCACAAGCTCTCACGGTCATCGAAGGAATAAACCTTCACCCAAGACACACCGATCAGACTCGGTATCCCGGTACATCAAGACATTTCGACAATGGTAAAACTAAACCAGCAAGACCTCCCGCTGTGCCGACAAATCCCGATAGGAGCTGCACATATCTCGTTCTCAGGGCACATCCGGATGAGACTAGCTACGAGTAAAACCAGGCCCTCGAGTTTCCCGTGGTGGCCCCGCAGTAGTTCGAGTTGGACCAACACTCGAAGGAGCACCGCCCGGGGCTAAAATAAAGATGACCCTCGGGCTCGCGAAAACCCAAGGGAAAAAGGGTATAGGTGGCAAATGGTAAAACCAAGGTTGGGCCTTTTTGGAGGAGTTTTATTCAAAGCGAGCTGTCAAGGGGTCCCATAAATCACCCGACCGCGTAAGGAACGCAAAATCAAGGAACATAACACGGTATGACGGAAACTAGGGTGGCAAGAGTGGAACAAAACACGGGCATAAGGCCGAGCCTTCCACCCTTTACCAAGTATATAGATGCATTAATTAAAACAATAGATATTGTGATATCCCAAAATATCCGTGTTCCAACAAGGAACAAACTTCATCTTCACCGCAACTAACAACGCTATAAGAGGGCTGAGCAAAGCGGTAACATAGCCAATCAACGGTTTGCTAGGACATGGATGGTTAGAGGTTGACATGGCAATATGGGTGGCATGATATAGCAAGTGGTAGGTATCGCAGCATAGGCATAGCAAAAGAGCGAGCATCTAGCAAGCAAAGATAGAAGTGATTTCAAGGTATGGTCATCTTGCTCGTAAGGTTCTCGAGTTGTCGAAGGCGGATCCTCGTAGGCGTTCTCAACAGGCTCCTCGTTCACGTACTCGTCTCCGGCTCTACCCAAAGCAAGAACACAAGCAGCGGAACCACAATCAAACAAGGAACATATGCACAAGCAATATGATGCAATACATGACATGCTATGCGAGATGTGACATGCTATGCATATGTATGCTCCGGAAGGAAAATGATGAACCGGGCATCAACTTGGCAAACCAAGTATGCCGCTGGAAAGATGAGATGATTTCGGTTGAAATCGATATAAAGATCACCGGAATCGGATGCACGGTTTGCAAATGACAAGCAAAACAAGAATGACGCAAATCTGCGTTTAACAGCCCGATGCTACTTAGCATGCAACACGAAACTATGCTACAGCACCCCAACATAAAAACAAAGCATATGGCAACGAACTACAGGAGATGCTTAACAATAGAGGAACACTGAGCTACGGCTAAATCACATCATAACATGTTCAAACAAGCATGGTGAAAGTGCTCAAAATATCAGGTTCACAGACTTAGTGAAAATACTAACATGGCAGGAATTAACATCAGGAAGGCATGTTTAGAGCAAGCAAACAACATGCTACAGGAACTTATAATAGCAAAGCAAGGCATGACATGATTCTACTCAAAGCCTATTTCAATAGTCCCTTACTGACCATAAGCCAAAAAGGACCTAAAGAAATGATGGCACCCATGTAAACATTGCAAGTTTTATAACAGATTTCAGACTTAGTGAAATATCAGGACATGGCAAAAACAGATTCAACATGGCATGTTCGTGAGCTCGATGCACTCACTACAGAGCACCTCATGATAAACTAAGCATACACCCATCAAGAAGACATGGCATAGGAGCTATACATGGCAAGAACAACATCATAGCATACACGGATCAACTACACCGACCTCGTGAAAATTGAATCTAATGCAAACAGTCTGTCAGGAAACAATTTCAAGCAAAAGTAGAGCACGAAAATGACATGCTAAACTACTCCATAAATGCCAACAAAGGCATGGATGGATAGAGAACATCCATATGCTCAAAACACCCTTACTGATCATGCTCAAACAGGGCATAGATCTCTCTGAATCAACATGAACATATGGCATAAAATTAACAGCAGGACAAGACTTGGTGAAATCACAAAGTCCCTGAAATCAGGAATAACATCATCCCTACTTTGCATGCTTGTTCTAGTCAACACATAGCTCACAAAAATACATGGAAAATACCCCTGGAAAGATGGCATGGCAATGTTCAACTCACATGTAGGACTCAAATTCATAGGGTGCACACATAATTCATGGCAAAAATGACAAAATAGCTCGAACTGATAAATTCTGAAACTAACGGTCTGAAGCTATCTTCCAACAGCATTTCGGGCACCAAGATGAGCTCAAATGCAAATGATGCAATGGAA
The DNA here is from genome assembly GCA_021437245.1 of Aegilops speltoides. NCBI lineage: Eukaryota > Viridiplantae > Streptophyta > Magnoliopsida > Poales > Poaceae > Aegilops > Aegilops speltoides. The sequence continues at coordinate 218,056,684 of CM038145.1, forward strand.
TGAAATGATGTACTCTTCGATACGAACATTTTGACATATTATACGCCCAAAACGGAGCCACGGTTGCGGAGATGTGATGCGTGAAAATGCACGAAATAATTCAGAAAAGGACTTAGTGGATTTTTTGGAAAGAAGTCAACCGTCTTGATCTTGAGATCGGATCGGGATCTGGCCGAGCAGGAGGTTGCCAGCGGGGCTGCTTTCGCGGAGGAGCTCCGACGGAGGAGAGGAGGTGCGTGGCCGGCGGGGCGGCGGCAGCGATGTGTATGCCAGCATGGCATACGGGCACATGGCGCCAAGGTAGGGGCTGGCCGGCGAGGGAGCATGGCGGCGTGGGCATGGGCGGGCGGCATGGCGGCAGCGGGCGAAGCTTGCGAAGGGCGCGGCGCCAGGCTGGGCGCAAGGGGGGCATGGCGCGGGTGCGCGGGGAGGGCCCTGGCGAGGGCCTCAAGGGCTCAGCGGCAAGTGGCTGGCAGGGCGCCCACGTGGCGTCTCCCGAGTGGCTTGTGTGGGCGGGCGGACGCGTCCGGCGCCGTCCGGACGTGTCCGGCGCGGGGAGAGGAGCGGGGAGCTAGGGTTTGCCGGGATTTTCGGGGGAGGGTCTATTTATAGGCATAGAGGGAGCTAGGAGAGTCCAAATGGGGTGTAGTTTTCGCCCACACGATCGTGATCGAACGACCGAGGGCATGGAGGGGAGTTAGATGGGTTATTGGGCTGTTTTGGAGGGTTGTTGGGCTGCAACTCAAAAGAGGCCTTTGCGAGGGTGCGGTTAACCGTTGGAGTACCAAACGAACTCCAAATGACCCGAAACTTGACAGGTGGTCTACCGGTGCTATACCAGGGCCACTTGGCAAGGCTCGGTCCATTCCGAGAATGTTCAACACCCGCACACGGAAAAAAAAAGAACAAGAGGGGCCTTGGGGAACATAGGAGTGCCGGATTGCAAAGCAGACAACGGGAATATGCTCGGAATCATGAGACGAACACGTATGCAAATGAGATGCACATGATGACATGATATGAGATGCATGACATGGACAAAATGCAAAACGAAAACAAAACCCAACCACGGAGGGAAATCATATCACATATCCGAAAATGGCAAGAGTTGGAGTTACAAATATGGAAAGATACATCCAGGGTGTTACAACACTCCACCACTACAAGAGGATCTCGTCCGAGATCTAGGACTGAAAGAACTCCGGATATTCGAACGGAGGTGATCCTCGCGCCCCGTGTGGCTTCTCGGTTGAATGGTGTGACCACTTCACTTTTAGGAATTTGATTGACTTGTTGCGAGTCTTGCGCTCGGTTTCTTCAAGAATAGCAACGGGTGCTCATGATAAGAGATCTTCTTGGAGGTCAATTTCTTCAAAGTTGATAGTGCGTTCAGAATCTTGAAGCACTTGCGGAGCTGTGACCGTGAAACACATCGTGCGCGTTTGCAAAGTTGGATGGAAGCTCAAGTTGATAGGCGAGATCGCCTCTTTTGCCAATGATCTTGAAAGGACCCACGTATCTAGGGGCAAGCTTCCCTTTGATACCGGGCGGCGAGTGCCTTTCATTGGAGACGCGGAGGTAGACATGGTCTCCGATTTCAAAAGCCACATCACGGTGCTTGTCATCATAATAGCCCTTCAGCGCGCGATTATGCGGCTTTAAGATTCTCACGAATGACTTTGCACATTTCTTGACTTCGTGATCAAGTCGTTGCCAAGAAGTTGGCGTTCACTGTCTCGGACCAATTGAGAGGAGTCGACACTTTACGCCATATAAATTTGAATGGGGCCTTGCCGAACTTGCTTGGAAGCTGTTGTTGTAAGAGAACTTCGGCATATGGGAGACACTCTTCCCACTTCATGCCAAAAGAAATGACACAAGCCCGAGCATATCTTCAAGGATTTGATTGACTCGCTCGACTTGGCCACTAGTTTGAGGATGAAAAGCTGTCTTTGAAACGAATCTTGGTGCCCATGGCCTTCTCAAAAGAATCCCGAGAACTTAGAAGTGAAGATGCTTCCACGGTCGAAGAGATCAATTGTGGAATACCGTGCAAGGAGACAATTCGAGGTGTATAGCTCTGCCGGTGAGCTGCTGTGATAGATTCTTTGACGGGAAGAAAATGAGCCACTTTAGTAAGCTTGTCAATGACAACGAAGATAGCATCATTTCCACGCTTGGACTTAGGAAATCCGATCCACGAAGTCCATCTCGATATGATCAAACTTCCATTCGGAATAGCAAGAGGTTGGAGGAGACCAGCTGGTCTTTGGTGTTCTGCTTTCACTCTTCTCGCAGACATCACATTCATTCACGAATTGAGCAATTTCTCGCTTCATTCGAGTCCACCAATATGACTCGCTTGAGGTCATGGTACATCTTCGCACTTCCGGGATGAATGGATAGGAGGGAATTGTGTGCCTCATTCATGATGACTTTTCTCGGATCGCCTTTAGGAACCACAATCGATCCTCGAAGAAAAGAGTGTCTTTGTCATCAAGCGATAGCACTTGTATTTGAAATGCCCTTGTCAATACCACGTTTCACCTTCTTCACCATGGTATCCGAAGTTGAGCCTCACGAATTTGATCTTCCAAAGTAGGAGAGACTATGAGGTTGGCAAGAAATCCTTGAGGAACAACTTGAAGATTCAGCTTATGCGAAAGCTTCACAAAGATCCGGTTGGAAGGGCTTGAGAATTAAATGCATTGCAATAAGCCTTTCTGCTCGAGCATCTGCAATCACATTCGCCTTGCGAGTATATTCAATACTTGGATTGTACTCTTGAATCATTTCGACCCATCGAGTTTGCCTGAGGTTGAGGTTTGGTTGAGTGAAGATATACTTGAGGCTCTTGTGATCGGTGAAAATGTCCACTTTCCTTCCCAACAAGAGATGTCTCCATGTTATCAATGCATGGACAACTGCCGCCAACTCAAGATCGTGAGTGGGGTAGTTCTTTTCGTTGGGCTTCAACTGGCGAGAGGTATAGGCCACAACCTTCTTCTCTTGCATTAACACAGCACGAGACCTTGCAAGGAAGCATCACAAGAAAATTCGAATGGCTTGGATTCATCGGGAGGAGTCAAGACAGGAGCTGTAACTAGCTTCTCTTTGAGGGTGTTGAAAGCGACATCACACTCAGGCGTCCAGACATACTTGACATGCTTCTGGAGGAGGTTGGAAAGAGGCTTTGCAATCTTGGAGAAGTTCTCAACGAATCTTCGGCAATAGCTTGCAAGACCGAGAAAACTGCGGAGCTGCTTGACATTCTGAGGAGGTTCCCAATTCACAATTGAAGACACCTTCTCGGGATTAACAGCGATGCCCTTGGCTGAGATGATATGACCAAGATAAAGAACTTCATCAAGCCAGAACTCACATTTGGAAAACTTTGCATAGAAATTGATGTTCTCTGAGCTTGTCGAGCACCAATCGCAAATGTTTGGCATGATCACGCTTGTTCTTGGAGAAGACCAAAATATCATCGAGATACACCAAGGCGAAATCATTTGTGTAGGGGTTGAAGATAAAGTTCATCATGCGAGAGAAAGTTGGAGGAGCATTGACAAGGCGAAAGACATGACGGTATATTCATAAGAACCAAAGCTTGTTCGAATCTTTGTCTTGGGAATATCTTGTTCACGAATGCGAATCGATGATAACCCATACGGAGGTCAAGCTTGGAGAATACTTTAGCACCTTTGAGTTGCTCGAATAGCTCATTGATGTTGGGAAGTGGATACTTGTTCTTGATTGTCTTCTTATTCAATGGACGGTAATCAACACAAAGTCGGTCCGTGCCATCCTTCTTACGGACAAAAGAACTCCACATCCCCATGGAGATGAACTCGGTCCGATCAAACCAGACGCTCTTGTTCATCGAGCTGCTTCTTCAATTCTTTCAGCTCCTTGGGTCCAAGCTTGTGGGGACGCTTGCAAGCGGGTTGATGCGGGCTCAAGATCGATAACGAATTCGGTGGCCGATGAGGAGGCATACCGGAAGCTCTTACGGAAAGACATCTTGGTACTCACAAAGCATTTGGAATTTGAGAGATAGCATTCAACTCGCCCTTCTCATTGAGAGAAAACAACCGAACGGTTTCATCACGAGCGGCATAGATGATAACATCCTCAGAAGGGTGTGTCAATTGAATCTGCCTGGCAGCACAATCAAGTTGAGCCTTGTGCTGAGAAAGCCAGTCCATCCCGAGAATAAGATCAATATCCGAGTCACCAAGGACAATTGGAGAAGACAGAAATCTATAGTCACCCATCTTGATAGAAACATCCGGAACCATCATGCTAGAGCTCAAGCGCTTAGCGGGAGAAATAACTTGCATAGCTTTAGGTAATTCCACTGTGTCAAAATTGTGCTTCGATGCAAAAGGATATGACACGAAAGAATGCGATGCACCAGTATCAAATAAGACTTTTGCAGGAATATCATTAACAGGAAGATTACCCATGATCACGTCAGAAGAATCCTCTGCTTAGCTGCATTCATCATATTCACCTTTGCATACTTGGGATTATGCTTGACCTTTGCATTGCTTGAAGACCTCACGGGGAGGAGGAGGAAGGCGCCTTTGGTTATGGCATTTGTTAGCATAGTGACCTTCTGCGGCACTTGTTGCAGTCACCTCTGAGGCGGACGGTGATAAGGAGCATTTGACCTTGGAGCTTGAGGTGAGACTTGTTCAGTAGCTTGGGTTGGGTGGGTGGGAAGATCCACGACCACCGAGTTCTTCTGGCGATAAAGGTGACGGAACGGAGGAGGAGGAAGGTAGAACTTTGCTGCTTTGTTGCCACTTGAGAGGAAGAAGAAGACTGAAGCTGCATCCTGTTTCTCTTCTTTGAAGCCTCACACTTGAGCTGAGCACCTTCTAGCTTGAGTGCCATATTATAGAATTGATCAAACCGAGTAGGCTCGGAAAGAACAAGAGATAACTGCAGATCCTCTCTAAGGCCACCTCTCGGCGATAGATCATACTTTTCTCATCAGAGCGTCTTGTTTAGCGAATCGAGCAAGTTTACAAAGCAGTATGTTGTATTCATTACATCGACATGTTCCTTGCTTGAGATTGCGAAACTCCTCACGCTTGCTCTCAACAACCTTTGGAAGGAATGTGGTGAGCTTTAAAGTCCCGACAATCAGTCCAAGTAATCACTCGACCACCTCTAGAATCCTTGTATTGCTGGAACCAATCACCGCCTCGATCCTTGAGCTGAAAAGACGCGAACTTGGCGTAGTCCTCGTGTCCGACATTGCTGCATTCAAAGTGCTTGTTGATATCCACGAGCCAATCGTCGGCATCTGTGGCCTCGACACGATGGCTGAAAGACTTTGGCTGGTTGGCAAGGAACTGGTTGAGTGTAGGAAGCTGTGGTGATGATAGAACTGCCCTTGACCTTGATTCCCTTGGTTGCCTTGGCCTTGGTTACGCTCTTGCATCATTTGGATCAACAAGCGGCGTTGGCGTTAGTGGTTGCCATCAAAGTTTGCCATGCCTCCGGGCGGAGGTGGAGGTGGAGGGTTCGCTGACTCCCATCACTGCGTTCCGGATTACGCGCGTTGGAGGAGCCATCTGAAGAGGGTGACATCCGTTAGCATCTTGATGAGCAGATAGACAAGTTGAATCAGCGGATAGAAATTGCAACATATAGTCTTCACAATAAACATTGAACAGGGATGAGCGAATGAATTCCAAAGTAAACATCACGTCCATTAAGGTGAGAAGCCACTTGATAAGAGATTGATGAATAAAAATAAAAACAAGGTATGAATGGAACAAATAAGTGGTAAGGATTACCCAATCACAAACCAAATATCTGCGGAAGAAAATGCTAGAGCTACTTGAATCCCACCTATAAACTCCGAAACTTTCCGGTTATGCAATCGGTGTTGGGGATACAGGAGCAATATATATATCTCACCCAAGCTAACAATCCCTACATCCAATTGTATCCATCCTTCAACACATAACCAAGAAACCTTCGAAATCGTGTACCTCAACCTTGAAAAGCATCCGTTATCTGAGTCATGGCAATACTCCGTACTCACCACAAGATCTTTGGGTTAGCGGGGTTATCTCACCAACGACTGCATAAAAGAGATTTTCGATGTCGCGCACTAAACTCAGGTATTCGAGCTGCAACGATAAAATTATGGCGACAACACCTCGGAGCTCAACTCCCGGGACACCGCCACAACCCTAAATGTCGAGGCAACCAAGACAATGTTGTCATCATAAAACCATCGAACGATTCTAAGATACCAGCGTGATCCTAAAAATTTTTTAGTGAAATTTGAGAAGAGAAGAGTCAAAACTCTCGTCGGGATACCTCACCGGAAGGTCGAAGGACTGGGAGTAAAAAGAATTCCTAAACTCTCCGATATATATAATCCTAAATGACTCAAAACATTTTTCTAGACACAACTCGGCCACTAAAAGCGATCAAGCGGTGGGGGCTCCTAAGGTGGGGATGGCTCGATTACCAACTTATTACGCCCTCGATGCGGCTATAGCTCCCGTGTCGAAGCACGACTTAGAGGCATAACCGCATTGAAAGCAATGTCGCAAGTGAGGTAATCTTCGCACAATCCATGTAATACATAAGGGAAAAGATACATAGTTGGCTTACAGTCGCCACTTCACACAATTACATAAATAAAGCATTACATCATCCAGATACAATCAAGGTCCGACTACGGAACCAAAATAAAAGAAGAACCCCAAATGCGACACAAATCCCCGATCGCCCCAACTGGGCTCCACTAACATAGTATCGACCAAGGGCCTCATCATATTCCCACTTCAGCTCGGTTCGCCATCTGCTTTGGCATCACCAGTACTGCATCATTTTGGTAGAATCATGAGCCACGGGGACTCAACAATCTCACACCCCGAGATCAAGACTATTTAAGCAAGGAAGGCTGGTGTCAAAAGGGAAGCTGCTGCAAGTTTAACTAGCATATATGGTGGCTACATCGCAAAAGAGAGCGAGAAGAGAAGCAAGCGCGGTCGTGAAGCTATTAGCGATCAAGAAGTGATCGACTACTTACGTCAAGCATAACTCCAACACCGTGTTCACTTCCGGACTCATGAGAAGAGACCATCACAGTTACATACACGGTTGATGTATTTTAATTAAGGTCAACTTTGGGTTTTCTACAACGGACATTAACAAATTCCCATCTGCCTCATAACATGGGCACGGCTTTCGAAAGATAATACCCTGCAGGGGTGTCCCAACTTAGCCCATCACAAGCTCTCACGGTCATCGAAGGAATAAACCTTCACCCAAGACACACCGATCAGACTCGGTATCCCGGTACATCAAGACATTTCGACAATGGTAAAACTAAACCAGCAAGACCTCCCGCTGTGCCGACAAATCCCGATAGGAGCTGCACATATCTCGTTCTCAGGGCACATCCGGATGAGACTAGCTACGAGTAAAACCAGGCCTCGAGTTTCCCCGTGGTGGCCCCGCAGGCAGCTCAGTTCGGACCAACACTCGAAGGAGCACTGGCCCGGGGGGGCTAAAATAAAGATGACCCTCGGGCTCGCGAAAACCCAAGGGAAAAAGGGTATAGGTGGCAAATGGTAAAACCAAGGTTGGGCCTTGCTGGAGGAGTTTTATTCAAAGCGAGCTGTCAAGGGGTCCCATAAATCACCCGACCAGCGTAAGGAGCATAAAATCAAGGAACATAACACGGTATGGCGGAAACTAGGGTGGCAAGAGTGGAACAAAACACGGGCATAAGGCCGAGCCTTCCACCCTTTACCAAGTATATAGATGCATTAATTAAAACAATAGATATTGTGATATCCCAAAATATCCGTGTTCCAACAAGGAACAAACTTCATCTTCACCTGCAACTAACAACGCTATAAGAGGGGTTGAGCAAAGCGGTAACATAGCCAATCAACGGTTTGCTAGGACATGGATGGTTAGAGGTTGACATGGCAATATGGGTGGCATGACATAGCAAGTGGTAGGTATCGCAGCATAGGCATAGCAAAAGAGCGAGCATCTAGCAAGCAAAGATAGAAGTGATTTCGAAGGTATGGTCATCTTGCTGTAAGGTTCTCGAGTTGTCGAAGGCGGATCCTCGTGGGCGTTCTCAACAGGCTCCTCGTTCACGTACTCGTCTCCGGCTCTACCCAAAGCAAGAACACAAGCAACGGAACCACAATCAAACAAGGAACATATGCACAAGCAATATGATGCTGATACATGACATGCTATGCGAGATGTGACATGCTATGCATATGTATGCTCCGGAAGGAAAATGATGAACCGGGCATCAACTTAGCAAACCAAGTATGCCGCTGGAAAGATGAGATGATTTGGTTGAAATCGATATAAAGATCACCGAATCGGATGCACGGTTTGCAAATGACAAGCAAAACAAGAATAGCGCAAATCTGCGTTTAACAGCCCGATGCTACTTAGCATGCAACACGAAACTATGCTACAGCACCCCAACATAAAAACAAAGCATATGGCAACGAACTACAGGAGATGCTTAACAATAGAGGAACACTGAGCTACGGCTAAATCACATCATAACATGTTCAAACAAGCATGGTGAAAGTGCTCAAAATATCAGGTTCACAGACTTAGTGAAAATACTAACATGGCAGGAATTAACATCAGGAAGGCATGTTTAGAGCAAGCAAACAACATGCTACAGGAACTTATAATAGCAAAGCAAGGCATGACATGATTCTACTCAAAGCATATTTCAATAGTCCCTTACTGACCATAAGCCAAAAGGACCTAAAGAAATGATGGCACCCATGTAAACATTGCAAGTTTTATAACAGATTTCAGACTTAGTGAAATATCAGGACATGGCAAAAACAGATTCAACATGGCATGTTCGTGAGCTCGATGCACTCACTACAGAGCACCTCATGATAAACTAAGCATACACCCATCAAGAAGACATGGCATAGGAGCTATACATGGCAAGAACAACATCATAGCATTCACGGATCAACTACACCGACCCCGTGAAAATTGAATCTAATGCAAACAGTCTGTCAGGAAACAATTTCAAGCAAAAGTAGAGCACGAAAATGACATGCTAGACTACTCCATAAATGCCAACAAAGGCATGGATGGATAGAGAACATCCATATGCTCAAAACACCCTTACTGATCATGCTCAAAAAGGGCATAGATCTCTCTGAATCAACATGAACATATGGCATAAAATTAACAGCAGGACAAGACTTGGTGAAATCACTAAGTCCCTGAAATCAGGAATAACATCATCCCTACTTTGCATGCTTGTTATAGTCAACACATAGCTCACAAAAATACATGGAAAATACCCCTGGAAAGATGGCATGGCAATGTTCAACTCACATGTAGGACTCAAATTCATAGGGTGCACACATAATTCATGGCAAAAATGACAAAATAGCTCGAACTGATAAAATTCTGAAACTAACGGTCTGAAGCTATCTTCCAACAGCATTTCGGGCACCAAGATGAGCTCAAATGCAAATGATGCAATGGAATGAAATGATGTACTCTTCGAGGCGAACATTTTGACATATTATACGCCCAAAACGGAGCCACGGTTGCGGAGATGTGATGCGTAGAAAAATGCACGAAATAATTCAGAAAAGGGACTTAGTGGATTTTTGGGGGGAAGAAGTCAACCGTCTTGATCTTGTAGATCGGATAGGGATCTGGCGAGCAGGAGGTTGCAGCGGGGCTGCTTTCGCCGGAGGAGCTCGGCCGGAGGAGGAGGTCGGCGGCGGGGCCAATGGCCAGGCCGGCATGGCGTGGCCTTGATGGCCAGCCATGATGTGGGCATGGCGCAGCCTTGATGTGAGCCATGGCAGCTGCGGAGTGGCAGCGGCGGCGGTGGCCGGCCCATGGCGCCTCAGCTGGAAGCGGCGCATGCCAGTGTGTGTGTGTGAAAGGTGTGGTGGGGAGTGGTGTGGCCTGGCCAGTGTGGTGGAAGACCCATGGAGGCCTCATGAGCGTGTGGGGCAGCGTGGCCACGTGGCGTCTCCAGTGGCTCTGGTGTGTGGCCAGACGCGTCGGCGCCGTCCGGACGTGTCCGTGAGGGGAGAAGGAGGGAGCTAGGGTTTGCAGGGATTTTCGGGGAGGTCTATTTATAGGCATAGAGGAGCTAGGAGAGTCCAAATGGGGTGTAGTTTTCGCCCACGATCGTGATCGAGCGACCGAGGCATGGAGGGAGTTAGATGGGTTATTGGGCTGTTTTGGAGGGTTGTTGGGCTGCAACTCAAAAGAGGCCTTTGCGAAGTGCGGTTAACCGTTGGAGTACCAAACGAACTCAAATGACCCGAAACTTGACAGGTGGTCTACGGTGCTATACCAGGGCCACTTGGCAAGGCTCGGTCCATTCGAGAATGTTCAGCACCCGCACACGGAAAAAAGAACAAGAGGGGCCGGGAACATAGGAGTGCGGATTGCAAAAGCAGACAACGGGGAATATGCTCGGAAACATGAGACGAACACGTATGCAAATGAGATGCACATGATGACATGATATGAGATGCATGACATGGACAAAATGCAAAACGAAAACAAAACCCAACCACGGAGGGAAAATCATATCACATATCCGAAAATGGCAAGAGTTGGAGTTACAAATATGGAAAGATACATCCGGGGTGTTACATCGCGGCGGGGCCTGGTCAACGTGGTCAATGAACGACATCCATTGGAAGTGGACTGTATGTGGAGAGGCTGACAGCTGGGTCCATGGCCGCATGCAAGGAAATGCCTCCTTATTACGCGCAAAATAATGATTCCTCCACCTGACAGCTAGGACCCAAGGGAAGGTCCTCTATATTTTGGGAAAAAAACGTTCCCCCCGCTGACAGGTCGGACCCACCAGCTATATCTTCGCACGCAAGGAAGTGCCTCCTTATTACGCACAAAAAAATGAATACCCCCGTGCTAGCTGGGACCTACCATAGTGGATGGCTGACTTGTGGGCCTACTAAGTTGACGGGGACTGAGGGCTTTGTCGACTTAGTCAATATGAACGATTCTAGCTCCAGTGACCATACGATGTCCATCCAATGGCCATAGTGCTTCTTCAACCTTTGGTCTTCTTGCTCCAGCCACCCAAAGCAGCGCTGGTCGTGCCGCCTGCTCCTGCCTCCCGTGGCCGGTTGTGCTTCCACACAGGCCTCACCGCCCCATACTACTCCCACCGCTGGCCATGCCATCCCTCCACTCACCCACACCCCTTGTTATTCTACGGCGACGACAGCCTCACACCGCAGCCGAACCAGTGAACCCTCGTACTCCTCTCCGCGTGGGCATCCACTTCCGCGTCTTCCCTGGCTCCGCGTCATCCTATTCCTAGGCCTCGCCGTTGTCCACCGCCGTGGTGCTCTTGGTGCGGCGTGGTCAATGTGGTCAACGACCGACTTCCATCGGAAGAGTACTATCGTGGAGGGCTGGCAATTTGGGTCCTGGCAGCTACAAGGAAGTGCCTCCTTATTACGCGGAAAATAATCATTCCTCCACCTAACCGCGAGGACCCACGGACGGGCCATCGTATTCCTTGAAAAAATGTTTCCCCCGATTGCTGAGACCCACGAGCGGGCCACCGTATTTAAGTGAAAAAGCGTTCCCCTCATTTGGGACCCACGGAAGTGCCTCCTTATTACGCACAAAAAATGAATACTCCCCCGCTGGCTGGGACCCACCTTAGTGGGTGTCGATTATCAAAACGGCGGATCTCGGGTAGGGGGCCCGAACTATCGTCTCGGGCTAATGGTAGCAGGAGGTAGGGGACACGATGTTTACCAGTTGGGCCCTCTCGATGGAGGTAATACCCTACTTCATGCTTGATTGATCTTGATGATATGAGTATTACAAGAGTTGATCTACCACGAGATCGTAGAGGCTAAACCCTAGAAGCTAGCCTATGATTATGATTGTTATTGTCTCTACGGACTAAACCCTCCGGTTTATATAGACACGGAGGGCTAGGAATTACGAGTCAATTGAGAGAAGGAGATCTACATATCCGAATTTCCAAGCTTGCCTTCCACGCAAAGGAGAGTCCCATCCGGACACGGGACAAAGTCTTCAATCTTGTATCTTCACAGTCCAATAGTCCGGCTGTCCGAGGACCCCTTAATCCTGGACTGCCTCAGTAGCCCCTAAACCAGGCTTCAATGACAATGAGTCCGGCCCGCAGATTGTTTTTGGCATTGCAAGGCAGTCTCCTTCTCCGAATACTCCATAGAAGATTTTGAACACAAGAATCGTGTTCGGCTCTGCAAAACAAATTCCACATACCACCGAAGAGAGCACAATATTCCACAAATCTAATTTGCTGACAACTTTTTATAGCATGACATCATGCCACGACCCAGTCATTATTCGAACCGTTTTTCACAACCTGCCACCGCACATATCGCGAGGTGGTTTTATCGGCACGTCTTGTTGAAGCAGAGATCATGTAACCTCATCACGGGATTCTCATCAATACGGGCATGGGTAATCCAACCGCGCCATCAACCGTGGCGCTTGGGAAATAAGCGATTTTAACGGGCAAGTGGGGAGGCGGAGGATCTCTGCTGCCTTTATAAGGGGATAAGAACTCCCTCTTTCACCCACTCCTTCTTCCTCTGCTCATCCATTCCTTCTTGCTCAAGCCCTAGCGCTCAGGCATTTGTCTTCTCCGCCCAAAAAGGTTTCCCGAAAATGTCCGGATCCGGAGCAGGAGGCAAGTGGGTGGCCTCTATAGTCCGGGAGAAGGATATCAAAAAGCTTCGGGGGGGGGGGCGGGTATATGGGCAAGAGAATCGGCCACCGTCTTCCGACGGCGGGACAAATCGTCCCCACCCCAGAACCGCACGAGAGGGTGGTATTCCTCCCTCATTTTGTCCGCGGGCTAGGATTTCCCCTCCCCCCATTTGTTCGCGGCATCATGTATTATTATGGGATTGATTTTCATGACATATCCCCCAGTTCCTTCCTCAACATCTCGACATTCATAAATGCGGTATGCGAGGCCATTCTCCGTGTCGCCGCGCCGGCATGGATGAAGGTTTTCAATGTGAAGCCCAAGGTAGTGAGCGGTGAGCATGCTGAATGCGGAGGCGCCATGGTGAGCAGGATGCCCAGCGTTACATGGCCAATAGGTACTTTCAATGATTCCATCAAGGAGTGGCAGTAGCAGTGGTTTTACATCACCGAGCCGCACGGCAAGGAATGGGCCGCCGCTTCAGAGTTCAGATCTGGTGCCTCCTGCGACTTACGTCCTGGCCCAAGAAGGGCCTGAACTGGGCTTCGTCTGACGAGCTATCAGAGCTCCAGACACGCATCCAAGATATGGAAGACAAGAACATCAAGCTCGTCAATGTAGTCTAGGTGATGTTAGTTCGCCGGATTCTACCTTGTCAACACCGGGCTTGCAATTTATGGCAGTTCGACCCGGCACGGCACCAGACCTTGTTAGAGCTCTTTGGCTCCTCGCATACGGATATCTGGAAGGTGCTTTTCAAGTCCGGAAAATCATGGCCGGACTCCACCGAGGACCGCGGGTACCAACTGTCCCGCCCTGCAAGTTCGGTAAGTGATTGTACGTTTACAATTCATATGTTTTATTCGCATATCCTTAGGAAAATGCTTGATGTGTTTCCCTCCAATTTCCTAGGGCTGGGCGAAGAAAGTGGGGCGGATCTACTGTCTGGCCCCGCTGCCAGAAGAACTGGCCAGCCCACTTCTGATGAAGATGTTGGTCCCGGCGCCTTACAAGGCACCAAAGAAGAAGGCCGAAAAGAAGGTCAAGAAGACTAGGGGCGGCCTGCGTCACCGTGGTGCTTCAAACACGAAATATAAAGACTCCAATGCCCATTCTTCCTCCAAAGAGGACGAGGAGGAGGAAGGAGACGAATCCCCCACAGGGGGAAGAAAGTAAAGGACGGCCTCCACATCCTTGGAGGCCGAGTCGCCTAAGAGGGGAAAAACTCCCCTTCCAGAGGAGTCCACTGCCGCTGCCGATAGCAACCCAGAGTGGGATCCCAGGGCCCAGCCCCTGGTGAACTCATGAGTATAAAATCCAAACACGCTCATGTGTCCAGACTTGTCATGGCATGTATTTTAATCTGAGCCGTACTTTTTTCAGTCCGGTGGGGTCCCGTGCCAAACAATCCTCGTAAGAAGATTTGCTGCGTTCGGATGCGATGGAGAGCGGGACACCCCGGAAGGCCCCCTCCCCAAAACATATGAATGAAACCGAGGTTTCATCCCAGAAGGACCCATGCCACGGAGGGGGGGAAGATCACAAAGGCGGCGCCAGGAGGCCAGACTTTAGGGTCCGGACACACGGGAGAGAAGGCTCCCGTGGACGTCGACGGCGGGGGTTACCTTGAATCCGGCCCCCAGTCGGACACGATTCCGGAGACCCATAAGGCCCAGGGGCTGGCCGGCGGCCTCCGTCAACTGGAGGAGGTGTGTCTGTTCCACCGGAAACCTCTGGCCAACCAGAGGTGCTGGATGCTTTATTGGTGGCGCTGAAGGGTGCCTCCATCGTTGATGAACACCGTGCCCTTATGGGTGCGGTGATTGAGAAGATTCAGGCCGCTGAGAGTGGACTAAATGAGTCCTGTATCAGCCTCATAAGAGGCTTTGAGGTATGTTTTATGAGGTTTGGAAGAGTGTCATGGTATAGATAGCAGCCCCTGATACACTGTTCGGTGAAAGAAATAACCGGATAGAGGATCAAATTTATGTTCGCAGGAGACTCACTTGATGACATCTATCACTCTTTTTAATAAGCAGGCGTCTGTGGCGACTACCGCCTCTCATGCTACGGATGTATCCGAACTGAGGCATAGTCTGGAGCGGGCCGAAGGAGAACTTGGCCAAGTGAAGAAACAACTGCGGGATAACCAAGGTATCACGAGACCTTGTTTATGTAGCAAAAAAGAATAAGTGTGCATGATGAAAATATTTTTGTAATGTGCTTCTAGGCTGACGGCGAAATTGAGGCTCCTAAAAGGTTGTGGCGAAGCCGAGAAGAAGGCAACCCATGAGCGGGCTCTCCATGAAGCATGAGGCTAGAGTTATTGAGGCTGGCGAGAGCTTCAAGAGGCCCTGAAGAGATGTGAGGCTTTGGAGCAGAGTTTATTAGGGAGAGAATCCGAACTCTTCCAGGCTCGCCAAGCCGCAAGTGATGCCCGCGGAGAAGCCCAAGGTGCCCTGAAGGAAATCCAGGAGGCAAGGAAGATTGCGGCTTGTAAGGCTTTTTCTATACAAGCGCGTATTTGGAGGGAGAAAATCAAGTTGATAGTTTGAATTCTGATTTGTCTAGGGGTATTTGCGGAGCTGCCGTGCAGCATATCTAATTCCGCCCAATTCTACCAAGCCAAAGAGAGGAATACTGTGGATAAGATCTTCTAGAATCGATGTCTGCGCGAATTATCGGTGCCTTTCTCGATCAATGAAATAGCTGGTCGAGCGCATAAAGCGGCTGAGCTAGCCATGAAGGATTTAATTATCCGGCTGTAGCCCGCCGAGCCGATACCCAGCAGTTACTTCAGGCTCGTGAAGCGGCTTGTGAGTGCCTGTCCTCGACTCGAAGTCATCAAGTTGTCGGTCTGCAATGAAGGTGCGCGAATGGCCTTCACCCGTGCAAAGGTGCATTGGGGGAAGTTGGATGCGGAAAAGCTTGGGATCGAAGGACCGCCGGAGGGAAAGGAGCACCGCAAGCACGAGTTGTATTATGAAGGTGTCTTGAAAGGAGCCCGCCTTGCGGCGGAGCAATGCACCAATGGCATTATTTTTCCATGAATACGGTCATGTTTGTCGTTTGTAATGTTTGAATAAGATCATTTCTATCATTTATTGCTTGTTGTTTGAAAGTTTTTCCTCCTGTGTGGCCGTTTTATATACTAATCCTGAGAGTTGGCCAGTCGTCGGCTTCTACCCCCAGGTAGTAAGTATGGGGGTGTTCGGGATAAACCTGAACAATCTTTATCCCAGTTTTGGGTCCTTGAAGGAGGTGTTCAGCACAGCGAACCAGGCAATCAGAATATAGGGCTTTATCACTCTCACTTAGTGTCGGTGTCAAAACCGGCGGATCTCGGGTAGGGGGTCCCGAACTGTGCGTCTAGGCGGATGGTAACAGGAGACAAGGGACACGATGTTTTACCCAGTTGGGCCCTCTCGATGGAGGTAAAACCCTCGTCTGCTTGATTAATATTGATGATATGGGTAGTACAAGAGTGGATCTACCACGAGATCAAGGAGGCTAAACCCTAAAGCTAGCCTATGGTATGATTGTTGTAATGTATGTTGTGTCCTCTGGACTAAAGCCCTCCAGTTTATATAGACACGAGAGAAGGCTAGGGTTACCTGAGTCGGTTACAATGGTAGGAGATCTACATATCCGTGTCGCCAAGCTTGCCTTCACGCCAAGAAAGTCCTATCCGGACACAGGGGCGGAGTCTTCAATCTTGTATCTTGAGTCTTGGAGTCCGGCGGGCGATGATAGTCGGCTGTCAGGACACCCCTAGTCGAGACTCCTCGGTAGCCCTGAACCAGGCTTCAATGGCGATAAGTCCGGCGCGCCTAATGTTCGGCATTGCAAGGTGGGTTCCTCCCTTGAATAATCGAGAGAAGATCATGAGCGCCCGGGATAGTGTCCGGCTCTGCAAAATAAATTCCACATTCCACCGTAGAGAGAATAAAATGTAAACAAGTCCAATCTACTAACGTATTATGCGGCATGACATCATATCGCTACCAAGCCTTTATTTGAATCGTTTTTTATTATACCACCTCACCGCGTTTAGCGAGCGATTTCCTTAGCACGTCCTATCGAAGCGGTCGTGTTCCCCTTATTCAGGATTCTCATCAATACGGATGTGGGTAACCCAACGTGCCCGTCGCCCACGTCTCCTCTATCGAAGGTGAATCACGAGCGGTCCCGAGGCGGCTCTTAGTATTTTCCCCCTTTATAAGAGGACCAAGGCTCGTTTCTTTTCTTCAATCTTCCATCGAATCTTCTCCTTGCCCCAAGTTCCAACACCCGAGCCCCAGATTGGCGCTTTGGATCTTCAACCATGTCGGCTCCGACCTTGAGGGTCGGTGGATGCCCTCCTCCGTTACGGAGGAGGATGTGCTAAACTGCGTGAAGCCAAGTACACATCTCTGAGATTCGCTGAGTTGCCGCCCAAGGGCAGGCCATGCCCACTCCGAGCCCGGTGAGTCGTCGTCTTAGTATCCCACCTCCGTCGGGGTTTAGGCTTCCAGGCGGACCCCTTCGTGAGAGGGCTCATGTTCTACTACGGGCTGGATTTTTCACGACTTGGCTCAGAGTCCATCCTCCATATCTCCGCATTCATTATCGTCTGCGAAGCCTTCCTCCGCGTCACCCCGCCCGGTTTGTGGCTGAAGACCTTCAATGTGGGCGAAGATGATCGAGGCGTCAGCGGAGTCTTGTGAAGCGACCATAGCGAAGGGCGGCGCCCGTGGCCGAGGCTCCTTCAAGAGGAGCTCGGCTTGTGGCAGCGAGGTGGTTCTACATCACCGCTCGAAGGCGACAAGCAAAAGCCGCCGCCTTCATTCGCCGGGACCTCCGCCGGACTGATGTTGTGGGTCGACCAAGGGCTCAATTGGGGCCGTCGAAGGCCGCGCCTTTATTGCGAGGCGAGGATCCGAGACCTCTGGCGAGGAGATCAATCTGGTGGTGGTAATGCAGGTTATGCTAATCAGGCGTCTTCTGCCCTGCAAACGCCGTCCTCTCCGGTTATGGCAGTTCAATCCAGAGGGACCTCGAATTCTCCAACACTTCATGGGCACGTCACCCGTGGAGATGTACAAGTTGTTGTTCGGACCGCAGGTGGCGTGTCCGGAATTGACCGAGGACGCAGGCTTAAGCTACAATCGCCCGGATACTCAGGTAAGTAGCTCAGAATCCGGACGTTCTATTTATTTGCTTTTCTAGAATTCGCCTCCTGACCAATTACTCTTCATCAGGAGTGGGTAGCCGATCGAAGCGATCGGTGTCCGGCCCCCTCCGAGAGACGCACCGGGCCCATCTTTGGTCGAGAATGTTGGAGGTCGTGCCCGTAGAAGGGGGCGATGGGGAAAATAGAAGAGCTATCACTTTGCCCAAGGGGGCATCTGGAAAGGGGGGGATCAAAAATCCCTCCTTCCAGGGGGAGAAGAGGACCGCCTCCGAAGATCCGGAGGCCAAAGCCCCTAAGCGGGGGAAGAAATCTTCACGGGGGTCCTCGTCGGGGAGAACCCGGCGTGCAATCGTCTCTAAGGATCGAGACCTCCAGTGAGCCGTGAGTAGGAAAGGGAGTTCATTAATAAGAAAATGCCCTATTTGTATACATAGATAACGAAATTTTTCCTTCTGATTCGGATCTGCGGACTTCTCGAGATGAGTTCGTCTTTGGGGATCTTCGTCCGGAGATGATGGAGAGCGAAACGCCTCCGTCTGCTGCGCCGTTGGACAGGGCAGATGAGCCTGAGGTATCATCGCGGAGGGTATCGAGCCGGTGGCCGGAGAGTCGGCGCCAACTAGTGTCCGGCGGGGGCTGAAGAGTCGCTTGAGAGGCGTCCGTCTCGAGAAGATCACCGTGCTTTGATGAGTATGGTGATTGGAAGGATTTCGTCGCGCGAAATTGTATTGCATAATGCCGTCGAGGAGCTTCTTGGCGGGATTTGAAGTCATAAAACGGCGCACCTTTTGACGGTTTGCACATAGAAGTCGCCTGTATAGATAGTAGCCCTGAGACTCGGCGGGTTGTCGAAAGCAGTGTGTGCGAGATCAAAATCGCGGTATTGAATGTTGTCCTTCCTATGTAGGTGGCGGATAGTCGAGGGCTAGCGGACTAGTGGAGTTGTCGAGTTAATGCGGCAACTTGATGTGGCGGATCACGGACATCAGCTTATCAACGGCGACTTGGCGAGTCGCAAGGTAAATGAATTCTCATGATCTCTTATTTGAGGGCAAAGCCGCCTCGATAATATATATCTTTGTGATCTGAGCGGTCTGCTGTTGTGGAGAGCCTTGGGCGAGCTTGCTCAAGCTAAGGAGCAAGTCCGAAGGAGTGATCTGGCTGCCTTGAGGCGGCGAGGAGTTAAGCGAAAAGGCTGCACCTGCCTAAGCGAGGGAAAAGATGGCGGATTAGCGTGAAAGTAAAAGATCTTGCCGACCGCGAGGCTCTTGAAAAGGAGCTCTTATCGGGCGGGAAAATCTAGGGAAGGCCACCGCCGAGGCCAAGGATGCCCGATTACGCAATGCGGCTATGAAGGAGGAGTTGCGCCGGGCGGAGATATTGTGGCTGGCAAGCCGTTTCGCTCGTCGCGGTTTCTGAGATCAAAAATATGCCCAACTTGGCCAGCTATAGGGTCGGAGGATCCATATATGGACTTAGCACAAATCTTGGTGATGCCGTTGAGCACTTCCGCAGCGGAAGGATCACAAGGCGGAAGAGCTATTTTGGTCTCAATTCCATAGTCCGGATCGTTCACTTCCGTTGACCGATCGGTTGGCGAATGGGCTGAGCTAAATAGACTGTCCGGACTTGCCATGACTGATATCGTGGCTCATATGCGGCGAGAGAGGCCCAAAGGCGGCGAGCTATTTGACTTATTGCAGCAATTTCTTGGGCGGTGCCGCATATCAAGGAGATAAGCGGTCGACCTGCATAGAAAGCGGCGGATGGCCCTTGCCGTGTGAAGCGCATTGGGCGGAGATGGATGCCACGCTATTGCCACCGAGGTTGGACGAAAGCGGTTACCGCGAACACTATTTTGGGAAGTTATGCGTGGCGCTCGTGTAATAAGTCGCGATGCTCAAAAATGTTACGTTCAAATGAGCGTTTTATCTTATAAGACAATGATTATAATGTAACGCTTTTTATACTTGTGCGTCCCAAGTATTAAAATATCTCCTATGTGGCCGTTTATGTATGCATTTGTATAACACTGAAAGATTGCAGTCTTGACTATTTACGCACAAGCTGCGGGGTGTTACATAAAAATAGTGCGTTTTCACACTTAATCCGGCGTCTCGGTCTTGATAAGGAGGTGGTAGCATAGCAAGCGAGGCAATCCGGACTATGATGCTTTATCACTTTCACTTAGCGGTGGAGTTCGAGGTG
Source organism: Aegilops speltoides (assembly GCA_021437245.1). Taxonomy (NCBI): domain Eukaryota; kingdom Viridiplantae; phylum Streptophyta; class Magnoliopsida; order Poales; family Poaceae; genus Aegilops; species Aegilops speltoides. Next base: position 218,076,831 of record CM038145.1, read on the forward strand.
GGGCTACGATATAGCCCCTTGAGGGCACTGCGCTTCTCGAATTGGCGCGTGTGTGCCTGACGGAAGCGGTCCTTCATCAGCGAAATTCTAAACATTCCGGTAGTCGGCGAGTGGTTGACCAGTCTCTCGGCTGTATCATAGTGATCGAGTTTTGGCTTTCTCTCTTGAGGTGCTTTCGCCCGGCCGAGCTGGGGCTGTCGCGATAGTTCTCCTGGTGCGCGTTAGCGATGATCTGAGCGTAAGGCAGCAAAACACGGGGCAGGCAAACCCAACATTTGACCAAAGACATGATTTGGAGCTGATGCATATAAGGCCTAACTCGAGGCGCGAACACTCCCTAAGGTGTTCGGTCTTTGCAATAATGGGCGAGAACAATGCCTGAGCCCCTAGTGTCTAAATGCGGGCATGGTCTTACGGCCTGGCCGATGCCAAAAGCGTCGAGGCTCCGCTTTGGTTATAATGAAAAACCAAGGGATTATAACAACAAGAGCGGTAAAAAAGGTTTAAGCGGGGTCTTAATCTGAAGAGAATCCTCATGACGGGTCCCTCTGCGTCTGCTGCACTGTGTCTCCGTTGTGCGTTATCACGGATGGGTGTGCCGTTGTTCATCTGTAAAAAGAGAGAACTTAGTTTGAAAGGAACTTGTGCAAAAATATTCTGAAGGAAGAAATATAAATAAGTAAAAGCGGAGTCTATGTGAGCTCGCTGTTGCTTGTCGCGCAGCCTTGTGAAGGATGTGCGGCTAGAGAACCTAGCTTACTTATGCGGACTTCGTCGACCGTGTCGGGGTCTTTAAATGACCCTCGCACTGAAATGATGCCACATGGACGGGCATCTTGAGTGTAGAGGCAGCGTAATGTGGTATGGCGTTAGGCGGACAAAGCCTCTCGTCCCAAGAGTGCTTGATAGCCACTTTTAAATGGGGCGATATGAAGATTAGTTTTCACGTCGAAAGTTGTCCGGTGATCCGAACACAACTTCTAGTAATAGGGACTGTGCACTTGGCGTAAGGGCCTGGCGTCACTCCTCTAAAGGAAGTGCGGCTGCGTCGAATTTTAGTAAGGTCTATCCCCAATTTGCGGATTGTGTTTGGATACAGCAGGTTTAAGTTGCTGCCTCCATCCATCAGGACTTGTGTACATTGTAGTCCGTCGATTATAGGATCAATATCGGGCAGTCCATCCTGCATTTGAGCGCTTCGGAATAATCCGGTGGTGAAAGTGATTGGTTTGATGTCAATCTCGTATTCCGCTGGGTTGGACCGTGCGAGGCCCGTTATAATGGGTGCCGCCTTTGTTTTTAAATATTATCACATGAAGTGAATTCTGTTTTGACCTCTTGTGGGAAATTCTTTTGTTTTCGGTGCTCTAATGGTGGGGTTTATCATCTTAAGCAGCGCGTTGAGCCTTGTGTTGGCGTTTAGTCGGCGGACTATTTGAAAACCAACAATCACGGTGGGTGTGGTTTGCGGGCCTTAGAAGTCTTGTGGATTTGACATATCCGACCCAAGATCTTGTTTAAGTTGGATAGCTCGTCATTTGTTATTCTTAAGGCGGTGTTTTGTTGTTTGGCGCGAGCTTTTGAATCCGGCGTTGACTGCCGTGCTCTTTGGGCTTTTCTCTTTATTCAGTAGCTGCTCTTTTACTGCGCCGTGATTTTCCATTTCCATCTCGATCTCGGATGTACTTGGGTCGTTGGTGCTGATCTTGCTAGCCAGCTATCCTCTCCCTCTGGCGGGTCATGAGGCTTGTTAAGCGCGGACATTGTCCTCGGCTTCTCTTGGCGAGTGTTTGGCGAAACCATTACGTCTCAGACGTTGTGTTTAAAAGCTGCTAAGGCTTCGGCGTCCGGACAGTCGACTATTTGGTTCTTTTTGGTCAGGAACCTGTTCTAGAATTTGCGTGCTGACTCTCCGGGCTGTTGAGTTATATGACTTAGATCGTGTGCATCCGTAGGGCGGACATAAGTTCCTTGAAAATTTGCTCTAAACGCATCCTCAAGCTCTTCCCAACTTCCAACAGTGTTTTCTGGGAGGCTTTTGAGCCAATGACGGGCTGGCCCTTTGAGCTTGAGTGGTAGGTATTTTATGGCGTGGAGATTGTCTCCTCTAGCCATGTCTATGTGTAGTATATAATCTTCTATCCAGACTCCAGGGTCTGTTGTTCCGTCGTAGGCCTCTATGTTTATGCGTTTAAATCCTGCTGGGAATTCATGATCCAGCACCTCATTAGTGAAACATAGTGGGTGTCTGGCGCCCTGTATTTTAGTGTGCCACTATCTTGGACACTTGGCGTGTTGCATTGCTTCTGGGGCCCTCTTCTTTGGCCCGTAAATGGACTGGCTGGGCCATCTGTCTTTCGAGGTCATTAGTCGGTTTATGTCTTGGCGCCGCTTTCGGATTTTGGCCTATCATCGGCGTCTATCCGACCAGGCGGCCTCTTTGTTTTTTGACTGCGGGTGCTCTATGGCCTCCTCATCAAATTCTCGCAGTAGCTTGCACTTCGGGTAGCTCTTTGATTGATGGTCATTGCCGTATTTGTCTGCGGTTTTGATCACTTTGCTCCACCTCATTCTGAGTGTATCTTCCGCTGTTTTGAGCTTCCGTTTGTCTTTCTTCAAGCTTCTTGCGGTGACGACGAGTCCTTTCCGAAGGTTTTTGTTCTCCGGCGGTGTGTCCGGTGTGAGATCGTCCGGACTATTTTTTCCGCCGGGCCCGGACTGATTGTCTTACTCGTCTTGTTCGGACGGTTGCTTGTCGTAAATCCTTGGTTTGCCCTATCTTTGTCTTGCTGGGTCATTAAAGCGTTGTTGTTGTTGGCGGGACTTAGAGGCGGCGTCTGCGTCGCCGTTTTTGTTGTTGTCGGTGGGATTATCTTCTGCGCGCCCGTTAGTCCTCGTTATCGCTTCCTTTGGGGTATCCACCATGTATCGTCGTATGACGAGGTGGTCTTCGTGCCTTATAAGCGCTGGTTCTTGTTACGTCTCGGCATACGTCGTCCATGTAAATCGATGTCTTGAATCGTAGTCTAACATGTCGGTAAGATAAATCGATAGTGGCTACAAAGTGGGTGGTGGGCGGGCTTTGAATTTCTTCGTCGTCCGTATCCCAACCATCGGCCATAGTCCGGCGAGGACTCCCCGATAGCGAGAGATGCTTTAGCGAATTTAGGATGTCGCCAAAGGTAGTATTGAAGATGTCATGGCGGTGAATTCCATAACGGCGCCCAATCAGATTCGATTAGCGGGGCAGCGGGAGGTCGGTGCGGCAAGAGTCCGGCACCTCGAATCCGCAGTTCGCGAGGACAAGGCTAATGTTCGGCTCCATCGCCATGGAAGTTGAATCCAGCGGTGTCCAACCACGGTCCTCGATCTGGGCGTCGGCTCGAGCTAAGGCGGGCAGACTCGTGTCGGCTACCAAAACCTTTGTTTGGCGAGCTAGATCATGCCCATAAATAGCGATCTTGGCGCTAGGCGTAGCTCGAGCCCGTCGAATATCAAGTCTCAGCGGACGTCGGCCGTGAAGTTTAGGCTTCGAATCGACCCTAACGGCGGGCGTAACTTCGATCTGCTCGGATGGCCAAGTGAATTAGCCCTTGATCTTGAAGCCGCCGAATCTGAAGATCTGTCCGGGAGAAAAGTCTCACCACAGGACAGCATTGTTGATCGAAGATGCCATCTAGCCTATCGGTGGCGACAGAGGAACTCTCAATGAAAGCACCAATGTCGATGTCAAAACCGGCGGATCTCGGGTAGGGGTCCCGAACTGTGCGTCTAGGCGGATGGTAACGGAGACAAAGGGACACGATGTTTTACCGAGTTGGGCCCTCTCGATGGAGGTAAAACCCTCGTCCTGCTTGATTAATATTGATGATATGGGTAGTACAAGAGTGGATCTACCACGAGATCAAGGAGGCTAAACCTAAAGCTAGCCTATGGTATGATTGTTGTAATGTATGTTGTGTCCTACGGACTAAAGCCCTCCGGTTTATATAGACACCGGAGAAGGCAAGGGTTACACTGAGTCGGTTACAATGGTAGGAGATCTACATATCCGTATCGCCAAGCTTGCCTTCCACGCCAAGGAAAGTCCCATCCGGACATGGGACGGAGTCTTCAATCTTGTATCTTCGTAGTCTTGGAGTCCGGCAGACGATGATAGTCTGGCTGTCCGGACACCCCCTAGTCTAGGACTCCCTCACTTAGCCATAGGAGTTTTAAAAGGAAGGTAGGCGCCGCCCTTGGTGTTCGAAAGACCGCACGAGGGGCTTTACAGGCGCCTGATCAGAAGAAAAGCCGATCCCTCGCACGCTTCATTGGTTATGGCATTATGCAGAAGAAATCCTTAAAGATTTTACAACCTCTCGAACAGTTGACCGGCTCTCGCTGCATCATGAGAGTTAGTTTTCGGCTTTCTCTACTAAGGTGCTCGTCCGGAAGAACCGGGACACAATCGCAGTAGTTCTCCCTGTGCTACCTTAGCCGATATAGCGGAATGTAAGGTACCAAAACATAGGAGTCGAGCAAACCCAACTATTGACCCAAGACATGATTCAGAGCTGATGCATATAATGCTATAAGTTCGGGGTGCCGAACTGCCGTGAAGGTGTTCGGACTTTGTTGCCATGGTATGGGTATAACGAAGCCCCTGGCATATGAAGGCATATCGCGATATGCATATGCCTTTTAACAAAAGAGTTTTAATAAGAAATAGCAGCAGACGAGCATCATATAAACTCACATGTTGTATTTGAATAATCGTCAGCAGCGTATGAGTCTGAGTAATGTGATAAAAGAAATATGACTATGGAACTTTCTTTGAGACCAGTAGGGAAGCTATGTGCGGATCCGGAGTGTGGTCGGATGATCGTAGAGGGGAATATCTAGAGGTTCCCTTAGGCGCTCGAACTATCTTTGTCAGCGTTCTGGGAATGGGGGTCCCCAGACTTGCCTGCGTGCGGCCTGCGGCGTGGCTCAAGTGGTGGCCCAGTATGGCCCATCTTCATCAACTCATGCTCAAGACCCTCGCGAGGGGCCAAGCCTGGTGGGGCGGATGATGCAAGGCTTCCTCAGGAGCGGCCTCACCAGGCAGGCTCGCGAGGAGGCGGAGAGATCAAGGCAAGGGTACCTCGCGAGGTTCTCGTGATGCAAGCCATGACGATCGAGACCAGGTGGGCGCCAGGCGGGTGCCGGCCTGCGCAGTGTCCTTGTTTCCTCTTTGGTGCAATGGGGGCAAGCACAGGCGTGGAGTACCGAGGCATCAGGCAAAGGTTACCATTTCGGTGCAACAAGACCAAGACCAGCAGAGCGGCAGGATGGAGGTCACCATGGAGCCCAAGATGGCATCATCGCCAGTTCCTTTGGCAGTCGAAGACCAACTTTACTCAGGATAACTTGTACTAGATGTTACCCTTCAAAATGGGCATTGTTGGCGCCCTTCCCGCTCAATATTTGGGAAGAGGATCAGGGCCTCTATAAATAGGGATAGCCATCACACAGACCCAGAGGCGATCGAACTCACCCAAGTAGTTCACCGCACTAGCCCAAGAACACCTCTCGCGAGACTGTTCTTCCCCTTGTACTGTTCATCATCAGCCCTTGAGGCAATCCACCACACCACACACTGGAGTAGTGTATTACACCACATCGGTGGCCCGAACCAGTATAGATCTTGTGTCCCTCGTGTTGTTCATCGTGTAGCTTAGATTCTCAGCGAGGCGTTTGGACGTGGATCGGTAGGAGAGTTCGAACCTTAAGAGTTTTGCCGGAACCCCACATCCCACATTTGGCGCGCCCGGTAAAGTCGCTTGGAATCTTTCTTCCGCTGTTCGCGTTCGATCGTTAAATCATGTCCATAGCTGGCGCTTCGCCGAGCTCGCGCCGCCCGCCCATGAGCGGCTCCGTCGGTGGGCCTCCTATCGTTCCCGCCGCTTTGCCGCCCACGCCGCCAGCGGCGAGAGAATGAGCAGCTAACCGTTGCGCATCCCTCGGTGCGGCGGGAAGTTCGCACCACCACTCCGTCGCTGACTCCAGCTGGTTCGTCGTCGCACGCCCGTCGCGCTCCCACGGACGCGCATGCCGCGCTGCTCCTTGCACGTGAGCTCCTGCACTACTGTCCCGTCGACGACCTCTACGAGGAGTGGCTCGCTCGCATCACCGAGCTCGTCAGCGCCACAGGGGGCTCCTCTGCGCTGTCCCTCTCGCTGCCTTGCCCTCCGTCCTGCACGGGTGATGCAGCTCAGGAGGTGGCTCCGCCACCTCCTCCCCAAGAAGGCGCCCTGGCTCCAAGACGCGCGGCCCCTGGACGGGACCTACCGCGTCCAGCGCCCGCACGGCAAGAAAGGAGCTGCCAAGAAATCCCTCGTCCCCAAGAAGGTGCTCGCGTGCTTCTTGCACCGGCACGTCATGACCGCATACCTGCACTGGCGCGTCAAGACCCCGCGTTGCCCCTGGCGGCGGCGCGTGGGAATCCCCAGGAGCAAGTCCCACGTCAGCAAAGAGCTCCAGTGGCCACCGCAGGCTGCCGCGCCTTCACCATCGAGTTACGCAGTGTCGCCTGGTCGGGCAAGTTCAAGCCGGACCTGCCCCCTCTCTACGACGGCACTGCTGACCCCGCAGAGTTCCTGCAGCTCTATGAGCTAGGCATCAAAGCAGCCAACAGAGATGAAAAGGTCATGGCAAACTGGTTTCCCATGGCGCTCAGGGCGGTGCACACGGCTCTGAACACTGCCTCTGGCACGATCTCCTCCTGGGACGAGATGCGCACCCGCTTCATCGCCAACTTCCAGGGCACTCGCGACCGCCCTCCAGCCATGGGTGACCTGCGCCGCATCAAGCAGCAACCCGGGGAGACCCTGCAAAAGTACATCCAACGCTTCAACAACACTCGCCTCAAGATTCCCAAGGTGACCGAGGAGGCCATCATCTCAGCGTTCTCTGATGGTGTCTGCGACGTCAAGATGAAGGAGGAAATGGTGATCCCCGAAGATCTGTGCATGTCTCTGGAGCTGTTCAACCTAGCGTCCAAGTGCGCAAGGGTTGAGGAGGGACGCCTCTCCCTTCTCGAGCTCCCAGCTGCTGACCCAGAAGAGAAGAAAGCCAAGGCCAAGGGCGTGAAGCACAAAGGAGCAGCTGTGCTTGCAGTGAGCCAGATCTGGCCTTGGCGAGGACGGTCGGAGTCGTCAAGGGCAGCCGGTGCTGCGTGTACTACAACCTCCACCCACAACACCAGCGAATGCCAAGACCTCGAGCTGTGCAGAGCGGCGTGTCGGCCGGCGCCCAGCGCCTGCGATCGGGGCTATGGCGAGGCGGAAGGAAGAGGTGGAGGATGATGGGACGACCGTGGCCCTCGCCAAGGGTGGCGTGACCGGCCTCGCGAGGACCGCTGGCAGGACCAGCTGTAGGATCAAAAGTATGTCTAGAGGGGGGGTGATTAGACTACTTGACCAAATAAAAACTTATCCTTTTCCCAATTTTAGTCTTTGGCAGAATTTAGCTAACTTAGCACAAGTCAAGCAATCTTATTACAATTCAAGCAAGCATGCAAAGAGTATATGTGCAGCGGAAAGTAAAGCATGCAACTTGCAAGAATGTAAAGGAAGGGTTTGGAGAATTCAAGCGCCAATTGGAACCACGGATGTTTTTGTCGTGGTTCCGATAGGTGGTGCTATCGTACATCACGTTGATGGAGACTTCAACCCACGAAGATGTGATTGCTTGAGTCCACGGAGGGCTCCACGCACGAAGGGTCCTGAAGAAACAACCTTGTCTATCCCACCATGGCCGTCGCCCACGAAGGACTTGCCTCACTAGCGGTAGATCTTCACGAAGTAGGCGATCTCCTTGCCCTTACAAACTCCTTGGTTCAACTCCACAATCTTGTCGGAGGCTCCCAAGTGACACCTAGCCAATGTAGGTGACACCACTCTCCAAGAAGTAACAAATGGTGTGTTGATGATGAACTCCTTGCTCTTGTGCTTCAAATGATAGTCTCCCCAACACTCAACTCTCTTTCACAGGATATGGATTTGGTGGAAAGAAGATTTGAGTGGAAAGCAACTTGGGGAAGGCTAGAGATCAAGATCATATGGTAGGAATGGAATATCTTGGTCTCAACACAAGTGTAGGTGGTTCTCTCTCAGAAAATGCAAGTTGGAAGTGTAGGTTAGATTACGATGGCTCTCTCCATGAATGAAGAGGAGGTGGAGGGGTATATATAGCCTCCACACAAAATTTAACCGTTACACACAACTTGCCAATCTCGGTGAGACGAATTGAGAAACTTCGGTCGGTGATTCAGCAAATCTAGTGACCGTTAGGATTTTGATTGGGACCGACATGCAACTCGGTAGGACCCATATGGTTAGGGTTAGGGCATAGCGTAATCTCGGTGAGACCGATTACACAAACTTCGGTGAGACCGATTTTTGTAATAAGTTAACGGAGAGTTGCTCGGAGTAAACTTCGGTGGGACGGTTCGCTCATTTGGTGAGATCGAAATGTTACGAAAAGAAGCAGAGAGTTTACATTGCAATCTCGGTGGGACGATCGCTCATCTCGGTGGTACCAAAATGTTATGAAGGAAGCGGAGATATTACAATCACATGGAGTCGCGTTTTTGTCATGCATGTACATCCATGACAAATTTATAGCGAGAATCAAGATAGTCATACATGTCTTTGTCGTAGAAGTGTTCCATGACATTACCAAAATTATCATCACGGAAGTGTCCACTTCCATGATGATAAATCACGTGTCACGAAGTGCTTTCGTCAAGGGTGACCGACGCGTGGCATCCACCGTAACGAACGCGTTAAGCTATCGGGTCGGGTTTGGATCCGATAACCCGTTAACATTTACGACCAATGGGGATTTTCCACGTGTAAAATCATCATTGGCTGGAGAAAACTGCATGTCGGCTCACCGTTGGGACAGATGTCATCCACTCATTGGGCGGGAAGGCGCCTATAGTGCGTCGACCGTGGCACGACCAATAGAGGCCCATTCCTGTGAAAAGGTCGGCCCAGTAAAAATTAGCAGGCCAGCCCATATAAGGCCTACTTGTGTCAGGTCCATTTAAGCCCACAGCCCATACGAGATGAGCCAATTCGGCCCATCAACGGCCCATTAAAGATTTGACACCATTGCAGCCCATCGTCAGTTCGAGCCCGTTAACAACCCGCTATATATCTAGGCTCAATATCGGCCCGATGAGATTTTGGCCTGTTAACGGCCCGCTTAATGGATGGGCCAATTTTCAGGATGTACATCTTTCGGCCTTTTAGCGACCCATTTAAATGTTGGGCTAGTTTCGGCCCGTTGTGTCTTCGACTGTTGCTGACCCATAAATCGATGGGCCATTTGTTGTCGGACCTGAGTTTCGGCCTTTTAGCGGCCCATTTAAGTGTTGGGCCAATTTTCTGGCCCGGTGTCACTTTCAGCCTATTGCGGCCCATAAATCAGTTGGGCCATTTGTAGTCGGACCTGAGTTTTGGCCTTTTAGCGACCCATTTAAGTGTTGGGCCAATTCCCCGCCCTGTGTGCCTTTTGGCCTGTTAATGGACCATAAATGAGTTGGGCCATTTGTAGTCGGACCTTAGTTTTGGCCTTTTAATGGCCCATGCCCTTCATGGTCCAATACCAGCCCGGTTTCTCTTTCGGCCTGCTAAAGGCCGACAACATAGTTGGCCATTTACAATACGACCTGACGTTCGGCCTCTTAGCGGCCCATGGTCTTCATGGTCGATATAAGCCCATTGTCTCTTCGGCTGCTAAAGGCCTACTGGTATAGTTGGGCCATATGTAGCCCAAACTTAGTAATGGCACCGTTAACGGCCCGTGAAATAAGCTAGGGCCACATGTTGCCCGCTTGATGTCGGCATGTTAACGACCGTGAGGTAAGAGGGCCGACCATTAACTTCGGCCTAATAACGGCCCATTAACAATGGGCCCACTAAAGTTCATACATGTCTTTAGGCCAAATTAGATAATTTGAGCCCATTACGACGACAATTATGCACAGGACCAAAACCGATCATGCAAAGGTGCGGCATACAGGGAATAACGTTGCACATCCAACATATATTACAGAAATTACATCCTTTGGGCAATCAAAGATTGATGCGGTGCAAATAAATAAGCAGAACCTAACCATCTACAACGTCACAATCGCAACCTCGGTACAGATGACGCCCATAAGCATGTGGGCAAGTTCTTTATGCTTTACTACACTATCTCTGAAAACATTGATCAGTTGTTGTGTCGCACGACTCTGCACCTCTGATTCATCCACCATTTCCATCATTACTTCAGCCATTAATTGGTTCACAAACATACATTTATTCCGTTGCATTCGAGACAGAGGATACTGAACAGATTCAGATGGCGATTTTGGCAAGCTTGTATTATTGATAGTGGAGAGTGTCTCGACCACTGCATCATAACATAAATTAGGGCGGGAACCAAGCAGTTAATCATGAGTTATTGCCATATTACTGGCCTAGATTCTTTGGAAAGAAACAATGGGGTTGCCTTGCTGTTTTAGAGTTTGTCTTCTTATCTTGACAGCCTGCACAAAATTAACACACTAGCATTGCTATCATTGGCCAAGTCAGGATAATAGGAAAGCAACATTGACTGTGACGTTTGGGCATAGCCTACACCAAATTAACACAATATGGCACAGCTATCATCAGCCAGGTAAGGTAGTACAAAAGCAACATTGACACAATGAATGAATGGGAAACGGAGAAGCACTACAATTCGATAATGTGCGTGATATGAGATAGTACATTCATGCATTTCGATATGCAAAACTACCAGGCAGTTTTCCTTACAAAAATCAACATTGGCGCCTTTAACATTTTGCTACAACTAATTTTAGATCAGATAAAGGTTAGATTCACGATTAACAAAATACATGTTGATGTAAAAATATAGTGATATACAAGCAGTACTTACATCAGCATTGGAGCACAGAGAATTCCGTAAGATATTTTCCTCGAATCTGATCCCAATGGAGGAAGTCTTCTATCGTTTAACCTTATTTTCTAAAGAGATGGGTAAGAAACATGTAGAAAATATGATCGAGAATGCTATAAAATTTCATGATGCGAGGATACTTTACGCTTCTTAGAATGGAGTTGACATTCTTTTGTTGGATTGGAAGCGGACTAGTTCTTTGGCAACTAGAATCACTTATTATCAATGGGAGTTGGGTTTCTCTGTCTTTGGGCGGTATCTATGAAAAATGGAGTTGGTTTATTATCTCTGGCGTTTGGATCTTTTGCAAAGACCTGGTTTGTAACCCTTGATTCTAACGAGCCGTCTTCCCTTGCATGCCTTATATAGAAGAATGGTGATTCGGTTATAAAACATGCTCTACGAGAGATGGAATAGGTCTTGAAGAATAGAAAGGCATGACATATTGACATGTATTCCTCCATCCAGAAATAAATGGACGGGTCTAGGCGTATTTCAGTTCTAGATACATCCAGTTTTATCCATTTCTCCGACATTTAATCCGAGCGGAGGGAGTATGATGTAAGAGCTAGGGATCTGACAGGACAACACGGTAAAAAACGAAAAACCCATTGCAGAACCAAAGTATTCAAACCCGATATGAGATAGTACACTCATGCAGCTCGGGATGCAAAACTACTAGGCAGTTTTCCTTACAAAATCAACATTGTGGCCTTTAATCATACATTTTACTACAACTAAATTTAGATCGGATAAAGGTTGGATTCACGCCGATTAACAAAATACATCTTGATGTAAAAATATAGTGATATACAACAGTACTTACATCTACATTGGAGCCTGAGAGAATTCACGCAAGAATCTTTCCTCATAAGCGATACCATTGCAGAAATTCTTCTATCTATTAAGCTTATTTTCTAAAAGAGATGGGTAAGAAACATGTAGAAAATATGATCAGCATGCTATAAAATTTCATGATGCAAGGATATGCACGCTTCTTAGAATTGAGTTGACATATTTTTGCTGAATTGGAGCGGACTAGTTCTTTGGCCTTTGGAATCGCTTATTATCGATTAGGAGTTGGGTTTCTCTGCTTTGGAGCAGAATCTATAAAAATGGAGTTGGTTTATTATCTCTGGCGTTTGGATCTTTTGCAAAGGCCTTGTTTGTAACCCTTGATTCTAACATAGTCGTCTTCCCTTGCATGCCTTGTATAGAAGAATGGTGCTTTAATTATAAAACATGCGACAACAGAGAGATGGAATAGTACTGAAGAATAGAAAGGCATGACATATTGACATGTATTCCCTCCATCCGAAAAAAGGATGGGTCTAGGCATATTCAGTTCTAGATACATCCTTTTTATCCATTTCGACAACATGTAATCCGGACGGAGGAGTATGGTGTAAGAGCTAGGGATCTGACGGAGACAACACAACAAAAAAACTAGTTGAATGTAAAACTATATGCTAGCGGAATACGTGAGAAATAACTAAGGCAACATACGTGTATGATTGGGAAAATAAGATGGCATTACAACAGAGCACTAGAACAACACTTCAATGTAAAAAACATGGTATGGCGAGACGGATAAAGTACATCTTGATGAATAACAATGCATAAGATATTGAAGCATGATGTCCAAATTAAGCGAGATGGCATTAGAATAGCAGTACTTGAATTTGAAAACATGTTATCATGAATGGAATAGGTCTTGAAAAATAGGAAGGCATGACATATTTACATGCATGATCAGCATGCTAAGCACATGGCATTGCAATAGAGTAGATACACTCCGAGGACATTATATGCATGTTGTACCCATATCACAGGCCAAGTTAGAGCAAGGACCTTGTGGGGTGAAGAGGATTCATCATCTTTACGCAAGTCTTCGAAGAAGCGCCTTTACATGTTCCATCATATTGGGTATCATTGACATCAAGTTTATTGGCCTTTACATTGCTCCGTGAGGTTCTTGTGGATATATCGATGTGTGCAATTATATCGACATGCATGGAAGACAACTAGTAGTTAGATTTATGTAAATGAGTGCCTATAGGAGGCGACATAAATAGTAGGACTAGGGTTAACTAGCGCTAACAGGTCTCATAAACTAAAGGAGAACACGGATGAAAGCTACGAGAATATGTATCGTTTGTACTCGAGATTAACTAGATGGCACACAAAAGTATTAAAGAACAACATAGGTAATACTAGAAGTGGTATAATACTATAATCACCAGCCTGTGGGATAGCATTGGCTGATGGATGATAACTATGGAACAACGTTACCTAAAGAACAAGTATCTTAGCTGAACTATGGAGCAATGTGAACTCTGAACAAGACCGTAAGAGATCGGCATGAATATACGGTGAAATGTGATGATCTATTTTCCGTGCTTAGATGAATAACAAAGCCATAAATGTTGCACACAAGTAAGATGAGGTTACAACCTATCCAAGCCATCCATAGGAGTGAGCATCATGTCTGACTTGTCGATGGCCTGCGATTGTTGTGGCTGTCCATGTCGAGCATCGCGCATTCGATCACGAGGAACTGTTGAGTGGGGATAGTAGCTCCTTACGGTGTATGCTTCCCTTGTTGGAGCAGCTGCGGTGAGTCGGAAGACGGTGTGTGCGAAGATCGAGATACGCATAATGTTAAGAACGACATATCTCTTTGATCGAAGAAATACACTAAGAGATCAACGACAAAATGCGAGAGTGGTCGTCTGTTGTTGAAGACTAAATTGGGGTCAACGATTTTATTTTATTTTGGTACTGTCCGATCTCGCGGATGGCTTGATGGCGTCTTGTGCCTCCGGTGACCACTGTTGGAATCTTCCCGAAGAGCTAGCGACCAACGGCGAGAGCAGCCTGCCTCCGCCGTCCGTGGCGGCCAAAACCCGCTCCCGCCCCACTTTACTGCTTGCCGTGGTTCGCCGCCCGGGCCAATCCACAAAGACTCCCGTCATCGAGATCCGGCAAGGCGGTACCTTCAACCCATACAACTCTAAAGATAGCCATCTAAGCGCTGCTTCCATGGCGAACTTGCGCCCCACACCCTAAGTTAGACACCAGCCAACCGTGACCTAGGAGCTCCGCCGCCTCGAGGTGCTGCTTCCCATTGGGAATCGATTGGCCCGAATAAAAATTGAACAAGCGATGCCTAAATAAAGTGATTTCAGATGAGGTCGACCTATCTGGCGGCGGTATGGTGAAGTAAGCGAGGTCCGGTGCCGAAATCGGTGAGGCAAGCCTTGATTGCGATGGCGACCGGTGGCGAGAAAAGCGATGTTGCCGCGGTCGGCAGCTACGTGGAAGCAGCGCCGGGACTGCAGGCGGATCCGGAGTTGGAGCCGCTCGCGCTACCGTGAATAACTTGGCGGGGGTGAATCGGCTCTGATGCGGTTCACGCTTGGCCGTCGTCGAGCAGCACCAGCGGGAGTAGACTGCAGGCTGACAATGCCTGCACAGCGGCAATTGGACGGCGTCTCCTCATTAGGGAGGAGGTTGTGAAATTGGTGCGGTGGGCGCCATGGAGGTGGGACTGAGGTTTCGCGGCTCACGAGAAGGAGCTTCCGGGAGAAGGTGATTTGGCGCGCACGAGGTATGAATGGGGGTGGCGGGGCGGGGGTGGGAGGGAGTGGAACCATGTCTTGCGGACGCATTTATGCGAAATGTGAGGGGTTATAGTTCCACCCTTGCCTATAGGCTTCTCGGCTTGAGTCCGTGTCTTGAGGGTCGGGGATAGTAGAGTAACTTTGCTTCTCCCCAAATAGTGGGCGGAGGCGATTTGAGCGAGGCATGTTTTGAACTATAGTGGCGCCCAGGCTAATTCCCGAGAAAGGAGGCGTGTTTTGAAGTAGTGGAGTGCGAGCTATTTGAGGCGAGGAGATGGTGTTTGTTGAATTCTCCCTTTCTCTCTCTCTCTCTCTCTCTCTCTCTCTGTGTGTGTGTGTGGGGGGGGGGGTCTTTCTAGTTCGCATTCATATATACACCATCTATAGGTCTCTCTCGCACACTATGTATGATACTCTAGCTAGTCCAAGCTAGATATCTTGGGTGCACTCATCGTACGCACACAAATTCCTTGACTCTTTGCCCGTAACTCTCTCACGCACCACTATGTCGTCTCGGAGCTCTTCCCCCCTCTCTCAAACTCTCCATCCACCTGGGTCACACATACACATGCATATCTCACTCGCACTTGATAGGCCCATCTAAAACTCTATCTCTCTCCATCGTTCTCTCTCCATCTCACACGCACACACACACACACACACACAATCTCATGCTCAGCTAGCCAAGTATGATGGTCTCTCACTCAATTTTAGGCACTCGCAGTCCCCCCTATATGTATATGACTAGCTAATCTTAGTCTCCATCACAAACATGTGCATGGTCTATCTCGATTTCTCTCGGGGCATCTTTCTATCGCGCACGCACTCCCTCGATCTCCCACCCATATAGTCCCCTCACGATCTCGGGGATCTCTCTATCCTAAACACCTCTCTCCCTCCCCATGCGTCCATGCCATCCATGTGTCCCTCTCGACCTTTTTTCCTTGTTGGCGAGACCTCTATTGGACATGTGCTACTGGGGTGTCTCTCTCCGTTGCAAACAATCACACTAGCTATCTTCGTATCTCCTCGCCTCGCTTTTCCATCTCGGAGATGCATCGTGATATGTGGCGAAAAACACACACTCTCTCTAATTTATCGTTTGTTGTCACTTTCTCTTACACACATACTCTTTTTGCACATACTCATTCTCCTTCACACGCACTTGACATCTCATTGAGGCACTCACTCCATAGCACATAGATTTATTGAAAAGTCAAACATCACAAAGTTTGACCATGCGTGGAGAAAAGAATTACATCTAGTCGGCAAACATATACCATTAGATTCACCATGAGATGTAGCTTTGTATGATGTATCTTTGGTATTGTAGATATAAATAACATTGCGTAAACCTGATCAAAGTTTCCAAAGTTTGACTTCTAAAAATTTACATACCTTTGCATTATCGGCGGATGGAATATCTCTTTCCCCTCTCAGCTATCGGCGCACCACTCAGCCTTATCGGGGCTCCTCAATCTCTCTCAAACTTTATTGGTCGGTTTGGTTCGTGACTGACCCTCATGCCTTGATGGTCGTCTTTGCTGGTGTGGGCGTGAGATGTAAAATATTTCTGCTGGCCGGGCTTGTGTGTCTTGAAGCGTTTGGTTCATGCTTGGGCAGGCAAAGCATCAACGTCCCATCAATCAATCCATGCATCAATTATTTAATGCTAATATCCATCCATTAGCCTCGTGGCCGCATACGACGAACGCGGCCGGCGTTGAAATCGATCGCTTGGGCGAGGCTACTTGCGTATGTCTGGAGCGAGCTAATTAAAGTGCAAGGAACCCAGCCAGGCGGGCTTTCTTTCACCGAGGTAGCAACCAAACAAGCGTGCATGAAATCCAGCCACAACCCGAGGCCACGCAAAAGATGCTCACGACGCAAGCCAAGTGGGCCTTATATCTCCTGGTTCACACATACACATTGCTATACATATAGACCCATCCAACACTCTCCGCCTTGTTCTCTTCATGTGACACCCCCCCCTAAGTACCATAATCCCTCACTCCATCATAGGCTCCGTTTGGATCCATGGGTTAGAGTTAGTTTGGGTTAGTTTGAGTCAACTAACCCAAAAGATCCAAACAGGAGGGTTAGTTTAGGTTAGATGCATCTAACCCATCCAAAAAACTAACCCATCCAAGAGGTGCTTATTTGGGTTAGTTCTTCTCGGGACCACTAATAAACACTTTTTTCTCGCTCTTGAGATCCTCCCCACTTCCTCGAAGCTTCTCGTCCTCTCCCTCCTCCCTCTCTGACCGCCGTGAAGGTGCCTCGCCGTATCGCTCATCTAACCCTGCCATCCAAACACCTCTTTACTTAGAGTTAGTTCAGGGTTAGAATCTAACTCTAACCTCTAAGCCCGACTTAGAGTATCCAAGCAGGGCCATAGGCGCAAGCCTCCCCCCTCCTAAGTATGATTATCTCTTACTAGCCATCGAGGAACACCGTATTGTCTCCTTCCATCCATCGTCTATCTCGATATCTCTCGGGGCATCTTCTATTACACACCTTGTCACTCGATCTCCCACCCATGTAGTCCCATCACGATCTCGGGGATCTCTCTATGACAAACATACACTCTCTCCTCCCCATGTCGCATTTTCTCGTCGTCTCTCTCGACCTCTCTCCCTTGTTTGTCAGACCCCTCTTGGCCACGTGCTAGGGGTCTTCCTCTCTCGGTTCCAAACAACCACACACTATCTCCTCACCTTGCCTCCGTTGTCGAAGATGCATGTGTGATATGTTTGCATAAGACACATGCGCTTTTTCTCCACTTTTTATCGTGTGTTGTCCATGTCTCTTTCACACCACCTCTCTCTCTCTCTCTCTCTCTCTCTCTCTCTCTCTCTCTCTCTCTCTCGTCAGGGATTCACGTCCATAAGCATATGGATGTTTTGAAAAGTCAAACCTCGAGAAAAGTTTGACTAGGTATATGTGGAGAAAACATTTACATCTGGGCGATCATTAGATTCATCACAACATGTACTTACTTCATACTATCATTTATCTTTGGTATTGCGATATAAGTAATTTCTTTATAAACTTGGTCAAAGTTTCAAAAGTTTGACTTAAAAAATGTTGTAACTACATTATCGAGCGGAGGAGTAGGTAATTGATCTATACCGGCGGATTATCGCTCCTTTGTGTCAGCATATAGCTCTGTATATTGTTTAGTTAACCAATCAACCAATCCACATGCTGCGTTGTCAGCTCGTGTTCTATATCTTGGTGTGCTAGCCCATGTGGCAGTGGGTGAAAATAAGTAAACTAGAGGCCCATCTAACATGCGGTGAAGGAAACAAAGTTGAAACCACTCGGGGTAGCACCCTGCACGCTAGTAAATTGAGGGCTCATTGAGGACAAACTTCTTATGCGAAGGGCCTTTTCGCGCACAATTCACCACTCTTGGCGGCATGCATGAAGGGCCTTTTCGCGCACCCAACACACAACACACACCAGCACACGTGTACACCGGCGTCGCCGCCAGTTGAGATGGACGGCGAGGCAGCCAACAAGCAGAGGCCGCTTGAGCCAAAACCGCATCCGGCGAGTCTGGACTTCATCAGCAGCCTCCCCGACAACATGCTGCTTGTCATCATTGGCCTCCTCCCCACCAAATCTGCCGTGCGGACCGCCCTGCTCTCCCGGCGGTGGCGCCCCCTCTGGCGCCCCGTCCCCCTCAACCTCACCATCGACAGCTGCCTCTGCGGCGGGATTGCAAGCGCAGCGCGGTCTCCAAGATCCTTTCATCGCACCACAGGCCAGCCAGGCGGCCTTGACATCCGCATGTTCGGTACCAAGCTGCAAGGTCCAACCCAAGTTCGACGAGTGGTTCTTATCCCCGCCCTAGATCAGCTCGAGGAGCTCAGCTTTGAAGCTGGGCGATGTCGCTCTCTGCCATCGTCCGCGCTCACGCCTCACGCCTGCGCTGCGCGCGCCGGCTTCAGCTCTGCTATCTTCCCAGTTAATGTCGTGCCGCCCTTCTTCTCCCTCAACTCAAGCAGCTCGACCTCTTGACGTTGTCATCTCGAAGAAGGCTATGGAGCACCTGCTCCGCGGTATCTTCGCGCTTGAGTACCTTCGTCTTGAGTAGATCCACGGGTTCATTAGCCTCCACATCACCTCGGCGAATCTCCGATGGATTTATGTGTCTTGCTAGCCCGCAACAAGACATCAATTGGGAAGAGATCCTCCAGCTGTTCCACGTTATGGTCATTGAGAATCGCCTTTCCTTGAGAGATTGCTTGTATCGGATCTAGAAGGTCCAACAAAATCAGGGTCATTGGCGCTTGAAATTGACAGGTTGGTGTACTCGTCGCCAAATTCTTGAACTCTTTATTGGATCCGTAATCGTTCGGTACAGCACTCATCTTCTTCTCCGTCTTCTTGAAATTCACATTTTAAATTTCTTCTTGATGTATTTATGATCGTCTTCGAAAATGATTCCCACAAGCTTGACCAGGTCCATGCGCACGGTGAAGATCTTAGCACTAAAATCTATCGCCCCAATCTGGATCAAGTTGTTGGATTCCTTACATGCTTTCCATGCGGAGAAGCTACTCATCGAGGTGAAACTTCTTTCCTATTAGTAGCGGTAATCCTGGCGTAGCTCAATTTTTTTGTAATTTTCCCAAATTACGATGACAAGTGTAGTGTTCAAAACTACATCTACACCTTTGCACGAAAAAATGTTTGTAGTATTTTTTTTCTCACGTGATCACCTGCATCATTTTTATGTTGTACTACTATAGTAGCCTAGGCTAGTCATAGTGGAAAGTAACTTAGACTACTCCAGTAACTCTGTGGTTACCCTAAGGGCAAGTACTACCTCCATCCTGGTTTACTCTTCCAATTTTGTAGTATCAAAATTTGACCATAGATTTAACTGACAAAATGTTAATGCATGTTACTAGGAACTATATCGTTGGATTCGTATTTGAACATAATTTCAAATGGTGTAATTTTTAGTGACATGCATTGGCATTTTCTTAGGTAAATCTATGGTCAAAATTTTATACTAAATACGAGGTAGTATTCTTTCCGTCCCAAAATTTTTGTCTTACATTTGTTTAGATACGGATGTATCTAACACTAAAATGTAACTAGATACATCCGTATTTAGACAAATTTAAGACAATAATTTTGGGATGAGGGAGTAAAAAAGTGGGTTATGTAGACCAAAACATGTGCCAAATTCACTTGTGATGCATTTGGCATCGATGCCCCTCCATTGCTCACCTGGTGCCCCAATCTGGATCATCTACTTTGCTCCGGTGCCAAATTAACTCACGCAATGAAAAAACAATGCGTGGGAGAGAGAGAGAGGACTGAGGCAATAAAAAAACACTTGTTTCGGAGAGTGAGAGGCTGGTGTAGCTGGTTTGATTGATTTGTTTATACATGTGGGTCTGTGTGCATAGCGGTGCCAACTCTCTCACATCGCGAGAGAGGTGCCAAAATCTTTTGATTTGACATCGATGCGTATTATGTGGCATACTTTTGCAAAATATGGCATCGGCCACATAGTGGAAGGCAACAAATGCCCAAGCTCTTCACGTGCTCCTAGTTAAATGAGAGGAAATAGAAACAGAGAGAGAGAGGGAGAGAGAGAGTGAAAAAATATTACTAGCCAGCCAACCAGATCGTATGAGCGAATGATATAGGTACCTCTTGATGACACGTCAATCTTATGCAGCCAGCTGCTCTAATATGTTCTCTTCTTTTGCAGATAAAAAAAGACCCGAAAGTGAAAAATGTGCTGCACTATAACAATCTCATCGAATGCCTTGATCTCCATCTTACGAAATTGATTTGATCGACTACGAGGTAGCACATACGAGATTAAATTAGCGGGTTCTTTGTTACGGAGGCAAGTGTGCTCAAGGTAATGAGGTTTGGCGTTCTCTGGCGCAACAATGAATGGCGTCTTGATCACATAGCGTCTAAGCCTAAATGACAAAGTCTCCATGAAGCTGAATTTGTTTTGAAACATCAAGTGCGGAGACTCAAAAACTTATTTGCCCATTAGTGACTTGTTAGGGCGGTGGATTTTAGTTTGTACGATAATGCTGCATCCACCTAAAGTAACGAAAGCTCTTACGTGAACTTCCTAGTAATTCCCTCTTCCTAGGTGCTGCATTACTCCTAACATTTGTAATATCAGTTTGAAACTTGTAATATTGTCGTGTCCTATTCCTGCGTTTTCAAAATCCTGCAAATCAAACAGGTCCTGAGTTGGTGATGATGTTGTGCCTCCCATCTTTCACCAATAGCCGTCGGATCTAGATCTGACGCATACAAACCGAGCTTCTCCATTTTTGCAAAAATATGCCCGCACTTGTTCCCTATTTACAAACAACTCCTTGTCTCTCACAATCAGCCTTATCTCCTCCCCACCACATCTAGAAGGCCATGGAAAAATCTGGCGCGATGGCATTGCGGGCCGTCCACCCCAATCTTGGTGTTTCATGCAATGCACGTGCATCTACGCACGGAAATTATGTCGAAGCAGGGCTAGTTGTGGCAGGCTAGCTCTACAGCCATGATGATAGTATTGCAGACGGTGAGGCTGACTATGGTATGCGAACAGGCGCCTATACTCAGTGTCATCTCTAGCGCGAGGTCTTGTCACTTCCTTTGTGAGGAGCAACACGTAATAATTTGACCAGCGGGTAGTACGTGCTAGTACTCCTAGGAGTACTACATTGGTAGTACTACTACTAGTACTAGTAGCACCACCGTCTGGATTTAGGAGTACTACCACGTCCATCTGGATTTTAGTATTTGACTAGCAATATCTAGTAATGCATGTCACAAAAAATGTACTACTCCCTCTGTAAATAAATACATGGTGTTTTATTCCTATCGTGAGAGAACTTAATGTTCTCTTGCTAACTAGAGTCTTAATAGGATTACATGCAATGAACTAAACACTTGCATGTCATCTTTGGTAGTCTCAAGTCATTGAAAGCATGCGGCCCACATCTCTCATTGGTTGATATGTCAAGAAATAAGAAACAAGGAGGGAGTTAATGCACCGTGCCTAAGTGTTTTGGGATTATTCGGTTTTCGTAATGTGACTTACACAACATTTTTGTTTACATGCATTAACATTTTATTAGTTAAATCAAAGGTCAAAACTTGGCGCCAAAATGCAAAGGGACCAATAAACCGATAAACATCAAACTTCTCTCATTTGGCCCCAACTAGAGGTCGGTGAGATGACTATCTTTGCCTTGGCATGGAGGCGCAGCTTCATTGACTTCGGCAACTGCCTTTGGGTGAATGACACGTGGGCCGGGGTGGCTGGCCCACCTATCATACTGACCAAAGGCAGGTGCGATGAAGGGCCGAGGGTAATACTGAAATCCTCGCACCTCATACGCTAACCAAGGGCAAGAGTGATCACTCGAATCACAAGATCAGTTGACTACTACTACCTTCGTCTGGTTTATTAGTCTCCTTTGTAATTTGTGCTAAATTTTGACCAAAGATTTAACTAACAAAATGTTGATGCATGTCAACAAAAATTATATTTTTGGATTTGTATTTGAACATAGTTTTCAGTGATATAATTTTTAGTAACATGCGTAAACATTTTGGTAGTTAAATCTATGCTCAAAATTTGTCATGGATTATAATGGGGACCAATAAACCAGGGCGGAATAGTAGTAAGCTAACTAGACCCATGGAGGCGATGGCGCGAGCATCGGCCGGCTGTGCGGATGGTCCACGGCGCGCCGCCTGCGCCCGGCAACGAGGAATGTCTCCAGGTAGTATTGCTTGAGGCCAGCAGGGCGAGGGGCTGCTTGGACGACAGCTTCGTCTCATTGTTTGAAGAGGTCCTCGTCGGTTTCCTCGACAAGTTCACCGTCGTAGCTCGCGGAAGACTTTGACGTAAGCCTCCAGCCGACGGGCCCAGGCTCTGTGATGCCCGCCACCCTCAACGGCCACTATGGTGACAACCTCTTGATGCCTTTGGTGGCCTGCGATTGCCGCGCCGTCGCGCTGAGAATGTCCACCTCGGTCGCGCTCGCGCGCGCGCATTTGGCGCTGCAAGACACCATCGACATAATCACCCACGTCTACGCGCATGCAAGAGGAGGACGATAGGATGCTGGCCTTCTTGGACCACAGGGCAACCTTGGACGACACTGTTCAGAAGCACGTTGAGCTCGCTGCCAACGCCGCAGCTCCTCACACGTCGGTTGGTGACCGCGCACTAGGGCGTGAGGATGTCGTTGATGGATCCGTATGTATTTTTATCTTTCCGTCAAATTCATGTAGTAGTATATGATACTACAGTAATTATCTTACCTTTCGCATCAACTTCATAATTTTTGTACGTACTCCATGCATGAACGGCGCCAAAACCAAACTTCTCATTACTCTAGGCAAAATTGTTATTTTCTATCTATCGATCACGCCATGGAGCAGAACCAAATTTTACAAGTTACGAGTTCAAAAGGAAATGCCTGCCTTGTCCGTGTCGCACCCCCACATGGTTGGTCCGGCATGCCGCTCAAGCGGGAATGCGTGCGGTGTTGCATTTTCACTTACAAGTGGGACCGTAGTTGAGAAAATCGACTATCGGCAAACCCCCATCCCGCCCACCGCCCGATCGCTGAGAAAACAGGAGGGAGAAGAGATGGTTGTAGCACGGACTCCAAGAAAATTGGTGTCGGATGGGACTCGTGTGGGTGGCGTGTGTCGTACTGCTAGACGTGAATGCTAGTTATGGCCCATGCCACCCCACTATATCGAGCCTATATCGAGGTACAGTACATAAAACAAATTTCCTGCAGTCCGTGCTCAGCACTCCTCTATCTCTCTTCCCAGCCAGCCCACGGACGCGTGGAGCCCATCGTCTGTTTGCTCACATGCGGTCCCACATGTCAGTGAAAATGCAAGCAGACCACTGAACTTGCACATCTTTCACCTCGACGTGCTGGTGATGAAAAACAAATCCAAGAAAGATCTTCGGTGGCTGCTTTTGGAGTTACTCAAGAGTAGTAAGATTCTATTTACAGTTTAACCCAAGATGCACATCTCGTGGCTTCAACTTATCAACTAGAATTCTATTTTCTTTCATGACACGACCTGGATGCTGGATGTCCCACGTGTCGGTAAAAGGAGGAAGAACCCGACCAAATCTTTGGTTATGCTCTCGGATTAGACTAGTTGTGCTAACTTAAAAATTTTATTGTGTACTCCCTCCGTTCCAAAATACTTGACTTCCATTTGTCCAAATATGGATGTGCCTATTTACTAAAACATGTCTAGATACATATATATTTTGACAAATAGAAGGCATGTATTGTGCAATGGAGGGACTAAAATGGATGCAAGTTTTTGTATTGGGAAGAAGAGTACATCCATATATTGATAGAGCGCAATTTAGTAGATGTTCTATCACTTTTAGCTAGCACAGAGGCTATAGATGAGATTAGTGCACTTGTTGATACTCCTACTTGGTATGCGTGTTGCTGCTTAGGCGAGAGAAAAGCGGACGGAGGAGTACTAGAATAGAGGCTAGACATGAGACTAGATGTGAGGAAGCAGCGCCTACTTCTTTACACTCGAAGAAGAAAAAAGCCGCAAGATCGAGCCTCTGCGGATCAACAATGAATGCATCGAGAAGGCACTAATCCAACTTACGGGAGTAGTAAAATGTATTCTTGTGGTTCTTGTTTTCTTTGGTCTTGCTTTTCTAGTCAAAATTATCGTTGGAGTTAAATGCAAAGCGGAATGCATTTGGGGTCGTGTGTTGCAGTTGGCCTTACAAGTGGGACCGCAGTTAAGGAAACCAACTATCGGCAAACCCCCACCTCGCCCACCGCGCGATGGCTAAATTAGAGAAACGATGAGGTTGAAGAGATTTCTCTAGCACGGACTCCAAGAAATATGGTGTCAGATGGAAGTCGTGCTGGTGGCGTGTGCCGTACTCCTGGACGTGAATGCTTGTTCTGGCCCATGCCACCCTACTACTCCTACTACTTACTAGTAGTATATAGTACTACTAGTATCGAGGATTCGAGGTGTTGGTTACGTAGTACAGTATGGCTACAGTAAAAACACCCGCACGACGCACGAAGCATGTGAAGCTAGTACATATAGTGTACTACTATTGTTGATTGGCCTCATCCGATAACCTGTTTCAATGCACGTACAATTATGTATTCGGAAAATATATTTTTTGCCTCGTCGCACCACTCACTCACAGAAGCAACTCGAAAGCCATTCATAAATTTAGTAAGTTTATCACAGGCATATCATTTTATTACATACAATAGGTCATCAACCCACATCGACAACGAGGATACATTATAAATACTAAACTTTTCACCACACAACAAATAACAAGCAATGAAATGAACTTCAACTCAACCATTCCTCGGTGTTGGAAACGCTTGCTTTGAACCACAAGTGATTCTCTAGGACAGGCCATCCATTGTCGATCTGGAGACCAGCGCAGGTGATCATCGGTGAAGCGGCCTACTATATCGATACTAGGGTGAGGAACCACCCAAATGTCCGAGTATAGACACGATTGCTTCTCATAAATGGTAGTAACGTTGTGTCAACAGCAGTTGGATCACCTTTCACCATCATTGGATAGTTTTGTCCAAGGAAGCGAGTTTTCTCCAAGACTATCAATTACATGCCGGGAGAAGGAGTTGGCGCTAGCACACTAGTATCCATCCCTAATACCATGCAACGGGTGTTGGAATAGGTCCGGAGAGTGCGACCATGGGAAACTACACCTGCTTCCTTAGCAGTATCATCATCAGTGGGCTGTATACACACGAGAAGAGGTGATCCATCGGAATTAGTTGCCAGGCGCCAAATAGTATATGGGCGCTGCTCGTCTTCATGCTCGTGATCATCACCATCATCATCTCCCCCTTGGTTATAAAAATCTTCAAGTATAGGTGGTGGAATGTTCACAGGACCTTGGAAACACAAGAAGAAGGTTAATTAGTAAGGCTGGCCATAGTGGGGGTAACAAAAGTAGTATCATGCACTTGGGACTCGCAAACATGCTTATGTGGTAGGCAATTAAGGAAGAGAGAGATGGTTATAGTAACATAGGTGAATCTTAGTAACATAATAAATGTGATGCTACTATGTGTCATGCATGGCAATAAATGAGACCACCTATGATACTAATCTAAGATACTATGCACTATAGAGGTAGTAACATAAACTAGTAACATATGCATGTTACTAGTCTAAGTTACTCCCCACTATGACCAGCCTAAACTTGCTAACCCGCATGCATGTGGATGAAACAATTATAATTACGGTGGAAGACAAATGTACCAAAACAACAAGGATGCCATGCAAAAACAGTGCCACGAGTGGTGGCAGCAAACACAAGGCCCTCGTATTGAATTGCATCATAGTACTCATCCGTGTCTGAAACTGATTTTGAGCAATATCCATCGGTCAAACCAGCGGCGGCGGCAACAAGCTTGTCGAAGATAGCAACAACTTCATAGTTGTTGTAATTCCAAGCGGTTGGGGACTCGAGAAATTGCTATCTTCCGTAGAAGATAGTCACCATGATTGTATTTGAGCGTGCGTACAATACGGTGTGCTCAACCTCTAGGCGTCTGCTGAGATTTTTGGAAGTGGAACCGGTCACGAGTGTACACATTCACAAGTTCCCACTCGCAGATTGGACCCAATGTAAACAACCCAATCTCCATTTAAATCTGCCCAAGCCTTTCCCTCAGCGATGGCATCTTAACATCATCGTATCATTATCAAGCGGCATCAACTTGCATAGGCGAGGCCTTCGTCGTGGCGCGCGATCATCGTGGTCACGGCAAAGAAGATAGGGATATCAAACCGCTCCTTGACTCTTGGGTTCCTTGTAATGATGTTATTAGTTGAGTCGAGAATGGGCTTGTACGAACCTGCCATGCTAGCCGAGGTGATGACATTGCACTGATCAATGAGTTCCTCCACCACGTCATCTTTCAGATCATGGCAAGAATAACGGGGTCGTTTCCGTCCTGTTCCCTCCATGGATAAGACGATCGAACAATGGCGGAAGAAAGGGTGAAGGGTTGAAGGAAAATGGAGGAGGGAGAGGAAGAGCGTGCGACAACAGTTCCAAATCGAGAGGGAAAGGCGAAGAGTCGGTGGACGGTTGCCAGTTTGCCACGGTTCACGAAGGGGCGCCCCGGCCTACACGTCGGTTCAGAAATACTCCTACTACTCGTCGTCGTCTCAATGATATGTGGAACGGGACCACATGTCAACAAAACATGGTGTGTAATTTCTCGTGCAAAATGCGATCTGGCCGCGTTGGCCCGAGGTGCCGCATTAGTTATCGGCATTTATTTTTTTAATGGCGTGCCGTTCAGTTTTGAAGCACGACTAACTGGTACTGTACGCAGAGAAAATATAAACTACTCTACCACTACTCCACCTCCAGTACTAGTAGTATAAAGAATATATATAGGCTGGAGCTTCAGCGCTTTCTTGCCAAAGGCTGCCCACTTGCTTCTCACACTACCACCCTCTCTCCAGGTCTAAAAAAGACGGCCCCTCTCTCCCTCCTCACCGGTGGTCGCAGATCCGCCGAGGAAGAAAAGGACGTGCAGTGTTGACGCACTCGTCGTCGGCGAGCGAGGTCACGCACTAACGACAAGGCCGTCCTCTCAGACCTAGCGCCCGTGCGGGATCGCTGTCGTAGCGTGTGTGGAGGACGACGACCACGAGCGAAGCCACTTCCCGCCAACCCTCAGGTATGCTACCTCTTTTCGAACCATACCTTGTTCTATTGCCCCATCTGGCACGTCGTTGCACATGTATCTTTTTCCACTCCACCATCTTCCCAATTTGCTATCCTCTGCTCTGCTGGCCACGCAGACGAAAACCATAATTTGCACTATTAAAGGAAACCCTACTTCATGCAGACTAATGCATATGCAGGTTGAATAAGGAAAGGAAGGAGGCTGTCTTGTCCAAGAGAGTAGGCATCGAACCGCATCTAGGTTGAAAAGGGAAAAATCAGTAGCTAAGGAGCGAGTCTCATGTCTCTTGGTTGAAGAAGGGTAAAAGGCATGACAACGCAATAGAGAATGACCAGGTCGATGGGTTTGTTGTCCTCACATAGGAAAAAGGTGGCTAAAGAGAACAAAAATGGGGCGTAATCCACATATGTTGCTGGATATTTGTTGCTCGGGCAACCATACCTCCCTCACCACTCTGCGTCGTGGAGGTACATCGTCTTGGTGCGCCCTTGTCGAATGGGCCTCCCATGCTCTTATTGCCACTTTTTTGCTGTTAGTATACGCTTGAGAGTTAAGTCAAGCAATGCTCTGCTAAAGTGATGCCACATTTAACTAATGCGCTCTCGGTCTAATGCCACAGATAAATTTAAGCGGTGTCATTTAATGTCCTTTGGATCATTCGAGGTTAGCTGTTGATTGTGGATGTATTAAAGATTTTTCAGCTAAGGCATTCTAATGTTGTTGCATAGCCAGTATACCAACGATGAAACTTGTTACTACCTTCAGATTTTTGCATTGTTAATGCTTATAGATTACATACCTCACTTTCATGAGATAACTTAATTTTTTTATGCAGTGTCACCAAAATGCCAAAGCGTGCGATGTCATTTTATTTTGGTTAAACTGCACAGACAATTATGAAGACAAGAGGAAAGGTCAAGAGTGGGCACCTCCTCCTCCGGCTATTCTCTTGATTTGTTCGATCAAGTTTTTATGTTTGATCGATTATCAAGATTGGGATAGCAATTTTTAAGCCCCCCCTCCCCCCGAGTTCGAAATGATATTTACCTTGGAGGTACATGGTTTGCAATTTTTTTATACTGTCATTAGTTAATAATGCTAGTTACCTTCAGACTTCTGTACTTGGTTTAATGCTCATGCACACCTAGTATACCAATGCTAAAACTTGTTACCTTTACATTTTGTATTGTTAATTCTTATAGAAACCTTCCAGTGCTAGAGTTTATTGAAATCTGTTCAGTAAAACCATTGTGCTGTACCCTGTAATAAACTAACTACTCTACTATTGCACTAGCCACTAGATTAGTGTATATTTGTAGTATTCGAATGGTGTTGCTTTAGCGTATGGACATAAATAAAGTGTGGCAAGCTTTCCCAGATATGTGCTCAAGAAAACTACTACCTGTTTTTCTAAATACTAGACGTTTGGGTACTTTAAATTGAACCGCGAAAATGTCTTATATTAAGGAACAGAGGGTGTAGAGTTCACTCAAATTATCCCGGTAAAGCTAGTCACACATTTGTTAAAATTAATGTTCATTATGTTATCGGAGGAGATGCGTATGTTTGTCTCTAATGCTGTCTACTACATACCCGACATCATGATGCAATGTTAAGTCATTTCCTTTTATGCAGTGTAACTAAATTGTCAAAGCGGTGATGGCATTTTATTTTAGTAGAAGCGCACAAAATTTGCTTAAAAAGAAGAGGAAAGGTCAGGAATGGCTCAGTTTTTCAAAAAACAAACTATGTATGCCTTCCTAACATCAGCCCTTTGTTGCTTTATTTATTCCTTCAAGCAATTGGTTAGAAAGCAGTCTTGCTACCTTTTCCCATTAAGAAATTGGAATGCTTATATTTGTGAGTCTATGCTTCAACTAGTGCCACTTTTATAGTAATCACACTTTCAATATCTATGCAAACAGGGATGCTCGATTTTAGTGGAGCTGCACAAAAAGTCCAACTGGTTCAACATTAGGAACATGTTTTTTTCCAAACCTTTATATCCAATTGGTGGCACTATGAGCTATTCATTACGAAGGTACATGGTTTGATACTATCTTGCTACTCTTTTTGTACTGTCATTAGATAGTAGTACTAGTGGTTTGCATGTGAATTTATTGGCAGGGTGGTCCTACATTGGAGGTGCAGGACAGGATTCAATGATTGGATGCTCAATTTTGGTTGTATCGATTTCACCTCTTCCATCACTGCGAACATGGTGTGGTATATGTTTACTAGCTGCTTTATATTTGTGCAGACAGAGATGTCTGCCCGTTGCTATTTGGCAAACAAACAAAGTGTCCGCAATTTTGGTTGAAGTGCACAAGAGAATAGTATAATCAATGCATGCAGTGCCATTTCAAAATATACACAAAGATTGGATAGTCACTTCATGGACTGCAGAAAAGTAGTACTGTACTATTTACTGGCCAACACTTGGTGCTTCATTGCTTTGGTTTGATTATACAATGGGCATCATTTTCCCTAAGTTAAAGTTTGTATTCTGAAAATAGTCTCGTGGTGTGATCGAGAGAAGACCAAATCATATTGCAGTGAATGTTCCTCCATCATGTGTGGTTCATTCTCATGGTTCCAGCTGTTGGCGAAACCACTTACGTTTGCAAGAGGAATTGTAGACTTCACAAACAAATTTGTCTTTCAGTATGTACTGAATGTTGGCCAAGAGAAGCATCCATGTTAGTAGGAAGAACAAATGTTTTTTCTAGATCTTTGCTTTTGGAGCTACATATTTGTATATGATCTGTGAATCATTGAGATGCATTAACATGTTGATCTTATGTATGGGAATCGTACTAGTTAGTTTTAGTAGCGACGCAAGATCCGAAGTGGCTGATCTTTGCTTTTGGAGCTACATATTTGTATATGATATGCGAATCATTCAGATGCATTAACAGTTACTTATTTCTGTTCGCTCAGTGTTTACAAGTTACTGATCGTTCACTAGCTAGCCTACAAATGCGCTCCTAGCAGTTTTATTTGCGACGCAAGATGGAAAGTGGCAGTTTTTTGAATAAAAATGCCTACCTCTGAAAAGCCCGACAAGCTACACTATCGATCCTACACGGATAAAAATGCCTACCTCTGAAGAAACTGACAAGCTACACTATCGATCCTACACGGATAAATAGCATATCACGCACGTACTATCTCCTTTCCGGTTTAGAGGGTTAATTTTAAGAAACGACCTACTCGATCCTACACGAATAAATAGCGGATCACGCACGTACTAGTACCTCCTTTCCGGTTTGCAAGGCTTAATTCAAACCTCTCACCAACCAAGGTACTCCCTCCATCTAGGTTTATTAGTCCCGTGAGCAAAGTAGCAAGACCAAGGCATGGCAATAATTAACGGCATGCAGAAGTTTAAGCCTAATTAATTCCAGCGATTTAAGTGGCTGCATGCGTGCCCTTGGATGCGACTCGTTGCATGCTGCTTCGCGTACTGCCTGCAAGTGATTCTGAGTGTCTACATGCAGCTGGTTGTAATTAAGGCAGCTAACTGATGCGAAAAAAGATACGCTTTAATTGTTGCGGGCTTTTAAATCCGTGAAATCATTATTGACAAGGAGGGAGATGATTCGAGTGCACTCGTTTGACCGCCAAGCCGGCATGCGACCCAGACGGGACGGGACGGCACAGTCATAATTTCAGTTTCCCTAGTTTTCCACGGCAAGCTGGCGCGCTAAGCCATTATGAATTGAATTCCGATGACCGTCGCGCTACCTTCCCCCTATAAGTCTTGTTTCTGGCATTCTCGGTGCCACCGTGACCCAACTTCGCCATATCCTCATAAGCCCCCACCAGCCCAGCGTCACCGCCATGCCCCGCCCGACGCGGTGGCGACACGAGTGGTCACGCGGAACTAGTGATCGGTTTTTCACGAAAAGCGAGCGGAGGAGGCATTCTATCTGTCTTTAGATGGCAATCGCGGTCGAGGAGTTGTTGAGGTGCGACCGCATGGCGAGAAGCAGGAGTTGTTGGGCGCGACCGCTGGCGGAGGAGCAGCGTATCGCCGATTTGCGCCGCCGGTGGACATGGAGCAGCAGCGCACCGCCGCTCTGAGTCGCGAGCGAGCGCCCGAAGCTGGGCGACTACGTGGAGGCGGCGCCCGCAAATAGCCACAGAGGCTGTCGAACGCATGCGCTTCGTGACACCGATTTTTACTACCAGCTCGTCAAGTGGGTTTCCGCTTGGAAGCTGAAGCTTGATGGACCACGCCCGGCATGGAAAGGGCCAGCAGCGTGAGTCCGGCGGCGCGAGGCGCCGATGCGGCGTTTAGCGTGTACCGCCGGCATCGTCTAGTTAGCTAAAGTAAGTTAGTACTTGTCTAGTGGGAGTAGATAGTTAACTTGGCTATGATGGTTGTCAGCGTGGAAGTTCGATTACTCTATATGTGGATCGGACTGTTACTTTGCTTTGAATGTTGAACTTTCGGTTGAGCGTATGGAATGGGCTGTTATTTTTTAAATGGGTTGTATTTGTCCTCCACGGGTTTAGAGGCTGACTTGTGGGCCTAGCAAGTTGGCGTACACAATCGGAGATGATTATGCGTGGAGAGGATGACAACGAGGACCCGCCAAGGTCATGGCGATGCATAAGCAAGTGCCTCCTCATTTCAAGCCAATACAAAAATGGCTCCTCCTAGTGGATTCGACATCTAGGTCCCATGCCATTGTCAGCGTAGTCAATAAATGAGAGAATTACTGTGGCGGTGACACGGGGACCAAGCAGCTCGCACAGTTATTTTTGTTTTGGGTTAATTTGATAAATGCCTCCGAGAAATGCCACTGCAATTTCCAAACTTTGAAAAATGCCATTTCATGCCATTTCTAGTGACATTTTTTGAAGTCTGGAATGGCGTTTTTCAAAGTTTGCAAACAACAGTGGCGTTTTTCAAAGTTTGCAAAAATTACAGTGGCGTTTTTCAAAATTTGCAGTGGCATTTTTATGAATCGCCATAAATGGAGTGCCATTTATCTAATTTGTTTTTGAGATGGAAGCAGGGTGTCAATTGGGCTATGCGGGACACTCTGGCCTGTCTAGACATCCTTTTCTTTTATGTTTACCACAGGCCAGCCCAGTAGTTTTTTTTCTTTTTGAAAATGGCTAGCCCAGTTTTTTGTGATTTGTCAAGTAAGTCACTTTATCAGGCCTGTTGGGCTAGACGAGGAGAGCTTCATTCGGGTGGCCGAGAAAATGGCCTATCAGTAATGAGAAATAGGTTGTACATTTTTAAAACACACCAAACCGGCAATTAGTTTCAAATATCTTTTTTTCATCTCAAGATTTTAAATTGCATTGATTTTTATGCGTGGACAATTTATTGGATTTTATATTGATATACATTTATTTTTAAAATCAGTCTGAATGTGACTCGGAATTTCGGGATTAAAAACAGTTCAGACCGCACCGACATATGCAAAATTTCGTATAATTTTTTAACCGTGGCCACAATATGGGCTGTAATGCTAACAAAAAGAATATGGGCTCCAAAAAAACCCGTAAGAATAAGCAAATGGGCCGTAAACTATTTGAAACAATGGCAGATGGGCTGTGTGCTGTTTTTCACATATTTGAGGCTTTCCACAGATGGCCTGTATACTCTTGGATGTCCATCCAATGGCCGTCGTGCTTCTTCAATCTCTGCTCTTCCTGCTCCAGCCGCTCAAACAAGCGCGGTGGAGGACTGCTCCCTCCTCCCATGGCCGGGGTGTCTTTGCCATGTGACCTCACCGCCCCACCGTACTCCCATCGCTGGCCTAGCTATCCCTCTACTCATCCTCAGTCCCACACATGCTGTTATTCTCCGGCGACGGCAGACGAACCAGTAAACCCTCGTACTCCTCCGCATGGGAAACAACTGCCAAGTATTCCCCGGCTCCATGTCATTCCCTTCCTAGGCCTCGTCGTGCCGTCCCTTTGCCTGGTGCTCTCGGTAGCGGCCTGGTCAGCGTGGTCGATGAGCGACATCCGCCGGAGTGGATTTGTGCGTGGAGAGGTGACAGTGGGTCCATGGCGCACGCAAGAAATGCCTCCTTATTACAAGCAAAATAATGACTCCTCCACGACATACGGGACCCACGACGGCTCGGACCCACCAGCTATATCTTCGCGCAAGGAAGTGCCTCCTTATTACGCCCAAAAAAAAATCGCCTTTGCTAGATGGGACCCGATATAGTGGGCCTACTAAGTTGCGCGGGGCGAAGGGCTTTGTCAACTTAGTCAATATGCACGATTCTAGCTCGAATGACCGTACGATGTCCATCCAACGGCCGTAGTGCTTCTTCAACATCTGGTCTACTTGCTCCAGTCGCCCAAAGCAGGGCCGGTCGTGCCGCCTGCTCCTGCCTCCCGTGGCCGGCTGTGCTGTCACGGAGGCCTCGCCGCCCCCATACTTCTCCCACCGCTGGCCAGGCCATCCCTCCACTCCACTCACCCACACACCCTGTTGTTCTGCGGCGACGGCAGCACAGCCGAACCAGTGAAACCTCGTACTCCTCTCCGCGTGGGCATCCACTGCTGTGTCTTTCCCGGCTCCGTGTCGTCCCCTTCCTAGGCCTCGCCGTCGTCCACCGCCGTGGTGCTCTCACTGCGGCGTGGTCAATGTGATCAACGACCGAATTCCATCGGAAGAATCTTGTCGTGGAGAGGCGACAATTTGGATCCTGGCGATCTGAGAAGTGCCTCCTTATTACGGAAAATAATTATTCCTCCACGACAGCGAGGGACCCACCGGACGGGCCACTAGTATTTCGCAAAAAAAACATTTGCCCTGACTGCTGGAACCCACCGGTGAACCACCGTATTCATAGCGTTCCCTATTTGTCGGCTCGGACCCACGGAGTGCCTCCTTATTACGCACAAAAAATGAATACCCCCAGCTATTTGGGACCCACCTTGGTGGGAGGCTGACTTGTGGGCCTACTAAGTTGACGGGGATGGAGGGCTTTGTCAACTTAGTCAATATAAACTGAAAGCACATTTGCTCCCTGGGTGGTTTTGGTAATTAATGACAACATACTTTGTGGTTGGACTAATGCTTTTATCAAGTATGTTTCAGGAAGGTCAATCACTTTGGCATGGCAAAAGGACTGAAGAGGTGGACCCCTCAAGATGCTAAGGCAAGCATTGGCAAAAGCTCAAGACTCCATTTTTGGTTTAGTGATCCAAGATCACATTGAGTCTATAGGAAAGCCAATACTATTAAAAGGGGATGAGGTTATGTTAATGATCTGGTTGCTCAAAGTGCTTAGTGATACATCTCCCAAACTATCAGCAATCTTTCATTCCAATATACACTCATAAGTAATCTCGGTCCCACCGATTTCCTAAACTTCAGTCACACCGAGATGAACCACCTCGCCACAAAGCCAAACCCTAGAAATTTGGATTTTCCGATTACGAACTCGGTCTCACGAAACTAGTGCTGCCAAGCTTCGTAACCTACGTCATCAAATCGGTGTCACCGAGATGATGAAATCGATCCCACCGAGATTGGCAAACCCTAGTCTTTGGAAGAATCGGACTCACCGAGATTGTATTTTCGGTCCCACGAAAATCCCAACGTTCTAAGATTTGAACTTTCGGTCTCACCGAGTTGTCAACCGGTCGGCCGAGATTGGTCAAATGTGTGTAGCAGTTGGATTTTATGTGGAGGCTATAAATACCCTCCACCCCCTCTTCATTAGTGGAGAGAGCCATCGAAAGAACTACCACTCCTACCTTACATTTACGAGAAGAAAACTACCTACCCTTGTGTTGAGATGAAGTTGCTCCACTCCCACCATATGAAGCTTGATCTCTAGCCTTCCCAAGTTGCTTTCCACTCAATCCTTTCTTCCACCACAGCCAAATCGGTGAGGAGAGTTGAGTGTTGGGGAGATTATCATTTGAAGCACAAGAGCAAGGAGTTCATCATCATCAACACCATCTATTACCTTTTGGAGGTGGTGCCTCCTAGATTGGTTAGGTGTCGCTTGGGAGCCTCCGTCGAGATGTGGAGTTGAACCAAGAAGTTTGTAAGGGCAAGGAGATTGCCTGCTTCGTGAAGATCTACCCAGTAAGGCTAGTCCTCCGTGGGCGTATGCCATGATGGCATAGACAAGGTTGCTTCTTCGTGGACCCTTCGTGGGTGGAGCCCTCCGTGGACTCTCATGGCCGTTACCCTCCGTGGGTTGAAGTCTCCATCAGCGTGGATTGACGATAGCACCACCTATCGGAACCACAAGAAAAATCTCCGTGTCTCCAAACTGCGTTTGATCTTCTCCACTTCTCTTTACTACTTGTGCAATTTACTTTCCGCTGCCCATACTCTAGAATTGCATGTGTAGTATGCTACTTGACTTGTGTGTGATGCAAAATCTGCCAAGAACTTGTCTTTGTCAAAAGGCATAATTTTTATCTTGTCGAGTAGTCTAATCACCCCCCCCTCTAGACACTCTCACCTTCTTCGATCCTACATAAACGATTCTAACTCCAGTGACCGTACGATGTCCATCCAAGTACCGTAGTGCTTCTTCAACCTCTGGCCTTCTTGCTCCCGCCAAAGCAGCACGGTCGTGCCGCATGCTCCTGCCTCCCGTGGCGGATGTCTTGCCTTGGAGGCCTCACCGCCCTACTATTCCCACGCTGGCAGGCCTGCGGCAGCGGCAACCTCACACCGCATGGTGAACTAGCGAACCCTCGTACTCCTCTCGCGCGGGCTTCCTTCGCGCGTCTTTCCGGGCTCCCGTCGTCCCCTTCCTAGGCCTCGCCGTCCTCCACCGCCTGGTGCTCTCGGCGTGGCGTGGTCAGCGTGGTCGAGCGATTTCCATCGGACGTGGGCTGTATGTGGAGAGGCGACAGGTGGGTCCTGACATGACAAGAAGTGCCTCCTTATTACATGGAAAATAGTTATTCCTCCACCTGACAGCGGGGACCCACCGAACGGGCCACCGTATTACGCGAAAAAAATGTTTCCCCCCTGACTACTGGGACCCACCAGCTACACCTCCGCACACAAGGAAGTGCGTCCGGGCAAAAAAAAGATTCGCCCCTCTGACTGCTGGGACCCACCAGCTACATTTTCGCATGCAAGGAAGTGCCTCACTGTCGGGACCCACCTGGTCGAAGCGTACGTAGCGTTGTCATTCTGGTGTGACGTATGCGTCGTCTTGGTCGTTGTAGAAGCGCGCGCGTGTAAGTAGTAAGCGCGCATGTAGCATGTACACGCGTCGTCTGAGGCGAGGGTGCAAGAAAGAAAATCTGACCCGCGTCGTGTACATCTGGTAGGGTCTCGAACAACTAATCGCGCATACATACGGCGAGGGCTCATGTTCATGGGGAGGCAGCGGAATGTGTCGTGTTCATGGGGAAGCAGCGGAATGCGTCGTGTTCATGGGGAAGCGGCGGAATGCATCGTGTTCATTGGGAAGCAGCAGGCAGCGTGGGAGCCAACGGCTTGGGCCGGAACAGGCGATGGAAGCGAGGCTTGGCGTGGCGCAAAATGGAGAAGCGGACCTCCTACGGTCGGCACGGGGTCTGTTGATCGGGAGGGTGTGGCGTGCAGCGGAGAAGCGGACCACCTACGGTGAAGCGGGGGTCTGTTGATCGGGAGGGTGTGGTGTACCGCAAAGCGGACGAAATGGACCTCCTACGGTCGAAGCGGGATCCTGGCGATCGGGGGTGTGGCGTACCACAAAAGCGGAGAAGCGGACCTCCTACTATCAAAAGCGGGTGTCTGTTAATCCGGAGGGTGTGGCGTACCGCCAAAAGCATTTAAACGGACCTCCTACGGTCAAAGCGGGAGTCTGTTGATGCGGAGGGTGTGGCGTGCCGCAAAAGCGGAGAAGCGGACCTCCTACGGTCAAAGCAGGGGTCTGTTCGCCGGGAGGGTGTGGCGTGCCGCAAAGCAGGACTCCACGGATCTGTTCATCTCCACCGTCGACCTCCTCCGGCCTCCACAGGCTACCGTCGACCTCCTCCAGCCTCCCGGGCTCCTATTCATCCAGCCTCCACCGCGCTCTACTCCACCGGCTATTGTTCAACCACCCCTCCATGGGCACCCCTCCATCGTCTACTGTTCATCCAGCCCTCCACACCACGGGTCTGTTCAACCACCCCTCCACGGCCACCCCTCCACCGTCTACTGTTCATCCAGCCCTCCACACCACGGGTTCTTGTTCATCCGAGAGCAAGCGCCACCGCTCCTTGTTCATCAACCCCCCACAATGTTCCTTTGTTCATCAATCGATCGGCTTGATTAGCGGCGATAGCGAAGAATTGCTCCATCGGGTATTATTAAATCAATGATCGATCGCTCGGGTTCGATGAACGCGTAACTGCGGTCTGTCGCTTTCGGGTTGATTAGAGCCCAACGCCTCACTCGGGTTGATTAGAGCCAACGCCTCGCTTTTGCGTGCGTCGTGTACTGAAAAGAAGCGCATCGCTCTCCCACCATAGCGGCAACTCCCGAAATTTTCCTCCCCTTGCTTCTACCACGGTTTTTCCGTCATGGGCGGCCCAAAGAATGTCATGCAGCTCGTCTCCGGCCCGCCCAGGACGAAAAGCCCATTTTCTGTCATGATTTTTTGTCATAGAAGTAGGAGCCCACCACATCTACGATGATACCGGGTTTTGTCACAATTATCGTCATAGAAGTGTCATATGTATGACAGAAAAAAAAATCGTTCGGCCCAAAATGTCACGGATGTGTCTTTTTTTTGTAGTGAAACTTGTGTGTCTCAACAGCAACATCTGGGATCTTTCTGTACATATGTGCCATGGAGTTGTGATCCTTCTTCTTCTTGGCATAGACATCCAAGTCATCCTCTTTCTCCTTAGGTGCATTGATCAATTTTGCCCATTCTTCAACTGTTGATTGGTACCTAGTACCTTCAGACATCCAGAAAATCCTTCCATCTGGGTAGCTGTGGAGTAGAACTGCATAATAAGCTCATCATTCCACTTTGTGAGCTTCTGCCCAACAAAGTCATCCACTCCACAAGCATTGAAACTGTCATACACTCCTGGATAATGCTCTTCATTCTTCCTGATGTACTCCCACTCCACCCATCTCATATCACAAACTATGGGCTTCTTGTCAAGCAGCACTGTCTCATAGAAATCTCGATGTTCCTTTGTATGGAACTGTAGTCCTAGCAGTTCTCCTCTGACTGCATAGGGATCGGTCAATCTCCTTGTCTGAGACACGCATCCTTCCTCGACTTCATATCCTCAGCTCACAGGATGAACATCATTGTGATATGGAATTTTGGGCTTCAACTTTCTCAAGACATGTTCCTCATCATCTTCTTCTTCAACAGCTGACTTGAGCCTTTGGGGCCTTCTTCTTCTCTCCAGCAGGAATGTTCCTTGTATTCCTCTTGGGGTGCAGATTTGGGCTTTGGAGCAGCTGCCTTAGGAGCTTCTTTGGGCTTTGATGAAGCAGCCCTTGACTGATGGCATCACCCATAAGCTTTTGAGCTTTGGGTCTTTGGTCAACAACCTCTTCCTCTTCTTCTTCTTCCATCATGGAAGGCTTTCCAACAACCCTGGCCATGGTCTTCTTGACCCTTTCCTTCCTCTTCTACCCTTCTGCAGCAGCCTCTTTGGGTTTAGATTCCAAAGATACTTGAGTGGAGGCTCTGGCTTTAGACATGGGAATTCTTTTGGCAGGTGCTTTGGTCTTCATACCAGGCTTAGAGGCAGCAGTTGTGCCATACTCCATCTTGAGCACCTTCTTCTTGGAAGTGGCCTCATCCTCAACAGCCACATAGTCTTCATCCTCCGAATCTGAGGTTCTCTTCTTTCTGGCCCTGGTGGCTGCCTTGGGCATGTTGCTGGGTGTGCTCCTGCTACCCTCATCATAGCTGCTAGAGGGACTAGTGCCCTCACTCATCTGAACCTGCTCCTCAGACTTGTTCTGACTGTCACTCTGATCAGACATGTTGCAAACACTAACAGCAGACCCTGTGAATAGATATAGATGAGGTAGAATAGATGAGCATCACAAAATACAGAGGTTTTTGCACAAGAATGAGTCAAAAACTTAGTTTTAGTTTTCCACAGAAAGCATTTCGGATCTACCGATTTGTGAACTCGGTGATACCGAAGCAGATTTTGGAACCTAAACTAGTGAACTCGGTCAGACCGAGTCACAGTTTGGTGGCACCGAGACTGCTAGGGTTTCACAAAGTCCTGAACTCGGTCACACCGATTTGCAATTCTAGGTCAGACCGAGAATCACATGTGCAATGGCCTTAGCCAAATCGGTGGAACTGAGTTCTACAACTTGATGGGTCCGAGATGGTTTCTGCGGAAACCTAACCCTAAACTTTCAATTCACAACTAAACTACGAAGTATTTTCGCTGGATAAGATGATCTGAATCGTGGCAAGATACATGGCAAAACAATGTGCTAGGAATTCGGAGTGGGATTAGCACATGGATCAAGTCCATACCCTAGTTCGGTGATGGACTTGCTATGGCGGCAATGGCGGAGACGATTCCCGTTGACGGCGGCGGAGACCAGCGGCGGGAGGCAGATGGCGACGAGGAGGACGATCCGGAGACCCAGGGAGGCAGAGCAGGCTGAGCGCGGGCGAAGGGGATCAGAGAAATTTCCAAATTTTGGCCTGGGGATATATATAGCCTGACCCTGTCGGTGTGACCGAGTGGAACAACCCGGTGGCACCAAGATGCATAACTGCAAGCAGTTACTGCAACTTGGTGTGACCGAAAAGTTCAAATCGGTTGCACCGAGATTGAAAACCTAGATCAACTTAGTGATCTCGGTATGACCGAAATGGAGGAATCGGTCAGACCGAAACGCACAAAGAAGTTTTGGAAGTTTAAGTCTATGATGAATCGGGGACTCCGAGTGCTCCTCACACAGAGTGGTTCGAATCTGACTTGATCAAACTTTGTGATGTAGCATGTATAGAGTTTCAGGCAAGAAAAGCATAGATAGGTAGAGAAGGTTCTTAGGCATTCTTGTCCATCCACTTGGTGAAAGAAAATAAAACAAACAATCAAAGCAACAAGTGGATGTCCTCGAATGAGTAAAATATGCAACCAACATGCTCACACAATAAAATGGCAAATGAAATATGTGGCAAAGCATGCACAAACAATTCTAGCATCTATCAAGCAATTGGCGATGACTAGGTCACTATATATGAGTATATTGACTTAGGAGTCAAATGAGAACATTTGATCATAGGTCATACTCATCGTTTAAGCTCAAGTGGGGTTACCACTTTTACATAAAGCATTGTTTTGTTCACACCATTAGAGTTGCTTTGACTCAATTCTTAGAGTAAAGCTCCCCCTAGATGTGAGACCCCCCTAAGAGGGATGAACTAACCTTGGGTTTGTCGATGTTGACTTCATGTAGGTGTTGAAGATGTGGATGCTCAATGTTGATGTAGATCATTTGGAGCAATCCTTTGGAGTGAGTTGCACTTTCAATACCTACACGGGTTAATCCCACAAGGAACAAACAAGGATATCCATAGACATAGAGTGATGGACGCACAAGATGATGTCTATGAACGCATTGGGTTACCTTGTCCCTTGTCTTACCAACAAGAGGGTTTGTGACTCCTTGAACTAGTGCAAGATGTGGAAGTTGATTGCACTTATTCTTGCCAAAAATGATATGTGTGAAATATGTTGGCGGAGTCACCCTCAAGAATTCTCTAGTTCTTCTTCTTCGGGATCCACATCATCTTGATGGGAATCCTTGGAGTTGTAGTCGTACTTGATGAAGTAGAACTTGACGTAGTCTTGGGAACCCACTTGACCAAGGCCTTAGGAGCTTCTTCAAATGCATCAATCTCCTCTTGAAGCTTATCCTTGCCTTTTTGCTTGTGGTCTTGTGGTGGAAGATAATCTTGAGATTGTGTCCCTTTGAAGGAAGTAGGATCATACTTCTCTTGTTGAGGAACAAACTTCGTCTTGGGGTATTGATCTTCTTCCCACTGAACTCCATTGGCATTGAACTTTCGTTCAAAACCAACACCTTGGTTCTTCCGGTGCCTTCCTTCCTTGCATACAATTTCTTCGAATTGCTTACACCCGGCAAGGCTCTT
The DNA here is from genome assembly GCA_021437245.1 of Aegilops speltoides. NCBI lineage: Eukaryota > Viridiplantae > Streptophyta > Magnoliopsida > Poales > Poaceae > Aegilops > Aegilops speltoides. The sequence continues at coordinate 218,118,303 of CM038145.1, forward strand.
GTATACACCTTTCTCTATAATTCCCTTCAATAAGCTATTTTCTTGCTCAAGTGTAACTTGGCTAAGAGAATCATTAGTGGAATCAAGAGAACTACTAGAAGCAACAACATTGGATTTAGCATGATTATTGTTACTACTAGAGGAAGAAACCTTCTTGTTCTTATTACTAGACTTGACTTGAGGCATGTAAGTAGATAAGAGTAAATGCTTGGCAATGTAAGAAGAACTTTTCTTAGAAGATCACCATTGATTGGCTTTAAGAACTCATGCTCTTGCTCAAGGTTGAGTTTTTCAAAGCGTAACTTCTCATGAGTCCTTAAAAGTTCTCGATGATCTTCTAAGATAGTTTCATGAGCTAACTTAAGAGTGTTTAGTTCTTTAGTTAGAAGCTCAATCTTCTCCTTATCATTGTCATTCGTTTTATCTTGATTAGCATGATTAATTGACGTTTCATCATAGTATTCATCACTAGAGTGGTCAACAAGTAAATCATCATCACCTAACAAGTCATCTTCATCACTATTGAAATCAACATACTCGGGATGTGATACCTTTGGGCCTTTAGCCATGAAGCATCTTCCAAGTCCTTCATTTGGTGAATCAAATATGTCGTAGGAGTTGGTTGACACAAGTTCTAGCCCAGCAACACCTTCATCTTGAGTATATTCGGAGTCGGAGTGATAGCTTCTCTCGGAGTGATTGTCGGAGTCGGAGCCGGATACCCATTCACCAACATGAGCTTTATGTCTTCGTTTTGTGTAACTCCTTGATGACTTGTCCTTCCTTTCCGAATCCTTGCTTCTTCGGGATGTTCTTCGTACATAACGATCATCTCTACTCCTTCTCTCTCTTGGTGGTGATTCTTCTCTTCTACTTCTCCTCTTAGGTGATTCTTCTCTTCTTTTGTAGGGAGTCGTACACTCATTGGAATAGTGTCTGGGTCTTCCACAATTGTAGCAATTACGCTCTCGACTAGAAGATCTTTTGTCATTGTAGGACCTTGACTTGGAGCTTCTTTCTTTGCTTCTACTCTTGTAAAACTTGTTGAAGTTCTTCACCATTAGGCTCAATTCTTCATTGAAGGTTTGTTTCTCACTTGATGATGTGGGAGCTTCACATGAGGCTTTGTAAGCACCACTTGACTTCTTATGAAGTTCCTCCTTATCCTTGAGTGACATCTCATGAGCAACAATTCTTCCAATGACTTCCGTTGGCTTGAATCTTTGTAATTGGGCATCATTTGGATCAATGTGCACACAGTATCATATTTTCCGTCCAAAGCTCTTACGATCTTCTTGATGATGAATTTGTCGGTCATCTCTTCACTTCCTAAGCCGGCAATCTCATTTGTGATAAGAGCAAGCCTAGAGTACATTTCAGCGACACCTTCACCATCCTTCATTTTGAACTTGTCAAGCTGATTTTGAAGCACATCCAACTTGGATTCTTGACGGAGTCGGTACCTTCGTGCATATCAATCAAAGTATCCCAGATCTCCTTTGCATTCTCAAGACCCTTGATTTTGTTGAATTCTTCGGGGCACAATCCGTTGAAGAGGATATCACAGGCTTGAGCGTTGTATTGCAGCATCTTCAACTCTTCTGCGCTAGCTTCACGGTTCGGTTCTCTCCCATCAAAGAATTCACCTTACAAGCCAATACACACAATAGCTCAAACGGCAGGGTTATGTCCAAGAATATGCATTTTCATCTTATGCTTCCAACTAGCAAAATTAGTACCATCAAAGTAAGGACCTCTACGGTGATAATTTCCCTCGCTAGACGCCATACTCTCCTAGGTTGTGAAACCAAGGCTATGACTAGCAAAAGCTATAAAAATCAAAGCAAATGGAGACCAAAGCTCTGATACCACTTGTAGGATCGAAAGTATGTCTAGAGAGGGGGTGATTAGACTACTTGACCAAATAAAAACTTATCCTTTTCCCAATTTTAGTCTTTGGCAGATTTTAGCTAACTTAGCACAAGTCAAGCAATCTTAATACAATTCAAGCAAGCATGCAAAGAGTATATGTGCAGCGGAAAGTAAAGCATGCAACTTGCAAGAATGTAAAGGGAAGGGTTTGGAGAATTCAAACGCAATTGGAGACACGGATGTTTTTGTTGTGGTTCCGATAGGTGGTGCTATCGTACATCCACGTTGATGGAGACTTCAACCCACAAAGAGTAACGGTTGTGCGAGTCCACGGAGGGCTCCACCCACGAAGGGTCCACGAAGAAGCAACCTTGTCTATCCCACCATGGTCGTCGCCCACGAAGGACTTGCCTCACTAGTGGTAGATCTTCATGAAGTAGGCAATCTCCTTGCCCGTACAAACTCCTTGGTTCAACTCCACAATCTTGTCGAAGCTCCCAAGTGACACCTAGCCAATCTAGGAGACACCGCTCTCCAAGAAGTAACAAATGGTGTGTTGATGATGAACTCCTTACTCTTGTGCTTCAAATGATAGTCTCCCCAACACTCAACTCTCTCTCACAGGATTTGGATTTGGTGGAAAGAAGATTTGAGTGGAAAGCAACTTGGGGAAGGCTAGAGATCAAGATTCATATGGTAGGAATGGAATATCTTGGTCTCAACACAAGTGTAGGTGATTCTGTCTCAGAAAATGCAAGTTGGAAGTGTAGGTTCATTCTGTCCACACAAAATCTAACCGTTACACACAACTTGCCAATCTCGGTGAGACCGAATTGAGAAACTCGGTTGGACCGATTCAGCAAATCTAGTGACCGTTAGGATTTTCGGTGGGACCGACATGCAACTCGGTAGGACCGATATGGTTAGGGTTAGGGCATAACGTAATCTCGGTGAGACCGATTACACAAACTCGGTGAGATAGATTTTGGTAATAAGCTAACCAGAGAGTTGGTCAGGTAAACTCGGTGGGACCGGTTTGCTCATTTCGGTGAGACCAAAATGTTACGAAAAGGAAACAGAGAGTTTACATTGCAATCTCGGTGGGACCGATCGCTCATCTCGGTGGTACCGAAACGTTACGAAGGGAAACAGAGAGATTACAATCCCATCTCGGTGAGACCGAGATCCCTATCGGTGAGACGGATTGGCCTAAGGTTTGTGGCAGTGGCTATGACATCTGAACTCGGTGGTGTCGGATAGAAAGAATCGGTGTGGCCGAGTTTGACTTTTAGTTTAGGTCATATGTGGATGTGAGAAAGTAGTTGAGGGCTTTGGAGCATATCACTAAGCATTTTGAGCAAGTAAGCCATTAAGCAACACCTCATCCCTCCTTGATAGTATTGGCTTTTCCTATAGACTCAATGTGATCTTGGATCACTAAAATATAAAATGTAGAGTCTTGAGCATTGAGCTTGAGCCAATCCTTCTGTCCTTAGCATTTTGAGGGGTCCACTTTTCTCATACATGCCATGCCAATCATTGAGCTTTCCTGAAATATTCATCGTGAAATAGCATTAGCTCAATGTGCTATATGTTGTTAGTAATTACCAAAACCACCTAGGGATAGTTGCACTTTCACCAGCCTCGCGAGGGGGCTTGGAGGGATCAGCCTCGTGAGGATTGCCCGCAAGGCAACGCAGGCCTTCCTCCTATACCACCACTGCCAAGAAGGAATGACGACCATCATTAGGACGAGGGGGCTGAGGGCTTCCAGGAGCCGCGTGCTATTGCTTGCGTCTTGGGCGGTGCCCAGGCCCCAGCCTCTCAGTGCATCTTCAAGCAGTTTGCTCGCGAGGTGAATGCAGTCCTCCCCAAGCTCAAGGCCACGCGCCTTCTCAGGTGGTCCGCGTGCGCCATCACGTATAGCTCAGCGGATCAGCTCAAGTGTGCGGCAATTGCCGGTGTCCTCCCAATTCTCTGTTCCCCAGTCATCAGCAATGTGCAAGTTACCACGACCCTCATCGATGGCGGCGCAGGGCTCAACATTCTGTCCGTCAAGATGTTCAATAATCTCCAAGTGCCATATGATCAGCTTCAGCCAACCAAGCCTTTCTCAGGAGTCACTGATGCTTCCACCACTCTGATAGGGTAGGTCCGCCTCCCTGTCACCTTTGGGCAGCGCAAGAACTATCGTACCAAGCTCATCGACTTTGACATTGCCCACATTTTCCTGCCGTACAATGCCATCCTCGGGTACCCAGCCCTGGCCAAGTTCATGGCGGTGACTCACCATGGTTACAATGTCCTCAAGATGTCGGGAAGCGGCGGAGTCATCACAGTCCCCTGTGAAGAGAAGGATGCGGTGTGCTCTCTCGAGCGTGCCTTCCAAGCCGCATCGATTGAGGACCCAGACAACAAGAGTGGAAACCTTCCCGAGGCAGCTCCCAAGAAGAAGAAGACATCACCCAGCTCAAGGCCTTAGGAGGCAGGCACCTACTGAGTCATCGCTCCAGGATCTGCGCCCATCCAAGGGGCGCCTCCCTCCATCGCATAGGAAGGTGCACCCAGCGCCCTCCTCGGGCAAGGCTCAGGGGCTCTCCCCTGGAGGGCCACTGACTTTGCTAGGATCACAAGGGAGGCGCTCGGGCACCACTTGGAGGTGTGCTTCGCGGCACGTTTCCCTTAGGAAGGCATGAAGCAGGGGGCCCAACCCTCAGGAGTTCATTACCAAGGTCACTCAGGAGCTGCAGGAGTCGAGAGACATGCACAGCGACCGCCGCCTACCCGGTGTAGCCCCCTATCCAGGCGAGGATGGCAGGCTGCGCGTCTGCATCGACTACCCAGGGCTCAATCGAGTCGCGTCTCAGGAGCACTTCTGGCCTTCGCGCGTGGGACGTTGCGAGTGTCCACCTCACAGCTACGTTCGCATGCCTTTCGGCCTGCCGAACACGCCCGCTGCTCACCATCGTTTGATTAGGAGCATTCTAGAAGCTCAGGTGGCCAGGCACCGCGCGTTCCTGGAGGAGATGGAGATGTACCTTGCCGAGCCGCCAGGACCTCCAGAGCCCCCCGAGGCTCAGGGTTCCGAAGGCTCATGAGGATTGGCTTCTTCACTGCGCATCGTCAGCTACTCCGACACTCGCTCTGCACTGATATCAGGTGACATCTTTCGAGTTTCATTTCAGCTGGGAGGGCCCTCAGGGCTGCATCATTCCCAGGTCGTGTGGGTCTGTCCCCGCGGCATATATTCGTTTTGCTTATGTCTTTAGCTTACCTTGTTGGGGGCGCCCCTTGGGTTGTATCATCCCCAAGCCGCTCGGGCCTGACCCAGTGGCATGTGTCTTTCCTGCATCTATCTAAGTTGGTTTGCCTTTTCATGATTAACCTACCTGTGATAATCGCCTACTCGATTGACACCTACCCTTGGAGCCGCTCGCTCTGGCACGGCGCTTGCGCATGGGTCCATCCCTACAACGTCGACAAATCTGAGTGGTCAAACTATGGCCACGGCAGCCCCGCAAAAGCGCTACCTCACCAGGCCCTCAGTGCCTCAATCACTCCCTCGGAGCAACCAATGGCTGGCCGGCAATCGTAATGGCAATCTTTGCTTCCCTCACATTGGTTTACAGGGCCTACCTGAGGAATAGCGCAGGGGAAAGCTGCCGTGAGCTCTCCCTCTCTCTTGCCCGTGTGATCCGCTCGCGCGTTGAAAGGGGGGCTCCTGAGCATCGCGACTCGGGAGCTCTTACTGGCTCGCCAGCCCTCACCCCCTGGCCTTGTCCACAGCATCGCGACCTGGCATACCAACGGTGGCTGAGCTAGCTCGAGGGCCGGGACCTGAGGACGTAGAGCACGAAGGAGAGTGTGGGAAGAGAGGAGAAGCTCGTGTGGGCCTGACCCAGCGACATCCCAGCTACAGACACGCAGGTCCGACACCTTGCTAAGGAACGGCACCAAGCCCCGAGATAAGTCACGCTCCTAGAATAGCTAATCAACGCAACACCGGACCCACACTTAATGCGGCTCTGTGACGATGTCGTTGCCTTCCTTTCTTGCCCAGCGGCGGCTGATTGAGCGCTAAAGGGGACCTCCTGAGCATCGCACCTCAAGGGCTCCTACTGCCTCGGGCCGCTCACCTCCTAGCCTTGACCATGGCATCGTGACTTGGCATACCAGTGACGGCTGAAGCCTACCTGGGGACTGGGACCTGTCAGCGTAGAGCACCAAGCCGTCGCGAGGTTAGAAAGGGGGAACCGAGCCGGGACAGGACAAGCATCTTGCACCACTTTGCGATAAGGATGATATTAACAAAAGACATAGCAGACGCTTTACATGCCCCCACGGGGCATTTCCTTGATTCCTCGCAGGGAACAAAAGGTGCTAATCCTAAGGGACGCTAACTACATGTGCCTCCATAGTCGACGCCATCATCAACAGTGGGCCACAGAGCGCCGGCACCAACCCCATCCAGATCAGCCGCGCCAGCGTCCTGATGCGGCTGCTCTGCTCCGAGCACGATGCGAGCTTGGGGGCTCGTAGCTATCGTCGCTCATCTCCGTTGTCATGAGAAGCTCGGGAGAGTCGTTGGACCCTCCGGCATCTCCGCTTCTACCAGAGGAGCTGCTGAGGAAGCGGCTGGCAGGCCTGGCCCTTGCCACTTCGATGCCCCCGCCGCCTTCCCTGGGGCAGCACTCTAGCCTGCGTCCTTCTGCGTCGAAGACCTTGAAGAACATCAAGGAGGCGCCATCATATTCGAAATGAATCACGAAGGCGCCCCCTCTTCGGCAGACCCGGGCGATCTCGCCCCAGCCTCGGGTCATGTAGACCTTGCCCGGAGCGACAACCTCAACCTCCGCTCCAGTCCCAGGGGTACTGTAGTCGGCGTTCTGCAGCTAGAGCTCGAGAGTCCCCCTCGGCGGCATCTCGACGGCAAAAGAAGGAGGAAGGCAAATCCAGGAGCTTGGAGGCATGTCGGCGTGAAGCACGAGCTCGCGAGAGGAGTCCGTGGCATGGACTCCAGGGGCGACGACGCGCACCACCGTGATTCGTCGGCATCACTGCCAGCGCGGGCGGTGTCGCTCGGCGTCTTCTTCCCTAGGGCCCTCAGCCCGGGCGAACAAGGGTAGCGGAACCCAGGTGGTGGCCGCTCGTACCAAGGCCTCGACGTCTCCTGCCGAGCGACCTCGTCACGGTGGCCGGGGACCGGTCGCTTCTTCGGCGGAAGCGGGTCGGGCCCCTCTCGGGGGGCCTTCCCTTTCTCCTCGGCTGAGAACCGGCGGATCGGCGCCATTGGCGTCAAGATGGAGGAGGAGAGAGGAAGAAGAAGCGAAGCAAGAAGAGATGAACTGCGGGGGCTCACGCCCCCCGTACTTATAGTCCAGAGGAGGCAGGTAATCATGACTCATTTATGCATGCAGGGACTTGTCAAGTCGGGCAGTTGCCGAGGCAGCATGGGGAAGCCGAGACGCCCACGTCCAATCAACCGCCACGTGGCGCCCAAGGCCGCAGGATGTTGGGGCCCGCGACGCTCCGCACTTGCCCCTTCGTTTCTCTGCTAAGCCAAGTCTCGAAACACGCCTTGGGCGGGGCCTCTTGTCGGCGTTCAGGAGCAGGGATCCCAGACTTGCACTGCGGCTGCGGCATGGCTCAAGTGGTGGCCTAGTATGGCCCATCTTCATCAACTCAAGCTCAAGACCCTCGCGAGGGGCCAAGCCTCGTGGGGCGGACGATGCAAGGCTTCCTCAGGAGCGGCCTCACCAGGCAGGCTCACGAGGAGGCGGAGAGATCAAGGCAAATGTACCTTGCGAGGTTCTCGTGACGTAAGCCATGATGATCAAGACCAGGCAGGTGCCAGGCGGGCGCCGGCCTGCGCATTGTCCTTGTTTCCTCTTTGGTGCAAAGGGGGCAAGCACAGGCGTGGAGTACCGAGGCATCAGGCAAAGGTTACCATTTCGGTGCAACGAGACCAAGACCAGCAGAGCGGCAGGACAGAGGTCACCGTGGATCCCAAGACGGCGTCATCGCCAGTGGCTTTGGCAGCCGAAGACCAACTTTAGTCACGATAACTTGTACTAGATGTTACCCTTCAAAATGGCCGTTGTTGGCGCCCTTCCTGCTCAATATTTGGGAAGAGGACCAGGGCCTCTATAAATAGGGATAGCCATCACAGTAGAGGGCATCAAGTTCTCATCAGACCTAGAGGCGATCGAACTCACCCAAGTAGTTCGCTGCACCAGCCCAAGAACACCTCTCGCAAGGTTGTTCTTCCCCTTGTACTGTTCATCATCAGCCCCTGAGGCAATCCACCACACCACACACTGGAGTAAGGTATTACACCACACCGGTGGCCCGAACTAGTATAAATCTTGTGTCCCTCGTGTTGTTCATCGTGTAGCTTAGATTCTGAACGAGGCGTTTGGACGTGGATCGGTAGGGGCAAGATCTTCGCGTGCACCCCAGAGTTCGAACCTTAAGGGTTTTGCCGGAACCCCACATCCGATAGTCTTCACGCCATCCATCCTAGCCTACGCAAAGGTGAACCTGCAAAGAAAATGTAAGAAATGGTTTCGTGCCACAGAGCGGTTGAGCCGCAGTATCTGGCTTGTCTTAACTTTTTGCCGGAGTGTTTAATTAAGCTCCGAGCGAGCCGGGCTATCCTGCCGCGCAGTAGTTCAGACTCCTTTGGCGGTGTCCGGGAGCTGGGCCTTGCCATTAACCGTGATGACATCACGCGGACCGGGCATCTTGAGTTTACGGTAGGAGTAATGTGGCACCGTGTTGAATCAAGCAAACGCGGTTCGTCCGACAGTGCCTGATAATCACTGCGAAAGGGGACGATGTCAAAGACTAACTCTTCGTTACGGTAAGTGTTTGGTGATCCGAAGACTACCTCCAGAGTGATGGAGCCTGTACAATTGGCCTCCACACCTGGTATGACACCTTTAAAGGTGGTTTAAGTGGGCTTGATCATCGAATGATCGATACCCATCCTTATATAGCAGGTTTAAACTGCTGCCTCCGTCCATAAGGACTCGTGTGAGGTGGAATTCATTAGTTATTGGGTCAAGGATGAGTGCGGCTGGATTGCCCTGATTGGTATTGGCCGCACGATCCTTACGATTGAAGGTAATCGGCCATAGGTTGTATTATGGGGCAACTGGCTCCGTTAAGTCGACATCCCTAAGAGTGCACGTTCGTTCCAGCTTGGGAATGTGGGTGGCGTTTATCATGTTCACCATTTTAATTTGCGGGGGAAATTTCTTTTGCCCTCCTATATTCGGTGATCTCGGCTCCTCGTCGTCATCGTCACTTTGAGACCCTTTCCTTGTTTTGGCTTTGACACCGCGGCATGCGAAGACCCAACATTCTCTGTTGGTATGATTGGCTGGTGTTCCTGGGGTGCCATGAATTTGGTATGGGCGGTCGAGTATGCGGTCCAAACTGGACGGGCCTGAATTGTTTTTTTTTTTTGAATGGCTTTTTCCGCTGACCAGACTTGGAGCCACTGAATCCAGCGTTGACTGTCGTGTCTTCGGCACTATGTCCATTTTTGCGACGTTTGTGTTTGTTGCACCGTGGTTTGTCATTGCTATCCCTGGCTTTTGATGTGCCAGGCTTGCTTACTGTGTTGTTGCCACGTGCCAACCAGCTATCCTCGCTCGCACAAAAGCAGGTCATGAGCGTTGTGAGGGCTGCCATGGACTTTGGCTTTTCTTGACCGAGATGTCGGGCAAGCCACTCGTTGCGGATGTTATGCTTAAAGGCTGCTAGGGCTTGGCATCCGGACAGTCGACAATTTGGTTCTTTTTAGTTAGGAACCGGGTCCAAAATTTCCTGGCTGACTCTCCGGGCTATTGGATTATGTGACTTAGGTCGTCGGCATCCGGTGGTCGCACATAAGTGCCTTGGAAGTTGTCATGGAATGCGTTTACCAGGTTCTCCCAACTCCCGATGGAGTTCGCCGACAAGCTATTCAGCCAATTTGAGCCGGTCCTTTGAGTTTTAGTGAGAGGTACTTGATGGTGTGTAGATCATCTCCGGGGGCCATGTGAATATAAAGGAAGAAATCTTCTATCCATACCACGGGGTCTCTAGTGCCATCATATGATTCAATGTTCACGGGTTTAAACCCTTCTGGGAATTCATGATCCATTACTTCATCAACGAAGCATAGGGGGTGTGCGGCGCCTCTATGCCGGGCTACATCCCGACGCAGTTCGAATGAAGCTTGTTTGTTGTATTCGGCCCGGACAGACTTTTGTTTAGTGTGTCTAGCGTGATGATCGTAAATCGCAGCGTTGTGGCGTCCCGTGATCCGTGGATCGATCTTGGTATCTGCTTTGTTTTCCAATACATCTCGCAGGTCCTTCGTGTAGCCCCGGACCTTAGTATTATTATTTGATTGACGACGGGGTGCGGTCTGGACTTCGGGCTGGTACGCTACTTTGTCTCAGCCACGGGGTGGCCGGTCAGCCGCATCATGCGCTGGTAGTGTGGGCTTTAGCACATCCTCCTCGAGTTGAGGTAGCAACCTGCGCTTTGGGTAACTTTTTGTAGGGCGCTCGAGTCCGTATTCCTCGGCAGCCAGGACCTCGGTCCATCTATCAGTTAGCAGATCTTGATCAGCTTGAAGTTATTCTTGCTTTTCTTGAGCTTTTTGCGGTGGCTATAAGCGGCGGCAAGCGCTCCTACTCAATGGGATCCTCAGGCACGATGAATTCTTTGTCGTCAAGGCTCACTTCGTCTTCGGAGAGAGGCATGTAGCTATCATCCTCTGATTCTCCATCTGTTGCATGTTCTTTAGGGCTAGCCTGCCCATCTTCTTTCTCGGCCTGCCTGAAGCCTGGTTGGGGAGGGTTGTTTTCGTCTTCGGCACCCTCCGGATTGTTATCATCTCTTGTGCTGGTATCACTATTTTTTCTATGGCGGGGCTTGGAGCGGCGCCTATGACGCCTAGGTTGCTCTCCAAGGGATTATCTTCAGTTGCCTCATCGCCATTGGTTTCTTTGGGGGTGTCCACCATATATATATCATATGATGAGGTGGCTGTCCGGCGCCCTATAGGCGGTGGTTCCTGTTCTTCTCCTGCATCGTCATCCATACCGTCGATGTCTTCGGAGTTGAAGTCAAGCACATCAGTTAAGTCATCGACAGTGGCTATTAAGTGGGTGGTGGTTGGGGAACGAATTTCTTCGTCGTCCGCTTCCCTCGAGCGGACATAGTTGACCAAGAATCTCCGACAAGGAAAGAGACCTTAATGAATTTAGCACATCACCCAAGGCGAGTCTTTGAAAAATATCATGAGAGTGAACTCCATGACCGGTGCCCAATCAGATTCCATAGGCACAGACGTACGTGGTTCGGATGTTGTAGCCGGAGACGAGTCCAAGGGTCTGATGACACCGTCCTCATAGGAGATGAGATCAGTGTTCGGCTCCAACGCTGATGAGTGTGCGGCCTCCGTGGCGGGGTCCATCCACCCGTCCTCGGAGGGCGTGATCTGCTCCGGATTAATTCCCGGGGCCGCCGCAGGTGCGATCTCCCGAACACTGTCTGATGGCAGATCTAAGTCATGCTCATCGCGACTGTTCGGCGTACCTGACATGGGCTCCAATCCGTCGAAGATCAAGTATCCGCGGATATCGGCAGTATAGTTCAAGCTTCCAAACCTAACCTGATGGCCAGGGGCGTAGCTATCGATTTGCTCCAGGTGGCCAAGCGAGTTGGCCTGCAGTATGAAGCTGCCGAATATGAAGATCTATCCGGGAAGGAAAACCTCCCCTTGGACCGCATCGTTGAAGATGGTAGAAGGAGCCATCAAGTCCTATCGCGATGGCACAGCGAAACTCTCAATGAAAGCACCAATGTCGGTGTCAAAACCGGCGGATCTCGGGTAGGGGGTCCCGAACTGTGCGTCTAAGGCTAATGGTAACAGGAGGCGGGGGACATGATGTTTACCCAGGTTCGGGCCCTCTCGATGGAGGTAATACCCTACTTTCTGCTTGATTGATCTTGATGATATGAGTATTACAAGAGTTGATCTACCACGAGATCGTAGAGGCTAAACCCTAGAAGCTAGCCATGATTATGATTGTTGTTGTCCTACGGACTAAACCCTCCAGTTTAAATAGACACCGGAGGGGCTAGGGTTACACAGAGTCTATTACAGAGAAGGAGATCCACATATCCGAATTGCCAAGATTGCCTTCCACACGAAGGAGAGTAACATCCGAACACGGGACGAAGTCTTCAATCTTGTATCTTCACAGTCCAATAGTCCGGCCAAAGTATATAGTCTGGCTGTCCGAGGACCCCTTAATCCCGGACTCCCTCGGTGGGAGGCTGACTTGTGGGTCTACTAAGTTGACGGGGACAGAGGGCTTTGTCAACTTAGTCAATATGAATGATTCTAGCTCCAGTGACCGTACGATGTCCATCCAACGGCCGTAGTGTTTCTTCAACCTCTGGTCTTCTTGCTCCAGCCTCCCAAAGCAGCGCCGATAGTGCTGCATGCTCCTACCTACCGTGGCTGGGTGTGCTACCGTGGAGGCCTCATCGCCCCTACTATTCCCACCGCCGGCCAGGTCCTGTAGCGACGGCAGCCTCACACCATAGCCGAACCAGTGAACCCTCTACTCCTCTCCGTAAGGGCTTCCACTGTCGCGTCTTGCCCGACTCTGCGTCATTCCCTTCCTAGGCCTCGCCATCGTCCACCGCCCTGGTGTGACAGTCGAGACCCACCTGATCGAAGCATACATAGCGTTGTCATTCTGGTCGCGAACGTGTACGTACATACTGGTTGATGTAGAGGCGTGCACGTGTCGTAGTAGAGGCATGCATGTAGCATGTACACGTATGTACATTGACCAGTGTGGAAGAAAGAAAATATGGCCACGTACGTACATACAGGCGGGGTCTCGAACGCCTACTCGCGCATACGTATGGCCAGGGCTCGTGTACATGGCTGGGTCAGAACGGAGAAACAGCATCGTCATCGTGTTCATGGGGAGCCAACCGGATGGGTCGGAACAGAATGCGTCGTCGTGTTCATCGGGAGGGCTTGGACGGAACAGCCGATGGAAACGAGGCCTGGCGTACCGCACAACAAAGGAAACGTCCTTGTGTTTGACTAGCCATGTTAAAGCAGGATCTGTTCGCCGGGAGGTGTGGCGTACCGCAAAGCGGAGAAGCAGACTTGGGTTGGACCTCCTCACGGTCGAAAGCAGGGCCTATTGATCGGGGAGGGTGTGGCGTGCCGCAAAAGCGGAGAAGCGGACTTGTGTTGTGGCGCTACGTTGAAAGCAGGGGTACTATTCATTGGGAGGGTGTGGCGTGCATAAGCAGGACTCCATGGGATCTGTTCATCTCCATCATCGACCTCCCTCGGTCTCCACAGACTCTTTGTTCATCCACCGTCGACCTCCTCCAGCCTCCACCTACGACTGTTCATCCACAGGCTCCTGTTCATACAGCCTCCACCGCACGCTACTCCACCAGCTACTGTTCAACCAACCCTCTACATGGGCTCCTGTTCAACCACCCCTCCACGGGCTACTGTTCATCCAGCCCTCCACCGAATAATGTTCAACCAGCCCTCCACGGGGTCATCCTATTCATCAAGCCCTCCACGGGGTCCTGTTCATCGAGCCCCAACTGGCTCGATCGATCAGGGTCCTGTTCATCCATAGGCAACACCACGGGGTCCTGTTCAGCCACCCCCATCAAGAACTGTTCATCCAAACCCCCCCAGCAACGCTCACTGTTTATCCAGGGGCAGCATCGATCGGCTTCAGTTAGCAGTAGTAATTGCTCGATCGGGTTGATTAACGACCATCGATCGATCGCTCGGGTTTAATGTAGCGTAGCTTGCGGTCAATCGCTCGGGTTCAGTAGGCGACGCCTCGCTCTGGTTTAGCTAGAGCCCAACGCCTCGCACCCACGTGCGCGCGTGTACAGGGGAAACGTGCAAACCTCTGTGCATCGCTCAGCCCCGACCACCCACCGTAACCGGGGAACACCCCGATATTTTCCTCGCCCTCGCTTCTACCACGGTTTTTTCCGTCATGGACGGCCCAAATAATGTCATGCAGCTGCATCTCCATCCCGCCCAGTATGAAAAGCCCATTTTCCGTCATGATTTTTTGTCATGGAAATAGGAGCCCACCACATCTATGATGATACTGGGTTTTGTCACAATTATCATCATAGAAGTGTCATAAGTATGACAGAAAAAAAAATTCGTTCGTCCCAAAATGTCACGGATGTGTCTTTTTTTGTAGTGATAGGACCCCGCTGCCACGGGAGGGTAGGACAAAATATGTCACGCAAGTTCTTTTCCATAAGCACGTATGACTATATTGTAACATCCCAAATTTTCAATTTGGAATGTTATACATAGATCATCATTGCATATCATATTTTATTGTATTTTGGCTCGATCCTAAAAATTCTACGAAACTCAAGGACCCACGAAGAGAGTTGGGGATTTCGTTATTTTCATATTTGAGTTTTCTCAAATTTTGAAAATAGGATCATTTGATTTTAATTATTTTATCTTCAATTATTTCTATTATAAAAATATGAGAGTGGGAATAAAATGACTTTCCCAAAATAAAGAAATATTGAGGATTTAATAATAAAATCCAACAGGATTTTATTTCGGGGTTTTGTCACTATTTTATTTGAATTAGGAAAAATGCGCGTTTTTCAAAATTGCACTTAGGCCCCAAATAAATGTTCATCTTGTCCGGCTTGATTTTAGAAGTCAGGGAAATTTTATTTCGGGATTTTTGGAGTCCGTTTAGCATTTCTTTTACTTGTTTTTCTGCGCGAAACTATTTAAAAAAACACAAACCGACCTAACCGGGCCATGTCCGACTAGGACACTTGGCCCGGCCGGCCTTTATAAGCGCCGGGAGGCCACCCCGAGCCCACCCGAATCCTAGCCGCCCCACCCTCGATCCGCGCCACCGCCCGCGCCGCCGCCGCCACCCCTACTTGCCGCCCATTGCCGCCGCCCTCCCTAGGATCCGCCGCCTCGGTTTTCACGAGGTTTTTTAAAAAAAAAACTAGATCCGTTTTTTTATCAGATCGGTTTTATTTTATTCCGGTTTAGTCTATTTAGCAGATGTTCGTTCGTACATTCGTTTTAACGAACGGTTTTTGTCTTTTAGCCGCAGATAGCGAACGTCGTTCGTTAGCTTTGTTAAATCGGTTTTCTTTTCTCGGATTTTCCGCGATTATTCCTGATCGTGATTTCTGATCCTATTTTCGTTCTAGTATAACTTTTCGCTCGTTTATCGGAATCAGGCGATTCAAACGCCTAGAGTTTCGTCTCGAAACCCTCTTTATGTTTACCAACTCAAACAAGTTTTTGCTACTGTAAAATTTGACTTAGATCCAGATTAGTAAAATGAAGCTTGTTTCTTTCGCCGTTTCAGTTTGTTGCTTCGTTTGTTTTGATTCTTTTTGCAAACCGGAGTTCTTAAGTTGAACTTTCTGGTTAGATATTTTATTTGAGTTTTACCTGTGCTTTAGATGAGTGCTTATTGTATGCTTGTTTGTTTGCGATAGAGTACGAGTCTTGTTGCTTGCTACTTCGAATCTCTAGGTTTCACGGATCATCAGCAAGGCAAGTAACACTTTGATCATACCTCCTTACTACCCAGTTTTATTGCATTAGATCAATCCTCAAACAATTGCATGATTAGGATCTGATTAACATGTGGGTTTTGGGAAATAGATGAGGTAGTACCTATATCCTGTTTACTTTCAAACCTTGGGAGTTACTTCTACGTTTGCTTATATTATGCTATGCTAGTAGACGTGGATTGGGTGAGTGTATCCATGACAGATGTGAGATTGTTAAATAATGGTTTACTTAAGGTGGTAACTTTAATACACATCTGGTGGTGAGGCACACAGGATTCGATGATTACTGTTTTCTTTATGGACCGCCACCCAGGCTCAAAGGGATCATGAGATTATTCATCCTAGAAACTTCTATGTGCAGCCGCAAGCTACTATGGGCTCTAGCATAGTTGATTAAGTCGTGTGAACTCTTACAGCGGTAGACTAGCAGATGTAGGGGGAAGTAGGTGTAACTGTCTACCCATCATAAGGTGCAAACAGTTCTGAAAGACTATGTCTCGGTCATCCGTTTCTCAAACACCTTGTAGTGCGAGAATCCCAACATAGGAGATCGAGTCTGGCGGGGAAAAGTGCACAAACCTCTATAGAGTGTATAAACTAATCATGGTTAGTCATGTCCCCGGTTATGGATGTTTTGAGTATCTAGTACTTGGATTATCATGTGAATCTCATCATGTTACTTTAATTAATTTTGTTGGGTTTAATGATGATGCTTAATTGGGATTGAGTTGGGTGAACCTTCTCTATGTTTAACAGCCACCATGATAGTTAAATAAAGTTTATTCCTTTGCAGTAGGGAAAATTTGGCTTTATTTTAAACTGTAACCATAGAGCTTTCCACCAGCCATATATGCATGTAGTATAGCATTATTCTGTTCATTACTCTCTATGTGTTACATGCCAGCATATTCCATGTGCTGACCCGTTTTCGGGCTGCAACGTTCATGTTGTAGACTTTTCAGACGACGAGTAAGGTGCCTTAGGTCGTGGTCTTATACTCAGTGATGTCGTTGGAGTTGATGGACTCGCTTATCTTCCAAGCCTTCCGCTGTTATCATTATTAGATGGCCTTAAGCCATATTTATTGTAATAAGCTCTCTTTTGAGACATTTGATGTAATAAGTGTGTGTTTGCTACTCTGTTATAAATCCTTCAAAATCTTTGTGCGTGTCGGACATTCTTGATCTAGGGATGACAACTGAAGCACAGAGATCAGACTATTTGAGGTCTGGTCGCTACAAGATGGTATCAGAGCACACACTGACTGTAGGACACGACCACTAAGCTAAAGCCCTAGATCACTACTCTCTTCTCATTTCTGACTCCTCATCTTTTCTACTCTTTTACGATGGCGGATGCGAGGAACAAGTTCATGCAACCGGATGAAGATACACCTTTTGGACGCCACTTGAAGGAAGTCACTAGATATCTGAACATTGGAGTACCAAGCTTCACCGGGACCAACATCGCTACTTTACCCGAAGAGGAGCGCTGGATGATTCAATTTCAAGTTCCAGGAAGGACGTTCATGCCCGTCACTGAGCCCATAGAGTTTTCCTTTGATGCACCAACCTGGAGTCTAGGAAAGAGCATGGCAGCCCACATCACCATGGGACACATTGGAGAAGTTTACCAAAAGGATCTTAAGGATACTATTTACCAGATTTGTGGGTGCCGAGATGAGCAATGGGAGATGATCAGCACCAGGACTGGAGAACTAGATGTGCGCAGGCATGATAGATCTGAAGAAGGCATTGACAGGGATCACGGAGTTGGAGGAAGAACTCAAGTCTACACGCGATGGGTATGAGGAGGAAATGACGACACTCGTGGAAAAGAATGATGATCTTAAGAAGAAGCTAAAAGTATTCATGGGATTTCCCGCGACTGGAGGAGAAGACAATGATTGCACTTGCCCGGAGAACTGTATCATCATCGATGACACTGACTCGGATCCAGACGATAGCGATGATGATTTTGTTGATGAAGCTGGAGCAGATATCATGGAGTCTTCGACCGATCAATTTTTCTAGTCGACCACCATAACAGTAGTAGTATTCTCCCACGTATATAGGATAGTCTGAGCACTTTTGTAAGGATAGCTAGACCGTTGTATGCCCTTGTGTGAATTGATTGAAGTGATATTGTTTGCTATTGTCTCATGTGCATATGGGTAGTGTTTTCTCTCTAGACCTCACTCTATTCTATTTTCTCATCTTTTCTAAACCCTCAGATGCCTCCGAGACGTGACAATGGATTTGCTTTCCCACCGGAGCTAACTCAGTTGATCCAGTAGCAGAATGCATTGATGCAGATGCTAGTCCAGAATCAGAATCAGGGGAACAACAACAACAACAACAACAACAACAACAACAACAACAATAACCCACCACCACCACCACCTGTTGATCACTTAGCCCGTTTCTTGAGGCTGAATCCGCCGGTGTTCTCCAATAGCACCGAGCCGATAGTTGCAGATGATTGGCTCCATAAGATGGGAAGGGAGTTGACCACTGCAGGATGCACATATGCGGAGAAGGTGCATTTTGCCGCACATCAGCTTGATGGACCCGCGGCATCATGGTGGGAGAATTTCACAGCCACTTATCCTATCAACACTGTCACATGGGATTAGTTTCAGCAGGCTTTCCGTACTGCTCATGTTTCAGCAGGAGCTATGGCCATGAAAAAGCGTGAGTTTCGCAACTTGCGCCAAGGAGGACGTCTGATTGGCGATATGTGGATGACTTTAGTAAGCTAGCACGTTATGCCCCAGATGACGTTGCTACGGATGCAGCTAAGCAGGAGAAGTTTCTAGAAGGACTGAATGATGAGCTGAGCATGCAGTTGATGGTAGCAACCTTCAACAACTACCAGGAGTTGGTAGATAGAGCTCTCATGATTGAACGGAAGCAGCAGCAGATTGACAACCGCAAGAGGAAGTATGGACAACGGAAGCACAATTCTGGAGCTCAGTAGAAGCCCCGTTTTACCCCGAATTCGGGAGCACCTTTTCAGCATACCCATGGAGGAGGGAGCTCGCACAACCATAGTGGCCCCAAGAACGGTAATGGGAATGGAGAAAGCAGCAGACGAACATACCAACCCTTATTTGACCCGGAGGATCTGAGCCAAGTCACTTGCTACAAGTGTCAGAAGACTGGACATTATGCCAATGAATGTCCTGAAGCTAAGAATGGTAATGGTAATGGCAATGGAAGCTCTGGGAAGAAGCCAACCCCATTCAACAGGGGACAGGTGAACCACGTTAACGTGGAGGAGGT
This sequence comes from Aegilops speltoides, assembly GCA_021437245.1. Lineage (NCBI taxonomy): Eukaryota > Viridiplantae > Streptophyta > Magnoliopsida > Poales > Poaceae > Aegilops > Aegilops speltoides. The sequence continues at coordinate 218,137,109 of CM038145.1, forward strand.
TGAAGCCCAGCCAGATGTAGTAATAGGTAAGTTTTTGGTTAAGTCATTTACTGCAATCGTTCTTTTTGATACTGGTGCATCGCATTCATACATATCAAGGGGATTTGTGGATAAGTATAAACTGCCCACCAAGGATCTTAGAACACCTATGTTAGTAAGCTCACCAGGAGCGGAGTATATGTCCAGTCGAGGATGTTTTCAAGTGCCATTGAGTATAGGTAGGCATGTTTTCCCCTCGAATTTAATCATTTTGGAATCGCAAGGTTTGGATGTGATTCTGGGTATGGATTGGCTATCGATGAATGGAGGAAACATCAATGCGCCAGTAAGTTGATTTTGCTTACCACGCCAGAAGGAAGAAGGATTAAGTATGTATCACGGCATGAGCCGAAGAGGACTCAAGTAAATTCCTTATCAGGAGTTGTACAGGAGGAAGTACCAGTGGTGAAGCATTTCCCTGACGTATTTCCAGAGGAGTTGCTAGGCATGTCACCGGATAGAAACATTGAGTTTTTGATTGAGCTTTTGCCAGGCACAGGGCCGATATCTAAGAGACCGTATAGGATGCCCACAAAAGATTTGGAGGAAATTAAGAAGTAGATTAAGGAGCTATTGGATAAAGGCTATATTCGCCCAAGTTCTTCACCTTGGGGATCGCCAGTGCTTCTAGTGGAGAAGAAGGATGGATCGTTAAGGATGGTTGTTGATTATCGAGGATTGAATGAAGTGAGAATCAGGAACAAGTACCCACTGCCGATGATCAATGACTTCTTTGACCGATTGCAAGGAGCTAAGGTATTTTCCAAGATCAATCTGCAATCAGGATACCACCAGTTGAAGATTCGAGAGCAGGATATACCTAAGACGGCTTTTACCACAGTGCAGGGCTGCGAGTATACCGTTATGTCATTTGGTGCGACTAACGCACCTGCCTATTTCATGAACATCATGCGCAAGGTGTTTATGGAGTTTCTGGATAAGTTCGTCGTGGTGTTCATTAATGATATTTTGGTCTACTCAAAGAATGAAGAGGAGCATAAGGAGCATTTGCATTTGGTACTGGAGAAGCTCAGAGAACATCAGCTATATGCCAAGTTCAGCAAATGTGAGTTTTGGTTGAAGGAAGTTGGATTTCTCGGACATGTTATATCCGGAGAAGGAATAGCAGTAGACCCCACCAAAGTTGTCACTGTTACAAACTGGGAAGCCCCCACGTCAGTTGGAGAAATCCAAAGTTTTCTTGGACTCGCAGGATACTACCGGAGGTTCATTGAGAATTTCTCGAAGATTGCAAAACCCATGACGGAGTTGTTGAAGAAGGACACCAAGTTCAAATGGACTGAGGAATGTGAGGCCAATTTCCAGGAGTTGAAGAAACGTTTGGTTACATCGCCAGTGTTGATTCTGCCTGATCAGCGCAAGGATTATGAAGTATATTGCGGCGCTTCTCGCCGAGGACTTGGAGCAGTGCTTATGCAGGAGGGAAGAGTTGTTTCATATGCCTCACGACAACTTAAACCCCATGAGTTGAATTATGCTACACATGATTTGGAGTTAGCAGCCGTAGAGCATGCATTCAAAACATGGAGACATTTTCTCATCAGAAACCATTGTGAGGTGTACACGGGTAACAAAAGTTTGAAGTACATCTTCACGCAGAAGGAGTTGAATCTCGGGCAAAGGAGATGGTCGGAGCTCATCAAGGATTATGATATGAGATTGCATTATCACCCCGGAAAGGCTAACATAGTAGCCGATGCGTTGAGCCGCAAGAGCCATGTCAACACTCTCATGACCAGAGAGTTACCACAGGAGTTAGCCGAGGATCTACGTGAGCTATGTTTGGAGATAGTTCCGAGAGGCTATGTAGCAGCATTGGAGGTTCAGTCTACTTTAATGGATAAGATCAGAGAAGCTCAGAAGACTGACAAGGAGATTGTCGAGATAAAGGAGAAGATGAGCAAAGGAAAAGCTAAGGGATTTCGTGAGGATGAGCATGATACCCTATGGTTTGAGGACCGCGTTTATGTGCCTAATAACCCAGAGATCAGGAAGTTGATTCTGCAAGAGGCCCATGATTCGCCGTATTCGATTCACCCAGGAAATACCAAGATGTATTTGGATTTGAAGGACACTGAGGGAGTCCTGGACTAGGGGGTGTCCGGATAGCCGAACTATCATCATCGGTCGGACTCCAAGACTATGAAGATACAAGATTGAAGACTTCGTCCCGTGTCCGGATAGGACTTTCCTTGGTATGGAAGGCAAGCTTGGCGATACGGATATGTAGATCTCCTACCATTGTAACCGACTCTGTGTAACCCTAGCCCTCTCTGATGTCTATATAAACCGGAGGGTTTTAGTCCGTAGGACAACAACAACAATCATACCATAGGCTAGCTTCTAGGGTTTAGCCTCCTTGATCTCGTGGTAGATCCACTCTTGTACTACCCATATCATCAATATCAATCAAGCAGGAGTAGGTTTTACCTCCATCGAGAGGGCCCGAACCTGGGTAAAAACATCGTGTCCCTTGTCTCCTGTTACCATCTGCCTAGATGCACAGTTCGGGACCCCCTACCCGAGATCCGCCGGTTTTGACACCGACATTGGTGCTTTCATTGAGAGTTCCTCTGTGCCATCACCGATAGGCTCGATGGCTCCTTCGATCATTGACAACAACGACGCGTTCCAGGGTGAGACTTTTCTCCCCGGACAGATCTTCGTATTCGGCGGCTTTGCACTGCGGGCAATTCGCAGCCATCTGGAGCAGATTAAAGCTTCGCCCTGGCCATCAGTCTGATTTAGAAGTCTGAACTTCACGGTGACATCGCGGAGACTTGATCTTGGATGGATTCGAGCCACGGCCAGCGCGCCCGCCTTTATCACGATGGGCATGATTTAGCTCTGCTGCGGGGCGGTGCCACGAGAGCCGCTGCGAGTCGCTCCGACCCATAATCCGGAGCCATTGCGCCCGATCGAGGATGGGTGGCTAGACACCGCCTTGGGGCTGCTACTCTCTGGCGATGGGCGAATACCAACCTTGTCCCTTGTGAAGCCCGTGACTCCGAGGTGCCGGACTCCTCGCCAGACTCCGAACCTCCCGCGCCCCTTCCAATCGAATCCGGTTGGGCGCCGATCATGGAGTTCACCGCTGCGGACATCTTTCAACACTCACCTTTCGGCGACATCCTGAATTTGCTAAAATATTTCTCGTTATCAGGAGAGCCCTGGCCGGATTGCGGTCAGGATGGTTGGGATGTGGGTGGCGAAGAAATTCAAAGCACACCCACCACCCACTTAGTAGCCACTGTTGACGATCTAACCGACGTGCTAGACTTCGACTCCGAAGATATCGATGGTATGGATGACAATGCCAGAGACGACCAAGAACCAGCGCCTACTGGGCACTGGAAAGCCACCTCAACTCACGACGTATACATGGTGGATACACCAAAAGGAAGCGATAACGAGGAACAACGGGACGCGGCAAAGGATAATTCCCCCGAAAAACAAACAAAATGGCGACGCAAGCACCGCCCGAAGTCCCGCCTCGATAACAACAGCACCCATACTGACCCAGCCGTAGAGCAGGGCAAACCAGTGGACAATGAACATGCCATCAAGCAACCATCCGAATAGGATGAATTGGACGAGCAACACATCCCCGGCGAAAACAACATTCCAGACGATCTAACGCCGGACACATCACCGGAGCATAAGAACCTTCACAAAAGGCTCGTCGCCACTGCAAGAAGTTTGAAGAAGCAGAAGCGGAAGCTCAAAACAGCAGAAGACGTACTCAGAATGAGATGGAGCAAAGTACTCAAGACTGCAGATAAATACGGCGATAGTCACCAAGCAAAGAGCTACCCGAAGCGCAAGCTGTTGCCCGAATTTGACGAGGAGGCCGTAGAGCCCCACGGTCAAAGAACAAAGAGGCCGCCTGGCCGGATAGATGACCAGATGACAGGCTAAGAGCGGCAAGCGGCACCGCACACAAACCGTCACATGATCCACATAAGGATCCTCGCAAAAAGGATGGCCCGATCAGGTCCATCTATGGGCCAAAGAAGAAGGCTCCAGGAAGCAACACAACACGCCGAGTGTTCGAAGATAACGGCACACCTAAATACAGTGGTGCGGCACACCCACTATGTTTCACCGATGAGGTACTGGATCATGAATTTCCAGCGGGATTCAAGCCCGTATACATAGAGGCATCTGACGGAACAACAGACCCGATCTGGATTGAGGATTACATCCTACACATACATATGGCTAGAGGAGACGATCTCCATGCCATAAAATACCTACCCCTCAAGCTCAAAGGGCCAGCTTGGCATTGGCTCAAAAGCCTCCCAGAAAATACCATTGGAAGTTGGGAAGAGCTCGAGGATGCGTTTCGAGCAAATTTTTAGGGGACTTATGTCCGCCCTCCGAATGCAGACGATTTAAGTCACATAACTCAACAGCCCGGAGAGTCAGCACACAAATTCTGGAATAGGTTCCACACCAAAAAGAACCAAATAGTCGACTGTCCGGACGCCGAAGCCTTAGCAGCCTTTAAACATAACGTCCGAGAGGAATGGCTCGCCAGACACCTCGGCCAGGAAAAACCAAGAACAATGGCCGCGCTAACAAGCCTCATGACCCGCTTTTGCGCGGGGGAAGATAGCTGGCTGGCAAGATATAGCACCAGCGACCCGAGTACATTCGAAGTCAGGGATGGAAATGGGAAACCACGACGCAGAAAAGATCAGCGCTGGAATAAGGAAAATGGCCCAAATAGCACGGCGGTCAACACCGGGTCCAAAAGCTCTCGGCCGAATAACAACACACAGCCCCTTAAGGACAACAGTGATGAGCTATCCAACCTAAGCAAAATATTGGATAGAATAGGTCAAATCCACAGTACCCCCGGGAAGCCTGCAAACCATACCAACAGAAATTGTTGGGTCTTCAAGCAGTCCGGCCGACTTAACGCCGAACACAAGGGGCTCGACTCACCAGCGAAGGCGATGTGAACCCCACAAGCAGCTACCGGGAAAGCGAAGACTTTCCCAATAGAAGTCAAAACAGTGAACTCACTTCATGTGATAACAAGGAGAAATAGTCGGCACCTACTAAAGCCTTGCTGCAGTCCACCCAGTGAGTCGAAAATGGATGTCAACACCAATTACTTTCGACCATCGGGATTACTCGAAGTATTGAAGCGCAGGAGGGACTGCTTTGATATTGAATCCCATAATCGACGGACTACAATTCACACAAGTCACGATGGATGGCGGCGATGATATAAACTGCTATACCGGGACACCATCCGAGAATGGGGATAGACCCTACCAAAATTCGCCACGTTAAAGCACTTCCTTCAAAGGAGTGGCCTTGAGCCTTCATGCCAATTATGCAGGCTCTGTACTACTAGAGGTTGTGTTCGGTTCATCCGACAACTTCCGCCCTGAAAAGCTAATCTTCCATATCGCCCCATTCAAAAGTAGCCATCAAGCACTCTTTGGGACGGAAGCTTTAGCCGCTTTAGCAATACCGCATTACGCGTCTCTTACACTTAAAATGCCGGTCCACGCGGCATAATCTCATTAAAGGGTAACCGAGTGTTCCTCAACCACGAAAGCGTGAGACTGCTTGACAGCCACACACTAATCCGGCCTTGCTGATCAAGCCCCTAAAACAGGTCATTAGGACCTCGGACACGGTTAAGCGAGTCGGTATAAATAAACAAGGGCTTCCTAGCCACATACCTCTTTACAAGGGCTGCCCGCATGAACAATGAGAGCCAATAAAGCTCAACTTTATTCATCTTCTAAATCATACTCGCTTTTAAATACATTTTTGCACGATATTTTTCCAAACTAAGTTCTTTCTCTTTACGGATGAACCACGTGCTACACCCATCCGAGATCTGACTGGCGGAGACACGGGCGCAGACGTGCAGCAGGGACCCGTTGCAAGGATTCTTTTCAGATTAAGACCCTGCATAAACCTTTTTTCTGTCTCTTGTTGATACACATCCCCCGGTTTTCTACCATAACCAAAGAGGAGGCTGGCATTTTGGCATCAGCCGCATCAGAAGTTCTCACCCGTACCTGGACACTAGGGGCTTAGGGCATTGTTCTGCCCGTTATCATAAAGACTGAATACCTCAGGGAGTGTTCGGCGTCTCGAGTTAGGCCTTATATGCATCAGCTCCGAATCATGTCTTTGGTCAAATTTTGGGTTTGCCTGGCTCCTGTGTTTTGCTGCCTAACGTTCCGCTCCATCGGCTAACGCGACACCGGAGAACTCTGCGTTTGTGCCCGGTTGGCGGGCCAGCACCTCGATGAAAGCGGCCGATCATCATGATATAGCGAGAGACTGGTCAACCACTCGATTGACTAATGTAATGTTTAGAATTCCTCCACTTTGACGAAAGACCGCTTCCCGGTCAGGCACACACGCGCCCCGAATTCGGAGAGCGTGGTGCCCCTAGGGGCTATATCGTAGCCCCACCTTCGAACTCCTATGGCTAAGTGAAAGTGATAAAGCATTATAGTCCGGTTGCCTAGTTCGCTACGCTACCACCTCCTTCACAGGACGAAGACGTTGGATTAAGTGTGAAAATGCGCTTTTTGGCAAACACCCCCGCACCATGTGCATGGGGCTGAAGCGAACCGCCATCTTCGAGTTATATATACATACACATTAACGGCCGCACAGGAGATATTTCAATACTTGAACGCACAAGTATAAAAAGCCGTTGCATTATAAATATGGTTTCACAAATCATACATGTCATTTGAACATAACATTTTTGAACACTGCGACTCTATTAAGCAGCGCCCTGCAGACTTCCTCAAAATAGTGCTCGGCGGGTAATCGGCTTTGTCCAGAACCGGGATGCAACATCGGTGGCATCCATCTCCGCCAAGATATGTCTTGACACGGGCGAGAGCCATCCGTGCACCCTCTATGCATGCCGACCGCTTCATCGCCTTGATATGCGGCACCGCCCAAAGGAATTGCTGCAATAAGCCAAAATAACTCTTTGGCTTGGGCCTTTCCGGCCATAGATGAGCACCACATCCGTCATGGCTAGTCCGGACAATCTATTCAGCTCAGCCCACTCAGCCAACCGATCGGTCAACGGAATTGGACGCTCCGGACTATGGAATTGAGACCAAAAAAGCTCTTCCATTTCGTGATCCTTTTGGCTTTGGAAGTGCAAGACTGCGTCCGCCACACTCGCCGCCAAATTCAGATAAGGATCCTCCGCACCCCTGGCCCAGCCCAAGCCGAGCCTACCGGATCCGTGAACTTCCCTCGCAGCGAAAGGGCTTTCGGCCGCAATGTCTACGGCACGACACAGTTCCTCCTTTATAGCCCGCATTGCAGAATGGGCATCCTTGGCTTCGGCGGTGGCCTTCTTCAGGTCCTCTTGCTCCGCCTGGCGTTCTCTTTCAAGAAGCTCATATCGGTCGGTAGCATCTTTTTGTTTCACGGCCATTCCGGCCATCTCCTCCCTGCTTCGGCAGTGAGCAGCCTTTTCGGCTTTTAGCTCCTCCGCGCCTTGAGGCAGCTGCATCACTACGGCTTGCTCCTTGGCTCGAGCAAGCTACGCAAGGTCTTCCACAGCAGCGGCACCATCGCATCAAGCATACATGTTGTAAGGAGTGGGCATCAGCTCCCTTACTAGGTGACCGCGGAGAACCCACCTACCTTGTGACTCGTCAAGTCGTTTATTGACCAGCGCAATGTCCGCATCCGCAACGTCGAGTTGCCACTTCAGCTCGGCAACTCTATCAGTCCGGCTGGCCACCGAACATTCTGCCACCTGCACAGGAAAGGCGACATTTTATAACTGACATTATGATCCTCGGCACGCTGTCGCTTTCGACAACATACCGAGTCTCAGGGGCTACTATCTATACAGGGCGCACTCTATGTGCAAAACTGTCAAAAGGTATGTCATTTTCGTACCTCAAACCCCGTCGATAAACTTGGCGGCCTCATACAACCCGCTCTCGCGGATGAAATCCTTTGAATCACCGTACTCATTAATGTACGGTGATCTTGAATAAACGCCCTCTCGGCGGTTTCTTGGCTCCTCGGCCGTACACCAGTTGGTGCCGAACTCTCCGGCCCCGCCGGACTCGGGGAGACCCTCCGTGATGACACCTCAGGGTCGCCCACCTCGCCTGACGGTGCGGCGGATGGAGGCGTCTCGCTCTCCATCATCTCCGAACGAAGATCCCCCGAAGATGAGCTCCGCTGAGAAGGGCTGAGATCCTAACTGCAAGGTAAGAACTTCGGTTATCCTCAGAAATACAAAACAGGGATGTCCCTTATTATAAACCTCCCCTTTTTCTACTTACGGCTCGCTGGAGGGCTGATTCCTTTTAGGAGACTGTGCGGCCGGGACCCCTCCTGGCACAGGACCTTCCGGTGCAGATTTCTTTCCCCGCTTTGAGGCCTTGGCCTCCGGGTCTTCGGAAGCGGTCCTCTTCTCCCCCTGGAGGGAGGGATTCTTGATTCCTCCCTTCTTGAGAGCCTCCTTAGCGAAGGTGGTAGCTTTCCTGTTTTCCCCCTCGCCCTCTTCCGAAGGCGCAACCTCCAACATCTTGACCAACACGGGATCCGGCGTGGTCTCAGGGAGGGGGGCCAGACACCGTATCAGTTTTGCTTGCGCTATCCACTCCTGTCCAAGGGATAGCCGGTTAAAAGACAAATCCATGATAAATAAATGGACGATATGTCCGGACACAGGGCTACTTACTTGAGTATTCGGGCGATTGCAGCTTAAACCAGCGTCCTCGGTTGATTCCGGACACATCTCTTGTGATCCGAAGAACAATTTGTACATCTCCACGGGTGTCGTACCCATGAAGTGTTGGAGAGCTCGTGGTCCCTCCGGATTGAATTCCCACAGGCGGAGGGCAACGTTTGCAGGGCAGAAGACACCGAATCAGCATACCTGCGTCACTACGACCAGGTTGATCTCCCTCTCTTGGAGGTCTCGAATCCGGCCCTGCAATAGGGGTACGTCCTTGGACGGCCCCCAGTCAAGCCCTTTTTTGACCCATGACGTCAGCTGTTGTGGAGGGCCCGAGCGAAAGGCGGGCGGCGGCCTCTGCCTGCTGCCCGGGAGCGATGATGTAGAACCACTCCTGTTGCCTGGCCGGGCTCCTCCTTAAAGAGCCCTCGGGCCATGGAGCATCGGCCCTCTTGCTTATAACCGCCCGCCAAGACTTTTCTGCTGACGCCTCAATCATCTTGGCTCCACGTTGAAGGTTTTGAGCCTGGCTGAAGTGAGGGTAGTGCGGAGAAAGGCCCATGAGACGACAATAAATGATGAGATGTGGAGGATGGACTCGGAGCAGGTCATGGAATTCCAGCCCATAGTAAAACATGAGTCCCCTCACGAAGGATCCATCGGAAGCCTAAACCCGACGGAGGTGAGACATGAATACGACACTCTCGCCAGGCTCGGGAGTAGGAATGACTTGCCCTTGGGCAGGCAACCTATGCGAAATCTCGTAGGTTAAGTACCTGGCGTCTCTCAGCTTTAGCACGTCCTCTTCCGTGATGGAGGAGGGCATCCACAGGCCTTGTAGGTCGGAGCTAGACATTGTCGAAGGTCCGAAGTGCCCAAATCTAGAGCCCTGGGTGTTGAAACTCGGGGCGAGGGGCGGATTCGATTGAGGATTGAACAAAAGGAATAGGCCTTGGTCTCATTATAAAGAGAGAAAATACCAAGAGTCGTCCCCGTGACCGTTTGGAACTCGCCTTTGATGGAGGGGGCGTGGCGACGGGTGCGGTTGGGTTACCCACGTTTGTATTGATGGGAATCCCGGAATAGGGGGAACACGATCTCTGCTTCGACAAGACGTGCCAAGAAAACCGCTTCGCTAAACGCGCTGAGGTGGTATAATAAAAATGATTCGAGTAAAAGCTTGGTTGTGGTGTGACATCACGCCACGAAATACGTCAGCAGATTGGACTTGTGTAAATATTATTCTCTCTACGGTGGTGTGTGGAATTCATTTTACTGAGCCGGACACTATCCTGGTGTTCACAATCTTCTATAAATTATTCGGAGGAGGAACCCACCTTGCAATGCCGAAGACAATACGCGCGGACTTGTCGTCATTGAAGCCTGGTTAGAGACTCTTGAGGAGTCTGGACTAGGGGTGTCGGATAGCGAACTATCATCATCGGCGGACTCCAAGACTATGAAGATACAAGATTGAAGACCTCGTCCGTGTAGGATGGGACTTTCCTTGGCGTGGAAGGCAAGCTTGGTGATACGGATGTGTAGATCTCCTACCATTGTAATCGACTCTGTGTAACCCTAGCCCTCTCCGGTGTCTATATAAGCAGGAGGTTTTGGTCCTTGAGGACAACAACAACAATCATACCATAGGCTAGCTTCTAGGGTTTAGCCTCCTTGATCTCGTGGTAGATCCACTCTTGTACTACCCATATCATCAATATCAATCAAGCGAGGAGTAGGGTTTTACCTCCATCGAGAGGGCGAACACAGGTAAAAACATCGTGTCCCTTGTCTCCTGTTACCATCCGCCTAGACGCACAGTTCGGGACCCCCTACCCGAGATCCGCCGGTTTTGACACCGACACTACCCCTGGAGGGGGACATGTTTAATAGTCCCATCCCTTGCTTACCGCACTATTTGTATCGTTCTGCATTCATGGCAGTATTCCTGGAATAAACAATGCATCACTTTTTGCTTATAATTGCATTCCTTTCTCATACATATGTTCATTTATGACATGTTGCATCTGTACACTTTGGTACGGCTAAATACACCAGGGGCTTAAGTTCCCCACATTATGGTGTGATAAGTCCGAACACTTTCACAAGTGCGGCACCCCGAACTTATAGCATTATATTCATCGGCTCCGAATCATGTCTTGGGTCAATAGTTGGGTTTGCCCGGCTCCCATGTTTTGGTACCTTACGTTACGTTATATCGGCTAAGGTAGCTGCGAGAACCACTACGATTGCGCCCAGTTGAGCTGGGCGGCGCCTCGATGGCAGCTAAAACTGACCGTCATGATGAGGCGAGAGCGATCGCTGTTCGAGAGGTTTTTTCGAGTCTCTGAAGACTTATGCCACTTAGAGCGAGGAACCGGCTTTGTCCGGCCCAGGCGTGGATAGCGCCCCGAATTCGGCCTTCCGAACACTAGGGGCTTCGCCGAAATTTAAAATTATAGAATTCTATGGCTAAGTGAGAGTGTTCAAGCACTATAAGTCCGGTTGCCTCGTTCGTTGTGTTGAGCGCCTCCCTAGATGGACCCAAAAATGGGAACAAGAGTGCTCAAATTTATCCCGAACACCCCAGCACTCGTGGCATGGGGGCTGAAGGCGACGACTTGCCATCTCTCGATTTGATAAGCGGCCGCATGAAGGTAATATTTTAAATTAACAAGTGTTGCTTAGCGCACATGAACAAAGTTTTCAGCGCACAGGATAACAAAATGCGAGTCTACTCAAATATTATATCTTTGGAGCACTCACCCGCAATCATGCGGGCACCCTTCAGGACACCCTTATAATACATCTCGGGTGTGCGATACTCCTTGCCCGGCGGTGGCGCGTCCTTCACAAGCTTCTCAGCATCCATCCTGCCCAAGTGCACTTTAGCACGGACAAGGGCCCGACGGGCACCTTCAATGCAGGCGGAGTGCTTGACGACTTCAACCCAGGGACACGCATCCACCAGCCGCCGCACCTGGGCAGAAGTAGCTCCCGGGCATGGCCTCTTTGGGCCATAGCCGAACTACAAAGGCCCTACATGGCCTGTTCGGCCACCTTGTGGAGCTCGACCAGCTGCTTGGTTTGGTCGCTAAAAGGCACCGGATGTCCGGCCTCGACATCTTGAGACAGAATACCTTCTCCATCGAGCTCCCCTCCTCGGCTCTGTAGAAAGCGGCAGCAACGAACACGCTGCAGGGTAGATCTGCGAACGCTCCTGGAGAGCTTCGAATTCGGGTAAGTAATTGGTAATTCACTTTAACATGATTGCTCTGCATGAAGAATGCCTTACCCGCCGCTATTTTCTTCAAATCCTCGATTTCCTGGAGGGCCTTGTGGGCATCGGCCTTAGCGGCTTTGGCACTCTCAAGAGCCGACGCAAGATCGAACTCTCGAGTCTTCGAGTCACGCTCCAAACCCTCGTGCTTTTCCACGAGAGCCTGGAGCTCTTGCTGTACCTCTGCCACCCGCGCCTCCTGCTTCTCTCGCTCGGCTCGTTCCGCGGCCGCATTGTGTTCGGCCGCGAACACCACCTCCTTCAGGGTTGCCACCTCGTTCGTGGCCCCTGGAGTACCCACGTTATCCTTGTTATTTCTCTTGCAACAAAATGCTTTTCTGTAAGGTACAACTTTAATACGGTGTTACTCACCTTCCTTGTCCTCGAGCTGCTTCTTGGCACGGCCGAGCTCGCTCTCGGACCGCTCGAGGCTCTGATTCAAGGTATTGACCTTCGCAGTCAGTGCGGCAGAGGTCAGCAGCGCAGCCTGCATTCCCATATGGACATATTTTAAGACTCCTGCGTATATCTTTTTAGATCCTTAGTTCGGCTTTTCTTTCCGAACACCGAACCGAGCATCTGGGGCTACTGTCTATGCGGTACTATTTTACATATATTAAAATTCTTACCTCAAAGCCTGTTAGAAGGCTGCTGCAGGCCTCGGTCAGCCCGCTCGTGGCAAGCTGAACCTTCTGAATCACCGCACTCATGACAAGGCGGTGTTCTTCTTCAATGGAAGCGCCATTGGCGCCTCCGGCAAGTTATCCGGCACCTCCGGTTGGGCGGAGGCTGCGGTGTCACTGATCTTGCCCTTCTTACGAAGGGCGCCCGCCGGACTCGGAACCACTGCAGTTCGGTGCGAGTCGGTGCAAAGTCAGGAGGTTGCCTGCGGCACCTCCGGGGCCTCCTCCTCTGGTGGGTCCTTCCGGGATCCCACCTCGGCATCGTCGGCGTCACGGGGGTGGGCGGTGGAAGAGAATCCATATCCGGCGTGCCCAAGGACCCGCTCGGCGAAGCGGGAAGATCATCCTTGGGTGGACTACGAGGGTTGTATGCGGCATTAGAAATACACCATGCGACAAAAGAAAAATTATAAATCATCTAGGAGTCAGGATACTTACGATCTCGCCAGGGTTTGGCCCTTGAGGCCACTCCTCGTCGTCATTCGCCCGACGTTGGCGGAACGATCAGGGGAAGGTCCTTCCTTCTTGGACCCTTGGCCTCCCTCGTTGGAGAGGCCTTCCTCTTCTTCTCCCCTCCTGGGGAGAGGCCTCTTCTCATCCTCCTCATCCTCGTGGGAGGAGTCCGCCTGGAGTCATCGGACGATGAGTCCGATACCACGGCGCGGGGAACTCCTTTGGGTTCCGTGGCCTTCTTCTTGGCCTTCTTCTCGGCACTACGTAAAGTGCGGGACCAGCAACCCTGTCAAGCGGGCATCCTCTGGGTCTTCGGAAGGGGCCGGACGGTTATCTGTCCGGGCGTCGCTGCCGAGCCTGTTAAAGGTATTGGGAGTTTAGATCCGCATGAAGTCAAAACATGAAAAGCAAGTGTCCGTAAAGGATAACATGGCTTACCTCGTCAATTTGGGCGCTGCGAGCTGAATCCGCGATCTTTGGAGGCGGATCACGGGAACCAGCGCCCTTGAACAGCACCCTCCAGGCATCTTTGTACGTAATGTCAAAGAGCCCGCTCAAGGTCCGGTGTTGTGCCGGATTAAACTCCCACAAATTGAAGTCCCGTTCTTTGGCGGGGAGAATCCGTGAGACGAGCATGACCTAGATCACATTGACAAGCTTGAGCTTCTTGTTCACGGGGTTTGGAGGCAGGTCGAGTCGGTCGGCTCTTCGAACTACCCCATAGCAGCCCTTCTCTTTCCGGAGGTGAGCTGCATGGGGATGCAGATCTGAATTCGGGGCCGCTGCCCATTTAGGGTCAGCGACTCGGTGATGTAGAACCACCCCGATTGCCACCCTTTGATGGATTCCATGAAGGCGCCCTGGAGCCAAGTGGCGTTGGGCATTTTGCCCACCATGGCGCCTCCGCATTCCGCTTGGCTGCCCTTCACAACCTTCGGCTTGACATTGAAGGTCTTGAGCCACAAGCCGAAGTGGGGCTGGATGCAGAGGAAGGCCTCGCACACGATGATAAACGCCGAGATGTTGAGGATGAAATTCGGGGCCAGATCATGGAAATCCAAGCCGTAGTAGAACATGAGCCCCCGGACAAAGGGGTGGAGTGGGAAGCCCAGTCCGTGGAGGAAATGGGGAAGGAATACCACCCTCTCATGGGGCCCGGGGGTGGGGATGAGCTTCCCCTCGTCGGGGAGCCGGTGCGCGATGTCATTTGGACAGATATCCGCGCGCAGCAGCTTCTTGATGTGCCCCTCCGTAGCGGAGGAGGCCATCCACTGCCTCCGCTCCGGACATGGCTGGAGAAGGTCGAGGTGAGATATGCGGACTTGGGCACTGGAGCTCGAGTGCGCGGAGATGGATAAGCAAAGGAGGAAGAAGGCGTGGGTAAAAAAGGTGGATCCTTATCCTCTTATATATGGGCGGACGAAACTATGTGTCCCCCCCAGCCTGGTAAAACTCGCTTGTCTCCCAAGCGCCGCAATCAATGGCGCGGTTGGGTTACCCACGTCCGTATTGATGGGAATCCCGGAATAAGGGGAACACGATCTCTGCTTCGACAAGGCGTGCCAAAACCGCGCTAAACGCTACCGAGGTGGTATAATAAAAACGATTCGAGTAAAAGCTTGGTTGTGGTGTGACGTCACGCCACGAAATACGTCAGCAGATTGAACTTGTGTAAATATTATTCTCTCTACGGTGGTATGTGGAATTTATTTTACAGAGATGGACACTATCCTGGTGTTCACAATCTTCTATGAATTATTCGGAGGAGGAACCCCGCCTTGCAATGCCGAAGACAATACGCGCGCCGGACTTGTCGTCATTGAAGCCTGGTTCAGGGCTCTTGAGGAGTCTGCACTAGGGGATGTCCGGATAGCGAACTATCATCATCGGCGGACTCCAAGACTATGAAGATACAAGATTGAAGACTTCGTCCCGTGTCCGGATGGGACTTTCCTTGGCGTGGAAGGCAAGCTTGGTGATACGGATATGTAGATCTCCTACCATTGTAACCGACTCTGTGTAACCCTAGCCCTCTCCGGTGTCTATATAAACCGGAGGGTTTTAGTCCGTAGGACAACAACAACAATCATACCATAGGCTAGCTTCTAGGGTTTAGCCTCCTTGATCTCGTGGTAGATCCACTCTTGTACTACCCATATCATCAATATCAATCAAGCAGGAGTAGGGTTTTACCTCCATCGAGAGGGCCCGAACACAGGTAAAAACATCGTGTCCCTTGTCTCTGTTACCATCCGCCTAGGCGCACATTCGGGACCCCTACCGAGATCCGCGGTTTGACACGGCAGACACTTTACGGTGGACCGGAATGAAGAAGGATATTGCGGAGTATGTAGCAGTATGTGATGTATGTCAGAGAGTGAAGGCAGAGCATCAGAAGCCAGAAGGATTGCTACAGCCATTGCCAATACCCGAATGGAAGTGGAATAAACTAGGCATGGATTTTATCACGGGATTGCCCAGGACTCGTTCAGGCTATGACTCGATATGGGTTGTAGTCGATCGTTTGACGAAGGTAGCTCATTTCATCGGTGAAGACCACTTACACGGTGCTAAGTTGGCAAAGATATACATGACCAGGATCGTATATGCGCATGGAGTTCGAGGAGCATTGTATCGGATAGAGGCCCGGTTTACCTCAAAGTTCGGAATCGATTGCATGAAACTTTGGGTACCGAGCTAGAGTTGATACAATCTTTCATCCACAGACAGATGGATGCACCGAGAAAGTCAACCAGATTCTGGAGGACATGCTGAGAGCTTGTGCGCTACATTATGGATCTAGTTGGGATGACAATTTGCCATATGCGGAGTTCTCTTACAACAAGAGCTATCAATCCAGTTTGAATATAGCCCCTTTCGAAGCTCTGTACGGAAGAAGGTGCAGGACACCGTTGTTGTGGAATGAAGTAGTCGACCGCCAGTTGTTTGGACCAGATCTGAACAGAAGGTGAAGTTGATTCGCGATAGGCTCAAGGTAGCCCAATCCAGGCAGAAGAGTTATGCAGATTCAAAGGAGACAGTCTACAAAGTCGAGACAGAGTTTATCTTCGTGTATCCCCACTTCGAGGAGTTAAGCGTTTTGGAGTTAAGGGAAAGCTAGCGCCACGTTTTGTCGGACCATATAAAGTTTTGGAGCATATGGGAGAAGTTGCTTACAAGTTGGAATTGCCCGAAGGTTTGTCAGGAGTTCATGATGTGTTCCATGTTTCCCAGTTGAAGAAGTGCCATGCAGAGATGGCTGATATACCGTTGAGAGATAAAGTGCCGCTGGAAGCGATTCAGTTGGATAGTGATTTGACCTACGAGGAGAAACCCGTCAAGATTCTCGAATATGCCAGCCGAGTCACCCGCAGCAAGGTTATCAAGTTTTGCAAAATTCAGTGGAGCCACCATACCGAGGATGAAGCCACCTGGGAACGAGAGGAAGATCTACTGAAGGACCACCCTCACCTATTTTCTAGCCAACCCGAATCTCGAGGGAGAGATTCATCTTAAGGGGGGTAGGTTTGTAACATCCCAAATTTTCAATTTGGAATGTTATACATAGATCATCATTGCATATCATATTTTAATGCATTTTGGCTCGATCCTAAAAATTCTACGCAACTCAAGGACCCACAGAGAGAGTTGGGGATTTCGTTATTTTCATATTTGAGTTTTCTCAAAATTTGAAAATAGGATCATTTGATTTTAATTATTTTACTTCAGTTATTTCTATTATAAAAATATGAGAGAGGGAATAAAATGGCTTTCCCAAAATAAAGAAATATTGAGGATTTAATAATAAAATCAAACAAGATTTTATTTCGGGGTTTTGTCGCTATTTTATTTGAATTGGGAAAATGCACATTTTTCAAAATTGCATTTAGGCCCCAAATAAATGTTCATCTTGTCCAGCTTGATTTTAGAAGTCGGGGAAAATTTATTTCGGGATTTTTTGAGTCCGTTTAGCATTTCTTTTATTCGTTTTTCTGCGCGAAACTATTTAAAAAACGCGAACCGACCTAACTAGGCCGTGTTCGACTAGGACACTTGGCCCGGCCGGCCTTTATAAGCGCCGGGAGGCCACCCCGAGCCCACCCGAAACCCTAGCCGCCTCGCCCTCAATCCCAGCCTTGTTGCCGCCCGCCGCCGCCCTTGAGATTCGCCGCCGCCGCATTGAGATTCGCCGCCGCCGCCGCCGCCCTCGTCCCCGACCGCCGCCGCCACCCCTCACTGCCATCCGCCACCGCCCTCGCCGGAATCCGCCACCGCCGGAGGTAGCCGCTGCCGCCTCGGTTTTCGCGAGAAAAATCATTTGGTTTTTAAAAAAAACTAGATCCGTTTTTTATTAGATCGGTTTTATTTTTTCCGGTTTAATCTATTTAGCAGACGTTTGTCCGTACGTTCGTTTTAACGAATGGTTTTTGTCTTTTAGCCGCAGATAGCGAACGTTGTTCGTTAGCCTGTTCGTCGGTTTTTCTTTTTCTCGGATTTTCCGCGATTATTCCTGATCGTGATTTCTGATCCGATTTTCGTTCTAGTATAACTTTTCGCTCATTTATCGGAATCAGGCGATTCAAACGCCTAGAGTTTCGTCTCGAAACCCTCTTTACGTTTAACCAACTCAAACAAGTTTTTGCTACTGTAAAATTTGACTTAGATCCAGATTAGTAAAATGAAGCTTGTTTCTTTCGTCGTTTCAGTTTGTTGCTTCGTTTGTTTTGATTCTTTTTGCAAACCGGAGTTCTTAAGTTGAACTTTCTGGTTAGATATTTTATTTGAGTTTTACCTGTGCATTAGATGAGTTCTTATTGTATGCTTGTTTGTTTGCGATAGAGTACCCGGAGTGCGCTGCTTGCTACTTCGAATCTCTAGGTTTCACGGATCATCAGCAAGGCAAGTAACAGTTTGATCATACCTCCTTACTACCCAGTTTTATTGCATTAGATCAATCCTCAAACAATTGCATGATTAAGATCTGATTAACATGTGGGTTTTGGGAAATAGATGAGGTAGTACCTATATCCTATTTACTTTCAAACCTTGGGAGTTACTTCTACGTTTGCTTATATTGCTATGCTATGCTAGTAGACGTGGATTGGGTGAGTGTATCCATGACAGATGTGAGATTGTTAATTAATGGTTTACTTAAGGTGGCAACTTTAATACACATCTGGGTGGATTGAGGCACCTGGGATTCCAGTGATTGCCTGTTTTTCTTTATGGACCGCCACCCAGGCTCAAAGGGATCATGAGATTATTCATCCTACAAACTTCCGTGTGCAGCCGCAAGCTACTATGGGCTCTAGCATAGTTGATTAAGTCGTGTGAACTCTTACAGTGGTAGACTAGCAGATGTAGGGGAAAGTAGGTGTAACTGTCTACCCATCATAAGGTAACGATTCTGAAAGACTATGTCTCGGTCATCCGTTTCTCAAACACCTTGTAGTGCGAGAATCCCAACGGAGGAGATCGAGTCTTCTTGAGGAAAAGTCATAAACCTCTGCGAGTGTATAAACTAATCATGGTTAGCCGTGTCCCCGGTTATGGATGTTTTGAGTATCTAGTACTTGGGTTATCATGTGAATCTCATCATGTTATTTTGATTAATTTTGTTGGGTTTAATGATGATGCTTAATTGGGATTGAGTTGGGTGAACCTTCTCAATGTTTAACAACCACCATGATAGTTGAATAAAATTTATTCCTTTGTAGTAGGGAAAAATTGGCTTTATGCAAAACTGTAACCATAGAGCTTTCCAGCAGCCATATATGCATGTAGTATAGCATTATTCTGTTCATTACTCTCTATGTGTTACATGCCAGCATATTCCATGTGCTGACCCGTTTTCGGGCAGCAACATTCATGTTGCAGACTTTTCAGACAACGAGTAAGGTGCCTTAGGTCGTGGTCTTATACTTAGTGATGCCGTTGGAGTTGATGGACTCGCTTATCTTCCAAGCCTTCCGCTCTTATCGTTATTAGATGGCCTTATGCCATATTTATTGTAATAAGCTCTCTTTTGAGACATTCGATGTAATAAGTGTGTGATTGCTACTCTGTTATAAATCCTTCAAATCTATGCGGTCAAGACATTCGATCGAGGATGACACTTAAGCATAGAGATCAGACTGTTTGAGGTCTGGTCGCTACATATATTCGGAATACATGCCTACATTACATTGATGAACTGGAGCTAGTTCTGTGTCACCCTATGTTATAACTGTTGCATGA
Source organism: Aegilops speltoides (assembly GCA_021437245.1). Taxonomy (NCBI): domain Eukaryota; kingdom Viridiplantae; phylum Streptophyta; class Magnoliopsida; order Poales; family Poaceae; genus Aegilops; species Aegilops speltoides. The sequence continues at coordinate 218,156,532 of CM038145.1, forward strand.
GGAATCGCATCCGACATAATTATCCATCACTGATCCAATGCCTTTGAGCTTTTCACGTATTGATCTTTGCTTAGTTACTTTACCGTTGCCATTGTTACAATTACTACAAAACTACTACTGTTACTTTTGCCATTGTTACTGTTACTTCCATATTACTTTGCTACTAAATACTTTGCTGCAGATATTAAGTTTTCCAGGTGTAGTTGAATTGACAACTCAACTGCTAGTACTTGAGAATATTCTTTGGCTCCCCTTGTGTCGAATCAATAAATTTGGGTTGAATACTCTACCCTCGAAAACTGTTGTGATCCCCTATACTTGTGGGTTATCAGTCACATCAACACAAAAAATTTCAATAAATAAAGAACTAGAATAAAACTAATTGGACCATTGGAGGAGTCACATACCAAAGAACAATCCCCCAAAGCAGCTTTGTGAATGGTGCATTGAGCATGGAGATCGAAAAATGGCAGCAAAACGAGCAAGAACACGAGTTTGAGCTACGAGATGATTTTTCTGGAGGAAGACGAAGTGTGTGGGTGCTGGAATTAGTGGAGGGGGCATGTGGGGCCCAAAGCAGGGGGGCATGCCCGGGGGGTGGGGCACGCCCTCCACCCTGGTGGCTCACTAGTGCATCCCCGTGGTGTGTTCTTAGTGCCAGAAATTCTCAAATATTCTATAAAAAATCATACTAAATTTTTAGGACATTTGGAGAACTTTTATTTTTGAGGTGTTTTTTATTGCAAGGATAATTCAGAAAACACACAGAAAATATTATTTAAACTAAATAACAGAAAGTAAAAGGAGGGTACAAGTTATCACAATTTTTTGACACGATTTGATCATGAAAAAAAACAAATAGCATTGGAGATTTAAATGACCATGTTCATTGCAAAGTTCACAAGGATGGCGAAAAAATTTAAATCTTTCAGCACACTCATCTAGCATCTCTTGCAACTTTTTCATTTCTAAATATTTATGCTTCTTACAAAGTCTATCTTCCCTTTTTGGTGTGTGTTTGCACTCCCAATTCACTCCGCAAAAATTGACATTCTTATAGGAGACATCATTATCATGACTAATGCAATCATCATTAACATCATGGATATTCAAAGAATTCATACTAACAATATTGCAATCATGCCCAACATCCAACGTTTTTATGCCATAAATTTTGTTGAATTATTTTTCTAGCGATTGAGCACAACTATTGGAATCCTTATTCTCAAGATAGACATTATAAAGATAAAGAACAACCTAAGGTAACCCAATCTCCATTTTTTGTAATTATCTTTTTATAAACCAAACTAGTGATAAAACAAGAAACTATAAGATTCAATTGCGAGATCTAAAGATATACCTTCAAACACTCACCTCCCCGGCAACGGCGCCAGAAAAGATCTTGATATCTACTACGCAACTTTATTCTTGTAGACTCGTGTTGGGCCTCTACGCGCAGAGTTTTGTAGGACAGTAGCAATTTTCCCTCAAGTGGATGACCAAACGTTTATCAATCCTTGGGAGGCGTGGATGAAGATAGTCTCTCTCAAGCAACCCTGCAATCAAATACAAGAAATCTCTTGTGTCCCCAACACACCCAATACAATGGCAAATTGTATAGGTGCACTAGTTCGGCGAAGAGATGGTGATACAAGTGTAGTATGGATAGTAGATATGAGTTCTTGTAGTGCGAACAATAAAAAAGCAAGGTAGTAAATAGTAAAACGGATCACAAACGGTATCGTAATGATGGAAAATGAGGCATAGGGTGCATACTTTCACTAGTGCAATCTCCCAACAGTGCTAACATAGTTGGATCATATGATTATCCCTCAAAGTACAATAAAGAATCACTCCCGAGTTCCTATTAGTGGAGAACAAAAGATAGAAATTCTTTGTAGGGTACGAAACCACCTCAGAGCTATTCTTTCCGATCAATCTATCCTAGAGTTCATACTAAAATAACACAAAGTTATTCTTTCCGATCGATCTATCCTAGAGTTCGTACTAAAATAACACCATATGACACACATCAACCAACTCTAATGTCACCTAGATACTCCAATGTCACCACAAGTATCCGTGAGTTAATTCTACGATATGCATCAAACAACTTCATGATCATAATATTCAATCCACACAAAGAACTACAAGGAGACCCCAAAGTTTCTATCGAAGAAAAGATAACAAAAATGTGCATCAACCCCTATGCATAGATTACCCTAATGTCACTGCAGGAATCCGCAAGTTGAGTGCCATAACATACATCAAGTGAATCAATATGATACCCCATTGTCACCTCAAGTATTCATATCGCAAGACATACATCATGTGCTCTCAAATCTGAACATTCAACCGACATGATAAAACTTCAAAGGGTAAAGATTCAATTCATCACAACAAGAGTAGAGAGGGGAGAAACATCATATGATCCATCTATGTTAACAAAGCCCATGATATATCAAGATTGTGACATCTCGAGATCGCGCGCGAGAGAGAGATTAAACACATAGCTACTGGTACAAACCCTCAGTCCTGAGGATGGACTACTCCCTCCTCATCATGGTGGCCGCTGAGATGAAGAAGATGGCCACTGGTGATGATCTCCCACTCCGGTAGGGTGCCGAAACGGGCTCCTGATTGGTTTTCGATGGCTACAGAGGCTTGCGGCGGCGAAACTTCCGATCTAGGGTCTCTCCGAGGGTTTTTGGAATATTTGAGAATTTATAGGGCGAAGAGGGGGTGCGGTAGGCCACCGAGGTGGGCACAACCCACCGGGGCGCGCCCTGGTAGGTTGTGCCCCCCTCGGGGCACCACCCAGTTGCTGCTCTAGCCCATTGGTAGTCTTCTGGTCCATAAAAAATCCACAAAAAGTTTCGCGATGTTTGGACTCCGTTTGATATTGATTTCTGGCAATGTAAAAACAAGCAAAAGACAACAACTGGCACTGGGCACTGGGTCAATAGGTTAGTCCCAGAAAATGATATAAAGTTGCTATAAAAGGATTGTAAAACATCCAAGAATGATAATATAACGGCATGAATACTTCATAAATTATAGATCATTGGAGACGTATCAGGGAGCATAGCTCTATTATCTGAGTCGCTTGGGATTTATATCTGTTGAACACTACGAGGAATTTGAAAGATCAAAGAACCAAGTTTTTCCCTCAACCACGAGGGGAGGTCAGCGTTGGGGTCAAAACCGGCAGACCTCGGGTAGGGGGGGCCAAGCTATATGTCTGAGGATCGGTGGTAACTATGATCAAAAGGACACGGTGTTTACCCAGGTTCGGGCCCTCGTATACTCTTGCTTGATTATATTCGAAAGGTATAGGGGTTACAATAGTTGATCTACCACGAGATTATATTGGCTAACCCTAGTTTGGCTAGCTTAGTAATGTTGTGTTCCTGCCTCCGATCTAACCCTCCGGTTTATATAGACACTGGAGGGGCCTAGGGTTGTAGAAATTCAGTTTAACAGAAAGGAAATAACATGTCCGGACACTTAAACTTGCCATCAACGTATACGAGAGTCCCTACCGGACACGAGAGGGGATCTTCTGTCTTGTATCTTGACGGCCCATCAGTCCGGCCCATATCGAATAGACCGGACGCCCAAGGAGCCCCTAGTCTAGGTGTCGGTGTACAAAAGTATGGGTTCTTTCTGTACCCCTTACTTGTGCACACGCAGTCGTAGCCACGCCTATGCCGGGCTCGGCAGGACAACAAAAGACAGAACACGAAGACTACCAAGGCAGATACTCAAGTCAAGGAACAAGGAGCAGAAGGCGAGCTGGACCTCCCCCGGCAACATCCTTGCCGGGGCAACCTACGCAACACAAGTAAGCCCATCACCCTTGAGGCTGAGAGTTCTGACACCATCGACAACGTTAAAGCCAAGATTTGGGAACGCATGCGTGGTAGCATGCAGATCTTCGTGGAGGCTCTACCACCGCGCCAACACAGCAGCTAGCTAGCCAGCGTGGCACTGCATGCCTCGTCAGCCTGGACGTGTGTCAAAGAAAGGAGGGGTGGCGACGGACAGGGCGGCTTCTGTTGGCGTCCCCGATAAAGTAAGAGGGCACGTAGGGAGTGCATTAAATGCGTTTGCCCTACGGTGCCGAGCGATAAGCTCACACACTGTAGCTTGCTTTCCACCTCCTGTGTGCCACCGTGGCAACCCCTTTTACATATAAAAGGAGGCCCAAGGCATACTGAGAGAGGATTCGAACTTTTTGACTGTGCATGCACCGCAACTAGTTCGAAAGCTCAAGAACACATATATCCAGACAAGTAGGACTAGGGTATTACGCATCTTTGCGGCCCAAACCTGGGTAAAATCTCTTCGTCCAGCTACTCTCCCCGCTGAACGTAGAAGGGATCGCCCCTGATCCCATAGGTGTTCTTTTCCCCGACATATTTCGTGTGGCAGGTAGGGGGAGTTAGTTGTGAGAATCTGGTATGTTACTTAGTGCAGCAGTTTCTTCATCGCCATGGCTCCGAAGAAGAAGACGATCGCAGCGGTCGGCTCGTCCAGAGCCGCTCCGCCCGTGCCAGCACGGACGGGCAACATGGCAGATGCCGGTAGCGTAGGAGATCAAGATCGTCCACGTCACCCAGATACGAGAAGCCAGACGAGCAGTGTCGTCCGTAGCCACGACGGCGATCCGCGCAACAATAAAAAAGCTAAGTCACGCTAAAACTTTGACTAATTTCCTTTTTGTGAGGTTATTCCCCTTGAATGGTTTTTGGTTTTTGTATGGAAAACATGTATGCAAGGGAACCCAGCCATTATTGGCAGCGCCCTTGTTCTGTTTTGAGTCCGCTCAACAGCTCAAGTGGCTGCGCCAAGAACGGCGAGGTGGCATTCCCAGCAGCAATACCCCCAAGCAGGCTGCTAAGGATCCGTCCTTCGAAGCGCCCACGGCAAGGGTTAATGCGTCGGCAAGCCTATCCAACTAAGCACAGGGTGTAGTACATACAAGGAGAAATCAAATAGGGAAATAACATGCATTTAGTTCAAAGCACAACAAAGTTATATTACATCAGTGGTTGCCGCAGTTCTAACTTAAGATAAAACTATCTTGGGTGCGAACTCGCAGCGGCAACAGGGAATGAAGCAAATAATCCCGGCGCTGGCCCTCCAGCCACTTGACTCCGCCGATGCAGCTGATGATGGGCTCGATGCATTCTTCGAGCGCCTGGAGGTCGATGCCCTCTGGCAAGCTATCAAGCGCCTTGTCAAAGTCAACGCTGGGGTTCCAGTACGCCACCTTGGTGAGCACCTTGGTCAAGGCGCCCCGGCAAAGCTTCCGGGACTCCTCGGCCAGATAAGCAGCCCTGTTGGAGTAGAGCAGCTTCGGGGCATCGAGGACACGCTCAAAGAAAAGGGTCAGTCTGGCACTGTCGTTCAGGTTCACCTCATGGGAGAACCTGAAGCTCGACATGCCCATGGCGGACAGCTGCGTGGTAAGCCTCTCTGCCACATCCACGAGGCGGCTGGTCCAGAGCTTGGTACTAGCTACAAGCTCGTTGTGGGAGGTGGCGGCGTCCTGCAGCAGCAGCTTCTCGTTCGCGAGTTCCTTGATCAAGGTCTGCTCACGGGCCCTGGTCTTCGGAAGCATCTTCTCCTGAGTCTCCAGCTTCAGCTTCAGATCAGCAATAGAATCGCTGGCCTTGGAGAGCAGCTTGGTCTTGTCGGAGATGGTGACTTGTAGCTCCGCCAAGGTGTGGGAAGTCATGTCCTTGTCCTTCTTCAGCTTCGAGATCTCCTTCCTCCGCTCCTCTAGCTCCAGCTCCAGCTTCTCCACCTTGCCGGCCAGCACAACCTTGGCGGCCTCTGCAGCCTCAGCACTGTTGACGGCCTCCTTTAGCTTGCCGGCATGGTCCAGGGCTAGGGCATCGAGCGCTTCTTTGTGCTCTTGCTTCAGCTCCAAGGTCTGCTGCGCGACGAGCTTTTCAACCTCTTCGTCCTTGGCGCGAAGCGTGGCGGCGAGCGCCGGTTCGCGGGCAACCAAGTCCTTGATACGTCTCTAATGTATCTATAATTTTTTATTGTTCCATGCTATTATATTACCCCTTTTGGATGTTTATGGGCTTTATTTACACATTTATATCGTTCTTGGGACTAACCTACTAACCGGAGGCCCAGCTCGTAATGCTATTTTTTTTTTGCCTATTTCAGTATTTCAAAGAAAAGGAATATCTAACGGAGTCCAAACAGAATGAAACCTTCGGAAGCGTGATTTTTGAAACGTACATGATCCAGAGGACTTGGAGTGCAAGCCAAGAAGCAACCTAGGTGGCCACGAGATAGGAGGGCGCGCCCCCTATCTCATGGGCCCCTCGGGCAGCCACCGACCTACTTCTTCCTCCTATATATACCCACGTACCCCGAAAACATCCGGGAGCCAATGAAAAACAATTTCCACCGCCAGTAACATACAGATCCGCGAGATCCCATCTTGGAGCCTTAAGTCGGTGCTCGCCGGGGGGAATCAACCATGGAGGGCTTCTACATCAACATCATAGCCCTCCGATGAGTTGTGAGTAGTTTACCACAGACCTTCGAGTCCATAGTTATTAGCTAGATGGCTTCTTCTCTCTTTTTGGATCCCAATACCATGTTCTCCCCTCTCTTGTGGAGATCTATTCGATGTAACTACTTTTGCGGTGTGTTTGTCGAGATCCGATGAATTGTGGGTTTATGATCAAGTTTATCTATGAGAAATATTTGAATCTCCTCTGAATTCTTTTATGTATGATTGAGTTATCTTTGCAAGTCTCTTTGAATTATCAGTTTGGTTTGGCCTACTAGATTGATCTTTCTTGCAATGGGAGAAGTGCTTAGCTTTGGGTTCAATCTTGCGGTGTCCTTACCCAAAGGATGTTAGGGGTTGCAAGGCACGTATTATATTGTTGCCATCAAGGATAAAAAGATGGGGTTTATATCATATTGCTTGAGTTTATCCCTCTACATCATGTCATCTTTCTTAATGTGTTACTCTGTTCTTATGAACTTAATACTCTAGATGCATGCTGGATAGCGGTCGATGTGTGGAGTCATAGTAGTAGATGCAGGCAGGAGTCGGTCTATTTGTCATGGACGTGATGCCTATATAAATGATCATGCCTAGATAATCTCATAATTATTCGCTTTTCTATCAATTGCTCGACAGTAATTTGTTCACCCACCATAATACTTATGCTATCTTGAGAGAAGCCACTAGTGAAACCTATGGCTCCCGGGACTACCTTTTATCATATAAGCTTTCATTCTACTTTTATTTGCATCTTTAATTTTCCAATCTATATTATAAAATACCAAAAAAAATATTTATCTTATCATACTATCTCTATCAGATCTCACTTTCGCAAGTGGCCGCGAAGGGATTGACAACCACTTTATTGCGTTGGTTGCAAGTTCTTTGTTTGTTTGCGGAGTCCCGAAATTGGATGTCAAAACCAATTACTTTCGACCATCAGGATTATTCCAGAAGTATTCGAAATACAGGAGGGACCGCTTTGATATTGGATCCCATAATCGACGGACTGCAATTCACACAAGTCCTAATGGATGGCGGTAGTGATATAAACCTGCTATACCAGGACACCATCCGCAGAATGGGGATAGACCCTACCAAAATTCGCCATGGCAGCACTTCCTTCAAAGGAGTGACGCCAGGCCTTTATGCCAATTGTACAGGCTCTGTACTACTAGAGGTTGTGTTTCGTTCATCCGACAACTTCCATCGCGAAAAGCTAATCTTCCATATCGCCCCATTCAAAAGTAGCCATCAAGCACTATTGGGACGCGAAGCTTTCGCCCACTTTAACGCAATACCGCATTACGCGTCTCTTACACTTAAAATGCCCGGTCCACGCGGCATAATCTCATTAAAGGGTAACTTCGAGTGTTCCTCGACCACGAAAAACGTGAGACTGCTTTGACAGCCACACAATAACCCGGCCTTGCTGATCAAAGCCCCTAAAAACAGGTCATTTAGACCTCGGACACGGTTAGGCGAGTCCGGTATAAATAAACAAGGAGCTTCCTAGCCGCATACCTCTTCACAAGGGGCCGCATGCATGAACAATGAGAGCCAATAAAGCTCAACTTTATCTTCCGAATCACACTCTGTTTTAAATACATTTTTTGCACGATATTCTTTCAAAAATAAGTTCTTCTCTTTTACAGATGAACCACGTGCTACACCCATCCAGGATACAGCACAACGGAGACACAGGCGCAGACCTGCAGCAGGGACCCGTTGCAAGGATTCTTTTCAGATTAAGACCCTGCGTAAACCTTTTTTTACTGTCTCTTGTTGATACATATCCCCCGGTTTCTCTACCATAACCGAGGAGGAGGCTGGTGTTTTGGCATCGGCCGCGTCAGAAGTTCTCGCCCGTACCTGGACACTAGGGGCTTAGGGCATTGTTCTGCCCGCTATCATCAAGACTGAATACCTAAGGGAGTGTTCGGCGTCTTGAGTTAGGCCTTATATGCATCAGCTTCGAATCATGTCTTTGGTCAAATGTTGGGTTTGCCCGGCTCCTGTGTTTTGATGCCTTACGTTCCGTATCATCGGCTAACGTGGCACCAGGAGAACTACTGCGATTGTGCCCCGGTTCGGCCGGGCGAGCACCTCACCGAAAACTGACTATCATGATATAGCGAGAGACTGGTCAACCACTCGATCGACTTCCGGAATGTTTAGAATTCCTCCGCTTTGACGAAGGACCGCTTCCCGGTCAGGCACACACGCGCCCCAAATTCGGAGAGTGCGGTGCCCCTAGGGGCTATATCGTAGCCCCACCTTCGAACTCCTATGGCTAAGTGAAAGTGATAAACCATTATAGTCCGGTTGCCTAGTTTGCTACACTACCACCTCCTTCACAGGACCAAGACGTTGGATTAAGTGTGAAAATGTGCTTCTTTGCAAACACCCCCGCACTATGTGCGTGGGGCTGAAGCCGAAGACTGCCATCTTTCAGGTTATATACACATATACATTAACGGCCGCACAGGAGATATTTCAATACTTGAACGCACAAGAATAAAAAGCCCTTATATTATAAATACGGTTTTACAAATCATACATGTCATTTGAACATAACGTTTTTCGAGCACTGCGACTCTATTAAACGAGCGCCCTGCAGGACTTCTTCAAAATAGTGCTCGGCGGGCAATCGGCTTTTGTCCGAACCCCGGGATGCAACATCGGTGGCATCCGTCTCCGCCCAGTATGTCTTGACACGGGCGAGAGCCATCCGTGCACCCTCTATGCATGCCGACCGCTTCATCGCCTTGATATGCGGCACCGCCCCAAGGAATTGCTGCAATAAGCCAAAATAACTCTTCGGCTTGGGCCTTTCCGGCCACAGATGAGCCACCACATCCGTCATGGCTAATCCGGACAATCTATTCAGCTCAGCCCACTCAGCCAACAGGTCGGTCAACGGAAGTGAACGCTCCGGACTATGGAATTGAGACCAAAAAAGCGCTTCCATTTCGTGATCCTTTTGGCTTCGGAAGTGCACGACTGCGTCCGCCGCGCTCGCCGCCAAATTCATATAAGGATCCTCTGCACCCCACAACTGGCCCAACTGAGCATACTTCTGATCTGTGAACTTCCTACGCAGTAGGAAGGGCTTTCCAGCCGCAATGTCTCTGGCCTGACGCAGTTCCTCCTTTATAGCCCGCATTGCAGAACGGGCATCCTTGGCTTCGGCGGTGGCCTTCTTCAGGTCCTCTTGCTCCGCCTGGCGTTCTCTTTCAAGAAGCTCATATCGGTCGGTAGCATCTTTTTGTTTCACGGCCATTCCGGCCATCTCCTCCCTGCTTCGGCAGTGAGCAGCCTTTTCGGCTTTTAGCTCTTCGGCTGCCTTCGAGGCAGCCGCATCACTCCTTCTGGCTTGCTCCTTGGCTCGAGCAAGCTCTGCCCGACGGCCCTCCATAGCAGCGGCGCCATCTGCACCAAGCATACATGTTGTAAGGCGTGGGCATAAGCTCCCTTACCAGGTGACCCCAGAGAAACCACCCACCTTGTGACTCATCAAGTCGCTTATTGACCAGCGCGATGTCTGCATCCGCAACGTCCAGTTGCCGCTTTAGTTCGGCAACTCTATCAGTCCGGCTAGCTAGCGAACACTCCGCCCCCTTAATAGGAACGGCGACATCTTAACACTGAGATTATGATCCTCGGCACGCCGTCACTTCTGACAACGCACCGAGTCTCAGGGGCTACCATCTATATAGGGCATGCTATATGTGCAAAACTGTCAAAAGGTATGTCATTTTTACGTACCTCAAACCCCGTCAGTAAACTTCTGACGGCCTCATGCAACCCGCTCTCAGCGGATGAAATCTTTTCAATCACCGTACTCATTAATGTACGGTGATCTTCTGAGATAGACGCCCTCTCGGCAGATTCTTGGCTCCTCGGCCGTACACCGTTGGTGCGAACTCTCAGCCCGCGGACTCGGGAGACCCTCCATAGCGACACCTCAGGTCGCCGCCTCCGATCAGGCGGCGGATGGAGGCGTCTCGCTCTCCATCATCTCCGGACGAAGATCCCCCGAAGAGGAGCTCTGCTGAGAAGGGCTGAGATCCGAACTACAAGGTAAGAACTTCGATTATCCTCAGAAATAAAAAATAGGGATGTCCCTTATTATAAAACTCCCCTTTTTCTACTTACGGCTCGCTGGAGGGCTGATTCCTTTGAGGAGACTGTGTGGCCGGGACTCCTCCTGGCACAGGACCTTCCGGTGCAGATTTCTTTCCCCGCTTTGAGGCCTTGGCCTCCGGGTCTTCGGAAGCGGTCCTCTTCTCCCCCTGGAGGGAGGGATTCTCGATCCCTCCCTTCTTGAGAGCCTCCTTGGCGGAGGCGGTAGCTTTCCTGTTTTCCCCCTCGCCCTCTTCTGAAGGCGCAAGCTCCAACATCTTGACCAACATGGGATCCGGCGTGGTCTCACGGAGGGGGGCCGGACACTGTATCGGTTTTGCTTGCGCTATCCACTCCTGTCCAAGGGATAGCCGGTTAAAAGGCAAATCCACGACAAATAAATGGACGATATGTCCGGACACAGGGCTACTTACTTGAGTATCCGGGCGATTACAGCTTAAACCAGCGTCCTCGGTCAATTTCGGACACATCTCTTGTGATCTGAAGAACAATTTGTACATCTCCACGGGTGTCATACCCATGAAGTGTTGGAGAGCTCGTGGTCCCTCTAGATTGAACTCCCACAGGCGGAGGGGGCGACGTTTGCAGGGCAGAAGACGCCGAATCAGCATGACCTGCATCGCTACGACCAGGTTGATCTCCCTCTCTTGGAGGTCTCGAATCCGGCCCTGCAATAGGGGTACGTCCTTGGACGGCCCCCAGTCAAGCCCTTTTTTGACCCATGACGTCAGCCGTTGTGGAGGGCCCGGGCGAAAGGTGGGCGGCGGCCTCTGCCTGCTGCCCCGGGGAGCGGTGATGTAGAACCACTCCTGTTGCCACAAGCCTAGCTCCTCCTTAAAAGAGCCCTAGGGCCATGGAGCATCGGCCCTCTTACTTATAACCGCCCCGCCGCACTCTGCCTGACGCCCCTCAATCATCTTCGGCTCCCTGTTGAAGGTTTTGAGCCACAAACCGAAGTGAGGGGTAGTGCGGAGGAAGGCTTCGCAGACGACAATGAAGGATGAGATGTGGAGGATGGACTCCGGAGCCAAGTCGTGGAATTCCAGCCCATAATAAAACATGAGCCCCCTCACGAAGGGATCCATCGGGAAGCCTAAACCATGACGGAGGTGAGACACAAACACGACACTCTCGCCAGGCTCGGGAGTGGGAATGACTTGCCCTTGGGCAGGCAACCTATGCGAAATCTCGTAGGTTAGGTACCTGGCTTCCCTCAGCTTCAGCACGTCCTCTTCCGTAACGGAGGAGGGCATCCACCGGCCCTGTAGGTCGGAGCCGGACATTGTCGAAGGTCCGAAGTGCCCGAATCTGGAGCTCTGGGTGTTGGAACTCGGGGCAAGGGGTGGATTCGATTGAGGATTGAAGAAAAGGAACGGGCCTTGGTCTCATTATAAAGAGGGAGAATACCAAGGGTCGTCCCCGTGACTGTTTGGAACTCGCCTTCGATGGAGGGGGCGTGGCAACGGGCGCGGTTGGGTTACCCACGTCCGTATTAATGGGAATCCCGGAATAAGGGGAACACGATCTCTGCTTCGATAAGACGTGCCAAGGAAACCGCTTCGCTAAACGCGCTGAGGTGGTATAATAAAAACGATTCGAGTAAAGGCTTGGTTGTGGTGTGATGTCACGCCACAAAGTACGTCAATAGATTGAACTTGTGTAAATATTATTCTCTCTACGGTGGCATGTGGAATTTATTTTACAGAGCCGGACACTATCCTGGTGTTCACAATGTTCTATGAATTATTCGGAGGAGGAACCCGCCTTGCAATGCCGAAGACAATATGCGCGCCGGACTCGTCATCATTGAAGCCTGGTTCAGGGGCTACTGAGGGAGTCCTGGATTAGGGGGTGTCCGGATAGCTGAACTATCATCATCGGCCGGACTCCAAAACTATGAAGATACAAGATTGAAGACTTCGTCCCGTGTCCGGATGGGACTTTGCGTGGAAGGCAAGCTTGGCGATACGGATATGTAGATCTCCTACCATTGTAACCGACTCTGTGTAACCCTAGCCCTCTCTGGTGTCTATATAAACCGGAGAGTTTTAGTCCGTAGGACACAACAATAACAACAATCATACCATAGGCTAGCTTCTAGGGTTTAGCCTCCTTGATCTCGTGGTAGATCCACTCTTGTACTACCCATATCATCAATATCAATCAAGTAGGAGTAGGGTTTCTCCATCGAGAGGGCCCGAACCTGGGTAAAAACATCGTGTCCCTTGTCTCCTGTTACCATCCGCCTAGACGCACAGTTCGGGACCCCCTACCCGAGATCCGCCGGTTTTGACACCGACAGTCATGCCAAACCACGTATGCCAGTCGAACGTAAGAGGGGACACGGATGACAAGATAATGTAAGAACCCAACAAGAAAGGTGATGATCATCTGCTTCCTTTATATCCTTATGAATACGTTGAGGCGTGTTTCGGCAGACAATGCCATTTAATATTGAGGTCATGTTACATGCCTAAAGATAAAAAAGTTTAACATAAGGGAAAGTCTAACCCAGGGCCTAAAATAATAGTTCAGAAAAAAAAACTCCAGTGATGCCCTGTCGCACGTCTGCGTCGTTTCTCCTTAGTAATAAGTCCTTTGATAGGGGAATATGATGGTTGGGACACGCTAGCCTAAAAAGGATCTCCTGAAACAACCATATTGCAAGTAGGGCTCTTGATGTACCTGTAGTGAAAAAAGGTATATATAGTCCAGATGTGGTCAAGCCGTACTATGGACTCTTTCCGCAGTGTGCCTCCGGTGCCGCCCAAGGTATTTTTAGTGCGTAGTTATGTACGTGCCGTATGTAAGCCGCAACCTTATGGGGCGATCGGCGGAGGCCGAACTGCTAATCAAGGTCCGGATCCATTGATTTATCGCAATTATGCACGGACCAGACTCATTTAGATATATCATTGGCTTTATTGGCCGATGAACTGTTCGGCGTGATAAGGCCGCCATACACCTCGGCTGCAAGGGCCGCGGTGTGCTCTTCAGTATGGAGGGAGCGCTCCATATTTCCATTGACTCTAATAACGCCACGAGGTCCAGGCATCTTAAGCTTCAAGTAAGCGTAGTGCGGGAGTGCATTAAAGTGGGCGAAGGTAGTTCGTCTGAGCAGTGCGTGATAGCCACTGCGGAAAGGGACGATGTTGAAGATTAACTCTTTGCTGCAGAAGTTGCCTGGGGGGGGCGAATACTACCTCCAGTGTCAATGATCCCATGCGACGGGCCTCCACGCCCGGTATCACACCTTTAAAGGTAGTGTTACTAGGCTTGATTCTGGATGAGTCAATGCCCATCTTGCGGACAGTGTCTTGATAGATCAAGTTGAGACTACTGCCCCCGTCCATAAGGACTCTAGTGAGATGGTATCCTTTAGTAATTGGATCGAGTACCAGGGCGGCCGAGCCCCCGTGACAGATACTGGTTGGGTGATCCCTACGATTGAAATTGATCGGACAGGCTGACCATGGGTTAAACTTGGGGGCGACAAGCTCTACAGCGTAGATGTCCTTTAGTGCGCACTTGCGCTCCCTTTTGGGGATGTGAGTGACATAGATCATGTTCACTGTTTTCACCTTGGGGGGAAACTACTTCTGACCCTCGGTGTTCAGCTGACGGGGCTCATCATCGTCTTCACTTGGAGGTCCCTTTCCCTTATGTTCGGTATTTATCTTACCGGCCTGTTTGAAAACCCAACAATTCCTGTTGGTGTGGTTAGCAAGCTTATCGGGTGTGCCATGAATCTAGCAGGGCCTCTCAAGGATTTTATCCAAGCTGGATGGACTGTCCCTGTTGCCTTTGAAGGTTTCTTCCGCTGACCGGGTTTAGAGCCATTGAATCCAGCATTGACTGTCGTATCGTCTGCGTCGTCATTATTGTTCTGACATTTATTTTTATTGCGGCGAGGTTTACCATTGCTATCCCTGGCCTCATAAGTGCCGGAGTCGCCCGAGCTGTTGCTTCTACGAGCTAACTAGCTATCCTCACCCGCACAGAAGTGGGTCATTAGTGCAGTTAAGGCTACCAAGGTCTTTGGCTTTTCCTTCCCGAGGTGTCGGGTGAGCCATTCGTACCGGACGCTGTGTTTGAAGGCCGCTAAGGCTTCGGCGTCCGGACAGTCCATGATCTAGTTCTTTTTAGTTAGGAACTGATTCCAAAGCTTGTGAGCCGATTCGCCTGGTTGCTGGATTATGTGACTCAAGTCGTCAGCATCCGGTGGCCGGACATAAGTGCCCTGAAAGTTGGCCCGAAAAGCATCTTCCAAATCTTCCCAGATTCCAATTGAGTTTTCTGGGAGGCTGTTCAGCCAGTGCCATACTGGTCCTTTCAGCTTTAGAGGAAGATATTTGATGGCATGGAGGTCATCTCCACGTGCCATGTGGATGTGGAGAAGAAAGTCTTCAATCCAGAAGGCCGGATCCGTCGTTCCATCATATTATTCAATGTTTACGGGTTTAAACCCTTCCGAAAATTTGTGTTGCATTACCTCATCGGTGAAGCATAATGGGTGTGCGGCCCCTCTATATCGTGCAATATCGCAGCGGAGGTCGGCTGACATCTGAGTTCAGTTCTGATCCCGAGTATGGTAATGGTCGTCACATCGGGCTTCATAGCCGTTGTCTCATGCCGGGGCACGGCCTCTGGATCCGTAGATTGATCTAGTCTGGCCAGCTTTATTGGCTAGGTCATGTTGCAAGTCATATGTGTATCCCGCAGCTGCTGTCTCCCTGCCTCTTCGGCGAGGGGGTGAAGGGTTGGTGTTCGGCTTGATATGCCGCTTTATCCCGTCCATGTGGTGGTCGGTCTGGTTGATCTGCCTGATTATATTTCGATGGTATTGGCTCAAGGGCTTTGTCGTCGAATTGTGGCAGCAGCTTGTGCTTAGGGTAAATTTTGATAGGTCACTCGTGGTCGTATTCCTTAGCGGCCAGGACCTTAGTCCACCTTTCATTGAGCATATCCTGTTCAGCTTTGAGCTGCCGTTGTTTCTTTTTTAGGCTCCGTGCTGTGGCGATGAGCTCTCGCTTAAAGCGTTCTTGTTCGAGGGGTTCCTCTGGGACGATAAAATCTTCGTCACTGAGGCTAACTTCCTCTTCGGATTCTGGTATATAGTTGTTGTCTTCTGAATCTTCATGATCGGTGTGTTCGGTGCTATACTGACCCTCTTCCCTTTCATCACGCTCGGATGTGGGCTCGATGGGGTATTCAGGATCTTCGGCATCATCCGGAGTCTCATTGTCTCTGGTGCCGGTATTAATATCCTTCGCGCAACGCGATTGTGAGCGGCGCTGCTGACGTCGGCGCTTTGGTGGTTTATTGACGGGTTTGTCCTCATCGGGGCTCGGATAACCTTCGTCGTCCTTTTTATCAGGAGTGTCCACCATGTACACATCATAGGTTGAAGTGGCCGTACAACGCCCTATGATGGGTGGGACTTTGCTCGGTTCGGCGTCTGCATCATCGTCCATACCGTCGATGTCTTCGGACGCGTAGTCTAGCATGATGGTGTAATCCTCAATAGTAGCTATTAAGTGGGTGGTGACTGGGGCATAAAATTCCCTGCTCTCAGCCCCCAGCCCAAGCTGGGTACAGTTCAGAGGCAAAGCCCCTGTAATGGCGAGAGACTGCATTAATCCCAATGATTCATCTAGGAGCGAAAGTTGGACCGGAACTGTGGGTCTGTCAGGCTGAGTTTGGCATGGGACACCTGATCGAACCAAATGAGCGCAGACCTCGATAGTTCGGAGTGGTTATCCAGAGGCAAGTCCAAGATTGCATCTGGGTCTTCGGTCGGGAGCTCCATGAGGGAAGGAGTCCGGCGGGGCTCACGCTCCCATCTTCGGACCATACGACCCGCTCTGGATCTAAGGCCGGGACAGGTATGAGTGTTGATCCCTGAACGGGATCTAGCAGGGGATATGAAGAGCCTTCTTGATGGGTGCACAGAGCAGCAACCGAGGCCGCGAACCCCTCGAAGGTTAGATCTCCTCGGATGTCAGCGACGTAGTTCAGGTTTCCAAACCTGATCTGGTGGCTGGGGGCGTAACTGTCAACCTGCTCGAGGCGGCCGATCGAGTTGGCCCGAAGCACGAAGCCATCGAACACAAAGACCTGTCCGGGGACAAAGGTTTCCCTGGACGTAGCATCATTGTTGTTGAAGAGGCGAGCCATCAATCCTTCTGTCGACGATACAGTGGACCTCTCAATGAAAGCACCAATGTCGGTGTCAAAACCAGCAGATCTCGGGTAGGGGGGCCAAGCTATATGTCTGGGGATCGGTGGTAACTATGATCAAAAGGACATAGTGTTTACCCAGGTTCAGGCCCTCTTAATGGAGGTAAACCCTACTCCTGCTTGATTATATTCGAACGGTATAGGGGTTACAAGAGTTGATCTACCACGAGATCGTATTGGCTAACCCTAGTTTGGCTAGCTTAGTAATGTTGTGTTCTTGCCTCCGATCTAACCCTCCAGTTTATATAGACATCGGAGGGGCCTAGGGTTGTACAAAGTCAGTTTAAAAGAAAGGAAATAACATATCCTGACACTTAAACTTGCCGTCCACGTATACGGGAGTCCCTACCGGACACGAGAGGTGATCTTATGTCTTGTATCTTGACAGCCCATCAGTCCGGCCCATATCCAATAGAGCGGACGCCCGAGGACCCCCTAGTCCAGAACTCCCACAGTAAGGAACTGCCATAGCTCTGCACTTGATTCACCTTCTGTTTTAAGTAAGCTTACGACACCTACACCTGCTATTGATTCTGATATATGTCGCATGTTATTGATGATGCCACTTCTGCTATGCATGATGCTTATGATGATACTACCTCTTTGCTTGATAATGTTGTGCCACTAGGTGAATTTCTTGATGAACAACTTGCTAGGGTTAGAGAGAATGGAGGAATTGAAACTGATGATATTATTGAAATTGAAGATTATGATTCTCCCCGTAGATATGAGTTGCGTGTTGTACCTGAAGTTTATATTATGGATGAAGAAACTGCTGGAGACTTTTTTGCTTGCAATGATAGAGATGATCTTAAGAAATTGTTAGCTAAGATGAAAGAAAAATCTTTGAATGCTAGAATGCAATATGATCCTAAGTTTGTAACTTCACCTATCTTTGTTACTGACAAGGATTATGAATTCTCTATCTATCCTGAGTTAATTACTTTGGTTCAATCTGATCCTTTCTATGGTTATGAATCTGAAACTGTTGTGGCACATCTTACTAAATTGAATGATATAGCCACCCTATTTGCTCATGAGGAAAATTCGCTATTGCTACATTCTTAAGTAGTTACCTTTCTCGTTAAAGGGTGATGCTAAGTTATTGTTTAATTCTCTTGCTCCTGGTTGTGTGCGTGGTCCCCAGGATATGATTTACTACTTTGAAAAATATTTTCCTGCTCATAAGAAACAAGTTGCTTTAAAGGAAATATTTAACTTTGTGCAAATTGAAGAAGAGAGTCTCCCACAAGCTTGGGGGAGGCTTCTCTAATTACTTAATGCTTTGCCTGATCATCCTCTCAAGAAAAATGATATACTTGGTATCTTTTATAATGGACTAACCGATGCTTCTAGAGACCACCTGGATAGTTTTGTTGGTTGCGTTTTCAGGGAGCAAACTGTTGAGCAAGCTGAATTTCTATTGAATAATATATTGAGTAATGATAATGATTGGACATTTCCTGAACCAACTCCTAAGCCAACTCTGAAGGAAAGAGGTATTCTATTTCTCAGTCCTGAAGATATGCAAGAGGCAAAGAAATCTATGAAAGAAAAAGGTATTAAAGCTGAAGATGTTAAGAATTTACCGCCTATTGAAGAAATACATGGTCTTGATGACCCGACACGGGTACTAGAGGTAAATTCTCTTTATAGATTCGATGAAGGTGATATTCCTCATAATTAGTCTGTTAGTCAATGCTTGGATGAGTTTGACAATTTTATTGTCAAACAAGAAAATTTCAATGCTTGTGCTAGTAGACAGTTGAAACGTAATGCTCACATGCTTGACTACTTAGGTGATTATATGAGTATAACTAATAATGATCTTAAGCTTATTAGTAAACATGCTTCCATGGTTACAACTCAAGTAGAACAAGTACTTAAGGCACAAGATGATTTGCTTAATGAATTGAATAGTAAAAATAATGATAATGTTGTTAGGGTTATGACCAGAGGAGGTAAGATGACTCAGGAACCTTTGTATCCTAAAGGTAATCCTAAGAGAGTTGAGCAAGATTCTCAGAGAACTAATACTAATGCACCTAGTCCTAGTAATAAAAAGAAAAAGAAAATTGATAGGACTTTGCATGCTTCTAGTGAACCTATTGTAGACACGCCTGAGAATCCCAATGATATTTCTATTTCTGATGTTGAGACACAATCTGGTGATGAACATGAACCTAGTGATAATGTTAATGATGATGTTAATGTTGATGCTCAACCTAGTAATGATAATGATGTTGAGGTAGAACATGTTGATCCTGATAACCCACAATTAAAGAATTAACGCTATGATAAAAGAGACTTCGTTGCTAGGAAACTTGGTAAAGAAAGAGAACCATGGGTTTAGAAACACATGCCCTTTCCTCCGAAACCATCCAAGAAAAAGGATGATGGGGATTTTGAGCGCTTTTGTGAAATGATTAGACCTATCTTTTTGCGTATGTGTTTGACTGATATGCTGAAAATGTCTCCTTATGCTAAGTATATGAAAGATATTGTTACAAATAAAAGAAAGATACCGGAGGCTGAAATTTCCACCATGCTTGCTAATTATACTTTTAAGGGTGAAATATCAAAGAAACTTGGAGATCTAGGAATACCAACTATACCATGCTCAATTAAAAGAAACTATGTTAAAACTGCTTTATGTGATCTTGGAGCTGGTGTTAGTGTTATGCCTTTCTCTTTATATCGTAGACTTGAATTGAATAAGTTGACACCTACTGAAATCTCTTTGCAAATGGTTGATAAATCAACTGCTATACCCATCGGTATTTGTGAGGATGTGCCTGTTGTGGTTGCAAACGTGTCTTAACGGACTTTGTTATTACTGATATTCCCAAGGACGACAATATGTCAATCATCCTTGGTAGACCCTTTTTGAATACTGCAGGGGCTATTATTGATTGCAACAGAGGCGATGTCACTTTTCATGTTAATGGTAATGAGCATACGATACACTTTTCGAAGGAACAACCTCAAGTTCATAGTATCAATTCTATTGGAAAATTTTCAAGTATTACTATTGGAAGTTTTGAATTCCCTCTTCCTACTATCAGAAAGAAATATGATATTCTTATTGTTGGGGACATGCATATCCCCGTTGAGGTAACCTAGTGTTATTCGAAAATTCTCCGGTCTCATGTTATTTGAAAGAAGTTTGTTAATAAGACTTGATCAACCTTGTTAACAGATCCCTTTTGATGAGCATGAGATGGATGAATTTAGAGAGCACAATATTCTGTACCCACTTTTTACTTTCTATTATTTATAATAAATAAAGCAAAAATAGTAGTACTCGTCTGTTTTCTGAATTATTCATGCAATAAAAAATGTCCCGAAAATACAAGTACTTCAAATGCCCTGAAATTTTAGTATGATTTTTTATAGAATATTTTAGATTTTCTGGCATTAAACATGCACCAAGGGAATGCACCGGTGGACCACAAGGGTGGAGGGCGCGCCCTACCCCCTGGGCGCGCCCCCTGCCTTGTGGGTTCCACATGGGTCCCCGCCACTTATTCCAGTACGCATCCACTTTGTCTGCCTCTACAAAAGATCATCCCGTAGCTCAAACCCGTGTTCTTGCTCATCTTGCTGCCATTTTCGATCTCCTTGTGCAAAGCTCCATTCATAAAACTGCTCTGGGGGATTGTTCTTCGGTATGTGACCTCCAATGGTCCAATTAGTTTTTGTTCTAGTGCTTTATTTATTGCAAATTTTTGCTGCTGTGCTGACCCTATTCTTGAGCTTGCATGTCAAATTTATATGGTCCAAAGTAGTTTTGATGTGTGATATAGCCTCTAGGCACTTGTAGGAGTAGTTGCTATCAATCTTGTTGAGTTTGGGTCACTTTTTATTTTGAGTCACTAAAAATTTCAGAAATTTTTCAGAGGAAGAAACATGTCTAGGAAAATGTACCAAGGTGGTTCTTCGAGGAAGTAAGCATCGAGGCTCGCAATACGTGAGCTGGACCTTGAACCACCAAGGTAAGCTCAAGTGCGGCTGTGTGAATGGCCGTCGGATGAATTCATGGTTCATGCAGGTTTCAAGGATGAGTTTGATGCATACGGATAAAATGTCGGCCTTGAGAATTTCGTGTCAGATAAGTGCCGACAATACTATTACCTCACTGATTCCTTTGTGAAGAGGTTTGAATTCTCATCTAAGTACAATACCCATACTTTTCTATTTAACCTTTATGATGAATCATATACCATGGACCTTGAAGACTTTAATAATGCATGCAAAATTCCATAGTGGAGCATCCTTAATGAACCTCATAAGACTAAGTATAATGATTTCCTTGCTAGCATCAATGTGGGAGAAACTAGAAATATCACACAAGCTACCATAGGGAGCATTCACTTTCCCGCCATACATTATTTTGCTCTCTTTATAGGTAGATGCATCAACAGTAAGCATAAGCATAGCCACCTTTGCGTTCCAGATCTTAGTGTCCTCAAGTGTGTGGTGTTAGGTGATAAGCGATATAACTTGGGGGCTATTATTGCGAGAAGGTTACATCGTAATGCTAAAGATGGAGATTTATTTGGTGGGATTTATGCAACTCGTTTAGCTAATTATCTTGGTGTACCCATAAGAGGAATGACACTGAGTTGCCACCTGCTTATCTAGATTATAATGTTATGGTACACTACCAGTTTCTTTAGACGAACGAACAGTCCCTCCAGTACCGACTAATCTTTGACAGGCGGTGTGCTGTCCATATTACCCTTCTTGCTCCTTCCTTCTTCAACTTTCAGGTAAATGGGAGATGTTTATAACTAGAGAGGAGGCGAACGAGTATGAGGGAATAGCGGAGGCCGCTCGCCTCCATGAAGCAGCTTGCCAGGCGGTAGCTGCCGCAGCACAGTACAACCCCAACTATGATCTTGGATATAATCCGGGCCAGTCATGGCCCTAGACCAACTTAGGCCAAAAGCCTAAGCTTGGGGGAGTATGTATTTCTCACCGACATTACATTCATGTTCACACACTCATTTCAGTTGTCGGTGTTCATACTTTTTCATTATATTATCCATGCTAGTTTATTCTCTTTTTCCCACTTTCTTCTTGTGTGTTTGAAAAACTCTAAGAAAATCCAAAAAAATAGTTGTAGTTTCTGTTTAATTTCCTTTCCATGTCTGTTTAGTAGTAGTATTAAAGGAAACCCAAAAAGATTTCTCGTTCTTCATTTGCTTGTTGGGAGCTTTCCCGTGTAAATAGTTTTTCTCGTTCTTGTTTTACTTTCTTCAGAAAAACAAAAACTCCAAAAACATTTCAGTGTGTTTCTTTGAAATTCTTTTTCTTTTCTTTGGGGGGTCAAGAGGAGAAGACCATGATGAAAATGATGAGTGGCTCTCATATGCATTATTGTTGATCTAACAAAGAGCCCATATTACCTTGTCTTCTCCTTTAAATAATGTTTGCATATTCCAGCTTAGTCCAATGCACGTGCACTATTATTATTAACCACACCGTTTGGTCATGCAAGTGAAAGGCAATAATGACGATATATGATGAAGTGATTGAGACGAGGAAAAGCTGGTATGAAATCGACCTATCTTGTCTTTGTAAATATGATTAGTTCATCGTTCCTGATTCAGCCCATTATGAATGAAACATGTTTGCAATAACAATTAGAGATTATAGTTACTCATGCCGTGCTTAATTAGCTAGGAGTTTATAATGGTTTACCTTGCGTGCCAACAAGCTCTTAAAATGGTTGTGATGTAGTATGATAGGATGGTATCCTCCTTTGAATGATTGAAGTGGCTTGACTTGGCACATGTTCACGCATGTAGTTGAAACAAAATCAACATAGCCTCCATGATGTTTATGTTCATGGTGATTTATATCCTACTCATGCTTGCACTAAATGTTGATCAATCTTAATGCATGTTTATGACTGTTGTCGCTCTCTAGTTGGTCGCTCCCTAGTCTTTTTCTAGCCTTCACTTGTACTAAGTAGGAATACTGCTTGTGCATCCACTTCCATAAACACAAAGTTGTTCCATATGAGTCCAGTATACCTACCTATATGCGGTATTTACCTGCCGTTCCAAGTAAATTTGCATGTGCCAAACTCTAAACCTTCAAATGATAATATGTTTTGTATGTGATATGTCTCCAACGTATCTACTTTTCCTAATGCTTTTCCTCTTGTTTTGGACTCTAATTTGCATGATTTGAATGAAACTAACCCCGGACTGACGCTGTTTTCAGCAGAATTACCATGGTGTTGTTTTTGTGCAGAAATAAAAGTTCTCGGAATGGAACGAAACTTTAAGAGGATTTTTTATACCAATAAAGAGAATTTCTGGAGCCAAGATCCACCGGAGGGGGGAACCTGGGTGGGCACAACCCACTAGGCCGTGCCTGCCCCCCGAGGCGCGCCTAGGTGGGTTGTCCCCACCTGGTGGCTGCTACGTCTTGAGCTTGCGTTGGTTTTCCTTGAAGAGGAAAGGGTGATGCAGCAACAGTAGCGTAAGTATTTCCCTCAGTTTTTGAGAACCAAGGTATCAATCCAGTAGGAGGCTCCTCAAAAGTCCCATGCACCTACACAAACAAACAAAGAACTCGCAACCAATGCAATAAAGGGGTTGTCAATCCCTTCATGGTCACTTGCGAAAGTGAGATCTAATAGAGATATTATGATAAGATAAATATATTTTTGGTATTTTATAATATAGATGCAAATAAAAGTAGATTGGAAGAAAATATGATAAAAGATAGACCCAGGGGCCATAGGTTTCACTAGAGGCTTCTCTCAAGATAACATAAGTATTACGGTGGGTGAACAAATTATTGTCGAGCAATTGATAGAAAAGCGAATAATTATGAGATTATCTAGGCATGATCATGTATATAGGCATCATGTCCGCAACAAGTAGACCGACTCCTGCCTACATCTACTACTATTACTCCACACATCGACCGACTCCTGGCTGCATCTAGAGTATTAAGTTCATAAGAACAGAGTAACGCCTTGAGCTAGATGACATGGTGTAGAGGGATAAACTCATCCAATATGATATAAACCCCATCTTATTATCCTCGATGGCAACAATACAATACGTGCCTTGCAACCCTTTCTGTCACTGGGTAAGGACACCGCAAGATTGAACCCAAAGCTAAGCACTTCTCCCATGGCAAGAAAGATCAATCTAGTAGGCCAAACCAAACTGATAATTCGAAGAGACTTGCAAAGATAACTCAATCATACATAAAAGAATTCAGAGGAGATTCAAATATTTCTCATAGATAAACTTGATCATAAACCCACAATTCATCGGATCTCGACAAACACACCGCAAAAAGACATTACATCGAATAGATCTCCACAAGAGAGGGGGAGAACATTGTATTGAGATCCAAAAAGAGAGAAGAAGCCATCTAGCTAATAACTATGGACCCAAAGGTCTGTGGTAAACTACTCACAACTCATCGGAGGGGCTATGGTGTTGATGTAGAAGCCCTCTGTGGTCGATTCCCCCTCCGGCGGAGCGCCGGTGAAGGCTCCAAGATGGGATCTCGCGGATACAAAAGGTTACGTGGTGGAAATTGTGTTTCGTTGGCTCCCTAGATGTTTTCGGGGTACGTAGGCTTATATAGGAGGAAGAAGTACGTCGGTGGCTGCCCGAGGGGCCCACGAGACAGGGGCGTGCCCTGTAGGGGGGCGTTCCCTACCCTCTCGTGGCCGCCTTGGCTGCTTCTTGACTTGCACTCCAAGTCCTCTAGATCACGTTCGTTCCAAAAATCACGCTCCCGAAGGTTTCATTCCGTTTGGACTCCGTTTGATATTCCTTTTCTTCGAAATACTAAAATAGGCAAAAAAACAACAATACGGGTTGGGCCTCCGGTTAGTAGGTTAGTCCCAAAAATGATATAAATGTGTAAAATAAAGCCCATAAACATCCAAAAGGGTTAATATAATAGCATGAAACAATCAAAAATTATAGATACGTTGGAGACGTATCAAGCATCCCCAAGCTTAATTCATGCTCGTCCTCGAGTAGGTGAATGATAAAAACAGAATTTTTGATGTGGAATGCTACCTAGCATAATTCTCAATGTAATTTTCTTTATTGGGGCATGAATGTTCAGATCCGAATGATTGAAAATAAAAGTTCATATTGACATAAGAAATAGTGATACTTCAATCATACTAATCAAAGTAATCTTGTCTTCTCAAAATAACATAGCCAAAGAAAGTTATCCCTACATAATCATATAGTCTGCCTGTTGCTCTATCTTCATCACATAAAGTATTTAATCATGCACAACCCCGATGACAAGCCAAGCAATTTGTTTCATAATTTAATAATCTCAAACTTTTTCAACTTTCACGCAATACATGAGCGTGAGCCATGGACATAGCACTATATGTGGAGTAGAATGGTGGTTGTGGAGAAGACAAAAAGGAGAAGATAGTCTCACATCAACTACGCGTATCAACGGGCTATGGAGATGCCCATTAATAGATATCAATGTGAGTGAGTAGGGATTGTCATGCAACGGATGCACTAGAGCTATAAATATATGAAAGCTCAACAAAAGAAACTAAGTGGGTGTGCATCCAACTTGCTTGCTCACGAAGACCTAGGGCATTTTGAGGAAGCCCATCATTGGAATATACAATCCAAGTTCTATAATGAAAAATTCGCACTAGTATATGAAAGTGACAACATATGAGACTCTCTATCATGAAGATCATGGTGCTACTTTGAAGCACAAGTGTGGAAAAAGAGATAGTAGCATTGTCCCTTCTCTCTTTTTCTCTCATTTTTATTTTTTTTTCTTTTATTTTTTTTCTGTTTCTTCTTTTTTTCCTTTGGCCTTTCTTTTTTTGTCCTTTTTTTTGTAAAGTCCGGCGTCTCATCCTGACTTGTGGGGGAATCATAGTCTCCATCATCCTTTCCTCACTAGGACAATGCTCTAATGATGAAGATCATCACACTTTTATGGATTTACAACTCAAGAATTACAACTCAAAGCTAGAACAAGATATGACTCGATATGATTGCCTCCGGGGTGTACCGGGATATGCAATGAATCAAGAGCGACATGTATGAAAATTATGAAGGTGGCCTTGCCACAAATACGATGTCAACTACATGATCATGCAAAGAGCAATATGACAAAAGTAATGCGTGTCATATGAACGGAACGGTGGAAAGTTGCATGGCAATATATCTCGGAATGGCTATGGAAATGCCATAATAGGTAGGTATGGTGGCTGTTTTGAGGAAGGTATATGGTGGGTGTATGGTACCGGCGAAAGTTGCACGGCAAAAGAGAGGCTAGCAATGGTGGAAGGGTAAGCGTGCGTATAATCCATGGACTCAACATTAGTCAAAAGAACTCATATACTTGTTGCAAAAATCTAGAAGTCATCAAAAACAAAGTACTACGCGCATGCTCCTAGGGGGATAGATTGGTAGGAAAAGACCATCGCTCGTCCCGACCGCCACTCATAAGGAAGACAATCAATAAATAAAATTGTGCTCCAACTTCATCACAAAGCGGTTCACCATACGTGCATGCTAAGGGAATCACAAACCTCAACACAAGCATTTTTAATAATCACCTCAACTAGCATGACTTTAATATCACTACCTCCATATCTCAAAACAATTATCAAGCATCAAATTGATCATAGCATCCAATTCACTTTCTATGATAGTTTTTATTATACCCAACTTGGATGCTCATCATTCTAGGACCAAATTTATAACCATAGCAAATACCATGCTGTTCTAAAAGAATCTCAAAATAATATAAGTGAAGCATGAGAGACTAGCAATTTCTTCAAAATTAATCCACCGCCGTGCTCTAAAAGATATAAGTGAAGCACTAGAGCAAAAACTATCAAGCTCAAAAGATATAAGTGAAGCACATAGAGTATGTTAGCAAATTCTAATCAAGTGGGATTCTCCCAAAAGGTGTGTACAGCAAGGATGATTGTGGCAAACTAAAAAGCAAGGACTAATAATAATACACGACGCTCCAAGCAAAACACATATCATGTGGTGAATAAAAATATAGCTCCAAGTAAAATTACCAATGAACGAAGACGAAAGAGGGGATGCCTTCCCGGGGCATCCCCAAGCTTAGTCTTTTGGCTATCCTTGAATATCTTGGGGTGCCATGGGCATCCCCAAGCTTAGGCTCTTGCCACTCCTTATTCCATAGTCCATAAAAGCTTTACCCAAAACTTGAAAACTTCACAACACAAAACTCAACAGGAAATCTTATAAGCTCCGTTAGTGAAAGAAAAGAAAACCACCATATAAGGTACTGTAATGAACTCATTCTTTATTTATTTTGGTGTTAAACCTACTGTATTCCAACTTCTCTATGGTTTATAAACTATTTTACTAGCCATAGATGCATCAAAATAAGCAAACAACACACGAAAAACAGAATCTGTCAAAAACAGAATAGTCTGTAGAAATCTGTAACTAACGCAAATTCTGGAACTCTAAAACTCCTACCAAAATAGGAAGTCCTGGACGATTTGTCTACTGATCAGCAGAAAAAAGAATCAACGCAAAATCACGTTTCTGTGATTAAACAAAACTAAATTTGTGCATGCAAAGTTTCTGTTTTTCAGCAGAATCAAATCAACTATCATCATAGGTTATCCTATAGGTTCTACTTGGCATAAACACTAATTAAATGATAAAAACACATCTAAACAGAATTTAGATGCAAAATTTGTTACTAAACAGGAACAAAAACAAAAAACACAAAGAAAATTGGGTTGCCTCCCAACTAGCGCTATCGTTTAACGCCCCCTAGCTAGGCATAAAAGTGAAGATAGATCTAAGTGGTGCCATCTTTGGCACTAAATTCATAAGCAGCTCGCATGATAGATTCATAAGGTAATTTGACTTTCGTTCTTGGAAAGTGCTCCATGCCTTTATTTAAGGGAAATTGGAATCTAATATTCCCTTCCTTCATATCAATAATCGCACCAATCGTTCTAAGGAAAGGTCTACCAAGAATAATAGGGCAAGAAAGATTGCAATCTATATCAAGAACGATAAAATCTACGGGCACCGAATTTCTATTTGCAACATGAGAACATCATTGATCCTTCCCATTGGCTTTTTAATGGTGGAATCCGCAAGGTGCAAATTTAAAGAGCAATTATCAAGATCATGGAAACCTAGAATATCACATAAAGTTTTCGGAATCATGGAAACACTAGCACCCAAATCACACAAAGCAAAACACTCATGATATTTAATTCTAATCTTTATAGTAGGTTCCCGCTCATCATTAAGTTTTCTAGGTATAGAAACGTCCAAATTAAGTTTTTCATCATAAGATTGCATCAAGGCATCAACGATATGTTTGGTAAAAACTTTATTTTGACTATAAGCATGAGGAGAATTAACAACGGATTGCAACAAGGAAATACAACCTTCTACAGAACAATTATCATAATCAAATTCCTTGAAATCCGAGATAGTGGGTTCAATACTATTTAAAGTCATGACCTCTCTAATCCCACTTTTACCAAATTTAGCATCAAGATCTAAAAACTCCTTCTAGGTAAAGTTGACTCATATTCAGTCCCATAATTATCAAGATTCATATTGCAAAACAAAGATCTAATAGGCGACGCATCAATAACTTTGAGGTCTTCATCATTATTTTCATCTAACTTTTCTGGTTTGGCGGCCATCTTATTGACTAAGGTGGCTTGCTTATCAGAAATTTTGGCTATAGCATTTTCAAGCCGGGAAATTTGAGAGTTCACACCATAAAATTCTTTATTCTTATCATCAAGCTCTTTGTTCATAAACCCCGAAAAACCTTTTTGTTCCTTAAGCTCTTTTCTGAAGAAATTATTATGCTCAAATTGCAAATTCATAAAGCTTCTAATATTTGATTCAGTCTCTTCCATCCTTGTAAGAAGGTGGTCGGTACTCTTAGGCAAAGCCATAAGGACAAACAAGCACACAAGCAAACAGAAAAAGGCAAGCGAAAGAGAGGATGAGATTGGGAAAGAGAGGGCGAATAAAACGGCAAGGGTGATGTGGGGGAGAGGAAAACGAGAGGCAAATGGCAAATAAAGTAAATGCGAGGGAGATGAGTTTGTGATGGGTACTTGGTATGTCTTGACTTGAGCGAAGACCTCCCCGGCAACGGCGCCAGAAATCCTTCTTGCTACGTCTTGAGCTTGCGTTGGTTTTCCTTGAAAAGGAAAGGGTGATGCAGCAATAGTAGCGTAAGTATTTCCCTCAGTTTTTGAGAACCAAGGTATCAATCCAGTAGGAGGCTCCTCAAAAGTCCCACGCACCTACACAAACAAACAAAGAACTCGCAACCAACGCAATAAAGGGGTTGTCAATCCCTTCACGGCCACTTGCGAAAGTGACATCAAATAGAGATAGTATGATAAGATAAATATATTTTGGGTATTTTATAATATAGATGCAAAAAGTAAAGATGCAAATAAAAGTAGATTGGAAGCAAATATGATAAAAGATAGACCCGGGGGCCATAGGTTTCACTAGAGGCTTCTCTCAAGATAGCATAAGTATTACAGTGGGTGAACAAATTACTGTCGAGCAATTGATAGAAAATCAAATAATTATGAGATTATCTAGGCATGATCATGTATATAGGCATCACGTCCGCAACAAGTAGACCGACTCCTGCCTACATCTACTACACATCGACCGACTCCTGCCTGCATCTAGAGTATTAAGTTCATAAGAACAGAGTAACGCCTTAAGCAAGATGACATGATGTAGAGGGATAAACTCATGCAATATGATATAAACCTCATCTTTTTATCCTCGATGGCAACAATACAATACGTGCCTTACAACCCTTTACATCCTTTGGGTAAGGACACGCAAGATTGAACCCAAAGCTAAGCACTTCTCCCATGGCAAGAAAGATCAATCTAGTAGGCCAAACCAAATTGATAATTTGAAGAGACTTGCAAAGATAACTCAATCATACATAAAAGAATTCAGAGGAGATTCAAATATTTCTCATAGATAAACTTGATCATAAACCCACAATTCATCGGATCTCGACAAACACACCGCAAAAAGACATTACATCGAATAGATCTCCACAAGAGAGGGGGAGAACATTGTATTGAGATCCAAAAAGAGAGAAGAAGCCATCTAGCTAATAACTATGGACCCAAAGGTCTATGGTAAACTACTCACAACTCATCGGAGGGGCTATGGTGTTGATGTAGAAGCCCTCCGTGGTCGATTCCCCCTCCGGCGGAGCGCCGGTGAAGGCTCCAAGATGGGATCTCGCGGATATAGAAGGTTACGTGGTGGAAATTGTGTTTCGTTGGCTCCCTAGATGTTTTCGGGGTACGTAGGCTTATATAGGAGCAAGAAGTATGTCGGTGCCCGCCCGAGGGGCCCACG
This sequence comes from Aegilops speltoides, assembly GCA_021437245.1. Taxonomy (NCBI): domain Eukaryota; kingdom Viridiplantae; phylum Streptophyta; class Magnoliopsida; order Poales; family Poaceae; genus Aegilops; species Aegilops speltoides. The sequence goes on from CM038145.1 coordinate 218,186,883, forward strand.
AGCAGGGGGCGCGCCCTGTAGGGGGGGATACCCTCTCGTGGCTGCCTCGGCTGCTTCTCGACTTGCACTCCAAGTCCTCTGGATCACGTTCGTTCCAAAAATCACGCTCCCGAAGGTTTCATTCCGTTTGGACTCCGTTTGATATTCCTTTTCTTGAAATCTTGAAATAGGCAAAAAAAAACAATACGGCTGGGCCTCCGGTCGAGAGGTTAGTCCCAAAATGATATAAATGTGTAAAATAAAGCCCATAAACATCCAAAAGGGGTAATATAATAGCATGAAACATTCAAAAATCATAGATACGTTGCAGACGTATTAGTGGCCCCGCAGACCCTGAAACCGACGCTATAAAATCACATATTTTCAGAAAAAATTAAGGAGAAAGAATTATCGCGTTTCACGAGATGGAGCCACCGTCACCTCCTGTTCTTCAGCGGGAGGCTAGATCTGGAGTCCATTTGGGGCTTCGGAGAGGGGATCTTTGATCTTCGTCATCACCAACATTTCTCCGTCGCCAATTCCATGATGCTCCCCACCGGGAGTGAGCAATTCCTTCGTAGGCTCACTGGTCGGTGAGGAGTTGGATGAGATTCATCATGTAATCTAGTTAGTTTTGTTAGGGCTTGATCCCTAGTATCCACTATGTTCTGAGATTGATGTTGATATGACTTTGCCATGCGTAATGCTTGTCACTTTGGGCCCGGGTGCCATGATTTCAGATCTGAACCGTTTATGTTAACACCATTATATCCATGTTCTAGATCTGATCTTGCAAGTTATAGTCACCTACTACGTGTTATGATCCGGCAATCCCAGAGTGACAATAGTCGGGACCACTCCCGGTGATGACCATAGTTTGAGGAGTTCATGTATTCATCGTGTGTTAATGCTTTGTTCCAGTTCTCTATTAAAAGGAGGCCTTATTATCCCTTAGTTTTCGATTGGACACCACTGCCACGGGAGGGTAGGACAAAAGATGTCATGCAAGTTCTTTCCATAAGCACGTATGACTATTTACGGAATACATGCCTACATTATATTTATGAACTGGAGCTAGTGCTGTATTGCCCTAGGTTATGACTGTCACATGATGAATATCATCCAACAAATTACCGATCCAATGCCTATGAATTTATCTCATATTGTTCTTGCTAAGTTACAACTGTTATCGTTATTGCTGGACTTGCTACAAAACTACTGCTATCACTATTACCGTTACCATTGCTATTGTCACTACTATCAAAACTATCATATTACTTTGCTACTGATCACTTTGCTATAGATAATTAATCTCCAGGTGTGGTTGAATTGACAACTCAGCTGCTGATACTTACAAATATTCTTTGGCTCCCCTTGTGTTGAATCTATAAATTTGGGTTGAATACTCTACCCTCGAAAACTGTTGCGATCCCCTATACTTGTGGGTTATCAAGACCTTTTTCTAGCACCGTTGCCGGGGAGCATAGCTATATTTGTTTAGTCACTTGGGATTATTATCAGTTTATCACTATGAAGAATCTGAAGGATGCTAAGACTAAGATTTTTCCCTCTAAAATGAGGGGAGGTAAGGAACTGCCATCTAGCTCTACTTTAGATTCACCTTTTGTTATAAGTAAACTTGCAACACCACCACTTGCTATCAATCCTGATATGTCGCAAGTTATTGATGATGCTACTTCTGCTATGAATAATACTTATGATGATGCTAGTACCTTGCTTGATGATGATGTGCCACTAGGTGACTTTCTTGATGAACAAATTACTAGAGTAAGACAACATGACATTGTTGAAACTGGTGATGATCTTGAAACTGAAAATATTGAAACACCTACTAGAACTAGTCCTCCTAGATATGAATTGCCTAAAGTACCGAAAGGTTATGTTATTAATGAGGAGACAACTAGAGATATTCTTGCTTGTAAGGATAGAGATGATCTAGAGAATTATTATGCAAGTATAAGGAGAAATCTTTGCATGCTAGAATGCAATATGATCCTAAGTTTGCTACTTCACCTATATTTATTGATGACAAGGATTATGAATTCTCTGTCGACCCAGAGTTAATTACTTTGGTTGAATTTGGTCCTTTCCATGGTTATGAAACTGAAACTGTTGTGGCACATCTTACTAAGTTAAATGACATAGCCACCCTTTTTACTCATGATGAGAAAACTCGCTATTACTATATTCTCAAATTATTTCCGTTCTCATTAAAGGGTGATGCTAAAGCTTGGTACAATACTCTTGCTCCTGGTTGTGTGTGTAGTCCCCATGATATGATTTATTACTTCTCTGGAAAATATTTCCCTGCTCATAAGAAACAAGCTGCCTTACAGGAAATATTTAACTTTGTGCAAATTAAAGAAGAGAGTCTCCCACAAGCTTTGGGGAGGCTTTGCCAATTGCTTAATACTTTGCCTGATCATCCTCTTAAGAAAAATGAAATACTTGATATCTTTGATAACCCACAAGTATAGGGGATCACAACAGTTTTCGAGGGTAGAGTATTCAACCCAAATTTATTGATTCGACACAAGGGGAGCCAAAGAATATTCTCAATTATTAGCAGTTGAGTTGTCAATTCAACCACACCTGGATAACTTAATATCTGCAGCAAAGTATTTAATAGCAAAGTAGTATGGAAGTAATGGTAACAGTAGCAAAACTAACAGTAGCAGTTTTGTAGTAATTGTAACAGTGGCAACGGAAAAGTAACTAAGCAAAGATCAATATGTGAAAAGCTCGTAGGCATTGGATCAGTGATGGATAATTATGTCGGATGCGATTCCTCATGTAATAGTTATAACATAGGGTGACACAGAACTAACTCCATTTCATCAATGTAATGTAGGCATGTATTCCGAATATAGTCATACATGCTTATGGAAAAGAACTTGCATGACATCTTTTGTCCTACCCTCCCGTGGCAGTGGGGTCCTATTGGAAACTAAGGGATATTAAGGCCTCCTTTTAATAGAGTACCGAACCAAAGCATTAACACTTAGTGAATACATGAACTCCTCAAACTACGGTCTTCACCGATAGTGGTCCCGATTGTTGTCACTTCGGGATTGTCGGATCATAACACATAACAGGTGACTATAGACTTGCAAGATAGGATCAAGAACTCACATATATTCATGAAAACATAATAGGTTCAGATCTGAAATCATGGCAGTCGGGCTCCAGTGACAAGCATTAAGCATAGCAAAGTCATAGCAACATCAATCTTAGAACATAATGGATACTAGGGATCAAACCCTAACAAAACTAACTCGATTACATGGTAAATCTCATCCAACCCATCACCGTCTAGCAAGCCTATGATGGAATTACTCACGCACGGCGGTGAGCATCATGAAATTGGTGATGAAGGAAGGTTGATGATGACGACGGTGATGGATTCCCCTCTCCGGAGCCCCGAACGGACTCCAGATCAACACTCCCGAGAGAGTTTAGGCTTGGCGGGGATTTATGAGGTGCCAGAGCTCGATTTTGAAATAGAGATAAATAATATTTTGAGAGGTATACTTTCAATGTCAACATAACAACTGAGAGATCTCGATATCTTCCATGCTACACACATTATAGGCGGTTCCCAAACAGAATGGTAAAGTTTATACTCCCCCACCACCAACAAACATCAATCCTTGGCTTGTCCGAAACAACGGGTGCCTCCAACTAACAACAATCCTGGGGGAGTTTTGTTTGCAATTATTTTGATTTGATTTGAGCATGGGACTGGGCATCCCGGTTACCAGCCATTTTGTCGTGAGTGAAGAGCGGAGTCCACACCTCTTGAGAATAACCCACCTATCATGGAAGATACAGACAGCCCTAGTTGATACATGAGTTGTTCGAGCATACAAAATAGAATTTCATTTGAAGGTTTGGAGTTTGGCACATACAAATTTACTTGGAACGGTAGGTAGATACTGCATATAGGAAGGTATGGCGGACTCATATGGAATAACTTTGGGGTTTATGGATGTGGATGCACAAGAAGTATTCCTTCTTAGTACAAGTGAAGGCTAGAAAGAGACTGGGAAGCGACCAACTAGAGAGTGACAAAAGTCATGAACATGCATTAAAATTAATCAACACTGAGTGCAAGCATGAGTAGGATATAATCCACCATGAACATAAATATCGTGAAGGCTATGTTGATTTTGTTTCAACTACATGCGTGAACATGTGCCAAGTCAAGTCACTCGAATCATTCAAAGGAGGATACCACCCTATCATACCACATCACAACCATTTTAATAGCATGTTGACACGCAAGGTAAACCATTATAAACTCCTAGCTAATTAAGCATGGTTGTGACGCCCGGATAATCAAGCTACAGTAATCCACTATTAAGGGTGCCATGTCATCACATTACAGTTGCTAATCCTCGATTGATCCAAATCACAATTCAAATTCAAATTTAAAACTTAAGTCAAAAATAAAAGTTTTCCAAATGTCCAAACTAAATAGTACAAGTTGTGGCAAATAATTTATAAGTAATATTGGTGAAGAAACCACATTTTTATAAAAGGTTTTAATGCACTAAAATAATTAAAATAACAGTTAAAGTAATTATTTAAATGCCTTATAAGTATTAAAAATGTGCGAAGTATTTTATTATTGCACTAAACTTCTTATGGCAGTAGCATATCTAGTAGCTCTAATTTAGGTGCTATTCTTACCTTTTTATAAAACTAAAATAATGGGAAACTTAAATAGAAGTCAAGTAAACAGAAACTATAAAAAAGGGTAGAAGAAAAAGAGGCCTCACCCCTCACCCATGGGCCGCTTTGCAACCAGACCCACCAGGTCGTCCTAACAGTCGACCCACTCCCGCTTTCGCTGGCCTATTAGGCCACCCACCCTGAAACCCTAGTGCTAACCCCCACTCTCCCCACTCCCCTCGCTCCTCCCTCTGCTCTCGATCTGAGCTAGACGCCCGCGGTGCCCCAACGCCGACCCCGACTACGCCGTGCTCCCCCCCCCCCCCCGCTCGATCTGGACGCCGCCTGGCGCCACTCGATGCCGTCTCCCACGTCGCCTCGCCTTCCTCCATGGAGCCCCGCCTCGCTGGAGGCCTCGCCACGTCGTCCGCCGCCGCCACCCCCGGACTGCCTCACCCCCATCGCCTCGTCTTCGTCTCCTCCCCAGCGTCGTCATCGCGCCTCGACGCCCCCCTATTCATCTACAACAGGGGTGAGAACCCCTCCTCTCTCCCCCTTGCTCTTGTCACCGTAGTGTGCGCCCCGCGCCGTCCCGCGGTCGCCGCGCCATGGTCCGCCGTGGCCGCGTCGTTCCGCCCTTGCTTGCCGCCCGCGTCGCACGTGGCAGCCGGACAGCGCGTCCCTTGCCACACCAGCCAGCCCCCCCCCTTGCTGGTCGCCGCCCAAGTCCTCGCGACTCTGACCGGTCGTGCCATGGCCGCTGGCGCATGCCCTCCTGAGCGCCCGAGTGCTCCCTGTCCCTGGTGGCCTCGGGCACGCACGCCCGCACCCGTGCGCCCGCACCCGTCGCCCGCTAAGCCACTAGGGTCTATGACATCGAGGCCCCACGCACTTGGAATGTTTTTTAAAGAAAAATAAATAATTAAAGTTAATAATTAATTAATTCATAATGTAATTAATTAAGTTAATTAACCTGCTTAATTAGCCTAATTACCTAGTCAGTTGATTAAATCTATTAGTTTGTTAAAACAGTCAATGACAAATGGGCCCCATTGTCCCTTTTGACGAGTCAACCCAGTCAATATTGATTGTTGACCATGCTGACTCAGCATGCTCTAGACCTCGCTGTCAGCTGCATGTGCATGTTGCTGGGTACACTTCTGCGTACCCATAGCATTTTAGTTATTTAATTTCGAATTAATAATAATTCCTGAATATTGTTAAAACTTTGAAAAATCATATAAAATAAACCGTAGCTCGGATGAAAAACTTTTCTACATGAAAGTTGCTCAGAACGACGAGACAAAATTCCCCTCTTCGGAGCCCCGAACAGACTCCAGATCAGCCCTCCTGAGAGAATTTAGGGCTTGGCGGCGGCTCCGTATCGTAAAATGCAATGAATCCTTCTCTCTTATTTTTTTCTCCCCAAACGTGAATATATGGAGTTGGAGTTGAGGTTGGTGGAGCTCCAGGGGACCCACGAGGCAGGGGGCGCGCCCTAGGGGGGCGCGCCTCCCACCCTCGTGGACATGGTGTGGTCCCCCTAACGTTGATTTTTTTGCCAATATTTTTTATTAATTCCAAAACGTTGCTCCGTGGATTTTCAGGTCATTCCGAGAACTTCTATTTCTGCACAAAAATAACACCATGGCAGTTCTGCTGAAAACAACGTCAGTCTGGGTTAGTTCCATTCAAATCATGCAAGTTAGAGGACAAAACAAGGGCAAAAGTGTTTGGAAAAGTAGATACGACGGGGACGTATCAATCTTATATAATGGACTAACCAATGCTTCTAGGGATTTCCTAGATAGGTTTGCTGATTGTGTTTTCAGGGAACAAACTATTGGGCAAGCTGAAGAATTATTAAATAGCATACTGAAAAATTATGATGATTGGACTCTTCTTGAACCACCGCCTAAACCCACTCCAAATAAGAGGGGTATATCATATCTCAGTCCTGAAGATATGCAAGAGGCAAAGAAATCTATGAAGGAAAAATGTATTAAAGTTGGGGATGTTAAAAAATTACCTCCTATTGAAGAAATACATGGGCTTAATACACCACCACTGCCTAAGGTGGTAGAGGTAAATTCTCTAATGAAATTCAATGATAATGATAATCCTCACAATATGCACCCTAGCCAATGCCTTTATGAGTTTGAGAATTATATTAGAAAACAAGATCACTTCAATGCAAATGTTATGAAACAATTGAAATACAATTCTGATATGATTGCTCCCTTAAGTGACTTGTTATTTAGAATCTCAAATTAAGTTAGAGGTGTGGGAAAGCATGCTATGGTTCAAACTCAATTAGAACAAGTTGCTAATTCTCAAAGAGAATTGCTTGATGAAATGAATAATAACATACAAGACTTTGATGTTAGAGTAGCAACTAGAGGAGGTAAAATGACTCAGGAACCACTTTATCCTAAGGGACACCCAAAAAGAATTGAACAAGACTCTCAAAGAGCTAACACTGACACACGTAGTCCACCTAAAAGAAAAAGAAGAAGAAAAATGATAGGACTTTGCATGCCTCTAGTGAACCTGAAGTAGAAAAACCACCTGATAATGATAATGATGTTTCTATTTCTGATGTTGAAACTCAATCTGGTAATGAACATTCACCTAGTGATAACGAAGATGATAATGATGTTGTCCATGAAGATAATCAACCAAACAATAACAAAGAACCAGACAATGATGTTGAGATAGAACCAGCAGTTGATCTTGATAACCCACAATCCAAAAATAAAAGATATGATAAAGAGACTTTGTTGCTAGAAAACATGGTAAGGAGAGAGAAGCATGGGTTCAAAAACCTATGCCCTTTCCACCTAAGTCCACTAAAAAGCAGGATGATGAAGAATTTGAATGCTTTGATGAAATGCTTTGGTCAGTCTTTTTGCGTACTCGCTTGACTGATATCCTTAAAATGCCTCCTTATGCAAAGTATATGAAAAACATCATCACCAATAAGAGAAAAATACAGGAAGCTCAAATCTCCACCATGCTTGCTAATTATACTTTAAGGATGGAGAACCTAGGAAACTTGGAGATCCGGGAATACCAACTATACCTTGCTCCATAAAAAGAAATTATGTTAAAACTGCTTTATGTGATTTAGGAGTTGGTGTTAGTGTTATGCCTTTCTCTTTATATAAGAGACTTGATTTGAATAAACTCACACCTACTGAAATATCTTTGCAAATGGATGACAAATCAACTGCCATACCTATCGGCATTTTTGAGGATGTACCCGTTGTTGTTGCTAATGTTACTATTTTAACCGACTTTGTTATACTTGAGATGTCCCAGGACGATAACATGTCGATTATCCCTGGTAGACCCTTTTTGAATACTGCAGGGGATGTTATTGATTGCAATAAAAGCAAGGTCACCTTTCATATCAATGGTAATGAGCATACGGTGCACTTTTCGAAGAAACAATTCCAAGTGAATGGTATTAATGTTATTGAAAAATCTCCGACAATCACTATTGGAAGTTTTCAACTACCTCTACCCACTGTCAAAAAGAGATATGAAATGCTTATTGTTGGGGACATTCATATACCTATTGAGGTAACTTAGTGATTTACGAAAGTTCTTCAGTTTCATGCTAATCGAAAGTGGTTGTTAATAAAACTTGATCACCTTATTAAAGGATCATTTTTTAATCTATGAAGTTGATGAATTTAGTAAGCACTACCTTCTGTCCCTACCTTTTGTTTCCTGTTTTTATTAGTTAAATAAAATAAAATGCCATGTTTTATCTGTTTTCTGAATTTCCCGTGCAATAAAAAATGACCCAAAAATAAAAGTTCTCAAAATGCTCTGAAAATTTAATACAATTTTTTCTGAATATTTGAGAATTTTTAGTGCAAATAACATCATAGGGAGGTGCACCAGGTTGGCACAACCCACCTGTGCGCGCCAGGACCCCCAGGCATGCCCTGGTGGGTTGTGGTCCCCACGTGGGCCCGTTCACTTATCTCTTCATACCACTTCATCACCTACCTCTAGAAAGAATCACCTTTGCTCTCTCTCTCTCTCTCTCTCTCTCTCTCTCTCTCTCTCTCTCTCCTGTTCTTGCTCTCGAACCCACGGATTTCGATCTCTTTGCTCGAAGCTCCGTTTCCGAAACTGTTTCGGGGGGTTGTTTCTTGGTATGTGACTCCTCTGTTTGTCCAATTAGTTTTTGCTTTAGTGGTTTATATTTTTAATAATTATCTACTCTTGGTGCCGCTATAGATGAGCTTGCATGTTAAATTCTTAGAGTTCTAAGTAGTTTGAATGCTTGCTATGGCCTTTATGTATCCCTATGAGTAGTTCCTACCAATTTTCTAAAGTTTTGTTAAGAAAAATTTGTGGACTAAAAAAATCAGAATTTTTGTTCATAGGTAAAACATGAGTATTGTTAGGAAGTTTGCTTTCAAGAAGAACTCCAAGGGAGTGATTGGAGAGTCATGCAACAGTGATCTCCATACCTGGAGAATAGCGGAAGTACGGCCGTGCGAATGGCCGCATACCCCATTCATGGAAGGGGCTAGAATCCTTCGGGAGTTTGCACAATATGCTGCTAATGCCGGCCTCGCCGACTTCATCACAGCTGAATGTGAAAAATATCATCTCCTCACAAACTCCTTTGTGCAAAGTTTTACTTTCCTTCCTAAGAATAATCCCCCTGAAGTGCAATTTAATTTATATACTGAACCCCATCAGATGCCACTTACTGAATTTTGTGAAATATGCCTGCTTCCTTCTGATGATGGTTTGGTAGAGCCTAGGCCGGCAGAGTTTGAAGGCTTTTATCGTACTCTGACAGTGGGTGATGACAGAGGGGTGTCGAGTATCACCGCCGTTGTCTTGCATTTTCCTGTTGTTCATTATTTTACTCTTTTCATTGCAAAATGCTTGCTTGCTAGAGAGAATGACGCGGAGCATCCCTCGACCATCACCATGGACGTCACACCACCACCGCAAGCGCCAAGAGGAACGATGACAAGAGCTCGCGCACGTATCATCAAAACCGAGGTTAACTCTTTCCTCTTCGAACTTCATTCGGTTTCACACGAGAGTCGGATTCTACCTCAAGGAGAAGCCCTATGCACTCTTAGGTACCAAGAAGAATACTGTGAAGAGGCAAGGACGGAGACACAAGCATCTATGGAGGAGGAGAAGGAAGAAGGACGTACGAGGCACGAAGCAAATGAGGTCTTGGACCTTCCCGGGTGCCCGTCCACCAAGGGCCCGGGTGCCCGGCCACCCCCAGCCGCCAGCTGGCCGGGCCTCTAGCCACCCTGGGTGCCTGGCCACACCTGGGCCTCACCCCAACCACTCCCCCGGGTGCCCGGCCCCCGCCTGGGCCTCTCCAGCCAGCCCCGGATGCCCGGCCCCCTCCCGCGTGGAGCTGCTCCTGCTCGCACCGGGTGCCTGGCCCCAACAGCAACAAGGTCGAGGCCTCCTTGACCAGACCGGGTGCCCGGACAACTCCGCGTGCCTGCGTGCACTTTTGGGATTTTGACCCTTGTATCCCCCTCCTCCTCTTATTTGGCCCATAGACTATATATACCCTTCCCTAGCTCATTTAGAGGACATCAAAGTATTGTATAGACAAAGAGAGAGCTTTGCTCATCTTCCTCCCATGGAGGTCATGACCTCCTAAGGGAGAAGATCCTCTTGTGGATATCAAGAGCCCATCTAGGGAAGCATCCCCATCATAGGATCATCAAGACCTCTCTCCTCATAGGATTGGGATTAACTAGTACCTTGGATCTTTCCTTTGTTGTCCTTGGATTCATTGTGACCTCTTGTGTGTTCTTGGATCTAGCATATGTGTGATTGCATCTAGTCAATTTGAGTGTTTCCCCTCTCTTGTGTTCTTCGTGTTCTTCGTGTTCTTGGGGATCTCCCCTCCAATTCGTGAAAGATCTCCACATAGGGTTCCACCCTACACCAGAGAAGGTGGGTGCACTCAGTGCCCCAAACCTTGCTGTGCACTTGAAGGCGACACCACTTATAGCTTGGGAGCTATTGTGGCACGTCGCCTTCACATTAATAAATCCAAGGGTAAAATACATGGAGGTATTTACGCCACTCGTTTGGTGGCTCGCTTTAACATTCAGATATTCTTGCATGATTATCCTTTGCCCAAGGTTTACCAAGATCGCACAGCCATGGAACACCACCAGTTTATTGCTGCCGATTACCCTAACATCCCTATTCCATATAACCTGGTTTTTAGTGTGAGAACTCGTGATATTATTCCATTGCATGCACCTACTTTGTTTGATCCTATTGCCAGGGGTGGATATAGGATTATGCCTGCGGACATCATCGCCTACCGAAACAACCAAGCTGCAGCGGAGGAGGAGCCTCAGCAGTGGGATCCACAGGTGCCCACCCCTCAGCAGTTTGACATGGGACCCCATGGTTTCTTCGACTACTGACTGATTACCAAGTTAGGCCAAAAGCCTAAGCTTGGGGGAGTACGTATTTCCATCGACATTACATTCATGTTCACACATTTCATTCCAGTTGTCGGTGTCCACACTTTTTCATTGTACTATCCATGTTAAATTTATTTTCTCGCTTTCTTCTTGTGTGTTTGGAAAACTTGAGAAAATACAAAAATATTTCCCGCTTCTTTTTTATTTTTCTTTCTAGAATAGTTAGTTGTAGTACTAAAAAAGAAAACCCAAAAAGATTTCCATGTTCTTCTTTTGCTTGTTGGGAGCTTTCCCGTGTAAATAGTTTTTCTCGTTTTTGCTTTTCCGTTTATTTGCTTGTTCGAGGAAACCAAAAACTTCAAAAATATTTCAGTGTGTTTCTCTGAATTTCTTTTCTTTTTATTGAGTTGCACCGAGGAGAAGACCACTATGAAAATGGTGAGTGGCTCTCATATGTATAATTGTTGATCTAACAAAGAGCCCATTTTACCTTGTCTTCACCCGTTGAATAAAATGTTTGTAGATTCCAGCTTAGTCCATGACACTCTTGCACTATTATTATTTTCACATCGTTCGGTCGTGCAAGTGAGAGGCAATACTGACGATATTCGATGAACTAGCCGTGGCAGAGAGAAACGGGTATGAACTCAACTTGTTCTATTTTTGCAAATATGTTTAACCTAGTATCCATGATTCAGCCCATTATGATTAAACATGTTTGCAATGTTAATTAGAGATTATAGTTTATCATGCCATGCATAAGTAGCTAGGGGTGTGTCGTGGATTTGTCACGGCAGATGTCCTAGCGTAAGGACTTAGTCGTGGAGCCATCGCTACGGGTTTACTTGCAGGGGTTAAAGCGGACGCAATGACACAAGGGTTTATACTAGTTCGGCCCCTTCGATGAAGGTAAAAGCCTACGTCTAGTTGTGATGGAATTGATGTAATCTCGATGGCTAGGAGCAAACAAGCCGCCTAGGCTCGAGTTGTGGTTATCGTCCTTGAACCGCCGGGTCGTCCCTTATATACAGTGACGCCCGTCGGTTTGCAGAGTCCCAACGGTTCATATTCGTATCCGGTTGGTATCTCTCTATTCTAACTTACAATACAAGTCATACATCAGGCGGTTTACGGCTACAAGTTCTAAACCAACTACAGGCCTTGGGCCTTTCCATGATTACACCATTAGCAGAGCTAACCCGGCCCAAGCTTGGCCGGTTTACACCTAGTGGTAATATCCCCAACATTAGGCCCCAGATTGATTTGAACTGGTTCATGTCAATCCTTCACAGAACCTGCATCTTGGACATCTTCTTTTGTTTAATAAACCGTCACATCATCATTGCTTCTGATCACTGTAAACCGGCATGACATCATTGCTTCTGGTCACTGTAAACCGGCATGACATCATTGCTTCTGGTCACTGTAAACCGGCATGACGTCATCTTGAAGTTTATCCTTTGTAACGCCTTCCTTAATGACGGTCCACGGATTTGGCGCTTGACCTAGTTTTCTTGCCTTATAAATAGGACCGAAGGGTCATTCTTTTTCTCCTTCGCTTCCTCTTCTTCTTCCTCGCGCCGCGCTTTGGAGCTCCGCCGTCGTCATCAACTTCGCGCCGTCCTAGGCATTGCATCAACTCAGACGCGTGCGAAGCATCTGCGACCTTTCTCCGCATCTCCTCCGTTTCGGTAAGCTTCTTGCCCTTCATCGATCTGTTCCTTCATTTTAGATCTGTTTCTGGGTTCGAGCTTCATGCCCATTCTTCGTACATTTTCATCTTTCTAACCTTGAGTCATGCTATGAATCCCGTTCTGTACCAAAGCGACTTTCGTGTATCCGCTGCATTTTTTCATCTTAATCCCATAGATCTTCTGCATATATACATACACCTTATAGCGCACTTCTTGTTTCTTCTTTACTTCCGCGACGCATTTCCTGTTTTCTGAAAACCCGCGTTTGATCCGTAGTAAACATGAATTGTTGTGAAACCTGTTTCTGTCCATGACTTCAATTACCTTCGAAGCCAAGATTAGGCGGTTTAACTCACCATAGTAAAAAGTTGCTAAACCGGCATCGGTACACCATTAGTCCCCTTGTTGAACCGCCAGAATGTATCTGACATCATCTGATAACGCACTGATTTATAGGAACCGCCTCCGGTTTATCATAACTTTTAGATCAATCACTCTGTAATAAACCCTTTCTTAAACCGGATCCTTCTCCTTGTAGATCTTATGATGGCCAAACAGGTGTACGAATGCAACTGGGTTCCTTCCCGCATCTCCGAGACACAGTTGAAAGAACTGGTATCGATTGGTACTTTAGATGATCAAAACACAATCCATTGGAGGGTTCCTAGAGAGGAATGTCCTCCCACACCTCAGGAAGGAGAAGTTGTAGTTTTCGCAGATCACCTGGCCTGGGGTTTCAAACCGCCCGGGTCAAAATTTTACCGGGACGTGATGGCCAATTTTCAACTCCGTCCCCAAGATATCGGCCCCAACTCTGTTACCAACTTTGTGCCACTTTCAAGTGTTGTCAAAGCATATCTGCAAGAGGAACCTTCGTTGAACTGTTTAGGGATCTCTTCCACCTAAACCGCCGCACCGAATTCCACCGACGGCCCCAATCTGAATTGGGCGGTATGGCTATCCGTAAGAGGAAGGAGATCACTTATCCCCACGTCAAACTCCACACTCATCCCAAAGAGTGGAACGCGACTTGGTTCTCTGCAAAGACACTTCCCTGAAGGTGAAAATCCTTTACGGCTTTCGTCGAGCGGCTAAGCAACACTCATCCCTTTCGCAGCGATTGATCGCCAAGGAAAGAAGCAAATCGCCCACAACTATCAAGCTTCGGGCCTTCATGGCCAACGGTTTGATTGGGATCGATCGCACGCTGCTGGTTATCTTGGGGCATATTGCCTTTGAGCGGCGTTCGCTTGATGTGCCGATATACCGCAGCGTCGATGACCCACTCCGACACACCAAGCTGGAACTGTCTCGAAGATGAAGTTACGGATTGAGAAGGAGAATCTGAATGAACGGAGCACCTCGTGCTCAAACCGCTTAGCTCCTTCATCGCACCATCAACGCACCACTGCGGTAAGTCTCTCGATCGTGTCATTATAAAACCCGTTGTTATTTTCATATGTCCAACTCTCAATTATTTCTTATCCAGGCGATAATCCGTTTTGGAGCAAAAACTCTCTCGGGACAAAGCGGACAAAGCGGGCGGCCGATTCGCCCAAAACAAAAGTTGTCAAGAAATCCGCCCACAAGAGGAAGACTATCGCTTCCGTCGATCCGGCCATTGATGATGATGTGGGTAATCCGAACTTGATTCTCTTGGCTTGTTTTTACACGTCTTATTGATGACGATGCTTGTCGGGATGATTTGAAGCCCAACAACGCAGGATTTCTTTGAGGTAACCATTCTCTCTTCGATTCAACAAATTTGCCTTCACCAAAATTTCGCCGAGGCAAACCGAAAGTTAACTTTTCTCACCCTCTTGCTTACTTGGATCCCAAACTCTTTATGAAGACACAACAACATGAAGCTCGTCGCACAACCCGGCACACGGCGGACGGTAGTTACCTCTGCGGTTTACCAAACAGCCCGGCTCGAAAGCGCTGCACCGAGGTTTCCAACCTTTTTATTGCCTTAAATTCCAAAGCGGGTTTGTTCCGTCAACCTCTTAATCCGTCCGACTCCGATTATCAGGTCACCTCCCATTCATCCTCTGGCGAATCGTTAGCCACTCAGCTACCTCCGTTGAAGATAGCCGTTGGGTAAGTCCATCTGAGCATCGCTTTTCAATTTTCTCTCGTAATGTATATGCCTTGTTCACGAATCTTTATTTCTTGAGGACCAAACCGAAACCCAACAAAAAGGCTCGTTTGGACAAAAGCAGTTGAAGAGGCTGCCGCTTCAGATCATGGCGGGCGCCAGATCTCAACGTTGCCTCGAGGATATTCAAATGACCCTCCGATTCAAGAGGAGGTTATTCGAAGAAATACTGTCAACCCTTCAATCTCTGCCGATCCTCCTGCCGATCTTGTCCGGTTTGAAAAGCCTCGCAGCCCTCTGAAGCAGCCGTGCCGACGCGATCCGTCGAGTCGAAAGATGATGACGTTGTGATTACCGGCATGGGCCGCTCTGAACCGGGGAATGCTGCCACCTTAACCCGGCATACTGTGAAAGAAGATTCTTCAACTTTGAACAAAGGAAAGTGGGTTGCCGAGCTGGAAGCATATGCCGCTTTAAGCGCCCAAGATCTTCATTCTGGATACCTGAACCGGCTTTATAGTAGCCGTGATTATGAAGCTGGCTTGGTGAAACTAATGAGAGACAAGTTTGAGGTAACACTCCTTCTTTTATTATCAGTACAGTAGTCCTTGTAGCCCCCAAGGGCCGGTTTGTAATCTTGGATCAAACTGGGACTTGATGATTTTCTTTGATAGACTTTGCAAACTTCCCTCATAGCCACCGGTTTAACGATGCATACTTAAACCGGTGCGCCAAAAAACTTCCTGCCAACACATTAAACAGTCATTAGCCCCCAAGTGCCGAGTTGAATACTCGTATTCAACTTGGGACTTTGCCATGTATTAGTAGTAGAAAGATTGAAGGTACATTAGCCCCCAAGTGTCAAGCATATAACTGTGTTGTATGGTTGAGACTTTAACTTGAATTGTTGGCTGATCATGCTATCAATGCGCAGGCTGAGGTGAAGATCAAGGATGATCGGATTGTCGATTTACAGGCGGCTTTGAAAACCCAGCAGGCCGAGACAGACAAAGCCAAGAAGGAGCTAGCCAGTACCTTGGCTGCTGCTGAACAGGCGAAAGAAAACATGAAGAAGGAACAGACGGCCTGGGCCACCGAAAAGGCTAACTTGCTCAAACGGGCAGAAAATGCTGAAGCTGCCCTTAAACCGGTGGTGGATGATCTGACAGCCGTGAAGCGGCAAGTGCATTCTATGGCGGCAGCCATCTTCGTAAGTTCCACGTGAATAAGTGTAATATGCTTTTCTGCTGCACCATTGTTCGGTTTAAAACTATCCTGTTATCACATGCGAGCACCGCGTTGGGCACTTGGGCAATGGCGTGCGGAAGAAATCAAGGCTGTCTACACTTTAGTGGAGCGATTATATACGGAGCCAGTAGCGTGATTACCACAATGTCACATAACAATCCAGCGCCGTCCACGATCCAAGATACCTCGAACCGGCTATCCATCCTTCCTTCCCGGATTGAAGAGGTGAAGAAATCTGCTGCACGAACCGGAGCCATCAACGCCTTGATCCGAGCCAAAGCCTGGGTGCCGGATTTTGATCCCGTGGAAGCAGCGCAAGGCTATCCCAGCGTGAAGGAAGGCGGCTCGGACTTGATGAAGAGGACTTGCGGGCGATAAACCGTGCGATACGCCCCTGGCTTGTCAATTGGCGAAGAAGCCGATTTGGAGCACTATCAAGCCCAATACAATGAGCGAGAACAAGCGTGTGTCCGCCCCAACTTTTGAACCGAAAACTTGATCCTCAATCCGTAAGCATACTTACTTTTGACATTGAACCGTCGTCTTTGATTCATGAAGAGGCTATTTTCCAAGCGCTAATGGGAATCGTTGGACCCTTGTGGATTTCCGGCCGATGGGTAGAGATGAAGATCTTTCAAGCGGCGGAGGATGAAGAATAGTCATGAACCGGTAGCGGTTTAATCCAAAGAACAATGATCTCATTTGGGCCTTTGTGTTGCCTTGTAATATATAGTTAAAACTTGCTGCTGGATATGCCTTTGTGCATAGATGAAACTTTGTTTGAGTCATACCCCCGCAACCAAAAATTGAACCTCGGCGGGTGACACCGCCACCGGTTTATAACATCAATATATTTTGTGTATCGAAAAATCAATTAGTATGCAATACAAATACCTGCCGTATCGGGGCATGAAGCTGGCGTAGCCAATCTTGAAGCGGCGGGCCTTTTTAAAAACCATGACCGTCTGGAGGAACAATAATTCCCACATAGGCGTGCTGAAACAGCACAAGCCCCCGTGCTACTCCATAAGGATGAACCGGATGAAGGTAAAATGAGCAGAGGAAAACTGCAGTGTAATATCAAACCGTGTCCTGTCAGTTTGTTACTGACAGCTAAACCGGATAAAAATACTCGTCGGGTTGAAAAACGCAACAAAAATTGAATACCAACTATGTCAAAATATGGCAACAAAGGCAATAACTCTTTGCAAAAGTAAAGCTTCATGGAGCTGGTCAGATGGCATTACCATGGTCAGACGCAACCAAGCCCCCCGAAGGCGTAGCGATGGTGCTAGTCGGCCAGGTCCCCAAAAGACTCTTGGCGAGTACGCCGGCCAAGTGGCATGACATTGGTTCGGGTTCGACCAAGCCTCCAAGTGACGCTGGCCCTATTGGTGACCAAGAGGCGTGCCGGTTCGAGACGTGACCGTGTCCCCAAATGATCTGGTGGCTTTCGCCTATCAAGAGGTGTTGCATTGGTTCGGACCGACCAAGCCCCCAAGTGATAAATATAAGCTGTCAAGGGTAAACCGGAGGCGCTTTAAAACAAAAGCACTCCATGTAACCACACATGAAAAGAAAGACAGAGACCCGCTTTAGCCGAGGCCCTGATTTTTATTATATCGAAGATAATATATACATTGTTATGCTATGTACATAAACCGAGCCGATGACTCAAGTGTAGTAAGGTCGAAGATGAGCTATATTCCACGGCCTATTGGTCTCCTCCTCGATGTACGTGAGTCTTTACGCTCTCGAATATCAACGGATAGTAGGAACCGTTGTGTAGATTCTTCTTGACCACAAAGGGTCCTTCCCAAAGGCGAGGATAACTTGTGCATATCATGCGGTCTTGGATGAGACGAAGCACCAAATCTCCTTCTGAAAGGCTCTGGTCTTAACCGGCGGTTTGTGATACCGGCGAAGATCTTCTTGGTAATCGCCGAACGGCGGCTGCCATATCACGCTCCTCATCCAATAGGTCCAAAGCGTCTGTCGTGCCACCTCGTAGTCCGCTTCAACATAAGCCGCTACACGGGCGAATCATACTGATGTCACCGGGAGAACCGCTTACGCTCCATAAACCATGAAGAAAGGCGTGTAGCGATGGGCCGGTTTGGCGTAGTATTGATACTCCATAATACCGATGGGAGCTCTTCAACCCGGCACCACGGTGTTCTCTCGTAATGGAACCGAAGTCGGGTTTGATGCCTCGCAAGATTTCTGATTAGCACGTTACGCCGCCCGTTGGATCGAGGTGCGCCAGCGGCGATCGTCAAGCGGATATGCTCACGTTCACGTAATTCTTTCATAGCTCCTTGGACAGATTAGTGCCATTGTCGAGAATGATCTTGTGGAAAGCCAAACCGGAAAATCACCTTTTGATGAATCGCACATTGTTGCGCATCACACTTCTCGGCTGTGTTCCGCTTCAACCCATTTGGTGAACTTGTCCACCGCCACCAACGGTGGGTCTTCTTATCTTTGGATCGCTTAAAAGGCCCAACCATATCCAGCCCCAGTGCGCAAGCGGCCACGTTATTGGGATCATCCGCAATTCTGTGCGGTACATGAGCACGCTGGAGAATTTCGACATCCATCGCACCGTTTGACCAAGTCCTCCGTGATCGGCATGAGCAATTAACGGTAAAACCCATGGCGGAATGCCTTCGCCACGGGGACTTTGAACCGGCGTGATGCCCGCAATCCTTCATGGATTTCTCTTAAAATTTCACAGCCTTCCTCGGGAAACACAGCGTTGAAACGCCTGAAACTCTTGCAATGATGCAACTCACCATTAATAATCGTCATAGATTTGGGCGCGGATTATCCGTGCGGCGTAACCTCATCGTCGGCAACTCTCCTCGAGTCATATACGCAAGGTAAGGAACCGTCCAATCCGAATAGCATGTAACGCCGCCACCAAGCGAGCCTCCGGATCGGGAATTGCCAAATCCGCTTCACCGGGGAGCTGAACCGGCGGGTTGTGCAAGGCGTCGAAAAGACATTAGGTGGAACCGGTTTCGCCGAGAACCCAAGCGGCTTAAAGCGTCGCCGCCGTTCTTCCGGCGATCCACATGATCCACTTGATAGCCCTTGAAGCAACTGCAATATTATCCACTTCTCGATGATATGCGGCCATGAGGGGTCCTTAGAATCCCAAGTGCGGATACTTGCTGAGCCACGGTCCGAAGTCACCAAAACACTTAACCGGGTTAAGTTCATCTCCTTAGCCATGCGGAGACCATGGAGCAAGGCTTCATACTCAGCTGCATTATTAGTACAAGGGAACATTAGGCGGAGAGCGTAACAAAACTTATCACCTCGTGGGGAAGTTAAACGACTCGGCCCGAGCCTTCAATTATGCGGATCCGTCAAAATGAATAGTCGGTATGTGTGATCCGGCTTCTCCTCTGGTGCTTGTAACTCTGTCCTATCATTAATGAAATCAACAAGGGCTTGTGACTTTCTATCTTTGCGGCGGTATATACTTTAGCCCATGTGGCCCAAGCTCGATGGCCCATTTGCAATCCCGCGATCGCCTCCGGTTTTGTATGATATCACCCAAAGGAGCTGAACTAACCACCGTAATAGGATGCCCTTGGAAATATTGTTTCAGCTTCGGCTGGCCATAAAAACACCATAGACTAACCGCCAATGCGGATATCTCGCTTGGACTCAATAAGCACCTCATCGATATAATAAACGGTCGTTGAACCGGATATTCCTTTCTGCCTCCTTGAGTTCTACCACAATGGCTACGCTCCTTTGCTCGAGCATTGGCTGCCACATATAACAACAGCGGTTCCTTGTCAACCGGAGCCGCAAGAACAAAGCGGGTTGGCCAATTGCCGCTTTAAATCCTCAAAGGCTTCATCGCGTTGGACTCGAGACAAAATTATCCGTCTTCCTCGGCATCTCGGTATAAGGGATGGCCTTCTCCCCGAGGCGGCTGATAAACCGGCTCAACGGCAATCCGGCCCGCCAGCGTTTGAACATCGTTGATACACCGGTTTAGCCAAGGAAGTGATGGCTTTAATTTTTCCGGATTAGCCTCGATTCCTCTGTTAGACACCGGGAACCCCAATAACTTGCGGTAGGAACACCAAAAGCACTTGGCGGATTAAGCATCATCTTATAAATCATAAGTTGTCGAAGATCTCCTTCAAATCTTCCACCGGTGTCTCCTTTTGTGCGGATTTCACCACAATGTCATCTACATAAGCATGCACATTGCGCCAATCTGCGTATGCAAGCAATTACACACACCGCCGATAAGTAGCTTTGGGCACTCTTGAGCCCAAAAGGCATAGATACATAGCGAAGGCTCCAAAGGGAGTTATAAACGCCGTCTTCTCCTGGTCCTTAACCGCCATTTTGATCGATGGTACCCAGTATCGCCCAAAAACTTAAACGCTCACATCCCGCCGTGGCATCAATAATCTGATCGATGCGGGGAGAGCAAAAGGATCTGTTGGGCAAGCCTTGTTGAGATCTGTAGTCCACACACATCGCCAGTGCCGTTTTCTTAAGGACCAGCACCGGATTAGCAAGCCACCCGGATGAAACACCTCAATAATAAAGCCAGCCGCCGAAGCACGGCTACTTCTTCCCAATGGCCTTGCGCCTTTCTTCATTAAACCGGCGGAGAAGCTGTTTCACGGTTTATACTTAGGATCCACATTAAATGTGTGCTCGGCGAGTTCCTCGGACACACGGCATGTCGGATGGCTTCCATGCAAAGATGTCGGTTCTCACGGATGAACTTCGATGGCGCGCCTTCCTATTTGGGATCCAGTTGGCACCGATGATGAACTGCTTGGACGAATCGCCTGGCACAAAGTCAACAAGCTTGGTCTCAGCTGCCGATTTAAACTTCAAATCCGATTCATGCTCTGTAGTGGGTTTCTTCAAAGGGGTCATATCTGCCGGATCAACATTGTCCTTATAAAATTTCAACTCCTCCGTGGCACAGACCGCCTCTGCATAAGCTGCATCCCCTTCCTCACATTCCAAAGCGACTCGGCGGCTTCCATGCACCGTTATCGTTCCTTTGTAACCCGGCATTTTGAGCTGCAAGTAAATATAACAAGGTCGTGCCATAAACTTAGCATAAGCTGGCCGCCCAAACAAGGCATGATATGGACTCCGGATTTTCACCACTTCAAAAGTTAGCTTTTCAGACCGGGAATCATGCTCATCTCCAAAGGCCACATCCAGGGCTATCTTACCAATAGGATAAGCAGATTTGCCTGGTACTACACCATGGAACACCATATTGACGATGCGAGATCTTTATCTGTGAGACCCATTCGACGGAAAGTGTCATAATACAATATATTGATACTGCTTCCTCCATCCATAAGTACCTTAGTAAATTTATAGCCCCCAACCTGAGGATCTACCACCAAAGCCAGCTGACCCGGATTATCAACCCGGGGATGGTCCTCTCGCTCCATACGATAGGCTGTTCGACCAGCGCAAATACCGCGCAAAGCCGGTTCAACAGAATTCTTGCCCGTTTGTGAAGCTTCGATCCGCTTGTCCAAACTGGTTGTGAAAACATGATCTTGCCCGCCATTCAACTGCTTTGGTTGGCTCGATAGCTTATTCTTTCTTCTGCTGCCGCCACCTTGATTACTCGATTATTGAGATTGCCTGGTTATGCCCGAACGAAGCTCCGTCTGACCGGCCCATGGAAACCGGATCTGAACCACCACGACCCTGGTCATATCGGAAAGCATCGGAATTTTGAACTCTGCATAATATAACAATCTTTCCAAAGATGATTTGATGGGGATTCCTTCGTTCCATGCTTGGGACAAGGCTGATTCAACAAGTAATTCAAACAGTTTGCACCAGCATTTGGACCCCGATTCGCCTTGCCTTTGCGCCGTGGGCCTCTGTCCTGCGCATTAGTGTTGGCTACGAAATCCGGATTACCATCAGCCTTGCGCTTGCCCCGTTCCATGACCGCGGTTTGAAATCTGCTGCTTGGGGTTGCCGTTCTTCTTTTCCTTCCTGCTTCATCATCATCGCTTTAGGATCCTTGTACTTTGCTCGAATCGGCATATTTTACCAAAGCGCCATGAGGGTTCCCATATCATTGCGAACCGCTTCATCGCCCCGGCTTAAATTTCAGAGGCTCAAACCGGCGGTTGCTTTCCAATGTTATGATCGCCGAGTCGGCATTGATCCGGTCGAAGAGTGCAAAATCTCGGACGCGGCGTACCCACCGGGTTGTCGACTCCCCTTCTTCTGAGCATAAGCCGCTAGGTCTACTATGGACTTGGGCTGCTTACATGTATCCTTGAAATTCGGATAAACCGGGCGTGAATCGCCCCATGAACTGATAGAATTGGGCGGCAAGCTTTTCAACCAAATGCAGCGTTGTGCCCTCCATCATCATGGTGAAGTACTTTGCACACGCGGCTTCATCAACATCTAGCATCTCCATGGCCATCTCATAACTCTCAACCCACGCTTCAGGGGATAGATCTGCAGTGTAATTCGGCACCTTGCGCGGGCCTTTAAAATCCTTAGGCAGACGCACATTGCGTAAGGCGGGTACTAAACAGGGTACTCCCAAAGCGGATGTGACTCCTGGTCCGGCGAAGGTGGTAGGGCGAACCGGTGTGTGTTGATCCGCATCATCTGCGCCGCTAACTCAGCCTCTCTGCGTGCGGGCCCGATCCACCACCTCCACGAGCATCACGAACGCCGCCTATCTGGTGATTGCCTCGGGCGCTTCACGGTCAGCGTTACTTGATAGGGCGGTTCATCCATGCGCTTTGTAACTCCGGCTTGGGCCAGGCGTGGAGTGAATCCGATCGCGGCTGTATGAATACGCTTCTGCTGGATTAGTGCAGTCCGGAAGCTCCTTAACCGGCGTGTCTCAAGCGCCAGGGGAATCTCCTTCGTAGGATCGCCTCCAATCGTGCAGCAGCCGCAACAAGGTTGTCCATAGGGTTAGAGTAATGGCCCGGGGGCGTCTGTACCGGCGGACGAATCACCGTGTTCTGCTGCGGGGGCTCCATCAGGCGTGGTTGGACCATCGCTCCCGCTCCTGGCGCCTCAATCTGGTTTACCTCCTGTCCGGGGGGGTTCTTCGGGTCCGCTCGAAGTGCGAAAAAGAGGTTTCTAGGGTCAAATCGATGGCGGCGCGATCTGTACTTCGCTTTAACACCTCTGCGGCGCGCTCTGGTCAAGCATGAGTTTGTAAGCTTGTGCATCTAAAGCGGCCCGCTCTGCAGCCATCGCTCCTTCTCTGCCGCTAGATCCGCTTTGGCTTGCGTGATCTCGCTCTTTCACCTTCGCAATTTCTGCGTTATGAGCCTCTGATCTGCTGGATTATCCTCCGCCATGAGCGCTGCCGGTCGTCAAACAGATCGACAGAACTTGAACGGCGGTCGCGCGGGCCTCCTGCCCCGCTGCCGCCGCTGAACCGAAAGCATTGCCGCTGCGGTTGAAGAGAGGTTTTTGCTTGCGTCGCCATGAACACTCCAACCGGTTTAGGCGGCTTGGGGGGTCGAATCTTGTCACCGTCGGAACAGCCCCGATCATATCATCCTGCAATGGTACAATGATTCGGTCTCTCTGCTGAAGATTCATCGCCGGAGTAAGCAGCGGTCTCGCCACCGTGCTCGAACCGGCATCATACTCCCTCCATGGGTGACTCCAACGAAGACATGCTTCACGGCGGTTTATCTGGGCAGGTCGCGTACCGAGCCGTCTCGGCGGGTCGGTGCAGATGTCGGCTTCGAGCCCAGCCCTCCGATCTTGCCGATGAAAGCGTGTATGCCGCCGAAGGGACCCGGTATCCATACTCGATTGAATCGGCCTCGGGACCCCATCCAAAGATCGTCGATGTAGATCCGCCGCGGCGACTCTTGGTCATCCGCCCACGGCGTAGCCTTCGAGTCCTTTGAGCTTGCCCTCCAAGATCGTCAAACCATCGTCGCGACAGCCCCACGGTGGGCGCCAAGCGTCGTGGATTTGTCACGGCAAATGTCCTAAGCGTAAGGACTTAGTCGTGGAGCCATCGCTCTGGGTTTACTTGCGGGGTTAAAGCGGACGCAAAGACACAAGGGTTTATACTAGTTCGCCCCTTCGATGAAGGTAAAGCCTACGTCTAGTTGTGATGGAATTGATGTAATCTCGATGGCTAGGGAGCAAACAAGCTTCGCCTAGGCTCGAGTTGTGGTTGTATCGTCCTTGAACGCCGCCGGGTCGTCCCTTATATATACAGTGGCGCCCGTCGGTTTGCGAGTCCCAACCGGTTCATATTCGTATCGGTTGGTATCTCTCTATTCTAACTTACAATACAAGTCATACATCAGGCCGGTTTACGGCTACAAGTTCTAAACCAACTACAGGCCTTGGGCCTTTCCATGATTACACCATTAGCAGAGCTAACCCGGCCCAAGCTTGGCCGGTTTACACCTAGTGGTAATATCCCCAACAGGGTGGATAATGATTTATCTTGGATATCAACATTGCGTTAAAATGATTGTGATGTAGTATGATGATATGGTATCCTCCTCTGAATGTTCGAGTGGCTGGACTTGGCACATGTTCATGCATGTAGTTGAATCAAAACCAACATAGCCTCTATGATATGTATGTTCATGGTGTTCATATCCTACTCATGCTAGTGTCCAATGTTACTTATGCATAATGCATGTTCATGACCGTTTTTGCTCTCTAGCTGGCCGCTTCTCAACTTATTTGCTAGCTTTCACCTGTACTAAGTGGGAATTCTGCTGTGCATCAAAAACCTTGAACCCAAATTATTCCAGATGAGTCCACCATACCTACCTATGTGCGGTATGACCCTGCCGTCCTAAGTATATTTGCATGTGTCATCTCTAAAAACTTCAAATAAATATCCTTTTTGTGTGCCTGGATCATTCATGGAACGATAGGAGGTAGTTGGTATCTTCCATGCTAAGTGGCTTATTCTCAGGTCGAGTGTATATTCACTTGCCACTGCATGAGAAAAGGGCGGTAATAGGGATGCCTAGTCCCAAACTGCAAAAAGAAAAATCTTACAAATAATCAAACAAAAACTCCAAACGGAGTCATAACCTTTACTTTATCGCTTGGGAACCGCCACTAGCATGCTTAGCATGGAAGATATTGATAACTGATAGTCGTGAAGTAAACAAGAAGGGTGCATGTCTCAAAATATTATTTACCTTTGTTTTAAAAACTTGAGCTCTAGCACTGCTGCAAATCACTACTTCCCTCTGCGAAGGGACTTTCTATTTACTTTAATGTTGTGTCATCACCTTCTAAAATAAGCGCCAGAACCTAAGAGCACTTCTGTCATGATGATGCATTGTGTGTAGCTAATGTTGGGTGCATCATGATTGGATCTTTTCTACCATGAATTACAATGTTTAGTCGCTGCTTGGACTTTGGAGGTGCTCTGCATTTATGTTTTGTAGTCTCGCAAAGGGCTAGTGAGATACCACTATTGTCATATTATATCATGGTTGTTTTGATAATGCGTTACTGTTTGAGATATCTTGTTCTTGCTCGCTATATGATAATGTCATTGATACGAGTTAATATAATTTTTAAGAGTTATTGTTGGCATGGTTAGTTATAACATTGGATGAAAACCTGGGTACTGTTTAAGCTTATTTATGCAAACAAGAGCAAAAGAGTTCGTAAAAGTTTTTCTTTTTCACTTTCAGTTTATCAACTGAATTGCTTGAGGACAAGCAAAGGTTTAAGCTTGGCTGAGTTGATACGTCTCCAACGTATCTACTTTTCCTAACGCTTTTCCTCTTGTTTTGGACTCTAATTTGCATGATTTGAATGAAACTAACCCCGGACTGACGCTGTTTTGAGCAGAACTACCATGGTGTTGTTTTGTGCAGAAATAAAAGTTCTCGGAATGGAATGAAACTTTACAAGGATTTTTTATACCAATAAAGAGAAATTCTGGAGCCAAGATCCACCGGAGGGGGGCACCTGGGTGGGCACAACCCACGAGGACGTGCCTGCCCCCCAGGAGCGCACAGGTGGCTTGTCCCCACCTGGTGGCCCCGCAGACCATGAAACCGACACTATAAAATCACATATTTCCAGAAAAAATCAAGGAGAAAGAATTATCGAGTTTCACGAGACAGAGCCACCGTCACCTCCTATTCTTCATCGGGAGGCCAGATCTGGAGTCCGTTTGGGGCTCCGGAGAGGGGGATCTTCGATCTTCATCATCACCAACCTTTCTCCATCACCAATCCCATGATGCTCCCCACCGGGAGTGAGTAATTCCTCCGTAGGCTCGCTGGTTGGTGAGGAGTTGGATGAGATTCATCATGTAATCTAGTTAGTTTTATTACGGCTTGATCCCAAGTATCCACTATGTTCTGAGATTGATGTTGCTATGACTTTGTCATGCTTAATGCTTGTCACTTTGGGCCCGGGTGCCATGATTTCAAATCTGAACCGTTTATGTTATCACCATTATATCCATGTTCTAGATCCGATCTTGCAAGTTATAGTCACCTACTACGTGTTATGATCCGGCAACCCCGGAGTGACAATAGTCGGGACCACTCCCGGTGATGACCGTAGTTTGAGGAGTTTGTGTATTCACTATGTGTTAATGCTTTGTTCCGGTTCTCTATTAAAAGGAGGCCTTAATATACCTTAGTTTCCAATTGGACCCCGCTGCCACGGGAGGGTAGGACAAAAGATGTCATGCAATTTCTTTCCATAAGCACGTATGACTATTTATGAACTTGAACTAGTGTCGTATCGCCCTAGGTTATGACTGTCACATGATGAATATCATCCAACAAATTACCGATCCAATGCCTACGAATTTATCTCATATTGTTCTTGCTAAGTTAAAACTACTATCCTTACTGTTGCACTTGCTACAAAACTACTGCTATCACTATTACCGTTACCATTGCTACTGTCACTACTATCAAAACTATCATATTACTTTGCTATTGATCACTTTGCTGCTGATAATTAATCTCCAGGTGTGGTTGAACTGACAACTCATTTGCTAATACTTACAAATATTCTTTGGCTCCCCTTGTGTCGAATCTATAAATTTGGGTTGAATACTCTACCCTTGAAAACTATTGCGATCCCCTATACTTGTGGGTTATCAGTATGCCCAAATCACTCATGTAGCGACTGGGGGCTATCAGTATCTTCCATGCTAGGTGGGGTATTCTCACTATGAGTGGACTCCGCTCATCATTCACGAGAGAATGGCTGGTAACCGGGGCCCAGTTCCATGCTCAAATCAAATCAAAATATAATTGCAAACAAAACTCCCCCAGGACTATTGTTAGTTGGACGGTACTTGTTGTTTCGGACTAGCAGTGGAATGTGCTTGTTGGTGAGGGGGAGTAAAAACTTGACCATTCTGTTTGGGAACCGCCTATAATGTATCTAGTATGGAAGATACCGAGATCTCTTGGTTGTTATGTTGACAATGAAAGCATACCGCTCAAAATTATATTTATCTCTGTTCCAAAAGCTCAAGCTCTGGCACCTCTACAAATCCCTGCTTCCCTGTGCGAAGGGCCTATCTATTTACTTTTTATGTTGAGTCATCATCCTTTTATAAAAAGCATCAGTTAGAGAGCACCACTGTCATTTGTTTGCATTGTTATTAATTGATATTGAGTATGACTGTGACTGTATCTCTTTTGCCATGAATTGCAATGTCTAGTCAGTCCTTAATCTTCAGGGGTGCTCTGCATTTATGTTTTGAAGTCTCAGAAAGGGCTAGCGAGATACCATTTTGTTATATCATATCATGATTATTTTGAGAAAGTGTTGTCATCTAAGATTTACTATTGTTGCTCGCTAGTTGATTATGCCATTGATATGAGTAAATGTGAGACCTAAATGTTATTTTGAATGTGGTTACTTCACAATCTTTGCTGACAACTTGAATGTTGGTTTTACATATTTGCAACAAGATCAAACAAAGTTTGTAGAAGTTTTTCTTTGTCACTTTCAGTTTGTCAACTAAATTGCTTGAGGACAAGCAATGGGTTAAGCTTGGGGGAGTTGATACGTCTCCATCGTATCTACTTTTCCAAACTCTTTTGCCCTTGTTTTGGACTCTAATTTGCATGATTTGAATGGAACTAACCCGGACTGACGTTGTTTTCAGCAGAATTGCCTTGGTGTTATTTTTGTGCGGAAATAAAAGTTCTCGGAATGACCTGAAACTTCACGGAGAATATTTTTGGAATAAATAAAAATTATTGGCGAAAGAATCAACCAGAGGGGACCCACACCCTGTCCACATGGGTGGGGGCGCGCCCTACCCCCTGGGCGTGCCCCCTGTCTTGTGGGTCCCATGAAGCTTCACCGACCTCAACTCCAACTCCATATATTCACGTTCAGGGAGAAAATAATCAGAGAGAAGGATTCATCGCGTTTTATGATAGAGAGCCGCCGCCGCCTCCTGTTCTTCCTCGGGAGGGCAGATCTGGAGTCTGTTTTGGGCTCCGGAGAGGGGAAATCATCGTCGTCATCATCATCAACCATCCTCCATCACGAATTTCATGATGCTCACCGCCGTGCGTGAGTAATTCCATCGTAGGCTTGCTGGACAGTGATGGGTTGGATGAGATTTATCATGTAATCGAGTTAGTTTTGTTAGGGTTTGATCCCTCGTATCCACTATCTTCTAAGATTGATGTTGCTATGACTTTGCTATGCTTAATGCTTGTCACTAGGGCCCAAGTGCCATGAATTCAGATCTGAACCCTTTATGTTTCCATGAATATATTTGTGTTCTTGATCCGATCTTGCAAGTTATAGTCACCTACTACGTGTTATGATCCGGCAACCCCAGAGTGACAATAGTCGGGACACTTCCCGGTGATGACCGTAGTTTGAGGAGTTCATGTATTCACTAAGTGTTAATGCTTTGGTTCGGTTCTCTATTAAAAGGAGGCCTTAATATCCCTTGGTTTCCAATAGGACCCCGCTGCCACAGGAGGGTAGGACAAAAGATGCCATGCAAGTTCTTTTCCATAAGCACGTATGACTATATTCGGAATACATGCCTACATTATATTGACGAATTGGAGCTAGTTCTATGTCATGCTATGTTATAATTGTTGCATGATGAATGCCATCCGACATAATTATCCATCACTGACCCATTACCTACGAGTTCGTTTCATATTGATCTTTGCTACGTTACTTTACCTTTGCCACTATTACCGTTACTTCCATACTTCTTTGCTACTAAATACTTTGCTGCAGATAGTAAGTCTTTCAGGTGTGGTTGAATTGACAACTCAGCTACTGATACTTGAGAATATTCTTTGGCTCCCCTTGTGTTGAATCAATAAATTTTGGTTGAATACTCTACCCTCGAAAACTGTTTCGATCCCCTATACTTGTAGGTTATTAGGCCACCTGTTACCCACAAGGCAACAGGGCGCGCCTACCCCCCAAGGCGCACCCTGATGCCTTATGGAGCCCACAACTGGCCTCCGGCCCCCTCCTTCTGCTATATGAAGCCTTTTGCCCTAGAAAAAAATAAGAGGAGAACTTTCGGGACGAAGCGCCGCCGTCTTGAGGCGAAACCTGGGCAGGAGCACTTTTGCTCTCCGGCAGAGCGATTCCACCGGGGATACTTCCCTTCATAGGGGGAAATTGAAGCCATCAACATCACCAATGATCCTCTCATTGTGGGAGGACCAATCTTCATCAACATCTTCACTAACACGATCTCAACTCAAACCCTAGTTCATCTCTTGTATTCAATCTTTGTCCCAAAACCTCAGATTGGTACCTGTGGGTTGCTAGCAGTGTTAATTACATCTTGTAGTTGATGCTAGTTGGTTTATTTGGTGGAAGATTATATGTTCAGATCCTTAAGAATATTCAATACACCTCTAATCTTGAACATGAATATGATTTGTGAGGGTAGTTACTTTTGTTCTTGAGGATATGGGAGAAGTCCTATTATAAGCAATCATGTGAAGTTGGTTTTCGTTCGATATGTTGATGATATGTATGTTGTTCTTCCTTTAGTGGTGTCATGTGAACATCGAATACATGGCACGTCGCTATACTTGGGCCTAAAGGAAGGCATTGGGGAGTAATAAGTAGATGATGGGTTGCGAGAGTTTCAAAATTTTAAACCCTAGTTTACGCATTATTCCGTAAGGGGCTGATTTGGATCCATATGTTTCATGTTATGGTTAGATTTATCTTAATTCTTCTTTCATAGTTGCGGATTCTTGCGAGTGAAGAGATGCAAGTGCATAGGGTTGCTGTAACACTTTCGTTGTGATAGAGTGTCGAACCCACAGGGAGCTGATAGGAAGGCACCACGAACCCCGCAACTAAATAGTCCATTCTATCTTTGCTAGGAAAAGTACATAAAAAGGATTTAACTAAACTACTAATAGGAAGAGTAAAAACAGTAAATAAAAGACACTAAGTTAGTAAGGAAGACGCTTGAGTAGTAAAGCATTCTCGAGGTTTTCGGAATCACTAACACCTATGAAATATCGTATCCTCTAGTAACTGGTCAAATGCAAGTGGGCAGAACCGGGTCCAGTACACGTTCTACTCGAAGTAGACTTCGTGCCACGCACTCCATCATCATAGTCTCCCACATAAGGTTACAACTAATGATAATTAAGGGTTATTCCATGGAAGCGGCCTCTTTAAGGGTTCTCTGTAATTACCCAACCCTTTGCAAAGGGGAGGAACCGAGGCTTTTACTGTCACCTCAAATTACCCCAATATCCCCAACCATCACAAGACATACTTCACGGGACAAGGCACAAATGTGAGTGAACACTGCTCTCAACATTCACGAAGGCTACTAACTCGAATCATGAACATGTCATATTGGATTGCAACAAATATCATATAGGGTGCGACCATATCCTCAAGAACAAGTATAGCTACTCAATCTTAAACATGAAGATTAGGCACAAGTTACAAGCCAACATCAAGCCGGTGAAGGGAAAAGGCATGGTGGTGATGGCAGCGGTTCTTATCAAAAGGACTGCGATTGATCCCCCATACTTGTGGGTCATCATCTCCTTACTAGGAACAATTACGAATTGGATACTTACACAAATTTTGCTCGACGATCCTGTGTGTCTTGCTTGCCATCACCACCCCACATATGGGTTGGGTGTAGTGGGATGCCAGATAGCCTAGACATTTGGGTCAAATATGAGTGGTCTGATTAGGTGTGATTATTTTTGTCCAGGAAGCGTCTGAGCTGTTTACCCAGACAAATTGGGAGAGTAGAGGTCTTCTGTAGATGATCTAACAATGGTACTTTTGTCATATATATTATCCACAAACTTTTCTAAAACTAGTTCAATAAACTCTGAACCATAAGTTTTTTAGGAAAAAAATCAGAAGCACAAGTTGATAAAACTATTATGAATGGACAATTCCCGAAAGTTTATTAGAGAATCATCTTTAGATATGTCATTAGTCGGTTATTAGTGTCCAAGCGTCATACAGACGCATCTGTCCGTATAGGTCTCTTTGTAATGGACGCCTATTATAGGCGGCCCAAATACTTGTATAAATAGATGATTCTTAGATCAATCAAAGCTCTTGATTTCTCATTCAATCATTTACATTTCCTACGCATTATGATGCACGCGTACACGCCGTCTGCCAAGAGCATTAGAGAGAAGAAGAACGGTAAGATGGCAGGGATGAACCCGTGTATCCTTACCTCTGCCTGGCGGCTCTCCTCCGTCGGCAACCTTTTGGTCGTCGGTGGTGAGGGGGGTCGCCGGATCCCGCACGTGTGGATCATTTTAGATTTTGGTTTTAGGGCCCAATAAGCTTAGTGTTTTGGATCGTTCGACGTCTTGGCTTTGGTGGTGGCAACGGCGATGCTGAATAAAGAAGCTCTAGATTCTTCTCCAGCGAGGCGATCGTCTCTATTGTCGGTAAATGATCTGTTAACCAGTCTGTTCAAGCAGGGATGTCGTGGCCACGATGGCATCCTTGTGGTGGACGTGTGTCCTCGGGCTCCGCCATTGCGACGACGTGTGCTCCAATGTCGACGCAGAGCTTCGGATGTAGTCGATGAGCGGATGCAGATTGTGGTCTGCATCGACGACGTCTGGAAGAAGGAGCGTGTGTTGGGCTCGCGGTTCGTGGATGGCAGGTAAGGTTTCCTCCATCGATGTCTTAGCCATGTGGGGGTGTCAGATCTGAAGTTTGATGGTGTGTCCGGGGTGTTGCCCCGGTCTGATTCGTTCAACGGTAATGGTTTTGTCTTTGGCGAACCACCTTGGAGGTCCGCAAAGGTGCATATCAGCGATGGAGCCGTGTCAAGCTCGAGTCAGAAGGTGATCCGTTATTTTTTCTTTCGATGACTACTATTGTCGTGGTACTAAGACTGACAGTAGAATAGGGGGTAGGTATGGAGAGGCAAGATCCTAGCTAGGGAGTAGTTGTATACGCAAGGGATTTACAAGTTCAGGCCCTTCTCGGAGGAAGTAACAGCCCTGCGTCTCGGAGCCCGGAGGCGGTCGACTGGATTATATGCGTATGAGTTACAGGGGTGTGAACCCTTGACACTGAGGAGGGGGGTGGCTTATATAGAGTCCGCTGAGACCCTCCGGCCCTCGATTATCAGGTTTAAAGTACATTAAGGCCTGGCGTTACTGGTAACGCCCTACATAAAGTGCTATCATGACCATAAAGACTACTTAATAACAGACTGTTTGGGTGCAGAGTGACTCTTGATCTCCTGGTGGTCGAGTGAGGCTTCATGGTCGAGTGTCTTCGAGTCCGTCGAGTGGAATCCTTCCAGGTCAACTGAAAGGCAGTTTCTTCTAGAGATGTCCTTGGGGAGCGTACCTTGGACAGGTCCATGACCCTACCCTAGGTACATGGCTTCATCATTAGCCCCCGAATGGATAGAGGTTTGAGTGAGGAAGGAGTTGAAAATTCTTCCGACTCGTTTTTCATGCTATGAGTATGTCTTGTTCTGGATCAACGACTTCGAGTGGCGGCATCAACTTCTTTTTCAGTCGCCTTGATCTATTCTTTGTATCTGTCGAGTGACTTTTCTGTGCTTGTAGACTTCCGAACAACGGATCGGAAGAAATCTCCGGTCTAACAAGTTGCTCTGCTGTTCGCGGATTTAGCGGGATCCGAATTTCGGGAAGCGCGCGGGGTGGAGGAGGCCGCGGTACTTGGATGGGATAAGGCAGGGACGCCTCGATCTTCGCGCCACCTTTTTCGCCACGTATCGCGCAAGGCTTGTTCGCGATGGATTTGATAGGATCGTCGGGCCTACCATCGACCACTCGAAGCGACTTCATATAAAGGCGCCGGACGGGCTTTTTGAGCGATCGCCCTCATTTCCCCCTCCCTCTTCCTCAGATTCATCTGCTGCACTCGCGACCTGCTCAGCGCTGCTGCTCTGTGCCTGCTTCGCCAGCGATGATGGTGAAGGAGAAGACGGCGGCTTTGGAGCGGGCGGAGAAGGCGACGGGGAAGGCGAAGGGGAGGGCGACCAATCGGGCTGGATCCTCGTCGCGGGCCAGCCTGCCGCAAGGCTGGATCCAGGGAGACTGGATCCGCTCGACCATCAGCCAGAAGGACCTCGACGACCTCGCCAACGAAGGACTGATCCCCCATGGGTCAGCGAGGCTTCCGGGGAAGGAGTGGCAGCCGCAGCCTTAGGAGGGTGAGTGCATCCTCTTAGCCACCCATGTTGACCGCGGGTTTTCTCTACCGCCGAGTCCTTTCATTCGGGGATTTCTGAACTTCTTTGGGGCACAACTCCACCCCTTCACGCCCAACTCCGTTGTCTATCTCGCCGCTTTCGTGTCCTTGTGTGAGAACTTCTTGGGTTGTCGGCCGCACTAGGGCCTTTTCAAACACATACTCACCTGTCGCTCTCAGACGGTGAAAAAGGCTAGTCCGAATGACGAGAAAACCCAAGTAATCCAGATGTGCGGGGGTCTTGGGGTTCAGATGAGGAGTAAAAGTGCCTTTCCAGTCATGACCCTTCCCGAGTCAGTTCGAGGGTGGCAGTTGACCTGGTTCTACTGCCAAGACCAGCCGACGCCAGGGCATTCGACTGGACTCCCTCCTTTCTCCATGGACCGAGTGAACAAGTCGTCCTCTCTGAAGGTGGTCCCGGGTTAAGATGTTGGTAGAGCGCGTAGTTCAGCTCATCCGTGACGGGGTGACTGGCATGGATCTTCTGGAGGT
This sequence comes from Aegilops speltoides, assembly GCA_021437245.1. Lineage (NCBI taxonomy): Eukaryota > Viridiplantae > Streptophyta > Magnoliopsida > Poales > Poaceae > Aegilops > Aegilops speltoides. The sequence continues at coordinate 218,221,274 of CM038145.1, forward strand.
TTTCCTTCGACGGCGCATTCAGCCACTTCAATACCGAGGCCACCCGATGTGGTTGTACTCTGGTACCGAAGACACCACTCGGGTCCACCTAGAGGAGGTCGACGACGCCACACTGGAGAGGTGGATGACTGCCATCACAGGGAACAAAGATAATCCCCGTGGAGCTAGGAGGATCCCACCACTCAACCAGTCTTACGAACAGACAAGGTCTGACCACTTATCTCCGACTGTGATCCTGTTTCATTTATTCTGTTTTGTTGCAATTCGGTCGACTGACTTTTGTTTTGTTTTGTTGTCTTCCAGATCACTACTGAGATGTATTCGATGCCCAACGGGGCGCAAGAACAGACCGAAGAGGAGGAAGGGAGCGGAGGCGAAAGCCAGGAGGAGTGGGAATTGGATGGCGAGGAGGGTGAAGAAAACGCTGGCTCTGAGGAGGAAGAGGAGGAGGAAGTCCAGCCTCCCCGTACTGAAAGACGATCCAAGCTCGTCCATGACCCTACAGTCGAGCGCGGCAAGGGGGTCGTGCCTGTCGTGCAGTCGACCAAACATCCTGGACGACCTCTCCAGCGCCGACTGAGAAAGCACCGAAGCAACCCCGAGCGGCGTCATCAAAACCGACGAAGGCCCTGCCGAAGATGAGGATGGTGATTCCCACTATTTCCGGGTAATGGCCTAACTTGTGTTTTGTTGTTTAACACGAATACACTCTTGGTCGACTCGTTCATTGACCGGTGATTTCTGAAATTGCAAGGTTGCTACTTACGAGACCTCAATCGGACATGACGATCAAGAAATGGAGGATCTTGTCACTTCCAACCCCTGATACGATCTCTATAGTTTTGCTTTGGCCGACGGGATCTTCATTTTTAACTTTGAATCTTTTACGTAGCTCCACCTAATATCATCATTGATCTCACGATGATGACGATGAGGTGCCATCAAGCAAAGGAGGAACAGGAAGGCGTCACCGGCAAGCTGCTTCGGGTTGTATCAAGACCAAACGCTGGATCCGGAAGAAGGGGCGTCGCCACTGGCTACCGTATCCTTTCTTTGTGCGGCGACGAGTGCTCGCCCTTTGTCATCAGTGCTGATCCGCCTTCCTTTTCTCCACCCACCACGCCCCGGAGGACCAAGCAGTGTTGCTAAAGAAGCTATCGCCGGTGGGGTCATGATGGAGCGGTGAAGGCGATCCGAGGCGCCACCAAGCAGCTTACGATGCAAGTTCGGCCCTTGAGCAATGTCGAGTTAGTTGATCACCGCTGTTCATTAGGGATATGGTACCTGAAAACTTTTCTTTCTGAAGATCTTAGTATTTGTACACCCACTGGGTGTGTCGATTGAATATCTGGATTGGTGGGGGCACGCTGAGTGCACCCACTGGGTGTAGTCCCCGAGGCTATGGTGGACTACTGGCAGTCGACCATTGTCTTTATACTTTGAACTTTTTCTCTTTACTTTCTCCACTCGATCTGGTCGAATGGAATCATGGAACTAGTGGGGGCACGCTGAGTGCACCCACTGGGTGTAGTCCCCGAGACCGTGGTCGACTGCTAGCAGTCGACTATGGTCTTAAGAACCTTTTTTTTGGTTAACTGCTGGTTTAGGATCACAACTTTTTTGTCTCTTTCGGTCGACTGATCGAATCGAGTCGGTAGAACCAGTGGGGGCACGCTGAGTGCACCAACTGGGTGTAGTCCCCGAGACTACAGTTGAATACTTTGATTCGGTTGTAGTCTTAGAAATACTACGATCTTTCTCTTAGTCACTCGGAAGTGACCTATCTTTGACGTCTGTCGATTGATCTTTCACAGAAATCTAGCAAGCTTGTGGCTCGTTATACTGAGTTGGAGAACAAGCATATCCAGCTCGAACTTGATCTGAAGCTTGTCCAGGAGAACTTCACGAAGGCGAAGGAGGAGGCAAAAGGTATGTTTGGTGAGAACCTTGATGACTGCCCTTATTTCTTGTCCACTCCTCGAGTCTCGATCTCACTTGCCATTTTGCGATAAAGCGAGGATGCTCAAGAAGAAGGACCTTGACCTCGCCGAGGCGCAGAAATCGGCTTCGGACAAGACGAAACTCGCAGAAGAAAAGCTAGCTTCAATCAGCAAACTTGAAGAGGAGAATACCAATCTGAAAGCTACTCTCGACACGGCCAACAAGGAGGTCAGTCGACTGAAGAATGACAAGATAACCCTAAGCGACAAGGCTAGCGAACTGGCGGGAAAGAAGAATGATCTAGAGGTTTATCTGGGAGGACTCGCCAAGAAGCTATTCCTCATGCTTGAAGGTAATCCCTTGTATCCGGCGTGCTTGTAATTATGGACTTACCACAAAGCTGGCGGCTTATCTTTGGGTTGTGTCTCTGAGTTCTCTGAGACTCTCCTGTGAAGGATGAAACCGCCATGAACGTGTTCTATTGGAGTCTCGTGTTCTTGATGTGGTCGACTATCTTGCTAGATCGAAGGTTGCAACGTCGCGATCGACACAAAGACTCTGGCGGGGAAGCACTTGAGCGACCTCGAGTCTCTGATGACTTGACTGAACGAAGTTCCAAGCCGAGTGCAAGAATGGAAGAAGTCTTCTGCCAGGTGTGGTGCTGATGTTGCTCTGTCTCTGGTTCGTGTTCACTTCAAGGACGCGCAAGAGGAAAAGCTGGCGTCTCTCAAGGTGGCCAATACCAAGAAGCATGACTTCCGATCCTTCATGGAGACCTTCATTGCTGCTGCCACTCGGATTGCAGATGGAATTGACCTGGATGAGTTTGTCGCGCCTTCCAGTCCTCCATAGGAGGAGTAAAAAACTTCTAAGCTTGATGCCTTAAATTTGCCTCGGAATGCCGAGTGGTTTTTGTAACCGGTAAACTTTAACAGGCTTGGTGCCTGAGCACTTCTGGATCCGTAGGATGCTATCTGAACTTGGGTTTGCCGTTGAATATGTTTGCTTTTGTCTTCGAACAAACATTGTTCTTCACTCAGAATATATGCTAGTGCTTGTGATGCACTTGTGACGCCTGGATAATTAAGCTACAGTGATCCCGCGCTAATGGTGCCACGTCACCACGGTTACTACAGCTAATCTATCGTTAGATCAAAACCGGTCCTAAATTCAAATTCAAAGTTTAGTGAATAATAAAAGTTTTCAAACATTAAAATAAAAATGTTCGTTCTGTATTAAATATTACATAGATAAATATGGTGTAGTAAACACATTTTTATAAAATGCCTAAATGGTTCAAAATGATTTAAAACAGAAAAGTAAATAAATAAAAGAAAATACAAGAGAAAAAAAAACAAGAAAAAGGTAGCCCCCCCCCTGGGCCAACCGGCCCAGCTAGTCAGCCGGCCGGCCAGCCCACTACCCCATGGCCTATATGGCCTCACCCACCTAACCCTAACCCGATCCACCCACTCACTCGATCCCTCATCGTTCCCCTCGTCCCCTCCACCGCGCCGCCACACGCATGCACGCACGCTCCAGGAGCGCGCGCCCGGCACCCGAGCCGCCGCTCCCTAGAGGCCGTCGCCCACCGGCGCCGAGCACCGCCACCCCCGGTCTCCTCCTCGCAGCTCCTCCTTCGTGCCCCGATCTGGAGCGCTGGATGCCCGCTCGTCGACGTCGTTGCTGCCACCTCGCCCTCGCCGTCGATCTACCTCGACGGACCACCCCGAGCCCGCTTCCTGTCCCTACAGCATCGCTGTGAGCTCCGCCACCCCCTGTGCCTTCTTGAGCTCGGATACGAGCTCCTGCATGTCCTCCCCACCACCCGTAGCTCTCACCTCCCCTGCGCCGGTGCCCTGCCGGGTCCGCCCGTACTGGGCGTGCGCCCGCTCGGGCGCGTCCGACACCCCACGTCCAAGCTCGCGCGCGTCCTGCACCCGTGCTCGCAGCGCCCCACCGCCGCATCCCATGCTCCGGCCGCACTCTCGCATGCCCTCAGACGCGCACAAGACGCTGTGGCTGCGCGTCCGCAGCGCCCTTCCACGCCACGCGCCTGCGGCCGCGTTGCTTTCGCGCTTGCCGCGCCCGACGCCTCCTCGCGCTCATCCTGCAGCCTGACGGGCTGCCTCCTCCCTGCCGCGGCCCTGCTTTGCTGCGGCCATTCTTTGTCTTTGCTCTGCGCTGCTTCGCCTCTGCCGCCTCGCCTTGAAACGCAGGCAGCAGCGCTTCTTCTTGCCTCCGGCGCCCCTGCTGCGTCGGCTTCCTCCGCCGGAAGCGGCGGTCGGTGAAACCCGCCGGCCCGGCAGCGCGGTGCCCCCATCGGGCTCGTTAAGCCCTTGTTCGGGGCCACCAGTAACCCTTAGCACCCATGGCCGCTAAGGCCATTGGCCCTATGACAAGTTGGCCCCCCCCTGAGCTAAAAATAAAAAAGGATTTTAAAAAAAAGTAAATAAATAAATAATTAAAATATTAATTAATTAATTAAAGAATTAATTAACTTAATTAATCTGATTAGTTAATCTAATTAATTGTAGTTAATAAACCTAATCATTTTAGTTAGACTAACTAAACACGATTAGCTAGTCTTGAACAATGACAACTGGGTCCCACCATCGATTGACCCAATCAACCCCTGCTGATCTGGCGGCGTCGACATGACATCATCTTGATGTCATAATTCCATTTTCAATTAAATTAAATAATTAATTAAATTCTAGAAACTAATAAAATCTTTAGAAAATCATATCTTTTAATCCGTAACTCAGATTAAATTATTTCCAACAAGAAAGTTGCTCAGAACGACGAGACGAATCCGGCTACGCAGCCCGTTCATCCGCCGCGCGTCCCTAGCATAGAGAACCTGCAACATTTCACCTCCGGCTCCTCTGCCTAAAAACACGAAACACCGGGGATATTTTCCCGGATGTTTCCCCTTCATCGGTATCGCCTATCCCTACGTTAGGTCACCCCTAGCACAACGTATTGACGCGTCTTGCTTTGTGTTACATTTGATTGCTCTGTTATTTATTGTGTTCCCCCTCCATTACTCCTTTCCGGTAGACTCCGAGACCGATGCTGATGCCCCTGTGGTCGACTACGTCACCGACGACCCCTCCTTGTTTGAGCAACCAGGCAAGCCCCCCCCCCCCTGATCACCAGATATCGCCTATTCTCCTCTATACTGCTTGCATTAGAGTAGTGTAGCATATTACCGCTTTCGTGATCCTATTACGATGCATAGCGACATTGTTGCTACATCTGTTGATACCTTACCGCAATCCTAAATGCTTAGTATAGGATGCTAGTTTATCATCATTGGCCCTACATTCTTGTCAGTCTGCCTTGCTATACTATCGGGCCGTGATCACTTGGGAGGTGATCAAGGGTATATATTATACATACATACATACTATACAGATGGTGACTAAAGTCGGGTCGACTCATTGAGTACCCGCAAGTGATTACGATGAAATTTGAAAGGACAGTGGCTCCATCCCGGTAGAGGTGGGCCTGGGTTCCCGACGGCCCCGATTGTTACTTTGTGGCGGAGCGGCAGGCAGGTTGAGACCACCTAGGAGGCAGTGGGCTGGCCTGCTCGGCGTTCAGCGGATACTTAACACGCTTAACGAGATCTTGGTATTTGATCCGAGTCGGCCATTTGGTCTATACGCACTAACCATCTCGTGGGAGTAGTTATGGGTATCCGGCGTCGTGGTATCGGCGAAGCCTTCTTGACGTCACGACGAGGCTGGCGTAGCCGGATTGGACTACGTTAACGCAACTTCCTTTGTAATGGAGGTTGCTAGGTCTGCATTCCGCCGCCCTCGCATAGCGTCTTGTGTGTGCAATGGGCGATGGGCCCGGACCACTGGCGCATAGGATTTAGACCGCGGGCTGACCTCTCTGTTGTGCCTAGGTGGGGCTGCGGCGTGTTGATCTTCGAGGCGGGCATGACCCGGGAAAGTGTGTCCGGCCAAATGGGATCAAGCGTGTTGGGTTATGTGGTGCACCCTGCAGGAAGTTAATCTATTGAATAGCCGTGATCTTGATAGCAGGGCGACTTGGAGTTGTACCTTGACCTTATGACAACTAGAACCGGATACTTAATAAAACACACCCTTCCAAGTTCCACGACAACCCGGTAATCGCTCTCTAACAGGCGACGAGGAGAGGATCGCGGGTAGGATTATGCTATGAGATGCTCTTGGAGATGCTACTTGGAGATGTTACTTGGCGATGCTACTTGGAGGACTTGATCTACTCTCTTCTACATCTTTGCAAGACGGAGGCTGCCAGAGGCGTAGTCTTGACGTGATTAGATATCCCCTTTATTACGGCATTCTGCAGATTCGATCCACCGATATTGCCTCCTTACATATACCCATGCATAAGTAGTGTAGCTCCTTGCTTGCGAGTACTTTGGATGAGTACTCACGGTTGCTTTCTCCCCTTTTTCCCCTTTCCGTTCTTTACGGTTGTCGCAACCAGATCTTTGGAGTCGAGAGCGACGCCACCATCGATGGCGACTACTACTGGAGGTGCCTATTACTACGTGTAGGTCAGGCGGCGGCGACCAGGAGTAGTTAGGAGGATCCCGCAGCGGGAGGCTGCGCCTCTTCGTCTGTATCCCGGTTTGTGCTAGGCTTCTTAAGGCAAACTTGTTTAACTTATGTCTCGTACTCAGATATTGTTGCTTCACTGACTCGTCTATGATCAAGCACTTGTATTCGAGCCCTCGAGGCCCCTGGCTTGTATTATGATGCTTGTATGACTTATTTATGTTTTAGAGTTGTGTTGTGATATCTTCCCGTGAGTCCCTGATCTTGATCGTACACATTTGCGTGCATGATTAGTGTACGATTGAATCGGGGGCGTCACAGCACTCTTGCAGGTAGGAATGAAGAACAAATTACAGTCGACTTGCGTCCTTGCGGATCGGGATGGAGTGCACATTGTATTTGTGGCGGAGCTCTGAAGGGGAAGGTAATAGTCGACTTGTACCTCGTCATCCTTGCAGAGCGGAATGAATCTCATACTTAGGCTAGCACTGGGTGCAGCTAAGCCCCCGAGTGGAAAGTTTGCTCTCCACTCGGTAGGATTTTCAAAAACTTAGGCGAGCGCTGGGCTGCAGCTAAGCCTCCGAGTGGGAGGTTTGCTCTCCACTTGGTAGGATTTTCAAAAACTTAGGCGAGCGTTGGTCTGTAGCTAAGCCTTCGAGTGGGAGGTTTGCTCTCCACTCGGTAGGATTTTCAAAAACTTAGGCGAGCACTGGGCTGCAGCTAAGCCCCCGAGTGGGAGGTTTGCTCTCCACTCGGTAGGATTTTGTAAAACTTAGGCGAGCACTGGGCTGCAGCTAAGCCTCCGAGTGGGAGGTTTGCTCTCCACTCGGTAGGATTTTCAAAAACTTAGGCGAGCACTGGGCTGCAGCTAAGCCCCCGAGTGGGAGGTTTGCTCTCCACTCGGTAGGATTTTGTAAAAATTAGGCGAGCACTGGGCTGCAGCTAAGCCCCCGAGTGGGTGGTTTGCTCTCCACTCGGTAGGATTTTCAAAAACTTAGGCGAACACTGGGCTGCGGCTAAGCCCCTGAGTTGGAGGTTTGCTCTCCACTCGGTAGGATTTTTTGTGACGTACTTCCAGAGGAGAAGGTTGCAATCGACCTGCACCTCGTCCTCCTTGCGGAGCGCATGCTGTATTTGTGGCGTAGCTTGGAAGGAGAAGGTAGCAGTCGACCTGCACCTCGTCCTCCTTGCGGAGCACACATTGTATTTGTGGCGTAGCTCAGAAGGAGAAGGTAGCAGTCAAGCTGCACCTCGTCCTCCTTGCGGAGCGCACATTTTATTTGTGGCGGATCTCTGAAGGTGAAGGTAACAGTCGACTTGTACCTCATCATCCTTGCAGAGCGGAATGAATCTCATACTTAGGCTAGCACTGGGCTGCAGCTAAGCCCCCAAGTGGAAAGTTTGCTCTCCACTCGGTAGGATTTTCAAAAACTTAGCCGAGCGCTGGGCTGCAGCTAAGCCCCCGAGTGGGAGGTTTGCTCTCCACTCGGTAGGATTTTCAAAAACTTAGGCGAGCGCTGGGCTGTAGCTAATCCTCCGAGTGGGAGGTTTGCTCTCCACTCAGTAGGATTTTCAAAAACTTAGGAGAGCACTGGGCTGCAGCTAAGCCCCCGAGTGGGAGGTTTGCTCTCCACTCGGTAGGATTTTGTAAAACTTAGGCGAGCACTGGGCTGCAGCTAAGCCTCCGAGTGGGAGGTTTGCTCTCCACTCGGTAGGATTTTCAAAAACTTAGGTGAGCACTGGGCTGCAGCTAAGCCCCTGAGTGGGAGGTTTGCTCTCCACTCGGTAGGATTTTTTGTGACGTACTTCCAGAGGAGAAGGTTGCAGTCGGCATGCACCTCGTCCTCCTTGCGGAGCGCATGCTGTATTTGTGGCATAGCTTGGAAGGAGAAGGTAGCAGTCGACCTGCACCTCGTCCTCCTTGCGGAGCACACATTGTATTTGTGGCGTAGCTCAGAAGGAGAAGGTAGCAGTCAAGCTGCACCTCGTCCTCCTTGCGGAGCGCACATTGTATTTGTGGCGTAGCTCAGAAGAAGAAGGTAGCAGTCAAGCTGCACCTCGTCCTCCTTGCGGAGCGCACATTGTATTTGTGGCGTAGCTCGGAAGGAGAAGGTAGCAGTCGACCTGCACCTCGTCCTCCTTGCGGAGCGCACATTGCCTTTGTACTTAGGCGAGCACTGGGCTGCAGCTAAGCCCCCCGAGTGGGAGGCTAGCTCACCACTCGGCAAGATTTTGTTAAACTTAGGCGAGTACTTGGACTGCAGCTAAGCCCCCGAGTGTGAGGCTGGCTCACCACTCGGCAGGATTTTGTTAAACTTAGGCGAGTACTTGGACTGCAGCTAAGCCCCCTAGTGGGAAGCTGGCTCACCACTCAGTAGGATTTTGAAAGTACTTAGGCGAAACGGATTCGCAGCTAAGCCCCCGAGTGGGAGGCTGGCTCGCCACTCGGCAAGGATTTTTTTTACAAACTTAGGCGAAACGGATTCGCAGCTAAGCCACCCACTGGGGACTGCTCATGTGAACAAAAGTAACAACAATCACTGGAAAAATTATAACACTCTTGTCTTTGATAAATAAACTACAGAAGTACTTTTATTACATCTCATCCGAGTGAATACATAAGTATAAAAGGGGTGGAGCAGCTCCGCGTTCCAAGCTCGGGGCTCGTCAATCTGGTGCTTGACATTGTAAAGGCGATACGCCCCATTGTGGAGAACTTTGGTGACGATGAACGGACCTTCCCAAGTAGGAGCAAGCTTGTGTGGCTTCTGTTGATCCACTCGGAGAACCAAATCTCCTTCTTGGAAGGCTCGACTCTTCATTTTTTGGCATGGAAGTGACGCAAGTCCTGTTGATAAATGGTCGATCGGATCATGGCCATCTCTCTTTCTTCTTCTAGAAGGTCGACTGCGTCCTGTCGGGCTTGCTCTGCCTCATCTTCAGTGTAGAGTTCGACTCGGGGTGCGTTGTGAAGCAGGTCACTCGGCAAGACTGCTTCAGCTCCGTATACCAAGAAGAACGGAGTTCTCCTAGTCGGCCGATTAGGTGTGGTCCTTAATCCCCAAAGTACTAATGGAAGTTCGTCGACCCATGCACTAGCTGCGTGCTTGAGATCGCGCATCAGTCAGGGTTTCAACCCTTTGAGAATTAAACCATTTGCTCGTTCTGCCTGTCCATTCGACTGGGGGTGAGCGACTGAAGCATAGTCGACTCGTGTGCCCTGAGATGTGCAAAAGGCTCTGAATTCCTCGGAATCAAAGTTTGACCCATTATCAGTGATGATGCTATGTGGAACTCCATATCTGAATATCAACTCCCGATGAAGCCGACAAAGAAGGCGGCATCAAGATTCTTGATGGGTTTAGCTTCAATCCATTTAGTGAACTTGTCATTGCCACCGGCACATGGGTGAAGCCGCACTCGCTGATCGAGTGGTCCAACCATATCCAATCCCCATACAGCAAAAGGCCAGACGAGTGGGATGGTCTTCAAGGCTGAGGCGGGCTTGTGTGACATATTGGAGTAAAATTGACATCATTCACACTTGTTGACTATCTTCTTTGCCATTTCATTTGCTCTTGGTCAGTAAAATCCCGCTCGGTATGCTTTAGCCACAATGGTCCGAGAGGACGCATGATGGCCACAGGTCCCCGAGTGGATATCGTCAAGGATTATCCGACCTTCTTCTGGCGTTATACACTTCTGACCGACTCCAGTCGCGCTTTCTTTGTACAATTGTCCCTTTATTACGGTAAAGGCTTTGGATCGGCGGACGATCTATCGAGCCTCTTCTTCATCCTCTGGGAGCTCTTTCCTTAAGACATACGCGATGTACGGCACTGTCCAATCGGGAGTGATGACCAACGCTTCCATGATCAGGTCGACCACTGCTGGAACTTCAACTTCAGTCAGATCTGTGACACTTTTAGGCTGCGGAGCTTCTTCGGTAAAAGGATCTTCCTAAACTGATGGAGTATGGATATGTTCCAAGAACACATCACTGGGAATGGCTTTTCTCTTGGAACCTATCTTTGCCAAATCATCAGCCGCTTGATTCTTCAGTCGGGGTATATGATGGAGCTCTAACCCTTCAAATTTCTTCTCAAGCTTTCTTCTTGCATTGCATTAACTAGTCATCATTTGGGCTTCTAACGTCCCACTCCTTCATCACCTGATTGACCACCAAATCTGAGTCGCCATAAACCATAAGGCGACGGACGCCGAGTGAAATGGCCATGCGCAACCCATACAAAAGTGCTTCGTATTCTGCTTCATTGTTGGAGGAATCAAAGTGGATCTGGAGCACATATCTGGGCTTATCTCCTTGGGGGGAAACCAAAACTACCCCAGCACCGGAACCATTCAACATCTTAGAACCGTCAAAGAACATGGTCCGGTGCTCTGAGTGAACTTGAGTCGGTAGTTGCTGTTCAATCCACTCGGCGATGAAATCTGCTACTGCTTGGGACTTAATGGCTTTCTTTGCCTCAAACTTGATATCAAGGGGAAGGAGTTCAATCGCCCATTTTGCCACTCGAACAGTTGCATCTCTGTTGTGCAGAATCTCTAACAATGGGGCATCACTGACGACTGTGATGGAATGATCAGAGAACTAATGAGCAACCTTCTTCGTGGTCATGTAAATCCCACATACAAGCTTCTGATAATGAGGGTATCTTTGCTTCGATGGGGTCAACACTTCGGAAAGATAATATACTGGGCGCTGAACTTTGAAGGCTTTTCCTTCTTCTTCCCGCCGACCGTAAATCTTGATCGACGACTTGTCGTGTGGCTGCAATGTAAAGCAACAAAGGCTCTTTGCTGATTGGAGCAGCAAGCATCGGTTGGTGGAGAGCGAGCTTTAGCTCGCAAACGCTGCATCGACTTCGAGTCCACTCGAACTTGTCGACTTCTTCATCGATCGGTAAAGAGGCAATGCATTTTCACCGAGGCGAGATGAATCGACTTAACGCGCCAAGCATCGAAGAAGCTTCGGACATCGTGCACACACGGGCGTTTCATTTGGAGTATAGTGCCAACTTTTTACGGGTTGGCGTCGATTCCTCGTTCGGAAACGAAAACCGAGTAACTTTCCGCCAGAACTCCGAATGTGCACTTTGATGGATTAAGCTTGATATCATACCTCCCGAGATTGGCAAATGTTTGATGAGGTCACCAACAGTCGGAACCCTTCCGTGATTTGACCACAATATCATCCATGTATGCTTCCACGTTCCGACTGATTTGAGTGAGTAAACACTTCTGAATCATCCTCATGAACGTGGCTCCAGCATTCTTGAGGTCGAATGGCATGGTGACATAGCAGAAGCACCCGAATGGAGTGATGAAAGCTGTTTTGATCTCGTCGGGTCCATACAGACGGATCTGATGGTAACCGGAATAAGCATCTAAAAAAGATAGGCGCTCACATCCCGCAGTCGAGTCGACTATTTGGTTGATGCGGGGAAGAGGAAAATGATCTTTCGGGTAGGCCCGATTGATATGCTTGAAGTCAATGCACATGCGAAGTGACTTGTCCTTCTTGGGGACCATGACGACATTGGCGAGCCACTCAGAGTGGTAAATTTCTCGGATAAACTCTCGCTGCCAGAGCCGAGCCACCTCCTCGCCAATGGCCTTTCTCTTACGGACGGCGGACCGTCGAAGATGTTCTTTGACAGGTTTCACCTTTGAGTCGACTCGTAGGCGATGCTCGGCCGATCCCACAGGAACACCGGCATGTCGCCAGCTTCCATGCGAAGATGTCCCAGCTTCTCACGTAAGAACCGGATGAGTGCTTCTTCCTATTTAGAGTCGAGTGTTGTAGAGATATGAGTCGAAAGAGCTTTGGGGTCGGTCAGGTGAATGTGAACGGGCTTCTTCTCACCAGACGACTGGAACGCTGACTCTGTGGCGGGCTTCTTGGCCCGCAATAAATCACTCGGATCTGCATTTTTCTGGTATTCTTGCAGCTCCACCACTGTTATCCGAGCATCGGCAATCTTTGAGCCCTTCTAAAAGCACTCTTCTGCCTTTTTCCGATTGCCAGTGATGGTGATCACACCTTTGGGACCAGGCATCTTCAATTTGAGATACACATAACATGGTCGAGCCATGAATCGTGCATAAGCTGGCCTGCCCAAAATAGCGTGATAAGCACTCTGGAAATCCACAACTTCAAATGTTAACTTTTCTTTGCGGAAATGCTTTGAATCGCCAAAAACCACATCAAGAGCAATTTGGCCGAGTGACTCTGCCTTCTTCCCAGGAATGACTCCATGGAAACTCATGTTCTTTGGGCCGAGTGCCGACATCGGAATGCCCATTCCTTGACGTCTCTACATACAATATATTCAGCCCGCTGCCACCATCCATCAGAACCTTAGTCAGTCGAGTGCCTTCGATGACCGGGTCGACCACCAAAGCTTGCCTCCCAGGGGTGGCTATGTGTGTCGGATGATCAGACTGGTTGAATGTGATGGCGGTCTGAGACCATTTCAGGTAACTGGGTGTCACCGGAGCAACCATATTCACCTCACGGTTGATAACTTTCAATCGACTTTTGCTCTCAACATCAGCAAAAATCATCAGGGTGGAATTGACATGGGGGTATCCTCCATCACTGTCCTCTTTGTCCTCAACCTTGTCCAACTCCTTTTCCTTATCCTTGGGTTGTTTCCCCTGAAACTGCTGGATTAAGAGCCGGCACTGGCGATTGGTATGTTCCGGGTAAATGAAGTTACCCTCCTCGTCTTTCTTCGTGTGGATGTGGCATGGCAAATCCATCACGTCGTTTCCTTCCTTGTCCTTCACCTTCTTGGGGTTCCAAGATCCTTTGGGCTTCCCTTTAAACTTGCCCGAGTCACGGCCAAGGCTTTCTACAGAGCAGCTGGCTCGGCTTTCCGCTTCGCTTCCGACCGAGTTCCTCCTCCGGTTTCATGAGCAGTCGGCTTGTACTTGCCACTCCGGAGCCGATCCTCTTCTTCACCATTTGCATATTTGGTAGAAATCTCCATCATTCGACTCAGAGTCATGTCTCCGGTTCGACCGAATTTCAAACTTAATTCCCTGTTCTTAACGCCTTCCTTGAAGGCACAGACTGCTTGGTGATCAGACACATTCTCCACCGTGTGATGCAATGTGATCCACCTCTGGATGTAATCCCTCAGGGTCTCATTCGACTTTTGCACACAAACCTGCAGCTCCGTCAACCCTGCTGGTCGCTTGCAAGTTCCTTCAAATGTCCTGACAAACACTCGGGCAAGATCTTCCCAAGTGTAAATGCTGCTAGGTGCCAACTGATTCAACCATGCCCTGGCCGAGCCCTCCAACATGAGGGGTAGGTGTTTCATGGCCACCTCATCATTGCCGCCGCCAATCTGAATAGCCACTCGGTAGTCCTCAAGCCAAGTGTCGGGCTTGGACTCACCAGTGAACTTACTAACTCCAGTCGCCAACCTGAAGTTGGGAGGAATCACCGCGGCTCTGATGGCTCTGCTAAAACACTCTGGTCCTGAGACATGAACTCGGCTGCTGGTGGGCACATCTCTGTTATGGCCTTCTCGGTGAGCTCTGTTCCGGTCGACCAGACCTTGCACGATAATGGATCTCGCGTCAAAGCCTGGTTCTCTGGGGTCGACTGGAACCCTTCACCCAACACTGTGCTGGCATTTGTCATCTTGTTGTCGAGGGGCGTACGACCCACCCCTTGGGGGAGGAGTGGGCACTCGACGCTGATCATTGCGATTGAATCGATCATCATACTGATCATGCCGACCCCCACGTCCCTCACGCCACGGGGGCGATCTTGGGCTATGGGCCGACTGGACTGTATTCGCAGCGACAGATCTGCTGTGAATCCGGTTTCGCAATCGCGATCTGACTAAATTCGATCTCCTGCTGCCGGATCAAATCTCGATCGCATCAAGCCTCTGCCACCTCGACCGAGAGGGCTGAATCGACTCGCTATACGGCTGCACTGCTAGATTCGAATGGGAGTTCGATATACCGAGTCGGTGGTGGAAAGAGCCGACGCCGATCGAGTCTGGAACTCGTTTCGTCTTGGCGCTCGTCAAGTGCTCGCTGGAGGTTCTCTAGTCGAAAGCGCCACCAAGTTAAAACGCGTCCTCCAAGGCACGAGCCTCGGGGTTTCTCCACGATAGGAGTATGCGAGCATCCATGTTCGGCGGCAAAGATCTTCCCTTTGCGCGAAGTGAGTGGCTCAGTTGATACTCCTCGTGGACTGCTACTGGTCGCCTCCGCCGCCCCTCCATCGGTGCGGGGAAGACGGAGGACTACGCGTCCATTGACCATCGGGACCTCCGCCATTGGATCACCTTTGTTGTTGCACTCGGATGCGATCTCTATGGAGCGGTCGACGATCGAGCGAGCCATAGAGATTCGTCGGGCTCGATCGCCACGACTTGGGGGGTGGCCGAGTGGCAGGCCGCTGCGTGTCTCATCCACCGCTGAAGCCTCGACCGACCGGAGCGCGCTTATTTGGCGGAGACGAGGAGAGAGGACGATCACGAGGGTCGACCGTCTGGGCCGACGGTTGCCGCAGCAGGACGCCGCGGACACATGCGCGAAAGTGTGTCGCCCTACGGATTGGTAGCGCGTCGATGTCGAGTGGAGCCTCCTGGAGCCAAGCGGAGTCGTCGGCGATGAACGTGAGCGCGCCGAGACGGATCTCGCGGCCCTCAACCAAAACTCCGCCAGAAACCATGGTGAAGGCGATCGGAACAATTGCAACTTCTCCAATAAGTCGCTAAGACACCGGCCCCACGGTGGGCGCCAACTGTCGTGGTACTAAGACTGACAGTAGAATATGGGGGTAGGTATGAAGAGGCAAGATCCTAGCTATGGAGTAGTTGTATACGCAAGGGGTTTACGAGTTCAGGCCCTTCTCGGAGGAAGTAACAGCCCTACGTCTCGGAGCCCGGAGGCGGTCGACTGGATTAGATTCGTATGAGTTACAGGGGTGCGAACCCTTGACACTAAGGAGGGGGTGGCTTATATAGAGTCCGCTGAGACCCTCCGCCCTCGATTATCTTGAGGTTTAAAGTACATTAAGGCCTGGTGTTACTGGTAACGCCCTACATAAAGTGCTATCATGACCATAAAGACTACTTAATAACAGACCGTTTGGGTGCAGAGTGACTCTTGATCTCCTGGTGGTCGAATGAGGCTTCATGGTCGAGTGTCTTCGAGTCCGTCGAGTGGAATCCTTCCAGGTCGACTGAAAGGCAGTTTCTTCTAGAGATGTCCTTGGGGAGGGTACCTTGGACAGGTCCATGACCCTACCCTAGGTACATGGCTTCATCAGCTATGATGGTGCCCGAGGCAGGTGGCGGCGTTGGTGTCAAGCGCAGAGACGTTCTGCTGTCTTTTCAGTTTTATCATGTCGGTCTTTATATGACCTGTATTTTTTTTCGAGAGTATGTCAATGGCAATACCATAGCTTTATAGAAGAGAGAAAAGTATTTACAAGATTGTGTCCTAGGTGCGAACACGAAGGACACAAAACGCACACAACTCCAACTCCACAATCGCTATGCTAACTTCTCACAAAACGTTGTAGCCCACCTACACCCACACCCGCCATCTTCCACTCCACGATTTCGTCGAGGATTATGAATGGAAGATCAAACGCAGTCTTTTGCTCATTGACCTTGTTGAAGACTCTGGCATTCCTCTGCTTCCACAAAGCCCATGCAACCACAGTCACCATCGTATCAAACCCTCTCCGATCAGCCCTAAAGAAGCTTGTACGTCACGGTAAGCCACCACTCCGTGAACTCGACCGTCTCTAGTGGCCCCTGTATGTTGAGGTGGAGAAGGCCAAACACACTGTGCCACACCTCCTGAGCGTAGGTGCAGTTAGCCAGGATGTGTGCCACATTGTCCTCCGCCTGCAAGCACATATAGCAAGTCGACGGTTGGTCTTGAAGCCCGTGCCGGGATCTCCTGTCAGATGTCCACAAACGGTTCTGCAAAGCTAGCCAGACGAAAAGTTTGCATTTGAGCGGTGCCCAACTCCTCCAAGTGCAGTTTGCAGTTGGCGATCTGGTCAGCGCCGAGCAAAGGTATTGATAGACCGATTTGGCCGAGTAGGAGCTTGACGTCGTTAGCGGCCAGGTGAAGCTGTCAGGCTGGTCCGGATCCCTTGGCACCGTGTTTATCGCGTGCGCAAGGTGCATGAGCTGAATGAGGGCCGTGAAGGATGTGTTGGCCTCGAAGTTCTGTGTCTAGCTAGCGCCGTCGAGGGCCTGACACACCGTGCGTCTGTTCGCCGTCCTGGCTGGGACCAAGGCGACCAGCAATGGTGCAATGTCTGCTGCCGCTGCTCTGTGAGTCCATCTGTCCTTCCAGATCAACACCCGCTCGCCGGATCCGACTTTGATGTCGACCAAGGTGTCGAACACCGCTTTAGCCTCCTCGTCTCTCATCATCGGCAGGCCTTGCCATGGGCGTTGGGTATCGGTCCTCTTGAGCCACACCCATCTAACTCTGAGCGTGATCGCCTGCCATTTGACTTGTATTTTAATCTTTCTGATATGAATGAGACACATATTCATGAAAAAAAATGTTTTTTTTAGCATCAGTACAGACACAAGCGCTCATATACACGCGCATACACTCATCTCTATGAACGCACGCACGCACACCCTACCCCTATGAGCACCTCCAGAGACGGAGCAAGATATCATCTTGAAATTCTACGGTCACCAGAAGCGCCTCGTCGTCGACGGGAACGTCTCCTCCCACTGAAAACGCATCGCCGGAAATCCTGAAATAAATTCAGGAATAATGCGAGCACCAGGATCTGATGGGTTGTTTTGTTTTTGAGCTGTGCTCATGGTTGATTTGGTTTGCGAACTAACCGCTACAACCGCACCAGGCTCGAGTCGCGACCGATCCGCGTCTCTCTCAAGCCCGGTGCGATGTTCCTGCGGCGCCTGAGCACGTCCGCCTCCGGCGTCCTCCGCCGGCGCCGCCGCGGCGCCAAGGACGACGGCGTTCTAGCCGCCCTGCGTGCGGAGATCGCCCACGAGCTCTCCTCGCCCCCCTCCTCCTCCCCCTCTTCCCTCCATTCTCAGGTACCCCCCGCCCTATCCTCCCACCACTGACTTCCAGCCCCAATCCAACGCCACTCACGCCCCCTTTCCCATTCGCAGGAGGCTCTCGGCTTTGCCACCGTGTCGGACGCGCCGCGTGCGCAGGACGTGCTTCTGCGCCGCTGCGGAGACGCCGAGGAGGTCCACGTGTCGGCGCTGCTCGCCCCACTGCGCTTCGAAGGCGAGGAACCTCTGCCCAGGGACGCACTCATGAAGGTGTTCGTCAGCAAGCCAGGAGTGGAACCGCTGCTGCGCTTCGATTGCCGCGCGGTTGCCGCCGCCGGCGGCGCTGCTGCTGGCTATGATATAACTGCCCTTTCGTATCACGCGTTCCCTGGCGATGGTGGAGACTGCAAGTATGAAGGGCCAGACTTCGGGTAATTTTCCTTGCGTTGCTTGCTTTCTAATTCTGTTAATCATGCTATGTATACCATGTGTCAACTGAACTTCTGACTGAACTGACACATTGGGGTTTACTGCATGGAACTAGGGAGTTAAGAAAGCAGGAACGTGAAAAACACCACTATGGCTAGCATTGCGCGGCCTGAAATCCTAGATTAGTCTTTACTTTCTGTTGCACAAGGATGCTGATAGAGTGATAATGGAACCCGGCTGATCTGGTCATTTGGAAAATAAAAACATGAATTTGACAAGAATGAAATACAAATCACAGGACTTCTTTAACAAACCCCAAGAAAGGTGAATGAATTATAATTTGGTTTGAACATAGGAAAATTGCCTCGATTGTATGCGGATGTGTTTACAAATAAGGTTTTGGTGAATTTTGGAATCCGGTGGAGCTGGAGCATAGGAAATCAATCCATAGGAATTCGGCAGCACCGTTTCTTTGAACCAAAGAGCATTTATACAGAAAATTTCCTAAGGATCGGAGTCCTCCAGAAAATCTTACAATACAAAGGGTGACCAACCGCAGAATTTCTCATAAATGATCTGGGGAGAGTCTGTCTCTACGTTCAGTGGAATTTCTTAATAGCTGGATGCAGGATGTAAAGAGCATAGGATTTTCTTGTCACAACACCTCTGCCATTGATAACTGCAAGTCTGAAACTCCTGTTGCAGTTTGTGGAGACCACTAACTGCTGGTGGTCTTACTCTTAAACCTGAAATTATTTAAGAGGAAATGCTAGTACCACCTGCAGTCGATTAGATTCCTTCTGTATATAAGGCGACTTACCAGGGCTGGGTTGTTGCCCTAACTCCTTAGATGACTGCCACTATTTTATTTTGAGTAGTTATTTCCCTATATAATACTCCCTCCGTCCCAAAATAAGTGTCTTGAGTTTAGTACAAATTTGTACTAGAGCTAGTACAAAGTTGAGACACTTATTTTGGGACGGAGGGAGTAGTCGATAGTGGTTGAAATTTTGGTGAGATCCTTCTTTTCCAATAAATCTTACGGCCGTATACTTTATGTGATCATCCCTTTGTGGCGCATTTTGTGCAATTGCTTTGCTTTGGGCACTAAATTAGTTAAATGATATACTCCCCCAGAGTAGATCTATCTGAAAGGTGTTGAATGTTAAAATTCTAAGTTATGCTTTATTTCATTCCCTAATTTCTCAAGATTGCTGCTCGTGGGTGTAATATCGAATTAAAGCATCCGATGTTGCCTTTAGTTAATAGAGAATTGGAACCAAGGTTTTAACATCAGAAGTTAACGTGAATGTGGTGTAGTACCTGACTTGCCCCAAGTCATGTCTACTACTCCCTCCGTCCCAAAATAAGTGACTCAACTTTGTACTAACTTTCATGCAACTTGTGCTAGCAATTGGAACCTGTACCTCTTGTCCATTGTGAAGTTGGGCATGAGATATTTCAAGAGGTTTTGTCGATTATTAATATGGGAAGGGACAAAGGGTAATGGTTTTGAAAGTATGAACAATTATTACCTAAGCGTTGACTGCAAGGTGTGCAGTTAAACATCACTTTTTTGGGATGAAAATAGACGTAGAATTACTCGAAGGGATCCCTTACTCGAAATAGCTGTGCTGTCTTACTGTAAATGATTAGGCTAAACCAAATGGTACGGCAAGAGTTTGTTTTAGTATAAATTAGGAGGAGCTAATCCATGACATGTAATTTGATAATTTGTAAACTTGTACCCATTTGCTTGATGACTTGTCTCAGATTGGTCATTTAGGCCAAACCGTTTTTGACCGGATAAGGCATACTTTGCATCTTCTGCCAGAACCCCATACTTGCATGTTAAGCTGGGACTAGACTAGGCTTAAGATGGATAATGCCTCATACCCACTTTCTTTTTTGCTCTACTGTATTAAATGTTTGAAACACAATGTGCAAGTGCATACCGAATAGAGAACATACATATGCTATTCAGTTACATCTGTTGTTGTTAATTGTGCCTATGGTTTGTTCTGAGTGAGGCCAAATGGTGCCTATGGTTTATTCTGAGGCCAGGTGCAAAAAAATAAAATAAAAAATGGATGTGTTTCTCATCCATGAAATTCTTCTTGTCGATGTTAACTATATCAGTTGTTTCAATGTATAATGATCATGTTGCCCCACCATATAGACAAAAGGATCACATTTATAATTTACAAAAACACCAACGAGGCAATTGATTCATTTAAAAAGCAGCAAGCTCAAGAAGCATGTGGTGTTCCTCTCTAATTGCACTGAGTGAGAGTATTTTTCCTTCCGCTATGCAGGGATTTGGATCCTAAGCTACAGACTGCACTGCAAGAATATCTCCTGGCAAGAGGCGTTACCCCTGAACTGGCGACCTCACTTCGTGAACACTTGCTTCAGAAGGAGCAGGCCCAGTACGTGAGCTGGCTGAAAACATTGGAAGGGATGTTCACCAAAGATCATTGACCTGATCGTTGTCGGAAAAGATGAAGAAGAGAACGATTGTTGACCTATTAGTCCTCGTCTGTTCAACTTTGCTCATCAGTTGTTAGTCTGTTCCCGATGAGTCGAATGCTTAATGTTCTTTTGGCTGTGACAATGTGGGATACAAGGTGAATGCTGTATCTCGGTTAAGTTTGTGTCCTGTCCAGTTACAGTAATGGCGTCCTTGTTGAGTTCGATGAACTGTCAGGTGTTATCACCAGCGGCCTGTCTTGTTGCTGATTGGTGATGCTGGATTTGGGGTTTTGGACCATGAGATGAAGGCCTGAAGGTGATGGTGGATTTGTGCTTTTCGGTCGGACAAGATCAACATTCCAGTAAAATACCCCATTTGGCTTCTTTTTTTAACAAAATAAATAGGAGGAGATTTTTCAATCTTGTAATTGAGCTGGCTCTCAACTCGTCAAGATGTGTTAAAAAAAAACTTGTCAAGAAATAATTTTCTCTGCCGGCCAATATGTGATATCGCGATGGAAGATACTCGTCAAGAGTTGCATGCTTCACCCACCTCGCCTTCAATGCTTTTTCTTCATCTTCAAACTTGAATGTAGTACTATATCTTCTGAACCGAAAATTCAAATTAAGTTTCGTTTAGATATTTGTGTTTGTTGCAACAAATACCTTTGAACAAGACCAATTTTGAATACATTTTGATAATTTATAAAATTTTACCAAGTTTCAAACATTATAACTTGATAGCAGCAATATTAAGTTTTTACTAAGTTTTACCAAGTTTCATTTGCTTTTAGGGTTTAGGGCTTGGGGGTTAGGGCTTAGGGTTGAGGGTTTAACTTTTAGTTTTTTTAAACTTAATGAATTTATCATTCATTTTATCAAATTTCAGCAGTTGAAACCTGGTGAAGTTTTTAAAACTTGTCAAAACATATACAGAAGTGGTCTTGTTTCAAAGCCCTCGTCATATACGTCATATAGAATACGAATATGCGAACGCAATGTAAGTTAGATTTTTGGTTAAAACAAATAGATTCAAATTTACAGATCAAAAGAAAAATCTTTTTTAGGTGGGGTGGGTGAGGCATGCACTCTCACTCCCTGCCAAAAGATGTACTCCCTCCGTTCCTAAATATAAGTCTTTTTAGACATTTCAAATGGAATATAACATACGGATGTACGTGGACATATTTTAGAGTGTAGATTCACTCATTTTGCTCCGTATGTAGTCACTTGATGGAATCTCTACAAAGACTTATATTTGGGAACGGAGGGAGTACTAAAAGCTGTATGCATAAAGTAATTATAAGCTCTAATCACAAAATCAATTTTGCAATCTTGCTCAATCATGTGGCTGCATGCATGCGTACCCAAGCCGCTCTGTGCCGTAAATCGCCTCCCATGTCGCGTTGGTTATCTTTCTGTATCCTCTTGCGTTGTCAAAAGGAAAATTGTTGTTTTGAACTAAGGCAACGTTTGTTTGCAAGATGAAGACAAGATCGAGCATATCATGATGCAATGCATGGTGGCTAGAGAAACTTGGCAGCGATACTTCGCTGTGCTGCATTCGAGGACTGGTGGAATAAGGCCAAAATGCTACTCCCTTCGTCTGAAAAGTTTGTCCTTCATATGGATGTGTCTAGCACAACGAGAGTATTTCAAAAGTTTGTCACTAAAAAAATTAGTGCTAGATACATCCATTTGAAGGACAAGCTTGGGACAAACTTTTCCGGACGAAGGGAGTATTTCAAAAGCACGGTAGGCATGATTTCGATTCGTTTGTTACCTTACCGCGTGACATCTTTGAAAACAAAGAAACACCCATATATTTTAGTAATGTTTGTCACTAGTTGTTGGTGTCAAAACTGGTGGACCTCATCCGCAAAGACTTGAAGTATTGGATGAAGGCCGAAGTCGGTGGTTTGGATAGATTTGTGAGAAGTTAGCTTCATGACATTGCACAGTTGTTGTTGGCCCATCTTCGCGGGGATTTTATTTACTAGTTTTGCTTCTCTTTTTTTAGCACGCCAAAGACGTATCATATATTTTATAGAATGCAAAAACAATTTACATGATTCTTTTTATGAAAATAATATATAAGAACTTTATCGAATTGGTCGCTGGCAAACAATCACAAAGTTTTAAGCACACTCGCCGACACGTAGGGGTAGCGACTGGCCACAGATTTATGAAAAGCATCCCCAACAAGTCGCATATACCACCCTAAAAGTGACCACACAGGATGTCCAAATAATTTATCCGAGGTTCTCAGATGTGGTGTTTCTGCAAGTTCCTCATACATGTTCCCCTAAAACATGTTTTCTTTCTATTTCTTTTTAAACTAACATACAAATGGCATATGCGTGGAGAGGAGGTTAGGGAGAGACTGACGAGCGACACAGAGAGGTAGGATAGACAACACAGCTGGGCAGCAAGGGGTTGGCGCCCACCATGGGGCCAGCGCATCTATGTGGTAACTTGAGAGGGGTTGATTGGGACAAGAGACGTGAGGCGGATCAACACACAAGACAAGAATTTAGACAGCTTCGGGCCCCAGGAAACATCATCCGATAATAGCCCTACATGTTGTTTGCGGCTAGGTCCCATTATGCTCATGAGGGAGACGCCGTAAATTCGGCTCTCCTCTAGTTGTGTCTAGCCTTAACGATTATTTTCTTACTCTCCTCTCTTGGGGTGCCCCGCCCCTCCTTATATAAGTTGAAGGGGGGGTTACATGTAGAGTCAAACTCAGATTAAGACTTAACTTATTTTGACGTCTTACCATGGGCTCTTAACGTCTTGGCCTTCTTAATGTAAGCCGGCTTACAATCCGGCTTACAATCTGACTTACAATCTGGCTTACCATCTTAACTGTCTGGCTTAACTGTCTGTCGGCTTAACTGTCTGGCTTAACTGTCTGCCGGCTTACAATGCTTAACTGTGTCCGCCGGCTTACAATGCTTAACTGTGTCCACCGGCTTATAATCTGCCGGGTCACCAATGAAACCAAGTCCCAGCCGGGTCATATCTCCGGCCGGGTCACACCGCGGGGTATATCCCCGACAGAAGAGGTAACCAGGAGACGTGGCAGGGGGAGCTGGTACATGCGACGCGGCTGAGTCTGTCGAGAGGCGATGGAGTGGCGGTGCCCTAAAATTTCAACGATTGTCTCCTACCACGTTTACTGCAAGATTGATGGGAAGAGTCATATTCCCTTGATGGAGGGGATGTTGGGCTGATTATATGGCCCCCTTTAAAAAAGCAGAAATGCCATTGATCTTACATTCACTAGGAGTAGCTTTCCTAGGACGTACATCCAATCCCCGTGTGCAAATCTCACGATACGCATGATAATCCTTATTCGCTCTTATGCACCTTTGAGAGCGAACGACTGCGTGTAGGACACTAAATTTTCGCTCTCATGGCGAGACCCCCACCGTATCCCTTAACAACCCCCCTCCCCCCCTCAAAATCATATATGACAAAATTTGTATCTAGAGCATGACAATTTCCAATAGCTTTCTCTCATGTAGCAGGGTAAGCCCCTTCTGCCAACATGATAACTCCTGAACAGATAGGCAAATTTCTTTTCATGTACTGTGGCAATTCTCTAATGTAGCATGCAAGACTATCCGGTGTAGCATGACAATACATGAAAATGTGTGGCATTTTTTTTGCTTTAGCCCGACAATTTTCTATGTTGCATCATGGCAAAATCCCTGAAATGCAGGGCAATTTATTCTACTGCAGTATGGCAAATGACTGACAATCTTTCTACTAGCATGACATTTTTTTTTCTTTTCAGCATAGCAAATATTTTTTTGTAATAGCGCTACAATGACAATTCTACTAAGCCTGCATAGAGGAAGTAACATAAGTAGTAACATGGATGTCACGTAGATAAAAAATATGATGTGACAAGTAATTAATGAGGAGAGATGCAAATGGAGTAACATAATATGTTACCATAGTATAGTGGTTCCCAATGTAAATTGACTCTATAAAGTAATAAATGAAGCACTCTATGTTATCACATCTATGACACTACCCACTGTAGAGGTAATAACTATAGACTACTAAGAGCATCTCTAGCAGCTCCCGTAAAACCGAGCCATCCAGTATAATAACCGCCGGTTTGCGGGATCGATCCCGTATACCCGTCCCGACTAGATCCTCCAAATATGGCTGTCCCGATCTTTCTTGTGGGATCCCGAATCCGCGTATGCATTTCCTCCATATCTACGAGTTTTCACCGGACTTTGCCGACCCCCTTTCTGTTAGCGCGAACCCACTTCTGATGACTTCAGTTCCCGCCTCCACTCCCCGTCGCTGCCGCAAATCCCCGCCCCTTGTCGCTGTCCCCAGCTGCCCTGCGCTGTATCCATTCACCTCGTTTCGGTGCTCGGGGGTACCTATTTGTGTCTGCCCCTCACGGCTGCCGCCGGCGCCATGGATCCGCCTTGGAGCTCGGTGAGTGGGCTTATAGCTTGCGGACCCGGTTGGTTCCGACACCTGTGAGCGGTGCACGTCAGAGAAGAAAGAGGCGGCACCACGCGGCTTTACTTCGGCCGGCGAGGAGAAGAAAGGGGCGGCGCCACGCGGCTTTGCTTCGGCCGGCGGGGGAGAACAAAGAGGTGGCGCGACTTTGCTTCGGCTGAGGCATATCCAACACCTGCGGGTTCGTGCTCAATTTGGCACGGAGTAGGTTCGGGTGAAATTCATGGCCATTTTGTGTGCATTTTGTAGATGGATTGGAGTTCTTCCTCGTCGTCTTCGTCCGATGATTCATACATAGAAGAGATGATCCCTCGACGACGATGATGACAACCTAGTATTGTTGTATCTCGTCGACGAATTTGAGGCGGGGCCGAAGAAAAAGTGGCATGGATCCATGGTCGGCTGGCTATGCATTCCCCGCAACCGAGCTCTCGGTGACAAGATGCTAATGAAAGACTACTTTGCCGAGGTATCGACATATCCGACTCACCTCTTTCGTAGGCAATATCGAATGTATATGTCACTTTTAGTTCACATCATCGAAGCTTGCGAGCAAAATTGCCGTTTCTTCACTCAGCGTAGGAATGCCCCTGTTTTGATTGGCTTTAGTGCATATCAAAAATATTTGATGGCGATCAGAGTGATTGCATATGGTGTTCCCGCCGACTACGCATATGAATATCTTCGCATTGGCGAAGATATCACCATCAGATGTGTCAGTGTCTTTGCGAAGACAGTCATTTGGATTTTTGTCCCGGAGTACCTTCGAGCTCCAAACGAAGCAGACACAAAGAACCTCATGGCAATGAACGAAGCAAGGGGATGGCAGGGCATGCTAGGTAGTATCGGTTGCATGCATTGGGGGTGAAAAAACTGCCCGGTGGCTTGGGCAGGGCAATACACCGGTCACAAACATAGACTCGCCATCGTGCTTGAAGCCGTGGCTTTCACATGATCTATGGATCTGAAATTGCTTCTTTGGTTTGCCGGGGTCTCTCAATGATATCAATGTTCTGCAGTGATCTCATTGTTTGCTCAGCTAGCTAGTGGCAAAGCTCTGGCTTGCAACTATACAGTCAATGGCCATGACTATACCATGGAGTATTATCTTGTCGACGGTATTTATCCATCATGGTCAACATTTGTGAAGACCATTAGTGACCTTAAAATCAAGAAGCACATTTTTTTGCCGAAGCACAAGAAGCTTGCCAAAAGGATATTGAGAGGGCATTTGGTGTGTTGCAAGCTCGGGTTGCCATTGTTTAAGGTCCTGCTCGCTTCTAGGATAAAAAATCTCTCAGAAGCACATGACTGCTTGTGTAATTTTACACGACATGATCGTTGAGGATGAGAGTGATTTGGACTTGGAGTACAACTATGGCAATGTTGGTAGCCGTGTGAAGCCTACCAGGGACGCAAATGAGATCACTACATTTCTTGAGACCTACCGGAAAATCGAGAACCGTGATTCGCACAACCAACTCCAACATGATCTTATTGAGTATCCGTGGCAACTCTATGAGGGAAGATAGATCCCCATTTTTATTAATTTCTATTCGTGTGAGATTTGAACAATTTGGCATTCTAATAATTATTTGAATTTGAACATTTCTTGTAATGAAAGCTATTATTGTATTGTGAATTGCTTTTCGGACCATTTATATGTATGTTGAATTTATGTCACGATTTCATTCGGTTGATATCATTGAAATGTGTAATTTGTTTGATGCTATGCAAAATTTAAGGTCGCGGGACGCGTTTGCGGGATCTGTTCCGCCGGAGCGCTCACAACACTGTAATTTTTTTTGCGGGCGCCCTTATATGCGTTTTACGGGCCGCCCCGGTTGCGGGATCTGATAGAGATGCTTTAACATATGCATGTTCCTAGTTACTAGTCTAAGTTACTCCGCATTATGACCAGCCTAACCCGTCCAAGAGAACATCATATTATTGGTGTCTTTTTTTCCGTTTACAAGACCTGTTGAAGCAAGCTTTTTTTTAACTCAAAATCATTTTTTAACACAGTGCCGGCATATCATCTTGAGAGCACCAGAACCCTGATGGGCTGTGATACGACTGTCCTATTAACGATCCGTTGGTTCGCAACTTAAAATATTTTTTTAATAATGAAAAAACGTGAATATGTTTTTACATTGATGTGGACCCGCCCCACCACGTGTGCGACGTGTCGGTCATCAGATAAGAACACAGTCGTGCGACGCAAGGGATAACGAAAGCAGCAACCCAGCAACGGCCCCGCCCACCGCCCACCCAGACCCAGCGCTCCCCTTGCCACCAAACCCGCGTGGCCCTCCGACGTCGGTCCGTCTCCGACCACGACTGGAAAAGGTCGGACCGCCACCGCGCGCACCGACTCCTTCCCGGAAACCCATCGCCGCCACCAGCTCCACGCCTCCTATATAAATACCACACGAGCCCCCCATGGTTTCCCCGCATCGGAGGATTTGATTGACCTCTCCTCTCCTCTCTTCCACCTCTCGTCGTCTGGGTAAGTCACAGGTACGGTATTCGTAATCAGTTACTTTTCGCTGTTCTTCGTCTGATTGTATTCCAGGCGAGCGTTTTGTCTCGGTCGTCGTGGTGCTCCTTCCGTAGATGTCGAGTTCTTTAGTCCTGGTGGTTTCACCTCGTCTGTTCCGTTGATATTGGTACCGTGTTCTGAACCTTTGCTGCTTTGATTTAGGGTCGCGGCTAATCTATTCTGCTTTGACTTCTGATCTGATTTAGGGATCCATCATGCTCTGATTGCGATGTGATTTAGGGCCGTGCCTTATCATTTACTATTATCATGGTCATGCTTGCTGATTTGATTTAAGGTTGTGATGGGTAATGGAGATTATATTTGGCGGGAATAACGAGTTCCGTTGGTAACTTGGTATAGATACGTGGAGCAGCTCGTTTGGTTTCATTTCTGTTCGTTATGGCGGGAGATGTTTGACATGATCCGAATGAGAGATTGAAGGTTGTGGTTTCAGTTTTGATTGTTCTGTTCAATTCACGGTGATTCAGTAATGTTCTGCGCACAAAGTGCTTCATATTTTTGAGGCGAAAAACAGAGGGTTGGAGACAGTTCAAACAGTCAAAAATCTGCAGTTCTTTTGCTTTTGATCCCGTTCCCTCATACTTAGTCAGACTCAATAAGAATTCTGGATATATTTGCTTTCTCCTAGCAGCCTATACATGTCAGATTATATATGAAAAGGATTGTGCTATATTACCATGTTACGAAGGTAGAGCTGGGATATGTCTTTCTTGAACTGTGTGGACATGCTCATGGCGGAGGTGATTCTTCAGTGGCTATATTTTGGTGTCAACTTTTGGTTGGTTTCATTTCAAGATTGCTAGGAAAATCGGAGGTGCTTGTTGTGTTTGCATTCTAGACGTAATTTTTTTGGGAAGTACCTCAAACGAACATGGAAGTTTTGCTTTTGAAGTGATCTGTTTGAAGGTTCTTTCAAGTAGAGTGAAGAAACTCTTGGATTGTGTCTACAAAATTAGTTTACTGCTGCTGTGTTTATCTTGAGTGGTATGTCAAGGTCTATTCAGATGCTGGTTATTGTGTGGGATTCTACCAACCCTTCTGATCACTAGTTTGTGCGTTTGATTTTCTACATGGATATTCGTTTGGGCTTCAGCCGGTTTCATGCTCCATCCGGTGTTGGATTAGTTTTAGCCTGATAATTTATTGTAGTCTCCATGTTTTTATGATTAGTATGTTCTGATGCAATTTATGTTGTACACAATTGTCAATTATGCATCTGTTCTGATGTTGCGTACTGTAACCGATGTAATTGTTGAATGACATATGGATGCCATAATTTAGCCCTTTGTCTTTTTTGGTTTGGTGTATAAAAGCTGTAACCAAATAGCAACTGAATTTCATAGCTTGATGTTCTTTTTTCCTGCATAAGTTACATTTCTATTCATTGTTCATCCATGCAAATTCAGCTGAGATTGTTGTGAACATTCTGTTTTTGTAGTTCTCATCATCTCAAGTTAATAACGATGACTTATGACCTAACATTTTGAACTTCATTCCGTTATCCTTCGTTATGTTTTCTGTTCATCCGTTTGATCAGTTTAACTGTGAAATATGGTGCTTGTTGTGCTGTCCTTATGCACAAGATTCATTTTAATTATCACATGGGGTGCTTGTATTTAATTTTGGTTTAACATAATCATGAGTATCATATTATGTTGCTATTTTACGTAGTTTGGTATTAAGCTTCAAGTTAATCTCATGTTAGTGTGAGGGTAGTACTGTGAGATAAGTATGTTAGTCCATATAGAGTTCTATGTTTGCATTATTTACGGTCTGCTTTTACTCTTGAGTTCCCAACCTAGTTGGTGTCAATTAAGATCTTATTCTGTTCATGGAACACCTTATATGATCTGTAACAGTTTTCATTTTAAATAGTTTCAGTTTTGAGCAAGTATTCAAAGGCAATATTATGTGATAAGTGGCGTTTGGTCTAATTGGAGCTATATGCATATGTTTTACAATTTATTTTCACTCTTATAGTTTCCATCTTGTCAGCGAATTAAGATTCTAGTTCTGTTTTTAGAACTTGATTAACATGCAACAATTTTAGGTTCTGATTTAACTTCCCCCTTGGTTGAGATTATAAGCATGGCACATACTGCAACTTTCGAGCTTAGTAGAAGATTTATTTGCATGTGATTTAGCTTTCCTTCCCTCCTTATTTTGTCAGATGATAAGCATAAGCATGACATGTACGGTAATTTTCAGGTGCCTTGTTTTCAAAATTAGAACATTTTATTATGCTGTGAGATTATTTGAATAACTACTTGTCCCTGATTCGTTGTGCTGTATTTATCTCTTAGGCCTGAACAGTGCAGTTGTTACATGAGTTGTATATGACCTAATGTTCTTTTTGCGTCCTTGGATGTGGGCTTCTGTTTGTTTACTAGTTCTTTTTAGTGAAGCTACTAACTGAGCATTATATATCCTCTTGACTAACTAGAGCAGTCTTAACCGAAAATACTATTTGTTTGCTGTGTATAACTACTCTTAAATTGTCTGCATGATCTAGTTTTGACGCTCTTTCCGAATAATGTCAATAATGTTATGCCGTTTAACTTGTTTCTTGAGTTCCAATTCCTACAGTTCTAATTTTCTTTTGCTTGACATAGAATTAAGCTATCTGTTGAAATTATTATTTATCTTGCTATATTATTTGGAACATACATCATAGGGAAATTATTTATCTTGCTATCCGTTTAACAGCCAAGTAGGTGTTGCTATGTCTACTGTTTATTATTTAGTTAAATTAAATAGAAGTCACCTGGAAAATACATCATAGGGATTTTAATTTCTCAACCTTGGTGATCAGCTGTATATAAGTTGGTAGCTTTTTATTTTAGTTCAAATTCAAAAAAACTTGATTCTTTCGGTGAGTTCTTAGTTTCCTTTTAAGCCTGTTCTCCTATTAGAAAGTTCACGCTATCCTTATGCTATACATATTTCTAAATTGAATTTTCTGGCCTATCGGTATTTATTGTTTGTACTGCATTTTCAGTTTTTTTGCTAATAATTCAGTCTTGGTATGCCCCCTAACCCTCTTGTTGCTTTGTTCTAGTCTGAATTTGAACTCTGTGCCCTATCCATGTTGCACCTCTTTAAGATATATTAGAATCTTTTGATGTGATGTGTGTCTATATCCTTAACAAACTCAAATACATTTATTCATCGCCAGGTAATACCTTGCAAGTTTCTTTGTTGAGAATTAGGTGGGCAAGCTAGTTTGTACTGCTGTTTATTTCATGTTTGCACATCTTATTGACACTGTATAGTTGACATAAAGATTTATTTTGAGAAAGAGTTTGTTTAGTCTTGATTGCTATGTAGTTTGCGCACTTCACTGACCATCTTGTATGTTGTTAACTTATAATGTTTAAATAACTTATGTGTACCCTTAACAATCTTTTGCTGATTCTACTTGCGATCTAATTATTAAGTACCCTACTTGTATGTGAATGTCGAATTGATTAGTACCAGATTTGTTTTCAGACACTGTGTTTTTCTTTCCTCATCCGTTGCACAATATAATACATCTTGTTTGTTTCAATCTTTACTGTTGTGTTGTTAAAAATGTATGTTTCTCCTATTTGCAGTCACTAGTAATACATGTGGTTTGCGTTAATTTAACTAAATTTAAGAGCAGGTTTTGTAATTAATACTTAATATGTTTTTGACTCTCTTCTTATACCATGACGTAATATATAGTTGGAGGCCCCTTAAAAGTTTTTACCTCAATTGTTTTGTGAAATTGTATTGTATGTATATACGGGGTCACTTCATCTCCTATATGTTATTCTAACTGTGCGTTCTCACTTTGGGTTTTGCTAGTTCTGTTTGCTTTATCTTTGTGTGACTCCAGGTTTAAATGGGTAAGATATTTCTTAATCACCTTACTCGAATTGTGTGAAACTCTGGTCTCGACTTTAATCCAGAATTTGGCTCGATAGCTAATATTGGAATATTTTCTGTCTCCATTTATAATTGTGAATATTTCATACAAAATAGATTAAAGAATAGATGAATCAGAATCATCTCATTGCCTTTTCTGCTTTGAACCTTAGGACATGATTTTACTATGTTGCTGGTCGCGAGATCTTATGAGTTTCACCTCTAGCCTACCCCAACTTGTTTAGGACTAAAAGGCTTTGTTGTTGTTGTTGCTGGTGTGCATGTAGAGTCTAGTTATTTATTTCCTTTGTTTGTTTTCACCTTTTGGCTAAAGATTGGTAGCAGAAGGCATTTTGACCTTTTTTGGCACTGTTTATGCCATAGCTTTAGAATTCCCTGTTCCATACTTGTTTGTTTACACAGCATAATGTATCTAGTTACACATTTGTCATAGCAGGCGTGTGCATGTAGTTCAATTATTTATTTTTTCCTTTTCGGTTAAAAAACTGGTTGCAGAAGGCATTTTGACCTTTTGGGGACTGTTATTTGCTACTCCGCAGCTTTGTTTCATACTTTTTTCTTTAAACAATATTTATGTATCTAGTTACGCCATGAATTGAGATAACATGTAAAGGTAAGTTATGCCATGAATTCAAACAACAGTTAAGGTGTGACTGACCTTGAAAGGGGTTTAGGGTTGTAAAACTGTAAGCATTCCTTAATTTCTTTCTGTAGTTAAATTGCCTGGCTGTACTTTGTGTTGCGCATCAGAATTATCCTATTCATGAGGTGTGATTAAGTTAAGAGATCTTCTAGGCCATTTCATGCCTATAGTTTTGCAAATAAGTAGCTCTTGTAGGTTCAGTAGTACCATGCTTTACGAAATGTGAGTTTATATATTGAACTTTCTTCCAGACATATTTTCTCGTCGTACAAACTAGGCCATACATTTTGACTCAAAAGTTCATACCATACCATCGTCAAATTTATTTGGTACTCCCTCTATCTCTTTGTAAGTCAAACTTTCACAATACAGAAAAGTATATAAAAAAGAACCAACATTCACAATACAGAAACAATATCACTAAGATTCATCATAGAATATATTTTCATATTGTATTTGATACTGTAGATGTTGATACTTCTAAAAAAGAAACGGGACTATCTTTTTTCATTGTTATAGCGTTGTTTTGAATATGGCTATTTTATCTTACATTGGCGCACGGTGCATTAACTTTTTTGGCTCTGCACATTGTCCCAAATTTGGTGCATGGCTGAATTTGTAGTGTGCTTGTGGTATACTCATTATTAAGGTGTTAATTTTGCATGTTAACCTTTTGTCTGGGTTAGTTATCAGCCTCTTTTCAAAGCTTTGGTGGCATTTAGATTTGTTGAAAGTAACAACTATTTGAAGAATGTTTATTGGGTTTACCACAGAGTCAAGTACCTGATATTAACTGTGCCTTTTGATGTAACTGTAACAATTGCAAGCTTGAAAAGATGAATTTGGTTGTGGTCTGGGTCTTGGGGGGTGCATTTGTTAGCTTCAGTGCACTTACTTTTAGATTTCTAGCATTTATCTTTGCTATTTATGTGTTATGTCTTTGGTGCATTATAATATGCATAACTACTTATTGTATTTGACTGATTGAATCTTGCCTCTTAAAAGATGTTACAGTTCCTATTTGTAATCGATGTGTATGATTTGTTTTTTTGATGGTGTGTATGATTTGTTTTGAAGTGAATTGTTTATCTATCTATAAATATAAGTGCATGTGTCCATTAAAAATCTTTGCGCCGTCATTTGAATCAGTAGCACCTTACATGGCTTTGATTTGTTAATGTGGATTTGTGTTATCATCTGGAGTTCTCTCGTGTTCAGTGTGTGCATAATGACCCGTCAGAGTGTTGTAGTACATGCCCTCGTTGAGTTTTGTGCCTTGCAATTGTGGCAGTATATTTCTATATAAATTGATGATTTTGAATATGAATAGTTGATTGTTCAGTTTCTTTCCATATAATTGATGATTTCGAATAGGATTACTTGATTGTTCAGTTAATAGTAAAAGTTGTGAGTGCTTATGCCTTACAATATCTCCTATCTTTGTTTCCTGAATTAGTTATCTTTCTTGGTCGGGTATGTTGTTAATTTGTGTTAATCTGTGCGCTATTGTGTGCAAAATGACCCCTCAAACGAGGCCTTCCATTTAAGAATACTGGAATAATACAAACGGATATGCATTACTTTGTTTTATTGGGTATGATTTGGATGCTAATACTTCAGATATTTTCTTAAATTTACTTCTGGGGTACACTTCATGTGAGTTTTAGTGTGATTACAAGATGGTGCCGTACTTTCTCTCTCAAGTTGCAGTATGTATCTAGTTACGCATTTGTTATGAATCCAGATCACAATGTACCTGTGTGACTTTGATAGTAGTTTGTGGGTGGGTGGGGGGTGGGGAGGGGGGGGGGTGATTCTCTTTCTTTTTGTATTTAAGGTTGGTGAGCTATTAATTTTCTACTTGGTTGTTGCTCATGAGAGTCTCTGCGCCGCAGATCAATTATCTATGCTCGAGTATAATTAACTTAAGACACCTTAGAATTATGTGAAGCTATCTGTATCCCATATCATATTGAGGTCTGTCCACATTTTGGTTATTAGGCTTGTTTTTCTAAGATAGTTGAAGGTACTAACTGATTTTTTTTACATTTATAAGCTTTGTTGTGATTATGTGTTCTCCGATTTTATGTTTCCTTTGTTTGTGGTACAATTGTGAAAATTATTTTGTCCAAAACAATTTTAGTGCCTATATTGTAGGTTCATTAGCACACATCTGAAATGCAAGTTCCTACATTCTGTTTTTTTTGCTGCATTCAACTTAGCTACCAATTCAACAACTTAGCTAAACATATCAATTACATGCATATCAACCTTTTATCCTTTGTTGTTGCTGTCTAATTATATTAGATACTTGTTTTGACAGAGTCTCAGATTTGGTGCATGTCTAAATTTCTAGTGAGACACTACAGTCATGATGCAAGGTGTTAATTTGTGTATGCTGATCTCATCTGCGTGAAATAGTTGTGCTCCGTAACTAATATAACTGCAATTTATGCAATTAATAGTCTTTAGGATTTGCTATTAATGTTCTTTCTTTTATTGGCACACAGTCTTCTATGTTGGATAGATTGAGTTTTGCTTGGCGGTAGCTTCTATTTGTATGATTTCCTTTGAAAAGGAATAGCTAATCGTTCTGTTGATGGATTTGTTTTCATAGCCTTGTATTTTTCTTGTGTGTTATTTGTGTGCGAAGAAGAGAGTTTCATTAGGTCATTCTCTTCACCATTTCTGATAGTGTCTATGTGTCCCCTCTTGATGGCTGCATTAGTTGTTGCATCTCATTTTGATGTAGCCGTGTATGTCATTTGCATCTCTATTTACAGTTTGTATTGTTTGCCCTGTTGACATGTTTCATATTTGTCTCTCTAGATTTATTCTTTATATGTGAAGCGTATGTATGGGGTGGGTGAGGGTGCGTAACACTGCCGATGCCGGTCCCAAGCCCGGATAAAAGTGGAGGGGGCACCAACTAATTATTTTATGTATTTAGTGTTCTATAATCGAAGCGGATGTCCCTAGCTGAAGATGTGGGGAGCTCGTCCAGCCTGATTATGCAACAGGAAACGAAAATCTCCTGTCGCAACTGATCCTAGCATGAAAATAGGGAATGTAGTAAGAACTTGGAAGGTACGGTGATGTTCCAAACCCAATGGAAGTTTGCCAAACGTGTCCCAAGCAGAGCCGGGGGACATTGGTGGAAGTCGTCGTTTTAACTTTGTAGTTATTTTTTTTACTGTGGTCAACTCTACAAGTAGCACGGGCAAAATATGATGCAAATTTTCAAGCCTGACAATCTAACCAGATGATCAAATTTCAAGTTCTTTGTGGTATCAGAAGATCAAAAACACATGCTGAAACTTTGCAGGTGTGGTAACTGCAATTCAATTTTGGTGTATAACTCTACTCATCGATGCCCACTCCATGCCACAACGACAGGAAGATAACTTCATTTGTTTTTTTTTTTTTGTTTTTTTTTTGACGAAACAAGAGCTTAGCGCTCTATTTCAGTGATGAAGACAGAGCAACGACAAAGGTTCATTTGGTAGTTCTCAGCCTCTGTTTACTCCACCAAATCTGCTTATGAACACTGTTTGAAGGAATTGTGGAATCTCCTCTGGCGTTCAATCTGGCGGCGTAGTACTTTCGGCTATTTGTATGTACTTTGACGTCATGTTGGCGCTCTCTTTCCAAGTGATCCAATGCCAGCAGAGTAGAAGCACAGAGGTGACAGGGCTGTAGCAGAAATATTTGTGATTGTATCCCGTGGTTCTCGTTTGCCAGCTCTTGGTTTGGGCATCGTTGCTGCCCGGTGCTTTGCACGTCCCGCCAACACAAATAAAAGAGTGACCTTGTCAACGGGCTCCTCCGCCTAGCACAAAAAATAGTCAAAATCTCTCCGACGCTGTCGCCGGAGATGCAGCCAGAAACAAGCCTTTGCCATACGGATTCGCAATAGCAACATCCCAGCATGGTTCAGCTCAGCACGACGCCAGAAACCATACCACTTGGCGGGTGAAACGACGCTCCAGCCTGAAAGAACTAGTCAAATTTCTCTCTTTCTTCTTGCTTTGTCCAAGACTCCAAGGTGTCCAAAACCTGTATATAAATCTCCCTCGGCCCTCAAAGGGCACGACACGAGAGCGAGCAAGCTTGAGAAGCAGAGCAAGATCATCAAGATGGACCACCTTTCTCTCCTCGTGCTGCTTGTCGTCTGCCTGTGCCTGGCCATCCATCTCCAGGGCGCCAACGCCCAGTACGGCAGCTCCTCCAGCAATGGCGCGGCTGGGGTCGCCGGCCCGGGCTACTCCTTGCTGGGCGTGGCCGCGGCTCTGCTTGCCGTCGCTGCGCTCGTTTTTAACTGAAGCTGACCTGACCTGAGCTCCTGCTTTTGTATCATTACTTAGTGATGTTCTTGAATAATATCTAAATATACATAAGGTAGAAAATGCTCTACCTTTAAGTTCAAAAATATATATATATCTAAATATATAAAAGGTGTTTTTTTTTGCGAGTGAATGTGCAATGGGTATTTGTCAGGATTTTGGCTACCGGGCGAAAATTTGGATACTGCCTGGCATCCATGTTTCTCGCCACCCTACGAGATTTGCAATACCAAGCAAAAAAATTGAAAACTTTGAATTTGAGCAAAGAACGCATAGTTAACCAAGATAGAAACTCTGATATAACAGATAAGCAATGATGGTCTAATGGGCCGTGTATTTGGGCCCCATCTATTTTCTATGGTTTTGAGTGGAGCAGCGGCTCACATGCGATCTTCTCCCGGGACGTGATCAAGTGATTCTTCTACGCGACTCCCTTTCTGGCCTCTGCTCCCTCCTTCGTCTCCGGTTCCTGCGCTTGGGGTGAACAAGAGGGGTCCTGGTGACCCTACCCACCCTTGGTGCACACGTGAGGGTCAAGGGTTGGGGGTTTAAGGGGGATCGGCGGAGATGGCAAGTTCAACGACGGCTGGAAAAGAGAAGGAAGGTGTGGAGAAGATGATGGAGAGGATGAATCTGACGGACAGGGAGAATGCAAAGCTAGTTGTGGATGATCAAGAGGAGGAACACGGGGAATCGATAGTGGCAGTGGTTGGGAAGGTGTTGAAAAGGAGGGTGTTGCATGTCAGCACCATTACTGATGCTCTTCGTCCTGCCTAGGGAAAATCGAGGGGTCTCTCATTTAGCTCAGTCGGGGATAACATGTTTGTGGCAAGTTTTCAAGGAAAAAAGGGACCACGATGGGATCTTTGAAGGAAGTCCGTGGATGGTCGGGAAACACGCGTTTGTGTTGTAGATTTTTGATGTGAGATCGCGGCCCTCAGACCTCAAATTTGAGATGATGCAGATCTGGACAAGGGTGATCAATTTACCCTTCAATCTTCGATGCCCTCCATGTCCAGAAAGGATAGCAAAACTTCTGGAAAGGTCATCGTGGTATATGTGGATGCGAAGGGCTTTGTCTATGGGGAAGCACCGAGAACACGGGTGTGGATTAATGTGCCTGAGCCATTGATGAGGTGGGTTCGACTAGAACCAACAAGAACAAAGTAGGATGTGTTTTATGATATTCATCATGAATCATTGCCTTATTTTTGTTTCTTCCACGGTCTGCTTGGGCATGAGGAACTGTATCGCCCGACAACGTCAGGAAGAGATACTCAGGGGCGACTTTCTTATGGTGATAAGTTCAGGATGCAACTTGCAAGAAAAGTTGGGGAAGTGCACCATGTCGTGGCTACGGAGATCCTTCAGGAGCTCACAACAAATATTCACGTTCCATCCATTTTGATGTAGTCGGGCGTTTAGTAACGTAGTTGATGTAGTCGAACGTCTTCACGATCCAACCGATCCAAGTACCGAACGTACGACACCTCCGTGTTTAGCACACGTTTATCACGATGACGTCCCTCGTGCTCTTGATCCAGTTGAGGACGAGGGAGAGTTCCGTCAGCACGATGGCGTGGCGACGGTGATGATGATGTTACCGGTGCAGGGCTTCGCCTAAGAACTATGACGATATGACCGAGGTGTTAAACTGTGGAGGGGGGCACCGCACACGGCTAAGAGATTGTCTGTTGTGCTTTGGGGTGCCCCCTGCCCCCGTATATAAAGGAGGAGAGGGGGAGGCTGTCCGGCCCTGTAGGGCACGCCAAGAGGAGGGAGTCCTACTAGGACTCCAAGTCCTAGTAGGATTCCACTTGGTGAAAGGGGGAAGAAGGAAGGGAGAGGGAGAGGGAGAGGGAGAGGGAAAGGGGGGACGCGCCCCCTCCCCTAGTCATATTCGGACTCCCCATGGGGGGGGGGGTGCCACCCCCTTGTGGGCTGTCCTCTCTCTCCCCTATGGCCCATGTTGGTGAAGGAAATATGCCCTAGAGGCAATAATAAAGTTATTATTTATTTCCTCATATCATGATAATTGTTTATTATTCATGCTAGAATTGTATTAACCGAAAACATGATACATGTGTGAATACATAGAAAAACTTAAATGTCACTAGTATGCCTCCACTTGACTAGCTCATTAATCAAAGATGGTTATGTTTCCTAACCATAGACATGAGTTGTCATTTGATTAACGGGATCACATCATTAGGAGAATGATGTGATTTACATGACCCATTTTGTTAGCTTAGCACTTGATCGTTTAGTATATTGCTATTGCTTTCTTCATGACTTATACATGTTCCTACAACTATGAGATTATGCAACTCCCGTTTACCGGAGAAACACTTTGTGTGCTACCAAATGTCACAACGTAACTGGGTGATTATAAAGGAGCTCTACAGGTGTCTCCAAAGGTACATGTTGAGTTGGCCTATTTTGAGATTAGGTTTTGTCACTCCGATTGTCGGAGAGGTATCTTTGGGCCCTCTCGGTAATGCACATCACTATAAGCCTTGCAAGCAATGTAGCTAATAAGTTAGTTACGAAATGATGCATTACGTAACGAGTAAAGAGACTTGCCGGTAACGAGATTGAACTAGGTATTGGGATACTGACGATCAAATCTCAGGCAAGTAACATACCGATGACAAAGGGAACAACGTATGTTGTTATGCGGCTTGACCGATAAAGATCTTCGTAGAATATGTAGGAGCGAATATGAGCATCCAGGTTCTGCTATTGGTTATTGACCGGAAACGTGTCTCGGTCATGTCTACATAGTTCTCGAACCCGTAGGGTCCGCACGCTTAAGGTTTCGCTGACAGTTTTATTACGAGTTTATGAGTTTTGATGTACCGAAGATTGTTCGGAGTCCCGGATATGATTACGGACATGACGAGGAGTCTCAAAATGGTCGAGACATAAAGATCGATATATTGGACGACTATATTTGGACACCGGAAAGGTTTCGGGTGAGATTGGGACAATACCGGAACTCCGGGAGGTTATCGGAACCCCCCGGGAGGTATATGGGCCTTATTGGGCCTTAGTGGAAAGGAGGGGAAAGGAGCAAAGGAGGGGCGCCCCCCAAGCCCAATCCGAATTGGGAGGGGGGCCGCCCCTCCTAATAGGAAAGGGGGAAGTCCTACTCCCGGTAGGGGTTGGACTCCCCCCTAGGGCGCGCCACCCCCCTTGACCGGCCCCTCCTCCACTCCTTTATATACAGGGGAGGGGGGCACCCCATAGACACAACAATTGATCTCTTGATCT
The DNA here is from genome assembly GCA_021437245.1 of Aegilops speltoides. Classification (NCBI taxonomy): domain Eukaryota; kingdom Viridiplantae; phylum Streptophyta; class Magnoliopsida; order Poales; family Poaceae; genus Aegilops; species Aegilops speltoides. The sequence continues at coordinate 218,260,966 of CM038145.1, forward strand.
CTTAGCCGTGTGCGGTGCCCCCCTCCACCATAGTTCTCCTCGATAATATTGTAGCGGTGCTTAGGCGAAGCCCTGCAACTGTAGAACATCAAGATCGTCACCACGCTGTCGTGCTGACGGAACTCTTCCCTGACATTCTGCTAGATCGGAGTACGGGGGACGCCATCGAGTTGAACGTGTGCAAGAACTCGGAGGTGCCGTAGTTTCGGTGCTTGATCGGTTGGGCCGTGAAGACGTACGACTACATCAACCGCGTTGTGCTAACGCTTCCGCTTTCGGTCTACGAGGGTATATGGACAACACTCTCCCTCTCGTTGCTATGCATCACCATGATCTTGCGTGTGCGTAGGATTTTTTGAAATTACTCGCTCCCCCCCAAAGTGGCATCCGAGCCAGGTTTTATGCGTAGATGTTATATTCATGAGTAGAACACAAGTGAGTTGTGGGCGATACAAGTCATCTTGCTTACCAAACATGTCATACTTTGGTTCGGCGGTATTGTTGGATGAAGCGGCCCGGACCGACATTACGCGTACGCTTACGCGAGACTGGTTCTACCGACGTGCTTTGCACACAGGTGGCTGGCGGGTGTCAATTTCTCCAACTTTAGTTGAACCGAGTGTGGCTACGCCCGGTCCTTGCAAAGGTTAAAACATCACTAACTTGACGAACTATCGTTGTGGTTTTGATGCGTAGGTAAGAACGATTCTTGCTCAGCCCATAGCAGCCACGTAAAATTTGCAACAACAAAGTAAAGGACGTCTAACTTGTTTTTGCAGGGCATGTTGTGATGTGATATGGTCAAGACGTGATGCTATATTTTATTGTATGAGATGATCATGTTTTGTAACCGAGTTATCGGCAACTGGCAGGAGCCATATGGTTGTCGCTTTATTGTATGAAATGCAAGCGCCCTATAATTGCTTTACTTTATCACTAAGCGGTAGCGATAGTCGTAGAAGCAATAGATGGCGAAACGACAATGATGCTACGATGGAGATCAAGGTGTCGCACCAGTGACGATGGTGATCACGATGGTGCTTCGGAGATGGAGATCACAAGCACAAGATGATGATGGCCATATCATATCACTTATATTGATTGCATGTGATGTTTATCCTTTATGCATCTTATTTTGCTTTGATTGATGGTAGCATTTTAAGATGATCTCTCACTAATTATCAAGAAGTGTTCTCCCTGAGTATGCACCGTTGCGAAAGTTCTTCGTCTTTGAGACACCACGTGATGATCGGGTGTGATAGGCTCTACGTTCAAATACAACGGGTGCAAAACAGTTGCACACGCGAATACTCGAGTTAAACTTGACGAGCCTAGCATATACAGATATGGCCTCGAACACGGAGACCGAAGGTCGAACGTGAATCATATAGTAGATATGATCAACATAGTGATGTTCACCATTGAAAACTACTCCATCTCACGTGATGATCGGACATGGTTTAGTTGATTTGGATCACGTGATCACTTAGATGACTAGAGAGATGCCTGTCTAAGTGGGAGTTCTTTAGTAATATGATTAATTGAACTTAAATTTATCATGAACTTAGTACCTGATAGTATTTTGCTTGTCTATGTTTGTTGTAGGTAGATGGCTCGTGCTGTTGTTCCATTGAATTTTAATGCGTTCCTTGAGAAAGCTAAGTTGAAAGATGATGGTAGCAATTACACGGACTGGGTCCGTAACTTGAGGATTATCCTCATTGCTGCACAAAAGAATTACGTCCTGGAAGCACCGCTGGGTGCCAGGCCTGCTGCAGATGCAACTAACGACGTTAAGAACATCTGGCAGAGCAAAGCTGATGACTACTCAATGGTTCAGTGTACCATGCTTTACGGCTTAGAACCGGGACTTCAACGACGTTTTGAACGTCATGGAGCATATGACATGTTCCAGGAGTTGAAGTTAATATTTCAAGCAAATGCCCAGATTGAGAGATATGAAGTCTCCAATAAGTTCTATAGCTGCAAGATGGAGGATAATAGTTCATCGGTGAACATATACTCAAAATGTGCGGGTATAATAATCACTTGATTCAAGCGGGAGTTAATCTTCACGATGATAGTGTCATTGATGAATTCTTCAATCACTGCCACCAAGCTACAAGAGCTTCATGATGAACTATAATATGCAAGGGATGGACAAGACTATTCCCGAGCTCTTCGCAATGCTAAAGGCTGCGGAGGTAGAAATCAAGAAGGAGCATCAAGTGTTGATGGTCAATAAAAGACCACCAGTTTCAAGAAAAAGGGTAAAGGGAAGAAGAAGGGGAACTTCAAGAAGAACAACAAACAAGTTGCTGCTCAAGAGAAGAAACCCAAGTCTGGACCTAAGCCTGAAAGTGAGTGGTTCTACTGCAAGCAGACTGGTCACTGGAAGCGGAACTGCCCCAAGCATTTGGCGGATAAGAAGGATGGCAAGGTGAACAAAGGTATATGTGATATACATGTTATTGATGTGTACCTTACTAATGCTCGCAGTAGCATCTGGGTATTTGATACTGGTTCTGTTGCTATTATTTGCAACTCGAAACAGGGACTACGGATTAAGCGAAGATTGGCTAAGGACGAGGTGACGATGCTCGTGGGAAATGGTTCCAAAGTTGATGTGATCGCAGTCGGCACGCTACCTCTACATCTACCTTCGGGATTAGTTTTAGACCTGAATAATTGTTATTTGGTGCCAGCGTTAAGCATGAACATTATATCTAGATCTTGTTTGATGTGAGATGGTTATTCATTTAAATCTGAGAATAATGGTTGTTCTATTTATATGAGTAATATCTTTTATGGTCATGCACCCTTGAAGAGTGGTCTATTTTTATTAAATCTCGATAGTAGTGATACACATATTCATAATGTTGAAGCCAAAAGATGCAGAGTTGATAATGATAGTGCAACTTATTTGTGGCACTGCCGTTTGGGTCATATTGGTGTAAAGCGCATGAAGAAACTCCATACTGATGGACTTATGGAATCACTTGATTATGAATCACTTGGTACTTGCGAACCGTGCCTCATGGGCAAGATGACTAAAACGCCGTTCTCCGGAACTATGGAGCGAGCAACTGATTTGTTGGAAATCATACATACTAATGTGTGTGTTCCAATGAATGTTGAGGCTCGCGGCGGGTACACAAGTCTGAAACATTTGAAAAGTTTAAAGAATTTCAGAGTGAAGTGGAAAATTATCGTAACAAGAAAATAAAATTTCTACGATTCGATCATGGAGGAGAATATTTGAGTTATGAGTTTGGTTTACATTTGAAACAATGTGGAATAGTTTCACAACTCACGCCACCCGGAACACCACAGCGTAATGGTGTGTCTGAACGTCGTAATCGTACTTTACTAGATATGGTGCGATCTATGATGTCTCTTACTGATTTACCGCTATCATTTTGGGGTTATGATTTAGAGACGACCGCATTCACGTTAAATAGGGCACCATCAAAATCCGTTGAGACGACGCCTTATGAACTGTGGTTTGGCAAGAATCCAAAGTTGTCATTTCTTAAAGTTTGGGGCTGCGATGCTTATGTGAAGAAACTTCAACCAGATAAGCTCGAACCCAAATCAGAGAAATGTGTCTTCATAGGATACCCAAAAGAGACTATTGGGTACACGTTTTATCACAGATCTGAAGGCAATACTTTTGTTGCTAAATTCGGATCCTTTCTAGAGAAGGAGTTTCTCTCGAAAGAAGTGAGTGGGAGGAAAGTAGAACTTGATGAGGTAACTGTACCTGCTCCCTTATTGGAAAGTAGTTCATCACAAGAACCGGTTCCTGTGACAACTACACCAATTAGTGAGGAAGCTAATGATATTGATCATGAAACTTCAGATCAAGTTACTACCAAACCTCATAGGTCAACGAGTAAGATCGCACGAGTGGTGCGGTAATCCTATTCGGAAGTCATGTTACTTGACCATGGCGAACCTACGAACTATGAGGAAGCGATGATGAGCCCAGATTCCGCAAAATGGCTTGAGGCCATGAAATCTGAGATGAGATCCATGTATGAGAACAAAGTATGGACTTTGGTTGACTTGCCCAATGATCGGCAAGCCATCGAGAATAAATGGATCTTCAAGAAGAAGACTGACGCTAATGGTAATGTAACTGTCTACAAAGCTCGGCTTGTTGCGAAAGGTTTTCAAAAGTTCAAGGGGTTGACTACAATGAGACTTTCTCACCCGTAGCGATGCTCAAGTCTGTCCGAATCATGTCAGCAATTGCCGCATTTTATGATTATGAAATATGGCAAATGGATGTCAAAACTGCATTCCTGAATGGATTTCTGGAAGAAGAGTTGTATATGATGCAACCAGAAGGTTTTGTCGATCCAAAAGGTGCTAACAAAGTGTGCAAGCTCCAGCGATCCATTTATGGACTGGTGCAAGCCTCTCGGAGTTGGAACAAACGCTCTAATAGTGTGATCAAAGCATATGGTTTTATACAGACTTTTGGAGAAGCCTGTATTTACAAGAAAGTGAGTGGGAGCTCTGTAGCATTTTTGATATTATATGTAGACGACATATTGCTGATTGGAAATGATATAGAATTTCTAGATAGCATAAAGGGATACTTGAATAAAAGTTTTTCGATGAAAGATCTCGGTGAAGCTGCTTACATATTGGGCATCAAGATCTATAGAGATAGATCAAGACGCTTAATTGGACTTTCACAGAGCACATACCTTGATAAAGTTTTGAAATAGTTCAAAATGGATCAGGCAAAGAAAGGGTTCTTGCCTGTATTACAAGGTGTGAAGTTGAGTCAGACTCAATGCCCGACCACAGCAGAAGATAGAGAGAAAATGAAAGATGTTCCCTATGCTTCAGCCATAGGCTCTATCATGTATGCAATGCTGTGTACCAGACCTGATGTATGCTTAGCAATAAGTTTAGCAGGGAGGTACCAAAGTAATCCAGGAGTGGATCACTGGGCAGCGGTCAAAAACATCCTGAAATACCTGAAAAGGACTAAGGATATGTTTCTCGTTTATGGAGGTGACAAAGAGCTAGTCGTAAATGGTTACGTCGATGCAAGCTTTGACACTGATCCGGACGATTCTAAATCGCAAACCGCATACGTGTTTATATTGAACGGTGGAGCTGTCAGTTGGTGCAGTTCTAAACAAAGCGTCATGGCGGGATCTACATGCGAAGCGGAGTACATAGCTACTTCGAAAGCAGCAAATGAAGGAGTCTGGATGAAGGAGTTCATTTTCGATGTAGGTGTCATACCTAGTGCATCGGGACCAATGAAGATCTTCTGTGACAATACTGGTGCAATTTCCTTGGCAAAGGAATCCAGATTTCACAAGAGGACCAAGCACATCAAGAGACGCTTCAACTCCATCCGGGACCAAGTCCAGGTGGGAGACATAGAGATTTGCAAGACACATACAGATCTGAATGTTGCAGACCCGTTGACTAAGCCTCTTCCACGAGCAAAACATGATCAACACCAAGACTCCATGGGTGTTAGAATCATTACTATGTAATCTAGATTATTGACTCTAGTGCAAGTGGGAGACTGAAGGAAATATGCCCTAGAGGCAATAATAAAGTTATTATTTATTTCCTCATATCATGATAAATGTTTATTATTCATGCTAGAATTGTATTAACTGGAAACATGATACATGTGTGAATACATAGACAAACTTAAATGTCACTAGTATGCCTCTACTTGACTAGCTCATTAATCAAAGATGGTTATGTTTCCTAACCATAGACATGAGTTGTCATCTGACTAAAGGGATCACATCATTAGGAGAATGATGTGATTGACATGACCGATTTCGTTAGCTTAGCACTTGATCGTTTAGTATGTTGCTATTGGTTTCTTCATGACTTATACATGTTCCTACAACTATGAGATTATGCAACTCCCGTTTACCGAAGGAATACTTTGTGTGCTACCAAACGTCACAACGTAATTGGGTGATTATAAAGGAGCTCTACAGGTGTCTCCAAAGGTACATGTTGTGTTGGCGTATTTCGAGATTAGGTTTTGTCACTTCGATTGTCGGAGAGATATCTCTGGGCCCTCTCGGTAATGCACATCACTATAAGCCTTGCAAGCAATGTAGCTAATAAGTTAGTTACGGAATGATGCATTACGTAACGAGTAAAGAGACTTGCCGGTAACGAGATTGAACTAGGTATTGGGATACTGACGACCAAATCTCGGGCAAGTAACATACTGATGACAAAGGGAACAACGTATGATGTTATGCGGTTTGACCGATAAAGATCTTCGTAGAATATGTAGGAGCCAATATGAGCATCCAGGTTCCCCTATTGGTTATTGACCGGAAACGTGTCTCGGTCATGTCTACATAGTTCTCGAACCCGTAGGGTCCACACGCTTAAGGTTTCGTTGACAGTTTTATTATGAGTTTATGAGTTTCAATGTACCGAAGGTTGTTCGGAGTCCCGGATATGATTACGAACATGACGAGGAGTCTCGAAATGGTCGAGACATAAAGATCGCTATATTGGACGACTATATTTGGACACCGGAAAGGTTCCGGGTGAGATTGGCAGAATACCGGAGCTCCGGGAGGTTATCGGAACCCCCGGGAGGTATATGTGCCTTATTGGGCCTTAGTGGAAAGGAGGGGAAAGGAGAAAAGGAGGGGGCACCCCCAAGCCTAATCCGAATTGGGAGGGGGGCCGCCCCCCCTTTCCTTCTTCCCTCCCTCCTCTTCCTTCCCTCTCCCTCTCCTAATAGGAAAGGGGGAAGTCCTACTCCCGGTAGGGGTTGGACTCCCCCCCCCTAGGGCGCGCCACCCCCCTTGGTCGGCCCCCTCCTCCACTCCTTTATATACGGGGGAGGGGGCACCCCATAGACACAACAATTGATCTCTTGATCTCTTAGCCGTGTGCGGTGCCCCCCTCCACCATAGTTACCCTCGATAATATTGTAGCGGTGCTTAGGCGAAGCCCTGCAACGGTAGAACATCAAGATCGTCACCACGCCGTCGTGCTGACGGAACTCTTCCCTGACATTCTGCTGGATCAGAGTATGGGGGACGTCATCGAGCTGAACGTGTGCAAGAACTCGGAGGTGCCGTAGTTTCGGTGCTTGATCGGTCGGGCCGTGAAGACGTACGACTACATCAACCGCGTTGTGCTAACGCTTCCGCTTTCGGTCTACGAGGGTACGTGGACAACACTCTCCCCTCTCGTTGCTATGCATCACCATGATCTTGCGTGTGCATAGGAATTTTTTTGAAATTACTACGTTCCCCAACAGTTGGCCCATTGCTTCCCTCGGGGGTTCCGGTAACCCCTCCGGCACTCCTTTTTTACCCGGTACCTCTCAGAACTCTTCAGGCGTCCAAATAACGCAGTCCAATATATCAATCTTTATGTCTCAACCAGACTCCTCATCATGTCCGTGATCTCATCCGGGACTCCGAATAAACTTCGGTCATCAAATCACATAACTCATAATACAAATCGTCATAGAACGTTAAGTGTGCGGACCCTATGGGTTTAAGAACTATGTAGACATGACCAAGACATATCTCTGGTCAATAACCAATAGCGGAACCTGGATGCTCATATTGGTTCCTATATATTCTATGATGATCTTTATCGTTCAAACTGCACAACAACATACGTTGTTCCCTTTGTTATCGATATGTTACTTGCCCGATATTCGATCGTTGGTATCATCATACCTAGTTCAATCTCGTTACCGGCAAGTCTCTTTACTCGTTTCGTAATGCTTCATCCCTTAACTAACTCATTAGTCACATTGCTTGCAAGGTGAAAGATTGAGGATGTCGCCTAGAGGGGGGGGGGGTGAATAGGCGCTTTAAAATGATTACGGTTTGGGCTTGAACAAATGTGGAATAAACCTAGCGGTTAATTTGTCAAGCACAAAATGTAAAACAACTAGGCTCACCTATGTGCACCAAGAACTTATGCTAAGCAAGATAAGCAACTATGTGATAGCAAGATATATGACAAAGAACAATATGGCTATCACAAAGTAAAATGCATAAGTAAAGGGCTCGGGTAAGAGATAACCAAGGAACGTGGAGACGACGATGTATCCCGAAGTTCACACCCTTGCGGATGCTAATCTCCATTTGGAGCGGTGTGGAGGCACAATTCTCCCTAAGAAGCCACTAGGGCCACCATAATCTCCTCACGCCCTCGCACAATGCAAGATGTCGTGATTCCACTAAGGGACCCTTGAGGGCGGTCACCGAACCCGTACACTTTGGCAACCCTTGGGGGCGGTCACCGGTACCCGTCAAATTGCTCGGGGTGATCTCCACAACCTAATTGGAGACCCCGACGCTTGCCCGGAGCTTTACACCACAATGATTGAGCTCCGAACAACACCAACCGTCTAGGGCGCCAAGGCACCCAAGAGGAACAAGCTCTTGGGTGTTCAAACATCCAAGAGTAACAAGCTCAAGGGTAATAAGCTTCTCAACTTGTAACTTCTACGTATCACGTGGAGAACTCAAACCGATGCACCAAATGCAATGGCAAGGGCACACAGAGTGCCCAAGTCCTTCTCTCTCAAATCCCACCGAAGCAACTAATGCTAGGGAGGAAGATGAGAGGAAGAACAAGAAGGAGAACACCAAGAACTCCAAGATCTAGATCCAATGGGTTCCTCTCACATAGAGGAGAAAGTGATTGGTGGAAATGTGGATCTAGATCTCCTCTCTCTTTTCCCTCAAAAACTAGCAAGAATCCATGGAGGGATTGAGAGTTAGCAAGCTCGAAGAAGGTCAACAATGGGGGAAGAACATGAGATCAAAGGATAAGGTTCAATGGGGAAGAACACCCCCTTTTATAGGTTGGAAAAAATCCAACCGTTATGCTCACAGCCCGCACAGAGCGGTACTACCGCTCCAAGGAGCGGTACTAAAAAAATACTTCCATGCCTACCTCCGCCGAGCAAAACACGAGATTTTTTGTCCGGAGCGGTACTACCGCTCAGGAGCCACAGTAGTACAGCTCTGGAGCGGTACTACCGCTCAGGAGCCGCGGTAGTACCGCTCTGGAGTGGTAGTAAAAATTTATATCCTCTCTAGTCACGGTAGTACTGCTGCAGCCATTACCAAAACAGCCACAACTTTTGTAAACGGACTCCGAATTCAACGAAACCAAGTTTGTTGGAAAGCTAACGACATGAGCTAACACAATATTGATAGAAATATCAATAAAAAGTAAATGAGAAAAGGCCCATAAGAAAATGGTGAGAACCCTTCCTCGGATAAGACCGGTAAAACCTCCAACACCGAAAACATCATAGAAGACGCATGCGAACTCCGTTTTCGATGAACTCAAGCTTGTCATCAAGATGACCATAAGCTATAAGACTCACAAAGAGAACCAAGCAAGAACCAAGAAACATGATGCAAGGATGCAATGATTTGAGCTCTATACTAATGATACGATCAAGCTACCAACTTGAGAAGCCCCCTTGATAGTACGTCAAACGATCCTATAACCCGGTCTCCCAACTAACACCATGAGACCGGTAAAATAGAAAACCTATCAAGGGCAAACCTTTGTCTTGCACATGGTCCACTTGAGCTAGATGATGACGATCTTGACTCCCTCAAGTTGGACCACCTTTCTTGATTACGTTGGCTCGATGAAGACTAGATGATTGCTCCCCCATAGTCCACTATGGGTGAGCCACTCTTCGGCCATCTTCACAAGTCCATTGACACCACAATGGATGGAAAGATTCAAGCACCTGATCTCTTCGTGATGCTCCACTTGAACTTGCACACGGAAATCTTGATGACGATCACCACTTGATGCCATCCTTTCTATGGGTTGTATGATATATTCCTCTTGATGCAAGCCCATGGACACGTACCTAACCCCACATAGAACTCTCACATAGAACATGGGTTAGTACACAAAGTGCAATGGACAATGCTTCCCATACCATGGGATCACTTGATCCCTGTCGGTACATCTTCTACGCTTTGTGAGTTGATCAACTTGATTCACTCTTGACTTAGTCTTGATCAACCTTGAATCTTTCCAACTCTCTTCATTTGGATTATGTCTTCAAGGTAAACATGAATGATCACACAATCTTCTTCTTCAATACATGCTTGCAATAAGCTCAACACTCACATGACCAATCTTTGGTTAATTCCTTAATAGCACCTGATGACCCACAAGTGTAGGGGATATATCGTAGTCCTTTCGATAAGTAAGAGTGTTGAACCCAACGAGGAGTAGAAGGAAATGATAAGTGGTTTTCGGTAAGGTTTTCTCTGCAAGCACTGAAATTGTAGATAATAGATAGTTTTGTGATAAGTTAAATAGTAACGAGTAACAAGTAAATAAAGTAAATAAAGTGCAGCAAGGTGGCCTAATCCTTTATGTAGCAAAGGATAAGCCTGGATAATTTCTAATAATGAGAAAGGAGCTCCCGAGTACACATGGGAATTATCGTCAAGCTAGTTTTCATCACGTTCATATGATTCACGTTCGGTACTTTGATAATTTGATATGTGGGTGGACCGGTGCTTGGGTACTGCCCTTACTTGGACAAGCATCCCACTTATGATTAACCCCTATTGCAAGCATCCGCAACTAGAAAATAAGTATTAAGGTAAACCTAACCACAACATTAAACATATGGATCCAAATCAGCCCCTAACGAAGCAACGCATAAACTAGGGTTTAAGCTTCTGTCACTCTAGCAACCCATCATCTACTTATCACTTCCCTATGCCTTCCTCTAGGCCCAAACAATGGTGAAGTGTCATGTAGTCGACTTTCACATAACACCACTAGAGGAAAAGACAACATACATGTCATCAAAATATCGAACGAATACCAAATTCACATGACTACTAATAGCAAGACTTCACCCATGTCCTCAGGAACAAACGTAACTACTCACAATGCATATTCATGTTCATAATCAGAGGAGTAATAATATGCATTAAGGATCTGAACATGTGATCTTCCACCAAGTAAACCAATTAGCATCAACTACAAGGAGTAATCAACACTACTAGCAACCCACAGGTACCAATTTGTGGTTTTGATACAAGATTGGATACAAGAGATGAACTAGGGTCTTGAGAGGAGATGGTGCTGGTGAAGATGTTGATGGAGATTGACCCCCTCCCGATAAGAGGATCGTTGGTGATGACGTTGTTGATGATTTCCCCCTCCCGGAGGGAAGTGTCCCCGGCAGAACAGCTCCGCCGGAGCCCTAGATTGGTTCCGCCAAGGTTCCGCCTCGTGGCGGCGGAGTTTCGTCTCGTAAGCTTGCCCACGATTTTTTCTAGGGTAAAAGCTCTAATATAGCAGAAGATGGACACCGGGGGCCCACCAGGGGCCCAGGAGACAGGGGGCGCGCCCAGTAGGGGGGGGCGCCCCCACCCTCCTGGACAAGGTGTGGGCCCCCTGGTGTATTTCTTTCGCCCAATAATTCTTATAATTCCAAAAACTTGTTTCGTGGAGTTTCAGGATTTTTGGAGCAGTGTAGAATAGGTTTCCAATGTTTGCTCCTTTTCCAGCCAGAATTCCAGCTGCGAGCATTCCCCCTCTTCATGGTAAACCTTGTAAAATAAGAGAGAATAGCCATAAGTATTGAGATATAATGTGTAATAACAGCCCATAATGCAATAAATATTGATATAAAAGCATGATGCAAAATGGACGTATCAACTCCCCCAAGCTTAGACCTCGCTTGTCCTCAAGCGGAAACCGAAATCGAAAAATATGTCCAGATGTTTAGAGATAGAGGTGTCGATAAAAATAAAATACGGACATGAGGGCATCATGATCATTCTTATAACAACAACATATATAGATTTTATCATATGATTTCTCATGCTCAAGTAACAATATTTTCACAATGTCAAGTATGGTTCAAAAACTTCATTGAGAACTAACAAACTATAATCTCACTCATTGAAGCAATTGCAATTTATCATAACATCAGAAAGAGTCAGCAATAGAGCTTTTCAGCAAGTTCACATACTCAACTATCTTGTAGTCTTCTATAATTGCTAACACTCACGCAATACTTGTGGTTATGGAGTTTCAGCTAGACACTGAGAAAGATAGGGGCTTATTGTGTTGCCTCCCAACGTATTCACCTTAAGGTGATGTCAACAATAATAATCCATGCTAACTTACATCCAATTGGATATATATATCATGATCTTTCAAACACGAGGAGCTTGCCAAAGGATAAAATGAAAAAGGGAAAGGTTTGGATCACCTTGACTCAAGCATAAAGTAAAAACATAAAGTAAAAGGTAGGCCCTTCGCAGAGGGAAGCAGAGGTTGTCATGTGCGTTTAGGGTTGATGCACAAAATCTTAATGCAAAAGAACGTCACTTTATATTGCCCCTTGTACGTGGACCTTTATTATGCAGTCCGTCGCTTTTATTACTTCCACAACAAGATCGTACAAAGCTTATTTTCTCTGCACTAATAAGTCATACATATTTAGATAGCAATTTTTATTGCTTGCAACATGACAACTTACTTGAAGGATCTTACTCAATCCATAGGTAGGTATGGTGGACTCTCATGGCAAAACTGGGTTTAAGGATATTTGGAAGCACAAGTAGTATCTCTACTTGGTGCAAGGAATTTGGCTAGCATGAGGGGGGGGGGGAAGGCAAGCTCAACATGTTTGGAAGGTCAATGACAATATACTTTAACTGAGATGTGCTAAAACATAAACCATTACGTTGTCTTCCTTGTCCAACGTCAACTCTTTTAGCATGTCATACTTAATGAGTGCTCCCAATCATAAAAGGTGTCCAAGATAATATATTTATATGTGAACCCCTCTTTCCTTATCACTTCCTATTAGTGGCAACGATGACCAAGACTACGTTTATCAACTCTCAACAATTTTTATGCCTCATACTTTCTATGTGTGAAGTCATCACTATTCATAAGATCAATATGAACTATTTTATTCTTTCTACTTTCTTAAGATCATAGCAACATAGCAAAGCCCTTGACTCAACACTAATCTTTATTGTAGATAGCTCACGGACTCGATTACAAAAAGAGATCACAACGCAAAACTCAAAACTACTTGATATCAAAACTTCAATCTACTAGATCAAGATACTACTAAAAGGATCGAACTAAATAAAATGGTAAAGATAGGAGTGTGATGGTGATACGATACCGGGGCACCTCCCCAAGCTTGGCAGTTGCCAAGGGGAGTGCCCATACCCATGTAATTATGTCCTCGGAGGTGGTGACGTAGGAGTTGTTGATGATGTAGGCTTGTCGTCCATCTTCCAAGGCATAGGCTCCATCATAGAAGGATGATCGAGTCTCCGGGATCCTTAAATCTGCAGCCAAACTCATCCTCTTGAATCTATATTCATATTCACAGTTCTGGTTTTGCATGTCATATATCTGGGCTTGGAGGTGCTCGATTTTCTGTTGAAGCTTGAAGATGGTCTCCCCAATGACTTTGGCATCCAGCTTGTGGTTGTTGGTGAACTCCGTGATCATCATCTGGTTAGCATTGAGTCCACGCTCCACCATCCCTTGGCACTTGAAAACTTGCTGCTCCACGGCTTCGAGCTTTGTCTCCACTCTTCCGGTACGCCTTGGTCCCTCCACATCGCGGATGTGCAGCACCCCCTCACGCATCTCAATGGTTTGAGGGTGTTGCAGCACCTTCGCGAGATAGGGGTTGATAACCCTCTTGAAAAACTTGTCCTTGGGAGCGCTTGGAGACGACATGATGCTTTAGATCTGAAACAGAAACAGCTCGAAACAAAAACAGAGGATATTTGCATGATACGGTGGTCAATACCTTCGGGAGTATATATAATGAATTTTTACCGACCAAAATACGTAACGTGCAAGAAAACGGAGTCCGGGAGGCACACGAGGTGTCCACGAGACAGGGGGGCGCACCTAGTAGGGGGGGCGCGCCCTCCACTCTCGTAGAGGCCTCGTGTCTCTTTCGGACTACTTCTTTCTTCCTAAAATTCTTAAATATTCCAAAACCAATAAAAATTGCCATTGGGGTTGTTTTGGAGTCGGTTTACTTACCGTACCACATACCTATTCCTTTTGAGTGCAGGCGTTCGGAAAGTGTCCCTTATGTATTCCTCCGGGGTTACAGTTTTAATAATATTAGTTTCAACATTGATAGGATTACCGGAAATATAATGTTTAATTCTTTGACCGTTTACCACCCTTGGACTTGTGCCTTCGAAGTTGTTGATTTTTATGGCACCAGAACGATAGACCTCCTCGATAACGTAGGGACCTTCCCATTTTGAGAGAAGTTTTCCTACAAAAAATCTTAAACGAGAGTTGAATAATAACATATAATCTCCTACGTTAAACTCACGCTTTTGTATCCTCTTATCATGCCAGTGTTTGACTTTTTCTTTGAATAGCTTGGCATTCTCATAGGCTTGGGTTCTTTATTCATCAAGTGAGCTAATATCAAACAACCTCTTCTCACCGGCAAGTTTGAAGTCATAGTTGAGCTCTTTAATAGCCCAATATGCTTTATGTTCAAGTTCAAGAGGTAAATGACACGCTTTTCCATAAACCATCTTATATGGAGACATACCCATAGGATTTTTGTATGTAGTTCTATAGGCCCATAATGCATCATCAAGTTTTTTGGACCAATTCTTTCTAGATCTATTCATAGTCTTTTGCAAAATTAATTTGAGCTCTCTATTGCTCAACTCTACTTGACCACTAGACTGCGGATGATAAGGAGATGCGATTCTATGATTAATATCATACTTAGCAAGCATCTTACGGAAAGCACCATGAATAAAATGTGAATCACCATCAGTCATAAGATATCTAGGGACTCCAAACCTCGGAAAAATAACTTCTTTAAGCATTTTAATAGAAGTGTTATGATCAGCACTACTAGTTGGAATAGCTTCTACCCACTTAGTAACATAATCGACAACAACTAAAATATGTGTATAACCATTGGAGGCAGGAAAAGGTCCCATATAATCAAAGCCCCAAACATCGAACGGTTCAATAACAAGAGAATAATTCATAGACATTTCTTGACGTCTACTAATGCTACCTATTCTTTGACATTCATCACAAGATAAGACAAACTTACGAGCATCTTTGAAGAGAGTAGGCCAATAAAACCCAGATTGTAATACCTTGTGTGCAGTTCTATCTCTAGTGTGGTGTCCTCCATAGGATTCAGAGTGACACTTCCGTAGGATCTGTTCCTGTTCATGCTCAGGCACACAGCGTCTAATAACACCATCTACTCCTTCTTTATAAAGGTGTGGGTCATCCCAGAAGTAATGTCTTAAATCATAAAAGAACCTTTTCTTTTGTTGGTATGTGAAACTAGGAGGTATAAATTTAGCAACAATGTAATTATCATAATCAGCATACCAAGGAGCAGTATGAGAAGCATTAATGGCCGCTAATTGTTCATCAAGAAAGCTATCATCAATAGGCAGTGGGTCATCAAGAACCGTCTCTAACCTAGACAAGTTGTCTGCAACGGGGTTCTCAGCTCCCTTTCTATCAATAATATGCAAGTCAAATTCTTGGAGCATGAGAACCCATCTAATGAGTCTAGGCTTATCATCTTTCTTTTCCATAAGATATTTAATAGCAGCATGATCAGTGTGAATAGTAACTTTGGAATCAACAATATAAGGTCTAAACTTATCACATGCAAACACAACTGCTAAGAATTCTTTTTCAGTAGTAGCATAATTTCTCTGGGCAGTATCAAGAGTCTTACTAGCATACTAGATAACATTCAATTTCTTATCGACTCTTTGCGCTAAAACAACACCTATAGCATAATCACTAGCATCACACATAATTTGAAAAGGTAAATTCCAATCAGGTGGTTGAACAATAGGTGCAGTGATCAAAGTTTTCTTAAGTATTTCAAATGCTTCTACACAATCATCATCAAAGACAAAAGGAATATCTTTTTGCAATAAATTAGTCAGAGGCCTAGAGATTTTAGAAAAGTCCTTAATGAACCTCCTATAAAAACCTGCATGACCAAGGAAACTTCTTATACCTTTTATGTCCTTGGGACATGGCATCTTTTCAATAGCATCAACTTTAGCTTTATCAACTTCAATACCTCTCTCGGAAATCTTATGCCCCAAGACAATGCCTTCATTAACCATAAAGTGACACTTTTCCCAATTCAGGACGAGACTAGTGTCTTCACATCTCTGCAAAACTCGATCAAGATTGCTCAAACAATCATCAAAAGAGGATCCATAAACGGAGAAGTCATCCATGAATACCTCACAAATCTTTTCACAAAAATCAGAGAATATAGCCATCATGCATCTTTGAAAGGTAGCAGGTGCATTACATAAACCAAAAGGCATACGTCTATAAGCAAAAGTACCGAAAGGGCACGTAAAAGTAGTTTTAGATTGATCCTTCGCTGACACAGGTATTTGAGAGAAACCAGAATAACCATCTAGAAAGCAGAAATGTGTGTGTTTGGATAGTCTTTCTAGCATTTGATCAATAAAAGGTAAAGGGTAATGATCTTTCTTAGTAGCTTTATTTAACTTACGAAAATCAATGACCATCCTATAACCTGTAATAATTCTTTGTGGGATCAATTCATCTTTATCGTTAGGAACAACGGTAATACCTCCCTTTTTAGGAACACAATGGACAAGGCTTATCCATTCACTATCAGCAAGGGGATAAATTATACCTTCCTCAAGGAGCTTTAGAATCTCCTTTCTTACCACTTCCTTCATCTTGGGATTTAGTCGTCGTTGAGGATCTCTAACTGGTTTGGCATCTTTCTCCACTGTAATTTTTTGTTGGCATAATGTGGGACTAATGCCCTTGAGATCATCCAGAGTATCCAATAGCTGCTCGATGCTTCTTCAGAGTTTTCAATAATCTTTCTTCTTCTTGCTCTGAAAGGTTAGCACTAATAATAACAGGATATATTTTATTTTCATCAAGATAAGCATACTTAATATTATCAGGTAATGGTTTAAGTTCAAACACGGGATCACCCTTGGGTGGAGGAGGATCCCCAAGAATTTCAACAGGAAGGTTATGTTTCAGCATAGGTTCCTGATTAAGGAACACTTCATCTATTTCCCTTCTTTCCTTCATAAACATATCGTTTTCATGGTCTAGCAAATATTGTTCCAACGGATCAGTAGGAGGCACGACAATGGAAGCAAGACCAATAATCTCATCTTTACTAGGTGGTTCCCTATCATGAGGTTGTCTACGAAACTTAGCAAAATTAAACTCATGAGACATACCATCTATGCCAACAGTGACAATATCTTTTTCACAATCAATCTTAGCACTAGCTATATTCAAGAAGGGTCTACCAAAAATAATGGGACAAAAATCATCTTGTGGGGAACCAAGAACAAGAAAATCAGCAGGGTATTTAACCTTCCCACACAAAACTCCAACATCTCTAACAATCCCAACTGGTTTAATGGTATCCCTATTAGCAAGCTTAATAGTAACATCAATGTCTTCTAATTCAATGGGTGCAATGTCATGCATAATTTCTTGATATAAGGTATAAGGTATTGCACTAGCACTAGCACCCATATCACATAAGCCATGATAACAATGATCTCCTATTTTAACAGAAATAACAGGCATGCCTACGACAGGTCTATGTATCTTAGTATCTGGTCTAGCAATATTAGCAGATTCATTACAGAAATAAATAACATGCCCATCTAAATCATCATCCAAGAGATCTTTAACCATAGCAATACTAGGTTCAACATTAATTTGCTCAGGAGGTGTATAAGTCCTAGTATTACTCTTACGAACAACAGTTGAAGCTTTAGCATGATCCTTTATCCTAACAGGAAAAGGAGGTTTCTCAACATAAGTAGTAGGAACAATAGGATCACTATAGGTGATAGTCTTTCTTCAACTGTAATAGGTGCAACTACTTTCACTTCAACAGGAGGATTATATTTAAACCACTTCTCTTTAGGGAGATCAATGTGAGTAGCAAAAGATTCACAGAAAGAAGCTACTATCTTAGAGTCAAGTTCATACTTAGCGCTAAATCCGTGAAAAGCATCGGTATCCATAAAAGATTTAACACAATCGAACTTAGGTGTCATACCTGACTCCTTACCATCGTCGGAACCCCAATCTTCAGAGTTGCGTTTAATTATTTCCAATAAGTTCCATTTGAAATCAATAGTCTTCAGCATATAAGAACCAGCACATGAAGTATCGAGCATGTTGCGATTATCAAGAGAAAGCCGAGCATAAAATTTTTGAATAATCATTTCCCGGGAGAGCTCATGATTGGGGCATGAATATAACATTGACTTAAGCCTCCCCCAAGCTTGAGCGATGCTTTCTCCTTCGCGAGGCCAGAAATTATATATGTAATTACGATCACGATGAACAAGATGCATAGGATAGAACTTCTGGTGAAATTCCAACTTCAATCGCTTATAGTTCCAGGATCTCGTATCATCACATAGCCTATACCATGTCAATGCATCTCACTTCAAAGATAAAGGGAAGACCTTCCTTTTGACAACATCATCGGCAATACCTGCAAGCTTAAATAATCCACAAACTTCATCCACAAAGATAAGGTGTAAATCGGGATGCAATGTTCCGTCTCCTGCAAATGGATTAGCTAGCAGTTTCTTTATCATACCCGAAGGAATCTCAAAGTAAATATTTTCATAAAGTTCAGTAGGTTGTGGAGCAACTCTTTGCTCTTCTGGTCGGGGTGAAGATACCCCGAACAAGCCCCTCAAAGGATTAGTTTCCATAGTGACAAGTAACAGAAAATTTCAGCACACTATATAAATGTTTCCTAACCAAGTTCCACTCACCAAAAGCGCTACACTCCTCGGCAACGGCGCCAGAAAAGAGTCTTGATGACCCACAAGTGTAGGGGATCTATCGTAGTCCTTTAGATAAGTAAGAGTGTCAAACCCAATGAGGAGCAGAAGGAAATGGTAGGCGGTTTTCGGTAAGGTTTTCTCTGCAAGCACTGAAATTGTAGATAATAGATAGTTTTGTGATAAGATAAATAGTAACGAGTAACAAGTAAATAAAGTAAATAAAGTGCAGCAAGGTGGCCCAATCCATTATGTAGCAAAGGATAAGCCTGGACAATTTCTAATAATGAGAAAGGAGCTCCCGAGGACACATGGGAATTATCGTCAAGCTAGTTTTCATCACGTTCATATGATTCGCGTTCGGTACTTTGATAATTTGATATGTGGGTGGACCGGTGCTTGGGTACTGCCCTTACTTGGACAAGCATCCCACTTATGATTAATCCCTATTGCAAGCGTCCGCAACAAAAAAAGAAGTATTAAGGTAAACCTAACCACAACATTAAACATATGGATCCAAATCAGCCCCTAACGAAGCAACGCATAAACTAGGGTTTAAGCTTCTGTCACTCTAGCAACCCATCGTCTACTTATTACTTCCCTAGGACTTCCTCTAGGCCCAAATAATGGTGAAGTGTCATGTAGTCGACGTTCACATAACACCACTAGAGGAAAAGACAACATACATCTCATCAAAATATCGAACGAATACCAAATTCACATGACTACTAATAGCAAGACTTCACCCATGTCCTCAGGAACAAATGTAACTACTCACAAAGCATATTCATGTTCATAATCAGAGGAGTAATAATATGCATTAAGGATCTGAACATGCGATCTTCCACCAAGTAAACCAATTAGCATCAACTACAAGGAGTAATCAACACTACTAGCAACCCACATGTACCAATTTGTGGTTTCGATACAAGATTGGATACAAGAGATGAACTAGGGTTTTGAGAGGAGATGGTGCTGGTGAAGATGTTGATGGAAATTGACCCCCTCCCGATAAGAGGATCATTGGTGATGATGTTGGTGATGATTTCCCCCTCCCAGAGGGAAGTGTCCCTGGCAGAACAGCTCCGCCGGAGCCCTAAATTGGTTCCGCCAAGGTTCCGCCTCGTGGCGGCGGAATTTCGTCCCGTAAGCTTGCCCACGATTTTTCCTGGGTAAAAGCTCTAATATAGCAGAAGATGGACATCGGGGGCCCACCCGGGGGCCCAGGAGACAGGGGCGCGCCCCCACCCTCCTAGACAGGGTGTGGGCCCCCTGGTGTATTTCTTTCACCCAATAATTCTTATAAATTCCAAAAACATGTTTCGTGGAGTTTCAAGATTTTTGGAGTAGTGCAGAATAGGTTTCCAATGTTTGCTCCTTTTCCAGCCAGAATTCCAGCTGCTGGCATTCCCCCTCTTCATGGTAAACCTTGTAAAATAAGAGAGAATAGCCATAAGTATTGAGATATAATGTGTAATAACAACCTATAATGCAATAAATATTGATATAAAAGCATGATGCAAAATGGACGTATCAGCACCTTGGTCAACTCATAAACTCCTTGAAACCAACACATGGACTTCAAGAAAAACCTATGGACAAAACCTTCAAATATAACTCAAGGCAACCATTAGTCCGTAGAGATTGTCATCAATTACCAAAACCAAACATAGGGGCACCGCATGTTCTTTCAATCTCCCCCATTTTCGTAATTGATGACAGTCACTTTCAAGAGAGTTTATACAAGGAGTTATGCATCACAATGCAATGCAACAACCATTGATGCAGGAGAATGAGATGCAAATGCTTAGGAACAAAACCAAAGCAAGGAGAAAACTTTGAAACCTTCTCCACAAAACTCTCTGAAACTTCTCCCCCATTGGCATCGATTGCCAAAATGGGCGAAAAGCTTAGAAGGCCAATATAAAACGTGTTCCTCCATAAATTGTGTATTTCTCAACAAGATAGTGGAATGCCATAGACATATCCAAAGGTAAATACTTGGAGGAATACAAACTTTGAGGCACACAGATTGCTAACGAATGATACCCATGGATATCCATGGACACCCATGGATATCCGACCCATATGGACATGGATACCCATGGATATCCAACCCGTATGGACAGGGTTTGGATATGCTTTTGCGCCCATGGGCAGCGCCCAAACCCGACCCGATTACTCATGGGTAGGGCATGGACATAATCTTGTACCCATGGATATACCCAAACCCGACCCGATAGTCTGACTTAATGGGTAATGTACTGCTATCCCTACCCCACATTCACATGTCCCACTGTAGTTTCACACCTTATTATCTAAAACATGCAAAACAAATTGCACAATATGCACCATAACTTTTATTAGTTGACACTCATTCCCCACCATAATATTACTTCTACGCCCCTTCTCATCCTTTTATCTCGTCGTTAAATGACTCATCATTAAGTATCAGCCCTGTCTCCTCTTCTTACTCCTCCAACATCCCTAGAGATGGCCGGCGCTGTCAGCCGTTACCCATGTATGGTGGAGCAT
The DNA here is from genome assembly GCA_021437245.1 of Aegilops speltoides. Lineage (NCBI taxonomy): Eukaryota > Viridiplantae > Streptophyta > Magnoliopsida > Poales > Poaceae > Aegilops > Aegilops speltoides. The sequence goes on from CM038145.1 coordinate 218,282,394, forward strand.
GCAACAACCAGCACCACTGTCCTGTGACGACGCAACTCCGTATCCCCTCGACCCCTCCGTCTTTGCTTTTTCACACATGCATTAACACATGGGTGCAACAACTTATGGCACATTGTGTTATGTCTTATGTATATGTCTTGAAAGGACTCGATCGATATCCAATAGGTATGGATATCCATCGGGTTTGGACATGGACACAATTTTTCGCCCATGGGTTTTTTCATGGGTGGGCAAAGACTGTCTTCATGGATGTGGACATGGATTTGATATTGTTCAACCCAATCCAAACCCGACCCATTGCCATCCTTAGGCACCGCATGTTCTTTCAATCTCCCCCATTTTGTTAATTGATGATAATCACTTTCAAGAGAGTTTATACAAGGAGTTATGCATCACAATGCAATGCAACAACCAATGATGCAGGAGAATGAGATGCAAATGCTTAGGAACAAAACCAAAGCAAGGAGAAAACTTTGAAACCTTCTCCACAAAACTCTCTGAAACTTCTCCCTCATTGGCATCGATTGCCAAAATGGGCGAAAAGCTTAGAAGACCAATATAAAACGTGTTCCTCCATAAATTGTGTATTTCTCAACAAGATAGTGGAATGCCATAGACATATCCAAAGGTAAATACTTGGAGGAATACAAACTATAATGAGGCACAAAGATTGCTAACAAATGATATGCCACAAGGACATAACAAAGAGAGACACAAGCAATCAAGCAATCAAAAGATACCAATTGAAGCAAGCAACCAAAGGATATCGATTGAACCAACTAGACCAAAGATCCTACGAGCCACATGAATAAAGGACAATATGATATGAGCGAAGGAGTGTTCTAAATAAACTAGAGAAGCTCCCCATGATTTGTGCACACATAAGAATTTTCGTATTTGAATACAAAGTGCAAAAAATAGGATCATAGCTCCCCCAAAATCAATAGAAACAAACAGCAAGTGCAAGTAAGCATAAAGGAAACTAAGCCTAACACTTGCAACAAACACATGGTTGAGCAACATGTAAAAGAGGCAACTTAAGAATAGGCTCAACCAAAATGATGTGTGTGAGTCATGGAAAAGCACATGAGAAGACTAATATACGGATGAGCATAAGCATCAACATAGTCTCGAATGAATGAGATACACGGTGCAAAGCCTTCCATTCCCACACACAACTAAGCAAATGGGTTCACAAGAACACTAAATATGCAAAATGAATAACCAACACTTGTGACAACCCAAGGTGAAGATAGAAAGCATAAGCATCATCAAGACAGGGGATACCAATTAAGATGGCAAAAGCCTCATCAAGACAAGCATGAGGGAAATAATCTTCACCACACAAGAGTGCATCAAGATGCAACGAGATAAGACACACACTCAAGGCAAAAGCTTTCACGGAGCCACCAAATAAATAACATAAGAAAGACAAGGTGGACGTGAAAGAAAGGATATCATCTAGAGATGTAATTTCTCTCAAGTGTATAAGGGTCTAGGTAGACGAAATCATGACGATATATATCTACAAAGAAGGATGTACACCCAAAATTGTTACAACACGAAGGAACAAGATATCCAAAAGGAAGTCATACATATACCAATAAGATATGTGCTTGGAAGCATAACCCAAGGCTAGATATGGTCTTATTGTATATAAATGAATTCCTACCACACAACCATCAAAGACATCGCAACTAGCAACAAGAGATCATTGTTGGGATGATTTGAGAAAGGAAACAAGTATCACAAGAAAGAAATAATAACATGCCATGATACAACCTACACACGATTGATGCAATAATGTGTGCATAGTAGATGATGATACTTGTTACCGAGATAGCATTGGAAGGATGTAGTAGATACCAATTGAAGGTAGAAAGTAGTTCATTGATCATCCTAGCTTGACTCCAGTAAACACATGGTGACAACACCTTCCTTTTGAATGAGCCGAGTATCCAATGCATCTCCAATTGTTCCTAGAACAACAACACAAACAAAATGGTACCCAAAATCATTGGGACCAAACAGTTAGAGAACCAACAATACATAGGACAAACTCCACATAGATATGTGCATATAGATATGAAAATGAATCTCATGCACATCTCATCCAATTTGAGACTTGGTGGAGTTTCCCCTATATATTGGGCCAAATTAAGAAAACATGCCAAAGGAACTACATGAAGTTAAAATGCATGCGCAAGACTTTCAAGAACCGATACCAAAATACAAGGAAAAACCAAGTGAAAAGGATACCAAATGGAGAAATCATCACTTGGAAGATATCATTAAAAGATACATCAAGGAATGAGATATCCATTGGAACACACAAAAAAGATTTCAAACTCCCAACGGAGAGGATGGTTCCAAACAAACCAAGCTCTCTACAAAGTTTCATGATGGCACAAAGTACCAAAAGAAACGACTTGCCATCCACCAACACACACTTAATATGGATCACAAGATGAGTGTTTTATAGAAAATAGGGTAGCACCCCCCACGAGTTGTGCATTATAGAGTATTTGCATTTGAATACAAAATGCAAAAGGTGGGATCACCACTTTCTCTATATCAAGAAAACACTAGACAAGAACAAGACCACAATAAGATCCTCAAGTGGCACGGAAGGCAATGGGAGTTGACACAATTTAGGCAAGAGATAAAGCAAATAAAAGCAAGGGCCAAAGTAAAGATGATCAATAATTTCTACCACACAAGTGAGTACCAATTATCAAAAGATAAGAAATATTCGGAAGTAAATTCCTGGTGGTAGATAGCAAGGATATCCGACATCATCTTCACACCAAACACAAGCAAATTGCAACTTGTAAAGCTAACATGCCACCTAGGAATAAGATAATTTACAATATCAATTCTAGGTGACAAAATCTCAAATGTACACATTTTCTAGGCTTGTAGTATGCACATAGCATATTATTCCCCCATAATGTGATACCAATAAAAACTTAACAAGAGGCAACAAGAGGATCTAATTAAGAAGAGATGATTAATGGACTATTTAGAATTTTAATTTATCATGAGAAGGCATGCCACATAGTGACTAGATAATCTTGTAATATCAATACTAGATGGTATTCCTCATGTACACACATTTATAGGATTGTGAGGTGCACAAAGCACATCACTCCCCCATAATGGTATATTCCATTAATCTCTCACAAGAGCCAACTAAGAAACAAACAAGATGCACAAAGGCTCAACGCACGACACACATGTACATGATGTGCAAACCAACATACACAAACTTGATTACTCAAGTTAAGCAAATTGGAAACATATCATATACAAACACACGCAAGGTACAAAACCACAACATGCTAAGGGCAAGTAACTATCAATGTAAACAATTTAAGTACGAGTTACCGCAAGGAGGAACATTGGATGTAACATAGAAACTTGAGACTCCTAATGACTTGGCTTGAGATAATATGGATGATGAAGACCCCTCAAATCTTCATAATGTAGCCAAGTCTCCAATGCCCTCCAACAACACCTATTGATCAAGTGTGAGCTTGTTGGTCCCCAACCAAGTTGGGTCCTAAGAGGTTAGTCACAATAGGCTTGGCAACCCAAATGGTTCTTTTCTTGACACCACTTTGAGTACCAACAAACTTGGCAAACACATTGCCAACCTTATCCTTCCCAAGAGAATAGATATAATCAATAGTAATTGGGTTGGATAAGTTACCACTAGTGCATGAAGAAGCGAGGTGACCTTTCTCACGACATAGGTAGCAACGTCTACTCTTCACTTTCTTCTCACTTGATTTCTCAACTTGAGAAGCATTAGCTCGAGTTTTCTTGGGAAGAGGCCTTTCTTCAACTTGAGGTTGAGCATGAGAGTGAACTTGTGGCCTCTTCCCTTGTTTCTTGTCACTAATGAGCTTCTTCTTCAATGGGCAAGATCTAACATGATGCCCTTCTACTTTGCACTTGAAGCAAACAATCTTGGCCGAATTCTTGACTTGTTCTTGGCCCTTCTTTTTGTTCATCTTAGACTTCTTCTTCTTATTGGAGTTGAATCCAAGTCCACCTTTGTCATTGGGGGATTTTTGCACACTCAAGATATTGTTGAGTGTGGCCTTCCCTTCATGACACTTTTCCAAGTCTTTCTTCAAAGAAGTGACTTGGGCCTTGAGCTCTTTGATTTCCTCTACATGGTTAGTCCCAACGAAAGCACTAGAGGAAGTATAAGCTTCATTGTTAGAGCAACAAGGCAAGGAAAGCAATTCATCACAAGATATACCAATGTTAGAGCATCTCCAACAGCCGCGCTAAACGAGCGCCGCGCTGCAAAAAATGCCATTTTAGCGCACGCGCTTCACGCCGCTTCGCTCGCTCAATGGGCGCAAAAAAAGCAGCGCTGCGCTATACGGGTTGGTAGCGGTCAAAACCGCTTATCCGCTCGGTGTATTTGGAGCGCCAGCTACAGCGCGAGGCACACTCGAGCGCTCTCTCCCTCTCCTCGTCCTACCCCGCTGGCCGGCGCCCCGCCGCTTCGCCATGGACGCGACACCGGCGCCCCGCTCACCCCGCTGTACATCCGCGACCCCCCGCCGCCGCCGCCGCCGCCGAAACCCTAACACGGCGGCGCTGGCGTCGCCGCCGCCGAGCTCCGCCGGCGTCGGCCTCATGCGCAACCTCTTCTTCTGACCGCGGATGACTACGGCGCCGGCGCCGGTGGCGTCGCGCGGCGCCATCCGTGCCGCCGCCGCACCGTCAAGAAAGTACCCAATGCGGCGCGGACGAAGAAGGGCAAAACATCCGCAAAAAGAAGAACAAGGCGGCGGACGGCTCCGGCATGGCGAGGAAAAAAGCTTGCAGGCGTTCGACGGCATGGCGCCTCAAGCGCCGCCGGCGAGCTCACTCGTTGAGCCGGCCGCCGACGCGCACCACGTGTTCGACGAAATGCCCCCAAGGTGAAAAAATTTCCAAGTATTTTTTCTTCTTATTTTTTCAATGCATCATCATTTTACATATAGATAGCTTATTTGCATTGTTCAAAAAAATTGTAGTCTCAATGATGATGCATACATGTCCACTATGGGTGTTGGGTCCAACAATCCGCATTGGTCTCAAACCAATGACATCCATTTCGAAGACCATGAGTTTGAGGTGGACGAGGAGGGTGAGGGAATTGTCGAGGCGCCGAGAGGAAGAGCGGGCAATTACTCCACCACCGATGACAAGTTACTATGCAACACTTATTTGCATGTCTCCAAGGATCCATCCATTGGAGGTGATCAAAGTAGAGACAGCGTATTGAGGCGAATGACAGAATACTATAATGCTCACAACAAGAGTGGAATTTACGCTCAGAGATCACTTGGTCCCGATGGTCAACAATCAACTCGGATTGTCAAAAGTGGGCGACAGCGCAAAAGTCGGTGGACAAGATTAACCCAAGTGGCACAAATGAGGATGATCGAGTAAGTGGCATCTCATATATGTTCATCATACTTGTTTTTGGTGACGAAGTGCTAACTTGTTTTGTTTTTCTTGTAGTTCAACATTGCACAAAACTTGTTCAAAAATGAGACAAGGACAACCAAGAAGGGAAGATCAAGAAAGGCGGATCTTTACCTTGCCTCATTGCTATGAACTGTTAAAGGATGATGAGAAATGGAAGAAGCGTGATGGTTTGGAGGATTTGCATTTGAGCAACAAACGGAAGCGAGCAATTGAGATGGATGATGATGAGGAGGAAGATGATGCATCAAGTGATGACGGTAAGAGAAGCCCCACACCCAACTCGGTTTCATACTCGAAGCCAAAACGACCGGATGGGTGCAAGAAAGACAAAACCGACAAGAAGAAGAAGAAAGGAGATGATGAGCTCAAAAATGCTATGGAAGCTATTGTGAAGGCAAGGGTCGAAGCAAATGAGGTGAGGAAAATGGCAAGGACCCAAGATGCCATGGCCGAGGAGAGGAGGTTGGCGGCCGAGGAGAGAAGGGTGGCGGCCGAGGAGAGAAAGGTGACTTTGGAGGAGAGGAAAGTGAGCAACGAGGAGCGAGCTAAGTTGTTGGAATGGGAGAAGCACTTGTTCTTCATGGACACATCTAACCTCAATGCGGCGCAAAAGGAGTATGTCAATCTTGCCCAACAAGAAGTCTTGATCCGAAAAAGAGCCTTGGTTCGTGCAATGGGTGGCGATGGCCTCGGCGCCATGGGAGGCATGGGTGCCTTTGGAGGCATGGGAGGCATGAGTGCACCTCCGGCCGCCATGGGAGGCATTGGTGGCTTTGGAGGCATGGGAGGCATGGGTGCACCTCCGGGCGCCATGGGAGGCATTGGTGGCTTTGGAGGCATGGGAGGCATGGGTGCACCTCCGGCCGCCATGGGAGGCATGGGTGGCTTTGGAGCACCTTCCACGCTATGGCGCCATGGGAGGCATGGGTGCACCTCCGACCGCCATGGGAGGCATGGGTGGCTTTGGAGCACCCTCCGACGCTATGGCCGCCATGGGAGGCATGAGTTTTGCTTCTCTCATGGGAGGTATGGGTGCACCTCCGGCCGCCATGGCTTCTCACACACATTCCCATGAAGATGCCGTTGAAGATCTTGCCAACACCGTCGGAGCTTCACATGATGCGGTGCGCGATGCGGTGCGTGATGAGGATAGGGAGGAAGGTTCATCTTAGGAGGCGGAAGAGTCGTCTTCAGAAGATGAGGACGAAGACGAAGAAGAGGAAGATGAAGATTGATGTGCCTTCATGTCTTGAACTTTTAGTTTGCATTTGAACTTGGTTGGATGAACTTGTGGGCATGATTTTGATGAACTTGTGGGCATGAACTTTTATTCATCAACTTGTTTGTATCAAATTTTTACATGTTCATTTTTGTCCAAAATATCCATATATCCATATATGCAAAATGCCCGGCCTTGTATTTATTTGTATATGTGTGACTCTTTGGAGCGATGCAGCCTTGTATATCTCAAGGCTGGCATTGGAGCCAGCCTTGATGTAGTAGCATAAAACATGCCATGTGCACAAGCAAAAACAGGTTTTTCTTGTGGCGCTATAGCTGACTGTTGGAGATGCTCTTATGCATGGATGAATCACGAGGACTAGCACAAGGCAATATAGCATTTTGACTAAAATTAGTGCTAGTATCCACATGAGGCTCACTAGATGTTACCTTAGCAATCATGGCCTCATGAGCTATCTTTAGCACATTATGGGATACTAGAAGATCATCATGAGAGCTTTTCATGGCTTTCTTCCAATTTCCCATAATTGCTACATAGCAACTCAAGTTGAGCCCGTAGCTCAACATTCTCCTTCAAAATGGATGCTTCACAAGTAATAGATATAGTAGCACAAGCATCATCATTAACAACAAGAGGAGAAAGCAAGCTCTTTTAAATAAGAAGCTTCAAGTTGATCATGAGACTCGGTGAGTTTGATGAGCTCACCTTTGATGACCCTTGAGCCATTTTCGAGGTGCTCAAAATCCTCAAGGAGTCTAGCATGAGTAACTTCAAGCTTAGCATTTTTAGTTTCAAAAACATTGGCCACCTCAAGAGCTCTATCATTAGATTCCTTCACTCTAGATAATTCTAGAGCAAAAGTCTCCTCAAGAGATTCCTTGGTGGTTTGTTCAAGTTCAAGAGCTTGAGAGAGGTCCGCAATCTCATTAGTGTAATCACGCTCATGACCTTCCATTTTATCAATGGTGACCTCATGCTCCTCAAGACGAGATTCCAACTCATCAATAGATTTCTTGCTCTCAATAGCAATCGGCATGATTTCCATGAAATTGGAACGAGCAATTTTATTCTTACGAAGAGCTTTAAAAATCATTTCCCCCTTAATTTTTAAGGAGGCAACATCATCATTCTCTTCATCATAATCGACATCATCATCACTCTTGCCATCATCAATATCATCACAAGATATATTGGGATTCAAAGTGGGAGATACCTTTGAAGCCTTGGCCATAAGGCAAAAAGCAATAGATGATGATGTAGGATCCCTTGAAGCACCATTCAAGATCACATCTTGTTCCATGGAGTGTTGGGTTTCCTCTACATTGTTAGCACAATAACTCGAGGAAATACATGCATTTTTATCATGGCAACAAGATATAGCAATCATATCATCATGAAATTTAGTCAAGCAATTTCTACATGATATGCAAGGACTATCAACACAAGCATGTGAAACATTTGGAGTGCTAGAAGTGCTAAAGTCCAAAGATGACGCATTGCAATAAGAAAGTGATGAAGGATTATCAACAATAAGCCCACTATCATCATTGCAATGAACACCACTACTCACCATGTCATTACCTTGTAGCAAACCACATGTAGGTGAAGTAGAAGAAGTTGAGAACGCAACACGGTCGGAGGTGGAGGGAGAACGATCATCCTTACAAATCTTGGACACACCATATTTATCTTGAAGCTTTGTCCACAATTCATGAGCATCCCGGGATGGTATGAGTTCAAATATAACTACATTGCTCAAAGCATCGAAAAGCACATTAGAAGCTTGAGCATTGAGATAAGAGTTTTTCTCATCCTGTAAAGATAGCTTTGGAGGAGAAAACCCCATATCTACAATTCGCTCTAAATTTGGGTCCATGACCCTAAAGAGATTAAGCATGCGAATTACTCAAACATCAAAATTTGTGCCATCGAAACTAAGAGTGTGAGAGAATTCTAATCCCCTAGTCGACATCTTTACTCTCTAGGCGGTTAAGCCCGAAAAAGAGAGACGAGGCTCTGATACCAATTGAAAGATCGAGGATGTCGCCTAGAGGGGGGGGGGTGAATAGGCGCTTTAAAATAATTACGGTTTAGGCTTGAACAAATGCGGAATAAACCTAGCGGTTAATTTGTCAAGCACAAAACCTAAAACAACTAGGCTCACCTATGTGCACCAACAACTTATGCTAAGCAAGATAAGCAACTATGTGATAGCAAGATATATGACAAAGAACAATATGGCTATCACAAAGTAAAGTGCATAAGTAAAGGGCTCGGGTAAGAGATAACCGAGGCACGCGGAGACGATGATGTATCCCGAAGTTCACACCCTTGCGGATGCTAATCTCCGTTTGGAGCGGTGTGGAGGCACAATGCTCCCCAAGAAGCCACTAGGGCCACCGTAATCTCCTCACGCCCTCGCACAATGCAAGATGTCATGATTCCACTAAGGGACCATTGAGGGCGGTCACCGAACCCGTACAAATGGCGACCCTTGGGGGCGGTCACCGAACCCGTACACTTTGGCAACCCTTGGGGGCGGTCACCGGTACCCGTCAAATTGCTCGGGGCAATCTCCATAACCTAATTGGAGACCCCGACGCTTGCCCGGAGCTTTACACCACAATGATTGAGCTCCGAACAACACCAACCGTCTAGGGCGCCAAGGCACCCAAGAGGAACAAGCTCTAGGGTGTCCAAACACCGAAGAGTAACAAGCTCAAGTGTACCAAGCACCCAATAGTAATAAGCTTCTCAACTTGTAACTTCCACGTATCACGTGGAGAACTCAAACCGATGCACCAAATTTAATGGCAAGGGCACACGGAGTGCCAAGTCCTTATCTCTCAAATCCCACCGAAGCAACTAATGCTAGGGAGGAAGATGAGAGGAAGAACAGGAAGGAGAACACCAAGAACTCCAAGATCTAGATCCAATGGGTTCCCCTCACATAGAGGAGAAAGTGATTGGTGGAAATGTGGATCTAGATCTCCCCTCTCTTTTCCCTCAAAAACTAGCAAGAATCCATGGAGGGATTGAGAGTTAGAAAGTTCGAAGAAGGTCAACAATGGGGGAAGAACACGAGCTCAAAGGATAAGGTTCAATGGGGAAGAAGACCCCTTTTTATAGGTTGGGAAAAATCCAACCGTTATGCTCAGAGCTCGCACAGAGCGGTACTACCGCTCCAAGGAGCGGTACTAAAAAAATACTTCCGTGCCTTCCTCCGCTGAGCAAAACACAAGATTTTTGGTCCGGAGCGGTACTACCGCTCAGGAGCCACGGTAGTACAGCTCTGGAGCGGTATTACCGCTCAGGAGCCGCGGTAGTAAAAATTTACATCCGCTCTAGTCGCGGTAGTACCGCTGCAACCACAACTTTTGCAAATGGACTCCAAATTCAACGAAACCAAGTTTGTTGGAAAGCTAACGACATGGGCTAACACAATATTGATACAAATATCAATAAGAATCAAATGAGAAAAGGCCCATATGAAAATGGTGAGAACCCTTCCTCAGATAAGACCGGTAAAACCTCCAACACCGAAAACATCATAGAAGACGCATGCGAACTCCGTTTTCGATGAACTCAAGCTTGTCATCAAGATGAGCATAAGCTCTAAGACTCACAAAGAGAACCAAACAAGAACCAAGAAACATGATGCAAGGATGCAATGGTTTGATCTCTCTACTAACGATACGATCAAGCTACCAACTTGAGAGCCCCCCTTGATAGTACGGCAAACGATCCTATAACCCGGTCTCCCAACTACCACCACAAGTTCGGTAAAATAGAAAACCTATCAAGGGAAAACCTTTGCCTTGAACATGGTCCACTTGAGATAGATGATGACGATCTTGACTCCCTCAAGTTGGACCACCTTTCTTGATTGCGTTGGCTCAATGAGACTAGATGATTGCTCCCCCATAGTCCACTATGGGTGAGCCACTCTTCAGCACATATTCACAAGTCCATTGACACCACAATGGATGGCAAGATTCAAGCACTTGATCTCTTCGTGATGCTCCACTTGAACTTGCACATGGCAATCTTGATGATGATCACCACTTGATGTCATCCTTTCCATGGGTTGTATGATATCTTCCTCTTGACACAAGCCCATGGACACGTACCTAACCCCACATAGAACTCTCACATAGACCATGGGTTAGTACACAAAGTGAAATGGACAATGCTTACCATACCATGGGATCACTTGATCCCTCTTGGTACATCTTCTACGCTTTGTGAGTTGATCAACTTGATTCACTCTTGACTTAATCTTGATCAACCTTGAATATTTCCAACTCTCTTCATTTGGATGATGTCTTGAAGGTAAACATGAATGATCACACAATCTTCTTCTTCAAGACATGCTTGCAATAAGCTCAACACTCACATGACCAATCTCTGGATAATTCCTTAATAGCACCTTGGTCAACTCATAAACTCCTTGAAACCAACACATGGACTTCAAGAAAAGCCTATGGACAAAACCTTCAAATATAACTCAAGGCAACCATTAGTCCATAGAGATTGTCATCAATTACCAAAACCAAACATAGGGGCACCGCATGTTCTTTCACAAGGCTTATATTGATGAGCATTACCGAGAGGGCCCGAGATACCTCTCCAAAACACGGAATGACAAATCCTAATCTTGATCTATGCTAACCCAACAAACACCTTCGGAGACACCTGTAGAGCATCTTTATAATCACCCAGTTACGTTGTGACATTTGATAGCACACAAGGTGTTCCTCCGGTATCCGAGAGTTGCATAATCTCATAGTCTGAGGAACATGTATAAGTCATGAAGAAAGCAGTAGCAATGAAACTGTAACGATCATAATGCTAAGCTAATGGATGGGTCTTGTCCATAACATCATTCTCTTAATGATGTGATCCCGTTCATCAAATGACAACACATGTCTATGGTTAGGAAACATAACCATCTTTGATTAACGAGCTAGTCAAGTACATGCATACTAGGGACACTATGTATTGTCTATGTATTCACACATGTACTAAGTTTCCGGTTAATACAACTCTAGCATGAATAATAAACATTTATCATGATATAAGGAAATATAAATAACAACTTTATTATTGCCTCTAGGGCATATTTCCTTCACTATGTTGGGTTCTACCATAGGCATTGGCATTTGATTAGAGAATATGTGACAAAAGTAGTTCTTAACTTTCTCAATGGTGGTCATATGCCGAAGTCAATAAATAAGACAGTTATTGTCCTAATTCAAAGGGTTAAAAATCCCGACAACATAACTCAATATATACCTATTTTTTTGTGTAATGTTATTTACAAGCTTTGCTCTAAAGTGTTGGCTAACCGCCTTCGTAAGATTTTAGATGAAACCATTTCCAAGGAGCAAAGTGCTTTCGTTCTAGGGTGGCCCATTACTGACAACACCATCATAGACTATGAGTGCATCCATGTTATGAGAAAGAAGAAAGGGAAGCAAGGTTGGTGTGTGGTTAAGATGCCCTTTCTTCATGCATGCAAATGTTACCTTCAATGTTATCCCCAAATTCTTGGGTGCGGCTGCACTCAGACAATGTATGGACAATGAATGAATAAAATGCCTTCAAGGGCCGCACTAAAAGAAGACCCATCCATCCAGTTTTTTTTCCTAATTTTGAGCTTTAAAACATGTGTAGTGTAAAAAAAAAGGCAAAAACTGTGTATCAAGGTTCACATGTGTTCATATCGTCCAGTTTTTTGCATGTGTCTGTGCTCAATTTTTTGCGTAAAAACTGAGTACGAAGGTTCGCATGTGTAATGTAAAATGCATTCAAGGCCGCACTAAAAAAGGGTTCCATCCATCCAATATTTTGCTTAATTCTCAGGTAGTGGATGCTTGAGAGTCAACATCTTCAAGTGATCCACAACGGAATATGAAGGTTCTATCACATGACTATTATCTTCTGAAGAGTCTTGATACGTCTCCAACGTATCTATAATTTTTGATTATTCCATGCTATTATATTACCCATTTTGGATGTTTATTGGCTTTACTTTACACTTTTATATCATTTTTGGGACTAACCTACTAACCGGAGGCCCAACCCGAATTGTTTTTTTGCCTATTTCAGTGTTTCGAAGGAAAGGAATATCAAACGGAGTCCAAACGGAATGAAACCTTCGGGAGCGATCTTTCTGGAACAAACGCAATCCAGGAGACTTGGAGTGGAGGTCAAGCAACAAACAAGGCGGCCACGAGGGTGCCCGGTGCGCCCCAGGGGATGGGCGCGCCCCCACCCTCATGGGCCCCTCGTGGCTCCCCTGACCTACCTCCTTCGCCTATATATATCCACGTACCCTGAAAACATCCAGGAGCACCGCGAAAAACTATTTCCACCGCCGCAACCTTACAGATCTGCGAGATCCCATCTTGGAGCCTCATTGGCGCTCACATGGGAGGAATCGACCGTAGAGGGCCTCTACATCATCTCCAAGGCCTCTCGATGAGTTGTGAGTAGTTTACATGAGACCTTGGGTCCATAGTTATTAGCTAGATGGCTTATTCTCTCTCTTTGAATCTCAATACAAAGTTCTCCTTGATCTTCTTGGAGATCTATTCGATGTAACTCTTTTTGCGGTGTGTTTGTCGAGATCTAATGAATTGTGGGTTTATGATCAAGTTTATCTATGAGAAGTATTTGAATCTCCTCTGAATTCTTTTATGTGTGATTGGTTATCTTTGCAAGTCTCTTCGAATTATCAGTTTGGTTTGTCCTACTAGATTGATCTTTCTTGCAATGGGAGAAGTGCTTAGCTTTGGGTTCAATCTTGCGGTGTCCTTTCCCAGTGACAGCAGGGGCAGCAAGGCACATATTGTATTGTTGCCATCGAGGATAAAAAGATGGGTTAATATCATATTGCATGAGTTTGTCCCTCTACATCATGTCATCTTGCTTAGTGTGTTACTCTGTTCTTATGAACTTAATACTCTAGATGGAGGCAGGAGTCGGTCGATGTGTGGAGTAATAGTAGTAGATGCAGAATAGTTTCGATCTACTTGTTGCGGACGTGATTCCTATATACATGATCATGCCTAGATAATCTCATAACTATGCACTTTTCTATCAATTGCTCGACAGTAATTTGTTCACCCACCGTAATACTTATGCTATCTTGAGAGAAGCCACTAGTGAAACCTATGGCCCCCGGGTCTATCTTTTATCATATAAGTTTTCCATCTATCTTTTATTTGTATCTTTTACTTTCCAATCTATATCATAAAAATACCAAAAATATTTATGTTATCTTATTATCTCTATTAGATCTCACTTTCGCAAGTTACTGTGAAGGGATAGATAACCCCTTTATCACGTTGGTTGCGAGGTTCTTGTTTGTTTGTGTAGGTGCGTGGGACTTTTGAGGAGCCTCCTACTGGATTGATACCTTGGTTCTCAAAAACTGAGGGAAATACTTACGCTACTTTGCTGCATCACCCTTTCCTCTTCAAGGGAAAACCAACGCAGTGCTCAAGAGGTAGCAAGTCTTCGCTACTTCTCATCATTTTGACAGTCTCAACCAGATTAGGTTCTGATTTTCCAGCAATTACCTTGTCTATTAAGGATTTCTTCAGACAATAGCATTGGGCATTTAATGACTACACCTCATTTTTCCACAAGGAATCGTTTTTCTCTACCGTACTAATCTCTTATGTCACTGATTTTCATAATAGCGTTCTGCATTCCATGCATCATTGCTTCTTACCTCCTCCTTGGTCGATCTATGGAATTTTGGGTTTCTGTGGGGCCTTAGAACGAGATGAAGACAAAAAACAACTCCCTCGCGAATCATACATACAAATAATGTCAATTAAGGAAAGTCATCCAATGATCTCGTGCACAAGTACGTAGGGTTGCAAGGCCTTGCCTCAACCCATTGACTTACATAATTACTCACACATCGTGATTGGATCGCAAGAAGAAATCATCGAAGATGAAATAAAGAGGAATGATTGATTGATGAGTAGTCTTACAATTTTGCCGATTACGATGCACCGATTACAAGTATGGCTAACTGAGGGAGAATCTCTAAGGTAGTGATAGAGGTGACGACTATGGATATAAAATGAGAAAATGGCGGCAACTAGGGTTTGTCAATCGCTTCTGGTTCTCCATTATCGCTCTCTTTGTTTATCCTTCGCGAATAGGGCCTGAATCCCTTTTAATTGAGGTGGATGCCATGATGCTTCTGGGGCGTGGTATGACCATTGATACGACCAGGATCGCTCATACCATGCGTTGTTTTGCTCTGTTGCCCTTGTGGCGACTCCATTTGGCTTGGCTTGACTCCCACACTTGGTGTTTCCTTCTATGTGATGATTTTCTTCCATGTTTTGGCCCATTACCTATGGAAACACATTACATAAAGCTTTTCACAATTTCTTGCATTCATTAGTTATTAGTGACAATATCAAAGTGTTTATCTCAGAAATTTCAAGATTATCCAGTTTAAACAATGGTGGAGTGAGCGCAAAAATATCACAACCTACGAGACCGCATTGGCTTGGAATGCGAGAGCGGCAGTCTTTCGAACACCATGACTGATTGACATAATTGAACATCGCCTCGCCTATCGCCCAGAGAAGGACATCCATTCGAATGGCCTACTCACCATATTTGGCAACCATCCGATGTTGCTCCCTGTAACATCCCAAATTTTCAATTTGGAATGTTATACATTAGATCATCATTGCATATCATATTTTATTGCATTTTGGCTTGATCCTAGAAATTCTACGCAACTCAAGGACCTACGGAGAGAGTTGGGGATTTTGTTATTTTCATATTTGAGCTTTTCTCAAATTTTGAAAAAGGGATCAATTGGTTTTGATTATTTTTCTTCCTAATATTTCAAAAATAAAAATATATGAGAGGAGATAAAATGACTTCTCCAAAATAAATGAAATATTACAGGAAAAATATTAAAATCAATTTGATTATTTTATTTGGTTTTATTGCAATTTTATTTGAATTAGAAAAATTGCACTTTTTAAAATTTTCATTCTATGGCCAAGAAAATGTTCATTCTGTTCTAATTATTCTATTTAGACAGTGAAAATTTGTTTTGGCATTTTTAGATTTTTATTTATTTTTCTAGGATTTATTTAAGTTTCGGTGGAATTTGTTTTTTTTAAATCTCATGGCATACCGACCGGGCGAAGGCCCAATGAGCCTGCCCAGCCGCCTTGCCGTCTCCCAAGACAGGCTCGGGACCGGAGTCCCGAGCGAAGCCGCCGCCGTCGCCCGAGTCTGGGAGGAGCACGTCTCCCGAGACGGCCCCTTCCCCAAGCCAGCCGCCCCCTCCTCTTAAATACCACCGCCACCGACCCCCACCACCACCCGAGCCACCCGCCAGCCCCGCCGCCTCGCCGGAGCCCCGCCAGAGACGTCGGATCTCGCCGGAGCCCCGCTGAGGTAGCCGCCCGCCGCCGCCAGTTTCTAGAGAAAACCGATTCGGTTTTTTAGAAAACCCTAGGTTTTATTTTTTAGATCAGTTTATTTTCTTTCTTTTCGGTTTATTTACTCAGCGAGCGCCTGCTCGTTCGTTCGTTTAAATGAACGCTGTTCACCGTTTAGCCACAGACAGCGAACGTTCGTTCGTTAGCCTGTTCGTCCATTGTTCTTTTTCTCGGGTTTTTCGCGATTATTTTCGATCGCGATTTCTGATCCGATTTTCGTTCTGCTATAATTTTTCGCTCGTTTATGGGAATCAGGCGATTCAAGCACCTGGAGTTTCGTCTTGAAACCCTCTTTCCGTTTAACCAACTCAAACAAGTTTTGTTACTGTAAAACTTGACTTAGGTCCAGATTAGTAAACAAAGCTTGTTTGTTTTGCCGTTTGAGTTTTGTTGCTACGTTTGATTTGATTCTTTTTGCAAACCGGAGTTCTTAATTTGAACTTTCTGGTTGGATCTCTTATTTGAGTTTTACCCATGCATTATATGAGTACTTATTGTATGCTTGTTTGTTTGCGATAGAGTACCCGGAGTGCGCAGCTTGCTACTACGAGTCTCTAGGTTTCATGGATCATCAGCAAGGCAAGTAACACTTTGATTATACCTCTTTACTACCCAGTTTTATTGCATTAGATCAACCCTTAAACAATTGCATGGTTAGGATCTGTTTAACATGCGGGTTCTGGGAAGTAGATGAGGTAGTACCTATTACCTGTTTATTATCAAACCTTTGGGAGTTACTTCTAAGTTTGCTTATATTGATATGCTATGCTAGTAGACGTGGATTGGGTGAGTGTATCCATGACAGATGTGAGATTCTTAATTAATGGTTTACATAAGGTGGCAACTTTAATACACATCTGGGTGGATTTAGGCACCTGGGGAACCCAGTGTTGCCTGTATTTTTGGAAATCCAGGGGTACCGTGTGATTCTCCTATGGACCGCCACCCAGGCTCAAAGGGATCATGAGATTATTCATACTAGAAACTTCCATGTGCAGCCGCAAGCTACTATGGGCTCTAGCATAGTTGATTACGTCGTGTGAACTCTTACAGTGGTAGACTAGCAGATGTAGGGAAAAGTAGGTGTAACTGTCTACCCATCGTAAGGTGCAAACGCTTCTCAAAGACTATGTCTCGGTCATCCTTTTCTCAAACACCATGTAGTGCGAGAAATCCAACGGAGGATATCGAGTCTTGTGGGGAAAAGTGCGCAAACCTCTGCAGAGTGTACAAACTAATCATGGTTAGCCGTGTCCCCGGTTATGGACGTTTTGAGTATCTAGTACCTGGATTATCATGTGAATCTCATCATGTTACTTAATTCAATCTGTTTGGGTTTAATGATGATGCTTAATTGGGATTGAGTTGGGTGAACCTTCTCAATGTTTAACAACCATCATGATAGTTCAATAAAATTTGTTGCTTTGTTGTAGGAAAAAATTGGCTTTATGTAAAACTGTAACCATAGAGCTTTCCATCAACCATATATGCATGTAGTGATAGCATTATTCTGTTCATTACTCTCTATGTGTTACATTGCTAGCATATTCCATGTGTTGACCCGTTTTCGGGCTGCAACTTTCATGTTGCAGACTTTTCAGATGACGAGTAAGGTGCCTTAGGTCGTGATCTTATACTCAGTGATGCCGTTGGAGTTGATGGACTCGCTTTATCTTCCAAGCCTTCCGCTGTTATCGTTACTAGATGGCCTTAAGCCATATTTATTGTAATAAGTTCTCTTTTGAGACATTCGATGTAATAAGTGTGTGATTGCTACTCTGTTATAAATCCTTCAAGTACTGTGCATGTCAGCATTACCAATCCAGGGTTGGCACTGATGCACAGAGATCAGACTGTTTGAGGTCTAGTCGCTACACTCCTCTCTGGTGAGGCGTATGACCGCGTACTCCACCGCAACCACCAATATCATTCGAGGTGGCATGCCAAGAAGCGATCTCCTTTATCTTTGCCAACTTCACGACATCGTCTGCTGTGTGCGCCTCAAACATCCCATTCCATCCCCTACCGTCGTCCAGCTTCACAAAACCATACAAATAATTCATTATTCATAAAGAATAAAAAGCAACATGTAACATTTATAGCACTACATACCACACTTTTGCGAATATTTACACGCATGTCCACATTTTAATAAAAGATAGATGTTTTTTTGAACTTCTTTTTATTTATAGTTTCCTTACATTTTCTTTCTCTTTCCTTTTCTTTTATTTGTTTATCAATCTTGCTAAACTTTATACTACCTAAACATCAATTGACCTATATCTATACAAATTAAAATGATATATCTATATGTGTGAATGCTCACCTCGGGATGTGGGAGGCCGGCCTCCGTCCAGTTGGGCCGATGTCAAGGTTGCTGGTGACGGCCGGTGTCAAAGTGGTGGAGCCTGATGATGGCGGCTGCGGTGGCGGCTGGGATGGAGGTGCTAGGAGAGGTGTGGCATTGCACATCGTCGCAGATCACTGGCGGCATCGAGGTTGAGGCGGAGGAGGGCGGTGGGGATGAGGTGGTTGAGGGCGCCGTGCCGTCCGACCATGCTTAATTTATAACGGGGAGACGAAGGGGGATGTGAGCGCGAAAATATCCAAATGTAAGTTGAGTGCCTTCTCTTGGTTACTCGGCTTACAAGGAGACGAAGGGTTTAGCAATTAAAAAAAAAGGAAAAGTGTAAGCTGAGCGCGCCCTGCCGTTGACACGGAGCCGTCAAGTGATGCGAGCATGGCCAGGTGGCAGTTACTTTGACGAGCCAAGTGTATGTTTTTCTCGGAATATGGCGAGAGCTATGTATAAGTCGAGTGTCTGTTCAGTGGTTCTCGGCGCATAATTGTCTAAGCCGATGGCCCTGGAGTTGCCATGTGTGTCTTGACGTGTAATCGGTTTACACAGCAATAAGACGAGTGTCCATAAAATTACACTCGACTCATGGAGAAACACCAGAAAACATGTGTTTTTTTTCCATAGTGTTGTGTTGTGTGTCACCCGACCTGCACATTCTTTACATACCTAAAGGTGTCGCCCATAAACTTTTGTGAAACTTAACTTGGTCGACTTAAAAGCTGCATCTAAAAAGTGATTTAAATGGCAATTTTGTTATGACGATATAACACACAGATATATATAGTATTTGAACACCATGAACTTTTACACCGTCAAATACAAGGCGCAGCATAAACACACATTTCGTTTCTTTGTATTTCTTCAATGGCCCCATGTATGGGACAAAACTCTTAATTTGGATATATCATCCACGTACACTTATGCATTTTTTTAGTAACATACATATTTTTGCATTAAGTTTCTTTTTATATAAAATTGCCAACACTTTATTGATCATGTGGATATCCATGAAAATACAAGAAGGGTCATGCCGAGAAATTAGCCACAAGTGACGACCCTGATCCAGCAAAAAAAAGTGTTTGACAAGTGAATGAGCTTCATAATTCGAAGCTTTACTTTCAAAAGAAACAAAGCAACTATCTAACTTATTACTAGCCCTAGTATTGAATTCCCTAACAATAGCTAATACCTGCCTTTTCCCCCCAAGATGTATGGATAGATCTTCAGACAACGATAAAGGCTAGGATCTACAGTACATATTTGTTGTTTGACCGTTGTTGAGCATCTGGCCACCCAGCCCATATTGAAGTGGAGCAGCCCAGATTAAGCCTTCTTTTCTCCCAGGTAAAGCGGGAGGCCGGTGGAGAGGCCGCCACTGACCGCGGAAGGGTCGGCAACGTTCGCGGCATCCTTCGCGGGTTTCCCGGCTTCCCGGTAGAGCGGGAGGCCGGTATCGAAGCTGCCACTGGCCGCAGTGGCAGTTGCCCCTCCAGCGGTAAGAGCGGCCTCTGGGCCAGCGCAGGCGAATTGTGCCGCTGCCGCGACGACGACGAGCAGGAGCACCGCAACGGCGAGACCTCGAGCCATTGTTCCTGACGGGTTATTGGTTGCTTGACGATGATCAGGCGTGGGGTTACCACTTGTCCGTATTGCGTTTATATATACCTTGGGACCGGACAGGGAAGGATAAAAATAGTGCAGGTTGGTCGTTGGCCATGCCGTGTGCCAAGATTAGACCTTCAGATTATATTTGGCCATCCCAACTTCACATATCGGACATGAGGTAGAGGCTAGTGGTCATGCGTGTCCAGCGTTTTTGTTTTCGAGGGTACGCAAATTACGTACCTTAGTTTTATAGAAGGAGAGAAATAAGACATACAACAACGTCTATTACTCGTTGCGAACAACGAAGGCGACCAACTCCACACCCGGTTCGAACAAGGACAACCAAACACAACAACACAGCTACGACACAAAAAGCCTACCCAACACCAAGCCCCTCGCCGCATCTCGGCCGACACTGAAGACCTCCGAAAAACAGCAACTCCAGCTTCCTTGGATTAGCCAGCGACGACCGTATATGGCGCCGGAGGAGAAAGATCCGGGCAGCGGTGAACACCGGAGGAGCGCATCATGGGACCTCGAGTCTCCCAGCACAATGCTCCCAACAGAGTAACAACCTCAAAGATGTTGCCATCATGCCGATCCTACGAATCAAGGCTTTCGCCCCGACAGCTGCCGATACGAGGTCGCGAGGAAGATGGCGTTGCACTCGACGAAGCCTCCAGGAAGGTGAATGACACCCGCAGATGCAATCAACACCGGTCCGGCCACAACCGAACATGATTTTCATCCGTAGTGTTGCACATCTCCAAGTCTCCAAGATCCCGACCAGTCCCGATCAGATGCCTCGCATCGCCGTCACTGCAACAACTTGCCATCGAAGCCCCCCTCACTGCCGAGGGAATACGCCTAAAGCCATCACCTTCAACATCGACTAGGAGCCGCATCAACCACCGAGCGGTGCAAAGCCAGTTCCGCCAAGGCGGCCTTCACCCGCGCCAGGGGACTGCCACCAGAATGGATCTGACTCGCACCTCTGACCACACGCCGGCACCCACACCGCCGAGGCATCGCCGCACGCCTCACACGGCAACAACCGAACGCCCGCTGCCCGCCAAGACCTTTCCTGGCAAGGCCTCGCAGCGCCGCTGCCGCCATGGCTGCGCTCGCACCGCCGCCACCGCCAGTGCTGGTGCACCACCTACACCCTCCAACCTGCTACGCTCCACACAAGGATCCGGAGACAACCGCCGCACTCCCTGCCGTGAACACCATGCTGGCCAGCGTCGAAGACGCACCAGATCCGGACCGAGATCCCCGGATCTGCGCTCCGGGCGCCGCCAGCCAGCACCACCGACCCGCCGCTAGCCAACCACCGCCGGGAGCAAGTCGCAGCAGAGCCACGGGAACACCACGCCACGCCTAACAGAGGTCACAACACCGAACCCCGCCGCCCAGATCCAGCCAAGGTGGATCCCAGGTCTCGGGCTGCACCAGCCGTCGAGTCAGCACCACCTGCAGCAGGCGCCCCACAACCTCCGGCGCCGAGCAGGGACGCCGCCGTGCCTCCGCCGTGCCACGCCTCCAAGACACCAGCGGCCAGATCCGAGCCGTCGTTGGGGGAGGGACGGGAGCTGCGCCGGGGAGATGCCCTGCCGCCGCCAGCACTGCCAGGGCTTTGCCCCGCAGCTGACCACGACGGCGGCGAGGGAGGGAGGCGGGGAAGGGGGCGACGACGGCAGGGCGGACAGGGTTCCCCCCGTGTTGCCTCAGAGAGGGACGCGGGGGTCGGGGGTAAAACTCTTTGGGAGTTGTGATAATGAGGTTATTTTGCTGACACTTCCTCAAACAAACACCCTTATGTATGTCTGAAGAAACTTCCGAGCTTGTTGACGAACATCCGACGGGATGTAGTCCGATATCCTTAAATATAACTTTTTTTTTCCAGATAGCCCGAGGTGCGACGCTGGCCAGATACGTAGTGCGCAGGCGCTGCACAGTGCAGTGTGGCGCCTGGATGTCGGGCGCCACCCGAAAGGGTCATCGGAGTGAAATCTTTTTAAGGACAGTTCACTTTGTGAATTCTTTTCGTACATAGGTCAAATTTGTTGTTTTTGCCTAATCTATTATCGTGATGGTGGGAGCCCGTGAAGACACCTTGTCAAACACATCTGAGTGGACATCGCCAGCATCGGTCGGAGCGACAACGGGTATAATCACTTTCTTCTACTCAGCGGCCCTATCGAGAGCGTCACAGGCTTTGCATGCCACGACCCTGGCTCTGGCTTCGTGACGTGATGGTGTTATGGCCAATGGGTGCTTCACCTTGTTGGTTGTCGGCCTAAGTAGGCTGGTTCGAGGCCCCGTAGGTTGGTTCCACCCTGGTCCATCATGTCGGCCCATGGCCATGTAGAAGGAAGACTCTAGAAGACTTGTCATTGAAGACAAGGAAGTCAGATTCATGGAGGACTCCCCTCCACCTATGGTAGCTGACTAGATTGTGTAACCTAGGTCTTGATATGTTCTATAAGATGGGGCCGAGCAAGTCGATGGAACATAATAGAATCCCTTCGTATTACCTGTACTTTGTACACACCAATCACAATATACATGAGCAAAACTGTTTTACCCCGCAAGGAGGACCTAAACATGGATAAATTTGTTTCCTACTTCCCCTATGACCTAATCGCCAACCGGGATACCCTACCAAGGGATATGCCAGAAATTAGCCCCGACAATGGTGGCCATGCAGGCCCGTTGTGGTGAACCACTAGTACATCGAGTTGCTATACAAACTGTTTTTAATCCCTATCCACGACGAAGTTTTAAACCGTCGCCTTGCTTGTGTGCGATGGGGAGGGGGTCCTTCCCACACGACCCAGAAACCGTCGGGGATAGGGAGCGATGATGCAGACGCGTTGCCAAATGTAATCGTATGCGATGCAACAAAATATCGCACACACTACATTCTGACACACGTGTGGGATTGGCTATCAATCGCACATGTCTCTTACGAGTCAAACGTTTCTAATTACGTAGTGAAACCAAACGGTGTTTCATATTGGAACGTTTGCGAAATAGTACCTAAGGCACACGGGCCCTAATAGAAACTATGTGCGATATGTGCCCTGATACGTCTTCAATGTATCTATAATTTTTGATTGTTCCATGCTACTCCCTCCATCCCAAAATTCTTGTCTTAGATTTGTCTAAATACAGATGTATCAAGTCACGTTTTAGTATTAGATACATCTGTATCTAGGTAAATCTAAGACAAGAATTTTGGGACGGAGGGAGTACTATATTATCCATTTTGAATGTTTTATATGCATTATTATGCTATTTAATATTATTTTTTAGGACAAACCTATTAACCTAGTGCCAAGTGCTAGTTGCTTTTTTTTCCTTGTTTTTGTCTTTACAGAAAATCAATAACAAACAAAGTCCAAACAGAACGAAACTTTTTGAGAATTTTTCTTGGACCAGAAGACACCCAGAAACCTTCGGGAGGAGGTCAGAGGGGCCACCGGTTGGCGACAAGCTCAGAGGACGCGCCCTAGGGGGGCGCCCCGCAGGTTTGTGGACCCCCTGATGCTCGTCTAAACCCTAATCTTTCTGCTATAAATGCCCAAATGTTCCTCGTAGACCAGAGGGAACACCAAAAATACTTTTTCGCCGCCGCAAGTTTCTGTTCTTGTGAGATCCCATCTTGGGGCCTTTTCCGGTACTCTGCTGGAGGGGGATTCGACCATGGAGGGCTTCTACATCAACCTTGTTGCCCTTTCGATGATGTGTGAGCAGTTTACCACAGACCTACGGGTCCATAGCTAGTAGCTAGATGACTTCTTCTCTCTCTTTGATCTTCAATACAATGTTCTCCTGGATGTTCTTGGAGATCCATTCGATGTAATCTTTTTTTTGCGGTGCATTTTTTGAGATCCAATGAATTGTGGATTTATGATCAAATTATCTATGAATATTATTTGAGTCTTCTCTTAACTCTTTATGCATGATAAAGATAACTTTGTATTTCTCTCCGATCTATTGATTTGGTTTGGCCAACTAGATTGATTTTCCCTGCAATGGGAGAGGTGCTTTGTAGTGGGTTCAATCTTGCGGTGATTATTCCCAGTGACAGAAGGAGACATGACACATATTTGTATTATTTCCATTAAGGATTAAAATGTGGGATTTGTTCATATTGATTGGATATCCCTCTACATCATGTCATCTTGCTTAAGGCGTTACTCTGTTCTTGTTAACTTAATACATTAGATGCATGCTGGATAGCGGTTGATGTGTGGAGTAATAGTAGTAGATGCAGGCAGGAGTATATTATGCTCAACCATTGATCCATTCATGAAACACACTCAAATATTTGCTACACCCAATGCTCAAATACGATCATAGTGCCCCTTAGTTGGTGCTTTATAAGAGAAGATGGAGACTCAAATTTTGAAAAATGAAAATTGCATAAAGTAAAAGAAATGCCCTTCGCAGAGGGAAGTAGGGATTTGTAGAGCTGCCAGAGCTCAAAGCAAAAATTGAGAGATAAAAATATTTTGGGAGGCATACTTTTCCCACCAACGAAAAAACGACTTAAAGCTCCCAACACTTTCCATGCTAGATACATCATAGGCGGTTCCCAAACAAAAAATAAAGTTTATTCCTTTTTCCACCATTACTTTCACTTTCCATGGCTTGTCCGTATCCACGGGTGCCCTCCATACCAACACTTTTCAAGGAACTTATTACTTGACAACATAAAGTAAATTCATTTTTCATTTCGGGACTGGACATCCCTAATACCTTTGCCGTACTCTCGTGCAATGACAACTGAATAAACACTCATCGTGAGAATAAAACATCTAGCATGGAAAACATTGGACACCCCTCACCGCCTCGCGAGCGGTAGAGCACACAAAAGAGAAATTTATTTTGAAAATTAGAGATGGCACATGCAAATTTGCTTAGAATGGCATGGAAATACCGCATATAGGTAGGTATAGTGGACTCATATGGCAAAACTGGTTTAAAGGGTTTTGGATGCACAAGTAGTGATCATACTTAGTGCCAAATGAAGGCTAGCAAAAATATTGAGAAGCGACCAACCAAAAAGAGAAATATCTCGTACCCAAGCATTAAGCATATGTAACACCAAATAATGCACCACAAGTAGGATATAAATTTCATTTCATAACTATTGACTTTCGTGCTTGCATAGGGAATCACAAACCTTAACATCAATATTCTTACTAAAGCACAATTACTCATCAACATGACTCACATATCATATCGTCATATCTCAAAACCATTACTAAGAATCAAGTTTATTGTGTCCAATGATCTTCATGAAAGTTTTTATTATATCCTCCTTGGATATCTATCACTTTGGGACTATTTTCATATGTTGCTTTTGATAAGCTCAAACAAATTTAAGTGAAGAACATGAGAATAATATTTCTTTCTCTCGAAATAATTTAAGTGAAGCAAGAGAGAATTTCTTGAAAAATTTACTAACTCCCAAATAAATCTAAGTGAAGCATGAGAGACTTTCTTCAAAAATAACAAAGCACACCGTACTCAAAAAGATACAAGTGAAGTACTAGAGCAAATCCATGGCTCTAAAAATTTAAGTGAAGCATAGGAGCAAGCATAGCATAATTTTTGGTTCTCTCAAAAAGGTGTGTCCAGCAAGGATTCAAGACTTAAAACACAAAGAAAAACAAGCAAAGACTCATATCATACAAGACGCTCCAAGCAAAACTCATAATATGTGACGAATAAAAATATAGTTCCAAGTAATATACCGATGGTTGTTAGAAGAAAGAGGGGACGCCACTCGGGGGCATCCCCAAGCTTAGTTGCTTGCTACTTCTTTGAATATTATCTTGGGGTTCCTTGGGCATCCCCAAGCTTAGACTTTTGCTAATCCTTATTCCTTCATCCATCGTAAGATCACCCAAAACTTGAAAACTTTAATCGCACAAAACTCAACAAAACCTTTGTGAGATCTGTTAGTATAAGAAAGCAAACCACTACTATAAGTACTATTGCAAACCTATTCATATTTTATTTTTGCATTATATCTACGGTATTCCAACTTTTTTATGGAAAAAACTCATCAAAGAAAACCATAGAATCATCAAAACAAGCACACAACGCAAAGAAAACAGAATCTGCCAAAAACAAAACAGTTTGTAGCAATCTGACTATTCCAAGTACTTATGAAAATCCAAAAATTCTGAAAAATTAGGATGACGTGAATTATTTTTTTATTAATGTTATGAAAAAAGAATCAACTTAAATGCACTCCTCTGTTAAAAATGATAAATAATTTTGTTAGTGCAAAAGTTTCTGTTTTTCAGCAAGATCAATTCAACTTTCACCCAAATCATCCCAAAGGCCTTGCTTGGCACAAACACTAATTTAAACCACAAAAACACATCTAACCAGAGGTATAATTGTGTATTTTATTGAAATCAGCAAGAAAACCAAAAATAAAAAAAGATACAAGTTGGGTTGCCTCCTAACAAGCGCTATCGTTTTACGCCCCTAGCTAGGCACAACACATAGGATCTAAGTTTTGTCATCCTTAGTTCTTGATCCATTAGATGCCCTCGTGATTGATTCATATGGTGGCCTAATTCTTGTTCTAGGGAAGTGTTCCATACCCTTCCTTAGTGGAAACTGAAATTTAATATGGCCTTCTTTCATATCAATCACGGCACCAATAGTGCGTAAAATCGGTCTACCAAGTATAATTGGACAAGACGGATTGAAATCAATATCAAGAACAATAAAATCTATGAGCACATAATTCCTATTTGCAAGAATAAGAACATCATTAATTCTTCACATAGGCTTTTTAATAGTAGAATCCGCCAAGTGCAAATTTAAAGAGCATTCTTCAATATCTGTAAGACCAAGCACAACACGTAAAGATTTCGAATTGTAGAAACACTAGCACCCAAGTCACATAAAGCAAAACACTCATAATTTTTAATCTTGACTTTGATAGTAGGTTCCCACTCATCATGCAATTTTCTAGGAATTGAAACTTCTAATTTCAACTTTTCTTCAAAAGCTTTCATCATAGCATCAACAATATGTTTAGTAAAAGCTTTATTTTGTTCATAAGCATGGGGTGAATTTATCATGGATTACAACAAAGAAATACAATCAACCAAAGAGCAACTATCATAATTAAAGTCTTTTTAATCCAAAATAGTGCGCACATCACTAGTTAAAGTCTTGACCTCTTCAAACCCACTTTATCAATTTTTTCAACAAGATTTTCACCCTCCGAATCATAGGGACGCCTTCTATTTAAAGTTTACTCTTCTACAGTCCCTTTTTCATCAATCTTAATTTTACTAAACAAACAATCAATAGAAGAAACACCAATCATTTTAAGATCTTCATCACTTTTATGAAAGTAATCACTAGAAAACGCTCTTTCTAAAAATTCTCTTTTAGCTCTAAGCATAGCGGTTCTTTTCTTACTTTCATCCATAGAAACATAGAGAGCTTTAATTGATTCTTCAACTTTAGGCACAAGTTTTTTCATCTTGAGAGGTTCTACATCATGAGAAATTCTATCAATACTTCTAGACATATCATCAACTTTTCCTCTATCGAAGCATTGAAAGCCTTTTGAGTATTGATAAATTCTTTAATATTATTCTCAAGATCAGAGGTGTTTCTATTATTATTATAAGAAGGATTACCATAGGAATTACCATAATTATTAGAGGAATTACTAGTAAAAGGCCTATGATTAAAATTACCTCTATAAGCATTGTTATTGAAATTGTTTCGCGAGATAAAATTCACATCTATGGCATCACTATTTTGCTCAATCAAGGTAAACAAAGGCACATCATTAAAATCAATAGGAGCACCTTTATTAGCAACCAACTTCATAAGAGCATTGACTTTTTCACTCAAAGAATTGATTTCTTCTACCGAATTGATTTTTGTACTAGTAGGAGCTCTTTCAGTATGCCATTGAGAGTAATTTGCCATAATATTGTCTAGCAATTTAGTAGCTTCACCCAAAGTAGTTTCCATAAAAGTACCCGCCGCGGCAGAATCTAAAAGATTACGAGAAACAAAATTCAATGCCGCATAAAAATCTTGTATGATCATCCAAAGATTTAACCCATGAGTTGGGAAATTCCTTAGCATCAATTTCATCCTTTCCCAAGATTGTGCAACATGCTCATGCTCAAGTTGCTTGAAATTCATGATCTGGGTTCTAAGGGAAATAATTTTTGCAGGCAGAAAATACTTAGTAATAAAAGCATCCTTGCACTTGTTCCAAGAATCGATACTATTGTGTGACAAAGAAGAAAACCAATTTTTTGTGTGATCTCACAAAGAAAACGAGAATAATTTCAACTTCACAACATCATTGTCCACATCTTTTTTCTTTTGAATATCGCATAATTCCACGAATGTGTTAAGATGGGACGCGACATCATCATTAGGAGTATCGGCAAATTGATCTTTCATAACAAGATTCAACAAAGCAATATTAATATCAAAAGACTCCACACTAGTGGCGGGAGGAGCAATCAGAGTGCTAATAAAACCATTGTTGTTGGTATTTGAGAAATCACACAACTTGGTGTTCTCTTGAGTCATGATGACTTCACAACAAGATTGCACTCACAAACAGATCTGACGAGAAAACGGTGAACAAAAAAGAGGGCGAATAAAAAGGTAAATTTTTGTGAAGTGGGGGAGAGGAAAATGAGAGGCAAATGGCAAATAATATAAATTGTGAGGAGATGAGATTTATGATTAGGAACCTGGTTGATGTTGAAGATCCTCCCCGGCAATGGCGCCAGAAATTGGCAAGTTGTCGGGAGACTATCTTGACGTGATCCTCCCGGAAACGGCGCCAGAAATTCCTTTTGATGTCTGCTAGAACTACGTCGGTATTTCCCCAAAGACAAAGGGATGATGCAGTATAGCGACGGTAGGTATTTCCCTCAGTGATGAGACCAAGGTTACCGAACCAGTAGGAGAACCTCCTCACACCACGTAAACAGCACCTGCACACAAATAACAAATACTCGCAACCCGGCGGGTTAAAGGGGTTGTCAATCCCTTTCGGGTACGACGCCTCAAGATAGGCAAATAACGTGAGATAAAAGTAGTAGATAGGATAAATAGATCGCGGAACAAATAAATTGCAGCAAGGTATTTTTGTATTTTTGGTTTAATAGATCTGAAAATAAAAGCAAAGGAAAATAGATCAGAAAGGCAAATATGATGGAAAGAGACCCGGGAGCCGTAGGTTTCACTAGTGGCTTCTCTCGAGAAAATTAGCAAACGGTGGAAAAACAATTACTGTTGGGCAATTGATAGAACTTCAAATAATCATGACGATATCCCAGGAAATGATCATTATATAGGCATCACGTCCAAGATTAGTAGACCGACTCCTGCCTGCATCTACTAGTATTACTCCACACATCGACCACTATCCAGCATGCATCTAGTGTATTAAGTTCATGGAAAAACGGAGTAATGCAATAAGAATGACGACATGATGTAGACAAGATCTATTAATGTAGAAATAGACCCCATCTTGCTATCCTTAATAGCGACGATACATACGTGTCGTTTCCCTTTCTGTCACTGGGATCAAGCACCATAAGATCGAACCCATCACAAAGCACCTCTTCCCGTTGCAAGATAAATAGATCAAGTTGGCCAAACAAAACCCAAATATCGGAGAAGAAACACGAGGCTATAAGAAATCATGCATATAAGAGATCAAAGAAGACTCAAATAACTTTCATGGATAAAAACATAGATCTGATCATAAACTCAATGTTCATCGGATCCCAACAAACACACCGCAAAAAGGCTTACATCATATGGATCTCCAAGAGACTATTGTATTGATAATCAAAAGAGAGAGAGGAAGCCATCTAGATACTAACTACGGACCCGTAGATCTACAAAGAACTACTCACGCATCATCAGAGAGGCACCAATGAGAGTGGTGAACCCCTCCGTGATGGTGTCTAGATTAGATCTGGTGGTTTTGGACTCTGCGGTGGCTGGAATTGTTTTTCGTCGAATCCCCTAGGGTTTCTGGAATATTGGGGTATTTATAGAGCAAAGAGGCGGTGCGGGAGGCCAACGTGGAGGGCACAACCCACCAAGGCGCGCCCTGGTTGGTTGTGCTCCCCTCAGAGCTCCCCTCAGGTGTGTTCCTGGCCCACTGGATGTCTTCTATCCCAAAAATAATCCACAAAAAGTTTCACTGCGTTTGGACTCCGTTTGGTATTGATTTCCTGTGATGTAAAAAACAAGCAGAAAACAACAACTGGCATTGGGCATTGTGTCAGTAGGTTAGTACCAAAAAATGATATAAAATGACTATAAAATGATTGTAAAATATCCAAGAATGATAATATAACAACATGGAACAATCAAAAATTATAGATACGTTGGAGATGTATCAACATCCCCAAGCTTAATTCCTGCTCGTCCTTGAGTAGGTAAATGATAAAAACAGAATTTTTGATGTGGAATGCTGCCTAACATGTTCATCACATTTCTTTTCTTTATAGCATGGACATTTGGACTTTTATATGATTTAAAGCAATAGTCTAGTTTTGACAGAAGACTTTAATATTCAAGCATACCAAGAAGAAACCATGTCTTTCAAAATATCAACACTAAAGAAAGTTATCTAGCCCATTATTTATACAAAATACCAACAAGCAACTCTGTCCAATCATTTATAAAGTCCATAAAATCTTGAGACTTGATGGCCGTTCTTGGCACATACTTCAAATTATGAGGCCCCAGCTCAATTGCCCACTTAGCGACCCGGCATGTAGCTTCTTTGTTTTGAATAATATCTCCTAAAGGAGCAGAGCTGACCACTGTAATAGGATGTCCAAGAAAATAATGCTTCAACTTGCGACTTTCCATGAACACCCCAAACACTAGTTTCTGCCAATGTGGATATCGTTGCTTGGACTCAGTCAACTCCTCACTGAGATAATAAGCCAGCCGCTGAACTAGGTACTCCTTACCTGACTCCTTGTACTCCACAACAACTGCTACACTGACAGCCTTATTATTAGCCGCCATCTACAGGAGCAAAGGCTCTTTTTCAATGGGAGCAGCAAGGATGGGCGACTCAGCCAACTGTTTCTTGAGCGCCTCAAATGCCTCATTGGCAGCATCACTCGAAACAAAGTGATATGTCTTCTTCAACATCTAATACAAAGGAATTGCCTTCTCTCCCGAGTGGCTTATGAACCGGCTTAGAGCTGCAATTCGACCCACCAGGCGCTGAACGTCATTGACACACGCCGGCTTAGAAAGCGAAGTAATGGCCTTTACCTTCTCCGGGTTAGCTTCAATGCCCTGTTCTGAGGCCAGAAACCCCAGCAGTTTACCTACAGGCACGCCAAGGACACACTTGGCTGGGTTAAGCATCATTTTGTAGACCCGGAGATTGTCAAAAGTTTCTTTCGGACCATCCAGGAGAGTCTCCTTCTTCCTAGACTTGACCACAATATCGTCTACATAAGCATGAATGTTGCGCCCAATCTGACTATGAAAGCAGTTCTGAACACAACGCTGATAAGTCGCCTAGGCACTCTTGAGCCCAAAAGGCATAGAAACATAGCAGAAAGCCCCAAAAGGTGTGATGAAGGACGTCTTCTCTTGGTCTTTAACTGCCATATTGATCTGATGACAACCAGAATAAGCATCCAGGAAGCATAAGCTCTCACAACCCGTTGTTGCATCAATGATCTGGTTGATACGGGGGAGAGCAAATGGATCATCTAGACAAGCCTTGTTAAGATATGTGTAATCAACAAACATACGCCATGTGCCATTTTTCTTAAGTACAAGCATAGGGTTAGCCAACCACTCATGGTGAAAAACTTCCACGATAAACCCAGCTGCCAAGAGCCGGGCTACCTCTTCTCCAATAGCTTTGTGCCGTTCTTCAATGAAATGACGGAGGAACTGTTTGACCTGCTTAACTTTGGGATCCACATTAAGGTGGTGCTCAGCGAATTCTCTCGGTACACCCGACATGTTACAAGGTTTCCATGCAAAAATGTCCTGATTCTCACGGATGAATTCGATGAGCGCGCTTTCCTATTTAGGATCCATATTAGCCCCCACAGTGAACTGCTTAGATGAGTCGCCCGGGACAAAATCAACTTGTTTAGTATCATCAGCCAACTTTAATTTCAACAGAGGGTCCTGTTTAGTAGTGGGCTTCTTCAGAGGGGTCATATCAGCCGGGTCAACATTATCTTTAAAAAACATGAGCTCCTCAGTAGCACAAGCTGACTCTGCATAAGCCACATCTCCTTCCTCGCATTCCAAAGCAATTTTCCGATCACCATGGACCGTAATTGTCCCCTTTCTCCCTGGCATCTTGAGATGTAAATAGACATAGCAAGGGCGAGCCATGAACTTAGCATAAGCCGGCCGTCCGAACAAGGCATGATACGAACTCTTGATTTTGACCATTTCAAACCACAATGTCTCTGCCATGTAGTCATAGTCATCACCAAAGGCTACTTCGAAGGAAAATTTTCCCATAGGATACGCCGTCTTACCAGGCACCACATCATGGAAGACTGTGGAAGACAGCTTAAGATCCTTGTTAGTTAAATTAATCTGTCTAAACATGTCATAATACAGGATGTTGATACTACTGCCACCATCCATAAGCACCTTAGTGAACTTATAACCGCCCACTTGAGGGGCTACCACCAATGCCAGATGACCCGGATACTCAAGCGGGACGGGTGATCCTCCTGACTCCATGTGATCAGATGCTTTGAGCATCATAACTATTGGGGTACTGCCTGTTGGAAATATACCCTAGAGGCAATAATAAAATGGTTATTATTATATTTCTTTGTTCATGATAATTGTCTATTATTCATGCTATAATTGTATTATCCGGAAATCGTAAAACATGTGTGAATACATAGACCACAACAAGTCCCTAGTGAGCCTCTAGTTGACTAGATCATTGATCAACAGATAGTCATGGTTTCCTGACTATGGACATTGGATGTCATTGATAACGGGATCACATCATTAGGAGAATGATGTGATGGACAAGACCCAATCCTAAGCATAGCACAAAGATCGTATAGTTTGTTTCGCTAGAGCTTTTCCAAATGTCGAGTATCATTTGCTTAGACCATGATATTGTGCAACTCCCGGATACTGTAGGATTGCTTTGGGTGTGCCAAACGTCACAACGTAACTGGGTGACTATAAAAGTGCACTACGACACTACTAGGGAAAAGCCTAGCAGCAGCGCGGGTTTTGGGCCTATAAGTAGCGCGGGCACAAGCGCTACTGATAAGGCGCTACAGCTAATGCTTAGCAATAGCGAGGCTTGACGCACGCTACTGCTAAATTGACTTACTAGCAGCGGTTCTTTAGAACATCGCTACTGTTATTTAGTAGTAGCACTTCTCCTAACCCGTGCTACTACTACTATTTAGTATTTTATTTCTTTTCTATTTCATGTTGTATTCATACACCTTTACACAAGTTTTCATACAACAGGAATTTAGAGATTGTTTTACATCATAATGAGTTATTACATCATGGGGTGAAAGAACCGTGGACTAGTTTCAAGTGGATGTCCATCCACTTGAAACTAATCATGATTCTTTCACCCAATGATATAATAATATCATCATCATCATCATATCATTAACAACTTAGCATCATAATACATCATTGTCATATAACACCTCCTCAATATCATCGTTTTCATCATTGACATCACATAACACCTCCTCAAGATCATCATTATCAACTCTAACACATTACCACATAATAAACATATTGTACCTCATAGGACCTATTACATTCGATTAAGACCTACTACATTTTCTAAGGTAAAATAACAAAAACAAGATAGCCCTGACTCTCCATTATGGAGAATGGAGATTAGCCTGTCTCCCATTCTTGCCTTTCGCTGAATGTTACTTCCAAGAACCTCCTTGCGAATGTCCATACATTTCTTCCATTCTCTCGATGATCATGTGTTCACGGTTTTAGAAATCCGATATGCAGGTGAGCTCCCTAGATTTACTGGCGGTATGTTCAGAATCGAGAGGCGACCATGCAGACACATCGGATGAGGCACACAATCCATCGGGAGTTTACATTGAAAAACATAATAATAACTTTGTAGTTAGCAATGATGTACTAGTTTTAGAAGTATGCAAAAATGCACGAATGTCGTAATAGTAAAAAATCTTACGAGGGTATCTCCGGAGAAGTTATCGTTGTTCAACACATGCACTAGTGGCACGTATTCACCATAATTTGGAGGAGTTCGATAATAGGCATTGTAATTCTCAAGAAGAGTACAAAATGCGATCGGATGATTTTTCTCCTTATATGTTAATTGGGTGCCTTGATTGTAGTGGGTTTTATCTACCATCTTCCATACAGTCTTTGAAGAATCAAAATAAGCTGTCAATGGAAATAAGCTATCAACTATTTTGAAATAAAGAATATAAATTAGTTAATAACTATGTTTGATAAACTCACATAGCGGTACAATCGGCGATGTATCAACAAGGACCCAAATGTCCATATTGTCTTCCTCATTGTCGGGATCACCAAGATCCATGGTGATAATCATACCCTCATCAAAACCATACATTTTGCAAAGTGCTTCCCAATTTTGGCAACCAAAATGGGTTACGCTCTGAGCATTATACAGATTACTTCAAAATCCATATCATGATGGGTCCTTAGGTGTATTTTCTTTGTTTCAAAATTTTCATGGTCTTCAAAACCCATCCTCTCCAAGACATAGCGTCTTGCATGGCATGGGATAAGCTAGTCGAATTGTAAAATATAAAAATTAGACGTTGAAATAGTTGAAGTCATGCTTAATGGAGAAAAAAACTATTGTAAATGCGTTGCGTGCCGTATGAACATCGCAGGTCTCCTCGAGCTTAATCTTTGAAGCGGCGATCGTCGTCGACCGAACGAACTGTCGCACATACCTCGATCGTCGTGGCACCAGCTACACTCCCGGGAGACCGTAAATCGTCCGAAAGTACGACATTTCCTACAATCATAATTCAAAGATTAAACTTGTACATATTCTAGCACAAGTCATGTCGAATTAGCGACAAAATCCGGCATGACCTTTGCTAAAAAGGACATATCGGCGCCTGAAATTTGCGGAGCGGAAATTAATCAACACTCCGACAAAACATAGGCCACTCGGAGATGTAAACTGAACATGAGCGGCCACTTGGGCAACCACATATCCTATTTGAGCAACAACACAAAATATACAAGGATATTTGGCTGGTCTCACCTCGATGTCGGAGGGGAATGCGTCGGTGATTGGGATGACGGCGGGGTTGTCGGAGGGTCGGTGACGGGACGACGGAGGTCACTGAAACCATATAAGTTATCACTAGCAACAAAACATGTTCAACTAGTTTTATTAATTCAACTAGTTCTTACTAAATATAAACTTACTATAAATTGAAAAAAACTAGTTCTTTCTAAACATAAAGTAGTTCAACTAGTTATATTAATTATCTTACTAAAAATAGATTAGTTCAGTTAATTCAACTAGTTCAACTAGTTTATTAATTTACTTACTAAACTAGTTCAACTACAACTAAAGTAGTTCAACTACCACTACTACTACTAAAAATCTAGTACTAACTAAGCTAAATTAACATCTACTACTACTAAATTAACATCTAGTACTAGCTAACCTAAATTAACATCTACTACTAAATCTAGTACTAACTAGTGGGGGGTGGGGCGACGGAGAGGTAGCTAGGGCGGCGAGGTCGAGGCGGTGGGAGGCGGGCTGCCGGAGGAGGAGGAGGGCGGCAGGATGGATGGAGGAGGCGGCGGAGGAGGAGGGCGGGCAGCGGAGGGGAGGATGTGCGAGGAGGATGGAGGAGGGACGGAAGGAGGAGTACCTCGGCGGACGAGACAAGCGGCGGCGGCTGACAGACGACGCCAGATTATGTGGC
Organism: Aegilops speltoides; assembly: GCA_021437245.1. Taxonomy (NCBI): domain Eukaryota; kingdom Viridiplantae; phylum Streptophyta; class Magnoliopsida; order Poales; family Poaceae; genus Aegilops; species Aegilops speltoides. The sequence goes on from CM038145.1 coordinate 218,318,601, forward strand.
GAGTGAGAGTGTGAGTGAGGCGGTCTCTGTGGGGATAAGGTAGGGATAGTTGCGTAGCGTTTGGCAAAAGCGCTACAGCTAACATAAATAGTGATGGCGCTCTCTGATGTAACGCGCCATGCTATAGCTAGCGGGGGCCAAGGTCATGGCAACTATAGCGAGAAGCGCTGTATGCCTCAAGCGCGCCATCGCTACTTCCAAGTCGAGCAGCGTTTGGCGGACACGCTGCTGCTAAGTAGCGATAGCGTGGTATTTTGACGCGCGCTGCAGATAAGATTCTGTGTATAGGCTTTTCCCTAGTAGTGCGAGTATCTCCGAAAGTGTCTGTTGGATTGGCACGAATCGAGACTGGGATTTGTCACTCCGTATGACGGAGAGGTATCTCTGGGCCCACTCGGTAATGCATCATCATAATGAGCTCAATGTGATCAAGTGTCTAGTCACAGGATCATGCATTACGGTACGAGTAAAGTGACTTGCTGGTAACGAGATTGAACGAGGTATTGGGATACCGACGATCGAGTCTCGGGCAAGTAACGTACCGATTGACAAAGGGAATTGTATACGGGATTGATTGAATCCTTGACATCGTGGTTCATCCGATGAGATCATCGAGGAGCATGTGGGAGCCAACATGGGTATCCAGATCCGCTGTTGGTTATTGACCGAGAGGCGTCTCGGTCATGTCCGCATGTCTCCGAACCCGTAGGGTCTACACATAAGGTTCGGTGGCGCTAGGATTGTAGAGATATGAGTGTGCGATAACCGAAAGTTGTTGAGTCTGGATGAGATCCGGACATCACGAGGAGTTCGAAATGGTCGAAGGTGAAGAATTAAATATAGGAAGTCAGGTTTTGGCCATCGGGAAAGTTTGGGGTCACGGTATTGTCTGGGACCTTTGGAAGGGTCCGAGGTCCACCGGTGGGGCCACCTATCCGGAGGGCCCCATGGGCTGAAGTGGGAGGAACCAGCCTGGTGGGCTGGTGCACCCTTTGGGCCCCCTGCGCCTAGGGTTGGAAACCCTAGGGGTGGGGGCGCCTCCACCTGGCTTGGGGGGCAAGTTTCCCCCTTGGCCGCCGCCCCCCTTGGAGATTGCATCTCCTAGGGCCGGCGCCCCCTAGGGGGCCTATATAAAGGGGGGAGGGAGGGCAGCCGCACCCATGCTCTTGGCGCCTCCCTCTCCCCTTGCTACACCTCTCCCTCTCGCAGAAGCTTGGCGAAGCCCTGCCGTGTTCACAGCTGCATCCACCACCACGCCGTCGTGCTGTTGGATCTTCATCAACCTCTCCTCCCCCCTTGCTAGATCAAGGAGGAGACGTCTTCCCAACCATACGTGTGTTGAACGCGGAGGTGCCATCCGTTCGGCACTAGGATCTCCGGTGATTTGGATCACGACGAGTACGACTCCCTCAACCCCGTTCTCTTGAACGCTTCCGCACGCGATCTACAAGGGTATGTAGATGCACTCCCCTCTCTCGTTGCTAGATGACTCCATAGATTTATCATGGTGAACGTAGGGAAATTTTTATTTTATGCAACATTCCCCAACAGTGGCATCATGAGCTAGGTCTATGCGTAGTTACTATGCACGAGTAGAACACAAAGCAGTTGTGGGCGTAGATGTTGCCAACTTTCTTGCCACTACTAGTCTTATCTTGCTTCGGCGACATCGTGGGATGAAGCAGCCCAGACCGACCTTACACGTAAGCTTACGTGAGACAGGTTCCACCGACTGACATGCACTAGTTTCATAAGGTGGCTAGCGGGTGTCTGTCTCTCCCACTTTAGTTGGAACGGATTCGATGAAAAGGGTCCTTATGAAGGGTAAATAGAACTTGGCATATCACGTTGTGGTTTTACGTAGGTAAGAAACGTTCTTGCTAGAACACCTATAGAAGCCACGTAAAAACTTGCAATAACAATTAGAGGACGTCTAACTTGTTTTTGCAGCAAGTGTTTTGTGATGTGATATGGCCAAAGGATATGATGAATGATATATGTGATGTATGAGATGATCATGTTCTTGTAATAGGAATCACGACTTGCATGTCGATGAGTATGACAATCGGCAGGAGCCATAGGAGTTGTCTTTATTTTTGTATGACCTGCGTGTTGAAGAACGCCATGTAAATTACTTTACTTTATTGCTAAACGCGTTAGCCATAGAAGTAGAAGTAGTTGTTGGCGTGACAACTTCATGAAGACACGATGATGGAGATCATGATGATGGAGATCATGGTGTCATGCCGGTGACGAAGATGATCATGGCACCCCGAATATGGAGATCAAAGGAGCAATATGATATTGGCCATATCATGTCACTATTTGATTGCATGTGATGTTTATCATGTTTTACATCTTATTTGCTTAGAACGACGGTAGCTTAAATAAGATGATCCCTCGAAATAATTTCAAGAAAAGTGTTCCCCCTAACTGTGCACCATTGCGAAGGTTCGTTGTTTCGAAGCACCACGTGATGATCGGGTGTGATAGATCCTAACGTTCGAATACAACGGGTGTAAGCCAGATTTACACACACAATACACTTAGGTTGACTTGACGAGCCTAGCATGTACAGACATGGCCTCGGAACAAGGAAGACCGAAAGGTCGAGCATGAGTCGTATAGTAGATACGATCAACATGAAGATGTTCACCGATGTTAACTAGTCTGTCTCACGTGATGATTGGACACGGCCTAGTTGACTCAGATCATGTTTCACTTAGATGACTAGAGGGATGTCTGTCTAAGTGGGAGTTCATTGAATAATTTGACTTGATGAACTTAATTATCATGAACTTAGTCTAAAACCTTTGCAAAATGTCTTGTAGATCAAATGGCCAACGCTCATGTCCACCTCAACTTCAACGCGTTCCTAGAGAAAACCAAGCTGAAAGATGATGGCAACAACTATACGGACCGGGTCCGGAACCTGAGGATCATCCTCATAGCTGCCAAGAAAGATTATGTCTTAGAAGCACCGCTAGGTGAAGCACCAATCCTAGAGAACCAATATGTTATGAACGCTTGGCAGTCTCGTGCTGATGATTACTCCCTCGTTCAGTGCGGCATGCTTTACAGCTTAGAACCAGGGCTCCAAAAGCGTTTTGAGCAACACGGAGCATACGAGATGTTCGAAGAGCTAAAAATGGTTTTCCAAGCTCATGCCCGGGTCGAGAGATATGAAGTATCCGACAAGTTCTTCAGCTGTAAGATGGAGGAAAATAGTTCTGTTAGTGAGCACATACTCAAGATGTCTGGGTTGCACAACCGCTTGACTCAGTGGGAGGTAATCTCCGGATGGCGCTTGATCGTGTGAGAATCCTCGATCGCACCCACCAAGCTACAAGAGCTTTGTGATGAACTTCAATATGCAGGGGATGGAAAAGACCATTCACGAGGTATATTCAATGCTGAAATCAGCAGAGGTAGAGATCAAAAGGAACATCAAGTGTTGATGGTGAATAAAACCACTAAGTTCAAGAAAGGCAAGCGTAAGAAGAACTTCAAGAAGGACTGACAAAGGAGTTGCCTCGCCCGATAAGAAGATTGCGGGAAGAAGTCAAGCAATGGACCCAAGCACGAGGCCGAGTGCTTTTATTGCAAGGGAAGTGGTCTTTGAAGCGGAACGCCCCAAGTACTTAGCGAGACAAGAAGGCCGGCAAAACCAAAGGTATATGTGATATACATATAATTGATGTGTACCTTACCGATGCTCGTAGTAGCTCCACGGTATTTGATACGGTGCGGTTGCTCATATTTGTAACTCAAAGCAGGAGCTGCGGAATAAGCGGAGGCTGGCGAAGGGCGAGGTGACGATGCGGCGTCGGGAATGGTTCCAAGGTCAATGTGATCGCCGTCGGCACGCTACCTCTACATTTACCTACGGGATTAGTTTTAAACCTCAATAATTGTTATTTAGTACCAGCTTTGAGCATGAACATTGTATCAGAATCTCATTTTATTCGAGATGGCTACTCATTTATATCCGAGAATAATGGTTGTTCTATTTATATGAGTGATATGTTTTATGGTCATGCCCCGCTGGTGAATGGTTTATTCTTATTGAATCTTGAGCGTAATGTTACACATATTCATCGTGTGAATACCAAAAGATGTGAAGTTGATAACGATAGTCCCACATACTTGTGGCACTGCCGCCTTGGTCACATTGGTGTCAAGCGCATGAAGAAGCTCCATGCTGATGGACTTTTAGAGTCTCTAGATTATGAATCGTTTGACACATGCGAGCCATGCCTCATGGGAAAAATGACCAAGACTCCGTTCTCCGGAACAATGGAGCGAGCAACCAACTTATTGGAAATCATACATCTTGATGTGTGCGGTCCAATGGCGTTGAGGCTCATGGAGGATATCGTTATGTTCTCACTCTCACTGATGACTTGAGTAGATATGGGTATGTCTACTTGATGAAACACAAGTCTGAGACCTTTGAAAAGTTCAAGGAATTTTAGAATGAGGTAGAGAATCAACGTAACCGAAAGATAAAGTTCTTACGATCAGATCATGAGGGTGAATATTTAAGTCACGAATTTGGTACACACTTAAGGAAATGTGGAATCGTTTCAAAACTCACGCCGCCTGGAACATCTCAGCGAAATGGTGTGTCCGAACGTCGTAATCGCACTCTATTGGATAAGGTGCGATCTATGATGTCACTTACCGATTTACCGCTATCATTTTGGGGATACGCTCTAGAGACAGCTACATTCACTTTAAATAGGGCACCGTCTAAATCCGTTGAGACGACACCGTATGAATTATGGTTTGGGAAGAAACCTAAGCTGTCGTTTCTAAAAGTTTGGGGATGCGATGCTTATGTCAAGAAACTTCAACCTGAGAAGTTCGAACCCAAGTCGGAAAAATGCGTCTTCATAGAATACCCTAAGGAAACCATTGGGTATACCTTCTACTTAAGATCCGAGAGAAAGATCTTTGTTGCCAAGAACGGGTCCTTTCTGGAGAAAGAGTTTCTCTCGAAAGAATTAAGTGGGAGGAAAGTAGAGCTTGATGAAGTACTACCTCTTGAAATGGTGAGTAGCGCAACTCAGGAAGATGTTCCTGTGGTGCCTGCACCGACAAGAGAGGAGGTTAATGATGATGATCAAGATACTTCGGATCAAGCTCCTATTGAACTTTGAAGGTCCACAAGGACACGTTCCGCACCAGAGTGGTACGACAACCCTGTCTTGGAAATCATGTTGTTAGACAACAGTGAACCTTCAAACTATGAAGAAGCGATGGCGGGCCCAGATTCCAACAAATGGCTTGAAGCCATGCAATCTGAGATAGGATCCATGTATGAAAACAAAGTGTGGACTTTGACAGACTTGCTCGATGATCGGCGAGCAATAGAAAACAAATGGATCTTTAAGAAGAAGACGGACGCGGATGGTAATGTTACCATCTATAAAGCTCGACTTGTCGCTAAGGGTTATCGACAAGTTCAAGGGATTGACTACGATGAGACATTCTCTCCCGTAGCGAAGCTGAAGTCCGTCGAATCATGTTAGCAATTGCCGCATACTATGATTATGAGATATGGCAAATGGACGTCAAAACGGCATTCCTTAACGGTCATCTTAAGGAAGAACTGTATATGATGCAGCCGGAAGGTTTTGTCGACCCTGAGAATGCTAACAAGGTATGCAAGCTCCAGCGCTCCATCTATGGGCTGGTGCAAGCATCTCGGAGTTGGAACATTAGCTTTAATGAAATGATCAAAGCGTTTGGGTTTATGCAGACTTATGGAGAAGCTTGTGTTTACAAGAAAGTGAGTGGGAGCTCTGTAGCATTTCTCATATTATATGTGGATGACATACTTTTGATGGGAAATGATATAGAACTTTTGGACAGCATAAAGGCCTACTTGAATAAGTGTTTTTCAATGAAGGACCTTGGAGAAGCTGCTTACATATTAGGCATCAAGATCTATAGAGATAGATCGAGACGCCTCATAAGTCTTTCACAAAGCACATACCTTGATAAGATATTGAAGAAGTTCAATATGGATCAGTCCAAGAAGGGGTTCTTGCCTATGTTGCAAGGTGTGAAATTGAGCTTGGCTCAATGCCCGACCACGGCAGAAGATATAGAAAAGATGAGTGTCGTCCCCTATGCCTCAGCCATAGGATCTATCATGTATGCCATGACCTGTACCAGACCTAATATAAACCTTGCCGTAAGTTTGGTAGGAAGGTACCAAAGTAATCCTGGCATGGAACACTGGACAGCGGTCAAGAACATCCTTAAGTACCTGAAAAGTGTTGGAAATATGCCCTAGAGGCAATAATAAAAGTATTATTATATTTCATAGTTCATGATAATTGTCTTTGTTCATGCTATAACTGTATTATCCGGAAATCGTAATACACGTGTGAACACATAGACCACAATATGTCCCTGGTGAGCCTCTAGTTGACTAGCTCGTTGTGATCAACAGATAGTCATGGTTTCCTGACTATGGACATTGGATGTCGTTGATAACGGGATCACATCATTAGGAGAATGATGTGATGGACAAGACCCAATCCTAAGCATAGCATAAAAGATCGTGTAGTTCGTTTGCTAGAGCTTTGCCAATGTCAAGTATCTCTTCCTTCGACCATGAGATCGTGTAACTCCCGGATACCGTAGGAGTGCCTTGGGTGTATCAAGCGTCACAACGTAATCGGGTGACTATAAAGGTGCATTACAGGTATCTCCGAAAGTATCGAGTTAGGTTGACACGGATCGGGATGGGATTTGTCACTCCGTATGACGGAGAGGTATCTCTGGGCCCACTCGGTAATGCATCATCATAATGAGCTCAATGTGACCAAGGTGTTGCCACGGGATCATGCATTATGGTGCAGTAAAGTGACTTGCGTGCGAGACTGAACAAGGTATTGGGATACCGACGATCGAGTCTCGGGCAAATAACGCATACCGATTGACAAAGGAATTGTATCTGAGGTTTGATCGAATCCTCGACATTGTGGTTCAACCGATGAAATCATCGAGGAGCATGTAGGAGCCAACATGGGTATCCAGACCCTGCTGTTGGTTATTGCCGAGAGTCGTCTCGGTCATGTCTGCGTGTCTCCGAACCCGTAGGGTCTACACATAAGGTTCGGTGGCGCTAGGGATATTAGGAAGACTAGTATGTGACTACGAATGTTGTTGAGTCCGGATGAGATCCCGGACGTCACGAGGAGTTCGGAAGGGTCCGGAGGTAAAGATTTATATATGGGAAGTTGTTAAAGGACAGGAAAGTTTGGGGCATACCGGTATTGTCTGGGGCCACGGAAGGGTTCCGGGTCCACTGAGGCCACCCCTCGGGGGCCACTGGGCTGCGTGGGGAGTTGGCCAGCCTGGTGGGCTGGGCGCACCTCCCTTGGGCCCTTGCGCCTAGGGGTTGAGGGAACCCTAGAGGCGCCTGCTTGGGGGCAAGTCCCTCCCTGGCCGCCGCCCCTATAGATGGATCTAGAGGGCCGCCCCCTTCTCCCTTCCCCTATAGATAGAGGGGTGAGGGAGGCAGCTGCACCACAAGCCAAGGCGCAGCCCTCCCTCCCAACACCTCTCCTCCTCCGTTGTGTGCTCGTGAAGCCACAGCCGAGATCTTGCTTCTCCACCATCACCACGCCGTTGTCTTTGCCGGTGGAGCTGTCTTCCTCAACCTCTCCTTCCTCCTTGCTGGATCAAGACGGAGGAGACGTCACCCATACCGTACGTGTGTTGAATGCGGAGGTGCTGTCCGTTCAGCACTTGGTCATCGGTGATTCGAATCACGTCGAGTACGACTCCATCATCACCTTGCAAGCTTCCGCACGCGATCTACAAGTGGTATGTAGATGCAAACTCTCTCCCATGACTCGTTGCTTAGATGAACTCATAGATGGATCTTGGCGAAACCGTAGGAAAAATTTTAATTTTCTGTAACGTTCCCCAACAAAAAGGACTAAGGATATGTTTCTCGTATATGGAGGTGATGAAGAGCTCGTCGTAAAGGGTTATGTCGATGCTAGCTTCGAAAAGATCTGGATGACTCTAAGTCACAAACCTGATACGTGTATATTTTGAATGGTGGGGCAGTAAGCTGGTGCAGTTGCAACCAGAGCGCCGTGGCGGGATCTACATGTGAAGCGGAGTACATGGCAGCCTCGGAGGCAGTGCATGAAGCTATCTGGGTGAAGGAGTTCATCACCGACCTAGGAGTCATACCCAATGCGTCGGGGCCGATCACACTCTTCTGTGACAACACTGGAGCTATTGCACTTGCCAAGGAGCCTAGGTTTCACAAGAAGACTAGGCACATCAAGCGTCGCTTCAACTCCATCCGTGAAAATGTTCAAGATGGAGACATAGATAAAAGTGCATACGGACCTGAATGTAGCAGATCCGTTGACTAAACGTCTCCCTAGAGCGAAACATGATCAACACCAGAACGCAATGGGTGTTCGATACATCACAATGTAACTAGATTATTGACTCTAGTGCAAGTGGGAGACTGTTGGAAATATGCCCTAGACGCAATAATAAAATGGTTATTATTATATTTCTTTGTTCATGCTAATTGTCTATTGTTCATGCTATAATTGTATTATCCGGAAATCGTAATACATGTGTGAATACATAGACCACAACAAGTCCCTAGTGAGCCTCTTGTTGACTCGCTCGTTGATCAACAGATAGTCATGGTTTCCTGACTATGGACATTGGATGTCATTGATAATGGGATCGCATCATTAGGAGAATGATGTGATGGACAAGACCCAATCCTAAGCATAGCACAAAGATCATATAGTTCGTTTCGCTAGAGCTTTTCCAAATGTCGAGTATCATTTCCTTAGACCATGAGATTGTGCAACTCCCGGATACTGTAGGAGTGCTTTGGGTGTGCCAAACGTCACAACATAACTGGGTGACTATAAAGGTGCACTACGGTATCTCCGAAAGTGTCTGTTGGGTTGGCACAAATCGAGACTGGGATTTGTCACTCCGTATGACGGAGAGGTATCTCTGGGCCCACTCGGTAGTGCATCATCATAATGAGCTCAATGTGACCAAGTGTCTGGTCACGGGATCATGCATTACGGTACGAGTAAAGTGACTTGCTGGTAACGAGATTGAACGAGGTATTGGGATATCGACGATCGAGTCTCGGGCAAGTAACATACCGATTGACAAATGGAATTGTATACGAGATTGATTGAATCCTCAACATCATGGTTCATCCGATGAGATCATCGAGGAGCATGTGGGAGCCAACATGGGTATCCAGATACCATTGTTGGTTATTGACCGGAGAGGCGTCTCGGTCATGTCTGCATGTCTCCCGAACCCGTAGGGTCTACACACTTAAGGTTCGGTGACGCTAGGGTTGTAGAGATATGAGTATGCAGTAACCCGAAAGTTGTTCGGAGTCCCGGATGAGATCCCGGACGTCACGAGGAGTTCCGGAATGGTCCGTAGGTGAAGAATTATAAATAGGAAGTCAGGTTTCGGCCATCGGGAAAGTTTCGGGGGTCACCGGTATTGTACCGGGACCACCGGAAGGGTCCCGGTGGTCCACCGGGTGGGGCCACCTATCCCGGAGGGCCCCATGGGATTAAGTGGGAGGGGAACCAGCCCCTGGTGGGCTGGTGCACCCCCCTTGGGTCCCCCCTGCGCCTAGGGTTGGAAACCCTAGGGGTGGGGGCGCCTCCACCTAGCTTGGGGGGCAAGTTTCCCCCCTTGGCCGCCGCCCCCCTTGGAGATTGCATCTCCTGGGGCGGCGCCCCTAGGGGCCTATATAAAGGGGGAGGAGGCAGCCGCACCCATGCTCTTGGCGCCTCCCTCTCCCTTGCTACACCTCTCCTCTCGTAGAAGCTTGGCGAAGCCTGCCGTGTTCACAGCTGCATCCACCACCACGCCGTCGTGCTGCTGGATCTTCATCAACCTCTCCTTCCCCCTTGCTGGATCAAGAAGGAGGAGACGTCTTCCCAACCGTACATGTGTTGAACGCGGAGGTGCCGTCCGTTCGGCGCTAGGATCTCCGGTGATTTGGATCACGACGAGTATGACTCCCTCAACTCCGTTCTCTTGAACGCTTCCGCACGCGATCTACAAGGGTATGTATATGCACTCCCCTCTCTCGTTGCTAGATGACTCCATAGATTGATCATGGTGAACGTAGGAAATTTTTTATTTTATGCAACGTTCCCCAACACTGCCAGCTCAACAACATTGACCGCACGCTTATGAACCTTCTGATTTCGCTTGCAGAGACTTGTAGTGAAAATGTGGTATTGACCTCAATTAAGCAGCTTCGGATTACTCTGATACCCTGATTGATTATTTTGCTGCTGGTTACCCTGACCAGACTGTTGATTATGACCACCATGATTGCCTTGACCTTGATATCTAGAATTTTAACCACAACCACCAAAACTGGACCCCTGAGAGCCGGAACTTGACCCGCCGGGCGGCCCATTGTTATTGCCATGATTCTGATTGAGGCTGCAATTCCTAAACTCTCGCATAACCCAACAATCCTTCCAGGCATGAGTGAACGGCTTGTTGAGAAGACTGTGCTTTCGGCATGGGTCATTGAGTGCCGCCTCAAGTTTAAAAGGCTTTGCACCAAAAGGCAGCTTACCATTGGGGTGCTAGTTCTTGTACCCAGTGTTGGTGTTAGCTACTAGATCTGACCCGCCATCGGGGTGTCTGCGCTTACCACTGTTACCCTGGTTGTTGCCATTATGCCCTACCGTATTTTGCTGCTGACCCTTACCATTGCCATTCTTCTTGCCCTTGGTGGATTTCTCATCATCAGATCCAGGGTATTTTGTGTTATCAGAATCCGCATACTTAATAAGAGCCGCCATGAGTTCACCCATGTCATTGCAATAACACTTAAGCCGCCCAAGCTTTTGCTTAAGTGGGACAAAGTGACAGTTCTTCTCCAAGACCAGAACCACCCGACCCGCCACAATACTATCCGATGAATGAATAATAGCAGAGACCCGCCGGACCCAATGGTGGGCCAATTCATCCTCATGCTGCACGCAGTTATCCAGATCAATAATTGTTAGAGGTTGCTTGCACGTTCCTTGATTTTTTTTGCTAAAACGCGCCTTCAACTCTACCCATGAGTTGATAGAATTAGTGGGTAACCCTTTTAACCATGTACGAGCGGGCCCATCCAACATCATAGTAAAGTATTTGGCACACACAACATAATTGACATCCAACATCTCCATGGCTAACTCATAACCCTCAATCCAAGCCTCAGGAGGGAGATCAGGTGTATAATTGGGCACTTACGAGGACCCTTAAAGTCTTTGGGCAGACGTTCATTATGCAAAGCTGGTACTAAACATGACACACCAACTGGAAATTGTCTCGGCTCCCATCGAGGTTGAAGGGGTCACCGGAGGCTACTGATAAGCCCCCAGTTGAGCCGCCTCCCCTTCTCGGCAGGCTCTGGCCTCGTCGACGATCTCCTGAGCATTAGTAAGGGGTGGGTCATCCTAGGGAGGTCGACGATGTCTTTCACTGCTGGAAACCGCGGGCGACTCAACATGCTGGCTGTAACTATGGCCCGGGATAGGAGTTGAATGCACCCGATCACGGCTATATGAATACTTCTCCTGTTGTGCAACTGCTGTTTGCAAGAGCTCAATCGCATTCTGCGCCTCTGCTGCAAATAGGGATGACAATGGGCACCCATTACCCACGTACCCGGCGGGTAAAAACTCTATTGGGGCAAGGGTATGGGTCAGAAAAATACCCATGGGTACACAAATAGGAAAATTTAAAATCCATTGGGTATAGCGGGTACGGTATGGTTTAGTACAACCCATACCCGTGTACCCATATACCCGCATATAATCTGATTAATAGGCAATAAATATTATTTATCAACATATTAAATGATTTCTCTAAAAAGACATATTATTTGTCAATATAATCCCACAATTAGAATCCCATAGGTGATACGTATCTAGGTGATTGATTCTAAAAAGACATATCTAGGTGATTGATTGATGCCCAGAATTGCCTCCTTCCTTATATGGCTATATCAGCGTGATTGACAACTAGAATTACCTCGCAGGCTTGCATTAGTCAGATCACATCTTCTCGCCGCCGCCTACCACCGCTAGCGCCTCCGGCCGCTTGCTGCCTCGCACCACCACCCCGTTCATGTCCTCGAGAGCTCGCGCGTGGATGGGAACCGTGAGGTGGAGCTGCAGCTCGGCGACCACCATGGCTAGGAGCATGGCACGCCTACCTCGAGGGCAAGCCCAACCCTATTGTCAGATGGTGCATTCCACCTCCGCATGCCAGGAAGGAATCAAATCCCCGACCGAATCAAGGTCCGCCACCTCATGCTCCGGGGTCCAAGGAGTAGCACCGTCACAGCACTACGTCTGAGATGTCCGTGAAGCAGCGACGCCCTAGCCTGCTTAGCAATGGTCGATCTGTCGCTGCCGCTAAGCACAAGAACATGAGCAAGGCTATTTTGGCTAGGTGAGTTTTGATTTTGTTTATGATTTTATGATAACAAGCATGTATCATACAATTAGAATATATTTGTTGAAACTACAGGCACGCCTAGGTCGGCACGCAAGCGATCGATTAAGTATGAAATATTTTGTTTCCAACAGCAATTACTTGTGTATGTATGTTCTGTGATATATTCATGTACATCACTACACATTACCCTTGATTGCTGCACAGAGATGCATGATTTTTTTGCGAGAATAGAGATGCATGATATATATGTAAATATGAAATTTTGTGTGTGATGATTGAGTACAAATATTTTATTTTCACAGAAATATGTTTTTCGTATATAGATGATGTGATCTATTCATGTACGTGAACATTGATTTTTGCAGTGATACAAGCACCAACATCCAAGTAGATGTTCATTTTGAATCGGTCGATGATACGTCTGCCCCAATGTATGAAGATGAAGACCGTGTTGTTATTACATTTTGTTGTTTATGATTATGTAGTGCTCCAATCGATGTGTTGCAAATCTGGGTAATTTTACCCACGGGTACCCATTTACCCTGCCGGGTGATGGGTATGGGAAAAATTTGTACCCATCGATGGGTATGGGTACGGGTGATGGGCAAAGTTTGGAGTGATGGGCAAGGGTATGGGGTGTCTCCACCCGTACCCAAACCCGGCGGGTGCCATCTCTAGCTGCAAAGGGTGTCTCATCAGTAAGGAGGAGCGCATTAAGCCAGGTAGCCGCCGCTAACATGTTATCCACCGGGTTAGAATAATGACCAAGTGGTGTCAAAAGACACTGAGGCGAGGTTTGATCCCTACGGGGCGGGTCTGGCATTCGAGGCTGAGTCGCCGCCCCACTCCGTGGCACCTCTGCAGCCCGGGTTGTGCCCGGTGGGTTACTTGGTCCTGTCCCAGGCGTGTTAAAAAGATTCCGTGCCTCATACTGCAAAGGCGGGCGGGTTTGGTGTCTCCTTCGAGGAACATCATTGGACGCATTCTGGTCCAGTCTCAAGCGAAAAGCCTCCGCCCTTATACGTTGTGACTCTGCATCCATCTGGGCCCTCAGTGTAGCCATCTGTATGTTCTCAACTACAATATATCTTGTGCTTTGGCTATCTTATCCCGAACCTAGGCAATATCTGCATTGCGTTCCGCCTCGGATTAACCTCTGTCGCTAGCAAAGTTGTCAAAGTGTCCAAGAGATCTGACAAAACCTGAGCCGACGACCTCTCTGAGCCGCCAGCACCAGCTGCCGCAACAGCAGTCGAGCCAGATGCCATAGTTGTAGTTGTTGAGGAATTGAGAGCCGGCCCTGTGCCATCCATGAAGATAGCAGCCCTGGATGGTGGCTCATATGGGTCCGGAATACTGTTACCATCGGAATAGCCCCCAAGACCGCCGTGTTGAAGCTGGTAAATCGACTCCGTCTCTCCGGATGAGGACTCATCACCTGAGTAGATGGCAGTCTCTCCTCCAGATACAGAACCTTCCGCAAGATCCGTGCCATGCACGAAACCGACGAAAACACGCTTCCGACCAGGTTAAATCCTGGCGGGTTGCACGCACCGAGCCGACTCGATGAGGTCGGTGGAGGTGTCTGGCTCAAGCTCAGATCCGCCGATCTTTCCAATGAAAAGATGAATTCCACCGAAGGGGACTCAGTACCTATACATGATTGAGCTGGCCTCGGGGCCCCAGCCAGCATCATCGATGTAGAGCTTGCCGTGGCGACTCTTGGTCATTCTGCCAATGGCGTATCCCTCGATCCCTAGGAAAGAGCCCTTCAAGAACTCGAAACCACCATGCGCTGGCCCCATGGTGGGAGCCAATTGTCGTGGTTTTCTCACGGCATATGCCCTCGTGAAAGGACTTAGGTGTGAGGCCATGGCTATGGCGATTAGCTTAAAGGGGTTGAACAGGACGAGAGACATGAGCTTACCCAGGTTCGGCCCCTCATACATGAGGTAAAAGCCTACTTCCTGCTTTAGGTTGTGTTGATTCAGTATCGATTACAAGGGAGCAGAATCGCTTAACCTAGCTGTCGATTGAACGTAACTTAACATTACCCGCCGTAGGGTCTCGCCTTTATATACACTAGTCGAGGCCCTAGGCTTACAAGAGTCCAGGTTGGTTTACATAACATAACCGACTCTAGTTCTAAATCGCCCTACCTTGTTAGGCAAGTCACCATTGGGCGGCTTATACCGCTGGGTCTCGTGCCATCTTCTGGGCTTGGGCCTCGTCCGGCTCTCCATCTAAGTTGCCCTCCGGGTACCACATATTGGCTTCTTAGGCCTGTCTAAGACCTTCTTCATGAGTCGCCAACAGTGTAACCTGGCCCCTCCTAGGAGGGTCACACAATGGGGTTATATCCCCAACACCGAACGTTTGCTTCCATCTAGAAACGAGAAATAAAACTATGTTGTGGGTATGAAGAGGATAGCTTTGCATGATAACAGAAACTAAAATATAAAAATAGGTATTGTTATCATAAAGTTAGAATATATCACAATATATTACAAATAGCGAGTGTGGAATTGATGGATCAGTGTGCGGAATTATCCTAGGAAATTGTTAACAAGATCGGTAATCATTATTGCAAATTTTACATGAGGGAGAGGCATAATCTAACATACTTTCTCTACTTGTATCATACGCACTTATGATTGGAACTCTAGCAAGCATCAGTAACTACTAAAGATCATTAAGGTAAAACCGAACCATAGCATTAAAGTATCAAGTCCTCTTTGCTCCCATATGCAAACAAACCCCTTACTCGGGTTTAAGCTTCTGTCAATCTAGCAACCCACTATAAACGAATCATGAGCATATTGCAAACCCTACAGCGAGAATCCCTCACGTGTGCCGGCATGGAGGGCGCCATAGGACAGCACCGAAATAAAACATACAACTCAAACCAATCTAAATCATTAATCAACCCAAAAGACAAAAGAAATATACTCAAAACATCATAGTATGGAAACACATCATTGGATCATAATATGTGGCACGAAACACCATGTTCAAGTAGGGGATTACAACGGGGTGCGGGAGAGTGGACCGCTTAAAAGAGATGAGGAAGGTGATGAAGATGGTGATGTTGATGAAGACGATCACCGCGGTGATGTTTCTCCCGGCAGCACTCCGACGCCACCAAGAGAGAGGGGGAGAGAGTCTTCCCCTTGTGCTTCCTCCATGGCCTCCGGTGATGATGGCCCCCTCCGCCAGGGTGCCGGAGAGGGCCTAGATTGATTTTTCGTGGCTATAGAGGCTTGCGGCGGCGGGACTTCTGATCTAGGGTTCTTTTCGAAGGTTTGGGTATTTATAAGAATTTTTGGCGTCGGTGTCACGTCAAAGGGATGCCCAAGGGCCCCACAAGCCCATAGGGCACTATCGTGGGAAACCACGACCACCTATGGGACCAGGAGGCCCCTTGCTGGTTCGGCTGGGGGATGTCACATTGCACAAAGAGCAAACGAGCGTGGGGCAGCATGGTAGAGATCACGTAGGCAATTTTACCCAGGTTCGGGCCGCCGTGAGGCATAAAACCCTACTCCTACTTTGGTGTATTGATGGTGGAAAGGTGGTGGCGTAACATAGTACACTTGCCCTGCAGGGGTTGCCTCAAGGCAGCAGCGACTACGCGCATATGGGGTGTGAGTTGTCCAACCTTCTAACCTCTTCTATGGTTGCCATGGGCCTCCTTTTATAGATGAAGAGGTCACCACAATGGCAAAGTAGTCATTATGCACTAATAAGATAGTAAACAGTGCTATCATACCTACTCTGCGGGCTGATAGGGCGCATTAAATGCATCACTCAATGTCACATTGTTGGTTTCCCGACAAGGCTTGTAGGGCTATCTTGCCAGCTCCACACCTGCTTGCTTGACATGTCGCAGGACGTGTGTCATCTGTGGGTTTTTCCTGTAGAAAGAGGTCGCCGTGTGGCGAATGGCTGCCACTTAGTCACTTTGCGGCTTGACACCGCACTGATTGACGATGTGGGTCGTGGCGGAGTGGTTGGTGAGGTGGTTTTGCCTCCGTGCATCCCGGCAGGCCCTGCCGGGACGCCTTGGTCGTCTGTTTCTAAGTGTGGCCTCGCGCCTTGCTGGGCTTGCCTTCCCGGCAAAGGAGGCCCTTCTCTTGATGATATCTTGCTTCTCTGGCTTGATCTTGGTCCCTCTGATTTGCATGTTGGTCCTTCTATGCTCTTGGTTTCTTGTACTCTGACTTGGGTTGGTGCTCCAATCTTGATCCCGTGCCTGTGCGTAGTCAGGGCAACATACCCGGGGTTTGTTGCACCGATAGAAGCCCCCGGGCCTGCCCCGAACGCGCTGCCGAATGTCGTCGGGGTAGGGCCTAACAAGTGCACATGCGAGGTTGCTGAAGAGGCCGGCCTCTTGAGGTTTTCTTTGCTTCTTCCTTAGTCTTGATTCCGGTCCAGTTTCCTATTTCCCCATGCGTCGTATGAAGCCAATAGTGGTGGGGCCACTCCAGTAATGGCCCGTGAATGACTAACGCACGGGGTAGAAACTACCAATTCACTCTTCCCACCACGCCCTTATCCTTAGCCATGTATGCTGCATGCATCACGCGGGGTAGGCAATGAAGGTGCGTGGCGTGGGAGAGGATCAAGGCGAGGGCCCGATCGTCTTGAATTGGCGGAGGAGGACGATGGCCGCCCATTGAGGGAGCGGCTCCCCTCCTCGTTCCGCCTATAAAAGGAGGGGTGGAGGAGGGCAGAGCCATACATCCTCACATCCCTTTCCTTCTTTTGTCTCCTAGTGGTTATGCTGAAGAGAAGAGCCTGGTGCTAGCCCCCGGTCTCTTGGTTGGGGCTAATGTTGCCACATGCCAGTGCTGATGCTCGGGGAGTGAGCCTGGTCCTGTGGCGAATCTGTTGGTTCCTTTGAGGCTAGGCCGGGAGGTGGGGCTGGAGATCGTTGGTAACCCCAGCATTGCCCCTCCCGGAAGTCTTAGGGCTGATGTCGACAAGAGGCACACCTTCCTGCCCGCCAAGGTGGGAGCGGTGTGCCTCAAGCCCCTTGGCCGCTCGCCGTCTCTCCAAGGGAAGCGCCGGACTGTAGTCCTGGTCTTCCCCTGTAATGGTGTTGATGAAGATGAAGCCAGTGGAGAAGGAGAAGGCGGGAGGTAGGCCGTCCAGTAGGAGCACGACTGCATCGACACGTTCGTCTCGTACTGGCGACCTGCTGCCCGTCCGTTTGGCTCTTCCCCCCTTTTCCCGACACCGTCATCACCATTTCTTCTGGCCGTCAGGAAAAGGCTTGTCCCCTCGGTGCTTCCGCTTCCCCCAGGGGTCTTCTGGCTGGGCCTCGGCATCCTCCTCTACCGGTGCCTGTGCTGGAGCTCCTCATTTGGACCTGGAAGCGGTGACCAGGGGGCCGCCGAGGTGCTCCGGACGTCTTCCTCCTTCGCACCTTTGCCACCCCCGATCACCCATGTCCTTCTCTTTGCACCGCACTACCTGGGATAAGAGGGACATGGAGAGGAGTTTACGGGGCACTTATCTTTCTTCAATCTTAAACTTGTAGGCACTTGCCCAATTTTAATTCAAATAATGTAATATCTCAAATCCATATTTGTGTTCTGTAATGCTTGTAATTGTACCAACATATTAATGAAAAAGATGAACCTTGCCGGGAACTCGTGCATGTGTATGTCATTGCAGAGGTGAGATGCCTCTTTAATGTAAATAAACAAGTTCTTCCTGGCAGGCCACCTTGCCAGCACCTTTTTGCTTGCCGGGGAACGAGTCTACCGGGCAAAACAAAGGGACCAGCCCCCTGCCAACTTCCTTTTACCAAAGGCCACTGCGACCATCCTGACCGAAGCAGCGTTCGAGTCAGGGATGGGAGCACCTAAGTTCCAAGAGAGTGGCGAGGTTTCCTTATGCACAAGTTATAGCTTACAGAACACTAATGGACAGGAGGTAGGACTTATCTGTTTGGCTTGCCGGGGAGCGCAGTGCAGGGCAATCTTCTCAACTGCTTGTCAAAGCCAAGTTCATGGCAGGAACCTACAACTTCGTGTAGATGAGAATGAATGCAGAATGCGATCCTATCTATATGCATATGCAAATGCTCATGAAATGCTTATCCAGTGATCTTGGAATGCTCATGCATGCATGCAATCTTGGTCGCCCCCCCATAGCGCTTCATTATTTTCTCTTGCACAGGGTCATTGCCCTGGCTTTGTACAAGGGGTTACATGCAACTGAGGCAAGGCCTGTACAAAAGGGTGGCTGCCGGGCAGGGCCTGATAGCCGGGCCTTATGGGTAGAAGTTGTGGAGATGCTCAATATTCCATGAGTTTTGCAACTGAATGCCATCTCCGGTCTCCAGACAGACTGCACCAGGTCTGGAGACTCGTACTACCCAGTAAGGGCCTTCCCACTTCAGTGACAACTTGTGTGTACCCTTGGCGGACTGAACGCGCCTAAGGACAAGGCCACCTTCCTCAAAACACCGGGCGTGAACCCTGTGGCTATGATAGTGACGCAAGGCTTGCTAATAGCGTGCAACATGTGTAGCGACCCAGAGACGGTTCCCCTCGAGTACCACAACAGCGTCACGCCAGTGCTGATCTTGTGCTACTTCATCATAGGCAAGCACTCGAGGCGACTCGTAAATGAGTTCCGTGGGGATAATTGCTTCTGCCCCGTAGACCAGGGAGAAGGGAGTCTGCCTGGTAGCTCGGTTTGGTGTCATTCTGAGGGACCAGAGAACTACCGGCAGCTCCTCAATCCACCGCCTGCCGTGCTTCTGCAGCGTATCAAAGGTTCTCGTCTTGAGTTCACGCAACACTTCAGCATTCGCCCTCTTAGCTTGTCCATTGCTCTGGGGGTGTGCCACAGAGGCAAATGAGATCTTGAACCCGAGGCCATGAACATATTGCATGAAGGCGCGTCTCGTGAACTGGGTGCCGTTGTCGGTAATGATCCTTGCCGGAACTCCAAAATGACACACCAGTTCTTTCAAGAACTTGATAGCTGACTGAGCAGTCACCTTTCTCATGGCAGTCACTTCCGGAAACTTTTTAAACTTGTTGATAGAAACGAACAAGAATTCAAAGCCCTCGATTGCTCGGGGGAAGGGGCCGAGGATATCGAGCCCCCATACCGAAAATGGCCATGATAAAGGGATTGTCTGAAGAGTTTGGGCAGGCAGGTGGGTTTTCTTGGAATGGAACTGGCAGGCTTCACATTTCGTGACTAGCTCGACCGCATCTTGTAGGGTTGTGGGCCAATAGAATCCTTGCCGGAATGCTTTCCCAACTAATGCCCTTGATGCAATGTGGGAGCCGCACATGCCTTTGTGAATCTCAGCCAACAGTTCCTTTCCTTCTTCCTGATAGACACACTTCAATTTCACACCATTGGTCCTCCTTCTTTACAGAGTGTCATTGACAAACTGATACATATTGGCCCTCCAAGCTACTTTCTTAGCCTCATCTTGGTCGCCGGGAAGCTCGCCGGTTTGAAGGAAGTGGACAAAGTGCCTTGCACAAGTTGGAGCATGGGGCTCGGCAACAAGGACTAGAGGCACATCCTCAGCTGCATGAGCACATGCCTCGTTCGCGGGGTACATGGGCCCGGCTGGAGGGTGTGGTCTTGCAGGCTGCGAGGAGTTGTTTCCGGTAGGGTCTCTGCCGGGAGCGGATAGCTCTATCGGGAGAGGCTTACCGGTGTCCAACTTTCTCCTTTTCCGGGCCATTGCTGCTGGGGATACGGAGGGTTGATTGAGATGGAGAACAAAAGTCCCTGGTTCCACAAGAAGCTTCTGCGCAGCACACTTTGACAGATGATCAACTATGCTGTTTTCCGCACGGGGTACGTGCTCTGTTTGCAATCCATAAAAGTGCTCCTCCAATCTCCTCACTTTCTTGATGTATGCCTCCTTCAATGGACTTTGGTAATCCTTGTTGACTCGTCTCACCACAAGCTGTGAATCTCCTCGAATGATCAGCTTCTTAATTCCCAATTCAGCTGCAATCCTGTGCCCGACAAGGAGCCCTTCATACTCAGTTGTATTGTTGGTTGCTTCCTCCCGGGCAAAATGCATTTGGACGACATAATTCAAGTGCTCCCAAGAGAAGGCAACAAGAAGCACGACAGCCCCTGCACCTTGTAGGGAAAAAGCACCATCAAAATACATAATCCATTCCTGGGGTGATTCCTTGCCGGGAATAACACTCTCTGTCACTTCCTCAGCAGGGGTTGGCATCCATTCTGCAATAAACTCTACAATGCCCTGTTCTGAATAGTTCATGTGCTCTCGAACTTCAAACCAAAACTGGATAACTCCAAAGCCCACTCCACTATTCTGCCAGCAGCCTTAGGGTTTCGGAGTATCCTTTGTAACGGGAAACGAGTGACAACCGTGATCTCATGGGATAAGAAGTAGTGGTGTAGTTTCCTTGAGGCCATAATGAGACCAAAGATCAACTTTTGCACACTAGAGTACCTCGATCTAGCCCCCTGTAATAGGGAGCTAACGAAGTACACTGGGTGCTGCACCACTTTCTTCCTTGCCGCGTCCTTGGGGTTGCCCTCATTGCCGTTCTCATTGCTGTCCCGATCCTTCTCTGACTCTACCGGTCTCTCCTCACTCCCTGCCTCATCCACTTCTCGCTGTGTTACCAAAGCTGCACTGACCACTTGGTTGGTTGCTGCTAAGTACAATAGTAACAACTCTTGGGGTTTTGGAGCAACCAAGGTAGGCACAGAGGACAAGTAGACCTTCAACTCTTGCAAAGCTGCATCTGCTTCTGGGGTCCACTTCATAGGTCCTGCGTTCTTCAAAATTTTGAAGAACAGCAGGGCACGCTTGGCAGATTTGGAGATGAATCTGCTTAACGCGGCAATGCATCCTGTTAGATGCCGCACATCCTTAACTATCCTCGGCGCTTGGATCTGCTCGATAGCTTTGCTCTTGTCGGGGTTGGCTTCGATCCCGTGATGGGATATGAAGAACCCAAGCAGCTTGCCAGAGGGAACACCAAATACACACTTCTTCGGGTTGAGTCTCAAATTGATCTTGCGCAGATTAGCAAACGTTTCTTCGAAATCCTGAATAAGGGTGGCTCTATCCTTGGTCTTGACCACAATGTCATCCATATAAGCTTCTATGTTTCTGTGCAGTTGTGGCCCAAAACCAATCTGGACTTCCCTCGCAAAAGTGGACCCGACACTCTTTAATCCGAACGGCATGCGGACAAAGCAGTACGTACCACATGGAGTAATGAATGACGTCTTCTCTTCATCATCCTTGGACATGAAGATTTAGTGATACCTAGAATATGTATCCAGAAAGGAGAGCAAATCACAACCTGAAGTAGAATCCATGATTTGATCAATACGTGACAAGGGAAACGGATCCTTCGGGCAAGCTTTGTTGAGATATGTGAAATCTATGCAAAGCCTCCACTTCCCGTTAGCCTTCTGGACTACCACTAGATTTGCCAACCACGTGGGATGCATCACTCCTCTGACCAAACCAGCTGCCTCAAGTTTCTTGATCTCTTCCATAATGGACTGCTGCCTCTCCAAGGCCTGGTTCCGGACTTCATGCTTGATAGGTCAGGCGTGTGGTCATCCATCAAGGTGGTGCTCGATTACCTCCCTGGGAACAACGGGGATATCAGATGGTTGCCAGGCAAACACATCGATATTCGCCCGCAGGAAGGCAACGAGCGCGCTTTCCTATTTGTCATCGAGGCTGGTGCTGATAGTGGAAGTACCATCAACGCCAGCCAGCCTTGCCGGGACATTCTTTACTTGGGGTGCAGCGACCTTGGATTTCTTGCTGTTGGAACACTCCGGCACATCGTCAACGGGTGTCGTGCACTCGGTGGGGGCACGCTTCCCGGACTCCTTGACGGAGGCCCTACAATCCCTCTTCTTTCCTTTGATTTCCTTGGCAGGAGTTGCTGCGGCCGCTGCCTCTGCCGTGACCGCATCCCGGTACATCTTGTCCACACAAATAATTGCATCCTTCTCATCTGATGGGATGGTCATGACTCCTAGTGGCCCAGGCATCTTCAATGTGTTGTAGGCATAGTGGGATACCGCCATGAACTTAGCCAGGGTTGGGCGTCCAAGAATCCCATTGTATGGCAGGGGGAGATCGACCACATCAAACACAATCCTCTCAGTCTGATAGTTCAGTTCTCCCCAAACGTTACCGACAACATAATCTTCCCCTTAGGATGACTCCTGCCGGGATTAACTCCTTGAAACGTGCCGGTAACCTCCGGCTCTTCCTCTGCTATCTGAAGCTTGTTGATAACTGCTGGGGAGATCAGATTCAACCCGGCCCCGCCATCCACCAACATCTTTGTGACCTTGAGGTTGCGAATTGTTGGGGAGACCAACAACGGCAAACACCCTACCACAGTGGTGCGGCTAGGATGATCCTCCTCGTTAAAGATGATGGGTGTACGAGACCCTTGAGCGACTTCTGAGCCTCTAGCGCTGGTTCCATGACATTGACTTCTCGCGCCCATTGCTTGAGTTGGCGGTGAGAGGTGTGCAGAGATGACCCCCGTCAATGCACAAGGCGTTAGTGGACTTCTAAAACTCTTGCTCACTGGTTTCCTCTTCATCCCCTCTATCACTCTCATCATCACAGGTTTCCTTCTCTCGTCCTCTCGCGGGATTTCCTTGGCTGCAAAAGGGTCTGCCGGGGTGATTTACTTCACCACCTCGGCCCTTACCGCCAGCAATATTCTAACCTTTTTCCTTGTCACGCTTCTCATACTCTGCTTTCTGTCTCTTGACAAGTTGCTCAACTTGATAACACTCTTGAAGGTCGTGGCCCTTGGTCCGATGGATCTTGCAATACGACCCTTCACCTTTCTCGGCTTTCTTGGTAGCCATAGATTCCCGGCAGTCAGCGCACATGGCAACTTCCTTGCCGGGTCCTCAGCCTTGGCCTTCTTGCCGGTACTAGGCATACCCGATCCTTCAACAGTCATCACTGCCTTATCCCTCCACTTCTTACTGCGCTTCTTGCTCTTCTTCTGACTAGTTGACTCATCTTCATCCTCTGAATCAACATTGGTGCAATCTTCCTCTCTGGGCAACTTTCTTCCCTCCTCCATCCGAGCACACTTGTCCACCAATGTGTAGAGCTCCTTCACAGTCTTGGGCAACCACACATTCATCTTGGAACGAATCCGGCAGTTGTGCACATTGGACTGGAAGGCAGCTATCACAGCTGTTGGATGGATATTTGGGATATTTCTATGAACTTTGCTGAATCTCTGTAATACTTACAGAGGGTTTCTCCTTCCTTCTACAAGAGAAGCTGCAAGTTGCTGGGCCTGCCGGGCTCTTGATGACCGCCACTGAAGGCGCCAATGAACTCATGGCACGTGCCTGCCCACGACAAAATGGAGTTCTCTAGTAGGTGCATCAGCCAAGACCTCACATTGGACTTGAGGGACAAAGGGAAGTAGTTGGCAAACACCTTCTCATCTCTTCCCCCGACAGCCTGAACAACGATGGTGTAGATGCTCAGGAACTCTGCCTGGTTCAGCCTCCCATCGTACTTCTCAGGTATCTCTGGCTTGAACGTACGGACGGACGACCAACAGACTTGCCGCAACTCAAGGGTAAAGGCAGGGCAGCCAACCTTGAAAGTAGGCACCCGCCAATACCGAGCATGGGCACGTCGACGTCGGGACCGTCCCACCCATCGGTCCGGCGGGGGTCGCCGCGGCGTTGCTCGACGACGACACGCGCGTCTCCTCCCCGCCTATCCTCTAGGGCTCGTCGTTGGCCTGGACGTGCTCGAGGGCCAGAAGAGGCTATCGAGACATCGTCTGGGTCTTGATTCTGTCGCGCTCGCATTAGCTACCGTGGTGGGGACTGCAGCGTGGGGATGGCCCCTTCCATATGGTCAGCATCAGGAGCTATAGCTGTTACTTGGGGAGGCTGGGGTGGGCCAGCTCGGCGTGAGACCCCAGCTTCGGCAAAACCGAGTAGACTTTGGATGGTGGGACACCATTCGTCCATCTGCTTGGCTGCTGGCAAAAACCTCAGCAGCAGCTCCGACCGCTCCATGGCCTCCAAAGCTGTACTTGACATGGGTGAAGAAGAAGTCGATCGCACCGTCGCTTGGCTCCTGACGGTGCCAGCACCGTCAGTACTGCGCCCTCGCTGCTGCGGGGAAACCACTTGGATGTGGTGCGGCGAAGGCGCTCGAGGGCCGGCGGCTCCATCGGGCGCAGCGGCTTGGTCGACCGGTCCCGGGGAAGGCGCATGCGCTACGGCCGCACCCAAGGTGGGAGCGGCTGGAGGGTGGCGATTCGCCCCGGTCCTCATGCCGTTGCTGCGGCTGTGCCCATCGGTGGAGAAAGGGGGACTAATGGAGTAACCCCTTCACCCTACGTTGGGGAGCATTGCCGTCGGGGTGTTGCTGATGCTGCTCTCCTCCGATGCCTCCTGCTCATGCGTCGGCCATGGGGGAGGTGGTGACGGTGCGGCCTGCTCCGACCACATCTCCAATAGCGTCCACGTCCTCTCATGTCTCCGCACTCACCGCAGCATTGGAGGTCGCGGGCGGCGGAGCCTTCAAGGTGGATAGGCGAGCCGAAGGACCAGGCTTCTTCTTGGGTACCATGGTTGACGCCGTCGTCGAAGATGAAGATGGTGATGAAGATGATGCTTTGCACACGCCTTCAGGTTCACGCAAGTGATCCCCCTACCTGGCGTGTCAAAGATGTCACGGGAAACCACGACCACCAATGGGACCAGGAGGCCCCTTGCTTGTTCGGCAGGGGGACATCGCGTTGCACAAAGAGCAGACGAGTGTGGGGCAGCACAACAGAGATCACGCAGGCAGTTTCTGAAGGAAATATGCCCTAGAGGCAATAATAAAGTTATTATTTATTTCCTCATATCATGATAAGTGTTTATTATTCATGCTAGAATTGTATTAACCGGAAACATAATACATGTGTGAATACATAGACAAAACTATAGTCACTAGTATGCCTCTACTTGACTAGCTCATTAATCAAAGATGGTTATGTTTCCTGACCATAGACATGTGTTGTCATTTGATTAGTGGGATCACATCATTAGAAGAATGATGTGATTGACATGAGCCATTCTGTTAGCCTAGCACTTGATCGTTTAATATACTGCTATTGCTTTCTTCATGACTTATACAAAGTTCCTACAACTATGAGATTATGCAACTCCCGTTTACGGAAGAACACTTTGTGTGCTACCAAACGTCACAACGAATCGGGTGATTATAAAGGTGCTCTCAGGTGTTTCCGAAGGTACATGTTGAGTTGGCATAATTCGAGATTAGGATTTGTCCTCCGATTATCGGAGAGGTATCTCTGGGCCCTCTCGGTAATACTCATCACCTAAGCCTTGCAAGCATGTAACTAATGAGTTAGTTATGAGATGACGACTGAGCGAGTAAAGAGACTTGCGTAACGAGATTGAACTAGGTATTGGATACCGACGATCAAATCTCGGGCAAGTAACATACCGATGACAAAGGAACAAAGTATGTTGTTGTGCGGTTTGACCAATAAAGATCTTCGTAGAATATGTAGGAACCAATATGGGCATCCAGGTCCCGCTATTGGTTATTGACCGGAGACATGTCTCGGTCATGTCTACATTGTTCTCGAACCGTAGGGTCCGCACGCTTAAGGTTTCGATGACAGTTATATTATGAGTTTATGTATTTTAATGTACCGAAGCTTGTTCGGAGTCCCGGATGTGATCACGGACATGACGAGGAGTCTCGAAATGGTTGAGACATAAAGATTGATATATTGGACGGATATATTTGGACACCGGAAAGGTTCCGGGAGAGTTTGGGAATATACCGGAGCTCCGGGAGGTTACCGGAACCCCCCGGTAAGTATATGGGCCTTATTGGGCCCCATTTGAAGGGAGGGACAAGGAGCAAGGGAGGCGCGCCCCCCCAAGCCCAATCTGAATTGGGAGGGGGGCCGGCCCCCCCTTTCCTTCTCTCCTTCCCCCTCTTCCTTCCTACTACTACTCCTTCCTTTCCCTCCATCTTGGATTAGGAAAGGAGGGAAACCTACTTGGAGTAGGTTCCCCCTATGGTGCCCCCCTTGGGCCGGCCACCTCCTCCCTCCCTCCTTTATATACGGGGGTAGGGGGCACCCTAGACACACAAGTTGATCATTGAGATCGTTCCTTAGCCGTGTGCGGTGCCCCCCTCCACGATATTACACCTCGGTCATATTGTAGCGGTGCTTAGGCGAAGCCGCGACAGAGAACATCAAGATCGCCACCACGCCGTCGTCGACGGAACTCCCCCCGCGCCTCTGCTGGATCAGAGATCGGGGTGCGTCATCGAGCTGTACGTGTGTCAAGAACTCGGAGGTGCCGGAGTAACGGTGCTTGGATCGGTTGGACTGGGAGGACGTACGACTACTTCCTCTACGTTGCATCAACACTTCCGCTTCGGTCTATGAGGGTACGTAGACAACACTCTCCCCTCTCGTTGCTATGCATCACCATGATCTTGCGTGTGCGTAGGAAATTTTTGAAATTACTACGTTCCCCAACAGTGGCATCCGAGCCTAGGTTTTATGCGTTGATGTTATATGCACGAGTAGAACACAAGTGAGTTGTGGACGATATAAGTCATACTGCCTACCAGCATGTCATACTTTGGTTCAGCGGTATTGTTGGATGAAGCGGCCCGGACCGACATTACGCGTACGCTTACGCGAGACTGGTTCTACCGACGTGCTTTGCACACAGGTGGCTGGCGGGTGTCAGTTTCTCCAACTTTAGTTGAACCGAGTGTGGCTACACCCGGTCCTTGTGAAGGTTAAAACGGAGTCTATTTGACAAACTATCGTTGTGGTTTTGATGCATAGGTAAGAACGGTTCTTGCTAAGCCCGTAGCAGCCACGTAAAATTTGCAACAACAAAGTAGAGGACATCTAACTTGTTTTTGCAGGGCATGTTGTGATGTGATATGGTCAAGACGTGATGCTATATTTTATTGTATGAGATGATCATGTTTTGTAACCGAAGTTATCGGCAACCGGCAGTAGCCATATGGTTGTCGCTTTATTGTATGAAATGCAAACGCCCTGTAATTTCTTTACTTTATCACTAAGCGGTAGCGATAGTCATAGAAGCAATAGATGGCATAACGACAACGATGCTATGATGGAGATCAAGGTGTCGCGCCGGTGACGATGGTGATCACGACGGTGCTTCGGAGATGGAGATCACAAGCACAAGATGATGATGACCATATCATATCACTTATATTGATTGCATGTGATGTTTATCCTTTATGCATCTTATCTTGCTTTGATTGACGGTAGCATTTTAAGATGATCTCTCACTAAATTATCAAGAAGTGTTCTCCCTGAGTATGCACCGTTGCGAAAGTTCTTCGTGCTGAGACACCACGTGATGATCGGGTGTGATAAGCTCTATGTTCAAATACAACGGGTGCAAAACAGTTGCACATGCGGAATACTCAGGTTATACTTGACGAGCCTAGCATATACAGATATGGCCTCGGAACACGGAGACCGAAAGGTCGAGCGCGAATCATATAGTAGATATGATCAACATAGAGATGTTCACCATTGAAACTACTCCATCTCACGTGATGATCGGACATGGTTTAGTTGATTTGGATCACGTGATCACTTAGATGACTAGAGAGATGTCTGTCTAAGTGGGAGTTCTTTAGTAATATGATTAATTGAACTTAAATTTATCATGAAACTTAGTACCTGATAGTATTTTGCTTGTCTATGTTTGTTTGTAGATAGATGGCTCGTCTTTGTTGTTCCGTTGAATTTTAATGCGTTCCTTGAGAAAGCAAAGTTGAAAGATGATGGTAGCAATTACGGATCGGGTCCGTAACTGAGAATTATCCTCATTGCTGCACGTAAGAGTTACGCCTGGAAGCACCGCTAGGTGACAGGCCTGCTTGCTGATGCTAACCGACGACGTTAAGAACGTCTGGCGAGCAAAGCGATGACTACTCTATAGTTCGAGTGTGCCATGCTTTACGGCTTAGAACCGGGTCTTCAACGACGTTTTGAACATCATGGAGCATATGAGATGTTCCAGGAGTTGAAGTTAATATTTCAAGCAAATGCCCGGATTGAGAGGTATGAAGTCTCCAATAAGTTCTACAGCTGCAAGATGGAGGAGAACAATTCTGTCAGTGAGCATATACTCAAAATATCTGGGTATAATAATCACTTGATTCAACTGGGAGTTAATCTTCCGGATGATAGCGTCATTGACAGAATTCTCCAATCACTGCCACCAAGCTACAAGAGCTTTTTGATGAACTATAATATGCAAGGGATGAACAAGACTATTCCGAGCTCTTGGCGATCTTTGAAAGCAGCGGAGGTAGAAATCAAGAAGGACCATCAAGTGTTGATGGTCAACAAGACCACTAGTTTCAAGAAGAAGGGCAAAGGGAAGAAGAAGGAGAACTTCAAAAGAACAGCAAGCAAGTTGCTACTCAAGAGAAGAAACCCAAGTCCGGACCTAAGCACAAGGCGAGTGCTTCTACCGCAAGCGATCGACTTTGGAAGCGGAACTGCCCCAAGTATTTGGCGGATAAGAAGGATGGCAAAGTGAACAAAGGTATATGTGATATACATGTTATTGATGTGTACCTTACTAATGCTCGCAGAGCACTGGTATTTGATATTGGTTACATTGCTAATATTTGCAACTCAAACAGGGACTACTGATTAGCGAAGATTAGCTAAGGACGAGGTGACGGCGGCGTGGGAAATGGTTCCAAAGTCGATGTGATCGCGGTCGGCACGCTACCTCTACATCTACCATCGGATTAGTTTTAGACCTGAATAATTGTTATTTGGTGCCTGCGTTGAGCATGAACATTATATCTGGATCTTGTTTGATGCGAGACGGTTATTCATTTAAATCGAGAATAATGGTTGTTCTATTTATATGAGTAATATCTTTTATGGTCATGCACCCTTGAAGAGTGGTCTATTTTATTGAATCTCGATAGTAGTGATACACATATTCATAATGTTGAAGCCAAAAGATGCAGAGTTGATAATGATAGTGCAACTTATTTGTGGCACTGCCGTTTAGGTCATATCGGTGTAAAACGCATGAAGAAACTCCATACTGATGGACTTCTGGAATCACTTGATTATTAATCACTTGGTACTTGCAAACCGTGCCTCATGGGCAAGATGACTAAAACACCGTTCTCCGGATCTATGGAGAGAGCAACAGATTTATTGGAAATCATACATACAGATGTATGTGGCCCGATGAATGTTGAGGCTCGTGGCGGATATCGTTATTTTCTCACCTTCATAGATGATTTGAGCAGATATGGGTATATCTACTTAATGAAGCACAAGTCTGAAACATTTGAAAAGTTCAAAGAATTTCAGAGTGAAGTAGAAAATCATCGTAACAAGAAAATAAAGTTTCTACGATCTGATCGTGGAGGAGAATATTTGAGTTATGAGTTTGGTTTACATTTGAAACAATGCGGAATAGTTTCGCAACTCACGCCACCTGGAACACCACAACGAAATGGTGTGTCCGAATGTCGTAATCGTACTTTACTTGATATGGTACGATCTATGATGTCTCTTACCGATTTACCGCTATCGTTTTGGGGTTATGCTTTAGAGACGGCCGCATTCACGTTAAATAGGGCACCATCAAAATCCGTTGAGACGACGCCTTATGAACTGTGGTTTGGCAAGAAACCAAAGTTGTTGTTTCTTAAAGTTTGGGGCTGCGATGGTTATGTGAAGAAACTTCAACCAGATAAGCTCGAACCCAAATCGGAGAAATGTGTCTTCATAGGATACCCAAAGGAGACTATTGGGTACACCTTCTATCACAGATCTAAGGGCAAGATTTTCGTTGCTAAATTCAGATCCTTTCTAGAGAAGGAGTTTCTCTCGAAAGAAGTGAGTGGGAGGAAAGTAGAACTTGATGAGATAATCAGTATCTACTCCCTTATTGAAGGTAGTTCATCACAAGAACCGGTTCCGTGACAACTACACCAATTAGTGAGGAAGCTAATGATATTGATCATGAAACTTCAGATCAAGTTTCTCTTGAACCTCGTGAGGTCTACCAGAGTAAGATCTGCACCAGAGTGGTACGGTAATCCTATTCTGGAAGTCATGTTACTTGATCATGATGAACCTACGAACTATGTGGAAGCGATGATGAGCCTAGATTCCGCAAAATGGCTAGAGGCCATGAAATCTGAGATGGGATCCATGTATGAAAACAAAGTATGGACTTTGGTTGACTTGCCCGATGATCGGCAAGCCATTGAGAATAAATGGATCTTTAAGAAGAATACTGACGCTGATGGTAATGTTACTGTCTACAAAGCTCGACTTGTTGCGAAAGGTTTTCGACAAGTTCAAGGGGTTGGCTACGATGAGACTTTCTCACCCGTAGCGATGCTTAAGTCTATCCGAATCATGTTGGCTATTGCTGCATTTCATGATTATGAAATTTGGCATATGGATGTCAAGACTGCATTCTTGAATGGATTTCTAGAAGAAGAGTTGTATATGATGCAGCCGGAAGGTTTTGTTGATCCAAAAGGTCTCGACAAAGTTTGCAAGCTCCAAATGTTCCATTTATGGACTGGTGCAAGCATCTCGGAGTTGGAATAAACGCTTTGACAAGTGTGATCAAAGCATATGGTTTTATATGAGACTTTTGGAGAAGCCTGTATTTACAAGAAAGTGAGTGGGAGCTCTGTAGCATTTCTAGTTTTATATGTTGATGACATATTATTAATTGGAAATGATATAGAATTTCTGGATAGCATAAAGGGATACTTGAATAAAAGTTTTTCAATGAAAGACCTCGTTTAAGCTGCTTATATATTGGGCATCAAGATCTATAGAGATAGATCAAGACGCTTAATAGGACTTTCACAAAGCACATACCTTGACAAAATTTTGAAAAAGTTCAAAATGGATCAGGCAAAGAAAGGGTTCTTGCCTGTGCTACAAGGTGTGAAGTTGAGTCAAACTCAATGCCCGACCACAGCAGAAGATAGAGAGAAAATGAAAGGTGTTCCCTATGCTTCAGCCATAGGCTCTATCATGTATGCAATGCTGTGTACCAGACCAACGTATGCTTAGCAATAAGCTTGGCGGGGAAGGTACCAAAGTAATCCAGAGTGGATCATGGACAGCGGTCAAGAACATCCTAAAATACGAAAAGGACTAAGGATATGTTTCTCGATATGGAGGTGACAAAGAGCTAGTCGTAAATGGTTACGTCGATGCAAGCTTTGACACTGATCCGGATGATTCTAAATCGCAAACCGGATACGTGTTTATATTAAACGGTGGAGCTGTAAGTTGGTGCAGTTCTAAACAAAGTGTCGTAGCGGGATCTACATGTGAAGCGGAGTATATAGCTGCTTCTGAAGCAGCAAATGAAGGAGTCTGGATGAAGGAGTTCATTTCCGATCTAGGTGTCATACCTAGTGCATCGGGACCAATGAAGATCTTCTATGACAATACTGGTGCAATTGCCTTGGCAAAGGAATCCAGATTTCACAAAAGGACCAAGCACATCAAGAGACGCTTCAATTCCATTCGGGACCAAGTCCAAGTGGGAGACATAGAAATTTGCAAGATACATACGGATCTGAATGTTGCAGACCCGTTGACTAAGCCTCTCTCACGAGCAAAACATGATCAGCACCAAGACTCCATGGGTGTTAGAATCATTACTATGTAATCTAGATTATTGACTCTAGTGCAAGTGGGAGACTGAAGGAAATATTCCCTAGAGGCAATAATAAAGTTATTATTTATTTCCTCATATCATGATAAATGTTTATTATTCATGCTAGAATTGTATTAACCGGAAACATAATACATGTGTGAATACATAGACAAAACTATAGTCACTAGTATGCCTCTACTTGACTAGCTCATTAATGAAAGATGGTTATGTTTCCTAACCATAGACATGTGTTGTCATTTGATTGGTGGGATCACATCATTAGAAGAATGATGTGATTGACATGACCCATTCTGTTAGCCTAGCACTTGATCGTTTAGTATACTGCTATTGCTTTCTTCATGACTTATACAAAGTTCCTACAACTATGAGATTATGCAACTCCCGTTTACGGAAGAACACTTTGTGTGCTACCAAATGTCACAACGAATCGGGTGATTATAAAGGTGCTCTCTGGTGTTTCCGAAGGTACATGTTGAGTTGGCATAATTCGAGACTAGGATTTGTCACTCCGATTGTCGGAGAGGTATCTCTGGGCCCTCTCGGTAATACTCATCACCTAAGCCTTGCAAGCATGTAACTAATGAGTTAGTTATGAGATGACGATTCTAAGCGAGTAAAGAGACTTGCCGGTAACGAGATTGAACTAGGTATTGGATACCGACGATCAAATCTCGGGCAAGTAACATACCGATGACAAAGGGAACAAAGTATGTTGTTGTGCGGTTGACCGATAAAGATCTTCGTAGAATATGTAGGAACCAATATGGACATCCAGGTCCTGCTATTAGTTATTGACCGGAGACATGTCTCGGTCATGTCTACATTGTTCTCGAACCGTAGGGTCCGCATGCTTAAGGTTTCGATGACAGTTATATTATGAGTTTATGTATTTTGATGTACCTAAGGTTGTTCGGAATCCCGTATGTGATCACGGACATGACGAGGAGTCTCGAAATGGTCGAGACATAAAGATTGATATATTGGACGGATATATTTGGACACCGGAAAGGTTCCGGGAGAGTTTAGGAATATACCGGAGCTCCGGGAGGTTACCGGAACCCCCCGGTAAGTATATGGGCCTTATTGGGCCCTATTGGAAGGGAGGGAGAAGGAGCAAGGAGGGCCCCCCAAGCCCAATCCGAATTAGGAGGGGGGCCGGCCCCCCCTTTCCTTCTCTCCGTCCCCCTCTTCCTTCCTACTACTACTACTCCTTCCTTTCCCCTCCATCTTGGATTAGGAAAAGGAGGGGAAACCTACTTGGAGTAGGTTTCCCCCCTATGGCGTGCCCCCTTGGGCAGCCACCTCCTCCCTCCCTCCTTTATATACGGGGTAGGGGCACCCTAGACACACAAGTTGATCATTGAGATCGTTCCTTAGCGTGTCAGGTGCCCCCTCCACGATATTACACCTCGGTCATATTGTAGCGGTGCTTAGGCGAAGCCTGCGATAGGAGAACATCAAGATCGCCACCACGCCGTCAGGTCGTGGAACTCCCCAGCGCCTCGCTAGATCGGAGATCGGGTGCGCCATCGAGCTGTACGTGTGTCAAGAACTCGGAGGTGCCGAGTAACGGTGCTTGGATCGGTTGGACCGGGAGGACGTACGACTACTTCCTCTACGTTGCGTCAACGCTTCCGCTTCGGTCTACGAGGGTACGTAGACAACACTCTCCCCTCTCGTTGCTATGCATCACCATGATCTTGCGTGTGCGTAGGAAATTTTTTGAAATTACTATGTTCCCCAACAATTTCACCCAGGTTTGGGCCGCCGTGAGGCGTAAAACCCTACTCCCGCTTTGGTGGATTGATGGTGGAAAGGTGGTGGCGGAGCATAGTACACTTGCCTGGCAGGGGTTGCCTCAAGGCAGCAGCAACTACACGCGTATAGGGGTGTGAGTTGTCCAAACTTCTAACCTCTTCTATGGTTGCCATGGGCCTCCTTTTATAGGTTAAGGGGTCACCACAATGGCAAAGTAGTCATTATGCACTGATAAGATATCAAATAGTGCTATCATACCTACTCTGCGGGCTGACAGGGTGCATTAAATGCACCGCTCAACGTCACATCATTGGTTGCTTGGCAAGGCTTGCCGGGATATCTTGCCACCTCCACACCTGCTCGCTTGACACATCGCAGGACGGGTGTCATATGTGGGTTTTTCCTGTAGAAAGAGGCCGCCATGTGGCGAATGGTTGCCACTTAGTCACTTTGCGGCTTGACACCACACTGATTGACAACGTGGGTCATGGCGGAGTGGTTGGTGAGGTGGCTTTGCCTCCGTCTGCTTCTAAGTGTGGTCTTGCCCCTTGCCGGGCTCGCCTTCCCGGCAAAGGAGGCCCTTCTCTTGATGATATCTTGCTTCTCTGGCTTGATCTTGGTCCCTCTGATCTGCATGTTGGTCCTTCGATGCTCTTGGTTTCTTGTACTCTGACTTGGGTTGGTGCTCCAATCTTGATCCCGTGCCTGTGCATAGTCAGGGCAACAGACCAGGGGTTTGTTGCACTGACGGGCACGCCCTGGGGGGTAGGGCGTTCCTAACAGGCTTGTGGCCTCCTCGGTCACTTCCTAGCCCAGCTCCGGTGCTTCGAGGGTATCTTTTGGTCCATAAAAATCACCGCAAATTTTCAGCCCATTCTGAGAACTTTTATTTCTGCACAAAAAATGACACGATGGTAGTTCTGCTGAAAACAGCGTCAGTCCGGGTTAGCTCTAATAAAATCATACCAAAACCATATAAAATTGTTGTAAACATGGCGTGAATACTTCATAAATTATAGATATGTTGGAGACGTATCAGCATCCCCAAGCGCTTAATTCCTACTCGTCCTCGAGTAGGTAAATGATAAAAGAAATAATTTATGAAGTGTGAATGCTAGCATAGTGCATAAATTTGATCAATGATAGTTCCAAACACTTTTTCTAGCATCATTATATATCATAAACAGTAGCTCATCTCATAAGACATCTCATGATCAAGTAACAAGCTATTCACATGTTAATGTATAGACCATAAAGTTTCTTGAAAACTAACAAACTATGTTCTCAATCACCAAACAATTGCAATTCATCTTAATTTCACGAAGGGCCTATGTAAGAGCTTTGATTTAGAAAATTCCACATATTCAGCTATCATATAGTCTTCCATGATTGCTAACACTTTTTTTTCGAGAGTACGCCAATGGCGTATCGTATTTTTATAGAAGGCAACAGAAAATTTATAAGAAGTTTGAGACCATTGTGGACAGGGCTCAAAACCAACACCCACACCAACACCACTAAAAAGCTAAAGGACTACTCTCTCAGTAAACTATCTAATCCTCCTGCACCGGCCTGCCTCCACTCCTTTATCTCTTCAACGATGCTCTGAACTAGTTGCGACGGCGTGAGTTGCCGTTCCCTCCTACCAAACACTCTCGCATTGCATTGCTTCCATAAAGACCATGTCGCGACGATGAAGAGTGAATCAAAACCGCGCCTTGAGTGTCTGTCGATAGGAGCCCTAGTATCCTTCCACCATTGCGTCAAGGTGTCATGCGTGGTCGGCGGCGCAACGTTAATTCCAAACTGCTGCAGAGTAAGGAACCAAACCTCCCGTGAATACACACATTGTAGGAGTATGTGATCCACGTTATCCTCTTCTTGCAGACAGGTATAGCATGCCGAAGTTTGATCTTGCAATCCATGTCTTGCACGCCTATCCGAGGTCCGAATGCGGTACTGTACGACTAGCCAAATGAAGATTTTGCACTTAAGAGGTGCCCAGCACTTCCAGATGAAGGTTACTGGTTCAGACACGACTAGTCCCATGCATAGTCTTTTGTATGTAGATTTGGCTGAGTAGCTGCCCGATGCATCGCACGGCCAATAGAAACCATCCTCCACCGTGTCATCTCTGTCTAGCTCAGCGATAGCTTGCTGCAGCACATACAGCTGCATATGCATGGTGAAGTTAAGGCTCGTCTGAATATCTTCTTCCCACCTGGCCGCTCCCATTGTCTGAAACACCGTGCGCCTGTTTTTGATTCGCGTGGGGACAGTGCAAGCTAGGGCAGGGGCGATCTCAGCCACGGTCCGTCCATCAATCCATCGGTCCCTCCAAAACAAAACCTTCTTGCCGTTACCGACCTTGATGTGCACAAGACTGTCAAAACCTGCCGTGCATCATCGTCCATCATGAGACCAAGTCCTTGCCATGGCCGCAACTCATCAGTTCTCCATAACCATTCCCACCGCGTACGCAGGGCAATTGCTTGTAATCTTAGGGTTTTCACTCCCAATCCTCCATAACAATACGGGCGACATATGGAATTCCAAGCCACCAAGCACTGTCCTCCATGAGTTTTATCCTTGCCAGCCCAGAAAAAAGATCGTAGCCATGAGTTGATATCTTCAAAGACCCATATTGGTGCTTCCAAGATCAGGAGCTGATGAATAGCTCTTGCTGCTATAACTGCTTTGACCAGAATGAGTCTCCCGGGCCTCTGAATCAACCCACGCTGCCATGCCAGGATGAAACGTCTCACCTGATCGAGCATGGGTTGCCAATCCGGCTTGGTAAGTTGTGATATGGCAAGTTGAATACCAAGATATTTGCAAGGGAATGAACCGATTGAGCATTGTAGCATCCCTTGTACCCTGTTGCAATCAATCGTCGAGCCACAAATTAGGATGGCAGAAGACTTTCTATAGTTCACCTTGAGGCCCGAGGCCTCCCCAAAGATCTCTAGAGCGGTGCGCAAAAAATGCAGATCCATCTCCATTGGCTTGATGAATAGAGCAACATCATCCGCATAGATGGACATGCATTGATTTGATGAGATTCCTATGAATGTGCTAATGGCACCCGCCTC
Organism: Aegilops speltoides; assembly: GCA_021437245.1. Classification (NCBI taxonomy): domain Eukaryota; kingdom Viridiplantae; phylum Streptophyta; class Magnoliopsida; order Poales; family Poaceae; genus Aegilops; species Aegilops speltoides. The sequence continues at coordinate 218,355,761 of CM038145.1, forward strand.
CATTGCCTTACTAAGCAGAGCTGATAAGGCCTCCATCGCGATGACGAAGAGGAGGGGGGATGTAGGATCCCCTTGCCTCAACCCACACGCATGCGCGAAGCTCCTTCCAGATATTCCATCACCACAACCTTGGTAGTTGTCGTTTGCAGCCAGGTTGCAATCCAGCCAAGCCACTTGTTCCCAAACCCTTTCTGCCTGAGCACCTCGAATAAGAAAGGCCATGACAGCGAATCGAAAGCTCTAGAGATGTCTAATTTGAGGAAGACCCCCTTCTCCTTCCTGTTATATATCTTCCTTGCCACCTGACGAACTAGGAGGAAATTATCATGCAGATTCCTTCCCGATATGAAAGCCGATTGGTTAATGGAGACAATTTCCTTCATCCTTCTTGTAACTCTATTTGCAAGCAGTTTTGCAGAGAGCTTGGCAAAGCTATGCGATAAGCTTATTGGCCTGAAATCTCCAAACTCTTGTGCGTTAGATTTCTTAGGTATTAGCACTATGAGTGCTTTGTTGAGCTTAGCAAAACCACGTCCGTCCCCCACATAGAGCTTGTGGATAGCTGCCATGATATCATGTTTGATCACCGGCCATGAATTTAGGAAAAATACCCCTATGAAGCCATCCGGTCCCGGGGTGCGATCGGTGGGCATATCCTTAATCACCTCCCATACTTCTTCCTTAGTAAACATAACCTCGAGATCCTGCAAGTCTAGCGCTTCCAAGCCCAGCTGCTGCAGGTCCAGAGTGTATCTTCTAGCATGGTTGCTCCCAAGAAGACGCCCAAATTCCTCTGTAAAAACCTCTTGCTTCCTGTCCTGATCTGTTATAATCTCGCCTTGGTGTTTGATGTGCGGTATGAAGTTCTTAGCTCTTCGGCTATTGGCCACCGCCTGGAAAAGCTTGGAGTTCGCATCTCCAGCTTGGAGCCATCGATTCTCAAACGATGTCTTTGGATAGTTCTCTCCAAGGATGCGAGCCCCAACATGGTTTTCTTTAGCGTGCGATGCAACCAAAGATCCGCCATGGTCAACTGTCTCCTCCCCTGTACTTGATCAAACCTAAGGATGATCGAGTGAGCCATTGCCATTAGCAGCTTGACGTTCCCAACTTTCCTCGCCCCCCATGCTTGCAACGCAACAGCTGCATTTCTAAACAGAGCATCTAGCCTCTTAAAGGGAACTACGATCGCCTGATCACATACCCATGCTTGTCCAACGGCTTGCTCAAACCCATCCAACTTAGCCCAAAACATCTCGAAATGAAAGCGCCTTTTTGGGTTGCACATGGCACTAGTGGCCAGGTGTAGCGGGGCATGATCGGAGACTCCAGTCAACATGCTCTGAAGCAAACAATCCGTATAGTGCAGCTCCCAATCTACCGAAGCGAGGACACGATCAATCTTGGTAAGTGTTGGATTGTCTCGCTCATTTGACCAAGTGAACTTCCTTCCGTGCATATAGAGCTCCTTAAGCTCGTGGTCATCAAGAAACAACCTAAATATGTTCCTCATGTTCCTATTGAGATTCATGTTATTCTTCTCACTCGCTCGTAAGATCATGTTAAAGTCCCCCATGGCCACCCACTGTCCTGGGCACATAGCTCTCCGTGCACTCAATTCATCTAGGAATGCAGCTTTATCCTCATCCCCTTGTGGCCCGTAAACTCCGGCAAGCCACCACATGTTCCCCTCCTTTGTAGTCACTCTGCCAGTGATACAATAAGTATCGGCCACCACATTATCCATGGACACCACTGTGGAGTCCCAAGCCAAGAGGATGCCACCATGGGTCTCCGACACCGGAAGATAAGCAAAACCATCAAAGGATGGCCCTATCCGTTGCATTACATCATATTGATCGATTGCATTGAGTTTTGTCTCCTGCGGACACACCACGTTAACTTTTGTCGAGACGATGAACTCCCTAACCGCCTTCCTTTTTGCCGGGTTATTTAAGCCCCGCACATTCCAGCAGAGAATCTCCGGGTTGTGATCCATCGACAAGATGATCACCAACTCCCATCCTCTGCAGAAAGACACTCTCAGGGTGTGAGAACGGCCGTCATGTTTGCCCTCTCCAATTCTTCCCTGTGTGGCATTTCCTTCCTGAAGATTGCCACAAAGATCCGTACACGATGCTCCTCAAAGGAGAGTCAAACAGCTCCCCGAGGACTTGCACTGTACCATTGCCCACGTGTAGATCATCTGTACGAACTCCTAGTGCGTTCAGTAGCACATTCTTTGCCGGTGTTGCTTTGGACGGGTTTTGTGCCGTTTTCTTCGCAGCCCTGGTGGCTGGGCGTGGTGTATAGGGCTCAGCCTGGGGGCGTAGCTGTGTGGCCCGCACTTCCCGCATCAAAGGTGGGGCAAGCTTCTGTATTATGCTTGTGCAAAACACCCTCATTTTACTGTATGCAGTAGCCTCCAGCGGGGTCGTCCCTTGCACGTCCTCGCCAGAACGTGGCATGCAAGCTAGTTGCATGGATTGCTCACCCCCCGATGCATGCACCCCAATCATAGAGGAGGCCGGTTGCATGGATGGATCCTTCTCCGAGGCATGCGCCCCAGTGTGTGATTGCACAGCTGGCTCCGATGGGTCCCCCAAGTCGCCGCACACCTGCACCTAGGGATTGGATCCCAGCTGCCCCAGGGACACGGTCTCAGTCACATCCAATTGGTCCCATCCCCGCGAGCCACTTTGCTAGCCGCATCCAGACCCACATGATCCGCACTCATGCCCCGGTCTTCAGCATGCATGGCCCCATCTCCAGAATCCTCCGGTCCACCCAGCGCACGGATCACGACACCCGTTGGCCCCCCCCATTGTTGTGGGATCCTATGCCCGGTGGGTTAACCCACCCACATCCTTGTCCTGCTCCAAATCAGCCAGCTGGTTCACATCATTATCACATCCCTAGTTCTGGTTTGCTCTAGGCTAGCTAGTCATATGTGCATCACGTTTAAATTTCAATGAATTTGAAATGGGGACATGTGAAAGCCCCAGAAATCATTTCTGAAAATGACCAAGATACAAATTGCTTCAAATAGGTCCAAGAAAATGTTCATGTTTCTCTATGAAAATATTAGCCAGAAGTAAAATTTAAACCAATATTTTTAGGAGCTCATAAATATTTATTTTGGGCATTTGAAGCTAATGCAATAACTATTTGCATTGGATTTATATTTGCTATATATCGAATATGTGTCCAATAATTCTGAGAAATTGTGAGGGGCTTTGGAATAATCCTTTTAGTCCTTGCAAAATTTTCAGAAGAAAGCAAAATGGTTTAGAGCTTAAAACTAAATCAAAACAAATGACAGAAAAGGAAAACAAAAAAACAGAAATAAAAAGGAGTCTTACCTGGGCCACTTACCTGGCAGCCCAGCTGTTCTGGCCCAGCAGGCCGGCCAAGCCAACTGGCCAGCGCCAGTCGTCCCCTTCCTCATGCCAGGAGGACAAGGGCACGCGCCCGGCGCGCGCGGCCACGCTCGCCGCCACCTCCTGCTTGCCGCTTCTCCCCGGACGCCCCCGGAGATGCCATGCACACCCATGTCCCCTCTCTCACTCTCCCTAGACCCTTCCCCCTCCTTTGCTCTCTCTATAACACAGCCCGAGCGGAGCTCATCGCCACCGCTCGCCGTTGCCGCACCTAAAGCCTCCCCCTCGACCCCTCGGCCTGCCCAGTAGCTCCGCTACCTCGTCCTCGACCTCCTCACCAAGCCAAGCGACACCGGACGCACCCGAACACCCTGACCGCCGTCTTCTTCAACCTCAGGCCACCGAGATCGCCGGCGACCGTGCGCCCGCTCCGACGCCTCCCCGAGCCCGATGTAACCTCCAAACGATGTGCTGTGAGCCTCCGGTTGATTCCCCTCTTCTTCCCGCGTTGTTTTTGCGCTCTAGCCGTAGATGCACCGGAGCCGAGTTGCGATCGCCGCCGGTCATGAGGCCGCCGTGGACAGAGCTAGCAAAGCTCGCGTTCGAGCTTGTCGACGTGCTCAGCACGCTCCCAGGAGCCGAACGCACACACTCGCTCGTCCTGCTGTGCACCAGAACCGCCTCCCCATTCACGGCCGAATTCCGGCCGCTGCCCTGAGCTCGATTCCGACGAGCTCCGGCCAGCCCAGCTCACCCCGCTTGCTCCACCAGCCGCGGCGCACTCCCGGGAACCAATAGGAGCAAACCGCGCATCGAACGGTGCTCCATAGCGAGCACCGGATGCACCTCTGCCGTCGGCCGAGGTCGTCGCCGGTTAAACTCTGGCGAGGATGACGTGGCACCTTAATTAAATGCTAATGACGCCACTAACTAACCCCCTAGCTCACTGGCGGATGGGCCCCACACCCTAATTAATCCCAGTTTTGTTTCTGTTTAGGTTAGTTTAAAACCCAGCAGGACCCACATGCCTGAGTTGACCCCGCTGACGTGGCCGTTGACTGGGCCCACATGCCAGCGACCCTAACCAGCACCGTGACACTGACCAGTGGAACCCCCTGAAAGTGCAATCTTGCTCTCAAAGAGTATATTTGATATTGATGACAAACCTACATAGGGGACTAACCTTGTTTGCCAAGTATATACACAGGCCGTCTGTCCTCTGGTTTTCTTTAGTGAGCATCATGATCACATCATATGAGATTTTACTCAAGCAAATTATCAATGCGGAAAGGAGCAAACAAAGTTGAAGTATTGTGCTCTTTTTATATTTCTTGAGTAATAGGAACCCCGCACTATTAAGAGGGGATCCGAAGTGTAGGTTCAAGACATGCTCACATTTTGTCTCATAAACAATTCTACCACAATAGACCAAAATCCCTAGCAATATCTCTTAGCCAAAACCTACCACCTCTCCTAGCCGGATCATTCAGATGGATACCCAGATCATCTGAGCTTCACCCAGATCAGCCGGACCCTGCACCGGATCGTCCGGATAATTGGTGCTCTCCATCACAGAACAGTATGGCTGAAGCCGGATCATCCGGACGTTCCTCCGGATCATCCGGGTTGTTCCCCGGATCGTTCGGATCCTCTTACGGATCGTCCGGATAACCGTGCCCGTTTTTCACAGAAGCCATATGTTGTAGCCAGATCATCCGGCCAGCCATCCGGATCATCCGGGGCTTGTCCGGATCATCCGGGCTTGCCTCCGGACTGTCCGGGCTGCTTGCAGCTAGGCTGCAACCACCTGCATCCGGGCCCTCTGGCAGATCATCCGGACAAATGTCCGGATCATCCGGATGGTGTCCCAGATCATCCGGGGTGGTCAACTTGTGTCCAAACGGCTCAATTCTGGACATGGTATAAATAGCACCTTACCCCTTCGGGATAAGGTTGAACACTACACACAAACACGCCTCAAGAACACCAATGCTTTCCCTCTCTTGCTCATACACTAAATTCTAGACCCCGGCTTGATTCTTGAGAGTTTTGAAGAGTTGTTCCAATCAAAAGAAAGATCTTCTTCCTCCCCTTCTCGTGACCAAAGCAAATCGAAGTTTGAGCAAGTCTTGAGTCTTTCCCCTCGGATCTTGTTACTCTTGGAGGTTGGAGACTCCTAGGCGGTAGGAGTCATTCGGTGAGGAATCAACGATTGTGATTACCCCCGGAAAGTTCGTGAGGGTTTGGAGACCACCCCAAGGTGCGTTCGTGGCGTAGGTGTGCCTTCGTGGTAACATCCGCCCCTCTAACGGTGACTAGCTTCCCTCCAAGGAAGTGAACATCGGCATACATCCTCGTCTCCCGGAGTTGCGGTTATTCCTAACCCTAACTCTATACTTGTGGTTACTTGTTGTGATTGCTCTTACTTACATCTTATTGTGCTTGCTCACTTGTATGCTTGTGTTACTTGCCTAGTACTTTACTCTTACTACCAATTGTTAGGCTCACCTTCATATTCCGTCTATTGCCTAAAATTGCGTAGTAATAATTAAAATTTGTAATTGTACCTATTCACCCCCTCTAGGTCCATCTCGATCCTTTCAATTGGTATCGAGCCTCGTGTTCTATTCTTGTGGCTTAACCGCCTAGAGTGAGATGAACCCGGATGGGACTCCCAGTTGTAGATCCTAAGGATAAAGGTGTGGCTTCCTCTCAAGTCAAGACCTTTACGTCGGAGGATCTAGAACGGGCCCTTGCTAAACAAAAAGAGGAGCATGATGCTTCACTTGAGGCCTTGGTCCAAATGAAATTAGCCATGTTGTCCACAGTGCTTGCACCACTCTTGGGTGGTGCTGCTTTGAGGCCAACTATGCCTACTCCATCACTTGGTCAACAACCTCCTAGCAATGAACACGCCAGTGTTCCTTGGCTTTATGCAAGACCTCAGGTTGAGAAACCAAGATATAACCCTCAAGGCAAACCTCCTTTACTAAGTGCCACTTCCGATTTTGCCTTGTGGAGAGTTGCTATGCAGGATCATCTTCAACATGGAAATGACGAGATCTTTGGAAATCTTGGAGTATGGCTATCATGTGGTTGATCCAAAGAACCCCACACCAAGAGAAATATATGACAAGAACCTCAATGACACTGCTATCATGTGTATAAGGAGAGGCATGGATGAAAAGCAAAGGAGACCGCTCATACACATCACAAGTGCCAAGGAACTATGGGAAAGTATCATACGATCCAAGACTGCACCTCTACCCTCCAAAGTGCTCAATATAAAATTGCCAAGGGCAATTGCAAAACTTTTGTATGGAGAAAGGTGAAACCCCAATCAACTCCATGAGCGCCTCATGACTCTCATGCCGATATTGAGTCATGTGAGTGTGACAAGACACAAGATGGATTCAACATGACTAAGAGATTCCTTGTGGATAAATTGCTTCATGCTCTTGCTCCATATCACCATCAAATGGTGTGGGACATAAGACAACACCATACTTTCAAGGAAATGACTACAGATGACATCATATCCACCTTTCAACTATTTGAAGAGTCAAAGGCTAATGCCACAAAACATCTTGCCATGCATGGTTCCCCATCATCAAAGGTCAATCTTGCATTGAAGGCCAAGCATGTATGTGAAGATGAGCAAAGTGAAGAAGAAGAAGATGATGATGATGATGAAGATGGTGATGAGATTGAATCCGACGAGGGCCCGTCATATGAAGACATGGCTCTCTTTGTCAAGAAGTTTAGCGCGGGAAAATTCAAGGGAAGATTCCAAAAGAAGAAAGTAAGAAAATGCTACAACTGTGAGGAAACCAACCACTTCTCAAATGAGTGCCCTTATGAGAAGAGAGAAGATAGACCAAGGTTTCCCAAGACCTTTCCTAAGAAGAAGTTGCCAAATCCTTTGAACTCCAAGCTCAAGAAGAGAGATGGGAAAGCAGTGGTTGCTCAAGAAGAATCTGATCCGGATGATGTTAGTGGTGTTGCTGGAGTTGCTCAAGATTCGCAAAACACATTGAGGCTAGTCAATAAGAGTGGTGAAGTTGTCACCTACAACTACATGAAGGATTACAAGGGCAACGCTCACAAGTGCCTCATGGCGAAGGCCGTGGTAGAAGATGGAGAGGATCAAAACTCTCCTGACAAGGTCAAGCTAACCCCACGATCAAACTCTCCTCTTCTCACTCCTCCTATTTCTAGTGATGAGTATCTTGATACGGAGGATAGTTATGAGGATGATGATCTAAATGATCCTATGCTTGCTAAACTTAATAAATTCATGTGCTCCCTCAAAGGAAAGAAGCTCACTATGTTTCGCATGCTTATGGAGATGGTGAGTAAGCACACCATCACCATTAAGGAACTCAAACCCTCACACCGAGGAAAAGGAAAATGTGAAATCCTTGAGTGAAAAGTCCAATATGAGGAAACACGAAATGATGAACTATGCTTAAAATTGGCACAAATATTGATGTTCATACTAAAGATCTTGCCTCCTTGAAAAAGGCTATTGGCTCTTGTGAAGAGTTGATGAATGATAAAAGTAAGCTTGTGAAGTCTCATGCTTCTCTCTCTAAGGATTGTGAGCTTCTATCCATGTCCCTCAAGACTAAGGAAGAAGAGCTCACCCTTCTTACAAAGAGTTTTGAGACGCTCAAACTTACTTATCTTGAAACTCTAGCTAAGGCCTATTCATCTCCCATTATAAATGTTGATGCTTGTTCTACTAACTCTAGTAGTGATTTAGCATCTATTCTTGAGGAAAATTGTTTTCTCAAGGCTCAAATTGAGAAAGGGCTCATGACATGTGCTCAAGGGCAAAAGAACCTGAATGAGGTGTTGAGCCAACACAATGAAGTGCTCGCCAAAGAGGGACTCGGGTTTGACCCAAGCACAAGCAAGAAGAAGACATTCTCTCAAAAGTGCACCACTCCTTTGAAAGAAACTTTTGTACGAGAACGACACAAGGAGAAAGGTAAGGTTGCTAGTGGAAGGCCACAAGGGCATGCCCACTCCCAACAAGCCAAAGAGTTCATGCCTCCATCCTATGTACTTCGTAAGACTAAGGATGGAGAAGTTTATAAAGTTTGTTGGTCCTCGAAATGCATTTCGGTTTTATGCTATTTGGGTCCCTAAGACCCTTGTGACTAACTTGAGAGGTCCCATTGCAAGATGGGTGCCTCTAACCAAGTAATAATTGTGTGTAGGTTGCCTTCTCCAGTGGAGTAAAATGGGTGATTGATAGTGGATGTACCAATCATATGACCGGAGATAGCAAATTGCTCTACGATTTCATGGAAGCTATTCAACCATTTATGAGCATTATGTTTGGTGGAGGATCAAAAGGACAGGTACTTGGGTTGGGGAAGGTGGCCATCACAAATGACATGTCTCTTGCAAATGTCATGCTTGTTCAATACCTTAAATATCATTTACTTTCTGTTCGTCAATTGGCATCTGTTGGTTATGATACACTATTTGGACTAACTGATGTGAAAGTCTTTAAGAGAGATACTCTCGAAATGTCCTTTGTTGGAGAGTTGGATGGCAACCTTTACATGGTTGATTTCTCGAAGGAGAGCACATTCCATGCAACTTGTCTAATGGCCAAGGCCGACAAGGGGTGGCTATGGCATCGCCGGCTAGCCCATGTCGGCATGAGAAATCTTCAAGATCTCTTAAAGGGAAATCACATCCTTGGACTAACAAATGTCTCTTTTGAGAAAGATCGTGTGTGTAGTGCATGTATAGCCGGGAAGCAACATCAATCAAAGCACCCTCCCAAGAATATTGTGTCTACTTCAAGGCCTTTGGAGCTCCTTCATGTGGATCTTTTTGGGCCTCCTTCATGGGATAGTCTTGGTGGGAAAAAGTATGGACTTGTCATTGTTGATGATTACTCAAGATATACATGGGTGTTTTTCCTCAAGTCCAAGGACGAGACGAAGATCACTTTCATTGACTTTGCCAAGCAAGCACAACGCAAGTTTGACAAAGAAATCTTGGCAATAAGAAGTGACAATGGATCTGAGTTCAAAAACTACACCTTGGAAGAATTCCTTAGTGATGAAGGGATTGAGCATCAATATTCAGCTCCATACACTCCACAGCAGAATGGTGTAGCCGAAAGGAAGAACCGCACACTTGTGGAGATGGCAAGATAATTGTTGGATGAATACAAGTCACCACATAGTTTTTGGGCCGAAGCTGTCAACACCGCATGCCATGCATCAAACCGGCTCTTCCTCCGCACTATATTGGAAAAGACTCCATATGAGCTTCTAACTGGAAACAAACCAAATGTCAAGTACTTTCGTGTATTTGGGTGCAAATGTTTCATCCTCAACAAAAGAGAACGGTTAGGAAAATTTCAATCCAAAACGATTGAGGGTATATTTGTTATTATGGATCAAACTCTCACGCTTATAGAGTCTACAACAAATCCAATGGATGTGTTGTAGAAACTTGTGACGTGGTGTTTGATGAATTTAATGGCTCCCATGGGGAGCAAGTTGATCTAAGTGATGTAGGTGAAGAAGATTCTTCTCAAGACATTTTGACCATGGGTGTTGGTGCACTTCTTCCTATGGAACAAGAACCTCATGATGATGAAGAAGAAGATGGAAGTCTCACACATCATCAAACTACTTCAACATCCATACCTCCACAAGCTCCTATTGTTCAACCGATACCCTTAGCCCAAGTTGAAGAAGATGATCAAGTTCCTCCTCATGACAATCTTCAAGAACAAGAACAAGAAAATCCAATCATTGATGATGTACCTCAACAAATGCAATATGAACAAGAAGATCTTCCTCCACACATTAATGATCCATATGTTGAGGATGTGGATGATGGACATGAAGTTGAACCTTGTGAAACCCTTACCTCTATCATGCCACGAGTGGCCGGTCGTGTTGATGTTGACAAAATACTCACCGGCATATCGGAAGGTAGGGTAACTCGTAAACATTTGACCAACTTTTGTGCTCACTTTTCTTTTGTGTCTAGTTTTGAGCCCATCAAGGTACAAGATGCATTGATGGACAACGATTGGTTAGTTGCTATGCAAGAAGAGTTGAACAGCTTTGAACGCAACCAAGTGTGGTCACTAGTCAAGAGGCCACCTACCGAGCACAATGTCATTGGAACAAAATGGATTTTCAAGAACAAACAAGATGAGAATGGTGTGATCATCCGAAACAAGGCAAGGTTAGTGTCACAAGGGTACTCACAAGTTGAAGGTTTGGACTTTGGTGAGACCTTTGCCCCCGTTGCCCGTCTTGAATCCATTCGCATCTTACTTGCTTATGCTGCTTTCAATGGTTTTACATTACATCAAATGGATGTGAAGAGTGCCTTCCTTAACGGTCCTCTACAAGAAGAAGTATATGTATCACAACCACCTGGGTTTGTTGATCCCGATCACAAAGACTATGTGTATAAACTTCATAAGGCTTTTTATGGCCTCAAATAAGCACCTCGTGCTTGGTATGATCATCTTAAGAAGTTTTTACTCGATGATGGTTTTGTGAGAGGGGTGATCGATCCCACTCTTTTTACTAAGAGGGATAAGGGTGATTTGATCTTATGCCAAATCTATGTAGATGATATCATTTTGGTTCTCCTAACATTCATTTGTGCAAGAAGTTTATGGACTCAATGACCAAGAATTTTGAAATGTCACTCAATGCGGATTTGAAGTTCTTCCTCGGATTTCAAGTTCAACAATTTCAAGAAGGAATTTTCTTGTCTCAAGCAAAATACCTCAAGGATATCTTAGAGAAGTTTGGTATGTCTGATGCTAGTCCATGTAAGACACCAATGCCAACCAAAATAACTCTCACTGAAGACACAAACGGTATCCCTTTTGACCCATCTAAATACTGCTCTATGATTGGTTCATTGCTTTATCTTTGTGCATCTAGACCAGACATCATGTTTAGTGTATGCATGTGTGCTAGATTTCAAGCTTCCCCTAGGGAAAGTCATCATAAGGCGGTTAAGCATATTCTTAGATACCTTGTTCACACCCCAAAGTTGGGTCTATGGTATCCCAAGGATGCTAAGTTTGATCTCGTTGGGTACACGGATGCGGATTGGGCCGGAGACAAAGTGGATCGTAAGTCCACTTCTGGTGCATGTCAGTTTCTTGGACGCTCCGTGGTAAGTTGGTCATCGAAGAAACAAAACTATATTGCCCTCTCTACCGCAGAAGCTGAATACATTGTTACCGCCAGTTGTGCAACTCAGTTATTATGGATGAGGCAAACTTTGAAGGATTACGGTATCACCTATAGAAATGTGCCTCTTCTGTGCGATAATGAAAGTGCCATCAACATTGCTGAAAACCCCAAGGATCATCTCCGCACCAAGCACATTGATATTAGGTATCACTTCTTGAGAGATCATGTTGAGAAGGGTGATATTCACATTGATCACATTGGTACAGATTTACAACTGGCAGATATTTTCACCAAACCATTGGATGAAGCAAGGTTCTGTCGACTTAGGCGTGAACTTGGTATCTTGGAGCTTGACAACATTATGTGAAATCTCGTACTCATGCATGCATCTTCATAATGTCTTGTCTTGATGTAGGCATATACTTAGGGGGATACATTCAATTTATGAGTACTCTCTCCCTTACATAATGCATAAATAGAACCAACACTCTCAAAGTCACTATGGCACTTACTTTGTGTCCATAGTACTTTAAAATGATGGAGTAATAACCATGGGTCCAAAAGTTCAAATTTTTGGTCTCCAAAGTTATATATACTCATACATGGTGACTTAGCCTAATTATTCTTTTTGGGTGTTTATATGAGGTTGAGATAGTGCTGTGACTAAGGCTACTTATATATATATATATATATATATATATAACAAACACACACAATATATATATATATATATATATATATCGTCATCACCCCATCACTCTTCATCACATCAGAATCATCTCTCAGAACTTTGGCCAGCCGGATCATCCGGACTTACATCCGGACGTCCGGGCTGTGTCTGCCCGGATATCCGGGCTCACTTCCGGACATCTGCCCCTGCCCGGATCATCCGGGACTCCTTCCGGACATCCGGATGGGTCGTCGACTTGCCCAGTAGCATATCGGGCCGTGGGGGGGCACAGGGAGTTATCCTCTTTCTCTTTTCCCCTCGACCTCACCTTCTCACCCCGCCGCCGGTGGCTGCTCAGCGGCTCGCCCCGCCAGTCCGGCCGGCCAACTTGGCGGATCTTGGGCTCATGGGCTGCCGTCACCTCGATCTACTCCCTCCTCCCGCCGTTTTCCCCAGGGGCCGATTGGATTCTCTCCAATCTCGGCCTTCGTCCCCAACTCTGCCATGGTGGTCGGACGTGGTGGTACTGGCCGGAGCTTCAAGTCGACCTCCTCGGGCCCCTCTCGTGGTATCTCATCTGTGCCCTTCCTCGTTTTTCCTCTTGTACTCATCTAGGGTCAGTTACTCATCGAGCTCGCCGATTTTTTTTGTTCTTTTCGCTCCAATGTGTATGCCTAGAACCACGTCGCCAAGCATCAACGGACTCCGAGGAAGCTGCTCGTCCACTCAAGAAAGCACCAGGTCGTGCTTGTCCGTCCTATGCCGGGCAGGACGATCCTGATTATGAGGACGATCTCCAGGAGGACGAGCTCGTGCCGGTTCGCTCAACGACCAAGGCCAAGAAGAAGAAAGCGGCTTCTACCTCAAGCTCGCAGCCTGCCGCACCTACCGGTCTCATTTTGTCCATGGCCAACCCCACCAACCGGGGCCGTCGTACTATCAGCTATCAGTCCATGGATCCCTCTGAGTATGCAGCTTTAAGGAGTGAAGTCAACCAATTTGCTGCCCCGGCCAATGCAACCGATCCTCGGTTTCGCACTTTGGTTCAACAGGACATCTATCAATCGATCATTGCTCATCTAGGGTTCTCTCCTCAGCATTATGTGAACTTGGATTACATTGCGAACAATCCAACCAAGTTCGATGGTGTGTTAGAGAAGATTGATGGCATGGGGCTGCGTCGTGCTACGACTCTCCACTGTGATTGGAATGAGGCTGCCATTCGGCAATTCTATGCCACGTGTTTCTTCCATCCGGATCGTTCGATCACTTGGATGACTCATCATTCTCGGTTCACTGTCTCTTTTGAGGAGTTTGCTACTGCCTTGGGCATGCCTGGATCTGAGGCAGGTCTTTTTCGAATCCATGAGGTGAATAAGTTTGAGGCTATGCCTATCAGTGCTTGCAGTTGTCTCACCATACCTCCTACTCAGCTATCCACAGTGCAGCAAAGCAAGGAGCTTAATCACATCAATATCTTCCGTCTCAAATACCGGTGGCTTTTTCAGTGCATCCTCAACTCCATTGCTCCCAAGAAAGGGGATCGTGGGATGGTACAAGCTTATAGCATTGACTTGATGTACTATTCACGGAAGAATCCCACTCGTCCCATTGACATGGCATATTTTCTTTGGCATGAGATTCGCATGGCTAGTTGTCTGAAGGTTCGTACTCTTCCACATGCTCCTTTCATTCAGACCGTCATTGATTCTGTCTTCACTTGCCCCATCAACAAGAACAACATTCACTCCATGTGGACTCCGCGTGATGACACTTCTAGGGGCAAGGCTCCTGCTCCGTCGTGTGGTGAGAGCTCTTCTCGCCACACCAAACCTTTCATCAAGCCGTTGACCGCCTTGCTCTCTTTATTGGGAAGTCCCATAAAGCCATCTTTGACACCTGCCGCTAAACTGTTACTCACATTGCTACCGAGGAGGTTCGCCGCATCTCTGAGGCAAATGCCCTTAGGGCTCGTCTTCGTGCGCGTCCTGGCAGTCCTGTTGAGCCTGATGAGCCTATTCCTGCTCGACTTCCTATTCCGGAGGTCGATTTTCCTTCCGCCATCGAGTTCCCGAGTTCTTCCTTGTACCGCTGATCCGAGTGATGATGATGATGATGATGATCTTGATGATGAGGATGATCGTGATTCTCCTACTTTCTCGGCCGTCTTTCCTTTTTCGGTACTTCTCTGTCAAGGGGAGATGTAATTCTTAGGAGTTTCAGTGTGTCCGTATGCTTATGCTTAGAGCTTTAGTGGACTCATTATTATTATTGTAATGGTACTATGGTACTTTGGTCATGAGTTATGAGTCTATGTCACTATGCAAGTGCTTATTGTAATGGTACTATGGTACTTTGGTCTATGGTACTTTGGTCATGAGTTATGAGTCTATGTCATGTGCTTAAGTATGCTGTCTTTATTCATTGCTCATGATGATTTTAATGATGTATGCTTATACTATACTCCGAATGTGGGCATCCACTTCATATGTGCATGACTTTGTATGTTTATCACCTTATTCCATGCATACATTAAGGGAGAGCTCCTCTTAAAACACATCCATATGCATAAATTAAGGGGGAGCTCTTTCTAAAACACATACCGAAACACATACCGGTCTTCTCTCCTAGAATCATTCGTATCACATTTCACTATAAAATGCTATATGTAGTTTGTCATCAACTACCAAAAAAGGGGAGATTGAAAGTGCAATCTTGCTCTTAAAGAGTACTTTTGATATTGATGACAAACCTACATATAGGGGACTAACCTTGTTTGCCAAGTATATACACAGGCCGTCTGTCCTCTGGTTTTCTTTAGTGAGCATCATGATCACATCATATGAGATTTTACTCAAGCAAATTATCAATGAGGAAAGGAGCAAACAAAGTTGAAGTATTGTGCTCTTTTTATATTTCTTGAGTAATAGGAACCCCGCACTATTAAGAGGGGATCCGAAGTGTAGGTTCAAGACTTGCTCACATTTTGTCTCATAAACAATTCTACCACAATAGACCAAAATCCCAAGCAATATCTCTTAGCCAAAACCTACCACCTCTCCTAGCCGTATCATCCGGATGGATACCCAGATCATCCGGGCTTCACCCGGATCAGCCGGACCCTGCACCGGATCGTCCGGATAATTGGTGCTCTCCATCACAGAACGGTATGGCTGAAGCCGGATCATCCGGATGTTCCTCCGGATCATCCGGGCTGTTCCCCGGATCGTCCGGATCCTCTTCCGGATCGTCCGGATAACCGTGCCCGTTTTTCACAGAAGCCATATGTTGTAGCCGGATCGTCCAGCCAGCCATCCGGATCATCCGGGGCTTGTCCGGATCATCCGGGCTTGCCTCCGGACTGTCCGGGCTGCTCGCAGCTAGGCTGCAACCACCTGCATCCGGGCCTTCTGGCAGATCATCCGGACAAATGTCCGGATCATCCGGATGGTGTCCCAGATCATCCGGGGTGGTCAACTTGTGTCCAAACGGCTCTATTCTGGACATGGTATAAATAGTACCTTAACCCTTCGGGATAAGGTTGAACACTACACACAAACACGCCTCAAGAACACCAGTGCTTTCCCTCTCTTGCTCATACACTAAATCCCATATCCCGGCTTGATTCTTGAGAGTTTCGAAGAGTTGTTCCAATCAAAAGAAAGATCTTCTTCCTCCCCTTCTTGTGACCAAAGCAAATTGAAGTTTGAGCAAGTCTTGAGTCTTTCCCCTCGGATCTTGTTACTCTTGGAGGTTGGAGACTCCTAGGCGGTAGGAGTCATTCGGTGAGGAATCAACGATTGTGATCACCCCCGGAAAGTTTGTGAGGGTTTGGATACCACCCCAAGGTCTACCACTAGTGGTTGAGAAACGCCTTCGTGGTGTTGTCTCAAAGGGAGAATAGGGTGAGCCTTTGTGGCGTAGGTGTGCCTTCGTGGTAACATCCGCCCCTCTAACGGTGACTAGCTTCCCTCCAAGGAAGTGAACATCGGCATACATCCTCGTCTCCCGGAGTTGCGGTTATTCCTAACCCTAACTCTATACTTGTGGTTACTTGTTGTGATTGCCCTTACTTACATCTTATTGTGCGTGCTCACTTGTATGCTTGTGTTACTTGCCTAGTACTTTACTCTTACTACCAATTGTTAGGCTCACCTTCATATTCCGTCTATTGCCTAAAATAGCGTAGTAATAATTAAAATTTGTAATTGTACCTATTCACCCCCCCTCTAGGTCCATCTCGATCCTTTCACCCCCCTGGTCAGGTTTGACCTGGACCGGGTCAGTTGACTCGCCGATGTCACAATGATGCAGTTAATCATTTTCTAGAATAAAAATAATCCAGGAAATTCCAGAAAATATCCAAAACTTCTAAAATGCATAGAAAATCAACCGTAACTCCAAATGAAATAATTTATATATGAAAAATGATAAAAAAAGTCCAATCTATCCATCTGTACCATTTGCATGCATGATAGAACACCTTATAGCTACTGTTTAGGACAAATCATGTAAATGGCATTTGAATTTCCACATATGGAGTTTGAATTTGAATCTTGGATTCAAACCAACTTCATTTAACCTATTGCTAGTTGCATTAGCTGAAATCATAGGCATATTGACATGTCATGATCATGGATCATATTGTGCATTGCATTGATTGTGTTCTTCCTTGTTTGTCGGTGTTTATCCCCTCTCGATAGACGTGTTCTAACGATGAGATCGATGACTCCGATGAAGAACTATACTATCTTCAGAAGTGCCAGGCAAGCAAAAGCCCCTTGTTCATTCCGATATAATCTCAATCTCTCGCTCCTGCTCTCTTTTACTGCATTAGGACAACAACGTTTCAACTGTTACATGCTGTGGTAGCTGAACCCCTTTCCTCTGCATGACCTGTCATTGCCACAGTAAATAGATGAAACCCACTAGCATGAGTAGGAGTTGTTTGAGCCCTGATGTGCCTACTCATTCATGCTTGTTTGTCATGCCTGCTACTGCTTAGAGTTGAGTCGGGTCTAATTAATCGGGGATGAATTGGAAAGTTGTGAACATGTCCTACTAAGTGTGAGCTAAGTGTGTGAACACGTTTGGTAAAGGTAGCGGTGAGAGGCCATGTAGGAGTACATGGTGGGTTGTCTCATTGAAGCCGTCCTCAGGAACTGAGTTCTATGTTTGTGATCCATGAACAGTTACTACCACACATTGGGTTTCGGTAACTCGACCCCTCTCGACTTGTTAATCAGCCTGATCTCTGTCCAGGAGTTGCAACTAGTTTCTGGTGTTTGTAGGTTGTGTTAGTAGTCTACCAAGTGGCACCCGGTACAGGTGGGCTTGGGTCAGACTAGGCACTGTGGCCGGGTATGCCAAGCACCGCCCGTTTGGTGGGCTTGGAACCTTGTACACATCGTTTGGGGCCGTGAGCGACACCCCGGCCGGATATCCTTGCAGATGGAACCCGAATAGGCGATAAACCTGGACTAGAATCTTGCGTGGTTAGTCAGGTCGTGGCCGACACCCTCGCCAGGCTTCCGCTTGAAGGTTGCCGAGATACATGACGTGTACATGGCGGTAAGTGGCGAGAGCGTGTGTGAAGAAGTACACCCCTGCAGGATTAATATGATCTATTCGTATAGCCGCGTCGGCGGTAAAGGACCTCTGGGTTGCCTATACAGTTCATAGACAAGTGAAAGTGGATACTCTAAAATGCGCAAAATAAGCGTGAGTGCTATGGATGGTGTTCTCGTAGGGAGACGGGAGCGGATCCATAGTGGTGTATTGATATGTTGAATATGTGGACTCGTGTGCGCCACCTCAAACGAGTTACTTGCATTTGTAGTTCAGGATAGCCACCGAGTCAAAGCTGGCTTGCTGCAGTTAAACCCCACCATCCCTTTGTTGATACCGATGCATATGTAGATAGTTCTGATGTAAGTCTTGCTGGGTACATTTGTACTCACGTTTGCCTATTTTATGGTTTGCAGAGAGACTACAGTCTCACTAGTAGTTCCGCGTGGACTTCGATGTTTAGCTTGTTACCTCAGCTACGATGTTGTGCCCTCGGCAGGATCTGGTAGATAGTCGGGCTTCTCAGCCTTTTTCATTTGTAGATGTCTGTACTCAGACATGATAAGCTTCCGCATGTGCTTTAACTTGTATGCTCTGAATGTTGGGTCATGAGACCATGTTTGTATGATCTCGCTCCTCGGAGCCTATTGAATAAAATACTTGAGTCGTAGAGTCATGTTGTGATGCCATGTTGTATTTGCACATATCGAGCATATTGTGTGTATGCTATTGAAATGCTTGGTATGTGTGGGATCTGACAACCTAGTTGTTTATCCTTGGTAGCCTCTCTTACCGGGAAATGTCTCCTAGTGCTTCCACTGAGCCAGGGTAGCTTGCTACTGCTCTGGAACACTTAGGCTGGCCGGCATGTGTCCTTCTTCGTTCTCGTGGTATCCATCCCTTCGGGAAATGTCACACGGTGTCTACCGGAGTCCTGTTAGCCTGCTACAGCCCAGATTCTCTGGAGTCCTACTAGCCCAGTTGCTATAGCCTGGACTCACTCGCTGATGACCGACACGTTCGTTGCTGGGTCATGTATGCTTGTCCCTGTAAGTTAGTGCCTTCGGGTTCATGACTAGTCATGTCAGCCCGGGCTCCTTGTCAGATGGATGCTAGCGACACTATCATATACGTGTGCCAAAAAGGCACAAATGGTCCTGGGCCTGGTAAGGCGACACCCGTGGGAATACCGTGCGTGAGGACGCAAAGTGATATGAGGTGTTACATGCTAGATCGGTGTGGCATTGTGTCGGGGTCCTGACAGCTTTGGTATCAGAGCCTGACTGCTTGTAGGATTACCAAGCCAAACTGGTCGAAGTTGAGTCTAGAATTTTTTTAGTTATATAAGGGAATTGATTGTGGAATGGAACATAAGGCTCTTTTTACTCCTTATACCTTATGGCCTTTTGATCTGAGTCATCCTATCTTTCCTACGGGGTTAAGGAACTAGGCTATCTCTTCTTTCTATCAGGATCACGTGTTACTCATCCGTAGACTTATAAGATTGTTGGATTTAAGCCTCAGTTCAGTTTCTACTACTTCCGTATATTCATAACTGGCCTCAGATACTTGATATTTTGCTTCTGAGTGGTTATGCCACTATGTTGCAGGGTGTCTCAAATCTTCTTGAGCATTTACAGCCGTTATGTTGTCCGAGTCATCCCGGGTTTCTAAATAGTCTGATGCATTTGCAAATCTTTTCCTTCCGTTCTCGATGTTCCTTTGGGCCAGATTAACCACACTAATCGGTGAGTTGAGGTACTCTATTGCCTCGACATATTTGTTGGAGTCATTATTATGACCCTAGGTGTCTTAGGGGATCATCTAGTAATCTAGCTATGTCTTGTGTTCCCAGTGTGATGATTCTGGCCATCATTCTCGAAAGCATCCCATGATGCCACCTAGTTAGTAGGCATTCTGCTCCTATGTTTCTGAACCTGAGATTCACCCTACTTACCTCATGTTGATAGTGTTGCTAGTTCCTTTAGGATATTAGTAACCTTTGCGATAGTCCTCGAAGTTCGTGGTATTACCTTCTTCCAAGTACCATGAACTGCTTCTAGCAGAAGTTCCTCGCTGAACCAAAAGATCACCACCAGAGTGCTCTTGACGGGTCCCCGATTCTATGATGTGAGTCTTCCAGTTCTACCTTCTCCGCATGGGTTATCCGGAAGAAATATGTCGAACTCGTTTGACATGCTAACCTATGCATCCACAACTCATAAAATCATATGTTCTTTTGGGTTGTCCCTCTTTAGTTGTTTTCTAGGCCTCGTCTATCAATTGATAGTCAGGAGTAGTTGTGCATTCGTGTTCATCGATGCTTATTATTCTTGTGGTCCGTCAAGCCATTCTATTCCAGAGTGACTAGGAGAAACAAACTCCAGTACCCTTTTCCATTTCCAGGACTGGGTCAAAGAAGTTTTGTTCCACAGATCAAGATGCAATCCAGCTTCTGGTCTATTCTACCTTGAAGTATTACCATCTTTATATCAGGAATATCATGGGAACTGCACACCCTATTATGAATTCTTGATGCAGTAATACTTCTCGCCATCATTATTCACTCCTCGGCCCCCATGTTGTTGTAACCGAAACGCTGACAAGTGCATCATGATGTGTGAAATCAATACTCCTAGCAACCGTGTTGCTTGGTAGTTAATGGACAATACTCTCATTCTTAGTGTGCTGGTTATGGAATCATCATCCTACGATTGATCATGCTACCTAGTCCATATTTTTGGTGCACACTTCGATCAATGAGTTAGGATTGTGCCAATCCCTCGCTTATTTGATCATATTGTCTTGCCCAGAAAACAGGATTGTTCCCGGGCTTAATAACATATTGGTGGTTCATGATTTTCCGAATATCTTCTCGGAAGCAGTACAGGTTGACACCTGACCGCTATGTTGAGATCGTGATTAAGTTGGTTTCTTGTAAACCACCCATTCTCCAAGATTATGTGTTGGATACCCTGAACTAGTTGGTTGAGCTAAACAACAATTTGGAGAGTTGGAAGATAAAAGCTTTGCCTAACTTAGTTCATCACAAAGGGATATCTTTTGTATATGTGTGTTGAAGAAAGATGATATCTTCTTCGATTGGCCCTTGTGATCAGTTGTTGGATCTATTGTCTTCTCAAAACTTTGATTTGAGTGTGGGCTATCCTCAAATCAAGTCAGAACCAACAATGTTCGTAATGTTGTCTTACCCGTGGTTGATTCCTTGAGCATACGCCATTACATCTTTCGGTCTGACCAATACTATCACATTGTTCACATAATGGTGGAAATCCAGTGATATGGAAATTCTGACGAGTTGCTGTTGAGCCCATCAGCAACATTTTGTCTCCTCCATGATTCATGTTCAACATCAAGCTAGTGTTGGAAACTTTTGTAAGCATTATCTTCATGTTCCGTTCATGAAGCCTAAGTTTGGATGAAAGAAGTGACTCCCTCTAATTCATGTGCATTTGATGCAAGTTGCCGTCGTGAATTCGAGAAAGTTATTTTTGCCTCCTCCAGAATCATCCCAAGTCAGTCAAGCATATGTGCGAAGTATTCTATGGTTTGGAGACTTGCAACCTTCATCCCATATGTATTCCCTAGCACCCCAAGCCACTGATTGATTTGTTCAAGGAAAAGGAGTTGATGTGCGAATACTAGTTCATGCACAAGACTTCGATATCCTCGTTAATGGTTCCCCACCTGAACTCGGTAGTGTTTTATTAAAAGAGGCCATGCTTGTCTGGGACAGTGTGTTCACATGTATGTAGCTGAACCAGCTCATGTTTTGGAGCTTGCTATCATAGTTCATTTCCCGAGAATCTCGCAACGCCATCTCATCGATTTGTGTTGCAAACTTTCATCTTTCCTTCTAGACTTGATGAGTCTGGAATATCCTGACACCAACCAGATCTGAATATCAGGCAGATATGATGGTTGGAACGTGGCCCAAAAATTATAATATTGGTCTCTCAGTAACCCGGTAACATGGATGTCGTGGCCAACACACCTAGCCGGAAGGCCTATTATTGTAGTATCTTGGTTGAAGAAGTTGGTCACCTCCCCATAAGGATCTCGCAGGATCTGCCTCCGTAGTTATTCCTCATGGATTCTTGAGCTTCTGAAGTCTGACCTTTTACTTGGTGTTCTAGTTATCAAACCATATCTATAAATGGGTTGCGCTAGCACATCAAGGAGAACAATAGAAGCGGAGTGCTAAATGTTTCTCGGTCAATCATCTAGATTTTGTTTCCTTGGCCTTGCTAAGGTGAAATATGAGAAGGTGTTATCTTCCTTTGCATTTGCTCGTCCATCACTATTCACCATGGTAGTATGTTGTGTTGCCAGGATCCTTGACATGGATGTTAGTAAAACCTTGATGAATATGGAAATGCTCAAGTTCCTAAGAGCCAGCGCAAGCGAAATCATTCCTTGCGTTGTCTTCAACAAGGTAGTCCACATCATCCATTCTAGTCCAGGTATGCCATTCTACCGCACTCCGGCAATGATTGTTGTGATTTTGCCTTAGGCTGATATAAATGTTTCAATGATCTATGAATCAAAAGTAATTCTTTTTGCCAAGGTAATAATTCTACGAGTCACCCTTCTCGAACATGTCTCGTTGTGGTATCATGGCAACCCAACTCCTCGCTACGTTGACAACCGTTCACCACCCCCTTAGGTGTGAAATTGTTGTCTATCTAGTGAACCTTCGTCATCTGTTTCACTCCATCCCTCTAGATGTATGCTTCGTGTCTCATCTCGAGAGATGTTGCTATGTCTCATTCTGTGAGTTGATCGTCGGTTGCTCGATCTTCGAGAAGATCGATTCTTCGAGAGTTTGCTTTCTTCCTGTTATCGTGTTGGGTGGAGTTCTCAGAGCAAGACGTTGAGACAAAGGTGATGACCGAATCAATGCTCTTATGAAGTACAACCTGGATCATGAAGATTGTGCTAGCTTTGTGTTCCCTTCTGTCTGCTTACCCTATGTCTTGAATCTCGGGACGAGATTCTTGCTTAGTGGGGGTGAGTTGTCACATCCCTAGTTCTGGTTTGCTCTAGGCTAGCTAGTCATGTGTGCATCATGTTTAAATTTCAACGAATTTGAAATGGGAACATGCGAAAGCCTCAGAAATTATTTCTGAAAATGACCAAGATACAAATTGCTTCAAATAGGTCCAAGAAAATGTTCATGTTTCTCTATGAAAATATTGGCCAGAAGTAAAATTCAAACCAATATTATTAGGAGCTCATAAATATTTATTTTGGGCATTTGAAGCTAATGCAATAACTATTTGCATTGAATTTATATTTGCTATATATCGAATATGTGTCCAATAATTCTGAGAAATTGTGAGGGGCTTTGGAATAATCCTTTTAGTCCCTGCAAAATAATCAGAAGAAAGCAAAATGGTTTAGTGCTCAAAACTAAATCAAAACAAATAACAGAAAAGGAAAACAAAAAACAGAAATAAAAATGAGTCTTACAGGCCACTTACAGCAGCCCATTTATTACGCCCAAGAGGGCAAGCCAAGCCGACCGCCAGCACCAATCGTCACCTTCCTCGCGCCAGGAGGACAGGGGCACGCGCCCGGCGCGCGCGGCCACGCGTCCTGCCACCTCCTGCTTGCCGCTTCTCCCCGGACGCCCCCGGAGATGCCACGCACACCCCTGGCCCCTCTCTCACTCTCCCTGGACCCTTCACCCTCCTTTGCTCTCTCTCTCTCTCTCGTGCAGCCCGAGCGGAGCTCATCACCACCGCTCGCCGTTGCCGCACCCAGAGCCTCCCCCTCGACCCCTCGGCCTGCCCAGTAGCTCCGCTACCTCGTCCTCAACCTCCTCACCAAGCCAAGCAACGCCAGACGCACCCAAACGCCCTCACCGCCGTCTTCTTCAACCTCAAGCCACCGAGATTGCCGACGACCGTGCGCCCGCTCCGACGCCTCCCCGAGCCCGATGTAACCTCCAAACGATGCGCTGTGAGCCTCCGGTCGATTCCCCTCTCCTTCCCGCGTCGTTTTCGCGCTCTAGCCGTAGATGCACCAGAGCCGAGTTGTGCTCGCCGCCGGTCAGAGGCCGCCGTGGACAGAGCTAGTAAAGCTTGCGTTCGAGCTTGTCGACGTGCTCAGCACGCTCCCAGGAGCCAAACGCACACACTCGCTCGTCCTGCTGTGCGCTAGAACCGCCGCCCCGAGCTCGTTTCCGACGAGCTCGGCCACCCCAGCTCACCCCGCTTGCTCCACCAGCCGCGACGCACTCCCAGGAACCCATAGGAGCAAACCGCACATCGAATGGTGCTCCATACCGAGC
The DNA here is from genome assembly GCA_021437245.1 of Aegilops speltoides. Taxonomy (NCBI): domain Eukaryota; kingdom Viridiplantae; phylum Streptophyta; class Magnoliopsida; order Poales; family Poaceae; genus Aegilops; species Aegilops speltoides. The sequence continues at coordinate 218,379,899 of CM038145.1, forward strand.
ACACAATGCACCTCCGCCGTCGGCCGAGGTCGTCGCCGGTTAATCTCCGGCGAGGATGACGTGGCACCTTAATTAAATGCTAATGACACCACTAACTAACCCCCTAGCTCACTGGCGGATGGCACCTCCCAGTTTTGTTTCTGTTTAGGTTAGTTTAAAACCTAGTGGGACCCACATGCCTGAGTTGACCCCGCTGACGTGGCCGTTGACTAGGCCCACACGTTAGCGACCCTAACCAGCACCGTGACACTGACTAGTGGGACCCCCCTGGTCAGGTTTGACCTGGACCGGGTCAGTTGACTCACTGACGTCACAATGACGCAGTTAATCATTTTATGGAATAAAAATAATCCAGGAAATTCCAGAAAATATCCAAAACTTCTAAAATTCATAGAAAATCAACCATAACTCCAAATGAAATAATTTATATATGAAAAATGATCAGAAAAATCTTGTAAATGGCATGATAGAACAACTTATAGCTACTGTTTAGGACAAATTATGTAAATGGCATTTGAATTTCCACATATGGAGTTTGAATTTGAATCTTGGATTCAAACCAACTTCAATTAACCTGTTGCTAGTTGCATTAGCTCAAATCACAACATATTGACATGTCATGATTATGCATCATATCGTGCATTGCATTGATTGTGTTGTTCCTTGTTTGTTGGTGTTTGTCCCCTCTCAACAGACGTGTTCTGACGATGAGATCGATGACACCGATGAAGAACAACTATCTTCAGAAGTGCCAGGCAAGCAAAAACCCCTTGTTCATTCCGATATAATCCCACTCTCTCACTCGTGCTCTCTTTTACTGCATTAGGACAACAATGTTTCAACTGTTACACTGCGGTAGCTGAATCCCTTTCCTCTGCATGACCTGTCATTGCCACAGTAAATAGATGAAACCCACTAGCATGAGTAGGAGTTGTTTGAGCCCTGATGTGACTACTCATTCATGCTTGTTTGTCATGCCTGCTACTGCTTAGAGTTGAGTCGGGTCTAATTAATCGGGGATGAATTGGAAAGTTGTGAACATGTCCTACTATGTGTGAGCTAAGTGTGTGAACACGATTTGGTAAAGGTAGCGGTGAGAGGCCATGTAGGAGTACATGGTGGGTTGTCTCATTGAAGCCGTCCTCAGGAACTGAGTTCTATGTTTGTGATCCATGAACAGTTACTACCACACATTGGGTTCCGGTAACTCGACCCTCTCAACTTGTTAATCAGCCTGATCTCTGTCTAGGAGTTGCAACTAGTTTCTGGTGTTTGTAGGTTGTGTTAGTAGTCTACCAAGTGGCACCCAGTACAGGTGGGCTTGGGTCAGACTAGGCACTGTGGCCGGGTATGCCAAGCACCGCCCGTTTGGTGGGCTTGGAACCTTGTACACATCGCTTGGGGCCGTGAGCGACACCCCCGCCGGATCTCCTTGCAGATGGAACCCGAATAGGCGATAAACCTGGACTAGAGTCTTGCGTGGTTAGTCAGGTCATGGCCGACACCCTCGCCAGGCTTCCGCTTGAAGGTTGCCGAGATACATGACGTGTACATGGTGGTAAGTGGCGAGAGCGTGTGTGAAGAAGTACACCCCTGCAGGGTTAATATGATCTATTCGAATAGCCGCGTCCGCAGTAAAGGACCTCTGGGTTGCCTATACAGTTCATAGACAAGTGAAAGTGGATACTCTAAAATGCGCAAAATAAGTGTGAGTGCTATGGATGGCGTTCTCGTAGGGAGACGGGAGCAGATCCAGAGTGGTGTATTGATATGGTGAATATGTGGACTCGTGTGCGTCACCTCAAAAGAGTTACTTGCTATCGTAGTTCAGGATAGCCACCGAGTCAAAGCTGGCTTGCTGCAGTTAAACCCCACCATCCCTTTGTTGATACCGATGCATATGTAGATAGTTCTGATGTAAGTCTTGCTGGGTACATTTGTACTCACGTTTGCCTATTTTATGTTTTGCAGAGAGATTACATTCTCACTAGTAGTTCCGCGTGGACTTCGACGTTTAGCTTGTTACCTCATCTACAATCTTGTGCCCTCGGCAGGATCTGGTAGATAGTCGGGCTTCTCAGCCTTTTTCATTTGTAGATGTCTGTACTCAGACATGATAAGCTTCCGCATGTGCTTTGACTTGTATGCTCTGAATGTTGGGTCATGAGACCATGTTTGTATTATCGCGCTCCTCGGAGCCTATTGAATAAAATACTTGAGTCGTAGAGTCATGTTGTGATGCCATGTTGTATTTGCACACATCGAGCATATTATGTGTATGTTATTGAAATGCTTGGTATGTGTGGGATCTGACAACCTAGTTGTTTATCCTTGGTAGCCTATCTTACCGGGAAATGTCTCCTAGTGCTTCCACTGGGCCAGGGTAGCTTGCTACTGCTCTGGAACACTTAGGCCGTCCGACATGTGTTCTTCTTCGTTCCTGTGTCTGTCCCTTTGGGGAAATGTCACACGGTGTCTACAGGAGTCCTGTTAGCCTGCTACAGCATGGATTCTCAGGAGTCCTGCTAGCCTAGTTGCTACAACCCGGATTCACTCACTGATGACCGGCACGTTTGTTGCTGGGTCATGTATGCATGTCCCTGTAAGTTAGTGCCACTTTGGGTTCATGACTAGTCATGTCAGCCCGGGCTCCTTGTCATATGGATGCTAGCGACACTATCATATACGTGTGCCAAAAGGCACAAACGGTCCCGGGCCTGGTAAGGTGATACCCGTGAGAATACCGTGCGTGAGGCTGCAAAGTGATATGAGGTGTTACATGCTTGATCGGTGTGGCATTGAGTCGGGGTCCTGACAATCATCCACGACCGTATCCTGCCTCGGGGAGGGGGTCGTGACAATGGATGCCAGCGTCCTCCTCGGTTGCTGCACCGCATCCGCCTTGCTTTGTACGCGCACTTGCTGATTGGTCGGTGCCACATCCACTGATGAGGCAACCTGATCCCTGACCAAAGCGCCTGTCATAGCCCCATCCTGTCCCCCATTCGAAGGCTCCAACGGGCCGATGCCATGCTGCTCCTCCACGCGTCCAGTCAAACGGTCAAAGGAGGAAGGCCTGATCGTTATCCTGTCCCTGACATCAGAAGGCAGGCGTGGTGGGGCCACCGGTGTAGCGTCCATGGGTGGCAACCGCCAGCCATGGCTGTCCCTGCTCCGGCCATGCCCTCCGGCGATCCCACGCGTGCTGGCGCCAATGCCACCACCAGCATGGCGACCTCCTTGGGAGCCGCTCCCATCTGTACCACGTGTATCCCAGATCCCAAACTGCCAGTAACGCCGCTGAGTGATCGGTCCTCCGCCGCTGCCCATGCTTCCCTCTTCTGGCAAACCGCTCTGTCCACTCTCGGAGGAACCTCCCATGAGGAAGAAAGGCTCATCGACGTCGGTATAGTCCGTCACCTCATCGATGTGGATGAGGGATCTGTACTGCAACACCGCAGGCTCAAACTGTTGTGGCCCTGGCTCAGGCACGGTGAGCCACTGGAGTGATGGGACGATCGCCGGATCCGCCGTCCAGACTGACAGCTTGAAGGAGGAGAGGTTGGTTCTTGAGCTGGTCTCCGGCGCCACAGAATCCACTAGACATGACAAACCCAACAACCTCTCCACAACCTCGCGATCCCAAGTGTGAGGAGGGATGCCCTCGATCTCAAGCAGCACCTTATGCCGAAGCACTGCATGCACAGCCTGCGCCTGCCTGTTCCACTGCCGGAAGAACAACCTGACTCCACTGTGATCCCCCACCGGCATAGCCGACATCGTGTTCCTGTCCTCCGGCCGCGCAAAGACAATGAGGAAGTCCTCCGGCCTGTGGCGATGAACTGAGATCCACCTAGACTCAATGCCAACCTTGGCGAACATCGCCTCACGAATGAACTCCGGCGAGACATCTCTCCTGGCCCCACGGCGTAGACCACCATGGAGAGTTGTAGCCGCCGCTCCAACTTGTCCAGCGACTGCGACCGCCGCACGATGCACACCTCCATCAGATCGAAAGCAGAATCCACCGGCAAAACAAGGCGAGGCGCCAGAAGAGAGGGCCACACCGGCAAGCCCTCGCCCCGGCCCGCAGGGGGCGGTGGTGGCGGAGGCAGGGGTGCGGCCGTGCTCGGCCCGAGCATGCCCTGCCCAGCTGCGCAGCCGAGCTCGAACAGACACATCCCCCGCACCCCGGCAAGAAATCTTGGCGACCATACGACGGCAGAGCTCCTCTTGCGATGCCGGGCTGCGAGGCAGCATGCAGCCGGCCGACTCGTGCCCCGACATCCCGCACCTAATGCAGACGGCGGGGTTGGTGCAGTCCCTACGGAAGTGGTCATCCCGAAAGCAACAGAAGCACAAACCCTCCATCTCCGGTGACACCTCCTGCCACGGAGACCTCTGTGTAGAGCGGCTGGGCGGCATCTCAAGGCCAGGGGCGTGGCGATGTCTCCACTTCGATCTACTAGAAGGTCTTGGCTGGAACGACGGCGCCTCCACCGGACGTGCCTCCACAGCCGCACGTGGCCCCGAGGAGACCTCCGCAGTGGCCTCCGCCTGTCTCGGGGCGTTGGACGAGCCCGAGAAGGAAGACAGACCCAGGCCGGAGACAACCGGGCGATCACCGACGTAGCGCGAGGACACCGACGGCAACCGAGAGCGGTCCGCCATGAGGGCGCGGGGGAAGGACGAGTGTGGCTGCCGAGGCCGGAGTGGCGAACGGCGGGTGGGGGGGGGGCTGGATGTCACGCCCAATGTGTGACCCTATCCAAAAGGAACTCGAAGGTCCCACCAAGGATAGACCCGCATATTGGAACGCTTTTGCAAGGTGGATATCATTACATCAACAATACATAATAGAGGGGATACATCCAATACATACAATGTCACATGAATACAACAATACAACATACAATAACAACATCCGACTACGGATGAATCATAAACAGAAACTCAAACAATATCCACCCTGCTAGCCCAGGCTGCCGACCTGGAACCTATCCCCTGATCGAAGAAGCAAAAGAAGACCTCCAAACAAGCAAACATCGCTCTCGCGTCAGGATCATCACATAACCTGCACCTGCAACTGTTGTTGTAGTAATCTGTGAGCCACGAGGACTCAGCAATCCCATTACCATGGGTATCAAGACTAGCAAAGCTTAATAGGAAAGGAAGGGGTAAAGTGGTGAGGTTGCAGCAGCGACTAAGCATGATATGGTGGCTAACATACGCAAATGAGAGCGAGAAGAGAAACAAGCGGAACGGTCGTGAAGCTAGCAATGATCAAGAGGTGATCCTGAACACCTACTTACGTCAAACATAACACAGAAACCGTGTTCACTTCCGGACTCCGTCGAGAAGAGACCATCACGGCTACACACGGTTGATGCGTTTTAATTCGGATCGATGTCAAGTTATCTACAACCGGACATTAACAAATTCCCATCTGCCACATAACCGGGCACGGCTCTCGAAAGTTTATACCTGCAGGGTGTCCCAACTTAGCCCATGACAAGCTCTCACGATCAACGAAGGAATAGACCTTCTCCAGAAGACCCGATCAGTCTCGGAATCCGGTTTACAAGACATTTCGACAATGGTAAAACAAGACCAGCGAAACCTCCGGCGTGCCGACATCCCGATAGTAGCAGCAGTATCTCGTCTCGAGCCACGACCGGATGAACACTACGACGGCAACCGACGATACCCCAAGTTGCCTAGGGGCAGCACCGCAAGTGGCTCTGGTTTGGACCAACACTTAGACAAGCATTGGCCCTGGGGGGCTATAATAAAGATGACCCTTGGGTTAATTACTCCCAAGGGAAATATAGGTGGTGGTGAGGCAAATGGTAAAACCAAGGTTGGGCCTTGCTGGACAAGTTTTATTCAAAGCGAACTGTCAGGGGGGTCCCATAAATCACCCGACCGCGTAAGGAACGCAAAATCCGGGAACATAACACCGGTATGACGGAAACTAGGGCGGCAAGAGTGGAACAAAACACCAGGCATAAGGCCAAGCCTTCCACCCTTTACCAAATATATAGATGCATTAATAATATAAGAGATATTGTGATATCCCAACATAACCCTGTCCACCATGGAGAAATCTTCAACTTCACCTGCAACTAGCAACGCTATAAGAGGGGCTGAGCAAAAGTGGTGACATAGCCAATCAATGGTTTGCTAGGAATGGTGTCAAAGGTTAGAGGTTTATGGCAATATGGGATGGCTTGATAAACAGGTAATAGGTAGCGCAGCATAGCGATAGAACGAAGCAACTAGCATAGCAATGATAGTAGTGAGATCCAGGGTAGCGGTCATCTTGCCTGAAATCCCGCAAGGAAGAAGAACGAGTCCATGAAGAAGACGAACGGATGAAGCCGAACCAATCGTAGACGAACGAATCCTCACGATCGCAACGAAACAGGAACTAACAAGAAGAAGCACACAACATGGTAAACACACCACACATAGACAAGACATGATGCACAACAAACATGATGCATGACAAAGCTACATGAAGCTACTCATGGAAAGAGATGATGCAAACAAGAACAACACATCAAAGCAAGTTTAAATGAGGCCGGAAACAACATATAACAATTCCGGTAAGTCCTCATATGCAAATTTCGAAATTGGTCCAGAACTGAATAAACATTATGTTCAAGTAGTTAAACAGCAAGTTAAGATGCACCAAGATGATCTACACGAAATTCTAGTCAAGTTACATATAAAGTTCATTAGATTTGGAGCTACGGCCTAGAAGATATGAGCAAAACAAGTTAAATATGGCATTGATGCAAAATGCACTCAAACATCAAGCAAACACCTCAAAACAAGGATGCAACATGATAATATGGAACTACATGCAAAATCAAGCAAGTTTCATATAGAGAACACTCAAAACGGAGCAACGGTGCAACACACACACACTATACAAGTCATAACAACAATCTGTCCATAACAGCAACTAGGCATCTTACAAGCTTCAAAACAACATTCTACAGCACCCCAACATAATAACAAAAGGCATAGGCATGAAGTATAGGTAAAGCACAACAAAACATGAACACTGAGCTATCTCCAGAAACAACTAGAACATGCTCAAAAAGACATGGTAAGATTGCAAATAATAACAGTTTCAGACTTTAGCAGAAATAACATCAGGTTGCAATGTTTAGAGCTGTGAAACAACATGTTACAGGAACTTATAATGGCAAACAAAGGCATGGCATGAATCTACTAATTGCATATCAAAAGTCCCTTACTGACCATGAGCCAAAAAGGCACAGAAAATATGATGGCACCCATGTAAACATGGCAAGTTATATTACAGATTCATACATGGCAGGAACAACAATAAGTAGGCATGTTCGTGAGCTTGAACCACTCACGACAGAGCAATACATGGCATGGCAAGGCAACCAACAACAAGAAGGCATGTTTATGAAGCTAAGCATGGCAAGAACAAGTTCATAGGGTGCATGGATCACTAGGAAAACACATGGAAACAACTGAACTTAATGTAAACAGGCTGACAGCAACATCATTTAGCAACTTTGGAGCAAGATTACAACATGTTCCAGCAGGCAATAATTGCAACCAAGGGCATGAATGGATAGAGCATGACATGTAGATCAAAACATGTTTATAGGACATCTCCAGATTATGCATAGAATGATTAGTAGAAGCATGTTAACATAGCAACAAAATATAACAGAATCTGCCTAGCAAAACAACAACAGCAACTACTCTACTTAGCAAGCTTGATACACTCAGCACACAACTCACAAAAATACATGGTTAACACCTCTGGAAAGATGGCATGGCATAGATCAAGATACATGTAGATCTCATACTCATAGGATGCACAGATCAATCATGGCAAAAATGGTAAATGAGCAAGTTATAACAGTTTCAGCAGATTAACATCATGAAGCACTCTTCCAACAGCATTTCGGGCACCAACATGAACTCAAATGAAGATGATGCAATGGAATGAAATGAAGTACTCGTCCAGGCGAACAATTTGACATATTACACGAACAAAACGGACCGACGGATGCAGAGATACAGCATGATGAATATTGCATGTAAAGTCAGAAAACAGGGACTTAGAGGAAATGTTACCCTCGCGGGAAAAACTGGACGGGATGGATCCGGGGCGCCGTTTGGATGGCCGGGCGGGTGGATCTCATCCCACCCGCCGGATCCGGCGACGAGGCGGCCGGAGACGGCGGCCGGAAAGCGGGCGGCACCGGAGGAGGCCGGGACGGCGGCGCTTGAGCCGGGCCATGCAGTAGCGGGTCGAGCGGCTCCGGAGGCGCGGGAGGCGCGGGCGGCAGGGCGGGCTGGCGCCTGGCGGCGGCGCTGGCGGGCGGCAGCGGCGGCTCCATGATGGTGCTGGGAGGCCGGGAGGCGGCGTCGGAGGGCGCGGGCGCCACCTGGCGGGTTTTGGCAGAAGGCCATGGCGGGCGGTAGGCGAGGCGGCGGCGGGGCCGACCCGGGAGGCACGGCGAGGCGCTGGGCGGGCGGGAGGCGTGGCGGCGCTTCGCTGGCGGCAAAGCCCGACGGACGGCGCGGAGATCCATGGCGGCGGCTGGCAAGGGGCGACGGTGGCGACTGCCCCATGGCTCTGCAGCTGGCCTCATGGCGGGCGGCGGGTGGAGACAGAGAGAGGGTGAGGTGGCGGCGCGGGATTGGGCGAGGCGGCGGCGGAGCTGAGGTGGCGGCGTCTGATTGGCCGGAGTGAGGTGGAGGCTGGACGTGTCCGGCGCGGGGTCGGACACGTCCGGCGGCAGGGAGGGAAAATCTAGGGTTTCGGGGGGGAAATGATCCGAAAATGGAGAGGGGAAGACGTTTTTATAGGTAGAGGGAGCTAGGAGAGTCCAAATGAGGAGCGGTTTTCGGCCACGCGATCGTGATCGAACGACCGAGAGCATGGAGGGGAGTTAGATGGGTTTTGGGCCACTTTGGAAGGGGTGTTGGGCTGCAACAAAAGAGGCTTTCACGGTTACCGGTTAACTGTTGGAGTATCAAACGACCTCCAAATGGCACGAAACTTGACAAAGCGGTTCTACGGTGCTATACCAAGGCCGCTTGGCAAACCTCGGGCCATTCCGAGAAAGTTTAACACCCGCACACGAAAGAGAGGCAAAAGGGGACGCCGGGTGAGATAGGAGCGCCGGATTGCAAAACGGACAACGGGGAAATTCTCAGATGCATGAGACGAACACGAATGAGAAATGAGATGCACATGACGACATGATATGAAATGCAGATGATGACATGGCAAAGTGCAATACGCAAGCAAATGACATGGCAACGACGGCGAATAACTGGCGGACACCTGGCGCATCGAATCCGGGGCGTTACAACACTCCTCCACGAACAAGAGATCTCGTCCCGAGATCTTAGGACCGAGACGGAAGTGAAAAGGGATGAGGCGAAACAAGAACTCAAAAGAAGAAGCGAAGAATCGAGAGCACTCAAGAAGGAGAGAGGAACGACGAGAATGACGAGAATCGAAAGCTGACGGAAACAGATAGACTTTGAAACGACTCCGGTAACAAAAGGATGACCACTGGCGGGTGTGTCCGGGGCGTTACACCGGACGCCGGCGCCGGAGTGACGCGCGGCGTGGAGGCGCTCTCTCTCTCTCTCTCCGTTACAAGTGTTTCCCCGCCATGATTGCTAACACTCAAAGCTTATTTCTAGAACAAGTAGCATCCGTCGAACACAGAGAAAGATAGGGGCATTATTTTTCATCTCCCAATTTATTTACCATATAGTTAATTGTCAACAATAATAATTCATGATCAAATATATTTGAATGGCCATATATGCTTGGATATTTCCCCACCGTATGATGCTTGCCAACTAAAGAAAAATTGAGGTTGAAATGAGAAGGAATAATATTGACTCTTGCATAAAAGTAAATACATGAAAGTAAAAGATAGGCCCTTCGCAGAGGGAAGCAGAGGTTGTGATGCGCTTTTTAATTTTGGATGTGCAATCCCTTAATGCAAAGGAATGTCACATTGCATTGCCCCTTGTGACAGCAACCTTTATTATGTAGTCTGTCGAATTTATTTCTTTACCATCACAAGTTCGTACAATGCTTATTTTGCCTTACAATGAAAGATCAAACATATTTAGGAGAAATTTTTATTGCTTTATGCACCGATGAAAAATTACTTAAAGGATCTTATTCAATCCATAGGTAGATATGGTGGACTCTCATGGCAACAAACGGGGTTTAAGGGTTTTTGGGTGCACAAGTAGTATCTCTACTTAGTACAAATTTTTGGCTAGCAAAAGATCCTAAGCAAGCACCACATGTTGGAGGATCCATAACAATACAAATTCTATACAAATATACCCAAACATAACTCATTACATTGTCTTCCTTGTCCAACTTCAAATAATTTGCTCAAGTTTGAAAATAACTAATTGTGCTCACAATCATAGAAGATGTCCGAGATAGTATATTTATATGTGAAATCTCTCTTCCTTCAGTATTCTTTCATGAGTTGTTCAAATGACCAATGCGGTGTTTGCTAACTTTCAATAAATTTTACCACCTATACTTCTTATGTGTGAAGTCATTACTCCTCATTGGATAAGCATATGAAACATATATAATTTTAGATTTATGATATTCAATTCATTCAACCATTTACTCATAGGATACAAGTGAAGCATGAGAGTAACTGATAAAACTACTCCAAAAAGATATAAGTGAAGATCAATGCTTAGTCAATTAGTTAAATAGCCATGCGAGGACTCTCTCTCATTCAAGATTTCAGATCCAATGATTTCATTCAAACATCTAGTAAAATGAAAATATGCTCCAAGCAAAACACATATCATGTGACGAATAAAAATATAGCTCCAAGTAAGGTATACCGATAGTGTTGAAGACAAAAGAGGGGATGCCTTCCGGGGCATCCCCAAGCTTAGTTGCTTGGGTATTCCTTGAATATTACCTTGGGGTGCCTTGGGAACCCCCAAGCTTAGGGTCTTGCCACTCCTTATTCTTATCATATCGACATCTCACCCAAAACTTGAAAACTTCAATCACACAAAACTTAACAGAACTTCATGAGATGGGTTAGTATGATAAAGACAAATCATTCACTTTGGTACTGTCAAGATAAGATTCATAATTGTTCTCATACAATGCCTACTATACCATATCATTTCTACAATTTATATTGAGCAATATAAGCCATAGAAACAATAAAACAAGCAACCTATGCGTTGAAAACAGAATCTATCAAAAACAAAACAGTTTGTAATGATCTGAACAACAACCATATTCTTTTACTCCAAAGTTTTTGGAAAATTAGCACAACCTAGAAAATTTGTATATCAATCTTGTGTAAGAAATTCAGATCAAAAGCACGCTTCTGTGATTTTTTTTAAATTCTCGCAATGAGCGCAAAAGTTTCTGTTTTTTAGCAAGATCAAATGAACTACCACCATAGATCATCCCAAAGGTCTTACTTGGCACTTTATTGAAACAAAAACTATAAAACATGATTACTACAGTAGCATAATCATGAGAACACATAAAAACAATAGGGGTAAATTTTGGGATGTCTCTCAACAACCGCTTTTCTTTAATGCCTTTTTAGCTAGGCTTGATATTCTAATGATACTCTTCCAAGCCCAATTTCGATGATAATTTAATTCATACTCTAAAAGATATAAGTGAAGTTCATAGAGCATTCTATAATTAATATAGATTGAAAAATATCCAACCTCAAAATATATAAGTGAAGCACACGAAGCATTCTATAAATCAATGAAGGACTACCTCATACTAGCATGGTGCATAAAGGAAAAGGAAAGAAAAATAAATACAAAGCATATCATGTGAAGAAAACAAAAACCAAGGTATACCGATAATTGTTGAAGAAGAAATATGGGATGCCAACCCGGGCATCCCCAAACTTAGATGCTTGAGTATCCCTAAAATATTTACTTGGGGTGCCTTGGGCATCCCCAAGCTTGAACTCTTGCCTCCCTTTATACTTCTTATATCGATAACTCCTCGATCTTCGAACACTTCATCCACACAAAAGTTAACAAAAACCCTTGTGAGATCCGTTAGTATAATAAACAAATCACTACTTTTGGGTACTGTTGTAAACTCATTCCAATTTCATATTAGCATTATATCTACTATATTCCAACTTCACCATGCTTCATACCCCCCCTATACAAACCCATAGATTCATCAAAATAAGCAAACAACACATAGAAAACAGAATCTGTCAAAAACAGGACAGTCTGTAGAAATCTGAAAACTTCATATACTTCTGTAAATCCAAAAATTCTGAAAACTTAGGGAAAAATAAAAAATTTGTATATAAGTACTGTGTAAATTTTGTAGAAACTTTTGACGTTGCGGTAAAAAGTGTAAGTTCACGCACTACAGCCAAAGTTTCTGTTTTTTATGCTGCACACACCAAACAAGCAATTTAAACATTCTAAACATAAACCTTGGCACATTATTTTTATAATACAATGTATATATACGAGGGGATAATTATTTTTGAGAAACTTCCATGAAAAATTCTATTTTTTTTTTCCATGAGCATGAACACAAGTGTTCAAGGTCGATGCTCACTTCTTCAATGCATAAACTTCCAATCACTTCTCTTTTTGAAAATGTTTTTAAGGATAAGAGGCAAGTATTTTTTTGTATTTTGCATTATTTTATTTTATTTTGTTTCACCCACAACTAAAGAAAACAAAAACAAAATTTACTTAGTGAAGAAAGCAAACAAGCATACACGAAAATATTAACCCCACGCTACTGCTCCCCGGGAACGGTGCCAGAAAAGAGCTTGATAATCCCCAAGTGCAAGGAATCATTGTAGCAATTTCCAAGGTGGAAGTGATAAGTATTGGGTGTCGAACCCACATGGAGCTAAAGGTAATATCAATATTCTCTCAAGTCCTATCTTCCACTGATATGACTCGACGTACACCGAATGTTTGCTTCCATCTAGAAACGAGAAATAAAGCTACGTTGTAGGTATGAAGAGGATAGCTTTGCATGATAACGGAGAACTAAAATATAAAAATAGGCGTTGTAATCATAAAGTTAGAATATATCACAATATATTACAAATAGCGAGTGTGGAATAATGATGGATCGGTGTGCGGAATTGAAGGAAATATGCCCTAGAGGCAATAATAAAGTTATTATTTATTTCCTTATATCATGATAAATGTTTATTATTCATGCTAGAATTGTATTAACCGGAAACTTAGTACATGTGTGAATACATAGACAAAACATAGTGTCCCCTAGTATGCCTCTACTAGACTATCTCGTTAATCAAAGGTGGTTATGTTTCCTAACCATAGACATGTGTTGTCATTTGATGAACGGGATCACATCATTGGGAGAATGATGTGATGGACAAGCCCCATTCGTTAGCTTAGCATTATGATCGTTACAGTTTCATTGCTACTTCTTTCTTCATGACTTATACATGTTCCCCAAACTATGAGATTATGCAACTCCCGAATACCGGTGGAACACCTTGTGTGCTATCAAACGTCACAACGTAACTGGGTGATTATAAAGATGCTCTACAGGTGTCTTTGAAGGTGTTTGTTGGGTTGGCATAGATTAAGATTAGGATTTATCACTCCGTGTTTCAAAGAGGTATCTCTGGGCCCTCTCAGTAATGCTCATCACTATAAGCCTTGCAAGCAATGTGACTAACGAGTTAGTTGCAGGATGAAGCATTATGGAACGAGTAAAGAGACTTGCCCGTAATGAGATTGAACTAGGTATGATGATACCGACGATCGAATCTCGGGCAAGTAACATACCGATAACAAAGGGAACAACGTATGTTGTTACACGGTTTGACCGATAAAGATCTTCATAGAATATGTAGGAGCCAATATGAGCATATAGGTTCCGCTATTGGTTATTGATCCGAGATATGAATCGGTCATTTCAACATAGTTCTCAAACCCGTAGGGTACGCACGCTTAACGTTCGATGACGATTTGTATTATGAGTTATGTGTTTTGATGGCCGAAGTTTGTTCGGAGTCCTGGATGAGATCAAGGACGTGACGAGGAGTCTCGAAATGGTCGAGACATAAAGATTGATATATTGGAAGGCTATATCCAGACATTGGAATGGTTCCGGAGAAGTTCGGGTATTTTTCGGAGTAGCAAGATGTTACCGGAAACCCTCGGTGAGTTGTTGGTCCTTAGTGGGAAGAGGAGGCAGCGGCCAGGAAGTGGCTCACGCCCCCCATGCCCAGTTCGAATTGTACAAGGGGTTAGGGGCGCGACCCCCCTCTCCCTTCCTTCCCCCTTCTCCTTTAGGTGGAAACCTACTAGGACTTGCAGTCCTAGTAGGATTCCCCTTCTCCCGGCGCACCTAGCTTTGCCGGTCGGCCTCCCCCTCCCTCTATTATATACGGGGGCAGAGGGGCACCCTAGAACACACCAATTTTTGCCTTATCCGTGTGCGGTGCCCCCCTCCATAGTAACATACCTTGATCATATTGTCGTAGTGCTTAGGCGAAGCCCTGCGCCGGTAACATCATCATCACCGTCACCACGGTGTCGTGCTGACAGAACTCACCCTCGTCCTCAACTGGATCAAGAGCACGAGGGACCTCATCGAGCCAAATGTGTGCTGAACACGGAGGTGCCGTACATTCGGTACTTGGATCGGTTGGATCACGAAGACGTTCGACTACATCAACCGCGTTACTAAAACGCTTCCGCTTTCGGTCTACGAGGGTACATGGATACACTCTCCTGTCTCGTTGCTATTCATCTCTTAGATATATCTTGCGTGATCGTAGGAATTTTTTGAAATTACTGTGTTCCCCAACAGGAATTATCCTAGGCAATTGTTAACAAGATCGGTAATCATTATTGCAATTTTATATGAGGGAGAGGCATAACCTAACATACTTTCTCTACTTGGATCATATGCACTTATGATTGGAACTCTAGCAAGCATCCCCAACTACTAAAGATCATTAAGGTAAAACCCAACCATAGCATTAAAGTATCATGTCCTCTTTACTCCCCTATGCAAACAACCCCCTTACTCGGGTTTAAGCTTCTATCACTCTAGCAACCCACTATAAGCGAATCATGAGCATATTACAAACCCTACAATGGGAATCCCTCACGTGTGCGCGGCACGGAAGGCACCATAGGACATCACCAAAATAAAAAAACTCAAACCAATCTAGATCATCAATCAACCCAAAAGACAAAATAAATCTATGATGTCTGCTATAACTACGTCGATATTTCCCCAAAGAGGAAGGGATGATGCAGTATAGCGACGGTAGATATTTCCCTCAGTGATGAGACCAAGGTTATCAAACCAGTAGGAGAACCTCCTAACACCACGTAAACAACCCCTGCACACAAATAACAAATACTCGCAACCAGACGTGTTAATGGGGTTCTCAATCCCTTTCGGGTAACGATGCCTCGAATTGGCGAGAAGACGTGGTAAAGTTTTAATAGATAGGATAAATAGATCACGAAATAAATAAATTGCAGCAAGGTATTTTCGTGTTTTGGTTTAATAGATCTGAAAATAAAAGCAAAGGAAAATAGGATGCAAAGGAAAATATGATGAAAAGAGACCCGGGGGCTGTAGGTTTCACTAGTGGCTTCTCTCGAGAAAAATAGCAAATGGTGGGAAAAAATTACTGTTGGGCAATTGATAGAACTTCAAATAATCATGAAGATATCCAGGCAATGATCATTATATAGGCATCACGTCCAAGATTAGTAGACCGACTCCTGCCTGCATCTACTACTATTACTCCACACATCGACCCGTATCCAGCATGCATCTAGTGTATTAAGTTCATGGAAAAATGGAGTAATGCAATAAGAACGATGACATGATGTAGACAAGATCTATTTATGTAGAAATAGACCTCATCTTGTTATCCTTAATAGCAACAATACATACGTGTCGTTTCCCTTTCTGTCACTGGGATCAAGAATCGTAATATCAAACCCATCACAAAGCACCTCTACCCATTGCAAGATAAATAGATCAAGTTGCCAAACAAAACCCAAATAACAGAGAAGAAATACGAGGCTATAATTAATTATGCATATAAGAGATCAAAGAAGACTCAAATAACTTTCATGGATAAAAACATAGATCTGATCTTAAACTCAAATTTCATCGGATCCCAACAAACACACCGCAAAAAGGCTTACATCATATGGATCACCAAGAGGCAATTATATTGATAATCAAAAGAGAGAGAGAGGGGGAAATCCATCTAGCTACTAACTACGAACCCATAGGTCTACAAAGAACTACTCACGCATCATCAGAGGGGCACCAATGGAAGTGGTGAACTCCTTCGTGATGGTGTCTAGATTGGATCTAGTCGTTCTGGACTCTGCGGCGGCTGAAGTTGATTTTCGTCGACTCCCCTAGGGTTTCTGGAATATTGGGGTATTTATAGAGCAAAGAGGCGGTGCGGGAGGCCAACGAGGAGGGCACAACCCACCGGGGTGCGCCTGGGCCCCCAAGCGAGCGCTGGTGGGTTGTGCTCACCTCGGAGCTCCCCTCAGGTGCGTTTCTGGCCCACTGGATGTCTTCTGGCCCAAAAAAATTCAAAAAAAGTGTCGCTGTGTTTTGACTCTATTTGGTATTGATTTCCTGCGATGTAAAAAACATGCAGAAAACAGCAACTGGCATTGGGCAATATGTTAAGAGGTTAGTACCAAAAAAATGATAGAAAATGATTGTGAAACATCCAAGAATGATAATATAACAACATGGAACAATAAAAAATTATAGATACGTTGGAGACATATCAGCATCCCCAAGCTTAATTCCTCCTCATCCTCGAGTAGGTAAATGATAAAAACTGAATTTTTGATGTGGAATGTTGCCTAAGATGTTCGTCATATTTTATTTTCTTTATAGCATGGACATTTGGAATTTTATATGGTTCAAAGCAATAGTCTATTTTTGACATGAAGACTTTAATACTCAAGCATACCAACAAGCAACCATGTCTTTCAAAATATCAACACTAAAGCAAGTCATCCCTAGCCCATTCCGCTCAATCACTAATCCGTTCATGAAACACACTCGAATATTAGCTACACCCAATACTCAAACACGATCATAGTGCCCCTTAGTTGGTGCTTTATAAGAGAAGATGGAGACTCAAATTCAAAATAAAAATTGCATAAAGTAAAAGAAAGGCCCTTCGCAGAGGGAAGTAGGGATTTGTAGAGGTGCTTGAGCTCAAAGTGAAAACTGAGAGATAAAAACTTTTTGGGAGGCATACTTTTCCCACCAACGAAAATGACTTAGAGCACCCAACACTTTCCATGCTAGATACATCATAGGTGGTTCCCAAACAGAAAATAAAGTTTATTCCTTTTTCCACCATTACTTTCAATTTCCATGGCTAACCATATCCATGGGTGCCCTCCATACCAACACCTTCCAAGGAATTTATTATTTGACAACATAAAGTAAATTCATTTTTCCATTTCGGGACTGGGCATCCCTAATACCTTTGTCGTACTCTCGTGCAATGACAAGTGAATAAACACTCATCGTGAGAATAACACATCTAGCATGGAAAATATTGGCCACCCCTCACCGCCTCGCGACCGGTAGAGCACACAAAAGAGAAATTTATTTTGAAAATTAGAGATGGAACATGCAAATTTGCTTAGAACGGCACGGAAATACCGCATATAGGTAGGTATAGTGGACTCATATGCCAAAAATGGTATAAGGGGTTTTGGACGCACAAGTAGTGATCATACTTAGTGCAAAATGGAAGCTAGCAAAAAGATTGAGAAGCGACCAACCAAGAAAAAAATCTCGTACCCAAGCATTGAGCATAAGTAACACCGAATAGTGCACCACAAGTAGGATATAAATTTCATTGCATAACTATTGACTTTCGTGCTTGCATAGGGAATCACAAACCTTAACATCAATATTCTTACTAAAGCATAATTATTCATCAACATGACTCACATATCATATCGTCATATCTCAAAACCATTACTAAGAATCAAGTTTATTTTGTCCAATGATCTTCATGAAAGTTTTTATTATATCCTGCTTGGATATCTATTACTTTGGGACAATTTTCATATGTTGCTTTTGATAAGCTCAAACAAATTTAGGTGAAGAACATGAGCATAATATTTATTTTTCTCAAAATAATCTAAGCAAAGCAAGAGACAATTTCTTCAAAATTTTAATAACTCCCAAATAAATGTAAGTGAAGCATGAGAGCATTTCTTTAAAAAATAACAAAGCACACCGTGCTCAAAAAGATATAAGTGAAGCACTAGAGCAATTCCATGGCGCTAAAAATTAAAGTGAAGCATAGGAGCAAGCATAGCATAATTTTTGGCTCTCTCAAAAGGGTGTGTCTAGCAAGGATTCAAGACTTAAAACACAAAGAAAAACAGGCAAAGACTCATATCATACAAGACGCTCCAAGAAAAACTCATAATATGTGACGAATAAAAATATAGTTCCAAGTAAAATACCGATGATTGTTAGAAGAAAGAGGGGATGCCACTCGGGGGCATCCCCAAGCTTAGTTGCTACATACTTCTTGAATATTATATTGGGTTGCCTCAAGAATCCCCAAGCTTAGCCTTTTGCTAATCCTTATTCCTGCATCCATCATAAGATCACCCAAAACTTGAAAACTTCAATCACACAGAACTCAACAAAACCTTCATGTGATCCGTTAGTATAAGAAAGCAAACCACTACTATAAGTATTGTTGAAAACCCATACATATTTTTTTTGCATTATATCTACTGTGTTCAAACTTCTCTATGGAAAAAAAACTGATCAAAGAAAACATAGAATCATCAAAACAAGCACACAATGCAAAGAAAACAGAATCTGTCAAAAACAGAACAGTCTGTAGCAATCTGGATATTTTGAATACTTATGAAACTCCAAAAATTCCAAAAAATTAGGATGACGTGAATAATTTGTTTATTAATATTCTTCAAAAACAATCAACTCAAAATCACCCTTCTTTAAAAAATGAAACTTTATTTCGTGAGCGCAAAAGTTTCTGTTTTTCAGCAAGTCAAATCAACTTTGACCCAAATTGTCCCAAAGGCCTTAATTGGCACAAACACTAATTTAAACCACAAAAACACATCTAACTAGAGGCATAATTATTTATTTAATTCAAAATAGCAAATAAAAATATTGGGTTGTCTCCCAACAAGTGCTTTTCTTTAAAGACTTTTAGCTAGGCATTGAGTCAATGATGCCCACATAAAAGAGAAGAATTGAAGCACAAAGAGAGCATCATAAGACATGTGACAAACACATTTAAGTCTAACATACTTCCTATGCATAGGAATTTTGTAGGCAACCAAATTATTAGGACAAGAAACATCTAGCATATGCAAGGAAGAAGAAAGAGACAATAGCAATCTCAACATGACGAGAGATAAATTAGTACCATGAAAATTTCTACAACCATATTTTCCTCTCTCATAATAATTACATGTAGGATCATACTCAAATTCAACAATATAGACATCACATAACATATTCTCTATATGACCCACATGCATGCAAAGTTGACACTCTTCCAAAATATTGGGATTATCATCAAATAAAGTCATGACCTCTCCAAACCCACTTTTATCAAAAAAAATCATAAGATTGATAATTCTCCAAAGTAGTGGGATCATTATTACCTAAAGTTGACACTCTTCCAAACCCACTGTCGGTGTCAAAACCGGCGGATCTCGGGTAGGGGGTCCCGAACTGTGCGTCTAGGAGGATGGTAACAGGAGACAAGGGACACGATGTTTTTACCCAGGTTCGGGCCATCTCGATGGAGGTAAAACCCTACTCCTGCCTGATTAATATTGATGATAGGGGTAGTACAAGAGTGGACCTACCACGAGATCAGAGAGGCTAAACCCTAGAAGCTAGCCTATGGTATGATTGTTGTTCGTCCTACGGACTAAAACCCTCCGGTTTATATAGGCACCGAAGAGGGTTAGGGTTACACACAGTCGGTTACAATGGTAGGAGATCTACATATCCGTATCGCCAAGCTTGCCTTCCACGCCAAGGAAAGTCCCATCCGGACATGGGACGAAGTCTTCAATCTTGTATCTTCATAGTCCAGGAGTCCGGCCCAAGGTCATAGTCCGGCTATCCGGACACCCCCTAATCCAGGACTCCCTCAGTAGCCCCTGAACCAGGCTTCAATGACGACGAGTCCGGCGCGCATATTGTCTTCGGCATTGCAAGGCGGGTTCCTCCTCCGAATACTTCATAGAAGATTTTGAACACAAGGATAGTTTCCAGCTCTGCAAAGTAAGTTCCACATACCACCGTAGAGAGAATAATATTTACACAAATTCAATCTACTGACGTATTCCGTGGCGTGACATCACACCACGGCCAAGCCTTTATTCGAATCGTTTTACTATCCCACCTCAGCGCGTTTAGCGAGGTGGTTTCCTTGGCACGTCTCGTCAAAGCAGAGATCGTGTCCCTTGTTCCGGGATTCTCATCAATACGAGCGTGGGTAACCCAACCGCGCCATTGATTATGGCGCTTGGGAGATAAGCGAGTTTTACCAGGCTAGTGCGGACGCATAGCTTCGTCCGCCCATATAAGGGGATAAGGATCCACCTTTTTACCTACGCCTTCTTCCTCCTTTGCTCATCCATTTCCGCGCACTCGAGCTCCAGCGCCCAAGTCCGCACATCCCACCTCAACCTTCTCTAGCCATGTCCCGAGCGGGAGGCAAGTGGATGGCCTCCTCTGTCATAGAGGGGCACATCAAAAAGCTGCGGAAGGCTGGATACTTGTCCAACGACATCGCGCATCGGCTTCCCGACAAGGGGCAGCTCATCCCCACCCCTAGGCCCCATGAGAGGGTGGTGTTCCTCACCCACTTCCTCCGCGGACTAGGTTTTCCACTTCACCCATTTGTCCGGGGGCTCATGTTCTACTACGGCCTAGATTTCCACGATCTGGCCCCGAATTTCATCCTCAACATCTCGGCGTTCATCGTCGTGTGCGAGGCCTTCCTCTGCATCCAACCCCACTTCGGCTTATGGCTGAAGACCTTCAATGTCAAGCCGAAGGTAGTGGGCGACCGCCAAGCGAAGTGCGGAGGTGCCATGGTGGGCAAGATGCCCAACGTCCTATGGCTCGAGGGCTCCTTCGTGGAGACCATAAAGGGGTGGCAATCGGGGTGGTTCTACATCACCGAGCCGTGTGACCCTAAATGGGCAGCGGCCCCCGAATTCCGATCTGGCTTCCCTACACGGCTCACCTCTTGGAAAGAGACGGGCCTGACATGGGGTAATTCGGAAGAGCTGACCGGACTCCAAACCTACGTCCAAAACCTAGTGAACAAGAAGCTCAAGCTTGTCAACGTAGTCCAGGTCATGCTCATCCGCCGGATCCTCCCGTGCCAACAACGGGCCTTCAACTTGTGGCAGTTTGATCCGGCACAACACCAAACCTTGAGCAGGCTCTTCGACACTACGTACGAAGATGCCTGGAAGGTGCTGTTCAAGGGCGCCGAGGCTCCTGCATCCGCTACTGAAGATCATGGATTCAGCTCGCAGCGTCAAGCCAACGAGGTAAGCTATTTTACCCTTTATAGGACACTTGTTTTTCATAGTTTGACTCTATGCGGGATCTAAACTCCCTTGCCTTTGACAGGATTGGCAGAAGACGTCCGGTCAGGTTGACTGTCCGGCTCCCTTGCCAGAAGACCCAGCGGACAGCCGATTGATCGGGCTGCTGGTTCCAGCACCTCGTGTGGTGCCGGAGAAGAAGGCCAAGAAGAAGGCCATGGGAACTCGAAGGAGTTCCCAGCGCCAGATGTTGTCGGACTCATCGTCCGATGACTCCAAGGCGGACTCCTCCCGCGAAGACGAGGAGGAGGAAAAAGAGGCCTCTCCCCCAGCGGGGGGAGAGAAGAAAAGGAAGGTCGCCCCAACTGTGGAGGCCGGAGGGTCCAAGAAGGGAAGGACCCTCCCTCCGGACTACTCCACCAACGCCGACGACGGCAAGGAGGAGTGGCCACTGAGGGCTAAGCCCCCGGCAAAATCGTAAGTGTCCGGATACCAGAATAACTCATGGCGTTTCATTTGTCGCACAGAATCTCCTAACGCCGAATATAACCCTGCAGCCCACCCAAGGACGGGCTCGACGCTTCAACGAGCGGCTCCCTGGATTCATCGGACGTGAATAGCACCTCACTTCCGGCTGCCTCCTCTCCTCGCGTTGCGGATGACGCCGAGGTGGCGTCCCAAAAGGGGCCCAGCCAGGAGGAGGTGGTCCAGGAGGCGCCGCAAGGCAACCTCCCGGACTCCAGGCGCAAGGGGGATAAAACCCCAAAGGGCTCTAAGTCCAGCCCTGGGCCGGACTCCGCACCGGAACCTTCAGTGGTTCTGGAGTCCGACAGGCGGCCCCTTCATAAGAAGGGCAAGACCACGACA
Organism: Aegilops speltoides; assembly: GCA_021437245.1. Taxonomy (NCBI): domain Eukaryota; kingdom Viridiplantae; phylum Streptophyta; class Magnoliopsida; order Poales; family Poaceae; genus Aegilops; species Aegilops speltoides. The sequence continues at coordinate 218,402,435 of CM038145.1, forward strand.
CCGGTGACCTCCGTCCAACCGGAGGCACCGGATAATTTGCTGGAGGCGCTTAACGGCGCTTCCATCGACGAGGAGCACCACACTGTTATGAGTGTGGTGATCCAGAAAGTTCAGTCCGCCAAGAGCGGGCTGACTGAAGCCTGTGCCAGCCTTCTAACAGGCTTTGAGGTATGTATTTAAGATATGTAAAAATATTACCGCATAGACAGTAGCCCCTGATGATCAGTTTGGTGTTCGGAAAGAAAAGCCGAACTGAGGATCTAAAAAGATGTACGCAGGAGTCTAACATAAGTATGTCAATATGGGAATGCAGGCTTATTGCCGACCTCTGCCAGACCGACCGCAGAGGTCAACGCATTGAAGCAGAGCCTCGAGCGATCCGAGAACGAGCTCGGCCTTGCCAAAAAGCAGCTCGAGGACAAGGAAGGTAACTAATACCTTATGGAAGTATATAAAAGATGTGGTTGCAAAAAATGACAGGAATAACGTGAGTATTGCAGCGGCCCAGAACGAGGTGGCGACCCTGAAGGAAGTGGTGTCCAAGGCCGAAAGCAATGCGGCCGCGGAGCGCACCGAGTGAGAGAAGCAGGAGGCGCGGGTGGCGGAGGTGGGCAAGAGCTCCAGGCTCTCGTGGAAAAACACAAGAGTTTGGAGCGTGACTCAAAGACTCGAGAGTCCGAGCTCGCCTCGGCCCTTGAGAGCGCCAAAGCGGCTAAGGCCGAAGCCCCAAAAGCCCTCCAGGAAATTGAGGCAATGAAGAGGATAGCGGTGGGTAAGGCATTCTTTATGCAAAGCAAGCATGTGAAAGTGAATTACTTGTTACTTACCCGAATCCGGAGCTCTCCAGGAGCATTCGCAGATCTGCCCCGCAGTGTGTCCGACGCTGCTGCATTCTACCGGGCCGAGGAGGGGATCTCAATGGAGAAGGTGTTCTGGTCTCAGATTCGAGGCGGACACCGGTGTTTTTGAGCGACCAGTGAAGCAGCTGGTCGAGCTCCATAAGGTGGCCGAACAGGCCATGAAGGGCCTCATAGTTCGGTGTGGCCTAAGGAAGCCATGCACAGGAGCTACTTGGGCTGGTGAGGCGGTGGTGGACCTTTGTCCATGGATTGAAGTCGTCAAGCGCCCGCTCTGCATCGAAGGTGCAGTAGGGCCCTTGCCCGCTAAAGTGCTTTGGGCAAGATGGACGCCGAGAAGCTTGTGACAGACGAGACCACCGTCGGGCAAGGAGTATCGCAAGCCCGAGATGTATTATGAGGGCATCTGAAGGGTGCCCGCTTATAGCGGTGAATGCTCCAAAGATGTAATTTTGAGTAAACTCGCATTTGTTATCTCAGACGCTGAAAACTTGTTCATATGTGCTAAGCAACGCTTGTGAATTTAAAATATTACCTTCTGTGCGGCCGTTTATTAAATTTGAGAGATGGCGAGTTGTCGGCTTCTACCCCCATGCCACGAGTGCTGGGGTGTTCGGGATAAACTTGAGCGCTCTTTTTCCCGTTCTTGGGTCCTTCGAGGGAGGCGCTCAATGCAATGAACGAGGCAACCGGACTATAATGCTTGAACACTCTCACTTTGCCATAGAATTCTATAATTTTAAATTTCAGCGAAGCCCCTGGTATTCGGAAGACCGAGTTCGGGGCGCTATCCACGCCTGGGCCGGACAAAGCCGACTCCTCGCTCTAAGCGGCATAAGTCTTTAGGGACTCGAAAACCTCTTGAACAGCGACCGGCTCTCACCCTATCATGACGGTCAGTTTTAGCTTTCTCCACTGAGGTGCTTAACCCATCTCAACCGAGGCACAATCACAGTGGTTCTCCCGGTGCTACCTTAGCCGATATAACGGAATGTAAGGTACCAAAACATGGGAGCCGGGCAAACCCAACTATTGACCCAAGACATGATTCAGAGCCGATGCATATAATGCTATAAGTTCGGGGTGCCGCACTTGTGAAAGTGTTTGGACTTATCACACCATATTTTGGGGTATTTAAGCCCCTGGTGTATTTGGCCGTACCAAAGTGTATGGATGCAACATGTCATAAGTGAACATATATAGATAAAAAAAGGAATGCAATAATAGGCAGAAGCTATGTATTGTTTAAAAAAGGCTGCGGTAAAAGCAGAACGATACAAATAGTGCGGTAAGCAATGGACGAGACTATTTGACATGTCCCCCTCCAGGGGCGAGCTACGGGATGATATGTGAAACAAGTATACCACTCGTTATAGAGACCACCTAGACACTCGACGTAGCTTTCTGCTTCCCTGGCTGTTGCATCGTGTGTTCGGCGATTCTACTGCCGGACAGGGCTTCTTGAGAAAGGAGTCCTGAAAGTAAGAGAAAAAAGAATGACACAATCGGGAGCCCCTGGTGCGGTTGAGCCGCATTTTGGGCCTGCCGTGGTCATGCCCCTCCCCCTATGCCCATGGTATTTCCAGAGCGTAATTATGTACGCATAGTACTGGTTTCGCAATTTCACGAGGGCTGGGGTTGGGGCCGCATTGCTACGCGTGCTCGGAACGTGCCAGGTGGTCTTGTTGTAGGTTACTCCGGGCGCGCTTGACGGTGTCCGGACATCGAATAGCCGGACTCGAGAATTGCCTTGAGAGGCTGCTTTTTACTTCCGCTGCAAGGGCCGCCGTATGCTCCTCCGTTCGGAGAGAGCGTTCGATGTTTCCGTTGACCGTAATGACTCCTCGAGGGCCTGGCATCTTGAGCTTGAAGTATGCGTAGTGCGGCACCACATTGAACTTTGCAAATGCGGTTCGTCCGAGCAAAGGCGTGATAGCCGCCACTGAGCAGGACTATGTCAAGATTAATTCCTCGCTCGAAGTTATCCGGGATCCAAAGACCACTTCAAGTGTGGCGAGCCTGCTGATTGGCCTCTACACCTGGTATGACGCCTTTAAAGGTCGTTTTTGTGGGTACAATCCTTGAGGGGTCTATGCCCATTTTGCGCACTGTATCCTGATAAAGCAGGTTCAGGTTGCTGCCGCCGTCCATCGGGACTCTGGTGAGGTGAAATCCGTCAATGATTGGGTCTAGAACCAATGCGGCGAATCCACCATGGCGGATGCTAGTGGGGTGGTCCCTTCGATCAAAAGTGATCGGGCAGGAGGACCACGGATTGAACTTTGGGGCGACTGGCTCCATCGCATATACGTCCCTTAGTGCATGCTTCCGCTCCCTTTTGGGTATGTGGGTTGCGTATATCATGTTCACCGTCCGCACTTGTAGGGGGAAGCCCTTCTGTCCTCTATTGTTCAGCGGTCGGGGCTCCTCCTCGTCGTCGCTATGCAGCCCCTTGTCATTATTTTTGGCACTTAACTTGCCTGCCTACTTGAACACCCAACAATCCCTGTTGGTGTGGTTGGCTGGTTTTTCGGGGGTGCCGTGTATCTGGCACGAGCGATTATTTCTTTTGAATGGCTTCTTCCGCTGACCTGGTTTAGAGCCTCTGAATCCGGCATTGACTGCCGTATCCTCAGCATTATCGCCGTTAATGCGGCGCTTGTGCTTGTTGTGACGTCACCTACCGTTGCTGTCCTTGGTATCCGAATTACCAGGGCTCTTGGTCATGTTGTTACTACGAGCTAGCCAGCTGTCCTCTCCCACACAAAAGCGGGTCATGAGTGTTGTGAGGGCTGCCATGGATTTCGGCTTTTCCTGTCCTAGGTGCCGGGCAAGCCACTCGTCGCGGATGTTATGTTTGAAGGCTGCAAGGGCCTCTGCATCCGGATAGTCGACGATTTGATTTTTCTTGGTTAGGAACCGTGTCCAGAATTGTCTGGCCGATTCCTCTGGCTGCTAAATTATGTGGCTTAGGTCATCGGCGTCTGGTGGTTGCACATAGGTGCCCTGGAAGTTGTCGGGGAATGCGGCTTCCAGGTCTTCCCAACAACCAATTGACTCCGCTGGCAAGCTGTTAAGACAATGCCGAGTTGGTCCTTTAAGCTTGAGTGGGAGGTATTTGATGGCGTGTAGATCATCACCGCGGGCCATGTGGATATGAAGGAGGTAGTACTTGATCCATACCGCAGGATCTGTTGTGCCATCGTATGATTTGATGTTTATGGGTTTGAAACCCTCGGGGATTTGATGATCCATTACTTCATCTATGAAGCATAGTGGGTGTGCGGCGCCCCTGTACTGGGCTATATCACGACGTAGCTCAAATGAGCTTTGTCTGCTGTGTTCGGCTTGGCCGGATTTGCTGTATCCGGCATGACAGTTATCATCACGTGTAGTGAGGTGCCCACGTGATCCGTAGATCGATCTTGTTTGCCTTGCCTTGTCCTCCAATATATCTCGCAGGTCTGGCGCATTTCCCCGTGCCTTGGTACTTTTTGAGCGATGCTGGGGTGCGGCTTGAGTGGAGGGCCGAGAGGCCTCTCTGTCACGGCCACGAGGTGGCCGGTCGGCCGCATCATGCGCTGGTGATGTAGGTTTGGGTGCTTCCTCCTCTAATCGGGGTAGCAGACTGCGTTTTGGGTAGCTCTTGGAGGGGCGTTTGAGTTCATACTCTTCGGCCGCAAGGACTTCAGTCCATCTGTCAGCTAGCAAGTCTTGGTCAGCTCTAAGCTATTGCTGCTTTTTCTTGAGGCTGCTTGCCATGGCCATAAGCCTGCGTTTGAAACGCTCCTGTTTGACGGGATCCTCAGGCACGACAAATTCGTCGTCGACGAGGCTTGCCTCGTCTTCAGAGGGAGGCATGTAATTATCGTCCTCTACCTCTCTCTCTGCCGCTCTCTCATGAGGGCTGGCTTCTCCATCCTCCTGCGCTGAATCCTGCTGGAGGGGGTTGTCTTCGGCACTTTCCGGGGTGTTATTGTCTCCCGTGCCGAAATCACGATTTTTTCTATGGCGGGATTTAGAGCGGCGCCGCTGACGCCGGCGCTTAGGCTGTTTCTTGGAGGGGTCATCCTCCATTGTTCCATCGCCATTCCCATCTTTTGGGATGTCCACCATGTATATGTCGTATGATGAGGTGGCCTTCCAGTGCCCTGTAGGCGCTGGTTCTTGGTCGTCTCCTGCATCGTCGTCCATACCGTCGATGTCTTCGGAGTCGAAGTCGAGCATGTCGGTTAAATCATCGGCGGTGGCTCTGAAGTGGGTGGTGGGTGGGCTTTGAATTTCTTCGTCGTCCGCATCCCAACCTTCGACCATAATCCGCCAGGCTCTCGATAAAAGAGAGACTTTAGCGAATTCAGGATGTCGCCAAAGGGCGAGTCTTTGAAAGATGTCCGCGACTGTGAACTCCATGATCGGCGCCCAATCAGATTCGATTGGCAGGGGCGCGGAAGGTTCGGAGTCCGGAGAGGAGTCCGGCACCTTGGAGTCACAAGCTTCGCAAAGGACAGGGTTGGTGTTTGGTTCGATCGCCGTAGAGATAGCAGCTCCCGAGGCGGTGTCCAGCCACCCGCCCTCGATCGGCACAGTCGGCTCTGAGCTAAGGGTCGGAGCGGACACTGGTGCGACCTCGTGGCCTTGTCCGCGGCAGAGCTAGATCATGCCCATCGTGAGTCTCTGGCGGCGCTTGGCTGTGGCTCGAACCGAGATCAAGTCTCCGCGAGGTCGGCCGTATAGTTCAAACTTCCAAATCGACTGATGGCGGGCGTAGCTTTCAATCTGCTCGGATGGCCAAGTGAATTGGCCCGCAGTGCAAAGCCGCCGAATACGAAGATCTGTCCGGGGAGAAAAGTCTCACCCTGGACTGCATCATTGTTGATGATCGGAGGAGCCATCGGGCCTAAAGATGACGACACAGAGTTACTCTCAATAAAAGCACCAATGTCGGTGTCAAAACCGGCGGATCTCGGGTAGGGGGTCCCAAACTGTGCGTCTAGGTGGATGGTAACAGGAGACAAGGGACACGATGTTTTTACCCAGGTTCGGGCCCTGTCGATGGAGGTACAACCCTACTCCTGCTTGATTAATATTGATGATAGGGGTAGTACAAGAGTAGACCTACCACGAGATCAGAGAGGCTAAACCCTAGAAGCTAGCCTATGGTATGATTGTTGTTTGTCCTACGGACTAAAACCCTCCGGTTTATATAGGCACCGAAGAGGGCTAGGGTTTCACAGAGTCGGTTACAATGGTAGGAGATCTACATATCCGTATCGCCAAGCTTGCCTTCCACGCCAAGGAAAGTCCCATCCGGACACGGGACGAAGTCTTCAATCTTGTATCTTCATAGTCCAGGAGTCCGGCCCAAGGTCATAGTCCGGCTATCCGGACACCCCCTAATCCAGGACTCCCTCACCCACCTTCAATATTATCACAAACATATCATCACGAGGCTTAAATAAATTTTCAAGATCGTAAGAAGAATCACCCCAATCATGATCATTGCAATAAGTAGAGGACATGTCAAAATTAGCATCCCTAAGCTTGGGGTTTTGCATATTACTAGCATAATGAAATTAGTAGAATTTATTATAACACCATTGCTATAATGCTTTTCATTCAAGGAGCTATCATGAATCACTTCATAAATTTCTTCTTTTATCACTTCATCACAATTTTCAGATTCATGAATCTCAAGCAAAACTTCATAAACATAATCTAGTGTACTCAACTCACTAGCAATTGGTTCATCATAGTTGGATCTTTTAAAAAGATTAGCAAGTGGATGTGGATCCATAAGGTTTTCGGTTTCGGATTTCCAATAAAACACACAATTATGCCAAACAAATAAGCAAACAAACCAAGAAAGGCATAAGGGCAAACAAAAAAGAAGGCGAATAAAAATGGAATTTTTTTGTGAAGTGGGGGAGATGAAAATGAGACACAAATGGCAAATAGTGTAAATTGCAAGGCGATGAGATTTGTGATTAGGAACCTGGTGGATGTTGATGATGTCTCCCCGGCAACAGCGCTAGAAATTCCTTTTATTGTCTGCTAGAACTACGTCGGTATTTCCCCAAAGAGGAAGAGATGATGCAGGATAGCGACGGTAGGTACTTCCCTCAGTGATGAGACCAAAGTTATCGTACTAGTAGGAGAACCTCCTAACACCACGTAAACAGCCCCTGCACACTAACAAAAAATACTGGCAACTCGACGTGTTGAAGGGGTTGTAAATCCCTTTCGGGTAACGACGCCTCGAATTGGCGTGAAGACGTGATAAAGTTGTAATAGATAGGATAAATAGATCACGAAAGTAATAAATTGCAGCAAGGTATTTGTATTTTTGGTTTAATAGATCTGAAAATAAAAGCAAAGGAAAATAGATCGCAAAGGCAAATATGATGAAAAGACACCTGGGGGCTTTAGGTTTCACTAGTGGCTTCTCTCGAGAAAAATAGCAAACTTTGGGAAAACAATTATTGTTGGGTAATTGATAGAACTTCAAATAATCATGACGATACCCAGGAAATGATTATTATATAGGCATCACGTCCAAGATTAGTCGACCGACTCCTTCCTGCTTTTGCTACAATTACTCACACATCGACCACTATCCAGCATGCATCTAGTGTATTAAGTTCATGGAAAAACGGAGTAATGCAATAAGAACGATGACATGATGTAGACAAGATCTATTTATGTAGAAATGTACCCCATCTTGTTATCCTTAATAGCAACGATACATACATGTCAGTTCCCTTTCTATCACTGGGATCAAGCACCGTAAGATCGAACCCATCACAAAGCACCTCTTCTGATTGCAAGATAAATAGATCAAGTTGGCCAAACAAAACCCAAATATTGGAGAAGAAATACGAGGCTATAAGCAATCATGCATATAAGAGATCAAAGAAGACTCAAATAAATTTCATGGATAAAAACATAGATCTGATCATAAACTCAAATTCATCGGATCTCAACAAACACATCAAAAAGAGGCTTACATCATATGGATCTCCAAGAGACATTGTATTGATAATCAAAAGAGACAGAGGTATCCATCTAGCTACTAACTACGGACCCGTAGGTCTACAAAGAACTACTCACGCATCATCGAAGAGGCACCAATGGAAGTGGTGAACCCCTCCGTGATGGTGTCTAGATTGGATATGGTGGTTCTGGACTCTGTGGCGGCTCGAATAGTTTGTCATCGACCTCCCTAGGGTTTCTGGAATATTGGGGTATTTATAGGGCAAAGAGGCGGTGCGGAAGGCCAACAAGGAGGGCTCAACCCACCGGGGCGCGCCTGGGCCCCCAGGCACGCCCTGGTGGGTTGTGCTCCCCTCGGAGCTCCCATCAAGTGCGTTCCTGGCCCACTGGATGTGTTTTGGCCCCAAAAAAGTCCACAAAAAGTTTGGGATACGTCTCCATCGTATTTATAATTTTTGATTGTTCCATGCCAATATTATTCAACTTTCATATACTTTTGGCAACTTTTTATACTATTTTTGGGACTAACATATTGATCCAGTGCCCAGTGCCAGTTCCTGTTTGTTGCATGTTTTATGTTTCGCAGAAACGCAATATCAAGCGGAGTCCAAACGAGATAAAACAGATGGAGAATTATTTTGGAATATTTGTGATTTTTGGGAGGAAGAATCAACGCGAGACGGTGCCCGAGGGGGCCACGAGGCAGGGGGGCGCTCCAGGGGCAGGCGCGCCCTGGACCCTCGTCGGCACCCCGTAAGGCGGTTGACGCTCTTATTTTGCCGCAAGAAAGCTAATTTTATGAGAAAAATCTAGGCGAAAGATTCACCCCTATCGGAGTTACGGATCTCCGGATATAAAAGAAACGGTGCCAGAGCAGAATCTGAAAACGCAAAAACAGAGAGAGACAGAGAGATAGATCCAATCTCGGAGGGCCTCTTGCCCCTCCTACGCCATTGGAGCCAAGGACTAGAGGGGAAACCCTTCTCCCATCTAGGGAGAAGGTCAAGGAAGAAGAATAAGAAGAATGGGGCTCTCTCCCCCTTGCTTCCGGTGGCGCCGGAACTCCGCCGGGGGCCATCATCATCACCGCGATCTTCACCAACACCTCCGTCATCTTCACCAACATCTCCATCACCTTACCCCATCTATATTCAGCGGTCCACTCTCCCGGAACCCACTGTACCCTCTACTTGAACATGGTGCTTTATGCTTCATATTATTATCCAATGATGTGTTGCCATCCTATGATGTCTGAGTAGATTTTTGTTGACCTACCGGTGATTGATGAATTGCTATGATTGGTTTAATTTGCTCATGGTTATGTTTCTGTCCTATTGTGCCCTCCATGTCGCGCAAGCGTGAGGGATTCCCGTTGTAGGGTGTTGCAATACGTTCATGATTCACTTATAGTGGTTGCTTGAGTGACAGAAGCATAAACCCGAGTAAGGGGGTTGTGGCGTATGGGATGAAGAGGACTTGATGATTTAATGCTATGGTTGGGTTTTACCTTAATGATATTTAGTAGTTGCGGATGCTTGCTAGAGTTCCAATCATAAGTGCATATGATCCAAGAAGAGAAAGTATGTCAGATTATGCCTCTCCCACATAAAACTTGCTATCGGTCTAGTAAAGTAGTTAATTGCTTAGGGACAATTCCACAACTCCTACCACCACTTTTCCACACTCACTATATTTACTTTATTGCTTCTTTATCTAAACATCCCCTAGTTTATATTTACGTGTTCTTTATTATCTTGCAAACCTATCCAACAACACCTACAAAGTACTTCTAGTTTCATACTTGTTCTAGGTAAAGCGAACACTAAGCGTGCATAGAGTCGTATCAGTGGCGGATAGGACTTGAGAGAATATTTGTTCTACCTTTAGCTCCTCATTGGGTTCAAAACTCTTATTTATCGAAAGAGGCTACAATTGATCCTGTATACTTGCGGGTTATCAAGACCTTTTTCTGGCGCCGTTGCCGGGGAGTCATAGCGTGGGGTGAATATTCTCGTGTGTGCTTGTTTGCTTTATCACTTAGTAATTTTTATTTGTTGTTCTTAGTTGTTCCCTACCTTTAGTTATGGGTAGGAAACGCAAAATACCAAAAAAATTAGTTGTACCTACTACACCAATGGTTGAAGAACCACTCAAAATCTATCACACTCCTGAAGCTTTTTTCTTGGATCATCTTCGATCCCTTTGTGCTCGTGCTAAGACCCCAACTAGCTTAGTTGAGGGCAAATCTTTAGATGGGCATGCTGGTTATGTGCGACACTGTATATCTGAAAAAGGGAAATTTTACTGGATCAAATTCATCATTTGCAATGCTATGCTTGGAATTTATGTGAAATATATGATGTTAATTGTTGTTCTGAAAACCCTAAGAAACACCTTCTCTACCAATGTGAGTTTATTGATAATGGGATCGTATCTTCGTATGCTAAGGGTGTTTATAATTACTATGATGTTCAACAAATTGAAGAATTTGTTGCTTTTAAGGGTGCTTATGAAATTGCTTCTTTGATTGGAAAGTATGATGCCACTCTTTACAAATCTGAAAATTTTGCCATACTTGAGTATTGTTATGATAATTATGCTTCTAATGCCTATGTTAAACCATATATTGAGGACTCCTCCGCAGTCCAAGAAGAGACTAATATTTTGCAGGAGTCTATGGAAGAAGAATTGATGAAATTGTGAGCTCATTGGATGAAAAAGATGATGAGGAGAGTGAAGAACAAAAGGAGGAAGAGCGGATTAGCTACCTGTGCCCACCTTCTAATGGGAGTAACTCTTCAACTCATACATTGTTTAATTTCCCTTCATGCTTACCGAAGGATGATTGCTATGATGATTGTTATGATCCCGTTGATTCTCTTGAAATATCCCTTTTTGATGATGCTTGCTATGCTTGTGGCCAAGATGCCAATATGAATTATGCTTATGGAGATGAAATTGCTATAGTTCCTTATGTTAAACATGAAATTTTTGCTATTGCACCCACGCATGATAGTCCTATTATCATTTTGAATTCTCCCGACTACATTATATCGGAGAAGTTTGTGCTTGTTAAGGATTATATTGATGGCTTGCGTTTTACTACTACACATGATGATTTTGATAGATATAATATGCATATGCTTGCTGCTCCTACTTGCAATTATTATGAGAGAGGAACTATATCTCCACCTTTCTATGTTTCCAACACAATAGAATTGCAAGAAACTGCTTATACTATGCATTGGTCTTTACTTGGTGTGAATGAATTGTTCTTTTATGACATGCCGATGCATAGGAAGAGAGTTAGACTTCGTTGTTGCATGATATATGTTGCTTTGTGCTCACTACTAAATTACAAATCATTGTTAATTAAAATTGTCTTTGATATACCTTGGGATCCGGGTGGATCCATTACTTGAGCACTATATGCCTAGCTTAATGGCTTTAAAGAAAGCACTGCCAGGGAGACAACCCGGAAGTTTTAGAGAGTCATTTATTTATGTTGAGTACTTTTATGTAGTTTAAAATAAAATAAAATAAAAAGGGGGACCTAAAACTTTTCAAAAAGGAAAGTGAAAGTGAGAAAGACAAGCATTGTTGAGGTGGGAGAGCTCCTTGAACTTTGTTCATGCTCACGGAAACTTTGTGAATCTTAATTACAGAAAATTTTCATCAAAAATAATTATCCCCTTGTACAATTCCATTGTATTATAAAAATAATGTGCTAAGATTTGCCTTTAGGATGTTTACAATGCTTGTTGGTTTGTACGGTGCAGGACAGAAACTTTGGCTGTAGTGCGTGATTTTACAATTTTTACTGGAACGTTAAACGGTTCTGATTCCTTTTGAACTGTCTTTCTGTACAAATTGTTTATTTTTCCTAATTTTTTAGAATTGTTGGGGTACCAGAAGTATGGTGAATATTCAGATTGCTACAGACTGTTCTGTTTTTGACAGATTTTGTTTTTGACGCATAGTTTACTTGTTTTGATGAAACTATCAATTTCTATCAGTGGATTAAGCCATGGAAAAGCTATATTACAGTAGACACAATTCAAATACAAAATATTAATTGTTTTGCTACAGTACTTAGAGTAGTGATTTGCTTTATTATACTAACGGATCTTACCGAGTTTTCTGTTGAAGTTTTGTGTGGATGAAGTGTTTGATCGAGGAGGTCTCGATATGAGGAAAAGGAAGAGAGGCAAGAGCTAAAGCTTGGGGATGAACAAGGCACCCCAAGTAAATATTCAAGGAGACTCAAGCGTCTAAGCTTGGGGATGCCCCGGAAGGCATCCCCTCTTTCTTCAACAAGTATCGGTATGTTTTCGGATTCGTTTCGTTCATGCGATATGTGCAAGTCTTGGAGCGTCTTTTGCATTTAGTTTTCACTTTTATTTTATGCACCATGATGGTATGAGATAGTACTTGGTTGATTTATAGAATGCTCGTTGCACTTCACTAAAATCTTTTGAGTATGGCTTTATAGAATGTTTCATGTGCTTCACTTATATCATTTGAAGTTTGGATTGCCTCTTTCTCTTCATATAGAAAACCGCCATTTGTAGAATGCTCTTTTGCTTCACTTATATTTGTTAGAGTGTGGGCATATCTTTTGTAGAAAGAATTAAACTCTCTTGCTTCACTTATATCTATTTAGAGAGATGACAGGAATTGGTCATTCACATGGTTAGTCATAAAATCCTACATAAACTTGTAGATCACTGAATATGATATGTTTGATTCCTTGCAATAGTTTTGCGATATAAAGGTGGTGATATTAGAGTCATGCTAGTGGGCGACTGTGGATTAGTAGAAATACTTGTGTTGAGGTTTGTGATTCCCGAAGCATGCACGTATGGTGAACCGCTTTGTGATGAAGTTGGAGCACAATTTTATTTATTGATTGTCTTCCTTATGAGTGACGGTCGGTGACGAGCGATGGTCTTTTCCTACCAATCTATCCCCCTAGGAGCATGCGCATAGTACTTTGTTTTCAATGGCTTGTAGATTTTTGCAATAATATATGAGTTCTTTATGACTAATGTTGAGTCCATGGATTATACGCACTCTCACCCTTCCACCATTGCTAGCCTCTCTTGTGTCGTGCAACTTTCGCCGATACCATACACCCACCATATACCTTCCTCAAAACAGCCACCATACCTACCTATCATGGCATTTCCATAGCCATTCCAAGATATATTGCCATGGAACTTCCATCATCATCATATACATGACTTGAGCATTCATTGTCATATTGCTTTGCATGATCGTAAGATAGCTAGCATGATCTTTTCATGGCTTGTCCATTTTTTATATCTTTGCTATGCCAGATCATTGCACATCCCGGTACACTGCCGGAGGCATTCATATAGAGTCATATCTTTGTTCTAGATATCGAGTTGTAATATTGAGTTGTAAGTAAATAGAAGTGTGATGATCATCATTATTAGAGCATTGCCCCAGTGAGGAAAGGATGATGGAGACTATGATTCCCCCACAAGTCGGGATGAGACTCCTAACTTAAAAAAAAGTCCAAAAAAGCCCAAATAAAAAAAGGGGGGCCAAAGAAGCCCATCCTAAAAAAGAGAAAAAGAGAGAAGGGGCAATGTTACTGTCCTTTTACCACACTTGTGCTTCAAAGTAGCACCATGTTCTTCATATAGAGAGTCTCCTATGGTATCACTTTCATATACTAGTGGGAATTTTCATTATAGAACTTGGCTTGTATATTCCAACGATGGGCTTCCTCAAATGCCCTAGGTCTTCATGAGCAAGCAAGTTGGATGCACACCCATTTAGTTTTCAGTTTGAGCTTTCATACACTTATAGCTCTGGTGCATCCGTTGCATGGCAATCCCTACTCCTCGCATTGACATCAATTGATGGGCATCTCCATAGCCCGTTGATTAGCCGCGTCGATGTGAGACTTTCTCCCTTTTTGTCTTCTCCACATAACCTCCACCATCATATTCTATTCCACCCATAGTTCTATATCCATGGCACACGCTCATGTATTGCGTGAAAGTTGAACTTTTTTGAGAATACTAAAGTATGAAACAATTGCTTGGCTGACACCGGGATAGGCATGAGGGGCACCCTGTAAGGCGGTTGACACTCTTCTTTTGCCGCAAGAAAGCTAATTTTATGAGAAAAATCTGGGAGAAAGATTCACCACAATCGGAGTTACGGATCTTCGGATATAAAAGAAACGGTGCCAGGGCAGAATCTGAAAACGCAGAAACAGAGAGAGACAGAGAGATAGATCCAATCTTGGAGGGGCTCTCGCCCCTCCCACGCCATGGGAGCCAAGGACCAGAGGGGAAACCCTTCTCCTATCTAGGGAGAAGGTCAAGGAAGAAGAAGAAGAAGGAGGAGGGCTCCCTCCTCCTTGCTTCCGGTGGCGCCGGAACACCGCTGGGGGCCATCATCATCACCGTGATCTTCACCAACACCTCCGCCATATTCACCAACATCTCCATCACCTTCCCCCATCTATATTCAGCGGTCCACTTTCCCGCAACCCTCTGTACCCTCTACTTGAACATGGTGCTTTATGCTTCATATTATTATCCAATGATGTGTTGCCATCCTATGATGTCTGAGTAGATTTTCGTTGTCCTACCGGTGATTGATGAACTGCTATGATTGATTTAATTTGCTTGTGGTTATGTTGCTGTACTATTGTGCCCTCCTGTCGGGGCGTCTCTCTGTGGCCACGAGCACCTATGGGGCAGGGGGCCCCTTCTAGTCCGGCAAGGGAGCGGAGGGCGTGCACAGAGCAGATCGAGGTCGGGCGCGCGGGGGAGACGGGCGATTTTTACCCAGCTTCGGAGCTCTCCGGAGAGATAAAACCCCTACTGCTGCTTTGTGTTTGTATTTGTTCTTGCTCGAGAGCGCAAGCGTATGGTGGTGTTGGATCTACGAACGGCGGAACCCCAGCGTGGAAAAGTTCCGAGCCGCCGAACCCCTTCTACGTGCGCATGGGCCTCCCTTTTATAGTCTGAAGGGGGCACCCACAGGTGGCAGCGTAGGAAGAGGGGGTAAAAGAGTAAAAACGCAGGTTGGTACAACAGTGTCCAACAGTGTCCCCTACCTAACTCTGACGGCAGGGGACAAGGGCATTTAATGCCCCTCCGGTCGCCCCAACAGTGCAAAGAAACGACCGTTAGGTGAGCCACCGGTTGCCACGATGGCCTCCTTGTCAGCTCCGCCGCCACCTCGCCAAGCATGGCTGTGTGTAATACCGCATAGCGTGCTCTGGGATGGCCCTGGGGTGACACGTTGCTGGATGCGCTGGAGTTTGGGTGCAGGGTGGCAGCCTTGCCGCAGCAAGCGCCTTGCCGCGGCCCTTCTTTTGTTGCGCCGGCAAGCTTGCCAGCCGCCGGGCCTTGCCGGGACGCGCCGGGCGTCGCGGCAAGTTCCTCTGGAGTGCCCTGGTTGGCCTTCCCGGCAAGCTCCTCTTGTCGGGGCCTATGTCTTCTTAGTTGATACTTTGTTCTTGAATGGCAGCAATAGGAAATGACGGAGGGTCTTGGCGGGCGCCCGGCAAGCCTTGCCGCGGGGCGCTGCAACTGCCCGTGCACAAGTTTGGGGTACTAAGGTAACCCTACTTTAGTACACCGACAGGAGCCCCCGGGCCTGGGCCATACACGGTGCCGAGCGCTGTTGGGCCAGGCCCAAAACAGTGCACGGGCACGCGCGGCCTGGGTCCATACAAAACCCACTCCGCTTCCACCGCGTCCTCCCGCAACGGCACGCGTCGATTGCGGCGTCGTGGGAGGCGTGGGTAGTGTGCGCGATTTTCAAGGCGTCCACCCCTGTGATCACGGGGCAGGGTGAGGTCACTTCATCTGTCGCCCCGGCTTCGCCTCCCCGCCACGCGGCTCCCATGCGCGTGGGGTCGTGGGCGGTGAAGGTGGGAAACCGAGCCGTCACGGGCGGAGGTGGTGGGTCGGCCCCGTTCCTCTGCTCTCCCCGTGCTCCGATTGGCTGAGCGGGGCGGCCGAGCCCCCACCTCGCTCCTTAAAAAGGGCGGAAGGGGAGCGCAAAGATCCCGCACTTCCTCCTTTTCTCCTTTCTTCAACTTCTGCTTCTCTTCCTCTCACCCGCCATGGAGGAAGGGAACCTTGGTCTTTCATCGGTGGCGGCAAGGGTTGCCACCAGGCAGCGCGCCTCTCCCTATCCCGCGCCAGTGGTGACGGAGCCAGCCACGAGGGGAAGAGGGAGGGGGCGAGGTCGTGGGCGAGGTTGAGGGCGTGGTCGGAGCGCTCGGGGAAGAGGCGGCCGGGGCGGTGCGCCACCCCCGCCTCCGCCGGTGGCTCCTCTCCTCGAGGCGGTCCATACCGGGGATGATCCCTGGGAGTTCTTCGTCAAGCTGCGCCGGGCACCTCGTCGTCGCCTCTTACGGCTCCGTTTGCGAGCGCGATGGAGCCGGACCCGCCCGAGATGTTGGAATTGCGCATGAGGGGCTGTGGGATCAGCGGCACGCGAGTTAGTGTCGTATCCCCAGCCCCCAGCGTGATGTATTTCGATCGAGGGTGGAAGACATTCGCCCGCATCCACATCTTGACGGCGGGGTTCACCCTCCATTTTAAGTTAATGGAGGCGACCTTTCGCCGTCAAGGTCTTCGGGACTCCGCACCGGGTGAGATGTTGCGTGGACAGCTCCTCCGATAGCGAAGACTCCCCCTCGAGCGAGAGTGACGAGGAGGAGAGCGACAGCGACGACGAGGACGGCGGTGGATCCGACTAGGCGTCGGCCGTCGCCTCGCGCGCCACCGGCGACCCCATCATCCGGGTCGCCGGCCTTCTGAACTCCCCGGGGCCGTCTCCTTGGGCGGTTGGAGTAGGGAGGCTGCGGAAGAGGAAGAGGGGTGGCGGCAAGGCCGTCAAGTCGGAGTACGAGGGCGTGGTGCCCTCGACAGCGTGCTGACGCCCTGCCGCCTGTCTCGAGCTCGCTTCCGCGCCTGCCTCCGCCAAGCTCTGGCGGCCCTCGGGATGTTCTCTTGGTGTCTTCGCACCCGTAGCTCACCTAGGCGCCTTTGCCCTTCCCGCAAACTTCTGCGCCGGGCCTCCTTGACCTACCTCCCAAGAGAGAAACAGAGAGGGATTACGGGCATCTTATCTTTTTTAATTTGTAAGCCTTCGGGCCTTAGCTGCATTTAAAACTTGTAATCCTCTCTTTCATGTTTTTCATCCTCTATGGACTTGTACTGAAATGGGATGTTTTTAATGAAAAGAGGGAATGCTTGCGGGTCATATCCTTTACTTGATTATGTGCCTTGTATGTTTCCACCCCACGCTTTGAGGAACTTGCGGCGCAAGCACACTTCTTGCCGAAAAGCGGAACATCAGCAGCCATTGGCGGTGCTGTTTCCGCAAGAAACCTTGTCGGCCGATTCTTGGCAAGACTTGTATTGTTGAGCAGACTCAAAAACAAATCAAGGGCGCAACTTAACCGCGATTCGGCTCCTCCGCGCACAGGTTTTTCCATACAAGGCACGCCCGTTCAAGGACGCGGCCTCGCATTCTCCAGTCCATAAGAGGATGCATGATGAGGGATGAAAAACTTATCTGATATCACAGCCCCCGGCGACTCTGGCTTGCCGGGGGTGAATCTTGGTTTTTGCAGCCCCCGGCAACTCTGGCTCGCCGAGACCCAGGTGCCGGTGCGCCTTTCTTTGTCCTTGTCGCTGACGTCGCAGCCCCCGGGGACCCTGGTTTGCCGCGAAGGAATCTTGGTACTCGCAGCCCCCAGCAGCGCCGGTTTGCCGGGGCCCAGGTGCCAGCGCGCCCTTCTGTTCTTTCCTTGTCGCTGTTATTTCAGTCATGAGAACAACTTAGACAGTGCCGCAATAAGTTACTTTTTGTGACGTAACTTTGTGTTGGGCAATGCAATGCTATGTTTCACCCTTTGTATGTTTATACTCTACGCTTTTAGGAGACTTGCCGGTGCATACACGCTTGCTGAGTGCGGAACATCAGCAGCCCGCTGGCAGTGTTGCCTCCGGCAAGAAACCTCGTCGGGCTAGTTGCAGCGCGCTTTCATTGTTGAGCGGACTCGAAAACAAATCAAGGGCATAACTTAGCCACGAGTCGGCTCCTCCGCGCACAAGTCTCCCATACAAAGGACGTCCCACGGCGAGGCTTGCTACGTTACATCCTTTACCCCATTACATCCCTTGTATGTTTTTACCCTACGCTTTTAGGAAACTTGCCGGCGCTAACACACTTGCCGAGTGCGGAACATCAGCAGCCCGCTGGCGGTGCTGTCTCCGGCAAGAAACCTTGTCGGGCCAGTTGCAGCGCACTTTCATTGTTGAGCGGACTCGAAACAAAGCAAGGGCGCAACTTAACCATGAGTCGGTTCCTCCGCGCACGGTTTTCCATACAAGGCACGAACGTTCAAGGAATATAACATAGAAATTTAAAATTGAGAGTGTTCTGTACTCAAACTTGGGCAAATTAGCTTTTCCGTCTTCTGTGCTTCGGCAGGGCCGCACTTCTCCCTTGATTCCCTCCCTTGTACGTTTTCACCCTCACGCTTTCAGGAACCGCGGTGCAAACACACTTGCCGAAACGGAACATCAGCAGCCCGCTGGCGGTGTTGCCTCCGGCAGGAAAAACTCGTCGGGCTAGTTGCAGCGCGCTTTCATCGTTGAGCAGACTCGAAACAAAGCAAGGGCGCAACTTAGCCACGATTCGACCCCTTTGCGCACAGGTTTTTCATACAAGGCACGGTCCTTCAAGGAATGTGACTCAAAAGTTTGGAGCTGAGTGCTCTCTTTGCTCTACTAGCCGGTGGAGCTCGATGGCGCGTCCTCGATGGCGGCGCAGCACTCCGGAGAGGTGCGCTTGCCGGAATAGGCACCAGAGCTGTTCTTGCCGGGCTTAGTCTTTGGTAGAACTTCCTTTGCCTTCTTGCACTTGCCGGTGGAGCTCGATGGTGCGTCCTCGGTGGCAGCGCAGCACTCCGGAGAGGTGCGCTTGCCGGAGTGGGCATCAGAGCTGCTCTTGCCGGACTTGGCATTCTTCTTCCCCCGGGGAGCTTCAGCGGCAAGTGGCTCGCGCTCTGCCACGGCTGCTGCTTCCCGGTAGATCTTGTCAGTGCAGATAAGTGCATCTTTCATGTCGCCTTGAACAGAAATGACACTTATCGGACCAGGCATCTTGAGCACATTGTAGGCGTAGTGAGAGGCTGCCATGAACTTGGCGAGCGCTGGACGGCCTAGTATCCCATTGTAGGGCAATGGGAAATCAGCAACATCAAACGTGACCTCTCTCGTCACGAAATTCAGCTCGCTACCAAACGTCATTGGCAAGTGTGATCTTCCCTTCGCTTGCTCCTTCCCGGATTTATCCTTGAAAGGTACCAGTTTCTTGAGCTCATTGTCGAGGATCTGGAGCTTCTTGAGCACTGCGGAGGAAATCAGGTTCAGGCCGGCCCCGCCGTCAACCAACATCTTCGTGACCTTGAGGTTGCGGATTGTTGGTGAGACCAACATTGGCAAGCACCCGACCGCAGTGATGCGGTCAGGGTGATCCTCAACATCGAAGATGATGGGCGTGCTGGACCATTTCAGAGGCCTGCGCGACTCGACGGATGGCTCCGCTACGTTCACTTCTCGCACCCACTGCTTGAGTTGGCGGTGCGAGGTGTGCAGAGAGGCACCGCCGTCGATGCACAACACCTCCGTTGCCTTCTGAAACTCTTGGTCATCAGTCTCATCTTCCTCCATCTCATCATCCTCATCTTCATCTTCGTCCCTATCGCTGCCACGGGGAGGCCTGTCTCCTTGCCGCGGCTTGGCCTTGCCGCGGTGCCCTCCCCGGGCGGGAAGCTTCTTGCCGGATCCTCCGCCACCTCCCTGGGCTCTCTCCTTGTCGCGGCGCTCGTACTCAGCTTTCTGTAGCTCCGCCATCTGCTCGACTTTCTTGCAGGTTTGGAGATCATGGCCCTTGGTGCGGTGGATCTTGCAATACCGCTTGCCGGAGCCATCCTGCTTGTCGGCGGCTACCACAGCCTCGCCGGAGTCATCAGCTTTGGCCTTGTCGGAGCCGCCTCCGTTGCCGGAATGCTCGACAGCTAGCACATCCTTAGCCTTTCTTTTTCTGTTGTTCCGCCTCCGGTTCTTCCTCGCCGGGGCAGCATCCTCACTGTCAGATCCTTCTGCTCCTGCAGTCTCTCCGGGGATTTTCCTCACCTCCTCAGCCCGTGCACACTTGTCGGCTAGAGCATAAAGCTCGCTGACATCTTCGATCTTGCACATCGCCATCTCCTCCCTCATCCAGCGGTTACGCACGTTCTGGTGGAACGCACTGATAACCGCGGCAGGGTGGACGTCTGGGATGTTGCGCTGCACCTGGCTGAATCTCTGTATGTACTTGCGTAGGGGCTCTCCCTCCTTCTGGACGAGCAGATGCAGATCGCTCTCCTGGCCATGGGGTTTGTGGCCGCCTGTGAAGGCGCCGACAAACTGATGACACAGGTCCGCCCATGAAGAGATGGAGCCGTCCGGCAAGTGCATGAGCCAAGATCTGACGTTGGGCTTGAGCACTAGCGGGAAGTAGTTGGCGAGGATCTTCTCGTCGCGCCCTCCGGCAGCCTGCACCGCGATCGTGTAGATGCTGAGGAACTCCGACGGATGTATCCTGCCATCGTACTTCTCGGGCACGTCTGGCTTGAAGTTCTTGGTGCTGGGCCACAGGACTTGCCGCAGCTCACGGGTGAACGCAGGGCATCCTGCCGCATACGGCAAGTCGCCTGGCTCCCCTGGCGTATGCATATCGACAGTGGGCCCAGCGCGCTGGTCAGATTGACGTCGCGCTTCCCTTCTGCACTCGATGCGAGTGCGAGCGTCTTCGTGCCGTCGTTCTTGGAGAACGTGGCGTTGATCGCGGCGGGTTCGCGGGTCCGACGACGCGGTGGAGTCGGTGTCAAAGTTGGCCCGACGAGCCGGCGACCTCGGCCTTCGGGGCTGGGAGTGCACGGAGGTGGCACCCCCAGCGGTCTTGCCGGCGTCGGCTTGCGCCTGGGCGCCTTGCCGGGGCTTCGATGCGCTCGGTTGCCGGGGCTTGTCGCCGTTGGCGAAGCCGATGAGGCTATAAATGGTCATCCTCCAGTCGTCAATCTTGTGTGGCGCCGGAGGATAATCTAGAAGCAGCTGGGCTCGGGCCAGCGCTTCCTCTGCAGTCTTGGGTGGCGGTGGCGACGAGCGGCGCGAGGAGCGGGATGTGCTCGGACTCCCAACTGGATTGGAAGGAGCAACACCCGCCCGGCGATCAAGACTTCACTCGCGCCCGCATGCTGGCGTGCATGCTGGTCTCGAACGTCCCGCGACCCACCAGCTTGGCCTTGCTCCAACGCGAGCACGGTGCTAGGAGCACCGGGGCGTTGTCGACCTTGCACCTCCTGGGAAGGGTGTGGTGTCTGCACGGTCGCCGAAGCTTGCGGGGCCTTGTTTTTGGACCTGGTGACGACGTGAGTCCCACCGTCGGCGCCCGCTCCTCCGTCAGCGTCCACTCCACCGCCCGTTTGCTCCGGCGGTGGTGATAGAATCGATGTAGACGGAGCGGCCACCTCCGAAGGCTTCTTCTTTGGTGGCATGTTGATGAAGGCGTTGATGTAGCGCGCGCGAAGACCGGATCAGATGCTCACGACCTCGACGCACCCCTACCTGGCGCGCCAAAGATGTCGGGGCGTCTCTCTGTGGCCACGAGCACCTATGGGGCAGGGGGACCCTTCTAGTCCGGCAAGGGAGCGGAGGGCGTGCGCAGAGCAGATCGAGGTCGAGCACGCGGGGGAGACGGTCGATTTTTACCCAGCTTCGGAGCTCTCCGGAGAGATAAAACCCCTACTGCTGCTTTGTGTTTGTATTTGTTCTTGCTCGAGAGCGCGAGCGTATGGTGGTGTTGGATCTACGAACGGCGGAACCCCAGCGTGGAAAAGTTCCGAGCCGCCAAACCCCTTCTACGTGCGCATGGGCCTCCCTTTTATAGTCTGAAGGGGGCACCCACAGGTGGCAGCGTAGGAAGAGGGGGTAAAAGAGTAAAAACGCAGGTTGGTACAACAAGATGTCAACAAGTGTCCCCTACCTAACTCGACGGCGGGGACAAGGGCATTTAATGCCCGTCCGGTGCCCCTAACAAAGGCAAAAAGCGACCGTTAGGTGAGCCACCGGTTGCCACGATGGCCTCCTTGTCAGCTCCGCTCGCCACCTCGCTCCGCATGGCTGTGCAGTGCCTCGCCACGTGCTCCTAGGATGGCCCTGGGGTGACACGTTGCTGGATGCGCTGGAGTTTGGGTGCAGGGTGGCAGCCTTGCGCTGCAAGCGCCTTGTCATGACCCTTCTTTTGTTTGCGCGCGGCAAGCTTGCCGGCCGCGGCCTTGCTTGGGACGCCTTGGCGTCGCGGCAAGTTCCTCTAGAGGGCCCTGGTTGGCCTTCCCGGCAAGCTCCTCTTGCCGGGGCCTTTGTCTTCTTAGTTCATACTTTGTTCTTGAATGGCAGCAATAGGAAATGACGGAGGGTCTTGGCGGGCGCCCGACAAGCCTTGCCTGTGGCTACTGTTGCCCGTGCACACAAGTTCGGGGTACTAAGGTACCCCTACTTTAGTACACCGACCCCTCCATGTCGCGCAAGCGTGAGGGATTCCCGCTGTAGGGTGTTGCAATACATTCATGATTCGCTTATAGTGGGTTGCTTGAGTGACAGAAGCATAAACCCGAGTAAGGCAGTTGTGGCATATGGGATGAAGGGGACTTGATGCTTTAATGCTATGGTTGGGTTTTACCTTAATGATCTTTAGTAGTTGCGGATGCTTGCTAGAGTTCCAATCATAAGTGCATATGATCCAAGAAGAGAAAGTATGTTAGCTTATGCCTCTCCCACATAAAACTTGCTATCGGTCTAGTAAAGTAGTTAATTGCTTAGGGACGATTCCACAATCCTACCACTACTTTTTCACACTCGCTATATTTACTTTATTGCTTCTTTATCTAAGCAGCCCCTAGTTTATATTTACGTGCTCTTTATTATCTTGCAAACCTATCCAACAACACCTAGAAAGTACTTCTAGTTTCATACTTGTTCTAGGTAAAGCAAACACTAAGCATGCGTAGAGTCGTATCAGTGGCGGATAGGAGTAGAGAGAATATTTGTTCTACCTTTAGCTGCTCATTTGGTTCGACACTCTTATTTATCGAAAGAGGCTACAATTGATCCCGTATACTTGCGGGTTATCATTTTGCTGCGTTTGGACTCTGAGGGAGTCCTGGACTAGGGGGTGTCCGGATAGCCGAACTATCATCATCCGGCGGACTCCAAGACTATGAAGATACAAGAATGAAGACTTCGTCCCGTGTCCGGATGGGACTTTCCTTGGCGTGGAAGGCAAGCTTGGCTATACGGATATGTAGATCTCCTACCATTGTAACTGACTCTGTGTAACCCTAGCCCTCTCCGGTGTCTATATAAACTGGAGGGTTTTAGTCCATAGGACATAACAACAATCATACCATAGGCTAGCTTCTAGGGTTTAGCCTCCTTGATCTCGTGGTAGATCCACTCCTGTACTACCCATATCATCAATATCAATCAAGCAGAGTAGGGTTTTACCTCCATCGAGAGGGCCCAACCAGGTAAAAACACCGTGTCCCTTGTCTCCTGTTACCATCCGCCTAGACGCACAGTTCGGGACCCCCTACCCGAGATCCGCCAGTTTTGACACCGACATTGGTGCTTTCATTGAGAGTTCCTCTATGTCGTCACCGATAGGCTTGATGGCTCCTTTGATCATCAACAACGACGTGGTCCAGGGTGAGACTTTTCTCCCTGGACAGATCGTCGTATTCGGCGGCTTTGCACTGCGGGCCAATTCGCTTGGCCATCTGGAGCAGATAGAAAGCTACGCCCCTGGCCATTAGGTCAGATTTGGAAGTCTGAACTTCACGGCTGACATCCGCGGAGACTTGATCTTCGATGGATTCGAGCCATAGCCGAGCGCGCCGCACTGTCTCGATGGGTATGATTTAGCTCTGCTGCCGGACCGTGCCCTCGAGGCCGCACACGAGTTCGCTCTGACCCTTAATTCGGAGCCGACTGCGCAGATCGAGGATGAGTGGCTAGACACCGCCTCGGGGGCTGCTACATCTACGGCGAGGGAGCCAAATACCAACCTTGTCCCTTGTGAAGCTCGTGACTCCGAGGTGCCGGACTCCTCGCCGGACTCCGAACCTCCTGCGCCCCCTCTAATCGAATTCGATTGGGCGCTGATCATGGAGTTCACCGCCGCGGACATCTTTCAACACTCACCTTTCGGTGGCATCCTGAATTCGCTAAAGTATCTCTCGTTATCAGGAGAGCCCTGGCCGAACTGCATCAGGATGGTTGGGATGCGGACGATGAAGAAATTCAAAGCCCACCCACCACCCACTTTGTAGACATTGTCGACAATCTAACCGACATGCTAGACTACGACTCCGAAGACATCGACGGTATGGACGACGATGCCGGAGACGACCAAAAACCAGCGCCTACGGGGCACTGGAAGGCCACCTCGTCATATGACATATACATGGTGGATATCCCAAAGGATGGGAATGGCGAGGAAACAGCAGAGGAAGACCCCTCCAAGAAACAGCCTAAGCGTCGGCGTCAGCGGCGCCGCTCTAAATCCCGCCACAGCAAGAATGGGGATTCCGGCACCGGAGATAATAACACCCAGACAAAGGTCAAGACAACCCCTCCAAAGCAAGATTCAGCACAGGAGGACGGAGAAGCCATCCCTCGTGAGAGAGCGGCAGACGAAGAGGTAGAGGATGATAATTACATGCCTCCCTCCGGAGACGAGGCAAGCCTCGACGACGACGAATTCATCGTGCCTGAGGATCCCGTCGAACAAGAGCGTTTTAAATGCAGGCTTATGGCCACGGCAAGCAGCCTCAAGAAAAGTAGCAACAGCTTAGAGGTGATCAAGATCTGCTAGCCGACAGATGGACTGAAGTCCTTGCGGCCGAAGAGCATGAACTCGAACGCCCCTCCAAAAGTTACCCCAAACGCAAGCTACTCCCCCGATTAGAGGAGGAGGCATATAAACCTACATCACCAGCGCACAATACGGCTGACTGACCACCCCGTGGCTGCGACAGAGAGGCCTCTAGGCCCTACACTAAAACCGTACCCCGGCATCGCTCGAAAAGCACAAAGCCACAGGGGAACGCTCCGGACTTGCGAGATATATTGGAGGATAAGGCAAGACAATCAAGATTGATCTACGGATCGCGTGGGCGCCCCATGATACGCGACGACAACCGTTGCGCCGGACATAGCAAGTCCGGCCGGGCCGAACACAGTAGACAAAGCTCGTTTGAGCTACGTCGTGATATAGCCCAATACAGAGGCGCCGCACACCCGCTATACTTCACAGATGAAGTAATGGATCATCAAATCCCTGAAGGGTTTAAACCCGTGAATATCGAATCCTATGATGGCACAACAGACCCCACGGTTTGGATCGAAGACTATCTCCTTCATATCCACATGCCCCGCGGTGATGATCTTCACGCCATCAAATATCTCCCACTCAAGCTTAAAGGACCAGCTCGGCACTGGCTTAATAGCTTGCCAGCAGAATCAATTGGGTGTTGGGAGGACCTGGAAGCCGCATTCCTTGACAACTTCCAGGGCACATATGTGCGACCACCGGACGCCGATGACCTAAGCCACATAATTCAGCAGCCAGACGAATCAGCCAGACAATTCTGGACACGGTTCTTAACAAAGAAAAATCAAATCGTCGACTGTCCGGATGCAGAGGCCCTCGCAGCCTTCAAACATAATATCCGCGACGAGTGGCTTGCCCGGCACCTAGGACAGGGAAAGCTGAAATCCATGGCTGCCCTCACATCACTCATGACCCGGTTCTGTGCGGGAGAGGACAGCTGGCTAGCCCGCAGTAACAACCTCAGCAAAAATTATGGCAGTCCGGATACCATGGACCGCAATGGTAGGTCGCGTCGCAACAAAAACAAACGCCGCATTAACGGCGATAACACTGAGGATACGGCAGTCAACGCCGGATTCAGAGGCTCCAAACCGGTCGTGGGAAAAACCATTCAAAAGAACTACCTGTGTCCGTCCAATTTGGACCGAATACTCGACCGCTCTTGCGGATACGGCACACTTCAAAAGCCAGCCAATCCAACAGGATTGTTGGGTATTCAAGCAGCGAGCAAGCTAATTGCGAAAGCAAGGACAAGGGGCTGCATAGCGATGACGAGGAAGAGACCCGACCGCCGAACAATAGAGGACAGAAGGGTTTCCCCCCACAAGTGCGGACGGTGAACATGATATACGCAACCCACATACCCAAGAGGGAGCGGAAGCGTGCACTCAGGGACGTATACGCGATGGAGCTAGTCGCCCCGAAGTTCAACCCATGGTCCTCCTGCCCGATCAGTTTCGATCAAAGGGACCACCCCACCAGTATCGGCCACGGCGGATTTGCGGCATTGGTTTTAGACCCAATCGTCGATGGATTTCACCTCACCAGAGTCCTGATGGACGGCGGCAACAGCCTGAACCTGCTTTATCAGGATACAGTGCGCAAGATGGGCATAGACCCCTCAAGGATTAAACCCACAAAGACGACCTTCAAAGGCATCATACCATGTGTAGAGGCCAATTGTACAGGCTCAGTCACACTTGAAGTGGTCTTCGGATCCCCGGATGACTTCCAAAGCGAGGAGTTAATCTTCGACATAGTTCCGTTCCGCAGCGGCTATCATGCTCTGCTCGGACGGACCGTGTTTGCAAAGTTCAACGCGGTACCGCACTATGCATACCTCAAGCTCAAGATGCTAGGCCCTCGAGGAGTCATCACGGTCAACGGAAACACTGAACGCTCCCTCCGAACGGAGGAACACACAGCGGCTCTCGTGGCAGAAGTACGGAGCAGCCTCTTAAGGCAATTCTCGAGTCCGGCCGTTAAGCGACTGGACACGGCTAAACGCGCCCGGAGTAACCTACAACAAGACCACGTGGCACGTTCCGAGCACGTGTAGCAATGTGGCCCCAACCCCAGCCCTTGCAAAATTGCAAGACTGGTCCTTCGCGTACATCATTACGCTCCGGAGATACCATGGGCATAGGGGGAGGGGCACGACCACGACAGGCCCAGAATGCGGCTTAACCACACCAGGGGCTCCCAAGTGTGTTATTCCTTTTTTTCCTTTTTCTTTTTTCTTACCCACAGGACTCCGTTCACGGAGGCCTGTCCGTGAGACCCTTGAACTCACGATGCAACAGCCGTGGAAGGAGAAAGGCTACGACGAGTATCGAGTGGTCTCCATTACGAGCATTAAATCTGTTTTATACACCACTCCGCAGCCTACCCCTGGGGGGATATGTTTAAATAGTCCCATCCCTTGCTTACCGCACTATTTGTATCGTTCTGCATTCATGGCAGTATTTCTTGAATAAACAATGCATCGTTTTTTTGCTTATAATTGCATTCCTTTCTTATACATATGTTCATTTATGACATGTTGCACCCGTACACTTTGGTATGTCTAAATACACCAGGGGCTTAAGTTCCCCACATTATGGTGTGATAAGTCCGAACACTTTCACAAGTGCGGCACCCCGAACTTATAGCATTATATACGTCGGCTCCGAATCATGTCTTGGGTCAATAGTTGGGTTTGCCCGGCTCCCATGTTTTGGTACCTTATGTTCCGTTGTATCGGCTAAGGTAGCGCTGGGAGAACCACTGCAATTGCGCCCCAGTTGAGCTGCGCGAGCGCCTCAGTGGAGAAAGCTAAAACTGACCGTCATGATAAGGTGAGAGTTGGTCGCTGTTCGAGAGGTTTTTTCGAGTCCCTAAAGAATTATGCCGCTTAGAGCGAGGAATCGGCTTTGTCCGGCCCAGGCATGGATAGCGCCCCGAATTCGGCCTTCCGAATACTCGGGGCTTCGCCGAAATTTAAAATTATAGAATTCTATGGCTAAGTGAGAGTGTTCAAGCACTATAAGTCCGGTTGCCTCGTTCGTTGTGTTGAGCGCCTCCCTAGATGGACCCAAAAATGGGAACAAGAGCGCTCAAGTTTATCCCGAACACCCCAAAGACTCGTGGCATGGGGGCTGAAGCCAACGACTTGCCATCTCTCAGATTTGATAAACGGCCGCACAGAAGGTAATATTTTAAATCAATAAGCGTTGCTTAGCGCATATGAACAAAGTTTTCAGCGCACAGCATAACAAAATGCGAGTCTACTCAAATATTACATCTTTGGAGCACTCACCCGCAATCATGCAGGTACCCTTCAGGACACTCTTATAATACATCTCGGGCGTACGATACTCCTTGCCCGTCGGTGGCGCGTCCGTCACAAGCTTCTCAGCGTCCATCCTGCCCCAGTGCACCTTTGCACGGGCAATGGCCCGACGGGCACCTTCAATGCAGGCGGAGTGCTTCACGACTTCAACCCATGGACACGCATCCACCAGCCGCCGCACCAGGCCGAAGTAGCTTCCAGGCATGGCCTCCTTGGGCCACAGCCAAACTATGAGGCCCTTCATGGCCTGTTCGCCACCTTAGGAGCTCGACCAGCTGCTTCAGCTGGTCGCTATGGGCACTGATGTCCGCCTCAAAGATCTCGAGACCGAAGACCTTCTCTGTCGAGCTCCCTCCTCGGCCTCAGAGAAAGCGGCAAGATCGGACACGCCATGGGCAGATCTGCGAACGCCTCCGAGAGCTCCGAATTGGGTAAGTAATAGGTAATTCACATTCACATGCTTGCTATGCATGAAAAATACCTTACCCGCCGCTATTTTCTTCAAATCCTCGATTTCCTGGAGGGCCTTGTGGGCATCGGCCTTAGCGGCTTTGGCACTCTCAAGAGCCGATGCAAGCTCGGACTCTCGAGTCTTCGAGTCACGCTCCAAACTCTCGTGCTTTTCCACGACAGCCTGGAGCTCTTACTGTACCTCTGCCACCCGTGCCTCCTGCTTCTCTCGCTCGGCTTGTTCCGCGGCCGCATTGCGTTCGGCCACGGACACCGCCTCCTTCAGGGCTGCCACCTCATTCGTGGCCCCTGTAGTACCCACGTTATCCTTGTTATTTCTCTTGCAACCAAATCCTTTTCTGTAAGGTACAAATTTAATACGGTGTTACTCACCTTCCTTGTCCTCGAGCTGCTTCTTGGCATGGCCGAGCTTGCTCTCGGACCGCTCGAGGCTTTGCTTCAAGGTATCGACCTTCGCAGTCAGTGCGGCAGAGGTCAGTAGCGCAGCCTGCAATCCCATATTGACATATTTTGTAAGACTCCTGCGTATATCTTTTTAGATCCTCAGTCCGGCTTTTGTTTCCGAACACCGAACTGAGCATCAGGGGCTACTGTCTATGCGGTATTATATTACATATCTTAAAATTCTTACCTCAAAGCCTGTTAGAAGGTTGTCAGGGCTCGGTCAGCCCGCTCTTAGCGAGCTGAACTTTCAAGCACCGCACTCATGATAGTGCGGTGTTCTTTCACGATGGAAGCGCCGTTGGCGCCTCCAAGATGTTATCCGGCGCCTCGGTTGGACGGAGGCCGCCGGTGTCATAGATCTTGCCCTTCTTACGAAGGGCTGCCGCCGGACTCGGAACCACTGCGCAGTTCGGTGCGAGTCCGTGCAAAGTCCGGGAGGTTGCCCTGCGGCACCTCCGGGGCCTCTTCCTCCTGGTGGGTCCCTTCCTAGGATCCCACCTCGGCGTCGTCAGTGTCACGGGGGGTGGAGGCGGTCGGAAGAGAATCCATATCCGACGTGCCCAAGGACCCGCTCGACGAAGCGGGAAGGTCGTCCTTGGGCGGGCTATAGGGTTGTATGCGGCATTAGAAAGACACCATGCGACAAAAAGAAAAATTATAAATCATCTAGGAGTCCGGATACTTACGATCTCGCCAGGGGCTTGGCCCTTGAGGGCCACTACTCGTCGCCGTCACCGACGTTGGCGGAACAGTCCGGGAAGGGTCCTTCCTTCTTGACCCTTGGCCTCCCTCGCTGGGGAGGCCTTCTCTTCTCTCTCTTCACCGGGAGAGGCCTCTTCTTCTCCTCCTCGTCCTCGTGGGAGGAGTCCGCCTTGGAGTCATCGGACGATGAGTCCGATACCACCTGACGCCGGGAACTCCTTCGGGTTCCCATGGCCTTCTTCTTGGCCTTCTTCTCCGACACTACGTAAAGTGCCAGGACCAGCAGCCCTGTCAAACGGGCATCCGTTGGGTCCTCTGGAAGGGGAGCCGGACAGTTAACCTATCCGGACGTCTTCTGCCAGGCCTGTTAAAGGTATTGGGAGTTTAGATCCCGCATAGAGTCAAACTATGAAAAGCAAGTGTCCCATAAAGGATAACATAGCTTACCTCGCCAGCCGGACGCTGCATGCTGAATACGTGATATTCGGTAGCGGATGTGGGAGCTTCGGCGCCCTTGAACAGCACCCTCCAGGCAGCTTCGTACGTAGTGTCGAAGAGCCCGCTCAAGGTCTGGTGCTGTGCTTGATCAAACTCCCACAAATTGAAGTCCCGTTGCTGGCAGGGGAGAATCCGGCGGATGAGCATGACCTGGATCACGTTGACAAGCTTGAGCTTCTTGTTCACCAGAGTCTGGAGATAGGACTGGAGTCCGATCAGCTCTTCCGAACTACCCCATAGCAAGCCCTTCTCTTTCCAGGAGGTGAGCTACATGGGGATGCCAGATCTGAAATCGGGGGCCGCTGCCCATTTAGGGTCACGCGGCTCGGTGATGTAGAACCACCCCGATTGCCACCCTTTGATGGATTCCACGAAGGCACCCTCGAGCCAAGTGACGTTGGGCATTTTGCCCACCATGGCGCTCAAGACTCCGCTTGGCTGCCCTTCACAACCTTCGGCTTGACATTGAAGGTCTTTAGCCACAAGCCGAAGTGGGGCTGGATGCAAAGGAAGGCCTCGCACACGGCGATAAACGCCGAGATATTGAGGATGAAATTTGGGGCCAGATCGTGGAAGTCCAGGCCGTAGTAGAACATGAGCCCCTGGACAAAGGGGTGGAGTGGGAAGCCCAGTCCGTGGAGGAAATGGGGAAGGAATACCACCCTCTCATGGGGCCTGGGGTGGGGATGAGCTACCCCTCGTTGGGGAGCCGGTGCGCGATGTCGCTGGACAGATATCCGGCGCTGCGCAGCTTCTCGATGTGCCCCTCCGTAACGGAGGAGGCCGTCCACTTGCCTCCTGCTCCGGACATGGCTGGAGAAGGACGAGGTGAGATATGCGGACTTGGGCGCTGGAGCTCGAGTGCGCGGAGATGGATAAGCACAGGAGGAAGAAGGCGTAGGTAAAAAAGGTGGATCCTTATCCCATTATATATGGGCGGATGAAACTATGCGTCCCTACTGGCCTGGTAAAACTCGCTTATCTCCCAAGCGCCGCAATCAATGGCGCGGTTGGGTTACCCACGTCCGTATTGATGGGAATCCCGAAATAAGGGGAACACGATCTCTGCTTCGACAAGACGTGCCAAGGAAACCGCTTCTCTACACGCGCTGAGGTGGTATAATAAAAACGATTCGAGTAAAAGCTTGGTTGTGGTGTGACGTCATGCCACCAAATACGTCAGCAAATTGAACTTGTGTAAATATTATTCTCTCTATGATGGTATGTGGAATTTATTTTATAGAGCCGGACACTATCCTAGTGTTCACAATCTTCTATGAATTATTCGGAGGAGGAACCCGCCTTGCAATGCCGAAGACAATATGCGCGTCGGACTCGTCGTCATTGAAGCCTGGTTCAGGGGCTACTGAGGGAGTCCTGGACTAGGGGGTGTCCGGATAGCCGAACTATCATCATCGGCCGGACTCCAAGACTATGAAGATACAAGATTGAAGACTTTGTCCCATGTCCGGATGGGACTTTCCTTGGCGTGGAAGGCAAGCTTGGCGATACGGATATGTAGATCTCCTACCATTGTAACCGACTCTGTGTAACCCTAGCCCTCTCCGGTGTCTATATAAACCGGAGGGTTTTAGTCCATAGGACATAACAACAATCATACCATAGGCTAGCTTCTAGGGTTTAGCCTCCTTGATCTCGTGGTAGATCCACTCTTGTACTACCCATATCATCAATATCAATCAAGCAGGAGTAGGGTTTTACCTCCATCGAGAGGGCCCGAACCTGGGTAAAAACATCGTGTCCCTTGTCTCCTGTTACCATCCGCCTAGACGCACAGTTCGGGACCCCCTACCCGAGATCCGCCTGTTTTGACACCGACAGACTCCGTTTGGTATTGATTTCCTACGATGTAAAAAACATGTAGAAAACAGTAACTGGCACTGGGCACTATGTCAATAGGTTAGTACCAAAAAATGTATAAAATGACTATAAAATGATTGTAAAACATCCAAGAATGATAATATAATAGCATGTAACAATAAAAAATTATAGATACGTTGGAGACATATCAATCTACTCAAAGCATCATAGGATGGTAACACATCATTGGATCATAATGTGTGGCATAAAGCACCATGTTCAAGCAGGGGATTACAGCAGGGTGCGGGAGAGTGGACCGCTTAAAAGAGATGAGGAAGGTGATGAAGATGGTGATCTTGATGAAGACGATTGCCACTGTGATGGTTCCCCCGGCGGCACTCCAGCGCCACCGAGAGAGAGGGGGAGAGAGTCTCCCCCTTGGGCTTCCTCCTCCATGGCCTCCAGTGATGATGCCCCCCTTCGGTAGGGTGCCAAAGAGGGCCTAGATTGATTTTTTTCGCGGCTACAGAGGCTTGCGGCGGCGGAACATCCGATCTAGGGTTCTTTTCGGAGGTTTGGGTATTTAAAAGAATTTTTTGGCGTCGTTCTCACATCAAGGGGATGCCCGAGGGGCCCACGAGTCCTCAGGGCGTGCCCTGGGGGTAGGGCACGCCTAGAAGGCTTGTGGCCTCCTCGGCCACTTCCTAGCCCAGCTCCGGTCCTTCAGGGGTCTCTTTTGGTCCATAAAAAATCACCGTAAATTTTTAGCCCATTCCGAGAACTTTTATTTCTGCACAAAAAACGACACCGCGGTAGTTTTGCTGAAAACAGCGTCAGTCCAGGTTAGCTCTAATCAAATCATACCAAAATTATATAAAATTGTTGTAAACATGGCATGAATACTTCATAAATACTTCATAAATTAGAAGTACAACCAGTGCAGCAGAACGTGTGGAAGTAGAGGATTCACGCGGTGTCCATGAGGAAGGTCGACCTGCAGAAAAGTTAGTCCATGCCAATGCCTTCCGATCCTGCACTTCACGTTCAGCTTTGCAAGCAAGATGGAATAAACGAATGATATTGTTATACTCCTTATACTCTAAAATGGTCTGAATCTCTCTATTTAATCCACCCATAAAACATGCAAGCATAGCTTCATTATCCTCAAAAATACCACATCTAAGCATGTCAGTTTGTAATTCCTGATAATATTCCTCTACAGAGTTTTTTCCTTGTCTTAAACGCTGCAATTTTGTAGTAATTCACGTTGATGAAACCTACCGAGTACGTATAGCAGTTTTCAAAGAAGCCCAAGTAGTTGGGATATTATTCGGACATAATATACGATGTTCAGACCACCACACACAAGCAAAACTAGTGAAAGCACAAAGAGTTGCAGCAATATGTCTCTCCTCGGGATATTATAAACATGTGAAACATTATTCAGTTTTTAACTCCAAGTAATATATATATATATATATATATATAGGGTGGGTCTATTCTAATAACACCCTCTAGAGTCTTATTCTGCACACCACTCCGGCTTATTCTGCTAACACTTCTGCCCTCCTTTGTTCACCTCACCCGTACCGCACAACAACCGGAGAAAACTGCGCTAGCCCACCCCCCGCACCCCACCTAGCGCTAGTTGCCCACCTTCTTCCCCACCACCACCGCTACCCAGTGCCGCACCTCCGCCACCCCACCACTGCAACCCACAAGCCGGACCATCCCGGCCTCCTTCTGCCAGTGCGGCCCGCCCCGCCGAGCTCCACCTTGCTGGCGCCTAGATCCGGCAAGGCCCGAGGCATCTCCAGCCACATGGAGTCCCGGCGACGGGTCCGATCCGGCAACCGCCACCGACGTGCCTCCCGGCAATGGATTTGGGTCGGCAACCACCCCCCTGCGCGGCCACGACCCGCACATCTTCCCTTGCATCTCCCACATCCCGAACACACCCGCGCCTTCCACCCCCTCACCATCCATGGTGATCCCCTCCACCTTCTTCCGCCACTACCTCGGCCGGAAGCCGAATCTCCGGGGATTCCCTCTACTTTCTTCTGACCCGGCACACCACCGCCTTGCCCATGCCCAATACGCCACGCTCCACTGCCACTAGAACCCACTTCCGGCCACCATCGGATCCGGAGATCCCCGGCGACGCGACCCGCCCACCACCGCTCCCGTATGCGGATCCGTCGGATCTCGGGCTCCACTCCCTTCCCCCAACCTCCTCCCTCTGACGGTGGTCAACCTCGTCCACCAACGCATCCAAGGTTGTGGGGGAATAGCGGCAACCGGCAGCGGTAAGGGGCTGTGCTGCACGGCGCAGGTGGTCGGTGGCGGAGAGGGCCAGACCCATCGTGGCCCGAAAGGAGCTCACCGCCGGCATCTGGCAGCGTGATTCATCCTTCGTCTTCGCCAACCGGATGCGTGTCGCCTTCATCTCTTCTGACTCCCGCTGGTGACCATCGGCCACCCCTTGCCCCGCTGGATCCGGCCATCATCTCCATGGGGGGTGGGTGCGCAGGCGACCAGCGGATTCGCTGAAGAACACCACGATGAGCTCTCTTAACCTTCTTGGTGTGCTTTGCATCATCAGATCCGCCTCCTCCATGTTTGCAGCTCCTTTGATTTTTTTTGTAGCTCACTGAATATTTGTTTGCGTTCATTGCAAGATCCACATACCGACCGCTACCGCTCCTTTTCCTCTTGCTACATCTCGAGGCGAGGATGGCTCTGCGCACTAGGAACCATGGTGTTGCACGACACCGGCGAAGATGGCGTGGTGGTTCCCTTCTTCCCTATTGGCGGCGACTACATGCGCGGGTGTCGGGGAGGCTCTTCTCCGCAGCGGCCACCCACCGCGCCGCCAGCCCCGTGCAGCTTGGTTGCCGCTTCCCCATGGATTGGTCAGCAACCCCACCGCCAACCTCTTCTTTTCGTCCATCGATCCAATCAATGGTATATCTCGTCAAGATCCGAGCACGGGGAGCAACGATGGAGTGACATGTAGCATCTGGCATATAGTCTTTCAAGTGCATGTCGTGTACACGAGTGGTTCAGCTGACGGGAGCGTGCAGCCCGTGGCTCCAGTTTGTGGGCTATGCAGTTGGTTGCCTGTAGCTCACCCTCGGCGTGCAGTTCGCCGATGCCGGACATGTCGTCCGGCTACCCTCGCATTGCAGATCTCGGGTACGCACCATCAGCAGCAGTGCTGGCACATGTGAGGGGGGAGATTATGACACATGGGTGTGTGACTTTGAAGTTCGGGCGGCTCACACCGTGCAGTGCAGTTGGCGTGAAAAAATCCAGAGCATGGCCCGTGCAGTTCCGTGCCGCGTGTGTAGTCCGGGGCCTGGTGTCTTGTCGTTTGACAATGCACCATGCAAAATGTTCCATCACGGTTTGAAGACAAAAAAAGTAGTCCACTCGAATTTATGTAGCAGCTCATTACCACTCTGTATGAAGTGCAAAAATTGTTTTGTGTATCTATGAGTCGACTACATCAAATACGTGCAGTGCGTTTGGTCCTTGGATGTGATTCATTTTTTAGAGTGATGTTGTTCACTTGCGCCCAACATGAAAAGTGCGACATTTTTAAAACAAAACATCAAGACAGCAACGAGGTTCACTTTGACATATGTTACGGTTCGTTTGCCCTTGTCTCTGTGGTCCACTCTCATTCATAAAAATTGTTGAAAAACGGCAACAAAAACTCACAAAAAACTCGGGTGATAAAGTTTAGGTCTGACAAAAGAATTCATGAAGTTCACTTGACTGTCTGATGCTGTGCGGTTTTCAGTCTAAAAGCAGTGCGGTGTTCTTCCTCGTCTTCAAAAATTTACGTCCCACAAAAAAGAAACAATGCAATTCTCTTACCGGTTTGATGCAGTGCAGTTTTTCGTCCGTTGCAGTGCGGTTTTCAGTCGGATGCAGTACCCACGTCGATTTGGGTGTCGCGAAAAACAGAGTGTCCGCTTTTCGGTAAAATCGAAACTGCTCTTAAACCGTTACGAATTAGAGAGAGTGTTCAACATGAAAGAGTTGCGTCTAGTCGATATCTTTCCAACGGCATATCGTTTGAATCATTCCGACCAG
Organism: Aegilops speltoides; assembly: GCA_021437245.1. Classification (NCBI taxonomy): domain Eukaryota; kingdom Viridiplantae; phylum Streptophyta; class Magnoliopsida; order Poales; family Poaceae; genus Aegilops; species Aegilops speltoides. The sequence goes on from CM038145.1 coordinate 218,438,660, forward strand.
CGGTTTGCAAAAATTTCATGAAAAAACAGCCGCTGACACTCGTCATCCGCCGCACGATTTTCAAAATTAACTTAAAACTGTAAGGAATCTCAAAACCATTCCTACATATGAAAGTTGCGCCTCGTTCGTAGCTTTTCAATGGCGTATCACACGCCTCGCTTCGACAAACGGTTCAAAAACTAGAGCGAAAACAGTACCGAAAATTTGAAAAAATTTGAAAAACAGAATTCCGTGATTTAGTAAATTTGAAACTGCTCTTAAACCATAATGAATTAGAGAAAGATTTATATATGAAAAAGATGCGCCTCGACGATATCTATCCAACGGCGTATCATTTACTTTATTCTGACAAGCGGTTTAGAAAAAAACGCGAAAAAACGCTCGCTGCCACTCGTCATCCGCCGCACTATTTTCAAAACTGCTCTTAAACTGTGTGGAATCTCGAAAAGTGTTCAACATGTCAAAGTTGCGCCTAATCTATAGCTTTTCAATGGTATATTACACGCCTCATTCCGATAAACAGTTAAAAAATTAGAGCGAAAACAGTACCGAAAAAACACCGCGTGCAGTTTTTTTGGACACGAAGTTCACTAGTCTCTATTGCAGTGCTCGTCGTCAAAATGATGCAGTGCGCTTCTGTTGAGCGTGCAGTGCCGAAGTGGTGTGCAGAATAGTTATTCTGCTAATATTAGCAGAATAGACCGTCTGCATATATATATATCTACCCTCAAATGGTGGAATATTCAATTTTAGTTTAGGAAGATGGTCAAGATCTTGTACCTGAGGTGGTGGTGCAGCCCTACCGTCGTGATTATATGCATGTGGACGACCTGGTGGTGGTGGTGGTGGTTCTAGGTAGTTCTGATTTTGATCAACCTCATCCTCATAAACGTCCTCCTCCTTGGCAGCAAAAGGAGCAGGAGCCACAGAAGCATCAACAGTAGGTGTAGCGGCACCAGAAGTTTGACGAGGCCCAAGGGGAACGCGCAGTGCAAGTCCCACTCTATTTGGAAGGCGACGTTGTTGTTGTTGTTGTTGGTGGTGGTGGTGGTAGTGTTGGTGTTGGTGTTCTTGTAGAGGTGTGACAGGTGCAGCTGGTGGTGGTTGTGGAAGATGCGCGAGCAATTCATTAAACTTGTTGTCGAGCTTTGTTTTGAACGTCTTCTTAATGTCATTATATTCTCCATGGCCTCTTCAAATCGTAGCACATCTTGCACCTGTCCACTCATCATTTGCTGAAACATATCATGTAACTCTTTGTTTGTCATGTTCTCCTAGTCAGTCTCATCGGTTTGTGATCCTGCCATGGTTAGCGGCAATAGAAACACACAAGATTATGATCCTATAGACTACTATGAAGTGGTGGTGGTGGTGGTGTATCACATATCCGTCAAGTGAATCTCAAAGTCTTACCAGTTCTTACCAAGCAGCAAGCAGTGATCAGCAACCGTTGTGGTCAAAACTCTCAAAAGCTTGGATAGAGTGATTGCCAGGTGGTGTCAAACACATGATGTAGATGTATGTGGAGCTGGAAAGGCTTAATATATGGTAGCACAAAAGGTCAGCAATAATTAATTCATAGATGCAACATTGAATAAATGCTCAACGATGGTATTGTGCTGGTCCTAGGCTAGACTATGCTAGAGACATGAGCCTAGAACACTAACAAAATCATGGCGCGACACGTAAACAAGGGAAAAGCACACTCTGGATTTTTTTTCTTTATTTTGGCGCTATTTTATTTTTGAGGAAATCACTATAATGGCGTGTGTCTCAAAACTCTTCCCAAGTCAAAATAACAGGATAGGCATGGAATTTTTTTGACAATTTTTTTTTCAAAAAACAGGGCAGCGACGACCAAAAAGTGCGACAAAAAATCACTATGATGGTGAGTGTCTCAAAACTCTTCCCAAGGCCTAAAAACAGGATAGGCAAAAAAATTGACCGCCGAAATTTTGGCCTAAAAACTTTCCGGGGGTCTCTAGACTTGTTTTTTGGAATCACCCCTCTTCTGCAGACGGAGAAAGATTGATGAAACTTGAAACCTACTCAGACAAGGAAACACAAATCTAACTACAGATGTATCTCGAAAGGAAACAAAATATGGGATGGACTCGGATTGGTGGTGGACAGACGGATGTATATGTAGACTCAGAGTGGTGGTGGACAGACGGATGTATATGTGGACTCGAATTGCTGGTGGACAGGCGGATGTATATGTGGACTCGGATTGGTGGTGGACAGGCAGATGTATATGGCAGGAGCAATGACGATGGGGCGGCCGCGGAGTGACAACTTGTGAATAGAATTCGAAACTCTAAGGGACTAGACACTAAGACCAGCAACTCGACACGGTGATGCAACCACAAATTCAACAAAGCAAAACTCTAAAAAGACTATGCAAAGGCTCAGATTGGTTCAGATAGGATGAACTAACCCTAATTTTTTGGCTTTGTTGTGGACTCTAGGTATAAAGAACACATGCAATCTAGACTACGAAAAACTGATAAAATCTCGCTGAGCAACCTGGAAATCTGATACCACTTGATAGAGGCAAAGGTGTCCAGTCTTTCGATGAGATGGTGGCTATCATTTTTGGTCGAGTAGATTTTGACAGTCCAACTACGAACGTACAAGGACGTCGCGCCTTAGAAATCCCTAAACCAACTCCGAGAGGTTATTGACCACAACAGAGCATGATCAACCTGATCACGTGGGTATGTTTCCTACACGCAATCGAAGAACAAGCAAGAAACTGAAATTGCAATCTGGATATTGCGAAAATAAGAGGAAAGCTTTAATTAACAAAGGTGGGTTCTGTGACATCTTGGTCTAGTCGTTGAACACAAACGAAGTACGCGAAGTTGCAGCTCTGGTGAACTTTTAATCTAAACAAAACCCAAAGTCTAAATGACGCCCTAGGGGCTGTATATATGGAGGAAGAGGGGGGATGGATTTTGTGACCCCTTGGAGAAGGGGTCCGAAACCTACCCTAACTCTTGTTTCCCCACACATACGGACTCTAAAAACATCCTATACTCAAGTGTTTCGAAATTACATGGGCCTGGCCCAAAAATAAGGTGGCGCGGCACCTAAAATATGCTATGGACGAAATTTAGGAAAGGTCGTCTTGTGTATTTCATCCATGTCCTTGTATGTCATCAAGGAGGCTTCAAAGTGCTAAAATCTGCACTAGAAACATTGTCCCGGTTCCCTTCGCATGCATCTTCATCTCCATGCTTGTTTATCCTCCAGTGTTCATCCCTCTTGTCCATGCTAGGCCCTTCATTAGTAATCAACACAAATATCCAATTTAGGCAGCATCATATTCTCATGAACATTAGAATTGTTACCGAGAAATGAAAGTACCTGGTAATTCAATTGGCATGCGCGAGCTCTATTGATTGGTCCAGTATGTATAGCAGCACGGGCTGTGGGTGGTATTGATGTCCTCATCACCTTATATCGAAGGTTGACGCACGCTCATCAGCGTGACACAATATTTTTTAAATATGTTCAGTCGCCTCATGGGAGCACAACCCAGGTCCTTCTAGAGAGTCGCCAAGGGCAGTGCCCAATGCACGGAACACATAGAGTGTCACTGCTTCTAGACTCCCATGCCTATTGACTAGTACGGGCCTTTGAAGGTCCCTCAGATTCTGAATATCGGCATTTCTAACTCTCCAAGCAGAGCTAGTAGGGAGTGAGTGATTTACATGTCCATGGGGTGCCTTATATAGCCTAGGGGTACTTTATAAATGACCAATATACCCTTAAAGTAAGGAGGTGATGTGGTAGAACTAGGTAATTTTTTTTCTTTTTGGCCTGTATGGCTAGTTGGGCTTGGACGTGTAGAATCCCTACACCATTTTGAGACTTCCTTGCTTGGGCTTGGGATACTTTACTCCTTTATCTTATCCTTTGCTTCTTCCTTTGACTTGTTGACCATGATACCTTGCTTTGACTATCATTTACCGGGGTGGCTTGCTTGGACTATTTTTTACCTCCTTGACTTGCATAGATTGTATTGACTTTTTTGACTGCCAATGTGGCATTTCACATAGGATAGGAGTAGGCTCGAAGCCATTACTGCAACATATATAATATCTAAACACTGATGTATGAATTTTCTTTTCATTGTGCATGAATTGGCTTCTTGTTCAAATAGGTTCGCACAATCGTCAAGTGAACCATGTCATTGGTGTTCTTGTGAAGGCACACTTTCCAGCTTGGCTGCTATGAAAGGCAAGCTGTCACTAGGATTCTCATGCGCGCACTATCAAGCTGCCATGGATCTCATCTGTGGCAACAAAGATGAGTGGATACATCGATGTGGGCTAGTACTTTTCACACTACATTGGTCCATATCGTACTTTTCACACTACATTGGTCCATATCAGAAGCCAGATAACTATTTAACTAATATATGTGTTATTGTAGGATCACTTTACCTGCGAGGATGGGTTCCAAGCTAGGATGGGTTCCAAGCTGACGCATGTCTGCACATGGGGAGAGTTGCAAAGAAAATTTTGCTCGGCATGTGTGCTACATGCATGATGTGCGCTAGAAGTCCATGATTAGTTTTTACGGTAGGGGTGAAAATGTGAAGCTTATAATGAAGAGGAAGGAAGCGGAGAAACAAATCTAGAGCGGGGCCAGTACTTATCGGTAAGTAACATCACTGCTTGCTACTACTTAGATTACCACTACTTGTTTCTTTTCTTCGTCATATGATGTATTTTTTCAGTATAGTTGAGGGAGAAACGGATACCAACATACTGTTGGGAGAGTTTGGCGGATATGAGCACCCTAGTGTGGCAGGAGCAGCACATGAAGAAAAGGGATATTGATGTAGGGCTAACATATGTTCAGGACATCCTCAACCTGACAGGAGGTGGGAACAAGAACGGTCACCACTACCTTGTCGGTGGCTCAATCTCCACTCCTCAAATCCTGAGCATTCTTAGCTCCAGATACAAAGTACGAGCTCAAGTGTTTTCGTATGGAGTTGCCTCTGATGGCTAGTGCATTTGTGATTTTCGTGCTTCATATTTTTACCATTCATACCCATGTCTTTACATTCTTGCACTACAACATATGCTTGAGATTGCGATGGCATACTATCGGCCAAGTTGGATGCATAAAGAGCTGCACGGGATAGAGTTGGTGAAAGAAAGGAGGCAAAGTGAGGAATCCAAGAGAAGGAGTGAGCAAGGAAATAAGAACCTCCGAACCAAGCAAAGGTTAGTTCTTTTCCATACATGGCCTACAGTATTATCCTATAAGATTCTTTACTAATAATGCAACCAAAAATAACTACAGATTCTTTTGACCGTCTCGAGGCTTCGTCAACGTCGCCTACCCCTCCCCCCCCCCCCACCACCACAACCCTAAGGCCGTGTCGGCAAATATGTTTGTGTCATATGGTTTTGAGACAGATGGTGAACTGGTTTATTTTTATGGCAAAGAACTTGCAATATATGTGTGTGAACTGATGATGTTGTGGTATGTGATGTGAATGATGATGATATGTGAGATAATGAACTTGTGATGTCCTGATATGTACTTCCTCCATTCCATAATAATTGTCATGATTTTAGTTCAAACTAAAACCATTACTATTAGGGAGTGGAGGGAGTATATATGAATTGCTATATCTTTGAATTGTGAGGCTTTTTGACTATGTATTGTAAGGCTTTTAGGGAACAAAGTGTAAAAATAGTAGCGCTGAGAAGCTTTGCCGAGTGCACTCAACAAAAGCAATATACGCTGACTGTTAGAAAAAACTCGACAAACCATGCCCCACCGTCATGGAGCCCTAAGTTGGGTGGGTCCCATTTGTCATGTCTTTGCCAAGTATTGCCCTACACTCGGCAAAGAGCAACCTTTGCCAAGTTCTATCTCTTCACCGAGATTTTTCCCACTCATGAAAGATAACGCTTTGCCAAGTTCCATGTCATTGTTGAGATTTTTTAAACTTGCACTTGGCTTTACGTTGCTTTACCAAATTCTTGATAAAAGGAACTCGGTATATTGTTGTGCACTTGGCAAACTTCTTGATTTCAGTAGTGGATAAACAAGAAACATGGAAAAAAGAGTCCCAGTTTCAGTTGTTAAAAAAATGGCTCGGCCTCATGCCCCCGGCGGATGACCCAGGAGCTCCAACCCTAGCCACCGGACTCCGGTCCTCTTCCATCCATCCTCCCCGCCGCTGCCGGTAGGTGGCGGCTGGATCCCCCTTTTGCCTTCTCCTGGAGCGGATGTCGCAGGGGTCCTCTTTGGCCCGATGGTGGTTCATAGTGGCCGGCTGCTACTTCTTGATCTTGTGTTGATTTTTCCCTTGAAGAGGAAAGGGTGATGCAGAAAAGTAGAGATAAGTATTTCCCTCAGTTAAGAAACAAGGTATCAATCTAGTAGGAGTACACCCAAGTCTCCAATAGTTGCACCTGCACAAACAAAGAAACACGTGCACACAACCCAAAAAAGGGTTGTTAATCCCTTCATGGTCACTAGCAAAAGTGAGATCTGATAGAGATAGGTATAAAATATAAGTAAAAGTGCAAAATAAATTAAATATAAATAAAGTGCAGCAAGGGATTTTTGTATTTTTGGTTTTATAGATCTGAAAATATATGATGAGAAATAGACCCGGGGGCCATAGTTTTCACTAGAGGCTTCTCTCTTGAAAGAACGCATACGGTGGGTGAACAAATTATTGTTGAGCAATTGATAGAAAAAGCGCAAAGTTATGATGATATCCAAGGAAATGATCATGAATATAGGCATCACGTCCATGATATGTAGACCAAAACAATTCTACATCTACTACTATTACTCCACACATCGACCGGTGTCGAGCATGCATCTAGTGTATTAAGTTAATAAGAACGGAGTAACGCCTTAAGCAAGATGACATGATGTAGAGGGATAAACTCAAGCAATATGATATAAACCCCATATTTTTATCCTTAATGGCAACAATGCAAATACGTGCCTCGCGACCCCTACTGTCACTGGGAGAGGACACCGCAAGATTGAACCCAGCATAAAGCAACCCTCCCATTGCAAGATAAATCAATCTAGTTGGCCAAACTAAATCAATAGATCAGAGATAAATAAGAAGCTATCTTAATCATGCATAAAAGAGTTCATAAAAGAATCAAATAATATTCATAGATAATCTGATCGTTACTACACAATTTATCAGATCTCAACAAACGGACCGCATAAGAAGATTAGATCGGATGGAACTCCAAGAACATCAAGGAGAACATTGTATTGAAGATCAAAGAGAGAGAAGAAGCCATCTAGCTACTAGTTATGGACCCCGTTGGTCTGTGGTAAACTACTCACACATCATCGGAGGGGCAGCAAGGTTGATGTAGAAGCCCTGTGTGATCGAATCCCCCTCCGACAGCATACCGGAAAAGGCCCCAAGATGAGATCTCATGAGAACAGAAGCTTGCGATGGTGAAAAGTATTTTTGGTGTTCCCTCTGGTGTAGGGGGGGTATTTGGATATTTATGGAGCCAAGATTAGGGTTAGGAGAGTCCCGAGATGCCCACAAGCCCTGGAGGCGGCCCCTAGGGCGCGACCTCTAGGCTTGTGGCCTCCTAGTGGCTCTTCGGGCCTCCTCCCAAAGCTTCTTGGGTTTCTTCTGGTCCAATAAAATCATCATAAAGTTTTATTCCGCTTGGTCTTGATTTTCTGTAAAGACAAAAGCAAGGTGTTAAGGCATATCTCTCTCTATGTAGTTTTGGTGATTGATGACAATGCTTTTGCGGACTAATCGTGTGCATTGAGCATTTCAGAGATTCATCCTTTGGCACGAGACGATTCCTTCCCTTCGGAGTATTAATCGAAGACGGTGTAGCTCTTTCATTTCAGTTTTGGTGGACTTGTTTTGTAGGAGTCACCGTACTATCAAGAGGGGGGCCGCATTGGTAAGGCTAGGGTGGAATCAACATGTACGCATCCTCTTTGCACCCACAGAGCCTTCCCGTTTCGATGGAGTTTCCTCTTTGCTTCCCTGAGTGTGTTTTGGGTCCCAGCGGTAGTACCGCGGACCCCAGCAGTAGTACCGCTCGAGAGCCAGAGGCGGAAATACCGCTCTACAGCAGTAGTACCACCTGGGGGTCCTCAACCATAGTACCGATGCGGTACCGGTCTCCTACCGCCTCGACTCGAGGGGGTCGCCTCTCGTGTCGGGTTGTGCGGCACTAGCAGCGGCAGTGGAAGCGGTAGTACCGCTCGCAAGAGGTAGTACCACCCTTCCACCATGGCTAGTACCGCCCTAGGTCCGATTCCTGCTCAACATCTAGCCCTCCCAGTCTGCGCGGCAGTACCGCGATGGGGAGTGGTAGTACCGCTGGTCCCAGCGGTGTACCGCTGCCCACTACAGTAGTACCGTCCTCTGCGGGGCTGATTGGGGGGTAACGGTTGGATTGTTTCCCCCCTCTATAAAAGGATGTCTTCTTCTCCAAAGTTGACTTACCTCTTCCCCCGAGCTCCATTGATGCTCCAAGCTCCATTTTCACCCGATCTCTCTCCCTAGCCAATCAAACTTGTTGATTCTCTCGGGATTGGTTGAGAAGGCCCCGATCTACACTTCCACCAAGAGAAATTTGATTCCCCCCACTAATCCCTATAGGATCTTGTTACTCTTGGGTGTTTGAGCACCCTAGATGGTTGAGGTCACCACGGAGCCATAGTCCATTGTGGTGAACTTTGTGGTGTCGTTGGGAGCCTCCAATTAAGTTGTGGAGATTGCCCCAACCTTGTTTGTAAAGGTTAGGTCGCCACCTCCAAGGGCACCAATAGTGGAATCACGGCATCTCGCATTGTGTGAGGGTGTGAGGAGAATACGGTGGCCCTAGTGGCTTCTTGGGGAGCATTGTGCCTCCACACCGCTCCAACGGAGACGTACTTCCCCTCAAAGGGAAGGAACTTTGGTATCAGAGCCTCGTCTGTTTATTAAGGACTTTGCTGTCCAAAGAGTATGGTTGACACCGTAGACGCTGAGGAAGAGCACCCCGGTGTGATTCCGTCCTCGTCTACGGCCGGTGGGGTAACCTCGGTCTCACGTGAGGAATTAAATGTGGCTTTGGACACATTGAAAACCTCCATGACTGCTGAGGTCAAAGGCATGCTTAAGAACTTTCTTGATGGTCTCAAATTATCCACCGCACCGTTGGAAGTGGTCGATCCCACTAACAAGGTGACGGATGCTAACTCCGACAAGGGGGAAGCTACCAGTGAGAAAGTTCCTTTGTCTAGTGGTAGAAATGGTAGTGGCACCTTTGCCCATGTGGAACCTCCACTTACTTATGGAGGACCGATTCCCTCTACTCATTTAAATCATGTCGGTTCTCCCCCTAAGATTGTGAAAAATGAGGATTTTGATGCTTGGATCTATCGCTTCAAGTGTCATTTAAAATATGTTAACACTAATCTTTGGAGAATCATTGAAGAAGTTTTCTATCTGCATGACCGAAACAACTTCACCCCTAGAGAAGCCACGGATAATCAATTCAATGAGAATGCTCTCTTCATCATCCAAGATGCAATTCCACCCGAAGATATTGCACATCTCCGACCCTTCACCGTGGCCAAGGAAGCATGTCACCATGTTGTTTCCCTCTACAAGGGAAGCACAAGCATTCAACACTCCAACTATGAAGTGATGCAAGATGAAGCCGATGAGTTTGCAATGAATGAATATGAAGAACCTCGTGAGCTTTACCGGAGATTAACCACTCTCGCGGTCTCACTCCGAGATCATGGGAGCAAGGATACGGATGACAATTGGATCAAGCGCAAGTTCCTCAAGGCTATGATGCCCTACCACAAGGCCATGTCCTCCGTCATCCGTCAAAGGCCGGACTTCCACGCCTTGTCCTCAAGTGAAGTGTTGGATGAGTTTGTGGAAATGAGGATCTTGGACAAGACCACCGACAATGCGGTGTTGCGTTCTCAAAGAGCAAAGAAGCCCAACCTTGCCTTGAAGGCCAAGGTTAGTGTGGAAGAAGAGGATGAAGAGGAAGAAGAGGAGAGAAACCCCGAAGATACGAAATATGATTACCATGAGCACATGGCTCTTGCTTCAAGGCAATTTTGGAGCAAGAAGAACTCAAGGCCCAATTTCAGCAAGGACAAGTCTAGTGGCTTCAAGGGCAAGCAACGTGTGAGAACATGTTACAATTGTGGCAATGTGAGCCTCTTCGTTGCAGAGTGCCCTTACGAGAAGAGGGAAGACAATGGTGGCAAGCTCATCCGAAAAGACAAAGCCAAGTCCCCAACAAGAACAACTTCACCAAGAAGACTCCAACCAAAGGGTTGGTGGCTCAAGAAGAATACCATGAGGATGATGATGATGATGATGATGATGATAGTGAAGCCATGGCCATGGCTTCCGTTGCCATTGCCACAACTCCACGGGTGTCTCTCTTCAACTCACCTAACGAGAACATCACCTCCAAGTGCCTCATGGCCAAAGCCACCAACAAGGTAACCCCCAACATCAAAACTACCATCATTACTAATACTTCCTTGATGGATTGCATTGATGAAAGTGAGGGGTCTAATGAGTAAGCTCAAGGGAAAATCCAAGAAGCACTTCGTTGCTCTCTTGGAACAACTTGGTGAAGCCAATGACGTGATCGAGGCTCATGAGAAAACCATCTCTAAGATGGAAGGTCATAGTCGTGACAATGCCGATGAGATATCGAACCTCTCTAATGCGCTTGAGGAAGAGCGTGTTCATCGTTTGGCTCTTGAGGAGTCACACAATGATGACCATGCTAAATTAAAGAAATATCTTGATCATGCTCTTGTTGTATCTCGTGTGCTCAATTCCGAGAAGGCTAAACTTGTGGTTGACCATGCTAGACACAAAGAGGAGTTTGATATACTTGACAAGGCTCACAAGGCCTTGAAGGGTGCTCATGCTAGCCTCAAGGAGTCTCATGATCAACTCCAAGTAAAGCTAACCAAGGAGAAAGCCACTTTTCCTCATATGGTCTTAATTGATAATGCAAATGCTACTAACCCGTGTTGTGAGCATGTGCATCTTGTGGAGGAGAATGCCAAGTTGAAGGAGCAACTTGAGAAAGGCCTTCTCTCTTGCATACAAGGTGAGAAGAATCTCAATGACCTTTTGAGCAATCAAAAGGAAGTTGTGGCCAAGGAGGGAGTTGGGTTCGCACCCAAGTCCAAGAACAAGAAGAAGAATGACAAGACCAAACGACCTCCCCCTCTCAAGCAAACTTTTGTGAAGGAGGGAGAGGGTGCTTCAAAGGAGAAGAAGAACCATGTGAAGGGTAGTGATGTCAAAAAGGACAATGCCACCCCTTCCAACAAAGCCGGCGACTTTAACCTCTCTTATGTGTTGTGTCGTGCTAGTGATTCGCATGTTTATGCTAAATTTGTTGGTTCTCCTTATGAGTACATTGAATGGTCTATTTGGGTGCCTAAGACCCTTATTACTAACATCAAAGAACCCATTACAAAATGGGTACCTAAAACCAAGCATTGATCTCTTGTAGGTGTTTGCTTCCAGTGGGGGATCATGGTTGCTCGATAGTGGAGCCACAAATCATATGACCAGAAGCCAGGATTTGGTGGTGGATGTGCACAAGATCCCATCTATGCCCACCAATGTCGAGTGGGGTGATGCCTCGTCTTCTAAGGTATTGGGTCTTGGAAAGGTTGTCATTTCTCATGATCTCACGATCGAGAAAGTCATGCTTGTTGAGTCCCTTGCATACAATTTACTTTCCGTTCGCCAACTTGCACTCATGGGCTTTGCCACATTTTTTGCCATTGATACCGTGGCCCTCTTGTGGAGCAAGACTCTTAAAGTAGCCTTTGTTGGGCATGTCGAGAACGGTCTTTATGTGATTAACTTTTCGGAGCGACCCACTAAGACCACGACATGCCTAATGGCTAAAGTTGATGTGGGATGGATTTGGCATCGCCGTTTAGCCCATGTCAATATGAGATGTTTGCAAATTCTACTCAAGGGGGACCATGTCCGTGGACTAACAAATGTTAGTTTTGCTAAAGATCGTGCTTGCAGTGCTTGTATCAAAGGAAAGTTACATGAGAAGGCTCGCCCTCCCACGACTATCATCTACTCGAAGAGACCCTTGGAGCTCCTTCACATGGATCTCTTTGGGCCTCCATCCTTTGATAGTCTTGGGCTAGAAAGTATTGCTTGGTGATTGTTGATGATTACTCAAGGTACACTTGGGTATATTTCTTCAAGAGGAAGAGTGAAACTCAAAACTGTCATCCACTTTGCAAATGAAGCTCAACATCAACACTATGCAAAGATCTTGACAATAAGAAGTGACAACGGCACCGAGTTCAAGAACTACACCTTGGATGAGTTTCTTAGTGATGAGGGGATCAAGCATCAATATTCCGCACCGTACACCCCTCACAAAAATGGTGTTGCGGAGAGGAAGAATCAGACGTTGATGGATGCACCAAGGACCATGATGGTGGAGTTCAAGTCTCCTTACAACTTTTGGGCCGAAGCCATCAACACCAAGTGTCATGCATCCAATCGGCTCTATCTCCAAAAAGTCTTGCACAAGACTCCATATATGAAATACTCACCGGCAACAAGCCCAACCTCAAGTACTTCCGGGTGTTTGGTTGTAAGTGTTTCATTCTCAAGAAAGGTGTTTGTTTGTCTAAATTTGAGGCTAGAGCTCATGAGGGCATATTTGTTGGTTATGCTACAAACTCTCATGCTTACCGTGTCCTCAACAAGTCCACGGGACTCATTGAGGAGATGTGTAACGTGGAGTTTGACGAGAATAACGGCTCCCAAGTGGAGCAAAGTGGTACTTCTGATGTAGGTGATGAAATTCCTCCCCAAGCCATAAGAAGAATGGGTGTTGGTCATATCCTACCCATTGAGGAACCCCTTGTGGCCGAATGGGAAGGACAATGCTCCACTCAAGTGGAGCCATCACTGACCCAAGACCCACACGCTTCCGAAGAACAAAGTGAAAGTCCTCAACCTCATGAGCACGATCAAGGACAAGATCAACCTCAAGATGGTGTTGAGCTACCAAGTGATGCCCAAGGTCAAGTTCTCCCTTCCAAGAAAGTTCAATATCAAGAACAAGCTCAAGACGGCGCTCAAGATGATCAAGTTTTCACTCCTCTTTTCACTCCTCGGGAGGAATTAGAGCATTGTGCCGCTAAGATCGCATCCAAGCTCACAACCAAAGGTCATCTTATGGAGAATGTGGTTCAAAGCCTAAGAAAGGGGGTAAGCACTCGTAGACAATTAGCAAACTATTGTGAACATCACGCGTTTGTTTCTTGTGTCGAACCCCGAAAGGTCTATGAGGTGCTCAAGGATCCAGATTGGCTCAATGCCATGCATGAAGAACTCAACAACTTCGAGCACAACCAAGTGTGGAGATTGGTGCAAGGCCAACGGGGAATCATAATGTCATTAGAACCAAGTGGATATTCAAGAACAAGCAAGATGCTCATGGGATCATTGTTCGTACCAAGGCTCGTTTGGTGGCACAAGGCTACTCCCAAGTCAAGGGTATCGACTATGGTGAAACCTTTGCTCCTGTTGCTCGCCTTGAATCTATTCGTTTGTTGATTGCTTATGCTTCTCATCATAATTTCAAGTTGCAACAAATGGACATGAAGAGTGCTTTTCTTAATGGTCCTATTAATGAGTTGGTGTATGTCAAACAACCCTCGGGGTTCGAGGATCCCTATTTCCCCGATCATGTGTACCAACTCGACAAGGCACTCTATGTCCTTAAACAAGCGCCACGTGCGTGGTATGAGCATCTTACCGAGTTGTTGCAAGATCGTGGGTTCGAAATTGGAAAAATTGACCCCACTCTTTTTACTAAGAAGTTCAAAGGGGAGTTGTTTGTATGCCAACTATATGTTGATGATATTATCTTTGGTTCCCCTAACAAAGCTTTCAATGAGGAATTTGCCGCTCTTAGGACCTCAAAGTTCAAGATGTCTATGATGGGAGAGTTGAAGTTCTTTCTCAGGTTCGAAATCAAGCAAAGAAGAGAAGGAACCTTCATCAACCAAGCCAAATACACTCAAGACATGCTCAACAGATTCAAGCTAACTGATGTCAAGCCGGCTTCCACTCCAATGCCCGTCAAATGCCAACTTGACATAGATCCCAATGGTAAAGCAGTGGATCAAAAGGTATATCGCTCCATGATTGGCTCCTTGCTTTACCTTTGTGCATCTACACCGGATATCATGTTGAGTGTGGGAATGTGTGCACGGTTTCAAGCCGCTCCTAAGGAAAGCCACTTTGTGGCGGTCAAGCGAATCTTTTGATATTTGGATCATACCCCAAACTTTGGCTTATGGTACCAAGAGGAGCCAACTTCGATCTTTTGGGCTATTCAGACTCAGATTGGGCGGGAGACAAAGTGGATAGGAAGTCCACCTCCGGAGGGTGCCAATATCTTGGTTTCTCTTTGGTGAGTTGGTCTTCTATGAAGCAAAGTTGTGTGTCTCTCTCGTCCACCGAGGCGGAGTATGTGGCTGCCGGTAGTTGTTGTGCTCAACTCCTTTGGATGAGGCAAACTTGGAAGGATTACGGTGTCACTTGTGACAAAGTGCCTCTTTGGTGTGACAATGAAAGCGCCATCAGGATCTCTCTCAACCCGGTGCAACACTTCAAGACGAAGCATATTGAGATTCGGTATCACTTCATCCGGGATCACATTAGACGAGGGGAGATCAAGCTAAAGTATGTCAACACTCATGATAACCTTGCAGATATTTTCACGAAGCCTTTGGATGAAGCAAGATTTCGCGAGTTAAGGCATGAGCTAAATATCATTGATTAGAGCAATGTAGCTTGAATTCTCGCACACCCCACCATACTCAACTTGATATCTTGTTTAGATGTAGGCATGGACATAGGGGGAGTGTTGTTCTCTCAATGAACTCTCCCTCCCCCTATTATGCATAAATTGATGAAGTCTTTCACGTTAGCCATTTTGATGGTAATTGTGCTTGAAATATGAGTTTTGGTCATGGGCCTAAGGTTAAAATCTTCGCGGTGCCATACCTCCGGACTCAAACGTAGGTGGCCTCGGCCACCGCCCTCTCTTGGAGAGGAGTGTGGTTCTCGCCTTCTCTTTGGTGTTTTCTACTTGTGTGTTTGCTCTCTCTTCTAGTCGGTTTCTTTCTCTTTCTTGAGCTAAGCCTTTTGTGTCCAGTCCTCGTTTTTGCGGCTGAATGGTATTACTGCTGGAAGTGCGCAGTACTATCGTTGATGATCATCAAGCGGTACTACCGCCCATCCCAGCGGTACTACCGCTACGGGGCAGGCCTTGGGGGTTATGTTGGGGCAGGGGGAGTTGTCTTTCTCCCCCATACCCGTTCGCACAACTCGCTCGTGTTGTTCGTCTCTCCAGCGCCGGGAGGGCTCTGGCAGGCCGCCGTCTCCGTGTCGTCCCTCTCCATTTCCTTCGGTGGATTTGATCCCCACCACGTCCTCTTGCCATGGATGCCAGTATTGCCCCCGTTCCCGTTCTCTCTTTGCCTAGGTTTCACATCTAGTATTTAGGGGTAATAGGCATTGCTTTTCTCGATGTTTGGCTAAGTCGAGGCTTGAGTAGGATGGAGATGGCGTCTAGACTGTTTGGATTGATAGTTTGTAGGATTATTTTTGAATTTGGCATCCCGGTAGTGCCGGATCTGTCCACGGCAGTAGGGAACCGCCGTTCCCCCGCCTAGAGTGGTACTACTGCTCAACTGGAGCGGTACTACCGCTTAGGCAGTACTGCCACTTCCTGTTCGTGGTACTGCCGCTGGATCCCCGATTCCATCATACTCCTACCACATTTTGATCCATGTTGTTTTGTTTGGAGGCTTATGCTCTTTCTTTCGTGTTGTTTCTTCTGTTCATGTGTTTGGTTCCAGGTGATGAACCTTCTGAGCAACATGTCTGGCGTGTCAACCCCGGGCGTTCAACTTCAAAGCGCTACCGCACCTCTGAGATAGCGGGTGCATCCTCAAGTTATCAACCTCCTTCTCAACACAAGAAGTCTACTGCAAACAAGCTGAAGCCTAGGGGCAAGACTGTGACAGAGATGACTTCCAAGGAGTTCTGGGAAAGGCGTCGCCTCAACCCCTATGCGGAAGACTAAGAACCCACTTTGGTCAACCGCCCATTCTGAAACCGCTTTCAGTTTGCCATCTACTTTGATGTGATCAAAGCTAAGAAGAATCTATATGTTGATGTGCACTCCATCGACATTGATGCTATGGAAAAGGACCCTGCTTACTTTGGCAAAGCCCTTCAGATGTGCTCTCAGCTGAACATTCACAGAATCATGCAGGTCAACAAGGACTTTGATGCAGATTTGGTGGCCCATTTTTATGCCACGGTTCATCTTGGAACAGATGAGGAAATGACTCTGACTTGGATGACAAATGGCAAGCTGCTTTCTGTCAAGTGGAAGGCCTTCATGGAGTTACTTGGGGTTGAAGATCACGGGCTTGAGACCCCAGTTGGCTTCCGCCCTCACCGCAATGCAACTTCCACTCACAAGCAAGCTCTCTGGCCCTACTGCACTTTGAAGATTCACCCCGTGACTAAGAAGGAGACCTATGAGTTGCATGCCTTTCTGGACATCCTTCATCGCATCTTGTAGGATCGAAGAAGGTGAGAGTGTCTAGAGGGGGGGTGATTAGACTACTCGACAAGATAAAAATTTCGCCTTTTGACAAAGACAAGTTTTTGGCAGATTTTGCATAACACACAAGTCAAGTAGCATACTACACATGCAATTCTAGAGTATGGGCAGCGGAAAGTAAATTGCACAAGTAGTAAAGAGAAGTGGAGAAGATCAAACGCAATTTGGATACGCGGTGATTTTTCTCGTGGTTCCGATAGGTGGTGCTATCGTACTTCCACGTTGATGGAGACTTCAACCCACGGAGGGTAACGGCTGCGAGAGTCCACGGAGGGCTCCACCCACGAAGGGTCCACGAAGAAGCAACCTTGTCTATGCCATCATGGCCTACGCCCACGGAGGGCTAGCCTTACTCGGGGTAGATCTTCACGAAGTAGGCGATCTCCTTGCCCTTACAAACTTCTTGGTTCAACTCCACATCTCGACGGAGGCTCCCAAGCGACACCTAACCAATCTAGGAGGCACCACCCTCCAAATAGATGGTGTTGATGATGATGAACTCCTTGCTCTTGTGCTTCAAATGATAATCTCCCCAACACTCAACTCTCCTCACTGATTTGGCTGTGGTGGAAGAAAGGATTGAGTGGAAAGCAACTTGGGAAGGCTAGAGATCAAGCTTCATATGGTGGGAGTGGAGCAACTTGATCTCAACACAAGGGTAGGTAGTTCTCTTCTCAGAAATGTAAGGTAGGAGTGGTGGTTCTTTCTGATGGCTCTCTCCACGAGTGAAGAGGAAGTGGAGGGGTATTTATAGCCTCCACACAAAATCCAACCATTACACACATTTGACCAATCTCGGTAGGACCGAAGTTGACAACTCGGTGAGACCGAAAGTTCAAATCATGTGAACGTTGGGATTTTCGGTGGGACCGAAAATACAATCTCGGTTAGTCCGATTCGTGCAAAGAAAAGAGCTTGCCAATCTCGGTGGGACCAACTTCATCATCTCGGTGACACCGATTTGATGATGTATGTTCTGAAGCTTGGCAACTCAAGTTTCGGTGAGACCGAGTTCAGAATCGGAAAATCCGAGATTTCTAGGGTTTGGCTTTGTGGCTGAGGTGGTTCATCTCGGTGTGACTGAGTTTGGAATATCGGTGGGACCGAGATTACTTATGAGTGTATATGGCAGTGAAAGTTGCTGATAGTTTAGGAGATGTATCACTAAGCACTTGAGCAACCAGATCATCATCATAACCTCATCCCCTTTTAATAGTATTGGCTTTCCTATGGACTCAATGTGATCTTGGATCACTAAACCAAAATTGGAGTCTTGAGCTTTTGCCAATGCTTGCCTTAGCATTTGAGGGGTCCACCTCTTCAGTCCTTTTGCCATGCCAATGTGATTGAACTTCCTGAAACATACTTAATAAAAGCATTAGTCCAACCACAAAGTATGTTGTCATTAATTACCAAAACCACCCAGGGAGCAAATGTGCTTTCAATCTCCCCCTTTTTGGTAATTGATGGCAACACACAAAACAAGACATCAAAGCTTACTGAAGGAAAGACAGAATTATCATGAAAGCTTTGACAGACATGTAGTACACAGGCTCCCCCTACAAGTGTGCAAGATTTTCATAGATTATGGTTTTGGACTACCACAAGCACACAAGAGAGAAGGGCAAGATGTGCTACATGCAGCTTGGCTATATGCATCAGAGCAGATGAAAAGAAGTGAGTGATAATGCATATGTGCATGGTGATTTCTTGCAAACAAGTATTCACAAGCAAGTCACCATCATGCACATTCTGCAAAGTGCATATACTTACCTTGAGGTTCCTTGGCATTGTACCTGAAGAAATAAACTTGGGAAAACAAGGTTAGATAACACAAGAGTATTTCTTCAACCAACAGCAAGAACATCAAAAGTACCAAGCCAGGGATGACATGTACAAAGAGTGTCTCATATTGAGCACAAGCTTGAATCAGCAAACATGTCTCCGAAACTAAAAAGATTTTCAATGAGCTCTAAGAGATTTTGCTTTCCATAAGATGTCAATAGTGAAGATTCCTCTCCCTTTGAGTTTTCTCAGATCAAGGAGTTTGATGGAAAGAGCAAAATCAAAAGAATGATGCCAAATGTAATATCCAATGTGGAACACGGCAAAGCTTTGATGTGATTCTCTCCCCCTTAAGGTAAGATTGCTCTTCTTCTCCCCCTAAATCTCTTCTCCCCCTATCTCCCCCTAAATCTTCTCCCCCTTTGACATCAAGTGCCGAAAAGGACAGCAGACTAGGAAGGTCAGGGAAGATGGAAGGAAAGAAGTGGGATCCTTAAGAATCACAACTGGCAATAAGAAACATGTATAGAGAATCATTGAGTGTAGCTGCAGAAGATGATATCCTGAAAGAAAAATCGGTGACACCGAATTAAGATGGATCGGTGGGTCCGAAAGTCAGGGACTTAGGGCAGATCCTTTTCGGTCAGACCGAAATATTTAAATCGGTGACGACGAGTTTAATTCCAAGGAAATACAGAAATAATTCAGCTCACTTTGCAAGGAATGTTTCAAAGGATTTGCAATGAATTCGTAAATGATTTTCAAGGAATTGATCAGAGCCAAAAGGATATTCACAAAGACAGAAGAATAGAATAGAAAAAGATTGCTAGATGAAGTTTTTTTTAAAAGACAACATAAAAGAAAATAGAATGACTCCAAAAACATATGTACTTCATCTAGATAGGGGTCGGCGACAAGGTCACCTATGTTTGAGTATATTGACTTAGGAATCAAATGAGAATATTTGATCATAGGTCATACTCATCGTTTAAGCTCAAAATGGGGTTGCCATTTTTCGATTAAGCATTTGATGTGATCACATCTTATGAGGCTGCTTGTACTCATGACTTTGAGCAAATCTCCTTAAAGATGTGAAAAACATACATTGGGCTTGTTGTTGCTTTTGCTCATGTAGGTGAACTTGATGTAGGTGCTCATTGAATGTGATGTTGGAGCGCCATTTCCACTTGTGTAGTTCATATTCCTACATGGGTTAGGCAAGCAAGGAAATACTCAAGAATATCCAAGATGACAAGAGTGAAATACTAGAAGTATAAGGTGTCAAAAAGGATATGTGGAATTTTTGTTCCTTGAACTCAACATCCCAAAGGGCTAGATACTTGGTTAATGACAAGATTACTCATGATTTGAGTGTGTGGTAATCTTGTGGAATGTAGATCGTTCAAGTACCTGCAAGGAGATAGATGCAATACAAGGAGGCAAATGTGTCCAAGACATATGATCATCATCATAATAGAAATGTCAAGGATTAGTCAAGTAGGCTCATGCCTTGCATGCATCAATGGAGTTTTCACTCCAAGTTTGAAGCATCAATGATGTTCAACTCACTCCTTAAGCGACAAAACACCTTCTCATCAAGAGGTTTTGTAAAGATATCAGCGAGTTGTTTGTCAGTACGAACATGCTTGAGATTGATGTCACCCTTGGCAATGTGATCACGAATAAAATGGTGACGAACTTCAATATGTTTCGTTCGAGAGTGTTGCACGGGATTGTGTCCAATCTTAATCGCACTCTCATTGTCACAAAGCAAGGGAACATGTCTTACATGTATCCCATAATCCTTAAGCGTTTGTGTCATCCATAGCAATTGAGCACAACATGAACCAGCAGCAATATATTCGCTTGCAAAGTGTATAATGATACGAATTTTGTTTCTTGGAGGACCAAGATACAAGGGATCGACCAAGAAATTGACACGCACCAAGTTGACTTTCTATCAACCCCATCACCGCATAGTCCGAGTCGGAATAGCCAACAAGATCGAAGAGGCCCTCTTAGGATACCAAATGCCAAAGTTTGGCGTGTGTATCAAATATCTCACAATCCTTTTAACAGCTTTAAGATGACATTCTTTAGGGGCTGCTTGATATCGAGCACACATGCATACACTCAACATTATGTCAGGATGAGAAGCACAAAGATATAGTAGAGAACCAATCATAGATCGGTAAACCTTTTGATCAACAGGTTCTCCATCTTTTGTCAAGTCATTATGTCCACTTGTAGGCATGGGGTTCTCATACCTTGCTTTCTTGCATGTTGAACTTCTTGAAGAGATCCTTGGTGTACTTTGTTTGTGAGACAAAGGTACCCTCCTTAGATTGCTTGATTTGCAACCCAAGGAAGAATTTGAGTTCACTCATCATGGACATCTCATACTTCTCCGACATGAGCTTTCCAAACTTCTCGCTAAAATGAGGGTTAGTTGAACCAAAGATAATATCATCAACATATATTTGGCACACAAATAGTTCACCATCAACCCTTTTCGTGAATAGCGTTGAGTCTATTTTTCCAATCTCAAATCCTTTTTCAAGAAGAAAGCTAGTCAAGATTTGTACCAAGCTCTAGGAGCTTGTTTAAGACCATAAAGAGCTTTGTGCAACTTGTAAACATGATTAGGCTTTTAGGATTCACAAACCGGAGGTTGTTTCACAAATACTTCCTCCTCAATTTCACCATTTAGGAAAGCACTTTTAATATCCATTTGATAGAGAGTAATATCATGGTGATTGGCATAAGCAAGAAGAATGCGAATGGACTCAAGTCTAGCAACGGGGGCATAGGTCTCACCATAGTCCATACCTTCGACTTGTGTGTAACCTTGAGCTACGAGACGAGCCTTGTTGCGGATGACTTGTCCATCTTCATCTTGCTTGTTCAAACACCCATTTGGTTCCAATGACGTTTTGATCATCCTTGGGCTTTCTACCAAAGTCCATACATTGTTCCTCTCGGTTGTGTGGCTCTTCGTGCATAGCGCTCACCCAATCTGGGTCTTCAAGTGCTTCTTCTACCTTCATAGGTTCAATACTAGAGATAAATGAGTAATGCTCACAAAAGTTAGCTAAGCGAGTTTTAGAGCGAGTAATTCTCCCGGAGTTGATGTCGTTCATCATTTGTTCCACAGGATGATTCTTCTTGACTCTTGCTCGGACTCGAGATAGCTTTTGTTGTGGTTGTGGCTGAGCTTCCTCATCATCCTCATCTTCCTCTTCTTCTTCATTGTTGTTGGTGTTGTCTTGAGGCGGTGGAGAAGGAGGTTGTGGTGGATCTTCTTGTTGCACTTCCTCATCTTGGTGAGTTCCACTTGTGGAGGCCTCCATGTTGCCTTGAGGTTCATCTTGCCGTGAGGTAGGGGCTCCACATATGTAGATGAGGTACTCTCCTTCACTTCCATGGGACGGATCTTTCCAATAGATAAATCTTGGATGGCTTCCGATGGGTCCTTGTCTCCTACATCAATAGGCATTTGCTCTACTTATGAGCCATTAGATTCATCAAACTTCACATCTACTGTCTCTTCAACCTTTCGGTGAAATTATTGTAGACACGGTAGGTGTGGGAGTTTGATCCATAACCGAGGAAAAAGCCTTCATGAGTTTTAGGAGCAAATTTAGACCGACGATGCTTATCAAGGATATAGCATTTTGAACCAAAGACACGAAAGTATCCTACTTGGGGTTTGTTACCGGTGAGGAGCTCGTATGAAGTCTTGCCGAGGAGCTTGTGAAGATAAAGCCTGTTGATAGCATGACAAGCTGTCTCGACGGCTTCTCCCCAAAAATGCTTCGGTGTCTTGTATTCATCAAGCATCGTTCTTGCCATCTCTATGAGCGTTCGGTTCTTCCTCTCAACAACTCCATTTTGTTGAGGAGTGTACGAGTCGAGAACTCATGTAGAATCCTTCCTCATCAAGAAAAGAGTCTACATTGGCGTTTTGAACTCCGCTCCATTGTCACTCGAACTTTCTTGATCTTCACCTCAAATTGATTTTGGGCCTTTTCGCAAAGGTTTTGAAGATTCTCCGAACCTGCGATTTGTCATCAAGGAAAAACACCCACGTAAATCTGGAATAATCATCAACTATAACTAGACCAAAGGAGTTACCACCAAGGCTTTTGTAAGCATTGGGACCAAGAGATCCATATGAAGAAGCTCAAGCGGTCTCCTTGTGGTCATGATGTTCTTCACGGGATGACTTCCACCTACTTGTTTTCCTGCCTGACAAGCACTACAAAGTCTATCTTTGTCAAAGAAAACATCTTTAACACCAAGAATATGATCACCTTTGATTAGCTTGTCTAGATTACGATACCAACATGTCCAAGCCTTCTATGCCATAACCAACCTTTAGCGGATTTAGCAATGAAGCAAGTTCTAGGTTGGGCTTTCTTAGTGAAATCAACAATATATAGATCACCTCTACGGATACCGGTAAATGCCATGTTATGATTGTCACGATGAAAGACTTGGCAATCTACTTCGGTGAATAGCACATTGAATCCAAAGTCAGCTAATCTAGACACGGAAAGTAAATTGTATCCAAGTGATTCAACAAGCATGACATTTTGAATAGAGCTATCATGAGATATGGCCACCTTACCAAGGCCAAGTACCTTACCTTTGGAGTTGTCTCCAAAAGTCACATACTTGCATGGACCATTGTTCTTTGCAAGCTCTCGAAACATGTCTTCGTCTCCGGTCGTGTGATCGGTGCATCCACTATCAAGAATCCACTCTTTTCCGCCGGATATGTAGTCTCTCAAATTTGCCATAAGATTGAGACTCTTCATGATCTTGTCTAGCTCGGTGTCCGAATCGGAGTAATCATCATCATGCTCATGCTCATCATCATATTGACCCATAGATTGTTCATCATCAACACCTAGGTCAATTTGACAATGACTTGCATCAGTTTTGTCAATGTGACAATAATCATCGGAATGCAATACAAGAGCATTTCTAATTAGAGCATTGATAAGACACGGATCACCCTTCTTTTTCATAAGATCACGAAGCTCAAAGAAGCATTTATCAAAGTTGGGATCATTGAAGCATCATATCAAATTCAATAGTCTTGTATAGAATTTCATCAAGACTTCTCAAAGAGTAGTCCGGATAAAGTTCTTCCAAGAACTTCCACATAGCATAGGCGCACTCAAAGTTTGTAACGAGGTTAAGCAAGTTATCGGGTAACCTCTAATGATAAGATTTACAGTTCTAAGGTTCTGAAGCAAATCAAGCTCTTCATCCATGGTAGGGTGAAAGGGGTCAAATGGAGGCACATATGGGGTTTCAACATATTTTGCAAGTTATACATCTTAAAGATAATAAGCATTTCAATCCTCCACGAGTTATAGGACACTCCATTAAGAATAGGCACTCTATGGCTAACACTCCCAAACGTAGACACGTCCATCTTCCTCCAATGGTGTGTAAACCAAAGCAATGGAGACCAATGCTCTGATACCAATTGTAGGATCGAAGAAGGTGAGAGTGTCTAGAGGGGGGGTGATTAGACTACTCGACAAGATAAAAATTTCGCCTTTTGACAAAGACAAGTTTTTGGCAGATTTTGCATAACACACAAGTCAAGTAGCATACTACACATGCAATTCTAGAGTATGGGCAGCGGAAAGTAAATTGCACAAGTAGTAAAGAGAAGTGGAGAAGATCAAACGCAATTTGGAGACGCGGTGATTTTTCTCGTGGTTCCGATAGGTGGTGCTATCGTACTTCCATGTTGATGGAGACTTCAACCCACGGAGGGTAACGGCTGCGAGAGTCCACGGAGGGCTCCACCCACGAAGGGTCCACGAAGAAGCAACCTTGTCTATGCCATCATGGCTCACGCCCACGGAGGGCTAGCCTTACTCGGGTAGATCTTCACGAAGTAGGCGATCTCCTTGCCCTTACAAACTTCTTGGTTCAACTCCACATCTCGACGGAGGCTCCCAAGCGACACCTAACTAATCTAGGAGGCACCACCTCCAAAAGGTAATAGATGGTGTTGATGATGATGAACTCCTTGCTCTTGTGCTTCAAATGATAATCTCCCCAACACTCAACTCTCCTCACCGATTTGGCTGTGGTGGAAGAAAGGATTGAGTGGAAAGCAACTTGGGAAGGCTAGAGATCAAGCTTCATATGGTGGGAGTGGAGCAACTTGATCTCAACACAAGGGTAGGTAGTTCTCTTCGTAAATGTAAGGTAGGAGTGGTGGTTCTTTCTGATGGCTCTCTCCACGAGTGAAGAGGGGGCGGAGGGGTATTTATAGCCTCCACACAAAATCCAACCGTTACACACATTTGACCAATCTCGGTAGGACCGAAGTTGACAACTCGGTGAGACCGAAAGTTCAAATCATGTGAACGTTGGGATTTTCGGTGGGACCGAAAATACAATCTCGGTTAGTCCGATTCGTGCAAAGACAAGAGCTTGCCAATCTCGGTGGGACCGACTTCATCATCTCGGTAACACCGATTTGATGATGTATGTTCTGAAGCTTGGCAACTCAAGTTTCGTGAGACCGAAGTTCGTAATCGAAAATCCGAGATTTCTAGGGTTTGGCTTTGTGGCTGAGGTGGTTCATCTCGGTGTGACTGAGTTTGGAATATCGGTGGGACCGAGATTACTTATGAGTGTATATGGCAGTGAAAGTTGCTGATAGTTTAGGAGATGTATCACTAAGCACTTGAGCAACCAGATCATCATCATAACCTCATCCCCTTTTAATAGTATTGGCTTTCCTATGGACTCAATGTGATCTTGGATCACTACACCAAAATTGGAGTCTTGAGCTTTTGCCAATGCTTGCCTTAGCATTTGAGGGGTCCACCTCTTCAGTCCTTTTGCCATGCCAATGTGATTGAACTTCCTGAAACATACTTAATAAAAGCATTAGTCCAACCACAAAGTATGTTGTCATTAATTACCAAAACCACCCAGGGAGCAAATGTGCTTTCACATCTTCCAAGAGACTCTCTTCCCTTGTATTGGGAACTTGGATATGATCCACTCTTTTCTCGTGGACATGCTTCTCTTCTGCCAGCATGAGAAGGAAGAAAACACTGGAGAGTCCCTGGACATCTCCCATGTCATGTGGTCTGAACTTGTCTCAGCCATCTCTGAGCGCAAGTCCCATATCTATGGTCCGTTTATCATGTTGCTTATTGAGAAGGCCTGGGCGCGTGTCTATCCTAAGGTTGTGCTGGAGACCAGAGAGTCAGTCTCTCATGAGATCAAGCGTCTGAGGAAGAAGGAGAACGGGGGCACCCCGTCTCCTAGGTCTGGGTTTCCATCTGAAGCTGCTGACATGGAGAACGAGGGTGAGGCTGAGGCTGATGATGATGAGGATTATGAGCCCTCCGGAGTGGAGCCCTCTTGGGCAAAGAAGATTAAACGCAAGATGAAGAAACTCTTTTACATGGAGTCTCATGGTCAGTACATGTCTCATGTTTCTGAGAAGAAGGCCCGAAGCCGTCACAAGGATCTCATTAATCACTTGTGTGCAACAGTTGCCAGTGGATCTGAGGGAAGGATCACCGATGAGGAGGACTGGCTTCAGCAGCACTGCCCATGGACCAATTCAGACACCGAGCAGTTTCCTACCGATGACGACGATGCAGACGATCTCGCTGGGATGTGATGCTTGAGATCCTTAGTTTGCTATCACCTAGATCCGTAGCAGCACTCTTTGCCTTTTTGGTGTCTCGATGCCAAAGGGGGAGAGAGTCTAGGGATTTGTCGTTGCCGAGTTGTGAGTGTGTGTTCGTGTGGCTTGTTCGCTTTGTCTTTCTCGCAAACTCTTTTCTCGTTGTTTGCTTTGGTTTGGTTTGTGCCTGTGAGACCTGGTTCCTGTTCATATGGTGTGATACATATGCTACCTTATCCCTTATTATCTATTTCTATCTAGTACTTTGGTAATTTGTGAGTTGCATGCTTATCCGGTTATATACCTTGCTCACACGTACCCTTCTGCATTCAACCTATATGTATCTTTACTTGTTGCTATTGTAGTTGGACTATAAAATATAGGGGGAGTGTTGATCCTAATGTGTGTGCCTTGCATTCCAAAGGCACCTCTAATTAGGTGCACAAATTCAAGGGGAGCCCGTCTATATTTTGTAGTTCTGGGATTCGTTTTACTTTCATGTCCTATATTTGTGCAAATCC
This sequence comes from Aegilops speltoides, assembly GCA_021437245.1. Taxonomy (NCBI): domain Eukaryota; kingdom Viridiplantae; phylum Streptophyta; class Magnoliopsida; order Poales; family Poaceae; genus Aegilops; species Aegilops speltoides. The sequence continues at coordinate 218,465,371 of CM038145.1, forward strand.
CGGGTTGTCATCAATCCACCAAAAAGGGGGAGATTGTTAAGGCATATCTCTCTCTATGTAGTTTTGGTGATTGATGACAACGCTTTTGCGGACTAACCGTGTGCATTGAGCATTTCATATATTCATCCTTTGGCACGAGACGATTCCTTCCCTTCGGAGTATTAATCGAAGACGGTGTAGCTCTTTCGTTTCAGTTTTGGTGGACTTGTTTCGTAGGAGTCACCGTACTATCAAGAGGGGGTCCGCATTGGTAAGGCTAGGGTGGAATCAGCACATACACATCCTCTTTGCACCCACAGAGCCTTCCGCTTTGATGGAGTTTCCTCTTCGCTTCCCTGAGTGTGTTTTGGGTCCCAGTGGTCGTATCGCGGACCCCAGTGATAGTACCGCTCGAGAGCCACAGGCGGCAGTACCGCTCTACAGCGGCAGTACCGCTCTACAGCGGTAGTACCGCCTGGGGGTCCTCAGCTATAGTACCGCTGCGGTACCGATCTCCAACCGCCTCGACTCGAGGGGCTTGCCTCTCGTGTCGGGTTGTGTGGCACTAGCAGCGGTAGTACCGCTCGCAAGCGGTAGTACCACTCTACCACTGCGGCTAGTACCTCCCTGGGTCCGAATCCTGCTCAACATCTAGGCCTCTCAGTCTGTGCAGCAGTACCGCAAGGGGGAGTGGTAGTACCCCTGGTCCCAGCGGTGGTATCGCTGCCCACTATGGTAGTACTGCCCTCTACGGCGCTGATTGGGGGGTAACGGTTGGATTGTTTCCCCCCTCTATAAAAGGAGGTCTTCTTCTCCAAAGTTGACTTACCTCTTCCCCCAAGCTCCATTGATGCTCCAATCTCCATTTTCTCCCGATCTCTCTCCCTAGCCAATCAAACTTGTTGATTCTCTCGGGATTGGTTGAGAAGGCCCCGATCTACACTTCCACCAAGAGAAATTTGATTCCCCCCACTAATCCCTTGCGGATCTTCTTACTCTTGGGTGTTTGATCACCCTAGATGGTTGTGGTCACCGCGGAGCCATAGTCCATTGTGGTGAAGCTTTGTGGTGTCATTGGGAGCCTCTAATTAAGTTGTGGAGATTGCCCCAACCTTGTTTGTAAAGGTTCAGTCACCGCCTCCAAGGGCACCAATAGTGGAATCACGACATCTCGCATTGTGTGAGGGTGTGAGGAGAATACGGTGGCCCTAGTGGCTTCTTGGGGAGCATTGTTCCTCCACACCGCTCTAACGGAAACGTACTTCCCCTCAAAGGGAAGGAACTTCGGTAACACATCCTCGTCTCCATCGGTTCCACTCTTGGTTATCTCCTACCTTTACTTGTGCAAGTTATATTATGTTATATCCCTTGCTTGCTTGTGTGATTAATATTGTTGCATCATATAGGTTGCTCACCTAGTTGCATATCTAGACAACCTACTTTGATGCAAAGTTTAATTTGGTAAAGAAAGGCTAAAAATTGTTAGTTGCCTATTCACCCCCCCCCCCTAGTCAACTATATCGATCCTTCCACAAGGGGAAAACAGCAACTAGCACTGGGCACTAGGTTAATAGGTTAGCCCAAAAAATGATATAAAATAGCATAATAATGCATATAAAACATCCAAGATTGATAATATAATAGCATGGAATAATCGAAATTATAGATACGTTGGAGACGTATCACCGGCGCGGCGGGGCTCAGTGGCGCGCAGGCTAGAGGCAGAGCGGACGGCAAAACTGGCTGGTGGTGGCATATCGCAGTGGAACACGCACAGCGATGGCGGCTTGGAGCTCCTCTTCGTGGCAGAGTTCGTGACTGGCTAGATTTGCGCTGCCGAAGGTGAGGGTTGTTGGCCAACGCATGGAATGTGGGTTGGTGTTGTGGTGGGCCTGGCGAGTTATGGCAAAGGAGTTATGGCACGCTTTGGTGGCGCCAACGCTTGCGCGAGGCAGTGGTAGGTTCCCATGAGCAGGTTGGTGAGGGCACTGCGTTGGCTCGGTTAAGATGGAGTCTTGCGAGCAAGGAGCGATCGATCACCCCTGTGTGGCGTGGCGAGCGATGGTGCTCTCCTGGGTCTTTTCCATGGAGAGGCAAGTCTGATCGTCGCAAGGCTGTCCCTTGGAGTGGGCGACGGACATTGTGGGTAGTTCTAGACCTAGCCGGAGGTGCTGGTTGGCTACAGTCCCTCGTGCAGGCTAGGAGCTGGTGGTGTGGCCAAGGTTTCCCTGTCGGGAGGTCACTCGTTGGTCCTCGGCTTTGCAGCTATGTCGGTAAGTGTTGCGGTAGCAGTGGTGTGAGGCTTCTTGGATAGTGCAATCAATTACATGGAGGGATGGAGTTGGGCAACGCGGGGATGAAAATCTCGCTCGCTTCTGCCGGGCCGGCGGTGATAGCACTCGTGGATGTCATTCCCCTCCTTGGAGACATCGACGAGCGTGTTTGTCATATCTCTCGCTCTCATGGAGTTGGTCAATGTCTCCGGGCGAAGCCTTGATTTGGTGTTTGGATCGACATGATGGTGGCGTCCTCGACGTCGCTCCTTTGTTGGGAGCATTGTGCTTGGAGACACGACTAGCTTCTCATTGCTCTCCTCCAGTGCTCACCATGTCCTTTTGAATCCTCCGCGGGTCCTTTTTGATCCTCCGTGGCGCTGTGTACGCCCGTCGTCGGTGTGTCCAAGAAAGTGTCTTCCGGATTGGATCGAGTCCTGCCATTCATCTGCCACTTTCTCTGAGACGCTCATGGTGGATGGTGCGTTGACAAGCGAAGTTCTGTGGAACTTGGGGTGTTCGGAGGTGCCTGGCATCGGTCATGACGCGGTGTTATGTATCAGCTTAGGGTAGGCTATTCTATGTCGTACTCCCTCTGTCCCTAAATATAAGCCTTTTGCAGATTACAATATAAACTACATACAGAGCAAAATGAGTGAATCTACACTCTAAAATAACGTTTATATACATCTGGAAAACCCTAGTAGTAGCGCGGGTAAATGGCCTAGCAGTAGTGCGGGGGCTGGCGCTACTGCTACGGTGCTACAACTAACATTTAGTAGTAGCACGGCTTGGAACGCGCTACTGATAACTCAGTTAGCAGTACCGCCACGCAGAGAATGCGCTACTGCTAATTATTAGCAGCGTCGCTCCACCCCCCGCTACTACTATTATTATGTATTCCATTTATGTTTTATTTTATGTCGTATTCATACACCGTTATACATGTTTTATCATAATGAGTTATTACATCATTGGGTGAAAGAACCACGGATTTGATTCAAATGGATGGATCCAAAGTGACCAAGTTGGCTCCAACTTGGTCACTTTGGATCCATCCACATGAATCTAATCCGCGGTTGTCACTATGGATCCATCCACTTGAATCTAATCCACGGTTCTTTCACCCATGATGTAATAACTCATCATCATCATTCATCATCATCATCATATTAACACTTATCATCATAATACATCATATTCATATGACAACTCCTCATCATCATCATTATCGTCCAAGAGTCATATAACAAGTTGGTCACTAGTCATAATCAACACTAACTAATAGTTCTTTATACATAGGACCTACTCCTCTCTCCTAGGTAAAATAGCATAAAACAGATAAACCGGTCCATCTCCATAATGCAGAATGGAGATACACCTATCTCCAACTTGTGGCTTGCGCACATTCATGTTGTCTCCAATTAGTTGTCTGTGCGCATCCATTACTTTGCTCCATTCTTTGATATTGAGCTTTCTATCATTTAAAGAAATCGAGTATGCACTATGGTAAGCCTTCGGCAGGCACAACCTCCTTTAGGAGCCTCTGTTGAAGAACATAATAGTAACATATATCATTAGCAATGTAGTTTAATTAAGAAGAATGTATGCAATGAAGTTACCAGCATTAACAAAATCATGGTTTTTGGCAATAAAGTTACCATCATGTATCTCATGGACTAGTGGCAAATATCCACCAAAATTTGGGTTAATTGAGTGATTGGTCTTATAGGCTTCAACATCATCTATGAATCAGACAAGATAACCTTTCTCCTCACAATTAAGCTCGGAGCCAAAGTCGTTGTATGTCTTGTCTACAGCCTTCCGAGTATTTCTTGAAGATAAGAAATAAGCTGGAAATTATAAATAAACAAGTTTAGTAGCGATGAACACCAAATATTTTTAAATTTACAATATATATTAGTTAACTTAACAAATTAGTTTGACAAACTCACATTTAGGAAAAACTGGAGACATGTCCAGATCCACTCAGATGTCAATATTATTTTCAATATCATCATCTTTGGGACGAATATCAAATGCTATTTGCATATCCTCCTCAAATCCATATGCCTTGCAGAGAGCTTCCCGATTAGAGCAACCGAAATGGGAGTGATTAACCACATTGTACAGCTTTTAACCAAAAATGCATAACCATGTTAAGTCCTTAAGTGATCCCTCCTCGTCTCCGTATTCTCAAAGTCTTGGAAATTGAGCTTCTACAAGACATACGGTCTTGCATGGCACGGGATGTACTAGTTGAATTGAAAAAAAACATAAACTACATGTTGAAGCAAAGAAGCACAAGTGATGATTAATTACGATGAAATGCTTGCCGTTGCGTACCATAAAAACATCGAAGGTCTCTTCCAGCTTCACGGTGGAAAACCTACCATTTTGCAGGTGAGGCTCCCTGTCGCACAAACCCCAATCATCGTAGCAGTACTCGCACTCCAGGATCCTATCATCATCAGACATTTCCTGTGTTCAAAATTCAACGATTATAAATCAACGACAATTACCAGGAACTGATGACAACAGATCATTATTATTCATCACGGGTTGACTTGCGGTCTGCCGAGTCTTCCTTGAAAACTCTCATCTCACGTGGTGTATATGGTGGGCACTCCCTCTCTGATATATCCGACCATCGGTGATGGTCGCTCCTCCATTCGTTCCCGAGTGCATTACACCAAAATTTCTAGCACATGGGAACGAAGGAGAAGCGACCCCCATGACAACAGTCGGGATTCTTCCTCTCTGACATTTGCGACCGTCGGTGATGGTAGCTCCTCCTTTCATTCCAAAGTGCATTCACCAAAATGTCTAGCACCTTAGAATGAAGAAGAAGCTACCCCCACGACAACAGTCGGGATTCTTCTTCCTCTCTCATATATGGTGGACACTCCCTCACTGATTTTTCGACCGCCGGTGATGCTCGCTACTCCTCCTTCCCCTAGTGCATAACAAAGGTCTAGCACAAGGAGAAGGAGAAGCGACCCCCCCCCCAACAACAGTCAACATTCTTCTTCTCTCATATATGGTGGAGACTGTCCCTCACTGACTTTTTGACTGTCATGTATGGAGCCCCGGAAGGGGAGCCTTGGCGCGCTGGTAAAGCTGTTGTCTTGTAACCATAAGGTCACAGGTTCAAGTCCTGAAAACAACCTCTTACAGAAATGTAGGGAAAAGCTGTGTACCATAGACCCAAAGTGGTCGAACCCTTCCCTGGACCCTGCGCAAACGGGAGCTACATGCACCGGGATGCCCTTTTTTATGTATGGAGCCCCGAAAGAAGTCAAGTCAACCCGAAATGACGTTTAATTCTCTTTCTAGCAAATCTGAGGCACTCGATATTTCCTACATATTCTAGCACAAGTCATGCTAAAATTCAGGGGGAAATCCGGCATGACCTTTGCTAAAATACGACATATCGAGCGCCTGAAATTTGCCAGAACGGAAATGAATCAACACTCCGGCAAAACATAGGCCACTAGGATTTTCCCTGCGATACAAAGATGTCGATAAACATACAACGATGTTTAAACTTGAAATTCTATTCGGATCATATCGTAAGAATTCGCACAAGAGCATTCAAACTGGTGCTCATTGCATTTCAAAGGTTCAATATTGACAAAAACATTTCAATATATCTTATAACCCGAACATTTCATTTGGTTAAGAAGCATAACTAAATTTTCTTACTAAAAATTTCCATGCCTAAATTTTCTTACTAAAAATTTCTGTTACTAAATTTCTCATGTGGCAATCCGATACATTTCTATATTGAAAACTTTCTATACCTAAACAATTTATATTACTAAATCAAAAGACATTAATTTTCTATTCTATTCAAAACACCTAAAATAGTAAAAAAAAACTGCATTTACTCAAATCACCTAAAAAATTGTTCTATTAAAGACCTACATTCAAATTACCTACATTATACAAGAACAGAGAGAGAAGGTGAGGGAGTCCTGAACTAAGGGGTCCTCGGACAGCCAGACTATATATATACTTTGGCCTTACTGTTGGACTATGAAGATACAAGATAGAAGAGTTCCTCCCGTGTCCGGATGGGACTCTCCTTTGCGTGGAAGGCAAGCTTGGCGATTCAGATATTTAGATTCATTTCTCTGTAACCGACTTTGTACAACCCTAGCCCCCCAGTGTCTATATAAACCGGAGGGTTTAGACTTCTAGGGTTTAGCGACAACAATCATAACCTCATAGGCTAGACTTCTAGGGTTTAGCCATTACGATCTCGTGGTAGACAACTCTTGTATACTCATATTCATCAAGATCAATCAAGCAGAAGTAGGGTATTACCTCCATAGAGAGGGCCCGAACCTGGGTAAGCATTGTGTCCCCCGCCTCCTGTTACCATTAGCCTTAGACGCATAGTTCGGGACCCCCTACCCGAGATCCGCCAGTTTTGACACCGACATTGGTGCTTTCATTGAGAGTTTCGCTGTGACGTCAAAGATAGGCTCGGTGGCTCCATCAATCATCTACAACAATGCAGTCCAGGGGAAGATCTTCCTCCCCGGACAGATCTTCGTATTCGGCGGCTTCGCACTGCGGGCCAACACGCTTAGCCATCTAGAGCAGATCGATAACTACGCCCCTGGCCATCAAGTCAGCTTTGGAAGCCTGAATTTTGTGGCCGATACCCGCGGAGACTTGATCTCCGACGGATTCGAACCCATGATGGTTGTCCTTAGCCACCACGATGAACATGACCTAGATCTGTCATCTGGCCGCACATAGGAGATAGCGCCTGTGACCGCCCTGGCCCTAGAACCAGTGTGGACTACATCGTCCGAAGACGGGAAGCTCAACTCCGCCACGGAGGCCGTAGACTCAGCGGCGCTCGAGCCGCACACAGACCCAACATCAGGCTGGGCTTGTGTTACCGGAACTTCGGACTCGTCTCCGGCCATGGGCTCCGGACGGCGTGCATCCGCGTCCATCAAACCTGATTGGGCGCCGGTCTTGGAGTTCACCTCCGCGGAAATTTTCCAGCACTCGCCTTTTGGCGACGTGTTAAGCTCATTAAAATCCCTCTCCTTGTCGGGGGACTCTCAGCCGAACTATGTCCGGCATGAATGGGAAGTGGATGATGAAGAAATTCGTTCCCCACCCACCACCCACTTTATAGCCACTGTCGACGACTTAACCAACATGCTTGACTACAACTCTGAAAACATCGTCGGTGTGGACGACGATGCCGGAGAGGATCAGGAACCACTGCCTACAGGGCGTTGGACAGCCACCTCCTCGTACGACATATACATGGTGGATACACCCAAAGAAAATAACGGCAACGATGAAAATCTAGTCGAGGATAAACCTCCTGAGATACAGTCGAAGCGCCGACGTCAGCGGCGCCGCTCTAAGCCACGCCGTAGTAAAAACAGCAATACCATCACAGAAGAGGACAACACTCCAGACGGTGCTGAAAACAATGAAGACCCCATTGAGCCAACCTCCGAACAGGAGGAATGGGAGGTTGGCGAGTCAGCCCTAGCGAACAGGCCGTGAACAAAGACTCGGAGGATAGCAACTACCTTCCGCTCTTTGAGGACGAGGTTAGCCTCGGTGACAAAGATTTCATCGTGCCTGAAGAGCCCGCCGAACTGGAATGCTTTAAGCATCAGCTAATTGCCACTGCAAGAAGCCTGATACAGAAGCAGCAGCAGCTTCAAGCTGATCAAGATCTGCTCAATGAAAGATGGACTGATGTCCTGACAGCTGAGGCTATCCGAAGAGCAAACCGTTACCATAGTTTGATGACGAGGCGCTGGAGCCCATCCTACCAAGGTACAATATGGCTGACCGACCACCACGTGGCCGGGACAAAGCGGCACTTCAAACCGAACACCAGCCCGCACTACCTCACCGAACAAACAGAAATACAATAGCTCGGGGATACACAGATGACCAAACGCAATTTTGAAAAGAGAGCAGGTCAGACAAGATTAATCTATGGATCATGGGGGCGTGCCTCAACGCGCGACGATGGCCATCTGGCTGAACGTGACAAATTAACCATGTCTGGGCCGAAAACCGCAGATGAGCTCCATCCGAGTTACGTCACGACTTGGCCTGATATAGAGGCGCCGCACACCCCCTTTGCTTCACTGACGAAGTAATGGGACATGATTTCACAGAAGGGTTTAAACCAGTGAACTTCGAATCATATGATGGCACAACAGACCCCGCGGTGTGGATCGAGGACTTTCTTGTCCACATTCATATGGACCGCGGTGATGATCTTCACGCCGTCAAATACCTCCCGCTCAAACTCAAGGGACCAGCTAGGTACTGGTTAAACATTCTGCCCGAAAACTCCATTGGCAGCTGGGAGGAATTGGAGGATGCCTTCCTCGACAACTTCCAAGGCACATATGTCCGACCTTCGGATGCCGATGACCTAAGTCACATAATCCAACAGCCCGGAGAGTCAGCCAGGAAATTCTGGACTCGGTTCCTAACTAAAAAGAACCAGATCGTCGACTGTCCGGACGCCGAAGCCCTAGCGGCCTTCAAGCACAGCATCCGCGATGAATGGTTGGCCAGACACCTCGGCCAGGAAAAACCGAAGTCCATGTCAGCCCTCGCGGCACTCATGACCCGCTTCTGTGTGGGCGATGATAGCTGGCTAGCCTGTAGCAGCAACAATACAAGCGAACCTAGCACCTCTGAAGCCAGAAACAGCAACGGCAAGACCCGACGCAATAGACACAAGCGTCGAAACAACGGTGACAACACCGAAGACATGGCGGTCAACGCCGGATTCAATGGCTCTAAGTCCGGTCAGCGGAAGAAGCCATTTAAGAGAAACAATCCGGGCTCGTCCAGTTTGGATAGCATACTAGATCGACCATGCCAAATTCATGGCACTCCTGATAAGCCAGCCAATCATACCAACAAGGAATGCTGGGTCTTCAAACAGGTCGGCAAGTTAAATGCCGATAATAAGGAGAAAGGGTCGCAAAGCAATAACGATGACGACGAACCCCGACCACCGAACACAGGGGGATAGAAGAAGTTCCCCCCCAAGTTAAAACGGTGAACATGATATACGCCACCCATATCCCCAAGAGAGAGCGCAAGCATGCACTCAGGGACGTCTACGCGATGGAGCCAGTCGCCCCAAAGTTCAACCCATGGTCCTCCTGTCCGATCACTTTCGATCGCTGGGACCATCCGACCAATATCCATCATGGCGGTTCAGTCGCACTGGTCCTTAACCCAATTATTGATGGATTCCACCTTACGCGAGTCCTCATGGATGGTGGCAGCAGCTTGAACCTGCTCTATCAGGATACAGTGAGCAAAATGGGTATTGATCCCTCAAGGAACAAGCCCACCAAAACCACCTTTAAAGGTGTCATACCAGGTGTAGAGGCCTGATGTATGGGCTCAATCACACTGGAAGTGGTCTTCGGATCCCCAGATAATTTTCGAAGCGAAGAGCTGATCTTCGATATCGCCCCCTTCCACAGTGGTTATCATGCACTGCTCGGACGAACCACATTTGCTAGATTCAATGCGGTGCCGCACTATGCCTACCTCAAGCTCAAGATGCCCGGACCACGTGGTGTTATAACAATCAATGGAAACACAGAACGCTCCCTCCGTATCGAGGAGCACACCGTGGCCCTTGTAGCAGAAGTACAGAGCAACCTTTCTAGGCAGAACCTCAATTAAACAGTAAAGCTCCCGGACACCGTCAAGCGAGTCCAAACTACTCTGCAGCAGGACAGTCCAGCTCGTCTAGAGTGCAACTAGCAATTTGGCCTCTGTCCCAGTCCCAATCAAGCGGTTACATTCGTGCCGCGCGTACATAACTACGCACTTAAAATACCATGGGCATGGACGGAAGCACAGCTAGACCGTGACCCACAATGCGGATCAACCGTCACTGGATCCGCATACCTTCACTTTTTCTTTTTTTATTTCAGGTTTCTCTCTTCTTGAGGCTTTTCTGATAACCTGATCATCGGACCTATCATGGGACGGACACACCAAGAAGGCAAGGAGCTTTGACGTACAAGGGAACCCCCAGGTGGTCTCTCCTAACGATCATTATACCTGTTTTGAATACCCGCACGTAGCTCGCTTGTCTTTGTATTTTTTATCACTTGCACCCGTACACTCTGGTATGCATTACTTCACCAGGGGCTTCATCACGCCCCGCAATACGGCAATAAAGTCCGAACACTTTTACAGTACAGTTCGGCACCCCGAACTTATAGTATTATATGCACCGACTCTGAATCATGTCTTTGGTCAATAGTTGGGTTGCCCGGCTCCTGTGCTTACTACCTTACGTTCCGCTATATCGGCTAGGGTAGTAAAGGGAGAACTACTGCGAGTGTATCCTGGTTCTTCTGGACAAGCACTTCAGTAGAGAAAGCCGAAAACTGACTGTCATGACGCGGCGAGAACTGGTCAGCTGTTCGAGAGGTTTCAAATCCTTGGAGATTTTTTCCACTTTACGCGAGGAATCGGTTTTTATCCGATTAGGCGTGTATAGCGCCCCAAGTTCGGCCTTCTGAATACCAGGGGCTGCGCTAAAATTTTCATTGTCAAACTCCTATGGCTAAGTGAGTGTGATAAAGCCGTATAGTCCGATTGCCTTGTTCGTTGTGCTAAACACCTCCTTTAAGGACCAAAATTTGGAGTAAAGATTGTTTAGATTTATCCCGAACACCCTCGTACTATCTACCTGGGGGAAGAAGCCAACGACGGCCAACTCTCAGATTTCATAAACGGACGCACATGAGGTAAAATTCCAAATAAGCATGCATTATATTACATAACAACCTTGTTTCATATTACAGGACAGGATAACATCAATGTTTTCATGGGAATATAATATCCTTGGTACATTGCTCCGCCACAAGGCGGGATCCCTCCAGGACACTGTCAAAATATAGTTTGGGTCGGCGGTGCTCCTTGCCCTCAGGCGGCCCCTTGGTCATCAGCTTCATGGCGTCCATCTTCGCCCAGTGCATCTTGGCACGGGCAAAGGCCATTCGCGCACCTTCAATGCAGACCGACCGCTTTATGGCTTCAAGCTGAGGGCAGGCGCTGACAAGCCGCTTCACGAGTCCGAAGTAGATGTTGGGCATGGGCTCGGTAGGCCATAGCCGGATTATTAAGTCCTTCATGACTAGTTCGGCCGCCTTATGCAGCTCGACCAGCTGTTTCAGCTGGTCGCTAAAGGGCACTGGATGTTCTGGTCCAAGATATTGATACCAGAACAGCTTCTCCACAGAGCTCCCTTCTTCTGCTCGATAGAATTGTGCAGCGTCTAATATGATGCACGGCAGATCCGCAAACGCCCCTGGAGAGCTCCAAATTCGGGTAAGTAAAAGGAACGTCTCCTTCACATATCTGCTTTGCATAATGAAAGCCTTACCCGGTGTAATCTTCTTGGCCGCCTGGATTTCCTGGAGGGCGCCCTGGGCTTCGGCTCGGGCATCTTGTGCACTCTGGCGGGCCTTGGCAAGCTCAGACTCTTGCGTCTTGAAATCGCGCTCCAAGGACTCGTACTTCTTGACGGCGTCCTGGAGCTCTTGCTGGACCTCGCTCACCCGGGTCTCCTGCTTCTCGCGCGCGGCGCGTTCCTTGGCTGCTTTGTCCTCGGCCTCCGCCAACGCCTTCTTGAGGGCCGCTACTTCGGTCGTGGCCCCTAATAAAGTTCATGACACTTTAGTCAACACGAACCATACATCCTTCCTAAATATACGCACATGTTATTGCGTACCTTGGTTGTCCTCCAGCTGCTTCTTCATGAGCCCGAGCTCTTCCTCGGCCCACTCTAAGTTCTGCTTCAGTCCGAAGACCTCCACAGTATGAGCGGCAGCAGCCAGCAGCAACGCCTGCTTATTCACATAGACATATTATGTTAGACTCCTACGAAAATTGTTTGATCCTCTGTTCGGCTTTTATTTCCAAACACCGGACAGAGCATCAGGGGCTACTACCTATACTTTGACATTCTTTTCGAAATTACATTACTTACTTCAAAGCCGATTAGAAGGCTCGTGCAGGCTTCGGTCAGTCCGCTTTTCGTGGACTGGATCTTCTCAATCACCGTACCCATAAGGGAACGGTGTTCTTCAACAATGGAAGCGCCTCGCAGCGCTTCCAGCAATCTATCCAGCGCCTCTGGATGGACGGAGGTCACAGTGGAGTCGGATCACCCCCCTCGTTCGAAAGAGGCGGCCTGCCTGAATCCGGAGCCACTTGGGTCTCCGGGGTTGTATTCGGCTGGGGGCCGAATTGGATACGGCCCCCATCGTCGGGGTCCATAGGGGTCTGTCCCACCATGTGTTTGGCAGCTGGGGTTTTACCCTCCGGCACCACCGGGAGGGTCTCCTGAGCCTCTCCCTAGCCTGGGATCCTTCGAGACAACACCTTGGTGTTGTCCACAGCCTTGGGGGAGGAGGTCGTCGGAGGGGATCCGCTGTTCATCGCCGACGGGTCCGGCGATCCCTCCGAAGAGGAGGATAGATGGATGTTTGACTGAGCTGGACTGCAAGTGCACGATCCAACACATTAAAAACAAATAAAGTAAAAAAAGGTCGGATATGTTACCGTGTCCGGGCACTTACGATTTGGCTAGGGGCTTGACCATGGGCTCCCACTCCCCGCCGCTATTGGTGGCCGCAGCGGAGTTGTCCGGAAGGGAAGTTTTCCCCTTCTTGGACGCCTCGGCCTCCCCATGTGTGGAGGTTGTCCTCTTCTTTCTTCCCCCAGCAGGGGGGAATGGATTTCTTCTTCCTCCTCCTCCTCGTGGTCTTCGGCAACGGAGGAGTGATCCTCGACGTCTTCGGACATTGCGTCTGAAGCGCCCTTGCGACAGAGACCATCTCTGGTCCCCTTGGTCGTCTTCTTGGCCTTCTTTTGTGGAACCTCATAAGGCGCCGGAAACAACATCTTCGTCTGAAGTGGGGTTTCTTGGTCTTCGGGTAGCGGAGCCGGACAGTTAATCCGCCCCGCTATCTCTATCCAGGCCTGAAAGAATTGATAGGAAGGCTTAGATTCCTTCCTCAAAATATGCCAGTAAAGGGTATACCTTGAAAACATGAAAGAACTTACTGAATTAGCCTGGCATTTTAAGCTAAGCCCACGATCCTCGGTCGTGGGCGGTGGTGTCTCGCCAGCCTTGAAGAGCACTTTCCAGATGTCTTCGTGCGTTGTGTCAAAGAGCTCTAGTAGCGTCTGGTGCTTGGCCGGATCGAACTCCCACAAGTAGCATGTCCGGCGTTGGCACGGAAGGATCCGGCAAACAAGCATAACCTGGATCACGTTGACGAGCTTGATTCTCTTGTTTATCATGTTCTGGACACACATCTGGAGCCCTGTCAACTCGTCCGAAGAACCCCAGGTTAGGCCCTTCTCTTGCCAGGAGGTGAGCCGCATCGGAACGCCGGATCGGAAAGCGGGGGCCGCTGCCCAGTTGGTGTCACGCGGCTCGGTGATGTAGAACCACCCCGACTGCCACCCTTTGACACTCTCCACAAATGAGCCTTCGGGCCAGGTGACGTTGGGCATCTTGCCCACCATGGCGCCTCCGCACTCTGCTTGTTGGCCGCTCACCACCTTTGGCTTCACATTGAAGGTCTTCAGCCATAGTCCGAAGTGAGGTGGGATGCGGAGGAAAGCCTTGCACACGACAATAAATGCAGAGATGTTGAGTATAGAGTTGGGGGCCAAGTCATGGAAGTCTAACCCGTAGTAAAACATCAGTCCGTGGACAAACGGGTGGAGGGGGAATCCCAGCCCGCGAACGAAGTGTGTGAGAAACCCCACCCTTTCCTGGGGCTCTGGGGTGGGGATGATTTGTCCCTTGGCCTGAAGTCGGTGAACGATCTCCTTGGCCAGGTACCCGGCCTCCCGGAGCTCCTTGATGTCCTTTTTCTTGACGGAGGAGGCCATGCATCCACTTGCCTCCAGCTCCGGATCCGGACATGATTGGAGTGCTTTTTTTGGGGTGGAGAAGGCAAGAGCTTGGGCGCTGGAGCTCGAGAACGGATGGGCAGAGGAAGGAGAAGGTGTGGGTGAACAAGGATGAATCCTTATCCCTTTATAAAGGCAGTAAAGTCATGTGCCTCCCTGCTCGCCTTAAAATCAGCCTATTCCCCAAGCGTCGTGCAGATGACACGGTTGGGTTACCCATGCCCGTATTGATGAGAATCCCATGATAAGGGGACACGATCTCTGCTTTGACAAGACGTGCCAATGAAACCGTAGCTCGAAATACGGAGCGGCAGGCTGAAAAACGGTTCGAATAATGACCGGGCAGTGGCATGATGTCACGCTACAAAAAGTTGTCAGCGGATTGGAATCGTGAAATGTTATACTCTCGACGATGGTGTGTGGTACTTGTTTTGCAGAGCCGGACACATTTTCTATGTTGGGAAGGCTATGTTGGAGTATTCGGAGAAGAAACCCGCCTTGCAATGCCGAAGACAATTTGCGCGCCGGACTTATCGTCATTGAAGCCTGGTTCAGGGGCTACTGAGGGAGTCCTGGACTAAGGGGTCCTCGGACAGCCGGACTATATACTTTGGCCGGACTGTTGGACTATGAAGATACAAGATAGAAGAGTTCCTCCCGTGTCGGGATGGGACTCTCCTTTGCGTGGAAGGCAAGCTTGACGATTCGGACATGTAGATTCCTTTCTCTATAGCCGACTTTGTACAACCCTACCCCCCCCCCTCCCCCGCGGTGTCTATATAAACCGGAGGGTTTAGACTTCTAGGGTTTAGCGACAACAATCATAACCTCATAGGCTAGACTTCTAGGGTTTAGCCATTACGGTCTCGTGGTAGATCAACTCTTGTATACTCATATTCATCAAGATCAATCAAGCAGGAAGTAGGGTATTACCTCCATAGAGAGGGTCCGAACCTGGGTAAACATTGTGTCCCCCTCCTCCTGTTACCATTAGCCTTAGACGCACAGTTCGGGACCCCCTACCCGAGATCCGCCGATTTTGACACCAACAGAAGGGATGGAGGGAGGAGGGAGGGAGGGAGGAGGGGGGAGGAAGGAGGGAGGTAGGAGGAGCTACCTCACCGGCGGTAGCGCGCGAGCGACGCAACGGGTGGTGGCGCATGGGCGATGGCGGCAGGTGGTGGCGCGCGGGCAACGACGGCGGGCGGCGGTGACGGGCGGTGATGGCTGTCGACGGCGACCAGAAAGCACTACGCCATAGATATGGAGTGAGAGTGAGTGTGGTGAGGGAGGAAAACGACGGGCTGGGGTAGTATAAGGTGGGCTTAGTAGTAGCGCGGGTCGTGCGCACCGCGCTACGGTTAATGGACATAGCAGTAGCGCTCGTCTGGCACCCGCCGCTATTGCTAATTTGAGCCTACCACCTGCCCATGTGCAGATTTAGTAGCAGCGCGGGCCGTCGACCCGGCTCTACAGCTAGCATATTAGTTGTAGGTCGGTTTAGGAAACTGCACTACTAATAAGGCTAGACCCGGGGGTGGCCTTGTGGCCCACTTAGCAGCAGCGCTTGGGCCGTGGGCCCGCGCTACTGCTAAGTCTTACCTTTAGCGTGCGCTTTGCACCCTCGCTGCTGCTAGTTAGCTGTAGCGCGTAACTGATAAGCATCTGCATATAAGGTTTTTCCTAATAGTGGTATTGAAATCTCTAAAAAAAGATTTGTATTTAGAAATGAAGGAATTACCAGGATGCTCTTGCTCTTCTGATATCTAAAGTGCGGGCCTCGGCGTCTTCCTTATCCAGACAGGAGCATGTTGCGTAGTTGCTTTTGCATCTCCTTTGATTAGTTGCTGGCTATGTCGCTATTCATCTCTCCGCCGTGCGTGCCGTGTGTTGGCCTGGGTGCCATGTATCTCTCTATCTAAAACTTTGGGCGGGGTCCTTGTCTAGGACAACGTTGTGTTTGTCGGTCTGATTGGATGGTTGTTTCGGAACACTGCCTGGTGGCTTTATTTATAAAGTCCGGCGCATGCCTTTTCTCTAAAAAGGTTGCTTTGCGGTGGTGTGGTGTTGATGCTACACTCGTTGTTCGCATCAAGGGGTAGCTTAATCAAATTTATGCCTTCTATATAAAGCTAAGGTACACCTAGGTGTACTCTAAAAAAAAGTTGATGGGTGCCTGCCTCTAAGGTAGAATTATACGCTTAAAACAAATGCCAATCAGTTACATTTCCTGTAAGTATAATTGTAAGCATGCAATTGAACTTGAATTAACTCAGTAGTTCGGACATCCTACGGCTGAAAAAGTTATATGAACTGGCACAAATAATGAACTCTTTCAATCCATGTGTTGCCTTTGCTTTTGGAGGGTCCAATCCATGTGTATGATACTCATGCGAGGGGAGGCTTCAGTTCTTGCGCGCATTTGCCGCCTTCTCCGGCGTCAGAAGTCGCGCACCGGCCTCGGCATCCTGCTTCCTCTCGGCCTCCTTTGCCTTTAGCGCCTGCAACTTGGCGTGGTTGTAGTAGGCGACGCCAAGGAAGGCAATGGCGTAGCCGGCGAGGTTCACCGGTGTCACGGTGTCCTGGATGACCGACCATGAGAAGGCGATGAGCAGCCAGTCCTTGACCACCCCTGCCACGTTCATGGTCAGCGCCGACGTCTTCCCCACCAGCAGGAACACCGCCAGGTTCAGCGCGAAGGCGCACAGCGAATTGGTCCCGAAAACGAACACGTCTGGCCGGACGATCCCGGCCGCGGCCGCCGCCTGCAGCCTCGGCAGCTCGACGAACGTCCACGGCACGGTGAGGAAGAGAAGGCAACAGGGGGCGATGTAGTAGAGCGAGGTGATGGGGTTGAGCTTGATGCCCCTGGAGGTGAGCAGTATCTGGATGAGCACGAGGCGCGTGGCCTCGGCGGCGACGGCGGCGAGCTGGAGCGTGACGCCGAAGACGTCGAAGCGCGCCTCCCCGAAGGCCGCCACGGCGACCCCCGCGGAGATGCCGAGCATGTTGAGCATGGAGGCCCTGCGGAAGGTCTCGGTGCGGAAGGCGATGGCGAGGGAGTAGACGGCGACGGGCATGAGCGCCTTGAGCATCTGGATGAAGGAGACGGAGAGGTAGATGTAGGCGGAGTTGGAGAACCAGAGGGAGAGCGCGTAGAGCGCGCCGATGGGGACGACGGTGGCGACGTAGAGCGAGGGCGTCATGGGCGGGTCGGCGGGGAGGTCGACGAAGCGGAAGACGCGGACGAGCGCGGCGGCGAGGGAGGCGCAGAAGGCCATGTGGATCATGGTGAGCGAGATGGGGAAGGGCCAGTCGTACATCTTGGGGTCGAGGATGTACTTGTTGTACACGATCACCGTGAAGCTGAGGCTGATCCACACGGCCACGTACGCGTACGACAGCAGCACGGACCTCAGCACCGAGGTCGGCTGCGCCACGACCGCCGTCGAGGACTCGACGTCCATGGCGGCCGCGGAGGGCTTGGTGCTGCCATCGCCGCCGGCGACGCCCATTGGGGCGACTAGGGTATGGAAGCGCGCGGTGGTTGCTGCTGGTGGTGAAGCTTCCCGGCCGCGCGGTGAGCTTTGGTGTTGACTAGGAGACGCGCGGTTCGACGTTTATTTAACAACATTGGCACAGGTTTCAGTAGCTTGCCGAATCATGGAACCTTTACGTGCGGTGCGTCTCACTTGTACTATTACCAATCTGTAGTACTAGTAGTAGAATCCAAGGAAGGGGTGGTGGTAGCAATTGCAACTGAAAATATTACCAAGGTCAGCTCTCTGAACGTAGGATCCAAGGAAGTACAAATGTGGAGTCAAATGCACACATGCACTACTAGTGTATGCATACACTCGCAAATCTCGATAAGAAAATCGCTTTACACGCTTGATGCCCGGTGGCCCGGACGATCGCGTTGACTCCATCAAAGCCACTCGATGAAAACATTCTCAATCAACGCCCGCTGGATGGGCTGGAGCGTAGGCCTCTTTCCCTGGCCGAGTTTCGACTTGTTCGGATGTCTTTGGCTGTTCACATCGTTTTTAGGCACTTTACATATTTGTCCCACTATGACCTGGTTAAGCATATGTAAAGAACCATCATCTGTATGTTGATTGGTTGCGTGCATATCCTCTCCCTGCATCGTAGCAACGCCTCTATGTACTGTGTTTGGTTGCTCGTATTGTCTGTAATGACATGAGTGCACGTAGTTTGGTTGCATACGGGCATAGAGTTGTGCTCACCTTGTACCCTACTTGATGAACTTACCACTACTACTATATCTTACACACGACCATGCCGAGCACGCCAACGCCACGACACTGCAATGGATTTGAACTAGACGAAGATGATGAAGTTCTTCAGCCCGAACTGACGATCCACCTTGTCAACTTCAACACTGCTACATGCCTGCTTCTGCACAAACTTGGAGTAAGCTTCTTCCACCGCATGCCTAGTCTTAAACCCTCTGTGGTTGTTGTGCTTGTACTCCCTCCGGTCCTCATTAGTTTGCGTATTAGAAAAAACGATTTTTCCCTCAATGCTCTGCGTACTAGCAGGTTTTGGCACTTCTTTCCAATTTTGCCCCTCCTTTCCAACTTCGCATGCGTGCCTGCAGTTACTCCCGTCTCTCTCTCCCATGCACGTCCTTCGCGTCTTCCCAAGGCAGCCAGCCGCCTACCTCTTCCTCTCCTGCCCACCGGTCCCATCTCAGCTTCCCATTCTCCACATCCCACTCTCCCTTCTCCTCCACATCCCACTCTCCTGCAGTTACTCCCATCGCTCTCCTCAAATACGTAGACGTAGTTCATGTCCTCCGCATGGCCATCGCATTGATCCTCCACCTCGTCCCAATTGATGGCCGTATTGAGGTCGAAAGTAGCCATTGCATTCCCGTGGCAAGAGACAGAGGAGCAAAGAGAGGGAAGTGAAATTTTTGTGTGGTTTGCTTCATGGCGGGGCCTGAGTTTTATAGGCAGGATTTTTGAGTTTCAAAAGCATTGGCGCCAAGCTAAATCTAGAGCTGCTAATCTATGGCGTGCTGTTCAGTTTAGGAGGGAGCTAGAATTCTTGGCGCAAAGATTTCATACTCAAACCAAACGAAATTTTTTGGCTCCAATTCCTCCAGCTTCAAGCGCCTGCTGCTCTTTCGGTTCATAGGCTCATAGGCCATGCAATGGGTGAGAGATTGGCGCGGATGCTGAGAAGATTTTGCATAGAGAGAGACGCGTGCATGCATATCAAGAGAGAGAGAGAGCATGCAGAGAGAGATGCATGCAAGGAGAGAGAGATGCGATGCAGAGATGGAGAGAGAGGAGTACGGGCACGAGAATAAATGCCTCGCAAGCCAATCGTCAGCATCGCATGCAGAGAGTGTTTAACTACCCAGCCTCCCTTCCGTATCAAACCAGGGACAAATCGGTCCGATTTTTGCTGCTCTCTCCTCTCCTTGGTATGCGGGTTGAGCATAGAACGCAAAGAAAAAAGGACCGGAGGGAGTATCATAAAACTTGTTCATTACAAGCTTCCAATGAACTGTAAACTCCTAGAACCCTTCCGATGAACACCGCATACCACTTATCCTAGCAATGCAGAAAAACAATAAGTTGAAGCAGCAAGCAATGGAACACACAAACAGCAAGTAATGAAGCACACAAGCAGCAAGCAATGGAGCACTCCAGGAGCAAGCAATGAAGCACACAAGCAGCAAGCAATGGGGCACTCTAGGAGCAAGCAATGAAGCACACAAGCAACAAGCAATGGTGCAGAAGAGCAATAGTAAGCATGCATGATCATACCGCATAGCAAGTTCAACCTAGCACTACTTTGATGTCATCGTACCACCACATCCAAAAGAGGGTGTAATGCTACCACCGCAAGTTCATGATCATCATAAGGATCATCGTGAGGGGTTAGTATATACCACCTCACCAAAATATACATACCATAAGATTGTTTTCAAGCCATAGCTACACAAAATATACATTGTCATCGTCATCGTCGTCCTTATCGCCATCGCCATCGAGGATCATGCACGCCGTCGCCACTAACAGAAGCTGCACTAGTAGTAGTGCTTGCCCAGTCAAGTCCTTAGCGAGAGCACCCTCTGGGCGTCTCCCAGGGCAACAAACCCAACACCCTGGGCCTTACTGTCCAGCAGGTGGCTGAGAGCCACCATGAGAGCCTCTGGAATGAAGCCACCTTGCTCCATGACGGCGTCGTGGAGGTCAGGGTGGATGTCGACCATCTTGTTCTCCCTAATGGCGGTGGACACCTCCTTCACTACGCAAGTCATGCTGCTGAAGACCAGTCAGCTCCTCCTCCATGAAGCCTCCCCGCTTCCTCTTCCTATCAAGCACAGGAAAGTGCTCACCATCCTTCTCAGGAGCATCAACGTTGATGGTATCTGAATCCTGGGTGTCTGGATACTCAGGCATCGCCGAGCCCAACGGTTGACTCGAGCCCATGGCATGCTTGCCGGTTGCCAGCCCGAAGGAGAAGATCTGCTGCACTGGTGGTAGTTCTGGATAGGTGTGTTGAGGAACTCTGCGTCCATGGGGTGAGCCTAAAAAAGAAATAGGCCAAAGTGGTTAGTTAGTATGGCAATGATTCATAGGCTTAAATAGCTGGTTAGTTAGAATGGCATGGTTTGTGAGTTAACTATGATGTGGCCTTGGTAGTGCTCTGCCTCCCAAAGGATGAGCTTGGATACGGTGATCCACCTCGCTCTCCACTTCCTCAGGTGGTTGTAGACCTGGGTCGAGGTGACCTCCTGTCCACAGAACACAAACACTTGCTTTGCAACAGCATTCAAGTGCACCTCCTTGAAGCCCTTGTCAATCCTAACCCCACTAGCTATGATCTCACACATCTTGTTAAGCACGAAGATGGAGAGGAACGGCTGCCATTTCATGTTGTTACCCCTGCCCTCCTTTTTCTTCTTTGCGACTGTCTTTTGAGCAATAGCATGAGCTACAACATTGGCCAGAGCTAGCACAAATTGAGGCACCGTAGGCAGCACCTCGAAAACAATCAATCAGAGGCAGTCTTCTTTCGATCATATATGACATAATCTGATTCAATCAACTGTCATTAGTTTCGCTAATGCAACTCTGATGCATAACTCCGATAGTAGCTCAACGATCAAACATTCATTAGGTTAGCCAAACCTATTTATTTAGAGACGGCATCTCGTCCTCTGCTTTGAATAGTTCAGACATCAACTTGACCTTTCTGCTTCAACGTCCTGCCTTTGCATTCGCAAATGGATGATATACACTATCATAGTCATATGATAGGTATCATACTCGAGTTTCAATATACTTTCATCCTACACATCCATTCATCCAAATTCTGATTCGTCAGGCCGTCGCAGACACCATTCAGTTGTGCTCGACAAACATCTTCTCTCGCTAAAACTTCTTGAAGTTCTTCTCGATACTCTTACATTTAAGTTGACCTCTCAACTGTGTACATTCATGTCTCCATTTACATGAAGCTCTAATACCGTTCTACGAACTCATAGTACTTAACTATACATACTTTTAGCTTCGCGTCTTGCAAATTGGCTTCAAGACATCACGAAGATCCCATAGGTAGATCTTGTGTCCAGGAATACTGATTGGTCTCTGAACTATTCTTCTCTTCCTCTTGCAAAGAGACTTATTGACTCAACCTATGCCTATCATAACTCACTCTCAACATATGACCGTTACTTCTAAGCTTCAGCGTTTAAGTCAGGTTCATAACTAGTAGCATTGTGACTAAGAACCCACACTTACCGAGTGTAATCCAATAACTCCGCAGCGTGGACGTTCGGGTAATTTCTGCTACACAATGATTCCTCTTTCGACTATTCGGACTCTTACAGACTATACTGCTTACTCAGCATTCAATCACTAACGGCTATCGGTTCAAGCACTAGCTACATATATAGATCACCTTGGACTCAATTGTTCAGAAATTTCAACTAACAGAACTGAAGAAATTTTGAGAATCTTGTGAGAATCTATGATCCGTATTCCTACGATATCAGCAACTGCATCATCAATAACGATGAATGATATGGTTACTAGGCCAATCATCGACATACACATATCCAGTCGTCGTGACATCTTACTCACGTAGCGATACGCTTGTCTATGACGTACCAATCTAGCTTCACACTAGTGTAAGTGATAAGTACACACGATCAGTGTGGATCTTGTCCGGTTCGATATCGTGACCCATATTCCATACCGCGTGCATACTGCGTCACCTGATCACGAGCATGTCACACAATAATGTATGATACGTTACTTTGTTAATCCATCGGCACAATGATAAAGGACTCATGGCTCCGCACTGGCAACGGTTCCCAGACAGCTCACCTATAAGTATGATAGTACATTGTAGCTCAGATCCCAAACCACAAGTGCGCCACTACCTTGACCATGCCACGTTCTCAACGCTGAGCTCGCTGACCTAGATCAAATGCAACGGCCAATGCGCTTACCTCCTCGACCATATGGCATTGATTACTCGGATACACTCTAGCAAAATCTCGTCTAAACGCATCGAACGCTGACCTAATATAGTCAACTTCCTCAAACGAGTTATGTCACTATGTGGATTCCTGTCCGTAACAACCGGGCTCTCGAAAACTCTTTCCAGCTCGCTAACCTCTGGACGTATTCAAACGCTACCAATGCAGTAGTGATCACAGTTCACGAAGCCACGTAAACACACGGAAAAGTCGATGTCCCGCAGTCGACTGCATGCAATATGTTCCACTATGTCAGTGCTCTATGCGCTCAAGCACCTAGTCAAACTGTGACGGTTTAAGCCGCCGAGAGGAGTGTGCGATGTTCGGAGTCGCTCACCGGCGATCCTATGAGAATGCCAGAGCATATGCTCGCGCTCCGTGTCTATCATGGGAGCAGCAACCCGCTGTTCTTGCTCTGGGCTTCTAGGCCATAGTGTACGAGAGGTAGGAGACGGCGTCCAGACACGAGTATCAACTCCCGATATATCAATGAGCCATAGGGGGGGGGCACCTAGGAAGCGGATCACTTAGTTTTAGGGATGGCCTCAGTAGGCGCGTTCTTCTGGGAGGCCCAAACTTTCCCGTCCGCTCCGATCTAGAATGTAGTGGAACCTCCGACAATAATCCAAGTCAGGACTATCCTGAGCCAAATCTGGATCTTCGTGACCATATAACTTTGTTCGTCATCGACTAATTCCGCATCCATCTCGACTCTACTCCAATAGTCAATAAACTAAATCCCTCTCGTAACTCGCACTACGAACTGGAACTCAATTGCTGTAACAATCTAGGTCTAAGAAGAACCGCCATGAATGCCTTTGTTACTCAATTCCAATTGACGCAGTCATACCGCTATATCCAGTTTACATTCTCGATGATCTTGACAAACAATAGTTGTCGCTTGCAGGAGTATGTAATTCATGCCCTAGAACATATCTCCAATACATCGGACTAACATCTCAAGTACTGCAAGCTTATGTGTATGTCAACTAGAATTGATCGTATAGACTGTAGACCAAATCCCAACGACAGTTACAAAACCACTTCGACTTTATAGTCGACTTATTCCTTATAACGTCTGTGACAATGTGATAGTACAAATGTTCTCAATCTGGGCATGTGTAATTCATAATAAACAACATAAATGGTACTAATGCTTATGACATAATCATTCTACTAGTATTTATCAATACATAATTTAGATACATTTGAATACATATCTGTCTATAACGTGATTACATTTCTGTCTATAGATAAAGTACTACATGACTGGTATTTTATCATTCTAATGTGACATTTCTTATACATAAATGTATATAATCTAAGCATTTATCGAATGGGGATTGTATCCCAATATTGCTCAAATATCAACAGATCCATACTAAGCATCGAATGAATTTAATTCATGATTCAATCTTGAACAAAATCTCATTCAGAAGCTTCATAAGTCAATTAATATTTTCTATTTAGCTTGAATCTTAAAATGGATAAAATTTTATCAGAAGGAATTGCGCAGACTAACAATTTTATCCAGAAACTAAACTGATACATTGCATATAAATCATAATCGAGACATATTCAAGTAATGAGACAATTCATAACTATTGAGCATTTTCGACAGGAAGCTATATCTAAATAAAAGTGTTCTGAATCCAAAGGAGATCAAGTCATGAGACACCGAACGTCAGGTAGAGGGCATTCAGGACGGAGATTGAACAGGCGCTCAAGGGGGATGAAGCGAGGGCTGCGCGCGGCACGGCTGGGGCGGAGGGCGGCGTCAAGCGAGGCGGAACCAGGCGCAGTAAGAGGCGTCAAGGGAGGCGGGATGGCGGAGGCTAGGCGTGGGCGGCCTGAGGACGGCTGAGCAACGCATCGCCAGGTCGCAGATGAGGACGAGCGGAGGGACCCCGGGCAGGCAGGAATGGAGGACTATTATATGGAGCCATCAATCTCCCAGGCTGTAATCACATGGGCCACTCACGCTGTGCGCATTCAGGATATTATTTTGTGCATTATATTCTTTCAAGACCATGAGTTTGAGGTGGACGAGGAGGGTGAGGGAATTGTCGAGGCACCGAGAGGAAGAGCGGCAATTACTCCACCACCGATGACAAGTTACTATGCAACACTTATTTGCATGTCTCCAAGGATCCATCCATTGGAGGTGATCAAAGTAGAGACGCAGATTGGGGACGAATGACGTAACACTATAATGCTCACAACAAGAGTGGAATTTACGCTCGAGAGATCACTTCGTCCTCGATGGTCGACAATCAACTCGGATTGTCAAAAGTGGGCGCCGCGCAAAAAGTCGGTGGACAAGATTAACCCAAGTGGCACAAATGAGGATGATCGAGTAAGTGGCATCTCATATATGTTCATCATACTTGTTTTAAGTGATCAAGTGCTAACTTGTTTTGTTTTTCTTGTAGTTCAACATTGCACAAAACTTGTTCAAAAATGAGACAAGGACAACCAGGAAGGGGAAGATCAAGAAAGGCCGGATCTTTACCTTGCCTCATTGCTATGAAGTGTTAAAGGATGATGAGAAATGGAAGAAGCGTGATGGTTTGGAGGATTTGCATTTGAGAAACAAACGGAAGCGAGCAATTGAGATGAATGATGATGAGGAGGAGGATGATGCATCAAGTGATGACGGCAAGAGAAACCCCACACCCAACTTGGTTTCATACTCGAAGCCAAAACGACCGGATGGGTGCAAGAAAGACAAAACCGACAAGAAGAAGAAGAAAGGAGATGATGACACTACTAGGAAAAGGCATGCTAGTGGCGCACTGGTTTTGCCTTCTAATGGCGCACTGCCAGTGCGCCACTGGCATCACGCCATTAGAATTAAATTCTAATGGCGCACCGCCGCGCGCCATTAGTATCTCGGTGTTCTAATGGCGCACCGCCATCGCGCCATTAGTATAGCTGCAAAGGCGCCATTAGAATGCCTCCCGGGGCCATATGTACAAATGTGCTATGGCATTCTAATGGCGCATTACCTGTTAATGCGCCATTAGTGTGATGATCACAAAGGCGCCATTAGTGTCTTTTGTGGTGCGCCATTAGTATGAATATTAGGTTTTATTTATTTTTTGCTTTTCTGATTTTTGCACAGTTACAAAATATATTATTGCATAGAATATAGACAGCAAGACACACAGCAACATCAGATTCATCAAATACAATAGAAGATTAGTCTCCTAATACAATTCATCATATTAGTCTCCTGATTCAAAAGACCGGACAAAGATAAAACATTACAAGTCTCAAGACCGCGAGTATCGAGTTTGCCTTCACATTACAAGTCGATATCGATCATCTAAACTACCATCACATAGAAGAGAGTGTGGTCATCACGATGAGCATCATCGCGATCAAACTGGTCTTCATCCGGTTCCTCCAACGCCCTCCTCTCTCCCGCTAGATAGCGGGCGATCTAGATTCGCCTCCGCCCTAGTGGTGTACCCTTTGTAACTATTACCGCTGAACGGTGAACCTGTCTCCGACACTCCTCCCACCATCGAGACTCGGGAACCTTACCCTTGTACACGACATACGACGGCATCTCTATGCACAAGCCAAACAACAGACAATACATAAGCAATGTGTAAGTATGCAACAAAAGGATCGGAAGAGAAAAGCAAGACATTAATAGCACGATTCATGGTCCTACTAATAAAATAGCATCGATTACATCTAAGTTGAACAACCGTCCAAACCAAAGAGACATACGAATTCATTAAAAGTTTAATTACAACATGAGCCAATCAATGTTTGTAACTACACATCACTACTTTCGACTCGACTCATCGGACAGAGCGTGGATGAAGCCGCCGTCTGTCGCGATGGTCATGAAATCGCGATCGTTGTCACCCCGCATTTGTAGCATTCCATCTATCTCTTTGTTGGACGGTTGATTTCGAGGAAGAACTGCGCCCGACGTATGAAGGACATCTTGATGGATGATGTCCGCAAACTCCGATCGATGCGAAAGAATTTTGTCTCGAGGTCCGCGTCTGGACTGCCGACAAGCTCGCGGCCCAATCTTTGAGATTATCTGGTAGCGAAGGTGATGATGGTCCTTACGACGCCCGCATGTGATGGAGGGCGTAGTAGGCATCCTTCGATCACAAAGCGGCTGCTTGACGCAGCAGAACTTCGTATTGTGTGAGAAGATGTGCTTGCCGATTTACGAACCGTCTGGTGAAGGTGCCTCCAGATTTGGCGTAGCCGGGGAGAACATCATCAAGAACTTTCTTCACATTTGTGTAGTCTATCATGGAGTTACGGTTCGGGTCGAAATACGTGGCCATGGAATATTTCGGCTTAAGAGGATGAGTGTGCAATATGTGTCATCGCACGTAACACGGAATGTTAGAAAAAAAGAACGATCGAAATCTAAGAAATCATATGTTACGGGCGGTTAAGGGATGACTTACTCGGAAAGTAAGGCACAAGGAAGTTATCCTTATCTGCGTTTGCGAGAATGACGCTTCGAGGTGTGAACTCGCAACTTGGCGGTCCCAGCGCTGCTCAAGTGCTTGGCACGCATGTAGAAGGGTCGACTATCACGATGTCCGGTATTGTCTCTAATGATCCGCATCGCATGCTCAATAAAACAGCCGAACGAAGGTGTAGTGCAACGGATGAAGGTTAAACATAGCAAAGATGTCATCAAACCGCAGGACGATCATACCCCGATGTCGCCATCCACAAAGCCCTTGCTCTCGGCACCTTGGCCACGAAAACCGGTATGCCACATCCTTCTCTCGAGACGCCGCTTCTCCAAAATCGAACACCGTCATGCAGACTCCGCATAGCACCGGTTGCAGATTCAGCATATTTGGCGGTAGCATCGCCCTACCCGCCACATGCACCCTCCTCGAGATATCCTTAGGTGAAGGTGGCCCGCCCCGAGCACGGATCGAACTTCGGTGCCGGTGGCTCGCACCGGCGCCCTTGTTAGTCTTTCGCTTCCGCCCTTCTTCTTGATCTCTGTAATGGGACCGAGTTTCGCTCACGCACCGCCTTCTTCAGCGTGTTGGGGCTGATAATATTTCGCGCCTCGGCTATCTCGAGGCTCGGTGAAGATGGGAGCCGGAGGCGGTCACGAGAACTGAACGCCGACGACGCTTGTTGCAATTGATTTCTCCGCCGCATCAGCTAGATCGCGGTGGTCTTGGCTGGGTTCTTGAGAAAGAGGCCCGCAGAAATCGTCGCCGTACCCATGTTCGCAAAGTACTTGTCAACTTTGGTAAATGTACCGTCGCCGTTGTCGCCGCCGTCCGGATCTGTGCCATAGGGCTGTCCGGATCCTGTGCCATAGGGATGTCCGGCAGGTCCGGTTTGCTGCGTTCTTGCCATGGCTTGGCGCCGGCACGACTGGCGGTCTTGTCTATGAGGTGGTGTCCCCCGCCCCCAAACGAATCTGGCTCTTCGGCCATAGCAGGGGCCAGTTTATGCAGGTGCCGAGGGTCATCTCATCTTCTTCGCCGCCCCGGCCGGTCGAATCGAGGTAACAACTCATCGCACTGGCAGCACCGGACCACTTCAACCCTATACATTGTGGGTGGCATCGGATTACCGTGGAACATGGGGTTGCCCGGTTGAACGATTTTGCCCTTGGCGACATCGACCAACTCGGCGCCCACGGCGCGTAAGAGTGCAAGGAACGTCGGCGGTGCCTGCGAAACATGTGTAGGGCGTCAGGGATGCCCAGTCAAAGGCAAGGAGATGAAGTCATCGGCCGAGAGGCTTAGTTACCGTGATGCCGTCAAGCTCGGCTAATGTCGAGGCACCGCCAACGGCGGGCGTGCAACTAACGGAGGGGGCACTTGCTGGCGAGGTGCCGGTCGGCGTACACCCGGGTGCATTAAGCTCCAATACCCGTGCCGGTGCCGGAGACACGAATACCGCCTCCGCCGGAGACACCAATGGCGCCGCCGCCGGAGACACCAATGGCGCCGCCGCCGGAGACACCAATGGCGCCGCCGCCGGAGACACCAATGTCGCCGCCGCCGGAGACACCAATGGTGCCGCCGCCGCACAGGCGAAGTTGTCGCCATGAAGCCGGGAACCGGGAGGCCTTTGGCCGCCCGCAATCCACGTCGTCGACCCATGAATCAACGTAGGCACCATGGCTTCGAGCCGTTTCCAGCTATTGTTCCACTTGCTCTTGGACAAGCTCCGAATCCGCGCCACTTGTGCCTTGAGTGCTTCAACCTCGCGCCCGGCTTTCCGAGTGGCCTTTTTCTCCTTCCGCACACCAGCCGTATAGTATGACCCCATTTTGTGGACAAGCCTTTGCCGCCACACGACCGGTGACGTCGGCTTATCGAGCTTATCCTTCTTTTCATTACGCTCAACGCCCTATTTAAAGGGGTGTCGAAAGGGAGCTCTTAGACGACCCAGCGCCATCGCTTTCATTGTCCGCGAAAGGAACATGAGCCATTTAGAAATATTGGTGATTAATTGAGTGCAACCATATGGAGCTAATTACGCGGGGTGTATTCCTTACGAGAACAAGCTCAAGCGCCTGGTCTTCGGATCCGTGGTAAGCTCCTTTGTTATCGGGTCCTCCTTGTACCGGCCCCGACATAGTTCCCGGTCCGCTTGTCACCGTATTTCTTTCTCGGGCGGTAGGCCTTGCTCGGCACGCTCGCGCCCTCCTTGTCCCATATAGGCTCCGCCACTCTATAACCGCCGGGACCGAGTTTGTGTTCCCTAAGTTCAACTCCCGCATTTCTTTCCCCATCGACTTGATTCGAGCTTATGGGCTCGCACTTGATCTTGAACTCCTTGTACTCATCTTCGCTCATCAAATGATATTTCGCCTTGATCTTGTCATAACTATCACCTTTATCAATCATTCTCTTCACGCGCTTCTCCAAGTAGACAGGGCGTGCTCATCTTCGTGAGGGCGGCATTGTTCACTCTATTCCCGAGGCGTGTGTTTTCAAATTCGTCGGGAACTTGTATTGTTCGTGCAGCTTCGTGAAGAGGAGGCTGCGCAAATTCCCTCGGTCCTTATGCCTAAGGTTCTCGGTGTTGATCGAGACGGGTTCGGAGAATGCACCCGAGCTGAACCGCTGCACTTTGACTATATGTTTGGGCTCCGTTGGATTCCCGTCAGAGTCCACTTGAGTGAATTCCTCCTTGACGGTGCGGAGTGCATTCGGGCGCCGGTCCTTCCTTTGCTTCTTCGGTTGGCTGCCATCTGTGTGTGCGCCGCCATCATCAGTGGTGGCATCCTCGGCAGCACCATCAGTGGTGTCATCCCCGACGCCACTAGGGGTTGTGTAATCAGGATCGGTGTCTTCCGCAAGGCCATCATAGCGGTGAGGTTGTTGTTCCTCCAACTCTTGGGACATCTCCTGAATTGCTTGCCGCCCAACCACCGGCCTCATCGTTGTGGGCCATGTTTCTCTCTAAATAGGAAAAAGTTTGGTCAAAAGATGGTTATTGTCAAGGAACAAGATCATGGTCTCATGATTTAGGGTTGGGCCTAATCACTTGGCTCTATTGCCACCTATGTTGGGTTTATCATCTAGGGTTTATCGATGCTAAGGATAATTCTAAGTTGGGCCTAATCACTTGGCTCTATTGCCACCTATGATTTAATGCAGCAAGAATGGCAGGGTAGTTGATCCTACTTAACTAAGTACTAAGATAGCCCGGCCCATGCATTAGTCATAAGTATTTTATATGTCCTATTTTTAGCAAAGTCATGCTAAAATTCACGGAAAATTTCAGCATGACCTTTGCTGAAAATAGGACATATGGAGTACCAATTTGCGGAACGGAAGTTAATCGGCATTCCGCAAACTCAAGGGCCTCTCGGTGGACAAGGCAAAAAAGGCCTCCATCATAGCATGGAAAATACATTGGCATGCTTTTGCTTATAAAAAAGCTAACAAGTGTAAGTCAAAACAATATACCACCAAGTGAACCACCACAACATCTAAAAGCTAACAATTGTTTTTGCTTATAAAAAAGACCAATGGCACATAATGCATCCAGAAGCACAATTCCTAGTGATTTCGCTTGAGGCAATCTGCTTTCAACCGGGTGCACAATCTTCAACATGAGTCGGACCATGATAACCGTTATTTTGCTTATTTCTCAAGTCAAGTTGAGATCGAACATCACATGAAGTGCAGATTCCTTGAAATGGTAATGATAAATATAGTTCCAAAATATGCAACACATAAGAAGAATTGTATTATGTTTCAATACTTAGCAAGAGTTATAATGCAATATTTCTTTCAGTTTATCGATGCAAGTATATCATTCCACAAGCTTCAGAGAAGAGCAAGCAAGGAGTACACTATCGCACAATTTAACTGAATTTTTTACTCCAATAATACTTGTACACTTGCTACTGTAATGGAATACCGATCTTTGATTCAAGTAATAGTGTATGATGGATTTGATTATTCAGACTTAAGTTTCTTCAAGTGATGTCACTAGTTTCAGCTTAATCGGAGTACTACAAACAAATGGAGTACTGTTGGGGAACGAGTAATTTCAAAATTTTCCACGCACACGCAAGATCATGGTGATGAATAGCAACAAGAGGGGAGAGTTGTCTCACGCACTCGTGAGACCCGAAGCGAAGCGATCACAACGTAGAGGAAGTAGTCGACGTTCTCCTCGCGACCCGACCGATCCCGCGCCGTTATTCGACGCCCGAAGTTCTTAACACACGACAGCTCGATGACGTCCCTCGACTCGATCCAGCCGAGTGTCGAGGAGAGTTCCACAAGACGACGGCATGGTGACGATCTTGATGTTCTATCGGCGCAGAGCCGCCTAAGCTTCAGCGACGATATGACCGAGGTGGAATATGGTGGAGGGGGCACCGCGACACGGCTAAGGAACGATCCATAGATCAAACTTGTGTGTTCTAGGGTGCCCCCTGCCCCAGATATAAAGGAGGGAGGGGGAGGTGCGGCCTGCCCAGAGGAGGCGCGCCGGAGGAGTCCTACTCCCACCGGGAGTAGGACTCCCCCCCTTTCCTAGTTGGAGTAGGATTGGGGGAGGGGGAAGAGGAAAGGGGGGCGCCGCCCCCCCTCCTTGTCCTATTCGGACTGGGGGGGAGGGGGCGCGCGGCCACCCCTGGCCGGCCCCTCCTCTTCTCCCTCGAGGCCCACTAAGGCCCATTTAGTTCCCGGGGGGTTCCGGTAACCTCCCGGTACTCCAGAATTCCGCCACCGGAACCATTCCAACTCCAAATATAGGCTTCCAATATATCAATCTTTATGTCTCGACCATTTCGAGACTCCTCGTCATGTCCGTGATCACATCGGGACTCAACTTCTTCGGTACATCAAAATACATAAACTCATAATAACATCGCCATCGAAACCTTAAGCGTGCGGACCCTACGGTTCGAGAACAATGTAGACATGACCGAGACACGTCTCCGTCAATAACCAACAGCGGACCTGGATGCCCATATTGGTTCCTACATATTCTACGAAGATCTTTATCGGTCGGACCGCATAACAACATACGTTGTTCCCTTTGTCATCGGTATGTTACTTGCCCGAGATTCGATCGTCGGTATCCAATACCTAGTTCAATCTCGTTACCGCAAGTCTCTTTACTCGTTCCGTAATACATCATCTCACAGCTAACTCATTAGTTGTAATGCTTGCAAGGCTTCAGTGATGTGTATTACCGAGAGGGCCCAGAGATACCTCTCCGACAATCGGAGTGACAAAACCTAATCTCAAATACGCCAACCCAACATCGCCTTTCGAGACACCTGTAGTACTCCTTTATAATCACCCGATTACGTTGTGACGTTTGGTAGCACCAAAGTGTTCCTCCGTAAACGGAGTTGCATAATCTCATAGTTACAGGAACATGTATAAGTCATGGATAAAAGCAAGAGCAACATACTAAACGATCGTGTGCTAAGCTAATGGAATGGGTCATGTCAATCGATCATTCTACTAATGATGTGACCTTGTTAATCAAATAACAACTCTTTGTTCATGGTTAGGAAACATAACCATCTTTGATTAACAAGCTAGTCTAGTAGAGGCATACTAGTGACATGTTGTTTGTTTATGCATTCACACATGTATCATGTTTCGGTTAATACAATTCTAGCATGAATGATAAACATTTATCATGAAATAAGGAAATAAATAATAACTTTATTATTGCCTCTAGGAATATTTCCTTCAGCCTCCCACTTGCACTAGAGTCAATAATCTAGATTACATAGTAATGATTCTAACACCCATGGAGTCTTGGTGCCGATCATGTTTTGCTCGTGGAAGAGGCTTAGTCAACGGTGCGCAACATTCAGATCCGTATGTATCTTGCAAATCTCTATGTCTCCCACGGACTAAGTCCGGATGGAATTGAAGCGTCTTGGTCCTCTTGTGAAATCTGGATTCCTTCGCTAAGGCAATTGCTCCAAGATTGTCACGAAGATTTTCATTGGACCCGATGCACTAGGTATGACACCTAGATCGGATATGAACTCCTTCATCCGCTCCTTCATTAGCTGCTTCGAAGCTGCTATGTACTCCGCTTCACATGTAGATCCCGCCACGACGCTTTGTTTAGAACTGCACCAACCGACAGCTCCTCCGCTTAGTGTAAACACGATCCGGTCTGCGATTTAGAATCGTCGGATCGGTGTCAAAGCTTGCATCAACGTAACTGCCACGATGAGCTCTTTGTCACCTCCATATACGAGAAACATATCCTTAGTCCTTTTCGTATTTCAGATGTTCTTGACCGCTGTCCGATGATCCACTCTGGATTACTTTGGTACCTCCTCGCTAAACTTATAGCAAGGCACACATCAGTCCGGTACACAAGATTGCATACATGATAGAGCCTATGGCTGAAGCATAGGAACATCTTTCATTTCTCTCTATCTTCTGCAGTGGTCGGGCATTGAGTCTTACTCAACTTCACACCTTGTAACACGTGCAAGAACCCTTTCTTTGCTTGATCCATTTTGAACTTCTTCAAAATTTTGTCAAGGTATGTGCTTTGTGAAAGTCCAATTAAGCGCCTTGATCTATCTCTATAGATCTTAATGCCCAATATGTAAGCAGCTTCACCGAGGTCTTTCATTGAAAAACTCTTATTCAAGTATCCCTTTATGCTATCCAGAATTCTATATCATTTCCGATCAGCAATATGTCATCTACATATAATATCGTAAATGCTACTGAGCTCCCACTCACTTTCTTGTAAATACAAAGCTTCTCCAAAAGTCTCAGACAAACCCAAATGCTTTGATCACACTATCAAAGCGCTTATTCCAACTCCGAGATGCTTGCACCAGTCCATAGATGGATCATTTGGAGCTTGCATACTTTGTTAGCTCCTTTGGATCGACAAAACCTTCGGTTGCATCATATACAACTCTTCTTCCGTAAATCCATTCAGAATGCGTCTTTACATCCATTTGCCAAATTTCATAATCATAAAATGCGGCAATTGCTAACATGATTCGGACAGACTTAAGCATCGCCACGGGTGAGAAGGTCTCATCGTAGTCAATCCCTTGAACTTGTCGAAAACCCTTTATGCATAAGTCGAGCTTTGTAGACAAGAACATTACCGTCGGCGTCGGTCTTCTTCTTGAAGATCCACTTGTTTTCTATTGCTTGCCTATCCTCGGGCAAGTCAACCAAAGTCCATACTTTGTTTTCATACATGGATCCCATCTCGATTTCATGGCCTCAAGCCATTTTATGGAATCTGGGCTCACCATCGCTTCTTCATAGTTCGTAGGTTCATCATGATCTAGTAGCATGATTTCCGAACAGGATTACCGCACCACTCAGTGCGGATCTTACTCGTTGATCTACGAGGTTCTCAGAAGTAACTTGATCCGAAGTTTCATGATCAACATCATCAACTTCCTCACTACTTGGTGTAGATGTCTCGTAAACCGTTTCTGCGACAAACTACTTTCAAGTAAGGGAGAAGGTACTATTACCTCATCAAGTTCTACTTTCCTCCCACTCACTTCTTTCGAGAGAAACTCCTTCTCTAGAAAGGATCCATTCTTAGCAACGAATGTCTTGCCTTCGGATCTGTGATAGAAGGTATACCCAACTGTCTCCTTTGGGTATCCTATGAAGACACATTCGATTTGGGTTCGAGCTTATCAAGTTGAAGCTTTTTCACATAAGCATCGCATCCCCAAACTTTAAGAAACGACAACTTTGGTTTCTTGCTAAACCACAGTTCATAAGGTGTCGTCTCAACGGATTTCGACGGTGTTCTATTCAGTGTGAATGCGGCCGCCTCTAGAGCATAACCCCAAAACGATAGCGGTAAATCTGTAAGAGACATCATAGATCGCACCATATCTAGTAAAGTACGACACGACGCTCGGACACACCATTACTGTTGTGGTGTTCGGGTGGCGTGAGTTGCTAAACTATTCCGCATTGTTTCAAATGTAGACCAAACTCAGAACTCAAATATTCACCTCCACGATCGATCGTAGAAATTTAATTTTCTTATTACGATGATTTTCAACTTCACTCAAATTCTTTGAACTTTTCAAATGTTTCAGACTTATGTTTCATTAAGTAGATATACCCATATCCGCTTAAGTCATCTGTGAAGGTGAGAAAATAACGATATCCGCCACGAGCCTCAACATTCATCGGACCACATACATCTCGTATGTATGATTTCCAACAAATCTGTTGCTCTCTCCATAGTACCGAGAACGGGTTCTAGTCATCTTGCCCATGAGGCACGGTTCGCAAGTGCCAAGTGATTCATAATCAAGTGACTCCAAAAGTCCATCGGTATGGAGTTTCTTCATGCGCTTTACACCGATATGACCTAAACGGCAGTGCCACAAATAAGTTGCACTATCATTATCAACTCTGCATCTTTTGGTTTCAACATTATGAATATGTGTATCACTACTATCGAGATTCATCAAAATAGACCACTCTTCAAGGGTGCATGACCATAAAAGATATTACTCATATAAATAGAACAACCATTATTCTCTCGATTTAAATGAATAACCGCCTCGCATCAAACAAGATCCAGATATAATGTTCATGCTCAACGCAGCACCAAATAACAATTATTTAGGTCTAAAACTAATCCGAAGGTAGATGTAGAGGTAGCGTGCCGATCGCGATCACATCGACTTTGGAACCATTTCCCACGCGCATCGTCACCTCGCCCTTTGCCGGTGTTCGCTAATCCGTAGTCCTGCTTCGAGTTGCAAATATTAGCAATGTAACCAAGATCAAATACCCAGTGCTATCATGCGAGCTCTAGTAAGGTACACATCAATAACATGTATATCACATATACCTTTGTTCACCTTGCCATCCTTCTTATCCGCCAAATACTTGGGGCAGTTCCGCTTCCAAGGACGATCGCTTGCAGAGAAGCACTCGATTTCAGGTTTAGGGCCGACTTGGGTTTCTTCTCCGAGCAAAGAACTTGCTTGCTGTTCTTCTTGAAGTTCCTTCTTCTTCCCTTTGCCTTTCTTCTTGAAACTAGTGGTCTTATTGACCATCAACACTTGATGCTCCTTCTGATTTCTACCTCCGCAGCCTTTAGCATTGCGAAGAGCTCTGTATAGTCTTTACTAACCCTTGCATATTATAGTTCATCACGAAGCCTTTGTAGCTTGGTGGCGTGATTGAAGAATTCATCAATGACACAATCATCCGAAGATTAACTCCCAATTGTGTCAAGTGATTGTAGTACCTGACATTACGAGTATGTGCTCACTAATGTAACTATTCTCCTCCATCTTGCAGCTATAGAACTTATTGGAGACTTCATATCTCTCAATCCGGGCATTCTGTTGGAATATCAACTTCAACTCTGGAACATCTCATATGCTCCATGACGCTCAAAACGCCGTTGAAGTCCCGGTTCTAAGCCGTAAAGCATGGCACATCGAACTATAGAGTAGTCATCAGCTTTGCTCGCCAGACGCTCACAACATCCGTGTTGCTCCAAAGAAGAAGTTCGCACCAAGCGGTGCATCCAGACGTAACTCTTACAGGCAGCAATGAGGATAATCCTCGAGTTACGGACCCAAATCCCGTAATTGCTACCATCATCTTTCAACTTTGCTTTTCAAGGAACGCATTAAAATTCAACGGAACAACAAAGACGAGCCATCTATCTACAATCAAACATAAACAAGCAAGATACTATCAGTACTAAGTTCATGATAAATTTAAGTTCAATTAATCATATTACTTAAGAACTCCCACTTAGACAGACATCCTCTAGTCATCTAAGTGATCACGTGATCCAAATCAACTAAACCATAACCGATCATCACGTGAAATGGAGTAGTTTTCAATGGTGAACATCTTATGTTGATCATATCTACTATATGATTCACGCCGACCTTTCGGTCTCCGTGTTCCGAGGCCATATCCGCATATGCTAGGCTCGTCAAGTATAACCCGAGTATTCTGCGTGTGCAAAACTGGCTTGCACCCGTTGTAGATGGACGAGAGCTTATCACACCCGATCATCACGTGGTGTCCGGGCACGATTTAACTTTGGCAACGGTGCATACTCGGGAGAACACTTCTTGATAATTTAGTGAGAGATCATCTTATAATGCTACCGTCAATCAAAGCAAGATAAGATGCATAAAGGATAAACATCACATGCAAATCAATATAAGTGATATGATATGGTCATCATCATCTTGTGCTTCGTGATCTTCATCTCCGCAGCACCACCATGATCACCATCGCCACCGGCGCGACACCTTGATCTCCATCGTAGCATCGTTGTCGCCTCGCCAATCTTATGCTTCTACGACTATCGCTACCGCTTAGTGATAAAGTAAAGCATTACTGTAGCATTGCATTGCATACAATAAAGAGACAATTATATGGCTCCTGCCATTGCCGATAACTTCGGTTACAAAACATGATCATCTCATACAATAAAATATAGCATCACGCCTTGACCATATCACATCACAACATGCCCTGCAAAAACAAGTTAGACGCCCTCTACTTTGTTGTTGCAAATTTTACGTGGCTGCTACGGGCTTAAGCAAGAACCAGTCTCACCTACGCATCAAAACCACAACGATACTTCGTCAAATAGACTCGCTTTTAACCTTCTCAAGGACCGGGCGAGCCACACTCGGTTCAACTAAAGTGAGAGAGACAGACACCCACCGGTCACCTTTAAGCAACGAGTGCTCGTGGCGTGAAACCAGTCTCGCGTAAGCGTCACGCGTAATGTCGGTCGGGCCGCTTCATCTCACAATACCGCTGAACCAAAGTATGACATTTGGTAGGTAGTATGACTTGTATCGCCCACAACTCACTTGTGTTCTACTCGTGCAAAACATCAAACCATAAAACCTGGCTCGATACCACTGTTGGGGAACGAGTAATTTCAAAATTTTCCTACGCACACGCAAGATCATGGTGATGAATAGCAACGAGGGGAGAGTGTTGTCGTACGCCTCGTGAGACCAAGCGAAGCGATCACAACGTAGAGGAAGTAGTCGACGTTCTCCTCGCGATCCGACCGATCCGGCGCCGTTACTCGACGCCCGAAGTTCTTAACACACGACAGCTCGATGACGCCCTCAGACTCGATCCAGCTGAGTGTCGAGGAGAGTTCCACAAGACGACGGCGTGCAGGACGATCTTGATGTTCTATCGGGCAGAGCCGCCTAAGCTTCGCGACGATATGACCGAGGTGGAATATGGTGGAGGGGGCACCGCACACGGCTAAGGAACGATCCGTAGATCAAACTTGTGTGTTCTAGGGTGCCCCCGCCCCGATATAAAGGAGGAGGGGGAGGTGCGGCGGCCTAGAGGAGGCGCTGGCCGAGGAGTCCTACTCCCACCGAGTAGGACTCCCTTCCTAGTTGGAGTAGGATTGGGGAGGGGAAGAGGAAAGGGGGCGCCGCCTCCTTGTCCTATTCGGACTGGGGGGGGGCGCGGCCACCCCCGGCCGGCCCCTCCTCTTCTCCCTCGAGGCCCACTAAGGCCCATTTAGTTCCGGGGTTCCGTAACCTTCGGTACTCGGTAAATTCCGTTTTCACCGGAACCATTCCAACTCCAAATATAGGCTTCCAATATATCAATCTTTATGTCTCGACCATTTCGAGACTCCTCGTCATGTCCGTGATCACATCCGGACTCAACTTCTTCGGTACATCAAAATACATAAACTCATAATAACCGCCATCGAAACCTTAAGCGTGCGGACCCTACGGTTCGAGAACAATGTAGACATGACCGAGACACGCCTCGGTCAATAACCAACAGCGGACCTGGATGCCCATATTGGTTCCTACATATTCTACGAAGATCTTTATCGGTCAGACCGCATAACAACATACGTTGTTCCTTTGTCATCGGTATGTTACTTGCCCGAGATTCGATCGTCGGTATCCAATACCTAGTTCAATCTCGTTATCGCAAGTCTCTTTACTCGTTCCGTAATACATCATCTCACAGCTAACTCATTAGTTGTAATGCTTGCAAGGCTTCAGTGATGTGTATTACCGAGAGGGCCCAGAGATACCTCTCCGACAATCGGAGTGACAAAACCTAATCTCAAATACGCCAACCCAACATCGCCTTTGGAGACACCTGTAGTACTCCTTTATAATCACCCGATTACGTTGTGACGTTTGGTAGCACCAAAGTGTTCCTCCGTAAACGGAGTTGCATAATCTCATAGTTACAGAACATGTATAAGTCATGGATAAAAGCAGTAGCAACATACTAAACGATCGTGTGCTAAGCTAATGGAATGGGTCATGTCAATCGATCATTCTACTAATGATGTGACCTTGTTAATCAAATAACAACTCTTTGTTCATGGTTAGGAAACATAACCATCTTTGATTAACAAGCTAGTCTAGTAGAGGCATACTAGTGACATGTTGTTTGTTTATGCATTCACACATGTATCATGTTTCCGGTTAATACAATTCTAGCATGAATGATAAACATTTATCATGAAATAAGGAAATAAATAATAACTTTATTATTGCCTCTAGGGCATATTTCCTTCAGTACCTAATCTGATCCAGTTAAAGTCTCCAAATGGAGTACTACAGCTCCTGCACCTGCTTCTGATATGTTTGTCTTGATAAGGAAGATTACGTTTCCATGTATAGTTCTAAAGGACTACCAGAACACAAAGGCACCTGCTTCCATGTATAGTTCTAATGTGCATTTTATTTTCTACTTGTAGCCTTGTAATCTTAATTTAAAAAAATATAACAGGGGTGTGGGGCTTTGCCTCATCA
Source organism: Aegilops speltoides (assembly GCA_021437245.1). Classification (NCBI taxonomy): domain Eukaryota; kingdom Viridiplantae; phylum Streptophyta; class Magnoliopsida; order Poales; family Poaceae; genus Aegilops; species Aegilops speltoides. Next base: position 218,505,419 of record CM038145.1, read on the forward strand.
AGAACTCAAAACAAATGAACTGAATCGCATGAACATAAGGCATAAGATAAATTTATCCCCATGGAAATAGAAAACATTTTGAAAAAATCACCAATTATGCAGACCATTACAGCTTGTATCAACATCACAAGTAAACAACAATTTGTTTTCATATTTTGAGCTTTGGACAGAGTTCTAATACATGGATAAAAAGTGGTATACTAATCAGCCAAATTTTAATGGCAGGATTTTCCCAAATTTTTTGACAGAGCGCATACGAACACTAAAACAAAGAAAGTGGCATTTATCTATGATCAACAGATCCGCCAAAGAGCATAACAAATTTCTATATACATTTAACATAATCGATCATTGAACTTGATTCTAAGGATTTGAGTTCAATTCAAGGTCGCATGGACAATTCACAGAGGAGAGGGGGGAGCGGAGGAGCAGAGACGGTACCTAATCTGATCTCGGTCGCGCTCGCGCGCGCTGGGCGCCGAGGCGGCGCTGGGGGGGCGGGCGCCGAGGCGCGGGCAGCGTGGGCGGCGGGCGCAAGGCTGGGCGGCGAGGCGGCGGGGGGCGGCGAGGCGACGGGCGCAAGGCTGGGCAAGCGCCGAGGCGGCGGGCAGCAAGGAAGCGGCGCGGCCGAGGCGGCGGGCAGCGGCAAGCGGGAAGGGGATCGAGGGCGAGGGCGAGGGAGAGAGAGGGGATCGAGGGCGAGGGAGAGAGGTGGGCCGGCGGGGAGGACTATGGATGGATGGAGGCACAATACTAATGGCGCACCACCCCTCGGTGCGCCATAAGTACATCACACTAATGGCGCACCTCACCTTGGTGCGCCATTAGTATTTTTTTTTTTCTGCTCAAGCCAACAGGTTATATTCCACCGAACTGATCCACATCAAGTCCTCTACTAGCTCGTGGTCGCCAGCCAGTTCTCACACGGGAGGTCTGGGTTTGACTCCTGTGATCCCCAATATTTTTATGCATTTTAAATGGTGTTTTTTATATTTATTTGTGTTTAAATATGTTCAAACTTGTTTAAATCATAACAATAATATTTTTTATGCATTTTAAATGCTGTTTTTATATTTATTTGTGTTTATCAAACTTGTTTAAATTATAACAGTGTAATATTTTTTATAAAAATAGTAAAAAAAAATTAAAAATATGTTCAAAAAGTGCGGGTGCGCGCGGGGGGCCGGGCCGGTGCTCCGGCGGTGGAGCGGGGGAGGGTTGCGATGGGTGGAGCTAGCGGGGAGGTGCTTGAGTGCGATCGAGATGGAGGGGGATCGAGATCGAGATGGGGGATCGAGATCGAGATTGAGGGGATACAAGAATATGCATTTTAAATATGTTCAAACTTGTGTTTAAATATGTTCAAACTTGTTTAAATCATAACAAGAATATTTTTTATGCATTTTAAATGCTGTTTTTATATTTATTTGTGTTTATCAAACTTGTTTAAATTATAACAGTGTAATATTTTTTATAAAAATAGTAAAAAATAGAAAATATGTTCAAAAGTGCTTGGTGCGGGGGTCGGGCGGTGCTCGGCGGTGGAGCGGGGAGGTTGCGATGGGTGGAGCTAGCGGGGAGGTGCGAAAGCGATCGAGATGGAGGGGGATCGAGATCGAGATGGAGGGGAATCGAGATCAAGTGTCCTCATGAATTAAAAAGTGCTCATGAAATTTAAAAATATTCATGATATCAAAAGTGCCCATGCATGAAATACAATCGAGAAATGAAGACTACGATTTAAATACAATCGGTCTTAGCTAGCTATCTGCTCACAATCTTCTTGCCCTTCTTTTTCGCAAACGGAGTTCTTACGTGGAACGGACGCCCTTAGGTAGGGTGGTCCCTTCTTGTTGTGGTGTGTCTGCTACTTCATCGTCGTCGCCATGTTCGATCTTGGTCGCCGTGATTTGTCGAAGTCTTGCTCATTGGCTACTCCATCCATTCCGATGATCTTCCTTTTGCCTCTCCTCACGACAACACGACTGGGCTTTGGCGGGTCGGTAATGAAGAAGCATTGGTCCACTTGAGAAGCCAGTACCCATGGCTCATTTTTCGCGGTGACGTTTGCACCCGCGGTCTTGGATTTGGCTTCGGGTATAACCATGGTGGTGAAATACCGGTCTTCTTTTATGACGTTTTTGGCCCATCTGACACGGAACATCGGGACCTTCTCTCCAGCGTAGCTCAGCTCCCAGATCTCCTCGATCCTTCCGTAGTATCTGTCCTTGTCGTTACTGGTGTAGGATTCCATCGTTACCCCGGAGTTCTGATAACCATCGCTCTTCATGTCCTTGTCCTCGGTGTAGAATGTGTAGCCGTTGATATCGTACGCCTCATAGGTCATCAGGTTGTGCTCGGCGCCCTGTGACAAGGCGAATATGAGTTGTTCTTCCGCGAAAATGAGGTGAGGAGGAGGAGATGGCCGAAATCTTGGAGAAGGAGGTGGATGGAATGAAGTGGGGAAAGTGAGTGGGTAGGTGTGGGCTGTCCAAAATATCTTGTTGGTCCCAGGTTACTAATGGCGCACCCTCTGCTCATGCGCCATTAGTAACCCTGGTTACTAATGGCGATCGGAGGAGCGCGGCGCCATTAGTAGTTTTTAAAAAAAAGAATAAAACAAAATTTAGAGTAATGGCGCATCGCACGCTTAGTGCGCCATTAGAAGTTATATATAGTAATGGCACATTGTAGAAGTCATGCACCATTAGTATGTATGGGAAAATGAAAAAAAATACATACTAGAGGCGCACACGCCCACGGTGCGCCATTAGAAGTTATATATAGTAATGGCGCATTGTAGGCCTCATGCGCCATTAGTATGTATGGGAAAATGGAAAAAAATCATACTAATGGCGCACCATCTCACGGTGCGCCATTAGTGTCTTCCACTCTAATGGCGATTCGAACAAAGCGCCATTAGTATATAGTAGTGGCGCACTGCCTCCACGGTGCGTCATTAGAATCAATCCTATCTATAGCCCTTTTCCTAGTAGTGTGAGCTCAAAAATGCTATGGAAGCTATTGTGAAGGCAAGGGTCGAAGCGAATGAGGTGAGGAAAATGGCAAGGACCCAAGATGCCGTGGCCGAGGAGAGGAGGTTGGCGGCCGAGGAGAGAAGGGTGGCGGCCGAGGAGAGAAAGGTGACTTTGGAGGAGAGGAAAGTGAGCAACGAGGAGCGAGCTAAGTTGTTGGAATGGGAGAAGCACTTGTTCTTCATGGACACATCTAACCTCAATGTGGCGCAAAAGGAGTATGTCAATCTTGCCCAACAAGAAGTCTTGATCCGAAAAAGAGCCTTGGTTCGTGCAATGGGTGGCGATGGCCTCGGCGCCATGGGAGGCATGGGTGGCTTCGACGCCATGGGAGGCAGTGGCCTCGGCGCCATGGGAGGCATGGGTGGCCTCGGCGCCATGGGAGGCGGTGGCCTCGGCGCCATGGGAGGCATTGGTGGCTTTGGAGGCATGGGAGGCATGGGTGCACCTCCGGCCGCCATGGGAGGCATGGGTGGCTTTGGAGCACCTTCCGACGCTATGGCCGCCATGGGAGGCATGGGTGGCTTTGGAGCACCCTCCGACGCTATGGCCGCCATGGGAGGCATGAGTTTTGCTTCTCTCATGGGAGGTATGGGTGCACCTCCGGCCGCCATGGCTTCTCACACACATTCCCATGAAGATGCCGTTGAAGATCTTGCCAACACCGTCGGAGCTTCACATGATGCGGTGCGTGATGAGGATAGGGAGGAAGGTTCATCTTCGGAGGCGGAAGAGTCGTCTTCGGAAGATGAGGATGAAGACGAAGAAGAGGAAGATGAAGATTGATGTGTCTTTCATGTCTTGAACTTTTAGTTTGCATTTGAACTTGGTTGGATGAACTTGTGGGCATGATTTTGATGAACTTGTGGGCATGAACTTTTATTCATCAACTTGTTTGTGTCAAATTTTTACATGTTCATTTTTGTCCAAAATATCCATATATGCAAAATGCCCGGCGAGTCGCGCGCGCTGTATTATGGCGCTCTGCTAGAGCGGTGCGCGCGCGCTGCATTATGGCGCGACTGCTGGAGCCAGCGCAGCTTGGCGCCAAGAAACATGCACAGCGTCGCGCTAACAGTTTTTTATGTGGCGGCTATAAGCGGCTGTTGGAGATGCTCTAAGAGCAACTCCAACAAATCCTCTATATGTAAAAAAAAGAATTTAAAGAATCGTAAACTCGGAATTTTGTCTAGAGAAAGTTTGAGCAAAAAAGCGTTTCCAACAGATCTGATAAACTCGGAATAAATTTAAAGAATCGTAAGACCTCTTTGGAGTTCGGAGCACATATCTTTTTTTTCAGCATGATAACTTGACTTTATTCATCAAATAATGGCTTCAAGATATGTGCTAATAGTTATTATGATGAATAACCTTTTAGAACTCCAGCTCTGGCTTTTTCCATACATGATCCCTCTTGCATATAGGCTGGTTTGGAATGTTAGCTCGAAAGAAATTGTGGCTAGTACCCGGATCGACATTGTAGGAGCACATGTTTACAAAACCAAGGAACATAAATAAACAGAGGAATGGACAGGAAATGGATGCAAAATATAGAATTGAAAAGATAGAGGAAAGATCCTTGTATAGTATGAGATCCATTCTAAAAATGATATGTTTGCTATGTTTAAAGATTAGTAAAAGGGAGACCTAGATTTATTTAGATTGAACTTCTCCTTCCTCACCCTTGTTCCCAAGGAGTCCGATGCGGTTCGAATGGAGAAGTTTAGGCCTTTGTCTATGATTGACTGCAGTTTTAAAATTTTCTCTAAATGCACTACTAATAGTTCTGATCCTATTTCCAATGAGCTCATTGCTCCAAATCAAACTACTTTTATAAAAGGCAGATTTGTTGTTGAAAGCATAGTACCTGCTCATGAAATTATTCACTTTGTAGCTACTAAAAAGTTGTATGCTTTTATGTTTATTGAAGGCCTTTTCCCATCATCTAATCTTGCTGGAGTTGTCAGTATGTAATATGCAGATGACACCTTCCTTTTCCTAGATTATAATTTAGATCATACTAAAAACCTTAAATGGCTTTTGTCTTGCTTTGAGCAAATATCATGCATGAGGATTAGTTTCCACAAATGTGAGTTAGTTCCTATTAATATTGACAGAGATAGTGATCAGGTTTTTGCCCAGTCTCTGGGTTGTAAACTTAGCTCCTTTCCTATCCAATATCTTGGAGTTCCACTTCATCAATGTAAGCTTAGGAAGGAGGACCTCCAACCAGTCATTGATAAGATAATCAAAAAGGGGGCTAATCTATTCTTGTTTTTATGCCTAGCTAGGGGCGTTAAACGATAGCGCTTGTTGGGAGGCAACCCAATTTTGTTTTTGTTCTTTGCTTTTTGCTCCTGTTTAGTAATAAACAAATCATCTAGCTTCTGTTTAGATGTGGTTTTATGTTTTAATTAGTGTTTGTGCCAAGTAGAACCTTTGGGAAGACTTGGGTGAAGTCTTTGCGATCTTGCTGTAAAAAACAAAAACTTGTGCGCTCATTTTTTACTTTGTTCACTTTGTAGAGTGATTTTAGGTTGATTCTTTTTGCAGAAGATTAATAGACAAATTCCTCACGTCCACCAATTTATTTTAGAATTTTTGGAGTTACAGAAGTATTCGAAAGTTACAGATTGCTACAGACTGTTCTGTTTTTGACAAATTATGTTTTTCGTGTGTTGTTTGCTTATTTTGATGAATCTATGAGTATTATCAGGGGGTATCAACCATAGAGAAGTTGGAATACAGTAGGTTTAACACCAATATAAACAAATAATGAGTTCATTACAGTACCTTAAAGTGGTGGTTTATTTTCTTATACTAACGGAGGTCATGAGATTTTCTGTTGAAGTTTTGTGTTGTGAAGTTTTTAAGTTTTGGGTAAAGATTTGATGGATTTTGGAATAAGGAGTGGCAAGAGCCTAAGCTTGGGGATGCCCAAGGCACCACAAGGTAAAATTCAAGAACAACCAAAAGCCTAAGCTTGGGGATGCCCCGGAAGGCATCCCCTCTTTCGTCTTCGTCTATCGGTAACTTTACTTGAGGCTATATTTTTATTCACCACATGATATGTGTTTTGCTTGGAGCGTCTTGTATGATTTGAGTTTTTGCTTTTTAGTTTACCACAATCATCCTTGCTGTACACACCTTTTGGAAGAGACTCGCATGAATCGTGATTTATTAGAATACTCTATGTGCTTCACTTATACCATTTGAGATAGACAATATTGTTCTAGTGCTTCACTTATATCTTTTTAGAGCACGACGGTGGTTTTATTTTATAGAAATTGTTGATCTCTCAGGCTTCACTTATATTATTTTTTGAGTCTTTTAGAACAGCATGGTAATTTGCTTTGGTTATAAAATTAGTCCTAATATGATGGGCATCCAAGATGGGTATAATAAACTTTCATATAAAGTGCATTCAATACTATGAGAAGTTCAATTCTTTATGATTGTTTTGAGATATGAAGATGGTGATATTAGAGTCATGCTAGTAGAGTAGTTGTGAATATGAGAGATACTTGTGTTAAAGATTGTTATTCCTGTAGCATGCACGTATGGTGAACCGTTATGTGATGAAGTTGGAGCATGATTTATTTATTGATTGTCTTCCTTATGAGTGGCGGTCGGGGACGAGCGATGGTTTTTTCCTACCAATCTATCCCCATAGGAGCATAGTACTTCATTTTGATAACTAATAAATTTTTGCAATAAGTATATGAGTTCTTTATGACTAATGTTGAGTCCATGGATTATATGCACTCTCACCCTTCCACCATTTCTAGCCTCTCTAGAACCGCGCAACTTTCACCGATACCATACACCCACCATATACCTTCCTCAAAACAGCCACCATACCTACCTATTATGGCATTTCCATAGCCATTCCGAGATATATTGCCATGCAACTTTCCACCATTCCGTTTATTATGACACGCTCCATCATTGTCATATTGCCTTGCAGGATCATGTAGTCTACATCGTATTTGTGGCAAAGCTACCGTTCATAATTTTTCATACATGTCACTTTTGAATCATTGCACATCCCGGTACACCATCGGAGGCATTCACATAGAGTCATATTTTGTTCTGAGTATTGAGTTGTAACTCTTGAGTTGTAAGTAAATAAAAGTGTGATGATTTTCATTATTAGAGCATTGTCCCAGTGAGGAAAGGATGGTGGAGGCTATGATTCCCCCATAAGTCGGGATGAGATTCCGGACAAAAAATAAAAAAAAAGAGAAAAGATGCCATAAAAAAAAGAGAAAAGGCCCAAATAAAAAAAGAGAGAACAAGAGAGAAGGGGCAATGTTACTATCCTTTTTTCATACTTGTGCTTCAAAGTAGCACCATGATCTCCATGATAGAGAGTCTCCTATGTTGTCACTTTCATATACTAGTGGGAATTTTTCATTATAGAACTTGGCTTGTATATCCCAATGATGGGCTTCCTCAAAAGGTGCCCTAGGTCTTCGTGAGCAAGCAAGTTGGATGCACACCCACTTAGTTTCTTTTTGAGCTTTCATACACTTATAGCTCTAGTGCATCCGTTGCATGGCAAACCCTACTCACTCACTTTGATATGTATTGATGGGCATCTCCATAGCCTGTCGATACGCCTAGTTGATGTGAGACTATCTTCTCCCTTTTTGTCTTCTCCACAACCACCATTCTATTCCACCTATAGTGCTATGTCCATGGCTCACGCTCATGTATTGCGTGAAGATTAAAAAAGTTTTTGAACATCAAAAGTATGAAACAATTGATTGGCTTGTCATCGGGGTTGTGCATGATTATTTTTTGTGTGATGAAGATAGAGCATAACTAGACTATATGATTTTGTAGGGATAGCTTTCTTTGGCCATGTTATAATGAGAATACATGATTGCTTTGTTAGTATACTTGAAGTATTATTGTTTTTATGTCAATATTAGACTTTTGTCTTGAATCTTTCGGATCTGAACATTCATGCCACAATAAAAAAAATTACATTAATAAATATGTTAGGTAGCATTCCACATCAAAAATTCAATTTTTATCATTTACCTACTCGAGGATGAGCAGGAATTAAGCTTGGGGATGCTTGGTATGTCTCCAACGTATCTATAATTTTTGATATTCCATGCTATTATATTATCTGTTCTGGATGTTTAATGGGCTTTAATATGCTCTTTTATATTATTTTTGGGACTAACCTATTAACCTAAGGCCTAGTGCCAGTTTCTGTTTTTTTGCCTATTTTAGAGTTTTACAGAAAAATAATACCAGAAGGAGTCCAAACGGAATGAAACCTTCGCGGTGATCTTTCTTGGACCGAAAGCAAACCAGAAGACTTGGAGATGAAGTCGGTGTTGGGTAACGCAGTAATTTCAAAAAAATTCCTACGATCACGCAAGATCTATCTAGGTGATGCATAGCAACGAGAGGGGAGAGTGTGTCCACGTACCCTCGTAGACCAAAAGCGGAAGCGTTTAGTTAACGCGGTTGATGTAGTCGAACGTCTTCATGATCCGACCGATCAAGTACCAAACGCACGGCACTTCCGCGATCTGCACACGTTCAGCTCGGTGACGTCCCACGAACTCTAGATCCAGATGAGGTCGAGGGAGAGTTTCGTCAGCACGATGGCGTGATGATGGTGATGATGAATTTATCAACGTAGGGCTTCGCCTAAGCACTACAACGATATGACCGAGGTGGAAATCTGTGGAGGGGCACCGCACACTGCTAAACAATCAACTTGTGTGTCTATGGGATGCCCCCTCCCCGTATATAAAGGAGTGGAGGAGGGGAGGGCCAACCCTCTCTATGGCGCGCCCAAGGGGGTGTCCTACTCCCAGTAGGAGTAGGTTTCCCCCCTTCCCTAGTTGGAGTAGGAGAAGAAGGAAGAGGGAGAGGGAGAGAAGGAAAGGGGGGCCGGCCCCCCTCCCAATTTGGATTGGGCTTGGGGGCGCACCTTGGCCGCCTCCTCCTCTCTTCCACCATGGCCCATTAAGGCCCATTAACTCCCCGGGGGGGGGGGGGGTCCGGTAACCTCCCGGTACTCCGGAAAAATGCCCGAACCACTCAGAACCTTTCCGGTGTCCAAACATAGCCTTCCAATACATCAATCTTTATGTCTCGACCATCTCGAGACTCCTTGTCATGTCCGTAATCACATCCAGGACTCTGGACAACCTTCGTTACATCAAAACACATAAACTCATAATACCGATCGTCATTGAACGTTAAGCGTGCGGACCCTATGGGTTTGAGAACTATGTAGACATGACCGAGACTTACTTCCGGTCAATAATCAATAGCGGAACTTGGATGCTTATATTGGTTCCTACATATCCTACGAAGATCTTTATCGGTCAAACCGCATAACAACATACGTTGTTCCCTTTATCATCGGTATGTTACTTGCCCGAGATTCGATCGTCGGTATCATCATACCTAGTTCAATCTCGTTACATGCAAGTTTCTTTACTCGTTCCGTAATACTTCCACAACTAACACATTAGTTACAATGCTTGCAAGGCTTATAGTGATGATTATTACCGAGAGGGCCCAGAGATACCTCTCCAAAACATGGAGTGACAAATCATAATCTCGATATATGCAAACCCAACAAACACCTTCGGAAACACCTGTAGAGCACCTTTACAATCATCCTTTTACGTTGTGACGTTTGGTAGCACACAAAGTGTTCCTCTGGTATTCGGGAGTTGCATAATCTCATAGTCTGAGGAACTTGTACAAGTCATGAAGAAAGCAGTAGCAATGAAACTGACACGATTATAATGCTAAGCTAACGGATGGGTCATGTCCATCACATCATTCTCCTAATGATGTGATCCCATTCATCAAATGACAACACATGTCTATGGTTAGGAAACATAACCATCTTTGATTAACGAGCTAGTCAAGTAGAGGCATACTAAGGACTATAAGATTTGTCTATGTATTCACACATGTGCTAAGTTTCCGGTTAATACAATTCTAGCATGAATAATAAACATTTATCATGAATTAAGGAAATAAATAATAACTTTATTATTTCCTCTAGGGCATATTTCCTTCAGTCTCCCACTTGCACTAGAGTCAATAATCTAGATTACGTAGTAATGATTCTAACACCCATGGAGCTTTGGTGTTGATCATGTTTTGCTCGTGGAAGATCCGTGTGTATCTTGCAAATCTCTATGTCCCCCTTCGACACTTGATGACAGATGGAATTGAAGCGTCTCTTGATGTGCTTGGTTCTCTTGTGAAATCTGGATTCCTTTGCCAAGGCAATTGCACCAGTATTGTCACAAAAGATTTTCATTGGACCCGATGCACTAGGTATGACACCTAGATCGGATATGAACTCCTTCATACAAACTCCTTCATTTGCTGCTTCCGAAGCAACAATGTACTCCGCTTCACATGTAGATCCTGCCACGATGCTTTGCTTAGAACTGTACCAACTGACAGCTCCTCCATTCAATAAAAATACGTGTCCAGTTTGCGACTTAGAGTCATCCGGATCAGTGTCAAAGCTTGCATCGATGTAACCGTTTACGATGAGCTCTTTTTCACCTCCATAAACGCGAAACATATCCTTAGTTCTTTTTAAGGTATTTCAGGATGTTCTTGACCGCTGTCCAGTGCTCCACTCCGGGATTACTTTGGTACCTCCTTGCTATGCTTATAGCAAGACATACATCAGGTCTAGTACACAGCATTGCATACATGATAGAACCTATGGCTGAAGCATAGGGAATGACTTCCATTTTCTCTCTATCTTCTGCAGTGGTCGGGCATTGAGTCTGACTCAACTTCACACCTTGTAACACAGGCAAGAACCCTTTCTTTGACTGATCCATTCTGAACTTCTTCAAAACTTTATCAAGGTATGTGCTTTGTGAAAGTCCAATTAAGCGTCTTGATCTATCTCTATAGATATTGATGCCCAATATGTAAGCAACTTCTCCGAGGTCTTTCATAGAAAAACTCTTATTCAGGTATCCCTTTATGCTATCCAGAAATTCTATATCATTTCCAATCAACAATATGTCATCTACATATAAGATTAGAAATGCTACTGAGCTCCCACTCACTTTCTCGTAAATACTGAGCTTCTCCAAAAGTCTCAGATAAAACCATATGCTTTGATCACACTATCAAAGCGTTTATTCCAACTCCGAGAGGCTTGCACCAGTCCATAAATGGAACGCTGGAGCTTGCACACTTTGTTAGCACCCTTTGGATTGACAAAACCTTCTGGTTGCATCATATACAACTCTTCTTCCAGAAATCCATTCAGGAATGCAGTTTTGACATCCATTTGTCAAATTTCATAATCATAAAATGCAGCAATTGCTAACATGATTCGAACAGGCTTAAGCATCACTACGGGTGAGAAAGTCTCATCGTAGTCAACTCCTTGAACTTGTCAAAAACCTTTCACAACAAGTCGAGCTTTGTAAACAGTAACATTACCATCTGCGTTGGTCTTCTTCTTAAAGATCCATTTATTTTCTATGACTTGCGGATCGTCGGGCAAGTCCACCAAAGTCCACACTTTGTTCCCATGCACGGATCCCATCTCATATTTCATGGCCTCAAGCCATTTTGCGGAATCTGGGCTCATCGTCGCTTCCTCATAGTTCATAGGTTCATCATGGTCTAGTAACATGACTTGTAGAACAGGATTACCGTACCAATCTGGTGTGGATCTTACTTTGGAAGACCTACGAGGTTTGGTAGTAACTTGATCTAAAGCTTCATGATCATCATCATTAGCTTCCTCACTAATTGGTGTAGGAATCACGGGAACTGATTTCTGTGATGAACTACTTTCCAATAAGGGAGAAGGTACAATTACCTCATGAAGTTCTACTTTCCACCCAGTCACTTCTTTCGAGAGAAACTCCTTCTTTAGAAAGGATCCATTCTTAGCAACAAAGATTTTGCCTTAGGATCTGTGATACAAGGTGTACCCAACAGTTTCCTTTAGGTATCCTATGAAGACGCACTTCTACGATTTGGGTTCGAGCTTATCAGGTTGAAGCTTTTTCACATAAGCATCGCAGCCCCAAACTTTAAGAAACGACAACTTTGGTTTCTTGCCAAACCATAGTTCATAAGGCATCGTCTCAACGGATTTTGATGGTGCCCTATTTAAAGTGAATGCAGCCGTCTCTAAAGCATAACCCCGAAACGATAGCGGTAAATCAATAAGAGGCATCATAGATCGCACCATATCCAATAAAGCATGGTTACGACGTTCGGCCACACCATTTCGCTATGCGTTCTAGGTGGCGTTAATTGTGAAACTATCCCATGTTGTTTCAAATGAAGACCAAAATAGTAACTCAAATATTCTCCTCCAAGATCAGATCGTAGAAACTTTATTTCCTTGTTACGATGATTTTCCACTTCACTCTGAAATTCTTTGAACTTTTCAAATGTTTCAGACTTATGCTTCATTAAGTAGATATAACCATATCTGCTCAAATCATCTGTGAAGGTAAGAAAATAACGATATCCACCACGAGCTTCAGTACTCACTGGACCACATACATCGGTATGTATTATTTCCAACAAGTCAGTAGCTCGCTCCATTGTTCCGGAGAATGAAGTTTTAGTCATCTTGCCCATGAGGCACGGTTCACAAGCATCAAGTGATTCACAATCAAGTGATTCCAAAAGTCCATCAACATGGAGTTTCTTCATGCGCTTTATACCGATATGACCCAAACGACAGTGCCACAAATAAGTTGCACTATCATTATTAACTTTGCATCTTTTGGCTTCAATACTATGAATATGTGTATCATCACTATCGAGATTCAACAAAAATAGACCACTCAGCAAGGGTGCATGACCATAAAAGATATTGCTCATATAAATAGAACAACCATTATTCTCTGATTTAAATGAATAACCGTCTCGCATCAAACAAGATCTAGATATAGTGTTCATGCTCAATGCTGGCACCAAATAACAATTATTCAGGTCTAAAACTAATCCCGATAGTAGATGTAGAGGTAGCGTGCTGACGGCGATCACATCGACCTTGGAACCATTTCCCATGCGCATCGTCACCTCGTCCTTAGCCAATCTTCGCTTAATCCGTAGCCCCTGTTTCGAGTTGCAAATATGAGAAAAAGAACCAGTATCAAATACCCTAGCGCTACTGCGAGCATTAGTTAAGTACACATCAATAACATGTATATCAAATATACCTTTCACTTTGCCATCCTTCTTATCCGCCAAATACTTCGGGCAGTTCCGCTTCCAGTGACCAGTCCCTTTGCAGTAGAAGCACTCAGTTTCAGGCTTAGGTCCTGACTTGGGTTTCTTCTCTTGAGCGGCAACCTTTTTGCCATTCTTCTTGAAGTTCTCTTTCTTCCCTTTGCCCTTTTTCTTGAAACTAGTGGTCTTGTTGACCATCAACGCCTGATGCTCCTTTTTGATTTCTACCTCCGCGGCCTTTAGCATCGTGAAGAGCTCGGGAATAGTATTGTTCATCCCTTGCATATTATAGTTCATCATGGAGCTTTTATAGCTTGGTGGCAGTGATTGAAGAACTTTGTCAATGACACAATCAACTGGAAGATCAACTCCCAGTTGAGTCAAGTGGTTATGGTACCCAGACATTCTAAGTATGTGTTCACTGACAGAACTATTCTCCTCCATTTTGTAGCTGTAGAACTTGTTGGAGACTTCATATCTCTCAACTCGGGCATTTGCTTGAAATATTAACTTCAACTCCTGGAACATCTCATATGCTCCATGACGTTGAAAACGTCTTTGAAGTCCGGATTCTAAGCCGTAAAGCATGGCACACTGAACTATCGAGTACTCACCAGCTTTGCTCTGCCAAACATTCTTAACGTCATCAGTAGCATTTGCAGCAGGCCTGGCACCCAGCGGTGCTTCCAAGACGTAATTCTTCTGTGCAACAATGTGGATAATCCTCAAGTTACGGACCCAGTCCGTGTAGTTGCTGCCACCATCTTTCAACTTAGCTTTCTCTAGGAACGCATTAAAATTCAAAGGAATGGTAGCATGGGCCATTGATCTACAATAACATAGACATGCAAAATACTATCAGGAACTAAGTTCATGATAAATTAAAGTTCAATTAATCATATTACTTAAGAACTCCCACTTAGATAGACATCCATCTAATCATCTAAGTGATCACGTGATCCAAATCAACTAAACCATGTCCGATCATCACGTCAGATGGAGTAGTTCTCAATGGTGAACATCACTATGTTAATCATATCTACTATATGATTCACGCCGACCTTCGGTCTCGGTGTTCGAGGCCATATCGCATATGCTAGGCTCGTCAAGTTTAACCCGAGTATTCAAGATGTGCAAAACTGGCTTGCACTCGTTGTATGTGAACGAGAGCTTATCACACCCGATCATCACGTGGTGTCTCAACACGAAGAACTCAGAGTAACGGTGCATACTCGGGAGAACACTTATACCTTGAAATTTAGTAAGGGATCATCTTATAATGCTACCGCCGTACTAAGCAAAATAAGATGCATAAAAGATAAACATCACATGCAATCAAAATATGTGACATGATATGGCCATCATCATCTTGTGCTCATGATCTCCATCACCGAAGCATCGTCATGATCTCCATCGTCACCGGCACGACACCTTGATCTCCATCGTAGCATCGTTGTTGTCTCACCAACTATTGTTACTACGACTATCACTACCGCTTAGTGATAAAGTAAAACAATTACATGGTGATTGCATTGCATACAATAAAGCGACAACCATATGGCTCTTGCCAGTTGCCGATAACTTTTTTACAAAACATGATCATCTCACACAACAATTTATATCACATCATGCCTTGACCATATCACATCACAGCAAGCCCTGCAAAAACAAGTTAGACGTCCTCTACTTTGTTGTTGCAAGTTTTACGTGGCTGCTATGGGCTTAACAAGAACCGTTCTTACCTACGCATCAAAACCACAATGAGTTTTCATCAAGTATGTTGTTTTAACCTTCAACAAGGACTGGGCATAGCCGCACTAGATTCAACTAAAGTTGGAGAAACAGACACTCACTAGCCACCTGTGTGCGAAGCACGTCGGTAGAACTAGTCTCGCGCAAGCGTACGCGTAATGTCGGTCTGAGCCACTTCATCCAACAATACCGCCGAATCAAAGTATGACATGTTGGTAAGAAGTATGACTATTGTCGCCCGCAACTCTTTGTGTTCTACTCGTGCATATAACATCTACGCATAGACCTGGCTCGGATGCCACTGTTGGGTAACGCGGTAATTTCAAAAAAATTCCTACAATCACACAAGATCTATCTAGGTGATGCATAGCAACGAGAGGGGAGAGTGTGTCCACGTACCCTCATAAACCGAAAGCGGAAGCGTTTAGTTAACGCGGTTGATGTAGTCGAATGTCTTCGCGATCCAACCGATAAAGTACCGAACGAACGGCACCTCCGCGATCTGCACACGTTCAGCTCGATGACGTCCCACGAACTCTAGATCCAGCTGAGGTCGAGGGAGAGTTTCGTCAGCACGACGACGTGATGACAGTGATGATGAAGTTATCGACGCAGGGCTTTGCCTAAGCACTACAACGATATGACTGAGGTGGAAATATGTGGAGGGCAGAACCGCACACGGCTAAAAAATCAACTTGTGTGTCTATGGGGTGTCCCCTCCCCCGTATATAAAGGAGTGGAGGAGGGGAGGGTCGGCCCTCTCTATGGCGCGCCCAAGGGGGGGAGTCATACTCCCAGTAGGAGGTTTCCCCCCTTCCCTAGTTGGAGTAGGAGAAGAAGGAAGAGGGAGAGGGAGAGAAGGAAAGGGGGGCCGGGCCCCCCTCCCAATTAGGATTGGGCTTGGGGGGCGCCCCACCTTGGCCGCCTCCTCCTTGTTGGAAAGATGCCCTAGAGGCAATAATAAAAGGATTATTATTATATTTCCTTGTTCATGATAATTGTCTTTATTCATGCTATAACTGTATTATCCGAAAATCGTAATACACGTGTGAATACATAGACCATAATATGTCCCTAGTAAGCCTCTAGTTGACTAGCTCGTTGATCAACAGATAGTCATGGTTCCCTGACTATGGACATTAGATGTCGTTGATAACAGGATCACATCATTAGGAGAATGATGTGATGGACAAGACCCAATCCTAAGCATAGCACAAGATCGTGTAGTTCGTTTGCTAGAGCTTTTCCAATGTCAAGTATCTTTTCCTTAGACCATGAGATCGTAACTCCGGATACCGTAGGAGTGCTTTGGGTGTACCAAACATCACAACGTAATCGGGTGACTATAAAGGTGCACTACAGGTATCTCCGAAAGTGTACATTGAGTTGACACGGATCGAGACTAGGATTTGTCACTCCGCATGACGGAGAGGTATCTCTGGGCCCACTCGATAATGCATCATCATAATGAGCTCAAAGTGACCAAGTGTTTGGTCACGGATCATGCATTACTAAGATGAGTAAAGTGACTTGCGAGAACGAGACCGAACGAGGTATTGGGATACCGACGATCGAGTCTCGCAAGTAACGCATCGATTGACAAAGGGAATTGTATACGGGTTGATTGAATCCTCGACATCGTGGTTCATCCGATGAGATCATCGAGGAGCATGTGGGAGCCAACATGGGTATCCAGATCCCGCTGTTGGTTATTGACCGAGAGCCGCCTCGGTCATGTTCGCATGTCTCCGAACCGTAGGGTCTACACACTTAAGGTTCGGTGGCGCTAGGGTTGTATGAATATAAGTATGCAGCAAACCGAAAGTTGTTTGAGTCCGGATGAGATCCCTGACGTCACGAGGAGTTCGGAATGGTCCGGAGGTAAAGAATTATATATAGGAAGTGCTGTTTCGGCCATCGGAAAGTTTCGGGTCACCCAGATTGTCTGGGACCACCGGAAGGGTCCCGTGGGTCCACCGGGTGGGGCCACCAATCCCAGAGGCCCCCGTGGGCTGAAGTGGGAGGGGAACCAGCCCCTAGTGGGCTGGTGCGCCCCCGCTTGGGCCCCCCGGCGCCTAGGGTTGGAAACCCTAGGGTGGGGGGCGCACCACTTGCCTTGGGGGGCACTCCACCCCCCTGGCCGCCGCCCCCTTGGAAGATTCCCATCTCCAGGGCCGGCGCCCCCCTGGGGGCCTATATAAAGGAGGGGGGAGGGAGTGCAGCCGCACCCTGAGTCTTGGCGCCTCCCTCCCCCTGCTACACCTCTTCCTCCTCTCACAGTTGCTTGGCGAAGCCCTGCCGGAGTCCTGCTGCATCCACCACCACGCCGTTGTGTTGCTGGATCTTCATCAACCTCTCCTTCCCCCTTGCTGGATCAAGAAGGAGTAGATGTCATCCGCTCCGTACGTGTGTTGAAGGCGGAGGTGTTGTCCGTTCAGCACTTGGTCATCGGTGATTTGGATCACGGCGAGTACGACTCCATCATCCCCGTTCTCTTGAACGCTTCCGCTCGCGATCTACAAGGGTATGTAGATGCACTCCTATCAGTCGTTGCTTAGACGGACACATAGATGGATCTTGGTGAAACCGTAGGAATTTTTTTATTTTCTGCAACGTTCTCCAACAGTGGCATCATGAGCTAGGTCTATGCGTAGTTCTCTATTGCACGAGTGGAACACAAATTTGTTGTGGGCGTAGATGTTGTCAACTTTCTTGCCGCTACTAGTCTTATCTTGCTTCAGCGGTATTGTGGGATGAAGTGGCCCGGACCGACCTTACACGTACGCTTACGTGAGACAGGTTCCACCGGCTGACATGCACTAGTTGTATAAGGTGGCTAGCGGGTGTCTGTCTCTCCCACTTTAGTTGGAGCGGATTCGATGAAAAGGTTCCTTATGAAGGGTAAATAGAAGTTGACAAATCACGTTGTGGCTTTTTCGTAGGTAAGAAAATGTTCTTGCTAGAACCCTATTGCAGCCACGTAAAAGATGCAACAACAATTAGAGGACGTCTAACTTGTTTTTGCAGCAATTGCCTTGTGATGTGATATGGCCAAAAGTTGTGATGAATGATGAATGATATATTGTGATGTATGAGATCATGTTCTTGTAATAGGAATCACGACTTGCATGTCGATGAGTATGACAACCGGCAGGAGCCATAGGAGTTGTCTTTATTTTTTGTATGACCCGCGTGTCATTGAAGAACGCCATGTAAATTACTTTACTTTATTGCTAAACGCGTTAGCCATAGAAGTAGAAGTAGTCGTTGGCGTGACAACTTCTTGAAGACACAATGATGCAGATCATGATGATGGAGATCATGGTGTCATGCCGGTGACGAAGATGATCATGGAGCCCCGAAGATGGAGATCAAAGGAGCTATATGATATTGGCCATATCATGTCACTACTATATAATTGCATGTGATGTAATGGAGATTGTACCGGATGACTCTCTTCCATTTTGTAATTCTTCATGGTACAATCGTTATAGGATAGGGGAAGTCTTGATGGGTTCATAATATGAATATGGCATCGATTAAGTGCGTGTTTAATCTTACTCGGGCTCTAATTTTATGAACGTGTTGCTGTTGTGACAACTTTAGGTAATGATTTTGGATTCAATTGGAATACGTAATTGTGATCTTAGCAAAGGCCACAGATTTATAACATCATGTGGGCTATTATTCGGACTTCTTTTCGAGCCTTGTATGCTTCCATTGCATTCGAATATCTCTGCTGTTTGCGAGTCTAGAACTCTCGACACGTCACTTCCTTATAGATTTGAAAGTCAGAATTGTACTGAGTCTCCTAGGATCTATTTAACAGCGCTTGTACAGATTTTCGAATGTTGCTTATTATATGTGTAATATGACGATCTTTTGATGTATCCTTTAAACAATATGTCGGCAAAATGATACTATATAGTGATCAATCTTTCGAAATTGTCAGTAGGATGATTGAATGAGTAGTAGGTTTGAGGACCGGTTAAATTATACATGTGGTACGTTGATCTATGGTGCAAATATAGTCACCTTAAGGCGATGTGTATAGCATTGTGTTGTCTCCATTAGTATAAAAAGTATAATTGTTATTCTAAGTATAGAGTAGATCTATGAGAAATTTGAGCATGATAGCTGCACTTTTAGAATTTGAAAAGACTTATAGTACATCTACTACTCCAAATGAGTTATTTCCATTTATCATCCTTAAGATGATTGTGAACTGATTAAATTATCTATGCCATCATTGGTAGTGCCTTAGTATTGTAATCTATGAAAGTGACATAATTATATGCACTATGAAAGCCTCAATCATGATAGCCTTATAAATGTTTTGGCCATTTTGTTGACTTTGTAGTTAGTAAAATGATGATTATAATTGAAAGGCATAGTGACGGTTGCTGGGAGTAATTACCTCAAAAAAAATTGGAGTATGAGGCCACTGCGAGCAGATTATTGTTTGAGAATGAAAACATGACTCAGACAATCTAATAGTGTGCAATTATGACTTGTTTTTACTAAATGCTTTATCAGGTAGTGCTAGTGATGTGTGATTTGTGCGCCATTTGTGCTTACATGATAGAACAACCATTACCTTTGATTGTTGATGGATCTATTGGGTGAGATTTGTGAGAGCTTGGTCAAAGCCATTGATGTTTTGTAGCATGGCAGGCTCATGATGCCGTGAGAGGGTTTAGTCGACAGTTATGCATGAGGGTGCTGGGCCTGGCAGATTCTGGAAGCTATTGCTATAGATTTTGGCACTGGCATGGTTTAGACTGTATGAATTATGACTTTTAGTATTCTTGCTGTACACTTTGGATCTGAACATCATGTGCCAATGAATATATGATAGTTATACCATTACAAAATGTCTTATAATTAAGCCTTGGTATTTCGAAATGGAAGTTGAGATTTTTGCTGACATTTTGTTTGTATTTTAGTCTTGACTGATGTAATGGGAGCATTTTTACTTGATGGGACACTTTATGATTGCAGCATTGGTGTCACTCTTAATCAAATCTAGTAGGAATGCTGGGATTTCTAAACTAATGGATTGATGGCGGTCTTTGTATGAGTTGCATTTTGACCTTGAAGCCCTTTGAGTGGGCATGACATTCCTACATTTACCCATAGGGTGAGAATTTTTCAATTTAACATCTTTTGGTAAGGATTTATGAAATTTCCTCATCTAATTTTGGACCTTTCCAAACCCATAACTTAATTCCTTTAAAAATGCCTTAAGCTCTTGGTTAAACATCATATTTATTGCAGATCATAAGAATTATTTGTAAGGCTTCAATATGTCTAAGGTTTGAATGAGGAAAACTTAGAAAGATTTATCTTTATGTCTTATGTAACTTTAGTTGGAAAAAATTTTATTGGATTTAATTGGGGATGTTCAACTTGATAAAGTGGGGCGAGAGCATTAAAATAAAGATGGGCAAATTTTTAATAAAAAATTTGAAAATTATTTTTCTATGTCTAAAGTTGATCATGGCCTGTTATAAACTTTTTCTAAACCTCTTTATTCCAAGACCCCAATAGTCCTTCTGAGCAACAATTCTTACAATTTTAGTTTTGAGTTCATTAAGCCTTTCACACTTTTATAAAGCCCAACTTTTTGAATAGTATCTATTTATTTAAAGCTTAATTATTATTGTTTTTGTTGTTTACCAAAATCTTTCCAAGGATGTAATCGAGTTAACTAATAAATTTTAATAATTAACTTATTGGCTTTCGGTAAAAATTTTTTGTCATTGTTTGAGAATTCATTATAAAAAAAGTGTTAAAATTGAAATTGTAATAATATTGAGAAGTTAACTTTTTAAATCATCTATTTAACCAGTAACCATTCCTATTAAGTTTTAATTTTATAAGAAGTTAAAAGGCCCCAAAAGGGAAATTTTCAAAAAAGGGGCCCATTTTTTTAAATTTAAAGCAGGGGTGGATGGGGAAAAAAAATTTTTTTTGGGTTTTGGTCGTTAGTTAAAACATTTCTTTTTGTTTTTTTTAAAATTTTTATAAAGGGGAGCCTGGGTAATTTATTTTTTTAAAAAAATTGCCCGGGTTCTTTTGGAGTTATTTTGGTTATTTGCAAATTTTTAAAATTTTTTTTAAATAATTTAAATTTTGGGTTTTTTTATTTAATTGTTTTTTTAAATTTTTTAAAATTTGTTTTTTTAAAAAGTAGCCCCAAATAAAAATTTTTTTAATACTAAAAATTTTATTTTAAAATTTTTTGAACCTTTTTAATTATTTTGGGTTTTTTTTTATTAAAAGGGCAAAACCCTTTTTTTTTTTTAATTTTTTAATGGGATTTAAAAAAAAATGGCGGGCCCGGGTTTGGGAAAACCCAAAGGTAAATTTCAAAAAAAGCCTTTAAATTGGGGCGGAAGGATTTTTTCCCACCCGGGGTTTTTAAGATTATCTATGAATATTATTTGGTTCTTCTCTGAATTCCTATATGCATGATTTGATATCTTTGCAAGTGTTGTAGGGTGGAACCCTCTGTGGAGATCTTTCACGAATTGGAGGGGAAATCCCCAAGAACACGAAGAACACGAAGAACACAAGAGAGGGGAAACACTCAAATTGACTAGATCCAATCACACATATGCTAGATCTGAAGGAAATATGCCCTAGAGGCAATAATAAAGTTATTATTTATTTCCTTACTTCATGATAAATGTTTATTATTCATGCTAGAATTGTATTAACCGGAAACTTAATACATGTGTGAATACATAAACAAACATAGTGTCACTAGTATGCCTCTACTTGACTAGCTCGTTAATCAAAGATGGTTAAGTTTCCTAACCATAGACATGAGTTGTCATTTGATTAACGGTATCACATCATTAGGAGAATGATGTGATTGACTTGACCCATTCCGTTAGCTTAGCACTTGATCGTTTAGTATGTTGATATTGCTTTCTTCATGACTTATACATGTTCCTATAACTATGAGATTGTGCAACTCCCGTTTACCGGAGGAACACTCTGTGTGCTACCAAACATCACAACGTAACTGGGTGATTATAAAGGTGCTCTACAGGTGTCTCCGAAGGTACTTGTTGGGTTGGCGTATTTTGAGATTATTATTTGTCACTCCGATTGTCGGAGAGGTATCTCTGGGCCCACTCGGTAATGCACATCACTATAAGCCTTGCAAACATTGTGACTAATGAGTTAGTTACAGGATGATGTATTACGGAACGAGTAAAGAGACTTGCCGGTAACGAAATTGAACTAGGTATTGAGATACCGACGATCGAATCTCGGGCAAGTAACGTACCGATGACAAAGGGAACAATGTATGTTGTTATGCGGTTTGACCGATAAAGATCTTCATAGAATATGTGGGAGCCAACATGAGCATCCAGGTTCCGCTATTGGTTATTGACCAGAGACATGTCTCGGTCATGTCTACATAGTTCTCGAACCCGTAGGGTCCGCACGCTTAAAGTTCAATGACGGTTATATTATGAGTTTATGTGTTTTGATGTACCGAAGGTAGTTCGGAGTCCCGGATGAGATCGGGGACATGACGAGGAGTCTCGAAATGGTCGAGACGTAAAGATCGATATATTGTACGACTATATTCAGACATCGGAAAGGTTCCGAGTGATTCGGGTATTTATTGGAGTGCCGGGGGGTTATCGAAACCCCGGGGGGGGGGGGGGACTATTGGGCCTACATGGGCCATAGGGAAGAAAGGCAGCCCACAAGGAGCAGCTGCGCCCCCTCCCTATAGGGGGTCCGAATTGGACTAGAGAGGGGGGCTCCCCCCTTTCCTTCTCCTTTCCCTCTCCTTCCTTCCCCCTTCCTTTTCCTAGTTGGACTAGGAAAGATGGGAGTCCTACCCCTACTAGGAGGAGGACTCCTCCCCTCCTTGGTGCGCCCCAAGGCTGGCCGGCCTCCCCCCTTGATCCTTTATATACGGGGGCAAGGGGGCACCTTTAGTCACAACAATTGATCCCTTGGATCTCTTAGCCGTTTGCGGTGCCCCCCTCCATGATAATCCACCTCGATAATATCGTGGCGGTGCTTAGGCGAAGCCCTGCGTCGTTAGAACATCATCATCGTCACCACGCCATCGTGCTGACAGAACTCTCCCTCAACACTCGGCTAGATCGGAGTTCAAGGGACGTCATCGAGTTGAACGTGTGCAGAACTCGGAGCTGCCGTGCGTTCGGTACTTGATCGGTCGGATCGTGAAGACATACGACTACATCAACTGCGTTGTGCTAACGCTTCCACTTTCGGTCTACGAGGGTACGTGGACACACTCTCCCCTCTCATTGCGATGCATCACCATGATCTTGCGTGTGCGTAGGAAATTTTTGAAATTACTACGTTTCCCAACAAGATCCAAGAACACACAAGAGGTCACAATGATCCAAGAACAACAAAGGAAAGATACATGGAACTAGTTCATCCCAATCCTATGAGGAGAAAGGTCTTGATGATCCTATGATGGGGATCCTTCTCCAAGAGGAGGCCTTGATATCCTCAAGTGTATCTTCTCCCTTAGGAGGTCATGATCTCCATGAGGAGGAAGATGAGCAAAGCTCTCTCTTTGTCTATCAAATACTTTGCCATCCTCTAAATGAGCTAGGGAAGGGGTATATATAGCCTAGGGACGAATTAGAGGGGAGAGGGGGATACAAGGGTCAAAACCCCAACTTGCACGCAGGCATTCTCGGACGGGTCCGGGCACCCGAGGTAAAGTTGCCCGGGCACCCGGGGATGGTGCGGCTGCAGGTGGCCGGGCACCCGGGGCCGAAGGACAGGGCACCCGGGCTGGTCAGGGACGGCTGTAGCAGGCCCGGGCACCCGGGGGTTCCAAGCCCGCGCACCCGGGGGCGTGCCAGGCCGCTGGAGGCATGGGCCGGGCACCCGGGGGTTGATGGCCCAAGCACCCGGTGGGGCTGGTCCGCGCTAGGAGGAGGCCGGGCACCCGGGGTGTGATGGCCCGGGCACCCAAGGTGTGATCGCCCGGGCACCCGGGGTGGGGAGCACCAGCGCCCAGGCGGCGGCTGGGCTAAGGGCCGGGCACCCGGGGTTCCGAGGCCGGGCACCCGGGGCCGACAGGGGCAGCACCCAGGGGAGGGCCGGTGTCGGCGTTCTGGGAACGGGGGTACCCAGACTTGCCTGCCTGCGGCCTGCGGCGTGGCTCAAGAAGTGGCCCAGTACGGCCCATCTTCATCAACACATGCTCAAGACCCTCGCGAGGGGCCAAGCCTCATGAGGCGGATGGCGGGAGGCTTCCTCGGGCACACCTCGTCGGCTGGCTCGCGAGGGGCGAGAGATCAAGGCAGGGTACCTCACGAGGTGCCCACGACGCAAGCCATGACGACCAAGGCCAGTGGGCGCCGCCCTCGCAGAGTCCTTGTTTCCTCTTTGGTGCAAAGGGGCAAGCGCAGGCAAGAGTATCAAGCAAAGGCAACCATTTTGGTGCAACAAGACCAAGACCAGCAGGGCGGCAGAATGGAGGTCATCGTGGAGCCCAAGCCGGCGTCATCGTCAGGGCCTTTGGCAGGCGAGGACCAACTTTAGTCAGGATAAGTGTACTAGATGTTCCCCTTCGAAATGGCCAACTGTTGGCGCCCTTCCCGCTCAATATTTGGGAAGAGGACCAGGGCCTCCGCCTATAAATAGGACTAGCCACCCACAGGGTAGAAGAAGGAAGGAACAAGGATAGAGAGACCGAGAGAAAGAGAGAAGCGACTGAACTCCCCCTAGCAGTTCATCGCACCAGCCAAGAACAGACCCTCGAGAGGCTGTTCTTCCTTGTACTGTTCATCATCAGCCCCAGAGGCAATCCACACACCACACACTGGAGTAGGGTGTTACACCACAATGGTGGCCCGAAGCAGTATAAACCTTGTGTCCTCTGTGTTGTCCTTCGTGTAGTTTAGATCCTTCTGAGTCGACGAGACATGGGTAGGCAGTAGGTGTGATATCCGCACGCACCCGAGAGTTCGAACCTTGAGGGTCTGCCGGAACCCCAAATCTGACATTTGGCACGCCAGGTAGGGGTGCGCTGGAATCTGCCTTCCGTTGCATTGTGTTTCGCCGCCCGTCGCATCATCGTCGTCATGTCCGGCGACCCAACGGGCAATCCTGATCCCTGGGCGGCCTGGCCCGCCCACGCAGAGCCGCTTGCCCAGGGCGACCTCAACCCCGTGCCCCAGGCAGCCCGCGGTCCGCAGGGCGCTGCGGGCCGCGGGCGACGCGGTCAGACGACACCAGCTCTCACACCACGGCAGGTGCGGTCGGCAGCAAGGGCCTCGAGCCACACCGCGGCCACGGCGCCGTACTCACGGCGAGAGCAGGCGAACTCAAGGGCCGCGCTCACGGTAGCTCGAGAACTACTACAATGCAGGCTGCTAGAGGGCGGCCGCGACATGCTACTGGAGCGGGTGGCAGAGCTCCTGGGCTCCGCTGCCTCGGGGGCTCACTCCTTCTGCACCCAGCTGCCGCCTCAGGCCCAAGGCGGACCGCACGGAGGCCCCACACGCGCCCGCACAGCTCCAAGCAGATTCCAGGGCCACTCCAACGCCAACCTGGCCGTCAGCGCCTGGCCACCAACGGTGCCGCCTCCGCCTCCGACCAGCGAAGGGGGATCCACTACAGCCCACGGTACCGGTGAGCTGCCACGCTACCACTCCCAGGTTGGCACCATGAGCAGAACTGCATGGCACATGGGGCACTACGGCGAGGCATTCGGGGCGGCGGCCCCGGAGGCGTATGTGCCCCACATGATGGATCAAGGGCACGCGCAGGAGGAAGACCATGGCCAGTTCCTTGGCCCAGGCTGGGGAGAAGAAGCACCCGAGGCTGAGCTCTTTCAGGAGCCCAGGGAAGGCCTCGTCAACCGCGCCGGAGGCAGCGACTATTGGGTACCGCTAATCCCTCAGGAACAGGCATACGCTAACCATGGTTCACAGGAGGTATAGGTCGTCGCAGCGGGTGGCTGCCCCAATCCAGCAACTCCCCACCCCTTAGGAGGAGGGCACCGGGGGCTGCAGTAGAGGGGTCGAGATCCGGCCTCGCCCACGCGGCACTCGGAGCAAGGCGTCCTCAGGAGGTAGGCCCTCTGCCGGGGAGGTGCCCCAGGGCCTACCCCCGGCAGAGGACCCGTGGTCGTCGGGGGAACCGCTGGCGACCGCTCTATCCCATCGGCGGCATCCTCGGTCTCCGTCCGTCGTCGATGGCAATAGAGTGTGGCGCAAGGCGGGGCCCTCGTCTGGCGATATGAAGCAAGGACGGTACTTGTGAAGAAGGCCCAGTGCCTGTGAAGCTCGCCGCCCCGTGACACTCTCACATAATAATGAGTGGGGTTGTACATGCCCTGGAGTCTCCGGAGGGCCGCCCTCGGGCCTCGGGGGCTCCCACCCACGCCCAGTGGCAGCACTTAGCTCCGCGCTAGTGAGAAGACGTCGAAGACTAGACTAGGTGCCGGACGCGGCTTTTTCTGCTTTTCTTGCTTTTCCCCTTGGTTGTCATTTTTTGTATTTAAGTTGGATTTGAGCTTGAAACTTGCGTGTGTTCGGGGAAGGGGTGTTTAGTCTCGTTCGAGAAATCTCTTGCGTTCTGGTTACCGCTTTGCGCCCGTCCAGCTTTAGCTGCCTCCCCTCGCGAGCCCCTCGCGAGCCGGGCCAGGCCCAGCATATACGCAGCCCAGACTGCCATCGGCACACCCTCTCAGGAGGTTCTCATTACAGGTTCAATGGGCTCATCCAGGAGGCACTTGGGGCACCGCGGCTCCCGAAGGCTCGCTCAGGACCCACGCGGGTCGAAGGTAAACAAGCCAGTTGACTCATCACGAAACTAGTTTCTCGGTATGGGCATGCGGGCAACATCATGTCTACAAATATGCTAACTGCAAGTTTTCACACGAGGGGCTCCCCCTCCCAAAATGCTCTTACAACCCTCAGGGCCAAGCCCGAACTCTCTCTGCGCAGGGTAAGAAACAGGAACAACGCGTGGTCAATTGGATAAATCCCCCAATGCATCCTCGGGGGCACCTCTGGAGTCGCCACTGGCGTTGCTGGCCTCGCCGTCACCTTCTACGCCGCCGCCATCAGCACCTGGGCCATCCACCGCTCCGCCCTCACCAGCACCTGGGCCGTTCACCACTCCGGCCTCATCAGCAGCTACGACCACACCGTCGTCATCAACGGTGAAGGCCCTAACAAGGGCGTCCACGTTATCTTCCACCCAACGCGCCAGATTGCCCCGGATTTCCAGGGGTACCGGTGCGATGGCGGCATCGAAGTCTAAATGGGGGTCCATGTTCTGAAGGTGACTGAAGACACGAGAGAAAGCACGCCCAAGTAGGGCGCGGTGCTATGTCTTGAGCGTGCGTTGGTTTTCCCCAAAGAGGAGAGGATGATGCAGCACAGTAGCGTAAGTATTTCCCTTGGTTTTTGAGAACCAAGGTATCAACTAGGAGGTCACGCGCAAGTCCCTCGTACCTGCACAAAACGATAGCTACTCGCAACCAACGCGATTAGGGGTTGTCAATCCCTTCACGGTCACTTACGAGAGTGAGATCTGATAGAGATAATATTTTTGGTATTTTTGATAGATAGATCCAAAGTAAAAGTAAAGGCAAAGTAAAAACAAAGCAAGTAAATAAAGTGATATAGATTGATATGTTGAGAATAGACCCGGGGGCCATAGGTTTCACTAGTGGCTTCTCTCAAGAGCATAAGTATTCTACGGTGGGTGAACAAATTACTATTGAGCAATTGACAGAATTGTGCATAGTAATGAGGTTATCTAGGTATGGTCATGTATATAGGCATCACGTCCGAAACAAGTAGATCGAAACGATTCTGCATCTACTACTATTACTCCACTCATCGACCGCTATCCAGCATGCATCTAGAGTATTAAGTTAAAAATAGAGTAACGCCTTAAGCAAGATGACATGATGTAGAAGAATAAATTCATGCAATATGATAAATACCCCATCTTGTTATCCTCGATGGCAACAATACAATACGTGCCTTGCAACTCTTTCTGTCACTGAGTAAGGACACCGCAAGATTGAACCCAAAGCCATGCACTTCTCCCATTGCAAGAACTACCAATCTAGTTGGCCAAACCAAACGGATAATTCGAAGAGACTTGCAAAGATAACTCAATCATACATAAAAGATTTCAGAGAAGATTCAAATATTATTCATAGATAAGATGGATCATAAACCCACAATTCATCGGTCTCAACAAACACACCGCAAAAAGAAGATTACATCGAATAGATCTCCACGAGAGAGGGGGAGAACATTGTATTGAGATCCAAAAAGAGAGGAGAATCCATCTAGCTACTAGCTTTGGACCCGAAGGTCTGAAGTAAACTACTCACACTTCATCGGAGGGGCTATGGTGTTGATGTAGAAGCCCTTCGTGATGGATGTCCCCTCCGGCGGAGCTCCGGAACAGGCCCCAAGATGGGATCTCGTGGATATAGAAGGTTGCGGCGGTGGAATTAGGTTTTTGGCTCCTGTTCTGATCGTTTGGGGATACGTAGGTATATACAGGAGGAAGGAGTACGTCGGTGGAGCTCCGAGGGGCCGACGAGGTAGGGGGCACGCCCAGGGGGGCGCCCTCCACCCTCGTGACCGCCTCTGGCGCTTCTTGGAGTAGGGTCCAAGTCTCCTGGGTCACGTTCGGTTGGAAAATCACGATCCCGAAAGTTTCATTCCGTTTGGACTCCGTTTGATATTCTGTTTCTTCGAAATACTGAAAAAGGCAAAAAACAGCAATTCTGGGCTGGGCCCCCGGTTAATAGGTTAGTCCCAAAAGTAGTATAAAAGTGAAAATTAAAGCCCGATATAGTCCAAAACAGTAGATAAAGTAGCATGGAGCAATCAAAAATTATAGATACGTTGGAGACGTATCAGGCATCCCCAAGCTTAATTCCTACTCGTCCTCGAGTAGGTAAATGATAAAAAGACAATTTTTGATGCGGAGTGATACTTTGGCATAATTTCAATGTAAATCTTATTAATCATGGTATGAATATTCAGATCCGAAAGATTCAAGATAAAAGTTCATATTGACATAAAAACAATAATACTTCAAGCATACTAACAAAGCAATTATGTCTTCTCAAAATAGCATGGCCAAAGAAAGTTATCCCTACAAAATCATATAGTCTGGCTATGCTCCATTTTCCCCACACAAAGTATTTAAATCATGCACAACCCCGATGACAAGCCAAGCAATTGTTTCATACTTTAACATTTTCAAAACTTTTTCAATCTTCACGCAATACATGAGCGTGAGCCATGGATATAGCACTATATATGGAATAGAACGGTGGTTGTGGAGAAGAAAAAAATAGGGAAGATAGTCTCACATCAACTAGGCGTATCAACGGGCTATGGAGATGCCCATCAATAGATATCAATGCGAGTGAGTAGGGATTGCCATGCCACGGATGCACTAGAGCTATAAGTATATGAAAGCTCAACAAAAGAAACTAAGTGGGTGTGCATCCAACTCGCTTGCTCACGAAGACCTAGGGCATTTTGAGGAAGCCCATCATTGAAATATACACGCCAAGTTCTATAATGAAAAATTCCCACTAGTATATGACAGTGACGAAAT
The DNA here is from genome assembly GCA_021437245.1 of Aegilops speltoides. Taxonomy (NCBI): domain Eukaryota; kingdom Viridiplantae; phylum Streptophyta; class Magnoliopsida; order Poales; family Poaceae; genus Aegilops; species Aegilops speltoides. Next base: position 218,535,067 of record CM038145.1, read on the forward strand.
GAGAGACTCTCTATCATGAAGATCATGGTGCTACTTTGAAGCACAAGTGTGGTAAAAGGATAGTAGCATTGTCCCTTCTCTCTTTTTCTCTCATTTTTTTTATTTGGGCCTTTTCTCTTTTTTTATGGCCTCCTTTTTTTCGTCTGGAGTCTCATCCCGACTTGTGGGGGAATCATAGACTCCATCATCCTTTCCTCACTTGGGACAATGCTCTAATAATGATGATCATCACACTTTTATTTTTCTTACAACTCAACAATTACAACTCGATGCTTAGAACAAAATATGACTCTATATGAATGCCTCCGGCGGTGTACCGGGATATGCAATGAAACATGAGTGACATGTACGAAAGAATTATGAAAGGTGGCTCTTGCCACAAATACGATGTCAACTACATAATCATGCTAGCAATATGACAATGATGGAGCGTGTCATAATAAACGAAACGGTGGAAAGTTGCATGGCAATATATCTCGGAATGGCTATGGAAATGCCATGATAGGTAGGTATGGTGGCTGTTTTGAGGAAGGTTCATGGTGGGTGTATGATACCGGCGAAAGGTGCGCGGTATTAGAGAGGCTAGCAATGGTGGAAGGATGGGAAAAATGCGTATAATCCATGGACTCAACATTAGTCATAAAGAACTCATATACTTATTGCAAAACTCTAGAAGTTATCAAAGCAAAGTATTACGCGCATGCTCCTAGGGGGATAGATTGGTAGGAAAAGACCATCGCTCGTCCCCGACCACCACTCATAAGGAAGACAATCAATGAATAAATCATGCTCCGAGTTCATCACATAACGGTTCACCATACGTGCATGCTACGGGAATCACAAACTTCAACACAAGTATTCTTTAAATTCACAACTACTCAACTAGCATGACTCTAATATTATCACCTTCATATCTCAAAACAATTATCAAGCATCAAACTTATCTTAGTATTCAACACACTCAAAAGGAAGTTTCACATATCTTGAATACCAAGTATATTAACATTAAGCAAATTACCATGCTATTAACAACTCTCAAAATGATCTAAGTGAAGCATGAGAGATCAAGTTTCTTCAAAACAAATCCACCACCGTGCTCTAAACGGTCTAAGTGAAGCACTAGAGCAAAAATTATCACGCTCAAAAGATATAAGTGAAGCACTGTGAGCGAACTATCAAGCTCAAAAGATATAAGTGAAGCACATAGAGTATTCTAACAAATTTCAATTCATGTATGGCTCTTTCAAACGGTGTGCACATCAAGGATGATTGTGGTAAACTAACAAGCAAAGACGCAAATAATACAAGACGCTCCAAGCAAAACACATATCATGTTGGTGAATAAAAATATAGCTCCAAGTAAATTACCGATGGAAGTGGACGAAAGAGGGGATGCCTTCCGGGGCATCCCCAAGCTTTGACTTTTTGGTGTCCTTAGATTATCTTGGGGGTGCCATGGGCATTCCCAAGCTTAGGCTCTTTCCACTCCTTGTTCCATAATCCATCAAAAGAATTCACCCAAAACTTGAAAACTTCACAACACAAAACTCAACAGAAATCTCGTGAGCTCCGTTAGAGAAAGAAAACAAAAGACTACTTCAAGGTACTGTAATGAACTCATTATTTATTTATATTTGTGTTAAACCTACTGTATTCCAACTTCTGTATGGTCTATAAACTATTTTACTAGCCATAGATTCATCAAAATAAGCAAACAACACACTAAAACAGAATCTGTCAAAAACAGAACAGTCTGTAGTAATCTGTAACTAATGCAAACTTCTGGAACTCTAAAAATTCTACCAAAATAGGAAGTCCTGGAAAATTTGTTTATTGATCAGCAGAAAAAATAATCAACGCAAAAGCACGTTCCTGTAATTTATCATAACTAAATTCGTGCGCACAAAGTTTCTGTTTTTCAGCAGAATCAAATCAACTATCATCGTAGGTTATCCTATAGGTCCTACTTGGCACAAACACTAATTAAAACATAAAACCACATCCGAACATAAGGTAGATGGATTATTTATTCCTAAACATAATCAAAAACAAAAAACACAAAATAAAATTGGGTTGCCTCCCAACAAGCGCTATCGTTTAACGCCCTTAGCTAGGCATAAAAGCAAGGATAGATCTAGGTATTGCCATCTTTGGTAGGCAATCCATAAGTGGCTCTCATGATAGATTCATATGGTAGTTTTATTTTCTTTCTAGGGAAGTGTTCCATGCCCTTCTTTAAGGGAAATTGGAATCTAATATTCCCTTCCTTCATATCAATAATTGCACCAATAGTTCTAAGGAAAGGTCTACCAAGAATAATAGGACATGAAGGATTGCAATCTATATGAAGAACGATAAAATCTACGGGAACATAATTCCTATTTGCAACAATGAGCACATCATTAATTCTTCCCATAGGTTTTTTAATAGTGGAATCCGCAAGATGCAAGTTTAGAGAGCAATCATCAAAATCATGGAAATCTAGCAAATCACATAAAGTTTTGGGAATAGTACAGACACTAGCACCCAAATCACATAAAGCATGAAACTCAAAGTCTTTAATTTTAATTTCAATAGTAGGTTCCCACTCATCATAGAGTTTTCTAGGGATAGAAACTTTCAACTCAAGTTTTTCTTCATAAGATCGCATCAAGGCATCAACAATGTGTTCGGTAAAGGCTTTATTTTGACTATAAGCATGAGGAGATTCTAGCACGGATTGCAACAAGGAAATACAACCAATCAAAGAGCAATTTTCATAATTAAATTCCTTAAGATCCAACATAGTTGGTTTAGGAACATCACAGTTTCTATTTATTTCAATCCCACTTTTATCAATTTCATCATCAAGATCTAGAAACTCCGAATTCTTAGAACGCCTTCTAGGTAAAGGAAGATTATATTCAGTTTCATCAAGATTCATATTGCAAAACAAAGATTTGATAGGGTACACATCAATAACTTTTAGATCTTCATCTTGATTTTCATTGGGATTGGAAGAACACGCTTTAATAAAGGCATCCTTGGAAGCACGCATCCTAGCGGTTCTTTCCTTGCACTCATCAATGGAAATTCTCATGGATTTGAGAGACTCATTGATATATGCTTAGGAGGAATAGATCTAAGCTTTAAAGAATCAATTTCAAGAGAAATTCTATTAACGTTCCTAGCCAAATCATCAACTTTAAGCAATTTCTCTTCAAGCAAAGCATTAAAATTATTTTGTAAATTCATAAACTCTTTAACACTACTCTCAAATTCAGAGGGCATCTTATTAAAATTTCCATAAGAGTTGTAGGAATTTCCATAATTATTAGAAGGATTACTAGGATAAGGCCTAGAATTAAAAATCCCTCTATACGCGTTGTTACCAAAACTATTCCTACCAATAAAATTCACATCCATAGATTCATTATTATTCTCAAGCAAAGTAGATAAAGGCATATTGTTGGGATCAGAAGAAACACTCTTAGCAAATAAATTCCTAAGTTCATCCATCTTTTCACTCAAAACATTGATTTCTTCTATAACATGCATCTTTTTATTAGCAGATCTTTCAGTATGCCATTGAGAATAATTAAATATAATATTATCTAGGAGTTTAGTAGCATCTCCTAAAGTGATTTCCATAAAAGTGCCTCCCGCGGCCGAATCTAAAAGATTTCTAGAAGCAAAATTCAATCCAGCATAAATATTTTGTATAATCATCCACAAGTTCAAACCATGAGTAGGACAATTACGTAGCATTAATTTCATTCTCTCCCAAGCTTGTGCAACATGTTCATGATCAAGTTGCTTGAAATTTATAATATCGTTCCTAAGAGAGATAATCTTAGCGGAAGGAAAATACTTAGAGATAAAAGCATCTTTTCACTTGTTCCAAGAATCAATACTGTTTTTAGGCAAAGATGAAAACCACGCTTTAGCACGATCTCTAAGCGAAAAAGGAAATAGCTTCAATTTAATGACATCATTATCGACATCTTTTTTCTTTTGCATATCACATAAATCAATGAAGCTATTCAGATGAGTAGCGGCATCTTCACTAGGAAGGCCGGCGAATTGATCTTTCATAACAAGATTCAACAAAGCAGTATTGATTTCACAAGATTCAGTATTGGCAAGAGGAGCAATCGGAGTGCTAAGGAAATCAATATTATTGGTATTGGTGAAGTCACACAATTTGGTAGCATCTTGAGCCATCACGACAAGCAAGCAAACTAACACACGAGCAAACAAAAGGACGAGGAAAAGGCAACGGAAAGAGAGGAGGAGATTGGGAAAGAGAGGGCGAATAAAACGGCAAGGGTGAAGTGGGGGAGAGGAAAACGAGAGGCAAATGGCAAATAATGTAATGCGAGAGATAGGGATTGTGATGGGTACTTGGTATGTTGACTTTTGCGTAAGCCTCCCCGGCAACGGCGCCAGAAATCCTTCTTGCTATGTCTCGAGCGTGCGTTGGTTTTCCCCGAAGAGGAGAGGATGATGCAGCACAATAGCGTAAGTATTTCCCTCAGTTTTTGAGAACTAAGGTATCAATCCAGTAGGAGGTCACGCACAAGTCCCTCGTACCTGCACAAAATGATAGCTACTCGCAACCAACGCGATTAGGGGTTGTCAATCCCTTCACGGTCACTTACGAGAGTGAGATCTGATAGAGATAATATTTTTGGTATTTTTGATAGATAGATGCAAAGTAAAAGTAAAGGCAAAGTAAAAACAAAGCAAGTAAATAAAGTGATATAGATTGATATGATGAGAATAGACGCGGGGGCCATAAGTTTCACTAGTGGCTTCTCTCAAGAGCATAAGTATTCTACGGTGGGTGAACAAATTACTGTTGAGCAATTGACAGAATTGAGCATAGTTATGAGGTTATCTAGGTATGATCATGTATATAGGCATCACGTCCGAAACAAGTTGATCGAAATGATTTTGCATCTACTACTATTACTCCACTCATCGACCGCTATCCAGCAAGCATCTAGAGTATTAAGTTAAAAACGGAGTAACGCCTTAAGCAAGATGACATGATGTAGAAGAATAAATTCATGCAATATGATAAATACCCCATCTTGTTATCCTTGATGGCAACAAAACAATACGTGCCTTGCAACTCTTTCTGTCACTGAGTAAGGACACCGCAAGATTGAACCCAAAGCCATGCACTTCTCCCATTGCAAGAACTACCAATCTAGTTAGCCAAACCAAACGGATAATTCGAAGAGACTTGCAAAGATAACTCAATCATACATAAAAGAATTCAGAGAAGATTCAAATATTATTCATAGATAAGATGGATCATAAACCCACAATTCATCGGTCTCAACAAACACACCACAAAAAGAAGATTACATCGAATAGATCTCCACGAGAGAGGGGGAGAACATTGTATTGAGATCCAAAAAGAGAGAAGAAGCCATCTAGCTACTAGCTATGGACCCGAAGGTCTGAAGTAAACTACTCACACTTCATCGGAGGGGCTATGGTGTTGATGTAGAAGCCCTCCATGATGGATGTACCCTCTGGCGGAGCTCCGGAACCGGCCCCAAGATGGGATCTCATGGATACAGAAGGTTGTGGCGGTGGAATTAGGTTTTTGGCTCCTATTCTGATTGTTTGGGGATACGTAGGTATATATAGGAGGAAGGAGTACGTCGGTGGAGCTCCGAGGGGCCCACGAGGTAGGGGTGCGTCTTGGGGGCGCCTCCACCCTTGTGGCCGCCTCTGGCGCTTCTTGGAGTAGGGTCCAAGTCTCCTGGGTCACGTTCGGTTGGAAAATCACGACCCCGAAGGTTTCATTCCGTTTGGACTCCATTTGATATTCTGTTTCTTCGAAATACTAAAAAAGGCAAAAACAACAATTCTGGGCTGGGCCTCTGGTTAATAGGTTAGTCACAAAAGTAATATAAAAGTGAAAAAGAAAGCCCAATATAGTCCAAAACAGTAGATAAAGTAGCATGGAGCAATCAAAAATTATAGATACGTTGGAGACGTATCACGCGGCTCCTCTCCTCCACCAACCTGTCGGCCCTGCCCGAACAAGCCTCCAGCTGCGTCACCACGTCGGTGAAGAACTGAAGGTTACCAGCATAGTTAACCACACGAGGCTCCCCAACGGCTGCCTCGCAGGTGATTCCCAAGGCCGTGTTGGCTCTTTCCCGGAGCTCGCGGAGCATGGGGCTGTGCACGTGCTCCAGGGTCTGCCGCTGGCGTATCTCGTCCTTGTTCCACCGCGCAACGGCCTCAGCCGCGTCCACCCTTTGATGGAGAAGAAGCACCCAGCGCGGGAAGAAGCCAGCTCCGCCTGCGCCGCGCCAAGGGCGGCCCTGGCAGCGTTTGCACGCCGCATCACTTCATCCAGTTTGGCCTTCAGGGCGGCGGTCCTACCCTCTGCTTCGACCTTGATCAACTCCAGCCTTTCCTTGAACTCGCGTTCGAGGTTCGAGCGGGCTGCCGCCACCCGGCGATCAACCTCTTCTGAGGCTCGGGCTTCCCTCGCGGCAACATCATCCTCCGCCTGCGCCACCAGGCGCTCCCTCGTCTCCAATCGCTCGAGTTCCAGGGTGCGCTCGGTGGCCTCCAGCGTCAGTGCCTCCTCACATTTCTGAAGCTCTGCCCGATCGACCGAGCCCCCCTTCATCGGCGCAAGGGCCGCCTCACACAACTCCACCTGTTGCTCCAGGGAGCTACTCCAGGACCGGAGCTCCCACGCCCGCTCTTCTGCGGCCCTGCACCGCTGGTTGGCCTCCTGAGCCTCCTCGATGGCCCGGGAGCAGGCCTCCCGAGAAGCTGCCAGCAACGCCTCGGCCTTCTCATTGTCGAGGTCACGCTGGTGGCGCGCAAGGGCAACGGCCACCTTCAGCTTGCGCCTCTCCTCAGCTAGGCGCAGGCCCTTGGCCTCAAGACACGTGTCCTCGCCAGCGAGCTCTGCACCAAGCTGGCTCACTGCGTCAGCCGCCCTCCGGAGGAACCCTTGGCGGAGGGCGCGGCGCTCCCGGGCGCGCTCGAGCACGTCTTCCGCGTCATCCTCTGCCCCAGGCGCGCGTGGAGGACCACGTACCAGCACTCCCCCCCTGGGCAGGGGGCTGGGGGCTGGCACCCCCGCAATGGCCGGATGCGCCTCGCCGGAAGCCTGGCCTAGAGCCAGTTCGTCCTCCAAGGAAGAACGCAAGGCCGACCTCAGCTAGTCACTGTCCACAACCAATCGAGGAACCCAGGGTAGGCTGGCTATGCCCCGGGAGGGCTCGCGAAGGATGGTCACGAGGTGCGCAAAATCAGGATGCATCACAGGATGGCCCACCTCTCCAACCGGCCTCACCACAAGGGCAGTACTGGAGCTTGGGGCGCTTGGGGGAGGTGGAGAGGGTGAGGCCAGGAGGGATGGCTCCTCAGCCATCTCCGTGAACTCGGCAGGAAGGGCCCTGCAGGGCAATGGTCAGCTGAAGTAGCAGGAAAGTAAGGAACTCAGAAAGGGAAAGGCTTACTCATCGGTGGCGAAGTACTTCCTGCGCTTCAATAGGAGGCAAGGGTAATCGTCACCCAAGGCCTCCCTTCTCTTTTGGAGAGCCTCGAAGTCCACGCGGAAGCGACCCAGGAGCTCGGCGCAGGGGTCAGCCTGCGACGAGGAAGAAGCGCCAAAGTAACCGACGTCAGGGACATCGTCCTGGCGCGCGTCGCAGACGCCACACCAAGAAGGGTGACTGGGGCCTCAGGGGCCTCTGCCGCGGGAGCCGCGGGCCGCAGCTCAACACCTTCAGCCGCCGCAGGGCAGGCCTCAGGAGCTGCCACCTCAGGAGTGCTATATGGAGTCATCATCCCGGCGGTGGCCCTCTCAGCCCCCGGTGGCCCTTGCCTCCTAGCTCCACCACTCGAGGAAGGGCCGTCGCGGGCAACCACCACAACTGGGTTCTCACGAGGTCCCATGAGGCCTGCGGGGCGCAGCCCCCATTCGTCGAAGCTAGGCATCTGCTTCACAAAATCACCCCTGTTTGAGCAAAGGTACAGCAGGGCGCCCCCATGCCGGATGCTGCCAGGGGAAGGGTCTCCAGTTAGGATCATGAGAACCTTCCTCAGCACTTCAGGCATCAGATCTTCTTCCTGGAGCCTCATGCGGTCTTCACGCCCCCCGAAGGACCACATCCGTCGGGAATGGCGTTGGAGAGGGGCAATGCGGCATAGGAGGAACTCCTTCACCACCTTGGGTGCCGTCACACAGAGCGCCCTCAAGTTCGCGAAGCGATGCCAAACGAAGGCGAGCCGGGGGCTCGTGAGCGTCTCCTGGCCCCAGCCCGAATTGGGGATAGCGGGCAAGGTTGGCTCCGAAAGCAGGAGGCTGGGCACCCCGGCATCCACGTGCAGCCATCTCTCACGGAACCCGGCCGCAGGCGGAGGAAGGCTGAAATCGATTCACAAAGCTGCTGTCTCTGGTGCGGCAAGGAAGCTCACGCACCCCGAGCATTGGGTGGGGTCGCTGAGACACAAAGAGAAGAAGTGGCGCAACAAGGCAACTGAAGGAGGAATGCCCATCATCGCCTCGCAGACAAAAGCGAAAACAGCAAGAAGAGTAATGGATTCGGGGCCCAAGTGCATCATGTGGATCTGGTAATGGGAAAGCACAACATTGAAGAAATCGGAAAAGGGGGGAACCAGTTCCGCCCACAGGGCGTCGGCAAAGTACCGGACCTTGCTGACTATTCTGTCAATGGAGAAGTGAGACGCGGGCCAGACCGTAGTCCTCCCGCACTCGTTGAAGATGGTGGCGATGGCAGAACTGACCTTGTCTGAGCCTTCTCAGTTGAGTATGATCGACCGGTCGACAGTAGGGGCCATCGACGGCGACGGGCGGGGCGAGGGCACAGGCTTTTGCCCTCTCCCCTTTTTCGTCGGAGCCATGGCGATAGGAAGGGGGAGGATTTGAGATTGGATTGAAAACGGAGACTAGAGCTCAAGAGAAGGAAGAGCAGGAGGCGCGCGTGAGGCGAGAAGAGGGGCGACTCTGTGCAACCGCGAGTCCGCCTAGCTGGGCGCAAAATAAGGAAGTGTGGGGGAACAGGGACACCCACGTCCAATCAACCGCCACACGGCACCCAAGGCCGCAGGCTATTGGGGCCCGTGGCGCTTCGTACTTGCCCCTTCGCTTCACTTCTAAGCCAAGTTCGGGCGCGCCTTGGGCCCGGGGGCTACTGTCGGTGTTCTGGGAACGGGGGTACCCAGACTTGCCTGCCCGCGGCCTGCGGCGTGGCTCAAGGAGTGGCCCAGTACGGCCCATGTTCATCAACACATGCTCAAGACCCTCGCGAGGGGCCAAGCCTCGCGGGGCGGACGGCAGGAGGCTTCCTCTGGCACAGCCTCGTCAGGCTGGCTCGCGAGGGGGCGGAGAGATCAAGGCAGGGTACCTCACGAGGTGCCCATGACACAAGCCATGACGACCAAGGCCAGGCGGGCGCCGGCCTGCGCAGAGTCCTTGTTTCCTCTTTGGTGCAAATGGGGCAAGCACAGGCAAGAGTATCAAGCAAAGGCAACCATTTTGGTGCAACAAGACCAAGACCAGTAGGGTGGCAGAATGGAGGTCATCGTGGAGCCCAAGCCGGCGTCATCGTTAGGGCCTTTGGCTGGTGAGGACCAACTTTAGTCAGGATAAGTGTACTAGATGTTCCCCTTCAAAATGGCCAACTGTTGGCGCCCTTCCCTCTCAATATTTGGGAAGAGGCCCAGGGCCTCCGCCTATAAATAGGACTAGCCACCCACAGGGTAGAAGAAGGAAGGAACAAGGATAGAGAGACCGAGAGAAAGAGAGAAGCGATTGAACTCCCCCTAGCAGTTCATCGCATCAGCCAAGAACAGACCCTCGCGAGGCTGTTCTTCCTTGTACTGTTCATCATCAGCCCTAGAGGAAATCCACACACCACACACTGGAGTAGGGTGTTACACCACAATGGTGGCCCAAACCAGTATAAACCTTGTGTCCTCTGTGTTGTCCTTCGTGTAGTTTAGATCCTTGCGAGTCAACGAGACACGGGTAGGCAGTAGGTGTGATCTCCGCGCGCACCCCAGAGTTCGAACCTTGAGGGTCTGCGGGAACCCCAAATCTGACAGCCGGGCACCCGGGCTGCTGGTGGCTGAGCACCCAGGGTGGCCAGGGACTTGGCCCTCCGGCGATTGGTGTCCGGGCACCTGGGATGGCAGGTGGCTGGGCACCCGGGGTGGTCTGCGATCTCTCTTGCTTCACACATCGCGCGTCCTTCCTCCTTCTCCTCCACCATAGGTGCATGTGTCTCCATCCTCGCCTCTTCACGGTCCTCTTCTTGGTACCTACGAGTGCATAGAGTTTCCATTTGAGGTAGAATCCGTGTGTCGTGTGAATCCGGATGAAACTCAAAGAGGAAAGAGTTAACCTCCACTAGTAGAAAAAGGGTCAAATGTGAAGCACAATAGTGCCGGTTGGAATTTCAGCCGGCACTAATGTGTACACTAGTGCCGGTTCGTGGCGGCGATCAATAGCACCGGTTCGTGGCGAACCTTTAGTACCGGTTCATGCCACGAACCGGTACTAAAGAGGCTGTGTCAGCCTGCGGTCAGGCTATGGCCCCACCATCACCATTTAGTGCCGGTTCGTACCATGAACCGGTACTAATGAGGTTATGGCAAGCTGTTTTTTAGTCCCACCTCGCGAAGTGAGAGGGACTAGGAGCGGTTTATAAGCCCTGAGTGCAGAGACGATGAAGAAGAGGATCAATGCTCACGTTGCTTAGCTTCAAGCCTTGAGAATACGGTGAGACTGCATGGAGCTATGCGCAGTGCGATTTACACTATTCAAAGGCTTGAAGCAAATTAACGAGCATTGCACCTCTTTTTATTTTTAATAACTTATTACAACTCCGGACTTCTTACATTATGGCAAAAACTAATTGCACGTCGACATTTCTTTTTTAAGTTATAACTCCAGACTTTGACCATCAAGTTTTGCGAGAAAAGAAAAAATAGCGTAAAAGAAAAATAGCGAGAAAAGAAGAAAAACTATAGCGAAAAGAAAAAACAAAATAAAAAACTACTCAGAAATAAATAGAAGAAAAATAAAGCAGAAAAGAAAAAATTATATTTGCTATTTTTAATCGTTTACAAAATGACCATGAAATTGAAAATCACTACAAAATGAACTCTGAAAATGTTGAATTTTGGCAAACTAGATGAAAAACTACTCACAAATAAATAGAAGAAAATAAATATAACAGAAAAGAAAAAACTATACAAAAAACTACGCAGAAATAAGAAGAAGAAGAAGAAGAAGAAGAAGAAGAAGAAGAAGAAGAAGAAGAAGAGGAAGAAGAAGGAGGAAGAAGAATAAGAGGAAGAAGAAGGAGAAGAAGAAAAAGAAGAAGAAGAAGAGGAGGAGGAAGAAGAAGAAGAGGAAGAAGAAGAAGGAGAAGAAGAGGAAGAAGAAGAAGAGGAAGAAGAAGGAGAAGAAGAAGAAGAAGAGGAGGAGGAGGAGGAGGAAGAAGAAGAAGAATAAGAAGAAGAAGAAGAAGAGAAGAAGAAGAAGAAGAAGAAGAAGAAGAAGAAGAAGAAGACGAAGAAGAGGAAGAAGAAGGAGGAGGAGAAGAAGAAGAAGAAGAAGAAGAAGAGGAGGAGGAGGAAGAAGAAGAAGAGGAAGAAGAAGGAGAAGAAGGAGGAGGAGGAGAAGAAGAAGAAGAAGAAGAAGAAGAAGAAGAAGAAGAAGAAGAAGAAGAAGAAGAAGAAGAAGAAGAAGAAGAAGAAGAAGAAGAAGAAGAAGAAGAAGAAGAGGAGGAGGAGGAAGAAGAAGGAGGGGAGAAGAAGGAAAAGAAGAAGAAGAAGAAGAAGAAGGAGGAGGAGGAGGAGGAGGAGGAGGAGGAGGAGGAGGAGGAGGAGGAGGAGGAGAAGAAGAAGAAGAAGAAGAAGAAGAAGAAGAAGAGGAGGAGGAGGAAGAAGAAGAAGGAGAAGGAAAAAAAAATGTTGGGGCGCTGCCCTGTGGGCCTGCCAGACCTTGGGTGTGCAAATACATGCCCAGTAGGGCCAGCAGACTCATAGGGCAGCGCGCCCTGGTTAGGCCCAGAAGCCTGCTAAATAGAGGAGTTCGAAAGGGCAGTCGCGGCTGGGTTTATAAACTAGTGCGGCTGCCCTTCGCTCGGCGAGGTGGGACTAAACATAGCGCATTGCGGTGGCAGCGCACGGCCATTAGTACCGGTTGGTGGCTCCAACCGGTACTAATGTGTTGCCCTTTAGTACCGGTTGGAGCCACCAACCAGTACTAAAGGCCCTCGTTTCCCGCCGCTTGGGCTGGCCAAAATTGGCCTTTAGTACCGGTTCGTGGCTCCAACCGGTACTAAAGGGCAATCCTATATACATGGCACTTACGAAAATTCAGTTATCGTCGCCACTTCCTGTTCCACTTCTCGCGCGAGTCCTCTCGATCTATCGCCGTGTCGTCGTCCTCGCCGCCGCCGCCGCCGATGCCGTCGCCTCGCCGCTTCGCCGTCGTCGTCGCCTGCCGCCGCCATCCGTCCGTCATCCGCCCCGCCGCCTCGTCGTCGTCGCCGCCCCCATGCCGTCTGCCGCCAATCCCAGCCGCCGCCAGCCTGTCTCGTCGCCCCCCTGCCCCCCGCCACCGCCACGCAGCCTGCCCACTCCATCTGCACACACACGCACACACACACACACACACACAAACACACACACACACACACTACACACACACACATACACACAGACACACACAAACACACACACACACACTACATGTACACTACACATGTACGTACGCACATATACACACACACGTACTACACACGTACACACACATATTTTTTTACTTATTTTCTGTTTTCTATAATGTTTAGATGAATTCCGAAAAAGGGTTCCCCCCGCTTTGTATACAAAGCAACATGTTTAGATGAATTAGGACTATCTAGTTTATTTTGAGAATGTTAGAAATGTTATCATCGATGAATTAGAAATATGTTAATGTTTAGTTGAACTAGTTGAATTAATATATACAACGAACTAGTTTATTTTTAGTAAATGCTTAGTTGAACTAATTGAATTAATATAACTAGTTTATTTTTAGTAAATGCTTAGTTGAACTAGTTGAATTAATATATATAACTAGTTTATTTTTAGTAAATGCTTAGTTGAACTTGTTGAATTAATATATAGAACTAGTTTATTTTTGTAAATGCTTACTTTGAACTAGTTGAATTAATATAACTAGTTTATTTTTAGTAAATGTTTAGTTGAACTAGTTGAATTAATATATAGAACTAGTTTATTTTAGTAAATGCTTAGTTGAACTAATTGAATTAATATAACTAGTTTATTTTTAGTAAATGTTTAGTTGAACTAGTTGAATTAATATATAGAACTAGTTTATTTTTAGTAAATGCTTAGTTGAACTAATTGAATCAATATAACTAGTTTATTTTTAGTAAATGCTTAGTTGAATTAATAGAAGTAGTTAAATTAATTGAATTAGTAAGTGTTTAATGTTTAGCCTAATATGAACATAGGAAATGTCGTCCCATCGACGGATTTTTTTATTATGTGCCAATTGTGAAGACCAGTAGCGGCGGTCATGACAGAAATTTCCTTGTTGATGGTAGGCGATTCAGCATCAAGCTGGATGAGACTTTCAAATTTGATACAGTAAGTCACAACGACAAGTCTGTTTTCGTAATTAAGCATGAATTATATATGCTTCATTTGCCTGATTTATAATTTTTAATTTTCACTATTCTACTAGCGCATCCCCTGCCATGCAAGAATTTTTGTCTTGGATAAGATAGGTTTCAAAGATATGGAAACTATGGAGGTAAAGAGAGCTTACCTGAAAACTGAGCATGATGGTTATATTTTCAACGTCAAAGTATACAATACACACACGTACACCTATTTTGAATGCAAAACTTGGCAAGCACTATGCAAGGCTTATGCATTTGAGCCTGGTATGATTATCACCTTTGATATTCGTCCGGAAGATGATAATGAAGGTAATAGAGACATATGGGTCGATGTGCAGACGCCTCCAGTTCTACCATTATGTGAGTTCTTCTCAACTATATTTTTGTCTTTGATATTGCTTATTTCAAAAATAACTAACAACTAATTTCTATTGACAGCTTATCTCCATTCAACCAAACATGTCCGGTGCTTGGTAGACAGGACCTACTACTGTCCCAGAGCTGAACTAAACTGCGAGGAGATAAGTCATTATGTTTCATGGCTTGAGGATCTTCATACTGTCAAGACAAATTTTCTTCCTGCACTTAGAAATGTTAGTACTCAAAACGTGCGACCAATAGTGATGGTATTGAACTACGGTCACATCTATTTAGGAATGATGGTAAGATATTTACTTTTGTCCCAAGTGCATATTTTGCATACATATTTTTTTGCTAAACTTTCATTGCTAAGTATATTAATTAAGTACTATCGATGTTCTTCAACAGGACTCCGATGACAGTTGTGCCTCGGGGATCGAGACTAAAGGTCGATGTCAATTGTAAGCTTACGGCCAAGATATCCTGCATTGCACATGAATGCATTCAGGATTTCTAGAAGCGATGAATGCTTAATAGTGAAAGATTGGAGGAAAATTGTTAATGATCGCAGAGAAGTACTAGGGGCAGCAATGAGAAGCGCAGCCCACGATTAGGAGACAGTTCATCTGCATGCTCCAAAGATGATCAATCGGAGAGCTATACATGTTCTATGATATTTTACGAGAGAGAGTAGCTAGCGAGGAGTGATTCAGCTAGTTCTTCATGCTGCTCTTAATTAGTACTTGTCCTTTCATGTACGTGTTCTTCGTTCGAACTTAAGTGATTTGCTTTTGTGGTGTTATATATGAACGCTTATAATATCATGACAATCATGTTGAACTCGATGATTGGTTCTACTATAGAAATTCTATTATATATATATATATGCGTAACGTGTACAATGTGTAGTATCGTAAAATACCAGCAAACGAAAAATAATTAAAATGGAAACACAAAATTAAATAAAAAAGAAATCATAAAACTAAAACCCCCCAAACCTTATAGTACCGGTTGGTATTACCAACCAGTACTAAAGGGCTCCAAGCCCCCGGAGCTGGCTCGTGCCACGTGGTTGCCCTTTAGCACCGGTTTGTGCTGAACCGGTACTAAAGGGGGGGGCCTTTAGTGACCACAATTTAGTGCCAGTTATGTAATCGGCACTAAAGGGCCTTACGAACCGGTGCTAATGCCCGGTTCTGCACTAGTGCTCGGGTTCGACGGTGCATGCATGTGATCTTGTCATTGGTCCATGAGGTGCTTGACAAGTTGTAGTAGAGTTCATGGGGATGACGTAGGGATGCTCCGCATCACCCCCCCTTGGGAGAGATCCGTCCATGGATCATGATCTTCATCACCATGGGAAAAAGAGGGCGTCGCCGTGTAAAATTAGACAACTGATACGTCTCCAACGTATCTATAATTTATGAAGCATTCATGCTATTTTATTATCTATTTTGAATGATTATGGGCTTTATTATACACTTTTATATTACTTTTGGGACTAACCTATTAACCGGAGACCCAACTCATATTGCTGTTTTATTGCCTGTTTCAGTATTTCAAGGAAAAGGAATATCAAACGGAGTCCAAACGGAATGAAACCTTCGGCAGCGTGATTTTTTGGAAGAATATGATCCGGGAGACTTGGGGTTCACGTCAGAAGATCCTCGAGGAAGCCACAAGATAGGAGAGCGCCCCCCTACTGGGCGCGCCACCTGTCTTGTGGGCCCCTCGATCACCTCCCAACCGACTTCTTTCGCCTATATAAGCCTACGCACCCCAAAAACATCGAATATCAAGATAGATCGGGAGTTCCACCGCCGCAAGCCTCTGTAGCCACCAAAAACCTCTCGAGAGCCCGTTCCGGCACCTTGCCGGAGGGGGGATCCCTCACCGGTGGCCATCTTCATCATCGCGGAGCTATCCATGACGAGGAGTGAGTAGTTCACCCTCGGGGCTGAGGGTATGTACCAGTAGCTATGTGTTTGATCTCTCTCTCTCTCGTGTTCTCTCTATGGCACAATCTTGATGTATCGCGAGCTTTGTTATTATAGTTGGATCTTATGATCTTTCTCCCCCTCTACTCTCTTGTGATGAATTGAGTTTCCCTCTTGAAGTTATCTTATCGGATTGAGTCTTTTATTTGAGAACACTTTATGTATGTCTTGCCGTGTTTATCTGTGGTGACAATGGGATATCACGTGCCACTTGATGTATGTTTTGGTGACCAACTTGCGGGTTCCGCCCATGAACCTATGCATAGGGGTTGGCACACGTTTTCTTGACTCTCCGATAGAAACTTTGGGGCACTCTTTGAAGTACTTTGTGTTGGTTGGATGAATCTGAGATTGTGAGATGCATATCGTATGATCATGCCCACGGATACTTGAGGTGACAATGGAGTATCTAGGTGACATTAGGGTTTTGGTTGATTTGTGTCTTAAGGTGTTATTCTAGTACGAACTCTTTAATAGATCGATCCGAAAGAATAACTTTGAGGTGGTTTCATACCCTACCATAATCTCTGCGTTTGTTCTCCGCTATTAGTGGCTTTGGAGTGACTCTTTGTTGCATGTTGACGGATTGTTATATGATCTATCTATGTTATTATTGTTGAGAGAACTTGCACTAGTGAAAGTATGAACCCTAGGCCTTGTTTCCTATCATTGCAATACCATTTACGCTCACTTTTATCATTAGTTACCTTGCTGTTTTTACTATTTCAGATTACAAAAACCTTTATCTACCATCCATATTGCACTTGTATCACCATCTCTTCGCCGAACTAGTGCACCTATACAATTTGCCATTGTATTGGGCGTGTTGGGGACACAAGAGACTCTTTGTTATTTGGTTGCAGGGTTGTTTGAGAGAGACCATCTTCATCCTACACCTCCTACGGATTGATAAACCTCAAGTCATCCACTTGAGAGAAATTTGCTACTGTCTTACAAACCTGTGCACTTGCAGGCCCAACAACGTCTACAAGAAGAAGGTTGTGTAGTAGACATCAAGCTCATTTCTGGCGCCGTTGCCGGGGAGGCTAGGTAAGCAGCACTCACTCACACCCCGTCAACTAAGCTCTTTTCTGGCGCCGTTGCCGGGGAGGTTAGTGCTTGAAGGTATATCTTTAGATCTTGCAATCGGATCTTTTTCTTTCTTGTTTTATCACTGGTTTAGTTTATAGAAGAAAACTACAAAAAAATGGAGTTGAGTTTGTCTCATACGCTTCGTCTTTTTAATATCTTTCGTGAGAATGATGGAAAGTAAAATTGTGCTCAAGTGCTTGAAGAAGAATTACGTAGAATGCTTGGCATAAAATATGTGGATGATGAGCATGATTGCAATGTTGTTAGTATGAACTCCTTGAATATCCATGATGCTAATGATATGCAAAGCCACAAGCTTGGGGAAGCTATGTTTGATGAATATGATATATTTTGTCCCCAAAGCTTTGATGAGCAAATTTATTTTGATGATAGCATGCCTCCTATTTATGATAATTATATTGATGAAAGTGTATTTGGAAGAGTGTCAACTTTAGAAATTATGATCCCACTATTTTGAAGGATGTTGAATCTTATTGTGATGAACATGAAAGTGGATTTGGAAGAGTGTCAACTTTATTTAGTGATGATTCCACTATTTCGGAAGAGGTTCCAATTGATTATGAGAACAGAGTTGCTATCTATGATGATTATTGTGATGACTTGTATGCTATTAAGAATAATGATAACCATTAATCTTGTCATCATGATTTTAGTTTTCAATTGGATTATGCCTCACATGATATTTATCTTGTTGATTTTGCTCCCACTATTCCGAATGAGAAGAATTTTGCTTATGTGGAGAGTAGTAAATTTTCTATGCTTGTAGATCATGAAAAGAATGCTTTAGGTACTGGTTATATTGTTGAATTCATTCATGATGCTACTGAAAATTATTATGAGGGAGGAACATATGCTTGTAGGAATTGCAATAATGTCAAGTTTCCTCTCTATGTGCTTCAAGTTTTGAACTTATGCTTGTTTAGCCTTCCTATGCGAATTGATTATTGTTCCCATAAGTTGTTTGCTCACAAAATCCCTATGCATAGGAAGTGTGTTAGGCTTAAATGTGCTAGTCATATACTTCATGATGCTCCCGTTATGTTTCGATTCTTATCTTTTATGTGAGCATCATTGTCATCATCATGCCTAGCTAGAAAGGCATTAAAGAAAAGTGCTTGTGGGAAGACAACCCAATATTTATCCTTACTGTTTTTGTGTGTCCACATGATTATTCTACTGTAGTATCATATTTTATAGCTTTTATTTCAATAAAGTGCCAAGTAAGACCTTTAGGATAGCTTACGGTGATAGTTGTGTTGATCCTGCTGAGAATCAGAAACTTTTGCACCCAGTATATTAGTTTTGTTAATTCACAGAAACGTGCTTCTGACCTGATTATTTTTGCTCTATATTTTACACAAATTGCTTAGGACTCCCTAATTTTGTAGGATTTTTGGGGTTCCATAAGTATATGTTTGATACAGATTACTACAGACTGTTCTGTTTTTGACAGATTCTGTTTTCTATGTGTTGTTTGCTTATTTTGATGAATCTATGAGTAGTATCGGAGGGTATGAACCATAGATAAGTTGGAATAAAGTATATATTACACCAATATGAGTTTATAATGAGTTCATTACAGTACCTAAGTGGTGGTTTTATTTTCTTATACTAATGGAGCTTACGAGTTTTCTGTTGAGTTTTGTGTTGTGGAGTTTTCAAGTTTTGGGTAAAGATTCGATGGACCATGGAATAAGGAGTGGCAAGAGCCTAAGCTTGGGGATGCCCAAGGCACCCCAAGGTAATATTCAAGGATAACCAAGATCCTAAGCTTGGGGATGCCCCGGAAGGCATCCCCTCTTTCGTCTTCGTTCATCGGTAACTTTACTTGGAGCTATATTTTTATTCACCACATGATATGTGTTTTGCTTGGAGCGTCATTTTATTTTGTTAGTATTTGCTTGCTGTTATTTAGAATAATGTTTTTCATCTTTAGTTTCAATAAAAATATCAAGGATAGCCTTTGCCATGCTTATTTTGCTAGTATACATGTTGCTGTTTGATAACAGAAAGTTTACCGCTGTTGCAAAAATTCCCTAGAAAAGTCAGAGCATGATATAATGTTGAAACTTTTTGCATAATGAGATCTGATAAATTTACTACAGTGGGAATTTTATTTCATAATTTTTGGAGTTAGGTAAATATTGATACTCTTGCATTCTTCACAGACTGTACTGTTTTGGCAGATTGCTGTTATGTTTGCATTGTTTGCATATGTTTGCTTGTTTAATGATTCTATTTGAGAATAGGAGTATTAAATATGCAGAGGCATTTAGTATGCAATGTTGAATAATAATGTTAGTGATTTTTTACAGTAGAATATGATAAGGTTTTGCATTGGTTTAAACTAACCTATCTCACGAGTTCTTGTTGAGTTTGTTGTGGATGAAGCTTTTGATAAATAGAGAAACCATGATATGAGAGGAATTAAGGAGACACAAAAGTTCAAGCTTGGGGATGCCCAAGGCACCCCAAGGCAATATTTCAAGAAGTCTCAAGCATCTAAGCTTGGGGATGCCCCGGTAGGCATCCCACCTTTCTTCAACAACTATCGGTTAGTATCGGTTGAGCCTAAGTTTTTTGCTTCTTCACATGAGTTGTGCTATCCTTGCAATGTCATTTTATTTTGCTTTGCTTGATGTTTGAATAAGATACCAAGATATGAAGTCCTTTAATGAGAGAGAGTCTTCACATAGTTACAAAATGATTTAGCTACTCATTGATCTTCACTATATCTTTTTGGAGTAGTTTTCATTTACTCGTGTGCTTCACTTATATCCTATGAGTAAATTGTTGAATGAGTTGATTTTCATAAATCTGAAATTATATATGCCTCATTTGTTTATCCCATGGGGAGTAACGACTTCACATCTAAGAAGTAGAGGTTGTAAATTTATTGAAGGTTAGCAAGCATTGTATTGGTCATTTGAACAATTCATGAAAGAATATTGAAGGAAGAGAGATTTCACATATAAATACACTATCCTAGACATCTTTTATAATTGGGAGCACTCGTTAAGTATGACATGCTAAAGAGTTGATGTTGGACAAGGAAGACAACGTAATGGTTTATGTTTTCCGGCATCTCAGTTAAAGTATATTGTCATGGATCATTCAAACATGTTGAGCTTGCCTTTCCCCCTCTTGCTAGCCAAAAATTCCTTGCACCAAGTAGAGATACTACTTGTGCTTCCAAATATCCTTAAACCCAGTTTTGCCATGAGAGTCCACCATACCTACCTATGGATTGAGTAAGATCCTTCGAGTAAGTTGTCATCGGTGCAAGCAATAAAAATTTCTCTCTAAATATGTATGATCTTTTGGTGTGAAGAAAATAGCTTTATACGATCTCTTGTTATGGAAGCAATAAAAGCGACGGACTACATAATAAAGGTCCATATACAAGTGGCAATATAAAGTGACGTTCATTCACATTAAGATTTTGTGCATCCAACCCTAAAAGCGCATGACAACCTCTGCTTCCCTCTGCGAAGGGCCTATCTTTTACTTTATGTCTTTTACTTTTATGCAAGAGTCAAGGTGATCTTCACCTTTCCCTTTTTCATTTTATCCTTTGCCAAGCACTTTGTGTTGGGGTGATCCTGATATATATATCCAGTTGGATGTAAGTTAGCATGAACTATTATTGTTGACATCACCCAAAGGTGAATACGTTGGGAGGCAACACTATAAGCCCCTATCTTTCTCAGTATCCGATTGAAACTCCATAACCATTAGTATTGCATGAGTGTTAGCAATTGTAGAAGACTATATGATAGTTGAGTATGTGGAGTTTGCTATTCCTGAAAATAAGATGAATTGCAATTGTTTGATGACTGAGAATGAAGTTTGCTAGTTTTCAAGAAAGTTTATGGTCTATGCTTTGACATGTGAATTGCTTGTTACTTTATCGTGAGAAGTTTTATGAGATAAACTACTGTTATGACATATTATCATGCTAGAAAAGGTGATTGAAATTATCATTGATCAAACTTGTGCACCTTCTAGCATTCACACTTCATAAATTCTTTATTTTATCATTTACCTACACGAGGACGAGTAGGAATTAAGCTTGGGGATGCTGATACGTCTCCAACGTATCTATAATTTATGAAGCATTCATGCTACTTTATTTCTGTTTTGAATGATTATGGGCTTTATTATACACTTTTATATTACTTTTGGGACTAACCTATTAACCGGAGGCCCGGCCCATATTGCTGTTTTATTGCCTGTTTCAGTATTTCGAGGAAAAGGAATATCAAACGGAGTCCAAACGGAATGAAACCTTCGCAGCGTGATTTTTGGAAGAATATGATCCGGAGACTTGGAGTTCACGTCGGAAGATCTCGAGGAGGCCACGAGATAGGAGGCGCGCCCCCTCGGGCGCGCCCCCTGTCTCGTGGGCCCCTCGATCACCTCCCGACCGACTTCTTTTGCCT
Organism: Aegilops speltoides; assembly: GCA_021437245.1. Taxonomy (NCBI): domain Eukaryota; kingdom Viridiplantae; phylum Streptophyta; class Magnoliopsida; order Poales; family Poaceae; genus Aegilops; species Aegilops speltoides. The sequence goes on from CM038145.1 coordinate 218,556,673, forward strand.
ATATAAGCCTACGTACCCTAAAAACATCAAATATCAAGATAGATCAGGAGTTCCGCCGCCGCAAGCCTCTGTAGCCACCAAAAACCTCTCGAGAGCCCATTCAGGCACCCTGCCGGAGGGGGTATCCCTCACCGGTGGCCATCTTCATCATCCCGGCGCTATCCATGACGAGGAGGGAGTGGTTCACCCTCGGGGCTGAGGGTATGTACCAGTAGCTATGTGTTTGATCTCCCTCTCTCTCTCTCTCTCGTGTTCTCTCTATGGCACGATCTTGATGTATCGCGAGCTTTGTTATTATAGTTGGATCTTATGATCTTTCTCCCCCTCTACTCTCTTGTGATGAATTGAGTTTCCCTCTTGAAGTTATCTTATCGGATTGAGTCTTTTATTTGAGAACACTTGATGTATGTCTTGCCGTGTTTATCTGTGGTGACAATGGGATATCACATGCCACTTGATGTATGTTTTGGTGACCAACTTGCGGGTTCCGCCCATGAACCTATGCATAGGGGTTGGCACACGTTTTCTTGACTCTCCGGTAGAAACTTTGGGGCACTCTTTGAAGTACTTTGTGTTGGTTGGATGAATCTGAGATTGTGTGATGCATATCGTATGATCATGCACACGGATACTTGAGGTGACAATGGAGTATCTAGGTGACATTATGTTTTTGGTTGATTTGTGTCTTAAGGTGTTATTCTAGTACGAACTCTTTAATAGATCGATCCGAAAGAATAACTTTGAGGTGGTTTCGTACCCTACCATAATCTCTGTGTTTGTTCTCCGCTATTAGTGGCTTTGGAGTGACTCTTTGTTGCATGTTGACGGATTGTTATATGATCTATCTATGTTATTATTGTTGAGAGAACTTGCACTAGTGAAAGTATGAACCCTAGGCCTTGTTTCCTATCATTGCAATACCGTTTACGCTCACTTTTATCTTTAGTTACCTTGCTGTTTTTATTATTTCAGATTACAAAAACCTTTATCTACCATCCATATTGCACTTGTATCACCATCTCTTCGCCAAACTAGTGCACCTATACAATTTGCCATTGTATTGGGTGTGTTGGGGACACAAGAGACTCTTTGTTATTTGGTTGCAGGGTTGTTTGACAGAGACCATCTTCATCCTACGCCTCCTACGGATTGATAAACCTTAGGTCATCCACTTGAGGGAAATTTGCTACTGTCTTACAAACCTGTGCACTTGCAGGCCCAACAACGTCTACAAGAAGAAGGTTGTGTAGTAGACATCAACAACCACCAAGTACTCATCATGTTGAAGCTCGGAATGGGCACTCTCCAATGTTGCACCGTCTTGTGATTCCTTCAAAAGGAGCAAAGATAACAAGCACTTGGAAAAACAAATTTGGTTGGCGTTAGAGCAAAACCAAGCATTCGAGAGGTTATTCACCAAACAAGTGTCGTCATCAAGCATATCATATGGTTTGACGAAGAAGTGTGTCATGGCATTTAAGCACATAAATTGGGCACATGGAAAATCATCATAGAAACAATCATGCAAAGGTGAGGTAAAGATGCTAATATGTGGGACAAGTGAACAAGCATCTACCTCATTGTTATAGCAAGAATGCATAAGAGTCTTAATGAACGGTCTATGGCAGGCATAAGAGTCATTCTCAACACCCAAGAAGATGATATGACTAAACACATGCGTCAAGTGCAAGACAATCCAAGCATAATGTGCATATGGTGTGGTGAAGAAAGTGAGGCACTCAACACAAATGGTATAGCAGTTTTGCTATGTATGCGTGGCAATCAAGGCAAGCATGTAGCAATCAATGGGACATGGCGTATGTGAAGGAATGACATTGTTGCAACCAAACATGTGACAGGAGCAAGTAATCCAAGAAGTGGATGCAACATGAGAAAGCATAGAAATCAAGTCAAGCAAACTAGTGGAGCAAAGATGCAACACACTAGAGGAAATCATGGCAATCATGTCATGTGAGCAAAGAGTAGGCATAGGCAATGCACATGCCATATCACAAGCACGATTGCAAAGCAAGATACCATCATAGGAATGTGGCATAAATGGAACATGGCCATAACAAGCAACATCTCCACCAAGCTTGCAAATACACATACAAGTAGTAGAATCAATCATCATTTGTAAAGCAAAGCATGGGTCACAAATGCATGGCAAAGGCATATAAATGAGCATAGCATGCAAAGTGAACATGGCAATATGGGCATAAAGTGAGAAGTGGTAAATAACCCATAACCATGTGAGGGCCATGTAGAAGAGATGCGCGAAGTCTTTGCGCAAAGGGAATAGTGGTAAGGACAATCCACGGGATCCCAAATCATCATTGCTCTCTAGAGCTCGTTTTGTCAACTTGTGGGATTGCGAGGTAGACAAGTATTCATGGGTACCTACACAAAAGAGACACAAACCAAAGAAATTGTGTTCGTGGTAAATGTACACATCATACATCAGGATGTGTATGTGCATGTGTGAGTTAGCACAAGATAAGCATCGCTCAAAGAAATTTGATGCATGGTATAAGAACATGTCATTCATCATGAAAGAATAGTTGTTATGTATGACATGATGGGGACACAAATTATAGCAAGTGTGTGGCACAACAATATCATTTTCATTCATGGAGAGCATATGGTGCACACAAGTAGTGGGATCATGCAATGGATAGGATGAATCAAAATCTCCTAATATGTATGAGGAAACTATGGGGGTCTCCTCATGAGCATTCAGGAAAACATCACATTGAGAATATTGACAACATCCAAAACAATGCATATCCGAAGCTAGGTGGTCATGGCATGGCATATGAGATAAATGATGCAAAGTAAGCATATCAATATCATCACAAGAAAAACAAATGCCAATAACCAAGGGCTTGTCATCTATGCCATAAGTGCAAATTGGGTTTATTTTAATGGCATATGCATAGTCGCTACGATGAGATTGCAAATAAGACATATTGTTGATCTCATGCATAGCATATGACAAGTCAAGCAGATTGTCAAACATGATGTGACCAAGAGAATTATCACAAGAAATCCTATGTAACATGCATCAGAACTAATAGACTCCTCATGGCAATCAGCAAACTCATCATAAATGGGTAAATCATCGCATGGGGAAGTCGAACTAGCATGAAGCATGACAATAGGTGGATCAACATCATGCAAGCAATCAATGTCAAGAATGTCCACTAGTGGGACTAGAGCATCACCTTCACCTATGTTACCTTGTTCATTCCACTCAAGTGGTGTAGGTGAGGTGGCAAAGACTAAATTGTGGTCATCATTGTCATCGTGATGGAACCATGTGTGTGTGGGGGGGGGGGGGTGCATCCTATTCTACCATGGCCATCGTCTTGTCCATAGGAAGGACGAAGTCGTTGCGGATCGGCGCGTCATCATATATGGGACCTAGCACCAAAGGAGAAAACACAATTGTCACGCCCAAGATGCGACCCTATCCTAAAGGAACTCGAAGGTCCCACCAAGGATAGAAGCGCATCTTGAAGACGCTTTTGCAAGGTGGATATCATTACATCAACATTACATAACAGATAGGGATACATACAAAAGGCATACAATGCCACACGAATACAACATCATCTTACATAAGAGCACCATCCGACTACGGATAAAACACAAACAGAAACTCAAACGACATCCACCCTGCTAGCCCATGCTGCCGACCTGGAACATATCCCCTGATCGAAGAAGAAGCAGAAGAAGAACTCCAAACAAGCAAACATCGCTCTCGCGTCATGATCATCGCATAAACCTGTACCTGCCACTGTTGTTGTAGTAATCTGTGAGCCACGAGGACTCAGCAATCCCATTACCATGGTTATCAAGACTAGCAAAGCTTAATGGGAAAGGAAGGGATAAAGTGGTGAGGTTGCAGCAGCGGCTAAGCAAGTATGGTGGCTAACATACGCAAATAAGAGTGAGAAGAGAAGCAAAGGAACGGTCGTGAAACTAGCAATGATCAAGAAGTGATCCTGAACTCCTACTTACGTCAAACATAACCCAAAGACCGTGTTCACTTCCCGGACTCCGCCGAGAAGAGACCATCATGGCTACACACGCGGTTGATGCGTTTTAATTCGGATCTGGTGTCAAGTTATCTACAACCGGACATTAACAAATTCCCATCTGCCACATAACCGCGGGCACGGCTTTCGAAAGATAATACCCTGCAGGGGTGTCCCAATTTAGCCCATGATAAGCTCTCGCGATCAACAAAGGATATACCTTCTCCCAGGAAGACCCGATCAGTCTCGGAATCCCGGTTTACAAGACATTTCGACAATGGTAAAACAAGACCAGCAAGACCGCCCGATGCGCCGACATCCCGATAGGAGCTGCACATATCTCGTTCTCAGGGCAACACCGGATAAGCTAAGCGTACAGGTACCGACGTAACCCAAGTTGCCAAGGGATGGTCCCGCACGGTGCTCTAGTTTGGACCAACACTTAGACAAGCATTGGCCCCGGGGGGCTACAATAAAGATGACCCTCGAGAGAGCGACTCCCAAGGGAAAAGTAGGTGGTGGTGAGGCAAATGGTAAAACCAAGGTTGGCCCTTGCTGGAGGAGTTTTATTCAAAGCGAACTGTCGAGGGGTCCCATAAATCACCCGATCAGCGTAAGGAACGCAAAATGCGGAACATAACACCGGTATGACGGAAACTAGGGCGGCAAGAGTGGAACAAAACACCAGGCATAAGGCCGAGCCTTCCACCCTTTACCAAATATATAGATGCATTAATAATATAAGAGATATTGTGATATCCCAACATAACCCTGTCCACCATGGAGCAATCTTCAACTTCACCTGCAACTAGCAACGCTATAAGAGGGGCTGAGCAAAGCGGTAACATAGCCAAGCAACGGTTTGCTAGGAATGGTGTCAAAGGTTAGAGGTTCATGGCAATTTGGGAGGCTTGAAGAACAAATGATAGGTAGCGCAGCAAAGCGATAGAACGAAGCAACTAGCATAGCAATGATAAAAGTGAGATCCAGGGTAGCGGTCATCTTGCCTGAAATCCCGCAAGGAAGAAGAACGAGTCCATGAAGAAGACGAACGGGAGTAGTCGAACGAATCCTCACAATCGCAACATTACCGGAACTAAGGAGCAACACCGGAAAGAAACAAACAGCATGGTAAATGCACAATCATAAACATGGCATGCTGCACAAACAAGTATGATGCATGTCCGGTTTAATGAGGCATGGCATGGCAAAGTGCAACAAACAATACTACAAGTTAAGTGGAGCTCAATATGCAACGAGTTGCATATTGAAGAAACACCACATCAATTATTTAGTTCTATCTCGTTTATGAACGCAACAATATTACATGTTGTTATAAACATGGCAAGAGGTCAAACATAATTAAACAAACTATTTAGGCAAGTTTAAAAGAGGCCGAAACAACAAACAACTATTCCGGAAAATCCCCATATGACATTTAGCAATTTAACGCAAACAACAATTTTAAACATTTTAATTGTTGTTAACATGATGCAGATGACATATGCAAGTCTTATGCAATATTTATGAAAATGTTGACATGAGCATGTTATGAAGCATTTGGTCACCATGGCGGAACAAAAGGGGTGCCACGGCAACGATAATGAAAATGGTGCCATGGCAACATTCCGAGGATCCAACAACTCATTGAGATACCGGTGCAAAAGAAAGTGTGGACGTACGGTACATGCAAAAGAAGGTGGGGTGATCCCGGATACCGGGTTCCCACGTGTTGGTGGCATGGCAAAAGAGGGGCATCGCAAGGACAATTCGATCACGGTGCAAAACTCGAGCATCTCATACAACCAAGCATGCATTCGTTCACGGGCGGTCGTCATCTCGGGATTATACCTTTGAAGCGTGCATTTCGGGCGGAATGAGTTCGGTGCAATGTAGAGGAATTAGACGTTCTCGCGACGGTAGTGGAAGTAGTGATACACGGCGACGGTAGTGGAAGTAGTGGTTCACGTTTCGTAGATGAAGTAGTTGTTCATGATCCATAGATGTTCGGGGTCACCACAAGGAACTTGACGTCCACGGGGTCTTCGAGGTCGACGGTAGTGGTACACACGTCGTCGTGGAAGTAGTGGTTCATGTTTTGAAGAGGAACTTGACGAATCCGATGTCTCCGGGGGCAACGGTAGTGGTACTCGTTTCGGAAGCGGTTCACGACGATGGTAGTCGAACTTGGTGATCCGAAGGGGTACTTGGCGGATGACGACCGTAGTGGTACTTGGGGAAAAACTCCCGGAGACGATGCTTGGCGGTCCTGGTGTGGTCTTGGTGTCCATGTAGTCGATCTTGCCGGCCTTGATGGTCCAACACAAAACAACACAAGGGCCTCGAGATGCCAGCAGCAAGGAGGCGATGGTGGAGGTCAGCGGCAGGAAACAGGCATGGGGCTCATCTGGTTCTCGGCCGGGTCCAGGCTGGTGGGACTCCATGGGGCGGCGGCCATGGCGTTCCTGATAGACGGGTGAGGGAGGAGCAAGGTGGCGGCAAACTTGGAGCTCGGGGACGAGGCGCCGAGGGCGAGGCAGGGAAACAATGGCTGGTGGCACTCCGCGAACTTGGCGAGGGACGGTCGCGGTCACGCGAGGAGAAGTAAGGCAGGCGGGAAGGCTTGCGGTGGCCTTGGTGATTCCAGCGACGGCAGCAGCAAGGGCGCGGCGAGGTCGGCGCTGCGGCGCAGCTCGACGGTGACAAGGCAGCAGAGGGACGCGGGCAGGAGGTGAAGAAGACGGCGTGGTAGCGGGGCGATGGGGATGGACGGAGGAGATGGGCTCGCCCGGCCGTAACGAGCACGGGCGGCAGAGAATGGGTGGCGGAGGCGGCGGTCGCCGAGGCGATGGCGCTGGAGGAAAAGAGAGGCCATGGATCTGGCATGAGGAGCTCCTCTCCCTTGGCTCGATGCGTGCGTGTGTGTGAGTGGTGGCATAGGGAGGGATGAGAGGGAGAGATGGGGATCGGGAGAGAGCGTGGTGATGGGCTAGGGTTATAGGTTTAGGTGGGCTGGCTGGACTAATGGGCCGGCTTAGTTGGTCGGGCCTAAGAGGCCGGCTGGGCTGGCTCTCTCTCACTCTAAAAAAATAAATAAATAAAACAAAACAGAGATAAGAAAGAAAAGAAAGAGAGGTTAGGGGTGGAGCTTGAGCAGGAGGGTATTTTCTCGGACTCATAAAAATGAGCTTGTTCCAAGAAAAATGGTGTGGGCAAGATTGCAAGAATTAAATTCAAAGTCATTTGAATTTAATTCAAATGGTTTGAACAAGGACTAGGATTTAGAAGTGTCCAAAAATGTTGAGAATTTAGGAGGATCCACAATAAATGGAGAAAGAATTGTTGGCAAAGCTTGGGGACCAAACTTGAAGTAGAAAGAGCATGGGAATTTTGCAAGTGTGTTACGGTTAATTCCAAGCTAATGGAATATTTTATAGTAGCTCCCTAAATATTGGGAGGAGATGTTATAAAGAGAAATCACCATTGTGAATATCCCTCGATTTAAATGGATCGAAGATCCATACGATTTTATTTAGATGAGTTTTAAAATTAATGATATGATGGCATGATGACATGATGCAATGCACATGATGCAACGATGAATGCAACAAGCAAAACAAACACGCGGCGAAACTCAGAATAGCTGGAAGTCTTCTGGAGCGTCGGTCTCAGGGCGTTACAACACTCCACCACTACAAGAGAATCTCGTCCCGAGATCTAGGATGGCACCAAAGAGAAATGGAAGAGGAAGAGAAGAGGTAAAACTAAGTTGCTTCTTCGACAAAAGAGTGAAACCAAAGAACCTTGAGAACTTGAGCAATTTAAAAGAAAGAGTACAACAGATTTGAACGAGATTGCGAACAATCCGTTAGAAAAGAGGAACAAAGAACATTAGAACTTGAGGGTTGCAAAGACATGAATCAAGAGTTTAATGGACAAGATAGAATTCGAAACCACTCTGGTTAAAACAAGATGAGAGAGGAAGAATTCGGGCAGCACTCCGGTTGAACATGGAAGGAATAGAACATGAACTTGAGAAGATGAGATGATACTTGATGAAATCAACAACACACTGCCTCCGGAACTATTGAAATAATGGCACAATGGGTAAGAAGGATTTCAGACAGCAATCCGGTTGAAAAGAGAGGCAAAGCTTGATAAGATGAAAAGAACTTGAAGAGATGACACAACAATTCTGTTAAATGGATAAGCACGAAAAGAACACGATCCTCACAATTCGAGATGATGAGTGAAAAGAGCAACATCACAATGCCTCCGAAAGAAAGAATAGAAGATAGGTCATTGGAATAACAGAATAGAGAAGAAAATGCCAACTTCTGCCACAAATGAGTTCGGAAAGCACCCTTCCAAGAAGGTTAAAACGGGGTTGTTGTAAAACCAACAACGAAACGAATAAGCTTGTAGTGGGCTTATGAAAAACATCTCAAAATTATGAGGTAACAACCGGCCACTAACTGAAACAATTGCTTGCTTGAGATCAACGAAGAGATGAAAAACTTCTTCACCGAGATGAGGAGGAGAAAATTTGGATCATAGATAAGCACCACAAATAGCAACATTCCTTAGGGAAGGCTTTAGGTGAAATATGACACAAGATAACTCCAACAACGAGGTTGATGGTTGAAAAGATCTCTTGAACAAAGAGAAAATGATGGATTTAAAATACCTCATTCTTGACAACATGTGAATCATGAAACATGAAGGAAATTGTCAAGAGTGACATAACACCACCCCAAAAGATAAGGTAGAAAGAATTGCACTTTGGAATGCAAGATGAAGAATACTTGAGCTCCTCAAAACAAAACATGTGTTGAGCACCATGTTTATTTTAGAGTATATCTTTGGCGGGTCATAACTTCGAGAGAAATCTTGAAGAATAATTGAAGAATGAAGAGAATCCTTGATGAACCACCATGTAGAGCCTCCATGAAGAACTCCGGTAATAAAAGGATGATAAAAAGAAAGAGAAGTTGAAAACACAAGGTGAATCCTTGCAATGATTTAGATGAAGCTTTGAAATGATATAACCGAGAAAAAACTTGGAACTCCGGAAAGAAAAGATGAAGCATCTCGGACCGAGAATGTGATATGATGAACAAACTCCGGAAAGAAGAGATGAACAACTTAGAACTGAGAAAATGCTACCATTACGAACTCCGGAAGAATGAATCAATCACTTGGATGAAACAAGAACGAGAATTATGTTATGCGTATCCTTCACCAATTTAAATTTATGACAAGCAACGGATTTGGCATACTACTTATTCTTCTTGAGGGATTAAGGATAGAGATAGCGCAAACTTGAGAAGGTATTGATGGAACCACCGGTGGGATTTGGAAACAACGAATATTTGATATGATAACGAAGGAAGTGAAATCTTGAACGAACCACCATAAGAATTGAAAATGAAAGTAGCAAAGGCACAATTCACCGGGAAGAATTGGAAAACGAATGAAGATACTTGAGGGGATTTAGATACATGAGAATGAAGAGAACATGAACTGATTAGAGGATATTTGAACGATGCACCGGTAAGATTTGGAGAGCGATAGCTACACGCTGAGAATGAAGAATTATGACATGATGGCCTTCGGAGGAAAGAAATGGAAACAACTCATGAAATGCTTCGGATGGTAAGAAAAAATTGTCACAATCAAAAACAATTATGAGGATGGCATGAAGCTAGAACCATGAATCTTTGGAAGAACTAGTAAGGATTTAAGAGGAACTCTTCTTCGGTCTTCAAATGTTGAGAATGATGATGGGAACCACCCTGAATTGTGGAGATACTCCGGGAGAATGAAAAACAAAGAGGTTGAGCCAACAAGGAAAAATAATTTGAAAACAATCTTGGAAAACATCTGACCGATGAAATTCATTCTTACGTCAAATTTCGAAAAGAATTAGGAATGGCTCCGGAATAATTAGAAGAGTCAGGTAAGATCCTGGGAAAAGACATGTGGGTTAGGGCCCACTCAGAAGGAAACACCGTTGAACGATTGATTTTAAAGAGAGATTGCACCGGTTGAATTAAATGGCTTGAATGAGATAACAATCTCCAAATGGCTTGAATGGATTAAGAATGGAAACACAAATCTTCTGAGATATCTCCAATACTCTAGAACAAATGAGTAGCAAGAGGTGAGTGATTGAGAGGTGCACCGGCATGAGAGAGCATTTGACACGAGGAAAGGAATATGATCAACACTAAAAGCTTGAATTGGATCCACCGGAGAAGCAAAAAGAACGGAGGATGATAGACTAGAAGCTCGTGAGCATCTTCACGAGGGATCACCGGATCAGAACATTGATTGAAAAGAGTGAAGAGACTTCCCATCAATAAAAAGGATACTTGATTAAGAAATCTGAGTCCATGAAGAAAAGGGTGGGAGGGCGGGAAAACAAAGGCAACTTGGGGAAGATGGAACAAACACCGTTGAGAAAACTTAGAATTGATCTTGCGGACGTTGAAATGATCGGATCCACTTGAAGAGAAGCACGCCGGTTGGAGAAGAATTAACATGACGACCTCGATGATCAAGAAGGATTTGTATTCACATGCCAATATGAGAATACTGTTTAGGAAAGGTATGGAATCAACACTTGACTTCGAAGCAACTCGAATACCACAAATAAACCAAAACAAAGGCTTGGCTTGCAGAAATAAGCCAGAACAAATACATATGATAGAGATTTACCCAATCCCATACCATGCATTTGTCGGAAAGATATTCTAGGAGCTACATGAATTCCCACCTATAAAACTCCCGAAACTTTCTGGTTATGCAATCTGGTGTTGGGGATACAGGGGAAGCAATATATCTCACCCAAACTAACAATCCCTACATCCAGCTGTATCCATCCGTCAACACATAACCAAGAAAACTCCTGAAATCATGTACCTCAACCTTTGAAAAGCATCTGTTATACGAGCTATGACAATACTCCCGAACTCCCCAGTACTGGGTGGCGTCGAGGTTATCTCACCAACAACTGCATAAAAGAGATTTTCAATGTCGTCAAAACTCAGGTATTCCAGAACTGCAACGATAAAATTATGACGACAACACCTCGGAGCTCAACTCCCCGGGACACTGCCACAACCCCTAAATGTCAGGAGGCACCAAGAACAATGTTCTCGTCATAAGAATATTGGAACGATCCCAAGATACCCGCGTGATCCTAAAAAAATTTAGTGGAATTGAGGAGAGGAAAGACAAAACATCTACGTCAAGAGTCCTCACCAGAGCGACGAAGGGGACCGAGGAGTAAAAAGAATCCTACTCTCCGATATATATAATCCTAAGACTCAAAATAGTTTTTTTCTAGACAACAATGGCCAACAATCAAGGGGGCTCCTATGGTCGGTCGAGGCTCTGATACCAACTTGTCACGCCCAAGATGCGACCCTATCCTAAAGGAACTCGAAGGTCCCACCAAGGATAGAAGCGCATCTTGAAGACGCTTTTGCAAGGTGGATATCATTACATCAACATTACATAACAGATAGGGATACATACAAAAGGCATACAATGCCACACGAATACAACATCATCTTACATAAGAGCACCATCCGACTACGGATGAAACACAAACAGAAACTCAAACGACATCCACCCTGCTAGCCCAGGCTGCCGACCTGGAACCTATCCCCTGATCGAAGAAGAAGCGAAGAAGAACTCCAAACAAGCAAACATCGCTCTCGCGCCATGATCATCGCATAAACCTGTACCGCCCTTTGTTGTTGTAGTAATCTGTGAGCCACGAGGACTCAGCAATCCCATTACCATGGTTATCAAGACTAGCAAAGCTTAATGGGAAAGGAAGGGATAAAGTGGTGAGGTTGCAGCAGCGGCTAAGCAAGTATGGTGGCTAACATACGCAAATAAGAGCGAGAAGAGAAGCAAAGGAACGGTCGTGAAACTATCAATGATCAAGAAGTGATCCTGAACTCCTACTTACGTCAAACATAACCCGAAGACCGTGTTCACTTCCTGGACTCCGCCGAGAAGAGACCATCACGGCTACACACGCGGTTGATGCGTTTTAATTTGGATCTGGTGTCAAGTTATCTACAACCGGACATTAACAAATTCCCATCTGCCACATAACCACGGGCACGGCTTTCGAAAGATATTACCCTGCAGGGGTGTCCCAACTTAGCCCATGATAATCTCTCGCGATCAACGAAGGATATACCTTCTCCCAGGAAGACCCGATCAGTCTCGGAATCCCGGTTTACAAGACATTTCGACAATGGTAAAACAAGACCAGCAAGACCGCCCGATGCGCCGACATCCCAATAGGAGCTGCACATATCTCATTCTCAGGGCAACACCGGATAAGCTAAGCGTACAGGTACCGATGTAACCCAAGTTGCCAAGGGATGGTCCCGCACGGTGCTCTAGTTTGGACCAACACTTAGACAAGCATTGGCCCCGGGGGACTAAAATAAAGATGACCCTCGAGAGAGCGACTCCCAAGGGAAAAGTAGGTGGTGGTGAGGCAAATGGTAAAATCAAGGTTGGGCCTTCTTTGGAGGAGTTTTATTCAAAGCGAACTGTCGAGGGGTCCCATAAATCACCCGATCACGTAAGGAACGCAAAATGCGGAACATAACACCGGTATGACGGAAACTAGGGCGGCAAGAGTGGAACAAAACACCAGGCATAAGGCCGAGCCTTCCACCCTTTACCAAATATATAGATGCATTAATAATATAAGAGATATTGTGATATCCCAACATAACCCTGTCCACCATGGAGCAATCTTCAACTTCACTTGCAACTAGCAACGCTATAAGAGGGGCTGAGCAGAGCGGTAACATAGCCAAGCAACGGTTTGCTAGGAATGGTGTCAAAGGTTAGAGGTTCATGGCAATTTGGGAGGCTTGAAGAACAAATGATAGGTAGCGCAGCAAAGCGATAGAACGAAGCAACTAGCATAGCAATGATAGTAGTGAGATCCAGGGTAGCGGTCATCTTGCCTGAAATCCCGCAAGGAAGAAGAACGAGTCCATGAAGAAGACGAACAGGAGTAGTCGAACGAAACCTCACAATCGCAACATTACCGAAACTAAGAAGCAACACCGGAAAGAAACAAACAACATGGTAAATGCACAAGCATAAACATGGCATGATGCACAAACAAGTATGATGCATGTCCAGTTTAATGAGGCATGGCATGGCAAAGTGCAACAAACAATACTACAAGTTAAGTGGAGCTCAATATGCAACGAGTTGCATATTGAAGAAACACCACATCAATTATTTAGTTCTCTCTCATTTATGAACGCAACAATATTACATGTTGTTATAAACATGGCAAGAGGTCAAACATAATTAAACTAACTATTTAGGCAAGTTTAAAAGAGGCCGGAACAACAAACAACAATTCCGGAAAATCCCCATATGACATTTAGCAATTTAACGCAAACAACAATTTTAAACATTTTAATTGTTGTTAACATGATGCGGATGACATATGCAAGTCTTATGCAATATTTATGAAAATGTTGACATGAGCATGTTATGAAGCATTTGGTCACCATGGCGGAACTAAAGGGGTGCCATGGCAACGATAATGAAAATGGTGCCACGGCAACATTCCGAGGATCCGACAACTCATTGAGATACCGGTGCAAAAGTGTGTACGTACGGTACATGCAAAAGAAGGTGGGGTGATCCCGGATACCGGGTTCCCACGTGTCGGTGGCATGGCAAAAGAGGGGCATCCCAAGGACAATTCGATCACGGTGCAAAACTCGAGCATCTCATACAACCAAGCATGCATTCGTTCACGGGCGGTCGTCATCTCGGGATTATACCTTTGAAGCGTGCATTTTGGGCGGAATGAGTTCAGTGCAATGTAGAGGAAGTAGACATTCTCGCGACGGTAGTGGAAGTAGTGGTACACGGCGACGGTAGTGGAAGTAGTGGTTCACGTTTCGTAGATGAAGTAGTTGTTCATGATCCGTAGATGTTCGGGGTCACCACAAGGAACTTGACGTCCGCGGGGTCTTCGAGGTCGACGGTAGTGGTACACACGTCGTCGTGGAAGTAGTGGTTCATGTTTTGAAGAGGAACTTGACGAATCCGATGTCTCCGGGGGCAACGTTAGTGGTACTCGTTTCGGAAGCGGTTCACGACGATGGTAGTCGAACTTGGTGATCCGGAGGGGTACTTGGCGGATGACGACCGTAGTGGTACTTGGGGAAAAACTCCCGGAGACGATGCTTGGCGGTCCTGGTGTGGTCTTGGCGTCCATGTAGTCGATCTTGCCGGCCTTGACGGTCCAACACAAAACAACACAAGGGCCTCGGGATGCCAGCAGCAAGGAGGCGATGGTGGAGGTCAGCGGCAGGAAGCAGGCATGGGGCTCATCTGGTTCCTGGTCGGGTCCAGGCCGGTGGGACTCCATGGGGCGGCGGCCATGGCGTTCCTGATAGACGGGTGAGGGAGGAGCAAGGTGGCGGCAAACTTGGAGCTCGGGGACGAGGCGCCGAGGGCGAGGCAGGGAAACAGCGGCCTGGTGGCACTCCGGCGAACTTGGCCGCAGGGACGGTCGCGGTCACGCGAGGAGAAGTAAGGCAGGCGGGAAGGCTTGCGGTGGCCTTGGTGATTCCAGCGACGGCAGCAGCAAGGGCGCGGCGAGGTCGGCGCTGCGGCGCAGCTCGACGGTGACAAGGCAGCAGAGGGACGCGGGCAGGAGGTGAAGAAGACGGCGTGGTAGCGGGGCGATGGGGATGGACGGAGGAGATGGGCTCGCCGGCCAGAACGACGGCACGGCGGCAGAGGAATGGGTGGCCGGAGGCGCGGCCGGTCACCGGGCAGTGGCGCGCGGGAGGAAAAGAGAGGCCGTGGATCGGGCGTGATGAGCTCCTCTCCCTTGGCTCGATGCGTGCGTGTGTGTGAGTGGCTGCGCAGGGAGGGACGAGAGGGAAAGATGGGGATCGGGAGAGAGCGTGGTGATGGGCTAGGGTTATAGGTTTAGGTGTGCTGGCTGGACTAATGGGCCGGCTTAGTTGGTCGGGCCTAAGAGGCCGGCTGGGCTGGCTCTCTCTCACTCTAAAAAAATAAATAAATAAAACAAAACAGAGATAAGAAAGAAAAGAAAGAGAGGTTAGGGGTGGAGCTTGAGCAGGAGGGTATTTTCTCGGACTCATAAAAATGAGCTTGTTCCAAGAAAAATGGTGTGGGCAAGATTGCAAGAATTAAATTCAAAGTCATTTGAGTTTAATTCAAATGGTTTGAACAAGGACTAGGATTTAGAAGTGTCCAAAAATGTTGAGAATTTAGGAGGAGCCACAATAAATGGAGAAAGAATTGTTGGCAAAGCTTGGGGACCAAACTTGAAGTAGAAAGAGCATGGGAATTTTGCAGGTGTGTTACGGTTAATTCCAAGCTAATGGAATATTTTATAGTAGCTCCCTACATATTGGGAGGATATGTTATAAAGAGAAATAACCATTGTGAATATCCCTCGATTTAAATGGATCGAAGATCCATACGATTTTATTTAGAGGAGTTTTAAAATTAATGATATGATGGCATGATGACATGATGCAATGCACATGATGCAACGATGAATGCAACAAGCAAAACAAACACGCGGCGAAACTCAGAATAGCTGGAAGTCTTCTGGAGCGTCGGTCTCAGGGCGTTACACAATAGAGGTAGAGGTTAAGTCGTTAGAAATCGAAATGGCCTCACATGCCGTATCAACTACCTCACTCTCTCTATGTGGTGGTGGCTCACTCACTCCCTCAAGGTAGGTGCACTCAATGTCACATATGGTGGAGTCACTCAAATCACTCAAGTGGTGGTGGTGGTGGCTCTCCTCAGGAATTGTGGCAACTCATCATATATGGGGCTAGTGGTGAAGTCACTCTCACTCTCAATATGGTGGCACAAGTCACTCAAGTCATCATACATCGCCGTGGTCGAAGGGAAAATCCCATGCTCAACCATGTCGTCCATCTCGCCGTGGATGAAGGCCGAAGATGGCACATCATCGCTCTCCTCCATGACCGAAGGGAAAGTCCCTTGCTCGATCATATCGTCACCATCACCGTAGATGAAGGCTGATGTAGGCGTACTTGTCGGAGGTAGGCGAAGATGCCGTACATCCAAAGGCAAAGATGCCGAAGTGGTGGTAGTAGTCGTAGCTCCGTCTTGTTGGTACTCGTCTCGCGGTCTTCTCTTGTGCTCATGAAGTTTTTCTTGACGGTGCCGCGTGGTACTTGCATCTTGTGGCCGCTCCGAAGACTTGCGACTTGAGCGTCTCCTCCTTGAAGATGACGAAGAGGAAGAAGACTTGTAGTTGGCACACACATGTCGGATGTCATCCAATTGTGCGTCCAACTTGGTGTCGATGTAGTCCCTTGTCCGTGCTTCGTTTTGGTGAATGTCGACAGTGAGCTGCTCAATGCCTCGCATTGCTCGTTGTAGTCCGAAGATGGGCGTTTTGGTGATGTAGTTGTTCACACCGTCGTTGTCGTGGAAGACCGGAGATGAAATGCCTTGCCTATCCATCACAAGACTCGGGCAAATGTGAGTGGAAGAAAGGAAAGAACTAGACCAATGTACCTTATCCAATGTTGAGGATGGATCAATGATCACTCAAGAATGTATCAAGGAAATAACACAATTGGTATCGGATCTTGTCAATTCTCACACTTACACAAGTAAGGCTTATGGTGGAGCTCGGCGAGGATAGTGGCACAAAAATTTGATGCAAAATGTTAGCAAGAGTCAATAATATTGGAAAAGATTCACAAATTCGCAAGTGAAACAAGTAGACCAATAGCAACGGGTGACACACGGAAACACACACATGGATAGATAAATGGGGTCGTGCAACCAAGGAATGAGCACAAAATGTGGAATCCACGGCAAATGCTCATGTTGCACAACTCAAGAGAGACGCTAGCACGATTGCTCAATAGGAGGATACGACACTTGTGCACAACCTATAGGATGCAAAATGTATGAGCTTTCGATCCCAAGTATGCTATGTGTATGATGTTCCCGATGCTCTTCTCAAGATGATCCAAGATGATCGGATATGAAAATCTTATGTGCAATCTGGTATGATGCTATGGCTCTTGCTCACAAGCTCTTTGCTCTCTTTTTGCTTAAAAGCTTATTTTCTTTCTTTGTTTTTTGATATGGCCACTTATGCGAAATGCACAAACCAAGATAGCAATTGTGTATATGCGGGAACAATCTTGTGACACAAGGGATGATATGATGATACCAAGATGATACCAATATGATATGGTATGTATGCAATGGAAGGTACGGATCACTAATGTGCACAAGTAACATTTCCGGCAATATCAAATGGCTAGTCTCGATAGGCAAGTAACGCAAAATGGGCTAGGGGTTAACAATGTAATGGCAAGAATGTACAATGATGGGATACCATGATACCAAGATGATATAGAGGTTACCGTTCTTGCTTACGGTTGGGGTGTCAAAATGGTGAAGTGGTCGATGTCGAATCCTTGTCGAAGGTGAGCGATGGTGTTGTCGATGTCGAACCGTTCCTAGTTAGCCGAAACACCCTAGGAAACGGGAAAAACCGCAAACTCAAAATCTCAAAGGAAAATGTCAAATGGTGGTAGCGGAATGCGTTGGTGGTTCCGGAGTTAGCAACACAGAAGTGGTGGTGGTGGTTGATGATGAAGCAACCGTCCCTAAATAGCCGAAACACCTTAGGACACTCAAGTCACCACTCGAGCAACCACAAATGCTATATGGAAAAAAATGGGTTATGGTATGGTGGATGGCCTATGCAAAGATGCCAAAATGCCAAAAAAATTATGGAGTCAAAAGATGTTGGAACCTATCTATATGGATGGAGGATGTCAATAGCTACTCAACGAGCTAAAGAACGTCGAAATCGGACTCCGGGAGTGAAAGTTATGGCCAAAATGGTGAATGTTGGTGGGCTAATTCGGGGAGGTGCGGGTGCCCGGGGGTGGAAGGTGCGGGCACCCGGGGTGGTCAGGGTGTTTGGGAGGGATGGCCCGGGGGTCCGGGTGCCCGGGGGTAAGGGGTGCGGGCACCCGGGGTGGTCAGCGGGGTTGCACGGGGGGTCTGGGTGCCTGGGGTTTGAGGTTCGGGTGCCCGGAGGTCATGGATTTGGTCGAAAAATCATGGGAAAATGGGAGAAATTTGTGGATTTCGTGGAGGGAAAGGTGGAGATGGATGGGAGGAAATGTTATATCCACTTGAAACCAAGCAAATCCATGGATCAAATCCAACAAAATCTCATCAAACCAACAAATCACAAAAAAATTGGGGCTATTTTTGGTGGGGAATTTTTGAAATTGGGGAGGAACAGAACAAAATTAGGCTAGAGAACAAGATGGCGGCCTCCAATTTCGTGACAAACCATGGCTCATGATACAAGATGTTGTAGGGTGGAACCCTATGTGGAGATCTTTCATGAATTTGAGGGGAAATCCCCAAGAACACAAAGAATACGAAGAACACAAGAGAGGGGAAACACTCAAATTGACTAGATCCAATCACACATATGCTAGATCCAAGAACACATAAGAGGTTACAATGATCCAAGAACAACAAAGGAAAGATACATGGTACTAGTTCATCCCAATCCTATGAGGAGAGAGGTCTTGATGATCCTATGATGGGGATCCTTCTCCAAGAGGAGGCCTTGATATCCTCAAGTGGATCTTCTCCCTTAGGAGGTCATGCTCTCCATGAGGAGGAAGATGAGAAAAGCTCTCTCTTTTTCTATCAAATACTTTGCCATCCTCTAAATGAACTAGGGAAGCTGTATATATAGTCTAGGGATGAATTAGAGGGGAGAGGGGGATACAAGGGTCAAAACCCCAACTTGCACGCACGCATTCTCGGACGGGTCCAGGCACCCGGGGTAAAGTGGCCCATGCACCCGGTGTCGTGGTACTAAGACTGACAGTAGAATGGGGGGTAGGTATGGAGAGGCAAGATCCTAGCTATGGAGTAGTTGTATACGCAAGGGATTTACGAGTTCAGGCCCTTCTCGGAGGAAGTAATAGCCCTACGTCTCGGAGCCCGGAGGCGGTCGACTGGATTATAAGTGTATGTGTTACAGGGGTGCGAACCCCTCTGCCAGTGGAGGGGGGTGGCTTATATAGTGTCTGCCAGGACCCCAGCTAGCCCACGCAGTGGAGGGTTTAAAGTACATTAAGGCCAGGCGTTACCTGTAACGCCTTACATAAAGTGTCATCATGGCCATAAAGACTACTTAATTACAGACCGTTTGGATATAGAGTGGCTCTTGATCTCCTAGTGGTCGAGTGAGTCTTCATGGTCGAGTGTCTTCGAGTTTGTCGAGTGTCTTCGAGTCTGTCGAGTGGAATCCCTCTTGGTCGACTAGAAGGCAGCTTCCCATAGGGATGTCCTTGGGGAGGGTATCTTGGACAGGTCCATGACCCTACCCTAGGTACATGACTTCGTCATTAGCCCCCGAATGGATCGAGGTTTGAGTGAGGAAGGAGTTGATAATTTTTCCGACCTGTTCTCCGTGTTCTGAATATGTCACATTCTGGATCAATGACTTTTTTAGCGATGGCATCAACTTTTCTTTCAGTCGCCTTGATCCATTCTTTTCCTCTGTCGAGTGAACTTTTGAACTTGGTGGATTTCCGAGCGACGGATTGTAGGAAATCTACCGTGTGACAGGTTGCTCTGCTGTTAGCGGATTTAGTGGGATCCGAATTTTGGGAAGCGCGCGAAGCGAAGAGGACCGTGGTACTCGGATGAGATAAGGCAGAGACGCCTCGATTTCCGCGCCACCTTTTTTGCCACATATCGCGCGCGCGACTATTTCGGCGATTTGATAGGATCGTCCGGGCCTACCGGTCAGTCACTCGGAAGCGACCTTATATAAAGCACCGGACGGGGTTTTTTGAACAGTGCATCTCCATTCACCTCTCCCCCTTCCTCCACTGTCGGTGTACTAAGATATGGGTACCTCAGTACCCCAACTTGTGCACGGGCAGTTGCAGCTTCCCGTGGCAGGGTTTACCACGTGCTAGCCGGAGACCCTCCTATTCCACGTCAAGCCATCCAAGAACCAAATATACAAGACAGAAGATCAAGACCCCGGCAAGCGGAGCTTGCCGGGAAGGCCATTTCAGGCTCAAGATTGCATCACTCAAGCAAGGCCCGGCGAGAGGAGCTCGTCGGGAAGACTAGAAGATTACATCGTAAAAAGACACGCCTCGGCGCTTCTACGCGTCGGCGAGGCCCGGGAGCGACAAGCCACAAAGCCCGCAAGCTCCGGGCCGGCAAGATCAAGACCCGGCAAGGCGCTTGCCGGAGAGCTCGCTGTGTGCTGCGCTCGGCTCATCCGCCCCGCGTGCATACAGGGCCTTTCGAGGACGCGTGGCGGATGGCTGTGCAACCCGGGGACAGTGGCATTTCACGGTGGTGGATCCATCGCCGTGGCGACGGAGACGCAAGGGCGGGAGCTTTTGGGGTCGACGGCGACGGGCATTAAATGCCCTTGTCCCCTCTGTCAAAAGTAGGTAGAAACCATTGTTCATGCAATCTTTGTAGCTTCTTGTTCCCGCGACTTGTTCCAACTACCGCCTCTTTTACCTTTTACCCCTTTCTCCTCGTTGACACTGCCGGTGACCCTTGCACTATAAAAGGAGGCCCATGCACTGCGTGGAGGAGGTTCGAACCAGGCGACTCTCGCTGGTGAGGTTATTTGGTTCTACTCATTCGGCCTTAATAACGCCACCATCGCTCATTCTCTTGGCGAGATCAAATCTAAACACAAAGCAGCAGAGGAGTTTTATCTCTCGGAGAGCTCGAAGCTGGGTAAAACTTCGCCAGCGTGCTCGCCTCGATCTGCTCTCTGTGCCTCCTCCGCCTCGTACC
Source organism: Aegilops speltoides (assembly GCA_021437245.1). Lineage (NCBI taxonomy): Eukaryota > Viridiplantae > Streptophyta > Magnoliopsida > Poales > Poaceae > Aegilops > Aegilops speltoides. The sequence goes on from CM038145.1 coordinate 218,577,639, forward strand.
GACTCACAAGGGCCCGGCCCCATAGGTGTCCATGGCGGCGATTCCCCAGCATCTTTGGCGCGCCCGGTAGGGGCGTCGAGGTTGTGCGGACCTGATCCGGCGTTCGCGCGGACGCGCTCGCCGTCAACCTCTCCGATTTCATCAGCAACTTCGTCAACAACCACGCCATGGCCCCGAAGAAGAAGGCTTCGGGGGCTGCAGGCCCGTCTGCGTCTTTTCCACCGCCACCGGAGCCGGCGGTGGGCGGAGGAGACGCCGACGGAAGGGTGGCCGCCGCCGAAGACGCTCGCGGCGCCACAGATCGAGGACAGAGGCGGGTGACCGAGCCGGTCTCCGCGGATCCACGTCCATCTCAGCGACGGCGACCAGCAGCGCCATACCACGGAGGTGGTATCCGCCGCTGACAAGGACACGCCGGAGGCTCGCGGGGCGCTCGGACCAACGTCCGGACACGGCAAAGCGAAGGCACCGGGAGGACCCTGCTCCTTCTAACACCGTTAGAGTCCGAGTCTACCCGCTCCTCGCACCGCCGCTCCGCTCCCTCCACTCCGGCGAAGCGCTCGTAAGGGCGCAATCGCTCGACTTCCTCCAGCGGCGGACAAGGCCAAGGCGGAGGGCCACCATCAAGAGCTCGTCGCCGCCAACAACGACCCTTCGCAGAGCCAGCGGCCTCGCGGCCGCGGGCGAGCTGAGAAGACGCGGCTAATCGCGACAAGGCGCTGAGGTGCAACCTCGTGCACTCCCCGCCGAAGCAAAAGACGCCGCCCCACGGAACCACGCCGGCGGCGGCTCCACGGCGTCGCCGGATCCGCTGGGCTCGTCGGGATCAACGCCAGTCCTCGGCGACCGGCGACAAGAAGACGCCGGACCACGATCGGCGCCGCCGAGAGCTTCGGCGACAATCGCACTCAGAGCTGAACGCTGCCGACGCCGACGCGCCCGGTGAACGGTGACTTGCCAGACGCGCAGCTGCCCTGCGTTCACCCGCGAGCTGCAAGGCGCGTCGATGGCCCAAAGATGAAGAACTTCAAGCCCGACGCTGCGGAGAAATACGACGGCAAGACGCACCCTCGGAGTTCCTCGGTGTCTACACCATCGCGGTGCGAGCTGCGGGCGCGACGACAAGATCGGCGAACTACTTCCGCTCGTGCTTAGGCGAGCGTTCGTTCTTGGCTTATGCACTTGCGGAAAACTCCATTTCTTCTTGGGCCGACCTTTGCCATCAGTTTGTTGGCGCCTTCCTTTGGCGACCACAAACCCCACGACGAGAGAGCGATCTCCACATTTTGGCCCGAAGGAAGGAGAATCCCTGCGCAAGTATATCCAACGCTTCAGCCGTGTGCAGCACAACATCCCTGATGTCCACCCTGCCGCGGTTATCAGCGCGTTCCACCAGAACGTGCGTAACCGCCGCATGCGTGAAGAAATGGCGATGACCAAGATTCGAGACGTCAGCGAGCTCTATGCTCTGGCTAACAAGTGTGCACGTGCGGAGGAGGGGAGGAAACTCCCCGGGGAGGATGCTGGCGCAGGAGGAAGCGATAGCGACGACAACGCCCCGACAAACAAGAGCCGGCGGCGGAACAACAGAGGGAAGAACAAGAAAGAGGTGCTTGCCGCCGAGAAGCCCGGCAAGGAGGCTCCCGCCAAGCAAACACGGGGTTGCTTCTCCGGCAAAGAACCTACCCCTGTAGCGGCAGCCGACAAGCAGGGCGGCTCCGACAAGCAATACTGCAAAATCCACCGCACCAAGGGCCACGATCTCACCAACTGCAAGCGCGTCGAGTACCTCGTCGAGCAGCAAAAAGCTGAGTACGAGAGGCGCGACAAGGAGAAGGCCCAAGGTGGCGGGGGAGAACCAAGCAAGAAGCGGCCGTTCAATGGCCGGGGAGGACGTCGCGACAAGGCTAAGCAGCGGCAAGGTGATCGACCTCCCCGGGGCCGCGACAAAGATGAAGAAGACGACGATGAAGACATGGAAGATGAGGATGATAGTGAGCAGGAGTTCCAGAAGGCCACGGAAGTCCTGTGAAGAAGACAAAGGCCAATTCCGGCGGGTGCTCTGGTGCCTGCTCCGGCAAGCGCACCTCTCCGGAGTGCCGCGCTGCCGTCGAGGACGCGCCATCGAGCTCCACCGGCAAGCGAAGCCCGACAAGGGCAACTCTGGTGCCCAGCCCGGCAAGGATAGCTCTGGTGCTACTCCGGCAAGCGCACCTCTCTGGAGTGCTGCGCCGCCGTCGAGAACGTGCCATCGAGCTCCACCTGCCAGTAGGGCAAAGAAAGTAGCAAGAACAGCTCTGGCGCCCGCTCCGGCAAGCGCACTTCACCGAAGTGCCGCCGTCAAGAACGTGCCATCGAGCTCTACCAGCCAGTCTCAAACTTTTGAGTTGTATTCCCTGAAATTTCGTACCTTGTATGGAGAACCTGTGCGCATGGGGGTCGAGTCGTGGCTAAGTTGCGCCCCGATGCATTTGAGTTAAGCTCGGCGATGAAGCGCCGCTGCAACTAGCCCGACAAGTTCTTCCTGCCGGAGGCAACACCGCCAGCGGGCTGCTGATGTTCCGCACTCAGCAAGTGTGTTTGCGCCGGCAGGTTCCCTGAAAGCGTGAGGGTGAAAACATACGAGGGGGGAAATCAAGGGAGAACCGCGGCCTTACCGGATCGCAGAAGAGTAGAAAAGCTAAGTCATCCGAGCTTTTGTGCAAAGCACTACTTAGTTCTATGCTTTTTATATTCCTCGCGCGTTCGTCCTTTGTGCGCGATACCTGTGTGCGGAGGAACCTACCCGTGGATAGCCGCACCCTTATCTTGCTTTCAACGATTCAAGTGAGCCGCGAGAAGCATCGCGCCCTTGCCTCGTTTCCGAGTCCGCTCAGCAAGCTAAGTGCGTCGCGACTAGCAGCGGCTAGGTTACTTGCCGGTAGGACCTTGGCCAGCAGGCTGCTTCGAGTTCAGCACTCAGCGCTCGCGACAAGGGCTCCTTTTGCCGGCAAGTTTCCCTAGAAGCATGGGGTAAAAGCGCACAGAGGGGGTAACGTAACCAGCCCTGCCGTGAAATGCTCTTTGTATGGGAAACTTGTGCGCAGAGGAACCAGGTCGTGGCCCAGTTGCGCCCTTGGTTTGTTTCCGAGTCCGCTCAACAAACACAAGCGCGTTGCAACTGGCCCGGCAAGGTTGCTTGCCGGAAGCAACACCGCCAGCGGGCTGCTGATGTTCCGCACTCAGCAAGCGTGTTCGCGCCGGCAAGCTTCCCGAGAGCGTAGAGTGTAAACATACGAAGGGCAAGGCACGGCATCGCGTCGCAAGTTGCGTAGGAAGGATTTATATACGTATACATGCAAATAATGAAGCTGTTGCAGAACTAGCTCAGCTGTTTCCATGGCTGAAATTGCAGCAACAAAGAGAAACCAGAAGAGCACACCAGCACCTGGATTTTGGCGGAGCCAGAGTCGCCGGGGGCTGCGAGTGCCAAGGTCCCTCCCCGGCAAGCTAGGGTCGCCGGGGGCTGCGAAATCAGATAAGTTTTTCATCCCTCGTCATGCATCCTCTCATGGACCGGGGAAAGCGGGAATGCGTCTTCGAACAAGCGTGTCTTGTGAAACCCATGCGCGGAGGAGCCAAGTCGTGGCCCGATTCGCCCTTGTTTACGTTCGAGTCCGCTCGGCGAACACAAGTGTCTTGCTGCACCCTTATCACGCTTTCGAACACGACCAGCGATTAAGGTGAGCTGCGACAAGCTTCGCGCCCTTGTTTTAGTTTTCGAGCCTGCTCGGCAAGTTAAGTCGAATCGCCCGGCAAGGTTGCTTGCGGAGAAGCAACACCGCCAATGGCTGCTGATGTCCCCGACTCGACAAGCGTGTTCGCACCGCAAGCTCCCGGAAGCGAGGAACATACAAGGCACGAAGTCAAGTAAAAGACAGCGGTCCGACAAGCATTCTCCTCTTTTCATTAAAAACATCCTAGTTTAGTACAAGTCCATAAGAGGATGAAAAACATGATAGAGAGGATTACATATTTTAAAAGCAACTAAGGCCGAGGGCTTACAAATTGAAAGATAAGGTGCCAGTAATCCTTCTCCTGTTTCTCTGTTGGGAGTTGGGAGGTAGGTCAAGAGTCCCGGCAAGAGAAGCTTGCCGGGAGGGAAAGGGCGCCTAGGAGAAAGTGGCGTGCCCCAGAGCTGCGCAAGGTGGCGGGCATGGGGAACCGTCGACGGCGCCAATGACAAGTCCCTGAAGGCTGTGGAGAGGCTACGGGGCAGAAGACACCAAGAGAACTTCCGGGGCCGCCGGGAGCTTGGCGGAGACGGAGGCGCCGGAGGCAGAGGTTGAAGCAGGGGTGGTGGGGCGTCGGCACTGTCGAGGCTCCTCGCCCTCGTACTCGATTTGACGCCTGCCGCCACCCCTCTCCCTCTTCGCAGCCTCCCCACGCCAGCCGCCAAGAAGACGGCCCGGGGAGTTGAAGGCGGCGACCGGATTCACGGGTCGCCGGTGCCTATGAGCAGCGGTGTCCGGCGCCTAGTCGACCCGCCATCCCTCGCCGCCGCTGTCGCTCCCTCCTCGTCACTCTCGCTCGAGGAGGAGCTTCGCTATCGGAGGAGCTGTCCACACACCTCGCCCGGTCCCGAACTCGCCAAGACCTTGACGGCGAAGGTCGCCCTCCATCAACTTGAAATGGAGGGTAAACCCCGCCATCAAGCTGTGGATCCGGGCGAATGTCTTCCAGCCTCGGTCGAAGTACATCACGCCGGGGGCTGGGGACACGACACTCACTCGAGTGCTCTGATCCCGCAGCCCCTCATGCGCAACTCCATCACTTCGGGCGGATCCGGTCCCATCGCATCCGCTGAACGGGCGGCAGCCGAGGCGGCGGCGGGCTTCGGCGCAGCTCGATGAAGAACTCCAGTGCGTCTCGGTATGGACCGCCCGTGGTCGGGCTCGCCCGGAGGAGGCGGGAGGCTCGTCGCGCGGCCGCCCTCCGCGCCCGCCTCGACCACGCCCTCGGCCTCGTCCGCGGCCTCGCCCTCCCTCTCCCCTCGTGGCGGCTCCGCCACGGCCTGGGTAGGGAGAGGTGCGCTGCCTGGAGGCAACCCTCGCGGCCACCGTTGAAGAACCAGGATTTCCTCCTTCCATGGCGGCAAGAAGAACAGAAACTGAAGATGGAGGGAGGAGAGGAAGTGTGTGACCATCGTGCTCCCCCTTCCGCCCTTCTTAAAGGGCGAGGTGGGGGCTCAACCGCCCTGCTCGACCGATCAGGGAGCGAGAAGGGCAGAGGAGCGGGGCCGACTCGCCATCTTCGCCCGTGACGGCTCGGTCTCCCACCTTCGCCGCCCACGACCCCCGTGCATGAGGGCCGCGTGGCGAAAAAGGCGGGGGCGAAGCGACGGGCGGAGTGACCTCGCCCTGCACCACGATCACGGGAGTGGATGCCTTAAAGACCGCATACGCCGCCCACGTCTCTCACGACGCCGCAATCGACGCGTGCCGTTGTGGAGGGATGTGGCCGATGCGGAAGTGGGTTCGATGCACCATGGGCGCGTGCGCCCGTGCACTGTTTTGGGCCTGGCCCAACAGCGCTCGGCACCGTGTGTGGCCCAGGCCCGGGCTCTGCCGGTGTACTAAGATATGGGTACCTCGGTACCCCAACGTGTGCACGGCAGTTGCAGCTTCCGTGGCAGGGTTTACACGCGTGCTGGCGGAGACCCTCCTATTCGCGTCAAGCCATCCAAGAACCAAATATACAAGACGAAGATCAAGACCCGGCAAGCGGGCTTCCGGGAAGGCCATTTCGTGCTCAAGATTGCATCACTCAAGCAAGGCCCGGCGAGAGGAGCTCGTCGGAAGACTAGAAAGATTACATCGTAAAGACACGCCTCGGCGCTATACGCGTCGGCGAGGGCCCGAGGCGACAAGCCACAAAGCCCGGCAAGCTCCGGCCCGGCAAGATCAAGACCCGGCAAGGCGCTTGGGAGAGCTGCGCTGTTGTGCTGCTGCGCTCAGCTCATCCGCCCAGCGTCGCCAGGGCCTTTCGAGGCAGCGTGGCGGATGCTGTGCAGCACTGGGGACACGGTGGCATTTCACGGTGGTGGATCCATCGCCGTGGCGACGGAGACGCAAGGCGGGAGCTTTTTGGGTCGACGGCGACGGGCATTAAATGCCCTTGTCCCCTCTGTCAAAAGTAGGTAGAAACCACTGTTCATGCCTTTGTAGCTTCCTTTGTTCCCTTGCTTTGTTCCAACTACCGCCTCTTTTACCTTTTTACCCCTTTCTCCACGTTGACACTGTCGGTGACCCTTGCACTATAAAAGGAGGCCCATGCACAACGTGGAGGAGGTTCGAACACAGGCGACTCGCTGTTGGTGAGGTTCGCTAGTTCTACTCATTCGGCCTTAACGCCACCATACGCTCATTCTCTTGGCGAGATCAAATCTAAACACAAAGCAGCAGAGGAGTTTTATCTCTCGGAGAGCTCGGCTGGGTAAAAACTCGCCCGCGTGCTCGCCTCGATCTGCTCTCTGTGCCTCCTCCGCCCTCGTACCGCACTCACAAGGGGCCCCGGCCCCATAGGTGTCCGCGGCGGGCAGATTCCCCCCCGGCATCCACCTCGCCTGCTGCGCCTGCTTTTATCTCCGCCCAACTGTTCCTCGCGCGCCTCGCCGACGACAATGGTGAAGGAGAAGACGGCGTCCTTGGAGCGGGCGAAGAAGGCGACGGCGACGGCGAAAGCGAAGGGGAGAGTGACCAGTCGGGGCGGATCTTTGTCGCGGTCCCGCTTGCCACAAGGCTGGGTCCAAGGGGATTGGATCCGCTCGACCATCACCCAGAGGGATCTCGACGATCTGGCCCATGAGGGACTGATCTCTCATGGGTCAGCAAGACTTCCGGGGGCGGAGTGGCAACCACAGCCACAAGAGGGTGAGTGTGTCCTCTTAGCCACTCACGTAGATCACGGGTTCTCTTTGCCGCCGAATCTTTTCTTCCGAGGGTTTCTGAACTTCTTTGGGGCTCAACTCCACCACTTCACTCCCAATTCCATTGCCTATCTCGCCGCTTTCGTGTCTTTGTGCGAAACTTCCTGGGTTGTCGGCCGCACTGGGGTCTCTTTAAGCACATATTCACTTGTCGCTCTCAAACGGTGGAAAAGGCGAGTCCGGATGATGAGAGGACTAAGGTAATCTAAATGTGTGGGGGTCTTGGGTCCAAATGAGGAGTAAGAGTGCTTTTCCAGCCATGACCCTTCCCGAGTCGGTTAGAGGGTGGCAGTCGACCTGGTTCTACTGCCAAGACGCAGTCGGCGCCGAGGCGATGATTGGTCTCCTCCATTCTCCATGGACCGAGTGAACAAGCCATCTTCCCTGAAGGTACTCCTGAAGGAAAAAGCTCAGGTTAAAATGTTGATGGAGCGTGTAGTTCAACTCATCCGCGACGGGGTCACTGGTATGGGTCTTTTGGAGGTTTTTCTTCGACGACGCATTCAGCCGCTCCAGTACCAAGGTCACCCGATCTGGTTGTATTCTGGTACCGAGGACACCACTCGGGTCCACCCAGAGGAGGTTGATGACGCCACACTGGAGAGGTGGATGACTGCCATCACGGGGAACAAAGATAACCCTCGTGGGGCTAGGAGGATCCCACCACTCGACCAGCCTTATCAACCAGACACGGTATGACCACTTATTCCCGGTGGTGATCTTGTTTCATTCATTTTGTTTCACTGCCAATCAGTCGATTAACCTTTGTCTTGTTTCGTTGTTTGTCAGGCCACCACTGAGTTGTACTCGATGCCCAATGGGGCGCAGGCACCTACTGAGGAGGAGGAAGGAAGTGCGGGCGAAAGCCCGGAGGAGTGGGATTCTGATGGTGATGACGACGATGAAGACGATGACTCTGATGAGGAGGAAGAGGAGGAGGAGGAGGAAGTTGCACCTCCCCGTTCTGAAATACGCTCGAAGCTTGTCCATGACCCTGTAGCTGAGCGTGGAAAGGGGGTTGTGCCTGTCGCCCAGTTGACCAAGCGTCCTCGGACGACTTCTCCGGCGCCGACTGAGAAAGCTCCGAAGCAATCTCGAGTGGCGCCGTCGAAGCCGACGAAGGTCTTGCCGAAGATGAAGATGGTGATCCCCACTATCTCAGGGTAATGGTGTAACTTGAGTTTTCTTGTTTCACATGGATTTATTCTTGGTCGATTTGTGAGCTGACCGACTGACTTCTGGAATTGCAGTGCTGCTACTTCTGATACCTTGACCAGACCTGAAGATCACGAAATGGAAGATGTTGTCACTTCAAAACCTGGTACGACTTTTGTAGTTCCGTCTTCAGTCGGTTGGACCTTTGTCTTTAACTTTGACTCTTATCTGCAGCTCCACCTAACGTCGTTATTGACCTTCCTGACGACGATCACGAGGAACCACTGAGGCAGAGGAGGAATAGGAAAGCGTCTGCTAGCAAGGTGACTCAGGACGTGTCAGCACCCGAGACGTTGGTTGTGGAGGGGGACAGCGTCACTCGACCTCAGTATCCTTCTTGGCGCTTGCCGACGCAGTGCACGCCCTTCGTCGTCGAGTGCTGCTCAGCCTTCACTTTTCTCGACCCACCACGCCCCGAGAGACCAAGCAAGCGCCGCTAAAAAGCAACACGCCAGCGGGGTCATGATGGAGCAAGTGAAAGCGATCCGAGACGCCCGATCGGTGACTTATGCCGACTCAGCTCTTGAGCAATGTTCAAGTTAGTCAATCACCGCTTATTACATTGGGATATGATACTTGAAAATCTTTCTTTACGAAAATCTTAGTGTCATCGTACACCTTTGGGGTGCGCCGATTGAAATTTCGGATTGGTGGGGGCACGCTGAGTGCACCCATGGGTGTAACCCCAAGGCTATGGTGGATGGCTGGCGATCGACCATAATCTTTGTGTCTTAAGTTTTTTACTCGATCGGGTTGAATGGAATCACTCGACCGGTGGGGGCACGCTGAGTGCACCCAGGTGTAATCCCAGGCGATCGCGGGGCAATCACGATCGACTACGATCTCAAGTACCTCTCTCTCTTTTTTTGGGCTATCTGTTGGTCGACTGATCGACTCTAACTGATAGAACTAGTGGGGGCACGCTGAGTGCACCCACTGGGTGTAGTCCCCGAGACTACGATTGAATGTTTATATTCGGCTGTAGTCTTAGAAATGCTACGATTTTTCCTTAGTCACTTGGAAGCGACCTGTCTTTGACATCTGTCGATTGATTCTTCGCAGAAATCTTGCGAGCTCACAGCTCGTTATACTGAGTTGGAGCACAAGCATATCCAGCTCGAACTTGATCTGAAGCTTGTCCAGGAGAACTTCACAAAGGCGAAGGAGGAGGCAAAAGGTATGTTTGGTGAGAACCTCGACGACTGCTTTTGCCTCTTGTCCATTTCTGAGTCTGATCTCACTTTGTGACTTTCATGCATCGTGAGGATGCTCAAGAAGAAGGACCTTGACTTGGCTGAGGCGCAGAAAGCGGTTTTAGAGAAGACCAAGCTCGCAGATGAGAAGCTGGCTTCAATCACCAAGCTTGAAGAGGAAAATACCAATCTGAAAGCTACTCTTGATGCGGCCAACAAGGTCAGTCGACTGAAGAATGACAAGATTGCCTTGAGTGACAAGGCCAGCAAGTTGGTGGGAAAGAAGAATGATCTAGAGGCTTATCTGGGAGGACTCGCCAAGAAGCTATTCCTCATGCTTGAAGGTAATCCTTTGTATCAAACAGACATTTTAACTGTGATCTCGCCATCAGACTGCTGTCTTGACTTTGGGGTTGTGCTTGCAGAGTTCTGCCAGAACTTTGAGGAGGAGACCGGTCGACTGGAGACAAGCCTGGATCCCATCAACTCTCCTGTGAAGGACGAAGCCGCCATGAATGTGGTCCGACTCGAGTCTCGTGTTGCTGTCGTTGTCGACTATCTTGCAAGGCTGAAGGTTGCAACTTCTCGTATAGACACATCACTCTGGCCAGGAGAAACACTTCAGAATGACCTTGAGTCTCTGATGACTCGACTGAACAAAGTTCCAAGTCGAGTGCAAGAATGGAAGAAGTCTTCTGCCAGGTGCGGTGCGGATGTTGCTCTATCTCTGGTCCGTGTTCACTGCAAGAATGCGCGAGACGACAAACTGGCAGCTCTCAAGGTGGCCAATACCAAGAAGCATGACTTCCGGTCCTTCATGGAGACCTTCATCGCTGTTGCCACTCGGATCACAGATGGGATCAACCTGGACGAGTTTGTTGCGCCTTCCAGCCCTCCACAGGAGGGGTAAAAACTTCTATGCTTAATGCCTTAAATTTGCCTCGGTATGCCGAGTGGTTTTTGTAACCGATGAACTTTAACGGGCTTAATGCCTGAGCACTTCTGGTTCCGTAAGATGTTATCTGAACTTGGATTCGACGTTGAATATGTTTGCATCTGGTTGATGTGTCTTTCACAGGCTAAGATGAAGCACATATTACAATCGACTTATTCCTCAACACCCTTAGGCGAGCACTGGGCTGCAGCTAAGCCCCGAGTGGGAGGTCTACTCTACACTCGGTGGGATTTTCAAAAACTTAGGCGAGCACTGGGCGGCAGCTAAGCCCCCGAGTGGGAGGTCTACTCTTCACTCGGTAGGATTTTTCAAAAACTTAGGCGAGCACTGGGCTGCAGCTAAGCCCCCGAGTGGGAGGTCTGCTCTCCACTCAGTGGGATTTTCAAAAACTTAGGCGAGCACTGGGCTGCAGCTAAGCCCCCGAGTGGGAGGTCTGGTCTTCACTCGGTAGGATTTTCAAAAACTTAGGCGAGCACTGGGCTGCAGCTAAGCCCCCAAGTGGGAGGTCTGCTCTCCACTCGGTGGGATTTTCAAAACTTAGGCGAGCACTGGGTTACAGCTAAGCCCCCGAGTGGGAGGTCTGCTCTTCACTCGATAGGATTTTCAAAAACTTAGGCGAGCACTAGGCTGCAGCTAAGCCCCCGAGTGGGAGGTCTGCTCTCCACTCCGTGGGATTTTCAAAAACTTAGGTGAGCACTGGGCTGCAGCTAAGCCCCCGAGTGGGAGATCTGCTCTCCACTTGGTAGGATTTTCAAAAACTTAGGTGAGCACTAGGCTGCAGCTAAGCCCCCGAGTGGGAGGTCTGCTCTTCACTCAGTAGGATTTTCGTGGTGTACCTCTGAAGAAGAAGGCATCAATCGACCTGCACCTTGTCCTCCTTGCGGAGCGCACATTATACTTGTGGCGTAGCTCGGAAGGAAAAGTGGCAGTCGACCTGTACCTCATCCTCTTTTCGGAGGGCACATTATACTTGTGGCGTAGCTCGGAAGAGGAGGGCAGTAGTTGACCTGAGCCTCGTCTTCCTTGCGGAGCGCATGTTATACTTGTACTTAGGTGAGCGCTATGCTGCAGCTAAACCCCCGAGTGGGAGGCTGGCTCACCACTCGGTAGGATTTCCATGAAACTTAGGCGAGTACTTGGACTGCAGCTAAGCCTCCGAGTGGGAGACTGGCTCATCACTCGGTAGGATTTTATTGAGCTTAGGCGAGTACTTGGACTGCAGCTAAGCCTCCGAGTGGGAGGCTGGCTCACCACTCGGTAGGATTTTATTTAAACTTAGGCGAGTACTTGGACTGCAGCTCAGCCTCCGAGTGGGAGACTAGCTCATCACTCGGTAGGATTTTATTGAGCTTAGGCGAGTACTTGGACTGCAGCTAAGCCTTCAAGTGGGAGGCTGGCTCACCACTCGATAGGATTTTATTTAAACTTAGGCGAGTACTTGGACTGCAGCTAAGCCCCCAAGTGGGAAGCTGGCTCGCCACTTGGTAGGATTTTATTGAACATAGGCGAAACAGATTTGCGGCTAAGCCTCCGAGTGAAAGGCTGGCTCACCACTCGGTAGGATTTTTTACAAACTTAGGCGAAACGGATTCGCAGCTAAGCCACCCACTGGGGGGGGGATTTTATTGAACAAAAAATAACAACGATCACTGGGAAAATTATAACACTATTGTCTTTGAAAAATGAACTACAGAAGTACTTCTATTACATTTCTGAGTGCATACTTAAGTGTAAAAGGGGCGGAGCAGCTCCGCGTTCCAAGCTCGGGGCTCGTCGATCTGGTGCTCGACATTGTAAAGGCGGTATGCTCCATTGTGGAGAACCTTGGTGACGATGAAGGGGCCTTCCCAAGAAGGAGCAAGCTTGTGTGGTTTCTGCTGATCCACTCAGAGAACCAAATCTCCTTCCTGGAAGGGTCGACTCCTCACGTTTTTGGCGTGGAAGCGATGCAGGTCCTGCTGGTAAATGGTCGATCGGATCAAGGCAATCTCCCTTTCTTCTTCCAGAAGGTCGACTGCGTCCTACCGGGCTTGTTCTGCTTCAGCTTCGCTGTAGAGCTCGACTCGGGGAGCGTTGTGAAGCAAGTCACTCGGCAAGACCTCTTCAGCTCCGTAGACTAAGAAGAACGGAGTTCTCCCAGTCAACCGGTTAGGTGTGGTCCTTAATCCCCAAAGCACTGACAGAAGCTCGTCGACCCACGCACCAGCTGCGTGCTTGAGATCATGCATCAATCGGGGTTTCAAACCTTTGACAATCAAGCCATTTGCTTGTTCTGCCTGTCCATTCGACTGAGGATGAGCGACTGAAGCATAGTCGACTCGTGTGCCCTGAGATGTGCAGAACGCTCTGAATTCCTTGGAATCGAAGTTTGACCCGTTGTCAGTGATGATGCTGTGTGGGACTCCATATCTGAATATCAACTCTCTGATGAAGCTGACAGCAGTGTCGGCATCAAGGTTCTTGATGGGTTTAGCCTCAATCCACTTGGTGAACTTGTCGACTGCTACCAGCACATGTGTGAAACCGCTTCTGCCTGTTCTCAGAGGTCCAACCATATCCAATCCCCATACAGCGAAGGGCCAGACGAGTGGTATGGTCTTTAAAGCTGAGGCGGGCTTGTGTGACATATTGGAGTAAAATTGACATCCTTCACACTTGTCAACTATCTCTTTGCCATTTCATTCGCTCTTGGCCAGTAAAATCCGGCTCGGTATGCTTTGGCTACAATGGTCCGGAGGACGATGATGGCCACAGGTCCCCAGTGGATGTCGTCAAGGATT